>JAYKKO010000011.1:5000000-10000000 GCA_037074685.1 Glyphodes pyloalis
ATATGTAAAAGCGAAACTTTGTCAGAATGAATTGTAATGCATGATATTTTATGTCTGTTACTTTATCACGCAAAAATACAGTAAAGATTTGATAGAAAGATAGATGATTAACAAGATAAACATAATTGGATTTTCATTCAAAAAACGCGAACGTAGTCGCGGGCGTCAGTTAGTTAATCTCTAAATTAAAGGGCATACAGCACTTTAAACGTTACAATAGTTTATTTCTTTCAAATATTTATATTTATAATGGAGGAATTTGAAAAAATCGTCACTTTAAAAACTAAACATTATTTGTTTAAGTTGAAGGTAATTTATCAGCACACAAAAGTCATCATGATGGTATAACAAAGTCCAAGCATCCATTCTTGGTTTCCTTAAGCCTCGGGTAATTCAGTGTAGACGTCGTCAATAACGAGACAAATAAGTCGAAGAATGCTTAGAGAAAGGGGTCGTAGGCCGATATTCTCGAATCGTTCGATATATTTTGTATCAGAGAATCGTGTCTCCGTTGATATATCTTTCTGAAGGGCGCCGATCAGTTAAGTGTGCAGTTTTGCGGATAATCATTTGCTTAGCTTACTCGTACCTTCGATATACGTGGGGAATCGGATATATTTATGACAGGAAGCTCCGCTTAATGGTATTTAAATTACTGTCAACTGCACTTATCTGTAGTTTATCCTTATAAATATGTTTACTATCTGCACAGTAATTACTATTCATTTGAATTACTGGAAGTACGGTCAAGAAAAAAAAACCATTCAAGTATTTGCTTAATTTGGTCAACTTGATGCAAAATACATATTTAAAATTCAAAATATTATAAATTAAAAACATTTAATATTATAAAATTAAGGTAGATGTTTCTCAATACCACCGTATACATACATGTTTTTACGTGTGTTCGCTGATTACTAACATGTTTAGTTACCGATATAGATGATAATATTTAAAAAAAAGGAGATATCGTAAGAGTGGTACTTACCCTGATACGGAAACTAGGATCACATGATGGTATCCCAGAGAAATCGTATATAATATTGTACGTATGATATTTTCGGGCACAAAATATGAAATTATAACCAAAACTGTCATTACATACACATCCACAATGAAATGAGATACTTGGTGATTTCTTTTTACCTTGGATTTTTTTACACTGTTGTCACCTATTGTAGAGCAATGCACTTGAAAGCTCGTCATCTATTCCCCAATATCGTGTAATTGCAAGATCCACCCCGGACCTGGTGAGGCATGTCGGCACGACTGGCCGGTGGCAGGTGCCCTCGGTCACGTGCGCGGCGACTAAACGACCAACATTTTTGGAGAGGGACCCGCTGAACTATTAGCACGTTAGAAAAACAGTATGCTGAACGTGCCTACGATACGATTTGCATTTAAGTGTACTGCATTGAAAAGGCTGCACAGAAAACTACCCAAATTGTCGATTTTTATAATTTTGTATAGGGCGACACGCCCCTCGCGAACTTTGTTTAAAAAAAAATCTCCCGATAAGTATGTAGTTCTAAACATATTCAACAGAGGGCACTTACCGGAGGCTAACGGATTGATACAACAAAAAAAAAATCATCGCCTACGATAACTCGCGGTTAAGGTCGTGGGTTTGGGTGGGTCGTAGGGTGAGCCCCACACCGCAAGGGAGTTGAAAATTTTCTATTTCTTTAAGACACCAACAATTTTACTTTGAAGTTTAAAGAACTAACCTTCTAAACATAATAACGTAACTGATTATTCAGATTGCGGCAAGTGTCAAAATTCTATTATTGTGGAAATAAAAAGAAACAATAAACTTATGACAGTAAATGAACATAGCCGTAACGTTGTACTAAAAACAAAAAGCAGAGAGAACTGAAAAATAAAAGACAATCTTTTAAAACTAAAAAGTATTAAAATTTAGACACTTCTATGTTCACGTATATCCAAAAAGAGTAACCTATTCAAAGTAATAAGTCGTCCCGATATATGCGAATTTATTTGCAAACTATCTACCCATCTTCTTAATTTTTCATGACGACGGCAACTTGTACGTAATTTTCGCTTAAATAGCTAGTACTTACACAAAACACATTTTTACATAAGTACGCTTTGTTTTGAACACTTTGTACTAAGATACGCCACCCAGACTTTCCAAGAACTTCTAACAATGGTAAAAATATGTTTAAAAACAAAATGTATTTTTAAAACACAATTTACCGTTCCAGCATTACCCTGAACAAAGAGTCTTTAGTTTTGAGTAAAGCCTAATCTCTGATCCCTTGTATACATTTACACGCATAAAGGATACTGCTACTAACATCTTCGTGGTGAATATCAGAACGAGTTAAAATCCCTAAGTAGACGAAAGATAATAACAAACAAAGGGAACAATGAACAATTATTGTTTTTATGCGCGGTGGCATAACATACTATGGTAATACGCAAAGGTACTAATTACGAACAAACGTTATCACCGGATAATTTCTGTAAAGCAACAAAACACTAGCTAACTCTATTTTAAGAGATTTTTAAAAACCAACACAATGGGCAATTAAAAACGGTACATTAAACTCCAAAGTAAATATCTAGAAACGCTTAAGATAAGAATAATAAACTGTTTACACACATCTAAAAACGAATATTTCAACACGCGAACCGGTCTAAAGATATGGGCGTGATGAAAAAAAGATTCACAAAATTAGATGTTCAGATAAAGCTAATAAAATACATCGAAAATAGGTAACGAGCTTAATACTGCCAATAGATCGTCATCAGGTTTTACACACGCCACCACAAACACATTTTACTAAACGAGCTGCGGTAATAACGTTAAAAATACTGAGGTATCTCGTTATAAACGAGCATTAAAAGTGTCTAGGTAGAAACAATTTATAATCTGACATTATTATTTAAATATTAACACTTGGATTGATATACTGCCGTATTGGCATACGTAATCGATATAAATAATGTGAACGTGTGAATTGAGGCAAGCTCGAGTGCGAGGCGAGGCGTGGAGTGTTCTAGTGGGGCGAAGAGACTTCACGACCCGGTAGTCGGCTGGTCCGAGTCTATTAATCATAGCGTAGACGCCTACAGGGCGGGGCCAAAACTTATTAATTCGTGTGGAATTATTAAAACGACGGCGATATACCGCGCGTCGCGACTCCGTTCCGCCGCGATCTACCATTGTGATTCGCATGTGTTGATTTTTTATCACACCCAATGAGATTTTAACAAATATTCTTTATATTAACTGCTGTATTAACATTCTGTTCTGACTTATTTATTTTAAATGTTTAAAATGGAACGCGAAAGTCTTAAAATTTATATGACTAGTCTAATTGTATGAGTTGAGAAAAGAACTGTGTTAATTCTACATTTCTGAAAAACCGCTGTGATGTTGCGATAACACAGTTCATCTTATTTAGATGCGAAAATAAAATGGTTCAGAGCCGTACACATATTATTTATCACCACGTTGATCTGGTTTCTTATTATTTTGAGGATTGTATTTTTTATTTTTATTTTTACCATGCTTCTCTGTTTAATAGTTACTTCATACGATTCATTTGTTGGTTGATTAAAAAACAATAACAAACATTATTATTTTCACAACAAAAGCAGCGGAATCAGGAGCTCTTTTCACAAAATAACAATGATTTTCTACTTTTCATTTATTTCAATCATCAAACATAAGCATCTGCATAAGTATTACGCGCACCTGTCACATCGGCAAGTACCAGAATCAATTAATAACATAAAACACCCAAAACAGGGGTCAAAACATCGACAATTCATCATAGCAGCTGGTGTAAACCGCAAACACTACATCATCTTCAGCGCGGTATGTCTCGACTCCAACTCGGCTTTGGTAAAAACTCGCGCTGTCCGAAAAGAGATTCGATCAAATCGATCACAGTCACATGCCTTAGATAATGCTCCATCAAGCGGAGCGAACTACGGACCCATCAAGCCACCACTTCTTATGGTGATCAGGGCTTCGCCATCTCTTACTCTCCCGGCGACCCGCTGCGAACCGCTATAACACACTAAATTTGTTATTAATCAACACCAACAGCATAAATAATGCGGACGTAGGTGATAAGTACAAAGGCAATACCGTTGTATAATTGATCGAAGAGCAATAAAACAATGGAAGACCCGGAGATCAGAACCAATATGGAACCTCATAACAAGACAGCAGCGTCCCAGACGGATTAGGCACGAGGTCCGCTCTCCCTCACGGGTATAAATTATTTATGTAAATTTTTTCGACCGTTCGAAATTGTATTTCAGTATCGACGTGATTAATGTTGACGGATTTTTCACTTGGCCTCTCCCTACCGAAACGATCAAATAAATGACGCTGCAATTGGTACGAACTCAGAATAACCTCTACTGGGAATTCATTAGTATATCCACAGAGAAACGAGAGAGGATAAAACGCCCGTGATTACACAATATTGTTCGGCTAACAAATAGGACAGCCGCGATGAAAAATATTTCACTTTTTTTATCAAAACGGATAAGGCGCGCCCACAGTGTTCGAAGACAATCCAACATAACATGGTACGGTCACGTTATGAGGCGAAATGAATTGTTGCTTTTCGAAAAGCACAATGCACTTTAAATCCAGACGTTGGGATGTTTCGGATGACGCTACAGGATCAAATGAACCTTATTACGAACAATGCATAGTTGAATCGAGGCATACACTCGAGTGATATTTCCGACAGGAGCCGAGGGGCGCATGCGTTTAATGAAATCAAAAGGATTAAGAGCATCTGCCTGCTTGTTATTCAAATCGATTGGGAGCTCGTTTATCATTTAAAATAAGCCACTGCTTAGATAAACGCGGGGTGTGGTTCGTGTATAACAAAGGCTGCGGTTCTCGGTAGCCAATTAACTAACCAGTTATTAATGAATAAAGGAATGGTAACATATACAAAGGGGCGCCTTGTAGATAAGTTGACAAATTGGATTACGTCTGAGTGTTAGTTTTAAACAAATAGGTTTTCGCTTAGCCAAGTTTTACTATTCACTCAAGTGTGTAACAGTACACAGTAGCGTTAGAGAACAATAATATTCGTTGTTAAAACGTTCACAATCCGCGTTAACGTTAATGGCAACATGATTTAAATTCCCTCCCCTATTCAAATTGCGAATGATTACAAAGCAACAGAGCAAATGAATATCGAATTCCAGAGCGAGAGTATAAAGCGGCAGCCCTGGCGCTGCGCGATGACGTCTCGTGTTTTCCCAGAGCAAACAATCAAACAGCCAAGAGGATGGAACAAATTACGAGAGCATTGTCGAGGTGTTTAGAAAATTGGGGAACAATTGTCCTGCCGAGTTAAATCTTTGATAATGTCTTTAGAGAAATCGAATGACGTCGAGGGGATGAATAAATCTCAGTTAATTGGAGCGCGCGAACGCAGCGCGACAACATAATGTGGAGGTATTGTCACCAGCCGTGCATTCTTCTCCTGGCCGTCTGAATACACCAACTCGACCACTTAATGACGTTCCCATAACTTCTGGCAATCCATTTCAACAATACCAAATTGCCTCAATCTTCCACGAGGATTTTTAATAAGCCACGAATATTACTAATATAATTGGCCCGAGAAACTCCCAACAAAAAAGGTTGTTACATAATTTTTACACAATTCGGGAGCACGTGTATTCTCGGTTAAGGCGTTCGTCAAGCGATAGCGACATCCGTTTGGGAACGAAACTGAATACCTAAGCCTCATCAAAGAATATTTGCCGGCTTGAAAACTTCTGACTGTAAGATCGGTCACTTCCCTTACATACCCACGTAGAGCATGGCCTATGCCATTTCATAGTTAAGCTAAGACTAGTTATGGTAGGTACGTACCTACCTATTAGAGTAAATTATATCAAGAAATATATTTTAACTATGACTGTCTTCTGATGTTTAGGTTTCGTTATATAACAATTACCTTCGCAATATTTCCCATTGAGTAAGCAATTCAGGGATCCCTTTGTCTGAAGTCAGATCCGCCGGAACTGGGTACGGCAACGTTATATTATAACACGAAAATATTCTTTGCGAGATTTTTCACAGTCATAAAACGAGAATATCGGGCGTATGCTAACCCGTGCATTCGTTCTGAGGCCACTCACTTGTAAAACTGCTTACTTTATTGCTCCGGTGCCCTCGTTGGAAATACGAAGTTGCCTGTAGTTGGCCGAACTGAACATATGCTCCAAAAACCTCTCCACATGGCTAGTTACAACTAAAATATTCCAATTCGGAACGGCAACGCATACATTAAAGGGTTGAGGAACCGATCGTCCGATAAGATCTCAATGCTAGAGAAATACAAACTAGTTTAATTTTAAATACCCAACCCAAAAAAGAGGACACCGATGTAGAACACAGGATGGGCTATTGTTGAATATTTTATCGTTGGGGATAGAAAGTTGATACCGTTTGATTAATCTGTTTTCCATTTAAATTAGACATCAAATGGGTTACTGGTATAATTGTTACAAGCTTGTTACAGTGTAAACAATGGGAGGATCTTTTATACGGCGCCGTATCAAAATGTGGAATCAAAACACGTAAATCTAATCCAACGGTTGTTGGTTGTTGCCTATTGGTAGTTACGAAGCATGTTTCAGTTTATATAACATAGCCATTATTTAAAACATTTTACAAAATTTTAGTTTAAGAGAGAGGGCATAGCGATTTATCGCTTGAACTGGAGCAGCCCGACTAGTGAAATACCTCCACCGTACAGAAGACCGCAGCCAAATAACAATCACTTCTGTGTTGTTGTGTTCCTGCGTGTAAGTAAGGTTTCCAGAGTTCCTGGGAGTGCTACATTAGTAGCAGGGGTCAAGCATTCAAGGTAAGGGCGACAAGTCCAGTAACATATTTATTATGCTGTACTCGTCACCCTTAAGCTAGGACCTCATGTAAAAGCGAAAATTGAGGTGTAATTTGAGGTTTCAAAAAAGATATTGGCCACGAACAAGATATCGGACACATTTCGTTCACATAAAATTAAAAGCTAGTCGGTAAAATGTTAAATAACAAATACTTTTCAAGCGATCGGTTAGTTGAAAATGTTTTAAACTATAACCATGTACCGTCGTATTTTTTTTTATTTAAACATGACCCAGAGCATGTTAAATGAGAAGAATGTAATGGTACAAAAACTGTATCAATTTTCTTCATGGCTCGCTATTATGTAATCAAAAACGACTTTGGTATTAATCATTTAACCGTCATGATAGAAATACAAACAACATTTTAAACATCATAATATGCCCGAAGGGTGAACTCCGGGAGAGTGATTAAAATCGAAGAATACGAAGCAATTACAGACGGTAACGTTTTGGGATTAAAATTAAATAAGAAGAAGTAGGTAGGTCAGTATTTGATCAAATTTTGTTATGATTATGTTTCAAAGTGCTCTAAACGGTAACGTTCTTGTTAAACCAAGCTTCGTGGTTTTTATCCCCGCCCATATATTTTTGTGTTATGTAATGAAAATTTGTTTTTAGGTGATTGTGTGTAAATCTGTCACTTTGTTATTTTGTCGGGAATACAGATCCGGGAATATAGCGACTAGAATATATTGTAACTAACATACAAACTGCATCTTATGGCTTATATCATGAGGAAATATCTAGGGCTATGCCTCCAGTAAGTGCACAGGAACGATTGTAACTCATGGTCAGGAATCTGGGTTATCGAAATGATACTTTTTTTTAAATCTTGTACTCAATAACAAAAAAAGAAGTATCCACGGGACGTCTTGCCACTTAGGCTAGCCAGAGATGGGGAAGGCCATATTTTCCCTCGTGAGGTCTTGGGTCAACGGTATCGCCATACATCAACAGCTCATCACAAACTTGCAGGGATCGTGTGCACTGTCAGATAATTGTTTCTTTTATAGTGCGGAGATCACTCTCACGAGTAGGCGATGACATATGAACTATTATTATTATAATTTATTTTGCATGGAATGCTATTGTTATTACTTATAACTGTGCAAATGGCACAAACAATTCATTTTGAAACACCATCATTATTTCAAGGAGTACTGGAAGTCTTTAATATCTCGTGGGAATCTTCTTCGGGGTTCTCGAGCGTTTAAAACAAATACAATAACTCGCCGAGGCAGCGTATGCGAAAAAATCCTCCTATTTCACGGAGGCATTGGTAAAAAAATGCCGGCAATCCGTAAAAGGAATTCCGCAGCCAATACCGATCGCTTGTACGAAATCGAGGAGCGTTCTTTTCAATCCTTTGTCGCAGCCATTTGATTAAAGTAAAGGAGGCCGCAATCACATGCGAAGCTTTTGCGCCTTGGCGGAAGTATCGCGTTTACAAACGGAGCACCGACTGCATTGTGAGGAGGCGCAGTTGTGGAGAAGTACGCTCTTCTAGCCGAGGCAATTGGAGCCGGCTACTGTGGCTCGATGTTCACTTGCTTGCGACACTCGACACCGCTCTGGCTAAATTGAAAACGGCGACACCGATACCTCCAGGTGAATAAAGTGGGCGGCCGCGCAACACCGACGCCTTTCTGCCTTCAGCATGTCGCCATGTGAGAACTGACAATTGTAACTTAATATCAAATTGAAGCATAGTGGAATAGTAACACCCCCACATAATGGAAGGTGTGACAAGTTCCACCCATCCAGTTAAATTCACAAAATCGTAATAGACTCTTTAGCCGGTATCTATGATGTGTTCAGATAAAGCATCTCCAGGGAAATCGAAAAAACATCTTCAATAAATGAAATTCTAAGTAAAAAACACATCTTCTCGGCACAAATTGATAGCGGCCTGATGCATTTTATATGATGCGCAAAAAGATAAGAGGCGATATTAAATACAATGTTTCATCTTATTGAAACATAAATCGCGATGAACTCGAAAAACCACTTAAGAGTTACAGGCCATTATGCTAAACCCACGCTCACTAAAATCGGAAAAAATATTTCGCGCAAAAAGTCAACAAGACTAAGCGGTAATTCATCTCGGAACAGCGTTCGGATCATTAACGAACTGAGGATTTACGATCACGTGTGAGGAGGCTCGGGCCATGCGTCGCGGGGCGCGAGGGGCCGTCGAAGCGATGCAAGTAATTAAATCCTTAAACGAGTGTATAACAAGAATGTGTTTTTAAGCGTGGCCGTTGCAACGAAGCTTGGACCCGTCGCGACACTTATTTACGATGAGTATTCGCGGCGGGGGACACAGCGCCTAATTTCTCGCCGCAACGCGGTCCCGCGCGATTTATTTAAAATGAAATTTTTTTGTCATGCACCCCGCTGAGCGACAATCGATAATGCGCCGTGGGCCTAGATTGGATGAGCCGAGTGCTGATTAAGACCCAAACACCTTGTGATTCAGGTGGTTAAGATAATTGTCATTGTTAATTGCTGCTTGGCTGTGGATTGAAGAAGAATGAATGAATTATCTTCCTGCACACCTTTTTATTTTTTACAAATTATTTAAAGGACAGTTTTTACCGTAGATGTATTATATGGGAAGTGATGCACTGATTTCAACGCGTAACAGAGATCTTCTGCTTTTCACACCACCTATATCAAACGTACTTACCAAAATTTAAGTTAATTACGTCATATACCACACAGCTCAACTGCAATGTCAGATGGACACAACAGTCGTTTAAATGTACAATATCCTCTGAAATTATACCCAGATCTGTTAAATTTATACATCTCTTTTAACTTTCAGAAATAAGTAAATGTTTTAGGATCCCACACGGCAAGAGGAGATAAATTTTTGTTACTTTAAAATTCAATAATGCGGTGTGATGTACTATAAAAACTATCGAAATTTCGATGTCTTGAAAATCAATCAAATTATTTTTGTCTTGTTTTATTACTAAAATTGGGTTAAATAAGTTTTGTTAAATGTTCACTGAAACTCGTGGTCGTTTATGTAGCTTCGTCAAAATCAGACAATTCAGGCTGACACAAAAAGCAATCAACGAACAAATCTTCATAAAAACTTCAATTACGAAACTCAGAGCCATAAATTCGGAACAATACAATCTGTCCCTTTCGTTAGCCAGTTTTGTGAACGGTTGACAAGTAAATACACTTAAACTGTGTTGGCACCACCTCATTTGGATTTCATATTAAGTGTTGCCCCGTTTTAATTTGTTCTCAGGTTTCAATCGTTAATATCTAAATGAGGATCGTCACCTTATTTTATTGAAATTACCAAATTATACAATGAAATGCAAATATCTTTTATGTTCTTTTAGAAGCTCATCTTTTTATAGTTTCGGTCGTCGATTATACTTGTTTTAATTTGTGCTATCTAAGAAGGAAATATTACGTAATATGATAAAAATGCACTGTGACTCGCAAATACTTTTTACCAAATTAGATAATTTAGTTAAAACTGACTGACAATGAACTTTTTACTAATATTATAAGGAGATTTGTGTATGTTTGTAATGAATAGCTTAAAATACTGTGCCAATTAAAAAAAAATCTTTCACCATTGGAAAGCGACGTTTACCGAGAGTAACATATGTTATATATAGCCTATGTTATATATTTATTGGTATAAAATACTACGAAGTCGAAGGCCGCCGCTGGTATAGATAATAGAGACAACATTATAATGACTACAATAATTTATGTAGCTAAAAGTTACTATTCACAATAACATAACATGAAATTTTTAATATGTCATTTACTTAGATACACACATTGCTAATCAAGTTTTAAAAATGATGTAGCAGATGATACGTCTTTCAAAGACGACCTTTTGGGTTGTGAAATCCCATTCTTTCTTCAAAGTCAAAGATAAAATATCGCACCTTTGTTGAGGTTTATTAAAGACGTCATCAATTAAAATCATATGTGTCCAAATTATCGCCTGACAGGGCAAATTAGGCGGGCTCGAGTTGTAATTAAAATCATGTACTGCTAATAATTCTTAGCGTTTGTGTCGCGTCAGTACGGACAGAATTCATTATTGGTGTGTCATGGGCTTGTGGTTCAATATCCGTCCCTGCTAGGGGTGCCAAACATTCCAATTAGTGAGACTAAATTCAAAGAACATTCGTACATAGTCTAATACTGACAGTTAAAATCGTATGTAAGTACATGGGTATATCCACGTGTGTATCCACGTTAAACATTCTATCCATGAAAAAGTAATGAAAATGTCAATAATAACTATGCCTAAAATAATATTTAAACTCCGGTTCTATGACGAGCGTTTCTAAGAACTTCTTACTATTTCGCCTCCGATTATATCAATGTCAAAACTTATCGATCTAAAATCAATATTTTCGCTTATTCTACTTTCAACCAAGGGTCATGCGATGAGTTGTTTTAAGTTTATATAGCTATATAACAACATTCAATGCTTTCATAACTAAAGTACTTATTTGAGGATAAGGGCGATGTATATTAAGTATGTTATCACATTTAATATTACCATTTATTTTACAATTTGGGTTATACCTAAATCTATCTCAAAATTGACCTCTTATATAACAATAACCATTAATACACCAATCAAGCAAATCCAGAAAATAACAAATGTTTTCAATCAAAGCAACCCTACGGAGCAAGCGAATAATTACTCGCGAACCGTTCACTCGACAATCGCAGAGAATACTGTCAAACTTAATCGATTCGCGCGTCAAAACGCGGCCCGAGGTGTCCGGCGGCCGCTGATCCATCACCGCTAACGACTTGAAACTTCCTCGCGCTGAGGATATTCGCGCACACTTCGTCAAGCGTTTAGCTGTGGAGCTGGTGCGTCGATTGAAAGCATTTGCCAATTCGCATTACGTTACGAGCGCAAACGTCTGACTCGGACAAGGTCAGATCAACGCCAAGATTTTTCAACTGTTTTAATGCACAATGCAATAGATAGCATTTGTTTACACACCAAATATCTACATTATCCCAATAATAAAAAATATATCACAAAATTGTTTGTCTGACAGTGTATTTGTGTTAGTATCATCCAAAAAGTACTGAAAAAAAACCGATTCCGTTTTTTTCGTACACGTCTTAACTTAAAAACCTTGGTATATATTTTATTTAGTGAAGTAATAGATAGATGTATAATTAAAATTGCCATAGAATTTGTATGAGATGCCACTATTCAAAAATATTTGTCAATGATTTAAAATACTGTATTACTAATTGCACTAGTTTTGGTAAGAAATTATTTAGTATGGAACACTGGTCGTGAAGAATGAAGAAAAAACGGTTTGAGAATAAATTTTGACGACTACCGTAGGCCTAGAGGCTGGATGGGATTTGGTGCCTCGCCATCTCTAAGGTCCTGATTTCGATACCCGGTTAGGTCGATCTATGTGAGAAACGACCTTTTCTATATTGTCACGGATCTGGGTGTTTTGGTACCATCGTTGATTTGGTTTCTGTAACACAAGTGCACAAGCTACTTACTACATAATCAGAGCAATGTATGTGATGTTTTCCAATAATTTATTTGATTTTAATTTTATTATGTTTCATTCTTGAAGTGTTCTTGTTTTTACGTAATTTACTTAAACTACGTTTTTTCGTAATTTATACCACATTTTGACGTCATCCCATTGTTGTACGCTCAGACGACAGCTAGAACTGGAATGTGGGTAGGACCGAGGAGTGCGTGCGCAGTACGTAGGCCGAACAATTTGTTACAGAGTCCTACAACGGGAACTTCTATTAATTTTCCTGACATACGCCCTACTCGAAAGCACTTCAAACTTTCCTATCTTGGAAAAGCCTAAGGCTTACTGAGTAATAGATACAGCAAAAACATCGAAACGAAGCCAACTTCGACAGTAAAACGTTATTTCGTAATTTTTAGTAGTAGCAGTATAAGTCTTTATTGTTTGTAATATATTTCCTTCTACCTCTTATATTTCTTACGGCAACATAAGAAACCCGGAATTCCCATCACAAACGTTACAGTAATTAACATTATCAAAAATGTAAAGTTTGTTGTTAATTGTCACGTCACAATACACACTCACTGTGGACTTTGCACCACCCTTATGCCGTGCGCATAAGAACTAATATCGAACTGCAAGTGATTACCTTGACGACAGCTACCGTACCTTCGATTTCGCAAGTATGTTCAGATGATAAATAATTTCCTCCTACAACACTTTCCAAGATTTACTCATAATTTATAATACTGAAACATAATACTCCATGATATTATTACAAACCTGAATGAAACATAACTAATTTATTAACCACTAAACTTGCCATCTACTTCTAAATTTTACAATGCTTACACAAGCTCAGTCAATTTGATTGCAATACTTCAGTCGATAACTTATAAATCAACATAACTTTCAAATATTGTCATCGTGTGATTGGTCTTCTTCCAATCAGGACACATAATATCGAGTTAATCTAAGTTAGAAATACATTTATTTTTACGTCTGTCTGTCTACACCACGCCATTTTACGACGCAATAAATGACGCCGTCACACTTCATACATACGAATTTCTACAAGGCAATCATGGAATCGAATCAGGGAACTCGTTCAAACTTTATACGAGGTAGCCCTTTTTGCCCCTGACTGGTAGTTAAAGACAGATGAGACCGATACTGGGGTATTGGATTACAATTATCATATCAGCTCTAAGATCGAGGGGTTTATAGACTCGATAACGCGGGCAGCTGAGCTCGGCAACGAAACGACACCATTTAATGAGTCTACTAGACCAATTCTAAGTGTGAGAATCATTCAGGTTGACGCAGTTTCCACCGTTAGAATCGAAAAGGTTAAGTTTTACTATTGCAACAGTTTACTTGGCAGTAACACAGCCAAGTATCATTGAAGTTTTAAAAGCAACCAAATATAATATACAAATAATTTTTATTTACCTCTACGCGCTGAAGAGGATTGTGTTAATGAGTTTAATTTTTTTTATCATATGATGAACCAAAGACTACGGAATTTTTATCTATGGAAGCCTACAAAAAAAAGAACTAATCAATATGTTAATATTGTTTCTGTTTTTAAATGATACGGATTCTGTGATCGATTTTATTATTAGGAATAAGCACAAACTAAACATTTAACCCACCATTTAAAGTAGGTTCTTAAAAAGTCTCAGTAATATTGCTATATTAGATGAAGAATTATTCAAGAGACCAGCAAGCTTATTTTAGTCAATTGAAATTGATATGTGTCCGTTAATAGGCATCACAGGTGTTTCAAAAGGCATTAATGAATAAGCATGGTCTCAGCTGTGTTATGTGTCATACTATCAAGCAATAAAAACATCTGAATATTGTGAGATGGTCGGCACTATGGTCTGACACTCGAGTGCAATCATGGCAAAGGGTTGAGACGTCGTACCATTGGACAAATATTGGTGAACCACGCGAAACGAGCTGTTGACCCGAGAGTAGGTGTCAAACGCTGCCCTGGCCACTCCGCCAGACGGGCCTCGCGTGAGAATATTTGAACAAATATCCCCTCAGTTTGTTCTAGTACAGGTAATGAATCATTTCGTTAACGGTCCACTCAGCACTTGGGAAAAATCCTATACCGCGGCAAGGGTATCGACCTCGATCACCAATTTACATAATTGCCACGTAGAAATCACAGAATTTCTACGACCAACATTATCAGAGAAATCAATACTATTCAAAGCGTCAGAATTGTTAGATACGGCGACGGATAGAATGCCTATAACGATATTTCTAAATGTTGATTTTAAACTGTGTCAACTTAATTTTTCTAAACTTGATCATAAAGAACTGTGTATATTCCAATTTAGTATTCAAATTAACGTAAACGACTTCGGAATTGATATTTCGGTACTATTATAAGTCATGGATAATAACATGTCGCATACATTTCCCAACTCATAATTTAACAAATCATCATCATCAAGCGCGGGCAATTTGACGTGAGTTTGTCGGATTGTAAACGAGCCTATAGATTGTTAAATTAGAGACGGATTTTGGACCGAATGCAAACAAATCTATATGCTGATTCTACATTAGGATTTAATAAGTAAACATTAAATAACAATAAAATACAGAACCGGTTAGTAACGAAATTGTTTGATATTTGAAACACATTCTATGGTTTTCTATGAGTTGCCAGATTTAAATCCAGAATCAAAATGAGCGATTACATTAATCGCATAGGCGTCAATATGATCGACCCTACAAGTGGAATAGACGAATGTAACGACCATAATCGGGTATTAATTTATTGCACTAAACTCTGGTTTTCCGAATGTCTGCGGACGTCGCACGGTGATCAATTTTCAAACTTTAGCGGTAGATAATTCGACTTTATCAATGTGAAGGTAATCCGAAAAATATATGATATTTATATTTCAGGGTATGTTGTTTACATTGTTAAGAAATATCATAAGTGTTCTGTTATCGGTTCTTAAGATTCATCAATTTAAAGTTAAAAATCTGGGTGTTGGAGTTTTCGATTTCAAAAAAGACGGATTTGTGAGAGTTTTCTTTTGGCATTTGCTAAGTACCTACCCAATAGTGAGTTTAGTAAAAAATTGTGTTAATTAATGAAGGTCAGTACATTCTATTTTCATATTAACAATTTAATATCTGGTAGGTTTTCATATCATAAATAAATAGGGAACTTGACTACCGTTTTTACATAAATTTAACAGATAAAAATGCACATACGTTTTTAGGAACTAATTAGAAATAAAAACTCTTGTTATGTGGTCATAGGCTGAAGTGTTACCTATTAAAAAATATAAGTTTTATTTGCGGAAATTTGCGGTTTCATTGGATTTTTTCAATTTTTTAGGCAAGTGTACTGCTATCAAAAACATGGAATTATTTTAATTATTATCAAAAACTCTTCCGATGAAGCCGATGTCCAGAAATAGCAAAGATGTGTTGTTTAACTTCATTTTAGACTCTATTGAAGTATCAGAATTGAATATAACTAACCAAAAAATAGTTCAAAATGTGATAAATAATGTTTGTACATGTACTTCGAGATTGTGGCTAAAATCTGCTCGAAACAGTAAAACAAATCGAAATAAACACACTGAATGGCTTAATATAACAATCGTAACAACTGGTGGAACACCTTCTAGTTCTACGATTTGTACAGGACCGGGACGTCCGCGCAAAAACTTCCGTGATTTAACTGATAAAATCAAACGCAGAAAGTTGAATAGCGAGGAACAGTCAAAAAGCAAAGAAGAGTTGTTGTCTTGAAATTGTAGACATGACAAGTAATTGAATACATTTACCTAGGACAGTCAGTCCGATTAGGTAAGTCCACTTTTGAGAGAGATGTCAGAGACGGATCCAACTCGGCTGGGCAGCGTTCGGTAAACTACGAAATGTCTTCTCGTCCAACATCCCTCAGTGCCTTAAAACAAAGGTGTACAACCAGTTGTTACCAGTGATGACTTACGGCTCTAAGACGTGGTGCTTCACAAAATAACTTTTTAGAAGGCTCAAAGTCGCTCAGCGAGCTATGGAGAGGTCTATGCTTGACATTTCTCTACGTGACCGAATCAGGAATTAGGAGATCCGTAGACGAAATAAAGCTGCTGATATAGCCCGTAGGATAAGTAAGCTGAAGTGGCAATGGGCTGGCCCCATAGCACGAAGATCCGACGGTCGATAGGGCAAAAAGGTTCTTGAGTGGAGACCACGTACCACCAAGAACAGTGTCGGACGGCCACCTACCAGATGGAACGACAAACTACTGAAAGTTGCTGGGTCTCGTTGAATGCAGGTGGAAATGGACCGGTCGTGCTGGAAATCGGTTGGAGAGGCCTATGTTCAGCAATGGAATGGAACAGGCTGAAACGGCTGCACGGCAAAGACATCATAGTCAATTTCATACTACCAATGGGCATGCTCGGAGAAGACGCACAAGAAAGTCGCCATAAAGGAGTACGCCGCTATAGGGAACACAACACCAGAAAAATGTACAGAAAACTAACCAATGAAGATCTTTGATAAGATTAAAATATTGCTTCTTTCTTCAGATCCCATCATGTCTAATTTGAGATCTATAACCGCGAACAATAATAATACCTTGCCAGCTGAAGTTCTAAATTTGTTACAGGAACCAGAAGTCGTAATCATTGAGGGATGACTTTCACATACCTAAATTATATATGAAATAAAAGTGTTTAACGTTTAAGCATGATATTCTATATTATTTAATTTTGTACCCCTAAATTCTTAAAATTGACCACTGTGCGTCGTAAACGACCTGAGCGGTCCCTGGCACCTCACACGCCGTTGCTTGCATGAAACCCACAAATTATCATCACATTTCTAAA
Organism: Glyphodes pyloalis; assembly: GCA_037074685.1. Classification (NCBI taxonomy): domain Eukaryota; kingdom Metazoa; phylum Arthropoda; class Insecta; order Lepidoptera; family Crambidae; genus Glyphodes; species Glyphodes pyloalis. The sequence goes on from JAYKKO010000011.1 coordinate 5,017,324, forward strand.
GACTAAACAAAAAGAACTAGACGGGACAGTGTCGTTAGCAATCGCATAATATTATGCCTACGCACTGGTGTTTATGCCCGTTGAGTGTAATTTTATTCGTTTCTGCCTTAGATACTGTTAAGAGTATAACTGGCTCGCAGACAAGCGTGGAGGATGGGGAAGCGCTTTATGGAATGAAATATAACAAGATTGTCGGATGTTGATCTAAGGCGACATTACAGTACGAATATTGCGAAAAGATAGGCGGAATTTTTGTATTCCCTTTGCTCTAAGCGCAAAGGGAGCACGTGTTCCAATTGTCGACACGATATACATTTAAGAGACTTTATTGTGAAAGAAATTCTGAATAAATTACATTTCTTTATTTGGTTAATCCTATCTGAATAATACAAGTATCCTACCGTTACTAATGTATACTCGTATCAAGTTCCGAAAATAAGGTATTGATGATTGATTCTCAAAACATGTTACTAAGTGGTAAAATTTGAGCATAATATTTCCTCCTCCTCTGGATTATTATTTGAAGACATATTAAATATTGAAAGAAAAAAAGAAAAACATTTATTGGCACACACATTAAAGCACAATTACAAACACATGAGAAACAATGAACAGGGACAGTGCAGCCAATAAGGTCCCAGCCTCAGCATGAGCTGCTGCGACAATGGAATCAATGCGGCAGCAGCGCTGGTTTTCTGGTGGGACCTTAAATTGAGTGGCGTGAAAAACAAAAAAAAATAATAAAAAATAAAACAAGGTACAAAAGTCTAAGAACTACACAATACATAAAAAAAAACATCACAACATTATCAAACTAATTTCCAGTTAACAGTACATGAAAAGTTACAAAAAGAAAAAGAAGACAACAGAGGCATCCATACCTAGTTTCTTACAAACTTTTTATAACATTAGTAAGATTTCTTGTATGTGATCAACCAGGGAAATTCATATTTTGCTTTGTGCCAATTTCAGAGTCACAGGCAAGACCTTTATCGATACGCCCAAGTAACTTAGATGCACAATTAGACGATTCTAGCGGCAACTTATCTTTGACACTGATGTATCCTATATGAATGTTTATTTGTTACGCAACGTCTAAATATTGAGACACGTCGCGGTTGTCGACCACCGTAAAATAACATAATTATTCATAATAACGACCGTCTCCGCCAAACAGTTACGGATTTACGACAGGCTGTGAACGGAACCGAATCGAGACTGTACCTCGCAAACAGAATCGTTTTAATATATCATCGTAACTGTAGAACGCGTCATAAAACCTTTATTGTTAAAAAAATTTAACAATAATAACTGTAAAGCGACAAATGAGAATATCAAGCCCATATAAGTTATTCAAGGTTTAAGTTTATCTAGAAGCCAAAAACTACGCATTTAGTCCGTAACTTTTAGTAGTTATGCCTACTAAAAGTTAAAAACAATTAGCAATTATATATTCACTACTTTAAGTATTATTTATGTATGTTTCTTACTTAAATCTTGTTACTTAACTGATTGTTAACTTTCTATAATATGGGATCTCATATAATACAGTGAAAAGCACGTCAGACTATTTATACACATTGCACTTTCTATCGCTCTTAAATCGATGGCATAAGAATTAATGTCCAACTTCGAACTACAAGTGTTTGACCACCTAGATGTTCTGTCAATCGTTGAAAGCTCTAGCACTTCTGTCATAGAAACCAGAATCAACGTTAATACCACAAAATATTAATTGTAACCCTAAATACCTGTACTTATTTTCACAGAACCCACTTAGTTAATGAGTCAATCCAAATTATACTGATTGTTTACTAAATATTCACGTGTTAGTATTCGCATTTAGTATTAACGTTCTTGCACTAATCACCGTCTCACTTTAACATACGAATTACACTTCACGCTTCATCTTTTTAATGTCTCCATTATTCATTAAAAGAACGTTTATATACGTATAAAATCTCGATAATGTAAGTGTGTATGCATCGTCCGCTCAATTTTTCAACAGAACACCAAAACCTACTTATCCGTTATTAGGAAAACGTGACGATAACTCTCGTTTGCCAATTAACGTTGATGAATAGCTGATAATTAAGCAAGCCAACTTAATTTATGAAACACGAAATACTTAACCGAACGACGCGAACAAAATAAATGTGGAGACATCAATTACTAAAAAGTCGATGTCTGGAGAACGGCAGCTAAACTAAAACTTTCCAACAGTATAATTTTTCGTTGCCAATGTAAATTTTAGAGCTCCGTACTTCGCCACTTTTGTAATAAAAACAGGAAATAATGTAGTACTTGGGGCAATTTATTTGCGTACCAGTATTTATAAGAGCACATTTGAATAGATCGTATCTTCTGTTATAAGAAGTGCTGCACGGTTTAATCCTTTGGTGTTTATCCTTATATCAAATTCTGTGTCCATGTTCATTTTTGGTACCTAATTATTGAAAACCAAAACTCTTTAGCATGCAACAAAAAAGGGTTTTTATTTGCTATAGAATACCAGCTCTTTTAAATTCAGCATAACACGGTTCTTCGTTCCTATTTTAGAGACTGGGGGAAGGTTAAAAAAAAGTGGCCAATTTTTTGTTGGTTCCAAATAGTTCGTATTATTATTACCTTTAAAAAAGTAAATCGATAGAGAAAGACGGAAAATCAAAAAGGAAACTTTCCCATTTATGACATAACATTGTTAATTTTAATTGAATAAATTGTATTGTGGTAGTTTAAAAAATACGAGTAAGTATCATTTATTGTTGTCAACTCTATAAGATTATCATGTCTACGAATCTTAAAAGCATTTCTAATTTACTGAATGTCACTCATTAATACAAAAGTATACACAAATAAATTCAATCAAAATGGCCAGTGCTAAATATTTTCTTATACTACGGTGATTTGTTAGGTGGGCAATTAAGATGTCATCGGCGTGTTTAGATTTATAAGTGGCAATTATATGGGCATAATCTGAACATGAATATTGAGCGGCGTGGCGACGTTTACAAACTGATCACAAGGCTCAGTATATATAGTAACGGTAAATGCTAATAAAAATAGTTGAATGTAAAACAAACTGGATTACTTGATGAGACTCTTGTTTTATCTTTGCATAAAAACTGTGTATTATATACATAGATACCTACCTTTTACGACACGGCATTTCACTGGTTGCTTTACAGGCGAAGATTTAATAAGCACATAATGTGTTTATCTTCTACTATGATTATAATCAATTGTATTATCAAGGAGAGGAGATAAGTGTCCGTCAGATTTATCTAAAGTACTTACAGGGTTTACATCCAACTTGAAGTCAACTTAATCCTATGATTACAAGTTAGTAAAAAGATAAAGACCAAAATTAACATAATATCACATACGTACACACTCAATATATTGTTACACGCCACTTAGGATGTTATACGCAAATAAATTTTAACGCGCTCTTAACAACTGTCAAAATCAATAAAATTCAATTGATCAACTGACTGGCCGCAAATACGTGGCGTTATCTAGAGACGCGAGATAGAAGTCATAAAAAAAGAAAATAGAGGGTGATGTGATATCAATCAATTGAACGTTTAAACGTTTGACGTATTGCGCAGGCTAATAGGCTAAGGACCTTGTTACATTAAACCACTAAGTATACTTACACGGTGGTTAAATGTAACAAGGTAGCTACTATGATTTACCCGTAGATAGTTAACTAAATCTGACAAGGTACTGAGCAGCATACATGTATGTTAGAGAGAAGATAAGATGCTGCCTGTGTCAAGTGCACGGTCGATCTTTATAACTTCACTGCGAATTATAATGGACCAGTGACAAATAAGCTCTGGTTTTATCGTCGGAAACATCTTAACACTCAACGGACAACAGTGACATCCCACTAAGTGCCCTCTTATGCTCTCACACACAAATATTTGTAGGAGCGAGCTTTGTTTACACATAATTATTGGGAACGGGTCGACCGCTGGGACTCCAGTTACGACTAAGCTGACACAGTTTCATTAGTAACAACTAGCATGTGAAATTGTAATGGTTACGTAACTTTAGCTCTATTAATTAAGCCTCGTAAATGGTATTGGCATAACATTTGTTTACCTCATTTAGGCGGATCCTTTGTGTAATGATTTCGCGGTCTTTCGACTCTGTTGTTTACACAAAAACACCTCAATGGACGGTAATTTTCAGTGAAAGAATATATTGTATGAAATATTATTTATATAATATTAATTAATACGTAGTAGTAGTATTTAATTTAGTCAGATGATGTATCAGCCCATTCAATGTCCCAGTGGCCAGAGGCTCCATTATTGCAATTAAGCAGTCTGGTTTAATCAGCCAAATGTGAGTATTTTAAAGAAACAGATTTTTTTATCTCCCCTTGCGGTGCGGGAATGAAACCCACGACCTTCACCTATCGCGCGTGCTGCTCTTCCAACTGAGCAAACCGCAAGTTATCACAGGCGATGAAATTTTTCTGCTGTATCAACCCGTTACCCTACGGTAAATAAAATTAATAAATAGTGGAGATGAGAATTCTCTGTTTCTTTAAAATATTTAAAATTCGCTAATGCGGCGCACTATAAAAATTAAAAATGTGAGTATGATCAAAGAATCCGCTACACATTTTGCTCGGCCTGGGATTCAAGTCTAGGTACCTGAGATCATAATTCTGTAATGAAATGAGTAGACCATCGAGGTTTAGTACTTATGCAGGTAAATGAGCTCGCAAATCAAATAGGGCAGATATCCGCGTAGCACAAAATAACTTGCAAGTATGTTTCTAGACTTTGAGATTGCATTCTCGGAAGTGGCCTGGGAGGGAGAAGGACACTTCAAACATATATTATATTGATGCCGAGTATTATATGAACAAGACAAACGGCGCCCCATATCACAATAATAACCTCAGTTCAAAGAACGGAATGAAACTTCTTTTAAATAAAACGAGACATTTTTACGGCTACTATAAACTATATTGAAACGTATTAACATTTCGCCGATGACGTTCCTTTTATTACTTAAAGATAATTTTGGTTTCAATTTTGACAATTTGAGGAACTTGATTCTTTCAATTTCACTTTAAAAAGTTTTATTCAACGAATATGGAAACCCTCATTACAACGTAACACATAAAATCCGTTACAAGTTTATTTTTCCATCTTAAAGAAAGAATTTTAATTCAGCATTATATTATTAAATAAGCAAAAGCATCCGACGATTAAACCAATCATCTGGTGTCAAGGTAGGGCTTTTTTTGAATTATTAGTACCATATTAAACGATCACTAAATGAAGGTGCCAAAAATATCCAAATTCATTTCGTAAATTGACCTGAGTCAGAATCTAACCCGAGGTCCTTTTGAAGTTCCAACGACTACCTTAGCACCTGCGAGGTCTATCTATTACCCACCTTTGCCATTTTATTTTTATTCGTTTCTCAACAATACCTATGCAGCCATTACACTTACTACTTTTAGCATTTCCTACATCACATACATTATCCTCAAAAGACTCGAGCCAGGTACACAATGTGCAGTTTAAAATCACAGATACTATCCTTTGCGATTTAAAGTTAAAACAAACAATGGCAAACAGCGATAAACGGCATAAATGATTTCCGTACACACTGTCGTCTCCGGCACAAACAGGCGCTTCCCGCCAGCGGCCCCCACACCCCCGGGAGAAACGTACGCAATAACGCTCAATTTTAGAGAAAACAACTATAACTCAAAGCAGTGCACTCTGTCGTCTATGTTCCTTTCTTCCGGGCAATTTCTATTACCATATAGACGCGCTACTTTTCAATTCTTTTCCATTAAACTTGGTACATCGTCGTGCGTTCCTGTGCGCCGGACGGCCACGCTACGTCTCCCTCCATTCTGGAAACACATTTATAAAATGCTCTTTACTTGGCCGCGGCGGTCCCCTGCGACTGACATTCTATTGCGAATTCCAAAGTATATTTTCGAATAAGGAAAAGCGCCCCGGGTCAATGAAACTTTCATAGTAGCCATGAAAGTTTCGATTTATCCTTTCGTAAACAGCTTACAAGGAATACTCAGATACTGGATGCATTTTTCTGCGAACGGAAATAAAGTCATTTACGCTCATTGGCTTTTTAAATAAAATATTATGGTCATTTTATGTGTAAAAGAGTATGCTTATTTTGCACGCTATCAAATCTTATAGATTTCAATGCTGTTGTGATATTTTTATTTAAATGGGAATAGGAAAACAATGTATTCTTTTTTTTAAATGTTTGTATGCCAAATGTTGTTATTATCTTATGGTAAATGAAGACTCAAAACTGCAGCACCTAACAAGAAATCTGAGTGATTAAACGAACTGAGTTTAAAAAAACTGAATATATAAATCGATGCGTGCGTACTACAACTGCGATTGTGACACAGAGTGTGAAAAAAAAGTATTAACGTTCGTAGAAAGATGACTGCGGCAGTTACTTAAGCCTGGCAGATGGCACAAGCTAAAGGATTAAAGTGCGACCTCACAATTTGTCAAATAAAGAATTTCATAACCATAACACGGCACAACAAGGAACTTTGACGTATTTGTATTATACAAAACCAAACAAGTAATTCTTTGTTCGGCGAAGACATTTCAATCGGTAGCCAGCCCTGCACCATTATCTGTCGTGTTTCACAAATAAATAGGAGCTATTCTGTATCACAATGGGCGACTGCGGAGGTTGATTCAAAAACTGTTGGGAAAAAATCTATTTATCAAACAAGAGATGGGCACCGCGAGATAATATGTGGAGTCTATTATTACCCCTTTTCAATCTATTTTCCTATCGTAGAAATCCTTTGCATTCTATACGCAGGTTTATAACAAGATAATACACAGATGCATATCGAACGGTTTTAAAGAAGAGCAGTCAGGATTTTTTTGCTTAAAGAGTTAGATAATAAAATCAGTTCTTTATTAAGATACGAAAATAAAGATTTTGATAGGCGTTGAAACATAAAACAGGTAGAAATCACTTTGGAAAAGTGATGTTGATAACATTTGAAGTAAGTATGTCTGACAATTTCGTATATTATTTAGTATGTACTTTGTTCACGCATTTGAATCTACAAGTCAGTTTGGAAACAAGTTGAGTTTAATTTTTCTTTAAATTTTTAACTGCCTATATCAGTTGCCTTATTATATATCCCATTTGAGGCTCAAACGTCACCTGAAACTGTTTTTTTGTAATTTAACCTTGTCTTCATATCTGTATCCTGCAAAGGATGCCATAAGCAGACGTTGATTTGCGAACTGTTTTTTTGCGCAATTTTCATATATAAAATTTACTTGTGTTGTATACTTCAATTCGCTAACAGTGCCCCTTATCGATTCGTATCTCCATGACTACTGCGAGATACCAGCGCACGAGTTTGACTCACGATCGAATCCCGTGATCGAAATACGTGTGCGACTGGCCTGTATTAACATAAAGAATTTACCGTATGACGACTCTTTTAGTTCGGCGTGGAATATGAATACGTTCGTGTTCAACACGATGCTGCATACGTTATCGGAAACAAGACTAATATGCTATCGGCATGTGAGCTTTTTGCTTCATTTGCCGAACGGAATGTAGAAAGTGGAATGGACCAAGATTTTTTGGTTCTTTTTGTCGCCAATTTGTGCAACGATGGCGGATGCCGCAGGGCGAATGAGCTGCAAGAGGATTATGTTGAAAACTGTAACTGGACTAGTGTAGTTCTCAATACGAAGTTCACTTTGCGATAAAAGGCTTTCCGAAATTTACATTCGTCTATTCGCGTCGGATTGTCGACTCATTTGTCTTTTTTATATTTCGGTCTTTCTATTGTAGCATCGTTTTGTAAAACCGCAAAAACCTTTTTAACAGCTAATGCATACTTACATAAAAAGTGACCGATATATCCAGTGCCTGATATCATCAAAATTCAAAGTTAAAGTTATAAGTAGAACTTGACTGGCGACATAAGTGGGCCCGGTGCGCTTACGCATCATTTACCGCGAGACCTCGCGTCCCACACTATTATCCGTCCAGCGTTGACACGGGTTCAAACTTCAACCTGGGACTCCATTACTAATTACGAAACGGGTAAAAACGTGTAATAGCCTTAATAAGAAGTTGAGTTTTTTTCTTAATGAGTAGTCAGCGTAGACCGCTAATCGTCATTGACATAATGGGTTCGAAAGGTGAACGCACCACTTACTTCGTCGTCTCAACTAGCAATCAGAAATATAACAACTAGTACTTGTCAATGGTAAGAAATTCTGTATAATTTTTTTAATACATAACAAGGTTTAAAATAAGTTTATGGTCACAAATAATTTATGACGCGAACTAATTTCTCTATCTCAGTCATCCGTTATTTCTTAAGGTATTTTTTACGTAATTATATATATTTAAAATGTCAGCGTGAAATGGCAAAACTAAAAACTTTCAGAAGGTACTAAACTGTTTTCTCATTTTTTTCATATCTCTTTCTTACCTAAATGTTACTTAGTAATAAAATTAAGTATAAAACACGTCAGCTAAGAATTCATTCTGGGGCAGGGATAAAAGGACTTGTAAAGAAAAAATCTTATTACTAATTAGGTAGAAGTTACACTCAACAGCGCTAACTATCTTTCCATTTATTACATTCTCTCTTTCCTCACATGCGTGTTGTTAGCACCACCAGGGGCACATAAGTCAAAGGAGTCGAAATTAAACAAAACCAAAATAGTAGTCTACACGTCGGCGAACGCAGTAGGCGCGATAATCGGCGACGACATAAGTAGGGTCGGTGCGCGCACGCATCATTTGCCGTGCGGGCGTCAGCTACACTCACCTACATGTACGAGTTACAGTGAAGTAATAAATAACCTGCACAGTTCTTATAAAAAGTTTAATATAATTAACTCTTAGCTCTGATGAACTCCGATGTTCTTATGCGTCACTAGAGTATAAATATTCTCGCCCAAAATTTAATCAAATCGGTGCAGTCGTTTAAGATAGTTAGTTGACACGGAAAATATATACAAAGATTCCAAAGAATTCGAATATAAATATAATAACGTCAGTCTAGTGGTTGCATACGCAATTGCAACATCTCTAATGGCGCAAACATCCCTGGACGATAGTGATTATAACTACATAGAAAATTAGCGTCGTGAGGCCCATTAATGGGTGTCACGACATACGAGTATTGCTGAGCTGGGAGTATTTTTAGCAAATATTTTATTTGATTTTACCTTTCTTTTCTCATCAGTGTATTATTTAATATTGTATGCTTATTAAATGATTATTCTATTTTATAATATTCATAAGGTTATCTTTTGTCAAACAAAATCAGCTCTACTAGATCTTAATTACCAAATATATGAAGCCGTGCACGTATATAATTTAATAAATCACGCAATCTCTTTTCCCTGAAATACTAGCAAGCGAGGCTTTACTGGTGTGTTTATTTCATTACACCGCGCGTTCTACTCAATTATGAAACGAGTAATATTACCTCCTAATGACACTGCATTTTGTATTTAAACTACACCAGCGTCACTTTTCGCATCTTTATGTTTTGCAAAACTTTTTATGAAATTATTATCCTGCCTGCAATTTTTCTCTCAACGAACATTTGCAAGGAACTAGTTTGTGCAACTGATATTTCAAAGTGTCATTAAGGAGACGTCCTCATTGCTGGCATTGCGCATTTTGTATAATAATGCCCATAATTTTCGATAGCTCCTTATCTTATTCATCTTAGGGGTCAAAGTTGATTACATAAAGAGGCATAATTATCAGCTGAGTCGTATGCACTTGACATTTAAATTCAACTCATTAGGCAGATACTGCCGGGCTATTCTCAAACGTGAGATGGAATCGAGATTTTTATCGCTTCGCATTACGCGGTTCTCGCTGTCTTTGCCCGATTACGAAGAATACTCGCCCGATATACTTCGCTCACATTCCAACATTTTATTTCTTAAAATCTGATGAAGAAACTTTAAAGTATCACTTCTAAGTTTTCGTGAGATTTGCGAAACTTATTTCTACTTTCATTAATTTGGATTTCATGCATATTGAAAAAGTTCTAACACCCTGCTAAGTCATTAATTTAAAATGAAATCTTTCAACAACAAATCAAACTTTTTTGTCACTTTCATTTTGATTAATATTTAATCATATTTGCACATTGTACATCAACTAGACAATTATTAGTTCTCTCTTGTTTTGATCTCCGATCAATGCGTGCCTTCAATTTAATTTAGTAAAAAACCTTGTCAGATCCTATTCAAATTCGGCTTCAGAGCAAAAAAATAATCTCAAAACCAATAAACACTTACTCGCCGTTGCAAGGAAAAAACGTGATGGACTCCCGCGGAGTTCAAATAACTTCGAAAGAGGTCGAACATTTAATTCTGGTATTATAATAAAGGACATATTGTGTTAGATAAAGGATGGGTTGTAATAGTGTCGCGTCATTCACATTAGTAATGCGCCCCATAGTGGGGCGTCACAGTACGGCCCGGCGCAGTTATACACGCCTTACAGAAAAAATTACAAAATAAATAAATTTAAGAGACCCAGACCCGGTTCGCTCTCGGAAATATTTATTCAAATAAGTTGCCATCAACCCGACCGTAAAAGCACGCGGAGGGTTGAGGGGCTAGCAGTTTTATTAATATTAAACGAACGCTTCAGTTGACACAAATTGGCGATAACCAAAGCGAGTGCGTATAATTCTTTTTTTTTGTTTTTTCTTTTGCGTTTGTTATTTGCATCTTCCGAAATAAGATTGTTGCGGCCGGGACGGGTATGTTTTATCCGCGTAGGTCAATCGAGGTGGTCGGTGTTTGAGATAATAGCGGGAAGCGGTTAAAGGTTGCGAGACCGTTCGAATGGCCGGCCAGCTCTCAACAAGCTATGGACACAGTATAGCGTAGATGCCGGTTTAGCTATTCCTACGCACAGATTTGTAGTACTTATCTTTAATAAATAAATTAGCGATTCGGCGCGACTTCGCACACGTACTATCCCCGTTTTTACATATTTTCCTCTGATTCTTCGCTCATATTAGTTGCAGCATGATTTTAACAAACTGCGTAGCGGTTGATATTATTTCTGTATAAGTAGATATACGATAGCTAAAAGTTATTAAACAACGACTCTTTAACTAAGTTAATAACTTACTACTAAATGAATTAGAACTAAAAATCACTACTGTTTTATTTTTATAAATATGAATCTGCTTCATCCAAGTGGACTTTTTTATAATTGTGGTAAATATTTTTTGAAATCCGTGGAGTAGTAAACATATAAAAATACAATACATCCTTTTGTTAATAATACTGTGTGTAGTAATAGTGACAAAACAAGAATATTCTAAGTTAACAAATTTTCAGAAAATTCGAAAAGTAAATAATATGAAAGCATGAGTATTTTCTTCTATTTACTTCATACTAGCTGTTGCCCGTTTTGTTCGCGTTATTTCGGGATAAAAATTATTTATTTCAATATATCAGACACACTTTGGGTCACCGAGACATGGGAGTAAGTAATATAGCTAAAATCTATCCTTCTATTAAATTTCATCCAAAACCATTCAGTAGTTTATGCGTGACGGTGAATCAAACATACATCCAGAAATCCATACACTGGACTTTTCGGTGATGACAAAATATAATAAAGAATGCATCTCACTGCTCTTCATTTCACTGTGCCGTAGGTAACTGTGAGGCGATCTGCGTGAGAAAACAATCGCGAGAGAGACGCGGTGCTTTAAGATAGTTCAATATTGTTATCGCCGTATAAAACAAACCTTTACCCACAACTTTGTTTCAAGTAAGGCACAATTTTAAGCTTGAGTCATACATAAAATATACAGGGATACCGTTACGTCGTTTCAGGATATAAACCACTTGTAATGGCCAATAAAAACAACCTCGTATGACTTTCGGAAATACTTTTATAATTTCCAATACGTCGAATTAAAAGTCCCATGAAGTTGATAATTCAGATACACATAAGGTTTTTAAAACATACTTGGGCCACAATTTACAACTCATAAACCGTCACATTTAATATTACTTATAATAGCACGCACTAAGGAGTAACTGCTTAACAAACAACAAAGTCGAATATTATTGTTCCTGAGCGGTACATTTCACAGTAATCCGTCCATTAATCAAGGAAATTGAAATCCTATTAAATAATATATTACTGTTAACGCCGACATTTTGTTCCCTTAAGGCTCCACCGTCGAAGTCATGCCCTGGCTTTATAACAAAGTAGTTAATTAGTCCGTAATTTATATAAATGGGCTTCGTTTAAATTCGGACAACAAATTATCTGATACAGACGATCTATTAGGGTCGTGATAGGGAAAGTAAAGGGAAATAAAGACGCGGAGAGAATGTTTATTTACCTAGTGGAAGCGAGTACGATCGAGGTTTCGGCGACATCCTCAGCGGCGGGTACTACTAGAGCTTCTGTAGATTTATTACCGAGATATGCAAAGCGAGCGTCAAACCGAGCATTTCTCACCTAATTTAGAGGAGGAGGTCGGGACTCGGGAGCATCGGGAGCCCGTTCGCCGGGAACTATCTAATAAAAAGTTTGTCGACACCGCGATTCACATCAGCGAATGGCTAATGCCGGTAATTTGTTCGACACACTGGTGACACTTTTACAAAGTGGCGACCGGCTATGAGTCAGAGTGAAGAATGCCAAGCCAAGCGGCCGCAATCGCTCTGCTTCATAAAAGGAGACTAGAACAATGCGCGGAGCCAATTAAACGGGACGACGGGACACGAACTTCGTGTCTGCACCTTGCGGAACTCGGAGCTTGACAGTTTATTTCATGAACTATAATTTCCAATTATATTTGAAGACGAGAAATGCCGTCGGTTTTGTAAGGGGATATGTCATCGGCCCACGCGAGACGACGGTCGTGGTCCCTACGGGGCTGGTTATTACATATTTTTGATATAAGTGTGAGCGTATTGTCAAAAGAGTGAGGTGTATAACCTCGGGAGTGGTGAGCGCGATGCTGCGCGGGCGTCGCGGAGCCCCGCTGTGAGCGGACGCACCTCAGATCCCGCCATTTAATTTATCGCGAACAATCACATTACCATATCACTAATGTAATGCGGTCGCATCCGAATATGCGCCTTAAACGGTTTTTCAACTCCTTTGTTGTCCAAAATTTATGAATTCTGTAAACGCTTTCGTATCACGCCCGCTGTCGTGGATCTCTGCGGAGATACTTTATGGGCGTTGTTTTACAATCGTCTTACAAGAGTTTCACGTGGAAAGGACAATATGCTGAAATATTGGCACACGCCGCATTCGTGCAGCTGTACCAACACTGTGAACAAATAAAATTGTTTTAAAAATTCATGCCCTTTTACCAGAGAAATGAAAACAAGAGAATTATTTTCGTTTCTTACCGCCTTGTGCGAAATATTTTTATTTAAATAAAAATATTTAATTTGGATCGGAGAAAGCCAAAAGAGGCTGCTTGTGTTACTTCGAAAATAGGCAACTACTTTTAAGTTGTCCAGGATCTCTTTTAATAGCAATTAAGTGCGCGGAACTGAACGAAAAGTAAAGCCCCCATTGTCATGATAACTTACTTTTGTAATTGTGGTTCTTGAAATTAGCAAACTCCTTGGCGTCTCACAAAGAACGTAAACCAGTTTTCCCAACGAGTGTCTCGTTTCCCAAAGCTGTAATAACTTCATCCTCCGCTGCAATCCCTCGCACTGCGCATTGGAAGCAGTCAGCTAAAAATGATTAAGCTAGACGCGTAGTTCACGTTACTTGCACGGCACTGAATTACCACAATGGAGAAAGAGCAAGTGAGGCATCTTCGATCGAACTTTTACTACATATTTTCTAGTTTGAACAAGAAGTAGGAAATAAACGTCAATATACATGTTTTACACTCTTTTATGCACACCAACTAAACATCAAATGGCAAGGCGACAACTAATTTAAAAAAAAAATTCTCTTGTTTTAAAATGTTGATATAAGGATGATGTTATTGCTGTTTTTTTATATTCTTATATATCGTGGTTATTTAACACATTTACGTACGACACATTTTATAGGTAAAAAACAGCTTGTTATCAACTGATAAAGTTAACTTAAACTTTGTTCTTAATTGAATTGCCTTTGTAAGTAACATGCTTTAAAAAGATTGTATATATCTGTTAAGAATAATAAATATATACGACGGTTAGTCATTCGTTCATCGACGGACAGGTAATTACCACGAACCAGTACGCGGCGTTAAATATACATTTCAGTATAATAATTTGTTTTCTTAATTGGTTTTGAATCATCGTCAATTTTTTATACTGTGACCTCAGCACATTATTATTTAATGCAAGGTCCCATCGCATTAAAGTAATATTCAAATCGAGTCACAACAAAAGAATCCCATCGCAGCTCAGGTTTCAAAGAATGCGTGTAGCGGGTAATACAATACGCACCCTACGCAGGGCGCATCGCACCACCAATAGCTGACGGTGAAACTTTATACTAGCTGGGAGCGCGGCTTCACTCGCTTTTTTTATTATGCATTACGCAATCTCTGATTTATTCTGGGTTTATTCGCAAAATTGAGACTGACGGTGATATAATGTGTATCAAAATGGAGTAGTTACATTTCATGCCATGCACTCATTGAGTAAATCAACAAATGCTCAATGCAAATGACATTGCTAAATCAAATAAAACCCTTCTAAGTCTTTTATTACGAAAGAAGTGTTTGTGTGTTGTTTGTACATCTCAGGAATATTTTGTATCTGCTTTGATACAAAGGCCCAATTTATGTAGGTATATATATCTGTAAGATTTTTTAATTTCGACATATTCTGTTTTGAATTTAGTGTCTTTCATTTACAGGTTGATAATAAAATATTCGCTCTATAAATTGTATGGTCAAAAGCAGACTATACACCTTTTACTGAATTTGGTGTCTAGTTAAAAAAAATACAAAAATAAATCAAAATAAAAAATGAACAAAATTATTTTTTACTACAGAAAAACCGACGAGTGTACATTTTGTATTAGTACGGATCGGTGTACAATATGGCCCCTACTATTGTGTAACCGCCAAAATGGGGGACTGCGATACGGCCAATGAATAACATAACGCTGAAATAGAATAACACGATCCATTGCGGCGAGAGGGCTTGATTGACACGTGATCCCTTTAGCTGCACACTGAATTCTGAATGGCTTTTTCAAATTTATCGTTTTTAGGGTCCCGTTCTAATTTGGCAACGACTACGCTACACTGAATAGAATAGTAGTGAAAGGTAAAGCATAGTTAAAGCATTGATGGATTTTGGTGCTTAGATTTGGTGTTGATTTAACCAATGTAATGTTGAGTAGTTAAGACAGCATCCAAACGCGCATGGAGACGTGTCAAGGGACTTTTCAGAGTGTACAACTAATTTACTTTGTACCCGACCTCGAAACAACCTTAACCTAGATAATTGGCCTCCACGGAATCTTTATAGAACACCAAATTCCCGTATATATCCTATCGTGTAATTATATCGTTTCATAGATCATGGTTAAACGTGTCAAACACGAAAAAGGGCTAAATAACAGGCCACATGAAAAAAAACTTAATGCACCAAATATCATCAGGTTTACTTAGAGTAGATTTGTTCAAATCTGCAAGATAAAAGACCAACATTCCTAGATGTGCAAGAACTAGGTAGCTTCATGATGGATGCGTATCCCGCTATGAGTAAAAGCAAGCTTATGTAAGGAATTCAGTCAATCAACTTCTTCTTAGTATAACAAACGGTATTGTCAGCTTCCTCATAATTTTAATTAGGACAATAAAACATGAATGGAAATCTGTACAGCTCATGAATGATTCAACAAAAAACTGGCCGATATTCCCACAAAAAAAATATGGAGCTGGTGAGCAACAGAATTACACACACAGCCAGTATTTGAGTTAAGAGCTCTAAAAAGCAAATTTGTAACAAGGCAGTAAATAGCGTAGTGTAAATAAAATATTGACTTCAAAAACGCCACCTTTGTAATACGGAATCACGGCGCGCAAACACTGCTCTCTCATGACCGTTTTTTTATGTAGGTACTTTTATTACCTATTGTGGGGTACAGATTAGCCGGCAGCAAAGCGGAAAATATTTAATAGAGAGTTAATGTCAGAAGCACAAAGATCGGGAACGAGTTTCGTACTTTTTTAACTTTGGGATAACTTAATAAACGCGATTGTTATTTTTTATCTACTCTGTAGTTATTGCGGAGAATAGATGCTCATTATGATGATTTATAAATCGTACTTTAAGTAAATATATATAATATTAATGGGGTAAATAACAAAATGGTATCACGGAATCCTGTGAGAAAGTACTAGTAAATTGTATTATACTAATGGACAGTTGTCCACACACAATCATGGGATTGGAATGACTGGTATCTTAACAAATTATACAGACGTAACTAGATAAGTAATTTTATGTTTACAGCGCCTATTAGGTACTTGGATTCTTACCATTAAAGTCTTAATTATACTTTTCATTCGTGAAATGAGGAATAAATAAATACGTACCCGTAGTGAGGCTCGAATTTTGTTCAACGTAATGTTTTTCTCGAGGAGAATTTAAATTACTAGTATCCGCCCTCGGTATTGCCTGTGCTGAATACGAAATTTCAGGCAACGAATTTTGACAGTTTGGTAAAAGCCTATTTGCAGTACTCTTTGTGGCTAATAAATGATGTTGAAGATGATGAAATATCACTATAAATTTTCACATAAACAGGATCTTGAACAGTCATAAGCAACGATGCCGAACCGTTATCAATATTTAAAGCCCTTCAATATGCCAATACTCAGAGGAATGTAAGGTCTCGCCCATTGCGCCAAAAGTAACAGTAAAAAACGCAGTAGCGGAGCCTAAAAACGCAAAGGGACCACCATGTAAATTACTTCACTGCCCGACCGTCTGAATTATCGTGCCCAACTCGCAATAAAAAGCCTGCAAGTTTTATCAGTGAAAAACGTACATGTTGCCATATTTCATTAGGTCGGTTTGTGTACGCGCGTAAAAATATTATATTAATCTCCCAAGTTACGGGTACGAGTATTGTGTCTCTTGTAGAGGTGATATTTATTGAGCCAAGGGACAGAGTAGGCGCGGCCTGGCTCTTGACTCACTGTCTTGACATTATTTGTGTTGCGGTCAAGGAAGCACCGCTATAACCACGCTTATCTAAATGTCCTGTTCTTATAATTTACCGCTAATTTGCCGAAATTGGATACCGTGGTATTCGACAAACGTAAAAATACCACTCAGCCTTTAATGCAGTCGTACATATGTGTCGTTATGCCAAGATCGCCGCAACAACCAGTCCCCTAATTGTGTATTTCGGGTTTATAATTTGATATCATTCGCATCATAATTGGCATCCAATTTTAAATTCAATCGCATTCACACTGTGCTTAAGTTTACTTTGAAAAAATTCGTCGCATTAAAGCAGTCCTGGAACGGATTCTCTTAATACATTAAGCAAATTCAATTAGGATTTTACATTCATTGGTTTTACAAAATAAACTTTCATTTGCATGTTTTTCAACTCTTTAAAACATTGACGCGATCTTCACACGTAGTTGCTAATTGTACAGTAAACTGCAGAGTAGTTATTAGTTAGGCATAATGTTTAAGACCCGTTTTTATTGACATGATATTTCAAATGGTGCTTTAGCTGACTTCACTGCCATATTCAGACTAAGTAGAGGAGAATTGAAACACAGGTAATAAAAACAAAATCATAAGCAATTTATAACAGACAGTAAAGTATGCCTCTCCAAGATGGTATCTCACGTTGGGGTAAGCATGTGTAAGTAAAATCCATACGTCAAGTAATATCACCACGCGCGAGACTAGCCGCGTAGCAAAAATAAGTGGAAGTCAAAGTGGTCCCGACAAATAACTCAGTTAATCGCGTCGTCGTACGTCAGCGCGAAGAATTTAATCAGAAGAGTCAACAGAGAAGCCGGTATGCCGATGATATCTAGGTACGTCCATTCGAGGCCCACGAGCCGAACAAATTGGAAAGGTGGGGTGTGCGAACGCAACAAAGGTTACAATTGAAATTTCCAAGATGCCTGCTAACATTTTTCTTAGTGGAAGCACGTATTTCTCGGCGGGAGATGCCACGCAGTCCGTTCCTTTATACGCGGACGACACAAAAACGTAACTCCGTCGGGTTTCGCTTATAATTGTATCACAAATGTTGCAATATTGGCCAGTACGTGACTCCCGATTGTGTATTACTGCTATGATCATGGAATAACGAAACGCTTAACAATTCATATTTCAGGTGATTTAAACTGTTTGCTTTGCATATTTGTCTACAAACACATACTTACACCAATCACAACATAAAATACAGTTAACAAATGAAATCGGTAGTTCCTTTGTAATGAATTATTATAATTCAAAGTTTGTAGTTGATTGCACATTAATAATTATAACTATGTTCTTCACTGGAAACAATTAGCTGTAATGTTCACATTGGAGGATTATATCAGCAGCTGAGAAGAACTATTTACCCATTTCTGTTGGCAATTTTGAAGTAAATTAGCTATAAACAATAAAAGACCAACCATTTTGCAATTACGAATTTAAAAATTCGATTTCCTCTAATTACGTATTACCATCACATAATAAGCTAATCGCAATGGAATTCCGATTACTCATATAATTTACAATGCTTCGCGTTTATTTACAAATTACTTATCTAATTGAGGACACATAAAAGTTACCAGAATTTTAAAATAAGTTTCAAGCTACGGAAATATTAATGAAGAATGAGTCAAGAACTTGCTAAAATAAAAATTGCAATCACGGAATTAGTTATTTCATTTAAATACTCCTATTGAAAATTCATTGCGAGAGCTTTCAAAAGACAATTCTTAAAAGATAAGTTTCCGAAATGTTATCACAAAACAAAGGATGGTCGGAGCGTGTATCATCCGAACAATTGTTGAGCATTATCAATGCGTCAGTAGAATTCTCATCTATCATTACTCAGCGTCGTATTCAGATAGTCAATGTCGAACTTGTTAACAAAATGAAGGTTTTTGTTGCGATGACTAATAAGAACGCGTTCATATGCTATTGTCAACACTTTAATCGATGGCAAACGAGTAATTAGTCTTGTCGTGTCTTTAGAATTTCGTCGTGATTCAGATAAATTTGTTTATTATTTCGCCAAATACTATTAAGTTACGTCGCCATTTAGCTAGTGGTATCACTAGAGTCATAAGCGAATTGCCATCGATACTGAGAATAATTTTTATTTTATAGAAAACTTAACTAAACCAAAATAGTTTTAATTTTAGTTTGATTTGATCTTAATTCTGTTGTCATCCATAATTTAAAAAATACATAATTTACAGGAGTAAAGGTCACCTAAATTAAAATGGTATGTGTCGCTAATATAACGAATTACTAAAAGCACTGAACGAATGAACTTAAACCACCACAGAGTTAATTATAGAAAAAGTACCAAATTTTCAAATGTAATTAACGACAAACATCAGTGTTTTATTGCAACAGGAGTCTTTCTACTTGTCGTTGAACATAAACAATTAGTTAAATCATATAAATAGCTTTTTGTAGGCTTGAGATGACTACAGTCTAAAATATTTACATTAGACTTTAACATTAATGATATTTTTTATCATATTCTAAAATCCAAGCAAATTTTTCGACTGCCTTCAAACATTCAAGCGGAACCAAACTATGATTTACACCCACTTACACTTTACGAGCATCAAATGCTCTCCATAACTTTCATGAACACTCGAACGCCGATACCATAAACACATCTCGACTCGGACAGAATGAGAGCAATTAGCAGATGCCCATCCACGGTCGTATATTAGCCGGTGACATTGGCACAAAAGTGACATTGGGACGATATGCGACAACGGCTAGACGGGGGCGCGCAGATGTGACCGAGCGATTGTTTGCAAATAACAAAGTGAGCTCAGGGTTCCGCAACAGTTTCTAATTGTGCCACGACAATGCGTAATCTAACCGGTCTCATTCGATGGCACGTCGCGTCCCTGGGTAGGGGACAATGAGATGAGTGGAGACGTATATTTTTGTATTTTCATATCCCCTATTTCATAATTTCCCTGGTCTTATGATGTCCATTAGTTCTGCTTACATCTTAGAGGTACCATATACATATAACGTTTGCCCTTAAACTAGGACCTCATTACCACTTAACATCAGGAGGGCTCATCCCTCCTGATGTCAATCTTGAAGTGCAATATAAAAAAAGTATCATCAATTATCTAATGCCTATTTCAACCATATACGTTTTGAGTTATTATTTCTTACCCTTGTTTAAGTAGAGACTGACAAAGTACATTTATGCTAGTTGAAGGCCATATAGACCTCCAATACTTAGCTCTTGAATTCATGCTACTTGGATTTAACGCTTCTCTACTACCATGACAATGTCGACCGTACATCTTATGAGGGGACGTCCACACTAAACTCATTAAGTTTTATTGGTAGGTATAAATTATTACTAGCAACTTAGTAAATTGAGCTAAGCAATCAATCAGAAAGCTGCAATAGAAGACGCTTTATCATACTCATCAGACAGCATAGGTCCTTCACTCGATACTACTCACTTGATAACCGATCTCTCGCAATACTGTCTCGGCCAGCTGCCCTAAAATTATATGCCCGCTTGGATTCAAGTACCTATACCATAACTACTCTAAACTGGCTTTTTTATTTAAGCAGCAAAAATCGGCTCCATGACTTCTCTGTTCAACACCCAGCGGGTCCTGGCTCGCCAGGTGCCGCGCTAACAAATAAACTCGAGCTGCGTCTCGCGCCAAATTGCCCGTGCCGCGATCAGACGCATCAACTCGTGTGTAAAATCTCTTCAATTTACACGCTACACTTTTCTAACCCTGAAGGGGTACGCGCAAGTAACCAGAATTAAGAACATAACTCAATTGGCAGCAATTTTGTCTTAGTTAAAGTGGATTCCAAGGAATCATACCGGGGAAACCACCTTATATCAATACAGGCTTCTCTACTCTAATTCAAATATGATCAGCACGGAACATATTCTTTATATAATACTTAATGCTTTTTTCACTCATCAAAATAAAACTATATGACTTGGTCCAAAATGTTCTACACATAGCTATAAGTTAGATACTGCTACTGTAACTTATCTGCTGAGTTTCTTACCGGTGTCTTCTCGGTAGATATAGGTTCCGAACCGGAAGTAGAATCACTTTGCATTGTATTCAATGACGATTCAAAAATGTTACATGTAACCTACTTGAATAAAGAAATATTTGAGTTTGAGTTTGAGTTTATAAAAAGACTATGGGATTCAGAACCGATGTCGCCAAACTGATCCTTACCTCTTTTTTTAAAGTTAAATGACATGATTATGTTTTCAGCAAAGTCAATTTCTACCTTTGTCGCCTGATGATTGATTTAATTTAGCTTTAGAACACAAGTGTTCTGCTCTCTATAACTTTCCAAGGAATTAGCGAAGGTAAATTATTTAATTATAATCAAAATTATAAAGCAAATTACAAAAACGATAAGTATATCACAGTAAATGTGTTTGAATATGGACAGATTTAAAAAAAAACCAACACAATAGGTATTATTAAGCACATTAATGCCTAGTTAAAAATATTAAAAAGACTAAATTCAGTCTGCGTCAGTCTGGTTTATCGAAGCTTAATTGAAATATATACTTATTTTGATTCACACTTACATTTAAAACTATATTTAATTTTTGTTTGAAGAATTTACTAAACAAATTCTTGGTCAAATCGCCCGTGCTGCGATCTGATGCACAACTATGGCCTCCGTTAAAGTGTAAAATCTCCGATTCACACGCTACACTTTAACCCCGAAGGGTTAACCCATCGGTAACACGATACTAATGTTTACACTTCGCATTACATACGCTCTTTTGCAAACACGATTAAATGAATGCATCATAGCACAAATTTGCAAGCATTTGCATAATTTGTACTGATTACTACTTACTATTTGTAAAATTGAAAAAAACTCATTTTCCACAGATTTTTAAACGGTATATTTTGATCTTCAAATTTTAAGTTGGCTAGAGCGGCATGAGGTAATAATTAATTTCATATGTCTACACGGTCAATTTATCAAAATAAATTCATTTAAGGGGGTTAATGCCGCCTTTGAAAGTTTGAAAGAAAGAAAGGGAAAATGTTTATTTTTTAAGTTAGAGATATGAAAGTTGGCACAAATATAGCTCTATTAAAATTTAAATATAGACTACTTTTTGTTTCGAATATTAGGGGATATAGGAGTAAAACCGACCATGACAGGATGTAGTCCACGCGAACGAAGTCGCGGGCACAGCTAGTATGTGATATATCGAGAAAATCGAGTCTTCTTTTGTGAAAATGTTTTGTTTCTTGTATTTCCTTTGCGTCTTCTTGTATTTGTATTAGTTTTCTATTATAGTAGCTTGATTATAAATGACGGATAACCCTAATAAATAAAAAAATATATTAATATAAATTTCACACATCCAATATCGTGAGCGTAGCTTCTTGTTATTAAAATCACTGGTGTTTTTGTTTACCTTCTATGCGAAATACATTTAGAAATGTTGATTACCTGTAACAAAAACGAAATATATTAGAGTTAATGGCGATTTGGATGTCGTAAGAAGCTATGCAAATAATTTATTACACACTATTTAGCCCCAATCCCTACCATTTCCGTTTTCGTGTGCCCGGAGGCCCGGCCCTTTCGTTGGACAGGACGTTAATTAGAAAATTATGTGGGAAATTATTAATAGGTCCGCCGTGTACCCGATTAGATAACAAACTAGTCCATTAGTAGACAAGGATAAGCCTTCGGTCGGTTCGTGTGCACGGGGTTATAATCGTTGTGGGTATTGTTTTAAGGCGCATAATTTGTTTGTGTTTGTTAATTGAAAAGGACCTTGCATTGGTGGTGGCAAGCTAAAGCAGTAGCGAACAATACGCCGCGCGTCGGTCCGGGGGCGGGTGACGCGTGGTTGAGGAATGATCAGCCGAGTGGAAATGACGACTTAATGGATTATATGTGTCCACCGACACCGAGATAAGTGTCGCGCCGGTATCGGGCCTGTCGCCGGAGATTAGGCAATGAAATTACAAAAATTAATATTATAATGGAAATCAACGGAACGGTTTTACGCGCCGATGGAGCCGCCCGATAAAACGAATTAAAATCGAACGTGTACGCATTAACTTTGTGGACCGGCGTCGTTATTATTTTTGGATCCCAATTTAAATTGGTTCCACCGTCTGTACATATGTCTGCAGGCCACTCAATTTATATTTTCGTACAAACGATACCATTATACGGTATCACGCAACTTTCAGAGATAATTCACGACCTCGTGCGAAACAATAACGTTTCCGTTCAATTTAGTTTCGAATGGTAGTTTGTGAATCATAAAGGCAACTGACCCACATCAAACACATGTACCCACGCAACAATCCAGCACCCCAGACAGTTGCGTGCCGACATGAAGCAATTGAATACGATCATTTTGTTATAACGGCCTCCGGACAGCCCTCGAAATACAGATTAAATAGCGCCACAATAAGCACCGATTTACCGGCAATCTATTCTTTTATAGGGCCTGGACAAGGAACGCCTCGCCACTTACGACAAAAAGTCGAAGGAGAGATCTCCCGCTGGCCTTTTGTACGGGACGTTTCTAGGCGCGATGTGGACAAACGACCCGTGGGACCCGGTTTGAAATATTGAGCCGGTGTCATAGTGGGACGGACGCGATTCCCATTACAAAGCCATTTGCGCTGTTTACATAAAGGAGGAGTGCCGCGAATGGTTCGGTCCGTAGTTGTGCGATTGCAAATTTTCCGCTGCTCGCGTGTCAAAGGAGATAATTTATTGCAATTGAGATATAGCAGGCGCCTCGGGATCGAGCCGGTAACACTTCGCATAAATAGTGCGCGACGGACGCACCGACCGTCCTCCACTCATCTCGACACCAAACAAAATTATGATCACGACCATTTATTACTATCCCATATTGAACACGCTATTCATTTCCACTCCAATACAACATTAGACGGACGTTAAGTCTCTTTAAATGAAATTGCAACGATCACTTTTAAAAAACTTTTCTCACAATCCAACGAGCTCTAAATACGATTTATCGGCTGTGTAACAAATTCAGTTTTTCGTTTTATTCTTAAAATAAAGCATTATTTTATTGCACTTATAAAATTTTATGCACGTTTCAAGAACTGAATTGCCCGAGCTACCAGCTTATTTATCGTGACCTTTGTATTCAATAAACCAGATAAGACCATTATCTGTTTTATTAGGAATGGTACTTGCAACAATAGTGTGAAGAAAGTAGTCTATGTATTCGCGCAGATTCCAACTTAATATTACTGCTGGACTTTCATTTTGATCTTTATTATCCGAATAAATAAAACATACGAAACTCGATATGGTTATTGAAACTATAAATAATATTAACTCTACGGATTCCAGAGAGTATATTAAAATTATTTTTAATTTAAATCTGTATATATTAAGTATTTGACACTTCTGTCAGAAGCCTTTCTTTTATTCCAGGCGGTCATAACTAAAACTAAATGCGATCTGCCGCTATTGCATGACTTAATGTAAAGATGGTCACATACATAAATTCATGGTTTACATTTTTCAAAGGCAAGTGCCGAATAATAAATTGATTTTAATCCAACCAACAATTAGAGCATATTGTGTTGGGTGGACAGGGCGCAGGTAAGGGTAGCCTTCTTTGTTTCGTGGCACGTACTTCACTTTTTGCGCACGCCCAGGTGAGAAATATTAAACCCCAATAAATAGACCGAGACCGATTTATAAACGTCCGAGCACAAAAGGAACAGTTGTAACGCCCGAAAATATGCACTTCGATAGAAAAAAAAATGGTTTTCGTGAATTGAAAAAAATCGAAACAGCCCTTAATAACAGGAATGAGATCAAAGACGTTTACGTTGCTATAAATCAAAAGCAAAGCAATCTAAGCTCTCCTGCAATTTGTTAAATCAAACGGTGTTCATCAAATTGACGGTTACACAAAATGCATAATGTGCAGATGTTTAATTTGATGAGAGGTCTGGCTGCGAATGGTGGGAAATTATTTCAGAATCGTTTAACTAAAATAAAATCAAATTAAGCAGTAAGTTCCACAGAAAGTCCAATTAAGTTGGATCGCGTGAGTTAAGAAGGAAAATCCCAAATTTTTGGAAGCCATTTAAATTACAGTTCTGGAAGCGATTCCTATTTGAATGATAATCACACGCGTTTAAAATTTTAGAAAACATCTTAATATAATAGTACCTATATATAACATATTGAATTAATTTTTCATCGTTAATTAGTATTTATTTTCAGTCATGATGAAATTTAAATTAAAAAGTGAACATTATTAATATATTCTTTTAAGTTACTTCTTTCTGTTTCAGTGTTTCTAACGGATTCATGTAACTTGGCTTAGAAATACATATTTAGAAAATTTAGAGGTACTTACGTGAAAGGGTACAAAATTATGATTATTTCATATTTGTAGAAAAAGAACTATATTACTATGTGATTGCATTTGTGTTTATAAAGTAAAACGTTCTTACTTTTTGAGAAAATGTGTTCACTTATGCTGAAATGTCGCTTTTGAAATGAAAATTGTAGTTTTATAAAAGCTGATAAAATTAAACTGTGTATATTCAGAAATTTATGAGAAATACATATATCGCTAATTTTCATACCAAAAGGCCATATTGATATAAAATTGTGTATAATGACAATGTAATTATGCACAAGATGAATTAATGCCTCAATGTTATTAAACTCCGAACAAAAATGCAGGTATTCTTTAGGTGACTAGTTTCACAGTAATAAATCCCATTCATTTCATTAACGATGGTGAGTAAACAGAATGTCAACAATCGTCAAAAGTCCGCAATACAATTCCATCGACGGGAGTGTTAACAAGCAGTGACTGTGGCAATGCGCCCGCGCACTACCTGGCCAGCTGCCTCGAGCCCCCACCACGCTCTGCGGGCGCTTCTTGCCCCGCGACCATCCCTCTGTCTCGCTTGCACACACCACAAGAAAGCTCGATTGAGCGCTACAAAAAGCGGTTTCACTCCGTTGTGTTGTGTGCCGCGCGTCTTAGTGTGCGTAAAGTGTATTTTTCTGACAGGCTCCGTCGCAGAACGGGTAAAGCTTAACACAGCGCCGAACTGCAGGCGCATAGAACGTTTTGGTTTCGTGTGGAACTTTACCTGTTGGAACGCGTGAACCGGCGCGGCCTTGTGCGCGAGCGCAGGTTCGACGCAGAGTTAGTTCCACCCTAGACCTCTGCGCGAACGCGCGTGTCACGTTCGCCAAGGCTCTATAGCGACGTACACGATCCCGTCCAATTAGTGCTCGCGAGAAACGAGTTAAGTGGCCGGTTCGGCAAGTGAAGTATACGAGCTTAGAGAAAAGCTAAAATGGACTAATGTGCGCATTTGATGCGATGTTCGAGTGCGGTTTTAGTGTAAGCTGATGGAAATTTGAACTATGTAAAAAGTGTTAGTGAAATCATAACAATGTGTCCGGCGTGTGTGACTCGCGCACTGCTGGTGCTTAGCGCTGCGCTGACAGCCTGGAGTGCATCCCTGTCGGCCACCACGGGAGCGCGCTACCAGGCTCCCGACGAATGCCGTTGGACCACTGACGATGACGGCTCTGGAGTCGCCTTACAGTGCCGTCTGAGGACTATAAACAGTGAACTAGAGAACACGAACTTTAGTGCAATACAACCACATCTCACAGTGCGGTTACACCTCGAGTGCAGCGATGCACTTTTATTCCAAAGCTCCCTAGCCCCCGGCAGTTTCCGACAGTTAATCGAGCTGCGGGAACTTACCATAGAATATTGCAAAATCGGAAACCTCTCCGATGGCGCTTTTACCGGCCTTCGTGAATTAAGAAATTTAACAATAAAGACTCACAATACGGAATGGTCTACTATGTCACTAGAAATAACTCCCACAGCATTTTCGAGAGACGTGCAAAATCTAGAAAGATTAGATTTGAGCGAAAACAATATGTTATCGTTTCCCGAAGGAGCGCTTTGCACGCTAAGAAATTTAGAATATCTGAATATGACAGGGAACAGAATGAGAGATATCAGTCATTTTCAATTCTCGACTGCGCATCGACATCCAACCGAGAAATGCGGGGATAATTTAACCATTTTGGATCTCTCACGGAATATCATTGATACATTGCCGCCTGGCCTTCTGTCTGGTCTACGCAGATTAAAAAAACTTTATTTACACAGCAATGGAATGAACTCGATAGCTGACAAAGCGTTAGAAGGCCTTATCTCACTATCGACTGTAAAATTTTCAGATAATCAGCTGACAAGTTTGCCCCCTGAACTCTTTAGTGATACAAAAGAGCTGAAAGAAATTTATTTGAATAATAATACAATAACAGTATTGGCACCGGGGTTATTCAGCGACCTGTTTCATTTACTTGTTTTGGATTTGTCTTACAACGAGCTCACCTCTGACTGGATTAACACCTCCACATTTTCTGGATTAAAGCGCCTTGTTTACCTGGATTTCTCTCACAATAGGGTATCAAAAATGGAAATAGCGCTATTCAGAGATTTACATAACTTGCAAATATTGAAAATGCAGGAGAATTTTATTGAACATATTCCAGAAAATGTATTCAGTTCACTGAGCAATCTGCACACGTTAATTTTGTCGAACAATAGATTGACAAACATTGAGAGCTATGCATTCACCGGCTTGCAAGCATTGTCTGTGCTGTCGATAGATAGCAACCGCATTTCTAAAATACACCCACACGCCTTGCGCAATTGCTCATCGTTACAAGACTTGCATATTAATGGAAACAGGCTTGATGAGGTTCCAACTGCTTTGAAAGAAATTCCACAGCTTAAAACTCTCGACTTAGGGGAGAATTTGATTGTTAGCATTGAGAACGCATCATTTATGACAATGCAACAGATGTATGGATTGCGTTTGACAGAAAACAATATTGGCAACATTACTAAGGGTGTTTTCGACCGGATGACTTCACTGAAAATATTAAATTTGTCAAGAAATAAAATTCAAAGAATTGAAAGCGGAGCTTTCGACGCAAACGTTAATTTGCAAGCAATTAGACTTGATGGAAATTCTTTAAAAGATATTAGAGGACTTTTCGTCAATTTACACAATCTTGTCTGGCTGAACATTTCTGACAACCAACTGGAATCGTTTGATTACGCTATGATACCGACTGGACTACAGTGGCTAGATATTCATGCGAACAGAATTGCTGAACTTGGTAATTACTTCGAAATTGAGTCGCGCCTGTCTCTAAGTACGTTTGACGCAAGTTCCAATAGATTAACAGAAATAACAGGAAGTGCGATACCCAACTCCGTTGAAATGTTATATTTGAACGACAATTTAATATCCAAAGTTCAATCGTACACGTTTTTCAAGAAACCTAACTTAACACGAGTTGACTTGTACGGAAATAAAATAACAAATCTCGACCCAAACTCGCTACGAATATCTGCAGTGCCACAAGATAAATCAGTGCCAGAATTCTTCATAGGCGGAAACCCATTAGAATGCGATTGTACGATGGAATGGCTGCAAAAAATAAATACTGGAAACAGAGCAAGAACTCAGCCAAAGTTAATGGATTTAGATAGCATAAACTGCAAATTACTTTACAATCGCGGAAGTTCACATGTTGCTTTAGTCGACGCCGCGCCTCATCAGTTTTTGTGTAAATACGAATTTCATTGTTTCGCATTGTGCCACTGTTGTGATTTTGATGCTTGCGACTGTGAAATGAGTTGCCCTAACAATTGTACATGCTATCACGATCAATCATGGTCAGCTAATGTTGTGGAGTGTTCAAACGCCGGGTATGTGAAAATGTTGCCAGAAAGAATACCGATGGAGGCCACGCAACTGTATCTCGACGGTAACGACATTAAAATGCTTCCGAGTCACGCTTTTATCGGTAGAAAGAGGCTAAAGATTCTCTTTTTGAACTCATCAAACGTCGAAACTATTCATAACCGTACGTTCAATGGACTGAGAGAACTTGAAGTGCTTCATTTGGATCACAATAGTTTGACAACAATTGAAGGCCAGGAATTTGGCGGCTTAGACAATTTGCGTGAGCTGTACATCAATAATAACAAAATAAAGCACATCGGAAAAGAAATGTTTAATCACATGTCTCGACTGAAATTACTACATCTCCATCACAATAGGCTGATCACCTTAACGGTGTGGCAAATCAATCCAGCGATAACAGAAATAACACTTTCCTATAACCCGTGGTCATGTGACTGTGAATACACTGAAATGTTCCGTGAATGGACTAAACGAGTGAATTCAATCACCGATTTATCAAACATCAAATGCATATATTCAAAAGAAAATAACACTGACATAATGAACTTCGACGAAAGTCTTTATAACAGGCCTGATGCAGGTTTCAATATCATTTATGAGAACGGCAGTATTTGTACAGGACTCCCGAGCATAAACAACAGCATAAATGGGAATTTGACGGCTACAAAAACAATAATAACCAACGAAGAAGTGCCAGATTACATACCGCTGCTAGTGGCGACTCTTGGTGCATTTTTATTAGTTTCTTTTGTGAGCATGATAGTATTCATATTCAGACAAGAAATGAGAGTGTGGTTCCATTCTAAGTTCGGAGTAAGACTGTTTTACAGAACAAGTGACATAGATAGAGAAGACCGTGAAAAAATGTTCGATGCGTTTGTGAGTTATAGTTCAAAAGACGAAGCCTGGGTGACCGAAGAGCTGGCACCTGTGCTGGAAGGTGGTGACCCATCTTACAAGCTGTGCCTACACTATCGAGACTTACACGTTGGCGGCTATGTGGCCGATAACATAGCACAAGCTGTGGAATCTTCGCGTCGTACTATCATGGTGCTCAGTGAAAACTTTATCAGATCAGAGTGGTGTCGGTTTGAGTTCAAATCGGCTCATCATCGAGTGTTGAGAGACCGGCGAAGAAGACTCATAGTAGTGTTACTCGGTGACGTGCCTCAAAAAGATCTCGACCAGGATATAAGACTGTACTTGAAAACCAACACGTATCTTCATACTGGAGATAAGTTGTTTTGGGAGAAGTTGCGGTTCGCGTTACCTGATGTGCCTGCTAATCCTCGGGTTAGGGGTGTGCCGAGCCCTGGAGGAGTTGCCATGCACAGGCATCACCACCCGAGGAGTCACCTAGGGGCGCTACCGCCACCCCCCCTCCACGGCGCTCACCCTGTGCTACCACCTCACCCCTCGCACGTGCCCCACCAGGTCCCCCCACGCGCGTCACCCCGTACAATGTCCGTCCATGTGTAAATGTGACCAGTGAACAAAATTAGTGAAGTGATAAGAACCATAGGAAGTGCTAAAACGACTGTTAAAATGTGATGGCTAGTCTGCTAACGTATGTATTGTAAATATTTTCCAAACAGTAGTAGTAGTGTGTACATATGTGTTTAGCTGATAAGATAGTCAGACGGACTGTTAAATTAGTGCTTGTATTGAACTCCGTATTATTTACCATTAATTAACAATTGCCATTTTCTCAATCAATAAAATCATTTGATAAATGCTACTATAAAGAACTCATAACTGATATTAACTTGTAAAGATTCATATGTATTTGTTATGCCTTTTCAGGCTGTGTTTATTCGGCAAAGCTTGCCGGTAACTATAAAATGACTTAATACGGCAGCACTGCCACTATCTGTGATAAAATTAGTTGTAGTTTAGTTTTTGTAATTTAGTATCCTATCATTGTATATTTTGTAACTTAGTCATATCAAAAATATTTATTGTAAAAATTTACAAAATTGACTGTGTCAAAAGTGATAAATGAAAAATAAAACATGAAATGAATTTATAAAACTGTTTTACATTATATATCCTAAAACACGTAACAGTTTTACTATACATACAAAAAACCCACACACACAAACGACAAAATAACTTCACAATAGATTCTGATGCGATATATGACAATTACACAAATAGGTACTATTTCAATAACACATTATGATTCAGTTGTCCACATCATAATGCTAATAATAAAAATGAAACAGAAGTTGTGACTATGTTCAAATCATATTTATAACGTTAATTAATTTGCCTTTGAGGAAAATATATAAATATTGTTCATACTAATTGTGTTAAGAACCAGTCTACAGTATTATTTTTTCACAATACACGTTACAGATTTTACTAGAAACTAAAATCGTAGTAATAAACTTAAACTTAAGTTTAAAAATAGATACCACCAGAAATCATTCAGCCACAACACACAATAATATACAATTAATAGAAATATCACAGATTTAGGTAATTAAATATCCTGTTTAATGGAAACAAAATCTCATTAACTGGTAAAACAAATATGGTTCAGTAGCAAATCAGTAATTTCATTAAAAATATATTAAACAAGTGTTAAATAAATTGTAATTTGTATACAGATTTTGCCATGTAAAATGACGTGGACCTAATTTTCCTTATGAAAGAGTTCAGCAGAATTATCACTTAGGTTCTAGGCTTACATGTTTTTTCGTACAAAATTTTACAAGCTCACCAGATAAAAAGCATCTATCGTTACTGTACAAAGTACGTCAAAGTATAAACTTACTGATTTTATAATGCCCTTATATCGTCGGCATAAGAACTAAAATCGAACTGCAAGTGTGTACCTTAGTACGCTATTTAACCTTACCTAGAGCAAAAATTGTTGCCTTCTGTTAAATCCAAAAACGGAAAAGCTAAATAAACATCTTTTCCGTCACCTGTTAACAAAACAAAAACACAACAGCTCAGAAGCCAACAACAAGTCTTCACATAATTACCCGCAGCATATCTCGCAGAACCGTGTGCAACGTAAAATTAAAAATTCACAATTTAATTTAAAACAAAACTCAAGACGTGTTATTAAAATTCTTGGCTTGGCGCACCGATGCCCATTCGCCGGTATAGGCAAATAGGTAGGTGCGGCATGCCGGCTTTTTTACACGCGGGATAGCGGCCGTCGACCGCGAGCCTTCAATCTGAGGTAACAAGCCCTGGACCCTCGCCCGGAGCACTAAGTAGGTGAGAAGTAACCGGAGGCACGAACAAAAGGATACAACTACGTGCCGATAGGGCTCCTACAACTTTTATGGCTCTTTATTATTTTTAGCTCTTCACGGATCCTAAGGCGAATGAAACACGTTACGTTTGGATTTTCTGCCACATCGCTGGACGGGTTTTATACAATAAATTGCTATCGCTAAATAGTATGGGTCACTTTTTTTCTTATGATGGAACTGTGGATCAATAAAATATATGACGAAGTTTACATTTTATTGTAGAAATCTTCATGTACAGGAATGATGTACGAAATGCGATTTCTCGCGGATCCGATGTACCTATCTATAACAAAAATCTCTAATGATAGGTATTCTAGTAGAAAAATGCTTCATTTTACGAAAGATCACACAACTAATAAAATTCTTTAGAATAACTAAAATTTAATTCGTAAAAATTCTGGTCCAAACTTTAGACAACCCTATAAATAATGTGAGTCAGGAATATCTCAAATCGCCAGGATTCCATTAAAAGATTTCACAGGAATACTGGAACTCAGATTTCACATGTTTCCGGAAGCATTCTTGTTGGAATCTAGTAAGATATTATTTTTATCGTTGAAAGATATAAAAAATTATGATAAAAATGTATGGTTACATTTTGCATCACCTCAATAATTCTGTAATCAAATTATATTGCACATTATGAAATGATATATTTTAACAATTGTTATTCGTTTTCAGCCATTCTTAACCAGTTTTTTTGTCAATTATTAAATAACTATAAAATATTGTAAAACAACATCTTTAACATAGATCATAGTTTTTAGAGAATGTAGTGGTACCTGCTAGAAACTTCTAACTGGAACTACTTTTTTCTAAATTTTACTAGTAGGACACAACATTTTTTAACACTCAAAAACTCCGTTTTTGGCGCCAAAGGTCCTATATACCTATATCTTTCGAGACAATTTTTTTTTTGTTTTTTACCTATACTGGGACGCCCAACACGTGTATTAAAATGTTAAACATACATTTAAGTGTATGGACATTGTAGTATCACCGTCAATTCATAAACTTACTATTACAATGAAATACAACTCCAATAAAACATCAATAATCTGCTTGGGTGGCTATTGTACGCAACTAAATTTATTTCAAATCGCAACTTTCATTCAATTGTTCAAATATTTTTAACGAAGGCACCCAATTAAATTTAAGATTCAAGTAGTTCGTTACCTAAAGAGTGCCACCTAAATAAGATGTGGTATAAAACACTGCTTAAAGCTTCGTTAACAAAGTAATATTCTCTAAGAAATAATAACTTTCAAGCGGATTGTTTTTAACCACAATGAGATATTACTATTGGAACGCGAAGTGTTTTTGTAATGCAAGCACTTACAGTGACTAAGTAATGCCAATTTGGAGCCTTTTGTTTGTTTGAAACGGTAGCCTGTTTCAATTTACGCAATTATATGGGTAGGCAAATTGTTTTCTATACTAGGCATATACTCGTACAAACAAGATGAATAACAAACATTGTGGTTAGGCGAAATAGATTAACTGATGTTGCCTTCTCTTTTAGGAGTGGCAAGCAGACTTAGAATGGGATACGCGTCAGACACCAAAAAAAAGAATTAAATAAAAATTGCCAACAAGTGGATTTTTAGTTTTCAAAAAGTACTGTTAGGTACAAGCTAATCTTTAGTTTTAATTTATTTTTTTGATAAATTTACAAATAGCTAAAACTATGTACTTATGAAGCCCTAATGCTAACCTAAAACCGTGGTGATGCAAATGCTAAAAAAAAGTAGAGGATGGTATCACATCACGCAACTCTTCTGGTGCATAAGCACTGCACCGCACTCTGCGGTCGCGCAGGAGGCCGACTATATTACAGTGTAATGCGTTACAGCAGAGTTCCTGGTTTTGAGTTTATTTGTTCATCAATTTACGCAGAAAATATGTATAAAATTGTTTAAAGCAACAATCACGCCATTGGAAAGATACGGCTTCAATTTACCTCACTTTTAAAATTCGGTGTTTCGTACAAAATCTCTTTTCGTTAGAATGCAATTGACACTTTGAGTGGTGTGTACAAATATTTTATTCAATCTTGCTTTAGAAACAATATAACATGGCGTCGGCGAAGATATTTGATTGCTTTAAACAACCTTTTACACACAAGAAAATATGGTAAGATGTCGCTGTATAATTAAGAGAAGGATCCCACCCTCAACATCAAATGCGCAAGAATTTTAGTATATTTAGTATCTGATAAACGAATCACAACTCCTCCACCAATCCAGATCTCAGATGTCAACCTAGTTCAGTACAACATAAAGCCGTTTAGTAGTCAAGTAGAGTAACAAAGCTACAGTTTAAACCAGTACCTAATCTGTAAATGTGCTACCGATCACATTACCGACAAAGGTTTGCGCTATGCGTGGCAAATCGATATAATGCCGGCGACTAACGGAATCACAATCTCCAGAACAAAATAGGTGGATGTATACTGACCATGCAATGTGAAAATATTACACCGCGCTGAATTGCAATCTATTTTCTTATATAAATCATCTCAATTACCAACAAGCCGTTTTAATGAGAAGATATGATGCTTGTTTTATGGTCGTAAATTATGAATAGATGTTCCTGGCTCAAGAAGACTCCGTCAAACGTTGCGGCGGTTTGAAGTCAAGCTGGGAAGTATACTTTCTTAAAGTATAAAAGAACTCACAAGGATTCTAATTGTTGGCTGAACAGAATATTATAGCGAACGTCAATTGGTAAGGTACAGTAATAGCAACATCTTCAGTACCTTTTCATGCAGTAAGTATTTTAAACTCCTACCTTTTATTAATCAATCTCTATAGAGTATTATCAACAGGTAAAAAGTAGGGATTTAGTCGTGATATCACAGTATAAAAAGATGCTATAATCTCCGAGTCTATTTATCTATATATTATTGTTCACCACAATTGAGTTAGAACTAAGTTACAGACGTAGTTACAGACGTCCTACACATTAAAGTTATTTAGATTTAAGTTAATAGTGCCATAGGATATGACTTTACTATACCAGTACCGACAAGAGGATTTTAAGTATAAAACACACAATTTCCTAGTGTTTTCTTGTTAGGAATATTGTTTCTTGTAGGAATATAATACACTGCGGAACCTAATCATAAGACTTGTGTAATTTGAAATTCTAATAACACGCCAATAACCCTTCAAATACCAATAACTCATTGGTACGTCAAGGACCAAATGTTTTTTTACAGTATTTAAAATTCAGGTTCGTGGAGAGATAATCTAATTAGGGAAATATGTCACCAAATTCATGTTGTTAAAATAATGTATCTAAGTGGCTAACGCGAAAGGTCACGATTTTGATTTTCGTTCATGTCAATCTGAAAAACTAAATTTTCCAAATTGGGCTGAGTAGAGGTCGCCATTTAGTATTTGTCGTTGTTCAGGTAATAAATATTGGTCTATGGCAACCGCTCCGATTGCTTTAGTTCAAGGTCATCTCGGCACTGCAACTATCACTAGGACACGGCCGTGTCTATCTATCTTGAAGAAGCCGATACAGTAAGCCGTAAATTTATTTTGAAAAACTTGCATATGGTTCGCAACGTACATTGTGAGAAAAAGTAATTACTAGTATTACAGTGCTACTAGGAATTCCAGTCATTTCTCTGACCGCCATATTGAAAAAAGCAGCTAAGCTTTTTTTCTTATTGAAAAAGTTTAAAATCTAAAACAGCATATTTAAGTTTTGACTTCATCAACTAACTAAGTTTAGTTTTTAAATATTCACTTGTTATGTAGGTAAAGCTTTCATATGAGACTGTAACTTTACAGCTAACAAATAATGTCATATTTTTTTTACCACAACCTATAACTAGAGGACAATTAAGATGCTTCTACTAGTAGGTATCACTTACCTAGTTTATTCATATTTATCTTATAAGTGTGTTCGAATTTATGAGTTCGAATTAGTGTTGCCGGGGCCTATAGGCTTTTAGGCTTTTTTTAAGGCTAGCCTATAAATTTGGGGCTAGAGCGAGATCAAAACCTAAAAAGTCTTTTAGGCCTTTAGGCTAGGCCTTTTTCATAGCCTTTTTTTTGTCCACCTTTTTGTAGGCTAGGCGCATATTTAAAAGGCTAAAAACCTATAAAGATTTTTCGTCCTTTAGGCTAGGTCTATTTTATTTATTGTTGAGTATAATAATCGTCAACTTAATTTTACGATTATATAACGCCCTTATGTTAGAGGCATAAGCGTTAACTTTGAGTGTCTGAGTGTTAACCGTACATCGGAGGAGTCGGGCGAGCGCGTATTTGATTTTACTCAAGCAACGTATGAATGTCGCACTGTGAACTCATGACTCGTGAATGATTTTAAAAATAAATATAATACAAAAAAACTTGTTTATTTCATACTAACCCATAATCTGAATATTGGCTAAAGCCTTTTAATAAGCCTAGTACTCGAAAAATACATACTTTAGACGGAAATAAAGCCTAAAAAGCCTACCTATTATGGCCTATAGGTTTTTAAACCTATAGGCTTATTAAAATAAGAAGCCTTTTAAAAGCCTAGTAGTCTCTCATGGCCTTAAAAAATAACTAATAGGCTTAATTTTAGGCCTTAAAGCCTATAGGCTTCGGGAACACTAGTTCGAATCGATGACCACATGAACAAACAAACAAAATTACCGTTCAAATTGTTATCCCTTCTGCTCAGCGAGAAATATAACGGACACCTAGCTATGAGGGTCACCTGGGTCTTTGAGTACATCCATTTAAAGCTTTATCACAATAAAACAAAATTCGTAGCGTAGTTGGTAGATTTATACCGAGCATGCAATATGAAAATGCACCGAATGATACGAACAAACCCAGCGCAGTGTGGGTAATTTACGATCAACTGTTCGCCCACTAGCGGGCACATAACAATTTTAGCTAAGGCTGACCCACACCCACTCGTTATATGACATGCATAATAATATCACGTTGCACTATTTTACTAAACTTGGTTCTATCCGTGGCTTGGCTAGCTATGAATTTCCTTGTAATACGGTCTGGTAAACTGTCGAATAATTTAGTAAATGGCCGTGGTGGAAGAGTCGTCTTTACCGACTTCGGTTAAGGCGGCCACAATTTTTGTTACAAAATTATTCAGCCATCTACTTCCCACTACTGGGAGCATGGCTTATCTTAACTATCTACTCGTATCTCCCATTTCAAAAATAAAATCAGACAATTAAGATGCGATTTATAAATATTGATGAAATGAAATTGTAGTTACAAAAAAGATCTATTGGTATGTAAACAAAAATCCAAGTCCATTCACTCGTTCATTCAATGTTCACTCAATGTTCAATCATTCACTCAATCTGTCATTCGTTCGACGTCGATGAACATTCTCACTTTAATACAGAACGTTGACAAGTGAAGACGTATTTTCATTTCGCCGACCCTACCTATACCTATAGGTTATGGGCCCAGTTCACGTGGTTCTAAAATTGTTTTCAGTTACAAATTATTTTTAAATGTTAAACTAGTAAAATGGACCAGCGAGCAAAAAGGAATATTCAACCGTTTAATGGCGACCGTTATAGCACGTGGAAGTTTCGAATAAAGTCTCTTTTAGCCGAGCTTCAAGTATCGACCGTTATAGAAGAGCCAGTACCCGAAAATCCCGATGAAGTATGGATACGAAAAAACCTAATCGCTAAAGGTACAATTGTTGAATATTTGGGTGACGCATTCTTAAATTTCGCTCAAGGTACGGACACTGCAAAATCCGTTATTGATAACTTAGATAAAATATACGAAAGACGAAGTTTAGCCACACAATTGGCGTTACGTAAACAATTACTAAACTTAAAATTGCAACCAGATGTTAATTTGATCAACCACTTCACAAATTTCGACATTTTAATCACTGAGTTGATTTCTGCTGGTGCGAAACTCGAGGAGATGGATAAAATCTCACATTTATTACTCACGCTGCCTGCTACATATGATGGGGTCGTAACTGCATTGGAAACACTTGGCGAAGATCATCTAAACCTGGCTTTTGTAAAAACACGCCTATTAGACCAAGAAGTTAAAATCAAGAACGAAACAGTTACCGGATTAAAAGTACTTCAAGCTGCAAGTGGCCAATTCTCATCCAACATTCCATTTCACAAAAGGAAGAGACCAATGACTCATACATCTACCCACATTCATGAGCATAAGAAGAGAAAATCTAATAATAACTACAACAATCAATTCAGAGATAATCAGCAATTTAGGAATTCAACGTATAAAACTTCAAGGATGTACTGTGATTTTTGTGGAAGACGAAACCATTTTAAACAAGACTGCCGTTACTTTAAGAAAACTCAAGGAAACAGTAGTGGCGGAGCAAGTAATTCACGGCAGCATAATACCGCTCACACTGCCGTGCCGGAGCAAAACAAAGAGGACAGTTTCGCTTTTATGTTTTCGAAATGTAAGTTTTCATACCCTCATAATAACAGTAATGAAATTACCTTTATTTTAGATTCTGGCGCAACGGATCACATTATAAGCACAAGGGACAACTTCTCGTCATATACACAACTAAGTTCACCTTTGAAAATACATGTAGCCAAAAATGAAACATCCATACAGGCATTTGGACGAGGGCGAATCGATGTAACCACAAATCTAGGAGTACCAGGTTCAATCGACGAGGTTTTGTACTCACCGGAGGTTCCCTATAATTTACTGTCAGTAAATCGAATGCAACAATCAGGTATGGAGATTATTTTTAATAAAGAAGGTGTTCGTGTTTACAAAAACAATAAGTGTATTATGTCAGGTGAGAGGCGCAATAATTTGTGTAAATTAATATTTGTTGTTAACTTGCAAAAAGCTTTGAGTTTAAATAGAAATTCAAATTTATATGATCTATGGCACAAACGACTTGGACACATAAATAAACAGAAGT
Source organism: Glyphodes pyloalis (assembly GCA_037074685.1). Lineage (NCBI taxonomy): Eukaryota > Metazoa > Arthropoda > Insecta > Lepidoptera > Crambidae > Glyphodes > Glyphodes pyloalis. The sequence continues at coordinate 5,056,570 of JAYKKO010000011.1, forward strand.
TTGTGAGTCTTAAAAATATGATTGACGATTACTCGGTTATTGATCAAATAGTTCCACCTAAAAATGAACTGTGTGAGCCGTGTATTCTTGGTAAGCAATCCAGACTACCTTTTGCGAAGTCAAAACCAACACGTACAAATAACCGGCCACTCTTTATAGTTCACAGTGATGTATGCGGTCCTATAACTCCCACTACAATTGACGATAAAAACTATTTTGTAAATTTTATTGACGATTACACACACTACACGGTTACCTACTTGTTGCATTCGAAATCTGAAGTATTAAAATGTTTTCAAGACTATGTTGCTAAAAGCGAAAATCTATTTAATTGTAAGGTAGTTAATTTATATTGTGACAATGGCCGTGAGTATCTGTCTAATGAATTTAAAGATTATTGTGTAAACAAGGGAATAACATATCATTTAACTGTGCCCTATACTCCAGTTCAAAATGCGATATCTGAACGCATGAATCGTACATTAACCGAAATGGCTAGAACCATGGTTGCAAGTGCGAAATTGGGTAAACAGTTTTGGGGTGAAGCTGTATTAACATCAACATATTTAATAAACAGGCTACCCACCAAAGCGCTAATTGGCAAAACCCCGTATGAAATGTGGCACGGTGTAAAACCGAAAATAAGTCACTTGAGGGTATTCGGTTCCACTGCTTATGTGCACAATAAAACTAGAAAAACCAAATTTGACGAAAAATCATTTAAATGTATTTTAATTGGATATGCACCAAATGGCTATAAATTATTTAACTCAGAAAATAATGAATTCTTAATCGCCAGAGATGTATTGTTTGAAGAGTCAAATTTTGGTGAATCTAGATCAAAATGCAGTGATGAAATACCTAACAAAATCAACAAGCCTAATGAGTTGGTGGAGTTGATCAAGCCAATATGCAAAAATGATAATATTCCCGCCAAAATCAACAAGCCGCAGTCGGTGGAGTTGATAGGCACTGAACAAAGTGACGTAAATAACAAGTCGCTAAATGACGTAAATAAACCGTTACAAAGTGACCTGAACGAAACGTCACTTGATACCGATTCCGGTTGCTTGCGAAAGAGCGATAGAATTCGTAATCTACCCCCTGTAAATTATGAATTAATGAATGACCCTCACTTAACGGTTTTATCGCTTTGTTCCACACAACAGTTACCCTTACCAGTGCATTTTAACGATATTTTCAATCGGTCGGACACAAATGAATGGTTAAGTGCTGTAAAAAGTGAAATCGATTCATTACGTAGTAATCAAACATGGTATTTAGTGCAAAAACCTAGTAATACAAATATCGTGAGTTGCAAATGGGTTTTTACTATTAAAAATAATGAGTTAGGTGAACCGATACGATACAAGGCTCGTTTGGTCGCGCGAGGTTTTAGCCAACAGTACTTAGAAGACTATGACGAAACGTTCGCCCCAGTAGCGCGTATCACTACATTTCGATTGTTAATGGCATTCGCGAATCAAAATGATTTACTTGTTCACCATATGGATGTGAGGACTGCCTTTTTAAATGGAATTTTAAAGGAAGATATTTACATGCAAGTGCCAGATGGCATTGCATCTAAATCTAATCAAGTGTGTAAATTAAATAAAACACTTTATGGCTTGAAACAGTCTTCACGGTGCTGGTACGAACGTTTCGATCAGGCAATTAAGGAAATGGGCTTTGAAAGTTCTAAAGTAGACCCATGTCTTTATATTTTAAACAAACATTCGATTGACAAGGACGTATACATAATTTTATATGTTGATGACTTATTAATAATAACTAGATGTGCTCAAACCATGCAAAAACTTAAACATTGTTTAATGAATCAATTTTCAATGACCGATTTAAAAGATATTAAGTTATTTCTTGGCATTCGAATTGAAAGATCAAATGGTAAATTGACCTTGGAACAATCAATGTATCTACAAAATGTTTTAAACAAATTTTCCATGAATGAATGCAATCCGTCAAAATCACCTTTTCCAAACAAATTAAACTATGACGCATTAAATAACGATGTACACTACAACGCACCTTGTAGACAAGTAATAGGTTGCTTGATGTATGCAATGCTCTGTACGCGTCCTGACTTGTGTGCGGCTGTTAGTATCCTCAGCAGGTTTCAAAGTAAAGGTAATGAGGAATTGTGGAAATGTTTGAAACATCTTTTGAGATATATCAAGGGAACATTGACGCTAAAATTGACTTACCATAAATGTGATTATAAACAGCTAATAACCGGTTACGCGGACTCTGATTGGGGAAGTGATGAAATTGATAGAAAAAGTACAACAGGATATGTATTTCAAATGTTCGATAATTGTACTATTTCGTGGTGCACACGTAAACAAAACACAGTTGCCGTTTCCTCAACAGAGGCCGAATACATGGGTTTATTTGAAGCTGTTAAAGAGGCTATCTGGATAAAGTCGTTACTTAACAGTATGTATATAACCGTTACTAAGCCTATTTTAATATATGAAGACAACAACAGTTGCATTAGCATTGCTAATAATCCTACAAACCACAAAAAGTCAAAACATATAGATATAAAATATCATTTCACCCGTGAACAAATATATAATAAAATAATAATGCTAGAACATATTTCCACAGGAAACCAACTAGCAGACATGTTCACAAAGGCGATCCCTGTCACAAAGTTCAATGATTTAAAATTAAAACTTAAATTAATATGATACTATAATGTACGTATTTCAAAAGGAAATAATAAAAAAAAAAAATGTACAAATGTAAGATGATTACCTGTTACTTAATTTCAAATCATTATGTCAAATTTAGTACTTATTATGATTTGTTTACAATTACTTATTATTTGCTTGCTAAAATACTATGATTAAAATGTATCATGTACTTGAATTTTTGAGGGGGACTATTGGTATGTAAACAAAAATCCAAGTCCATTCACTCGTTCATTCAATGTTCACTCAATGTTCAATCATTCACTCAATCTGTCATTCGTTCGACGTCGATGAACATTCTCACTTTAATACAGAACGTTGACAAGTGAAGACGTATTTTCATTTCGCCGACCCTACCTATACCTATAAGATCGAAATCGTCGATTCTAAATTTCACGCCCGCGAAGTCCCGGTCAAAAGCTAGTTCAGAAAAAAAGGAAAAAGGAATGTTTTCTCAAAGAATATTAAAGCCGCAACACAAATATACAAGATAACCAATTTGATACATGTTTAATCTTGATTAGGTATCACTCTGAGTCAGCGTGCAGCTAGTTTTAGATATAATCCATGGGTAGCGGTATTAGGTCTTTGGTTCTTCTTAATCAATCTCGTGGCTCTGCAGTTACCTTACTACTATCATTACTCCAGCTAGTTACAGCGCGTTTACACTCAAAACCTTTTCTGCCTTAACTTCTTCAGAAAAAGTCTACTATCGCAAACCATTTTTTTTTTAAATTATACTACCACTAACAATAAACCTTCTTCATGTCATACCAAAGCGGGCACTTGTGATCATTCGCATCCGGCTGTCAGATATTTAATTATCTTTCGAAAATAATTAAAACAAATGAGATACTAGAAACTGACTACTGTGTAACGAATGCCGCAGATAGTATGTGTATATTGGTTTATCGACCATCAACGACTAGCTTTTGCCCGCGACTTCGTCCGCGTGGCGTGTTATTGTGTCATTTCAGTATTTTTCTCGGTGTGTGTCGAATGTAAATAATAATGAATGTTGCATTCAAAAATTTTAAAAAGTTTTTTTTTTTGAGAAAATACATTAAAAAACAACATAACAATTATTCTGAATCTGGCGCTAGTGCAGTATTTTTTCATGAAAAAGATGTTTCCCATTCCCATGAAGCTGTACATTTGCTAAGATACCTATATACTAAAAAATTTCAAGCCTCTAACTCGCGGTACAAAAGTTTTTCCCGCTATTCCCGTTCCCATGGGAATTTTGGAAAATCCAATCATGACTTAACTTTGCATTCACTAAGGTATATGCATGTCAAATTTCAATCATCTAACTTACGCGGTTTAGATTTTTTCATACAAAAGTTTTTTCCCGCTAACTCCCGTTCCCGTGGGAATTTCTCAAAATACAGCCATAACTAAACTTTATATTTACTAAGGTACCTGCATGCCAAATTTCAAGCGTCTAACTTAAGCGGTTTAGATTTTTCATACAAAAGGATTTTCCCGCTAATTCCCGTTCCCGTGGGAATTTCGGGAATTCCTTTCTTAGTGCACCCCTACGGTACCTAAGCTACGTCCCTTCCAAATTTCAAGTGCCTACGTTTAGCCGTTTGGGCTGTGCGTTGATATGTCAGTCAGTCAGTCAGTCAGTCAGTTTCTCCTTTTATATATATATATATATATATATATATAGAAAGAATAGATGTAAGTATAAATGGTATGAAGTTTTTATGTACTTACTTACTCTCTTCAAATATATCCCAGATAATACTCATTCATAATAACTTCAATTATGGACATAATAAGGGCTAAGATTAACAAAAACAAAATACTCAGAAAATAGTACGTGAAGTTGGGTTCCGTGAAGCAGTGATCATAGAAAACTTCAAGGATGTAGGTTAGAATCCTGCGGAGACACTTTCACTGCGTAAGCTTTTCCCACTTTTTGGTTTGCACGTTACAGGATCTAATCACAACTATATAAATTTTCATCCGATGTGACGTGCAATACAGATTTAAATTGAATCACCAGATTACCGGATAAACAAGATGATGATGATGATGATGACGGAACTCACGTCATGCCTTTGATCACGATAATGATCCATTCGCAATAGTCTTATCCCCTCCATGAGCAATGATCAGACCGTCCTAGTATAAAACCAAGACATAACAATTACAAACACAACAAAAACGGAAAATATTTTTATAGCCGTTCTAAAACGATGCGAGATTTTTAAAATTAGTTTTTATTTGTGTAGACGAATAAAAATAAATACTCATTGCTACAATTTATTTGGTACCTTCACCTAATAAAATTAACACACCACACACCTTCTGCTCAACTCCGGAAACATTTTCAGTGAAATCTCAACGTTTTTATCTCGGTGGGGCGTTGTCCGTGTTAGGAAATGTGCCGATTGCGTGCCGTACAGCAATAGAGATGAGACTTATTGCTCAGAAATCAGGGACAAATAAGATGGTTATCTCTCAAATTGACTTAGATATAAAGCAATTTAAGTATCATTTATCAAACATGACACCAGTAGTTTTTTTTAACGCGAGTCAAGTTAAAGAACAAAGTAATATAGTCAAAGTGGTGATATTTAAATTCGTATTTAATTGTGATGTATGAGTTTAATTCTGGCGGCTGTCTTAGTAGAAATTTTTAGAAACAAAATTAAGTTATGTGCAGGGATACATCTAAACAGATTTACAATCTAAAAGATTGTAATGTAATTTAACTATTTTGAAAAATAATATATGAGCAAAATTAGAAAAAAATAATCTTACATCTTTTCAGTTTAATAAAAAAGGAACTTCCATTTAATTTAATTTAATTAATATTAAATTTAATGAAATGGAAGTTCCTTTTTTATAACTATTTTAATAACTTAAAATTAAATTGTTTATTATATAACTGTACTAAGTTTACTCGGTCGTCATAAAAGTATTAATAAGTTAATAACAAAAATTTCATCTCCCCTTGCGGTGTGGGGCTTGAACCGACGATCCTCACGTTCACATGATGAATTTTTTTCATTTCTTGAAAATATTTAACGTTCGCTAGTGCAGCGTATAGTACTATAAAAATTGTAAAAGTCTGATAATAAGTTTATTTCCGGTCATGACAATAATATTAGTTTACTGAGTGATACAAAACCCTAACACAAAAACAGTTTATTGTCCAACGAAACGCTTAAAAAGGCTTGACAACGATCATCACAACTCACACTTGACGATCTCAAAAAGCACACATCTCAATTTGTCCCGCCTCGTTAGGTACAATGAAAGAGGCTCCAACCCTTTCCACAGTATAAGTAAATCTTTTGAGCGCGATACGCCGCACTTCCGGCCCGATGGATTAATTAGAAAAAACCCTACATTAGTGCGCGAAGATAGATGCGACTGTAAGGGTACCCTTATCAGATAATCTCTCACTGTGTCTTCATTTATATTTCACGTCTTGTATTTGTAACTTTATTAACACTGCCGGCCGGTACACGACTTATCATTCGGTTTACAACGGATTTTCTACGGTAAGATAAACATACACGTTAACTAGATTTATAAGGCGGCCGGTAGATTCCGAAAAGTGGTTTTTATTTAACAGAGAACATCGTTTTTACTAATATTATGAACGCGAAAGTTTATGAGAATGTATGGATGTGTGTTTGTGGCTCTTTTACGCAAAAGCTTCTAAATGCATTGGTGAATTTTTAAAACGCTAGATCAGCAAACAGAACACTTCTTATCCTTAAATAATCCGGACAAGTTTGCAGGAAACAGCTGTTCGAAGATAATAAAATAGCTTCTCAAAAGCGTTTTCGTAGAAAGTAGATAAGTAACTAGATGTAAGATTTAACATCATTTCGAAAAACAGATAATACTTTTACACTGGAATACCATTAATCCAATATGAACTCAGATTCACTCAGCAAGGAAAGGTTTTTTCTTGAAGCCTTTCAAGCATTCGCATCGAAATTGGTCCATTCGTTTGAGAGCTACAATGCCACAGACAGATACACACATAGACAGACAATCAAACTTATAACACCCCTCTTTTTGCGTTGGAGGTTATTAAAAGAACAGAATAGAAGAGAACGAAAATTTATTTCGATAAAGATGTAGCCTAGAAAGCGCTAGTTCCTAGGAATATTCCTATAATAAATCATATATTTGCATGTAACAATGTTAGAATGTATTTCTGAACTCCTCGACTCATTGCACAGCACGGACTTTCTATTAAGTGTTTAACAAGAATCCAACTAGTCTGCTTAAGTCTCGGGACATTTCCTCGGGATTGGCTGTTCAAACAATACGAAATCACCGTACGGCCGTCACAAACGGCAAGCGCAATAAATTAAACTAGAACATTGGGTCTCAAACTGTAGCCAATAAACTTCGTGAACTTAACAAATTGTAAATACTTCAGTGTCAGAAGGAAAAATCCTTTTCTCGTTTTTAAATCTATCTCGTTGTACGAGATTGCTCACCTGTTCCAAAAAAAATTAAGGGGTACATAATACGAGACTCCGTGTTGGACCCTAAGTCATAAAAATGTTTAGATTTTTAAACGTTTTACGAAAATTGGTGGATATTGAATAAATTTATATTATTGGTGATTTGTGACGGAATTTATTTATTTTATAAAAAATAGTAAACCAGCATTGAGATTGAGTACATTTATTACAAGTGACATTGCATCATACCATTATTTTAAAATTGTTTTTATTTCAAAAATAAAAGAAACGTAAAATGTTTTTCATTATGTAACAAAAAATCTACTGCAAGGCTGTGAATTAATTGTTCTTTTTACATGCTGGACAACCTCCGAAGCTAAAAGGCGAGCAGGGAAAACCAACTTTTCTACATTCTCTTCGGACTTGTGTTGTGGTACCGTCGTTGTTTCTGATTTCTGGTACATATGTGCTGCAGCTAATTTTTTACAGAATTTGAGCAATGAATATGACGTTGTCCAATATTTATTCATTTATTTAATTAACCGCAAGTACCCCTGTACACTCTATAAATTTTATGACTTTCGCGTTCTATTTTAAACATTTAAAATAATTTAACGGGTCAAAACGCGACACCATTCGCGTTACACTCTACTTGACAGCGCCAAACAGGAAGTACTCGTACGTTAAAGTTTGAGAGCTCATGAATTCCTGTACATTACACTGAGGAGGTGGAAAAAATGAACGCGACTCCGCTCTGTGTTCGACATTAATCAGAGCTCTGAGAAGGCGTAGAGAATTTATTTTACGATTGTTACAGCGCCGACGAAACGTTAAAAATGCTGTCGGGCTATATTGAAACATTCGACGCATTGTTCGCTCAAGATTGGGCCGATAACGCACCGAGGTCCGACGTCTAGCCCCACTCTAGCACCTTGTTGATTTTCCAACGTAAACTGTCGGATACGACCGGCCTGCGACCAGTTTCTTTTTTATTGGTACTGGTTTAGTGTAGAACGGAACGCGACTCTGTATCGATCGTACGATTAAACTAGGAGATATCATAATCACCGGTCTGCGCGTTTATCGAAAGCATAATCGGAGAGCGGCAATAAATTTGTCTCATTTTAATATCCTAGAGCGTGTAATGTTCCGAGGTTATTAGTCTAAATCTTATTTGTCCGTACGCTCGCCCTACAAAAGAGTTCAACGCGGTACCGCTACGAGTGCGAACGAGTCTGGTGTAGCGAGACTAATGTGACATCACAAATCGAATTACACTTTTGATGTCAACGGGAAAACTAAACCAAGCGCCTTTTTCACGATCTACAAATACAGTGTCAAATAAACAGTCCGACAGTCTATTTGCTGGTTACTTATCAAGGTAAACCAGATGACTAAAAATAATTGCTCTCATCATCGCATTGACAATCCAATTTAAATGGTATGTTTTTTTATAGCTGATTGAATGTCCATGTAAAGTTGTAGTCAAAAAAGTTATCAATTTATTACGGGCTGTCAGAGTTAAAAATATATTTAAAAAACTAGCTGCCCATCATTTTTCGTATTTTCTTACTCTCTAAAATTATAGAATAAACCAAAATCAGCCAATTTATTCAGCCGTTCTTGTATTTTAACAAGACTAAAGAACTATTAATAATTAGAAATTGGCCAGTACTGACATAAAATAAGCTAATACTTAACACTTTTAAAGGTGCTGATCGAAAACAAAAAACTGAAAAACGCTTAAAAGAGCAAGACCAAGAACAATCAGCTGAAAGCTATAAACGGTTGTTACTGTTAATCTCTTCTCATTAGGCTTACACGACACAACCTGTTATTTGGTCGCGTTATAACGAAACCAAACAATATAACTTGCTCGTTATAAGTATTCCTCTTTGACTCACCACGTTAACGATCTTCATCGGACGCGAAACAATTTTGACGCAAATTATACGCTCTTATGATCAACAACGATAATTAAGTTGCCCGCTCGAGATTAATTTGATTATCAAATTTTTATTTCAATTATGTTTACAAGCGGTTATTATTTCAACGGTGCTATTTGTTCCCGCATTATCATTTGTACAGAGGTACGATTGTTAATTGAGCATCAGTCACGGTTCGTCAAAATTCCGCTTTCTTGTTATAAATATACCGTACTTCAATTATATATATTCCTCGTTTTGTATTGTGCATAGAATGACGCAATAGGAACTAGAATTGGATTTGTAGAACGGGTTTGAAATTATGGTCGCCGATTCGCGGATGCAAAATCATTCATAACGATGTCTGAGATTAATTAGTGAAGTAAGTGGTGGATGGCTATTTTCGTTGTAGGTAGGAAATTTTATGAATAAATAAATTAGTATACTATTAAGTAACTACTGCGGCGCGACTGACGTCCTGGCTCAGTACTGGCCTGCAGAACGACTAAACGATGACTATGACTTCATTTTGAATAGGGACTGACAAACGGTCTTGGCAGCCTGACATGGAGTCTGTTTGTAAATGGCTATTTGGAGTAATTCATTATTATTCGTGGGGAATTGTGTCCCAATCAATAAATACTAACGAGGACGCAAGAATAAAAATTATAAACACAAATATGAAAAAATGTGTTCACCGATTTTTAATGTATTTTATATGCGTTAAGTAAACGTATACCTCACAACATGTATCTATGTAAGTTCTGAGAAGCCTTATTTGCCAATATTATCATGAAAAATATTATATGTCGAATATACATTTTTAATTTATATTGAACTAGCTTTTGCCCGCGACTTCGTCCGCGTGGCGTGTTATTGTGTCATTTCAGTATTTTTCTCGGTGTGTGTCGAATGTAAATAATAATGAATGTTGCATTCAAAAATTTTAAAAAGTTTTATTTTTTTTTTTTTTGAGAAAATACATTAAAAAACAACATAACAATTATTCTGAATCTGGCGCTAGTGCCGTATTTTTTCATGAAAAAGATGTTTCCCATTCCCATGAAGCTGTACATTTGCTAAGATACCCATATACTAAAAAATTTCAAGCCTCTAACTCGCGGTACAAAAGTTTTTCCCGCTATTCCCGTTCCCATGGGAATTTTGGAAAATCCAATCATGACTTAACTTTGCATTCACTAAGGTATATGCATGTCAAATTTCAATCATCTAACTTACGTGGTTTAGATTTTTTCATACAAATGTTTTTTCCCGCTAACTCCCGTTCCCGTGGGAATTTCTCAAAATACAGCCATAACTAAACTTTATATTTACTAAGGTACCTGCATGCCAAATTTCAAGCGTCTAACTTAAGCGGTTTAGATTTTTCATACAAAAGGATTTTCCCGCTAATTCCCGTTCCCGTGGGAATTTCGGGAATTCCTTTCTTAGTGCACCCCTACGGTACCTAAGCTACGTCCCTTCCAAATTTCAAGTGCCTACGTTTAGCCGTTTGGGCTGTGCGTTGATATGTCAGTCAGTCAGTCAGTCAGTTTCTCCTTTTATATATATAGATGACTTTTTGAGCAAAGACTATTTCTACTAACATCGCGGGAAAATTAACATAATTTATACACAAATGAAATAAAAATACTATTACAATTTGTAAATGATCGGGAACAAAATCGTAGATATAGAAAATCACACAAATTATAATAATCATCATGAAGTAAGTGTATTCAAGAAAAGTTAGTGAAGAAAGTGACAGTGAAGAAATAAATTATTAAAAATACGTTACATTTTTAATTTAAGAAAATAAAAACACCAAGTAGGTTCGGTTAGCTACAAAATCAATAAATTGGGTCTACCATGATTTCTTACCAATACCGAATTCAAATATGTATGTACCAACTAGCTGTTGCCCGCGACTTCGCCCGCGTTATTTCGGGATAAAAAGTATCCTATATGTTAATCTAGTATGTCATCTATCTTCCTACCAAATTGTATCCAAATCCGTTCTGTAGTTTTTGCGTGAAAGAGTAACAAACATCCATACATCCATACTTACAAACTTTCGCCTTTATAATAGTAGTAGGATTACTTTGAATAATGAGGGACGATAAAGCAGGTCGTTAATAAAACAAAAATCCAGTTCAAAAACCTAAAGGTGAATTGAGAGTTCAATAATTACATTTGAAAGCCAAATCATAACTGTCAATTTAGCAACGTTAAAAAAAATCAGAGCGCGCCCCACATCCAGCCGGCATGTTTACAAACATAATTTCCATCACTTAAACCAATTACAAATTTGACACAAGCACTTAGTATAACAACACTGCTGGTTTTACGGGCATTCCCAGACGATGCACGTTCGTCAATCAGCTGCATCGAGTCTCGAGAGTTCCGAGTTGATAGTTTAATTACTTGTCGATGAGCACTCCGGCCTAAAGTGGCGCAGGTAATGTAACTAGACATTGATTGTTGGTTCCATCGTGCTCGGCAATTATTACTTTCTAGCTTTAAAGCAGTCGTTTCAATACATTCTAAGGTACAGAGCTCTCAACAGAACAATGGAATATTCTGTTGAAATTGTTGTTTTTAACGGATAAGAAATAAAAGAGGATTCTTTTACAATATTTTTTTTATATATTAATAATATTTTTTCTAAATGAATAATTTTTTTTCACAACTTAGGCAACCTTTTTGAATGGCTGAATGGTATAATAGTTACCACTATTGAATTTTAAATTAAAATACACCCAGGACTGGAAAAACTACATTTCATAAACAGTTGTGTTTGTTCTGTGTATGGTCTGGTGTTAAATTTACATTTGAAGTATAAATTGGGACTTATTCATTCGATGTTTTATTAGTATAGTTGACCTTTACTTTTTTTTAATGAATGGTCAAAACTGAACTTTGATACTAAACCCACGCGTCACTTGATTTTTTACACTTAGAAGTAAAACTATCTATAAATAAACTCGAATTTATTCTATTTAGATTTCACTTGCCAAAAGAATGCAAAAATATTTCGGTTTCAGTCTATTTTGTCTGCATCATTTTACACAAAGTTTACTCGCGACAACAAATTATATACACATAGAAGCAAATATAAAGCAAAGGCCTCTATTATTCAATTCAAATCATCATCACACCGTCTTGATCACCAGATAATCCAAAGCTATCATAACAATAAATTGCAAAAAAATTATACAAAAACTTGAGCACAAAGTATATTAATTGCTTACACTTTCTAACAAGAATATGGCAGTAAATTTTCATTAAGTTTTTCATAATAATGAAGATACTGAATGGCCGGACGACATTCATAAAAATTATAAACGTTATAAAGACAGAAACCTGACTGTAATAAAACCATTAAATATATTTATGATAAGGTCATCATAATATAATAGCCGCTCATGAGTTTGCGTACAAATGTACGAGTACTTTACTTAAGAATACGAATTTTCATTATCGTAGTCAGTTTGAATACAAGTTTTTCAGGCTTTTACTCAACTTCACTTTATGTAAACTTGTAATTTCTTGTATTTTCGTTTTATATTATTTTAACAAATTAAAACAAGATAATTCACAACAAATATTTGTTCCTGATTGCTTTCTATTACTTTAAGTTATTTACATAATGTCCTTTGATTCGAAAACGTATATTTTTACAATCATGCGATTTACCATGCATTAAGCGCAACACCGACTTTAATCTTAGTGTACACCGTAACCTTCGAAAGTAAATAAATTAATAACAAAACGCGGCAGAACTTTCCCCGGTCAAATGGCAGCCAGCGAGAAACTAGTGCCACATTTGTACCTTGTGTATCGATAGTTATTAAAAGATACACACGACCACTTACAGATAACACAGAACTTGTTCAATGTGAGGTGTTCTTTCTCATCTGGATCCAGACCACAGTGATACCGAACGGTTGAGTTTTTGAGCTTCTGGTTCTAAGATTAAACGCGTTAGGAGTATGTTGATCCCTTGAGATGTTCGTGGCATAGAAGTGGCAATGGGTAAGACAGATACCGAATTTCAAGCTACCTTAAACACGACTTTAGACGGGTACCCATTCTAATCGAACTTAGTAACAGTTATCGCGAGTTTGCTCGGAAGTTGAGCTATTGGTCCGGATTAATATCTCGGTGTTAATAGTCTTTGCTTCAAGCAGCTTGAGAACATTTGACAATAATGTTGGTCAGTTATAATCAGTAATAAAACGTTTTTTGTAATCATATCATGTTCACATGCAGATTTTTTTGCAAAATAAGGATTTAAAAATCACGATACAATAAATATCTCATAGGAAATACTGTTTTAGCATTTTCATTAGCAACTTGCTTTATTGTGTTTAGAATTTGCAATTTTTATTATTTTTGGTGGAATCAACACGTTTCGTAGTAACTTTGAGTTACTTTCATACAGTTGTATTGACTACCAATACGACTATCAGAATCAAATTAAGTACTACGAAAACAAGACATATCATAAAATAAATATTTATACACCGTGAACAGTCAACAAAAGAAGCAATTAATGTATTCCCAAATCGAAACATCCGAAACGATAACAAGCATAATTGGTCGCCAGAGGTCCGAGACGGCCGATACTCTATAATGGCTGGAAGTATTTAACGGCGAGATAAAATCTTAACAAAGGCGATTTGGTTAGCCGTCTTGTTTTGGTACTTACAGCATTCACGTATGCACCTATATACCAATCTAGCCGGGGCCCGGCCGGTGTAACTAGAACTCTATCTGGTTTAAGGTTAATACGCAGCTGATGCGATAACAGTGTATGGCAAGGAGGCGCGGCGGGTCAAGTCGGAATGGTGGTTCGGTAAATATATTGACCCCGGCTGCGTGCCAGCGTGCGTCGGTGCCTCGTCTATGATATGTAAATGATAATTGGTTTCCGAATAGAAAACGTTCTGTTTATGTTGCCATGAACGTTCGGAGGGCAAGTGCCGATAATAACTTTAATACGCCCATACTGACCGCTCGCTGTAATTATGTGATAAGATTGTGTTAATATTTTTCTACGATGTTTGACATGGGAGAATCGTTATGATAAACTAGAATTGTGAGGATTGCAGTAGTAGCCAAACGAGTTAAAAGGAATGAATAATCTGGTTGTTGTTAAAATGATGTTGTCTTAAGACTCTATTCAAAAAGAGTAAATCAATAGTACTTTCTATTAGTCGTTGTAACATAATAATAAAGCCTGTACGTATAATTTTTTTTCACGTGTAAGATTCCATTTTGCAAGCAAAGTAATAATCTTTAATTCTTTCTTTCAGTTACGAAATAGAATCTCTTCGTGGAAATTACGAACACAATATTATAATTTTCAGAGTATCCATGCATGCATATATTTTCGGAAGTAGATCAATGCAGCTTATCTGATGTTGCCTAACATTCCTACTGATTCTAATTTATGCGATCACAAACGCGTGTTTGTGCATTAAAATTTACAGCATTGCTTATTTGGTTCTGACACTAATTTACCACCGCGCAACATAACGCACGTAAGTGCAAAATCAGTGTTATCGCTACCACAATAAGTTCAATAAGCATATTATCTGTACATTTGTATCTGCTCCCTTGTTTACGGGCAAATTATAATGCGTGCGATTATAGCAACAATGCCGTGTTCTGACAATGGTTTTAGCTGAAACTAAGCGACTATAGCTGTGATGTCGAGATTTGTAACACAATACACGGGAGAATAAACTCATTTCCAATGAAATCAAGTAATCTCCGAGGAGTCTGGTATCGGGACGCGCGAGGATACGCGAGACGCGAACGCATTCTATTGTCACGTACGTCACACCTTGAATTATCCGAGACGCTTTAAATGATTAACGCAAGGTTTTATTTGCTCTTATTTAATTTAGTATTTATTCAATCTGCCCCCGGCGGTGTTCTTATTTCGTTTGCACCTTTTGTGACAGGCTCATTGAGCGCGAGGTGTCGGGATGTATTCTCCGGCTCGCGGCTCAGTTTACTCGTTCGGCCACGGCGCCTTTCATCGTGCACAAAGCGTAATTGAATCCCACAGAATCCTACGCAGGCCGTAAGATTTAATAGGGCATTTAAACACTCGCATTGGCCATTGTGAGGCGGTTTTGTATGCGATTATTCATCGCAAACCGCAGCGCAGCTAGCTTTCCGCAAAGCGCTGCGTTAGACAAAGTGCGATACGGCATGAGTCGCCATGTGTGGTTCCATGTTTATTAACATTCAACGTCGAGTATTACTTTAATCTATTCTCAAAATAGTGGTTAGTAGCTGTATCGTTAACAGAAATTGGAATTAATTTCGAGGCGAAGGTTGGGATTCATGCCAGGTTCGGAAACCCTCAGGCTTTGAAGCTCATTCTTGGCTGTGTAAATTTAAATGGACGTCAAGGTAGCTTAGTAGTGGTGTTACAACGAATAGGAACTAATGTATGGATTGCAGGCCGCCGCTTTATTTTGAGCCGCCATACCAGTGTCATTAGCTCCGCGGGCAGACCGCTTCGAGTGTTGCGCTAAAGAATCAGAGTTCTTGTATAAGTGGCCGCGTCAGTCAGCTCGTAAAATTGGAAATGGATCCTCGTAAATCGGCGATATTGAGCCAAGTCGCAAATTGCAACGCGTACGCGGCCGCGCATTCGCAGGCTTGATCACTATTCTCAACGTTTATGTGCTCTCTTCCAATGTGTGATAAACTTTCATGAACTATCAGACAATACTTTTTAGGCGTCGAAATTTTGTTTCGATTAAAACATATATAACTTTTAACTTATCTCCAAATTGATTGAATATGTAAGGTTCTACCATTATACAAGTTTATGGATTGGAAATTTTCTAATCTACAAATTTTATTGTTTTAAAATGAAGTCGTATAATGAAATGAGTAGTTTACGATTACACGGAGTAACATATTTCACGTTTGACGGTCATGTAACGCTATACTTTTCTGGAAGCTCATGGTAGGCGGTGTATAAATTAACTTGTCATAAAAGGTTAATGCGTTGCTTAAAGAAAACACATATCCTACTGTTTCTGTTGCGAGAGTCGCGTGTCCGCTCGTAAATCTAGTACGGGGAAGAGCGCCGTATGTCAACTATAAAAATGCAATATCATACATCGATCAGTTTGTACATAGGACCAACAATGGGTTGGCCATTGTGGAGTGCTATCTAATCGTAATGAATATAAATTTTCAGATGACATTTACGATCGGTGCGCGCCGTGATACTGCATCTATATAGACGTGATAGATACAGGGTTTAATACACGCACACAGACCGACGTCGACAATAAAATACTATAGTGTAGCGCCTCTGTATCAATTAGTAGCATCGAAAGCGTAAAATATAACATTTATCCATTCATTTATCAACAAATATTGTAGCTAGTTCGTAGCAAATCAATTATGATTTCGTTATTGGATTGAGCTCGTTATGTTACGCTTTGTTAAACGATAAACAGCATAGAAGTGATCATTGATAAAATACCGTTTGAATTAAATTAGTTGTAAGCCCTAATAACCGAGCAAATACGTACTTTCAAAAATACAAAATAGAAGTATTCTCCTATTTCTCTCTCAGCATGCTGGAAAGCGTTGAGACTGATATCATAGACTCAACACAAACATTGTTTCGCATAAAAAGCTAAGAAATCGAATTGCATATCTCAAATTCCCTTCAAAAATGTAAATAATTGGATTAAACCTAGCTGCTGCACCAATGTGGGAATATTTTTTAGCCTAGGAACTGTCAGTCATCCCACTGAGGACTGTCCAAGGGCTTCATCACAATCTGATTAATAGTAAAGGAACGATTAGGGAACCAACCACTATCATTTTAATTTATAAAAAATCAAATCAATTTTAAAGTACAATAATATTACTGAGATGCATTTCAGAACGTCTATTCATAACACAGTAAAAGTTAAACCATTTTTTAAGATAAAAACACGCGAACGCAATATCATCGTTACATTAAACGCTTTTGAGTGGCCGCTAAATTTAGTTTCGAACATTACAAAGATTATGAACCATTCCCATTGAAGAGCTCTCTCCATTTATCTAGTGTATTGAAGACGCACTTATCTATTTAAAAAGTAGTCAAGTGGCTACTTGAATGCACAAAAACATATTTTGACATAAACCTGCGGTCTTAGCTTTAATCTGTTAGTAACTTAATATTCTTTAGTTATTTTAAGATTTAGTTAAGAGAGCGAAATCAAGAGAAAGTAGGTTCACTTAATGTGATATTAACCTAACTATTGACAATTCGGATTAATGATTTGATGATTGAATATTTTTCAGCTAATATTTTTCTAAAGTAAATTATGTTTTTACTGTGTAGATTAAAAAAACTTATTACGATTGAGTTATTTTTTTTTACATTTTAAACTCAGAACAGCATTACACGCATTAAATAAGGGGGTTCAAATCCAACGATGAAAGATACTTGTTTTAATTTTTTTTAATATATGTTTAAGTTATCTTGAGTGCTAGTGAACTTATTGTGATGACACTTATTAAAAAGTAGTAGTTAAAAGCTTATTTGTGCACGGTCAACAGGATAGGAAAGTAACACTTGGAGTTCGATGTTAGTTCTTATGCCGACGACACAAGTGCGATACAAACTCCGAAATGTATACTTTGAAGAGCTTTTGTCTGTACACCCACCGAAAGCAAAGTTACCACAAGCTCAGACGGAAGAGCATCACACACGTTATCTGAGGGTCGTTAGTTCAAGTGCCATTTTGTGAGAAAAGATATTAAATTATCTTTTTTCAAATATTCAAGTTCGCTAGTATAGCGCGATACACAACAAAATTAAAAATCGATTGACTAGAGCATATTTGTACTTAGTTCCAGACACCTAAATTGAATTCCTGTTCTCTTTCCCGATGTAATAGGACTGATCCGCTCAACCCACGTCTTACCGTGCACCACACAAAGTAGTGCGTATTTCAAAGAGTCGTTGCAAACAATGTAAGAAGCCGGCTATTCGTTTTAAAAGCGACTCGAGTTTAAGGAGCCAGGATGGTCATTACACGAGGGGTGAATTATTTACCACAATGACATCGGCTGGCATATAATTTGCCACGCACGCGGCGAACCATTATCCTCTTCGGCGATTCATTCAATATAATGAGAACGGTCGCTACCGTGCCAGTTGTTTTACAGAAGGCTCGTTATACATTGCACTGAGCGATGGTATCGTGGAACTTTCCAAAGGGAGGAATCGTAGTTTATTGGGCCTTAGTTCTAAAAATATAATAGATATTTAACAAATAACATTCTTAGTTATATATGTTATCAGCATCATTACATCGGTAAACTTAAAGACCGAATGACCCTGAACGTTAGAGGTCGTGTGTTCGATCTCTTTCTAAAAATTTATGTTAGCTTGTACTCCGGTTTTCAAAACACAAATTGCTTTCACTAGTTAGATATATTGGGATTTGCAATCATTTTGGACGTTTATTTATTAAAAAATACATAAAAAACAACGGGCAAATATACAAGTTGATGTTTAAAGGAAAGGTGGACTTGATTCAGTTAATTTCCTATTTTAATTGAGGTAAACTACAAATAATGAAACACAACAAAAACAAATAAAATTGGATTTATATGGCTTACTTAAATTGTATTTGAAATACAAAGTACCTACATACTTGACTAAAATAATATTTCAGCAAAACGAAATAGTATACTCGTTTTAAGAGTAGAGAGAGTTAGAGAGGTTGGTGTTAAAATTTCTATGAAGCAACACGATATCCAAATCAATGGTCCAAAGAAAATAATTCAGTCGTGGAATGTTATTCAAAGCGTTATTTTTATCAGTTCATTACGCCCCCATACCGCACGCTAATAAGACAACATCACGATACATTAAAGTTAATTAATTGTTGAAGCCTCAAAAGTAAATCAAACAAATTCTGATATTTATTGAGCCTCAATAACATTAAGCTTAAGCCAAAAATGATCGGCGCCCGACATGTAATTAAGAAACCAGTCAATACAAAACTATCGAGTATTTAGTGACGGCGTATCATCGGTATTCAATATGAAAATTAATAGGTCGGTCTGTGTGTTTCTAAAGTTATAAACATTTAAGCCATTTGTTGCGTTGTTAAAATAAAAAATAATAATGATGGTTATAAAACGATCATATACTAGTACGTTAACATTAAGTATAATCGCGAATAAGCACGAGTTTATGTAATAGCGTTTAAAACTAATATAATGTATCGTAACTATTGAACGCAACTATGCAAAATTATAGACTATATCTAAATTCAAATTTAGACCGCAATCAAAGCATTTTATAATGGTAGGTACGAATATAAGGATCACATAATATATTTGACGTAACTAACGGCTCTGAAACATGGTTGCATTATTTGTAGCCGACAAAAAATTAACCGACGATATAGAGACATGATAAATTGTTGTTAAAATAGTGAACTATGACACACGTTACTATTCTGTACTGACACGCGAGGAACATGCCGCGTCGTGCCTTCTTGTCCGAACTGTACAACATAAGACGTTATCCACTTTGAACTGTATTCGCATCGATGCATGGTTGATTTTTGTACTATTGAGAGGCGTGTGTATTAAACAAAAAGTGACATCTCATTGATGTATTGAGTAAAAGGAAGGCTTCTAGACCGTTAGCTAGTTAACAAAACGATATACGACTATTAATCACGCTCCGATGGCTATCTTTATGATAAAGATTAGTAGATGTTAGAACGTTCGACAACTTATCGAAATTTGGCGTTTTGTTAAACATTTAAAATATTTGCAAAACACCAATTTATGCTTATACATAAAACGATTTTTTTTCCGTAATGGTTCCATATCATTAATTCATACGTTTCCATTCATTCATACTCGGACAATTTTATATCGAGTCAAAAAGCGTGTATTTAATGTTTTGATTTTGTAATCAATACTACGATACAAACATATTATATGTTTATTGAAATCGAAAAAGTACATTGAAGTGAAGTATCGTTTGAATTATTTGGAACACGGAATGCTTTAACTAGGAATATTAAACCTAGAACTTAAAAGTCATCGTTTCACCGCTTGTGTAATGATTTAATTTTTTTTTTACAACTATGTAAATTATATCAAAAAAATACAAACATAACAAAAGTAGCTCCTACATCAGCGTATATACGCAGACTCGCGAGCACAAACTAGTCGATTACAATTATGATAAACCAAATCATCTGTCCACTAATGACAGTTCAGAGATAACCCGCGCGGTCATTCCCGAGCATGAAATTAAAAATGCCGCAGCCGATATTACCATGCCTATCTTATATTTGCATGCAAATGGCCTTATATTACAGAGATAGAGCACACAATGAGTTTGTCAAATGGATTAGAATTTGCCATTTAATTTTATTGCAAATTAAAATAATAACGAACCAAAGCACCCGTTTCAGACACCGAAATTGTTTCGAGCCTTTTGTATCGAGCAGGAAAGAAATAAATAAAGTTGAACGACCGTAAAGCCGTATGTGTCGATGAAAAAATATTAGAGGCAGGAGGGCGACGAAATTTACTGTGATCCGAGCATCGGCACCATTAAGCCAATCCGCTAGCCAATAAGGTGGACACTTGACGTATGCGTTTCCATTAGGTTCGCGCGCAAGAAATACATCACGGCTGGGCTTAATCAAAGACGCGAAGAAACCGGGCGGGATTAATACGTGGACAGAAGGAGGCACGCGCTGAATTAGGAACTGGGTACTGAGTTTACAAATTGACACGATGACTGGGTGGAATACCGACGCGATCGGCGGCCTACGAGATAATCCGACTACGGGACAACTTCATCCGCTTTGTTTGAAATCAGTGACGCATGTCACAGAATTACGGATGCACTGTCCCGGTAATAAAATACCAGATAAGTAATGTGAGTTGATGACTTTGTGATAGCTTCAAATAATTTGTTTTTTTGCTCAGAGAGTTCAGAGACATTTTTGATATATTTTAAAACAACAAACAAGAAATTGAAAATTCTCAGATAGTAAGTAAAGCGAGCCAAACAGCTTTTAAAACATTACTTACAACCTATACAATGACATCTTTAAACTAAAAGGTAGATTTTCCAGTCATCGTGTATACCTACTTATGAACCAAAACAAAATCAAATGAAATAAATAAAAATATATGAAACTAAAACTATTTGTTAAAAATAAAATTAGAAGTCGTGTTAACGGCATAGCGGATACATAAACGAGTCCTCGTGCAAAGTAACATAATTAAACCGTAAGTCAAGGATACCTCACAAAACGACATTAAAAAAGAATGTAGGTACGGCACGCGTATATTAAATTAAAGCCTTAAAAAGAGTTGGCTTAACTTTTCTCAGCTGAAGTGGGCCAGGAGTGTCGCTCAGACTGGAGCAGCCACCATAACTCCGACTCATAATTGATTTATCGTGCGGTCTCAGTACTTCGCAAAAAAGTTGAGGAAGTTCGCTAGCAAGGCAGATGAGACCCACGGAAGGGTTAATTAAAACGAATGGACGGTCATCCACGAACAGAATGTCGAAGTTTAGCGGATCACCAATCTCAATGCTTTAATATTGTTACAAACTCGCCGCCGCGTTTCTTTAATTAAAATTAACGACGCAAAACTTTGACAGTCAAACGAATTATTAGTACTGAAGCAAACTTTTAATTAGTTCGCCTTCTTCCAGCAATACTTTTGTGCATTTACTTGTCTGGAGTAATTTAAATTAATTTGAATTCTTTCGTCCGGACAAAGATCTTTGCTTTAGTTCTACAAATGGAGATCAACCTACCACAATTTACATAATAGTGTATTTCGATGATTAAAGCGAGCAATCGTAATTTTTGTTTCGTTCCAGTGGAACTTGTTTTGTTTTCATTGAAATATTGATTGGGTTGAGAAAAATAAAATAATCACGTGAGAGCAATGAAGAGGCGTAGAAATGCGGATGTACGGATTATCGAAATAATTCGATGAAATTTTCAGAGCAATAATTTTGATTATAATTTACGTGTGCTTTGATCTTATAGGATGACAGGCGATACCTCTAAGATTACAGATTTCACGCCGGTAGTCGATCTCATACGGGACCGTGACAATATTTGACAGATTCAAGCTTCTTTCAATAATCAACAAATTCCATTAAAAAAAACTGACCGACCGAGTGACTAATTTACCTTACCACTAAATCAAAAATGAATTCAATTCTCTATTTTAGAACCATTACTATTTCCGTTCGATTTAACTTGAATGATTACAAAATGGTGGTAAATTTGATAAATGTATTAGGTACGTCTACATACAAATCAACAAAGGCAATATAATATTTTAGAAAGGGCCTTCCTTGTTGTATGCACAACGGTTCAACAGCAGGTCAACATGGTCACGAACAACAGATGTCATAACGTCATGTTGGTTTTCTAAACGATAGTTTCCATATAATAAACAATGCAGATACTTAGGATTATTGATAAATAATATAATAAAAAGCACAAATATTAAATACTAACTGTTGCCCATGAACTCGTTCGCATAGTGTCAGGAGGACTAAAAGTATCATAAACGGTAATATATGTCATCTATCTATCTACCATATATAAATATATTCATTTTTGCGCGGAAAGTCGCCAAAATCCATCTTTTTATCATCTATTGAAACTTCTCCTGTTGACAAAGTGACTCCTCTTTATCGTATGTATCTACTTAGCCAATGCACAAATGGCAACTACTTTTTTTAATTAAAAAACAACAAAAGCAATATTTGTCATTCCGCTGCTTTTCTCTAACAGAAGAAACCGACCATTTGGGTTGATGTTTACGTTCAGTCAGTTCATTGCTGGCATGTGCGTGCACTTTGGTATGCATTGCTTTTGCATGGTATGAAATGTTGAATTTCTAAATGCTAGAACTGTTGTTCGAGAAAAATAAGGAAAGGCACAATGATATGCTAACATTGAACCAATTACGCCAAGGTCAATAATAGTGGCTGATGGCATACGTCACAGCGGATGATTCAATACAAGTGCAGCGATGCGCATGCTCACACCTCGCGGAGCCACGGGGAGCTGAAACCGGTCTGCCAAGTGGAGCACTGGGACCAGCCGAGCTTAAGGTGTCTTTTAATTTGACCACTCTCCACATCGGCGCCTACGCCAACCGACGTAAACAAATCGTGAGACGAGATCAATGAATATTAAGCAACCGCCGAAACAATTTCCAGCACCGTCTCAGAGATAAAATAAATATTTCTCTCCAAATAAACACGGCGAAAGAAACACTGATTGCTTCATAAATTGTCAAACGTTGCCGTCCGCCAATGAGTATCGTCGTTCGTTTTCGAATGAAATAATGAACAACGCGAGGCAAATTGGCGAATAAATAAAAAAGCAATCCTTTAATATATTCCAGAGATTACTTTTTCGATACTAATTAAGATGAATGTGACATTGTGCAAGCAGTGCAAGTTAACGATTGCCAATCTCATTCAAGAACGTGAAAGTTGTTCGAAAACGATGAACCGAAATCTTCAGCAGACAATTAACGTAAGATACGATAGCTCAACTACGAATGAGCCCCTTCAAACATGTGCTACCTCTGGGGACTCCAGCTAACTACATTGATCTTAGTATACGTGAGCCAAACAAAACTTGATGTCTAAGTTCAAAGAAAACAACGATTAGAAATAAGATAGAACTATGAACAGGCATCTTTTGGGTAAGATCATCTCATCGTCGACGTCATCCTGACGCCATCCTTGTGTCTGGATTGATGTCAAAAACGGTCGGAACTAATATATATATAAAAAACCATATCCAATAAGATTCTTGCCAGTATTATGTCGGTAGCAATATAATAATATGTATATTCTCTAGTAAAGAGTAACTTTTTGTTATGCTTAACGACGACACGAAATTATTATTTTATCTTAATTGAAAAGTTATATTTTACACTTATAACTTATTACATGTAAAAGGATCAGCTTAACCAGTATTGCCTTTGATGCATCAAAACTATCTTCACTTGAATGACCTGCATAAACATTCTAATGTTAAGAATGTATTGCATACATTTTTATGCCTACACAATAAGGCAATCTAATGTGAATAACATGAGAAACAATAGCCCGACTTGACGTCTTGCCAACAGAATAGAAATGGGAATAAATTAGCATACCGACAAACACAGCAAATAAAACGATATCTGCAACTAAAAATACATTGGTGGCATAACATTCGCCACGGGTAGTTGTTAACACATTGTCGTCTCAGCTTTTATGCTTTGAAATAAATATATTAACGTTAAATAGATTCATATTATTCAAATTAGTAGCGATGCTTCCCGCTGACCGTCGCGAATTAATTTTGGATTTTAATCAACTTACAGCCATATATTTGTCTTCAATGTTAGACGAGTCGTTATTATGTGGCAGCGTTATGTCATCGGCAGATCAATGACTTCGTCGCTTCCTCTTTTCGACAGATATCATTTTATTTTTACAATACTAGTACTCTAGTTCTTCTGTCTTTTAATTTTATTGAACGCACATTTAGGTGGACCTAACATCATAACCTAAAACAGTAGGTATAACAGGAAAAACAAATCCCATTCATGAATTCCAAAAACCGGGTAAGGTTTGGAATTATCATTTGATAGTGACACTTGTATCACTATGTGGAGACTTTTTAAAATCATTGAATGAATCCAGAATCTATAAATCTAAAAAAGTTAAAGAGAACCTCTTTAGAAAACTTTGTTCTAAGCGCTTACCGAGTTTCGATGCGAAACAGCAGATTTAATTTGGTTGTTATTAATCCCTATCGCACAGTAGTCAAATGGAGGCGGACGGTTAGAGTAGATATGGAGATACCGTTAACGGAACGTACATCGAACTTGACAAATTGCTTACGCTCCTAATATTCGGACACCTCGGCATCTTAGCAGATGGGGACCGATATCGCCTGCTACATCTCCGCTGTGCTTTGATTCAAAGATAACTTGATCAGGTCGATGTGAGAAACGGTCGGCCGGAACTAGTGTTGCTTGTTACCCAATAGCGGTAAATCTCTAATCGATACGAATGCCTTGAAACCCAACAACCCATTGTTACGATTTTCACGCTTTACTAAAGCCACGTGTTTTACTTTACAACTAACAGCTATTGTTGCCTTCTAAACGGTACTAAACGTAGTACAACTAATAATAGAATAAGTATGTGTGCACACGCTTGGACAATTATCGAGACATTTTTTTTTTATTTTATACGCGTTTAATTAAACTATTCAACGTACTTTTACGAGTATGTAAGTGTATTTTTAATTAAATATTATATAATTGGACAAAATCACCTATATTGCTCTGATTCTGTGGTAAGGACCATAATCAATTGTGCTACAGAAATTAGAAACAACGACGGTACCACAACACCCAGACCCGAGACAATATGGAAAAGTTCGTTCATTTCAAAACTTCATTGCACAAAAAAAGTATAAAAGGTGGACTCAATGCTAGGAGCATCCTCTACCAATTTCCCATAATTCTCGTTTTCCATATTAGCACGGCCAGAAATCGAACCCGAGACATTAGAGATGGCGTGACGCCAGAATCCGGCACGCTCGCCTCTCGGCTGCGGAGGTCATCATTATATTGTTAAAAAAACTAAAAAGTATTTAACGTAATTTTACAAGAATGTTTGTGTCTCTTTAAATCAATCATATGTTTAAGTGATATATCGGACTAAGTACATCCCTATAGAAAGCCAAACTAGTCCATGCCATGGCCTGAGCGGTGGCAGTTGGACCTGTCTGTCACACATCAATACGAGAAGCACAATCAATATGTTAATATCTCAGATAAGACACTCAGATTCCTACACATAAAACATATACTTGCCGACATGGAGCGGAGTAACCCAAATTCTTCGTAGATACGATCATAAATATGCCAACGATACGTTGAACCAACCCACAATCTGATGAGTTTTTGTCAATGTTAACTTTGTTATATGCAAATGGATCTACTTCAAGATTACCATTACAGTAAAACTACTAGATTTATCTATAGCACTATAAAATCAAACAGGTATTTAGATAGATAGCATCTATTCGGGTTCTGTGTGACCTTAAAAAAACCGTGAGTCAGTCAGTATCCCTGCCAAAATCTATACCATTCGCATTTAAATAAAAATAGTATTGATACATATTAGTAAAGTTTTATTTTGAAAATAAATTCCGTTCCGAGTTGTTTATTATGTCCCCATAGATTTCCGTTATTTAAATAAAAATTACGTTACGGCGTTTCCCTACATGATCGGATCCGTAATACGGAGATCCGTAGAAGGACCGATGTATCCGACATAGCCCGAAGAGTTAGCACGCTGAAGTGGCAATGGGCAGGCCACATCGCTCGTAGGACCGACGACCGTTGGGTAAAGAGGGTCCTCGAGTGGCGACCACGTACCGGACGACGCAGCGTGGGGCGGCCCCCAACACGATGGACTGACGACATCGTCAGATGTGCGGGGAGCCGCTGGATGCAGATAGCGCAGGACCGCGCGTTGTGGCGTTCTGTAGGGGAGGCCTATGTCCAGCAGTGGACAAAAAGAGGCTGATGGATGGATGGATGGAAATAAAAATTAATTCATTCAGTATCTCCGGTTCAAAAGATACATTTACATTTGAAATATAAATAAATTAATGCTGAAATCTGAAGGACTACACACAAATCCTCCCACGTCATCTTCAAACCATCCAATGTATTTATATGCAATAAATATCATATAATTTTTCTTGGTTTTGTTATGTAATAAATTTTTTTTTGTAACTTTTTTATAAGCCGCTCATCACAAGGTCTCGCCTGAAAACCAGCGCTTGTGGCACATACATTATTATTTATGTTACAAAAAAGTTTGTGTGAATGTACACATATATGTGCCAATAAATGATTTTTCTTTCTATCATCTTTCTTTCTTTCATATACACTTCCGGCAAACGGATAAACACGGAACCCTTCTCCGAGCCTGCCTTATTTGCATTTGATTTAATATTTAAAAACTATTCACCAATTCGACAAAATAAAATAAAAAACACCTCTTCATGCAAATAATGTCTTTGATTTAAATTATTTCACAGAGCATAAATTATGAATCAAAAATCAACATACCAACACGACATGGCCTTTTTATGTTTATTACATTTCAAATTTGATCTACGAACTTACGAAACGTGAGTCAGGAGTTGTTAATTTAACCTTTTGTCAGGAGATACTTCTAAATATATTCCAAATAATTAAAAAGTCAAAATGTGTACGTCGTAAAACTGTGATTGACTCCAAGTGAATACTCGTTAGGTAGATCGTAAAAGTCGACAATAATTAGGCGGGCACAACCGCGAGAACCGATATGAGCTGATTACGAAAGAAATACAGTCTTACTGTGTTGATTTATTGTGAACTGCCTTCGGTTTCATCGCCTCGCCGCCTCACGGCTCCGAGCGCTGAGCCGCTTGGCCCAACATGTGTTGTTAATGTAAACTTAATGAAAAGAAATTCTTTACATTTGTCTTCTTGTCTACGTGAGTGAAAATCGTTAGTTGAATTATTATCCACAATTAACGGACACGTACAAAAATAAACAATACAAATAGCAGCGGAGCGTATAAAATGGTAATCATCGATCAATACAATTTTGTGGCTATCGGAATTTTGTTTCAATCCATTGGCTAATTTGCAATTAAATCTGACCGCGGCGATGACCGCGCTCGCTAAATCACGCCGCTAATCGCAGTTTGTACAAAGTGTGATATCCAATTAAGAATCTAAAATATAAATCAGTTTAAACACATCATCGCATATGTTTAAGTACGTTCAACGTATTTATGTAACAAAGCTCAAATTAGAATGCAATAAATTCTCGCTCGAAGCCATTTCAATCTTATAATATGATAAACGATTCGTTCAAGAGAGCAATTACGACCGCGTGTATTGGGAGTAAGGCAATACCACGATTATTACGCATGTACCGTGAAATCCGTTGACTATTAACAGGTTACAATTCAACATCTACACACTAATTGACTTCATGATCGATAAAAACATTTCAGTTTTATTAAACACAAACAATCAAACATTTTAGTAGATCAATTAATTTATCATCAACGATATTGATGCCTATTAATATTAATTGCCATCGACTTTGTTATAATAAGAAAAGGAACTTGTTTCAAAACACAGCTGGTGCAATTATTAACATGATTAACAACCATTTACATATAAAATATTTAGTTCATAACAATTTAAGAGCGTTTATTGTTTTATACCAAGGTAGATCATAAAAGTAAATAAAAGATTGATAAATTATTATATGTATAGGTTTACATGATTAGTAGTGATGCTGGGTGTAAGGTATGCCCATTCAGCATATTTAATAAACTGTTTCCATGGTGTAGTACTTTGGTTAAGGTTTTGCAGGCTCCTGCCACCTAATAAGAACGATGATTTCGTGTTTAGTAATGCACTTTAAGCCATTGGTCCTGACTATGATCTAAATAGGTCTAGTTCCCCTTGTAACAGTTTCAAAGGTCAGACGGCAATAGCCCCAATATAATAACCGGATTCATCCAATCGGAATGGATGCATAATCGGAATACACGCTAGGAGAAAGAGTAAGCATTTTTAGTATGTGTACAACTCAGTACACTGCCACAGTAAACTACTAAAATAAGTACATCAGACTGAAAGGAAAATAAATGTGACAAAGACTGTACCACTCACTATTCCCTTGAAACGCATGCAATCGGTACGTGGAATATAATCCGTGCCACTACATTAGTTAAAACCCCTGTATTTAGCAGTGTATAGTTATATACACAATACAGGGGTAAATATATATAATAAACATATACTGCTATAATATATATGACTATAGAGTCATTAGCAAATGTTAGAACATGCATAGCCTACAATCATCTTATTAGGTACACCGATGATGTCTCCTGCATCCGTCAGCGTTCGAACGAGGTCTGCGATTGATCCCGGGGTCACACACTATGCCTCGTCTCATTTCTACTCATTAGCACACTCACTCGATGCTACACTCCCAACAATAATACGAACGGAACGTAATGTCGATTATAATCGCAAGTACAGAAATGCATAATGTTTAAAACCGTTTATCGTGCGGATGGGCGGCACTCCAGTTAAACATACGTCAGACTGGACATGTTATTAATTACAGCATTAAGATTAAAGTATCACGGCAACGAAATATAAACGACTTAATCGAATTGCCGCGTCACCACCAATTGAGATACAAGGGCACATTGCGTTAATATCGCTACTGTTTATCGATAGTAAAAACAAAACGTCAAAACCCTTCTTAAATTTTCACTTTTTCTTACGAAAAAAAAATCGAAAATGAAAAATTTTAGTTTTGGGCATTAACTTCAGTATAAGTTTTACTTTAAATTCCAAGGCACAACATTTCACTTTTTTAATAAGGCACAATATACGTTAGAAATGTAAATAAAATACTATAGAAATGTAAATAAAAGTTATGATTATTAAGAAGTGTAAACTTATTAAATAAAGTAAAAAAATGGTTTTTTATTAACACAGATAAAGCAAAAGCGACAATCGGTTATAAGTAAAGCGATAATTATTAAAATTCTTGCATTAATAATTAGTCTGGTTCATCTGGTTGCATACAATTTTAGCAGGCAGAGCTCTGCTAAACGCATTAAAAAGAAAACGTGTCCCAACCGGCCCATATAATATGCAAATTTTGAGTACCGAAATAAATTTACCAGATCCGGATAGTAAATCTTTCGGTAATAAAATAAAAAATCTGAATTATTGTTCATATAAAATCTGACTCTCGTTTTTAATTTGACGGCATAGTATTTCTTGATGATGCTACTGAAGAAGTAGACAACGTTGGTTTTACTGCTTCAATACATCAAGCAAGCGCTGTGGTAAATTCTTCGAATAATTCAAGCCAACATCTCTATTGGAATGTGTAAAGAATGTTAAATAATAAGTTAAGGTAAGTTTGTTACTTCTTGTTATTGGTCTAAAGTTAAATTTAAATGTTTTAGATCGATAGAGCTTAGTAAAGGTAGGAAACCTTTATGATACACTAGCGACCCGCCCAGGCTTCGCGCGGATGAATTATAAATACTTAGAAATATTGGCTTTTCTCTTCTTTGGTGCAAATAAAAACCTTTCTCTTGAATCACTCTATCTATCAAAATAAACCGCATCAAAATCCGTTGCGTAGTTTTAAAGATTTAAGCGTACATAGGGATATAGGGACAGAGAAAGCGACTTTGTTTTATACTATATAGTGATAGTGATATACTTGTATGTAGGATGTATCGGATTGTTTATCCTAAATATTAAATAAATTGTGCTAACCAAACCAATAATTCGAACCTTATGCCTACGTATTGCTATCTGACGTATTATTCAAACACGATCGGCCTCATTAAAAATGAATTAAAAAAATAAAAATAGAAAAAAGAGTCCATTACAGAGCCACAAGCATCTCAGCAATGTGTGTAATACGTATGCGTTATCAACGTTGGAACAATGAAAATTATAGCAACAATATAGATACCGCGGCGGCGTGTGAAGCCACTCGCTATTATCTGATAAGTTTCAAGAAGACCGCCTACGGACTAAATTTAAATTTTTACGCGTAAAATAAAAAGCTCACTCTAATGCTTTACCTACCACGCTGCGACTAAGCAGTCGTATAGTTGTCACATTTTATACGCCAGAATATAACACTAACTTCATAAAACCGTGAACTAAAAGCATAGTCCACATTAATATCATTCACTTTAAAAAGCTACAGAGTGACATCTAGAGAAAGTATTTTTAGTTTCTCGAATTTTTTAATATAATTTTATTTCTCAACATGTATCCTATTCAAAATAAAAGTTAACTTATTATTATCTTCACAAAACGCATGATCCAGTTCGTTTAAAACCAACAAAATGTTTTTAAACGAACCGGATCCGTAAACGATACTAGACACAAAGTGCAATTTAAGCGTCACCGGTACGAGCGTCCATGTTAATACGGTATTCAAAATAATTGCAACAATTATGCATCAGTTTATAATGAACCAATTTCGTGAAATACGTAACGTAATCACAGTAAATGTTCAATAACGAGGCGGCCGGGGTAAAGTGGATGAAACGTCCAGCTGGGCGATCGTCGCTCCTGCAAACCGATACGATGAGTCAGGGCTGGCAAGACATATAAGACCTTTAGCTATAGTATGTGTGGGGTTTACGGCGCGGTAGTTGCCTTGCTTAAGAAAAAAAAGGTAAAAACTACATCCGTTATTGAAACTCTGACTTTTCCCATTGAATTTGGGGTCAGTAATCAGCATACCCGTGCTTTTGAAGGCAAGTAAAACTATTGTCACAGGCTGATATATCGTAGTCCTAGGCGGAGGCCATTTGGCTGCATGAATAAACTTGACAGTTGGTAACAAATACCTCACCTGAGACTCTCGTTCATCAATACAAAAGTGTGTATGGACCAAGATCGATCTATATCATGGTTAATATAAGACCAGGCCTGTTGCAAGCAGTAGGACACATTCCAGATGTTTATTTTTTGCATGTTTTCTAAGGGATCAGGGAGTACAGGGAGATTAGGGAGTACCTATTATGTTCTTCAGTAGAAGAGCGAATACATTTTACCAAAGGGTTGACAATGCGTATGTGTTAAAAAAATCTATCGTATTTAAAGTACATGAACAAAACGTTTTGCTTGTTTGCAGCTTGCTTCTAAGCTGTAAAAAGCAAGTCATTGATTGCACTCGCTCTGTCCTCTTTCAGGCAAGAGTCAGCCCTCGGACTGATAATAATAACTAATACGGCACTAGATGGGGCTTGTACCGGGCTACACGTGAAGATAGGTGTTTAGCGGCGGCCACTCGCCGGTAGCCAGGTTAATCGAGTCAGCGGTATCTGGATTATGTCATTAAAACTGCATCACACGCTCATCCGCCCGGCTAACTGGACTTTGAAGTCAACGAACACTGACTATGGCGTTTACGCGACGATTTATATCATTATTTTTGTTCAGACTTTGTTAGTGATGGGGGTTTAGGTTACGGCTATACACCAATCAGCACGTGTGAGCTAAATGAAACGACAGAAGGATAAAAAGTAGTCATTTCGTTTTAATATAAATTCATAATCTTGCATAGCTAAGATTACTAAGGATCTCCTTACAACGAAAAATTTGCATTGATTTTTATTAATAATACTAATGCACTTGTTTTGCTTATTGCCTTTAGATATGCTAATTTGTTTGAAATTATCTTCTTATTCAGCTATTCAAGTCAGATTTTTTACTCTATTGCTTTTGGGTTTCGGTTCCTCCAGAATTTTAATTGTTAATTGTTTTAGGAACGCCCTTGTTAAACTTTTTTTTTAATTTTGTTCTGAAATCGCAAGTAATTGCAATTAATTCTAAATTAAAAGTGCGCTTTAGACAGCGTGCGACTGCATGCCCGAATGCCTTCCCATTACCGCCCGCGTTCCAAGCAAACCCCGAAATTTGAGCGACAAATTATAAATTAAAATTCCAATGGCCGGTATGCCGGCTACTATGTCAACAATGAATTCTCCTTTGGTACCGTTTTACATTAAACACACATTATCCGCTACTTTGTTGTTTGCCATTAAATTGTCTCACATCAGACTTTTTACATATAATTTGTCACCTAAATTATAAAATTTACCACATGCACTTAGCATATATACTGGAACTATCACCCGTTTGGTGTCAGATATCTTTTATATTGCCATCATAGTCTCATACGTGCTTACGTATATATTTTCATATGCCTAATGCTTATTAGGCATATGAAAATATGACTAAACATTGGAATGGTTGGTCATATAACTTAAATTTGAACGCGTTTCATACACATCTTTTAATTTTATCCTGTGCATAATACATACAATTCTTATTCATATAGTATTACTCAGAAACAGGGGCAGAGCAATCAACGAATATCAACAATCTACAAAAAGAATCACTTGATAAAGTCGCACAGAAATTTTATTTTTCAGTTGCATCAAAATTAAATGCACGTTACATGAACACAAGCGCACATTCATCATCATCGCGGGCTTTAGTGGCAATATTACTGAGATAAACACCCCCCCTCAGATACCAGCCTGACATACAAATGCATCTTCGTAATTTACGACGTACAGCCGACTTATTCGTACCGCTTATCGATTAATATCCAAAAAATTCTACAAACATTTTCAATTTAACTGGAAATATTACTGGAGAGTTATAAATCAGTGGGGTCCTCCGGCTTCTTGCGACAATTTCGGGAAGAGCAAATTTAATGCTTAATTATGGCTCTGGTCGCCGTGTCGTATTTATTTTACTTTGGGAAATTATCTGCCTGCGGACCGGCTATAAATTTGATCACGCGATCAATAATTGAGATGTTAATGTACGTGAGGGCACAATCCCTACTCTCGCGTAACCGATATAAGCTTCTTAATAGCGTTTTGTCATGATTTTATACGCGAGGATAATAGGTGTTAATAAAATTGGTAATTTGTATTTGAAGTAGGTTGAAATAATTTTAAATATGAACAGAAAACCTACAACTTTTACTTTACACCACTGGAGTGATACTTTCCCAACTGAGCTACGAAAATAAATTACAGATATTATTCATTAATTAAACATTCCGTCTTCATTCTTAATCAGTAAGTAATTCAAGCAAGCACTTGTGTATCGCTTAATCGACAATGAAATCCCGAAAACTTATATAAAATTATCAACACCCAAACATCAAACTTATAGATATATTCATCACATGAACGACGGTTCAACTATTTAATTCGCTACAATGTAACGTTATCTGTCTTATATTATAATCTTATAAGGTGTATCCTAAAGAACTTACTAGGGATAAGAGCGCCAGAATTGAACTAGGTGTCTGTGGTAAAAACCAATTTCAATTATTTTTGTAAAAAAAGAATAGATCAATACCTAATACAGGGTTTTGTTTAAGTTTCAAATGCAATATTGCAAAGTATATTGATAAACATGCAACTTTGTTCACATTGCCAATTTCATCAATAAGATTCCTGTATTTTAGAAGAGAAAATAAAATTCCCGCCTACAGCACAAGGGCGGACCAACACACAGGCACACGTAACGGGGGTCGTGAAAGTCAAAGTGAGCCACGACAAGTGCGCGCAAAAAGCGTGAGTGTAGCGGCGGCTAACGAAACGGTGCTCAGTTTTTGTGTAGACCTTCAAAGCCTGGTGTCGCCCGTCCGCACTCAAGCCGCCGCCTAATTGGAAGCCTACCTGTTGCTTCGCCTTACTGTTTTTTTTCCAGGCCCCGAGTGAATACAGTCGGTGATGAGCACTTTACGTGAACGGTTTAGTAATACCCCAATAGGTAATCTTCCTTGATGGCTTTTGTGCTTTTTGCCTTTGACAGTCTTTATCGCGTGAGGGTCGGGCTTTTCCCTTGATGCTTGAATGACATAAACGATCGCTTAATTTTATTTAGGTATGGGTAAACAAAACTTTCAAACGTATCTTAAGTTTGATACCAATCAGGACGAGAGAGAGAAGAGAGGTCACGAACGAGAATTTAAGATTTAAGAGAGGCAGGGCAAAGCGATTTATCGCTCGAACTGGAGCAGCCCGACTGGTGAAGTACCTCCAACTTACAGAAGACCGCAGCCAAATAACAATCACTCCGGTGTCGTTGTGTTCCTGCATGTGAGTTAGGTTTCCAGAGCTCTTAGGGGGTGCTACATTAGTAGCAGGGGTCAAGCCTTCAAGGTAAGGGCGACAAGTGTAACAGTTTTACTATGCTATACTTTTCGCCCTTAAGCTAGGAACACATTACCACTTAACATCAGGTGGGATGAGGTCAATCTTCGAGTGCATTACAAAAAAAAAAGAAAATACTGTTAATTATTAATATCTTATCTTAAAGAACGTGTGATAAAATAAGTTAAACTCATGCTAGACTATTTGTCAAACAAAGTAGTATGGACTATCATTTGGCAATTGTTCTTTCCCAAAACAATATTTCTACTATTTATTGGATGAGTCAGAAAAAAAATCCATATAGCATGCATATTTTAATATACCTCCACCATTGTTTTACCAGTAACTTACAACGCTATACAAACATCAATCAAAGCAAAATGTATGAACCATGCAAATCCATTCCCATAGACAAACACAACAAACCAGCACTCTATTCCAGTACCCTAATGTAACTTTCACCTTTAAAACAACAATACTTATTTCAATAAACAGTTACCCCGCACAACAGAGTTGCGTGTGCGAAAAAAAAGCAGTTGGTTAAAAAAGTTTGATTTCATTTTCGGAGTTGAATATGCGAAGGTTGAACGAACAGTACATTCTGTCGGGGCGGGGAACGGAACGGCGCATCACGGCACAGTATTCACGGTACCGTCGCGAGATGATCGGTCATTTTACTTCGTTTTTCAATCAGTAATGACCGGTGGAGCGTGTCTCGGCAGCGACAAACGATTAGGGTTATCACTTACCGATTGAACATTTCGTGTCTGATTTAAAATTGGTTTAGGGTTCCAGCGGATTTTTTTCTGCTTCGGTAAACAACAGTAAATAAGCCACAAGCGACCTCAGACTATTAAAATCATCCTGATACTTCCACATGTTAATAAGAAAAAGGGTCTTGGTAGCCCAACGGGCCGTCGAACTTTGCTATTTCTTATTGAGGACCAAGAGAAAGTTCACAGGTAATTCTGGTATCTCGATTCAATAGTCTACTGACGGCAAGTTTATCAAAGTCACACTAACTGCATATTTTCCTTAAGGTGCCATAGGCTCTCCGATTAAGAGATCCTGAAAGCCCTAGAGTGCACAGGTCCGCGGCGACGGTCCGACGCGTACGCCGATTCTCCACGCACCCCGCCACAGCTTCGTGCGACCGCCGGAAACGCAGTGACAAGTGAACAAAAACTCACATTCATTCATAGTTTTTTTCCCACCAACATTTAACAAGAAACAGGTTCATGATATCTAATACGTGCACCATTGGCTCAAATTGAGCTTCATCTTGCTCATTACGTAATACGGATGTCTGACGGTGCGAAAATGCCGATCGTATTACCGAAGTGAAGTACCAATGAAACAATTTCGGTTTCATTCTCACGGTAATTTTGAATGGTACGTACTTATTTTCTTTTAACATGACCTTAAGCCATTCTCATGAGAGCTACTGCACATTCACTTAGTCAAAGCAGCTTACCGATTATTCAGGATCTTCAAAACAGTAAATTGCAAAAAATCATATCGGTTTAGGTTGCATATGTCTAGCTTTTAATAGGTTGCGATGTTGTTACATTATTTTGCTGTTTGAATTGAATAAAAAAAATGCACAATTGTAATCATTTGTTCGGTACGACTGTACGGAATATATTTCCTGCCGACATATCGAAGCTTAGAAAGGCTTGTCATTTATTTTCATTCTTAATTAGATAAAATACGAATGTAGGAATGCAAAAGCGACATTCAACTATTTCAAGATTCAAAGTAATTCAACATTTTACAAAACTTTGATCTTTGAAGAGCCAACTTTTTAGGGTATTTTTCACAGCAAATTTGACTAACAGTGACCTGTGTTTGATTTTGTTTTGTTCGTCTTCACACGTTTACAAATCAATTGTATAATGTGTAGGTCTCGGATTCGTATCTCATACTGAAGAGCGTATAATATAATAATACTTCTAAAAGAACAGAAACCCCGTTGTATATCTGTTGGACATTATGAAAACCTTAAGGTATCAGGCGCAGCATTCCCGCTCCATCTCACGCTGTTTCGCCTGAGTTGGTTTACCGATAATCGTCGCAGGCGCACGATCGCCCCCGCAGCCGCGGCCCGTTGTTCAGTCGCGTTTGATTTGTGCGCGAGCGCCTCTATCGATCTGCGCGTCCAATTTATTGCCTTTCCTAGGCTCTCGCGCCGTACTGAGAGGGAACGGCCGGCCCACTTGCAATGTTGATACAATTAGCCCGCCACAGGCTTTTCTGCACGGAGCCTGCTTTTTCAACGTGGACCGCGGCGGACAATGGAGTACGAACAAAAAGTATTTCTCGGAAGAAAAATAAATAACGGACAGTTTTACGTTTTTCATTGTTAGCTGTCGTTCGATTTTAAATGCTTCGTCTTAAAATCAATCGACAGTTAATAAATACCTTATAAAGTTTAATAAAGAATATTTTTGTTAATATGCAGGGGCAGGTTGGCCCCTTCACGATTATAAAGAGCTCTAATTATATGAGACTTGATAAGGTCAATTTCACAGGCTTATTTTACTCACTGATTGATTTAAAATTGCTTTGCGTACCTTACCTTAATCTAAACCTATTTCAAAACATATCAAACTCATTAAATCAAAAGCCTTAAAACGAACTATTATAGGCAATGAAAATGTGATTGAGTCATCAAGACAGAAAATCAAAAGTAATAAGCTTGAACACGTAATCTCACATGCCCCGATAAAGTCGAAGTCATAAAGTGGCACTATAGCAGTAATTAATGTAAGCTACCTTCATTATACGCAAACGGAGCTGTGGCAACGGACGAATGATCGCGGTAAACAATCGTTCGATTAGTTGAAACGCAAAGCAAAGCATTTTAATAACTGCAGAAATGACTTTGATTATAAGCGATATGAGAAAGTAGGAAATAATACAAGAGTTAAGCGTGCACGATTTCACAGTGCACTTATTGATTCTCATTCCGGGTTGTACCATGAAATATGTTACATAAAAACCTTAAATTACTCATTATTTCGTTCACAACTTATATTTACCATATATGTGTATATAATAATATATTGTGTATATATTGTAATAGTGTTTTTGTTCGTACGAAAAAAACACTATTCACGCTGTAATTGATGAACCAAAAAAAATATCATAAAAACTTAAATACTTTCGCGTTCAATTTTAAACATTTAAAATAAGCTAACGGGTCGAAATGGTGTCACTTTTTGACCAGTAAAATTATTTTAAATGTTTAAGAAAATTATCACCCCTCTTCAAATGAATTTCAGTTAACACAGCGACGCAGAGATATAACACATTGTTATGACCCAGCAGGGTTTAATACCGCGACAAGAATCAAGAATGTTGTATAGGACACCACAAACCACGCAATACACAATAAATAACATCGACCATCGATAAGGGTCATGTGATGGAACTTCAACGGCTTAATATAGCTGGCAGAGGGCCGAGGGACGCCAGATGTTCGACGCGACTGGACTTCGGTAATAAGAAAACATAGCACTAGAACTAAAGCTAGACGTCTGAGATTTTACTCAAGTCCTAATACCCAAACTTCCTTCTGATATTAAGCGCCTTACTGTTTCGCGTAAAATAAATCAAGGCTTGGCTGAAGTCTTAATAAATTATATCAACAAGTTAGACGGACTAGCTGATCAGCTGTTTACGAGTAAAGAATCCGCTTAATTAAGTAATTTATTATTTTGTTGATGATCAGAACAAATTATTTAAAAAATAACAAACACTAAGTTTCTCAAAGTTTATTAGCCAGTTAAAAGTAATCAACAACACACGTTTTTTATTATTTTCCAAGATATGGCTCGCATATAGCAACGCAAAACAAAACGGAAAGAATGCGTAACAGAACATGTGGCATTCCAAGCTAAGCTCGACAGCTACCTAAACAATTCCTGTAGCGCAGACGAGTGCAGCATATACGATTGAAAATCGTAAATATCGAAGCGGTGCGAGCGTGACACAGTGCGCTCGTATATAAACTACGAAGTCAGGATCCAATTTCGGTGAAATTTAATGTAAATGCATGAATTTTCCCCGTGCCACTCGTACAATCAGTGTCGAGAGCTGACATTTGCATATGCGTTGCTGAAATTTCAGAATAGCTATTCCGTCGAGCTTAACCGAGTTCAAAACTAGGCGAGCACCCGACTCGGGGCAATGTTGCGGCATCGTGGCGGGATGTATTCTCGTGTCTGACACAACGGGGCCGACGACTCAGCAGCAGCGATATTAAAATGCGTGCTGCATTCTCGAGACGGCCATAAAAATGGCATATCGCTACTGGAAGCCCTGCGTGGATAACGCAAATACGTAATCTGTCGGGCATATGTTTTAGTGGCAGCTTGCACTTGACGACACTTAGTACGGAGTGTGCCTGTGGCAGATTTGTAGTAAAAAAGAGGCAGGTGTGCATACGAGTGGTTGCAGCAAATTGGTTGGAAAAAGTTGGCGCAAGACGCGAGCATGCGGCGTCGCCTGTCACCCACATGTCGATACCTCCTGACGAGTCGTGCGCTACCAGACTTCTACGAGGTTATTTTGTTATGCATCGAGAACAGATTTCAAATTTGATCCTAATTTAAATAAGGAGGAAATTTAGTGAAACCTTATTGTAACACGACGTATTAATCACAAAGACAGATAGATATCTATATGGGCATACACAACAATTCAATTCAACAAAAACAAAGGAATTCGTCACAGAACCTCTCAATACTCATCTCTTTCAAAATATGTATGAATCATCACAATCAATCAAATTAAAACACCTCCGCTTTTGACAGGACCGCTTAATCAGTCAAGTAAAGGCAACTTGAAACATGAACAAGAGAATTCACATTAGTCAAAACAGAGTATAACTTGCTGGGACCTGGATACAAAATCATATTAATTTAAGCGTGATAACACAGACTGAACAAACATATTAAGCAAACGTGAAATCCAAACCTCATTCCTAATGCGGTCGCAAGTTGCAATTCATCCGACCTCAATGTTGTCTTTCACACCATCCGCAAAACTAAGCGTAACCCCACACTAGCGTTCTTTGAGCGTCGACGCCCACGCAACGCCGACGCGACGTCGACGCAACGCCGACGCGACGTCGACGCAACGTCGACCCGGCGCCGACGCAACGCTTGCGCAGCGGCGCGGTCGAAATGACGAACGCCAGGACTGCGCTCCACAGGCGCCGCGCCGGCCCGACGCCTGCCGCAGCGTTTATTTTGACAACAGTACAATGATCAACTCAATTGTTTCGGCCCGCCCGTGTTTTAGAATCAGTAGGTAGAAGACTTTTTAGCTAATAGCAAATATGGATGTAGCTTAAAATACTAACTCATATTGCCGAAGAAACACATTTTCAATTAAGTACTTTTAGTTTTTGAGAAAATAAATGCTAAAGTTGCCTATTCGGGCCATGTGTCAAATAGGTAAAATATATTTTTTCCTTTACAAGTTGAAAGCATTACTTTATCACTGCAATATAAAACATTATATTGTGCGTTATTCAAATCTTACATTTCCATTTTCGAAACAACTGTACATGACGTCAGCGCGGCGCGACGCTCGAATGCGATGTGCAGAGGACGCCCAACGCAAGCGCCGCTCAAACGCCGCGCCGACGTTGTGCGGGCGCCGCGTCGACGCTGAGCGGGCGCCGCGTCGACGCAACGCCCAACCAACGTCGGTGTCGGGAGGTCGCCGGCAAGACGCTGACGCTCGAAAGACGCTAGTGTGGGGTCCCTCTTAAGACAACAGAGCGCGCTGGTGTGAGCGGGACTCGTATTCTTGTTAACAAAGCCGGATGAAGTTCCGTCTTCAATACTCCGCCGTTCTCCCGACTGATTGGAATGCCACATAGCACCGGATTTCATAAAACCACTCAAAATTTATGACGTCTGGAGCAAGGACAAGAATATTTCGATGTTTCAAGAAGATTTAAGGTGATTACAATGTAGAAATACAGAAAGTAACACACGGTTAGCACATTTTAACTTAAGGATAGTAAACATTTAATAGGGGCATAAGGGAAAACGTGAATTAAGTAACTGTAAGAAGTTAAAGTTTTACTACTTCGCGTATTTTTAACTTTTGGCTATATTTGAATGAAGCATTAGTAAAAATTGCGAATGAAAAGTTAAATACCTATATGTTACTCCAACTAGTAAAGACATAAATGTTCCTATGATTACTTATATAC
Source organism: Glyphodes pyloalis (assembly GCA_037074685.1). Taxonomy (NCBI): domain Eukaryota; kingdom Metazoa; phylum Arthropoda; class Insecta; order Lepidoptera; family Crambidae; genus Glyphodes; species Glyphodes pyloalis. The sequence continues at coordinate 5,097,784 of JAYKKO010000011.1, forward strand.
TATATTCCTTGATAGTTACTTAAAGTTTTATTTATGTTAAAATATTTTACATAAATTTCTTATACTGCTACGATATTTTCAACTCAAATCTGTAGTTTTGACTAGAAAATGCCACTGGGCATTAAGTCAAACTGTAACTTGTACTTTTGAACGTGCAATAAAGTTTAAATAAATAAATAGTTTAATGGTTTACGCATCCGTTCATATTCTTCAGTTCGAGCTCAGGGTCAAACAAAGTATGTATTAATTATATCGGTAGATATAGGTTCCGAACCGAAAGTAGAATCACTTTGCATTGTCTTCAATGACGATTCAAAAGTGTTTTATGTAACCTACTTGAATAAAGAAATATTTGAGTTTGAGTTTGATATTTTATTTTGCATTAGTGAGTAAGCCGGTACCCATCGAATCCACGATGGCTTGAATTCAATGTAGGAGTCCTTAATTCTTTGTATCACCATGTTGAATGTACAGTGAACAGCACGTACAAGTAAATACTCGCAGTTTCATTTTAGTTTTTATGCCCGCGATATAAGGGCGGCACAAACTTCAAAATGTGTAGTGTAGTAGAAATTTGTAAAGCCTTTACGTTAAAACGTTTAGTAGCTTAAGTCCATCTACAAAACCACTTTAATTTTCTCACACGACAAATTCTTTTTCTTCGCACCTTTAAATGAAAGGCTGATCTGGTGGAAGTTAACGACACCGAGTCTCTTGTTCTCCACAATGAATCTCCATGAGGGCTTGTAAATGGTAAATTAAAGTGTTATCTGGCAAAGTATTTCTTTGAAATGCTGAGTTTCCTGTGGAATTTAAAGATAGAAAAGAAGGTCTGAAATTCACTAAAAACAGTTCGCAGTGATTGCGTTGTAATGTTCTATTAGTAAATACAATTAATGCCACTATGTACTGATTTGCTTTGATTATTTTGAATTATTCTATCATCTATAATAAAAAACTTGTAAAGCTTGTAAACTTGTAATTAATATGTATTATGAAGAGTATGTAGCCATATGTATACTATAACTGAGAAAATAATACTCAAGCACTTACTTAGAATAACGTTACCAAACAAGGATATTACTGAGTTGTTATAAAAAGGAAAATATTTAGTTGAATAGGAACAAATGTTTTTTTATAAATATATTCATAAACATTGGATAACATCACATACATTGCTTTTATTGTGTGGTAAATAGCTAAAGTACTTGTGTTACAGAAATCAGAAACAACAGTATACTCCAAGATGTTACAAAATATTTATGTGGAAATGTAACTACGCAAGAAAAAATCTGCATCTGCAATGATATGTATTATTAAATACAAAAACTATTAAATAATTAAATCTGAAGTAACGAGATACAAAATGGATACCTTATATAGTAACTCGGTCAAAAAACAATGAGATGAGATTCTCAAAATATAACGACTGAACGAAGTAAATATATTATTTGCTTTAACAAATAAATAAAAACTGATGATGATTTACCGCACCAAATTTTAGATGATAAGAGAAATTATATCTCTTATTTTTTGGTAATTCAACTGTTGAACCATTGTTAGTCATCTACCCATTGACACTTTGCATTAACTTCGATTCCGATTACTATTCCAGGCCGCGTGGACATCATAAATCGCCTTAATAAACATAAATAAAAACAAAACATACATACGCACACTTCCCGTAAAACGAGACACGTTCCTCTAAGTCATAAAAAGTACCCAACGAGATGGTACGCTTTTCTGGCGTTACGCACGCGGGAACATTGCGCATTATTTAACTGGGGTCCATAAAGTGTAGTAACGCTCCAACCGACCTCGTAAACGATTCCACTCCACGTCAGCCGAAATTAAACAGAGAAAATTTGTACGCCTGTTATGTAGTCAGTTTTTCTAACATCGACCCTTTACATGAAAATTTTAAGATCATTGTATACTGCCTATAAAAATACCATAAATGGATGGAATAATGGTACGGTCATACTATTTTTAATGTTAATGGCCAATAAAGATTAAATTTTGATTACTTGTAATTATTTTACAATTACTAGTTCTGAGTACTGCATTATTTAAATTTAATAACTTTAAAAAATCAATTAATAAAACGAGCAATTTGCAATAACCAACATAAAGTTGTGACATATTTATTTAACCAATTAAACGCCCGTAATCGATTCTGAATGCATGGCACAATATTCATTATAAACAAAATTGAAAAAGTTTCTTTGAATGTACTAACGGATAAGCAATTACATTCACCATTAATAAAAGTGTACATAAAAATTAATCAAATTTTACGGTGCTATCGATACCGGTATTAAGGCACAAAAAGCGCAAATGAAACATTCTTAAATTTGTAACGTTCAGATCACGTTTTAGAATGTCATTTTTAGCGAAATGCATTTTCAGAAGCCATTGACCTATCCCAGAAGATCGATGCTGTACGCGTAATAGGTACGTCATAAGCCTGCCCATATCGTAAAGCTATCAAAAAGGCGACATGCGTCTAAGAATCAAATTAAACCCACGCCTCGATCTCACGTTACGAGTCAGCCGGCGCGCGAGATTCGTGTGCGTCCATTCATAGTGGACTTTATTCCGTTCGCTCATTGGGACAAGATGGGACAGCCGCACAAAGACCGTTTAAATTTTAAATGCGATCAATATAAATGGAAGAAACTATAATGGGTGCATTTATACCACTATTACTGGTTATCAAAGAGCAATTAAAGAGGCAGCGCGCGAACCGAGAGCCGCCGAGCACGCTCGATTTACTTTTGACTTCGATTAATCGTTCTTTTTGTTCAGCTCCAATCTCACACATTTGCATAAGAATGTCAGTTTTGTTGTGTACAAGGCGAGACAGGTAGAAGTTGTTCTAACGTTTCAAGTGTTCGCATGAGATGTGAAAGCATATCATCAGTAGTGATAAAGTTGAGGATAAATAGATACTTAATCAACGATAGAGGATTTTCATTCAAACGGCCCTGCACTTGACAAGTCGTAGAGTGTATAAATAAACATCGCGGAGAATTCAGCGTATTTATATAAATGAGGCATAGAAGTGCTGACATTGATGATGAGTCATGACGTATGATGCATGCGGCTAGCGAGCGCAATGCGTTTACGCAACTAGGCGGCTTCGGTACAGTGTACTAAAATTGTCGGTAAAGCAAATACTTAGAAAACATGCGGCGCTAGTGAAAGCATGCAAGCTTTGTACGTAATTATAGAAAATTTGCATTTTAGGGTAACGCAAAAATTAATCCTAGACCATGTAAACAAATTTCGTTTTCTAAAGTGTTTTAAAAATGCCGGTCTATCAGCGACTGATTTTAAGGAAAAACTATTTTCTTGCAATATTTTTTGATTTTATTACAATTACACTGAAGTAGTACACTTAAAAATTCGTTTTAAACATTAACAAAATAACATAAGAATTCTACAGAGTGATGAGTTTGTAAGAATGTATCAATATATGGTTGTCTGGACGTATGTTTTAACTCTTTCACGCAAAAACGTCTGAACGGATTAGGATCAAATTTGGTGAACATATTGATATCATATGTACAGATATTTTATTTTGAAATAACGTAGGTTAAGTCGAGGGCTTCACTTGTATTATACATACAATAGATGTAATTATAAAACAAAGTTACTTCACTGTATGCCAACGCGCCTATGGACTCTGTGCGAACTTGAACTCGCATATTGCGGTCAAGCGCAAGTGCAACGTTATCAATTCTCAAACACGATTCTTTGCGGTCAGCCGGTATTTTCGTATCGTGCTGTAAAACAAGAGCGTTATAAAAGAACCAATCATGGTAAACTGCGACTAATGTTTATTTATTTATTTATTTAAAAACTTTATTGCACAAAAAAAAGTACAACAGGTGGACTTAATGCTGTGGGCATTCTCTACCAGTCAACCTTTGGGTCATGCGGAGAGTTAGTTTATGGGTGCGGTAATAGTGACAAAGTGCATAAGTAATCTAAAAAATAAAATAAAAACATAATACACGAGAATAGTAACTATCAAGCTAAATGTTGTAATGTTGACAACAAAGACACCACAAGTTCAACTAAAAATCGTGTTGCCTGACCAACTTTTGATGTAAGATTACTACGAATTTTTTACTCATAATGACAAATTGTGCTATTCCAGACTGATGAACTGAATTGAATCATCGTCAAAACTGTTAGATGACTTGCTCTACTTATAAATATATTTGTTGATACAAGAATTGCCCATATTTTAATTCAAGAGTCATATGCTTGTTAATCGCATTATCAATCAAACTTTATTTAAATAAAAGATTAGAGAGTGTGCCGTGTCTCAAAAACTGTCCTTAATTTAGTTTAATGAAATTCAGTGCTTTATATTTATTTACTTTTATAAACAATATGTATTTTTAATCTATTATAAAAGGAAAGATAATGTTCAACAATTGTAGTATTGTTTGATGTTGGTTGGTTCACCTTTAGAATGTTAGATTTTTAAAGCACCATTTCATCAACCAATTTATTAAAACAATGCGCGGACAATAAATAATATGAAGAAAATACGTATTCCTCACATTTTATTAACCTTTCAGTAAGTCGGCAAGATAGTAAACGAGCAAAAAAACAGAAGTTCCATTTCCATCACCTAAAGGAGTAGGAAGCGAACGACCACAATCGCATCACGGCGCGACCAAGCCGAGATCGAACCGGGCACAATTCCCATAAAATGACAAGAAAGACTTTCGTTATCTAACGCGACGCTTCAGCGGCGAGACGCGTCCGGAATGTCGGCGGATCGTCGAGACAAAAAGTTAATTAAATCTGTTGGACAGTAGTGATGTGGACTCCCGACTTTTGCGGGACGCTAAACGAAGATGGATCTGCTCCAGGACGAACAAAGACTTACTAACGAGATTTTAGTGCAAACTTTAGAGGAAGTTTAAAACGAAATGTGCCTACTAGTGCGATGCAGAATAGTAAGCACCAATTAAAAATTAGTTACGTGTGACGTTGTACTTATTCTTTCCCGGGTTTAGCGAGTATGTAGTGTTTAGACAGTCTATTAAATCACTTTTTTTGCAAACTAACCATGATCAAAACGTCAGTAAATCTTAAAAGTTAAGTGGGTGCAATTGAATTACAGAAGCCAGAAGTAAATTCAAACATGTGTTTACCAAACAGCAGACTGTTTAAGAATCAAAGCTTCAGATGCAACTGGATGGGTATGAATCGCAAAGGTCTTGTGGTCTATATCATATCGAAACCAAGAAGAGCCTAAATATACCGACGTTGGTACGATATCCTGAATTTATCATCAGTCCAATATACTGCCAAACATAAAAATATAGGTTTCTTTTTGTTACATCACCTAATAAAATGTATGATGTAACAAAGATCGTTTATCCCTACATAGTATGTATAAAACATAGTCGCTTTTTCAGTAGGTCTCTATGTATGCTCAAATCTTTTAAATTACGCAACTGATTTTATTGTGGTTTTGTTTATTATATAATGAGATTCAAGAAAAACGTTCTTATTTGCAATATATCCTACATTTTAAGTATACATTGCACTGTACAAGTTATATAAATATTATATAGACAAGAACAAAGCTGAGTTGTTCAGTAATGTAAACAAACCTTTTTAAAAAAATGTTTAAGACATTTTAATACCTACTACGACGAAAAATATATTTAGTATGTGCATTCGGCTCGCATTGTTTCCACCGCATTCACATCCCTACGGCCCAGTGACAGCGCGGCAGTGTCACCGTTGCCGCAGGTGGGTATGGGAAGCGCGGCCGTGCGCGTCCGCCGTAGGCAGACCACGACCAATCGCCGCTAATTGCTAAGCGCGAGCCCTGACACCGGCCGCTTGTCTAATGCCCAGACAGAATCAACGAAAAAATCGGTCACACGGATACCGGTAAACGGTTTAATTGATCGATACGGAGCTACCGTCTCTAACGTGACATAATAAAGGAACGTTTATCTTCTCTTTTATGATTATACAAAACATTTTTATTCAATGCGTATTCAAAAAGGCTTTTAGGGTGTGCAAGATTTTTGGAATAGCGTTCACATTAATTTTGTTTTGGCTACCACAAAGATTTGAACTTCAATGACGATCAAGAATCTAAGACATCAATGTGTCTTCCTAACTACCGGCTTTAGTTTTTGATCGTGGCTTAGTATATATTTTTATGAAGAGACCGAAGGCGATTTTTTAAAAATCTATTAGCCTACACAGTTCGTTATTTTTCATGTGACAATCCACGCACAACCTTATCTAAATCCATAACACACATCCGGTATTTCGGTGTACTAAATTACAAAAGTACACATAAAGTTGCAGCAACAGCGATCACAAAACTAAATTACGAACATCGCTTATCAGTTATACTCCAAAAAAAATAAAATAGATAAATAACATTTTTAGAAACCATACACGAACAATTTATGTCGGTGAGTTATCGCACGGGTTGCATATTGAATAAATCAATAATGCAACATCAGAGATATCGGTAGTGGCCACACAATGGTTGGTCCGATGATAAATAAACAACAATAAGTTTTTGTTTATCTCGCGCGACGAGAATTGGGCGCTCACCGATTCGCGTCGCCCGTCGGTCCCTCGGAAACTTCTGTGGGAACTGATCAAATACTAGCGAACCATTCCTTCAATTGGTTCAACCTGTCGTTGTTACTTATTGGATTTAGCCGTCAATTCCAGCCGTGGCAGTTCTGTAACCATTACTAAGATATTTTTGTGCGGTCGTGTCAAATCTTCGTTTCATTCTACTCCCCCGTAGAATGTTAAGGTACTATTTTTTACTTGGTAAAACTTTCATGAAATATATTGCATGGAAAGATTTGACAGCTTAGTATCATTTATAGATGTCTCTTGCTGTTCAAGTAGAGCATGAAATTACAATTACCTATCTATATTTTCAATGTTTTAGCGATATTGACAAGCCTATACTTGGATTTAGATCAACATTTTCATAATTGTAATATTTGACTGATTTATACCATAACACCAATCCTGTAAAATTTTATCATACCATCAAAAACATACGATAAAGGTAGCATAATCATAATACAAATACTTCAAACAAGAAACATAAATTATACGGCGAAGTAAATGAAACAGAATACTATATAAGGAGAGAAGAGATTCATAACTGATAAACGTAATTTAAAATGCATAATAAAATAAGAGAAATATGAAACCGAACAAAAGGTAATAAATCATCGAAACACGAAGCTTCTTTGCATGGACCGCAAAGTCAACATCGCGACAAGACGCATCCGAAGGTATAAATCGTAATTATGAGAGAAGAAAAAAAAATAACAGGAATATTACACGTTATCAGGCACCGATCGGAAAGCGAAACCGGAGTGTCGCGTAACCCGTTGCTTCGTGATCAATGTCTTTATAACGATTACATTTGAATATTCGGCCGGTGACGTCTCTGGAATGTGATATAATTTATACCTTTTACCTATTCGCTGTGACTAATTTACTGTTTACATTACACCATTTATCTCATCGTTGGATTATAAATTTTAGCGGGGAACGAAGATAACTCCCCCGTAACTGAGACTCGCTGCCTATCCCAGTTATGATTATGTTTCATAAGAAACAGGCCTCTGAGGTGTAATATTTACATGTCTTAAGTTTAGATTCCGTGATCCAAGCGCGCAACGATATTTATATTGACTGACAAAAATAAGAATTACTTTCAAATTAATTTAGCGTCATTATTAGCATTTTGTTACAAACTGCACACGTTTCAAAGTTTTATCATTATGTACATTTAGGTATTATCGTTAAGTCATGCCATATCAATAATGTCATGGAGTACAATCAAGAGTCACCCATGGCAAAATATGATCTTTAAAATATTACCTTGTAAATAATTTAAATGAAGTCATTTCAAACACAATGGCATGTCCCAGAATGTTTCGTATTTATCATCTTTGTACATCGAATGTAATAACATAATTTGTATAGTGTGATTATAAGCACTTTGATCCCAAGAATTTAGGGGGACGATTTATAATCAAAGTTTTCCAGGAACTTATTACAGCAGACTACTTACAGCAGATTGGCATTTGCCAAGGCAAGACATGTTCCAAAAGCTAGCATATCAATCTATTGTATGGTTCTTGCTTGAGGGCAACTCAATGAGGCATCATCTTAAGAAAAGACTGTTCATAAAAACAGGGAATGCCAAGTCAATATGATAACATTTCAACATAAATTTTAAACATGTACATTTACAGTAATATTTCTCGTGACTGGGCTTTTAAATTAACCTTATGTTTCAAAGTACACAATTCCTTTTACTAAAATAAGAAACTTATTTGGTAAACACGAAATAAGTTTCTTTGGATAACCCTTTAAAACGGTAACTGACTATTTTTCATAATAAGTCTTTTTTTTTCAATACAATACTCATAATATTTAAATCAACATCTCAGCTCATCAGCGTTCCCATTGCCATTCCGTTTTATTTGTAAATACTCCAAAATATATATTGATTGGATCCGCTCGTAAAATATCTAAAAATATCCACATTAAAATTTATAATCGAGGAAGATGGGGACTCTCGTTACGTGTTTAGGTGCGCAGGCACACATCTTTCGACGCGGCCATTAGAGCGCTGAAGATCAATGGTTTGAGGCGCGTGGGCGTTACGTTTCATTAACTATTATAATATAAAAGCAGTTCAAACTGATTAGTTCCTTGAATATCCGAACCTTTTTATATTCAAATCTATACGCGCTCCTACAAGTTTCAACTTTCAATGTTTATTTTACGCGTTAACGAACATGTATTTTACTTTTATAATGCATAACTCTTCCCGGCCAAGAGGATTAACAAAAAGACACTACAAAGATATAAATGGGTGACATATGTATAGGAGAGTCTAAAGCAACACAAAAGCGACACGATCTATAAATGTGAACATTCATAAATTGATATCTCCGTAGTAGAGGTGACTAATGCATCGGCGATGCAACGAGAGTTGTATAATGGCCGGAGACACACGAATTGCCCAGTAGCGGCGCTTATCTGATAATAAATATTACGGGCCATTCTTTTAGGCGAGGCGGTCATTAATCCAGTGGTCGATCGCACTCGTATCGCGTTACAGGCTGCATTGTTGCCTCAACAGTTGTTCCTATTTATCAAGACGCCAGTAATATTGTTCTGGCTCACACAAAGAGCTCGCGCGCTCGCCCAACAACGCCGAGGCCTTTGTCTCCTGACAAGCGACATCGGTATTAGTGAAATATTAATTTAAGATAATCGAGTACCTAAAAAAATATATTCACGTCATGTTGCGCTATTACCGGCATGAATGTTTTTTTACCGCTCTAACGATGTAGGTTTCCAAAAAAAGAACTCGTTTCCTTTTCGGGGCGTGTTGCCAAATAATTAACAAGCTAAAATAACTTTATATCATCAAGATAGCTCGCTCAGTGCCATGAAATATGCATGTACCGTTACACTCTAACCCCGGGACTTTGTATCTTTGGACTACGTCAGCTGTATTAGAGTCACGAAATCGTCAAGGTTGAAATGATTTGCATATAAATTACTTTCGTCGACGCGTAAATCCACGTGTTGCTCGGCGAGAATAGAGATTAATATGGTAGGTGTCTGTGCCGGCCGGGTGACAGACAAGTTAAGCTGACATCCGTCAACGCCGTCCGTAATCGCTGGATCGAAGATCGATGCTAAGCCCGGCTTATTGATCTCTTCAACGGATTCGGATCGAGTCGTTCCGAGTTCATCGCTCGTCCCGCTCCCGCCCGACTCTATTGAGCCGGTTATCTTTTCTAAATCTGACAGCATTCGGGTCATTAGACCTTCACGTATGAAAGTTCCGTAATAAGATACTAACCAATATGCTTTATTAACGAGACCGTTTCGGCACGTGAACTGCTCGACCTTATCACGGGTTATCGCACACGCCGACCCATTCCGAAAGATCGTTCTGTGCAGATACTGACACTATATTTCCATTACGAGTGTCCGCGTCAAATCGGCATCGGCGAAGGCCGCTAGAGATATCGGAGTTTGTCCGTTTGCACGCTCACCGAAGGCTATAGTTATTCCCTTTGGCGTTGTCCGGGTACAAGTGGTCGTGAAATTTTACGATGGCTACTGCCTGACCCTCGCATAACACTAGCTTTAGGATCTGTCCACAATTATTGTGAAATCGACGCGCGTAATCGAGAGTTCCTCTGTGGAGCTGTGCCGCCGGCGGCTGGCCACTTTGTCAAGACCTTTTCAGGAGTCCTTTTAAACTGCGAATTACCTTTCCAACGACGCCATTATACTTTGTGATTGCCGCGTATCGTTAGGATGCGTCGTGATATTTTCAGTTAATCCTTAATATGTATTATGTTAAGATTGTCATCATTTTAATTTCCATTCAATTATTATAAAATCTTATTTGCTGGTTTTAAAAGTCTACGTTCATCTTCTTTTTTTGTGTCTCCTAGTCACTATACCAGCGTATTTTCGACTTTTCACTAGGTGGTCATCACCTCACAGACATTGGAGTATATGATTACGTTATTAAACTAAACTTACTACTGTTTTTGATTAAGATCGACGCAGCGAGCACAAAATAAAGTGCATGTGATAATCGACATAACACAATCCAATGTGTGTGTGTGAATAACACGACGACAGCGCTCTCAAATGGCAGGACATAAATAGGAGCAAATTGTGTTTGTAGTAGGGGGCTGTCGGATGGCATGGAAGCGGGAGAAGCCGCTACGTATTTATTCTATTTGCCGAACGTGCCTCGCCGCCGCGGCCGCTGTTTGACGATGCAAATTTATCGCGGCGCTTAATAAAACGCGCACCGACCTCATTGATTCGCAGATGTTGCTCATTACGAGGCGACGGCCGCCGGGACCGCCGTGGCGCGACTACCAAACCTGTTAACTCAACAAATTATTATGAATTGTCGTCGTTCCAGCTACGTATTTATCGGCGCTCGAGGTCCAATCGCATTCCTTGCCGCGCGGCTGAAATGCCGCAACTTTATAACTATTAAAATAATAATAATGTCCTCACAAATGGCTCCAGTACTACGGCCAATCTACTTGAGATAACTATACTGCATTTTGCCTTTAATTCCCCAGTGTTTGCGCAACGCAAAATGTTACTCTCTCGCCAATGACATTATATTAGTGGGTCGCAATCAAAGATAAACCTCTGTTTATATGCCTATCTGCCTGAAATGATGATTTCTTACTTTATCGAAAAAAAAAGAAATCTAAAGTTACTCTAACTCAACATAAAGTAACACACAAATAAATATTCTTAGTTGGAATCTAACCCACGACTTCTAGGAAATGAGGCTTAAGTCTTAACCACTGACTAAAACTATTACAACACTATTGTGTAGCGATGAAACCGCTAGCTGGAAGGAGTTACAAAGCAAACATTAGAAGAACTGGGAATGCCCATAGCAAGCGACCATAAACTGCTTGCAACAGTCGTTTGATCCGATAAAGGTTCACATCGAAGTCTGGAGCAGCACACTTACCGCCGATATCGACATATTCGAGCCCTTCCTCGTTCGTGAAACAATGAAGCTCGTTTGAATTGATTACCGAGTTGCGGAGCTGCGCTACATATTTTTTGCGCCGTCAAGAGCTTGTTTGTAAAAATAGCAATTTTCTTGCCACTACGCCTCCTTATATGAAACTGGCTTGATCGGCCGCTCATGCAAAAACGCGGGCGGAGTGGAAAAACGGAGCTGAAACCTTGTAGTTACCGCTCGCCGCCCGCTGGGAATATCGCGCCTCTGAACTGACCACGCCGAACGCATGCCACAGTGCGCCGTACGCCGGAATAATGCCAGTCCCTTTTTAAACCGCGTTATTCTCGTATTGTATTTCTATTGCTAAAGTGTCGGCTGTAAAACTTCAAAGAAACTAGTGTGTCATTACACGCGAAACAATATTGGTGTGCAATGCGTTGAACGCGGTACGCTTGTTCGGAGAATGCAACACGGGTTAACATTGCGGCTAGCAGCCGCACTACAAACCAGCACAAAGTGCAGTGTAGCCTCTCAAGTGGGCACCACTTCGGCTCTTTTAAGCGGGATCGACGCGTTTACCTCTGCCGCGGCTCGGCGCAAATTGATGGTTTTACCTCGTTCCATGCAAAACGATCATCGCATCCCGCTCGCACGACGCGCGCCCGACAACGCGGTAATCATTGTTTTTAAAAACAAAATAAAACGACACACAGTTCAAAGTATATACGGACGGGAGGGAAAAACGAACACGCCGCCGTATTCCGATAAGTTTAAGATAAATAGCTCGCTGAGTTTTACTTGCCCTTTACTCGAACGTTACTTTTTTGCGTTCCATTTCTGCCTTAGCAATCTAAGCTGGGGATCGATTTAAAATTATAACAAGTTACATCGGGATATGCGCTTTCTTCGTTTCTTGTACATTAAAACACGCTTGGAATTCGTTGTGTCTGTGAAGAAGAATGTGTAGGGGTAGGCCTATCACACGGAATCTACTTGTAGAAGGAACGTGACTGATAAATGAAGTGGAGTTGATGTCAGTAGTTGAGATGAGCACAAAGAGCGTCTCACTTTCGGCAGCAAAGACAAAAGCGGCAATTACGACAGTTAACGGTCGTATCCACGTCGGTAGACGAGCGTGCGTGGGACGGCTCTACAATGTTCCACATTACATTACGACCCACTTATTATAGGCGTAATAAAATTATAACAGTAACTTCATTATAGCAGTGATAATTAAAGCGCGTAACGTTATTATCGTTCTTTTTCTTAAGGTAATAAGCGAGTAATATGGTATGTATTACCGTATGGATGAAGGTTTGTTTTTAATCGGTTTGAATACAGTACTGTATGTTTGCATACACCACCATACTTATCTGAATTGTTATTAAGTAAATAGCATTTATTGATAAGGTGTCAATTTGTATACCTCTAAACCATAATAAAATAATTTAATTTAATTGTAAATTTTATTTTTTTATTTCCCAAACTTCCGATCGAATCAACGATTATTTTTTCAAACAATCAATTATATAAATTAACAATTTGTTTCAATAAAATCTCACAATTTTAACATCTATAACCACTAGGATAAAAACAACAACTAAATAAGAATACATTTTTTCCCGTATTTCAAATTCAGACTATTCTTATGGTATTTTTATATTTTTATGAGTCCTAAATAATAGTGTAACAAAAGTTAGACTGGCTCATTTGGTACATTTTTTATTACACTGCACCACACAAATATCAATTAATCTCGAACCCTCGAAACCCCTGAGTAGGGGACGCTACTCCTCAGTGATTAATCGTGATAATTGACATAACCGTATCACGTCGCCAGCACTGAGCACTCTTGACCGTAAACTTCGCAGTGTTGCAAAAAAGCTGTAGTTAAGTTACATGAAAATTATCCAGACTACTTATTTATTTTATCCCAATACACTACACTGTGTGCTCATAATTATTATGAGAATCAATAAGTTAGTAAATAAAATAGGAGTTTTAAGAGTTTAATTACATTCACAGTAAAACAGCAATGCCACTGAAACTTTTTACGTTCCATTAGTACTGGCATCATTCATCATCATTTCATAACCCAGGTTATGAGGATTCGAAAAAGGATAAAGCACTTTGAGAAAAGATAGCCTTGCATTTTGCTTCGCTCGTCTTAGCGGGGGTATTACCGTGTCAGTGAACATATACTTGCGCAGGCGCTATGGGAAGACTGGGCCATAATGGGGGCCCAGATCGAATTAGTGATACATATATATTTAATTTTTGGACAATGTTTCTCGGCTAATTCATGAACTCGGACATGTCATGTTAATCTTCGTGGTAGATCATGGGCCATACACCACCAGGTTTAGTTCAGATCTTGAGCCACAGGTAAAACTAGTCTTGTCGTTTTTGTTTTTTGACATTTCTAACGTCAAATATTCCAAGATTTTCCAGCTGATTCTACGATCTTACCATTGCCAAGGTCTCGCTCCTGCGAAACAACTACTTTATGAATAAGCCAGCGGTTTAACAGTAACAGTAGCCAGAGCTTAGCCTTCGCCCTCACGTAGGGCCGCCTTTGTGAGGCGCGCGGGCGTCCATCCGCCGCGACAAGTGCCACGCGTGTCGACAGCTCATAAAACCGCCGAGATGATCGATGGCGTGCACTGAAGATGATCTATGCTCACCGGCCGTATAGCTCATAAAGTTGGGTCCATATTTTGACGTAGAATAGTTCCAAGTTTAAACTCAGTTTTCTACATAGACCTCATTCATCGACAGCGACTTTTAGACCTCATTCAGAGAAAAAGCAAATGCTAGATGTAAATGCCAGCAAAGGACAAATTTTGTCATAGTTGAGATTCAAGTATTACATTAGCTCAAAACCACTGACACATATGTATAGTGGAAAATTGACACAGCCAAAAATTTAAGCACAATACGAATTGTTTCATTATTATAGTAGTAATTAATTGAGGCAGTTATCAACTATAACAGTGGTCAAGATACGATTAGTATTGAGGGTATATTAATAAATACTGCTTGAATATACCGTGAACACATTAACGGGTGATTTATTAGTAACCGGATAGACAAAATGGTATCTTGTAACACAAACAATAATAGCAAAATAACGCTGCTGCAGATCAACGCGTGCAACAACAAACAGGAACGCACCGGATCCGACAAGACGGTCAGTCAATACCGCAATAAAATGCACCGAGCACGGAATGAATCCGGAATCCGGACAACTCACGACTTCAAGTGAGGTGTAACAAAGGGCGGTGTCGGTGTCAGGTGTTTGCGTGACCGCGCCGAGCGTACGGCTCCTCACTCATTTGGAGGATCGGTTTACTTAGGAATTTCACGTGTAGTCCGAGAGGCAACGATTTGAATTTCTTCTCAATAATTAAAACTACACTGTTGAATCAAAACCGAGTCAAAATTAGTTTATTTTTTTAAATATTGTAAATTAGTAGATAACAAATTAGACCACAGCGTTTTAGACATTAAATGTTACGCCATTGGTAATATTAAGGTGACTGTTTTTATTCTTTAACAAATAAAATCCAAACTGGTGAGTTAAAATTAATAAATTCTGAATTTTTTGGAATTAATATGATAAATTAATGATCACATTATTTACCTAGTACTAAAAACGATAGCTATTAAAACCGTGACTACTATTGTAGTGGAACTCTTTTCTGAAGTCATGTGTACAACATAACGCTCATATAGGCACACGCAATAGTCTAGCGAAAAAGCATATTACTATCGCCGCACAAGGATGCGACTTAACAGCTAGCCCTGCTTGGTAAGGAATTGTTAATAGGGATGACTCGGGAAAAAAAATACCTAAAGGTTGTCTGGAAGAGATTGCTTTCTAGCAATAAGACCGCCTAAATAGTAACTGAATATATCTGTAAAACCAATTCCTGTAATTTTTTCAGTACCATAAAGTGTATCTATCTTATTCTATTTAGTCACTCAAATCTTCAAAATATATCGAAAATGTACTTTATGCTTGCATAAAATATATTGCAATTGATGGATTATACAGCGTAATTTAAGTTCAATGGAAGAAAGTAACAAAGAAGTGACTGCGCTCTAAATTTTAACGCAATGTATGTTAGTATTTTTTTCTGTAAATGATAAAATAGCATGTGTTAAATTTAATGGTTTTTTTTTGGTAATCTAACAGTAGGACTACATATGTAATTTTTTTTTAGTAATCTACCTATCCTTCCTATTGTTAAGCTACCTCCTGTACTACAGTATGCCTGGTGCGTGGTTTATTAGACTGGTGAGTTAGCGGATAACAAGACACCGCCTTTGTCGACGCAGCTAGCGAAAAATGTGAGCGTCCCAAGCGCAGAATAATACGAATAGCCGTTTATTTGCCGTCCATTAGCCCGCCACTGCATGCGCCCGCGCATTTAAATAGACAAATTGTTGCACAGATATTTAAAATATCCTAGGTTTTTCTTATTAACATTCTTAGATTTAAAAGTTGCATTCAACATTCGACTCTGTATCCCATTTATGCAGAACCTGAATATTTTTTGGTTTATAGATAAAGATTTGTCAATTTTCTATAAACGCAATTAATCAAATAAAAATTACGTTTGGTTTAATAAAAAGTTTATACTTCCAATTTATATATTCTGTAAATTGATTGCGAAAAAAATATTTTTAAACTGATTTATGATATGAAAAACCAATTAAGCTATTGATCCGACAGGTGTCCAAGATGAAACTCACATAAAGCATCAATATAGTATACGTAAAGAATTTCATATTAGAATTTCATGCTAGATTCTCCGATGCCAATTAAATTTGTTAGGTACCAATTACAGAAAACAGTTCAAGGAATCCAAACATTTAGATAGACCGTTGCGATTAAAATCAATGCCCAACATTTAGTTCATAATAATTATATTACGAGTACACAACAATTACTGTCACAAATACTAGCACTACTCGTATTTAGCTGTGAAATAACTATTTGATACGATACGATTCGATCTCGGCTTTATTTCACGGACAATAGACATTTTGATTTTATCCTGTAACCTATAAACTATAATTTATTGGAAGTGTGTCACTTATTAAACGATACAAAATGAGCACACAGTATCATATTATAATTAACCGTGGTGTGCCAACAAAGTGGAATAAATTATCGCATATCGTCTTTTGGTATCGTAGAAGTAAGCATATCCATACTATTTGTAGATAATTTTAGCTACGAGTTAAAGACTACACTAATTTTTGTTGAGGTTAGACGCTTCACAAAAAGTAAACGCAAAAGTCATGACAAAATAATGTCAACAAATATTTAAAGTATAGGAATAAAAAGAATACATAAACGAGTTCTATTAAAACTTTATTTTAATCCGTGATATTGTGAAATAGAACCGCCCGGTTGGCGTTATAAATAGCTATAGAGTTGATAAGATATCAAATAAGGAAACACATTTTCAATATGATTCCATTTCCTGTTCTACAACAGGGTTACTCTCGTACGTCCAACTTTTATTAGCAATAGCTAAAATTATCTGCGGTTAGGAAGCATACCAACTTATTTTGCAGGATACGGTGTGGTTAGTGAAATAAACAATCGCAAACCCACCACTAACTCATGTAAGGCTAACTCGCCTGTTCACATAGTTTTCCGAAGTTCAAATCGTGCAGCATGAACTAATTTCACTTCTAACGTATCACGGTTCTGGTTTCTGCTTGCATTGAACGAGACGTTATTACCTTTTTGGTAATAAGAAAACTTAAGTTTGCAAGCATTACCTTTACTGCCTGATTAATAATTGTCAAGTTTCCTAACAGTAAGTTGAGCAAGAAAATTAAATTTTATACGCACGAAGTAGTCTCGACATTAATGAAAGCTCAAACGGGCGAGCGAATTATCATCCGGTCGACTTCACTGAATTACGCAAGACAATAAGTAAACAGCTGGTCCGATGTGCAATAGGCGGCCGCGTCACAATGGGGTCCGTTGATCATAATCCAGATAGCAGGGCGAAGTATGGCGGGCATTTGGGCCGCGGTCCGGGGCGCGCACGACCGCCATCGAAAGTGAATTGTCGTGGCACCGACATGTCGCCTAACGTTAATGTTCGCGTGCGCCGCCGTGACTCGGCTTTCGCGCAATCGGACATTAAGAAGGCAATCATAACTGACCTTACGGTTTCGTATCGACGACTTCGACATTAAGCGATGCCATTTCGTTCCTAGCTTCCTTTAATGGTATATGCACGTTGCAATGCGGCTTGCAGTCACTCGAGACGTTACGACTATTGTATTTTACTATTGTCACATTTAAAACACAAGGCTTCTTTGAGAAAGTAACTAATTCTATTAACAATAGGGTGTTTGCAGTTATTATCAGATTTTATATCACTTTTGGTGTTCAAGGGACTCAATCTCATCAAAATCAATTATCAGCTTTAAGATGTTTCCTACACTTTATTTGAAACTCAACAAATTAAATGTCAAATGTTGTTCTTAAAAATATGTAAAATTAAAATTAAAATTTTCTGTGCAATACAGTGTATCTATCTATCTATCTATCTACCGCTTCATTGCCCGTTCTGGGTACAAACGAACCTTATAATTGAACTACAACGGTAAAACATTTAAGAATGATGTTAGCCATAAACAATAATGGTATCTAAACATCAAATATGAACACAATGGTGGGCCCATAAATATCGAAGCAAGATCACAATATACGAGACCTAAATCTGAACGAAAAGTGTTCAAGCACAGGTTAAGAGCAATATTTACACTATCAATTGTATGTCATCGGCGTCTACATAGCGATGTTTTCACTCGCGCCCGCCGTGTTACCTTTCAAAGGCGTCGAGTCATAAACAAAGCGACCTCTGAACTTAATAACAATGTGAGGCGTGCGAAACGGGAGATGCATCCAGCGACTTGCAATAATTCTTTGGGGGCCCATCGACGGACGCCGTGACGCGCTATAACTCAGCCTTGGTACCAACAGCAAAAACTGTTCGTGTCCGCCGGCCGCGATCGCCTGCGCTGATTATTATGCCTTTATAGAGATACTTAGCCGCCATGATTCTGACCCACATCTGATTATTTCACTTATATGGAAGGGAAATGTTGGGAGAATGTTTATCAAGACCTATCTTTGAACCTAGATAAAAACTGTAACCAATGCAGATTTATATTTATAATAATAATAATAATAAATGTAGTTACTTTGTTACGAAGCAAGGTTAGCATTAATTTATCGACAATAGAAAATATCTCTGCAATTATCTGATATGGGAGACTTCGTGACTCACCTGAGGTCACTATATAACACTATTGACATATAAAAGGCCTTGTTCTACTATTGTTTCAATCATTCGATACTGTTCGATAAAGTCAAGTAAATTAATTTTGAACAACGTTAACCATACAGTTATCTTTCATCACTGGGGCTAAAATAGATTCAATGTCGTTGCTTCATAATATTGGCCATTTTTGTATCTTTAATAACGTTATTTAAATTAAAATGGACCCTTGTGAAAGGCAATTATTTTTGAACGAATTTCAAATACTGGTTATGTCACAACTGTCAATTTGTCTCTCAACTGGGGGCATGAAGTTGACCCGAATGTCTCATAGTTTGTGATCGTTACGCAAACTGCAAGCATCGAGTCCGAAGATAAAAAGCAAAAAGTAAAAGAGGTCGGTATATCGACAAGGCGGGCGAGTTGTCTATTTCGTACGTGTATCGTCTGAGCGAGACTGATCCAGTTTACGGCAGTACATAATTTGGTTCGTAACCGGCAATCTGATGCACTTTGGTCTCGTGGAATCGGCACAATACGTGCAGCTATTGAGCAACCCCAGGCGAACGCAAGGGAGTATTTGCTCACACGAACACGACTTACCGCACAGCTATTGAGCCACTCGACATTATTTATAATTAGCGTCAATGCTTGTAACACTGAAAGTTCAGCACCGTATGTCATAAGGCAAAAAGTGATGATGAACTTTTTGATAACACATGCGACACGAATCCTTATTGAGATTCGAACTGTCTGCAGTGTACCAATCACAACATACCATATTTAATATTAAAATGTCAAGTCACTTTGCCAAAGTTTATTAGAGCTTTGCATACAAAGCAACAAAAGCCAACATGAAAATTAACAATGAATGGCATTTATCAAGTTTATTTTATACATAACTAGCTGTTGCCCGCGACTTCGCCCGCGTTATTTCGGGATAGAAATTATCCTATATGTTAGCAATAATAATAATAATTTATCGTTTATTATCTCTTCACAAGGTGTACAAAGATTCTTAACACTAATACGGTTACAAAATTCTACCCATGTGAGAGACTAGTGTCCATACTAGGGAATACCTGTGTGACGGATCACCAGGCTTCCACCCTCAGATCAAATATGCCTTAAAATTGTGTGTGTGTGTGTGTGTGTGAGTGAGAGAGAGAGAGAGAGAGAGTTTCTGGGTGTGTGTATGTGATGCGTAACTCAATGTGTTGATCTAGTATGCCATCTCTCTTTCTACTAAATTTATCCAAATCCGTTCAGTACTTTTTGCGTGAAAGAGTAACAAGCATCCAAACATCCATACTCATAAACTTTCACAATTATAATATTAGTAGTGAGATTTATAAATATTATTTCGTCAAACAATATCAACTCGTTATCGAGCTAATAATCTTGGACTAAAATATTTTGAAAGTCCAATTCTAAACATTGGTGGTATTCAGGTAGAAAGTCATAGCGTGACTGGTTAATTCCAACAAACACCAACTTCATGTTTGGCACTCAGTAAACAATGTTACAAACAGGTTAATGTGGTCGGGAAAAGATTCCAAGCGTCTTTCCTATTAACATTCGAGAAATGTTGAGTAAAATGTATTCGATACATTGTTTTACTTAAAACAATCACGAATGATTTTTAAAGTACATACGTAACATTTACGTGATTTAGATCTTCTGAACCGTTTTGATTATTTTAATAGTTAAATATCTCTTTTTTTTACATACGACGGACGTACAGCTGTATGTACCAACGTTTGTACTGAACCGGTTTTGAAAGGCCTAAACCCTTTTTATTTATTTATTAAGATTCCCGCCTTACCTCATATTTTGTCCGGACCGGCACTAATGAGCGAGGTATAAACAACATTTGAAACGCATAGAAAGTTGATCTCATCGGGACGGATGAAGTATTGCGCCCCATCAATCCTGCGTCAGTTACGTCGGGAATCCATCTCCGGGCTAGAGAGTAGCCTTGCCTCGTATAAACTGACCCGAGTAGCCTAAATAAAACGTTACGCCGCCACAAAACAGCCCATAAAAAAAGCAACTTCGTAAGACGTAAATGCTTAGATAAACGACTGCACTTAATCCGGGAGTTAGAATGTTGACAAGTAATGAAGGCGATCAAACATAAAAAAGGCCCGGCATTTTATTCCATTAATCCACGTCATGTTGAATGTATTTATAACAAAGCTAGCAGTTAATAAGTCAGCCTCGCGAGGCTGGCTCGCGGCTGCCTGCACACCTAGTGAAACGTCTAATCATTGTGTGGGTCGTCGTAATTGAAGTGGATATTCGTTTCTTTCCTTTTATCTCAATTTATTCATTTCAAGCGCAGCGATCGCTAATGTTGCTGTGACCGCTTGTCAGTTTCAATAACTAGGTGCCCGTAAATGAGATTGTGCACCTGTTGGTATCGAAACTTATTATTAGACCTTTATCTGGCGCGGCCAAGTTAATATTTCCGGCTCATTTAGTCTGCGGGCACCATCCTGACGTCTGTTTATCGGCGATGTTTTACAATTAATGACAAATTGTCCCTGTTAGGGAGAAATAATTAGTGAGCGTGGTTGCGTGACTAGCCGTGTGATGGATAGCGTGCCACAGATACGATCATCGAGTGCCGCCGAATTTCTTGAGAACCTTATTTACAAGCTCGCGCTGCACTATGCCTTGTAAATTATCGAATTATACCGAACTCGACGGAGCGCACCTATGCGTGTTTATTTAATTTTGAAAGTATTTGTTCCTATTACAGCTGGGCTGTGTTCTGTACTTTTGACTGTGGGAAACTATGAGAACATCAACAATCACGCTGTTGTTAATTCGTGAATCCGAAATTGTTTGTGGTCACGAATTTAATTTGTAAGTGTTGAGTTGTTAATGTACAAATTACAGAATTTTCGTATGTACATGAGAATTGAATTTCATTTTAGAGAGTTAGTAGTAGCCGATGTTATAATGAGTGGCGTGGTTATGGTTGAGAACTTGTTATCGGAAGGCTTTATTATCCACGTTGTTATATAAGTGTGTGTATCTATCTAGTGGGTACCGTATCGGGGTCATAAATAACGCACGACGTAAACGGTAGCGCCCGCGCCGACCGTTCTATACAAATTAAAGAGACGCCTATAACTCACGTTGGAAGAACTAATTGCGAATGACGTATTAATTAATGATTAGCTAAACCTTAACGAATGATTTTGTTAGGAAACTACATTTCACTCCGTATACTTTCTTTTTGCTTTTTCTATAAAACGTCCTCGCGCTGTCTATTAAGGTATTAATCTTCAATATCATCATGTAAATCAAAAGCTAAAAAGTTTAGGTAAGAAGTGATAAAGATTAAAGTCACAATTGTCAACAATCCGAACTAAGTACACCTCTGTCTTTAAAATGATGTATCAGTATTTTTTTTTCTAACCATTTACATTATTATAAAAATATTCAGCGTTTTGTGTGACCTCGGTGTGAGCAAAGCATAGACAGAAGTAGTTCACAGCATGTCTAATTGCACCTATAGTTAGAGGAGGAACTAGTTGTTCGTTATCTCAAGCAGAAAGGCGACCTTCAACTCCGCTCGGCCTGAATACAGAGTAGCATAATAACAAGAGACACTGGAGGTAAACGTTGGACGCTTTCGTATGCAAAAAGCGTTAAGTGTTAGCCGACGCGGTGTACGGGCCGGACATTAAACAAGCGGTTCCGAGCTAAAATAGAAATGGGATGTTTGAGTAGGGTTCTTTCGCGAACGCAATTGTACTCGAACGTGTCTTGTTAGCGAATGCGTTATGCAAATAACGCTCGCTCTCTACCAAATAACTAACGTTACGCTACTCTGTTGACAGTTTCGTTAAAAGAAATAACCCCGGACGGAGACTACGGCTTAATGTAATCGTTAAAACTCTTAGTACAAGCGCAATCTTTTGCAGGTGTCTATCACCTTTTCCAAATTTATTTACGATATATACTGACATTTTGCTTGTAACCATAAGATTGACGAGTCAAATTTTATAACTAAATTACATTTATACTATTAGATAGAAAGAAAGAAAAAAACCTTTATTTAGTGACATTTGTTACATTAGTCATTTACAAAACATCAAATTAAATTTATTTACAAATAAAATTTTGTGACCAAAAAGGCAAATACAAGCACTGTTACACGCCTTGAAAATTTTATCGAAGGTTTCATGATTAAGACTACTAAAAACATTCGAAAAAACTTAACCAACGACCAGTATTTTAAAACTAGGTATTTATTATGATCGAACTACACAACAGGAGATTTGTAACTGACATCCGTTAAGTACAAAACGGTTACAGACACCGTATACTACTACCGAACGATCGGATATGATAAGATACGATCAGGAACACTCGAGAGGGCAATTAATTGCATCAATTTGAGAGAGTGATTAAGTAAGAGCGGCTATATTGAACAAGCAATCAGTCAATTCTCTCTAAGTACTCATGTTAATATGATGATTGCTTTGTAGCACTGAGCGAGTGGTCAATTCAGTAAATTAAATGTTGATTCCGAATAACGCGAATGCATAGGTCAATATAAAACTTACACTAAATAATTTGGTCACTAAGTGTTTTTAAAAACACATCTTATATTAACAAAGCACAACGCCAGAAGTAAATCGTTCTTTTTAACATAAAATAATAAATTCCTTTTGAAAAAATGCTAAACATACTTATCACTGGATAGTTTTTTTTTCTTAGTTCATTATTCTCAAAAGCAGTATCATATTTTTTTGAAATCCCCATTCATAATCACACAACCGTAAAATTACTTCTTAATTTGACCGCATTGACAAATTGTTACGATTTAAAAAATAAAATAAAACTTTAATTTAATGGCACACCCTTCACTGCGCCAACTTTCTCAGACGCTACAAATCTTTTTATTCATTCAATACTGAGGTTCGGTGAGTAGCCTGGAATAAAGTTATTTCTCCGAATCGATATGTGATTCAAAGGGCCCTAATCCTGATAATAAATTAAATGTGAAGGTTGTTATTTCTAAAATGATCAGAAGAACATTTATTCAAACGAAAATATCAAACTGTTCAAATAGTCTTGCTACATATATAATAACAAATGTTTACTATAAATTTACATTAACTAATAATTTTACTAAAATTGTTGCGTAATATTACAACATTTTATCGGCAACGCGAGGCAATAAAAATACTAGTCCACACACCCTAATGTTGATTTTCTGCAACCCAAACACAATCAATCACAATAGTTTCAGCAGAGCTATTTTAAATTCTACAACGTGCTTATTACCACAACTTAAAGAGTATTGTTAAAATGAAACAAGTATTACAATGTTATTGGAATCAGCATTCCCAGAAGAGTTGAAGCTCATTGAACAAGCGACAAAGAGCTTAAACATTTAGAGCATTAAATAATAATGTATTCCGATGTAGTAATTTGAATTGAGTCGGCTTTTATGACCGGATAGGGTATTGGAATCGTTCCGCGCGCTAAACGGCATTCGTAAATTGTCGATTAAGACGATACACATTCGTACGACAAACGCATTCGCGTCAGAACCGCCGCGCCGTACCTCAGACCCATGCTATAAATTTCATAATTAATTTTATTATCGACGCCATTGCTCGCACGTCGACTTAAAGGGAGATTTGCGATCTGAAGCCACCGCGGCGTCCGCCTTATCATTAAACGTTCACGACTCCTCGCCCGCGCTCCGATTTCATAATGTCCCTTAATGCGCTGTAATTGTTTGTGAATGAAAGAAGGTCCGCTGAAAGGGATCGGCGCGGTGCACGGGGCGCTGTCAAAAACCATCATTGTAATAGAGTTTTCTTTCTCGTCCGTGGCCGCCGTTCGGTTATAAAAGCTAACTCCCTTTCAAAGAAAAGTAATGAGAATTTAACTTTGCGGAAAATGGTTGGCTACGCCTGGTGGCGTTTCGTAAGCAGTGTTGGAGAGAAAAATATTTTCTACATTATTCGCAGCGGCGAGCCGCCAGGCGATAGTCCTTCGAACCAGCCTCACAAAGGGCCCTAGCCACCGCGGTCTCGCCTCGCTCTTTATTATGAACTTAATGTGGCAACGACTTTAATGCAACTTTATACCGGCCACGGCCGCAGACTTCAAAAGCAATTTATGGTTTACTTCACTAATTAACAGAAATTTGAATTGTAAAAATAGCTGTACGATCTTTTTAATGAATGGTGATTTTGAAGCAGCCCTTTGAGTTTAAGTTCCGCTGGAGCGATTTAACGGGACAAGAAAAAAATCGTTTACATTAAAAGATGATTAAGGCGTGGTCTTAAAAACGGCGCAGCTTTATGTCCATGATCCTAGTTTTTCCCATTAAAGTTAACAATACTAGGCTTAAGGCTTTCTTGTACAAAATATTAAGTAGAGCGCGGGTCGAGACCGCAAAGACCTTTAGCTCAGTTAACACCATAAAAGATAGATGCATTGTGACCGAGAATGGTGTTTCAGGGAAACGTGACTTTCCTTGTCCAATTACTTGGATCCGTTGTTAATGGCGTTGTTTGTAATTGGCCGCAAGTCTCGAGACATCTCACAGAATAGGCTTTTAAATCTGCAGGTTGTTTGGTTTTTTACTTTTTAACATTTATTTTAGTAGAGGTTAATTTTCAATTATGAGTATTTTTGCAAAAATACATAAATATCTTCGAACCCTTAAGAAGAATATACAAAAGCTTTTTGGATAAAAACTACTTAAAATTTAACTTTAATATAAAATAATCCCTACAATAGTACGTTATTGTAGGAGTTTGACAGTATGTGAAGAATATTTATGAGTGTTCAGAAAAACTTGAACTTATCAATTAAATATTTAATAAAAGCCCCGCAGAAAAATGCAAACCATCAGAACTTCCAAATGAATGGGACAGTCCCTGGCATACGTGCACCGCTCCATCCGCGAACGAATGCTTGAACCCAATTGGTATTCAGAGTGCAACAAAGATGTGCATATATCGAAAGCATCAGCTGCACAAAAAGGCACAATCTCGCCGAGATAGGATAACAAGATAACGACCGTGCAGCGGTTGACTAAGACGGATAAAAACAAGACGCGGTGCCTACGCGGGACTTGTACCTTGTTTACTTAAACGAGGGCCACATTAAGTGCCCCTGGACCTCAGAATAGTCCTCGCATTCCCCTTTCGATGTACAGTCGGCTAATGTACGAATATCTAATGGGACATAACCTGTATTTTTATCGCGAGTTACATGCAAATCCTGGTTTTGCTAACGTTAACCGTCTCAGGCTTTTAGTAAAACTAGTTGTGGCGTTTGATACATATTATAAGAAATATACATACCGAAAGAATTTTAGTCTTTTCATTGCTGTAATTTTAAATTATAATTACGTAAATAAATTTCATAGTAAGTATACATAGTACAAAGTAATAATTTACTAATAAAATCTACTCACAAATGAATTTCTTTGAAGCTGTCAACGAACCTGCTCAATATTTATTCAAATAATTAAAGAAAACATGTGAAACGGTTTTAAAAAGGCTCTCATATCAAATTCGTCTAAATACTTATTTAAGCACTTGATACTTCAAGCACGTCCCGAAAGTCAATAAAATATGATCTTGAAACGGCACTACGCATTCTCAAGTGCGGATTGATTAGGCAAATTTTCGTTTTAAATTCAAGCCGGGTTTTAAATCCACTAAAAGAATGAGTTCATTCTGTTGCTTTATCACACACGATGGGGGCTCATTGATATACCAGACGCAAAGTTTATGGGAAAATTTACTTAATGAAATTGCAAATGGGTACTGGCTTTCTTCAAACATTAGCGCAGTTTTTGCTCTTTAGATCAGGTATGTGTAGACCACGATGTGATATAATGTATATCACCACAATAGTAGGAAGGATTCGCCCGAAGCGCATCTTAGTTCGATTCTTGGTTAGGTCCTTAGGAAGCGCACCAATCCGAACTGCCTTGAGTCTGTGTTATATCGATCCTTTACTAATTATCTTTGAACCGCTTTGAAACAGTTTATAAACCAGCGTGTTGATAAGTTAAATTGTGACGTCATAGATGGCCACCTTCACCGAAAATCTATGAAAGGATCGTGTTTTGACAGTTATTTCAGTTGACCATCCAGTCAACATCCCTATTTCGGACTAATTAATAAGTGTGATTGCCTAATGTGCATTTATTTTAGTATTTATAATTATCAAGTCTTAAACCAGCACGTGTACGTCGATGAAGCCCGTCAGAAGTATTAGTCAACCGACCGTCGTTTAAGAACATTAGTTCACGCCTGGCCAGCGAATACTTTATTCCAGTCAAGGCTGGTGATTATCTATTGTTATCAGCTGGAAGCGATCGTGTCATTACACGCGTACTCTGCCCACAGCCGTGAGTGTGATGCCGGAGATCACGGCGTACCTACTAGTGTATTACTTAAGTAAGAGGCGGTCTAAGTTAAGAATATATGCTGTCCAACTGTCACCGACGGCAAAAAAACGAACGAACAGAAAACGTATGAAGAAACAAAAATGTGCCCTTATTAGTTTATACTGAGTACCGAAATCGTTCTTTCAAATAAATAAATACATAAAAATAAATATTGGACAACATCACATACTCTGCTCTGACTCTGTGGTAAGTAGCTTAAGCACTTGTGTCACAGAAATCAGAAACCATGACGGTACCACAACACCCAGACCCGAGACAATATAGAAAAGTTCGTTTCCCAGGGATCGTACCCGGACCTCAAGAGATGGCGCGGAGCCATAATCTGACCCGCTCGCCTCTCGGCTACGGAGGTCGTCAAATATAAAATACCTAATTAGAATATTTAGTGAAAGTTCAAAATATTACGGAAACGTATTTTATGCTATCAACAAATAAATAAAAATGTGTGATGATACGCCACATCAAATTTCATTGGGGGGTATTAATTGTATTAATGTAAAAGCTATACTAAGTCACTACTATTTAAAGTGTAGCGTGACGTCACTACGTCACGCTACACTTTAAATATGTAGGTACCTTAGTAAATTTCTGTTTATGATATCAGAAAAATAAGCATCTTATTAATTGACCTAACATATTTTTTAGTTATTTACATTTTACTCTATTACTATGTTGTATTTCTGTGCCATAAGATATCTAAACATCTGTATACCTATACTTTACCTAACCGCTATTCACTAGTGACATGCGTCACATTTCAGTACGTTCCTCTCTACCCACTCTCGTGACAATCTGATCCGCCGTGAGAACTTACGCGACTCTCGAAATATGCCCATTGCCCGTGACTCAACGCGGTGTGAACGCATACACTTTTGACAAAAATATTTACTTATCTTTAACATAAATAACAAGCTACACTTCGTAGACGACACTCGAGTGCTCTCAACTGGAGGTAACGGAAACAACATTGTTATAATAAATCGAATGCATTACTATTGTTATTATCAACTTGAAGAATACCTAAACGAAAAAAATATACATATGTACGTCTTGTTCGCGCGATAGACATGTGTAGATCTAGTGTATGGTAAAAGTCCCATACATCATATTTTAAGTTCTTCGTAGAACTATCAATGTGAAGAGTAGGCTATCAACTTAGTTTCTTGCCGGTGTTGATCTGAAATATGAAATATTCAAATTAAGAAACAAATGACTTTGAGAGAGTTGAGTGTTTTTATCATGACAGGAATTGATTTTACCTGGTTGATAAAAACTCTAGTAAATATTTTTAGCTCGTTCCTAAGTATTTACCTAGCTAGCTCCTATACAAACTTCTCATTGTAACCGCAAATAAAATTAATTGAATCACACTTATCTTCTGTATTACAGACGAGCATCGAAGTATCGATGTCTGGATGACAAACAAGAGAAGCGTGAAAATAAATTACGCATCCTTTGATACTTCAATGGCACATTGAGGTACAATATAAAGAACAATTTCACACCTTTACAGAATAATTCATTCATTCTTAATGACACCCATCTTTACACGCCTGTGAAAGTAAACACTGAATCTCACGATCGTTAAATAAAAAAGCCGAACAAACGCTGATCAAACATTAACAACTCATGACATAATAGAAACAGCACAGTGCAGTAATCAACTCGGACTAATAAGAAGGTGAGAAGGCGAGGCGTATTTATTACTTTAATGGAATATCAGCAATTAGGGACGAACGATAGAATCAGTAGCGCTGACAAGGTGCAAACGAGAGTGCCCGGACCGGATACGTGGGGTCGGCTGAGCTCTTCCATATTACGACTGTATCCCTGACATAACTCAAATTTTACGCCAATGTAGCCAGTTTACCCTACGCTTAGAGGCGACAGTGGCATGTGCAGCGCTGATAGTGGACGCAAGTGGTTTAATGGCAGTCTGTACGAAAATAAAACAATGCTGCCGATGAATTACCATAGAGAATGAGCGGAACGGATGGATTAAGTGAAATACAATCAAACAAGGAGGCGTGCGTGCCGGGAATTTAAAGTAGATAAAAGAGGAGCTCTCGATTGGGCGACGAAGAGTGGAGGCAAATTGTTTGTCTACAACCCCGTACATCTCCATTTACATGCAAGCTAATTTAGTTGATTCCATTGTATTTATTTAGGTATATGAAAATAAAAAAATACTATTTTGTAAAAAGGATATTCAAGCTTCTGTCCTACAATTGGTCGAAGTCAATTGTGTTAGAAACAAAATCATACATTATGTAGGACTAAATTATGCTTGTTAGTAATTTTACTTAGTTTGAAATTTTACCAAAGATTTTCAATAGGTTTAACCTACGATACAAAAAATGTGCAAGACAAGGCACAATATACTTTGTTTTGCTCTCATTCTTATTTTGAATTACATAAAGTTGTATGGCGCTTTTTAAAAAATGTATGTAATTACGCGGGCAACTAAAATTTGTTTGTATTTTGCAGGAAACAGTGGATCTACGAAATGTTTCATCGAAGGGTTAACATTTAATAACACAATGAACAAAACATAGGTTTCACATTGTTTTAAAACAATAGGTTTTATGCATTAGTGCATTACATTACATTAATTCAACAATTCTAAATACCTATCCTAAAGTACACAATTGGCATTGTCATTCAATGTGTCGCATTACTGACGCATCGCAGCACCTCATTCCGATTGTCATTCAAGTCAGTGCCATCAGAGCATGATGGTGCCACGTACCTAATTTAGGTAATAGGGTGTTAGAAGCGTCAGCGGCTACCTGGCGGCGCCGGCGCAGGTTCACGCCGCTCAACTACGCTGACTCAGCGCACACGCACTGCCTCCATTACCACGGAACTAGGGATGTCTATACTATTCTTACATCTCTGTTTACTCAGCAACTGAGGTCATCAAAGGGTGTAATAATGAAAGTCTCCATCAGTCTGTCCTAAGCTACCTCAAACTAAAGATTTGATTATGAGATTGACTAAATAATACCGCATGAATGAATATCTTGGTAGCGAATAACCTGACTAGGCGATGGTACAGATAAAAGGACATCAGACTACATATTTTGGACTTTGCACCGCCCTTTTGTCGTTCCCATAAGATTTAATATTGAACTGCAAGTGTTTACTTTAACTTGCTGAGTGGTGAGTACATGGTAAGCTGTATATCTGGTAGTTTAATATGTACGTATTGTAGAAGTTGAGCGAACCGTTGATACTGATTTCAATCACACAAGTGCTTCAGGTACTTACTTCAACTGTTAAAGTCTGTTCCACGATTACAAAACAAGGGTCCAGGTTTACGAACCAAATCAAGTCCGAACAAACTGCCTGCATTTAGAGCGACAAAGATTTACAATACGTAGGTACTGCAACTTTTCTCCCCCTTTTAGCAACCCTATCCGTACCTTGTCATTAGGTCGCGCGCGCACTTCGCAGAACCAAAAACACCAGTCATCCGGCTTCCAATTCCGACCAATTAACGTACCAACTGCAATTTAGGTGTACGTAAAAAACCGTGACGAGATGTCGATATATGTGTCCTTGTTACTATCATAGACGTTTGTTTTAGATATCACATTTGAAACAACAATATGACAAGAAACGTGTAAGAAATGCAAATTGCATTGGTAAAGTGATAAAGAGATGTAATATTTAATTAAAGTAAAACGCACATGTTTACTACAGTAAGTCCTGAGTTTAGGTTTTAATTGAATCTCTGATATTGAGGTACCTGCGGCCGGAATAATTCTAAAATGTGACACATATTCGACACTATAAATACACGTGATATTTATGTCGGAACTAAAAATCCCAGATAGTATACTTGATATATTTGGCATTATAACTATTGGTTGATTACATACGTAATTTGCAAAGCAACTATGAAACCGAAGTCACGGCTTATACACGTGTCACAGTATTATTTAAACGAAATTATTTCTGCAAACCGTGGCAGCAAAAATTGTGAATCAGACGGTTGCCACGGCGTTTTATGAAATTCAATTAACAGAAATTGCGGTGACTCGGCAGCGTCAACACTGTACAATTAGTTACAGTTACCGTGCTACATATTGATTGCTTAATTTTCTAGAAAAATAAACCGGCAAAAACCGACCACGTTGATAATCATGACAAGATCGTCGGATTGTTGTCGGATTGTTGTTTTTCGCAAAATTCGAACGTAGAACGGTATCCGGATGAGGTGAGGTGTCATTACAATAACCATTCTGGCAGTTAATGAAGAGCTCTCACGTACTAATCGAATGCAATGTCCATGAGAGCGGATTTAATAAGCATTTTATCCCAGCAAAATGAAATCGTCCGCAAGGAGCAAACCGTTATCAGGCGAAAACACTTGAGCACTTTAACTCTTAACAATAAAATCCAGTCGCAGTTTTATTAATCCGCTAGAACCATTTACGGTACATTGCATTTGTATTAATGTATTTTTTGCTACATTATATGTAGATGTAGTAAAAAAACGATAATGACAGCAGCTTTCATAACCGGCACAGTGAGCGGCATCGAGGATGTCAGCCGACAACAAACTGAATACGGCTCATTGTGCTGTCATCGTATTAAACTGACAGTACCAAAATAATCTGCCATTCATTAAGTATTCACGCACACAATTACCCGCAAAATGCTGCCGAGACGACAATACCACCATCTCTCACACCCGACACTGCACACAATTAATTTAATTCACACTAACATCAACGCGCTAACATTAGATCAGCGTTACAATGGCCATTTTCTCTTAATTCAATTACAAACGTTTCACACATCATAACAGAGGAATGTTGAAAGTAGGAATGCTGCAAATATTCCTACGATATTTTCCGCTCGGGCTTAATTAAATTGAGGTTGTAAACGGATTCTCGGCATAATACCAAGCCTGCTTAGCGAGCGCGAGAGTAGTTTTAAAAGTTCGAGATGCCTACTCAATCCGAGTGGTAGTTAATTGATAGGTGTTGGAGCGCGGACGAATGAGATGTCGGGACGCGAGAGGCTCGAAGCAATCAATTTGCTCTAAATCAACGCGGGAAGCGCATGTACGGCCCGCAATTAAAACGAATCGAACGCGCTGCAGGATATAATCTGAATCAACACTGCGCTAAAATCAACCCATTCGGTAATAACACCTGTCTCGACACACAACGTCAACTGTTAAGAATATTATTGAAATTAATACGGTGCTTTTAACTTTTGTTTTGCTTATCGATTTCGTACAATTTGAAATCATTCAGAAACTTACGGATTAAACTTTTAGTGAAACTTTGTTTAAGGTTTTAGAATACGTAATAAAGCTTGCAAAATTTCTGGCTAAAGGTATTCGCATAAAATATGCCGCATAGTCGCATTTTTTTACAATTTGGTTAAACGTTGTGAATGCTACTTACAGTAAAACAAATGTTTTATTCGTATTCGAAAAATTGTAGGTGTCAAATCTTCTGTCCGGCCTCATCTAAGACATAAGTCTCCGTCCCTGAGACAATCGGAGGCATTGCAGCAGCAAATGAGACGTTCCCGGCAGCCAATCCCGGTTCAATTTGCTCTAAATCAAACGCGTGTACTCGTATCGCAACCCCGCGCCATGCAATTAAATTGATATACTAATGTACAGATATTGTTTGCTTTGTTATGATCACGTACTGAGCGTCTAGACGAATGTTTGTGAGCGTGAATCTCGAGCTAGGATGACGCGTCGGTACTTTTTCTACTGTGTTGTTCAAACGACTTTATTGTTAGTTAAAAATATTCGCATTGTAGGTTTATTGATCTTCGTAGCGAACTTGCAGGCGCTAGAAGACATAAAGCGAAACTATTATAGTCTTACCTACACACGTGTAGTCAATGATATTGCTTTTGAAAGGTTACCTGTAACAAAAAAATAAACAACATTATATTGAGTTATTGCTAACGTATCTTTGTATAGGAATATTAATGTTTGTAACTCTTTTACGCAAAAGCTACAGAATAATTATGAATGAAATTTGGTAGATTCCTTCTATACTATTTATTTTAAACGCGAAAGTTTGTACAGTTGGCTAACTCTTAAATGTAAAAGATGAAATACATTTGGAAGACTTTTTGATAAATTATCATAATATATAAGTATTGGGCAACATCACACACATTACTCTGATTCTGATATGAGTTACTTTTATTCATTTATCAACGGGAACACAATCGCGGATAAACACTAATTTTGGGAAATAAATTTGAGAATATATTTGTTCTGTCACAAATTTTATTAGAAGCGATGTTACTATCGTAAAATCGACCGAATGTTAGATTTTGCACGCGCTATGAAGAAAGGTTATTTGCGTTTAAAAAACATATTCCACTATTTTTATAGGTACTAAAAGGAGAACCAGCAAGAACTCGTCTGACTTTCCTTTGTAAGAACGTAAGTATTTGTGAGTATAAGGATTTCGCAAACGTTCAATAGAACTGTTTATCTGTCAGCACAATTAATAGCTATTAAGACAATAGCGACATTACGCTGTATCTTCCCATTTAAGTCAATAACCAAATAGGGCAACTGCATTGCTCCTTGTCGTAATCTTCTACAATACAATCGATTCATATCAATTTGTTGTATCAGTTGATACCGTGATATTTATGCTTAAATGCTAAACTAGTGTTCGTTTATGTAGCTGGTGCACGCATTCACATGAAGTACCTCAGTGCAGAGATGGGTCATCTCGATTAATATAACCGGGTAATATCGATTGCAATTTTTCCAAGTCGAATTTAGTGAACCTACTAGAATTAAAGAAACCTATTGTACAAGGTATCATATCTAATATCACCTTGTGCAATAAGATTATTAGCGTTAACAAAGAAAAACAATTAAAGGCCACTCGGTCCCATCCATATTGCAAGCATAGATTGATTAAAAACATTACAGATGTGATTGGAAAAGGATGAAAATATGGAGTAGAAGACAAATTAAGTGGGTATAATTTTTGCTTTAAAAGGATAGACCAGATATAGGTATGTAAAATTGCCAATAAAACCGGTATTTACCTTGGCAATCCTTAGTTCTGGCATCACTAGTCACATCGTTTATTGTTCGCGATGCTTATTCAAAAGAAAACAATTCAAAATTCACCTCATGAATACATGTGTCCTCATGGGTGCATCATTACTAACATAAATTTGCAATTATTATCTTCTGAGTTAAATCAAATATTTAGGGATTCACTAGGATTTTTGTACGGTGTAAATAGTTTGTAATAATGAAATTAATTTAATAATAATCAATTTCATTCAAAGAAATATAAACAAACCAAATTTAATCAAACCTTAAAACAATGCTATCTATCGATGTTTCTCGTCTAAGTCGGTTCGAATGACTTGATTTAAACTCGATTTAGGCAAACTAAGTCGATTCGGTTTAGCACAAACCCGCACACGCCCCTCTCTACATTCATGATGAAACGCCTGCGTAGACAATAAGTCATAAAGCTATTAAGTAGCTATCGGCGGCGGCGTCTGCGCCTTGCTAATGAATTCGTGTATTATTCATCTTCGGCCGCTATTAGGCAGTATTTCACTGGTACGGTTGCATTTGGCACGAAGCTAGGTAGCTAGAAATAATTAAGTTGGTTCTCAGATTACGTAGTCGGACTATGTTTTCCTTAGAAGTAGTGGTTTATCATAACAAGACGATTTAATATACTTTCCTAAAGCCTTTTTTATACCATATACTCGGATCGTTCAAATAATAATCCTTTTTAGTATCTCCATACATTTAACCACAGCGATTTCATTAAGAAAACATCAGGTAGACTTATGGCCGTAAGCGATCTCTTCTAGACAAACCTTATAATATGAATAAAAAGTTCGGGGTGGTGCTGCTAATTTAGGGTACCCAAATAGGTACCTACTACACAGAAAAGTAAATTATTGTAAGGTTAATGTCTTAAAATACACTACAATTAATTTATAAACCCTATATTTAAATTATTGATAGAACTTTTCTCATTGTAAAGGAATCTTGAAAGACTACACTCAACAAATACTTCGTCATTGGTTGTCATGTGCCTTCGTCTTTAAACAACCATGTGTTTAGTAAAACACACAAAAGAATTTAAAAATATGCAAACAGGAGTGCATTTGTGGTGGGGACCGACGTGGTGGGGTAATATTTAATTATCCCGTGGCGGAAACGCGAGGCGGGGTCGAATTGACCCCACCCGCCAACAAAATGGCCGCCGCGTTACAATTACGTTGTTTTATGAAAAAGAAGATAGATGCGGTTGAAGGATGTTTACTTGAAGTGTAAGAAACACGTTATCGTAGACTAACTGTTTTATTCCCAGAATATAATCGCATCTTAAATATTTCGTTGAACGTAATAAGGTGCATCGTTGTAATTAAAAATGTAATTAAAAATGTGGTACAGTTTAGCAATGGCTCTTTATCAAAATTCCAAATTATTTATTCATTAGTTCTAGGTACATTAATCACTCCTAAAAATTAACACTACAAATCAATATGAACTTAGAACCGCTTCAGAACACAACGGCTTACACGATACATCAAAAAAAACTTCTATTTAACAAAAAAAAACTCAATCCAGATCTTACGACTGTTAAAATCTCACTTAACCATTCTGTATTCGATACATACGGTCAAAATCACGTCAGACTACTTGACTCACTCAGATTTTGGACTTTGTGCCGCCTTTATGTCGCAGCTATAAGAACTAAAATCGAACTGCAAGTGTTTATCTTGATGTGCTTTTCCCCCTGCAATAAAAAAAAACAGATTCTTGCGTTGCTAGAAAAATATTTTATTCTTTAATTCAGGCTTGAGTTCCGACAAAACAAAGAGGTTATATCTAAATATATAAAAGGAGAAACTGACTGACTAACTGACATATTAACGCACAGTCTAAACAGCTAAACGTCGGCACTTGAAATTTGGAAGGGACGTAGCTTAGGTACCGTAGAGGTGCACTAAGAAAGGAATTCCCGGAATTCCTACGGGAATGGGAATTAGCGGGAAAATCTTTTTGTATGAAAAATCAAAACCGCTTAAGTTAGATGCTTGAAATTTGGCATACAGGTTTCTTAGTAAACTTAAAGCTTATTTGCAACACGATATTGCAAAATTCTTACGGGAACGGGAGTTAGCGGGAAAAAGCTGGAAAAACCCTGTAGTCCACGCGAACGAAGTCGCGGGCACAGCTATTTAGCCTATAAGCGTGTTAAACCGAGTCAGTTTCCCGTAACGAAAACTCAAAGAAATGAAACAAACGTGTTTTATGTAGGTCACTACAAATTACAACATAAAGAAACCTTTTACAGGTTTCTTTTTTTTCTTTGCTGGTAAAACACAATGAATAATAAGTTTTATGCGAGCGTCTATTATGTCTACTGTGTATATGTCTATTGTCATCATTAATTTATGTTTTAAAATAAGTGTAACAGCTGTTACCGTGTAAGTTCTAGCTATCCGAATCAGAAACTCTATACATGATTAAAGTTGTAAATTGTTACCAATTTTTCTTTGCATATCTTAAAATGAGGTCAATCTTGAAGTGCAATATAAAAAAAAATATATTGCACTTCAAGATTGACCTCATCCCACCTGATGTTAAGTGGTAATAGGTGTTTAGAGGTCCTAGCTTAAGGGTGACAAGTACAGCATAATAAATCTGTTATTGGACTTGTCGCCCTTACCTTGAAGGCTTGATCCCTGCTACTAACGTAGCACCCCCCAGGAGCTCTGGAAACCTTACTCTCACGCAGGTTTCTAACGTGGTATGCTTTAAGATATTTTATTTACCAACAAAAAACAAACTAAAATCCATCGTCAAAGTAACGTAAAATGGTTCTATGTGGGTTTGTAAAATAACGGACTTTATCGATATTTCTACGGATATGGATGTTGACCTCCTTTTTCATCATGTGAAACTTGATGGTAATCTCACAAATAATTTTCAACCAGTCCTTCATGACCGTATTATTTATAGTAGTACGAGCACTATATTGATCCAGCTAAATACTTTTGATTGCAAAGAGTAGAAAGTTCCTAAATCTTAGTTACTTCACATAAGACTTATAATCGAAAAAGGAACATAATTTCTTCCAGTTGGCAACAAATAAGTAAGTAGGCATCATACATATGACTTGGTACGGTACATAATAACGTCTCGATTGTACCGTACAACCCGCAACGGAAGGTAAAAAGCAAACATTCGCATTTCTGCATACGCCCTTAATCGTTCAATTTTGACATGCATACAACCGAGGCGGACAAACCGACTGGTGTTCAATTGGATTAATAATCTCTGGATAAATTTAAAACGCGATCTCGTCCGGCGTGACGTGCTCTTATTAAAACTTCAAGCCCCTCGACTACCGTTGTACAAACGTATTTTTTACCAACAACACAATCAAATGTAGGCTCTAAAGCGTACGAGATAGAGTTGTAGATTACAGACTGGCAAATAATTATGTCTCAGGCCGATATCCTGATCCTAAGTAAGTTGGCGTGAATAATCGCGCATTGGCTCGACGTGGTACCTACCGTTTAAATGGAGTTAAAATTTATCTACAACGACCTAAGAGTCTAAAATAAATGCAGCTGGTATATTTATTTAGTTAAGCATTCTGGTTAATTCAGAAATAAATTGTTATGTTTTTTCCCAACTCATTTACTTATTCATGTTTATTTCATGGATTTATATTTTGCGCCCTTTTGTAGGTTCGGTGCCATTATTTTTCCTTTTAGTGTTCCGTATACTCTTAAGAAATGTATAATGAAAATAAATGCTTTAGTTCTGCAAGTAGATTTACAATAAATTATTTTGAACGTCAGTTAAATTAATCCCACCGTCATGACCCTTTTACTTAGATTTGTATGGAGGTTTCTATTCGAAAATACGTTTGCAGCTCTTCGAAGTAAAAAAAAATCAAGCTGTATTTTCTGTATTTTTCAACATAATTTAACTTTACTTACATATGTAGCAGCAGCAAAAAAAATCCAGTTTGTACAAAATTATCAGTGAAAAAGTCCGACATGCCAATTTAACTAGTATAATGAAGTACATAATAAACAATGTTTTGTTTTATTGGAATAAGCCCACTAGATGATCTATGCTGATAATGTAAACGGGAAAGATTAAATTGCTTCTTTTTTTTTTCATTTAATAGTCTCCGTTACCTACTACTGGACCGATTTAAAAATCCTTTTACTATTGGGTTCGCTTTTCCCTATCACAAAGCATGTACGGGTGACATAGGTTAGCTAATTTTTAAACTCTGATAATATATCCAAGCTACCCGTAGCCGGGCAGGACAACTATTTTAATAATATTACTGAAAATTACCTTAAACAATGCATGAAATATTTGTAATTTATTTAAAAATATTCAAGTTCCGCTGCCACTAAAATTCTATTAACTTCGAATACAAGTTTAGAAAAACCTTTTTTAAATTAATATACCATCACTGTCAATCGATTTCGATGAAGCACAACAGATTGATCAATAAAAAAAATATATTCATTAAGTACTGATTTCACCAAAACCGCAAACCGAATTCGCGATCTCAGATAATTTACGATGCCAATTATTAACAAGTCAAAATATTTTCTGGGCAAACACAAAACTTGGATCCAAAGAAAACTTTTATCTAAAAACATCCATACAATTCTAACTGCGCGTTGAAGTCTTTTGTACGCTCGTCAAATTTAACTGCTGGGAACTCTCAAACCAAATCACTGGTATTTTTTTACAGAGGTCATTCACTCCTGCAAAACGACCATCGTTTATGTATGTAAATAAACAGCACAGCGCTTAAAGATTAAACATACCGCATCAATCTTAATTAATTCGAGTGCAGGAGACGAAAAGCAAATAAATTGGTTTATTAAAGGGTGCATGAGATATTTAATTATGGACGATTCCGATCGCAGTGGCGTGCGGTTGCGTGACATGGACAAAGGGACCAATCTTGAGAGCTGGCTCCTGTACATGTGAGTGCATCAGTCGCGGATTGTATAAGGTATTTAAATTTGCAACTCTAATCCAACTTTGCAATGAATCGCCTTCCTATAAATCTTGACAGTGGTGGTAGATGTATACGAAATTGTTTTATTTTACAAAGAGACTAATATGCAGACAACAGCCAAGATTTTTAAAATAAAACATGGCAATAATATCAAACTAAAATCTTCTTTTTGCACTAGTAACTCAAATAACATAGAAGGTTTTGTTTTGATGATGAACATTTTAATACAAATTAGATAGACTTTTCAATACAGATTTGAATTTGATAATTTTTTGAGTACGCATCAAAAAATTATGAAATCATCAAAATTATGTTGCAACCCAACATATGGTATAATACTTTAGGGAGCGTTGACAAGAGTATATATTTACTGAGAAACAGAACTAACTAAAACAAACCCAAATTAACACAATCGGTCATTGATTTTTTTGCCTATTTGCCAATAACAGACACGAAATTTTTAATACCTTGTGCAACTATTCAAATATGAATAACTTGTGCAATTTGTAATTACTCATCAATTATTATTTTATTTACAAATAAATTAATGCAGCAGAAATTTACACTCGCCATGTCAAACTTACGTTTTCCATTGAATTATGAGTACTAGACGACGGATACAAACCAACATTCACAAATCCCGGCTAATTAAGAAAAGGACGTATTAAAAAATGACGTGGCTGACAATTGAATCAGAGGCTAAGGTCTCGGATAAGTAATAAATATGTAGTACCTTTGTTACTTCACCACTAGCTAATGCCTTTTTTCATAAAATTTTTGCATATATGCAGAAAATTCACGTTAAATACATTTTTAGCCCAAAGAGTGGAGGTGGTCCACGCTAACCCTTCACTGTTAACAATAACAGTTATCCGTGTGGCAGTACAGTCGCAACCGTACAAGAATGCGCAGGCGCAACGCATCGCGCCGAGCGCCTCCCGCGGCCGATTAAACGCTCGAGCGGCGCGTGTAATGAAGCGAGATGAATCGCCGGCGTCACACGCACCGCCCGCTCCCGTGCCACTGCCACGACATCTGCCTAACTCAGATGAGTTAGCCATTTCAGGCAGCTGCCTGGTAAAAAACACCATAATGTTGCCTGGCTAGTTAACTGAGATACTTTTCAATTCCTGTCAAAACATGATTCCGATATAGATTTTCTATGAAGATAGCAATCTGTGCAATATAATTATTTGCTGCTTGATATTGATTATAATCAATATGGCCAAAACATAAAGTCTTCTTTTACGGCATTAATAAATTAAAATAAAAAGAAATACGTCATAAATTAAGAATAGCGTCAAAATCTCAATAGGATTGCTGAATACGCTTGCACCGTCCAGCTTTTCCTTTTTTTTTATTCCGCACCTCTACCAGACTTAAATCAATGTGATTTGACTTCCTCCAATATCTGGATTTAGAATTTTCACCTATGTTATTATTCCAGCTCAGGATCAACTATTAGTCCCTATATATATCACATCTTCTAACATTTCAGAGTATGTAGCCGAAGCTACTCCATTTGTCTCAGCACTCGGAGCGAACCAACAAATATTTGAGAAACTTCTCTACAAGGAAACAGAGCCATTATAATATTTTTGGAAAATAGAAGAGGTTGTACAAAAAGTGTAGTTGGGTAACATCTTTCTATTTTTAAAATGAACAGAATTAATAGACCCCAAGAGAATGACAAGGAAAGGGAAGCCGGAAAATATTAAGAGAAATAATCGAAAAACGATACACACCCGTTTGTGATCACCGAGTAGACTTGGCTAAAGTCAGACCCATTGTTGTATTGATGACATTTTTTAATGAGGCTTTAGCATTTTCCATGAGATTACATACATTAATACGTTCCTATTCTTCAACCTTCTTTCTTCTTTTTGAAAAAATAGTACAACTGATCGGGATAACATTTAAGTCAGTGGACTGTCATAGTGTTTAACGACTTTCAATAACTCATTTTACACATACATCGTTTCTGCCTTTACATGGACCTCATTTTTTAAATGTACCGATGAGTAAAAGCGTCTGAGAGCTAAATTGCTCCATTAATTTCAGATGGCAGTCTTACAAGCTAAACATAGTGTAAGTACTTTCAGCGCAAACCCCCCGAATTCTATAAAAAAAACACCAAGACTTTACTTCCACAATTATGTAAGTTACTTCTGGACGAAATTATGCTGCCGGCTCAAGGAACAAATAACTACGTGTTAGAAGAATCGATCATTTTCATCATAACATTAGAAATCAGTAACAACTTTAATAAAAATGTAATGTCAATTTACATGAAAACGTCAGACTTTATTTTCTAATAAATGTCTTTATTGAAATCATGTCTGTCTCAATTCAATGACCCATTTTTACAACGGAATGGATTGAGATTTAAAACTACAGATCTTCTGAGAAATACTTACAGCAGGCTTGTTTTTAAGCTAAACCTTACCTGATTTACACTGGTAAGCATAGTAACTAGCACCACAAAACTTATATAAGCCATATAAGAATTATTATGTAATGACCATTAAAACTAGATTTATTTAGGAACTGTACTTAGTCAATGCTACGAGGATTCACTGCCAGTCAACCTTTGGGAGATAGTGTGCAGTGAGATTATATAACTCATAAGAGTATGGTGACGTTTACATATCCATATGGATTAGAAAAATAAAGGAACCATCAGGAACATTAAATTTTACAATACTAGTTTTATGAGGAATTCCAATAAATAAATAGTGATTTACGTTCATTTGTAAATATTTAAAATATATGAAATATGTAAATATTTATCACATGTATTTACATACACATATTTTTGTTTAATAAATGAAGAAGACAATTTAAAGTAAATTGACTCACCAATTGCCAAATTCATGGCTAAGGTCACAAACACAGACACACACACATTAAAACTAGGTTTGTCTGCGTAGCGAAGAAAGCGACCTTGAAATTGACAAAGATACCAGTATCTTAGTATTTCTACATTGACTTATCGGAAACCATTTAAATCTTACCGCCAACGACACGTAAAATGTAAAATGCCTTTCCGATATTTTTTATTCCAAACTAAATTTACAAGGGCACAAATCTCAGCATGAATCCCTAATAGTAATTGTTCCAAAACGCTCTACGTCAATTATTTTAATATAAAAGGTTCCCTCCATTCCCAAATGACTGGTGCCCTAATTCAATTTGGCCAAAGTGAATAGCTTTTGTCTATTATGCCTCTAGAATCCGTAGTTAGACGTAGACGGCAAGCGCTCTGTGCTCCATGCCATTGTCTAAGAGCACATTCGGCCGACTGAAGTGGAGCAGATTTGCATGCATCACAAGCTGCCAGCAATGCGAGATTCTTTATGCACTAACAGCAAGATTTATTCATGACCGGTTGTGACTATCGTCTGCAGCCAACGAATCGTTAATGACAAGGATGAAGATCCAGCCAAGGGTGCATTGGCAATAACATTCCTCGGAATTATTAACTTCACCTGCCCGCTTAATGTCTCATTAAATAAATGTAATAACCCACAATCACATTTATTTAATAAGATCGTTTTTTTCTGATTTGCATTTTGAAATGTAAAAGATAAGCGCTGTATTTTATGTTAAGCATAGTTAAGTTGAGGCGCTATTAAAGAGATCCATTCCACTTCGTTAACTTTTTCAAGGGCTTACTACTTTGTTCGCGCGCAGTAAATTTACGGCAATTATTTCTATAAAAGAGACCACATATTACATTTATCATCAATTTATCGGTCTTTTAAAGGTCCGAACGACCGAAGCAACATCATACGTAAGCTTTGGCAGGGAACACAAAAACGCATTCAGACAAAAAAGTCGGTTTACCTGCCCACACATTAATCTCAATCGAGATATACTTAATTGACAATCCGTGTAATTGCATTCATCTAACTGTTGATTTAAATCCCAAGGGTAACAAATTTAAAAATGCAATTTGAGATTAAGTACGTGGCCCTCCAACGTTTTAAGTAGAAACAATAAATTCATCGACACTAATTGGTGGTTTTCTCCCATTTATCAGCTCATTACATCACAGTAGCGAGAATAAAATAAAATATGTGTGCGGAGCGGGCCGTGCGCCGTGGGCAGATCATTCGCATGCGATAAGCGTCGGTCAGGCACATCGTAAATTCAAAGAGC
The DNA here is from genome assembly GCA_037074685.1 of Glyphodes pyloalis. Classification (NCBI taxonomy): domain Eukaryota; kingdom Metazoa; phylum Arthropoda; class Insecta; order Lepidoptera; family Crambidae; genus Glyphodes; species Glyphodes pyloalis. The sequence continues at coordinate 5,141,359 of JAYKKO010000011.1, forward strand.
AGGTCCGCCGAACTGCAGAACTGATTGTGTGCCTTAATCACTTGTGTGCCTACTCCTGCCCGCCCCTTGAGCTTGAGAGCCGACCCAAACAGTACGGTTTCGGTGATTGTAACGAAACCCTGATTACAAGTACACAGGGCCAGGATTAATAGACGACGTTTAGTTAGCCTCGGGGATTACTTGTTCTAAATTACTGGTCACATGTCTAAGCCGACGTTGTTTATCGAGATGCGGTGCGCTCACGTCCTTCACTATACTACATGCCTAACCACAGTCCCATTAGGCTGTTAGAGATGAACTTAGATTCAGTGCCAACTTCGAACATTTGGAAAACAAATTGAAGTCAAACGAATACCTACAAAAATTGTTGACCCGTTCCAGATATTTCCTTAAATATACTTAAACTTAACTAAGCCACTGTTAATCTGTAAAAAATGTTTTATGATATAAACTAATTAATTTATTCGTAATCCCAACACTTTCTTTTGGAAAGGTAGCGTTGATCATAAAATGTTGGTAAAATTTAGAAGGCATTATGATCAACGTCATCACATCTTAAAGTAATTAAAAATAACAACTGAACTGCACCCAAAACGATTAACTTCAGAAATTCCTTATTTTACATGTAATCGTCGAAAAAGTTGAATTTCCCCGTAAATAGTTCAAGACATTAAAGTTATAAAGCCAATATCATTCGCCTCGCTTTTAATCTACTTGCGATAATAGGAATTTTATTATCTTTTAGTTGTTATAAGTTTAAAAGTACCTAAAGCAATTACGGTCTAAGTCCTTGTATAATGGCTGCGTTGAGTACCTACAAATTCAAAGGTGACCCGAGTGGTTGCGCTTTGCAAACGATTGCAGTCTGCATGCAGATGAGCTAACCACTTTTAATCGTTTAATGGAGACCACATTAGCGTATCAGATTGGAATTGAAAAAATAAACACGGCAAAAGAACCACCTACAGCAAAATATAACAAGATTATGCAGACGGTTTATGCATTCATGTATTCGCCTTTTGCAAGTTATCATAGAATCAATATCGAATGTATCAACATAAATCTACGAGAAAATACAAGCGGTAATACAGGGAAAACGTAGTTATCGAAATCATGAACAGAGAGCAAGTCGTGCAGTGGTGAACTTTAAAATTGAAAACGTTATTTCGAAAATTAATCGATATCGGTAGCATTTGCAAGAACGCGTGCCGGCTGAGGCGTTTTCTCAAGCGGTCCACAATAGCATTATAACATTAACCGGCATCGGAAAATAAAAGGTCTCAATTTACATAGCACGAGTAGACCCGGTCGCATCCCCGAGAGCAATTCGCGAACTTCGTGACATCTCTGTTCTGCTCACTGTTATATCAAAACATGTTCAAGGGAGTGAAGAGGAGAGAGAACCGGTGACGGGTTGAGCACACGAATAAATGTCATGCAGAACCAAATTCAATTTCATTTTCTAACATCGGTTATGCGCGTGAGTTACAATCCTCGTGCATGTTGCGGGTCGTTACTTCGATATACGATGTATAATGAGAACTTAAATACAAGAATTTCATTATTTATCACAGTCACTCTATTTTAGATGCGGCTCAAAATGTATCACGAAAACTTAAAGTAACTCCATATAACATAATATACTTAAATACAACAACAGGTAGTAGGTATCGCAAGTAGGTACCACCCTAAATTTACTTTTACAATTAGGTACAGACATATATTTTAGGTCAAACACAGCGGTCTAATATGGTGCGACACCGCTCGTATATCTGGAGTAACTGCGCCCATAGAGCAAGATCAGCGTTAAATCGAAATGGAGACGTAAATCGCCAACGAAACCTAAAAGCCGAATGTCGCAACTCTAATATAGAAACTGGAGCAAACGTAATGTATATGTAAATTTTACACTGCTCTAAGGCTCAAACTTAACTTCGGAATTGACTATAGATCAAATTGTAAGATATGTACGTCACGGTATCAGTGACTAGACCGCGCTCACAGGACAGTGTTTTGAGGACAATTTTGTGAGTACGATATAGTGGGTTAATTGATTAAATTGGTAAGTTGTCTGTCCCATGGCTCGTAACGTCCATTTAAGGCAAGTTGGTTCGCAACTCCTTACTATGTACGATGTTGTTAAAATTGACAAGGAACCAATAAAATACATAACCCGTTCAATGGAAAGGCACACAAAGTGCTCTGGTTTGAATACATAAGTAGTTGCACAGTGTCATAATGCGTATAATCGCATTACCGATCTATTTCACGTAATTATAGAGGGCGCACAAATGCAAGCGATATTTTAGCGGCCATTAGACGACCCACATAACACACAACCATGGCAATTAGTACATAGTCCGGTGAGCGACAGCGTGCCTAACCCGATTATATCCAGCTTTATCGCGAGATCGCCGCTGCTGTTGCAACAACAATGTACGGGAACAGATTCCTGCGCCATGACCGACACGCACAACTAACCAGATCAACAAACCGCTTGACCACCGATTGTTTTCAGCCCAACTATTGTGAAACACTAAGCTTATAAAACCTCACTTCTGGCGACCGATATCAAATGCGCCACTAAAATCATAACTCTTGTTAAACACGACAGCGCAACAGCCTAGTATAAACAAAATGAAGTGACAAAGATTGATGGAGGGCGAGAGTTATCAAGCGAAATTATATCAAAGCAAACAAGGTGTCCCTCGAAACGTGAACATTGCGGAAAGGTTGGCCGCAGACGATATTTTACCGGTAGCACCCTCGTGCGGGCGAAAATTACATTAACATTTTTTGACAGTCACTAGTCGAAGCGATGACGAGGACGTTTAGTCTCAGTGCTGACAGTGAAAAATTACGACTCCCAAGTCGGCGCGGCGCGCGATCGTTCGATAGTTCCTAATGTATCGCTGTCAATCGCATGTTTTGACGTTCGGAATCACTTCTCACTATCGGAGAGCGGCTCCACAGTCGCTCTCTTACCGACAGTCACTCATTATAAGCTCTAGATGAATCATTCAACTATATCACACTTGTTTACCGCTACAGAATACGAAGTTACAATACGTAAGTTTTACAATTAGCATACAAAATGAATGGCCAGCACGTTAAATAAAAATGTTTATCGGCAGAATGCTCGACAGCAGCTACTTAAATATCGAGTTCTCCGAGAGAGTTTACGTAAAAGCAGTGAATAGACACATAAAATACTCCGTTTGTGAGCTTAACAGAACCGCCCTACATGCAAATCAAGTCACGGCACGACCTAAATTACTAGTCAACTAGTCCAGACCGGCAGACCTGACTCAGTGAAGCTGGGCAAAGTGGCAAATTATGTCCATCAAACAACGACACCGCTACAATTATGCAGCGCTTTTAGCCAAACAATGAAAATTTCCGAAAAACTCCGCCATTATAAACAGATTAGCGATGACGAAGTAAAGTATAATAGCAAAATAAATTATAGTAGCGGATTGAGCAACAACGGATGTAATTAAATAAGTTTAGGGTCGGTTTCTAGGAACATTTCTCACAGCGTGTTGTCAGTTGTCAAACGTTAGGAACGTATTTAAAAGTTGATTCAGAAACTTGATTACCATAATTAAAAATTATTCTCAATCAGATATTTTATAACACAATCCAATCATCAAGTACTTTTATATGCCTTTAACTTAGGAGTTAAAGGATTTTAAAAGGAGGCTAGATTAGGATCTAAGACGTTTTTGAGACCTAACACAGTCATCTTACAAAAGAAAAACAAGTCAAATCATGAAACAAGAATACTAATTACATTGAAATGTCTGTCATTATCATTGGCACGTTTCATATTAAGACAGAATTAAGTGAATTATTACATTATTTGCAAATATGTATCTCATCATATTTTAATATGTGAAGGTTAATATGGAAAATAAGTTCTAGTAATTCTTTTTTGTTATCAAAAGATTCTTAAAGTTCACCCTTCTAACTAAAATTGCGTTACCCTCTCATTTAGTTTCTTCCGGCATCATTGCATTTTACCAGCTTAAACGATAAATCACGTTAAAACTCCACCCTGTTCTTTGACTTTACTTGGTCTCGTATTAGAATAATAAATTTATCACGGCTGCTACAAGAGACAACAGTCGAAATAATCCTTGTAGTATACAAGCCCAGGGGCTGTACGACAACGACGCGACTACGGCCTCTCACGCAAATGCCAGCGTTATGAAACCGCCACGGGCTCAGAGAACTAAGCTTGCGACCAGCTAACTAAGAGCTATCAAACTCATGTTTCCAGCGTTAACTTCTCGTCCATCACCGACGCGAGGGGGTCACGTTACTTCGGTGGTAGCACGAGTATTGTTAAATTGCAGGCATTACGTTCCCTTGAGCGTTCTATGTGTCACCATGCACTGCGGTGCTCCAGTTTCGCGGACACGCCGTAGCCGTGGGAAGTCGTTACGAGCGGTAATTGTCGTCTATGACATCGAACACTCTGAATTAAGTTCGTGTCTACAAGCGACGACGTGACGCAATTTACCAGTGCGCGTGTTGCTGTGTGTGCCGCTCACGAATGTAGCTAGCAAGTTAATTTATCACACTCGTAGAGTCATCTCGTGTTGGGATGTGGCATTAAGACATAAAATATTGCAATAACGCAACGCTCCGATTGAAATACCAGACCTAATTCAATTTGTTTGGCACAGCAAGTAGAATGGACCTTATTTGAATTCGAATTTCTGAGTAATAACGTCGACACTCATGTTCGATTATTTAGTTCTCAAGGATTATTCTAGCGTTTATGTTGTAAGCTACTATATTCGTAGAATGTTCAAAACTAGACTTGTCACTAATCTGGTCATTCGTCTCATTTCATAAATCAGAAACACAACCAGCCGGTTGCCGTGACAGAGTTGAAGTCGTTAAATCTAAATAAATACAAGACTGACGGGAAGTCTGACTAAACGTCTGAACAATTCAAAACACGCAGGAGTTGGTCGGACGGCGCTGGCTGTATTGCGTTCAATCAACGTCGTTCAACGTTGTCAACCGATTGGTAGGGGTGCGCGTGCGCAAATCAATTTGCTAGCGATCGCGATAGCGTGAGATAGTCGATCTTTAACGAGCTACCGACTAATCGAGTAGGTAATCGCCACACGAATGGAGACTATGTCACTCTAAGTGCAAATAAATGTCCCGTTTCCTTTAATGTGAACGCAGCAACGCCTGCTTGATTGAGTACCGGCTCGTTAAACATTACATACGTTATAAATATAATAATTTATACCTGCGATTTTCATGTGATAATTATGATATGAATTGAATATGATTTTTTAGTCCGATGATTTATTTTAGACCCGTGTCGTACGATCGTCTGATGATATATAGAACATAGTGAAGAACAACATATTGAAAATGTCTCACACTAAAAAGTCCCGTAAACGCATTTGTGCTAAATAAAATATTCGAGCATATTCTAGAATGTTTGAATGTGGGTAGATAAGAACTCGGCCTAAACGATTTTGAAATTTTGATTTTACATCAAAATCAAAAGACATTTCAAATGTAGGCCAAGCTATAAAGTCCCTGGGTGTATGGACAAACTGTCATTTACTTTCGTTTCTCGCGTGAACAGTATCGGTTTCGTGCCTTAATTGTTATGAATTGCACGGAATCGGAATTCTATATTAGTCGACACCAAGATATAAATAAAACCTTGCAAAATATTTCAAAGCGGAAATATATTTCTCGGGGCTTTCATCTTTTCAAATTGACGATATCCGACGTAACTTAAAAGGGAAATATACACGAACGACACACGAATGTGTGATGAAGCGTGGAAATCGCGACATCACCGTGAAAGACGAAATTGTGCCGAGAGAACTCGGGGAAACGATGATTCTTTTCACACGTAATCTGTTTACGGCTGAAATACAAAATTATCTCGCAAACATATGAAGTTTGCGAGCGGCAATCAATCATGCTGAAGGGGGAAGCCTCAACCGCGAAACCGTCGGAAGGCACGCTTATGAAAGCTACGAATAATACACCACGAATCAATCATAGATTTTGCGACGATCCATCATGAATTTTCAATGAAAAAACTCGTATTATAATAATTCGATACGTGGGAAACGGGAGAGTCTTGTGCGCACTTAAGATGATCGAGTTGTTTACTTCGACGACATTTCCTGGAACTTTTATATCTAGTTATAAGTATTCAATTTTCGTACACACACCAGATAAAATACCGTACACTTTCTGCGCTATGTAGACAGCCGACGCTGAATAAAATTAAATACTACAAATAAGGTTTGGTCCATGAAAGGTATACTGCACCTAGATTCCAGCATGAACCACACCTTCTATTTCTATCTGTTCACTACAATCAATACCCTGTGTTTTATTAATTCAACACCTAACAAGTATTATTGCTACCATTGGATTAGGACAGAGTGACTTTCACATTATGAATGAAGGATTTCGTTACTTAATTTAACACACTTGACAACGCAACATAGCAGAAAGCTCGAATCTAAATCATAAAATACACCACACCCACAATTCCTACTTTATCAGCATTACCTAACAACACCCCCTGCTGTTGTATTAATTCAATATTGATCAACTAATTCTGTGCAGAATGGAACACAGAAGCTTAACTTGATTAAGGCAACAATGTTCCAACAAGCCCGTTTATTCCATTAGCAAATATCGGCACAGTGGCGGGTGCCTCAATAAGCGATCTCACATAAGATTGAGCAGTACCGTCGTGGCTATTGCTATCGTTGGAGGGATCTTGCTTCCGCGAAGAGCGGCAGCGGCTAACCCGCAGTCAGAATCAAGAAATGCACAAAAAGGCGTCAAGAGCCAACAATGTAAATAGTTTCAACATGTGAAGACGCAGAAATCTAAGCCGTGTTTGTACTTTGCAATTCACATACTTGGCATCTCCCATCCTGGAATCAAGAAACATTCTTGGGAACAACACTGAATCTGAAGTTGGCCTTGCAACAGTCTTAATACTTTTCTTCTAAAATAAATGTGTTACTAATTACGATTTAGTTGCTATAAAATATGAGTGTGTTTATTTTCCAAAGAAGGGAAGGGAACTTAAAATGATAATTAACCAAACCAAATTAATAGTCGGTAACAAGAATAGACATGATTCCACCTTTCGTTTTTTGCTTTTGTTCAAAATGAAAACTGGACACTGATAATGATCGATAGATAATATTCTACTCCTATTAAAAAAATATGTTTCCTAAACTAAACTAAGATCATTTAATACAATTAACTTGCAACACAAAATAAACATCGAATCATAAAACTGTATTAAGTGTACACTAAATGTTCTAACGTCAGTGTGTAATAGCTAAGATTGTGAAGTTCTATTCGCACTCCAGGGTAAGCGAGCACTAATCGAACTGGAACATAAAAAAACCTCTAACAAAACGTTCCTTTTTATTATTTATTTATTTAAAAACTTTATTGCACAAAAAAAAAGTACAAAAGGTGGACTTAATGCTAGGAGCATTCTCTACCAGTCAACCGTTGGGTCATGCAGATAGTACGTTTTCAGTTTCGTTGACGGATTAACATTCGTTAGCGAATATTGTCACAGAGGGAGATAGTCAATATCCGATCTCACACGAGATTTAACGTCGTCGTAGTACACCGGCAATAGTTGCTGTGAGCTCGCAGGCGCAAAGAGCGGCCACATCTATTGCGAACGCCAACAGCTAGCACAAGTGCACAAGAAGGCGCCAACAAAGTGTCAAGACTGAACTAGTTAGGACAAGCAACGACGACGTATTTGCTATTCGCCGTATCGACATTGATCCATTCCTGGAATAAAGGTATCTTTAAAAACGAAACTTTTTGATCACTATAACATATGGCCAATGGTTGTAAACCTACACTGTTTTTGCAAACTTCACATCATATCCAATTTTCAGGATAATTTTTTCTTCAATAGTTTTAGGTGTTAATATCTTATTATTTTTTAACATAACAACAATAAAATTTGGCCACCCCTCAAGTTACATTATGCCACTGACTCCTCAAAAGTAACTTTCTCAGCGGCAGCCAATAACACAAATATATTCTTATTTGAAACTATCGGGTAGCCAATTATAAACACTACAGGTAAATAGTAAATAGCATATCACTAGAGAACCATCCCAAACCCCGTAGTATGATATAATTGGAATTTTATTAAAAGTATAAAAATAATGGAAACTTTTGGCAGATCTCGATAGTTCGATCTGTTGCTGTGTGTACAACACCTACCCATAGATAATTATGAACTGGATGGCTTTGGCACTCAATAAGCTACACTTCCACCACGTAAATCATTTTTCAACACACAAAAATAGGCTATGGGACATGTTAAATCGAAAGAGTCCGACCCTTAACCAGACAGAAGCACCACAGTACTGATAGATAGTGCGGGACTGGAGGTCGACTCTCAGTGAGTCTGAGAATCACTTATGCAGGCAGGAAACTTGAGCCGTGAGAGAAAACTCGGGAACATCGAACACGAGAGCTTTACTGTTTCCAAGTGCCTGAACAACTCTTGGATGTAACTTCCCTGTTTAACTATTCCATGGAAAACAACTAAATGGCACGCCAAGTGTTTTTTGCCATTCTCACGCTTGTGCTGCAGCGAAACGAATACTATTGATACATATTTGATGCTGGTAATAAATTTTGTATTCAATTTGAAAATGAGACATAAACGCATAAGAACAATATTACCATTCTCATTATCACTCTTCACTCCTTGTTTCTGAAGAAAGCTTGGAATTCAGTGCTGAAGAATCCCCAAAAGGCTCTCTTAAGTAAAAATAGTTTATCAGAACCATCAACAAGATATAAGAGAAAAAAAAAATTCTTTATTTTGTTGATCTTTTGCTAAGCCGGCATGGTTTTAAGTATATTTTTAATGTTGTATAACTTGTGTATTACTCTACATTCCCATTAAATATGATCCAACTTCTACCAAAGTAGGGATATGATATTTGGAAAGTAAAATATCAAAAAGGTTTAATAGCCTTAAAATAAATTCTTTCAGTCGCGACCCCGTTCCTACGACTATTGTAGACCAAGAGCATTCGACATGACGTGGGCACAACAAAGGCACCCAATAACCTCATAAGCACCACTTGCTCTACAAATTTCTATAACGAACACTTGAACCCTTTCAAAACTTTGACATTAATGTGAATTAAATGAAATAATACAACTACGACCAAGGCTATTTATTATTGTCTTTTCATAGGTACTCCACGACTTTGTCTAGTAGTAACAGGATATGTCTATCAAATTCATCAAAAACTTGATAGATGAAACACACAAAAGCAAGTAATCTAATTAATATTGTAAAGATGTATGTGGAGATGGGAAATTGTAAGGACGCTGATAGAAAAAATACTAGATTCATATGTAGGATACTTCTTAATTTCGAAAAAACGTTAACGAAATCTCAGCCAACAGCCAGTATGAAAATAGTCCCGCAGCCGGGAACAGAATTCAACAATGAAATGTAACGGGCTATAATTCACCATAAGGGCTCAGAGCAGTTTTGTGGAGGGGTGTGTGACTGTACTTTGCCCTCAGATGTTCTCAAGCTGTGAAATGACTTCTTACTTGGCTAATATTGAGATATTAGCCGAGGCCAGCAACCGCTTGACGTACCTTGTGAAGCATGGTAATGCTCGTGCTAACTTGTTGGAAATCCTGAAGATCTTTTTTACTTTAACATTAAAATACCTTATTTATTTAAAAATCATCAATTTTATGATACACAAAGTATCTATCACTAGAATCAGTTTGAAAGGTACATAAGTAAAAAGTATGAATTCCAAGACATTTTCTACAAAAAATAAACTATATAAGATGCAATTGAAAATGCTAAGGGGACTTTCCGTGCTACACATATAATGTAAAGCATTGATGGATCTATAATTCTCAACTCAAGGAACTATAAAATTTGATAGTCGCGTAGGCAGACACTAGTTGTAGTAATGAATATCTTAGCAATCAACCGAAATGCTAACGAAATAAATACACAGAGACATAGAAGTCGTTTCAAAATTAGACGGTGAACTTATTAAATTATAATTGCAATAATTAATACTTTCAGTCGCCAGTTGCGAACTAGTTCCACTAATTTAACTCGGTTAGCTAATTTATCCGCTATTTAGTCGGCGAACGTGAGATCCATATCGCTTACAGTGCAGTTTAAGTTACCTTCGAGTTGCGCATCGGTTCGCAGCGGGCGGCCTGTGGTTTACCGGCGGGGGACATAATACAATTTGTTGTTTAGGTAACAATTAGCAGGTTTAATATTGACATGTTAATTTGAATACCATAATCGGCTATATTAGAGAAAATCAGGAAAATTTACATGTATAAACACAGACCCACCAACAACAGTTTTTTATTTAATTACAAAGCAACGCTTTCATTTTCTACAAGTAAACTACTGAATAGTGTATCTCAGGGTCTTGGATTTGATTATTATTAATGATTAAGTCAGTTACAGTACACATTATTTATGAAATCTTCCAATCTTTACTAATATAATAAATGCGAAAGTGACTCTGTCTGTCTGTTTGTCTGCCCGGTTTTCACGCCTAAACTTAACCGATTTGATGCAATTTGGTATAGGTATACGTTGAACTTCTAGAACGGATTTAAAGGCTTCTATTTGTTTTGTGAAAAAGGAGGAATGGGGGTAATACCGCCCTTAGGAGTTTATATGGAAAAATGATTATTTTTTAAGTAAGATAAATGAAATTTGGTACAAATCTAGCTTGGAACTGTAAAATATAAATACTTTTTGTGTCGAATATTAGGGGAGATTGTGGTAAACCGACTATAAAAGTATGTAGTCCACGCGTGTCGGGGGCACGGCTAGTACTTGATAAAAATAAAATTCTTGATTTTTATCATGTAGGCCATATGCTCTTTAAAGGACACATTACTAGATCTAACAATATTAAATAATAAATATTGTACAACAACATAAAAAAGGGTTTAATTGGAATAACATACTGAGAACATCAGAAATACAAAAATAATCTTTAATACTTTACCTATAATTCACCTGTATCGAATTTTCTCGAGCTATAACCATCACATACTAATTATACGTCAAACAAAAACATACTCAAGCAAGATGTATTTCGACTGTATCTCGTATAAACGAGCATGCTCATTTCCAAGAAAGGGGGTGATCTCGAGCAGTTATGAACAGTGATTGGCGGCAAACCCCAACAGCATTAACAAAGCGTTCGAATCATGCCGCCGCATTATACATTCCCTCTATTACGCCGAGGAACGCTGAAGATTTAGTTAAGACGAGAGATCTGTTTGAATTATACACAAACATCCGTAAGCATAAGTGCAGAATTCTGCCAAGGGGATAGAATACTGTATGTAAAAACTGACACAACTCCCCTACTCATACATTATACAGTATCTGCTTACTTACGATACGTACTTTCAAACTTCAGAAGAACTAACTTAAAGGCATATTATAAATACTAAAATGAAGGGAGCTAACTCTTTAATACTGATAAAAAGGTCTGTATACTGATATGCTATAATTGATAGAAGCAGTTCTAAAAAAAGTATTGGTCCCGCGACTCGCGCAAACACACTATACATAAAACATACAACGATACTTAGACATTTCCTTCCATACGGGCAAAGAATTATCTACAAACATTCCAAGCAACCTGTTCCTTGATAAAGGACTGCTCCGTATCTGATTCGATACACATCTACGCGATATCAAACGATCAGTCTCTGGAGCCAAAAACGCAAACAATCTATGCAAACAATGTAGCTAAAAGTTCATTTGCAAAGCGGTGTCCATAATTCTATTCAAAAAGCGCAGATATAGGCTCGCCATAAGAGGAAGTCACGGGTGTAATCGTGGCCATCGCAGCGGGCCGCGCGGAGCTGGCTGCGAGAACATTTAAATTATCAACAAGTTAGATCCGAGCCCATAATCACACCGTTCATTTGTAAGTTAGCCAACTAACAGTACCGCACGGCCAACGAAAGTATCGCCATCAGATAGCGGGGGACGCTCAAGCTCAATATTATTCAGAACTGAGAAAAACAATCGTGCCTCGTTAAATTGCGATAGCGAGTGCGCGATTGCCCGCATCCAGTTCCTTGCCCAACCCTCATCTGTACGATCCCGTAGAGAATGTGGTATAGCGCGTTTGCATGTTCGAGTAACAATTGGCAATATCCAGAGATTGTGAGGCACGGACAGTCGATCAAACGTTAACGGTCTCATGTCAAAGGCGCAGCCCTAATTACGAGTGAAGTTGGAACTACTAAAGAGACCTTTACCGTCAATGTATCAATCCCAGGTAGATAGAGCGAAGCGATCGAGCCATGCTAATGAGGCCGGCCGGTTAAAAGGGACAATTGGTTGGCAGCAACTGCGAAGCTATCTTTCAGACATTTAAAGGCTGTATTTCTTGTGCTCCTGGACAGGAATAAGAATGAAAGACGTTGATTAATCGATTTCTAACTTTTAGTACAGTTACTATCTAATTATACAGCGAAACCCAATTGAAAATGCAAATACAGAAAATAGGTGTATCGGCTGGAGCATTAATTATGCTGTTAAATGAAGTGTGGACGGTACAAATGGGCGAAGTTAGACGGTTCATTCGTCGCTTACGTCAATTTCCTACTAATAAACATTAAACAAACAGTCGACGGGACCGTTGTGAGCGTCTTAACGTCGTTGCGCAAAGCAATTAGTTCGACATTCGGCAGGGTGACGAGAAAAAGCTTCACACCAAACAGCTCTTATACCTATCAGCCAAAGATTTAAATTTGTTACTAGAAAATAACTGAGCTCTTAAACTCAGTCGAGATTGATTTTACTGCCAGCGAATGTTTATATCCAGAAAATCACTTGGGATACTCATTTTCTTTTACTGCTTATTGGAAGCACTCGGATAAGGATTGATGCTAAACACACAGTGCAATAAAGTCGCGAGAATTCGTCCATAAACAAAGCGGAAGAATGTGGCAGTAAGTTGAATGATAATGTAAATCTCATTAATCCGATAAATCTGTTGCGAGTGGTATCGGGCCAAAGTATACAAATACGAAATTGATTGCGTTGTGTGGCGTGTGACATTTTGTCCGCGAGGTGGCGGGGCGGCGGGCCGCGGGCGGGTTTCACGCTGACATTTGAATAGGACTGTCTCGGCGTGTAGCGGCACCCGACGACGGCGAACGAGAGGCGACAATGTTCCACCAGCGCCGAACAACGTTGCCATTGAAAAGAAAATTTACTTTTATTCAGTGGCTGACAATGAGGCACCTTATTTTTCAAGCGCTCAGCCCAAACGCGGGAACTAGAGGAGTAAAAAAATATTTTATAGCATTTCAATTCCTACGTCTAACGAATTTGTATTGATAATTTCAATCTCGTATTAAAAGTAACTATATAATAACTGCACTAAAATTCAAAAGTAGCATTACGATGTGTAATGACTACCCAACATTTCAACATAGGGGAATCAAACGTAGTCACGAGCTAACTGAGATCTCTAGTCGTTTGCTCGGGCGACGCCATGAATCTTCATCTTCCCTCGATATTATTTTATCACTAAGACACACCACACTAACAGTATCGGGACTACGGGCGAGGGTTTAGTTTCACGATTGAATCACTGGCTTCCATGCCGTTAATAATTAAAATCAATCTTCACTACTGAAATGTTGGTACAAATTTATTCGTTTTTTATGAAGAAAGGTGAAGATTAACAAAATCTCCTGAGCAGATGCCGGTCAGCTCCCGAGCAAGGCTGATATGCAACTCGGACAAAAGGGTCCCGTGACGGCTGCCCGTCAGGAGATATTTTGAAGAAACAGAAAAAATTCATCTCCCCTTGCGGTGTGGGACTAGAACCGACGACCTTCACGACCTACGCGTGCTACTCTTCCAACTGAGCCAACCGCAATTTATCGACGCCGATGATTTGTTCTGTTGTATTAACCTCATGCAAAACCATTACAATTAATACAATTGGTGTATATACATAATTATTATGTATATACACTAATTGTATTAATTGTCTACAAGTTTTAAGACATCGAGCATAAACATAAATTTAAGTAATACCTGTACTTCAGACACACATACTTAATACTTAGAAAATAAAACAATCTTATACTTGCACGCCAATTTACTCTATAGAATGTAGACATATAACTCTAGACATGTTTTAAAGGATAACGATAGAATACTTGAAGATGTTTATCATAATCATGACTCGAGTACAAATTATAATGTTTATTACACAAACATTACCCCTAGCGAACTATAGATGACTAGGACAGAAATTTCCGAGGAGTCATTTAAATAAATTACAGTTAGTTTCAATTATTAATTCCTACAATAGTAACATTTAAAAAACAACACAAAATGCACATGCCACCGCATACTTATACCACATCCAGTCTCTAAAACTATTTATCCACTTTGCTAAATCATTAAAAGTTGTTTAGTACATACATAACACGTAGTTTCAAGGAATCAAACAATTCCAAATTCAACCTGTATAGTCGGTCAATATTGATAAATGTAAAATCTTCATGAATCTTTCATCAGTGTAAGGAACGATAGTACTATGTTACTACATACGTGACTCCACATAGTAAAACACATTTGAAACGATAAATGCGTTATAACGCTTCTGCCTTAGATTATCAGAAAGGGATACGTGTCCTGAAATAATGTTATGGCTTCGGGCGCCGCCTACCAAGGGTGCTGTTAGGAAACTACTAAAGTAATGCCTCGTGTTCGAAAACTATGGCTTCCCACCCTAAAATATTTACAACACAGACAACATAGACAATGATCAGGTACTAAGGCAAAAGATGTACTCCTATAAATATTTTTAACAAACAGAGACACAAATCAAATACAATCTATGAGTTACCAGGTTTCCGCAGTTTACCCCGCGTGGATTTATTTCAATTAATTTGTTTAAAATCAAACAGCAACAATTTAGCTTCTATCGGTTAAATCATAATAATGAGCGGCGTGTCCAATTTCAGCGTATACTCGTATATCAGGCAATTAGTAATGTTTGCCTTTTATTAAAAGGAGATTTGAAGTACCTAAATAATTCCCGCTACAATTTTTTCAAACAAATATCCGCATTTCTGATTTATAGTTGAAACGTTTATGTACTCATTAAAAAAAACACAAAAAACGACAGACAAAAATGTTTATAAATTACCATGTCTGAGAAATACACATCACCGCAAATCTTCCAATGCAAATCAAAAAAACTTTTCCCCGAATAACCGTAGTCATCTCCTTAAAAAAAATTAACGCACTTCGTGATTAATTAAGACGGATGCAAACAAATTTCAGTATGATCTCGGAATCGGCTCGCAACGTAATCACAAGCCGAGGTGCAGTAACCTATGTAAATCCGAACAGCGAGGCGTCCATTCTGCTCACTCCCGAGTTTCTGGATTCCTCTGCAGTTATGTGAGAACTTCGCCAAACACAGAAGCTTGCGAATTGTTTGTATATATTTGTATAAGAAATGAGGAGCAAGCAGGAAGTGTAAACTTTTTAGTTGCGCAGATAAAGGTATAAGACGACAAAATTATTTCTCCTTCGCCGTAAAAGCGATGATATCGCATTTACGCCTTTTGGTCGGACTTATACGGCAGAAATTAACTTGTAACACAATAAATTATGTACCAATTATGCGGCCGAGAGATTTATGTGTTTCAATCGGGATTCTATTTAGTCTTTTCCTTTTAATGCCCTGTTGTAGCAATCGACGAGACACAGAGCAATAAGAACGATAATAATTAAATGGGAAATAAACCAGTACGGCATAAATTATCATTAGATATTCAGCTTCTCGGTTTTAGTGTTGCTTCACCGTGTACTTGTAATGAAATGTGAGGTAAGGTCTGGAGGTGGAAATTATTATCATTTTAACTAGAGCCTGCGGGTTTTCTTTTAGATTTAGTATGTCAAGTATTTTTACTTTATATCATACTAACTGCACCATGTAGAAAATATTAAGAAATAAAAACAAAAATATAAACAAAATGTAAATAATTTACTAAATCAAATAATTTTTGATAACAGACGCGATGTTCTTTTACTGTCGTATTTTCTCGGTTTTAATTTATATCAAAGCAAAAAAACACCTACTGCAAAAAAAATATTCAGATTAAAATATGTATAGTTTATGAAAACAAAAATATTTTATAATTTTCACACGTCCTTAGTAATTTCATCACAATGTGATCAATGGTTTTGGAGTTCGCAGAGGACAAATTTATTAATATTGATTTCTATTTAAAAATACAGTTAAACAATTTTCAATTAAATATGTCATGGGTACATTTGGCTCAAACCACATTGAACTTTTAAACCATCATAGCAGTTTAATTTTTTAAAAGTCATCGCCACACATTGCTCTTGCGCAAAGGTGTGAGACAGGTGTCAATATGACGCTCAATTTCTTTCTTAGACATCAGGCGATGCACACCGAATAAACTAGCGGTATGTCAGCATCAACCGTTTGCCACATGTGCATACAACAGCACGTGCAAATAAAACTAGCCCCAAGGGTTCCGTCCTATCGAATGCAAACAGACTTTACAGTTAACGCCTGACGATGTGTAAAGATTTATTTGGAATGTGATTGCTTACAACTGCATATACCTATATATGGACTTGAATGTTCTAATCTAACAAAAATATTTCCGTATAATATATTTTTTGTTTCAAAGTACTTTTGTGTGATCAAGTATAATATTTACACTGGATCACACTGGTAGAGCTAGAATGAATAGAATGGAAACTCGAGTATCTTGCGGATATTTTTACAATTATTAGAGCTTATTTTAATTTTCAGTGAAACATTTATTTTATCAACGCAATCATATTTAAAGCTAATTACTCTACCACACAGCTACTACTCTACACACTACTCTACTCTACAGCATAGCGAGACTACACGTTAATAGTACTATCTAGTGTACTTATTTTTATTCTAGAAAAAATATTTCTGTCTATTGATACCCTTGGCTAAATATTTTAGGATAAAAAGTTCCGTTTAAACATTCACCGGACGGACCTCTGAAAAGGCTTTAAAGAGCGCACGCGTCCAATATGCCGCGGAACTGATACCCACCCATATGTCCCGGTTCGTTTGCAACAAAATCAATACGAATAGTAATAGAAACAATTTACATTTGTCGATTTGTCCTAGTTAAGGAAGCGTGGCGGCAATAAATATGCAAATGGGAATGTACGGGTTCGTTTCTTGGTCCGTAGGGCCCAAGGCTAAGGGTCGAGTCCACCACCTGCACAGCTAATTGCAGCGCCTCCCCGCCCATTCAACAGTTACACGGACAATGACCACATAGATTTACAACTATCAAATACTGTTACGGTAATACTGAGATGTTAACTGTAAAACAATCTATGATTTTATGTAATAGAAACGGATCTGGGTTTGTGCGAACGATGCATATCGTCAGTATTAAGAAATTATCAGATCTGGAAGGTTCACACTATGTAACACAACTTGTAAGAAATTCAACAATTACATTTTTAATAGCTTTAACTAGTACTACAAAGTACTACTACAGCATCATAATTAAAAGACTAAATGTTAATCAAATGCGCATTTATTGAATTAATCAATAATGCGACATAATGGTAATCTGTGTCCTGTGTTATATTTGTATACTTTGTCACATTGCTCGACTAAATAGAATGAATAAATTTATTTCTTTGATAAAATAAATATTTAAAACATATCGCTATAATATGTTGATGTAATTTGTGTTCATCAAACGCATCTTAGTAGGATCACAACAATTCAATTTCTTGAACGATAATTTGGTGAAAACACTTCCTTTAAAGCAGTCGAAGGCCTTGTTTCATGAAAATTAAATTACTCGCATCCACGCGTAAGCACGCATATTTCAAACGAACCTATGTATTTTACGTTTAGCATGGTTCCTTTGAAGACATTGTAGATAATCAGTAAGCAGGCGTAACCTAGCGCTTAAGGCAATTGCTATTGTTTATAAACAAGCCGCTAACACCTTACATGAAACAATACACTAGGAAGTTACAGTACGTTTGCAGCTCGCCACATAAATAATACATAGCCATTGCAAGCGTAAATGGTATAAAAATTACGTAATTTACAGCGCATTACAATGGATTAGGACTGAGAAAGTTATGTGCTATTTGAACTAATATTAAAAATCACAAAAAAAAACATTTTATGACATTATTTTAGTTTCCAATTTAGTTAACGTGACAAACGTGAGTGATTTGAAGTACCAAAAGTAAGACGTCATCAGGATGTTAGCTTAGCTTTATTTTTGAATCGAATAATATCAATGAAACCGATTTTGAGAAACAAATGCATTCCGTACGTGCATCACGAATCGTAAAATTTTATAGACACGTCAAAGGCATCGACGTTCTAATAAGCCATTTGTAATACACGACTAGACGATGCGACACCCAAATCGTCACAGAATACAAAAACCATAGGGCGTCGGTAAAACGGTCACGATAGCGATTATGTTAGGGCGACGAGCATGAAAAACCAATTCGGCGTTGTACCGTCGATTCATCACTTCCGTTGGAGAGTGTGGCGGGTCTTCGTGCGTGCGGTCACGCCGTTTGTACTAGGTCTTGGATGGTGTTTCGCATTCACCCTGTGAGTTATGAAAGCTTTGGATGAGCCGATTAACCAGCGATTATGATTTATTCTGTTCCTTGTAGAGCCCGAGAGGTGGTGCACGGTCCGTCTTATCTTAGTTAAGGTGGGATCGTACCAGATCACTTGTGGGTTCGAAAATGCATTACGGTTGGTACATTGGAGCGATTTGCTTCTGTGCTCCAAGACAAACTAGCTATACGGATCATAGACAGGCCCAACGGCTTAACATGCCTTCCGAAGAGCGGAATTATCATTCTTACCAGACAGATAATTCAGGCCTACAATGTTCTAACTAAACTGGGCAGACTTGTAAAGTGAAAGTGTTACATGCGGTATTTAAACCCATAACCTCTCGTTTTTTGAAGACAAACCACCACACCACTTTGGCAATTGAAAAATACCAACTCACAAGAAAATCTCCAAGTTATTCTACCACCACATTTTAGATTCTCGGAACAGCAATCTCACGATATCAATTTTCCCTCCATTTCTTTGGTACAAGCCAGTCGTTGATCTCTCGAACTGTCAGCGCGAAAGTTAGACACATGCGTATTATTATTGAAATGCGTCGATTAGAAGCCTCGCCAATTACCATCCGCGGCGAGTCTTAGCTCCGCGGCGCAACCAACAATTTCTACGTCGACGGCATTGAGTTACGAGCCGGCAGGCTGATGCTTTATTATCCGGTCCATCTCTTCCGCCCTTGTTGGTCCATGATCACTCGTGTCGCAGTCATAACGGTCCAACCGATACGTCCGCATTATTAATCTTACCATTGTATTAGCCAGTCTCGTAACATGTGCGCATTGATAACAGTAATGGTGATACTCAATGCGAGCTACGACTCCGATTGTAATTGTTGGACACCTTTTACTGACGTACAACGTTGCTCGGCCCTTAAATAATGCTTGAGAAACCCCTCCGTTGATTTTGAATCAACCAGCTGTTGATGCTGTATACATATGTACTATTAAATTGCAATGTAGATTTATATTGGAATGAGTAGTCGCATTTTTCTAGAAAATGGTACGTGTTTCAACGATAATACTGGTTTAAATACTTTAGTCTTCTAAGAATAACTCGCACTAAATTAATGCTGGGTTTTCTTAGCCTGATTGCGTGACTATCTCAAAATGAAACTCAACCCTGTTACAATCACAAACCACTACTATTTGCTCTCCACCAACTCAATTTCAACTGTTAGCGACGAATCAAGTAAATCAGTCAGTTTTCATAGAATATTTGATTTTATAAATTTGAAAACTGCCGGAACGTCAATAAAATTTTAAATGATGCAGGTGCAAACCATGCATAACTTTGTGCTATAGGTCTTAAATAAAAATAACAGAACATAAAAGATATCGTAGTTAAACTGCAGGATAGATATACACACTTAGCTCTACAAATCCTTTACAGAATTCTAGAAAGCTATGTTTTCATACGTAATAGTAAAAGTAGATAATAATCTGCTAAATCATGTTTGCGCAAGACCATTTCAACAATTCGCAGCATCATGTAATTGTTGTACGTTTAACAGGCTCCGGTACACTTCACGCATAACCAAAAGAGAGTAGGTTAACGGAGTGACCTATGAGAGTGACCAGTACCCACGTAACACTGAAGGTGCTCAATCGGAATAATTTGCGTGGTGCACGCCCACCGCCATCTCCAAGGCGGCGAAGTGTTCACCTACCCTCACTCCAATTATGATAACCATCACTCAAGGCGAGCGGAACGAAAGGGGGCAGGCACCGGTTAAAACGTAAAATTACTCTTCAAATTTTACTCGACGGCAGGCGCACAATAAAAAACAAATATTCTCATGGCGAGTATCGACGAAACGTGACCGGCCTTCGTCAAAATAGTCTGCTGTTGTCTTATTGGGCGGCGCTTCACATCGTACCCAAGTGCTAAAGTGTAAAACGATGCAGTGAAATTTATAAGCTACGCGTCACGATTATTGAATAATGACTTTACGCGTCAACAGATTACTACCTAATTTAATTTAGACGCGTTTCACGACGACAGGGACATATTACAGTCTTAATAATTTTCGAATCAATTTCGTTATTACTGCAACTATTTACGATTTCGCAACCCATAAACGATAAATGATTAACGATATCGCCTATTTGCATCCATCGGAACCTAACTAGCGGAATGATTCAACGGAACGTATTTTAAAACGATGAAATATTAGGTGCGCCTTATTTATATGTTGGCTCGTTAAGTTAGATCGCCGAGGGGAGTGTCCATTTGTATCCCGGTGTCGATCCGTGTAAAAACACACAGAGAGCGCGCGTTACAACAAATTCAACAAACGACCGGCCGTCATCTATCAAAAACGCTAACGAGTTGGTGCCGCGCCGGTTCACAATCACTGCGTCCAATAATACGCGATGATGCCGGTGAAATCACTAAACCAGCCTCTAATTTAAACATGGAAGCGACATCAAAACAGTGTCGCTTTATGCCGCCGTTTGTCAGACTATCAAAGCAATTTATTACTAACGCAAAGAGATTACCTTTAATAACACACGACAAGCAGATGAAAAAAAAACGAATGGTATTATTATTCAATCGTCTGGTACGACTCTGGCTAGATTTAAAATATTACATAACATGACATAAAGTTTCAAAAAGTTTCCATATGAACCTTTTCCACACAAAAGCTATAATAGCAGATTCTTTAAGTTAATTATCATTAAGAGACGGATAAAGTATGAGACGACAGTCTCGAACGCTGTTGAAAGATACATATTTCGTGCAAAGTAAAATAGAAATCAGAAATCTTTTTATTCATGTAAAATAATCAGTAATACTCTTATTTATGATTGGTCGAGTTAAACCAAATGATGCTACACAATGTGTTACTTGATTGGAGTATGGAACAGTTGTTTCACATCTCACTGCTGTCTAATCCTAAATATTTTAACTCCAAATATATTTTTTCGTCTATCTGAGAAATCCTAACGCTAATTTTCAAACCTCTGTATCTTAAGAATTTACCAGATAAATTCCAAACTCTGGACCAGAGGACAATAAATTCCAATTCAATAAAATTTATTCTAAGGTAGAATTTTCATTCTCAATAAAATTGTCATAGGTAATTTAACAAGGACAACTTGAATGGAACCAGATAGTATTCTCGTTCATTCTCGTCACTTATTTATTACGTTTATACAGGGTAACTACAATACGAAAGTGTCTAGCCATGACCATAGAGAATGTCACTTCGCCGGCTTTAAAAGCTCTACCATTTTAAACTACGGTTCCTTAAAGAGACACTTTACATTTATTAGACACAAAATGTAACTTAAAATATAAAAAGGTACATCGTTTAAATGTTACGATGTATTCGCTCTTACTGTTACACATTATGCTCTATTTTTAATTTACACTAGTAATATTTTGAACAGTTAATATGCTTGTGCTTAATAAATCTTTACACGTCACTTTTAGAAAATAGCAAGCTTGGTTTGGTTATTTTTTACACACGCAGCAAGCCAAGAAAAGTAAGTAAAATAAGTCATAATGGTCACATATTTGTCAGCTTTTTCCTTTAAGATAAACTAATATAGCCGTGAAATAGAACAGAAGCGACAGCAAAAAATAGTTCTTTCTTCGCTACTTTTTACACATGACAACCATGTGTACACAACTTTCGCTACAAAAAAAAAATTATCGATACGCGAGTCTATTCAAAAGCCGCCATATGCCTCGGTCATTATTATTTGACTTGAATGGAGCATTCGGTTAGCTAGAGGAAATTAAATTATTTGGTTGCCTCTATAAGGGACTGTTAACTTTTTCCATTACTTTTTTTTCAACACCTCACCCTCTTCGCGAGTTGATAATTTTTTCATTTGCAGTTTATTCAACGGTACCACGAACGCCCCCACTTTTTATGGGCGTAGTTTTTAAAGTATAAAAAATTAATATCGTCAGTTTTTATTATGGTGCATTTTACGGCCCAATTTTTGTAGCTGCTTTCGTTTACGGTGCCTTTAATTAACAGCAACATGCCCCAAAATGAAAAGGTTAATAAGAAGTTGGATCGTCAGAGTAGGTATTGTGATTGTGAATAAAGAATGAAGGTCTGGTCATCAAGGAATCCTTGCGGGGTCGGGAGGCGGCCACAACTAGCTAAGCCTATTTAGTCAGTAACAAACGGGTCTACCGGTGGAATCCAGCTAGTTAATTACGCGCCGACAAGCTAATGGTAAGGATATTCTTTCTCATTACCGTAGCGGCAGGCTCTCATTAAGCACGTATATGTCACTGGTGGCGTTTGTTACCCCGGTGGGCGCTCGTTTGTCGCCCGACGCCGCCTGCGCGCGACGTTTTTCAACGTGACGTAATAAATACGCGTCAACGCACCTGTTTTGCGCGCGTATTGACAAATTGCTCAAGCCCGTGATTGCTCGCGATTTTTGTTTTGTGAACTTTATAGCCAGTCAGCAGAGTAAATTAATGGCCAGTATTTTGATTGCGATATTACCGTAATCCAGGGAAAATAAAACCACGGCGGCGTGAGTGAGCGATAGGGATCAGAAAATATTGTATGTTATGTTCAGGACATTATTTATTATGATCTCAAAGCGACTGGGCTCCTTTAGTAAAAACAAAGAGGATTGTCTTTGAATAAATCCAAATGTAAGATGGTTTTTCTGTTTCAATTTTACGTAATCCTATAATATTAAGATATATTTTGACCCAAAAAACATATCTTAGAAAGTTCAAACACATTTCTGACATCTTATAAAATTGAATTATTCTGAAGCGGGTTGAAAACAGCGTTACCCCAAAACGTCTCCATAACCATTCGGCCAATTAGGCACTTCCGTTCTCATAATACTAGCAAAATTGACATAGGCTTAAGTTGTCTCCTCGCAAACTCGAGCGTATCAAATTTCAATTTGCATAATGATGTAAAAGCTCATACGCCGATACAGGCCGGGGCGCGTGTATTAACGTGATTCAACGTTACACGACGGTACGTGACGTATCTAAGCCGAGCGTCGCCGTTTGAGCCGTTACAGCAAATCAATGTAGTTTATACGCGCCACAAAGATGCGCCTTAGTAGGTACATAACATGTTTTTAAAACAGTTTTATTATCTTTCAAACATTTCTAAATCGTTATGATTTTATCCGAAAAACGTCAACTGAATAGCAGGACTTTATGCCACTTGCATTTTTCGTCTTCTTACAGTAATGACAAGGTCTGTACGTTTTGCGTGGGGCTGTCTTACTCTGCGTTTTATGTTACATGGCGGCTATCTATGTATCTATATGTATGGCTATATCTTTCTACCCCATCAGCCTCGTGTATATATCAAGAAAATCATAGCATAGCTCTCAAGAAACAACTGGTTACATCCTTTTCTTTGATCAGTTGAAAATGTAATATGAATAGGTAGCGAGATCGTACCCAATTGTATATATGTGTTACATAAATAATTCGCAGACTCTCCACTACTGACGCTCATACAACCTGATCTTTTGTGGAAGCTGTTATAAAGCAATTTTAAAAATACACCAATGTAAGACCACATCATTTAGATACTACACAAACTATTGTGTAGTAACTTATTAGCGTTTGGATATTTATCTGTTAAAATAAGTAGTTCATAAAAAACTGTGATTAACGTCAGAAATCTTGATTAAACACATTTAACTTTAATTCCTGTTTTCGTTGTAACTTACATAGCATGAACACTACTATTAGATAAATAATTGTAGGAAGGACTTAATACAACACTGCTTGACTGTGCGATTATTTCCGATATGCAAACACGTAAATAGATATATTAAATAACAATTCTCTATTGCAATATTTCCACAACGGTGTACTAGCTCAAACAGACACCATAACTAAGCGATATAACGCAAACGTTACGTGACGTATCTACGCGAGCGGCCGCCGTCCGTCAACGGCTATAGGCGTGCAGAGATCGTACCACTAAATTACTATTATCGCTAAATACATGTTATGTATTTGCCCTGGTTCATTGAACAAAGGTTAATGTTACATAGAATGTTAAATAAATTAACAAATAATACGTTTAAACTAATCGACTACATGATGTTTAAGTCTATTTCGTTTTTCCATATCTTACAATTATTAAGTTGAAATGAAGTTTTTAACCAACATTTATTTTGCAACATGTTTGGCTCATTTGGTCAATGTAAAAGTCACATAAAATCACGCTAAACTCTTTGGTTTGGTTTGCATCGAGTCCAATCAAAACAAGTCGTTAAATATGTGCTCTCAAATTTCAGAAACAATATTAGTACATAGGTTGGCAAGCTCAAACTGAAACTGTATGTAAACGAAATAGCGAAAACGCATGTGCAAAATGTACGGTCGTCCGTACGTCAAAGTAAACATTCACAATTCGATATTAGTTCTTATGCGCTTGGCATAAGGGCGGTACAAAGGCCAGAGTGTAAAGTCTGACGTGATTGCTCTATATGCACGCCGCCGTACGTAAACGATTATGGACAAGCGTGCAGCGTACATCTCTTAATCACTAAATAGTTAAACAAAAAATATTTCTTGTGGACGTATTCTAACTGACAAGCAAATTTATTTATAACTAGCTTATTATTGTCCGCAATTCTGTTTACGTAATTTGGGCATGAAAAGTATTATATATGTCTAATATAATTTTTTTCTAATTTCCAATTTTTTAAAACTCTATTTAGTTGTTTTGACGCGTACAACTAACCAACATACCAACTAGACTAAGAAACTTTCGCGTTTGGATATTACTTAGAATAGTATACATTTTTGGTTTTAGGCAGTTTACAATCTAATTATGCATACAGATTCTATTTGAATAGAAACCATGGACAAAACCGTAAAATATCCTCGAAAGCATAAAATAAACATATACACAAACACTTATATTGATACATCACAGCACCAAAGCCATTGAATGACCCGAGCAACGCGCCAATAACTCGGGCGCAGTAGTCTTTTGTAACAAAAGCACCCGAGCGGCCGGTCGAACAAACGCGGGTGGTCCCAGCAGGACACTACTTACAATGCCCATAACTCAATGATTCGCGCGAATGTTAACTAACATCGCTTATCCGACGCGACATTCAATACCTTACACCATGGAGGAAGCACTAAAACAATCTTAGTCAATTTTATCACAACATCATTTAAACAGAGAAATATTAAATCCCACAATCAGATGCAAAGCACAACTGCACTTACGTATATTAAAGCTAGTGTTAAGAATAATTCCACAATAATGAGAAGGCTCGAGATTGCGTGACGGCGAATTAAATGACTTTGCGGTTAGTTTCAATTTGCGGCCACGTTGCTTGTTAGGAGTTGCCATAAAAAGTGTTTATGGCAAGACGCTTGTAAAATGACATAAAAATATATGATGACTAAGAAACATGCTTGATTAAAGGAACGGTGAGAGTCGATGCTAAAAGTTGTCACATAAAAACGGGTAAGTAATTGTAAATTGATTTATGTAAAGGTGACAGGGCAATTTTAACGGAGTCTTATTTCTGTGAATTTGTGAGAAAACTAGCAGTGAACAAGAGAGATGACTGACCACCAACGGTGTGCCCTAGTAGACACAAGATATTAGCGTCACCTTGTTTATTACACTCTAATATTTCCCATATGGTAATCGTGACATTCAAGTTTCTTTGCGGTAATACAAACAGTTCGAAACAACGAAAGCAACACCACGAAGTTATTTTATCTGGAATGGTTATTCATGTTTATCAAATTATATACAAACACCTCCGTAAATAAGACGAGCGACCCAAAAGGGTAAAGCCATATATTTTCTAATGACTTCCCCGTATGAGAATTAATTTTAATAATGAGATTAGCACCCATGTCCTGAGTGAATTACTTCAAATGTCCGATTAACCCGGAGAGGGCGGCTAGGCCCAACGCAGTAACCGCAGTGTAAGGGTTGGACGTACTGTAAAACCGTATACATACCCGTAACTTAGCCCTGTCCCTTTCTCTATAATCCCATAGAGGGTCGTAAATTTCCAGTACAAAACCTGATTTCGACTAAACGTAGATATGTTTACCCCTTAACAACTATACGCATTGCGCCACAGATACGGCTAACTTACTAAAACAACGACCTAATAATTAATTTAAAGCGAGGTACCGTGTAAGTAATAAAGGGCCTTAGAGTCAGTTGCCGATTCGAGCTTGAGCTATTACCCATTTAATGAAGGATACAAGACAAACTAGCTTCGAAGGAAGCCGTGAGAGGGCCATCTCCGAGGCTCGAAAGCACTTCGGTAATAGCAGAGTACCTACTTGCTAAGTAGTTAGACTTATTCCGATGTGCAGTGCTCGGTAGGTAATACACTTAGTAAGCGTGTTTGTTTAGAGGCAAATGCAGTTGTTACGGCTCTTAGTGCGGCGGCTGCAACTATAACATCGGATTAAGAGGTTTATAAACTTAGATCGTGTATAGTGCGCGGGAGAAACTGCGCGCAATAAGAAAGTCAATTTAGTTCGCTAACGAGATTGGATGAAAGCCGAGGAGGTTGATTAAGCTCCATTAGGAGCGGAGCGCTCGGCGACATTCCGCGCCAGACCGCAACGTCACGCAGGAGCCTAGCGATTGGCCCGTTACTGCAATCGACACCGATTTACATTAACCTAACTACACCAATGAGTAAGAATCTGCATGAACTGATAATGTACGGTTTGTATTGAAAATTGTTTGAGATTTTAAACATGGATTTAACTTCATATACTGTACATTGCTGGTATATTAATAAGTTCAAATCACAACACAAAGATCCAAAACGATACTATCATTTCGTACTTTAAGTTCACCAATATTTTAGTTTTATCAATAGAATTACTAAACATAGATCCTAAAGAGGATGTAAAAGGTGCAATTATTATCTGGTTAACTTAAAAATATTCGTACTTCAAATAAGCAAGTAAGTACATTTGTATTCTATATTCGGCGAACATTGATTGTATCGTTTTGATAAGATAAAATTTTACGCACCAGTAGCGGTTTTCCTGCTGTAAATATAGACATATTTCTTATCTAGATCAAAATTATAATACTATTCGCTTTACTAGAGCTACATATCGCCTCATATTTTAGATAAAGCTCGCATTTAAATATTCATAACCGTTTATCCAAGATAACAAAAAACCAAGACTTGCAATGCAAAATCGTGATAAATTAAAAAAAGTGAGATCCACTCCGATACCGCTATCTTACAAGCTATTTATTTGCATGAATAGTGAAACTTTATTTAAATATGCGTAGTGTGTAAAACATTGCATTTCATCGAGTATCGGGCGTGCGAACGCGAGCGGTACGCGGTAACGACGGTCACGCAATCGGCACCGCAGATGCGTCGGTGTCGGAGATCGCCGTGTATTATAATTGTTTAATTTGCATTCATAATGGTGGCTAACAAGGGCCGATTGCGATCGGCTAGTTCGCGCCGCAACGACAAGTTGATTCGAGCCGATCGCGCTCCCGCGTACCGTAGTGCCGCGCCGACATGTCGATGAATGTTTAATACTGTTTATTTCAATTACTACAATATTAAGTAGACGCTGCAAATATATACCCCTTCCAATCAGTTGTTGAAAACTTTTTAACTGCTCCCATGGATTTTATTCCAAAATGTATTACTACTAATCTTTCGAATTTATCATTATGACGATTAACAAATGATAGTATCTTTGGTTTTAATCATGACTAGTTGTGCCCACGACTTCGTTCGCTTGGACTACAGGGTTTTTCCATATATAAATACTTTCATGGTCGCTGTTACCCCTATCTCCCCTAATATTCAAAACCAAAGTAGCCCATATTTTAATCCAAGTTTCACACATTTATTTTTGAAAACGCCTATATTTTTTTTAAAGAACGAAATATAACAGATCAAAATGTGATATGGCCAGAATATAAAAGTAAGCATATGTGTAAGACTTAAGACCAATATAATAATGTAAAATTATAAAAAGTACATGATTGAAAATAAATGTTAAGTTTAGGATCTATAAATCTGAGACAACTTTGTTTCTTAAATTACCAACAGACACACAATAAACACCATGGCATTGTGCCTAGTTACATCGCGCTGGCAAATTTTTTCTCCGAATACCTACGTATAAGACGTGACGATTATTTTATAAGTTTGGCTATCCACTAAAACCTATCGTGTACCTACTTATATTGAGCTTTTATTTAATCAACCAGTGCACACTCGTTGCGACCTTAACCAGTGTTTAACAAGATACAGAATAGGCTATTACCAATTAACATAAACATTTTTCGCATGCAACAAACTATCGATACTAATCGATAATATGAAGTTAAAACGCGGTCCAGCACTGATTGTCATCCAACGGGATGGCTCACAGTTAATTACAGTTATTAGAGAAGTTGCTAGCCCTCAGGAGGCCACCGATCGGAGGCCAGCGCAAAACGCATGCGCGACGTTATTCATTACAACTTGTACGGACAAGAAACGTTTGAATACACATGAATAACGACGTTGGGGAGCAATTAAACAAGCTTTATTCATAAGTCATGTGTCGCATTTAATTCACTGCTTAAATCTCCTAGGACAGTTTGCGATCTGATATCCCGCCGCGGAGGCCAAAATAAATTTCCAGACAATAAGGGAGACTGTAATTATTCACGACTGACTATTTCTGCTGCGAACCTGTTGAGAATATGACGCCTCGTTTTTCTTAATGAATGTGAATTTGCTTGCGACTTGTCTGCATATCGGTTCGTTCGTTGACATGCGAAGTAAAATAAGGCAAAAAATAAGAAATAACATGCTTGTGTGATAAATAAGATATCATTTGCCTCATGAATGGTTATTAATTTATTTATAAAGTTGTTACTTCTTCAATTTTATATTTTATCTTAGTTAATTGCATAGTTAGTTACAAGCCATCGTAGTCTGCAAACTTTAGTAGGTATATTAATCAAGAATACAAAACGTCGAAGGACGGATAGTTAAAACATCGGATGGTTCGTTCATCAAGAATAGAAAGACATACTTTAAATAAGCCAAGTGCATCATAACCTTATTACTAAATTACATTAAGTTGAAATTCGTTTTAAGTTCCGTGAGGAATTGAGGACAAATCCCTTCCACGGTAACCAGCGCAGGTATTCTCTAAATAGTCCGCGTTAGATCTCAGAAACTTAAATACAACAACCTCAATGGTATTCATATTGCAACATACAAACGTAGAAATGGCAATAACAAGTCCAGTCGAGTGCGTGAATGCATTACTCGCAGTTTTAACAAACAAGGAATAAGGAGTTGCTCGGCCGGTGCATGAATGCACCTAGCTCGAATGCACGTAGGTGTTATTGTACTTAGTATTATCCCGGGGACTATTGTGGATTGTATCCCGACAATTCGCTCTGGAACACTTACCGAGGCGCGAGTAAGCGTTAAATTATGACGCATGGTTAGCGTCGTTTAAAGATGACTGGTTACTTTTTGTTTACGTTAGTTCGCAATACGAATATAATTTAGAAATGATGATGCAAACTACATACTTTTAGGCGTTTAAGTATTTAAGATTCACTTACTTAAAAAGCATATTTAAGGAAGCTTATGGCTAAGTTTAAATCGTGTTCAAGAAATAGTGTTTAAAACAACAGAATTTCTAATATATTCAGTGCATGGAAGAAGCTACCAGCTCATTGGTATGTACAACATATTATAACGTGTTAAAATTTATCGTTAAAATGAGCGGATAAGCAGCAATAAACCAATTCATTAGAAACCTCGCTTGATTTGATAATGCGTTCACCAAAATTAAATATATTTAACAAGGTTTACTAAAATAAAACAAAAGTTACGGACCAATAACAGCTAACTGTATTAATTCTTTTAGGTTCTGCTTCAAATTACAGGAAGCAAATAAAAAATATACGTTGCAAAATAATCCCGAAAAGGTCGAAAATTAATAACATTTCACGACGACATAACGTCACAAAAGGTCCCACGCGTGTCACAAAAACCCTATGAAATGTTCAGTTGAAAATATGAAAACACGCATGGAGAGATACAATTGCACGTGTAGCAGATGTGTTTAATTACTGACCCGACAAAATCTCGGAAAGAGTTGAGCTTCATTACGGACACAATGGACCAGGCCTCCGCCGGCGATAAAGTAAATAAAATATCAACATGGTGCTAACGTCCGCACATAAAATGATAGGAGGCGTGCGCTAATATTTGCTTTAATAAAGTTCAGACATTTTATAAAAAATATACGCGCCCCACAAAAATTAACTGCCTGCGTTAGGCCATTTACAGCGGCGGCAAGCGGCACCTCGCCGTAATATTATCCAAACAAGATCCCCAGAGAGAGAGGGTTAAAAAATACCGTAACACATGGCGACGTTAATTTAAAATTAAAGTAAGATTATTGCGGGCCTCGGGTCATAATTAACCTACTTATTTCCAGCTGAGGACTATATACTGCCAACAAAATTGCACCTGAACTTTTAATTTAGTCGTTAAAAATACCTCATTTTAAAATCAGATACCATTACCACCTCTACGCGAAAGAAACGCAATAACCGTTTCTGAAAATGATACTTAAACAGCTGGGACGATTGTAAATTGTGCGCACTAAGAATCGATGAAACTTAATACGGGCTTGTTCGAGAAGATAAGGATATGTAAGAGAATTTCATGAGAGGATTACATGAGAAGTGGCGAGTGAAAATTTTGAGAAACATACGCACCCCTTCGCCGGCCCACGCGAAACACGTGGGCGACCTGAGTACGAATATTGATGCACCCACGGCACACTGCCTCGATACGCCAAATCTAACAATATAATTGAATTAACATATCGTGATTTTGATACAGCGTATCGCAACGGCGTGATATTAAACCGACCGTAATGAGTTAGCTCATTGTATAAATTAAGTAAGTCGATGAATGACGAGGCAGTAACGAGATGCTGATTTGACAAACCATTGTTGAACGTATGAATTATTATTTATTCGTACCGTGAACAAAATCATACATTAATTAATATGGTAACCTGTTTCAAATAGCTGTCGCTTTTCAGCTTTATAACTATCAAAAGCCAGTGGGAAGCATTACAAAAATACTAAATATTAAAATGCAATATTTTGGTGTTATCCGTAAAAATAAGCTTGATAGTTAAACTAAAAATCAAATTTTGCAAAGCGATATTAAGGAAGACTTTCTTCAGTTTTCTTCGGTAAAATAAAATTTGGCAGTGAAAAACGCATTGCAAAATGTTCATACAACCAGAACAATAACTTTGGCCTTGTTGTGTTCCTGCGTGTAAGTAAGGTTTCCAGAGCCCCTAGGGAGTGGCTACATTAGTTACAGGGGTCAATCCTTTAAGGTAAGGGCGGCAATCCCAATAACAGCTTTATTATGCTGTACTTGTCGCCCTTATGCTAGGACTTCATTACCACTTAACATCAGGTGGGACGAGGTCAATCTAGAAGTGCAATATAAAAAAATCTCAACGAGTACTTTTTAGCTGTAACCTACGATTTGAAGGAATATTCGACGTAATGAAGCCGCACATCTCGCCTTACTCCTGCGACTGGGAGTGCTGAAACCGCGTCGGTGTCCGTCGCGGAGATTTACGATGCGTGCGCGCACCGAACACGCACCGCGACATCGCGCTAGCATGCGTGTCGCGTTATCGCCGTGACGCGACCGCGCGCCAAATTAACCAGCCTTATGAAGACATACTGCGACCATGTGCTTTTGAACATACGATTTATTGGATTCGACGAATTAAGCCGAACACTCCTGCGAACTCTCTTTTTTAAATTAATTGAAATCGCAATCGAGTGAGCGCTTTCTGAGTAGGTATGCATTCTAATAAAGCATTTATGAAATGTAACTTTGAATAAAAAGTGTACTAAAAACAAATGTGTACTTGAAAATAGGCTACTAAGATAAGATGTGTCTGACTTTTAAAAATCAGTAAAGGAAAGAGATAGAAAATAATTTAGAGCAAATCCTTTTAAACGGAACAATAAGCACAAAGATTATAAGCACGTGTTATAGGACTGGCGGTTCATAAATTCCTTTTGGTTCCGCGAGACATCCCTACTGGATGTGATCCATTTCAACGCACAATGAATACGAAATAAGAAATCAGCGCAACCGCACTTTCCCTAAGCAATTTTCTTTCATAGCCAATATTT
This sequence comes from Glyphodes pyloalis, assembly GCA_037074685.1. Lineage (NCBI taxonomy): Eukaryota > Metazoa > Arthropoda > Insecta > Lepidoptera > Crambidae > Glyphodes > Glyphodes pyloalis. The sequence continues at coordinate 5,174,344 of JAYKKO010000011.1, forward strand.
TAGCGGCTCCGCGAAAGAGGCGCTCCGTCTAAAATATGGACCGGCGCGTCGTTGAATTTTTGTTTAGTGTGCAATTTTGAACCCGACCAGACGTATATCACGTTTTTCGCAACTGGAAAGCAACCAAAATGGTGTAATAAATCTGAAAGTCTATTTTCATATAAAAGAAAACCGATTAAGGAGCTTTCCCGATAGCGATCGGTTGAATGAAGCTATATATTTTCATGATCGAGCGAATCCAAGATCACGGACGGCTGACGGCCGGTGCGTGAGGAAATTGAAAAGGGAAACGTTTCTTTTAATACCGTTGTCCTTGAACGGGACCGTTTATTTGCATTCCATGTTCTTGGTATCGTCCGCAATCAGTAACCCTCGTTTTGAAGCTCAGATATTTGACGTAGACAATTTTATTTAGCAATGACATGTAAGGACTGGTGAGGTGAAAGTATGAGAGTACATAATTACCTAATGCACGTAAATGTTCGCTTTGAATGTATACGATTTAATGAAACTCTTGGAAAAACATCACATACTTTTATTTGCGAATATAATTTGACGTAGTTTTCATAGATCCATAGTTCCATGCAACATACAATATTGGCCCGCATCATTATGTATATGTTGCAAAAAAGGCTTAAATTAAAAAAGCAAAGGTCAGTTTAATCTAATTCAAAATTTAATACGCGCGACACAAAGGAAAGCAAAGTGCTAACTTTTAGGCCTCAACTGTGCATTTATAATTTTAAACAATGTAACAAATAACTAACTTATGCTCATAAAAACATGGCAAATAAATTGACATTCTAATTTTACAATAGCAATACATAGCCAACGAAATTGTTATTTATTTTGAGGTAGATAGTACCTGCATGGCTCATGTTACTTCGGAATAAATACTATATTAAGTAGTTCATTCGTACGATATCCAAAAACACAAATCTTTCCTCCTACTATAAAGTGTATTACGACACTATAGAAGAGAGCCGTTTTTCTAACTTCACTTTAATCCAGCTCTAAATATGCGGAGCCAAAAAAATTCAATCACAAAATCAATTCTCACAATCAACAATTCTAACTCGCAAAAAACCATTGTGACTAAATCAATTCGCGCTAGTAAAAACGTGTGGATCTATTTTGAAAGCTGTCGTCGGACCAACATGATCCCCAAATCCGTCTGCGCGCTAACTAGGGATGTATCGCGACTCCGTCGAACCGTTTGTAGAGCAAATTGAACTGCAGCAAAGTTTACATCGTTGACTTTGCCAATAGCGAGACGTATTCGTACTTTGATCAAACATCATCCACTAAAGTCCTGTTTAGACATAGCTCTTAACGCGTGAACTCCACAGCTAATTTGTGATATTGATTACAGTTCACAGTTGCTGGGATTGAGACGTTTGAAGGCAATGTGTCTACCAGTAAATTTGCATCATTGTGTCTAGTACGGTTAATTATGAGGTTCGATCCCAGGTCATGTCAATATGGGAAACGAACTTTTCTATATTGTCTCGGGTCCGGGTGTTGTGGTACCGTCGTACCGGGACGGACTTTGTCCTCACGCCGTCTCAACGATCCCGGGTTCGATTCCCGGTCGGATAAATATTGAAAAAAAAATTTTCCATATTGACTTGCGTTTGACTATTCTAATACCATCGTTGGTTCTGTTTTCTGTAACACTTGTGCTTTAGCATCTTACCACAGACTCATATCAATCTATGTAATATTGTCCAATATTTGTATTTATATAGTAGATTATATTCCTAAAAGATTCTAACATCGCCCTACCCGCTGTCTGTATATCTTGTCCGTTATAGGTCTGTATCCTTTGAACCATAATACTATAGTGCGTATTAAAATGTTGCTATATGTTTCAATGTAACATTACACTATCCGGTAATTGTAATTTCAATATTATTATACGAACGGTTAATTCACCTGTTTTAAGAAAATAGAGTGGTAAATTTGATAATCATGTAAATGTGCGAGTCTAACTCAGACTTCAGCAGTATTTTATTTCTTTAGTACATTCAAACGCACGTCAGACCATACTAAACATTTTGAATTTTTTTACCTATAGCATAGAAAATAATATCGAACAACAAGTGTTTAACCGTGATGTACCATTGAGCATAAATCTTCAGCATATTCTCATCTGATTGCTATAATGAGATACAACATAAACCATTATGCCAATAAATTCCTTAACTCAACTGCCGCTACTAAAGTTGAGGTTATTCGTCTGCCAAAAACATTGTTTGATCCCTTATTTAATCGTATTAGTCATCCGTTCCACTGGCTAGCATCAAGCCGTGGAGTGACTCAGATACCTCATACAAGTCAATTACTTTTCGATTAACAGGGTTTATGCGAAACGAGTCACCTTACAGGTTTAGCGGTAACGTATTATATAAAGTGTAAGATACACTTTTCTACGCTTTAGGAATCCGAAATGTGGAAAAAATCGACTTTGCCTTTAGCGTAACCCCACACTAGCGTTCTTTGAGCGTCGACGCCCACGCAACGCCGACGCGACGTCGACGCAACGCCGACGCGTCGTCGACGCAACGTCGACGCGGCGCCGACGCAACGCTTGCGCAGCGGCGCGGTCGAAATGACGAACGCCAGGACTGCGCTCCACAGGCGCCGCGCCGGCCCGACGCCTGCCGCAGCGTTTATTTTGACAACAATGATCAACTCAATTGTTTCGGCCCACCCGTTTTAGAATCAGTAGGTAGAAGACTTTTTAGCTGATAGCAAATATGGATGTAGCTTAAAATACTAACTCATATTGCCGAAGAAACCCATTTTCAATTAAGTACCTACTTTTAGTTTTCGAGAAAATAAATGCTAAAGTTGCCTATTCGGGCCATGTGTCAAATAGGTAAAATATATTTTTTCCTTTACAAGTTGAAAGCATTACTTTATCACTGCAATATAAAACATTATATTGTGCGTTATTCAAATCTTACATTTCCATTTTCGAAACAACTGTACATGACGTCAGCGCGGCGCGACGCCCGAATGCGATGTGCAGAAGACGCCCAGCGCAAGCGCCGCTCAAACGCCGCGCCGACGTTGTGCGGGCGCCGCGTCGACGCAACGCCCAACCAACGCTATTGTCGGGAGGTCGCCGGCAAGACGCTGACGCTCGAAAGACGCTAGTGTGGGGTCCCTCTTTGGGCTATATTAATGAATCATCTCCTGCTGGTTAAAGATGCCTTTTTCTGGCGCAAAAATGTTGATAATTCGCCTAATTTACAACACGCACATCTAAACTCACCCTTACACCCGCGGGCGAGCGTAATGCGTGTTTAATTGTCATATCGAACGGGTCCTTTGTACACATCAAACTCCAATACACAATTAATTTAAGATTTATATTGCCTGCGTAATTAAAAGCGAAATTTGTTCGTGCGCTCGTTGATAAATTGACTTTTCTCGATTTTGTGTCATCGATACGTTATTCCAACATAAATGCTGGGTTTTAAAGTTACTTTCTGAATATCTATGTATACTAATGACGCTCTAATGGGCACCGTTTGCAAATTTGTCTAAAATTCAAGCCACTAATTCTCATTTTCGAGCATTCATACTCATACTCATGAAAACTTTTGTATTTGCTTCTCTAAATTTATTTATATTATTATCAATAGAAAGGTTGGTATTTAAAAAACTCTTTCATCATTAGGGTTTCATCAATTTATTCACCATTAGACTACTACACGGGCGAAGAGCAATTATGTTTTTTTTGCGTTTTCCAATACGGACCGGTATGATATTTCTATTAGATTTAGTGGCTGAAACTCAAAGAAAATTCAGTGCAGTGATTTAGATACGTTATGTGATTTAACAAAGTTAATCAAGTAATTTTATCGATCTCCGGTACCTTTTGATGTTAACTAAACCATGTCGATGTGAAAACGAGTAGAGAATTAGCACGTCCGTAACGTTAGTGAGTCGGTGACAGGTTAGTGATTGACGGACAATTTGTTTGTCACTCATCCTCCAAGGTTATCAGATCGCGGCAGAGTGTAGCTAACAAGCGTGCGGTTTTTAACCCGCCCGACAACCGTGCGACGGCGCCAAAGTTTATCTTTTACCAATTGTGTGAAAGTCGCGATCCTGAAGACATGAGTAAGTATTCCACAAAATGAAAGTACTATACTAGCAAGTTTTGGTTGGAAACATTACTGCAAATGCGGGGATTGGTGTGTAACCTTCCACCACGCATTCGTCATGCGCATGAACGAAAAGGAAGGATGTATTTAAAAAGCTGCCATAAACCATAATGACAAATCACTCTTAAGATTGCATTATTTTTTGTGATACCTGTAGCGTTTGATGTTTTAGGAACAAATACGGTTAAATAATTTAACAACAATTCATCATCAAAACGGTTTCTCATTTCGCATAATTACAAGCCTCGACTAATTAATAATTTTACTCATGTAGGTATTAACAAGTGCCTACCTAATTGATAAATAAAAAGTAAATACACCATGTAATTAATCGGTCTGAAAGTAAGATCCAAAAACTGTACATTGCCGCCATAATAGTATTTTCGTATTTTCCAATGTTTATCCTTTGTGTACCTGACACTGACCGTCTATGACTCATTAACTGGCTCAAAATTGTTGGATGAGAAAATCTTGTGGACTAACTCGTTGGCGTTAATACAGAAGATGCGAGGATCGTTTCGAAAGCACAACTGTGCCGAAAAATAATTAAATGTTGTGTGTTGCTTTAATGGTCTGCAGGCTACTTACTCATGTGACATGAAGCCATCAACGGTTTCCAAGAAAAAGACGCAATCCAACACCCGTGACGTGCTGTCAACGTGACAATGAAATGCAGCCGACGGTTGGAAATAAAGCAATTTCCACAGGGAAATTGTATCTCATTTATTCAATTAGCGAAACGCGAGCGCAATTGTTCGCTTAAAAATGTTTTTCGCACACAATCGCATACAAATTGTATTACAACACACATGTTCTTTTCATGTTTAATTGTTGCTGAACGACACTTATCTTGCAATATCATAAACAATTTTACTACTTCAGTAACAAGTGTTCATAAAAAAATCTAGAATTGCTTTATTATAAGCACTTTTTCACAATTAGACAATGATTCCTTAGCAAATTATTGCACGGCTAATTAATTATTATGATGGAGAAATTATAATGAACACAATATCCCTACAATATATTATATGGTTTAAATACAACGAAAATGATTTACATAAAACAACACAACGCATCTGCAACTTTTCCGTAACTCGTTACTCATTGATTACGAAGATTAAACAGGGATGAAATTGACAAACGAACGGACAGGGAGCCAATAAACGAGATTCCCCAAATATTTTGCTTCCATAAATACTCAATAAAGGCCCTTTTCCCACGCCAGTTTCGCGATCAACTCCGGCCGGCTCGATCCGCGTTGCGCCACATTAAATTCTTCACGTTTAATCAATTCCGGAGGGCGGCAGTAAAAAATATCCAAGTGAAGTGTTTCCTTCCGCATCGACGGCGCCGAGAGAGACGCAGACAGCGAATATATCGTTGGCGGGGTTTCAAAAAGCACCGAAATCGCGGGGAAGTTCCCCGGACACGCCTTTTATCTGTAACGTCTGCCTTGAGACTTTGCAACCCGAAGCATCTAAATAAAACCTGAGGCAATGCGGAAGAATAAAATAACGCAAGATGTTGCGAGATTAAAAACTACACACTTATTCATCTTTCATGGTTCACCGGTTGCCCTATTTCGGGCGACCGACCGCCATCATTACGATAAAAGCTCGCTTCAACAAATGATCGCATGCCTAATTAATTATTGTGGTAGATATAATGAACACAATATCCGAGCAACATAATTGTCAGAAAAATTAAACGAAACACATTACACTCCCTTTTTCAGACACTCATTCAGAAAAAATAGTAATTTATGTGAAACGATACTCTAAATGAGTATGTTCTTTTCGTTTCACCTTATGTTAGGTATATTCAGTTACCCGGGGCGCAAATTAAAGCGAATCAGTGAATATAACTTAGTTTACTGACGGCAAAGAGAGTTGTGAAGCACCAGATAGTTCATCAAGTTGCACCGATAATGGCTTCGCGCTCGAAGCGCCAAGTTACTTCACGAAGTGCATAAACATACTCTCTGCAAATAAAATTAACCTGCTTAAGTTCAATACATTTATCAAATACACTGCATCAGACAAACGAAATAGCTAAACGAAACAGAGCAATCAACAACAGGGAAAAACGATGAAATATTTTCGCGCGTAATGATTTAAATCACAGCGGGATTTTGCAAAAATATTTTAAAATGAAATCTGTGTAAAAGTTAGCGAATAAAACGTGACCGGTCGTGCCCGGTGAACACACTAACAGGAGGGATTAATAACTCGAACTCTCAATTAAAGCTACACACAAACTTTATCCGCACAAAGCCTGTTCGAAAATTCGAGCGAACATTACAAATACACAGAGAGTAATGAGAGTGAAAAAAATAAATTTAAAAATCGCTCCATATTGTAACGAGATCTAAAATAGTACAGGCCTTGGGACGTTGCTACATGATCTGTAACATAAAGCGTAATCCGAGCAGTAGAAAAATTTGCAGAAGAAATATGGCGGTCACGACACTCGCTTTAGTAGTAAGAGGAGTGTACGTTACGCTGCTTTATGTAGGGCGGTTGCAGCTATCGCCTCACAACAATGTACGGGCGGAATCATAAATTTGAAACAATTAGACGATAAATTCCCACTTGAATTAGTATTTTTATTTGCACGTCACGTGCGCACGCCGCTTTCTCTAGCAATTTATGTAGGGAGGCGTCAAATTTAACAGCTCAAAGAAACTGATGGCGCAATCCTAAGCTTCGGAGCGTACCTACTCGTGATGCCCTTAATTATGTGCACAATTTATTTGATCGTTATACAACTAGTATTTGAATACCTGATAACTTACTCTATCAACGGAGCATATGTGTTTTAATCAAGATCCTGGAATATGTTCAGTTTAGAAGAGGCTGAGATTATAATAGCAGCTATTTTAATCTGAATTCTTGGAAGCTTGGGGTCGATTTGCAACCATTACCGACCACTGCACTGATCGGTGCTCTGATTAAGAAAAAGGAATAAGAGCGAAAGCGTGACACAAAAGCAGAACGATAACAGAGGAGAAACGAGCAGCGAATCGCCTCCGAGCAGACGGTATCTTCGCCCGCCCGGGAGTTATTAAATATTAAAATAAACTCGCATTCCGACACGAGTCCTACGCGATACGCAAGATTATGGCCGACACAATGAGAGTACCGGCTCCGATCGCTCCCTCGCCTTATCATATCAAAGCACAAGCTTACATAATTCAGCTAAGAACGATATTCCCCCAAGCGATCCCTGGTTGCTGATGAAAATTTAGCGCCTGTGTAAACAGACAATGCTGAAAAATCTTCAAAAGCGAAAACGAATCAAGACGCACCTCGCTATTCATCACGCTTTAATAACCTTTGACTGGGAGTTTTAAAGGGCAAACACACCAGTCTAAAACCAGTTGTATGAGACTGTAGTCATTTGTATGTATTCTAATAGCATAACTCACGAAGAGGGATTGCTTCATCGCATTTCAAAAGTGTATCGGTGGTCGCATCGCTGGCTTACTCAAGCTCTGGCACGCCCACTCACCTGAAACAATACATCATTACAATATCACTCACCGAGAAGCCACGTACTTAATGATTTGACACCTACTTTATTGGAATATGGGTGCGTGACTAAAATACAAAGTGGACTGCATTAACGACGTTTATATGTGTAGTTCGCAGTTATATGTGTAGTCAAGAACTTATGAATATCAAACAAAGAATAGAAGTCTATATTTCTCAAATCAATCGTCGCATAATTTGCTGAAATCTCGGCTGCAATCAGCTGGCAAACGTGCATCCGCTTGACACAGAAAGAAGTGATCAATCTCTTTCGACAGGTGAATCAGTTCCGTGGCACGCCGGTGTCCCATTCGCAACTAACGACTCTCAAAGTCCCAATAATTAAATCATTCGCCTTCAGACGCTCTATCGACGTAGTTTATCGGTTCACCCATTAAGTTTAACTGCTGTTATTATTAACTTAGCTCGTGATTCCGCGAGAAATTTCCAGATTGGTTCGCGTTGTCACATCTCCTCGCGGCAGCCTGTTGATTTAGACGACCTACATTCACATGCAGTCCGTCTATTTTAACGAATTGTACATGGAAATACGTACGGTTTCGAAATGAAAATGATTGATGCATTTAAATGTATGTAATCAAACCGAACCATATTTTAAATTTACACAACACACAAGCAAATTAAATGAAAGCTTTTAATTCTGTGATTAGGTTACGAGTCGATTATGTCAATACGGACAGGAATAACATAATTTTGAAAACTTCACCAAATTGTATTTTAGTTTTTTGTTCGTCATATTTGTTAATTTTTAGTTTTTTTCCAAAAAACTTAATAATCAATATTAGAAATAATAATAAAATGCGCCAGATAATCACATAAAAAATTGTGTGGTTGGACTCTAATAAGGGCCCAAGAATTTAGAATTGACCTGATCGAGAATCGAACGCGGGATCTGTTACTCTGTCTCTTAGTTAGAGCGCAAAATAGGTAACCCCTCTTCTTAACTTTCAAAATATCACAAAATTGCTATTTTATTAGGCAAAAACAGTAATAAAACAAAGTCTAGTAAAATCAGGGTTTCCCTGTGGCAGGTAAAATTTAATGTAGATCATTATATTGAGGTATGATAGGACTCTGGTAGCCATTTTACATTCTGCGTGCGTACTGTATCGTGGTACAGTCCCGAGAACGTAGTGCGGAGATAAGGCGCCAAGAGATGATAAAATTGTATTTAAGGACATTAGCATTCGCGACGGCTTATCAACACTCCTTGCGGTAGGCGCGAACGCGCACCTGTGAACTTTCCCGTAGTTAAGGAACTTTGTTTAGAATATTCACCCAGTGATAACTTCCGTTTTAACGGGAACCAATGACCGATGAAAGCGATAGACAAATTTAGTTATCACTACCTTTCGATCGTTCGACAAAATGCGAGTCAACTGAGATGCATTTTCTCTTCGTTGGCATTATTTTTTTTTTGTATTTCCTTTTAACAAGATTTGATATTGGATTTAAAAAATTGTTCACATCTACAAAATGCATTTCTTGTGACATCATTAATTTGCATTCTTCGTTATCTACCCCTGTACTTTTATTTTGCTATATTTTTTCATTTACGTTTGTTATATGTTAAAATTGATCATCATCGTCTTAACCAAAAAATTTCGTTGATGTGACAAAAAAAACAAAATTTTGTTCGGCTCATATGGTGTCTAGAAGTTTAAAACGATAAACAAGATCTTTAATGCAGTTTTATCCAAGTCTATTTATAAAACTAGGGAACGGTCGACAGCATGTAAAGTTTAACAGTTGCAGTTCAATATTGGTTCGTATGTACACGACATAACGGCGGTGCAAACTCCAAAGTGTGTCAAATATGAAGTCATCAAGTAGTCCCTGCTAAATGCCTGATGAAACAGATAGATACTCACCAGTCACGACCAACATTCCTCATGCTAGTCCCCGCTTACACTAAATCCCAAAATACTAGTGGGGGTGTAGATTGTTAACGAGGTGGGTTCAAGCAGATATCTCATGCGGGATCTCTCGTCGTGTGGAGGCGGCGGTGTCCAGTGTTCTAGCTAATGTAGCTTAATTAACTCGTATTCATTATCGGGAATAGCGCGTGTGCCGACTCGCAGGTGCCGGGCATGCGGACCACCGCAAGTTATTTTAGTTACGTTGTAATTTTAATTGTGACCGTTTATACATTAATTGTGTGGGAAATCGGAGTACAGTTGGACATTTACAAATTCATAGACGGTTAACGAGGTACGTTTGCGCGTCGATCGGCAGGATAGTTTAATGAATCAGATGGTTCGGAATCTCTTTGGAGGGACAAAAGACATCTAGAATATGTTGGCTAAGCTCGATTTGCGATAAGCAGTTTAATGTTACAACTTAATGGAATTATTTATAAAGTAGTAATTATAGACTAGCTAGGTATACCGCAATTTAAATTGGATTCAATCTGCAACCAGAACAAACATTTTGGTGACGAATGTCTTATATTTGTTAATATATTATAGTTTACTTTCCCTAAATCAGTGCAAGAGACACATTAAAATAACGTGTTAAGCCAATTAAAGACCCACTGCAAATGAAAGTCCTCCAATCTTGCAATCTACAGTCATAACTCAAAATTAGATACTTCGAATAAAAACGATATAAAAGTGCAAAAACTGTAAACACAAAAATTGTTTTCACTATTTAAAACATTATTTTAATAACATTTCTTTCTTTTAAATTATTTACGTAACCTCAATAGTTTTGGTGCTACGATTATTTGAACTTTCAAACGCTTTTACTCTAAATATCAAATTTTGAATAATTACTGTATGTTTTAATGTGCGAAGTGTCGTCGATACATTTATGGATTACTGGCAAAATCCACCCGGTAATCTAACCAAGGACACCTACATCTAGTCCATCTTAATCCATTAGGCCGTCTAGTTTAAATATATTAAATGTCATACTCATTCCATTGTCACCATATGTATAGAGGGTACCAACTGGTGTAACTAACTTAGTCATAACCCCCATGACTAAGTTAGTTACACAAAAAAAAAGTTTGTATTATGTATAATAAAAAAGTTGTTACTTACAAAAATATGCACTTAACGTAGGTGAAAGAAGAGCATCATTCGTAATAAAATTCGTGGGTTAATAGTCTCGCACTGAGAAAATATGTTTTTTCATGTATATACAATAATTAGGCATGGGACAAGACTTATTGCACCGCGCATGCTACGTTACCCACATTTAATTCGTTCGAAAGTGTTAACCACTCTAATAGAAATGACGTCAGCAGACGACGTACAGCTCATTAAAGCTTTGCTGATCATGGCTAGGGACTCCAACGTAATACAGAGCAAATCCAGACCGTACCCGAAACACTATTCTTGGGAGACACTACGTCTTGCTTAACTACGTCTTAGACGCTGTAATGTCTCTGGATGCTCGCCAATGCTTGTGAGGCTGCGTAAATCGTCTTTAGTAGACATTATGGGTAATGATGACGATTGACGGTTACCAACATAAATGATAATGACATGAGTAACTATCTATCCATGGACCGAGTATGAATGAGTTACGTGACGCTGTATTGTAATCCAATTCAAATTCGTGAAAAACGAATTTGAGATGAATGAAATCAAAATCGTTTCACTTTATATATTTTGAGTGCGATACTCATACCCATGACATAGACATATCATCATATTGTTACGCGCCACGATTAACGTTCTCAGTAACCAGCGCCATCTAGTGTGGAAAGGCGGGACTACAGAGAGTCGAGACGCGTACGCCAGAATTTACTAGAACAATGACCTTGACCGAGCGTACGGCCGTTCAAGGCCGCACTGCGCGCGAATGTTCCGGATGTTTCTGCGTTGGAAGGTTCGGGAACGGCCGCGGCAATATAAAAGGCCGGGATTCACCGCGACCGGGACAGTATTGAATTAGCGATACAAGTGATTACTTCGAAAGCGATTTTGAAGTGCGACTTGGGAGCGATTATTGTTTTAATTAGTGCGTTTTAAGGTTGTAATTAGTGGCGTTCAATTAAAGTGTGACTTTTGGTAATTTTTATCGGCTGTTTTTATTGTCACGAACCCGAAGCTCGTAACAATTGGTGTCAGAAGTGGGATTTAAATTATGCCGATTTTACCTAAAGACGACACGGAGGGTATCCGTACCCGGAGTCAACGCCAACTGGAGACGGACCAGAGACGTTTTGGTGGAGCTTTGCCGCAGGAGTCGCAGAGTCAGTTATTAACCACGGAGGCTGGCCCGTCCACAGCAACACCAGCAGCATCGGCAGCACCAGACCTTGCTGCCCTGATGATGATGCTGCAGGAGCAGTCTCGCCGACAGGAGGAACAGGCTCGCCGACAGGAGGAACAGGCTCGTCGGCTGGAAGAACAGCTTAAGCGGGACAAGGAGGAACAGGCTCGCCGCCAGGAGGAACAGGCTCGCGGCCAGGAGGAACAGGCTCGCCGCCAAGAAGAGCAGATGCTTCTTTTGAAGGACCTTCACGCTACCTTCGGGAAAGACATAAAGGAGGTGAAGGATAAGGTTGCTCAACATGACAACCGCCTGCTGGAAGCTGAAATCCGGATTGACCAAGTCAATAATCGGGTTGACTACGTAGTGGCTGATGTGAAGAAGACCGTGATGGCAGACGTTAAGAAAACGCTGGATTGTCTTAAACTTGGAGAAGCAAACGCAGCTCCCGTAGCTACAACACCTTCGCTACGTGGATTTAAAGTGCCACCGTTTGACGGAACTTCTTCCTGGTCGGCCTACAAAATCCAGTTTGAGGCAGTCATGAAAGCGAACGGCTGGGATAAAAATCAGGCCATGACTGCCCTCACCCTAGGCCTTCGTGACCAGGCCTTATCAGTTTTGGAAGCTCTCGGTAAGGAAGTGACTTACGAGCAGCTCCTTGAGGCACTGGAGGCTCGATATGGCGACTCTCACCTGGAACACGTGTTTCGAGCGCAGCTCAAAGATCGTGTGCAACGCAATAACGAAAACTTGCAGCAATGGGCCCTTGAAGTGGAGAAGCTGGTGCGTAAAGCATACCAGTCCGTACCAGCGCTTATTGATGGGAACCTTGTGCAGGCGTTCATCGATGGCATCCGCGACATTGAAGTTAGAGCTGCTGTCAGACTCGGGCACCACGGGACGCTTAAAGATGCCTTGGCCCATGCACTGGAGGTGGAAGCTGTGCGGCAGGATCATCGTTCCCATCGCATTAGGAAGGTTGCCGCGGCTTCAGTTCGCGACCGCAATAAAAGTTACAGCCCTAGGTGCTACGGCTGCGGGGAAAGGGGCCACCTTCGATCCAGTTGCCCTAAGCGAACTGCAGAAGGAGAAGACGGCAGTGCAGCTAAGAGCACCGCTCAGCGTCAGCAGCAGGGAAACGAATAATAGCCAGGACTGCGGGGCGGGTGCTGGCTGAGGTTCAAAGAGCCCCAAGGGTTTCGATCAAACAAACCCAAGACGGGAACAGCCTAGTCATCCAGGGCGAGGTAAACGGAACGCCGTGTAAGCTGACTATAGACACTGGAGCCTCTCGCACGGTTATCAGTTCCCAAATTATGAGACGGTCCCTTGGGGACTCCGCATACAACCGAGAACACATTAATTTGGTAACAGCCACCGGTCAGCGCATACCCGTCCATGGAGAGAAGAAGATGGGACTGAAGCTAGGCAACATAATCTACCTGCATAATGTCATTGTGGCGGATATAATGGACGATTGCATATTGGGCCTTGACTTTATGAGGAAGAATAGTTGCGAAATTGACGTCAAGCAAGGTGTCCTGAAATGTGGACAAGAGGAACTTTTCGTGGAAGGCGCGTTACCAGGGAATGTATACAGCCTTAAAAAGATTGTTCTTCCACCGAGATCTGAAACGATTGTGCCGGTTAGTCTTCCTCGGAATCCTGGGCAAACTCAACGTTGTGTACTTGTGGAAAGGGTAGAAAATGACCTTCCATGGAAAGTGGCACGCACTTTGGTTAGAGCCACCGACATCTCAGGGGTACGTGTGCTGAACCTTTGTGACCAGGAACAGGTTATAGAAAAAGGCACACTAGTTGGTACTTGCGAGGAAGTGGATTGGTTGCGTCGATGCCAACATCAATCGACCGGGACCGTCAGCAAAGATACACAAACGAGAGTGACCACACTTTTAGAAGACTGCCGCAGCGCTCTGTCCCAAAATGAAATGGTCAAGGCGAAACAAATGTTGCTCAAGTATGCCAACGTTTTCTCGTCAAACGATGCTGACATCGGAAGGACTGGCTTAGTTCAACACAAAATTAACACAGGAGAAGAATTGCCTATCCGTCAGCGGCCAAGGAGATTGCCCGTAGCACGTGAAAAGGACGTGGAAACCATGATTGAGGGAATGGTGAAGGATGGTGTTATTGAACCTTCATCTAGTCCATGGTGTTCACCTGTAGTGCTGGTAAGAAAGAAAGACGGTAGCATGAGGTTTTGTGTTGACTATCGTCGTCTGAACGACGTTACAAAGAAAGACAGCTATCCTTTGCCAAGAATTGATGACACGCTGGACATGCTTACTGGAGTAAAGTGGTTTAGCACGCTAGATTTAAAAAGTGGTTACTGGCAAGTTGAAATTGATCCTAAAGACAAGGAGAAGACTGCATTCTCGACAGGAAAGGGTCTGTGGCAATTTAAAGTCATGCCGTTTGGATTATGCAACGCTCCGGCAACGTTTGAAAGGTTGATGGAACTTGTACTTACCGGTCTGATTGGCGATGCCTGTCTAGTCTACTTGGATGACATAATCATCGTAGGCCGTACGTTTGAAGAACATCTTCTAAATCTGGAACGCGTGCTCATGAAGATCCAGAGTGCCAACCTCAAGTTAAGCCCGAAGAAGTGTTCACTATTCAAACGGCAAGTTAGCTTTTTGGGATATGTAGTGTCTGAAGAAGGTATCAGCACGGATCCATTGTGATAGCTTACTTCAGCAAGTCTTTGTCGAAACCTGAAAGGAACTATTGTGTTACGAGACGAGAACTGCTTGCTGTGGTAAAGTCGTTGCAGCACTTTAGCAAATATCTTCTGGGGCGGAAATTCCACATACGAACTGACCATGCTGCACTGAAATGGCTTTTACAGTTCAAGAATCCGGAAGGACAAGTTGCGAGATGGATTGAATTACTGCAGGAATACGACTTTGTGGTGGAACATCGCAGCGGAAAATCTCATGGTAACGCAGATGCATTGTCAAGAAGACCTTGTCCTGAAGACTGCAAGCATTGTACCAGGCAAGAAAGAAAAGAAGTTGTTCCTGTGAGGATGCTCAAGACAGACCTTAGCAACGAGTGGAAGGAAAGCCTACAACGTGCACAGCAGGAGGATGCGGACATCAAGCCGATTCTAGAGTGGATGAAGGCCGGAGTTCCTAAGCCTAGGTGGAGCGACGTCTCAGCGATGAGTTCGATCACAAAGAGCTATTGGGCCCAATGGGACAGCTTGGTGATTCAGGATGGAGTTCTGTGCCGTAGATGGGAAAATGCTCGTGGAGACAGCTGTCATCTGCAAATGGTTGTCCCCAAAGGTCAAGTACCGGATGTTCTACAGCTGTACCATAATGGTTGTTCAGGAGGTCATCTGGGAGTAAAACGGACACTACTAAAGATACGAGAACGGTTCTACTGGGTCTACTGTCGGGACGATGTCGAGGACTGGTGTCGCAAATGTACAAGTTGTGCGGCTGTAAAGGGACCTCAGACTCGTAGTAGAGGTGCATTGAAGCTGTACAATGTGGGCGCACCATGGGAGAGGATAGCCCTTGACGTTGCGGGGCCGTTCCCGGAAAGTGAAAGTGGTAACAAATATTTCATGGTTGTGATGGATTACTTCACTAAGTGGCCGGAAGTCTTCGCCATTCCAAATCAAGAGGCCTCGACAGTTGCTGATAAGTTAGTTTATGAAGTCTTCTGTCGTTTTGGAGTTCCCTTGGAAATCCACAGTGATCAAGGAAGGAATTTTGAGTCCCAAATATTCCAGGAAACTTGTCGAGTTATGGGAACTCATAAAACAAGAACAACTTCTTACCACCCACAGTCGGATGGAATGGTGGAAAGATTTAATCAGACACTAGAGAGGTACTTGGCAAAAGTTGTGGAAAATCGGCAACGAGATTGGGACAGGCACATACAACCATTTTTGTTGTCATATCGTAGCGCTATTCACGAAAGTACATCGGTAACACCAGCGTTCGCAAACTTTGGAAGAGAACTACGACTGCCTGCAGACTTGATCACCGGAATACCACCTGATTCCCCATGCAGTATAACAGATTATGCAAATAACTTGCGGAACAAAATGAATGACATTTGTGAGCACGTGAGACAATCGGGCCAGCAAATGTCTGAAAGAATGAAAACCCGCTATGACCGCAAAATGAACAGTAAAGAGTTTGACGAAGGTTCACTAGTGTGGTTGCACAATCCCATCCGCAGCAAGGGGAAATCTCCTAAGCTTCAAGCGAAATGGGAAGGGCCGTATCGAATTGTGACTAAGATCAATGACGTAACCTACCGGATACAAAAAGGTGCGAGGGGTACTCCTAAGATCGTCCATGTGGATCGATTGGCGCGTTATTATGGAGCCGAAAATGCTCGGGACGAGCATGTCTTAGGAGGGGGCAGTGTTACGCGCCACGATTAACGTTCTCAGTAACCAGCGCCATCTAGTGTGGAAAGGCGGGACTACAGAGAGTCGAGACGCGTACGCCAGAATTTACTAGAACAATGACCTTGACCGAGCGTACGGCCGTTCAAGGCCGCACTGCGCGCGAATGTTCCGGATGTTTCTGCGTTGGAAGGTTCGGGAACGGCCGCGGCAATATAAAAGGCCGGGATTCACCGCGACCGGGACAGTATTGAATTAGCGATACAAGTGATTACTTCGAAAGCGATTTTGAAGTGCGACTTGGGAGCGATTATTGTTTTAATTAGTGCGTTTTAAGGTTGTAATTAGTGGCGTTCAATTAAAGTGTGACTTTTGGTAATTTTTATCGGCTGTTTTTATTGTCACGAACCCGAAGCTCGTAACAATATGTATAAAGATCTTAGTGTTTTTATAGTCTTACTTACTTTTGGTTATACAATCATATTACAAAGTACAATCACTTTGTTTAGCAATGATTTTGTTTCAGGTCGCATGCAGAGCCCCTTATTTCAACTTTACAAGGTTCATACTAAAACTTCATACTAGAGATGCACTCAAAGAACTCCGATACCGTACCGAAACACTCTAATATGAAGTAAAATTATATCCAAAACCGAAACCACCTCAAACGCATTCAGAAGTGACTTTCTGCGCCAGGGATCAAGGTTAGATTCAGGATAAACTTACCTATATTATTGAAATTTTGTGTGTTTTCTGTAGCCGAGTTTTTGTATGAATTCAAGTGAGTCATACATCGCATTGTGGTACCGTACTTTTAATTCTGATTTCCATATCACATGTGAAGCTCTTTTAATTAAAAAAAAACTTTTCAAAAGGAAATTAAACTATTGGACCATCCAAAAAAAATCATATCCGTAACCGAGACGAGACAATTCAAAACCGAAATTACAAATCCACACATCCCTGCTTCTATATTAAACAGCGTAGGCCACCAGCGACCGTTGCACAATAAATCTTCCATTGTGCTCGAAAAAACACTAATCTCAGATCATTACAATTTAAGGTCAATGCCAGTTTGTCATCAAACATCACAGCATACATTGCTAAGGTAAGATGGTAGAGTCATGTTATTTTATTTTACATCTTAACCATACCTACAACAATTTTGTTCTGTAATTTTAAAAATCTATGTGTATGTTACCGCTTTCATTACGCAACATAATATTTTTAGTTTCTTTTTTACAAGATTGCATTAGATCCTTCCAATTTCTGTAATGATCATTTTTAATTGGCCAAGCGATGACACCTGTGATCGAATATTAGGCTACGATTCCAATGAACGAACTGAAGCGAAGCAGAGCGCAAAATATGAGGAAAAATTGTATCTGCACTGAAATGGAAGCCCCACCTAAAACTCTGTTTAGTTTCCATAGAAATCGAGCAAAGCTCACCGCTACATCAACAAAACAAAGTGTAGAAAGTTTTTGTACTTTGTCTATTCAGCTCCTCTAAGCTCTGCTTCAGTAGAAATCATAAACAAAATTTAATGCTAGCTCTATCCAGCAGGGATTTACCTACGAAGTCCTCTCCACATTTACATCCACTAAACCACACAGAATTATCATTTGATTTGGTTCTGTTTCGCCCACCGCTGCCGTGATGTAAATGCCTCAGTTGATCACTGACAGTGTTTTTTAAATGCGACTCAAATTCACTGACAAGAATTTGTTTTCTAATTTGCCCTCATTGAGAATAAAAACCGGGACCTATCGCGCTTTAAGCCAATGCGCCATCTGCATGGCCGTCCTCAATACTAAGTCCTTATGATCAGAACATATCCACCTTCCATCCGCATACATCGACTTTGTATATCCGTTCAACGTCTTTAAAGTTACGTAGTATTATTAATCCAAACGTCAAGCATGTTTCGTGTCGTCGGGTCGGTACAGTCAGAGAAATATTAGGGCTATTAATATTCGGAGGTTGCACACACGAGATAGCTCGTGCAGAGAGGTCAGGTGACCGTAATGCATGCCTTTGTATACTGCTTCATATGTACCCGCAGACGACGTAAACATTTAAAAATTAACTAGCAACTTTATAGTAATGATGAGGATAAGAGTTAATTTGAAAAGTGATCCGGTTCAATGTTACAAGAGCTTTATCTTCCAATTACAGAAAAATTAAACTCAGTCCACAGTTTACTCCACACGATGGTGACGGTAGAAACACAAATTAAAACTACTCACGTTCTACTGCTAGGCACAGGCCTGATCGAATTGGAACAGGCCCGACTTCACCAAAAGGGCCCTGAGAGGACTGCTTGATATAAGCGACTTACTTTGTTGATTTTCGAAACTGTCTCTATTATGGCGTCTTTCATGAGGTTTTATAGTGATATTTTTGATAAAACACCGCGTCACGTATCGTTACTTTCGGTATCATTCCAGAACAATTATCACTACTACACAACTGTATGGAACAGGATAAACAATTAAGTAATTGCGACCTTAACGATAATTTCATTGTTCCGATGGAACCTCAAGAGAGCATGATAGTGTAGTTTAATAATACGAAAACAAACATCACGAACCAAGCAAAATGATTCTCTTCGGGATTAGATATTTTCGATATGTCATGTTAATTACATAAATTAATTGATGAAATTTATGTAATTAACATGACATATCGAAAATAAATTATATATTTTTCTATCAAGACACACTAGGAATCTCATCCAATATTTCAAATCTATCCTGATCGTAAATCAGTCTACTATCAAGAATAATTGCTGCGCGAAACCTGTCTACAGAGGATATTCTTACGTAGGTGGATTTACGTGTACTACACGAGCATAAACGCATCGATCGAGCAAGCCGATATTATCGGATAAAATTAGTCTGTCATGAATTAGGGAATTATTTTAAATCCAATTAGCGGCATGCACAAAATAACCTAAGGCGGCAAATTCACTAGAGCTAGCGTGCCCCCAGCGCGCACCCGCAACGTCACGCAGGCTTGCTGCCGCGCTATTATGCAAAACACACACCGGATACTCGAACGAGTTATCATTAAATACATAATAAGTCTCATCTTGCTACTTAACGCCAACCCGACGAGAACAAATTTACCCAACGGCCCTTTGAATTTGTTCTACAGATAAATATGCAAATACTTCACAATTGCATAGGTACCTTCCGTAAAGATATTACAGGCCAAACAGCCTGAGTATCGAGTTCAAGCGCGGCGTTTGCGTGCTTTATGATTGCAGAGGACAAAATAAATTCTCATTACAAGCCAGTGGAAATAGAATGTTGCAGTGTGGTAATGAGATTACATTTACAGTTATTGCTACCATTAGCCAGTCTGTAGGTGTTCACCACAAATCGGAATAACTGAGAACTCGTTCCATAAATTACCTTACATGATGAACAAAATAAACATTATTATGGAAATGCTGCTTTATACCGCGAGACGGTAATCTTTTATTAATATCACAAAATAAGGTCGTTGCAGAGCAGATGATGGTAGAAATATCATTATTAACTTTTGCCATAGATCTAGATATGAATCTATTTATCTACGATCTTGTTAGCTGTCCGGACACTGTGCGAACTCGAAAACTCGATTAACATTCAATTGAATTTATATAAATAAGGTAATCGAATTAAATCGACAAGGCGTGTTATATGCAAACAACGACCCTAAATCAGTCGTAAATGGCAAATAGGTGGTCGTAAAATTGAGTGCGGTGACAATAATAGGGACTGACGCGCGCGAGTTCGCGCCGGCTCGTCGCGTTATCGTGCGCTGGTCCGAGATAAGCATCTCGGATGTAGTTTTGTGAGGAAATTTATAAGTTTGCTGGCTAATAACCGTATACATGCCAGCGATATGTCCGTCCGAGCGCCGACAACCGTCCCGGCGCTTATGACCCCACTAGAGTTTCGATTTATGATCGCCTCATTTGGGACAAGGGTACATTTTACAACTTAATTTAAGGCAGGACACCTTTTTTTCTTATCGCGTAGGAGGCCGATCTTCGCGTTGGTTGGAATACTTGGTGCAACAAAGACGCATTCTAACATAGAGACTCGGTTTTTAGTTAGACGTCTGACATATTACCGGATTTGTTTAACATTTCATTCTACGTAAAACACGATACATTTATTTTTAAAATACCTTACAAGTTTCTAGGTTACAGTAAAAAGAAATTACCCTTACTGATTTGCATTTAGTGTATCATTCTGGAGTGTTTAAGTTCAAAAATATTGAAGTGAACCTATTGTGGCCATAACCGATTGCAGGACAGGAGTGATAAAAATATTTTAATAAAACGACACAGATTTACAACGTATTATCATGAAACCCATACACAATAACTATTTAACAACAAAGTTTAAGTGAACCGTGACAAGAAAAGAAATAACTCTAGAGCCAAAACGTTACTCATACGCATTATGATTATTATTGTATAACTGTGATGCAACATCGAATGTGACATAAGCTTCGATCGTGACGTCTTAATATCTCGCGATCTTTTAACACGGAAAAGCTCAATTGAATAGATAGGCGATAGGGCACGTCGCGAGAGCCAGGCGTCAATCACGAGTTGCGCCAGCGCAGAGAAAGTTGCACTAACAAAATGTCACGTCCATGCACATAACTACGTGTACATTCGAATTTATACGCACGAACGGTACACTTGCAGATCGATTGAATCGATTACTTTGGGATGATGAATGAGTGAAAACGCCATAGGTGTGCCAGTGGTCAAAAGGATCTATTAAGTACACAGTAAGTTTTTTATAACATAGGAGCTGGATCATTTTTAAAATTGATAATGTTTACGTACAATCCTTGATAATCCGATTTCTAATAAGAGAATAATTTAGAACGAGATATCGACGTTTATGGCCCCACTGCAGAGCTAAGGCCTCATTGAAATCAAGTCAATTTATATCAGTGGGTACTGGCCTTAGAAATATCTATGATCTGAGGTACCGGCGTAATCACCACGCTAGCAATATAGGTTCCTTATAAGAAACCGAAGCTATGTGCGAAAAATTTGAAGTACTTCCCGGGATTCGTACCAAAATCCTGTCCCGAGACCCGGTTCTAATGGTTTACCACCACAGTCCTTCGAGGTGAAAGCATCGAAGCTCAAGAGAATTGGGAAAGGTATTGTCAAATTATTTGATTAACTTTTAAGGTATTTATTTAGAAGATTAGATATTACAATACTGTGCAACATCACATGGAAGAAATTTCAAAACTTATTGACATACATTTTGCAGCACACGTCATTAAGTAGATGAATCAAAGTTGATGAACTTTATAAAGTGCTTAAGATATATTACCGTGATACGTAATACAATATAGGCATTGCTACACGTGATCGACAGCGTATATGACTTTATTATTAGGATGGTGTATCTGATTACATAAAGGTCAAAGCGATAGACATCAGATAGGTAGGCATCATGAGGCTTGGCTGTAAATATTCATAGGACGAGATTGTCGTGCGCGTAGGCTGCCTCATACACGGGGGCGCGCCCGGCCGAAACCCCGGCACGCATTACAGACAATGAGATTTGCATAGCTGGGCGTTTCGCCCTGTCACCCAGAACATTCACATTAACTAATCCGAACACATGTAATTAATGCCAAATTGTTTCATTATGCAGCACTTCGGTAAATAAACAAATCCAATGCAAAACCCGGTAAACCCGTAAAAGGTAAATACAAAATCCCGGCTTAAACCGCTCTTTTAATATATCACACGCCATAAAATAACCGAAATGGCTTTGATGGCTTAAGTGACTGAAGGAAATCGTCTTAAGGAGCACTTCAGAAATCTACATCTTTATAACGCTTGCCCGTGCCCGCCGTAACCCACTCTCTCGTATGGTAATTCCCTCCGAGAAAAGTGGGCCGCTTTTTCCAAATAAGGCTCAAAGAGCGGTGTTCATTTCGACTAGAAAAGCACTTATTCTGTGAATACGTCCGCCCGGGAGCTTAGAGAGCATTGTACATTCGAGAAGCGTCGCTTCCTCGCCACCAAACACCCGCCTGACGCGCTTTGCAATAATGCGCTTACCACACTCAGTGGTTAGGCGCCCTTATAATGCCATACTTCGCGCTCGCGACTTATACCTTAAGTCGAAACCCATGTCGCCTCTGACACTCCTATTACAATAGGTAGACGACAATATATTCTTATCCTTTTCATAACCGAATTAGAAAGTTAAAGCACACATTTTCTTTCCTTTTGATACTGAAAATTCAAAGTCGTGGGAGTTTTATTCACATAAAATGCATGAGTAGCAAAAATAGTTTCATACATTTGGAAGATATGAGAAGGGAGTGGACGCGGATGTGTTTCTATCACGTGCACAATGGCGTCCGTAAATCAGTACTCGACTAGGATAGTTTAGCAATTAAAGAGGAATCCGACGGGCGCTATCTTTTCCACGAACTAATGAGTGGAGACGACCGGCGGACGACGCCGCACACTCACAGACACTTATCTCCCTGATAAACAAGTACAAATGGGTTACACGTTGCTTCCAACCCCTACGCCCCTCTATTTCTCCTTTAACGTCTTAAGTAAGACCGTAGAACTTTTATCAGACAGACAAAGACTTCGCTCCGAACTCATTAACTAAATGTGTTACCAATGAAAACAAAACACATTACTAGTTAGTTTGGAGCTATTGGGATTGGTTGAAAATAAAAACAAAATTAATATAGCGTCGGAACAAAGACGAAAGTCGTAAAGGGAGAAGGGACAGCGTTTTATTGCACCTAATTGTCTGAAGGCTCGTGAAGACGACAAATTCTCTGGATGTTTATGAAGGTCCATGCCGCAGCTGAGATTTGGTACATAGAAGGAAGGCGACACGTGGGCCCAGTGACAATAAACAGGCCGTACCAGTTTTATTGCTACATATTTTAGAAATGCGTGGAAACGATGGTACTTTTACGATACATGAAAATCACATTTGACTTTTTCTCGGAATCATTAATGGAGTTGTAAAACTGTTAAATTTCAACGTATCGTCGATTCCTTCGTAAAGAATAGCATTGGTGATTGCATTTAATAATACTATCCCTTTTACGGATACTGACTTTTCGGCTGTTATAAAAATTTACGATTGTAATCACTTAAAGAAAGACACCATACGATTAGGATAAATTTAGGAAATAATAGTTTAGGAAATAGTCATCACAAGTCACTATTATCATGTAAATATATACAACTAGCAGTTGCCCGCGACTTCATTCGCATTATTTCGGGATAGAAAATATCAAGTATGTATCTCATATCCACTCAGTAGTTTTGGTGTAGAACACATTTATACAGATATCCAGATATACAGACATTCCTACATTGTTACAAACTTTTGCTTTAACAATTTACTCGTATTAGGATGGAAAAAATCGGCTAAGTCAAGATTTAAACACGAGAGTTGCTTTGGGTCTTTTTTTATACTAACCACGAAGGTGGAAATCAATCATACGAACTATATGATGGTAACCGGCCACCGTAGCCTATGAACGCTTGCAACACCCTGGTGTTACATTGCCCACCTTGTTAAAAACTTTTCACGCCCCTTTTTGACGGACACTGTAGTCTCGTGGGAAAACGTCGGCATTGAAATCATTCCACAGCCTTATAGTACGCGGTAGTATGTTTCTATAGAAACTAACGAACAGTACCTACTCGTTTATTTGGGCTCTAGTTTATGTTGATAAAATCCCTGTCCACTTCATAATTTATCGTACTTACTAGAGGAAATTTAAGTTATAATCGCTGAAATAGGTAATACTTTTTTGACTAGTAGGTATTATTGTTATCTTATATCAATATCTTCTTATACATAAAAATTAATCGCTGTTCGTTAGTCTCGCTAAAACTCGAGAACAGCTAGACCGATTTGGCTAATCTTGGTTCTGAAATAATTGTGGAGGTTCAGGGAAGTGTAAGGTTCACAATTAAAAATTAAAAATAGTCGATATCCGGTTATTCGAAATTTGAATTCACCGAGCAAAAAAGTATGGCGGCCGGCGAGTGGGGGCATTCTTGTCTTGGCGCTCAAACGAGACGGACGTGTAGTCGGGACGCTAAAGAGATATCGGAGAGTGTAACGGTGTTCTTCGGTGTAACTTGTATTTGTATTTAAGAAAATTAAAGTCTGTGTTATTTGGAGAACTGAGTTTTACTACAGAAGGTTTAAAAGGTTAGAAACTAAAAAAATAGGCGTTACGAAGTTCGCCGGGACAGCTAGTTATACATAAAAATGAATCGCTGTTCGTTAGTCTCGCTAAAACTCGACAACGGCTAGACCGATATGGCTAATGTTGGTTTTGAAATTATTGTGCAGGTCCAGGGAAAGTTTAAAAGGTTAAAAAATTCATGACGTTCGCACAGTTAGTGTATTAGTAAATTCCTATGTGTCTGTTTGATCTGCTCTGAAACTTTTTATAATTTTCTGAAACGGCTGCATCTATTTTGACGAGATTTTCATTTTTCATTTTCGTTGATAGCTAAGGATAAAAAGAAGTAAAGTTAGGCTTAGGCTACTCATTTATTTTGATTAATTTAAATAAAAAAAAATAACCATAAAACGCGCGCACAAAGTCGCACGGTATAAGCACCTGGAATAGAATAATGATGACCTTCGGTTTGATTCGGTTGTGTTCATAAAAACAATTAATATCCAAATCGATAGTGCTCATAAAATTGTGTACCCCATCAGAGCGGACGGTATTATCCAAAGAATTTCGCTCGGTAAGTACAGCTCAAGACCTCATTACTGGAGGTGTTAAAATGCAAAAGCGGGCGCGCCCGGGGCAGCGGGAAGCGCCCAGCACCACAATTCAATGCGACGGAAACCGCTGCGCCTTGCGCCAGAATGAGAAAGGGATTTAATGAGAACCCTCATTAGATCCACTCCATTCTCTTACGTAACTCATGCGTTGCGGGTATTCAATTTTAAATCATACTTTGTTGTAGCTTTTTGGATTATCTTTTCATATTCTAAAGAGCTGCTCGTTGTACCAGATAACGCCGAATGTAGGGCTATGCACGCTGCGGTCTGGCAATGAATGATATTGGTGACGTTTCCAATGAAATTTAATCACATCTATCACGAGTACTTCGAAAGATATTATTCGTTATATGTATGTGAAGAGTGCAAGAGTAACAAGCATACCCACAAACATACATTCACAAAAGCTATCATAAAATAAAGGATTGTTTTAATTACAAAAATGTTTGGGTTATATGTTCATTATGATTAAGCGTCATTGTATTTTAGTTTTGACCAGTATCAATATTGGTATTTTTGAAAAGAGTAACGGTATCGAGTTTACAAGACAAAAAAAAAATTTAATAAATGAATAAAAAAAAAGTGATCTTCCCTTTTCACGTGATACATAGCTTTTGCGAGCTTGTTCATTTGTAAACTTCACAAGACTAGTCATGTAGCATCACCACAGATAATAATGCGTTTCTGGCTTAAGGCGCTGCTCATTCCCGGTGTTACCGCGAAACTGATTTTGCATAACCAGTAAAAATATACGCAGCAAACTTTACAGCGGGCGTAATTCAAATTCTATTGCATTTCGGCCTGTTATGGCAACCGCACTGGTATATCCGTTCAAAACGACCACAGGGCAACTACTTATTATGTATGTCTGATATAACTTTTACATTCCATGCTTAGTCTATTTCCCTAAACTTAACATAATAAGACTGGTAAACTATAAAATTGTTGTACTCCAATTTAATTGCAACGTAAGACCAAAAATCTTACATTTTTAAAATATAAACTAACTAACATCAGAAACGTAGAAGTAGTCAACGGTTCAACCTAATATCAGTATATTAGACAAATTTATCACCACAGTGCAATAATCTGGTCTGCACATGACAATCAATCGCAACGTTACATGCGGCTTACAATTTTTTAAATACTGCAATAATTTATAACCGTTATTCGAGATCAGAATGTTGATAAATCTCATTAAAACGTGAACATACAGTACCCAAGTTACGTATAATGTCGGCTTAAAAAAAAACAAAGCCCCGTACACTGACATGACGAATCTGCTCAATAATACAAGTCGGTGGCGGTCGGTATACCGATCCCTGCAGGTTCGTTTTCACGCTCCAATAAAACTCCAAGTTTATCTGCCCGAGCATCGAAACTTTGACGCCTCGACTCGAATAACAGGTTAATATGTAGCACCTCAATGAGATGTGAAAATAATGTGTGATATTATCTGTAGGTGCCGGCACACGGCCGTATTACTCTAAGTCGCGCGCGTTTCATAAACCGCCAATCCGTTTAATGAGCTTCGAACTTTTTCGCTTAAATAAACATTAAGAAGAGAATGGACGGAGCGGCCGGCGAGCCTTTTACCGGAATTACGCCGTGGTTAAGTGCTCGCTTTTAGGAACACACGTCGGAATGACGTTGCATACGTAGAAACGCTCCGATTGAGGTGGCAACCTACGAAAACCGCTCTGCGATTACCTTTGTACTACGTTTGGGCGGCTAGCCACTGAGTAAGAGGGCTGATTCAGGATAACATTACGGAACATTTAAGAGAAAAAGTCTGAACAATTAGACGTACAGTAATACATATCATTTAGAATAGGAAACTATCAGTCACAAGTATCCTTTCTTTGAACTCAACCAACAACCTTTGAAATATATAATTTACAAAAGTAGATCTAACTACATAGTATTTATTTTAAGATTTAGAAGCCGTGTAGATTAGAAAGATACCTGTCATCAAAGAAAGTACCAATTATATACTTTTCTTCAATTTCAGAATCTCAAAATGTTACCCGCCCAAGAAATTGTCAATTTCGTATTCTTTAATGTACTTCCTTGAATCTGTGGTATTTTGAAACAAGCATATCTACATATCTAGTATGCAAAAATAAACTACTAGTGTACTTAATTAGTGTTGTTTTCCACAGTAATTGTTTGTTTTAATAAGTAGGTACATACTACTTTTGCTGATTTATCATCAACTTGATTTCTCGCCAGTTCCTACCCAATATAAAAATATTGTTGGAATGCAAAAGGTCCAAACAAAAATTCATAATAATTACCTTCCAAATTAAACTCAACATTCACAAATGAACTCTTGAATTAAACATACGGAAAGTAACTTCAGAGTCACGCGAAACAAACAATGATAAAGCGAGTAAGACGAAACTTTTAAAAGCGTAATTAAAACGTATTTTGAGTCAGCTCAACGCACACAAGGTATACCGTATCCACAAGCTGGGACGAGATTAAAACTTTACCACTTGAAAGTGCACTGGCCGCACAGTAGAAGAGAGAAATTTACTCGTAGCAAAAGTTAATATAAGCGAAATTTGTCCTGTGGCGAGCGGTTTGCGGGGTGCCTGTCAAGTTGGGACCTCGAGAACTAACTCCGACATACCCACCTGTGCTCACTTTAACTCCACCTCCCACTTAACTATATATATACGATGAACAAAACAAACGACACCACTAACATCCTCTATCAAAATAAACCCACTGACGTCTAATTAATGTTTGTAATAAGATTAAGTATCGTTTTAGCGGCTCACTTGTGATGCTATCGCGTCGTTGCAAGTATGAGGCAAAAAATTCTGAATTTAATTAAAAGTAACCCCGCGAGTTTTTTAGTTTTCTTATCAGATGCGCGTTGAGACAAGCATCAGATGTAATTGCATCGCGAACCTTTAGAATGTGCCGCCAAACGGACGTATGACTTGTCGGACGGCAATCAAATGAAAATTAGTCACATATTGTAAGCATTCACTTACGCTGCGACCAATTAATTATTTCGCTCTTTGACCAACTGCAAATGATAATAAATGAATATAAGACAACATCGCAGATAACACAACTCATACATTGAAAATAATAAATATAACCTATCAAACCCATGATCCTTCCACACTTGAGCCCAACATGACATGTCAATGTACACTACTAATGTAAAAATGTAGACATAAAACATTTAAGTTTATACGAGTAAAATAAACTTCTAGTATTTGCTTAATTAATTATTACGTCACGTTATAATAAAACTTTCAAATTAAATGATTTTTGTTAGAAACTTTCTGACAATCACAAACGAAAAAAATAACCTATTTGGTGCAGACGTTCTTAAACGTTTACATACATTTTTATTTAAATAGAAAATAGTTCCATTAAATTTAATTGTTGAAAAAATTATATTCAAATAACATTCTAAACTATATATTAACTTTATCCTCGCCTATAAATGGTCATCGTTTTATAACCACACTGTTTATGTAACTAATAGATAAGAATACAGCTAAATGATTGCAAACATGGAACACTATAAAAGTACATAAAGCCATATATGTGAGAGCAAACATAATCGTAAACATTCGTTCAGCGCGACATAAAGTTTGTTTTAAAATGCAGGGAACGGCTTGTTCTCGCTGCTCCGTAAACAGTAACAAAGCTGTGGTTGCAAATGAGGTCGGAGATAGTCGAGCTCGGAAGTTAGTGTAAGCATAAATTAAAACAAGCGTTTCCATAAAAAGTTGATAAATGGCCTTCCACAGGCGGCACGACAAAAAAGGGAGCTGACGTCAGCCGAAGCGCTAACGTGTTTCATTTTGCGCCAGCCAACATCTGGACCGATTTCAGCACGAGCGAACTGTGAACACAGCAGCTGGTACCTAGCTGCCCATACATAAATCGGTTATTAAGCACTAGTCAAATGCAAATTCGGTATAATATAATCGATACGCTAGGAATGCGTTTGAGACAGCGCCTGGGGGAATAATCATATAAATAATTGCCAACACAAACACCATATTAGTTACTTGTCATTATTTCATTAAGGAATTCACAATCGATTCCGTTTAAGCATGTTCCTAAACAATTTATAAAGCAACCCTGTTTGTTCTTACATCGTATCTGAAGCAAAAAAAAAATTGGTCGATTTCAATGTATTTTCCAATACATAATATTGATAAATCCGATCGGCTGTATTGTTTCACTGTTATCTAGTAACTTCAGTTACTAACCACCACAACTTGATTTTAACGTTCACAGACAGCTGTCAAATTACCTACATTCATAATTTTTCAAGTCTCAGAAATCAGAAAGTGTAAAAAAAGTTATTTACACTAACAATACCAGATATCCAAATCTTATCTTTTTGGCGATTTAAGATTACCACACATTTAAACAAGCAAAACTAATTATGAACCCGTCAAACCAACTGAAATTCTAAAGCAAACCAAAAATGTTGAATTAGAACACGAAACAAGCCTAGCGAAACTGTATTCCGTAATTCACGTTGCACTGACTGGCAGCAGTGGCTTGCAACCGCACCGAGACATCCCTAACGCTTCTATGAACTTGCTCACTCTACGACACGCACTCCTAACTATAAGCTGCAGAGCCTACATGCTCTATATTAGATAACTAGGGAGGTTGCTTCGTTTCTATTTCCACTGTTTATTGAAAGACCACATATTTTAGAAACATACATAGTTAATCACATAGTCATAACATAGTTAGGGTAATGAAACCGTACCCAAACTTCCCGTGATAATACTTTTTTTGCTTTGCCCTATAACGCTCCATGTAATCTAAACAGGTGTTACGTCATTGCAGGTAACTTTATAACCATGCCGCGTGAACTTTGTTGAAACAACTATGAAGGAAATCAAAACAATATATGATTAAACTCATATGAAAGTAAATAACATTTTTTATATATTCCTCAAACCAGACTTTGGAAGCTTATTTTGTTAACAAATAACAGCAAAATGAAATATGACAACAGTAAACGGTAATCTACTTCAGTCGGCCCGTGAAAAATAATACAGGATATACAATGGTAATAAATATCAGCGTGTGTGCTTTACAAGATGTTGCGGAATGTACTGTACAAGGCAACAACGTTAATAAAACCGCAATACGCCATTAGAGACGACCAAGTCCGCGGCCGGAATGTTAAGCTTTCTAGGAGGCGCAATAAAGGGACACATGCACTACCACACATAAGCATTTGTAAACACCCTTAGTATAACCCACTCTCACGATATTACACAAATATATCACCATCCGCTGCGAGTCCTGTTTAATTATAACCGATTCGGATGACAATAGGCACTTCGGCATACTATTTCCATAAAGGATTAGATAAACGTTTAATTTCCCGTGTAGGCACAGCCAAAACCCACTAACTATTCGTGTACCGAAAGTTGAGTAATCCACAAACGTTCCCTTTAATTGGTTTACCACAGACCTCTATTAACGAAATAAGATGGGAAATCAGAGTATTAGCATAACAGTGAATTCAATTAGGGTTCACAAAGAGGATTACAACTTTTACTATGAAAGGAAAGTTTAAGCGAAGGCCCGATTCGAACTAACACGGAATAATCAAAATTTGAATGAATATGATTACTAAGTTGAAATTAAATTCGTATTCAACCGCCTCCATCCCTTGAATTTTAATCCACAGAACTATTGAAATGTGCTGTTTGAAATTAAAGTGGTTACACAGATCTGTGGAGCAACAAATCTGACGCGATAGATAGATCGTATCCATCCGGCATTTTACTGTTTACCTAGTTTCTAAACGTGAATAGGAAAAATATGGACAGATAAGTTCCAAGAAACAATATTTTAAGCGGCATGACGGCTGAACGTGCAAATGCGGCCCGATAATGGCCAATTGTTGGTAATAAAACTACTACCGTACACGATGCAAATTATAATATAGCGCCCGGGCGCCCAGAGGGTACAACACCACAGCAAGGAACCAGATTAACGCAATTATCAAAAACAAGTTATCTCCCGACTACAAATAAGACTTGCACTCTTACATATTGTTTAATGGGTTTTATTGGCGATAATATAAATAACTGGCGATGGCAATAGATACGCGAGTATCAGGATTTCAATGAATATTAACTTCTACCAAGTTTGCTTTCGTCTTACATATATATAGGTAGTTAGGCAAATAGACAAAGACGGCCAGGAAACAGCGGCGCGTGTCGTTGGAAATATCAATACATGGGCGTCCAAATTCGATGGTATCGCAGCGACGGAACATGGTTTACCGTGTTTACCTACAACAACTTCGTTATCGTTGTTGTCGGACCCGGTAGTGATCCTAGGGATATGTATATTTCCAGTGTTTTGTACCACGGATTATTATTTACCTCAACTTACGCATTACATGTATTTTAGGTACATAGTTTCTAGTATACATTGCGCTTTAATATCTTATAGGATATGTTTAGGAAAGCAGCTTTATTGATTATAGATAAGTAGATGTTTATTATTTGAAATAAGATTTATCCTTAAATTAAAAACCATGAAAGCACGTTTTGGAAAAATTACATTTAAAGCAAAATAGGGATGTTTATAATGTAAGAAGTTTGACGTACCCCTCTGTCTGTGTATGTGTGTCTGTTTATGGGCATCGCAGCTCCCAAACGGATCAACAGTTTTTATTTTTATTTCTTTCAAATGTGAATTAGTCGGGAGAGTTTTAGGAAAAAAGGGCTCGTGTAAATACTATACCTAAATACACTATAACAATTTTCAATCCAAGGTAGGCAACATGCAAAATGCGAAATTATACCCTTTACCTATGTGTAGGTAACTTAATAGTTTTTTAATGATGTAAATATAAGCGCCAATATCAAACTGTCGGAGGTGTTTTAAATTTAAATTATCTACTTCAAAAAAATATTGTAACTTACAACTCTCCCACTAATTACATAGAGTCTATTGGAAACTACACAGTGTTATCTGGTTATTAAAGATAGTGCAACAACGACGTGCAGCTAGCTCTCGTTAACCAGGTGTGACGCCCGGTTGGTTCCGAACACTTGTCAATTAGACGCACAAAGTGCCGCTTCGCACCCCGCAGTAACATCGCACCACATAAATCCTCGAGACGACGGCCAACCTAGCAAAACAGTGTTGCGAGCACCTATCGCGATGAACTACTTCTCCTATCGCCACTTACAGTTATTTATTGTCCTTACTGGCATTATTTTAAAAATAATGCACATACGCTTAAGCAAAACAAACAAACGAAATTATTCAGCGGCAACACACGACGACATTCCGTCGAAGCGGAACACATTTCGCGCTGTTCGAAAATTTTGCTTCGCATTGCGTGTTTGTATGCATTCGTGCTCTTTAAGGTTCGATAAATGCATATTGCACTACATCTAACACCGAAAGCATTTAGGTCGTTGCGTTTGTGACGTCACCGACTCGTAGTGAAAGCCAGAGACGCGAACAATACGTGTCGCTTGCGCAACTCGAACGATCGCAAGGGAACAATGGCGGGTTAATAGAGCCATTCGTCGGCTCATTGCTTATTCATCCACGCCCCCGACGCCTCCGCAGCGACGCCACCGTCGCGATTGATGTCCTCGTGACTCAGGTCAGGACATCCAGCCGTCTGGGCACCCCGTCATGCGTACCACGAATATAACACCGCCAAAAAATTTAAACGAAAATCTTAGAACCAGGGGGTCTACTCCCATAAACGAAATATGTCGGATTCGACAACGGATGGCAATTTTTAATCCTCATAATTATAAAGAAATCACTTCGAATGCAAATTAAGCTTTTTCAAAAAACAAAATATTATTTATGCAAATCAAAAACCACGTCTTCATTCCTAAACTTTTGAATAATATTCAAAAACGAAACCTTTCGTTTGTTCGTTTCGTTTTTGAGAGTAGGTACTGTTTTCGATTTATAAGAAGGTTAATTTGACCAATTTCCTTCGGCATTTCATTAGGAGTCTTTACCTTTTTGATACTGCAACGAAATGCAAAAATAAACCTAACACCGTTGTTGACTTAATATCAGTGTCTCTGTACTAAATAGAGAAATAACTGTTGTAGTTTATATATGAAATAATCTTGTTGGCAGCCGATCCGTAATAGCTTATTTCTCAGACTCATAGCGCCACTTACAAGGGACACTTATTTTTATGTCGACGTTTATAGCAAAAAGGAGATTGACATCGAGATCCATGTCTGCGATATTAAATATATTGCTCTAGAACCCTAAGCCGGATAGTACAAGGGCAGGATACAGCAGTACTGTCGCCCGGACACAACAGAGGTGAATATCTGCCGAGAGCAGAACCATTACTGGGTTTTAAGATTGCGATCGCTTCGGACGGCGCGGTTCCCGGCACGACCAGACTATCCTAAAGGCAGCGCGTCGAGATATTTTATTCATAGTCCGCTTGATAAATGAGGAAGGCCGTGGTTGTATCACATTCATTATTGCTTCACGCCACGCATGGCGTTATCAAAAACTTGTTGCCGCCGCGAGACCGCCTAGAGAACGATCGCTTGGCCCCGGACGCCACCTCGGGGACTTGTTTCAGATGCCATTTGTCGTTAGTAAACAGCAAAACAGCTTATAATTTATCTTGACCGTGGCTTTGTTACTTTTTATTTATGATATATGAATGCCTCGTAAGAGATAAATTATAGCCGTTGTAATTATTAACAGAATGTAATATCTGATACGCTATTCTGCCTATAGTTCCAAAGACCCCAACAAAACAAATTGTAATTCCAGTTTTACTTGATATGGCAAGCACATTATCCATTTTACTTGATATGGCAAGCTCAAGGCTGTTGGTTTTAATAGCACAACTCAATGGAAAGCCTACTTGACCCGAATACAATATAGGGGCGTTCCAGATAAAGCCTATTGTTTCCTGGCACTCTAGTGTACAATGTGGTTGGTATACAAAGCAAGAATACGGCTGACACTTCGTTTCTTACGTTAAGTACAGAATCCTAACAAAATACGTCAGTTCAGTAAATACAATAATTCCGTGACAAGTCACGATAGCAGCGTTTTCATGGAACGGTTAACAATCGTTCAATTTGTAGGCCCGCGGCTGCAAAGCACCACAATGGCGGTGCACGCGACGATTCAGAGTCGACATTCTCATGAGTAGAATAACGCACAACAATCAAGATGTCATTTTTCAACTACCCACGCTGCGAACACTGAGCGAACGAACAGCGAGAAATATGGCCGACAACACACGCACTGCCCGAACGTACAAAAGAGGCGTCTTGGGGATGTCGCGATACATATCTCTGACTGAATAACAGCGCAACAGTTTCAACTCTTCACTTTTTATGCGTAACCGGCGATACAAAGTAAGAATAAATTCATCCATATTGAGAAACTGAAAGTTTCATTGCAGCTGTTTACTTCGAAGGCTGGAGTTCATAACTATTATTATCTTACTAGCATATATTAAACTAGCCCTTCGCCGCTGCTCCGCACATTACAAGCGCAACTACCTATTTCTAGCAATATTTTTTAAGCAACAAATAAAATAAAATTATCAAGACGAATGATTTGTGGAACAGTAAACGTTGAAAACGTTAACTTACTGCACCAATTAAAAAAACCCTTCAAAATACCACACGAACGACAAAGCAATACAAAGCTATGTTCTGAATCACTCACTCTGCAAATGTTTTAATTTCGATATATTAATTAGTTATACGTTATATTTTCTTAAACATTTTACACACGACATGTATTTAGAAACCTGGATTAAATACTCCATATACATTTTATGCCGAAATGTTGTTCACGTAAACATTTCGACTTCAATATAAAATCGTACACAAAGACGAAGGTGCGAGCGTTACTGCTAGGCAGTTTGTTAATATTATTACAACATATTATTACCAATACAGTAACAGGTTAAAACATGGCAGCTATTTATAATAAAGGAAACATGTTGTCACAGACACGGTAAACGATACTCCCACATCGTAATTAACTTGAAAGATGTAAGGAACGTCGTGCCCGATGTTAGTTCTACACGTGTGTAAAGTAGCTAAGTGTCGGGCTCGCGTCTTCTGCAACGCTCATTAAAACAATTCACAGAAGTCAGTGGGTAATTTATCGACTGTAGAAGTTGGAAATTTGTGAGAAGAAATGATAGTAATTATTGACACGAAACGACGCTCCGGGCAGAAGGCCGCCATCCGCTGCGCAGGAAAGATCACAAGCGGGCACTAACTCGAAAATTCCACATACATAACGGGGCGAGCCCTAGGGCAGAAACGGGGGCAGCCCACTGCCTCGTTCGCAAATCGCAATCGATGTCCACGGGCGACTGTCGCGAACCCAAAACTAAGGTACCGTTAAGCAATGCTTAAAAAATGTATATTAAATACATCATTACACCACCACGTTATTGCGAAAAGAAATATTTTAAACATGTTTTAAAAATAGTACTTTTGCGGATTTCTTTGTAAAAAAAAGTATAGAAACTACATGTTTACTGGTGGTGGGGTTGTATTTTGTACAAAAAGTAAAAAAATTTAAACAGGTATACGCCTGATAGGAACGCCCTTTGAGATAAACGATGCAATCAACAGAAGAGTTGTGATCTTACGAATTCATAATCCTTAACTAAAACTCTAATTTATAGGATCTATTACATAGGTCGAAAGTAGTTCGTCTAAATAAACACAGCGTCTCATTCTTTTCCTAACTTGCCTGATGTAAAGCCAATTAAGTTTCATAATAAAGAAAATGCATAGCAACGTAGAATTATTGTTATTTTTGGTGTTGATTAATTTTGATCTTAAATATCCAACCTGGCTATAAAAGAGAAGAGAGATTTTTACTGAATTTTTATTTGGATATTCATCATTAGACATAACATTTCTTATGCACTATCTTCCTTGCCTAGCGAGATTACATAAATACCTAAATATGAAGATATTTATATGAACTCTATTGAAAGTACGATAATAAACAAAACTTTGGACTTCACATTTCTTCAAAATCAATCATTGGGAAGCATCCGTAAATGCAACTTTAATCTACAGCTTACAATCCTTACAGCAAAATCTACATCTTTTTGCTTTGGGATTGTAGAGCAAAAAGATCAAAGAGCAATATTAGCCACGATTTTATAAGATTCACGGATAACAGTCAAATCGGAACCACATAAACTCCGAAGAATCGTTTTCAAACGTCAAATGGTAACAGCATTCGACGATTAATTAGAATTATAACCTCTGCATCCAGCGCCTGTGTGATTAGTGGCAGGAACCGATCTAATGGAGTGTGCCGATATGTAGGTACACCGTTTTGTCATCGATCAAGTGTGTCGCCACACCGATTGGTTAATGATTGATGAGGACCCATTTGCTACTACGAAATGTCACAAGTAATTACGTGTTGGGCTCGTCTCATAGCGATGATTCGAATGACATAAAAAATTATTGATATGTTTATTTTCCACTAGCAGTAGTATTAAGTTATTCAAGTATTAATTTCATAATATATATAACAAATCTATTCGGTAGTTTGTTTCTTGCGTAATGAACATCTATGATCATACAACGTTTTCTTTTTACTTTTTAAATCTAGCGGACGAACTTATAAGTATCATTGTTTTTTTACCGATAATTCGGTAAAAAAAACAATCCCTTTAAGGCAGAAATTTATGGAAATTGGATACTAGAAAATTTAAATATTTAAAAAGTATGTAAAACGGTTCAAAACTCGACAAAAATTTTTAGTACTTTATACGAACGATAAGTACCTACGTAATAAGATAAATACTTACTGCCCGACGATTAGGTTAGGTTGCACCAACCGGGGTCATGAGCTGACTTATTTTTAAATGTTTAAAATGGAACGCGAAAGTCTTGAATTCTATATGATACTTTTTATCCCAAATAACCGTATAAACAGTCTCAGCAGGCAACTGTGAGCAATAATTTCTTCAATTATATGGAGCGAATCGGAATCATATAGCTGATCTATAAAAGTTAATAACCTTAATAAACAGGTGCAGGCTGCTGACAGGGTTGCATAAATGTAAGAGGCATAATTTATTGAGACAGTATAACGGTTATCGATATAATCATTATTTCGAATAACGTTCATACTTAAAGTAACCATTTGGCATACTTTTATTGCTCACTAGCGGACCCGACAGACTTCGTCCTGTCAAAAATATTTGGAATGTGGCTTTACTCTAAATTTTAGTTAGTGCGTTTGTACAAAAAAGAAAAAGCAGAGTTTCCCCGGCAATTATTTGAATTTTTCTTACCGTAAAAACCTTCCTTGGACTTTTTAAAAAACAATTGTCAAATTTGGTCCAAACGTTAAGTTATGCGCTTACTAACACATTTTGCAATTAATTTTTATATAATAACCCCTTTTTAGCAACATTGGCATAACATATATTTCGTCATAATAGAAAACGAAAAATATATTTCCATAGAAGGCCTAAAGTTATACATATTTTGTTGACATATTTAATGATATACCTACCTATCTGCACATATAAATTGGAGTGTCTGTTTGTAATCATGAAATACCCGCTTGGTACTCCTGTCTGTCTTGTCTGTTTGTTCCAGTTAATATCTGAAATGGGTGGACTGATTTTGACGGGAATTTTATTTAAAACTTTATTTATTAAAAATTTTATTTTTATGTTGGTAATCTTGTTTACAATAGTAAAGCACGTAGATTAACATCACTATTAAATCTGAGAGTCGGTTCATAACCTTTTTAAACTTCAGTATATGTGTTATTAGAATTCCATATCTTCATTAGGTATACCATCTGGTAGAAGAGGTGGCACACACCTCTAGCTTGAAAGCATGCTTATTATAATATCTAACATACCTGTTAAATGGTTCCCCGTGAACTCGAAGTCGTCGTCCTGGTCCCAATGTTTCAGCGACAAGTTTCCCAGCGGCGTGGCGTTCGCAAACTCCAAATTAGCGAAGTGCCAATCTAGGATCTGTCTGTCCCGGACCGACAAGTATACTGAACTGAAAAATAATGCTGCATAAATATCAAATAAACTTAGGTATATCTATTTGAGTACGTCTTTAAAGTTGTAAGACCAAAAAAACTAGTCACAATATAAAAACAATTTTCTGGCTTTTAAAAGGACATTTGGCCTTAAGA
The DNA here is from genome assembly GCA_037074685.1 of Glyphodes pyloalis. NCBI lineage: Eukaryota > Metazoa > Arthropoda > Insecta > Lepidoptera > Crambidae > Glyphodes > Glyphodes pyloalis. Next base: position 5,212,730 of record JAYKKO010000011.1, read on the forward strand.
AGTTGAGAAATCTATTCTAAGCTTACTGAATAGGTAGAAATATTTTAGTAAGTATATCTAGATTATTATATATTAGAAACAGAAAATTTTTATCTCCCCTTGCGGTGCGGGAATTGAACCCACGAACCTTGAAGAAAAATTTTTCTGTTTCTAATATTTAAAGTTCGCTAGTAGGTACGGCGTATAGTACTATAAAAATAATAAAATCGATTAAGATGCCAAGGTGTCTTCGATTCCGTGGTTTTCAAACATGTCTGCAACGAATGTACCACGGGCCGATAAGTATGTAGTTCTAAACATATTCGGCAGAGGGCACTTACCGGAAGGCTAACGGTTGATACAGCAGAAAAATTTAATCGCCTACGATAACTTGCGGTTAGCTCAGTTTAGTGTTGCCCAAATTCAGTCTTGGTCTTGCAGTCTTGGTCTTGTTCTTGCGTTTTTGCAAGACCAAGCCAAAAAACAAGACCGCGTATTTTTAGCAAGACCAAGACCAAGACTGACCGTGCAAGACTTGAGCAAGAACAAGACATAGCCTGCAAGACTCTTGCGTCTTGCAGCTAGGACTTAGCGCTATTTCACAGAGAAGTTAGGTGTAACAGTTCGGTGTATAGGTAGGTACGCTTAGGAATTCTATGAGACGCAAAAAACTGTATCAAATAATATGAAAAACTGGACCTATGCGCATTACGACTAATGCCATAAACATAGCGAATAAAAAAATATCTATTAAAATCAAACTCGAGTGCATGCAAAGTTATGTTTTAACCATCGGCACTTTGATAATGCGTCATCAAAGGTTTTGTACTTACTTCTCAAAGAAATTTGCCGCTTTTCGGAAGTAGGTACATGGTTATGGTACACGCGCCGGCGGCTTCTTTTGAAATCTAAAACAATCGTTGCCACCGCGCCGAAATCATAACATTTGACACTATTTGATTGCCGCCACAAGGCGTAGGTAATTGCAAGACTTGCAAGACTCTTGCTGCAAGACCAAGACCAAGACTGGGAGCGCAAGACCAAGACCAAGACCAAGACCAGGTGTATTGGCGCAAGACCAAGACCAAGACCAAGACCAGGTGTATTGGCGCAAGACCAAGACCAAGACCAAGACCAGGTGTTTTGGCGCAAGACCAAGACCAAGACCAAGACCAGGTGTTTTGGCGCAAGACCAAGACCAAGACTGGCTAAGTCTCGTCTTGTTCTTGCATTTGGGCAACACTAGCTCAGTTGGTAAGAGCAGCACGCGCGATACGTGAAGGTCGTGGGTTCAATTCCCGCAACGCAAGGGGAGATAAAATTTTTCTGTTTCTAATATTAAAACAAAACTCTTGCTATTAGAAAGCAACGTTCTTTTTTAATTACTTATCTACAAAATCGCAGACGTAAAACAATATTAAAAGTACTTGCTATAAGCCTGTGGCTTCGCTAGGTTTTGCAAACACATACCAATGTCGACATTTCAGAATTTGGTAAATAAAGAGAATTTAGAACAAATTGTATTTTATTGCGCCCGCAAGTAGGTACTGATATTTCTGAGCCAGGAACAAATCTGATTATATCCTTTGCAAACAAAAATTATGTTGTCACTAACAGAGTACCAACAAATTGCCTTTTTTTATTCTTACCTCGGAGGGTTAGTCTCAAGCTGTGTCAGTTTCTCCTCGATACTCGCATTCTGCGTGACTAGAGTATCGTACTCATTACAGAGCTGATTCATTTCCCGGTTCAAGCGGCGCAAATTGAACTCTTGCAGGACGCTTGCGTCTCCCGTCGCACCCTTCTCTCTCTCAACAAGCAACGCCTCTTTTTCTGTCTTCATAGACTTCAGCAGCTCTTGCACGTCAGACATTCTGTTAATATTCATAATTAAACAAGTCATTAATATTTTATCATTTCTAAGAATATCTTGATTTTCGATTATTGATAACGATTGTTACGGCAACACAATACTGCAAAAGAGAGAAACACAATCTATCCTCAAAAGTAAAATATGTGTTACAGCGTTGATACTGATACTAATATACACCAACTTATATTGTAAACTAACGACCCGCGCCGGCTTCGCACGGATGTAATGTAAATACTTTAAAAATTTGGCTTTTCTATTATTTATCGCAAATAAAAACCTTCCTCTTGAATCATTCTGTCTATTAAAAAAACCGCATCAAAATCCGTTGCGTAGTTTTAAAGATTTTAGCTTACATAGGGATAGGTATAAGGACAGAAAAAGCGATTTTTGTTTTATAATATGTAGCGATGTCAAAGCTTGTAAGAATGTATCGATGTTTGGATGACTATCTAGTCAATCATACATCCATACATCTGTATGGATGTATGATTGTTACTCTTCACATAAACAAAATACTGAAAGTTACTCATAAAGGCACTAGAATAACATTTAGGATACTTTTTATTTCCAAATAACGCAAACAGGGACGTTAGTTAGTACATACTATGGGTATCAGGGCTTGGAATACCGTTAAAAATATGGTATCGTTACTTTTCTTTCGTGCGAGACTTTCTCGGCAAATTACATTTAGTTTGGTTGGTTTTCGAGGCACAAAGTGACATGCGCCTTGCGTAATTTATTTTATTAATATCGTTACCTTTTAACGTTATATTACAGTTTTTTTACGTAAGAGATAACGTTAAAGTTTTCGTTTTGTTACATTTTACCGTTATAAATTAACGTTAAAATATATATTTGCTACCGACTTATCGTTAACTGTTTTACCGTTATAAAAAGTATCATTATAAAATAACGTTACTTATAATGTGAATTTGGTAACGTTACCAAGCCCTGATGGGTATTCATTACAATCTTCTCTGATCTGGTTTATTTTATTTTAATGGTCTGTTATGAGTGTAACTGTACAGTATATAAAATAAGTCGAGTTTGTAATAATGTACCCGGCTTGATGTCATATCAATAGAAATATTAATATTTAGAAATGGACTCACTTGTTAATATTGCTTTTGAGCTTTTCTTGCAGCGTAATGACAGCTTTTAGATGTTGTATCTGAAATGTTTGTAACTTTGTAACATTAACATCTACACTAAGACCCTAATACCAAAATATTTTTTTCTGAGATGAACTTGGTACATATATAGTAACTCATCAACTAAGATAAATATCTTAATACTTTCTAGGGGTCGGGGACATTTAAGAGGTTTCCAGAAGTTTATAAATTTAACCGCCTTGAAAGTAAAAAATATGTTGAACATTAGAAATGATGACTCTGTTAAAATTCGATAATTATATTTTTATTTTCAGTAAGATTTTTAACATAGAATGAAAACTTATTTTTTGCATTAATTTTCAGTAAAATTTAACGCAATGTATCTAAGTAAATTTTGTTTACATGGTTAATGAAAAAATATAAGTTTTATATATTTTGGTACTCAATTTTTTTTAATCATCTACCCTTTTGTACAAACCTGCTTATGCTTAACATTCTTCTGCTGCAATTTAATAACCCATTCTAAGGCTTGCCCGAGAGAGACCGGCGTATCATTATAGTAGTTGAAATCAACCTGGTGTGACAGATAAGATGTAGCGTCCAGAAGACGGTTGAATTCGCGTTCCAACTGGAAATAAAAAGTGCTTATTATAAGTAATCTGTATGTAATAATAAAATAATAATAAATAATAAATATTGGACAACATCACATAGGTACATTACTCTGATTCTGTGGTAAGTAGCTTAAACACTTGTGTTACAGAAATCAGAAACAACGACGGTACCACATTCAGACCCGAGACATTACAGAAAAGTTCGTTTCCCATATTGATCCGACCGGGGATAGAGCCCGGAACCTCAGAGATGATGCAACGCCAAAGTCCGGCACGCTTGCCTCTCGGCTACGGAGGTCGTCAATAATTTGATAAAATGAGAACAACTTTTGAATCTCCTCACTCATTTCAAAGATCAATAAATTACTTTACAGCTTATTTTTTGTCAAAGAAATTTACCATTTCATCCTTATGTTTTGGTACTTGATTCCCATTTGCCTCATACAGTGGACATTTTTGTTTGATTTTATGTAGCTCCATATTCATCTGAAAGGATAAAGTTGTAACTGGGTTACCCCCTAATCCAGTTACCACCATAGCACCTGAAATTAAGTATTTTTCTTGTATTAGAATAATTCTTTATTATTATGTTTCACATTTGAGACATGAAATAAGAATGAATAGAAAAAAGGATAACTATTGGTTATTATTAGATTCATAGTTATTTAAAATGAAATATTAATTAGTATTTTTCCAACTAATTCATAGCACTAATAAAAATGTAGTGAAATAATGACTTATTAACACTGTAGTATTAGACAATTTGGAAACTAAAATATATATGAAAAACAATATAAAAAAAATATTACTATGTAACTACTATGTTGCAAGTTTATGAATATTTTCGTTTAATTTGAACTTAAGTATTAGACTTCGATCTTGCAGCACATAAAAGTATAAAGAACTTTATATGTTTTTTAAACTACTAGGTATTTTGTCAAGATAATTTTCATGCCCAAGCTTGCATAAAAACTTATGTTTATTTAAATGATGATAAACAATTGGCTACTTGACAGTTTTTGAAAAAGTATTGTAAAATGTGCGCCCGTTCATTTTATATCCCAAGCAATTCGATTTATCTGGAAATAATCTAAATAACCAGAGAAAAATAAGATTTTGTGTAACACATTTAAAAAGCGCGCGAAAACGCCTAGTCGCGTCATTGTTGCAATTATGACATCAACGTCCTAGACAACGAACCGATACGCATAGGAACGACTTAATTAAGATAAATGGAAAATGTTTCAATAAATTCTTTATACGATTAGAGACACAATAATTAAATTTAATCGGTAAAAAATCATTGTTTCGCCACATTAAAATAAATAATTTTCGCCGACAGCTGTCATTTCCGAATTGCAATGGTGGTTTCCGTTTCGGTTCTTTTGTTCTACAGATAAAAAAACTAAAATTTATTTTGCAAAAATAAAATACTAACTATGCTTTTAATTAAAAAGTAAAAATGTAAAATGATTACTTAACTAATAAGCTAACATATCTAACACTTTTCATATTTTATTGTTAACACTGTCAAGTAGCAAATTTTATAAAATTATGTCATTCAGAACCAATAGAAATTCACTTTAAAATGTCTTAATAAAAATGTGAAAACAAAGCATTCACAAACTACAAATAAATGAAACAAATAATTTATCATCTCACCTAAATCAGCTACATACGGTCCTTTTCTATATGTAACAATCCTTCCTCCAACTCTGTCTCTCCCTTCCAAAATTACAACTTCACAGCCAAAGGATAGTAGTTGGCGGGCAGCAGCCAAGCCAGATACACCTGGGGAAGATCGCAACAATACAACTTGATCTAATGATATTGGGACCATTACTATTTTTAATTTATATCAATGACCTGCCCTTTTATACAAAAGACTTATGTGAGATAGTATTATTTGCTGATGATACATCTCTTATTTTTAAAACTAATAGACAGAGTGACAATGTTGATAAGATTAATGATGCCCTGAATCAAATACTTCATTGGTTTACATCCAATAATCTTTTACTAAATGCCAAGAAAACAAAATGTGTTAAGTTTTCAATGCCTAACGTAAAGCAGGTCAATACTATAATAAAAATGAATAATGAACATATCGAAGTTATTAACTCGACAGTATTTCTTGGCATAACTTTAGACTCAAAATTACAGTGGTCTCCCCACATATCTAACCTGGCTGGAAGACTGAGTTCGGCTGCTTATGCGGTCAGAAAGATAAGGTACCTAACAGATATGGAAAAAGCAAGATTGGTTTATTTTAGCTATTTTCACAGCGTCATGTCTTACGGTCTGCTATTATGGGGATCTGCGGCCGATATTCAAACTATATTTGTTTTACAAAAGAGGGCCATCCGAGCCATGTACAAGCTAGGACCATGTGACTCGCTGAGAGAATTGTTTAAGGAAATTAACATCTTAACAGTCGCATCTCAATACATTCTCGACTGTTTAATGCATGTATACAAAAACTTGCATACATTTCCTAAAAAATCAGACAATCATAGCATTAACACCAGAAATAAAAATAAGCTTGCTGTTCCTAAGCGTAGACTACATAAAATAGGTAATTCATTTGTTGCTTTAAGCATAAAAATGTTTAATAAACTCCCTCAAGTTATTGTTGAGTTACCTTTGTACAAATTTAAGACATTTGTCAAAAGTTGTCTTTTGAAAAAAGGCTACTACAAAGTAGAAGAGTATTTGAATGACAGGAACGTGTGGATCAGTGACTAGTGTGCTCGCCTGTACCTACGTGTTTTATATTATTTTACAAATATATATGTAACGCATTTTCTCAATCAATGTCAGAATTGGGCCTCGATGACGCATGTGAGTCATACAGTTACTTTAATTTACAAATACCTTTGCTTTATTATTATTATTTTTTTTTTAATAATTGATTTAAAATTTTTATTTTACAATTGACAAACTAACTGTGTGTCTTAGTGCAAAATTAGTAATAAGTGTAGCTTTCATTTGTAAAAAAACTACTGAGTTTCTTGCCGGTATCTTCTCTTTAGGTATAGGTTCCGAACCAGAGGTAGCTTCATTTGCTTTATATAGAGACTATTCATAAGTATTACTAATGTAATCTATGTGAATAAAAAAATATTGACTTTGACTTGACTTTGATCAGAAAATCATATTAATACTTTCAAGCTCTGGGACTAGAAATTTATGCTCTGATAAAATAAAAGGTTCATTCCATGCAAAATAAAAAAGAATAGTCAAAATTATGAAAGGTTAAAATCAACAATGTAATTTCTTCTTTTATTACAGATTATTTTAGTTTTTCAACTGTTAAAATAAATTTTTTAAAATTAAATTATTACCAGCTCCTATAATGATGACTTTGGGCCTTTGTTTTCCTTTTGGTGGTGTTGGTATTGGGGTAATACGCTCATAGATGCCGTAATTAATAAATCCATGTCTTTCCAAGAACGCATGAGTTCGCATCACTAATGCAGGATCACCGTTATAAGGGGGCTGTAAAAATAAATATAAAATACTTACATGTAAGAATATCATTCTTTTGTATTTCTATGTGTCATTGAAAATTTATTTGTTGGCAAAGCATGTTGTAATAAATGAATAAAAATTTCTCTCACTATGACTTTAGGTCATTATTGTATGTATGGTAGTGTCACTCCATAAATTTGGTAAACAACTCTTGTAGTGTTTATATTTTGAAAGAAATTAATTAAAATAACAGTTTATAGCATTGGAACACTCCAACAAGATTATGTACACTAAAAAATGCATATTTTTCATAGCTCAACAGACTATGTGTGAAAGAATTTCTACACACAGCATTTTCATAAACAAAATTATACCTATTTACTAAAAGATCTCACACATGCCTTGCTTACGGATCGTAACTTACTTCCATTTTGTGAACAGCAAATTCTTGCGTGAGCTGTTTCTTTGGATCTTCAAACCAAAGTTTCAAAACACGGTTTCTAATTTGAACAAAAGCCTGACTGGAAGCCCCTTGTAAATCAGAGAAGCACTCAGCTTCCAATGAAGACATTTTGTCAAAAGGCAAGCGTGATTGAAATGCTGCACCCTCCAAACTGTAACGGCAAAATAAATTATTTTAGAGTTGTGATCTTGATCATTTAAATTGTAACATGCACTCTAACCTTATTTTGTTCTATGCTTGGTTGGTAACCAAATTAACGAGAAGGAAAACACTCTCACCTATTAAGCATTTCTTTATAGTTAATCTCTTCAATGTCATCGCTTTTAGTCTCCTCGATAACAATCTTGTCTTCTTTTTTCGATTCTTTAATCTCAACTGTACGACTGGAAGAAGACTCCCGGCGGCCACCAAGAGATGTAGGGCTCGAAGATGTGACTTTACTCCTTTCTGACTGATCGGATTCAGAATCATCTTGCTTCAGTTTTTCATCAATTTCGCGATTTTCAACCTGAATTTTCAAAACATAACCTAGTATTTAAAACCGATGAAATTGAAGCCACCCTCATTTTTTAAACAAAATTAAAATATTCGTACCTTAGTGCGCTTACGACGACTCATTTTGGTTTGATTTTCGATTAATTTAATACACTATTTCGAATGAAAGGCGCTAAATGAATAGGGCATAGGAAAACTAACACAAACAAAACAAACCGAATTGTCACCACTACTGTCACTGTCAAATTTGACAGCGAATCGCGAATTAAGTATTGATTTTATTGGCTAAAGCAAAGACATTGTAATAATACAACTACAATCAGACATAATTTAAACTATAAAATAAAATAAATGTAAAAATTAAAAAATAAATGTTACTACCAACCTATTTAGTATGCAATGTATTTTCGGAAAAATGAATACGGCCTTGCTCTGCAATACTAATTTATTTAGATAAATAAGTACCTAAAAGGCTAAAACCTAGGTGTGTTTCTCATGACATCTTACGGCGGCCTAACTGAACTTCAGAGTTTATATATAGATATATAATATTATATGTCTGTGGGGAAGCCAAAGTTTTTATACTTTATTAAATGTTGTAACTTTACAAAGCTTCAATAAAAAAAGGTCATACAATTCTAACTGCCTCACACTATGACCCGCGCATAAGCTTCTTTTTTTTTTTAGAGGAAACAAAAATAAAATTTATTGGTCAAGGTCTTTTATTACAATTCAAAAATTTAATTTTTCAACAACTCAGGGACAACATGATAAAACAATCTACAGTGTTTTTCTGAAGTGGTTATGGAGAGGTCCTTCTTCAGAGTATCCAGCTATCTCTTGAGGCACGATGGAACTTTCATCTATGCTGCCACAAGGCCGACACATGCATTCAAGCGGGGCTTTAGTTGATACCTGAAATGTAGACATAAGAAAATAAAACAGTACAAGACAAGTAGACTTATATAGGCTATGTGGGTTTTTCACACAATTTTGTTAGAAACAAGCTTACATATACATATTTTGAATGTGCTTTTATATTCGAGTAAATTAAGGTTTGTTTTTACCTTCATAAATCTCTTCCCTTCATCCTTCGCCTTAGGGCAAAACAAAACTACAGTTGCCTCGCGCTCACCAGATTCCTGACAGCAATTGCAGGTTCGCTCCATTTGCCAAATTTTGCTTCCAGAAACCTATTGAACAATGATAAAAAAATAGCATAAAAGATTGTGTATATACCTATTATTTGACGAATTCCGTAGCCGAGAGGCGAGCGGGCCGAACTATGGCGTCGCGCCATCTCTGAGGTGCCGGGTTCGATTCCCGGTCGGGTCAATATGGGAAACGAACTTTTCTATATTGTCTTTCCGTAACACAAGTGCTTAAGCCACTTACGACAGAATCAGTGCAATGTATGTGATGTTGTCTAACATTGATTTATTTATTATTACTTATTCATTTATTATACCTCTATCTAATTCTGAGAGTTTACTTTTAAAGCTTACCTACCCTACCTACGATGCACTCGTGCATTAAACACATACGCAAAAACCTTAAGAATATAGCAATCTACTTTTTCTCACCTGCACATAACTCGTGCATTTTCCGACACAAGCAAACGAAGGGATTGCTTTCGGCTTGCAACCTGGGTGGCGAAGAACGTGAATTACAGGCGTCATTTGACATTCTTGCCCTGAAAATATTTACAAAATTTTTTAACAAATATTTCATGCAGCACTACAAGAAGGACTAATGTCTGCATCTAGAGTCGCAAATTAATATTGCAACGGAGTGTCTTTCAATAAATCCGAAACTTACCGGGAATCGAACCCAGGATCCACAGACAATACATTTGCCTAAAAACCATTATGTAGTTTGTGAAGAGCAATTCTGTGAGCGCAAAACAAAGTTCTGTTATACCCATGGACGTATATACTAAGTCCATGGTAATACCAATCTAAATATATAAAAGGAGAGAAACTGACTGTCTGACTGACTGGCATATTAACGCACAGCCTAAACGGCTAAGCGTAGGCACTTGAAATTTGTGCACTAAGAAAGTAATTCCCGAAATTCCCACATGAACGGGAATTAGCGGGAAAATCCTTCTGTATGAAAAATCTAAACCGCTTAAGATAGACGCTTGAAATTTGACATGCAGGTCACAGGTACCTTAGTAAACTTAAAGCTAAGTTGCAACAGGATATTGCAAAATTCTCACGGGAACGGGAGTTAGCGGGAAAAAACTGGAAAAACCCTGTAGTCCACACGAACGAAGTCGCGGGCACAGCTAGTGTAAGATATATTGCACAGTAAGTTTGTGTAAATATCTGGCTGGACTAAGTAGTGCGATACAACAAGATACACGCTGCACCTTACATGGCCATAATGTCGGAATATTTTTATAATGGTATAATCACCTGTAGTAATTTGGACCTCTTGAGCCTTTACTGACTTTTCTTGCAAATGACACATACCACATAGCAAAACAAATGAGACTATTCTTGATGAAAACATTTTAAGTATCAGTTCCACCTTATTCCCACGAAAAGCACCACAAGAATGTTTAATGCTCAACATTTTTCTGCTTATAAAGGACTCGGCATCAAACTCTCCACAGGATACGTGTGATTTTACTAGGAAAAGCATTTAACGAACATGTCAATATGGTCATTGCACGATTTCCAACTGCGCTTACATCATTTAATCCCTTGATAACTATGCTTTTTTGTAAGGTTCACTTTTTGCGATTTTACTGAAAATGTAAGTACCTACTTAGATTTACTATGAAAACAAAAGGTTAGGTTAATTGATCACGGCTTCGGTAGTCTTATCTTAGTTAGAGACGCCCTACTCAAAATCTTAAAAATGCTCTCCTTAAAAATTATCATCAATAATATTTTAGCCACGACCACTGACGGATGTATAGAGATAGATCTCTTGGAAAATAGGCCATTAACTGTTCTTTTTTACAAGACATGGAAACGGATAATGATGAGAGATAGGAATTTTTTGATTGTATGTTTAGCCGCGCCGGGTCCGGGCGGATTGACAAGACATAAATGTGGTTTACTGTACTGGTTTGATACTAAAATTTATAAATATTCTATAAATGTCATATAACACCATTCAAAATTTAACAGAAACTTTTTTAGGCAGGTAGGTAACAGTGATAAAATAATATGTTTATGATTTTTGTTATTTACCTATTACTCAAGCGCTGTAAATTGGAAGCCATAAAATTATAAAATACGGAACATCAATATCTTTAAAGAAGCTGAAAAAAACCCTAAACAAATTATTCTAATCAAAGATCAATATATTTATAGCAGAACCTTACATTTCCTCCAAATTTGGGTATAAAAATAAACGAGTTAATAGAAGTTGTTGTGTAAAAAGTGTTTTTACTGCGCATCCAACAAGTGTATTATATTCCTTAGTATTTCCTGCGTTTTTGAACCAAAATTCGCTAGTTTAATTAAGTGAGTGTTTGACCTGTCTGGGTGACCAGTCGGGATACTAGGTAATATACTCTCTAATACCTCCACCTTACAGAAGACCTCAGCCAAATAACAATCACTTCTGTGTTGTTGTGTTCCTTCGTGTGGGTAAGGTTTCCAGAGCTCCTGGGGGGTGCTACATTAGTAGCAGGGTTGACAACCCTGCCTTCAAGGTAAGGGCGACAAGTCTAGTAACAGATTTATTATGCTGTACTTGTCAACCTTAAGCTTGGACCTCATTACCACTTAAAATCAGGTGGAATGAGGTCAATCTTGAAGTGGAAAATAATAAAAAAAAATAATAATAATGCCTAAAAACCTATATGGAAATTTAGATTTCTATCTTTGCACGAACCAAATAAAAAAACGTCCATTCAGAAGTTCTTGTGTGAAAAAGTAACGAGTCTATCCATCCACCCATACAAACTTTCGGATAAAATTTTCAATATAAATAAAAACGCCACACAATCACACCAATCAACATTTTTACAAAAAAACTTTTCTAAGTTGGTTCGTTTCCGAATTTGCACGACGCCGACGTCCTCTGTTATATTACAGCGTCTGGTGTTCGTAGTGCAAACCTTAGGCTGAAACTAGTTCGTTAGCACAAAAAACAATCACAATTGGCTGCTTGACAGTTTTTGAAAAAGTATTGTAAAATGTGCGCCCGTTCATTTTATATCCCAAGCAATTCGATTTATCTGGAAATAATCCAAATAACCAGAGAAAAATAAGATTTTGTGTAACACATTTAAAAAGCGCGCAAAAACGCCAAGTCACGTCACTGTTGCAATTATGACGTCAACGTCCTAGACAACGAACCGATACGCATAGGAACGACTAAATTTAGATAAACGGAAAATGTTTCAATAAATTCTTAATACGATTAGAGACACAATAATTCAATTTAATCGGTAAAATAATCATTGTTTCGCCACATTAAAATAAATAATTTTCGCCGACAGCTGTCATTTCTGAATTGCAATGGTTGTTTCCGTTTCGATTCTTTTGTTCTACAGATAAAAAAACTAAAATTTATTTTGCAAAAATAAAATACTAACTAACCTTTTAATTAAAAAGTAAAAATGTAAAATGATTATATAACTAATAAGCTAACATATCTAACACTTTTCATATTTTATTGTTAACACTGTCAAGTAGCCAATTGGGGAGCGAATCGGATCATAAATACCAAAAATTTTCAGTTCGTTATATAGCAATTAACAAAATATCAGGACGTACTTTTTCATTTGCTACATTAATAAATAATTCTTATTTAAAACGATGCCAAGTTGAAGGTTGGGGGCTCGTTACTTCACTGAGGGGCTAATAAATGTACAAATGTACCCACTGATAACGTCATCCGACAATTAAATGCAATGCATAGGTAGGTACTGTTAAAAGTAACAACTTTTGATTATGTGGAAAATTAAAACATATGGGCCCCATATTTTTGGATAATCTAACAGTTGGAATAAAAACAGCTTGCCTATGAACCAACCTAAGAAACTATAAGAGCTGTTTCAAAACGAAGACGAACAAAGCAGTTTCTGTTTCTCTAAGACGTCCACACAACGTCCGGACAGGACGCGTCCTTATGTTTCTTAAATGAATTAATAAAAAGTCTACTAAGTCTCATGTAAAAAAAAAATAGGAGATTACCTTATTAATTTGACCGGGCATCAAAAAAATATAACCTAACTAAAAAGTGAATCACTTGGGCTTGGGTGACTTTTAATTTAGTCTGTATTTCTGTCGCCCAAAATAATAAAAGGGTGTTTGGTGAGGGAAGGTCGAGGTATTCTTCTTAGTAAAACTCCGTAGAAGGTGTAGAAATGAATGTTATTAATTGTAAAATATGTTCAGCTTATATACAAAAATGTGTCGTATGAGGACAGCTTCTGACCAATAGAATGACTGATCCTTCTGATTGGCAGATGGTAAAATTGTTAAGAAAAAGTTTTGGCGCGCGCGCCCGCGCTCAACGAAACTGCCTCACCAGAGGGCGCTGGCGCGGTGCGCGCGGGCGGTTAGCAAACTGTCGCTTGCTTTTTCTCGTCTCTGATTGGCCGATGCTAAAAGGGCGCGCGCCCGCACTTGTCGAGGTAGTCTTGGCGCGCGCGTGCGCGCGTGTTCTGGGAAATGTGCCTCTACAGGGGGTCGCTTGCACAGTGCGCGCGGGCGGTTAGCAACACATGTGCAAGATCGAGTGACCGCTAGAGACGCTCGTCCATTTTGACCAAGAGCAGCGGCGTACGCGGACGTCCGGTGAACTTCGTGGTCGACGTTGCGCGGGGCGTTGCGATTGCGGCACTTCGCGTTGCGTCGGTCGTAATATTCAGCGGCAGCGTGTGGTGGTGATTCCTGGTGAAGCACACGACGGTCTTGCTGATTTATACACAGTTCTTTTCAGAACTATCATCATGACAATTGTTTCTTAATGCAGACACACTGAGAGAGATGTGTTGTATTGTTATCTGAGAGAGAGTGTGTGTATATATGGTGCTGTGGATAGGTTGCCACAGTACTCCCCCTCAAGTGAAACGTACCGGCAGCTTGACGACACGCCCTGAGCGGGTTGTTTTCAGTGCTGACGAGACGCTGTTGCTGGGCGGCGGCGGCGGTGTGTCGGTATTGTCATTACACGGCGCGCAGGTGCCATTGTTATGCGGCGAGTTTCTGGTGACTAGAGGTTCGGTAGTGGTGGCTGGTGTGGTAGTAGTGATGTGGTATTCCGGTAATGAGGAAAACTGGTGCTGATGGTATGCATTCTCGGTTGCTGTGTTTAATAGGTACGCGGGTTTAATTCTGTCGATAGATACGGTAGTGTGACGGTTAGGTAGCTGTATGGTGAAAGTTTTATCCGATCTGGTGATGATTTTGTATGGGCCTTCGTATGGTGATTGGAGAGGCTTCTTTACTGCGTCGACTCTTAAAAATACGTGGGTGCATGTCTGTAGATCTTGATGCACGAAGATACGTTGCTTGTCATGATGTACAGATGATGTTTGCGGTTTATTGTTTTCGATGGTAGCTCTAAGTTTTTCCACGTATGTATAGTTCATGATTTGATTGGGTGATGATGTTTCGAAAAAATCGCCTGGGAGTCGTAAATTGTAGCCGTAGGTAAGTTCAGCTGGGCTAACACCGGCGTCGGTCCTTACAGTTGCGCGCAGTCCGAGTAGTATCGTGGGAAGTTCATGGTCCCACGATGTGTTCGCAGCTGATAGTTTAGCGCGCAATGCTGACTTAAGAGTGCGGTGCCATCTTTCGATCATCCCGTTACTCTGTGGGTGGTACGGTGTAGTACGCGTTCGCTTGATACCCAATAGCTTCATAAGGTTATTGAATAGGTGGCTTTCAAACTGTCTGCCTTGGTCGGTTGTTACAGTGGTTGGACAACCAAAGCGTACTATCCAATGTTTGAATACTATTTCGGCAACGATTTCGGCTGTTATTTCGTGCGTGGGTATTGCTTCTGGCCATTTGGTTGTTCGATCGATCATCGTGATCAGGTATCGATCTCCGTTGCTAGTTGTAGGTAGCGGTCCAACGATGTCGACGTGAATATGTTGGAATCGTTCTGTTGGCGGGAAGTTTGAAGTGGCGGAGAACGTGTGTCGTTGTATCTTGCTTTTCTGGCAGTCGATACAACTTTTCGTCCATTTGCCAATGTCCGCGTTCATTGATGGCCAGAAGTATTTACGTGAAGTCGTTTTGCGAGTCGTGCGTATACCGGGGTGGCTGGTATTGTGTACGGTTTTAAAAACTTCGTAACGATGATCTTCTGGTATGTAGGGTCGGATTTGCGATGAAGAAGTTTCGCAATATAATTCTATGTTGGTGTTCGGGATGGTTAATTTCTTCAAGGTGATATTTTCCTGTCGTAGTAATTGCTGGATAGTGTGGTCTTGTTGCTGAGCGGTTGCGATTTCTTCATAGTTAATTGTGGTCGGGCAAGATATGGTTTCAATACGGCTGAGTGCGTCGGCGACTATATTTTGTTTACCGCTGAGATGACGAATGTCGGTTGTAAATTCGCTAATAAACAAAGGTTGTCTAGTTCGCCTCGGTGTTTCAGTTGTAGAATTTACTTTTGACATTGCGAAAGTGAGCGGCTTATGGTCCGTGAAGATGATAAGTTCACGTCCTTCAAACATCTTGCGGAAGTGTTTTACGGCCATATACATTGCCTGTAACTCACGATCGTACGTCGAGTATCTTGACTGCGCATCGGAAAACTTTTTCGAGAAATAACCGAGTGGTTGCCATTTTTCGTTTACGTACTGTTGCAGAACGGCGCCAGCTGATTTGTCGGAGGCGTCGCAGAAAATAGCATAGGCAGCGTCGTGTGATGGGTGAGCGAGTAAAACGGCGTTGCTTATGCTCATTTTACAAGCTTCAAATGCTTGAGACGACTCTTCTGTCCACTCGATCAACGTTTTGTCTCGTTTTTTTACATTGTGCAGATGCGCGTTTAATGGTGCTTGGATTGTGGCTGCGTTTGGTATATGGTCGCGGTAGAAGTTTATCATACCCAAAAATCGTCGTAGCTCCTCGATGGTTTTGGGCTTCGGGTAGTCACTGATGATTTTGACTTTTTCAGCTGGTGGCTTGATACCGTCTTGAGACACTATGTACCCGAGGAACTTGACTTCGGTTTGACCGAATTGACATTTGGCTGGGTTAATGGTTATGCCGTGGTCTTCGAGTCTACGCAGTACTGTTCGCAGGTGTTCGCGATGTTGTTCTTCGCTACTACTTGCGATTAGTACGTCGTCGATAAATGGGAATACATAGCTTAGTCCGCTGAGTACTTGATGGATGTACCGTTGGAATGTTTGTCCCGCGTTCTTGAGTCCTGGACACATACGTGGAAACTCGAAAAGTCCCATAGGTGTGATAATAGCTGTCTTCTCGATGTCTTCCTCCCTCACGCTGAGTTGTTGGTAAGCGCGGTTAAGATCTAGGGTCGAGAATATATTTTTTCCACTGAGCTGGTATGTGAAATCTTTGACGCGTGGGACAGGATATCGGTCGGGTTTAGTGATCGCGTTTAGGCGGCGATAGTCCCCACAGACTCGAATATCCCCATTCTTCTTTGGTACAACATGTAGCGGTGAAGACCATGGACTCTTGCTAGGTCGGCATAGGCCTTGTTCAACCATATTTTCGAATTCTTTTTTTACCTTTTCATACCGATGCGGTGGTATAGGACGAGCTCGGCAGTGAACGGGTTGTCCTTCGGTTTCGATGAAGTGTTGTACGCTGATTTTGCTATTTAGGTTCATGGCGGTTAGTCTTGTAGTTCCAGGGAATTCGGCTAAGATATCGTGATAGGAGTTTGCGATATCGATGCTCCTTACTGTAGGGATGTCCGTGGCTCGTACTGGTGCGGTTATCTTTAGATTAGTGACGCTATCTACTAACTTTCGGTTCTTTAGGTCCACGACGAGTTGGTGATGTTCAAGAAAATCGGCGCCAAGAATCGGTTTTGAAACGTCAGCTACGATGAATCTCCATTTGTATGGACGGCGAAGGTTTAGATCGAGTTCCAAAGTTCTCTCTCCGTAGGTCGGTATTTCAGTATTATTGGCGGCGTACAATTTAAATGGCAGCGCTGTTGATGTGTGGCCTTTTGTTTTTGGTAGGACGGATATGTTTGCGCCCGTGTCTACCAAAAATGAGAGTCCGGTTTTCTTGTCCGTGACGAATAGGCGGTACGAAAATTCTTGAACGCTGGTTTCCGCCGCTGCCAACGCTCTGTCTAGTTTTCCGACTTTTCTTTGTTGAATGAGCACGGCGTGGTACATTTTCTTGCCTGTGCGCCAAACCTTCGGTGGTAGTAGCAAACCGTTGACAGTGAGTCTTCTCTTGTGCGAGATCGGGACTGGCTGTTGCGGCTGCGAGACGGGTAGCGATTTTTGCGGTAACTATGATTAGTGTAATTTGGCGGTTTCGCTTTTAGTTCCGCGATCTCGAGTGACAACTTGCGAATTTCGTTGACAAGAAATTGTGTGTCGGCTTGAGATGTTGACAGCGGTGGCGTAGTTGATGTGGATGTAACGGCTGCAATCTCGTGGGTCTGCTCCATCATTTTATCAGCGAGAAGAGCCAATTCTTCTAGTTTCGTCTCTGTGCTGAATGATTCGCTGACGGCGAGTACGGAGCGGACGTGTGGAGGTAGGTGATTGGTCCACATAAGCCTTAGCGTAGTGTCAGGTATTCTATCGCGAGCAAGATCTCGCATGCGACGAAGTAGTTGAGTAGGCTTTTGGTCGCCTAGCTTCATCTCTGACAGCAGCTTTTGAAATTGCCGCGTGTCTGATTCTTCGTAGGCTGTGATTAGACGCTCCTTGATTGATTTGTAGACATCGCTTTTCGGTTGGTTGTACAGCAGGTCGCTGATTTGCTCGACGTCTTGCCTTTCCAGCTGTGCGATGACCATTTGGGCAAGCTGTTGGTCGCTCTTGCTGTAGGCGTGTGTGGCGGCCTCGAAACTAAAAAACCAAAGCCGTGGTCGGTCGCGCCAAAACGGTGGAATTCGCAGTGGAAGCGAAATTGTGGCGGATTCTATAGGCTGGTCTTGTTGTTTCTGTGTAGAGGTTCCTTCGTCGGACGACATGGTAGATGGATGCGTTGTCGCAGAATTTCGAGCAGGGATTTCGGCTTGAATTTTTCTTGAGCGGCAGAACCTCCAGGGTGGATTGTTCAATCCCAGGCTGGGCAGAGTTCCGCGTTTGCTTCCTGGATCACGTCGGTTTCCCGTTGGCTTCCCAGATCACGTCGGTTTCCCAGATCACGTCGGTTTCCCGTTGGCTTCCCAGATCACGTCGGTTTCCCAGATCACGTCGGTTTCCCAGATCACGTCGGTTTCCCGTTGGCTTCGCAGATCACGTCGGTTTCCCGTTGGCTTCGCAGATCACGTCGGGGTCACCACTTTGGTGAGGGAAGGTCGAGGTATTCTTCTTAGTAAAACTCCGTAGAAGGTGTAGAAATGAATGTTATTAATTGTAAAATATGTTCAGCTTATATACAAAAATGTGTCGTATGAGGACAGCTTCTGACCAATAGAATGACTGATCCTTCTGATTGGCAGATGGTAAAATTGTTAAGAAAAAGTTTTGGCGCGCGCGCCCGCGCTCAACGAAACTGCCTCACCAGAGGGCGCTGGCGCGGTGCGCGCGGGCGGTTAGCAAACTGTCGCTTGCTTTTTCTCGTCTCTGATTGGCCGATGCTAAAAGGGCGCGCGCCCGCACTTGTCGAGGTAGTCTTGGCGCGCGCGTGCGCGCGTGTTCTGGGAAATGTGCCTCTACAGGGGGTCGCTTGCACAGTGCGCGCGGGCGGTTAGCAACACATGTGCAAGATCGAGTGACCGCTAGAGACGCTCGTCCATTTTGACCAAGAGCAGCGGCGTACGCGGACGTCCGGTGAACTTCGTGGTCGACGTTGCGCGGGGCGTTGCGATTGCGGCACTTCGCGTTGCGTCGGTCGTAATATTCAGCGGCAGCGTGTGGTGGTGATTCCTGGTGAAGCACACGACGGTCTTGCTGATTTATACACAGTTCTTTTCAGAACTATCATCATGACAATTGTTTCTTAATGCAGACACACTGAGAGAGATGTGTTGTATTGTTATCTGAGAGAGAGTGTGTGTATATATGGTGCTGTGGATAGGTTGCCACAGGTGCCTGCGCAATTACCTACTTCTCTTTAATTAACAGAATTCTTTGGATTCCATAGCCTTCTGTGCTACACTTCATTGTGTGTAAGGTTTGATAAGTTTTCAAACGATCCATAAATGATATTGTAAAAGTTTACGTGAGTAATGAAATTTTACATTCCATTTTCTGTTCTGTTCCGTTCTGTAAAATTTATGATCTTCTATTCTACTATACTTGATTCTCTTTTAGTACAGGAAACCTTTCTAAAGCCCGGGACTCGCGACCCGAGAATCGCGAACTATAACATTGTTAGGAACGATAGGACCACTTCTGCCCTAGGTGGCACTTTAATATATTACAAGCGGGCCCTGTACTGTACGCCTATGGACCCACCTAACCTCGCATTTATCGAGGCCTCTGTCTGTCGGCTGGGCATGACGGGCCACCAGTCCATAGTTATTATGTCAGCGTACCTCTCACCGACCAATACAGGTCAAAATCCGAAATTTCTAGTCCGTAGCGACTTAGAAGCGCTAATGGGCTTAGGTAGCTCTGTCCTAGTGGCGGGCGACCTAAATGCTAAGCACACCGCATGGTGTAGCCATACCTCTAACACCCGAGGTAAGCTCTTAGAAAGCTTGTCAGAGTCGATGCCTTTCGATGTAATCGCTCCAATGTCCCCCACCCATTACCCCGGTGTGGTAACCCACCGCCCGGATGTACTTGACATAGCACTTCTGAAGAATGTCAACTTAAAGTTGCATTCTATCGAAGTTTTTCACGAATTAGAATCCGACCACAGGCCAGTCATAATGGAGCTTGTTCCTAAAACAGGCACCCCTAGTGGGTCCATTTCACCCCAACCCACAGTGAGTGTGGATTGGACCAGGCTGGGCGAAAGCCTAAAGTCTGTCACGTCCCCCCTCCTAGACCAAATTCCAGACATCATTGTCTCACCTCAGGACACCCTAGCGGCGATCGACTCCCTCACAGGGCACGTGCAGAATGTCGTTCGCGTCTGTTCGCGGCGGGTTCCGTCGACGGCACACCGTCGATGGAACCTGCCGGCGGATGCGCGGGCCTTGTTGAGGGAGAAAAACGCTGCTATAAGGGCGTACGACACTTACCCCACTGAGTCGAACCGGGCCAGGATGCGCGCCTTGCAGCGAGCTGTAAAGCGTCGCATACAAGAGCTTCGGGGCGCCCAGTGGGATAAGCTGTTGGGCGACCTAGACCCAAATCAGTTCGCTTTCTGGAAATTAGCCAGAAAGCTAAGATCCGATAACACCGCCACGACCCCCCCTCTCAACCGGCCTAATCAGCCACCGGCTTTTGAGGACGAGGAAAAGTCAGAGTGCCGAGCCGACAGTCTCGAGGCCCAATGCTCACCCAGCTCACTGCCAGTCGACCCAGACCACCTCGCCACTGTCGAGGCGGAGGTCGAACGCAGATCAGGCCTTCAGCCAACTTCACCCGAGTTAGAGCGGGTCACTTTCGACGAGGTCCAGTCCGCCATACGAGGCCTTCACCCACGTAAAGCCCCAGGCTGCGACGGTATCACTAACAAAGTGCTAAAGCATTTCTCGCCCCACCTGATCTCTTTGCTAACCGCTATTTTCAACGCGGCTCTCAGCAACAACATTTTCCCACAAGCGTGGAAACAAGCCATTGTGATAGGCATTCCCAAACCAGGCAAACCCATGACCGAACCGTCCAGCTACAGACCGATCAGCCTTCTGTGTACGATTGGTAAACTCTATGAGCGTATCATCTACACTAGGCTTAGGGATTTCGCCCACGAGCGAAACCTAATCCCAGAGACCCAATTCGGCTTTAGAGCCAAACATTCATGTGTACAACAAGTACATCGCATAGTAGAGCATGTACTTGACGGTTTCAACCGACCCCACCCCCGCACAACGGGGGTCCTATTCTTCGATGTGGCAAAAGCGTTCGATAAGGTCTGGCACAATGGCTTAATATTTAAGCTATTTCAACTCAATGTGCCGGACCGTCTCGTGCTCATCATACGAGACTTCCTATCGAATCGCGAGTTTCGCTACAGAGTGGAGGGGGCGCTATCCCCCCCACCCCATCACAGCCGGAGTCCCCCAAGGCTCTGTGCTCTCCCCCATTCTATTTGTGCTGTACACCAGCGATTTTCCTACATTCGAAATCCCGAAACCATTGGTGGCACATGTCGCTCTGTTCGCGGACGACACCGCCATCTATTGCTCCTCCCGCACTCCCGGTCCCATTCTCCGAACGCTCCAACGCTCCGCCGACATACTCGGCGAGTGGTTCAGGAAATGGCGTATCGAAGTGAACCCAGAAAAGAGCGCGGCCGTTCTCTTTAAGCGGAACGCGCCCTTCCCCCCCAGACACCCCCCGATCACCCTGTTCGGCCGACCGATCTCTTGGGAACGGAAGGTTCGTTACCTAGGGGTAACACTCGATGTCGGACTGACCTTTCACAGTCACGTTAAGACAGTTAGGGATCGCGCCGCGTTCGCCCTTGGCAGGCTTCATTGCCTAATCAATAAACGAAGTAAAATGTCCCTTAGAAATAAGGTGAGACTTTACGTCACTTGCATTCGTCCGATTATGACTTACGCCAGTGTTGTGTTCGCACACGCTGCCCGCTCCACAGTCCGAAGGCTTCAAACCCTTCAAAATAAGTTCATGCGTGGCTACAGGCGCCCCCTGGTATCTCCGTAACGAAAACCTCCACATTGACTTAGGGCTGCCGACTATCGCGCAGTACCTTAAGCAATGCTCTTCCCGCTACTTTGACTCTGCTCCCCATCATCCAAATAGTCTAGTGGTCTCGGCCGCTGACTACGTCCCTTCCGTAGTCCGCCCACGTAAACGTAGGCCTAGGAATGTGCTTTTAGATCCCGACGACGCCATAACGATCGCCATGGCCGACGCAAAACAGCTCGCGACACAGCACACATCAAACCGACCGCTTTTCCGTCCTCGCCGGCGAGGACGCACGCCGCGATCCCCACTGGTAGGCTCCCTTTCAAGATACCGGCACGTGCCGGGGCGATTTTCTCCCCAAACATATGTTCGATTACCCTCTCCCAACAACGGCCCGAGCCGAGGTCCGAGCCCCGCTATGGGGCGCCCTCCGGCAGTTGTTTAAATTTTTTAGGGGTGAGAGCCTTCCGCTCCCCCGCAAGCCCGGTGAAGATGAAAAGGCCATCTGCGGCCATCATCTATAGTCAGTTAGGAAAAAAAAAAAAAAGCGTATACTGTTTAAAAAATATACTGTACGCAGATGTACTACGAACAATATTTTTTTCTATCTTGAAATCTAAATGCGTTTACACGACTATTGGCTACTCGACAGTTTTTGATAAAGTATTGTAAAATATGCGCCCGATCATTTTATATCCCTAGTAATTAGATTTATCTGGAAAAAATGTAAATTACTTGATAAAAACCAGATTTTGTGTAAAACATTTAAAAAGCGCGCGAAAACGCCAAGTCACGTGTCTGTTAAAATTATGACGTCAACGTTTTATACATCAAACCGATACGGGTCGGAACGAGTACATTATATTATAATATCGAATTTATAAATAAAGTTTAAAGAAATCGTTAATACGTTAAGCGACACCATAAATTCAATTTAATCGGTGAAATATTTGTCGTTTCGCTACATTAAAATAAATAATTTTCGCCGACAGCTGTCATTTGCGAATTACAATGGTGGTTTCCGTTTCGGTTCTTTTGATCCACAGATAAAAAAAGTAAAGTTTATTTTGCAAAAATAAAATACTATGCTATTATTTCAAACATAAAAAAGTAAAAAAAAGCTTACTTGACCAAGACTCTTCATATTAGGTATATTGTTAACTCTGTCGAGTAGCCTATTATGAATAGGATCTCAGTATAAAAAAATAAGCTTTTGATCTCCTGCATGTATTTGTGTCTATTAAATTAAAATACAATATTATGGAGTGTTTATTATGTTGTGTACAGTGAACGGAAAATGTGTACTTAAGTTGGAAAAATACTATATTATTTCAAAGAACTGTTGGCGGAAATAGTGGAGAGTGGCACCCGATTTCATGACTTATTGTTATTCGTGTTAAAATATTTACATAGGACAAAATATAAAAAAAATTAAGTCGAAATGATGAAATGAAACTTCTAAGATAATAAATAGAAGGAGGTTCTTATAAGAGTGTTTCTTTTATGAGGAAAGTAGGATTTAAGTTTTTTACACAGACATCAGTTTTTTATGATGTTCCGTGAATTGTAAATCTGTTTTTTAGTCTATAGCTGTGCCCGCGCCTTTGTTCGCACGGACTACATCCTTTCATGGTCGGTTTTACCCCTATCTCCCCTTATATTCGAAACAACAAGTAGTCTATAATTTAATCCAAGTTTTAAGCTATATTTGTGCCAAATTTTATATATTTAACTTGAAAAATAAACATTTTCCCATATAAACTTTCAAATGTGGTATTACCCCCATTTCCCTTCCCCCCTTATTTTCTAACAAAAAGTAGCCTATGTCCGTTCTTGAGGTTCATCAAAGTATACCTATACTAAATTTCATCAAAATCGGTTGAGAGGTTTAAGAGGGAGAGCGTAACAGACAGACAGAGTTACTTTCGCCTGTATACATAATATTAGTAGGGATTAGGATATTATTTTTTACTTCGTCCTATTATCAGCAAAATTAAATTCATTCACAAACCTCAAAAACGAAAACTTTTTATCTAAACCTTAAGTAGGTAGGTAGGTAACTACTTGTGATCAATAAAGTAAATTATATGAAAATAATAAAAAGTATTAAAATTAATCTTTATTATAATAAATTCCTAATTCTAGACCTTGACCAATTTAATGTTGTTACATCTGTTAACAGGTATAATTCGTATGTACAATTGTACATGCTATGTTAAGGCATTTCTCCATTCAAAATAAAATTCTATCGGCTGAAATCTCCGCATTTGTAGCATTTGCAATCATCAGGTTCTCGCAGACGGACCTCCATTATGGCGCGGTCTTCATCTTCTAGTCTCAGACCATCTGGATCGTAGCAGTGAGTTAACGTTACTAAGCGTTCCCGCAAAAAGTTTTCTCTGCAGCAAAAGCATTCCTGTGAAGGAGAAAATTACGCCGTTAATTTATTGGGAAAACAAGGACTAGAGGTAGCGTAGCTTAAGGTTGTCGATCAGGGTAGAAAGGATAGGCCTTGTGTTTTTTTTGATGGCTTGACCAGATAGAGAAATAGTGACAAAAAATTAAAATTACCTTCCATCCCCTAGTTAGTACCCCTTCACTTAAATTCAGTGGCATTTAACTGCTCTACGTGCTATTGACACATGAAAATAAAGTAGACATCTAATAACAGATTGAACTTCAGTTTCGGTTTGCCTCGGGTGGCGAAAATGCACCCTACGCCACTGAGACTATGGATCTATATAAATAAATATTTAAAATTCAATATATTCGTTATAATATTTTTGACGATTAGCTGTGCAAGTCAATTTTGCATTTATATGAAATTAATTTAAAAAAAAATCTGAATTGGTGATATTCATTAACTGAATTTTACTTTACATATTTGAAACAAGTTTTTTTTGGAATATTTTTTTTGTCTTATGACAAAACTCATAGGGACACTCCTGTATATCTCTTATTTTTTAGTTCTTAGTTTTTATCTGTTTGCCAACTAGTGCAAATGTTTAGTGCTTCTGCAACCACTACAGACCTTCAAAAATCCAGTTGCAGTCGATACGGACGGTTGAACTTGACTAGTGCACATTCCTTCGCATTTGTTCACGCTAACTTCTCCACTACATGAACGGATCAACCTGCCCATATCATCGTATTCCTCTGAAATACAAAATTATTTCAGTAAGTATGTGTCAAAATATAACTGTTTGATTCTGCTCTTGAAATTAATTATTGTTTTTTACCTTTAGTGACATGAATTTCTGTCGGCATTGTCTCACAAGTTTCCTCTGCCGAACAAATTACGATAACCAAACTTAAAGAAAAAACTTGCAATAAAAGAACTCTATTAAAAGCCATTTTTTGATTAATGTGGACACGTCCTGGATGTTGATAGAAAATATTACTGCCATAATGTAAGAAGCGAGCCTTTATATATGGATGAAAATCGGTCAGTACCAGGGGATGGGGTAAACCCCTGCTATGTTGTCAGCAGGCAATCAAGTTCGTAATTGAAAGATCTTGTCAGAGAATGGGAACTATAATGCCGTTTTATATCGTTAATATCGTTTCGAAAGACCCGATATTAGTGCGTTAAATTGTCATAGGTACTCCAAAAGGTAAAAAAATGACGAAAATAATTGTATTTGCCACCTATTTAGAAAAGTACATAAACGTTTAATTATTTAACAAGCGACCCATGGCGGCTACGGGCGTGTAAGTATAATCCCCACCAATTTTCATTGTTTTTTTCTTATCTACCATACAATCACTTAAGAATTTTACAAAAAAAAATCTTACGTGATTGCATGGCATTTCGACGATTTATTTCCATACTTATATTATAAAACTGAAGAGTTTGTTTGTTTGAATGCGCCAATCTTAGGAGCTACTGGTTGGAATTAAGATTATTTTGCGTTGGATAGTCCATTTATTAAGGAATGCTTTAGGTTATATAACTGCAGGCTACGGACATAGGAGATCAATAGAAAACGAAAGATTTGTGGAAAATATGGAAAAACGGGAATGCACGCGTGCGAAGCCGAGGTCGGCCGTGGCGTGTTTTCCTATTATTCCGTGACAAAATGAATGACTTTTAGTTTAAACAGCTTTTTGTACTTTATCTGTTTGTTTATTTATAATTGATGATTGAAAAATCAGCCCATCAGAAATATTGTCTATACAGTTATTTATATGAGTACGCATTGAAAATAACATTAATAAATTATAAATTTATAAAATGGCTTCACAAGTTATTTTGTCTGAGTCATAGTTTCGAAATGCCTTTGGTAGAAAAAAAAAGTCTTTCTTCAGTTGTCAGGAAGCGCGGGAACCTCGAACGTGAAAGGCGCCCAAATTTAATTTGTTTTTGTAAAAATCTAAACTCAGTGGTTTTTGTATATTTCTTTGTAAAGTAAACAAAAAATAGTGTATATAGATAGTTGTAAAGTTTGTACAGTTCTCTAGAGGAGATGGGAGGTGTAAAGAAAAGGAAAAAATCTGACCCCCCTGATGTGCGGTCAAATCCAAGCACGGACTTCACTTCGGATTCTGACCAAGATGAACGAAGCAATAAATATAAAATCTTTAAGGTTCCTGGGTATTCAAGGAAGTACCCAGAAAACAGTAAAACATCAGAGTACATCGTGTTTTTGAACCGCGCAGATGATAAATCTTTTACAGACAAGGATAGACTGGCCCTGTCTCATGCAATTCGCAAGCATTGCGTCACAGGAATCTTGCATTTAAAGTCAATGAATAAATATAAAATTGGTATCACCTTTGATCTTTCTAACAACGCAAACGTGTTCCTTCAAAATAAAAAATTGCTTGAAGAGTTAGGTCTAAGGGCGTCAATTCCAGCTAGGGATACTGAGGTGACAGGGGTTCTTTCCTCTGTCCCTACCGAGTTGTCTAATAAACGGATTTTTACTCTGATTGGCAGCAGCAGGAACGTGATACAGGTGAGGCGTTTCATGCGACGTGTCAGGAGCGAGGGCGGTGATGTCAAATACCAGCCCACCCAGACAGTCGCGGTTACGTTTGCCTCTACTGAACTTCCTCAATATGTTTATCTTGACTCATGGAGGCATGAGGTAAGAGTTTACGTTCCTCCAGTCAAGCAATGTCTGCAATGCATGAAATTTGGGCACATTGCTAAGTTTTGTCGAAACTCGGTTGTATGTTCCATTTGCACGCAAAACCACCACTATAAGGAGTGTAAAGAAGATCCCAAAAACGCTAAGTGTTGCAACTGCGGTGGCAATCATATTGCAATTTCAAATTTATGTCCCAAAAAAAAAATGAAAATAGAAGAAACTAAAATCAAGTCTCTGTCTACAAAGTATTCCGAATTATTTAATGAAAATGCATTCCCCCAACTAACCATTTCTAATATAGGAACACAAATACAGAACTTGACTAAATCAGATATTTTCATGAACATTTTAACTCAAACAATAACCAAACTAGTGACAAATCAAAAAGAAACTCCAATTAATTCCACATCTATAAAAGAAAGCCTCAAACAAACATTTAGAAATACCTCCTTTGCCCCAAACAAATAATGGATCTTAACATTATTCAGTGGAACGCTCAAAGCATAATTAGCAATAAACTTTTACTAACACAATTTCTTTACCACAATAAAATACATATTGCTATTATTTCCGAAACCTGGTTAACACCTATTAAAGTTTTTAATATAAAAGGATACAAAATAGAAAGAAATGATATAGGCAACAAACATAATGGAGTTGCCATCTTAATACATAACAGTATAAATTACAAAAATATAAACACATATTCTGATAGTTCTCTGCAAAATATTTGTGTTCGAATTACCATAAATAAAAAAGAAATTAGTATTGTTAGCTTTTATTGTCCTCCGAATTGTAATCCACCATTTAATAAAAATAATTTTAAATCTTTGATAGATTCTGTTCCCGAACCTATGATCTTCGCTGGTGATTTTAATGCACATCACACAGCATGGGGATGTCATTCAGATAATATAAGAGGCAGGGATGTTTTAGACATTATCGATGATAAAAATTTGGTGTTGTTAAACTCTGGTGAACCAACTACAGTGGGTTCTTTGACGTGGCGACCAAATGCTTTGGATTTGACATTCGTTTCCTCATCTCTTGGACTCTTTTGTGATTGGTCTTTGCATAATGATCCTCTTGGAAGTTATCATCTTCCTGTAATTATAAAAGTGTTTTTAAATCATTCTGTAAATATTAACTCTGTAAATAATAGTAGCATACATTTGCCAAACTACCCAAACTTCAAAATGGTCGTTTGGAAAATGTATGAACAAAATGTAGATTTTCAGCTCTCTGATTTTCAGACAGATAACTATGCTCCATTAAGGGCATATAGTATTTTTTGTGATATTCTCAATTCAGCAATAGACAACTCGCTTCCATATAATAATTCACCAAGATCCCCTACTGATAATTCTTTGAATAAAAACACTCGTGGAAAGTTCTCTAAAAATTACTCTCTTCCTTGGTGGAATAAAAAATGTTCCGAAGCAGTTCAAAACTCTAAATCTGCATATGTTAAATTTAAAAATAATCCTTCGGATGAAAATTACATTTCATTTAAAAGATTACAAGCTATTAAAAAACTAACATTAAAAACTGAAAGAACAAATAGTTGGGTTCAATTGTGCAACTCTTTTAACCGATGTACGCCGCTGTCGAGAATTTGGAAATATATGCGAAAATTCAATAACACATTTACTTATAAAAATGGGGATGCCAGTTGGGTTCAAGATTTTCTACAAAAATATACACCGGACTTTGTAAATAATCAATATAATTTCTCTTCAGTTAATGAAACTAATTCTGTTTTAGGTAGTCTTGCTTCCCTATTTGGTTGCTTCAATGAAACTCCGATGAGAGTAGAGAAGAGAATGTGTATATTGGTAAAACGAATCAAATTATGTACAATAAAATGGAGTATAACTAGTGGGTAGTAAAACAATATAAACTTATAACTAAAAGAAACACCAGAGGGCGTTGACGCGTCGATCAGCCGGTCGGCGCGCGCGACGCGAACTCGCACACGCATAAATAGGCGCGGCCGGTAGGTCCGCGCTCAGTTGACCGGCGGACGGCGAGGCGCGTGGATGTCGACGGAGCGGCGAGCGGCGCGCGACGTAAATACGTTGCTTTATGATTTGTGTGTAGATGATACTGTATGTAGCTACAGTACTCCCCCTCAAGCGAAGCGTACAGGCCTGATGATTTTCCTGCCGAATTTTGAAGTCATTGGCTGCGATGCATCAGGTTTCACAGATGGTGTAGGCAACTGCGGTGCGCTTGAGACTGGATCAGCTGTTGTGACGTCCGGGGCGTTGACCGTAAATGCCGGTTTCAGTCGGTCGATTGACACCACAGCTTCTCTTCCTGGAAGTTGCAGCTTGTAGTACTTGTCGTTGCGCTCCAGCACGGGGTACGGGCCTTCGTATGGAGGTTGGAGAGGCCTTTGTACAGCGTCGACTCGTACAAACACGGAGTGGCACGTAGGTAGGGCGTTGTGCACAAACATACTACGCTTGTTGCTATGCGGTAGGTATGTCGGCGTGAGCGATGTTATTGACGTGCGTAGTTGCTCCACGAAGTCTTGATCCATGTTGCTTGATGATGATGTTGATGCGATGAAGTCACCAGGCAGGCGCAAAGCTTGACCGTAGATTAATTGCGCTGCACTGGTATTGGTGTCGGTGCGGATTGCGGCGCGAAGTCCCATGAGCACAGTAGGTAGCTCATGGATCCATTTGGTGTTTGACTCCAGACGAGACATCAAAGCGGCTTTTAAGGATCTGTGCCAGCGTTCGATGATCCCGTTGCTTTGCGGGTGGTAGGCAGTCGTTCGAGTTTTTTCCGCGCCCAGTAGGTGTGTAAGGGCGCGAAACAGTCGACTCTCAAACTGGCGGCCTTGGTCGGTTGTTATTGACTTCGGACAACCGAATCTTGAAATCCAGGTATTGTAGACTTGTTCTGCGACCACTTCCGCGGAGATTTCTTGCAATGGTACAGCTTCGGGCCAGCGGGTAGTGCGATCGATCATTGTAAGTAGGTACCGGAGTCCGCGTTCGCTAGTTGCGAGCGGTCCAACGATATCAATGTGTAGGTGATCGAATCGGTCGCAGGCGGCGAATGTACCTACGCCTGTGTGCGTATGTCTTTGAATCTTCGCGCGTTGACAGGGCAAGCAGGCCTTTGCCCAGGTACCGACGTCGGTGTTCATCGATGGCCAGAAGAAGCGATGTTGGATCAATTTTCGTGTCGTCCGCGTTCCGGGGTGACTGATCTTATGCACGGCGTCAAATGCAGTGCGACGAAAGTCAGTAGGTAGATATGGACGGATGTGCGGAGTTGAAGTTTCGCAGTAGATTTCGTAGTCTGTGTTCGGCAGTTGAATTTTCTTAATTTTCAGGTTGGCTTGCTGTAGTAATGTGGGTAACTCGGGATCTTGTTGTTGTGCTACGGCTAGTTGTTCGTAGTTGATGGGCGTCGGACACGTAATTGACTCGACACGTGATAGTGCGTCGGCGACTACGTTGTCCTTCCCGCTGATGTGACGGATGTCGGAAGTAAATTCGGCGATAAATAGTAATTGTCTTGACCGACGCGGTGTTTCGCTGTCCGATGTTGCTTTGTGAAGCGCGTAGGTCAATGGCTTGTGGTCGGTGAATATCATTAGTTCTCTTCCTTCGAACATTTTTCTAAAGTGCTTCATTGCGATGTATATTGAAAGTAGTTCCCTGTCGTAGGTACTATACTTTTGTTGCGCAGTTGAAAACTTCTTCGAGTAATAGCCAAGAGGTTGCCACGACTTGTTAATGTACTGTTGTAGTACGGCTCCAGCGCAGGTGTTGGACGCGTCGCAAAATAGTGCGAGCGGAGCGGAGCTGTGCGGGTGTGCGAGTAGCGCGGCGTCTTGAAGGCATATTTTCGCTTGTTCGAATGCTTGAATGGACTCGGTCGACCACTTGATTTCGGTCTTATCGCGTTTCTTCGAGTTGTGTAAGTATACGTTGAGCGGAGCTTGAAGTGATGCGGCGTTCGGTATGTGTTCACGGTAGTAGTTTATCATACCGAGAAAAGTTCTCAGTTGTTGAACTGTAGTCGGTCTTGGGTATTCGGTAATCGATGATATTTTCCCTTTTGGTGGGATGATGCCAGCTGACGAAACTTCATAACCAAGGAAGTTGACTGAAGTCTTGCCAAATACGCATTTTGACGGGTTGATCGTTATACCGGCGTCGTCTAGTCGTTGTAGAACGGTGCGTAGATGTTGTTGATGTTGCTCTTCTGATTCGGATGCTAACAACAGATCGTCGACGAACGGGAATACGAAGTCGAGTCCTCGAAGTACTTCATGGATAAACCGTTGAAAGGTTTGACCGGCGTTTCTAAGTCCCGGGCACATTCGAGGGAACTCGAATAACCCGAATGGAGTCACGATTGCGGTTTTTTCGATATCGGCTTCTTTGTTCGGTATTTGTTGGTAAGCTCTGTTCAGGTCTATTGTGGAGAATATGGTCTTTCCGGCGAGTTGATAGGTAAAATCTTTGATTCTTGGTATTGGATATCGATCTGGCTTCGTTATGGCGTTAAGACGGCGGTAGTCCCCACAGACTCTGAGATCGCCATTTTTCTTCGGCACGACGTGTAGCGGACTGGACCATGGGCTTTTGCTCGGTCGGCAGAAGCCCTGCTGCATCATCGACTCGAATTCTTTCTTCACGGCTTCGTATCGGTGTGGCGGAATAGGTCGAGCGCGACAGTGCAGCGGTGGTCCGGAGGTCTCGATGTGGTGTTCCACACGGTGATTCGGCGTGAGACTCATAGAATTGAGTCTGGTGGTACCGGGAAATTCGCTCAGTATTCGGTGGTACGACTCTTCGAGATCGATGCTACGGACAGTAGGTACGTCCGTGTAGCGGCCAGGAGTGTGGATTGATAACTTGGTTACGTCATCAATCAGTCGTTGACTCTTCATGTCAACCAGTAGGTCGTGGTGGCACAAGAAGTCGGCACCGATGATGGGCTTGCTGACATCGGCTATGATGAACTTCCATTTGTACGGTCTGCGTAGGTTGAGGTTTAACTCAAGGGTTTGTTCGCCGTAGGTGTTGATTGTGGTGTTGTTCGCAGCGTACAGGGTGAATGGCATCTTCTTCATTCTTGCTCCTCTCTTGCGTGGGATGACTGAGACGTTAGCACCGGTGTCGATGAGAAACGTCAGTCTTGAGTTCTTGTCGTTCACGAAGAGACGGTAGGATTTGTTGCGAACGTCGGACCCCGCCTCGTCTAACGTTCGGTCGAGTTTACCGATGACGACGAGACATCTTTGTTCTTGTGTTGCGAGTCGGTAAATGCACATGGTGATTGGCATTTACGTGCGTTTCGCCCAAAACGCTCGTGGTAGTAGCAGTGGTAGCAGCTTTATGATTTGTGTGTAGATGATACTGTATGTAGCTACACTGTAAATAACTTCTTAACCAAACCATTTACAATGCAAGAGCTAATATCTGCTATTTTCTCAAGGAAAGATAGTGCCTTTGGTCTGGATGGTCTGCCTTACATTATGTTTAAAAAGTTGAGCGAAAAGGGTTTGCAAGTGTTTCTTAACATATTAAATAATCTATGGCAGTTAAATGAAATTCCGCAAACTTGGAAGTCTGATTGTTTAGTACCCATTATAAAACCGGACAAACAGCACTCAAGTCCTGATTCCTATCGACCTATTGCTCTTACTTCGTGTGTAGGCAAAGTATTTGAACAGCTTATAAAACAAAGGTTGGAATTCTATATTGAACAGAATAATATATTACCATCTAATCAATTTGGCTTTCGAAGAGGGACATCAGCTCGTGAAAGTATTTGTCAGCTGCAGCTGGATATCCAAAACAGTTTTAATGAAAGAAATACTCTGGCAGCTGTATTCTTTGATGTTGCAGGTGCATTTAATAGCGTCAATATTGATATACTCTGTAAAGAACTAAATACAATTGCAATTCCAAAAAAAATAATTCAATGGCTCCATAAATTTTTAACAGAAAGGGAAGTTTACATTAAATATAATGGTCAGTTATATGGTCCAAGGCTTGCTTCTGTTGGCGTATGTCAAGGTGGCATATTATCTCCATTAATTTTTATTTTGTATATTCGTCGATTAAATATGATTTGGGTTCAGAAGTTAAAAATCTTCAATTTGCTGATGACTTAGTTGTTTATGCATCTGGAAATAATTTAACAAATATTAGTCAATTATTAAACAAATCTTTGAAAGGTTTGTGTGCATATTTCTCTTATTTGAATCTTGACATAAATCCATTAAAATCAAAAATAGTTGTATTTTCTAAATTGAACAACTCAATTCCTCCTGTACATTATAACAATATCCCCATTCCTGTCTCTAGTGAAGTTAGGTTCTTAGGGATAATTTTTACTCATAATATGGCTTGGAAAAAGTATGTTGAATTAATTAGTACAAGAGCTAATAGGGTGTTTCATTTTTTAAAATTATTGTGTAGAACGTCTTGGGGAGCTGATCCCAAAGTTTTGTTACTTTTATACAAATCATTGATTCGTAGTCATTTCGAATATGGTTTTCTTTGTTTTGCTGGTGATCGTAGGTTAGTAGATGCCCTAGATAAAATCCAAAACAAAAACTTAAGGCTCATTACTGGAGCATTTAAAAGTACTCCCATTAATGTAATGCAAGTGGAATGTAATCTGCCCCCTTTGAGCATAAGATTCTCTTATCTGACGGAAAGATTCTTACTAAAATTGTATAGTAAAAATAATAATCACCTGTTTGTAAATTTAAAACATTCAGTCATAAATTCTTCTGGTCGCAATCCTTTGTATATACTTCAGGGCTTTCACCAATTTATAAATTTCCTTGACACTTTACAAATTCATAGGACAATTCTACTTCCATGCTATCAAGGAGAGTTTGATAGTAAATTCCCTGCAATTGATATTATTATTGATCATAATCTGTCAACTAAAGAACATGTACATAGTAAATTTTTAGAGTTTATGGGCTATAGATTTGTATATACAGATGGCTCTAAAACTGAAAACAGTGTATCCTTTGCTATTTATGATAGTTTTTTTAAAACAGGCACAGGTCACAAAATAAATATGAATACAAGTATATTCACAGCTGAGGCTGTAGCTATACTTGCTGCACTAAAGCACATAAAGCAAAAAAACAATGGATGTTGTCATTGGCTAGTGGTTAGCGATAGCATGAGTGTTCTACAAAATCTTAAAAATAATAGATTTCATGCGGATACTAACTATTTAATTTCTCAAGTCAAACATGATTGGCTTGATTTACTCAAAGAAAATATAACTGTCAAATTTATGTGGGTGCCTTCTCATGTTGGTGTCGTTGGTAATGAGAGGGCTGATTTTTTAGCCCGAACCATCACCAATTATGGACACAATATTCCTGATTCTAGTAATCACTTTAATATTTCTATTCCTTGGACTGATATAGTCTCCCTTCTAAAGAAAAGGTCTGTAGATATTTGGAAAAAACATTGGAATTTCACTGTTCAGATTGAAAATAAGGGCATGTGGTATGCAACATTCAATGTCCCCATTAGTACTAGACCATGGTTTTGTAAAAGTTCTACTTACTTGCCTAGGAAGTTTTATGTCAGCATCTTAAGGCTCCGTTTTGGTCATTGTCATTTGAACTATCATCTTTTCCGTTTAAAATTGGTGCAGAGTCCATTATGTGAATTGTGTAACTCACAAAAAGAGCAAACTTTGGTCCACATTTTCTTTGACTGCTCATCTTTCGGCATTCAGCGCCTTGTGCTGATGGATGAGTTAATTCAAATTTATGGTTGTTCTCAATCTGTACCGCGCTCCATAACGGCCCTTCTTTCAAATAATGACACTTATATTCCATTGTACAAATTTATTATACATTCCATTGGTAAAATATAATCCATACCAAACTCAAAATGTTACATTTATTACTTGTTTTGTAACAAAATGAAATGTGTTATATGTATTTTGTAATAAATAGTTACTACTCATGACTTGGCAGCATGGTCTCTGACCTTAGCCGGTTCCTAAAGGAATAAATTAACAAAAAAAAAAAAAATCTTCAGTTGTCACTGTCAACTGACCTTAGCCGGTTCCTAAAGGAACAAATTAACAAAAAAAAATGTTGTCACTGTCAAAAAATTGCATCGGCCATCGCATGCAATTTCTTGTGCATTGTGTAGACCAGTATGTGCTGCTTTGCCGATTATTAATTAATTTTCACCGTGTGAACTTTGAAGCAAGTTTGCCAGCACCATGGCTATTGATGAAGATTTTATTTTAATTCTAATATTATTATTTTCATGGGTGGAGTATTTGTGGGAGTTATATCTTTCGCTCCGACAGGTATTTACAAATTTTACATTTTTAGGTTACATTTTCTTCCGTTTATTTGCTAAATAGTAACATTTTTCTATTGTTACTGCGTACATACTTTAGATGACCTTTATTTTGCAGCTCAATATCTACAAGACAAACAATAGTATCCCCGATGACTTAAAAGACATGCTTAATGAAGAATCATTCAAGAAGGCACGAGTTTACGGAATTGATAAGTCACAATTTAAAATAGTTAAGGAGTTTTACAGTATAGCATTGACAACTCTTATTTTATATAACCGTTGGATTTATGCAGCTTGGAGTAAGTCTGAAGAAATAGCTGCTGTTTTCAACATCTCACCCGATAGAGAAATACTTTTAAGCTGTGTTTTTATGACTTTTGTCACATTTTTCAATTTTGTTATCAACATGCCTTTTACAATTTATGGCATATTTGTGTTAGAAGAGAAACATGGTTTCAATAAACAAACTGTTTGGTTCTTTGTTAAAGATCAAATAAAATCTCTTCTGTTAAGCCTTGTCATCACACTTCCAATCATATCAGTGGCAATTTATATCATAATGCTTGGTGGTAATATGTTTGTAGTATGGTTGTGGCTATTCACCACTGTTGCAACATTGATATTACTAACTCTTTACCCCTCAGTCATTGCACCATTATTTGACAAGTTTGTTCCTTTGTCTGATGGCCCCTTACGAAAAGGTATTGAAAACCTTGCTTCTCAGCTAAGTTTTCCACTTTCCCAAATCTTCATAGTTGAAGGTTCTAAAAGATCTGCCCACAGTAATGCATACTTCAGTGGTTTGTTTGGAGCCAAAAGAATTGTTTTGTTTGATACCCTAATTGAAAAGTATGATGAGGAGAAGAAGAAAACAACCGGATGTACTGATAGTGAAATATTGGGTGTTCTTGCCCATGAATTAGGACACTGGAGTTGTAGTCACATTTACAAATCTATTGTTCTAACTGAAGTAAACTTATTGCTTCTTTTTACTGCTTTTGGTTTGTTATTCAAATATTCTATGCTGTACACATCTCTTGGCTTCCCGGCTGGTCAAGAGCCCATCATCATCGGTCTTATTGTGGTATTGCAAATGATTCTTGCTCCATACAATTCTATCCTTTCCTTCTTTGCTACTTGTCTTTCCAGAAAGTTTGAATTTGAAGCTGACAATTTTGCTGTGTCTCTAAACTATCCAAATGAGTTACGGTCAGCTCTGATTAAATTAGGCAAAGATAATTTAGATTACCCAATTTATGATAAACTATACTCTGCTTGGTATCATTCCCACCCTACTTTATTGCATAGGATTGAAAACATTAGGAACCAAACTAAAGATAAAAAAACACAATAATTTTGTAACTATTTTTAATACTAGGCATTTCTAAAGGTAAACATGCATTTTAAATAGTACAACTAAATTAATTACCATAAATTAAAATATTTTTAAATTCTAGTCCAGTTTTTTTTGCGTGTTACAAATGGATTAGTATGTGTTTATTAATGCATTTATTTATCAGATAGTTTAAAAAATGTGCTTTTAAATACCACTACAGGTTACCAAAAAGATTACCTGTCCGTGCTATTTAGCTCTGGGTGGAATAAGCAAAGTATCTATAAATTAATAATATCATTGCACAAACCAACTAAGAAGTGTAAACTTGTGATTTAGAAATATTTTACTTTAGATGCCTTCATTTTAGATATTGAGATTATGAAAAGTTGATGTCATTGTTTCTTCATAAATTAGAACTTAATATAGAAATATAGCATTCCCTTCTGTTACACTTCTGCTAGTGTCTAGCTTGGAGGCACCCTTATGAAAACTCAGATCACTAAGGTGTTCCCTCACTTGGAGTATTCGCCTATTATGGCGTAGGGTTGCCATTGTGAAGGACAACCGGGAATACATTGTAATAATATATGCATACAAAAAAAGTGCAGAAAACTATGTTGACAAATGAGGACACTTTTCTGCTTGCATGATTCTCATGTGTACGTAACATATCGCCGTTAGGAGTGCAAAATCATAACCCTACTTCTGGCAACCCTAAAAGAAGGGGGATTATTAGTCCACAACATGCTCAATTACAAGTACTGTGCAATGTTATATTTATTTATTGTTGTTACAAGTTGTAGCATTCACACTACATAGTTATCAAAAGTGAATACTCCAAGTGAAGAAGGGCCTTTAATTCAATCATTCCTCAACATTTTAGAATTATTTTTAAACTATGTTTTTAGTAAAAGTAATAAAACTACAAGTAGATTGAAGTTAGTAGAGCTATTTGTACTATATTTTGTAATAGACCTAAAGTTAACCAAAATAATCATGTTTGTTGTCAATGTACCTACTTTATCTTATAACTTTTGTAATAAAGATTTTTCATAATGATTAACTAAAGTTCCTTATTTCTGTATGGAGATTTTATGATATGGCATACTTTTTCTGAAAAAAAAAATAGTTTTTAGTTTCATTAGATTGAGGAAGCGAGACTTCGTATATGATTGCACAAGCAAATAAAAGCGTCTCGCTTATCCAATCTATTACGACCTGTGTTATGAGGCAGATGCATATTTAACATTGTGAGAAAGGTGGGGCCACATCTCTAAATAACTTGTGACTATTTTATTATTTGACTATAATTACTTTCCCACAAAAATCAGATCTCTTTCTCTGTTGATCACTTCCATTCCTAAAATTTATGAGTAGGTAGGTAAGTCATGATGATTAATTATGAACAAGTTCGTAATCAGAATACAACGTTGTTACGAACTTATATGTATAAAGAAAATCAGAAAACTAACTGCTACTTGCGGTTTGACGGATTTCAGTAGGTAGGTAGGTATAAGTAAAATTTATGTGATTTGACTTGAGTAGGTATATAACTACCATAAACATTGAAGTAAATATTGAAGTCATACACCAACCTAATTTTGACTGTTAAATTAATTGATTACGCTTTGACTATTAACAAATTGCAAATCGTAATAACAATTAAAATTAAGTTTGCGCAACTTACATTAAAAGTAGGAACTAGAATCGTTACAGAAGGTAGTTATAGGTCGAAGTAGCTAAACCCAAATTTACCTACCTTGTGATTTGTTCAGCTTGCTCTATTGTGTCCGGTAGTGGATAATCTTTTGTTTCAGGTAGAGGAATGATCAATGACATTTGCGCAAAGGAAAATATTGCTAGCAGTATCAGGGGTAGATCTGGCAGAAAATCGTCGAGGCTGACTACGGCTGGTGCTATCATAGCCGCTATCCGGGCAAAAATTGTTACCCCACCCACACCAGCGTTGCGGCCCAGTGTTGGAAACAACTCTCCGGAATAGAGGTACATGGCTGGCACTGAACCCTGAAAATAAGTTAATTCGTCGAATTAACTCTTCCAATTAGCAGCTAGCAGTTCTTTCGTTTTGCTAAGTAAATAGTATCTATTCAGGGTAGGAAAGTACCTTAAGTCTTAAAAATTTATAATATTTAAGCTTTTAAGTTATGTTTGAATAAAATAATTGTAGGTACGTTTCTAACTCTAAAATCCTAGTGCCTAAGTAGGTAATAGTCGTGTTTAGATTAAAATAAAATAGTAGGCAAACTAAGACTTGTAGGGAGGTATATGTACCTCGTTTTAAAACACTCTTAGATTCAATAAGTAGATACGTGAAACTTGTACCGTCCTGTCTTTATTTTAAGAACTAACATCCAACTCCATTTACCGTGATGTGCTTTTGACCAGGATAAATAGGTACATGGATAACTTAACCACCTACTTACCGCCAAACCTCCGAATCCAATACCAGCAAACAGCAATCGTGGCCAATCATTAGGGAAGATGTCCTTCGGTGTGACCAAAATCAAAACGAAACACAACGCAGTAACGAGTTGGAATGCCCATATGGTGGCTTTTCTTCCCCATTTGGTTATGATTAAAAGGCATATTAGGGCTCCAGGAACGTAGATAATTCCACTTACTGCCACAAGTAAAAAAATGTTGCCACCCAACAAGCCAAGATACTGTGAGAACGCATAAAATCCTAAGCCCGTGAAAAACCTAAAAAAAACATCCATGAATGATATGCAAGTAGGTACGGTCAACATCTTTAGTTTGTATGCAACTTAGTATCTCGGCATATTAAGTTAACTGAATAATTTACTACATATTATTTGACAGGTTTAATGTGACAAGGTACTGAGGTGTATACAAACTTATGATGCTGTACTGACTGTACACTTAGATAGACCAACTAGACAAGGCCGGGTTATACCTAAATTAGGTATGAGAGCCGCACTACCAGAGAGCTCACGCCCTAAAGCTTCCTCCTCCCTCACTCCGTGGTAATTTACCTACTTGTTTATGCCGTCTTGAACAAGAACAAAAGATACATTACCCTGCTGTTCTGGCATAATTCGGTCCTGTCATTGGACGGAAGGTTAGGTGAAGCGTGGTATACATATAATACCTAACTTCTGTATTCTTCTGTAATAAAATACGTTAATTTATCAAAAATATTAATTTTAAAGCTTTACCAATCAGCTGATATCAACAAAGTTTTCCGTCTCATATTTTTCATTTTGAAATACGCAGCAAATCCGGGATCTTTTCTTTTCTGTCCCTTACATTTGGGCAATAAATGTATCGTGTTTTGAAATTCTTTGTACCTTCCATTTTGTATAGCAGCTTTTTTTAACACTTCTGCAAAAACAAAACTTACCTACATGAGTGGTTAGGTACTATCAAGGCACATGAGTAAAGAAACTTTCCGTTCCGTTTCTTTACTCATGTGATCAATGTAAACACTTACAGTTCAATATATTCTTATACTCACTTTAGAAGGTCGGTACAAAGTCCAAAGAGTTTAAATAAACTGACGTGCTTCTAACTGTCTATAAAACATTAATTTCTACTTACCAAACCTACAAAAAAGTTCTAAATTGATAAAACAAAGCTTAAGTTACCAAGAGCTTTCTCGGTTTGTCCCGTAGCTAGTAACCACCGTGGTGATTCTGGTATCCAAAACCAGTACAGAGCGAATAAAGCAGATAAAGTTGCCAAAGCAATTTCTAACAATCTCCAGTCGCGAAGGAAGTAAGCAAATGCCGCCATCACAGCGCTCCCAAATCCAAAAGGCACTTGATACAACACAGGAATTGACGTGCGCCATTTTCCACTTACTGCCTGTAACATTTTTCAAGTTACTTCAGTATGTAGTATATGTTATTGTATCAATCGACACTAATATCTGATGTGTCCGCCATTACGAGGACCTATTTAGATGCTCTATCCTCGAATGTAGGTGAAGGATCAATTACACTCTATTCGAGTATTAATATTTAGAACGTATTAGCTGTAGAGTCAATAAGGCGATCAGTTTGAAAATGACATAACCAAGTTAAAAATAATAAAATGAAGATGTCCCTCAAGAACCGAACCCATGACATCACAAAACCCGATACCAATAATATTTCAAAAGGCACACCTCCATGCAGATCACGAATGAAATTATTCCTATTCCTCCAGAAGCTAACGCCAGCACGAACCATACTACCAACCACCACCAGTACCACGGAACCACACTAGCGATGTAACTGCATAGGCTTTGTAAAATTATGGAAATCATCAATGGTAACCGACGACCGTATTTGTCAGCTAGAACACCGATTATGATTCCTCCA
This sequence comes from Glyphodes pyloalis, assembly GCA_037074685.1. NCBI lineage: Eukaryota > Metazoa > Arthropoda > Insecta > Lepidoptera > Crambidae > Glyphodes > Glyphodes pyloalis. The sequence continues at coordinate 5,253,712 of JAYKKO010000011.1, forward strand.
AGGAGCACACCCCACATCATCACACATTGAGTAAGCTGTAATAAGAATGCTTGTGAAGTACCTATGGTTAAAAGCAATCCAAATATCTCGATTAAGTAGGTAATTAAGATTAGAATAGTCATGAACAACTTGATCTACTTATTATTTGGGTGTAAGAAGGTAGACTCAGTATAAAGATTTTTAAGTTGAAAAAATATAAATACTATGATTTTAAAGGACAGGTATAGTAATAAAATCATAGTATTTACCTACTGGTAAGGAAGAATTAATTTAACCTAGACTTGGTAAGGTCTTAAGAGTTTTTATCCACCTAGATTATTAAAAATTACTATTTAGTGTACATACATGGACCAACCAGTGTTTTGAACATACAAGGTTCCATTCTGAAGTGATAGTCCTTTTGAACAAAGTCTGGTTGTAAACAAACTTCTTGCATTCCACTAAAGGTATCATCGAACGGTCTATGGCAGGAGCAATAGATAAGATAGCCGGATCGAATATAAGGCAAGGATGCTCTTCAATATGCTACAAATAGGTAAGTATTGCAAATGTAAATAAGTAATAGTTTTATGTGTATAAAAGCTGCAGGAAACTACAAAATAAACTTACTGGAAGACACATTTTACGCCACTTGTCGTCTGAATACTCAGCCATTATATCTGGTTTCGCACACCAGAAGTCTTGAGGTGGAGCCATAAATATTATGTTCAGTTGATACCAAGCCATTGGCAGTTTTAATAAGGACATAAGTAGACTTATACGAAATTGCCACGGCCCAAAGTCTCCAATGGCTTTTGCTGTAATATCGTCCACATTACAACCAGATTTCGTGCTATAAGAACGTTCTGCAAATTAAAAATTTAATGGAAAAGGCTTAATTACTTTCTTTTCAGACAAGTAGGTATGTAGATACCTAAATAAGTAAGTATTATGCTAAAATCTTACCTGTAAATATGCTTTCATTCGTTCCATACATAGACTTCATCGCCGTAAAATACTTACGAAGAATAAAAGTTTACCTTATTTCCCTCGCGCCTAAAAAAATTAAGTAATAAAATGTATTTATTCAGATATTGAACATGAACATTATTTTACAGCTGTTACCGACTGTTTTACAGGTAAAAAAATACATTTTTTTCTATGAATTTGCAATCGTTACACCGACAATAAATCATTGTAGGTACTTATAATACATTGGTGCACCCTTTTAATACAATGCATTTTCTATTAAAGATACCTTTAGAGTTTTAAACGTGAGAAAATTGGTCAGAACAACTAATGTAGGAAATGTAGTGATAAAATTGCTTCTGAAAAAGCAAATTTATAAGACTATTTTCAAAACAAAATAGGAACAAACGCTGAGCTCGCGACAAACCAGATTATCAGCAATTGCACTACAAAGCAAAGTAACCTAAAGTAATTAACTCACCCGCGTCACTATTGCCATCCGATCATCTTCGTCCTAGAGATATGATACTTAAGTAACCCATCATTTCTGTCCCCGCAAACAACACAACACAACTTTCATTCAAATACTCCCGCAATCTCGTTTTATTCCACGTTTAGTTTTTGCTTTGAAAATTATGTCAAAGCGAATTATATATGTACATAGGTACCTAATTCATTTAGCGTTTTTATTACAGGAATTCATAATTTTATTCATGTACATACTTGTAAAAACTCAAAGCTTTTTAATTACTTCCGTAAAATTAACAATATTTGACTAAAATAGGTGTGAGTGGCGTGGCGATTACTTCCATGTTCTGTCAAAAACAAATGTCAAATTCCATTGAATTTTATCAAAAGTCAATCAAATCAAAATCGCTTGTTGGGTGCTACGCGTTTTCAAGGTCTTTAAGTCTTGGACGGCCAGTACCTTACTATCTGGTACATTACGCGAATAAGGAATGTCGTACGGTGATGTGTAATTGAATTAGTCTAATTATATTACGTTTCCTTTTGTATGTTTACATCTTGAAACTAAATACAATGCCTTTGGCCAACCCATTGAACCCGTCGGATCCCTGGCGAATGCAGAATGTCGTAGACAACACGGTATGTGTCTTGATTTGTTTGCGTAGCATACATAATGTGGAAAGGTTTGTTTGTAGCAATGTTAATACATACTGGTTTTTCCTATAATTATTAGTCATTCGAATTTATTGGAAAGGCGAATAAGTGACGTTTCTTACCCCTTAATTTGTAATTATGCTAAACGCCCAGTTTGTATCCATTAGTACAGAAATAATTATTTATTTTATATATATTATTATTGTTTAAGTAATCATTTTAATTGTTTTCTATCAATTACCTCATATTGATTATTCCTGTTAATGTGAACATTCTTTTGAAACTTTAGATACCTATTTGTATTAATTTAATTGGTGTCATGAATTACAATCCCTGTTTAATGATATCTTACTTGTTATTCAATTTAAAGATGCTGTTTACAGTAAGTAGCTAAATAATCTTATTGTTTATAAGGTTTATTAATTTAGTTTGGTGTTTTTATTTTGAACTATTTTCTTAAGTTGAATCATGTAACAACTTGTTAGGATATTACTAAATGTGTTTCTGCTTTACTTTGAAAATAAATTTTGTAAAAGTGCATATAAAAGCTAGCGTTAACATAATATTATCATATTTAGTGTTGTGTTGTTACAGCGAGCTAACACAGGACAGACACCAAACAGTCTTCCAATGGTTGTGGAAAACTCAGCAGAGTCACGTCAGGCTTCCACTGCAGAGAGCAATGATTCCAATGAAATCAACTATGAGAGAGAGGTTGAGATACAAGATGTTGTCAAAGAAGGACACGAGAAAGCTGATCCTTCTCAGTTTGAATTGCTTAAAGTACTTGGTGAAGGGTCCTTTGGGAAAGTGTTCTTAGTACGAAAAGTGTCTGGAGCTGATGCGGGCACTCTTTATGCAATGAAGGTAATAGATTAAATTTTATTAAATACTTTTTTTATTTTCATAATAACAAGGACAAGCGACTGGATGAGCATGGAAAAACTAAGAGACAGCCTTTAGCTGATGAAATAAGGAATGATTTAGTAATTATTTAGCACAGCTAGTGGTTAATAATTTCTTGTACAACCTTATTTGAACATAAATAAAAATGAATTATCATATCATTTTTTCCTTGCAGGTACTTAAAAAAGCAACATTAAAAGTGAGAGATAGAGAACGGACGAAAATGGAAAGAAATATTTTAGTAGAAATGGGGCATCCATTTATTGTAAAATTACATTATGCATTCCAAACTGCTGGGAAGCTTTACTTAATTTTAGATTTCCTTCGTGGTGGTGATTTATTTTCCCGGTTGAGTAAGGAAGTAAGTATTTTTTATTAATTAGGTTTCAAACATTTTCTTGATGCACATAGAAAATATATTTGCTAACATTGTAGTATATTTCTTTAGTGTGTTCAAGTTGACTACATTAATGTGTATTGCATTTTAGATAAAGTCACATTCTTATCACTTGAAACACTGTCTTAACTGATAGCTGTGAATATTGTCTATAATAAATATAAAATGTAAAACAGTACATTTTTGAATTTACGACTAGTTTATAAAATAGAATCCTGAAATGGGGATGGACACTTTTTCATTTGAGTTATGATGATACAATATTTTTAGGTAATGTTCACTGAAGAAGATGTCAAATTCTATTTAGCTGAGCTAGCATTAGCGTTAGAACATGTACACAAATTGGGAATCATATACAGGGATCTTAAGCCTGAGAACATATTGTTAGATGCAGATGGGCACATTGCTCTTACTGATTTTGGTTTATCTAAATTACCACCAAGTAGCGACAAGGCTTATAGTTTTTGTGGCACTGTGGAGTATATGGCACCAGAGGTAGTAAACCGGAGAGGTCATACATTTGCAGCTGATTGGTGGTCTTTTGGGGTTTTAATGGTAAGTCTAATTCCATTATTATCATGTCAATGTTCCAAATTATAAATGCATTATAAATTCCTTTATATAAAATATAATATATAGAAGACAATTAGAACTTAATCTTGTTTATTTTTAGTTTGAAATGCTCACTGGAAATTTGCCTTTCCATGGCTCCACAAGACATGAAACTATGACCCAAATACTGAAAGCTAAACTAGGCATGCCATCAAATCTTAGTGAAGAAGCACAATCTTTACTAAGAGCACTATTTAAACGTAACCCTCAAAACAGGTAAATGATTGAGTTAAATTATTATTGCAAAGTTATAATTTTTTTTTACCTATTATCAATTTCTTATGTATTTTTTCCGCAGGTTGGGTGCTGGACCTAATGGCATTGAGGATATAAAATGTCATGAGTTCTTTGCAAATATAGATTGGGATGCATTATGCAAGAAAGAGGTTTGTTTTTAATTTAAGTATTTTATGTGATACATTAAATTTTTTACGCATCTGGTTATTGTAATTTAATGTAATATGTTGGTGTAACCTTACACCATCTTTGTGATTTTAAACGTAAACGAAATAATGGTTTAATTTATTTCTTTTGGTTTTCTTGTTAATCTTATTGTTTTATTCACAGGTTGTACCGCCTTTCCGTCCAGCGGTGTCAAGAGCTGATGACGCCTTCTATTTTGATTCTGAATTCACTTGCCGCACACCCCGAGATTCGCCTGGAGTACCCGCATCGGCTAATGCTCATGAACTCTTCAGGTATGTGATACGGTTAAAGTCCTATGATTATCTTAAACATACGCTGACAAAATATACCTACATAATTGAATATACCTTCGTGATAAGTCACGCACGGCTACTGGCGACAGCAAGTTCCAATATAAAATGTCTGTAAATACCATGTACTTTATATGAGGAAACTTCCAGAATACATTTTATCTCTTTGGACTATACTCAAACTAAGTAGTTATTTGAATGGAGGAAGGAATACAAAAGTGAAACTTAATTTGTCTTAAAATTTTCCTTGTTAAATGTTACTCATTTGATTGATTGTTTATTTACACTGTTTACGTTTGGTTGCATATTCTTACCAACTTCTTATGGTTTATCAGAGGTTGGCCAGACGCCCAGTAGATTGGCACATGATAAGATAATGATACAACCTGATGTGATAACTCCATAATCTTTTCGTTCAAATAAACCTTGGCTATTTCCGGTATAAAACACGACATTTATAGAAGTTTATTAAAACAATAATAAACTATAAAAGATGTACCACAAAATAATATATCAACAAAATAGAAAATGCACTTTTGGTGTTATTTATCTACACTAATATTATGAAGAGGAAAGGTTTGTGTGTGTGTGTGTGTCTGTATGTGTATTTATAATGAATAAATTCAAAAACTACTGTGTTGATTTCAAAAATTATTTCATCATTAGAAAGCATTCATCCTGAGTAACATAGGCTTTATTTATTGCTAGAAATGATTAGGGATCCTTACTAAATCTTACCTTAGGAGTTAGAATATAGGTAACTCCGCGCGTGCGAAGTCGCGAGTGGCCGCTGGTCATTATATACTTTTATAGTAAACTATTATGTTACACGGATACGCGACCCCGGCTTCCTCAGCTATTATTGTCTTATCTTAAGCCATCCAATAAAATATTTTTATTAGTAGTATATTTTTTTTCTCACCACAATCACACCCATCAACAAACCCTACATAGCCCAAAGGTGGACTAGTAGTGAATCAGACTTGACTTAAATTTACCTGTCCTACCTTTTTATTTGTGTAATGAAATTTATGAAAATAAATGATTTTTTTTTTCATATTAAGATTGACCCCATCCTACCTGATGTTAAGTGGTATAGTATGAGGTCCTAGCTTTAATTTCATTTCATCAATTTCACATACATTTCCCGATACTTCGTCTTTTCCCTTGTGTGTGTTCAGTTTTGCCGGGATAATTAATATTTATTCCGATATGTGTACGTAAATCAATTATACCAAAATAAAAAAACCGAACTATTGGAATAATTCAAACATAGTTTCTAATTCAAAGAACAATAAAAATAGTTTTTATTTAACGTTATCGAACTAATTGTTTAACATTGCAGAGGATTTAGCTTCGTAGCTCCATGCCTGCTCACTGATGACAATAAGACAGTAACCAACAACCAGAATCAAAACCATGTGGTGCAGAACAATAAGTCGTCAACTGAAGATTTTTGGTCTGGCTTTGTCAATAGGAAGAATTTTTTTGATGAATACAGGTTAGTATCAGTCATAATATACGTCTCTGTTTTATTGCTAAGCTTCCATCTTAAATTGCGTAGATCCTAAGTTCCATGCAAAGAAACAAATCATGAGGCCCTGCGTCATTACTTGTATGTCAAAAAAGGTCTAAAGTGTGATACATTTTAATATAATTCAAAATTCGAATGACGACAGCGAAACAAAACGTAATAATTATTTATGCCTTGTTCTGCCGATGCAGATTTTTTAGATCACAATGCAAATAGGTTCTGACTAATGTTTTAAGGCGATATATACGTGAGCCTCAATGTTTATTAAATAAAAATAAGTGCAGCGTCACTGTCTATGGGACAAATTCGAATTCCATTAGACCTTATTGGTATTCATGATGCAGGCAAATTAGGTCACAATTTCTTTCAACATTTTCCTCATGTACTTTTGAATCACACTTTTGTTTTATGCGTTCTTGAATAACAATAATAGGTAGTCTTCATGCAACAGCTTTTTAGTTTTACAATCCATATATCAAGCCAGATTGGACCCATGCCTTGGGAGGCAAATTTAAACTTGGGAGATGAATACACACAAGTAATTATCTTAAAAAATACGTACTGTCATAATGATGATTAATTTGCTAACCAGACACGACAATGGCAGATTATCAAGTGATTTATTTTCTCTCTTAACGTAAAAAAGTGCAGGAAGACAATGTTTGTCTAAAGTGTTTATCATGTAGGTACAGTTTGATGTGTATTGCAATAAAGGCCTAAGGTGTCTCATAGTCTTATCTAATTTAAACCTTATGTGACTGAGATAAGTATAAAAATAAATTATTGTTGACGTAATGTCACGCGCCGGAGCCAATAAGTGTAAAAGAAGGATTAATACTCTTTGAAACCTTGTTTTGAAGGTGCCATTTTTAAGTCACAACTGTGAAGCTACAGAATTTTGATTGAAAACTAAGTCTGAGGTTTTAATAGATTTTGTTACATTTTTAGGTTAATGGGTGAATTAGGTACAGGATCGTTTTCAGTCGTCCGCCTATGTGAACACAAGACTTCTAGAGTACAATATGCTGTTAAAATAATGGACAAATCGCAGTACGATCCCCGGGAAGAAATTGAAATTTTACTGAGGTATGTCCTTAACCTGCGTTTTTAATTGTATTTTAATCTGACTCATCTTTGGAACACTAGTTGACAGGTTATTCATTATCATTCCCTTACCGACTATGTCTAATATGTATCAGCAAATGATTATATTACCTATATTCGCTGCCTGCAAATTAATATTGCCTATTGATAGCTTTTTGGGTAAATTTTCAATCCTTTATGTTGTATATTTTGTTGATTAAAATGAACAATTTTCATGTTTTGTTCTATCGTATTGGACCATTTGAAATAAAATAAAGTAATATAATTTTTTTATAGGTATATTATTCTGCAAAAATATGAAAAACCTTAATTTTTGTTATAACGTTTTCACTATCAATATAACATCAATGTTGCGAAAACAATTATCAACACCTCGTATTTAATCAGTTTCGATTCAAAATTAGACCACACATTGCGCGCATAAAAAAATAATATCTGTCCGGGCAAGGCGGCTTATCTTAAAACCATGCGCCTATTTTCTGTGGTCTATGTACAGATACAGTCAGCATCCTCACATAATAACGCTCCGCGGTGTCTACGAAGAAGGTGGGCGTATACTAGCCGTCACGGAGCTTTGCCGCGGCGGGGAACTGTTGGAGCACATCACCCAGCGTCGCTACCTGCCTGAGAACGAAGCTGCTCCTATACTGAGGAACGTACTCCAAGCTGTGCACTATCTGCATAGACACACCGTCGTGCACAGGTAAAGACATGAATAGCTGGGACCGCCGCACTCTTAGAATGGGGATAGATACCTTTCGTTAACATAATATATATAATACCTAAAATGTTTTGGCTCAATGACATACTTAGGCTTAAGGTGTCTCATAGTCTTATCTAATTTAAACCTTATTTGACTGAGATAAGTATAAAAATAAATTATTGTTGACGTAATGTCACGCGCCGGAGCTAATAAGTGTAAAAGAAGGATTAATACTGTTACGCGCCACGATCGATGGTGTCCTAGTAACCAGCGCCATCTAGTGTGGAAAGGTGGGACTACAGAGAGTCGAGACGCGTACGCCAGAATTTACTAGAACTATGACCTTGACCGAGCGTACGGCCGTTCAAGGCCGGACTGCGCGCGAATGTTCCGGATGTTTCTGCGTTGGAAGGTTCGGGAACGGCCGCGGCAATATAAAAGGCCGGGATTCACCGCGACGGGGACAGTATTGAATTAGCGATACAAGTGATTACTTCGAAAGCGATTTTGAAGTACGACTTGGGAGCGATTGTTGTTTTAATTAGTGCGTTTTAAGGTTGTAATTAGTGGCGTTCAATTAAAGTGTGACTTTTGGTAATTTTTATCGGCTGTTTTTATTGTCACGAGCTCGAAGCTCGTAACAATTGGTGTCAGAAGTGGGATTTAAATTATGCCGATTTTACCTAAAGACGACACGGAGGGTATCCGTACCCGGAGTCAACGCCAACAGGAGACGGACCAGAGACGTTTTGGTGGAGCTTTGCCGCAGGAATCGGAGAGCCAGTTATTAACCACGGAGGCTGGCCCGTCCACAGCAACACCAGCAGCATCGGCTGCACCAGACCTTGCTGCTCTGATGATGATGCTGCAGGAGCAGTCACGTCGGCTGGAAGAACAGCTCCAGCGGGACAAGGAGGAACAGGCTAGCCGACAGGAGGAACAGGCTCGCCGCCAGGAGGAACAGGCTCGCCGCCAGGAGGAACAGGCTCGCCGCCAGGAGGAACAGGCTCGTCGGTTGGAAGAACAGCTTCAGCGGGATAAGGAGGAACAGGCTCGTCGATTGGAAGAACAGCTTCAGCGGTACAAGGAGGAACAGGCTCGCCGCCAGGAGGAACAGGCTCGCCGCCAGGAGGAACAGGCTCGTCGCCAAGAAGAGCAGATGCTTCTTTTAAAGGACCTTCACGCTACCTTCGGGAAAGACATAAAGGAGGTGAAGGATAAGGTTGCTCAACATGACAACCGCCTGTTGGAAGCTGAAATACGGATCGACCAAGTCAATAATCGGTTTGACTACGTAGCGGCTGATGTGAAGAAGACCGTGATGGCAGACGTTAAGAAAACGCTGGATTGTCTTAAACTTGGTGAAGCAATCGCAGCTCCCGTAGCTACTACACCTTCGCTACGTGGATTCAAAGTGCCACCGTTCGACGGAACTTCTTCATGGTCGGCCTACAAAATCCAATTTGACGCAGTCATGAAAGCGAACGGCTGGGATAAAAATCAGGCCATGACTGCCCTCACCCTAGGCCTGCGTGACCAGGCCTTATCAGTTTTGGAAGCTCTCGGTAAGGAAGTGACTTACGAGCAGCTCCTTGAGGCTTTGGAGGCTCGATATGGCGACGCTCACCTGGAACACATGTTTCGCGCACAGCTCAGGGACCGCGTGCAACGCAGTAGCGAAAACCTGCAGCAGTGGGCCCTTGAAGTGGAGAAGCTGGTGCGTAAAGCTTACCAGTCCGTACCAGCGCTTATTGATGGGAACCTGGTGCAGGCGTTCATCGATGGCATCCGCGACATTGAAGTTAGAGCTGCTGTGAGGCTCGGGCATCATGAGACGCTAAAGGATGCCTTGGCTCATGCCCTGGAGGTGGAAGCTGCGCGACAAGATCATCGATCCCATCGCGTCAGGGAGGTTGTAGCGGCTACTGTTCGGGACAGCAATAAAGGATACCGCCCTAGATGCTACGGCTGCAGGGGAAAGGGGCCACCTTCGATCCAGTTGCCTTAAGCGAACTGCAGAAAGAGAACTACGGCTACCTGCAGACCTGATCATCAGAATACCACCTGATGCTCCAGGCAGTATAATCGATTATGCGAATAACTGGCGGTACAAAATAAATGACATTTGTGAGCACGTCAGACAATCGGGCCAGAAAATGTCAGGAAAGATGAAAACCCCTTGTGACCGCAAAGTGAACAGTAGAGTGTTCGACGAGGGTCCACAGATGAGGTTGCGCAATCCAGTCCACAGCAGAGGGAGATCTCCTGGGCTTCAGTCTAGATGGGAGGGACCGTACCGGATTGGGACTGGGGGCAATGACGTAACCTACCGGAAACAGAAAGGTGCAAGAGGCACTCCTAAGATTGTCCATGCGGAGAGATTGGCGCGTTATTATGGAGCCGATAATGCTCGGGACGAGCATGTCTTAGGAGGGGGCAGTGTTACGCGCCACGATCGATGGTGTCCTAGTAACCAGCGCCATCTAGTGTGGAAAGGTGGGACTACAGAGAGTCGAGACGCGTACGCCAGAATTTACTAGAACTATGACCTTGACCGAGCGTACGGCCGTTCAAGGCCGGACTGCGCGCGAATGTTCCGGATGTTTCTGCGTTGGAAGGTTCGGGAACGGCCGCGGCAATATAAAAGGCCGGGATTCACCGCGACGGGGACAGTATTGAATTAGCGATACAAGTGATTACTTCGAAAGCGATTTTGAAGTACGACTTGGGAGCGATTGTTGTTTTAATTAGTGCGTTTTAAGGTTGTAATTAGTGGCGTTCAATTAAAGTGTGACTTTTGGTAATTTTTATCGGCTGTTTTTATTGTCACGAACCCGAAGCTCGTAACAATACTCTTTGAAACCTTGTTTTGAAGGTGCCATTTTTAAGTCACAACTGTGAAGCTACAGAATTTTGATTGAAGACTAATTGTTATAAAGCGATATACTTGGTCATAATAAATTTTTAGTAGCATACCTATGTATTGTAGGATAATTTAGGTATAATGTCAAAGTAGGTTAAGATGCAGCCGCCTTTTAATTTTCATTTTAAACTAGCTGTCCCGGCGAATGTCCTAACGCCAATTTTTTTCAAATTTTCTAACCTTTTAAACCTTCCCTGATCCTCCACAATTGGCTACTTGACAGTTTTTGAAAATGTATTGTAAAATGTGCGCCCGTTCATTTTATATCCCAAGCAATTCGATTTATCTGGAAAAAATGTAAATAACCAGAGAAAAATAAGATTTTGTGTAACACATTTAAAAAGCGCGCGAAAACGCCAAGCCTCGTCACTGTTGCAATTATGACGTCAACGTCCTAGACAACGAACCGATACGCATAGGAACGACTTAATTTAGATAAACGGAAAATGTTTCAATAAATTCTTAATACGGTTAGAGACACAATAATTCAATTTAATCGGTAAAATAATCATTGTTTCGCCACATTAAAATAAATAATTATCGCCGACAGCTGTCATTTCCGAGTTGCAATGGTGGTTTCCGTTTCGGTTCTTTTGTTCCACAGATAAAAAAAGTAAAATTTATTTTGCAAAAATAAAATACTAACTATGCTTTAAATTAAAAAATAAAAATATCAAATGATTACTTAACTAATAAGCTAACATATCTAACACTTTTCATATTATATTGTTAACACTGTCAAGTAGCCTGTATAAAGTTGTACAGTGCTCCAATACAACTTTAAATGATAAGAGAGATGTTAGAGATGATGTAGGTATTTTATTGATACTAATAATATGATAGTGAGTACACGCGATGCTTGCTAATTGCGTACTGAAGTAAATAGCTGATGAAGGTTAATGATTGATCGACGAAATATACGAAATTGGCAGGAAATGCTGAATGGACAAAATGTACGAGTGTTGCACCGTACATGCTCCGGGAGAGGAAAAGTTGAGGAAGGATGCTGGGTATTATAATGATTGATGATTATTAATGATTGTGATACAAATTCAACTTAATAAATTTACATGTCAAACTTATAAATTTGATAACACATTATTTCTTAAAATTATTGCAAAACGTAGGGGATGTCGCACACTGGTCCGGATTTTTAATATGGAAGACTTAGGACCCAATGTCAATATTTCGGGCTGAAAAAAATCATGTGGATAGATAAATGAACGTTCATCAACGTTTGTTCTAGCAGTTTTTATGAAATTGGTTATTTTTGCGAAAAAAAAAACATTGAAAAAAAATTTGTATGGAGAAAAAGTGAAATTTTTTTTTTTTTCGAAAAGTTCAAAACTGTTAGCAGTGAAACCTTTTGTGTGTTATTGTATTACACTTATTCGTTAATTCCATATTTTTTTTATTTGCATATACTTGCAGCCTTGGCCAAAATATGCATCGGAACTTTCATTGTATTTATTTCAACTATTTGTGACAATTTAATTTTTTTATTGATTTATAGTCACATAATTTACGCATATTTTCAATATAATAAATTTTAAAATCCATTAATGATTTTGAAAAATAGATTACAATTAAATTTTAAAAATCAAAATAATATTTTACTTCTTAGTGGTTAGCTGTTGCTCAAAGCGCAGTTAGTGATCGAATGAGGCATTGCCTGCTAATATTCCCCTCCCATTCCCTAATATTGCTATCTCTTTCATTTCCTACTATCGCTATCTCTTTCATTCCATACTTCTCTCTCTTTCGCTCCTTGAAACCCTTGCTAGTTGAGCGCTTATGAATCAAATAAAACAGACGGGAGCTCATGTTGGAGCGTCATTAGACATTCAACCCTTGAAGAGTCAACATACCTGGAAATTTTAACGTGAATAATCTAGCAAGCAAATCTACATACATACCCTATGCTACTTAAAACTTCGTCCGCGTGAATAGCGTCGCGATAACCGACATTAATGCGGACGAAGTCGCGGATGGCCACTAGTTATTCATAAATCAACTTCAAAATGTATAACAAAATAACCAGAAATAGTTTATTGCACAATTCTCGCAGTACAATAAAAAATAATTGAAGGTCGTTTACATTACATTAAATTTACCGCTGCACCACTGAACCGATATAGATGAAATTTGGTATAGATATTCTTTGGGACACTAGATTTATTTAGTAGTTTAGGCGTGATTGAGCGACAGAGAGACAGACAGACAGAGTCACTTTCACATTAATAATATTAGTATGGATTTTATCTTAGTACCGAATTTACTTTCCCGAAACCACTTAAAGAAGCAAAAGTACTGATTTTAAATAAATATATATTAGGATAAACGAAATAAACGCCAAAGCTGCAAGTAAATATTTTGTATTACCAGTAGAGCTCTTGTCTATTTTATCTGATTTATAAGCGTGGAACACCACTTGTCTTAAGAAGAAAAAGAGTGAGCAAAAGAGAATGAAAGAGACAGCAATAGTAGAAAATAAAAGTGATAGCTATATTAGGGAATAGGAGAATATTAGCAGGCAGGCAATGCCTCATTCGATCACTAGCTGTGCTTTAAGCAACAGCTAACCATGAGAAGTAAAATATTATTTTGATTTTTTAAATTAAATTGTAATCTATTTTTCAAAATCATTCATAGTCAACAAATAATGGATTTTAAAATTTATTATATTGAAAATATGCGTAAATTATGTGACTATAAATCAATAAAAAAATTAAATTGTCACAAATAGTTGAAATAAATACAATGAAAGTTCCGATGCATATTTTGGCCAAGGCTGCAAGTATATGCAAATAAAAAAAATATGGAATTAACGAATAAGTGTAATACAATAACACACAAAAGGTTTCACTGCTAACAGTTTTGAACTTTTCGAAAAAAAAAAATATTTCACTTTTTCTCCATACAAATTTTTTTTCAATGTTTTTTTTTTCGCAAAAATAACCAATTTCATAAAAACTGCTAGAACAAACGTTGATGAACGTTCATTTATCTATCCACATGATTTTTTTCAGCCCGAAATATTGACATTGGGTCCTAAGTCTTCCATATTAAAAATCCGGACCAGTGTGTGTCGCCTTGTTGACTAGCCGTGCGTATCGCAAGTCGGTTAATTCGACGTTGTTTCTTTCGGATGAAGTGTCGTTGTATTGTTCACGCTGTGGTGTGGTTTGGCGCGGTGGACGAAGAGTTGCCGTCGGATCTTGCACAGGAGGAGGCGCGGGCGCAGGCGCCGTGATGATGACCGGCGGTAGCGGGCTGCGCGCCTCCGCAGCGGACCCTGGCCTGCTGACAGAGTGCTTGCGATATTTGCTAAATCGACGCCAGAAGAGTGCAATGCCTGCGCAGATAATTATAATCAATATGATGTTTATAAGGACGTATTGAGTGATGTCATGAGCTGTCGTTTCGTTTGGAAATAAATTGTCGACATTGGCATTCTTCAGTTGCTCTACTTGCGAACCAATTTTCTTCAATTCATTTTGAACTTGGGTATGGTTCAAAAAGTCTTCTTCGCTCCGTATCTCCGTGTTATTAAAGGCAGGGAGCTCTATGTCAATGATATGATTTATCGAAGGTATTTCAATTTTCAAAACGTCTGCTTCCGTGTCAAGGTTGTTTTCATGTTGTTTGTGAGTGTAAATAGTAAATGCTTTACTTTTGATGATACAGCCTTCATTAAGGTTGATAATACCGCTTCCACTCAATTGCTCTGATGTAACAAGACTCCCACAGATTACACGTACTGCGCAAGGCTTGCAACATGAGTACAAGTGTGAGTTTGTTTTATGTAGTTGTGACCAAGTGGCCGTACACGTCATTGTGTTGGTGACGCATTGCATTGTTACGTCATCCTTTACGCAGAGACTCTTATCTGACGTAATATGATGTATAGGCGTTTGCAATGGACACATGTAGGTGCTGTCGTCATATTGATTGCACGTTTGTAGATCAGAGTGTGTCAGAGTTATGAATGAATCCTTTTGGATGTTCATCGCAATGTACTCCGATATTGGTTTTATGCTGACCATGTTGCTGTCGATCTTGTGTTGAATTGGTATTAGTCGATAGATTTCGTAGTAGTCTCTAGCGATTAATGGTATTCTGATTTCGAAGATGAACAACTGCTTCGTCATTTTAGCTTTTACTCTCAGAAGACGATAAAGTTTGGGAATGTCACTCATTATGCTATTGATAGGTAGTGCTAAATCTTTTGGCAGCTGACCAGATATAACATTCAATTCATTTGAAAGTTGATCTGGAGTTATAAGGTGAATGTTGAATGATCCATAATGTAGGTCAACTACGGTGTCCAGTAAATATTCCTGTATATTTCTCAGGTTCAGCAATAGACTGTGTGCGATAAATGCTGACAATGTAAAATCGTTTCTTGCTGATATATCTTGAATTCTTTCATTTAATGATGTTGTTATGCTTTCTAAGTGCATTATGTGTTGATTGATAATTTTGTTTTGCTTGTCCATAGTTGTTTCTATTCTTTGTAGTAAATTGTGCTCTGCTTCGACGACCGAAGTCTGATTTTTCCACAAATTCACCATATGCTTCTGATTAGTTCGAAGTGCCTCGATATCCTTCTGATATTGCTCTGCGAATTGATCATCGAGTACTCCGAAAAGTGAGTGTGCGATGTTCCCGATCCCATTGATAAGGCCACGGCGAACGCGGGGCCGCGCGTCGGCGATCTGCTGACCGAGCAACATGCTGTCATAGTGATCGAGTTCCTTCACACCGTGACGTAGCTGTTCGAGTATTGCGTCACATAATGATGGTTTATTACTGTGACATAGATTTCCCAGGCTTTCGACATATTTTAATAACATTTCGGATCCTTCCCAGTATGGGTTCATGTTATAATATACAATAAGTTTCCATTCGTTTCTTGATAGATGCATATCGGAAATCTTGTCGAAGTAAATGGTTTGATTGTGTTTTAACTCTGCTATATTGTAGGTACATTGAACGGGTGCTATGAGAAACATTGTGAGCAAAGTGATTACTAATGTCTTAAGGCTTGTTGCTAATTTTGTTTTGGTCTTATGTGTCGTAGTAATAGAGTTTGATTGAATTTGATTTTGCTGGTTATTCTGAATTTCTTCATTATTAACAGGCAACGGTGATAGTTTCACAATGGGCCTCTGTATGACGCCGTTCTTAGTTTTTATGCTAACGACTCGTACATGACCGTCCTTTCCAGGATGTAATTCAACAACTTTACCCAGGGACCACTTGCCAGCAGGTAAGTTGACGTCGTGGATGATAACAATGTCACCTATCTTTTGATTTTCTTGTGACTGTTGCCATTTGCTACGTGATGATAGTTGGCATAAGTATTCGTTTTGCCAACGCTTCCAAATGTCGTTAAATATCCTTTGGGTAAGCTGCCATCGAGTTCTGGCGTCACGTTCTGTTTCCAAAATGGTTAATGTTGGCCCACTGGCCAAAAAGTGTGCAGGAGTGAGATAGTTGATGTCGTCCGGGTCTTCTGAAATGGCGCAGAGTGGCCTTGTGTTCAGGCATGCCTCTATTTGTGATAGCAGAGTGGAGTACTCCTCATACGTGAGTTTTTGCTCTCCAACGACTCTACGCAGATGATGTTTTAGGCTTTTCTTAACTTTTTCCATGAGTTGTGTTAACAGGTGACATGACATCAGTTCGAGCCGAGGTAAGGTGATATCTTTCTTGATAGGTACAAGTTTTGCTTTTGCTGCTGCTATAATTAGTGATGGTTGATCTATATTATTTTTATTTTTGCTCTTGACCTTGTAATATATTACGCAAGCGTAAGCTTTAGTTGACGAGTCACAAAACCCGTGTAGTTCTATGTTGTCGTTTTCGTGACTTTTTAACCATCTTTGCACTTTTATATGATCGATACCTTTTAGGTCTTCTCTGATATTTTTCCATTCCATGCTGATTTCATTTGATAGCTCACTGTTCCATTCGACACCTTGGAGCCAAACTGTTTGAAATAACATTTTTAGTTTTATAGACACTGGAGAAAGCCAACCGAGTGGGTCGAATATTTTGGAAATTTCTGACAGTAGTATGCGTTTGGTGAGTTTTAATGGTTTTGTTGAGTCGAGCTTCAATTGGAATGTAAAAACGTCTTCATTGGAATTCCAGCTTAACCCGAGTGCTTTTGTTGATTCGGCATATTTAAAGTTGAAATCTTGAGCAGTTTCAGCTACTGATCCTTCCTTTATATACCTCAATTCAGATTTGTTTGAAGCCCATTTTCGCAGGTTAAAACCTCCTGATTTAAGCAATGATATCAGATCTGCTTGTAGTTGCTTTGCTTTAGTGATGCTGTGACTTCCACTTAATAAGTCATCCATATAAAAATCTTCTTCCAATGCTTGCTTTGCATGTGATTGATATTTATGACCCTCGTCATTTGCTAACTGTTTCAAGGTCATCATGGCTAGGAAAGGTGCAGATTTAGTCCCGTATGTTACGGTTGCTAAGTTGTACTCACGCAATAACTCTTGTGGGCTGTCTCTCCAAACTATTTTTTGCAGGTTCTGATCTTCATGATGTACTAAAATCTGCCTGAACATCTTTTCAATATCTGCAGTAAAAGCTACTTGATATTGTCTCCATTTTAAAATTAATGAAAGTAGGTCCTGTTGTAGGTTGGGCCCACTGTACATAAGATCATTGAGACTGATGCCCGATGACGTAGGCGATGACGCGTTGAATACGACGCGTAATGCAGTTGTCGTCGAATCAGCTCTGATAACACAATGGTGCGGTAAGTAGCAAGTGGGTGTTTTATTACCGCCACTGTTTGATTCAGTCATATGTTTGAGATTGATATATTCATTAATAAATGATTTGTATTCTTGATATATGGATTCCTTTTTGGCAAACTTCTTTTCTAATTGGCTAAACTGTGCTATTGCTCTCTGCTTAGAGTCGCCTAGCTTGTTAATAGCGTTTGGTTTAATTGGAAGTCTCACAATATAACGACCATCTGCTTGTCGTGTCGTTTGCTTTTTGTATAGTTGGACACAATGATGATCTTCTTGTGAGAGACTTCGTTGGTCTCTATCACTGATGTCTTCGACGGACCAAAACCTTTGTATGTCATCAATGTTGTTCAATATGACATTACATTGATAAGTAGAAGTTTGAACGTTGCCACATAACAACCATCCAAGTTGGCTCTGTTGTGCCATGGGCTGTGATTCATTGTCACCCTTGATAATTCCTCCCTGTATGATTAGTGAGTAGATATCAGCACCTAATAGCACGTCTACAGGTCTGCTGATGTGAAATTCGGGGTCTGCTAATGTGATATGCTCGATATGTGGCCACGTTGGCTTAGGGAATGTTTGATTAGGGAGATTGTTGATGAGATTTTTCATTATTATTGCTTTAGTGTTGAACTTAAAGTCCCCATGTATTGCAGATGCTGTAATGTCAATTGATCCCTTGCTGTTGTTTGTTTGCGCTCCCAATCCAAATACTACTCCTCTGCAGTGTCGCCGGGGCAGCCGAAGGATCTGCGCTGCATTCTCAGTGATGAGTGAAATCTGAGAACCCTGGTCGATGAGCGCTCTCATGGTATGATAAGTGCCATCTGCGGCTAATATATTGATGAGTGCTGTTGCTAACAAGATTTCTGATGAGTTGTTTTGGGATACGTTGACCATGTCCTTAGACTTGTTTGATAACCTGCTAAATGCTTCATGCAGTAGAGTGTTGTGTTGTTTCGTACATTTACTGCATGTCTTAGTAGAGTGGCATTTATTGCCGTTATGATCATATAAACAGTTAACACAAAGATGCAAGTTATTAACTGTTTTCAATTTAGTTTCATTTGGCATTTGAAGGAATTCCTCGCAGTTAAAAATTCCATGTTTTGCATCGCATTGCGGGCACCGATGTGCTGATGATGCATATAACGCTTTTGGGGTCGTCTTGTTCTGATATGCGTTATTTGCAATAAATTTATTATGATTATTTTGTTGAAATGATTTCCTAATGAATGTTGCGTTTTGCAACGTCGGTTTGTTGCTACTATTGCTGTCTTTGTCTTGTTTCCGCCTCGATGCCTCGAGTGACGTAAACTTGTTTTCCAGGAAATTAAAAAAGTCTGATAATTTTGGTAACTCTCGGGGGTATTTCAATGATTCTATGTAGTCTTTGTGGGTATCACTATCTAATTTTTGAGAAAGGATGTAGACGATTAGAGGGTCCCAGGTTGAGATGTCTACTCCGAGAGTTTTGATGGCGTTTAAACATTCATTAGAAGTATCATGAATCTTCTTGATTTGGTATGCTGTCTGTTGTTGCATAGTTGGTAGTGTCATAAGTATGTTAATGTGGGAACTGAATATCAGCTTGATGTTGTTATATCGATGATTTAAGATATCCCAGCATATTTGATAATTGTTGGAACTGATGTTTAGGTGATTAATTAGTTTTTCTGCTTCGCCCTTGACTTTGCTTTTTAGGAACTGCATTTTCTGTGCATTGGGCAAAGAGTTGTTGCTGTGTATAGATTCAATAAATAGATCTTTGAATGATACCCATTTATGGTAGTCCCCGTTGAACGTAGGGATGTCCATAGTTGGTGTTGATTGAGTTTTGTAGGATGCTGACCACTTTTTCTGATTCAATACTTGTTTGATCTCATTGTATTCCCTTTCATATGCATTATAATTGCGGTTATTGTCGTCGTCATCTTCATAGAGCTCGCTGTCTATCTCCCAGTGTAATGAGTCGATAGTGCTCCAGCGCGACTCTATGTTTTTGAGAACGTCTTCAAATTGCCACCTTTCTAATAACTTGTTGAAGTCAATGCTGGTAATTGTACGAGAAAAGGCTTTATAATTACTTAATTGCTTGCGAAACATTTCATCTAATTTACTGCTGGTACCTGAGCTCTTCTTTTGATCGTGGTTTGACCTAGCTGTCGGAGCTGGAGGCTGGGTTTCGACGGAGGTGCCAGCGCCGACGGATGTGCCAGCGCCGATGGTGTTGCCTGCGCCGACCGTGGTTTCTGCTGAACTGAACTTAGGAATGCTGATTGCTACTGGTTTGGGTGTTTGTTCTTCTTTGAAGAGGTTTTCTAAGAAGGGTTTGGATGGTTTTGAGTACGATTCTGGACGTTCTTTGTACAATGAATATTGCAGCAGGTATTCTGATAGTTGTTCATAGTAGTTTTTGGTTCGCAGATAATGGTTTTGCTTGAAATATTCATGATCGGTGATTTGATAGTCGATAATAAGTGCATGATTGCTCTGGAACTCATTCCAATAGGCGTCCAGGGTTGTTAGCCGCCGTTGGATGTTAGAGTATGTCCTGCGTTCGGGCCCATCCTTGTGAAAGTTAATAAAAATGTTAACAATACTTTGCATTAACTGGTGCTGTGTTGAGATGATATCTTCCATTTTTGCTTGAAATATGATGCTCATATTAGGATAAACTGCTGGGTTAGTTCTGTGTCTTTGTTATCCCTGCGGATAGTGTGCGCCTTCTCAATCAAACCGGTGATTCCCGCTTCTGGGAGGCCGGCCGACCGATTCGCTATCACACAAGAAGTCACAAAAAACACAAAACTTGATGATGATTTTGATTGGCGATGCTTTTGCTTCACAAATTTGCGTAGAACTTTGTACAGGCACAAAACTTTCTACGTGTCACTGATAGTTTTTGCTGAATTTGCTAGTTCGTTTCACCTCACATATGACGAAATAACACGATTAGTTAATGATACTTAAAACTCACACGCGAGGTTCAATTGCTCGAAGGACCATGTATAAAGTTATACAGTGCTCCAATACAACTTTAAATGATAAGAGAGATGTTAGAGATGATGTAGGTATTTTATTGATACTAATAATATGATAGTGAGTACACGCGATGCTTGCTAATTGCGTACTGAAGTAAATAGCTGATGAAGGTTAATGATTGATCGACGAAATATACGAAATTGGCAGGAAATGCTGAATGGACAAAATGTACGAGTGTTGCACCGTACATAGCCAATTATATCAAACCCAATTTTAGTCAAATCGGTCTAGCCTTTGTCAAATTTTAGCGAGACTAACGGTGGTAATTTAGCTTTATATAATATAGATTACAGAGCTAAAAACTCATATAAAGATTAGGGATAGGGTGCCGAGCCTAATCTCACTATATCTCTTTTCAGGGATATCAAGCCATCGAACATATTATTCGCAACGTCCGAGCGGAGACCGGAAGATATTCGTCTTGTGGACTTTGGATTAGCCAAGCAGTTGCGCGCCGAGAATGGTCTGCTCATGACGCCTTGTTACACCGCCAACTTCGTGGCCCCAGAGGTGCTGAAGAGGGCAGGGTACGATGCCGCATGCGATATATGGAGTTTAGGTAATTGTCTATATTACAATGTCTAGGTAAAAAACGGCCGTATGTTGGCGTAGGTGTGGAGGCCCTGTCTGAAGCACTAAGATGCTTGATCAAATGAAAATATAATAGTTTAAGAGAGGTAGGGTATAGCGATTTATCGCTCCAACTGGAGCAGTCCGACTGGAGAAATACCTTATAGAAGACCGCATTATAAAAAATAAAAGTTAGTGAAACATGTAATCAGTCTTTACTGATTTTATTGACGTTTTATGGTTTGATATGGATACGTAGCTTAATAGATATTGTTGTGTTTTTTCAATATTTTTTGCAAGTATTATCCGTAAAAATGGGAAAAACGGCTCAGGCAAAAAAATTTACATTGCGGACCTGTCGATTTTTTTTCTGTGAGCTTCATATTATTAGTAAGAGACCAAACTTTACATCCCCGATAACTTTACTTTTGATTTTGAACTTATTTTTTCATGCACAACTGTGAATCGTCATAAATCTTATTAAAACATAAATGGTCCCATTTAATTCTAGTTTGTTTCTTGTTTGCAGGTGTTTTGGCTTACATTATGCTGTCTGGTCGAACGCCATTTGCTTCAACAGGAGATGATACTCCTGAAGCTATATTAGCTAGGATCGAATCAGGAAAGGTAATTCTGGTCTCATTTTTAATTTCATTTTAATTTGTATAAAATTTACGAACACATCAACGAAGTTAACACTTACGCTATTGAGCTTGAATTAAGTACCTATCCGCTAAATGGCAGTATGTAGGATTAGAGTCATTTGATTGGTGCTAGATAGACTTAGCAATACCAACGGTGCCGTTAAGGGTATTATTGTAGTGGTCTTGGCTCAGACGGCTAAGCTGTCATTGCAAATAATACTATGCAGATCTGGGCATACCAACGAGAATAAGAAACGAAGTTCTCATCTCGCTATCTTAACTTCATAACTAAGAGTTTGGCGTCGATCCCCGGTCGGGTCGATAATAGGTAACTAACTTTTTCTGTCGGGTCTGGGAGTTGTGGTACTGTCGTTGTTTCTTATTTCTGTAACACAAGTGCTTACCACAGAATCAGAGCAATGTATATTTATGGTGATCTAGTATCTAGATCTAAATTCACTAACCGGAGCACTCGGCGCGCAAGTTTAGTCGTACTACCCAGAGTAAGGACCAATTACGGCAAAAAGATGATCACTTTTGCTGGAGCGCAGCTATCTAACAAACTACCCCCAAATATAAAAAATGTAAGCTCACTTAGTGCATTCAAAACGAAACTTGCACAACACATTTTAGAACAAAATTAAGTATCTATCTACTTGAGGATGCGCTAGGGGAGTATTTCCTGTCTACCATACAAAATCCTCGAACGAAGTACTTTCCTCATAACTACCCATAACATATTTAACCCCTATCCTACCTAATTATTATTATTATTTTTACATTAAGATAAATGATGTTCTCATGTAAGTGACTGTAATTGTCTTTTTTGAGAATAAATTTCTTTAATCCAAAATTCAGCGTGCAATAAATGTGTTAAAATCCAATGGCTGAATTATGATCAGGTGGAGCTATCGAGCGGCGTATGGCGCGGCGTGTCCAGCGAAGCCCGCGGCTGCATTCGCCGCATGCTCCAGCTCGAGCCAGCGCAGCGTCCCCGCGCTTCCGACCTGCTGCGGGAGCCGTGGCTGCAGCCGGGCCACACAGCGTGCAGCACGCTCGAGCTCACCGACCACGACGCGCCGCCGCCCGCCGCCGACCTGAGGCGCGCCGTCGACCTCACCTTCCAGGTGAGTGTCTGTACTGTCGCCGCCGACCTGCTGCGGGAGCCGTGGCTGCAGCCGGGCCACACAGCGTGCAGCACGCTCGAGCTCACCGACCACGACGCGCCGCCGCCCGCCGCCGACCTGAGGCGCGCCGTCGACCTCACCTTCCAGGTGAGTGTCTGTACTGTCGCCGCCGACCTGCTGCGGGAGCCGTGGCTGCAGCCGGGCCACACAGCGTGCAGCACGCTCGAGCTCACCGACCACGACGCGCCGCCGCCCGCCGCCGACCTGAGGCGCGCCGTCGACCTCACCTTCCAGGTGAGTGTCTGTACTGTCGCCGCCGACCTGCTGCGGGAGCCGTGGCTGCAGCCGGGCCACACAGCGTGCAGCACGCTCGAGCTCACCGACCACGACGCGCCGCCGCCCGCCGCCGACCTGAGGCGCGCCGTCGACCTCACCTTCCAGGTGAGTGTCTGTACTGTCGCCGCCGACCTGCTGCGGGAGCCGTGGCTGCAGCCGGGCCACACAGCGTGCAGCACGCTTTGGATTACCTAAACTAATAGTTTATAACTGAGGCACTTGTACAAGACCTTGGAACCAAATTTTGTGTGAAAAATAGCCTGCACTCAACACACGTCATACTGTAGTAAACTAACCCTAAATAAACATTTTAAAAGTAATAATTTAATTGCTGCAGGCAATGACAGCGTCTCCATTGACTCCGCAAGTCCTCGGCCCCGTTTCCCAATCGACTCTGGCGCAACGCCGCAGTAAACCGCAACGTCGGTTCCCGCCTACACAGCTTTAGACATACAGGTATACGAGTTACTTAAGTGACAATCCCAAGGAAAATATAATCAAACCGTGAAGGTATTCCGAATGGAAGCAAATCGATAGTGGACATACGTTCACTTTTATTAATTCGATTCGTCATCGACTGATGTTTTATTAATGTCGGATTTGGATCATGGATGAAACAAACGTCGTGTTGTAATTTACGCACGAAATTAACGACGTAAGCACTTCGTGCTTGAGAAAAATTGTATGCACCGAATGATCATGTTTGAACTCTGCAACTACTAATTTTAGTAGTCGACGTAATTAGCACTATCGCAGCAGGAACGGAGCATGTAGTTATTGATTGTGCGTTTTGTGTGATACTAAATATGTGTCACAAATATTAAAAACATAAATTAAGTTATTGTATTATTATGAACAAGGAAATG
Source organism: Glyphodes pyloalis (assembly GCA_037074685.1). NCBI lineage: Eukaryota > Metazoa > Arthropoda > Insecta > Lepidoptera > Crambidae > Glyphodes > Glyphodes pyloalis. The sequence continues at coordinate 5,278,056 of JAYKKO010000011.1, forward strand.
TTCCTGTAAAATCATTAGACAGATTATAACGAAATTTTGTATTATGGTTAAGACATTCCATTCTCATATTCTTATACAGTACCTTAATACGAATGTAAGCGAAATACTAAATAAAATAGTGTTATTTATATGTGAAAGTGGTCTTCCTTCATATATTTACATTTTAAGCGTGAACACTGTGTTTTTTAAGCATTTGTTGCTTGCCCACCTTATTATTTTTGTAGTCTTCTCTGTGCCATTAGATCTTTAAAAACTTAAAACAAATTACTCTTTATTGAAAGTGCAATATATTTTAAATAAATGTCGCATAATATCTACTTACTAAAAATCTATATTTTTGTGAATAGATTATTTTTATACAGTATTATTGCTCCCAGAATGTGTCTATATTCGTCTATTTAATTTCTATCTTCTTCATATGAGATGTTGTTTATATTTTTGTAAAACAGTATCCATTAGCTTTAAGAATTAATTTTAAGTACAGAAATACATGAGTAGGCATATTCATCTTGTCGTCTGTAATGAAACTTATATTATAGTAAACTAATTTTTACCCGAGTAAGTGTCAGAATTTAATAAAAAAATTATTGCATTTAGTTTTATGCGTTGGCTATATAGCATTTCACAGGAATTCACATTGTATTTCGATATTCAAATAATATGATTTGTGATATTATTATTGGTGATTTCACTCATTTCTTAGTCTTTATGGACAAAAAAGAATTCAAAATAATTGACTAGCTGGTTAGTATACTTTACATTTGTAGTACAAATGGCGTCAGATATACTAACCTAAATAAAAATAAAATTTGTACATCGTTTCTATTTAAATTTTATTTTGACTTTTTGAAAATTCAATCTGAACTTACAATTACAGTATGGAATAACTGTGGTCTGCCACTATTCATCATAATTTGTTCTTCCACGGATTTATAGAACAAAAGAAAATGTACATTTTATCAAAATAACGTCGTCTCGTCTTATTATATTATGTCAATGAAATTCATATCCATGAATAAAATTTTAAAATTTATAAATTCCATATCGACCAGGCCTAACATGCTCAGTGTTTAAATTTTAATTGAGAGATTCTTATATAAATTAAAACATTTACAAAGTTACTTGTATAAAGTAGAATGTTGTACTTTATATTTTATGTCAATGTAGAGTATCTAGATAATTAATTGTAAACAATGCTTAATTTTTCTTCTGCTTTAATTTATTAAGACATAAATGTCACAATTTAGTGCGAAATGTTTAATTATAGATTAAGTGCTTCAAAATCCTCAATTAGATCAGGTGCCATTTTCAATAAAAGCATAATAATTATCGTATACCTACTTAGCTAAACGTTATATTTAAAAATTTGTCAATGATTTGAATCTATTTGGGAATGCTTTGACATAATATTTTCACCAAAGATTATAGTAAAATTAATTGTTAGTCATATAAATAATATATAGTCATGAGGTGCACGGTTTATTTTTTTCATAGTAGCTTTTACTTTAAAAATAGTATGGTAATAAGTCTGTTGTGATTATCAAAAAAGGGTGTGAACTAAATGAAATGGTGGATCTGTAGGCCAACTCCCAAAAACGAAACGAACGGTTCCGTTTTTGAAGATTATTTGAAAGTTTGGGAGTTAAAACGTGGTTTTTGATATCCATAAATCAAAATGTTGTTTTTTTAGGCGCATTCGAAGGGAGTTGGTCATCGGGTCCCACATTTTTCGTTTTTGGGAGAAGACCCCCTGGAACGTATTTTTGGTCAGCAGTGGTAATAAGTATGCACTAACCTACTTACTGTTCTTGAGTAAGGTCTAGCCATGAGCTGTTATGCCGGTGGACAATTATAATTTCTTTGACACCCGGTTACTCTCAAAAGATTGGCTACTGCTCATATCCGACATTCTGAAGCTTACACACCTAATAGGTAGTCAATATATAAATCTAATCGCCGTAAAAGATTATTGTTTAATATTTCGATAAATTTGTAAATCATATATATTTATAACTTCTTATTGCAAAATAAGCAATCGTAAATAATAGATATAATATTAGAAACGTTTGTAAGAACGTCGGTACTAAGAGGAAAATGGGCCAATCTGGATTATTCTAAAAACTGAATATTTCAAAAAACATTACGTCAATATTATTTTATTTTTAACACAACAACAATCGTTTTTCCGCATTAAACTGCGTTTAAGTTGTACGTAACATTAATTACCAACTGTATACAGGATAATTGGCTATACAAAAACTTTTTTTTTGTAAAGCTAATTAGTATTTGAAAATTTTCACTACATATTATAAAAACCACAAATTTAACGGATGTGTTTAAATAGTTTTCATACTACTCTCCACCAGTTTAAATAAGGAAACCCTACCTTGTTAAAAGCAAGCTGAATCTGCGCCCATCATCAACTATCACTTATTAAGTATAGTGCACACAAAAGAAACGACTTGAATTATGTTTAACGTATAAATAAAACCTTTTTTGAAAAACTATTATTTGCGTAACCTCAGAATTGAAATTATTAAGTATAATATCTATTAGGTAAATTGATTATTCAAATAGGTGTTAAACAGATTATGATTACGATTATAAATTGTGACAAATGTTAGCCAAGGTAGAACAATATGTCATATAAGGAATATTGGTATACGGCTATGTGTCTGATTAAATAATATTTACGACTAACTTTATTGAATTTTCTAGAATATTTAAACGGCCTAAGACCAGATTTTTATTTTATATAAGCAAACAGTCACTGAAAAAAAGGATATTAATTATTTGTTTATCATTATTTTGCCATTCATGTACGAATCTTGGCATCATTCTATGATCTATCTATTTTCTGTAGATAAACATTAGACAGTGTATTTTGAGAAAAGTTTTATACGGGATTTCTGTTAATTTGTAGCAATTGGCTACTTGACAGTGTTAACAATAAAATATGAAAAGTGTTAGATACGTTAGCTTATTAGTTAAGTAATAATTTTACATTTTTATTTTTTAATTAAAAGCATAGTTAGTATTTTATTTTTGCAAAATAAATTTTACTTTTTTTATCTGTGGAACAGAAGAATCGAAACGGAAACCACCATTGCAATTCGGAAATGACAGCTGTCGGCGAAAATTATTTATTTTAATGTGGCGAAACAATGCTTATTTTACCGATTTAATTGAATTATTGTGTCTCTAATCTTATTAAGAATTTATTGGAACATTTTCCGTTTATCTAAATTAAGTCGTTCCTATGCGTATCGGTTCGTTGTCTAGGACATTGACGTCATAATTGCAACAGTGACGAGACTTGGCGTTTTCGCGCGTTTTTTAAATGTGTTACACAAAATCTTATTTTTCTCAGGTTATTTACATTTTTTCCAGATAAATCGAATTGCTTGGGATATAAAATGAACGGGCGCATATTTTACAATACTTTTTCAAAAACTGTCAAGTAGCCAATTATGCTTATAATGGCAGTAAGCATTCTTCACTATTATATATGGTCCTTTAAGCCAATAATCAATAAACTCGAGTCTGCTGAGATGAAAATATTTTTTTTAATTTTAAAATTATGAGACTAACAGAATTGTGACTGTTACTCTTAAAACCGTATTTTTTTTTCACTGTAATTCTTACTTGTAAGTTAGTACTTATAGTGTCCATGTCAATCCAATTATTTATCATCTATAAAATGTTTATCAGCTAAAGGAATTGATCTTAAATGATTAGTCATAAAAATTATGATGACTAACCCTTTACAATTGTAAGTGTTAACTATAATAGCGAAGTGACAATTTAATATTTTGTCACTGTTTATGAAAAATCTTTTGTCATCATCATACTATACAGTTACATTATGGCTACATATCTAATACGATCCATTATAGCGTAATAATTATACAATTATCACGTCCACCTTTTCTAAAATTATTATATTTAGTTAATACAACACAGGCAAATTTTAAGAATACACATTACTATAGTTATTTAGAATTAGGTTATGCTTGTTAGTATGTAAGAAAGAAAAAAATAAAATATCTATGAACATTTGAAAGACAGATAATACTAGGAAACTGAACAAAAGGTTTAGCATTCAAAATGTAAAAAGAAGTTTTATAAAGGAACTCATTTTGAAAAAAATGTAAAATATTGATGGCCAGTAGAATTTTAAAATATTCAAATATGTTAAGTGTATACGTAATGTAACTCACTGTAGTAAATTTTACAAATTTCAAATATGACATTATTTGCAAGCACACCACATTTTTTTCCTTAGTAGGGATTCACTGACACGTAGGTATCTTATGCAAGTAAGTATATTTTAATATTCAATCTATTGACAATTATAAAAAAAACAATAGTCAACAAAATTGTCAATTCTAAATAGGTACCACTCGAACCAATCAGTATTTCCAAATTGATTTTAACTACATAATTACTAATTTAAATTTTACTTGTAAACTTTTTTTATTCGTTTATGTTTTTTTAAATATCTATAAAAGTCTGTGTTACTGGGATAAAAAACAATTAAACTTAACGATTTTTAACCTTCTACGACACCTTATTTAGCTCTCTTATCTTATATTTTGAATCCTTTTCAAATTATTTCAATTTATTTTCTAATATCTGAACACAGAAAGATTGAATAATTTTTCTAAACATTTATTTTATCCTATGGACATTTGAACTCATTTTTAAAATCGGCATACCTAAATTGTAAACTGTTACTAATGATGTTGAAAACATAACTCAAACTGTTATTAAAAGTATAGTTATTTTTAAAAAAACATATAAAATCAATAAAAGAAATTTTGTTGACGTATTTGTCAGTGTAATAATTTTGGTGTTCCAGGTATGTAAGTACAAGCACCTAAAATAATTAATCCTCAATACTAATAGGTACATCTTTTGTTAAATTTATAAAAAAAATCAAACAACTGTTCATAGTTGGTTAAAGAATTCATTGCTTAAATTGTACTTAAGGTCTTAGAATATTTTAAATCCTAAAATTTAATGTGTTTTAAAGATACAGAAATATCCTCTTTGCGATGCGAACCCACGACCTTCACGTATCGCGCGTGCTGCTCTATTTAATCGCCTAGTGCGGCGTGAAGCGACAAAATTGTAAAAATACAAACGTGGTTATTAGAAGCGTTTATTTCTTGAATCACACTTCTCACCACACATTCAGGCCTAGCATGCGCAATACGTCAAATTTATCGCATGAGACGACAAAAGTTTCCATACCGTTGATTGGGTGATAGTACACCGTAATTGTAATTTCAGCCAATCAGCAGTTGACGCATCGATTTTGACATTTTTTATGAGTTATAAAATTTACTCGCGTTGCGCATGCTAGGCCTGTATATGTATAAAAGGATGTAATTGTAATTAAAAATAGGTGTCCTTGCCCCAAATAAAATGTACCTTGATAAATTATTATGCTATTATAAGGTATATTTCTTCCTAAATCGTAAATAAATGACATGATAATCCAGAAGTGTAATAAAATGTTCATTGGACAGAGCTTGGCCAAAATATTGTTGTTAAATACTAAGAAATATTTTCATACTGCCTCACAGACACTTGATATAAGTAGTTTTTCTACACCACACCGTCTGTAGTTTAACAATTATATGTGTTATTATCACAAATTAGAATCTGTTATATTGTAATAATGTATAATCATGGTAATTGTAAAGTGGGAGCTGTGAACAGGACCACAAAGTCAAACCCATAATATTAAACGCTTTTTGTGGTCTCGAAGTGTTACATTGTCACATTCATCTATTTTTCTAACTCTGAAATAGAAATGAAATTTCTAAGATAGTAAAGAAATTGTTGTTTATAGGAGAAACTCATATTGAATTAGATGTGTAATACAAAATAAAAACATTGTTGACATTGCTTAAAACTTGTTTGCATTTAAAAATAATTACCCGAATACGCGGAATGGGCCAAGCAAAGCTACTTCGCTGAACTACATTTGTAAACAAATAATAGATACAGACTGAAAACCGTCCAGCTCTGCCGTTTGCACCTGATTTTAGTCATAGGACTACTTTTTATTAATCTAAATAGGTACCTACTAACCTACCCTTTGACCAATTCTGTGGGAGTAGTCATTTTTGCTTGCTTCACTCCGAAACGCGTACTATGTTTATTATATTGTTTATTAGACATCTATTAATGACGTCATAAAAATTTACTCTTGTTAAAATTTAGAACCTTTGATATAGCAGCATAAGGAATTTCAACCCAACTTTCCGCTTGATACAGTAGTATATTAAATCTTAGGATTACTTAGATGATTACTTAGTTTATAAACACTTACATCAAAATATTAATCTTTTGATGTCGAGGGTGTTCTCGCATGAAAAATCCACTAGATGGCGATACGTAGGCGTGGGGTCCAGCTGTTAATTGATTGGCGATTCAAATGTCTTAATGTCATGTAAACCGTGACCAATCACGTAGCAGTTGGATGCCACGCTTAAACATCAAAATCTAATGAATAAACAGTATTTTAATTTATTTTTATATGGGTTTAGAAAAAAGCAGTTATCTATCCCTACTAATATTATAAATGCGAAAGTAACTCTGTCTGTATGTCTGTTACGCTTTCCTGCTTAAACCTCTCAACCGATTTTGATGAAATTTGGTATAGGTATACGTTGAATCTCAAGAACGGACATAGGCTACTTTTTATTAGAAAATAAGGGGGGGAGGGGGGTAATACCACCTTTGAAAGTTTATATGGAAAAATGTTTATTTTTGAAGTTAGAGATATGAAATTTGGCACAAATATAACTCAAAGCTTGGATTAAAATATAGACTACTTTTTGTTTCGAACATTAGGGGAGAAAGGGGTAAAACCGACCATGAAAGGATGTAGTCCACGCGAACGAAGTCGCCGGCACAGCTAGTATTATATAAAGCTATTTCAATATATATCACGAATTAAGTTTTAAAAATAAGTAAAGCACAACTGTACATTTCACAACAATTTTTATTAACAATTTTTCTATTTCACAGAAACCCCTTTGAGTGTGCTTGTAACAACAGGTCCTTTACCAGGCACAACTAGGGGGCTTCCTTTATAACATGCTACTTTGTCATCATTTGTTTTTAAGTCTGGTGCGCATGTTTCAAATATTTTTTTCTTGGGGTTAAGCACAGCCTCAGGCTCTCGTCCATATCCTTCACAAATGACCAAGTCACCTGGCGCAGCTGTTGTAGGTGGTATGAGCACTTCTACTTTATCTGGTGATGATGCACACATAACCATAGCTTCTGAAGTCACACCTCGCATCTAGAACAAGGAAATGTTGCAAATATGAACAACTATGGACACAGATATAATACAAATAACAGCATAATTATGGAGATAAAGTAACAATTTGTTTAGTTTCAATAGAAATCTATAAAAACATCTAAGATTCATTGCATTACATACCTTGACAGGTTTCAGATTACACAGTACCATAACAATTCTATCCCTCATTTCCTCAATAGGAACATGGTTTACTAAGCCCGAAACCACAGTGCGGGGCTGTGCCTCTCCACAATCAATTTTTTCCACATACAAACTATCAGCATCTGGGTGTTTGCTTATTTCTATAATTTTTCCAATTCTAAAATCTAACTTCCTTACATCCATCGTGTCATTTGAATCAGTAGCTTTTTCTTTAGGCTTCTTCACTTGCTCTTTCTCTTTCTTTTCTTTTTTCACAGGCTTTTCTTGTTTCTGAATCTCAGGCGGTGCAGGTTCAGAAACAGTATTATTAGCAGTGTTTTTTCCTGGAATAGGATACTGTTTCTTGCCGTTTAAACATTCCAGCCTAATAAGTTCAGACTTAGCTTTTTCGACTTTATAGAACAAATTCTCATTTTCTTGAGAAAGTTCTCTTATTTTTTCCTCTATTTTAATTTTCTTTATTTCTTCCAACTAAAATTAAAGGTTTTAACGTAAAATTTGTAATCGAAAAACGAAATTTGAAAAAAAAAAACACTTGTTAAACTAACCTTACTCCTTAATTCAACTAATTTCTTTTCTGCTAATTCAGCGTTATTAATAAGTTTTATAACAATGTTTGGCGACATTATTCGACAAAATTTAAAAGATAATATCATCGACAATAGGTTATTAAAATTTATAACCTCACTTTGTAAGGATGCAAATAGGAGTTATAGAATAGTGTTGCCGTCGATTCGCTTGGATATCGATTATAATCGATTATTGCAAAAGAGGCCTAAATAATCTAATAATCGATATGACAATCTATAGTATCGATATAATCGATTATATTGATTTTTATTAGATACAATCGATTAATCGATTGTAATCGTAGTCAAATACAATATAATCGATTATATCTATATCAAGTTTAAAGCGATACTATCGATGTAATCGATTATATCGATATAATCAATTTAATTTAATTTACCTATCGGATAAGATAGTATCGCCACGATGATGATGATACAGTTTAGGTAGGTACCAAGAATCAATCAACACAACTTAGCTATCACGTTTTTTGAATAAAAAGTAGTGTAAAATAACCTTTTTACAGTTTCATTTTGAATGTGTTATGTCTAAGAAAGAAGACATAATATGAATGACGATTAAATCTAAAAACAATTGCAAATTAATCGATTGAAACATAATAATCGATGGTATTGGCTTGATTTCAATATCGATTTAATCGAAACTATTGCCCTTTCAAAACAATTATAATCTAATAATCGATTATAATCGATTATATTGCCCTAAACATAATATCGGTATAATCGATTAAATTGATACTATCGATAGTACAATCGATTATTAGATTATTATTTTTTTTTTTTAATATTGGACAACATCACATACATTGCTCTGATTCTGTGGTAAGTAGCTAAAGCACTTGTGTTACAGTAATCAGAAACAACGACGGTACCACAACGCCCAGACCCGAGACAATACAGAAAAGTTCGTTTCCCATATTGACCCGACCTATTGACATATTGACAGATTATTTGAGGGGGGGATAATCGATTATCCGGCAACACTATCATAGAAGTCAATTGACATATTATTTTTTAAAGCTAGCTACGTACGGGATTCCATATTCGGATATGTACTAAAAAGAAAGATCTTTAAAAATAATAAATTATTTACGTTGCAAGTTTGGTCAAAAGGAGTTTTCGATTAACACTTGCAATTCGATATTAGGTCTTATGATCATGGTGTTTCAAATGAAAATCTGAACAGTTTTCAGCTTTTCGACGAAGGTTAACGAAGGTTAAGCTCTCGTATTAATACCGGTAATAAATCGCAATTCCTTATTTCATGTTTGACAAAACTGGGATTCGAGATACGGCCGGTTAACCGTTATTACGCTATATTTTAGCTTAAATTTAAGTGTACCAAAAGTACCTGTTGCTACCTATAGCACGGCAAGGTTAACACTTGCAGTTCGAGTTTAGTTCTTATGCCTGCGACATAAGGGCAAAATTCCAAAATGCATCTTTTTTAAGTTTAATGCATCACTCAAACCTGTGAGGGTTTCTGCTTCCGAACACATTATTCTAAGAGATCAAAAAGACATAAACTCCTCCTTTTGCAAATCTTAATAAATGTAGATTAACTAAATAAGTACCATTATAATTTTAGGAAACGTACTGCTAAAGATTTTTTGATGAAAAAAACGAACAAATTATATACAAATAGCATTAAATGCCGAGACATCTATTAATATAGTAGACGGAACATAAGGTACCAAGCAGCGTGGCATATCACAGACCCATTGAAACCCACCAAAGCATAGGCTGCATTTCGGATTTAGGATATTAAAAAAATGACGATGAATATTTTTTGTAATATTTATTTGGAAATATCCATGCCATTAACATGACAAATTTTAAATAATTGGCAAATATTATTAAACCTGAAAATTTTAAAAGGATCTAGTCTACTATAATAAGGGGAAGTTCAAATAAAAGAATTGTTGATTTTTTTATTTATTTTCAAATAATACAACTTCTAAAGCCGCTATATGAATGTTTGTTTTTTTTGTTTATTCGACCAAAAGTGTATTAATCAGTCCAACACAGGCGCGGTCCGAAGAGGGGGGGTCCCCTGTGACACCCCCCCCGGGTGTCACAGGGGACATGACCCCCCCCCCCCTGTTTGAAAATTAAATTGAAATATCTCAAAAATTTGCCAAATATTAAAGGAAAATGCTAGCTATCCCCTAACAGTGATTAATTTATAGTGTGCTGATATCTAGTGGTGTTTTTATGAACTACGTACGATGGCCAAAATAACTTGGAAATGACATCTACTTTAGAGTCAAGGAACCGAACTACCGGTACCGGTAGTTTTGGTAATCCTAGCAAAATCGATATGCGTCGTTATGATGAAGATTGTTTAACAATATTCTAATTTTAATTAAATAAAACTTGCCGGTTTATTGTAAAGATTCAAGATAAAGGCTTTCTACTTAGTTATTTAAAATAATTTAACGGGTCAAAACGCGACACCATTTTTATTTAGTAGTTAATACGAACTACTTACTGCCCGACATTTCGGTTACGTTGCACCAACCGTGGTCACGAGCTGACTCCTCTTATTTTAAATGTTTAAATGGAACGCGAAAGTCTTAAAATTTATATTTCTACTTAGTTGTGATGTGATCACAGAAAATCCTGATAAAAAACTCCCTAACAATATAGTTTCTACCATTGAAGTTTGTGATGATGATTTATACCCAAATATAAAATAAATAAATGCGCCAGACAATCACACCAATCACCCGGTCTCAAACTAAGGTTTTCCCTTGTACTATGAGTACCAGACGACGGATACTAACTGGGGGCGTCATCCCAGTACACCCAGACTCAAGTCAATTTAGAAATGCCAGGATTCTTGTAATAAAAATGTGTAACAAAAGTAAGTTCGTTTTCCAAATTGACCCGACCGGGAATCGAACCCGGGACCTTTCGCGCTTTGGCCGCCTACCTTAGCCACTGCAAAATATAAAGACGTTTCTCAAAATTCTGGCAACTCTTTCCTTAATAGTGCGATAGCAGCGCCCTTTTCTACGTTTAAGCGTGTAAAAACGTGGTTGAGAGCTAACATGTTAGAAGATCGATTAACAGGTTTAGCTCTTCTAAACATTCACCCGATGTCGTGAGTGACCCCCTCCAAAATTTCAACCTGCGATCGCGCCTGGTCAAACACTTAACTACCAAAATCGAATAAGTGAGCCTCAAAATGCTTTGAGCATAGCAAAATAATAGTATTGGTTTGCCAATCCTTTTCATATTTTTTTACACTACATTCCGAGCACTTTTATCCCTTGGGAACCTTAAACAAAATTGTTTGTGTGATTAACTAATTACACACGATAAAGGGTACTTTGCTTAATTGCCTAAAAATTGGTATGATGTTCCGAAAAAGATTAGTTCCTAGTTTGTAAAATATATCGTACATTCAAAATCCAAGTAAATACGAATGCGGAGATAATAATATCATAGACCTACTGAGTCCGTCCTTTGTCATGTCAGTAAGAGGTCTTTCGCCTGTCAAAATTACATCGCAATTTCTTATTCAACATTATACTGATTACAAATGATTGCATCGTATTGTTGAAAGTAAACGCGTGTGTGTGTGAACTGTTCATTAGAAAAACGAATAGGGAATCCAAGTTTTCATGCCAGGATTCTTGTAATAAAAATGTGTAACAAAAGTAACATCTGACGGCAATGTTTAAACATGGGTAATGTAAAATCCAGAGAAAAAGGCTTAAAAGTAGTTTTGAAAGAAAGAAAGAAAAATATTTATTAGGTACACACTGTTTATACAAAGTTAACTTAAATAATAAAAAATATTAATTTAATGTTTTATATAAAATATGCAAGGTTGCATTGTCAGCGCCTTTTAAGTATTTCATTTAGTATCCTGTGTGTATCCGAACATGGAACTAAGGTGTCACAAATGGTGGTGACATTGAAAAAAAAAGTAAAAAAGTAACATGGCCGTTGAAACGGCGTCATAAATACTTTCTGACGTTGTTTATATTTGTGCAACAGTCTTCGTTTTAAATTGGTTTAATTGCTACTTTGTGGTTGCCCAGTGTATGATGTAATTATAGTTGTAGATTTTCCAATCAATCGGGTTTGATAATGTATTAGAAATTGCGTTGAAAAGATGTCAAACAATACTGTCGGCTCATCGGGACCTGCTCCCGGCAAAATACGTGGTCCTGGAAGACCACCGAAGCGCACATGTACTTGGTGTGCTGAAAGCAAGACCCCTCTGAAATATGTCCTTCCAACTGAAAATGGCAAGAAGGAATTTTGTTCTGAAACGTGTTTGTCTGAATTCAGACAGGCGTATAGTAAAGGCGCCTGTCTGCATTGTGATAACGTTATTCGAGGTAATGCTCCTTCGAGCAGCAAGAACTTTTGTTCGACGTATTGTTTGAATAAATATCAAAAGAAAAACGAAAAGAGAACTTCGTCTCCTCAATCTGGTAATGGAGCAAATGGATCAGAAAACCACTCAAATAATAACTCTACAGGATCATTCTATGACATTTATCAAGATTTCGATTGGACTGAATACATGAAAGAGACAAATAGTGTTGCTGCACCACAAGAATGTTTTAAGCAAGCACCCATTCCTCCGTTAAATGATTTCAAAGTAAACATGAAACTGGAGGCTTTGGACCCTCGTAACTTGACTTCCACATGCATAGCCAGTGTTGTGGGAGTACTGGGGCCTCGTCTTAGACTTAGACTTGATGGTAGTGACAATAAAAATGATTTTTGGAGACTGGTTGATGCCGGTGATATTCATCCGATAGGTCATTGTGAGAAAAATGAAGGTATGCTTCAACCACCACTAGGTTTTAGAATGAATGCTAGCAGCTGGCCAATGTTTCTGCTCAAAACTTTGAATGGGGCAGAAATGGCACCAACTAAAGTGTTTCAACCTGAGCCACCAACACCCAAAACTAATATGTTTATGGTTGGCCAAAAGTTAGAAGCTGTAGATAAGAAGAATCCCCAGCTAATATGCTGTGCCACAGTAGGAGCAGTGAGAAATGATCAGATTCATGTGACATTTGATGGGTGGAGAGGTGCGTTTGACTATTGGTGTAGGTATGACTCCCGAGACATCTTCCCAGTTGGCTGGTGTGCAAGGGCAGGTCATTTGTTACAAGCTCCTGGACAAAAGACTGCTACAGCACCTTCTAGGTGAGTTTTCTTCATTGCTATGTAAATGGAAATTCAAATATAACTTATTTATTGGTAAAATATTTAATGTGTAATTTTTTTTAAATAGGCTATAATAACTTACTGTAAACTGTGATTGGATGGTAGAAAATGCACACATTGAATCTGCTATTAGTAGTGCTTTTTAAGAACTAAATGGTTTAGAAATTATAAATTTATGTTAATTGGGTGTCATAATATTTCCTTCTAACAGTATTACTGAAATAAAAATAAATATAACTTAAGTTACTGATTTAACTATTGACTAATTTCAAATTACAGATTTAAGTTTAGACCAAGTGGGATACCAAATCCAGCATTGCCTGAAGGTGGTTCAACTGGTGCCGGAAATTCGAATAGTCCTCCAACTAGCACTCCGGCAGCGGCCGATGTTCATCTACGCATTCGCAGTAGCTGCTCAGGAGGTAGCAGTTTGCTGCCAACAAAGGTCTCTGGGAAGGGCCCCTCAGGAGCTGCAGAAGCCTTAGTAGAAGAGCTCCTTAGCGTTCACCCTGATCCACAGAGGTTGACTAGGGCAATACTCACTGCTTCCAGTAGCTATTCCAATATTAATAATGTGCAGGTATATATTTTTTTTTAATTATTCTACCTACAAAGAACTAGCTAATACCTTCATACAATCTTATTTTTGAGGATAGAAAAATACTATTTTTATCCTAGATTTTAAACATAATAAACTTAATTAATCATTTTTTATCTTAGTAGCAAATATACGAGAAAATATAAATACTGTGTTACAACATTAGTATACACACCTATAGCTGTAAAATAAATAAATATGGATACATATTTAGTCATTTTAGAATCAACATATTTCAGTTACATGTGCCACTAAATATTATTTATTGATTTTAGGTTTCAACTGGTAATAAAAATTATTCAGTGAAAGTTCCTTCAGAATTAACAATGGACGAGTTGAAAAACTGGTTAAAAGCAGTGTGTGGAGGTGTTGGGTGCTGTGTGGGAATGATAGAGCTGGACACTGGGGAAGCAGCTGGACGTCCATGTTCACTTTGTGGAGAATCAACATCCGACAATGTTACATCTGCTAACAAAAGAAGTTTAAGTGTAGGCATAAATTTTATTTTTATTCTTTTTTCAATTTCTACAAAAGGGAACTGGAGTAAAAATTGTTTTTTGGGCTGTCAAGCCAATCCTTTCCTCTTCCACAATAATATATATATATATATATATATATATATATATATATATATATATATATATATATATATATATATATATATATATATATATATTACTGTGGAATATAATAATACCACAATAAAAACTTGTAATGAAGGTAAAATTTGTGATTGTCATAGACAATAAATGGTCTGTAAGGTAAAAAAATATAAAAAAAAAATGGTTTGAATACCACTTCGTAAAAGGAGTTGAAAATATTTTTTTTTTTATATTTAAAATTCGATATAACGGCGTATTTTTAAAAAAATTATAATAACGGGTTGCTTTTTGCAACTCTACGTATTAAGCGCGTTTTTTGCGTATGATTAAATGTGCCTTAAGTAAGAGAAACAGATTATTTTTTTTGCACTTGTCTTGATAATATGTCAATGTCTGATACTGTGATATTTTCCCTCCATCCATGCATAATGCGTAAATAACTAGCTGGCAGTTCGCTGGTACTTTGATCTCGAGTCTTAAACCGCCCCATAGAGTGAAAAACCTTTTAGTTTAATGTTTATTTTTTGCAGGAGACGAAGGATGAGGGTACAGGGGACGGCAGCGGGTCGTCATCTACTTCAGCGGCTGGCGGTAAGATAGCGCGTGTGTCGCCGGACCGGCCGGAGGCCGCATCCTCGACCACGGGCGCGCCGCCGCCGCCGTCCCCCACGTCGCCGCCGGCCGACTGGTCCGTGGAAGATGTGATTGGGTTCATAGCTGCCGCCGATCAGGCGCTGGCCGCTCATGCTGATTTGTTCAGGAAACATGTAAGTTTTTCAATGGTAAATGGCAAGCTATTAGATGTTTATTTTATTTATTTAAAAACTTTGTGCACAAAAAAAGTACAAAAGGTGGACCTAATGCTAGGAGCATTCTCTACTGATTTATTACTTCTATATTAGATGTCTGTCAATATTGAAATAATACTATTGAATACTTGTTTTCTGTGCTCTATACCATAACCAGGTTTTCGCAGAACCGAATTGTGCATCATTGCAATTGGATCTGAAGCAAGTTACTACATGCAATCCATTCAGTGAAAAGTTGAAATGCAATATGTGAGAATATCATGTAGGTGCTTTAAACATTGTCTCTAATTGTATCCTAGGTTTTTTATTGACTTTATAAAATTTTAAATATAAATCATTAATCTATTTGCCAATGACATATTAAATGTTATTTAATGACAGATACTCTATATTTTAGCTTATGCAGTTTTTTTTTTTAAATAATAATTGGAAATATTAATTAAAATATGACCATTCTTTTTGAATAACAAAGTCAACGTCAAAGTCAATATTTTTTATTCACATAGATTACATTAGTAATACTTATGAATGGTCTCTATATAAAGCAAATGAAGCTACCTCCGGTTCGGAACCTATAACTAAAGAGAAGATACCGGCAAGAATTTCATCATCTTCTATTTAGGGAAGAATGCAAGTTTCAGCATACGTGGTTTATGCAAATTCTAAATGACGGCTGTATTATTTGTTTCTGTTTACGAGTGTCGAGTATTTAGAAGTGTTCTCAATAAGATTACGCTCGATAATGAGATTTTTTATTGGATTAAAACCATTATATTCTGCTATGTGCATGATATTGTTACTCATCTGTGAAAAAATTGTATTTTGAGCATTAGGTTTTTTTAAATGTATGTCTATTTAAGGGAATATCCATTTTACATCATTAAAGGTTTGTATTTATTTTATTACAGGAAATCGATGGCAAGGCTCTGTTGTTGCTGAATTCCGATATGATGATGAAGTATATGGGCTTAAAACTAGGTCCAGCTTTAAAAATTTGTAATCTAGTGTCAAAAATTAAGAATCGCCGACATTATAGCACATAAGTAGATATACAATAATTAAATCGCTCTTAGAGTCAGAAACTTTAAGTTTCGAATTTATGTAGGATACAGAATGTAAGTGCTTTATTGCATTTTAAAATTGCGCAATTGTTTCAGTTTTTTTTCTGAATCTCAGTGGTTCTTATTTTGCATAATATAATCAAATAAGTCAGTTATATTTAAAATTTTCGCTTCAAAACATCTTATATGGGAGGCAAGTTTTTGAGCTAAACAGTTTGCTCAACATTAAATCCTAATCACACTGATGGATCTCCAAATGTTTGTAGACAGTTCTCGCTTGGGTATATGAGACTTTAGCAAAAAAAAAACTCTCTCTTTTATGCCCGGTTCCAATATTTTACGATTCGCAGTGTGTCAAAACTGACTATCCATTTTTCTCCAACCGACTACGAGTCGTTAATACCGTTCCATAATTTACTTTCCATACCGGCAGTCATCAGTTGTCTGTCGGTCGTTTTGAGCTTACACGTTGTATAAATTTATTATTATCTGTAACTAACCGGATTTGAAATATTGGAACTAGCCATTAATCTCTTTACTCTTGTAATATATTAGTATATTAGTCATGTAAATAAGTTATAAATGAGTTAAATTGCATTTAATGTAGTCAGTGCTCATCTCATCGTCAGGAAAATCTTAAAATAATGTTAATCTTATCGGCTGTACTTTTAATGTTAAACTAACGAATAAATTGTATATAGCAACGTTTTATTGGCTAGTCTTACATCAACATATTGTCTGAATTGTATAAGTACATGATGCATTAATTACAGACTTCCAAATCATTACAGTGTACAGAAATATTTTATTGTAGATTAGGTCTTAGTGCCTTTCAGTAACTAGGAGTACTTAAAACGATCGTATGTCATCACAATCAAAAAGACAAATAACCTGTGAAGGACACCAATAATAGTAGCTGTGATTTTTGGATATATTTGCAGAAGTATTTAAATATTGTATACCCCGACATACTGCAGCTATGCCCCGGCACTCGCCTGACTGCTCATGTTCCTTCAAACAAGTAAGCAGCTCGTGTTTACGATTCACTAAACAAGTATTTTAATTTAATTTAAAACTATGCCCTATTTAATTTAATTTTTGCCATTTGAAGCGTTATAATGTTAAAACATTTCGTGATGTGATATTTCAATGTTATCTGTTATGATGATAAATTATTAGTAATGTTGAATTATTAATTAATTTCGTGATGTATATCTTAAGTTTTCTCATGACATATAGATAAGTGTGGAGGTTATGCACTATTACCTATTCTGTTTGTGTAAATAATGGTAATTTTTATTTTACTTAGCGTCTAATTTTGCGAAAATTTTAGTTTTTATTTAATAATCTATAGCAGATTAATTTATAATAATAATAATGGATGATCGCAAGCTTTTCGCATTTTCCTAAGCGAACGTTATTCGTATTATATCGTGAGCGTCGAAGCGATCACTAGCAATAACCAGCGTTATTTATATTTTCATAAGTCGGTTTATCTTACTCAAGTACATATTCGACTTCGGTATGTGTATATAGGAATAAAAAGAATAAGACCTATGAAAATCTGTTTTATGATATGAAATACTATTATTTTATTACTGTAGAGTTTTTAATAATGATTTATGTACATAGGCGAATACATAATTGGAAACAGAAGTGTATAAAATCGAAATAAAATGCAAAAATATAAATTGTTGTTTTTAACTCCACACAATTTTTGTAGGTTAAGCCATCCATAAATTATGTCACAAGTTAAGGGAGGGGAACCTTGTAATTTAATCATTGACCTAACTCAGATGCGCAATACGTTAAATATATCGCATGAGACGACCAAATTATGTTTGTGACGGTTGATTGGCTAAAATCACACTCTTTTTTTTTTATGGACTCTATCTCGCGTCTCTAGGTAACGCGATGATTCCGCCAATGTCAAGTGTTTAGAGAGACACGTTATAATTATGTAGAATGCTCGGTGATGAGAGCTAATTCATTTCTGAAATGAGATCTTCAATTTCTCACTTCACCTATAACAAATAAGAACGACACAATATAGATCTTGGTTTTTAGCCAATCAGCATTTGACAAACTGAATTTTATTGATTTTGACGTTTTAAAAGAGTTTGATAAAATTTTGCGGACCAGTTTCCAGATTCCACAGGTAAAAATGCAATTTATGACTAAACATTTCAGAGCAAGTCTTACGACCATGAATAGTTCTGACTGGATGGTGAGGTTCTAAAACTAAAAAATATAATGGCCCCTTGGGGGCTTATTTCACTAGAACACTATATTGATATCTTATCTTAACGAAATACGTGAAACCACAAAAAGGCCTGCACATTTAAGGAATTTTTATCCTATGGTAATATATTCAATGCATTAAATAGATCCCTCAAAATACTTTCTGCAATAAAAAAGTACCTACCTTCGTCTGCGCAGACCTGAACTGATAGATACCTGAGGACTATGTCAATTATCAAGCTTAAGGCGATTTTGGCAGATATAAAAGCGGTAGAGTCAAATCACATTATTAAGTATACATTGACACAAAATTATGTATCGCGATAGCGTGTAGGTACGTAAAAACCAACCGCCCATTTCGAAACAGTCTACTAGTGCGTGCAATAAGTTTTTTTGTTGGTTTGCCAAAGACATAACAGTGGCCTCCTGTTTTTGTGATGACGTCCTAGTGAGATATGGTCTTAACTGGAATCAATTGACGTGAACTAGTCAATGGCAACGACACACACCATCATTTGGTTTGATGATTCAAATAACTAGGTAGGTACTCTGATTGTTCAGAGTAATCAAGCCCAATTTATGGACTTACGCATGCGCCTAAAAACGCTTTATAATTAGAGCACCTTACTAATGTCTAGCGCTTCGTGGGTGTTGTGGTACAGTCGTTGTTTTTGATTTCTGTAACGAAGTGCTTTAGCTACGAGGGTGGATCGAAATATTCGCGGCCTAACACATAAATACTTGAACTATTTTAATGTAACTAACATCATTCGATTTGTTTACTCTCTGGTTGTCACATTGTAAAATTCCATTGCAATAGCATCATCGGTTTTTAAATTAGACTGAATTTGTGAACCCAAGTGCAGCGTTTTAAAGAATGGAAAAAATTTAGCAACGTGCGGTCATCAAATACCTGTTTAAAAAAACTATCTTTAACCCTAGAGTAATCGCGCCTACCCGTGGAACGCGAGTGATCGCGTGGGGAGCATTTTGCCGCCCGTACTTAATACGGTTTTTTTAACGATAATAAAGTTATATTAATTTATAATTATGTTTTAAGGATAGAATAAAACTTAAACTATCAGAGTAAAAAAACATTTATTAAAGTTTTATACTAAAAATTAGGAAACAATGCTTTGGGAAATCTTAGGTATTTTTTTTTGGGTTTTTACAACCTCTTTAATCTTATTTAGGTAAAAAAAGTAAAAATTAAACTTAATAGCTAAATTTATGCGTTTTCATCATCTACAATATGTATTTCAGCAAAACAATCCTGACACATGTACAAGCAATGTTCGGTGCACAGTAAATTTGCACATCTGTTGCACCCTTTTTTCGTCCTTTTATTTTTCTTGGACAGACATACTGCGCATATACCTTCTCTACCTGAGGGTATATTTTGATGTTTGATGTTTGCGATTTGGTTCCTCAGAGGTTTCTGCAAAGTATTTACTTCGGATCTTCTGATGATAGGTATGTGGTCTAGTCATCGCCAGGGCAATTTCTTTCAGAAAAGTTCGTCGTAATAACAACTTTCCAGTATTTTCTTTGTATATTATCTGACTATTTATACCAGCAATATTCAGAATTGAGAAAAATTATCTCATTGGCCAGATGGCCAATCGCAGATGCGAGTCATTCTACCTACGGAATATTCTTCCTTCATTTGATCAACCACGTCAACTCCTGCTTTAGTTTCATTGTAATATGTTATGATTGCTGGTTTTTCAGCAGCTCCGGTAGTTTCGTTGATCTTGTAGTCATCGTGTAAAATCGACAATAGTAGAACCAATTTTTTGTGTGGAAGTGTGAGACGGCTGGAACTACGAGTGAACCGGCTAGTTGGTATATTTTGTACTACTGTGACTCCACCTCTACGAACATGTCCGCGACCACATCCGCGACAGTGTCGTAATGACTCTTGGGTAGGCTCGAGAGACATTACAGGTGATACGCGAGAGGTTGATGGCACATCCTTGTCAGATTCTGCCGCTGATTGCTCCGTGTCAGTATTATGATCACTATGTTCACTTTCCCCGTCACTTTCAGACACAATTTGTGGTGAATTATGTGCATCATCTTCTTCGTCAGCGAACTCCTCTTCCAACTATGCAAATAAATAATAAAATAATAAATATTTGTTTGTCTTGATTATTCATTTCATGCGATGCTTATCTAAAAAGATTTAAAATCAACTCAGCAAAACAAAGCAAAACAAACAAAAAAAAAACAAAATCCATTCACCGTTCGGGAGCTATGATGCCACAGGCAGACACACACACACACACACGCCCACACATACACGTCAAACTTATAACACCCCGTCGTTTTTGCGTCGGGGTTAAAAATGTTGCGCCAAATAATAAATAAAAACAAACTCAAAATAAATATTAATACGATATATATACATTTCAGTAAAACAAACAAACAATGCAATGAAAACTAATAATATTTCAACTAAAGTAAAAACCATTCACGAAGATATGTCAACATTGGGGGAATCTGCTCCGTCGTATATGACTGAAAAAGTGGGTTGCAGAATTTAAACGCGGACGAGAAAGTATTGAAGATGACCCTCGCTCCGGCCGGCGTACGACGTCTACGACTGAAGAAAACATCGGGAAAATCTGTGATCTGATATTGGCAGATAAGAGATTAACCATCAGGGAGATTGCAGACACTGTTGGAATCTCGTATAAACGAACACAAAACATCATAGTCAATGAACTTGGATTTTCTAAGGTATCTGCGCTGTGGGTACCCAGATTGCTTTCAGTTGAACGAAAACGAATAAGGCTCACGATTTCTCGCGACTGTTTGGAAATGTTTTAGGCTGATCTACAAGATTTTTTTGGCTAGATTTGTGACAATGGATGAAACCTGGGTACACCACTACATCCCAGAGTCAAAACAGCAATCCAAGCAGTGGAAAAAACCTGATGGACCGACTCCAAAAAAAGTCAAAACAATTTTGTCAGCAGACAAGGTGATGGCGTCAGTTTTTTGGGATGCTAAGGGTGTCATCATGGTGGACTACCTTGCAAAAGGTGAAACTATAAACTCGGCTTATTACTGCACCCTTTTACGTCGTTTGCGTGAAACAATCAAAGAGAAAGGCCAGGCTTACTGAGCAAAAAAGTGTTGTGCCATCAGGATAATACACGCGTTCACACGTCGTTTGAATCTATGGCTCAAATTCGTGATTGTGGCTTTGATTTACTGCCCCATCCCGCTTATTCCCCTGATTTGGCCCTTCCTTCAGACTTTCATTTATTTCCAAACCTAAAAAACACCTTGGATGTCAAACATTTTCATCAAATGGGGAGGTCGAAGCTGCGGTGGGTGACTTAGGCCTTGAAGATTTTTTTTTTATGATCGGCATACAGGCATTGGAAACCAGATGGAAGAAGTGCATTGAGCTAAGTGAAGATTACGTGGAAAAATAAAATTACTTCTGTTTATATTTTATTTTGTTTTCTTGCTGAGGCCGCGAACTTTTCAATCCACCCTCGTACTTAGGTATCACAGTATTAAAGCAATGCGAGTGATGCTGTCCCATTTTTAATATTTATTTATTTTTATTTATTCGTTGGTATGATGGGAGTAGCACGTGTAGATAAGACATCCCGCAAACCAGAAGTTCGTGGGTAGCGACTGACAATTAGTGGGTAGCCCATTGAACGTAAATCTGGATGATATAAGACTTCTAGTCTATCGTTAGAGAACTTAGGTACTGACGCTCTCGTGTTTATCAACAACTACCTACCTATAGATAAGAAATGTCAACGAATACTGCATCTCACAATAACGTAATTGCACAAAGCGAACCTGGTACTTATGCAAATAGGTGTGGTAGGTAGTCTCCGCGTCGTTTAGGCATGAGTCAGTGTTACTATTATGAACTCCTAATTTTTTCACCCTAAATAGAAGTCCCTTTTTTCGCAAAATTACTTAGCGACAAGACTTAATCCAAGCCATAGGTACCTATCATTTGATTTTGGTACTGTCACAAAATAGACGCCTATACCTACCTGTTATAGTTGCTGCTGTTTTGGCCTTAAATTTAGGGGAACCTTTTAAAACTGGAGAACACTGGTATCTACCTAAAAGTCCCTACTAATATTTGAGTAGTAATATAAACGCGAATGTTTGTATGGATTGATGGGTATATATTTGGGCTAGGTGAACAGACGAGATAATAGCTTGACGTAATATGTAGGTATGTAATGTAACTTTAATTTGAAATATTTTGGGGCAGCTTATATGCTGACTCTTCTTAGGCGTGCGTGTTCTAGGAACGTGTGAGCAACGCGAATTACAAGTCAAGGGCCAAAGCGGCTGTGACCATAGCATTGTCGCAGACTCGTCGGACGCTAGTATCATGACGCGTTGTTGTTTTCGACCACTAATAAAATGGATTTGCAAATCCTACATTTACGCAGTACACACACAGGCCGCAGTCACGTAAATCAAAAAGTTAACACTGCGTTTTAGTCGCTGTGTTTTTGACCATCGCAAGCTCGAGAAGCTCTTACGACTAATATGTAGTCAGCCTTAGCCCATCCTCACTCAATATATGACGACCTCGGTGGCGCAGTGGCTAAGGTAGGCGCCCAAAGCGCGTAAGGTCCCGGGTTCAATTCCCGGTCAGGTCAATTTGGAAAACGAACTTTTCTCAATTGACTTGGGTCTGGGTGTACTGGGATGACGCCCCCAGTTAGTATCCGTCGTCTGGTACTCATAGTACAAGGGAAAACCTTAGTTTGAGGCCAGGTGATTGGTGTGATTGTCTGGCGCATTTAATAACGAAATTTAAATGTCTTACTTGTTACAGATCTGATAAATCATTGTTTAAGAATTGTTGTTTTAATTATACAGGTGCCTGTATGAATGAGCTGATACATATACCTACTTACGACGTATTCCAAGTTATACCATTATATACTATAATGATAGTCGCTTGTTTTTAAAATGAAAAAAATCCTACGGGCACAAAAACATAGCTACACGCATTTGTCATTAATATAAAAGTTAAATGCTTCAAAGAGAGCGAGAAGCCGGACCGGCGCACACGCAGATCAGATAGACCTCGCGGAACCAGTCAGCCAGCCAGTCAGTCCGTTGTGGTGATAGTGTCAGTCGGTTGTGAAGTGTGTGCCGCGGACGTCGTCGTGTTACGCGCCGTTTGTGCACGTACCGCGACTCGTATTAAAACTAAAAGTGCCAACGACAACGCACCATGGAAATGGAAGACCACAGTAACGAGAACGGTAAGATTGCAACGTTTGTTTATGTGAAAGTGATTTTAGTGACGACAAGCACAATGACCCCGATTGTAGTTATTGCAAGTATTTGGCTGCGAACCTTGAGAATGGCAGCATTGGCAATGGCCAAGAAATTAAAGCAAAGCCCTTCCCTTGGGTTTTGTTGTTAAACTACATGTAAAACTGACAGACCAGTGTCACATCTTCCCTGTTATTTAAAGTTAGTATGTGAGTGCAAAACTCTTGTTTAAATCTAAAAGATTTAAAACCTAAGGGGATTTCCAGACATTACTTCGGACATGTGTGTGAGAAGTTTTAAACTCGATTCCCGGTCGTCTCAATGTAATTAATAAAGTTTATTAAAAATACGGGACTAGACTAATAAAGTCCTTTAATTTAAAAATAAAATCCCTTGGACTTAATGACGAATAATGACGTACTTATTTAGCATGGTATTTATTTTAAGTGCTATTTATTAACTTAGTAGGTGTTATTAGAGTAGTTTGCATCGTAAAATTGACCTACACATGTGAACAAGCCATCGTAATATCCTTTTTGTGGTCGTTACTTTCTTAGTGAGAAGATTTACTAGACTTAAGTGAAGCACTTCAGAAAAAGCGCATTACCAAGTAGGTACCTCTAGACGTGGTTCGAGCCCTGTTAGGAGGCGCCCTTCGGTTGTTTTTCTGATAAGGTGAGAGCCGTCTGCCGGTAAATATATAAGGCATCGCAGCCATCACCGATAGTCAGGTAGGAAAAAAAACGCAAACGAATTTTCGGTCTAAATACAGTAAAAAATGAACGTGAGACTAACCTCATTAGAGTTTCTTCCTTATGTGCCTTGTGCTCAAGAACGAATATCGCACAGCTAGTATTCCCCTGATGGGCTGTTTACCGTTTCGTCTGGAAGTCGTCCTTCTTAGCTGCTACAACAGTCCACTTCTCTTACTCCATCCGGTACATGTGTCTAGCCCAGTCCCACTTTAGCTTAGAGGTCTGTTCACACATTTTTGGAGAAATACTAACTGAACCCAGGTTTGTCACTAGGTAGAGGCTCAAAGTCGAGAGACAAATGCTGTTCTAAATTTAATGTTTGTAAGAGCCCATGTTTAGGTTTGTACAAAATTGCTCACTTAGGAAATTGTGATTGATAAAAACACATGCATGTCAAGAAAACCGAAAGATAACAATGATGAAACGTCCGCCAGCATTTTTGCACGATTTGTTAGCAATAAAACGAGAAGTTATGTACTAACTGAGCACTAAGAAATAAATCGCTCGGCGTAACAAGACATTTGTCTATACTAAAGTGTCTTATGCTTAATTTTGAGTTTCTGAAACATGTTTTGTCCTTGGAAACGTATCTGAACTAAAGTAAGGTCCTGCTATACCGTTATAAACCTGTTTTACGCTGTTTTTCACAACAAAACTAAGTAGGTAAATTATAGTATTTAGATACAAAATACTATTTTTACTATAAAAATGCTTGACACTATTACTTACTTCTATATTTAGCCAGTCTGATTGATTAAATATTAATAAAATACTGTTATATTTTCCCCATTTAGTACCGTTTATTACACATACCTTAATATTTAGGTATTATTTCTATTTAAGGCAACCCACACTCTAGACGGCTGGGTTGGAATCTAAATAAATATATTTTGGAAAAAATCATTGTACATACATTGCTCAGAATCTGGGGTAGCTTGCTAAAGCACTTGTGTTATAGAAATAAAAAAAAAAAAAACGAGGATAGGTACCATATAGTCCCTTTTTCCAGGATTTGTTATTACTTAGTTACCAAGAAAACCTTCCGTGAACTTTGCAAATAAATTATAAGTGAGGACCTAAATAATCATCACTCGCATCAGGTAACTGAGCTTGAGTATGTGAACATGAGCTTCTGTAACTGGGCGTCTAACCAGCGCTGAAACTTATTAGTGACTAGCTGTGCCCGCGACTTCGTTCGCGTGGACTACATCCTTTCATGGTCGGTTTTACCCCTTTCTCCCCTAATATTCGAAACAAAAAGTAGTCTTTATTTTAATCCAAGTTTCGAGCTATATTTGTGCCAAATTTCATATCTCTAACTTCAAAAATAAAAATTTTTCCATATAAACTTTCAAAGGTGGTATTACCCCCATCCCCCCTTATTTTGTAATAAAAAGTAGCCTATATCCGTTCTTGAGATTCAACGTATACCTATACCAAATTTCATCAAAATCCGTTCAGCCGTTTAGGCGTGAAAGAGTAACAGACGGACAGACAGACAGACAGACAGAGTTACTTTCGCATTTATAATATTAGTATGGATGGAAGTATGGATTTGAGGGCCCCAATTTGAACTTATGAGGGGTTTGGAGATTCTTCTGAATCACCGCTTAAGTATGTTTGCAAGGGTTGCCAGACGTATGTAGATAAGAAATATATAAAAATGATTATAATATTTGATTTTATTGTGGATCTTCAACACGATGCCAATCAAGGGTACCTAAGTTTAAAATAAGTTAACGGGTCAAAAAGCGATGATATTTTTAGTAGTTAACACGAACTTCAATAACATTTTTCTTTGTGAGAATGCGAGGGTGGATGAAAATTTGAAAGTCCCCTCATGAACAGACGAAGATAAGCAAGACCAGTCAGCTGGTGACCACGGTTGGTGCAATCTAACCGAAACGTCGGGAAGTAAGTAGGTAGTTCGTATTAAATACTAAAAATGTGAAAGTCGTACATTATAAAAGAAAGTTCAGTCAGCACCTTTAGTTTGTTTTCAACACAGTACTTTGTCGCATTAAGTAATCCTCCACGCAACTGAATAAGTCAGATAACAATAAATTAGCCACGGGATTGAGGTGTAAATTAGAAAAGTTTCTGACTATTGCATTCATTCTATTGTACATATTCTCTGACCCTCACCCCTCTGACGAGCTCTTCATTAATTGTATGTATCTACTGTCGCTTTCTTTCTAGAAAATGTTGTTTACTTGGAGATACATGTTTTTATTCATATTCGTCATCTTTATTTTTAATATACCACATTTACTATGTAGGTACCTTGTGACATTAAGTTAACTGTGATAAAGATCTGAAGTGTACCTATAATATAATATTGAAACCAATAATGCTGACTGAACTCGGGGTCAAAGAACGAGACTGGAATAAAAATTGTTTAATAGAAATACTTAATACTAAATCTATCCCTCTAAGAAGATGTGATAAGTACTTATCGCATGACCGCTAAAGTTAATTGCATTTCCGATACTAATAAACACATTAACTACTTACGTAAATAATAGTTATGGTATAAGTTGGAACTAGGTACCAAAATAGAAAGGTGGACAATATGTATAATTTAGTTAATATCACACGGTAAACATTTGTAATCCCTACTAATATTATAAATGCAAAAGTAACTCTGTCTGTCTGTCTGTTACGCTTTCCTGCTTAAACCTCTCAACCGATTTTGATGAAATTTGGTATAGGTATACGTTGAATCTCAAGAACGGAGATAGGCTACTTTTTATTAGAAAATAAAGGGGGGATGGGGGTAATACCACCTTTGAATGTTTATATGGAAAAATGTTTATTTTTTAAGTTAGAGATGTGAAATTTGGCACATATATAGCTCGAAACTTGGATTAAAATATAGACTACATTTTGTTTCGAATATTAGGGGAGAAAGTGGTAAAACCGACCACGAAAGGATGTAGTACACGCAAACGAAGTCGCGGGCACAGCTAGTTTAAAATAAGTTGTTATGCGTACTTACATAAAGACGGTTAAAAGTCAAAACTTGTATACTACTTATTCTGTGCTTTTTACTAAACACAATAATATACTTCAAGAAAAATAAGTACCTAACTTAGAAGTAAACAAACGTAAAATTCCTTGATAAACCTATTTTATCAATATCATTAACATTACTAGGCTTGGAACCGAGCTGCGGACTAAATAAGTTTGGCGCCCCCTGGAATAAGCGTCATTCCGTCGTTATTTTATTCAACACTAGCGACCCGCCCCGGCTTCGCACGGGTGCAATAGGTACTAAAATATGTACGTATTATACATATAAATATTGCAATTTATTTTATTACATTGACTCCTCCCTTACCCCAGTGACGCTTGGAGCCTACATCGCATGCTGGCTAGCTGAGCGCGGTGAGCGGCAACCGAGCGACTTTTTTCTAATACTTGCGTTATTAAACTCATGATATCTTTCGAATTAAATGTCCGAATTGAATAATTCAAAAAGTTATATAAAGGTATTGAAGCTATCTTGAATATAAAGTAATTTATTTTGATAAGGATTAATACCAAGGTACAAATAAAGAGCCTTTAAAAGAGGCGGCATATTAATAAATTTTTTAGATTAAAAAACCGCTTATTGTGACATAACTATAATATTTAGTCATATGCTATCCTGACACTTTTTGTAGATAATGATGAGTTCTGCAAAGTCGTAGTGCATGACTTTGTTCTATCATCAATAGTTTTCGCAGCGCACGCGATGTAAGGAATTTTTCAGGTCACCTTTAATTACATTATTGAAGTTTTAGTATTTTTTTGAAAATATAATATAGCCTATGTCACCCGTAGATAGTGTAGCTTCCCACCGGTGAAATAATTTTTCAAATCTTCCAAGTAGTTTCGGAGCCTATTCAATTCATACAAACAAACAAACAAACAAAAAATCAAACCTTTCCTCTTTATAATATTTGTATAGACTAGCGGTCCCGGCGAACTTCGTTTTGCCTTAGAGAATTTTTCCCGCTTTTCTGTTGAAATTTTTCAAATTTTACCAAGAATCCCTAATTTTGTAGCCTATGTCAAATTTGAAGAATGTAGCATTCTATTGGTGAAAGAATTTTTTTAAATCGGCTCAGTACTTTTTGAGCCTATTCGTTACAAACATACAAAAATAGGTATACGTAAATAATCGTGTCAAATTTGTGGCACCATTATTTACGTATAGCATTATTTACGTATAGTAACTTATTTATCAGGTTTGATTCGGATTAATATATTTAACTCAATGAAGCGATCATGCAACACGTTTGACCTTTAAAAGCCAGTTCAAAATGCAAAACAACAATCGCACACTGACGATAATGCCAACAACAAGGCAAGGTTTTGATGATCCAACTTCGGAAAAGTGCCTATCAAGTTAGATCTATACTAATATTATAAAGCTGAAGAGTTTGTTTGTTTGTTTGTTTGAACGCGCTAATCTCAGGAACGACTGGTTCGAATTGAAAAATTATTTTTGTGTTGAATAGACCATTTATCGAGGAAGGCTTTAGGCTATATAATAAATTATAAATGCGAAAGTAATTCTGTCTGTCTGTCCGGCTTTCACACCGAAACTACTGAACCGATTTAAATGAAATTAGGTACACATATATTATAGAGCCTGAGAAAGGACATAGGCTACTTTTTAATGCCAAAAAAGGGTTGTTAGGGTTTGAAAAGGGGGGTGAAAGTTTGTATGGAAAACGGAATCCACGCGAACGAAGTCGCGGGCGGCCGCTAGTTATGCAATAAAAAATCAGAAATTCACCTACTCGCTGCTTACCTACCTACTCCCATTTTTTATGTACCACTAGCGGTCCCGGCGAACTTCGTTTCGCCTTAGAGGATTTTCCCGCTTTTCTGTTGAAATTTTTCCTGAATTTTCTTTGCTATAAACTTTACGGAGCCCGAGACCTTTCTAACGAATGCAAAACCGTGGAAATCGGTTCGTGCGTTCTGGAGTTATAGCGTCATGAAGGAAAACCCCACTTATTTTTATATAGTAGATATATTTATTACTCTGGAATTTTATGTGCAGATAGTTATTAAGATGTAGGCATCATCTTGTGATTTTCTCAAAGTAAGGGAATAAAGTGGGGTTCAAAATTCTACGCGGATTCTATAAATTGCGGTATAGTCTAATATCATCCTCATTTTTATTTTACAATTGTACTATAATATTTTAAAGGGCAAAATTTTTTAAATGGATTTAATATCGTTCTCTTATAATTTAGGGATTTCGGCTTTATCAATGGCGGGTCATCAAAACCTTAATAAAATAGCAAATAAAAATGGAAACGTAGGTACGTCTCGATTTTTATTAAAGCATCGTTTAATATAATAAATTCAATGCGTAATTGATTAGTCACCATTTCTTACCTTCTTGTTCATGAACTGTTCCAAATCGTTAATGACAAAAGCGGATAAGTAGGTAGATAATTGATTCCACGGGTTTTCCATATTTTTCTCCATTGCAAGATGAATGATTCTTGTATTTCCTTCCACTGCCTTTATTTTGCGGTGTCTCTCATCCTTGGCCGCCCTGCTGTCTTCCTAATATCTGCAGCTAGTCTAGGCAGACCTAGAACGTAGGCACGTTCCCGTTCTTGACTTCCATATAATGGCTCTATCGGCGCACGTGCCCAGCCCAAGGTCACTTGGATGTCCACTATTTCTAAGATTTCTGTAACTCTCGTGCGTCACTTGGTCTCGATCGTGGCGTTTATATAATTGAGGTATACAAAGGGATGCAAACTAATGACCTATTTGAAAAAATAACTTCTTAACTCATGGGCATGTCAGTGGGTAAATAGCATTAAGAGATGTGGTAGAAGCAGCAACGTAGTGTGAGAGGTGGGCATTGCTCTGCACGGCACATAAAAGGAGGCAGAATTGATTTTAAATCTTGACCAGCGTACTTAGGATATGTAAGGGGAGAAAATTTAATCGCGCTCTTAATAATAAAATTATACTAGTAGGACTGGTGGAGTGAGAGTACCTACTAAATAAAAACTCGGGGGCGTACATTTCCGGTTAGCCCCGAGCCACTTAAATCCACGCTACCATCACTTGGCAGAAGTGAATGAACGAAGCAGTAAGAAATGAAATTCATCAAATGCAGTCCGCGTTAGATAGTTTTTGATTAAGTAATAAACAGCATCCACATAAATAATAATTGTTTATTTGTGTGGATGCTTAGAATTATTTATTGGACTCATAGGATTATTTAAGTCGTCAAATCAAAATAAAACTCGAAAATACCTAAAAGTTTCATATGCATCACACATAATTTTTTAACAATTGGAACATACATTCATTCACACTAGGTAATTATTTTACTTCTGCGAAATTGTGTTTTTTTCGTGCGGAGTTGCTGGTCCTCCCATCGAACGCGTCCCCGGGCGGTGGATTGGGGAATGCCTCCCAGATATGGGTGGTACTAGGGAAATTAAATACCTAGCGCGAACCAAAACCAGTAGGCATGGGCGTGCCTTGAGTCCAGAAAGACGCGGCCTAAGGGATCTTACCCGATACAAAAACAAAGCTGTGGATCAGCAAACCTTCTTATGAAATGGCGGAAATACAAAACAAACTACCCCAGGAGGGTACCGTGAAATGCGGAGAATCCCTCCCTGATCAACGATCAGGCAGCCCCACGGATTCTGGGGGGGGCGATTTTCGCTTAAAGACATCATCGGCTGAATCAAATTCAAAGCAAAAGGAAAACCCCAAGGCCTACATCCAACAAGTTTTCCACAAGAGTCTATTTACGAACAGACAAAGATCAAACTCTCTCAGTAATTTACCACCGGTAAAAATTGATTTATCACCGGAGGATGACCAATCCGACACCGCCCACCCGGCTGACAACTGTAGGAATGTACAACAAGCGAATTGGACTGAAGTCACTAATAAAAAGCGTCTAAGATCGAGTCCTGAAGTATCAAGCAGATGTAAACAAACCAAATTGAACCCTTATTGGCTTAGTCGCACGATAGAAACAACAAACAGCTTTACTGAACTAGAAGTAGACCAGGAAACACCAATAAATGAGTCTTCCAGTGAGCCCAGACCACCACCCATATTTGTTGACAAAGTGGCCAATATACAGCCTCTAATAAACCTACTTGATGTACATGTAAAGGATGATTATACAGTAAAAGTGCTACAAAATGATAAAGTCAAGATCCAACCGCATACATCACAAACCTACCCTAAAATAGTAAAACTATTAGAAGAAAAGGACACTGAATTTTACACTTACAAACCCAAAAGTGAAAGAAGCTTCAAGGTAGTCCTAAAAAACATGCACCCGACAATGGATATTGACGAGATAAAAATACAGCTACATGAACAAGGACATACAGTCACTAATATTTGGAACATAAAACAAAGATCTACTAAAAAACCCTTACCAATATTTATTGTGGAACTAGAACAACAAACCAACAACAAACTAATTTATAATATTAAAAGGCTTTTAAATTGTAATATCCATTTTGAACCTCCACGTCCAAAACGTGAAATACCGCAATGTTCAAATTGTCAGCATTATGGCCACACAAGAAAATATTGTCGTAGAAAACCTAAATGCATCAAATGTGCTGGTGATCACGCTTCAGCAGCATGTGACAAGAAAGGGAGACTAAGTAATGTCAAATGTGTTCTTTGTGAAGGAAACCACCCAGCAAATTATAAGGGCTGCAATGTATATAGAGAGTTACAAAAAATAAAGTATCCACCTTTACGTGAAAGAAGGCTTCCAAAGGCTCCCCAGAAAGATGAGACAAAACCTAAACAACCATCTACATCTAACACACCAAAAACGACTTACGCTGGAGCAGTAGGAAATAAAGAAAAATTAAACAATAATATAAAAGAGGCAAATGTTGCCCAAGATCAAAATCTTGTCATTAACATAATGGAAATGCTAAAACAAATTATGAACCAACTCAAAACTATAAATAATCTGCTTTTAGCACTAACGAATCAAATCACACTATCACAGAGCTCAAAATAGTGATTTGGAATGCCAATGGGCTGCTACAACATACTCTAGAAGTTAAAACATTTTTATATGAAAATAATGTTGACATACTAATGATATCCGAAACTCATCTTACATGTAAAGGTTATATTAATATCCCAAGATATAAACTTTACAACACAAATCATCCCGACGGTACTGCACATGCTGGATCCGCAGTTCTTATCAAGGCAAATATTAAACATCACTCAGCTCAGCACTACTGCCTAGATAAGATCCAGGCAACAAATGTTGTGGTTGAGAGCGGCACTGGCCCTCTGACGGTGTCTGCATTGTACTGTCCACCCAAACACAACCTAAAAAAGGAGGATTTCGCCGCCTATTTCAAAACGCTCAGCAACAAATTCATAGCTGGCGGAGACTATAATTCAAAACACACTGACTGGGGGTCCCGTGTTACCACATCAAAAGGACGCCAGCTGCTACTGGCAAGTCAGGAATTAAAATTGCTTGTGGTCTCGTCACGTGAGCCTACGTATTGGCCCACAGATAATAATAGAAGCCCGGACCTAATGGATTTCTGCGTCACAAAAGGCATTGCAGATACGCAAATATCGGCTAAATCGTGTTTGGAACTATCATCAGACCATACACCAGTAATAATAACTTTAAAAAAAGATGCTCAGATTACGCATAAACAATGTAGACTTCATAGCCGCAAAACAAACTGGTCCCTTTTCCGATATTTAGTGTCCTCCAAAATTAATAAAAAAATGTCACTTAAAACAGATGAAGACATTACAATTGCAGTGGAACATTTTAATAGCTGCATTCAGACATCGGCATGGGAGGTAACTCCAGATCAACAGGATTCCTCTTCAAACTCCTGTCCGCAAAGCATAAGAGAAATAATCTCTGAAAAACGGTCTGTTAGAAAAACCTGGCAACAGACGAGACACCCTGAAGATAAGAAAAGGCTAAATTACATCACATCGAAACTTAAGCGAGTGCTTGCAGAGTACAAAAATTCAGACGTCGAAAAATATCTGACCAACCTTGACACTACGCAGGCAACGGACTACTCTTTGTGGAAAGCCACAAAGAAATTAAAGCAACCCAAGTTATACTCGCCTCCCATACGTAAGTCAGACAATTCATGGGCAAACAGTGATTTAGAGAAGGCTAAAACGTACGCCTCGCACTTAACAGAGGTGTTTAAACCGAACGAAAACGAGGGCCCCATTGACACTGCTCATGAAATTTCTAAAGCACTATCTACAACTTATCAGCTTGACCCTCCTTTGAAGAAATTTACCAAAACTGAGGTGCGTGACGCCATATTAAAACTAGATCAACACAAAGCACCCGGCTATGATCTAATAACAGCGAGAGTTTTAAGGGAATTACCCTTAGAGGGTATTGTCGTACTGACGCAGATATACAACGCAATATTGTGTAGAAATTACGTCCCACTGCAGTGGAAGGTCGCCCAAATTATCATGATATTGAAGCCAGGAAAAAGTCCTGAAGAGCCAAAATCTTATCGCCCAATAAGCCTTCTACCGATAACGTCAAAGGTCCTGGAGATTCTGTTCCTGAGTAGAATTAATCCCATACTTAAGGAAAGGAAACTCATTCCAAACCATCAATTCGGATTCAGAAGTGGTCATAGTACAATAGAACAGGTTCATAGACTGGTGGATAGTATATACACTTGCTTTGAAAATAAACAGTACTGCTCTGCGGCATTTCTGGATATATCTCAGGCGTTCGATCGAGTATGGCATGAGGGCCTTCTTTATAAAATAAAAGAAATGCTCCCAATAAACCATTTCCTTTTTCTAAAATCGTACCTAAACGAACGCCGTTTTTTTGTAAAACATGGTGAAGATACTTCAGATCTCCAGGAGATTTATGCTGGTGTTCCCCAGGGTAGTGTCTTGGGCCCAACATTGTACTTACTGTTCACATCAGATTTACCAGTGACTGAAGGTGCAAAAGTCGGTACATTTGCTGATGATACAGCTATTCTTGCTGTGGACAAAGTGGCTGCTAAAGCTTCGTACCAGCTCCAAAAGAGCCTTGATAATATCTCGTCATGGCTTAAAAAATGGCGTATTAAAGCCAACGAAACCAAGTCAGTGCATGTCACCTACACACTGAGGAAAGAGACCTGCCCAACTGTCACATTGAATAATGTTGCTATACCTCAGGCCGATGAAGCGAAATATCTGGGACTGTATTTAGATAAACGACTTACGTGGAAAAAGCACATATTTACCAAGCGCAAAGCTCTAGGCATACAGCTCAGAAAATATTACTGGATACTAAATAGAAATTCCAAGCTGTCACTTAACAATAAATTGCTCGTTTATAAGTGCATTATAAAGCCGACTTGGACGTATGGAATTCAGTTGTGGGGCACTGCATCTAATTCCAATCTGGAAATATTGCAAAGATTTCAGTCGAAACTCTTAAGAATTATTACTGACTCACCATGGTACATGACAAATCAGAGATTGCACCACGATTTAGAAATTCCAACAATTAAGGAAGAAATAATGAAGGTGAAACCAAAGTACAGGGACCGTATACTAAACCATTCCAACGAGCTTGCTGCAGAGTTGATGAAGCCGAGAATCATATTCTCAAGACTCAAAAGGAAAACACCTTTGGATTTGTGTCAATAACACAGCAGATAAGTCTGGGACATTAAATGTACAAATGTCATCTACATTGAAGTGGCTATGTCGCTGGATATAGACCACATAAGAGTTGCAATAATAATCTTCATACTGCTAAATGTCCACGAGGAGACAGATTGCAGTAATGGAAAAGAAGAAGAAAAAAAAAAAAAACGTTTTCCTTAACAGAAAGCTATTACGAAAATCGACAAATGAGATAAAAATCTTAGAATAAGGAAAGTATAGAAACCGCATCATGACAGCAACAATGTTACCGTCCACCCCAAAATATTTTTTTTCAACATTGTTTTGACGTTTAACAATTTAAAAATGAGTATTAATATCTATTTATTCTTTGGTAATGTAGCTAATGTCGATGTTAATATCGATAAAATGTGATAACAATATGGGTGGTGAAGAAATAGGGATCTTTTTCTTCTGTCGATATAAAAATAATGAATACATAAATAAATATCAGGCTATATCACATTGACCAATTTAAGCACTTGTATTATGGAAACCAAAACCAACGGTGGAACTAGCCCTGCTTTCCTTCATAATTTCCACCAGAGTAGTACTAACATGCTAGGATGAAGAAGACTACAAGAAAGCAGTTGAATAATTTAACTTTTGTACGACTGTATGCTATGAATACCAAAGTGTATCAGCATATCGACAATCCAGTACATACTTGATTTCGTTTATGATGTTTGCATAAGTATACGAAAAAATAAAATTACAGTGCTACCAATATTTATTATAAAAAATATAAATTTTACAAATTAGCGATTTGTGTAAAATTAAAACTTTTTGCAAACAAATGACATGTAGTTTAGTCCAACCATAGATCAGAGGATCTCAATCTCATATTACTTTGCAGTTTACTTTATTGATTTTCGCCCTGCAATGGGATTCTGTTTTCACATTTCCTGTAACAAAATACAAATTAAATAAAGTGAATTTAGTTAGACATGTTTATATTTATATATCTCGTGAATCATACTTGTTCAATTTATGTCGAACTAAATCAAAAATTTCATACGATGCAATAGGTACATTATGCCATTGCCGATATTTTAAGAGTAATGACACCATTTTTTACCAGTCTTGATTAATTCTTATTTACGTGGTATCATAAAATAACTGAAAATATTTTGAACAGATCTAAAAGTGTGTGCTAAATTTTGGAACACATTCACTTTTAGATCGCTAAAAGTAAATGTGTTCCAAAATTGTATCGACAAGTACGATGAAATTTTTTTCATTGGCACATCACTACAACAACAAATATGCATTATTTAAATTTGAAAATTTGGTTATAAATGCGCCTTTATTTTGGGAAAATTAAAAATCTTAAAGGTTAACAAGATTTTTGTAAATCTTTGGCTCATTTTTACTACATAATACGAAAATGTTTTTGCAAAACTTACCGATGAAGACGATATTGAATAACTCTCGTTATTTTTTAAATCACAAATTTAGAAACCACCATCGTCTTTGATATACAGTTATCCACGTCCGCAATTATAATAATTATTTGTTTTTATTGAGTTTTCATACATAATTTTGCTACATTATAAGAAAATCTGTTTTAGTGAAATTCAGTTTGACAATTCAATGTCAGTTTGTCAAAATACGAGATAGGGATACCATGGATCCTGTCACAAGTATGCGCTTGTATTTGATAATACTAATATACATAAGTGTGACTATTAGTGATTCTTATTCCCATTTAAAATATAAGAGTAGGTACATACGCTAGAAACCAAAAACAGTTTTCGTTTATACTTTATAGTTCTATCTAATAGTGGCACGGTATTTTGAAATAGACAAAGGGGTGTTTTAAACATTTAGTATTAAATATTTAATTTATTAGGTGTATGGAAATATTGTTGACTTGCGTAATGGATGCGCAGATGCAAAATATATAACATGTTAAAACATGGTTTATGATAAAGTTGGTATCGATTAGTAGCACTATTCTGGAAAATATGCAATACTAATAAATTAGTAACATAATTATATACATAGGAATAAAATAAAGCGTTTAGTAAATAGCTACGTATATAACAAACACTGTTAAATACTAGAAAGTGATTTTTCAATTATGGCCCATCACTGATTAAAATACGGCCATTAAAATTAGTCGTATTTGAAATTGAATGTATTTTCAATTTGGTAACGTTCTATTGGCAGTCTATGGTCTGGACTCCAACTCCGGAGTCCAGTCCATAGATTTTCTATCTGCAGATGCGGACTCCAATACAAGCTCTGAGTGGTTTTTGTTTCAATCACACTAGGTGGCGCTGTATGACTAGATGTGAATAAGACAGCTACGTCCCAATTGCGGTTTTTAGCGTTACATCTAGGAATCTATACTAATATTATAATTATAAAGCTGAAGAGTTTGTTTGTTTGTTTGTTTGAACGCGGTAATCTCAGGAACGACTGATTCGAATTGAAAAATTATTTTTGTGTTGAATAGATCATTTATCGAGGAAGGCTTTAGGCTATATAACATCACGCTACAACTATTAGGAGCGAAGAAATAATGGAAAATGTAAAAAAAACGGGGTAAATGATTCATCCTTGAGGGCTTCCGTTGCGTGCGGGGTTAAAAAGGGGGGTGAAAGTTTGTATGGAAACCGAAATCCACGCGGACGAAGTCGCGTGGATATAATATATCTATGATAAAAATACATTTAATAGTATACGTATGACAGTATTTAAAGCATGTAAATTGCATGACAATCTACATATTTGCCATTATCATAAATGTAAAAACGTTTTAAATGTAACCTCGGCCTTCATAGTGGCTTCTCCAGCAAACAAATGGAACGAAATTGAGTGAAGTGTGAATATTGTGACGTTATTGCGTAGATGGAGATAATAACAACATTACTGTCTTCTTATTTATTATCTTATCTAATTCGGATACTTGAGTTAAGACGAAAGATATTTGACAGAATCCATGAAAAGTGTACATTTTTACCATAATAATAGTTTGTCAATTACTATACTATAACGTAGTATTGTTAAAACTATACGTAAATTCATCTAATGAGCGTTCTAGTACCATAAAGTTTTATTTTCTTTTACTATGAACTTAAAATTGATATCAAAAAATATATTATATTATGACGACTTTTCCATCTGTGAGGTCCCGGGTTCGATCCCCGGTCGGTCCGGAACGGGCCGAATAGATGGAATAGACCCTACACGAGCTAATATGAAACGAACTTATCCATATTGTCTCGGGTCTGGGTGTTGTGGCACTGTCGAGTTTCAGATATCTGGAACACAAGGGCTACTTACCACAGAATCAGAGCAATGTATGTGATATTGTCCGATCTATTTTTTATATTTTATATTTGTATTGTCAAGGTACTGCGCGGTAAAGCTTTGAAAATGCACAAATTATATTTCAGGAAATGATAATAAATTCTTAAGGTCAGCTATAGTCAAATCAAACCTAATTGCTTGCAGAGTTCCACAGAGTTATTTCTCGGACTGATTCTATTATTTCCGTTCCTCATGTACAGTCAAAAGAACGTCAGACTATATTTAGACTGAATAACAACTTTATTGCGTAGGTATAGGAACTATCGTATTGGAATTGTTTACCGTGTTGTGCTCTACATCAATAATATCTCTGACACTATCATAAGAGGTAGACTAGCTTTGTAGGCGAAATACATTTGCCTGCTCCGCTTTGGTAATTTTTTAGCGAGCATATACATACATATAATATATCTATAGAATAGTAATATCACATTATGTGTGCTCTAGTTAAATATGCAAATTTTAGCTTGAATAAAAGTAATTTCTATTGTACTTATTTACCCGTATTTAATAAGTAAACTGATATCATGTGAGTTGGTTACAATAATTTTATTCGACATAGGTACAACAATGTTTTCATTAGTAATATAATTCTTCTGTAAAACCTATTATATTTTATTTACTCCTAAATGATAGATCTGATTTGAAGGAAATACTTTGCTTACATACCTAAGAGTAGGCCCTTGGGTACTTTAAAAACATTAAAAATACAATTGCATCTGGCAGATGTAGTCTTGATCATCTTCTCGACATTACGAGGGTATTACATTTGTCGAGTATGCAAGTTTAATAAAATAATTTACAAGAAAATTATTACAAACGATGCAAAAAATGACATTCATGTAAATTGGTCTCTTACGTTATCTCAAAATCATCATGCCATCTGTAGGTAATTAAAGTGTCCCTATTTGATGTAATTTTATTTTATGACTAGCGGTCCCGGCGAACTTCGTTTCGCCTTAGAGATTTTTTCCCGCTTTTCTGTTGAAATTTTTAAAATTTTACCAAGGATCCCTAATTTTGTAGCCTATGTCAAATTAGAAGAATGTAGCATTCTATTGGTGAAAGATTTTTTTAAATCGGCCCAGTACTTTTTGAGCCTATTCATTACAAACATACAAACATACAAAAATAGGTAGGCACAAATCTTTCCTCTTTATAATATTAGTGTAGATTTTATTAAGATACTCAAGTCAAACTGAGGTTCGGTAGTGTGAGAACCCAAAAATCACCTTTGAAATTAGAAAAAAGGGTTAAGTAGATGAAATCGGGCTATTGGGATGGGAACTTATAAATAAGTATAAAATCATCAAATTATGTGTCAGTGTAATTCCGACAATATTTACCTTACCGTAGGTACAATAACAAAATAAATGAGTATTGTTAGGCACATTATTTTTCTATTCATGAAATTATAGAGCCGTCGTCGTCTAACCATTTATATGAAGGCATACAGGAAAAAACGAATGTTAACATGCTATTTCACACAATTACCTTTTACCTAAGACTGAGCTCCCATTTATATGCTGTGATAACAGCCTATGACTGTAATTTAGTAGTTAAATTATTTGAGAGTCGACTTACAGTGGCAATAAATGTTAAGCAAAAAATATTATGCAATTAAAAGTTGACAATTTGGTGCTGCCAAAATGAGTTAATAAATAAAGATGAATATCAGATATCACAATTAATATTATAAGCCTGCCTTTATAATATTCATTGTACCTAATATCTTATTTTTGGGTCAAATTATAGAACACTAGCTATTTCCCGCGACTTCGCCCGTGCTGCTCTGGGATAAAAATGATCCTAAATGCTAATTTGGTATGTCATCTCTCATCCTATGAAATTTCAGCAAAATCCGTTTAGTATTTTTTGCGTGAAAAAGTAACAAACATCCATACTCACAAACTTTCACATCTATATTAAAACTAGGATGTAGGTAGCAATATTTATTACATTTCCGAGCATGGTTCTTTCCAAAGATCTAGTAGCACCGTCCAGGTTACTAGGATTTTTTCTTTTATCATAATCTTATCTTGACGTTTCCATCAGGGAAGGATTAGTTACCTATATTTAGATAAATAGCATACTTTCGAATTTAAATATTATTACTTCAGTTGGGAATTGGCTAAATTAAATCCTGGTAATGATCTATAGGTATGATATCTTCCACGATTGAGTGAGTGCTCATTTTTCTTAAACTAGGTCTTCACAACAGGTTCTGTTTTTTCGGCAAAACCATTTTGCACTTAATTAAATCGTACAAAAGAATGTCGAAATTACCATATATTTGCGTAACAATCAACCATTGACATATATGTTTGTTTATACATTCAATACAATAATGCGTGTGTGAAATACAAGTGCATAGTCAAGTAAGACCGTTTTAACAAAAATATTCTCTTTATTTTCAGGTGTCAAGCAACAGAGCACAGTCCCACAAATGGACATGATACAGAAAATTACGGGATCTTTCGGCAAATACCAGCTTTTTCTATGTCTTCTCATATTTCTCAGCAAATTCCCGGTGGCGTTTCACCAGATGGCCATCATTTTTCTCTCTCCGAAGATGCCTTACACTTGCTCTGACCAAAATGCAACTGAGACGTGTCCTTGCGCCGAACCATTGTATGACACGAGTACTTTCACTTCGACCATAATATCAGAATGGGACTTGATTTGTGATAATCGTTGGTTAACGAGTTTCACTCAAACATTGTTCCAATTGGGCACGCTACTGGGTAGCGTATTTTTTGGAATGGCTTCAGATAAGTGAGTTTTTACTAATCTAACTTGAAGAGGTATGGTGTCCTGAATGGTTACTGTGTTTAAGTTGGTACGTACCTACACGGGTTAAACTTTAGTACATGTACTAAAATGTTGCACTAACTAAGTACTCTAACTATAAACAAGAACGTTTGACTCATAAATATGTAAACATTTTTGTAAGTAACGTATGCAGTCACATTTATTTTACAAAAGTACTAAACAAAGTGTGTTACTTCTTTTTATTAAATTGAAATGAGATCATGACGTATATTGAATAGAATTAGAAAGAGACAAACAATGAAGTTAAATTCCGATTATGTTATTTAAAATATCTGTTTTTGCAGATTCGGTAGAAAGAAACCCCTATTGGTAGGCGTTGTTTTGCAAGTAACTATGGGTATAGGAGCGGCGTATGCTCCCAACTACTGGACTTTCACCGTCCTTCGGTTCTTCGTGGGCATGTCAGTGGGAGGGACCATGGTGACCGGATTCGTCATCGTCATGGAGTTCGTCGGGACACAGTACCGTGACGTCATATCAGCCCTATACCAAGTCCCCTTTAATTTGGGACACATGCTGCTACCAGTTTTTGGATACTTCATAAGAGATTACTCTTCTTT
The DNA here is from genome assembly GCA_037074685.1 of Glyphodes pyloalis. Classification (NCBI taxonomy): domain Eukaryota; kingdom Metazoa; phylum Arthropoda; class Insecta; order Lepidoptera; family Crambidae; genus Glyphodes; species Glyphodes pyloalis. The sequence goes on from JAYKKO010000011.1 coordinate 5,320,103, forward strand.
TCAACTTGCAATTTCTGTGACAGCAATAGTTTTGCTTGTGTATTTTGTTTTAATACCAGACTCCCCTAGATGGTTGATAGCTGTCAAAAGAACTGATGAAGCTATTGGAATATTAGAGAACATTGCTAAAGTGTGAGTTGAAGTTGTTTTTTAAATTTTTGTTTTTTGTTTATTGGAATGTATACGGTCGAATTGAGAACCACCTCCTTTTTTTCCAAGTCGGTTAAAAACATTTTTTTTATGTTCCAGGAATGGTCGTCCAACAGAAAACATAAAATTAGATGTACAAGCATATCAAGTTGCTGCTGAGAAAAATAATCTAAAGAAAGGTAGCATAGTGGACCTGGTCCGGACCCCAAACTTAAGGAAGAATATAATCGCGATGTCTTTCAACTGGCTGACGTGCAGTTACTGCTTCTACGGGGTGTCTCAGTACGTGGGCCAGCTGAGCGGCAACATCTTCATCAATGTGGCAGCTAGCGCCAGCGTCACTTTACTTGGCACTCTGTTATCAATACCTCTAATGAAGATCATAGGGAGACGGACAATCGTTATAGTGTTCAATTTTATTTGCGCAGCCTGTCTTTTAGTTTTGGCTGTGATACCGGCAGGGGCTGGCTCAGTGGTGTGTGCCAGCATAGGCGTGGTAGCTAGTTTCATTGTGTTTGTTGTAGTCTACTTATATTGCACGGAGTTGTTCCCAACTGTGGTTCGAAACGCGGCGTTAGGGTGCTCGTCAATGATGGCGAGAGTGGGCTCCATGGTCGCGCCCTTTGTGATAGAAATGCAACATACGGCTGGTTGGTTGCCGCCTGTAGCATTCGCTGTGATGCCGCTTATCGCCGGATTTGTAACGTTCCTCTTACCAGAAACCAAAGGATGTGAGCTCATGACTACGATAGAAGAAGGCGAACGGTTCGGAAAGAAAGTAAAATCAAATGATGAGAAAGCCAAATTTTAAAACCAATGATTATTTTTGTAAATAATGTACATTACTAGCATAATTGTTATTTGTAATTAAGCTATTTTTAATATACATGCAAACGAAAATATAACAAAAACATTTTATCTATTTGTATTTTTTAAAGTTGGACAAGTCATTTAATTTACCTACGGACGGAGCATTGCCTACTGTATTGTTTATGAATGTTAGTCTATAATTTCTTTAATCTTAAATGCAACTGCCTGTTCTTGGTTTACTTTTAAATAAGTAAGTAAACACTTTTCCTAGGAAAATGATCTGCGGGCTATGTAGTTATGACATAACATTTCTGATAAAAAACATGATCTTTGCAGTTAAGATAGCTAGGCGGTTGCTAGCTACGATTATTGCCCTTACACGTGTGGGTAAGTCTTTACTTAAATATAGATAATCTTATTACTAACAAAACCTAAGTCATTTATTCACCTTCTTATTTTGCAAATTGTGGCATTTGGAGAGCGTGAGTGTCTAAATGCTTGGCAAAGTCTGCATGAAACATGCAGAAAAAACGTGTCATAAAGCGCTCTTACTAGATGTAGATAAAAGGATCTGCATTGAGATGTTACAATTGTAATGTTATCTTATCAAGTAGGTAATCTTATTATGAATGATATAAAATTATCGCAGTATACGTAATCTTAATGACATTCGGTTATTTTTTGGGTTACTGGTTTTTACTACTAAATTACGGTAATTGTCGAGCAAACATGAAATGAAGACCTTATCTCAGTTGATACAAGCACCTCCGCGCGGACGCACTTTTACAGTTTCACGTAGATCGATATGCGTACGTTCCGTAGGTACATACCTCCGGAACGTACGTAACGTACGTGTGTAAGTAGGAACTTACAATGCTCAAGAGTCTAAGAAAAGTAATAAGATTACTTTTGGATTTCTTTATTCTATTTTTATGCTTATATGGAAGATAGTAATTCAGCCTTCTAAAAATAACAGCATGCATTCAGGTGAAAAGAATAGCCTGATTCAATAATATCGCTGGTTTGCTACAAACAAATGAGTTTAATTACTTATCGTTGCTGTTCTGAAGCCTATAGATTTACGAACAATTGAAATACCATCGAGAGTGTCGACAATATCGATAATTTCAATAGTGGTATTGCGATGTGTGTTGCTCCAACTGAATGTTCAATGTTGACGGTTTGACGGATGCCAGTTTTGATAAGCGTCGCGTACTATCAGTTGTTGATGCATCTCATACTAACATACAATTGTAGGAAGGTATTTGTATTTGTTGTGGCTGTTAGAAACAGATTAGAATAAGGGAGTTTAGGTACGTCAGACTTTGGACTTTATACCGTCCGGATGTGGCGGGCATACGAACTAAAATCGAACTGAAGTGTTTACCTTTTATATTTTATATATATAATAAAAATTTATAAAAAGAAACCAAGTAGGTTAAGTTGGCCACACTTGGGTTAAAAATAGACTAAAATAAACCGGAATCCCTTTGGGGAAAATACGAGATAAACTAAAAGAAGTTAACTTTGAATGGAACGACCAAAACAGAGTTATCCGTTTTCCTTTGAAGATAGTATTTGTTGCGAAGGTTAGAGTTATGAATAATGTTGTGATGCCGAGTGTCAAGCGGGTAATCTGATGGTTAAAGTTACCAGAGATTCTTAAATCGACATAGAAGTCCATTCCGAAGATAGGACAGATATCGCGAGCGGATTTGGTCTGAGGAAACTTAACCAAAAACACACTTTTTATCCCCCATTAGGACAGATATCGCGAGCGGATTTGGTCTGAGGAAACTTAACCAAAAACACACTTTTTATCCCCCATTCATAATAATGTTCATGTTGCTCAATCGTCAAATGCACCAGAGATAAATAGAAAAAAAAAAATAGTTGATGTATTTTTTTTAACTGTTTCAAAATGTTGGTTCGTGTGCACGAATTCTTGTATGTTCTTTCGTTTCGTTGTGTTCAGGTAATTTCAAAATTTTTCTTGGACATAAAATTCTATCCAGATTCATCCGAGTCAACGAATGGTAAATCTTTTGTAAGGGATCTGGTCTTTTGCCGTAAAAATTATAACAAATTTTACACACTCTCCACAAAACTCGTGTGTGTTCCGACATCTGTGAATAAATATGCTCAATGAACAAGTTGTATCAAGGTGTCCATTGTGGTGCTCAATTCAAATGTGTAACATTATATTACAAGCAATACCTACTCCCGGTGAGGAAGCACCTTTAAAGTACCTATTGGTCGTTTTTGTTATCGAACGGCGTGTCAAGGAAATATGTTGCTTGAACGATTTGAGGTTGTACTACAGTTTGAGAGATCGTCTCGGTAGGTATGCATTATTATTTTTCATTGTCGTTTGTTTAGTCGACGATTGCCGTAGAAAATTGACTTGTAGCTAATTTTGGCGAACTGTGCGGCCGAGAGGCGAGCGAGTTTAAGAGTTAATTTTAAGAGTAATTATTTAATTTTACGATTCCTTTTATTTCTTACTACAAATTATAAACTGAAATTAATTGCTTAATGGAAATAGAATGAGAAGTATGTAGGTATTCTAATTTGAGGAGCAAAAATATTCTTATTGTAGAGAACTGGATTGTATCTACTGTAGGTACACAGTTTTTATACTCGACAGACCTCAATGATGATAATAATGAACGAATATACATATGTATAATACTATATATCATACAAATACAAGCGAACCGGTATGCGCAATCATGCCTTGCAGGAGTGCGGTTATTCACCTTACATGTTTATCTGGACAATGCATTGGACTGTAGGTATCTACTTGTGTTGCATGCACCTCGCCCTCTTTAATGTCAAATATGCTAGTATTTATTTGAACTGTTAGTTAAATAATTCTGTATTTAAACGTTTAGAACTGACGTAGGTACTTTAATAGGGTACCGGGGTATCGAAATTTGGATTTTAAAATTGTTTTGCGCATATGTTATTTGTGGAATATAACAAAATGAATTAATAGATTCTGATTTCCATACAAATAATACAAAATTGTATACTACTTACTTTACAATATTTGATAAACGATCCGTTCTAGATACGGATGGTAATCTATACTAATATTATAAAGCTGAAGAGTTTGTTTGTTTGTTTGTTTGAACGCGCTAATCTCAGGAACGACTGGTCCGAATTGAAAAATTCTTTTTGTGTTGAATAGACCATTCATCGAGGAAGGCTTTAGGCTATATAACATCACGCTGCAACTATTATGAAAGTTTGTATGGAAACCGAAATCCACGCGGACGAAGTCGCGGGCGGCCGCTATATATTATACGAGGCGTAAGTTAAATAAACCCGACGAACGATTGATGACAGCTGATAGGAAAAGTAAATTTGAAATTAGAACAACGGATAGTAATTTTTGACACATTAAAAATCGTAAAATATTGTAACCGGGCGTTAGTGGTCAGGTTAATATACCTACGGTGAACAGCATATCAAGGTAAACATTTGCAGGTCTGTATAAGTTCATAAGCCAATGAAATGAGGTACAAAGCACGGTATGAAGTCATATAGCCGGCTGCGCTTCCCATGTGTTTTATAGTATTTAAAAAAAAACCGGTCAAGTGCGAGTAGGACTCGCGTGGAGAGGGTTCCGTACGTTGGGCTCATAGGTCACAATAAACTAAACAATTATTTATCAAATGTAGGTAAATAAGTTACAGTTGTTGACGTCGATTTTTAAAGTAATTAATTTTTCTTTTTCTTTAGCTAATTTACTTTGCTTTGAAACGTGTTCATGGTAAAAGGTTATTAGATAATTAAATACTTTTGGAACCTGGTAAGTACTCGCCTGAAAAAACTTTTTAAATTCATGTACTTCTCATAGGTTTTCCTGTAATCTATAGGTAAAGAGCTATATTCCGCATTAATTTCAAAATTTTTAGCCTAGTACTTTCGGAGACAAGGGGGGGGGGGGAATGGTCAATTTTCTTAAATAACTTAAAAACGATTTATTTCAAGATTATAAATGATACATATTTGCAATCCTTACAGCAAGATCTTTCATTTGATATGTCACACGATATGGTTAGCGAATCTTTTTTTTTTAATGTTGTGATTTACCCTCCAAAAGTGACCCCCAAATTCATAATTTATTTATTTACGATACACATGATCATGATCGGCTGTGACAGACGGACGGACAGACAGACACGCGAGTGATCCTATAAGGGTTCCGTTTTTTCCTTTTGAGGTACGGAACCCTAAAAAGTAGCTACATAGTAACTAGGTACTTAAAAGCTACACATATAAAGCACGGTTCTGTCGATACCTACACAAAATATTGTGGGTACGTGGTTACAGGGTCGACAATGCGTGCGTGATACCGGTAACCACTTACCATCAAAAAAGGCCGTAAGCTTGATCGCCACCGTCCGTGTTATAAAAAAATAAAAGATAAAAGTAATTCACCGACTAAAATATTGAAAGTTAAATTCTATCGTAAAGTAAAAGTTGTCAGTGGTTTTACACCTTCTGTGTTATACAACTAATAAAAAAAATGAAAATCCTGCTAAGACTATTAGAACTGCAAAGGATGTAAGAGTACATGATTATCTGGATGTCTAGATGTAAGGATGTCTGGATTTATGTTTATTACTCTTTCACGCAAAAACTACTAATGCCCGGTTCCAATAATATGTTACGATTCGTAATATGTCAAAAATTATTATCCGTTTTTCTCCAACTGACAATGAGTCTGGAACGGTTTTAGCTTACGCCTCGTGTAATTCATTATTATCGGTAAATAAAAACGAATCGTTTTTAAAAAATTGAAACCGGGCACAAACAGATTTGGATGAAATTCGGTACGTAGAGATATAGCTACCTACTTTTAATCTCAAAATTGTGTGTTTCAAAGTTACAAAAGTATTTTTTGGAACAAGCTCTTATTTTTAAGCACTGAAAATAATTTTGTTTAAAACTAAAGGTTCCAAGCACACTAACAGACAGCGAGGAGTGTTTGTTTCCTACTATATAGTGAAGTTAGTTGAGTAAAATGTAAAATAGTGCATTGCAATAGTGCATGTAAAAGAAAGAAAGTAAAAACAAAACTTATTTACAAAAAATATGTTAAAAAATATATATGTGTATAAACCAAGTAGGTTCGGTTGGGGTTGGCCACGCCTGGATTTCGTACCGGCACGGTAAGTTTCCATTGTAACTCAACTTGAGCTAGTTAACTCAGCTATTTCGCCAAATTGGATGATTGGTTAATAACACCTACTTATCTCTAGTAAGTATGTAGGTACACCTAATAAACCACATTAGTTTGCGAATTACTGATCCACCTACATGAATTTGGATATAAATAGGATGTACTAACAGTTTTGTTTACTATTGAATAACGATGAAAAGGAGAGAGAGAGAGAGAGCTTATTTAACTACCTATTTATTTAAACTGAGATTAACTACCTACTATCTTATGGGCATGGAAAGGTTGTTACCTTCACAGATAATAGGTATTATTGGAATCAGGTAGACTGATATTTAATTAGTATAATACTGGAATACTCCGTTTGGACTACCTACATACATTAGTTAACTTCTCTAGGGTATGAATATCAGAAGGCAGAACTTTCCTGGTACTCACACATTCATTCGCAACCTCTTGAATTATGATGAAACTTGCCTTTCAGAAAAGAATGCTAGAGGAACGATGTCGTGGACCGATGAATTACTTGTTAGATTAGGTAGAGACAATAAGACAATTTTACATAGGTACTTTACATAGACTATGAATGGATTTTCAACCATAAATTCTACTGCTGAGCACAGGCATCTCAAGAAAGCGACGGAACAGGTAATACTCATATATACTTTGAAAATTTTACTAAGTAGGTAAGTACCTACCTAAATGTATGACCCTTGTACTCCATTTCTATATTTTTGAAAATTAATCTCTGTCTCGAAAACGACTAAAACGATTTGGCTAACTTTGAAATAAATATAAAGTTAACTTGAGGGGAGGAAATATTTTAAAGTTAAACAATATGGAACTGCGATTAGAGCCTTGTAAAATATATTTAAAAAAAATTGAAACTGATGATAATGTTATTCCATGACGATAAAATGAATTCTATATTGATAAAGGTATTATCACTGCATAATGATTCCTCTCACATTCATAACTATTACATACTTATGTTGCTATGCCTAAACAGGTTGTAGGTATCACATTCATGACACACAGTAAACACTTTGACTTTGAAATATTAAATAATTCATAGGCAGAACGAAATTCACCGGGAACAGCAAATTTTACTATGAAATGTCCAGGTATTTCTGCGATTAGCAAACAAAAGGTCCGGCGATTGTTGGTAGAGTCGAGGGTCGCGGTGCCTACTTGAAATTTAATGACAATGACACAACATAGTTTATTTGCTATATTGTCATTTTAGAACTTTCAAAACCACCAGACAATTATGGTCTTAATAAATGAACTAATAGGACATTTTGGGAAATATCACTTCTACCTATGCCTCTTGATATTCGCAAACAAATTCGGAGTCGCTTTTCATCAGATGGCTATAATATTTCTGGCTCCACCGGCACAGTATCATTGCTTGAACAACGAGACTTGTTGTGAAAACCCAGTATATGATAAAACCAAGTATACTAGAACCATAGTGACAGAGTGGAATTTGATTTGTGAAAGGATTTGGTTGAAGGACCTGACACAAACGTTCTTTCAATTCGGTGTTTTGATTGGAAGCTTGATCTTTGGCATAGCATCAGATAAGTGCGTTTAAAATACCTATGCATATGAGTTGAATAAACGTTTACTGTTTAAGATTTAAATATATTATACTTTTTTACAGATTTGGTAGAAGACCTACATTAATCATATCTGTAATTATGGATGTGTTTTTTGGTGTCATGTGTTCATTTCTTCCCGATTATTGGAGTTTCACCATCATAAGAATGGGTTTAGGTTTTGCTATTGGGGGAATTATGGTGATTGGTTTCGTAGTATTAATGGAATACGTTGGAACCGCGAAAAGAGATCTCGTATCAGCTCTGTTCCATGTGCCGTTCGCATTAGGATTTATTGTACTGGCTATTTTTGGATACTTGTTAAGAGACTACATGTATTTTCTCCTGGTTATATCGATGACAAATGTTATACTGTTGGTGTATATTTGTATATTACCTGAAACGCCAAGATGGCTACTTGCTGCGAACAGGACCAATGAGGCCATTGCTTTGATGGAGCGTGTAGCGAAAATGTTAGTTAACCATTTTTTCTAGTAAATTTTTACGTTACCCTTTGTATTTTACGTAAGTATATTATGTATGTGACAAAATTTTAATGAAACTTGTAGTACCTGCACTGTACCTCCGCGGTGATTTTTTTATGGTATGGTACCTACCTACCACTAAAATTGTACGAGTTGCTATCATTTTCCAAATATCTAACGGGCTTTACCCACGTCCGGAAAAAATGTTACATTTTCTTATCACAGTTTCGTATTTTTTATTTCAGAAACAAATTGCCCATTGATGAAATCCAAAGCAAAATTGAGTTCTATCAACTAGAGCATCGAAGTAGTTATCACACCAAAGGATCATTGATTGATTTATTCAGGACACCGAATATGAGAAAGAACATTATGGTTATGTCATTCACTTGGTTCGTGTGTAGTTACTGTTTCTACGGGATGACGTATTACATAAGTCATTTGACGGGAGATGTTTACGTGAACGTTGTGGCCAGCGGCTGCGTTTGCCTTTGTGCATCTTTGATTGCAATACCACTCATGAAATTTTTTAAACGCAAAACGTTGATTGTTTCCACAAATCTCGCAACAGGATTCTGTTTGCTGACGATTGCCGTTATCCCTGAAGGAAAGGCGTCTCTTGTATTAGGTATTATTGGAGTTCTGTTCAGCTACATGATATTCGTCATTATATATTTGTATTGTACTGAAATGTTTCCGACTGTAGTCCGAAATGCTGCTATCGGCATCTCGTCGATGATGGCTCGGTTCGGCTCCATGATGGCTCCCTTCATAGCTGATTTCCGACCATACGGACAATGGTGTGCTCCTGTTGCTTTTGGAATATTTCCGCTGATATGTGCTTTACTATGCCTACTTCTACCGGAAACAAAAGATTGCGAATTGATGGTCACTCTTGAAGAAGGAGAAGAATTTGGGAAAAGACAACCAAGAGGCACCTCTCAGAGGCAAAATACGAAGTTATCATTCGAAGTAACTTAATATTTGAATTCGTAAAACAATAAATGAATGTCATTAAAATTGTGATTTTTCAAAACATTGAATTACATTAATGCAGATCAAACTTCACCTTTGACATTTTAAATTGACCTACAACCTTCGAACAACATAGGCTTCTGAACCTCTCGAAGCCTATATCGCGTAAAGTAACCACAGTGGTTCTAAATTTGTCTTGTAATTTTTAATCTGAGCACGTGTCGTCGAAGCTCGTGTTCCATCACTGTTATCTAATAAAGACAGGAGTTAGTCTATATTTATTGAATAAGGGTTCAAGAGCTGGCACGTTATAATAGGGTTTAGTGGGTCACGTAGGGGCTCTAATCTGCGGCGCAGTTGTGGGGCTTCGCCGCTGGCCAGCCAGTGCGAGCTGGGGACGCCATGGCGGCGGGGCTCCTGCTCTGCACCGCCTGGTATTACACCATTCTCGCTGGTAAGAATTTTTTGCTTAGTCTAGACGCCAAATCTTTTGGAATAAAGTCTTCGGTCTTTATTTTTAAGCTTTGATTTATTAGACATGAAATGAAGAGATTCCTCAACGGTAGTAATCAATTCGAAAAGTTCTGTCTGGCCATAAGATTGGTATGTATTGTACTGGATCCTGGCTTTACTCGATTCAAGTCATTTTCCACTAGCACGGAATTACTTATTAGAGTGAATGGTTTTTGATAAAAAATTAAGAATATAATATTTCAAAAATGTGTATCAGGATACTTATTTTTCAGGGTTTTACACACTTTACTGCCCCGTTCTATACATTATGTTTTTCAATCACAATTGGTATCGAAAAGTTGCTGACCTTCTTTTTGCGCTATGGGAACTTTATCCAGTCGTAAGTAACAGCATAATTAATAGTATGACTTTACAAATACATATAAATGGGTGGTTTTAACATCTTATACTTTATTTGTCCAGGCTTTGTTTCAATGTTGCTGTAATACTGAGTTGCATCACTATGGAGATTATGTAAATCCAGATGAAAAAACAATAATAGTTATGAACCATCGCACAAGGGTAGATTGGAATTATGTATGGATTGCCCTGTACCACGCCTCTCAAGATCCATCAAAGACCGAAGTATGTATTTGTAAGGAGAATGCATTAACTAGACAAAACAATGATATATTTGACGTATTAGCAGGAGGCAAGTCTAAAATAAAGTTTGTTTTGAAAGATGAACTAAAAGCAGTTCCGGGATTGGGTAAGTGGAAAGTTGAAATCTGTAGGATGCTAAATGATACGCCAACAAACTATTCGGAATTTGTCAATCTACTGCAAGCAACGCCGATTGGATGAAATACAAGTATGGTGCGTTACCAGGCAATTAACAATATTTACCATTTCATGTGTGAAATTATTTCTTATTGAAAACTACCACCTACTGGTAACCATTTTAGAAAGAGTAAATCAATAGTTTCGTTATTAATTTGGTAAACATAAGACGATATGGACCTACCTTGAAATGAAGGTAAAAGAAGGTTTGAATTTTTTTAGCTTTGAATGGATTCCGAGTAAATATTTTAATTTAACTTGTCATAGGTTGGATAATGCAGTTGAACTTCTTCCTTTACGTAAAAAGAAATTGGCGTGAAGACCAGCTCAGTCTGGCTCAATTCGTTGACTATTACAAGAGGCTCGATTACCACTACAGGGTAATTCTTTTTCCCGAGGGCACGGATTTGAGCGAGGACAATAAGAGACGTAACGAAAAATATGCTGCAGCTAACAACTTATCGGTAAGTTTGTAAGTATGTTTTACCAATTTCGTGAAAATAGCGATGAAGACTGGGAAAAAAAATATATATATTTAGTTCGTCGTCGGTTGGTATTCAATAATACATTGAATTATTTACTTCAACAAATGATGATGATACAGCGCATCAAAGTTTAATGGTCGGGTGTGTTTACGTCACTTATACGTAAAAACTATAGAAGAAGTGACGTCGCGCTGAATGCCATGTATCTTAGTATATACATTTTAGTTTGCATGTAAAAGATGAGATATGTACATACATATCTTGTATTTTTTGTACTGATGAACCAAACAGAAAAAAATATTCATCTTTTCTATTTGTGGTTTACATATTTTTTAACATAGCAAATCTTCAATGATTAAAAATGACTTGAACTTATACATTAACCGCTTGATTATTTGAAATGCCTACATTCTAATCGCAAGTGTAATCACGATCTTTTGTATTCGTGGAATGATTAAGAAGGACAGTTAGTTATTTAAATAAGTAGATGCTTTCCGTGTCTTTTTAAGTATTATTTACTTTTACTTATTTATTTGTTAAAATTAAATAGTTACATTCATACTGTTAGTAAGCTATTGCCTATTCTGTGCTATTGTTGTCTGTTTCATATAAACTTATGTACACATTCTCAATTAGATAAGATCGTATGTATGAACGCTTTCCTTAACGATAGGCCTTATAAGAGTTTCTTGATTGACTTTTTGAGCTGTAAAGAAATGTACTGTTGGCTTTTTCTTTGCTTTAACAAAATTATAATACGCCAAGAGCCGGATCACCATATCCCCTGTATTTCCCTTAGTTACTAATTTGAGTAATCACTGTCCTTAGGCCTATATTAGGTATTGCAGAACTTCATTTATTACATTTTACATTCCTACTGAGCAGTAAGTATATCTTTCAGCGTTACTCATTCGTCCTACACCCTCGAACAACGGGATGGGCAGAACTCTGTTCACGCCTGCGCAGTGCTGGCCTGGCTTCAGTATATGACGTTGCAGTTGCTTATGATACTCCTGCGCAGACTGAGGGCGACTTGGTGCGCGGGCCACACCCCAAACATGTCCACTTTTATTTTAAGCGGTAAGTCTGAAAGCAGTCCTTATTGGTTATAAACCAATTGAGGAAGTAGTCCTCTCAATAGTTAGTCATGGTGAAGCTAAGGCAATTCTGTAGAGTGATAGTAACCATTCCATGTTTAATTAATCTGAACAATATTTCCAAAACTGCCTGCTCATAAATTTAGAGTGTACTTTATTATAGGATGAAGAGAAATGAGCTAAAATTCACTGCAAGTGCGATGGAGAGGCCTAGGAGTTTTTCTAGATGATATACTCAGGAATAAGGACATCCGTAGCTTACCTAAAGTCAGATAGTATTCAGAATTGCAAAATTGAAGCGTAAATGGGCCAACCATATAAATCAATTCAGTTCAATTTGGATCAGAACCGCTTTTGGATGATGACGATATAAATAGAAAATAGGCCGCTTCCAATATATTTTTTCTTTATATTGGAAGGTATATATTAATTTATTATAAAATTTGGACCAAGAAAATGAATTAGAATAAACTCATGGAACATCTACAAAGTACCGGAAACGCAGCACTGGATGGAGCAATGGATCTAAGCAGGTTAAAGCCGATGGAACGAACGACTTAGGGGAGACCTAGTTTAGAAGCGGACGTTCTTTCGCTGAACTTGTGGCTGAACTGATGATGAATTATGAAGCTCGCTCTATAAGCCAACCAATTGTAACAAACTAACTGTAAACGTTTGGTTAACTGTGTGTTGATAAAAGCAAATAGTGGAATTCCTGAGTTATCCAAAATAGTTTAAACAAGGAAACTTAGTTCCGTAAAAAACCTATTCAATGAGATGTTGCCCAAAAATTTAAGACATGAAGGTCTACAAATATTTGTCTAAATTCTACTAGCAGTACCACTGTTAAATAATGCACTTACGAATGATGCGTCTTGTCATTCTTTCAGATACCCGATAGAACAGCTTCCTCGTCAGGAAGAGGAACTACGTGATTGGCTCAACAAACGCTGGAGTGATAAAGAGCTGTGTTTGCGCAAGTTCCACACTGATGGTAATTATAAATATCTTGCTTACGAAACCTTACACGAATTTTGGAACGTGCTATTTTCGAGATGTTTTGAGTATGTGACTTTCTAGCTAGACATTACTACCAGGAAAATGAATGTTTGTGACTGGAAGAGTAAAAGAAGAGCAAAAGATACGTATTAAAAAATATCTTCCGACCTTTTTACCATTCTCGGAGTAAGTACTTTTCGGTTATAAATGCCGCAAACAGTGATCGCATCTAATAAAGAAACCTAAGTATCACGTATTTACAACGTACTTACTCATAATATTATAATCGTAATTTATAACTTTATATGTATTACTATATATCTACATTGGAATATTTGCATGCGCTGGTCTCAATACTGCATATAAAAGAAAAAGGTTTTATCTACTTATTTGACAATACTAGATTAGATAAAGAAGTAGGTATTGTCATTGTAATAGATTAAGGAATGTTAGTTATTTATACCTATTGCTCCAGTAAAGTTGAGATAAATGAGTTTAGAAATGTAGTCCTTACAATTTACTAAGGAACTGTTGATAGAAAATTTTGTTACAGGTGTTTTCATAGACCCATCTTCGAGGAAGTATCCCGTGGAACGAGTGCCCAGGTCAATGAGCGTGGCTCTGGCAGCCTTCGTATTTTGGAGCATTGTCGATGTGGTGTTTACTTACGCATTATTCACCAGCGGATTATTCCAATTTTGGGTTATTTACCACAGTTTACTTTTCATTTTCGTCACTAGATACTTTGGTGGGTTTCATAATATTCAATATAAACTATTGAATAAAATTAAGTAAGTAGTGGTTAACTAGCTCGCATGATAGTTAATAGGAATTTTAGTGTGGAAATTTCATAAAGATGTTTGTGAATTCTCAACAATGCCAAAGGTTCATTATGATATATAGTTTTCTGTATTAAGTAAGTGTTTTCTGTAGTAAAATGTAAAAGTAGAACAGTTATAGGTATTTATGGGAACTTAAGTGTGAACTTAATGAAATTTATAATAAAGATGAAAATAGTTTTGCTCATTTTATGGTTTTAACTGTTTTTTGTAGTTACTTCCTGTGTGAGGTCGGTGGTTAAAATAAGAAATTAATGTTTCTTTTTGTTTCTGTTTATTTTTGTTAATAATATTATTTCTTCTTGGTGACATGATTGAAAATATTTCAACTTAAAATATTTACACATTACTTTACCTATCACTCTTAGCTATGTATCACTAAGTTGATGCCCAAATTAATATCTTGTTCTTTGTAAATATAATTATTTAATTTCATTGTTAATAAGTTTATACGAGACTAAAAATGTTCCCTCCATTTGTGTAAATATAAAACACATCTGCGTTGAAAACTTGCACTCAGAATTATATTTTTACATTGTAGTTTCAACATCGTTTCAACGGTGTATTTGCATTTAAATTATAATTCTTTATCTATTTTACGTACATAACTCTATCTACATAAGAACGAAAATAATAAATGTCATCAAGACACCTTCTTTTGTAGTTGAAGGTAGTTGTGTACGTACATGTGTATGTAAACATGTCTCTGATTGTCACATAAAATAAATAATGAATAGCAAGTACGATCAACAGCAAATTATAGTAAAAACTTGGAGTTTCATAGTAGCTCATATTATCTCAAATCCCATAAGGGTTGTACAAAGGCTAAAATGTATAGTCTTTGACTTTGACTGTACCTACTAAACATATCATAATAAATCATTATAATCATACGTTACATTTCCGTTTCTGTTTTTTCACGAGGTTTCTCTGTTTGTTCAATAGTATTTAATAATGTTGTGTTCCTAGTTTCCGGTAGTAGGCAACAGAGAATGGCAGCGCCAAAAGCCATTGCACTGAACACTAAAACCGACGCCCACTCTACTCCTATATCCACCACGAATGGTGCGACGAAACCCCCGATACGACCAAACATTGACGAAAATCCCATTGCTGAATTCCTAATAACTGTAGGAAATACTTCAGAAGTAAACAGGTACACCTGGACAAATGAGGTGTACGCTCCTATCTGCCCTATTATGGCAAAAGTTAAGATCAATGATTCTAAGTTGCTTGGTATGAATATCATCACGATCAACGATACTGCTGCTACACTAAAGCTAGTCATCACACTGACTTTTCTTCTCAAATGTAATGTAGCAAACACAACCAACACAAGGCCTGGTATAAGACATATCGCTGACAACATCACGTTCAGATACAAATTACCTTGTAGGCGACCTATATACTGATTGATGCCGAAGAATGTATGCGAGCAGAACAACCACACAAAAGCGGTGATTATGGTGTAAAGTCGTATTTTTGGTGTTTTGAATAAATCCAATAACGATCCGGTTTGCTGTTCGTTTCTCATCATTGATTCTTCTTTAATTTTATCGACAATAGCTTCAATATTGTCGGTAGGACGATTATTTCTGAAAAAAGAAAGCAAAATTTTTTTTTTAATTAAATGAATTTACTTGACGAAAAATAATGACAAAAAGTTTTATCAGCTTGTGTAACACATACTTCTTTGCTATGTTGGTAAGTAAGGCGACAGCTTCTTCCTTTTTATCCACTGTTATGAACCAGCGTGCAGATTCGGGTAACAACCAATAGTAAATAACCACAAGCAACCAAGGAACTGAGGTAACCAGTTGCAAATTTCTCCAGTCTCTTACGAAGTATGCAATAACTGGAAGCATGAAATAGCCGAAAACGTAGGAGATCTCATGCAGTCCGATGATGTAGGGCCTGAAGGACTTTCCACTTAGTTCGATCAGTAAAACGTAGCAGCAAAGCATTGTGCCTCCAAGGGCGGTGCCGATTAAAAACCGACAGGCCAAAAACATCCAAAAGTCTATTGAAAACGCTGAGACCATGGCAAAGAGAGCTTCACACACCAATGCAAGCAGCACTGCAAGTTTGCGTCCATATCTGAAAGAAATATAAAAAATATATATGAATCTAGAATATGCATTATAGTATATGTGTCGCAGTCATCTGGTTTAATCAGCTATTTGATTGGATCACTAGCGCGTTCATTGAATGACGACGTTTAATTGAATGACTAAAGGACAACTCGTCAAATTGTTTAATATAACGTTCAACTTCTTGACTGAACGTCATTTAGCATAGTCGTTGAATGGGATATAGCTGACAGACATGACATAACACACCTTAATAAGATTTTTTAATATGTTTTAACAATTTTAAGTCTTAAGACAATTAGGCTAAAAAATATTTTTTTACGAATACGTCACTTTATATCTCAATTTCACTCTAAAAATTATCAACACAGTGCTATTCGATTATATCTGTACCAGCTGTTTGACGCCATCTTTATTTTGATGAGCACTAACGCCGCAGTGGAAAAAAAATGAACTAAATTACAATCACCTGACTGATTACGTCCGCTATGTTCAAAGGGCTTTGTTACAATCCGCTAACTTGTTGGACGTTCAGTGAGTCTTATTCATTCAACGTTCGGCCTAGTCATTCAATTAAACGTCGTCATTTAATAAACACGCTAGTGATTCAATCAAATAGCTGTTTTAACCAGATGACTGCGACATATGCATCCATTGTAATGTAATTTCTAAACTTAATTCATGTATTAACTTAGCTTTTCATAATTCCATATTTTTATATTAACCTAGGTAACTAACTATGATCCCTGTTTATAGTTTGACATAGTACCTACTTACTATTTTTTTTACAAATTTCACAATTAAACTACAGAGATGTTTTTTAATTTGATTTAAATTATATGTTTCGAAAGTATCGGAAGCGTAATAAAGTGCAATCAATTTGTAATGTTACTAAATGTTCTTTTACTCATGGGTTTAATGAATTGTAAATTAAGTTATATTTTCAAAATAATTACACAAATTTAATAATAGAACCCACCTATCCGAAACGTAGCCATAAAACAAACTGCCTGCCAATATTCCTACTTGAAGCATGCTCTGTGCTAGACTAGCTAGCGGTCTTCTGTCACAAATCAAATTGAACTCTGTCGTGACAGACGTGGCGATTGTACTTCTGTCAAATTCTGGATTCCGACAAGGACATACGTTGGTCGCATTTTGCGCTCCTTCATCTAAGCAAATGTAATCCGTATTTGGGAGTAAAAACACAACATTAACCAATTGGAATTCCGCTGGCAAACGTCCAATGGTAATTAGCACCAGGATCCATGTTTGATACTTTCCAAACCGGCCAATCACTGTTTCTATGGCATCTTCAGATGTCATTTTTAATCACAGAAATTTCAATTAATTAAATATTTATTTTAGATTTTGAGGCTGTACCCAACGCTTTCAATTAGGCACATTTACTTAACTATACACTATCGTCGAACAATTTCTATTACACTGAATAAAATTTATTCACGCACTGCGTTACAAGGTCAATTAACGATTTTAAGTCTAGTTTTACTACTTTTGATAATGCTTGCGTTTTCTATCTTCATTTATACAGATAATGACTTCGATAAAAATCAAGTGGGAACTGGCGTCCGTTCTTTTCCTTACACAGTTTCAAACTAAGAAATACGACGATAAACATGTTATAATACCATCTCCATATCCGGATTTGGTTGGTTATTGTGACGTCTTTTATCGTACATCTTACTGAAACATGAATGAGGTTGCCTTAAAGGTAGGTAGGTAAGTTGCATAAATTTTACAAGTCATTTTCCTTTTTTGTCATGGTTATTTTTTCATAACAATCTGGGTTTTTAAATACGAAAGAATGAAACAAATTCATAAATAAAACTGTTTAATGCATATTATGTATTTTCTTCTTAATTATCACAGCCTATAAATAACATATATTTTCATATTCTAGTTAGACTTACACAAATTAATGATAATAGAGAAACATGTCTTATGTTAATTTATATTATACCTACATATTATATTTAAATACAACACTTGCGATCACTGGTTTTTCAAATAATTATGAAACCCAGGTTATGGGGAAACAAAAAACTGCATTTTTTCAAAATCGCATTATGTAGGTAAATGCAATAAATATACTCTATGTCACACTGGCACCCATATGTAGTACAATTCTTATTTCAGATATAAAACTTATCTAGTTGAGACATTAAAGGAACAGAGAACAACCTAATGTTGATGTTATAAAATAACAATAAAAAGTGGGCGCAATTAAAATTTCGTCATAAGTAACCAATGAATTAGCTGTTTGTTAAAACAGTTGATTTGAAACTCTCTTTTCCTTTTCCTTTTGAGATCTAATTGCGATGCTTAAATTATGTTTAAAGTATGCTATGAACTGCATATAAAAATAACGCGGAAGATAACAACATCCTAGATGCATTGTACAGAAGTTGCGGGTCCGAGACTTCGTAGTTCTATTTTGAACAATTGTTTTTGCTAACAAAGGTTTTCTGGAAGAGATTGCTCTCTAGCAATAAAACCGCCTAAATTGTACTTGAATATGTCTGTAAAACCAATTTCTGTAAATTTTTTTGTGCAATAAAGTGTATTTATCTATATATCTAACAACTTACGCGTTTTTATAATTCCACACTACAATTTCCTTTTTAATAAAATTGAGATCATGAGCTAAAAGGAAATTGGCATTATTTTCCTACAGAAATATTTCAAAGGAACGAAATAGTGTGTAAAAGCTTCAGCCGCGAAGTTTAAATTACGGAATATTTAGTTTACAAAACAGCAAATTCATAGGTACAAACCTACAATCAACTCTTACAAGGCACTTTTGAATACTTTGATTAAAATTAAAATTAACTAATTTGTAGCCTCATTTGGCCTAACTTGGATGTAGAGCCTACACCTCTCCCTCTTCTAAAGTGTCAGGGAGTTTCTTGCCTCGCGTGTCTGGTAACAAGACGCAAAGGCCGGCTCCAATTAAAGGAACTATACCAAACGCGAGAGGTGGGAACCACGGCATTGTCTTAGAGAGAGTAGCTACAAATGGGGCGATCATGGAGCCTATTCTAGCTACAGTTGAGGATAGCCCAACGCCAGAGTTCCTCACGACGGTTGGGAATAATTCGCCGGCATAAAGGTAGACGGTGGCGAAGGAAATGCTCATTCCCCACAGACCCATGCAGCCGAGAGTGAGATTGCTTGCGCTGGAGTGAGGTACCACGGTGATGAGCAGGCAGCTGAGGCCGGTCACACAGTTTGAACTGATTAAGGTAATCTTCCTACCGAGGATTCTGTTGGCGTATATAGAGACAAGAGTGCCTGGAACCTGAAAGCAAAACTCGTATTATAAACTTTCCATCAAATATGAAGTGATAATAATTTATACATCAGTGTTATCGTCATTTGGAATTTGAACTTTTGGGGTATAACTGGTAATGATAATGAGGTCAATACATTTATTTAACCAGACAGTAAAAAGATAAAAATTGTATCTATACAGCGAAATTAAATCGAACTAAAATAACTTATCTTATAACAAAAACATTAAACAAAGACGGGTTTTATTTGGCAGTGTTATTTAAAATTAAATTTGAACATTCTCCACCCATAAGTTACCAAAAAGGCCCTAATTTACTAGCTTTAGGTAAGCTAGTACCCACTAGGTAGGTACTAATCTAAGTATGGTACCTACCAAGCCCTAGTAGATATTATGTAGTCAATTATTACCATGAATTCTGAAAGTATTATCGTATCACGCTTGTCTCCCATGATAATCGATACAGTGTCCCCTCTGGGTTCGGAGGTCAGACGGTAATGATTATATTGTAATAACAGGCCATTATTGCAACATCAGAAATCTAGATCTAGCGCGGATATCCTGAACTAAACCAAAAGTCGATTTCAGAATTTTGTAGACCCATGCAGAAAAGGGCGTGTAAGTTCTCTTATATGTTCATGTAAGGCTCCCAATGTGGGAAAAGTAGTTTCTGCTGGAAAAAGTAGGTCAAGTAGGTATCTACTTGTCCTCGATGGGATTCTTGAACTAATGTTTTATGAGAAGAAATACATGTGGTTTTAACTTTATCGTTTTACTCCCCGAAAGTCGTCACCAGGACTTGCAGAAATCATATACATCTAGCTCCGAATTCTAACTCAGTATTTTGCCATTCCGAATAATGTAGCTGTACATAAAGGGGAAATATTTTTCCAGTAGTTTTGAGTTTATTCGTTATTAATAAGAGAGTATACAATAATACAAATCTGTTTCCTATATTATGATAAGCTTGTTCTGTAATTTGTAACTTTATGATTTTGGGGAATGTTTTAAATTATTTCGTTTTAAAGTTTTAAGGTCTCAAACATATCGTATCAAATATTTTACCAAGTTTTATCAAAATAATATAGGTTTGAACGATAGACAAATGAGGAAAATTAATTTTATTCTTGGATTTTTTACCTGTATAGCGGCAGAAATAGCGACATTGGTAAAGATGTTTCCAGACACGTGGCCGATGTACTGTGAGACGCCGAAGAAGCACAAGCCGCACACGAACCAGTTGAAGCAGATGGCGATGGTGCGCCTGCGCAGCCGCGGAGTGCGGAACAGCGCCACGATCGAAGCATGCTCCTCTGATTTGTTGGTCATCTGCACGGTCAGTTTCTGGGCGGAGGATTGAATGCCTTCCGTGGGAAGGCCGTTTCTGGAAAACAAGGTAATATAGTCAGTTCACGGGATGTTATTAATGTTTCCTAGATATCTTCTAATACCTACTATCTAGAATAAGATGGTAATAGAATTACACCCAGAAACATTGTCACGTTGTGATACAGAAACCCGAAACAACGACGACACCACCAACATTTACACTCGAGACAATAAAGCTAATTTTCTACATTGAGCCGATAGGGAATCGGACTCGGACTCAAGAGATAGTGTGACGCTAAAGTCCGGTCCGCTCGGCTGTTGGCTATAGAGTCATTTAACGTATAAGGCATTTATCCTGCCTGACTAACAAGTCATATTATATTTATTTCATCAGAGTCAACATTCGATTTTTCGATTGCTTTGCCAAGCGCAGGCTGGGGGGTGCCATGATCATTAGTGCTACTGCTAAGCTTACGCAATGTGAAGGAAAATTGCGTGTTACCTTTATAATTAATATTCTTAAGGAGGAAACCTTTGACAAGTTGACTATTCATTTAAAATTATTATAAATTTTAATAGGAATCTAGTTTAAGCCATCAACTTAAAGTGGTAGAATGTAACAAAGTTTCCTGTGTATGTGTTTAGATGGAAATGTCACTTATGTTTGACTTAGCGGCTCGCTGCGGCTTTGTACCCGTATTATCTCAGTTTTTTCCACATTTTCCTCTGCTTTAGCTCCCATTAGTTGCCACGTGATACTATATAGCCTAAAGCCTTCCTTGATAAATAAACTATGCAACACAAAAATATTTTTTCTAATCGAACCATTATTACCTACTACTATTAGCGCGTTCAAACAAATAAACAGAGTCTTCAGCTTTATAAAATTAGTATAGATTATATTTGAATGGGAATCATTGTATTATTATATATCAGTATTATTTATTAATGAAATAGGTAGGTAATTACCTTTTAGCTGCAGTTTCCATGATAGTTGCTGCTTCATCAGCTTTACCGGCAGTCAAAAGCCATCTTGGCGATTCGGGCAGTAAAAAGTAGTAGGTGAGGAACAAAACCGATGGCAGCGATATTGCGAGTTGGAACATGTGCCAATCCCGTAGGTAGTAGCCGAAGAGTGGGAGCGTCAAGTGTCCCAGATTGAATGGCACTTGGTAGAGGATGCCTACGGTTTCCCTGTACTTAGCACCAATCAATTCCATGGTGAGTACGAAACTGGTGACCATTGTGCCGCCTGTTGCGACAGCGAGAAGGAAGCGAAGCGCCGTGAACATGTACCAGTTGACAGAGTACGCTGTGGTCACTCCGGATATCAGCTGCAGGAATACTGCTGCAAGGAATGGCATACGACGTCCGTATCTGAAAAAAGTGGTAAAGTTAAGTTATTAGAAAGTTGATTTTTTCGTCTTAATACGTTGTTTAAAGATAAATAGGAAATGAATGAGAGTATGCTTGTGATCTGCCTATAACAAAAGCAATCTCTGAGACAAAGTTTATATTGGATTTATTGATCGTGCGTATCTAGATAATTTCACAGATGGCAAATGACATTCAAATTGTGGTATAGATGATATTCTCTGATTGAAAGAGTAAGCCATGTACCTATGTAAATAGTATTAGGTCCCAAAAATCCATTTTAATTTTTTTTATTTTTATAGGGTGAATGAGAGGCAGTCGTCTGGCAAAGGTGCCTACCCACGATAGTTACTAATTGTTACTGTCGTGGGTAAGTTTACATAACGAGTGACAAGTGCTAACATCCAATTGAATGATTATAAATTACCAATCATTCAACTTAAGGAGGGACAAATATAGAACGGTGTGTCCTATAAAGAGGCATTTGCTAAAGTAATCCATCCGGAACCGATTGTGATTTCGTCTTGTAATAGCGCACAGGATGCGCCAATTTATTCGGGGTGCGGTACTAATATAGCGTGTGTGTGAGCGCTTTCAATGATACTTAAGGAACTGACCTGTCTGATAGATGCCCGAAGACCATATTTCCGACGAGAATGCCAAGCATAAAAAATGTTTGTGTGAGATTCTTCAGCCATGCCTTGTCACACACAAGATCCCACTGAGAGATTATAGTCTCGTGGAAAATACTGTTATCGTATTCATAGTTGGTGCAATTGTCGTGGCAAACGTTATCGAAGTCGTCTGTGGACTCGTATGAGGAACATGTGAAGTTCGTTGGGGGTGCGAGGAAGATGATGCTCATCTGATGCCATGCCACTGGAAACTTGACGAGAAATACGACGAAGCATATCCATATCTGCCACTTTCCGATGTTTCCTATAAGTTTTGTGACCGGATCTTCCCCAACTTTTTGGTTTTCAGCGTCCTTTGTTTCGTTGTCCAACACTAAAAAAAATATTATCATAAGTAGGTATACCTTCTTACGGAAATTTCGGTATACGCCGCCTAAGATATAAGGATGGAAATCCCCGCTCTGTTGATCATAAAAGCGAACTGGCAAGTTTTTGCTATCGTCTAATTAGCAAACGATTAACATATGTGACATCATTATATAACAACGACGTGTATGTATTTTAACTCATTCAACTATAAAAAATATCAAGAATACATTTAATTGTTAGGAAGATGTGCGTAGATATGAATTTTACAATGTGAATTTAAAATTACCTTTAATACTATTATTAATTAAACGTAACACATTTATTAACTGGTAATCAGCAAAATCAGCATATTTTTATGTAGATAATTTATCGTTTTTCTTCAATTATAATGAGGAAATGCAGCATTGTTAATTAGCCTGAGGACAGATGCTTAAATAAAAAAAATTCAAAAGTTGAAAATTGTGTGTGAGTGAACACACGTTCCTAGAGCCAGAAATATTTTGAGGTGATCTTCTTGATAACCCGCTAGATAATATTTTAACATTTTCATTTATGTCATGTCTACACTAGTCCATCGTTTTTACCCTTCAACTATTAAATTATATTCATCGTTCTTTTGGTCTCATGTAGGATTCATGCAAATTAATATAAATAAAATGGAATACATTAACAATTATAGCTAATTGAAAATATATTTGTATTAGAGACAGTATTGTTAGGTATATATAAAAAAAATTGCAAACGAAATATAATCGTATCTTATTTTCACTTGCCGTTAATTCATAAGCTTAAACTTCTGCACTAATGCATGTTAAGGAGTCCTTTGATTACACACCACTAACATGTCTAGATACTGTTACTGACTATTCTTAAGCTAAAGGCAACGGTCGTAAATACAGACAGTGTCTCTTTAGAAAATGTGAAAGTAGCTTCACCGATATGTTAATAATCTTCTTAAACAAGCATCTAGATGATTTTATAATGTTGTTATTTTGGTAATGGCTTGCCTATATTAGGATATTACTTCCAATTAACATCACAAAACTTACTTCTCTATGATATTGGTGTAGATAGAGCTGTGCGTGAATTTACTTAATTAAAAAAGTAAGTCTAGATAATCCCTATCACGACTTGAAATGCTAGCTAGCAGTCTATTATTAGTTATCAGTCAAGCATGAAGTGGAATAATGTTAAACGACTTCAAAAAGAAGTTGATTTCTTAATTTGGCTGTTTTTATATGTTCACGAAGATATCTTCGTCGTTTTTAAACTAATTTTGATGATTTGTTGGAAAGAAGAATTCTGACGAATGTGCTAATTATAAGGAAACCAAGATCTGATGATGGTATCTCAGAGAAATCGAGGGTAACCATCGTCGTCGTCGTTTTTTTTATAATTTGGTAATTTAAAGCACTATTAAATTAAAATTGGTCGACCTGATGATGGTTATGCAACCATTTGGGTTATACCTAAGTGCCATTCTAGGTCTGTAATAAAGACCATAGATTGTTAAAGGAATTTAACCTTCTTTGTTTCCTGTTCGAATTGGCTTTTCTTGTGTTTACAATTATTCAAGTGCTAGGTTTTTCTTGTGGACTATTAGCATTGAGTATGCATCGAGATATGCGTTACAGTTTCGTCAGCTAGTTAGCCCTCGACCCTGTGATACGGAGATGCGATATAACATAGTCTGTCTGCTGCGATACTTCATCGTTAAGTACAATTGACTTAATATGTCGCTTATCAGCGGCCAAGCCCCCGACCACTAACGTCTCTATTTAATTGTTTACGTTGTGTCATAACGCACATATGCATCCACTAAGGAGTACCTACACTTATTTAATTTTCACTTGTCGTTTAGCACTAATTGAATAAGATTTTTTTATAATTGGTTATATTATAACTTCAAATTAAGAGTTGAACACGAGGTAATTAAGTGTTTCGTTATATTAATTCATTAGATAAGTAATAGACTGTCTGTTAGACTAGACTCTTTAGATATTTTATGTCACTTTGGTGTGAAGTTTCGAAAACAATTATTGACATAATGTATTCGATTTGTTAATGTGATATTAAGATTTTTTTTCATGTTTAGAGTTTATTATTTTATTTGAAATTATTACTTATGTACAAAATAGCTTCGTTTGTCCTCAACCTGGCTTAATGGAAGGCAAAGATGACGCCTAAGATTGTACATGTTTGTCTAGAAGGTGTCTGTTCACTTTGACAATAAGATGTCAGGATTCTTTTATGTTTATTTGTTTCAGATAGAACCCCCTATATACTTAAACATTTGTTTAGATAATTTTACGTTAATAACGAATAAACTTGTGAGACGGCTGTTATCATTACAAATTGTTTTATTCGCATTAATTTAATTCACTATGCTAAATAACTTACATTTTAAAGTGTAGGTATAGGTAAGTAAAGCAAAGATTTGTTAGTAAGTATGAGTTAAAAATAGTAGGCAAGCAAAACAATGATAAAAAAAAACAAATTATTGCTAAATAAAAGATGTTTCAGTTCGCATTAAATCGGTTTAAAGAATATTTATTGTCTCAAGAAATTTACATTTCACTTATAAGACAATTTTTAACTTAAAAATACTTATTATAATGTAATAACAAACAGTGAGCATGCACTTAAACATAAAACTAGCATAGATACTTATAGTTTTGAGATATAAAAAAGGGTAAAAACATTTTTTTTTTCCTTAGCTACCAGTAAGTTTTGGAATTATGATTCTGATAAATATAGTTTAAGTTTATTTTTAAAACTGTTAATACATTCACTCTCCTTGATGGCTTTCGGTAGTTTGTTGTATAATTTCATTCCTTCATACATTAGATTTTGGGACCCGTACTTGGTTCTCGGAAATGGTAAGTTAATATCATCTGAATTTCTGAGTCTTTTCTTTTGGATTTGACTATTTTTCATGAAACTTATTTCTGAGTGTATACTACCTTTTAAGATTTTATATATTAGTATGCAAGTTTTGAATGAATGTAGTAGTGTAATATTCATAAGTTTTGTGTCTTTATAAAGTTGTTTAGTCGAAGTCAGATAGTCATAATGGAATAGTACTTTTATAGCTTTGTTTTGTGCTATTTGGAGATGTTTAATATTAGATGGAGCCGCATATCCCCATACTTCCACTAAATATTCTAAAAGTGGTTTAATAAGAGCGTTATAAATGTTAATTCGTACTTTTTTTGGTAAGCAAGAAACAATGTTACGCAAGGCCCCTGTTAATGAGGTGATTTTTGGTTTTATGCTATCGATATGTGTTTTCCATGTGAGTTTTTAATAGGGTAAGAATTACTTTTAATATTAGTAGGTCTTATAAGGTCAGTAGGTAGGTATAACAACGAAACTTGTCTCATTAATCAAACTCATATTATGAACGTGGAAGTTTAAATAAATAAATACATAGATTTCTATGACTCCAATGTATGGATTTGCAGTTATTTCTCGAAATAATAATCAATGGATATGGATAAATTTGTTACGCCAGATATTCGACTAACATGTAGGTTAGGTATTTTCAATCCGAAAATAGCGTGACCTGGGTACACAACTGAAACACCTATTATAGTAAGCATTTTACTTTGCAAATTCATCAACGAATATTTGTTTTTATCATAAATTGTCATAAGGTACTTGAAGCTTAATTTTTTTTTTAATGATTTACTTTTATTAACATGAAAGACATGAAATTATTATTATAATAACTCATTCTTCATTAAATATCTAATCACGAAAACTCTATAAAATACCCCATTACCTACACGTATTTGCAGTTATCAGTAAATTTACAAATAAAATTACTAAAAAAGAAACAGTATCCTTCACATAGTTTAGATTTTTCTGCTTAATAGGTACTTGTACCTACCTGGCATTCACTAACGTGAAATATTTGCATTAGTATCAGTAAGAGATAGAAATAAAATTGATGCACATAAATCGCACGTATTTTTTCTAATTAGATGGCATCACATTAGAATAAGAAAACCATAAATCTTTTATGGCTCCGAAACCAAAATAAATAACTCAAGCACTTGTGGTTAGTTATATAAGCTAAGATAAAAACCTTGCAAAATTACTTTAGGATGGCCAAATAACGTACAATTTTTTTTATTTTTAACGGTAGTTTCGATATTAAAAATAGAGCAAATAACTGACACCAGATAAACGGCGATATCTGAGGTCCTAAAAGTCAGAAAGGAAACTTGACACACATGTACTTACAATTAGACATGAATGCTTCACGAGGAACATGAACTATTGAACTGGATTGTAAACAATTTTAATTTAAGTGCAAAGATAATGTCATACCTAATAGACGCATTGAACTATGAACTTAAATTCAAGTCTGTTTAACTTGATAACGAGAGGGAAGATTATTATTTGCGTCTGATATTTTGTTTATCAATTTGTTTAGTTTTTACTGGTATAAAGCAGAACGCCGGACCTATGGAGAAAACTGACGTTCTTACTTGTATATGTATGTACTCGTTAGATTCGTGGGTTTACATTGTACATACATTACAGACAATTACGGCCTGTTCCACAATCTTCGTTAGTAAACGCTACTTGATGAACTTCACTTTTGTATTAAATTATCTAGCAAGTAGGTAGGTACATAAGGCTACTCTGAGCTTACTTGTAGATTGTAAAATAAGCCCATAGTGTCACAAAATATATGATAATGATAACAGTTAATAAATAACACATTTAGATAGGCTGAACTTAAAACTGCTAAGAACAAAACATTTAAAACAATGGTTGGAAACATATCTGCTAACTTTTCATAGGTCATAAGTTTTATTAAAAATATCTTACTTAACTACATATAATCTGTCTAAATATCAAATAATACTAATAGAAAAAAAATATGAACCATACATTCTAAGAATAATAATTAGAGACGTGGCTAAGGAACTAGTTGTATTGGGTTAGGTCAAATGCCCTTCTTCTTAAATCCTTCTTTGAAGCCACAAACCAGAAAAAATAGAAAACCAAAGCTTTACTGGGTTTACGACTTATGTGAATCCCTTATTTCAATATTAATTGATCAAATAGTTTAGAAACAAGTTAAATTATCCAAAAATCCTGATTAATTACAATCTATCATGAGTAGTTTTCATCCTTCCTCTTTACCGTTTTAGAAAAAAAAATGTTCGAATGTTTGCGGAAGTTTGTCGTTATACCTAATGTTTAAATCCTTCGAAAGTTTTTGAAAATAGATCTACTCACTTTTGGGCAATTCCTCTTGAAACTCCTAAATGGAACTAAAGTCCACACAAACCGGCGTATCGTGCTCCGAGTGAAACCTGGTGTCTGTCCGCGCGTCGAAGACGCATTGACCGCGGATGGAGTGTATTCGCTATATAGACGGACTGACTCGTCGACAGATGACGTCGCGCCCCGACTGCGTCTGATGAGAAAAGTCCGTCGCACGCAAGCTATTATATACACTTATGTCCGGTTTCAATCAGTAACGACCCCAAACCTTCAGAAACGGCAGCTTTCAAGCGCGGGTGTCTGGAGGATTTGTTACTTGTTGACTATCTGTACTAATATTATAAATGCTAAAGTAACTCGTCTGTCTGTCTGTTTGTATGTCCGGCTTTCACTCCTAAACCACTGAATATAATGATAAATACGTTGAAACTCTAGAATGGAAATAGGCTACTTTTTGTTTTAAAAAAATTGGAGGGATTAATTTTTATGTAGGATATGAAATTTGACACAAATATTGCTCGAAACTTGGATTAAAATGTGGAATACTTTTTGTTTCCAATATGAGGGGAGCTAAGGGTTGAACCGACCGTGAAAGTATGTAGTACACGCGAATGACGTCGCGTGCACAGCTACCTACGGAATAAGAATTGGTATTGAATATAAATACTTTCTCTATATTAATATTATAGAGCTGAAGAGATTTTTGTTTGTTTGAAGGCGCCAATCTCAGAAGATGCTGATTGAAATTTAAAAAATATTTTTGTTTTAGATAGTCCATTACATAACATCACGCTGCGATTAAAAGGAGCGAAGAAAGAATCAGGGGAAAATGTGTAAAAACGGGATAAGTACCTATGCGGGCCAAAATACAAATGCTAAATCAAGAGAGAAAATGAAAAAGCACGTGGATAGCGAGCAAGAAAAAAACATTGTTTTTTACAGAATACAACTTTTTTCTAAAAAAAATAAAATTGTAAAATAAGGTTCGCATCCAACCGGTCTGTCGTCCGTCAACGGGTACTTTTTCACGCAAAACCTATAGTCCATTGAAAAGTTAAATTTGGGGTTGCGTTTTTTAGAGAACGCAATTTTATTTTTTTGATGTATAGGGGGGGTCAGTGTTAAGCTAAAAACAAGTTTGTGGGGTCGCCACCCTTGTCCCATGGCCGCCATCTTGAAAATAGGGGTTGAAATGGTATTTACGATATATCTCTTAAAGTATTTATTTGATAAAAAAAAATTGTTAGCATTTTTTGTTGCAAATTAAATTCTCTACAACTTTGGTCCAGTAACTTTTTGTCTAAGAACTATACATAAAAAAGTTATAAGCAAAAATCCTCAGAAATTCGAAAAAAAAAATATATTTTTCGATGTAACTTTTTTTTATCATTTTACGATAAAATGATATCTGACCATTTTTGTAGATCGTTTTTTGAGGAACAACTTTTATTCGCATCATTTTTTCATTAAGTCAATAACTAAGGTTTTACAGCGCTCCGAAGTGAGTACTATTTTTTAGTTTTCTTAACTATACCTATATTATACGTGTGTACCTATAATTTGTCATCAGTTGCAAATGCAAAGGAAACTGTGGAGCGATGTGTGGATGCCGAAAAGCAGGAATGAAATGTTCTGCAGTGTGCTTCCATTGTTCTGGAGAGACTTGCAGCAACGTAATGGAAGTCTCAGAATTAATAAATGAAAATGACTTTGATGATGAACCGTCAACTTTAACACCTCTTCCAGTTCTCCCACTGGTATTTAATTCAGAAAGCCGATCAGATGCTGAGCCGCAGCCTGGTCCATCGAAACGACTGAGGACGGAGCAGATCTAATTAGAAAATCACCGTGGATTATGCCTATTGGGGTTAAAATGTAAAAAAAAACGCCCCTCTAGACCCTACCTCGTGGGTGGTGAGGTAAAGAGTCAATGTTTAAATATCAATAATATTGTAAAATATTTAATTGAAAAAGTTCTAATAACAAAATAAAAAAAAATAAAAAAAACAAACAATAACTGATGACATATTATAAGTACACACGTATAATATAGTTATAGTTAAGACTACTAAAAAATAATACTCACTTCGGAGCGCTGTAAAACCTTAGTTATTGACTTAATGAAAAAATGATGCGAATAAAAGTTGTTTCTCAAAAAACGATATACAAAAAAGGTTAGATATCATTTTATCGTAAAATGATAAAAAAAAAGTTACATCGAAAAATATTTTTTTTTTTCTCGAATTTCTAAGGATTTTTGCTTATAACTTTTTTATGTATTAGTTCTACCACAAAAAGTTACTGGACCAAAGTTGTAGAAAATTTAATTTGCAACAAAAAATGTTACCAATTTTTTTTTATCAAATAAATACTTTAAGAGATATATCGTAAATACCATTTCAACCCCTATTTTCAAGATGGCGGCCGTGGGACAAGGGTGGCGACCCCACAAACATGTTTTTAGCTTTACACTGACCCCCCCTATACATCAAAAAAATAAAATTGCGTCCTCTAAAAACGCAAGGCAAGGCCTAAAAAATGTAACATTTCAACGGACTACTAGCGATTTGGATGACTTTAGTATCTAGATAGTAGGTATACCTAAAGGGAACGAAGTCGCTGGCAATAGATTAGTTCGCTATATAGACGATAGACATACATGTGACAAGAAAAGTCCGTCATTCGCTCTCTCCTATACGCTCCTAAGATCTCTTTTTCTAAACTTTTACGTGTGGAAGCTTTGGAGCATGATTACCTATTTAAAACCTCTTTTAACTTCCTCTTTCTTTCTACTGAAAGGCTCTTAGGCTTAAGGCGTTTCTCGAAATCTACAATTTCCTCTACCTAAAGGATGTCTGGAAGAGATTGCTTTCTAGCAATAAGACCGCCTAAATTGTACTTGACTAGCGACCCGCCCCGGCTTCGCACGGATGTAATGGAAATACTTAGAAATATTCGCTTTTCTATTCTTTATTGCAAATAAAAACATTCCTCTTGAATCACTCTATCTATTAAAAAAACCGCATCAAAATCCGTTGCGTAGTTTTAAAGATTTAAGCGTACCTACATAGGGACAAAGGGACAGGAAAAGCGACTTTATTTTATACTATGTAGTGATTATGTCTGTAAAACCAATTTCTGTAAAATTTTCTGTGTAATAAAGTATATCTATCTATCTTAGTCCATGGAAATAAATAATAAATTCTACGCACTTGTAGAAGCTTTGCGTATCTATGAGGTCCGCAAATTTTTTCCTTAAGAGCATAAGGACCAAAATGACGCCGCTCGAGCGAATTTGGTTCGTAGTTTGTTTAATAAGTTGCTGTTCCAGTTCTCAGTGACAAGCAAGCCTCCCGCCGTCTTTTTTGTATTTCTTTGAAATAAATAGGTCGAATTATTCCATTTGATTGTTTTTGTTAATCAACACAATTTACGTACGAATGAATCAATTGGGAAACCGATGAAGAGCAATATTGAAGCCTAAAAATATTGACGAGCCGATATCAATACCATTACCTACATCCTTTTTTTGTCAAAATTTTGATACTAGCATGTCTTTACAATATTTTTTTTAATACGGAACTATATAGCAGATGATTCTGGGAGACGATTTTTGATGATCACCACGGTTAATGAACATTTGACGGTTTTTCTCTCACGACTTAAGAAATTAATTAGTTGATTGTGTTGTTTTGTGCAAATGTATCTACATGCATTGACGTTAAGCGTAGTTTCCTAGCAAATTCTAACGTCGGTTTATTACCGACAGCTTTGTACAGTTTTCCTTATGACGTAATCAGAATGTTGAGTTTTAAACGGAAACCTGTTTCGTGCTTTAACCTCTTTGACGCCAAAGTCACCAATACAGTCTATGGTGACCAGCACTTGTCAGTTCTGTACGCCGCGCCAATGACGGACAACATGACAAAAACCCGGCCAACTGAAATAAATATTAAATATTTCTTTCTACTACCCTTGCTTCAGAATAATCCTTATATAATAAAATGAGCATAAAACACAAGTCGTCTAGAGGCCACAAATACTTAAAATTTTTACTTTGTTTTTATCCAAACAAATTCTAAATTCAGTACGCCAAAATCATGGTTGACCGTTAGTGTTGAGTCGTCTGTAATGGAAAAATGTTATGTAAAACTGAAAAAATTATGTTTTTTTAAACTATTCAAAACTCAACATGAACGTGTTATTTCTTTCATTTGTATTAAAATATATTTGAAAAAGAGAAAATATATTTGCTTGAAAGAACAGGTAAAAAAAGTATACTAACAACCGTTTACAAATCAATAAACATTAATCTAAGATCTCAACTCAGGCGCATAGCTAACACGTGACAGATTTATCACAGCACTGAATGTCGTGGTCAAGTACAGATAACATGTTAATGACGTCATATATGAAGGGCGGGCAAAGTATTGCATTGCAATATAAATACCCTCCTTTGCCTATCACTATGAATAATTGTTAATGGTTGATATTATGTACATACCTTAAAAAAATAACAATAAAGAGTAGTCACTGTGTATTATCGTAATAAGTATGTATTGTCGCTTTTTGTGCGTTTAAGGCAGCGCGTTCACAAGGTTAAATACAGCTACATACGTAAATAATAATTTGCAAAAGCTTAAGTTTCCTCACAAATATTTATCTAATTATGTTAACTCTAAGTATTTTTTTAGAAATGTGTTGGGAATTCTTTATTCGCATTTTATATGAAAACAAACGACCTGCCGCCACTTCGTACGCGTACTACTATCCCCACTTTTTCTAAATTTTCCACTATTGGTCGCAGCATGTTGTTACTTATCCTGCCTTCTTCGATATGTGGACTGCCTATCTACCTAATACAAAAACATTTTTCAATTCGAAGCAGTAGTTAGTTCCTGAGATTAACGCGTTCAAACATACTCTTCAGCTTTAAAATATTTGTATAAAATAAAACCTTTTGTAATGTATTTAAGTATATGTTTTATACTTATGTTTATGAATAATATTTAATTAAGTAAATTTTTGACATCTTGTAGACATCATTTTAATTTATGTTTTCCCTACTAATATTATAAATGCGAAAGTAACTCTGTCTGTCTGTTTGTCTGTCTGTTACGCTTTCCTGCTTAAACCTCTCAACCGATTTTGATGAAATTTGGTATAGGTATACGTTAAATCTCAAGAACGGACATAGGCTACATTTTATTAGAAAATAAGGGGGGGATGGGGGTAATACCACCTTTGAAAGTGTATATGGAAAAATGTTTAATTTTGAAGTTAGAGATATGAAATTTGGCACAAATATAGCTCGAAACTTGGATTAAAATATAGACTACTTTTTGTTTCGAATATTAGGGGTAAAACCGACCATGAAAGGATCTAGTCCACGCGAACGAAGTCGCGGGCACAGCTAGTAAGTAATATTACAAAGGAACGCGCTTTAAGGTGTTCTTTAAATAGTCAGATTTAATATACCTATATTTATAAACATATTTTTTTAGATTGGTATTTTAGGTACATAAATTATGAAGCTTCGTCACCAAATTTGACGCTTTCCCTTCAAAGACATATTTCTTATCTACAAAACACTTAACATCTACGTATTACCTTACTGTTGTGTCTCGTCGTCGTTAGAATAAAGAACGAGTTTTTAACTGACATTAATATATAAATAACTAAAAAATAACACACAAATTATCTTACTATTTACAATAACACCCTTTGTCCCGTCGCTGTCATGTCACGTTCTGTCTATATTCAAAACTCCTAGTCATGTCATCGTCTAGTCGCCTTGCCGGCCAGCACCAGGCCGGCAAGGAGGTCAGTCGCGCCGCAACATCCCCCCCCACAGTATTGACCCCTGGTCAATACTTAAGATGAGGCGCGGCGCACGTCTAGTCGGCATAGTCTGGTCACAGGTCTAGTGTACTGTCGTCTCTGTCCAATGTGTCGCTCCGGTCCCGTCAACACATCTGCAGATCGTACCTGGCCATCTCGTCCTGGATGTACTACAGAGACTATGCCTCGTATGAATCCATAGGTTCCTTGGCATCTGTGGGTCGGCGATTACCACTACGTCGCCAATGGTCAAAGGGTCTACGGCACGGAACCATTTGCCTCGTCGAGTCAATGTCGGCAAATATTCCCTGACCCATCTCCGCCATACTAAGTCGGCGAGCCTTTGACTCTCGCGCCAGCCTCTTCTTAGTAGGTCACCATCGTTAAAGGTCCCAAAAGGGTAGGCTAAGTTATTTGTCCGCATAAAAATAAAGTGATTGGGTGTAAGGGGTGGCTCGTCGGTGTGGTCAAGCGGGACGTACGTGGGGCGGCTGTTAATCATGAACTCTGTCTCTACCAGTACGGTCTGTAGAGTCTGGTCGGTAGCTATTCTGTCCTTAAGAGTAACCTTTATAGCCGTTTTGACAGATCGAACTAGTCGCTCCCAGCAGCCACCCATGTGAGGCGCATTTGGGGTGATTAATTTAAATTCAATTTGACGGATGCTTGTGAAACGCAGGATTTCATCGAGGTCAATTTCCTGTACCGATCGTTTTGACTCGTTTTCGGCTCCTTTAAAGGTCGTAGCATTGTCTATCCACAACTCCTTAGGGCAGCCACGTCTGGAAATGAATCGGCGTATTGCCATCAAAGCAGAATTGGTCGTTAAGTCCGTTACCAGCTTGACATGTATTGCTCGGATAGTGAGGCAAGTAAAAAGCGCACCATAGCGCTTCTTACGCCGCCTTCCAACTTTTACTGTCATTGGTTCAAAGTAATCGAGTCCTGTATACGTTAAAACTCTGTCTCCAGAATGAAGCCGGGCCGTTGGAAGTTGTCCCATCAATGGTGGCTCTGGTTTAGCTCGTCTATTTTTATAATCTTGACAATGAAAGAAAGCATATTTCACTGCACTGCGTGCTTTCATTATCCAGTATTTTAGTCTTAAGGTTTTTATCATAGTCTCTCTTCCAATGTGTCCCGCATCTACGTGATGTTGGAATACCACTAACTTTGTTATATTGTCTTTTGAACTCGGAATGATAGGATGCTTTGTCTCTTCAAGTACGGTTGCTTTATTTATGCGTCCGCCAACCCTGAGTAAACCGTCTAAACCTACAAAAGGAGTCAGCGCACGCAGTGTGCTTGCTTTATGTACACTATCAGTCCTAGTGATGGTGTCTATGTCAGATTGAAATGAACGTCTTTGGCTCTTAATTAATAGGAATCTCTCTGCTGTATCTAATTCGTGAGCTTGAAGCTCGCCCGATTGTCTGCGTTTTTTATTCTTAAGGTTGTAAAAGTAACGTAGTACCCACGCTGTACAACGCACTAGACGAACGAATGAAGATAATCTTGTGTACCACGTCTTAGGTGTCTTGAAACGTACTGTACTTGGGTCTAGTTTCGAAACGTAACCCTTTTCCATATTCTCATTGATTTTGTTACGGTAATTAAATTTGAGTTCGGGTACCTTGTTGAATTTCCTTTCTAGGCCATTCATTCTACTCTGAGCTAGGGGCAGACTGTTGAACAGCTGACCTCCTGGAAGAAGTTGAGCTGTCTTGTCCATAATGTCCAGTGCCCGCACATCCTCTCGCGAACGTGGGGTGTCTAGAGTCGGCTTTGTCCCAAAAGCGTCTGTGGAGTAAAAACGTTTAACCATTTCCCCTAATTCATTGCATGCACATATGTGCAGGATAGGTGCATTTTTCGGAGTGGCTGAAGACAATTTGCCATGTATCGCGTGTCCTAGGTAAGTTTCTGAAATGATAGGACCTCCCTTAGGCCCTTGGTACACTTTTCTCGTCACAATCAAGTCTAGATTGTCCGCACCAATAAGAAGTAAAGGTCTAGTATCAAAAAGTCCTGTGTCAAAATAGTCTACAAAGTCAGATAAAAAAGGATATTGATTAAACAAAACTTTAAAATCTAACTTATAAAAAGGGAGGGATAAATTAGTAACTGATCGAACATTATTTAAAGTATAAAATAAATTAGAACGAAAACCTTTAACTCGAAGATTAACTGTCTGAGACTCATACTCATGCGTTCCCATGTCAGGAGTCGCACCGCGTAACTGGATTTTCCCCTTTGGGCCGCTGATGTTGGCGCGGCCGAGCAGGCTCTCGTCGATTAAACTAATCGCAGCTCCTTCATCCAGCAGGGCTAAGGTTCTGACATCACCTCGAGGGCTGGATATTACAACTGAAACAATTTTAAGAAGCACATCTCTGACATGTGCACACAGATATGTGTTTTCCTTTTGGTCAGGTGCTTGTACCTTTTCTTCTTTGATATATAAAGGTTCGGCGTGCAGCAAAGGATGATGTACACGCTTACAGTTACTCGTCGGACATTCGATTCTTTTTTTGCAAGCTTTAATTTGATGATGAATCGAAAGGCACGAGAAGCATAATTTGTTTTCTGTCACAAATTTCCAGCGTTCATCAATACTGTTACGAGCTTCGGGTTCGTGACAATAAAAACAGCCGATAAAAATTACCAAAAGTCACACTTTAATTGAACGCCACTAATTACAACCTTAAAACGCACTAATTAAAACAACAATCGCTCCCAAGTCGCACTTCAAAATCGCTTTCGAAGTAATCACTTGTATCGCTAATTCAATACTGTCCCGGTCGCGGTGAATCCCGGCCTTTTATATTGCCGCGGCCGTTCCCGAACCTTCCAACGCAGAAACATCCGGAACATTCGCGCGCAGTCCGGCCTTGATCGGCCGTACGCTCGGTCAAGGTCATAGTTCTAGTAAATTCTGGCGTACGCGTCTCGACTCTCTGTAGTCCCGCCTTTCCACACTAGATGGCGCTGGTTACATCGATCGTGGCGCGTAACACTGCCCCCTCCTAAGACATGCTCGTCCCGAGCATTAGCGGCTCCATAATAACGCGCCAATCTCTCCGCATGAACAATCTTAGGAGTGCCTCTTGCACCTTTCTGTTTCCGGTAGGTTACGTCATTGCCCCCAGTCCCAATCTGGTATGGTCCCTCCCATCTAGACTGAAGCCCAGGAGATCTCCCTCTGCTGTGGACTGGATTGCGCAACCTCATCTGTGGACCCTCGTCGAACACTCTACTGTTCACTTTGCGGTCACCAAGGGGTTTCATTTTTCCCGACATTTTCTGGCCCGATTGTCTGACGTGCTCACAAATGTCATTTATTTTGTACCACCAGTTATTCGCATAATCGATTATACTGCCTGGAGCATCAGGTGGTATTCTGATGATCAGGTCTGCAGGTAGCCGTAGTTCTCTTTCTGCAGTTCGCTTAGGGCAACTGGATCGAAGGTGGCCCCTTTCCCCACAGCCGTAGCATCTAGGGCGGTATCCTTTATTGCCGTCTCGAACAGTAGCCGCTACAACCTCCCTGACGCGATGGGATCGATGATCTTGTCGCGCAGCTTCCACCTCCAGGGCATGAGCCAAGGCATCCTTTAGCGTCTCATGATGCCCGAGCCTCACAGCAGCTCTAACTTCAATGTCGCGGATGCCATCGATGAACGCCTGCACAAGGTTCCCATCAATAAGCGCTGGTACGGACTGGTAAGCTTTACGCACCAGCTTCTCCACTTCAAGAGCCCATTGCTGCAGGTTTTCGTTACTGCGTTGCACACGATCCTTGAGCTGCGCTCGAAACACGTGTTCCAGGTGAGCGTCGCCATATCGAGCCTCCAATGCCTCAAGGAGCTGCTCGTAAGTCACTTCCTTACCGAGAGCTTCCAAAACTGCTAAGGCCTGATCACGAAGGCCTAGGGTGAGGGCAGTCATGGCCTGATTTTTATTCCAGCCGTTCGCTTTCATGACTGCCTCAAACTGGATTTTGTAGGCCGACCAGGAAGAAGTTCCGTCGAACGGCGGCACTTTGAATCCACGTAGCGAAGGTGTAGTAGCAACGGGAGCTGCGATTGCTTCTCCAAATTTAAGACAATCCAGCGTTTTCTTAACGTCTGCCATCACGGTCTTCTTCACATCCGCCACTACGTAGTCAACCCGATTATTGACTTGGTCGATCCGTATTTCAGCTTCCAACAGGCGGTTGTCATGTTGAGCAACCTTATCCTTCACCTCCTTTATGTTTTTCCCGAAGGTAGAGTGAAGGTCCTTCAAAAGAAGCATCTGCTCTTCTTGGCGGCGAGCCTGTTCCTCCTGGCCGCGAGCCTGTTCCTCCTGGCGTCGAGCCTGTTCCTCCTTGTACCGCTGAAGCTGCTCTTCCAATCGACGAGCCTGTTCCTCCTGGCGGCGAGCCTGTTCCTCCTGTCGGCGAGCCTGTTCCTCCTGTCGGCGAGACTGCTCCTGCAGCATCATCATCAGGGCAGCAAGGTCTGGTGCTGCCGATGCTGCTGGTGTTGCTGTGGACGGGCCAGCCTCCGTGGTTAATAACTGACTCTGCGACTCCTGCGGCAAAGCTCCACCAAAACGTCTCTGGTCCGTCTCCAGTTGGCGTTGACTCCGGGTACGGATACCCTCCGTGTCGTCTTTAGGTAAAATCGGCATAATTTAAATCCCACTTCTGACACCAATTGTTACGAGCTTCGGGTTCGTGACAATAAAAACAGCCGATAAAAATTACCAAAAGTCACACTTTAATTGAACGCCACTAATTACAACCTTAAAACGCACTAATTAAAACAACAATCGCTCCCAAGTCGCACTTCAAAATCGCTTTCGAAGTAATCACTTGTATCGCTAATTCAATACTGTCCCGGTCGCGGTGAATCCCGGCCTTTTATATTGCCGCGGCCGTTCCCGAACCTTCCAACGCAGAAACATCCGGAACATTCGCGCGCAGTCCGGCCTTGATCGGCCGTACGCTCGGTCAAGGTCATAGTTCTAGTAAATTCTGGCGTACGCGTCTCGACTCTCTGTAGTCCCGCCTTTCCACACTAGATGGCGCTGGTTACATCGATCGTGGCGCGTAACAATACTATACGATAAAAATTTAGGGCAATTCCAAATCCTGTGTCCGTCTTTACAAAGTGCGCATTCAGATTTCGATGGTAACGTATATGTAAACACATTATTTTGTCTTGTAGTTGTCGGTATTTGCTTACGTTCAGGTGTTCTGTCGCACAATCTCTGAGCGTTTGGTACAGGCGCTACGTGTGCCGCTGCGTTTGCAACTGACATAAGCCAGTCTGACAGGTTCTGAAGTGATGAGTGTCGAATCTGCCGTTTTTCGATGTAAAAACCCCATTGAAGCTGCAAAGAGGTCGGTAACTTGCTTAATATCTCGCTTATCAGAGTGGGATTCCGCATGTGACAGTCCTCGTCCATAGTAACCATTACTGCTACGACATTCTGTACGTTTGTAGCGAGATCTATAAGATTATGAAGCTCATTTTGTTTTATTTCACGTACGGATCTAATTTTAGTTAACATGCCTTCTATAATATATTCTGTACGTCCAAATTTCAGTTTTAATGTCTCTATGATTTTGTTCAAGTTAGTAGCGCTCAATAACAAGGCCGAAACGGCGTCTCGTGCTCGACCTTTTAGACAGTTCGCAAGTCTCACTATATTTTCATCGTCGTTATATTCACATAGCCGGGTTGTATTTTTATATTGGCTATAAAAAAGAGGCCACTCTTGAGGGTCTCCAGAGAATGTTGGCAGCTCTTTAGCTATAGTTTGGCGAGCAAGAAATTTGTTTAGGTGTGGTTTGTTTGTGCCATGTTTTTTGCGAGTACTTGCACGGGAAATTGGGGTCTCACATCTGGTGGTCGTAGTTGATTCTACAGTTTTGTTCAAATCTATATAGGAAGTAGCGCGCGATGATTGTCTACTACTCCGGCGTTCGTCTTCTTTTAATGACGCCAGCTTGAGCTGCAGTTCCGTTTGAAGTAGTTCTTCTTTAATCTTAGCAGCACGTCTTGCTGCATCAATTTTTAAGTCCAGAGCACGTCTCTGTCTGATGGACGTGTTTGGTGACAAAGTACGGGTTTGCTTTAAGCGCCCAGAGCTATGTGAGGTAATTGCAGAATGAGATATGATTGTGCGGTCGGTCACGGAATTATGGAAAGATGAGACAGCTGTCGGCATGTCTTCATCGTTCGAATCAAGTCTTACTTCGTCCATTGCCTTCCTAGCTTGGCTTCTAGTCAATACCATTCAAGAAGAAAATGTTAAGTATCACTTACTATAGGGCTGTTCCAGTTTTTTTCTCGAAGGACCACTTTTGTTGTGTCTCGTCGTCGTTAGAATAAAGAACGAGTTTTTAACTGACATTAATATATAAATAACTAAAAAATAACACACAAATTATCTTACTATTTACAATAACACCCTTTGTCCCGTCGCTGTCATGTCACGTTCTGTCTATATTCAAAACTCCTAGTCATGTCATCGTCTAGTCGCCTTGCCGGCCAGCACCAGGCCGGCAAGGAGGTCAGTCGCGCCGCAACACCTTACCTTATTTTAAAAAGATATGGTATTTATTCGCCCATAAAATTGGGTGTACTTATCACGTTTCTGAAATTATTGAAATTGTTTACTTTTGCTCTAAACTTACCTTAATCCCAATTCCAACTATTCTAGACTTATCTTTAAGATTTTGCAGCCTTTAAAAATCTACGAACCTACCTACTACTTTCTTCGTCACAGCCATTAGATACTTATTCTTACATGGTAGGTAATTGGTAATACCTTCTACGTGAACTCAAGACGACAAGTGTAGTGAAATACACTTTTATAATTTGTTTATATTTACGACTGAGTATCCGGTACTCGTAAATTTATGTTTTACTTTATACAACTAAATTTTATTTTATGACTTTGGTAAAGGGAATCCATTTGTTAGTGTTAACCAAAATCAAAGTCAATTCATTTATTTATGTAGGTTACAAGTAGGTAACACTTATGCATCGTCTTCAAAGTGTACCTGAGTAGATTTATGTGCTTAATTTGCGTAAATGTGGTAGCTTAGTCAATTAATTTGAAGCTTAACTCCACACCTATCCTAAGGTTTATAGGGACTAAAGTAAAGTTGGGAAGCCAAGTAGGGACTTGGTTTGCAGTTTTTATCCTTCCCTGGGTGATGTAAACAACGCGCAATTTCAGATTTAATTGTGGTCAAAATTCATAAAAAAAGCAACTGCATTATGAGTTTATTTACTTTCTTCTTGTTTTCACATTTACCTAATGACGTAATTTAAAATTACCTGAAACTGAAACAATATCTTAGCCCAGACTTTTGTTTTATGAATTTCTTTTTTTATTAGAGAAAGAAAAGTAAATTGCACGTGCGTGTTGTCTAGCGGTTTAAGATAGTGATCTCGGACATTTGGGTACGAAATAAAATTTAGCATGCACTTATTTTAAAACCTGAAGTATTTAGTAGGAACAAAAGTTGTCTTCTTCTTTTGAGTTATCGAGTTATCTACTTCCATATCAAAAGACCTACGCAAGCGAAGTCGCTGGCATACGCTCGTATGGAAGAGAAATGTTGAAAATTGTAAAATGAGAGATCATAAGTAGTAACGAAATTATATTACAAATATATATTAAAAGGTAGGTAGGTACGCGTTCCGCGTGTGATATCCATCAATGTTCTTCTGTAGATAAGCGTAGTAACATCCTAAAACGCTTTAGTTTGACATTTTTCTTGTCTCCTCTTGGGGATTTCTTCGTGAATAAACCAGCTACATACCTACACAAGAGCACACAGGTATCCCTTTAATTATCTGATCCTGTTTTCAAAGCCGGCTCCAACTTGAAAGAAGGAGGACACTCCCCGCCCGCGCCTGCGTAATTGCGTCAGCAACATTTCTTATTTGAGAATGTCTTCTGATTATAGCATGTAGCAGCTGTAAGGCATACTTCACTGGACTTGGGTTTTTTTAACATTTGAAGTTAATACGGTTCAAAACACGCCAGACTGTGCGTTTTAAACTTTATAGCAAACTAAACTTAAATCACGGACATAAGTAGGACAAAATCAATATTAAACGAAAAATTTTACCGTGCTGTTGCGGTCAGCAATCACAACAAGTCTCGACAAAATGATAGAAATCTGTTTGATACTGAATCTTAGTAGCCAATAATGAAAATAACTAGTGTCCGACCGGAATTTCGGTTTCGGTTTCGGCCAGTTGCGGCCAAAAAATTAAGTTTCGGCCCGATATTCGGTTTCGGCCAAAAACGGCCGAACCTTTCGGCCGCGCCGAAACTTACAAATAATGTATTTTTTTTCACTTTATTTATAGGGTAGTTAAATTTTCAAACAGAACCTTTGTAACTGTGCTGAAATTGTATTGTGATAAATCTTTGAAAGTAGTAACCTGTAATTATACGTCGGCGAGATATTAATTTTAGAAAAAACGGGCTTACTAACATTTTTTCGACTTTTTAAGGACTTTTTTTTATAAAAGGTTCGGTTTCGGTTTCGGCCGAAACTACAATGAAACCGAACCTTCGGTTTCGGCAAAATAACATGTTTCGGTCGGTCACTAAAAATAACGTACCTACTACCCATCTGTACCAATGGCATCAGATTGACACTTTGAACGGAAAATGTTTAGATCAATAAATTGTAGTTTTATCGAGATGGATCCTGATTTTAAATAATACCTATTGCCGGAAGTAGTCACATTATAGTTCTTTCTGTGTAAGGGAGCGACATCGGCTTCAAGGGGGGCTTAAAGCTTTTAAAAAAAATTCATAGTAAAGCTTTTTCATAGATCGCGCACTTTGTATCGTTGCGTTTTAAACAGTAAGACTCGGTTACAAACAAATTTATTAGTCGAAATTCAGATGCAGACAAGTAAGTTGTTTCAAAATTGTCCAATTTGAATTGTAGAAAAATAAGGCGAAGGCAAAACTTTCGTATAAATCCTATTAAATAAAAATTTAATTATATGCAATTTCAGTTATTAGAAAATAGTTTTCGAACACGGAATCGTGCTGGTGTTGCTCAGTGTTGCTAGAACAATATGACATTCCTTGCTGTCAATGTCACAAACGCATTGTTGTCAAGTCAACTTTTGAAAGTTGTGTCTTGATTAAAACAAGCACGTGTTTTTAAACTAAATATTTAATAGTTTGTGGTTAATAGCTATTGAAATGGCAGTAATGCAAAGGATTAAGTAAGTAAACCACATGAGACGTAGATAATTTTGATTCGATTTTACCGATGATTAACTTAACCTAAAATTTTGCTTTACCAGAAAACCAACTACACGGAGAGGTAAAAAAGCGCTTCAAGCCAGGGAACCTAAGCCTATTGAAGGGCCAAAACAATGTCTGTTCATGCAGGGACGCAATCCCTCGGAACGTACTAGAAAATTACTGAAAGATATTTATGATTTGAAGAAACCCGATGCTGCCTATTTTAGCCGTAAAAACGATTTCGTACCTTTTGAAGATGCTTCACTCATTGAAAAGTAAGTATATTGTTTCCTTGGTTTCAATCTTAACGATTATCATTCCAGAAGGTATAGTGTTTATACCAGAATCAAGTGTTTTCCACTAAATCAGTTTTCCCTCTGGTTGCTATGCACTACAATATTAAATGTACAGTCAAAATAGTTAATTTGCCTTTGCGAAAGGAAAAATAGTAATTTATTAATTCTGATAGAATGACAAGATATTGTTTATTATTTGAAAAATGACAAGTTACAGTAGTAGAAAAAATAAGTTTATGAATATCAAAAACATTCCAATGAGGCTACACCAACACTCCTCCTTATTCATAAACACTGTACTCGTCTCTCACTCATACACATAAACCCATTTCTTTTACACACCATTCAAATTTACCTCGCAACAAACTTTTCGTTAATCCATCTGCAACCATTTGTGAGGTATCCTTATAATCTAGGGTAATCTCACCTTGCTCGATTGCTTCTCTAACGAAGAGATAGCGCACATCAATGTGCTTAGTGCGTTGATGGTGTACTGGGTTCTTGGCAATAGCCATTGCTGACTGACTATCCATATAAAGGAGTATGGCATCACAAG
This sequence comes from Glyphodes pyloalis, assembly GCA_037074685.1. Taxonomy (NCBI): domain Eukaryota; kingdom Metazoa; phylum Arthropoda; class Insecta; order Lepidoptera; family Crambidae; genus Glyphodes; species Glyphodes pyloalis. Next base: position 5,364,354 of record JAYKKO010000011.1, read on the forward strand.
AACTCCTTAATAATTCACTCAAAAACCTTCGAAGAAAGACAGCCTCTTTTGAAGCTTCTGACAATGACACATATTCTGCCTCTGCAGTAGAAAGTGCGATTGTTCTCTGCTTTTGACTATTCCAGGAAACAGCTCCTCCTTGACTCAGAAATACTGATCCTGAGTATGACCTGCGATCTTTATCTCCAGCATGATCAGCATCTGCATAGCCCACAATTAATTCCTTTTGTACTGCTCCTCCTGAGTACTTAAGTTTTAAATTTTTGGTTCCTTTTAGATACCGAAGCACTCTCTTTACTGCTATCCAATGATTATTATCATAACACCCATTAAATTGGCTTAGACTGTTCACCGTATGTGCTATATCTGGTCTCGTACAAATAGCAATATACAGAAGTGAGCCAATCAGTTCTTGATAAGGTACATTAGGTGAAACATGGTCTGGACCTGGTTTTTCTAGTCGTGTTCCTTGAACAGAAGGTGTAGCAACTGGCTTAGCATGCCATACGCATGTAGTAATTTCTCTATGTAATCCTTTTGATCAAGACTTATTCCATACTTGTCTTGTGTTATATTTATTCCAAGCATCAGCTTAGCTCTTCCCAAATCCTTCATTTCAAACTGTGCCGTAAGTTCCATTTTAACTTTCAACATTTCTTGCTCATTGTTCCAAAAAATTAGCAAATCATCTACGTACACAGCAAGAATGATAGTCTTATGTTTATCACCTCTGAAATAAACACATGATTCATTTTTGGATCTATGAAAACCAATTGATTCTAATGTCGTATGAAGCCTTTTATTCCACGCCCTAGGCGCCTGCTTCAACCCATAAAGGGATCTGTTCAAACGACAAACGTATCCTTCTTTCTCTGTGAAACCTTTAGGTAGTTTCATATATACCTCCTCCTCAAGATGTCCATTCAGAAACGCTGTTTTTACATCCATTTGGTCTATATAAAGTCCCAATCTAGCTGCCATAGCTATAAGCAATCTCAAAGAACTGTGTCTGACTACCGGCGCAAACGTTTCAGAATAATCGATTCCTCTTCTCTGACTGAAGCCTCATGCAACTAAGCGAGCTTTATATCTCTTTCCTCCCGCCTCTTCTTTTATTCTAAATATCCATTTAGAATCAATTAAGTTACATTTTTTCTCTGGGCGCTTTACCAAAGTCCACGTATTATTCTTTTCTAGAGCCTTCAACTCCTCCTGAATTGCAGCTCTCCACATTTTGCCATCTTTTCTAGACAAAGCTTCTTCTATAGTCAAAGGGTCTTCATTGCCTTTTATTGCCTGATAAGTCACAAAGTCAGGATAAACTTTCGGAATTCTGTTTCTCAAAGGATATCTCCTCTCGTCTTCTGTTCTTATCTCTTGTTCTGTATCAGATGTGGACACAAAATTTTCATTTTCTTCAGCACCTGCTTCAGATACTGTTGGATTAACCTGTGTATTACCAGTCTCAATGTCTTCGAAATTATTACTCAAATCAGGGTTAATCTGACTTTCTTTAACTTCTTCAGATGTTCCATCATCGAGGTGAATAATCTGAATCTCTCGTGGTTTCTCCTGTTTACTAACCCTGCTGTCAGACTTTGATTCAAAGAATACCACATCTCTGGCTTTGTGTAATTTTCCAGTTTTTGGATCAATCAGCCTGTATCCTTTTGAATCTTCACAATAACCAACATGAATTAGTTCTTCACTTTTGGGATCCCATTTTTTTCGTAAAACTTTCGGAATATGCTTAAATGCTCTACAACCAAACACTCTGATCATGCTCAGATCAGGCTTTTTTCCGCTCCAAGCCTCTTCTGGCGTCATGTTTCTGACTGCTTTTGTAGGTTTTTCTCTAAACCAGATTCTTGCAGCATACTTCTAGCTTTCTCTGTTATAGTGCGGTTTGCACGTTCAGCGATCCCATTTTGCTCAGGTGTATATTCTACAGTGAGCTGATGCACAATTCCGTTATCTCTCAGGAACTTGTTCATCCTCTTATTAACAAACTCTGTACCATTATCAGACCGCAACATTTTTATCTTATATCCAGTCTGCAACTCAGCAAAAGTTTTGAATTCTTGAAATTTCTCAAAAACTTCACTCTTATTTTTAAGAAAATATATGAAGGTTTTACGTGTCCTATCGTCAATAAAGGTTAGATAGTACCTATATCCACTAAGTGACTCTACACTCATAGGACCGCACACATCAGTGTGTACTAACCCCAACATTTGATCTGCTCGACTAGTAGAATTCTTATTAAATGGTTTCCTGGTTTGTTTTCCTGTTAAGCAGGCTACGCACTCTAGTTTTGCATACTTATCAGAAAAATTTATTCCTGTTGTTATATCACGAAGTAATTTCAAATTGCACACGCCAAGATGAGCCATCCTCCGATGCCATAACTCCATATCAGCGTCACATACCGCAGCTGCTAAAGCTCGTTTCTGTAAAACAGATTTAAGTTTAAATACACCGTTCTCTAGAACACCAGTATGTGAGATTACCCCCTCAATCTTACAATCATCTTTCATGACTTGACAACCACTCTTTGTAAATACTACCACGTTTCCTCTCTCCACAATCTTACTAACACTCAATAAGTTAGTACGTACAGCAGGTACATACATGACATTCCTCACTATCAGGCCTTCACTCACTACGTCTCCAAATCCTTCACCATACATTCGATCCCCATTAGCACACGCAATCTTCAACTGTGAATCACATGACTTGAACTCTTTCAAACAATTCTTTTGACTTGTCATGTGATAAGACGCTCCAGAATCCAAAATCCAGTCATTAGTCTCGATGGTCGCAAGTCCAAGTCCCAGCGCTACCGCAGCATTGCTTCTTTTTGGATTATGTTGGCACTCTCTTGCTTTATGTTGACCGTCACAAATGAAACATTTGATTTTCTTTGGTTCAGTTTTCTTATTTTTCTTGTATGCTTTTGGTTTCTAACATACTAATGCATTTGATCTTGCCGCAGGAATCTCTCGGTGAACGTAGTCATCTTCCATTTGGAATAATTTCATCTTTACGTAGTCAGTAGTGAGTATAACATTGGAGTTTTCTATTGCCATCCTCAGTGGTCGAAAATCCTCTGTTAAGCCTTGTAAAATCAGGGCAGCAAGCAATTCATCGTCAATCTCCTTGTCTAAATCTCTCAGCTGCTGCGCAACTGACATTATGTTTGTAACATAGTCTCTAAGGGAATTGAACATTTCCAATTTTAAGCTCACTAGCTTTGATAACAGCCGACATCTATTATTTATGCCTTTGTCCTCAAAAGCTTTCCTTAAGGCTTCCCATGCCTGTTTGGCAGTTTTAGCCTGCCGAACATGAACTAAGCATTGAGGCTGTATCATAAGACAAATTTTCGCTCTTGCCTTTTGATCCCTTTTCATCCCTGGAATATCTGTAGTGGCCGGTGTTGATTCAGTAAATTCCCATAGGTCTTCATGAATTAGATATAATTCCATCTGAAACTTCCAAGTATTGTAGTCCGCACTTCCGTCTAGCTTTTCCATACTTGGTAGTCCTCCAACCGACGAATTTGACGATTTTTCAACACAATTATTTACATTTAAATTTGTTGGATACATTTTTACGAGTTTTTTCAGAACTGGGCCATAACCTGATAGAATGACAAGATATTGTTTATTATTTGAAAAATGACAAGTTACAGTAGTAGAAAAAATAAGTTTATGAATATCAAAAACATTCCAATGAGGTTACACTAACAAATTCCTTATCCTTACACATTGTGATAGTACTGATAGTTTGTTTTATTTCTGTTAATATGAGTGCTGTGAGGTTTATGAATACCTACTATATTTATTTTTATTGCATAAACAAGAAAACAGTGGTTTAAGTTATAATGTACTAAAGTAGAAAGAAATATCCTGTACCTTTCATTTACTGTACTTTTGTTGACTTTTGTGATGATTCATCATATCATATCATAGCACTGAACGGTAACTCATGACTTGTAACTTATGCATCTTACATTTTATAGGTTATGTGACAAGAAAGATGCAGCACTTTTTGGAGTGGGCTCACACAGCAAAAAGAGACCACATAACATAATCCTTGGAAGGACATTTAACTACTCGATCTTAGACATGATAGAGCTTGGTGCCGACAATTACAAATCAATGAGTGAATTTCAAAATATGAAAGTGCTAGCTGGTCTCAAACCATGTCTTCTGTTCAACGGACCAGCATGGGATTTAAATCAAGATTTGAAGAGATTAAAATCACTATTCACTGACTTCTTTCACAGAGAAAAGGTAAAATTTTATTTTGATCTTTACTAAAATTGTTTTTTTAATTTTTTTGCATTAAAAGATTAAGCATTTGGATCCATACTCTTTGTCATTCTTTAATTATAAATACTACATTTTAGCCAATCAATATTACATATCAAAAGTGGATCACTATTAATGCTTCCGGTAAACTGATGGTTAGAAGAGATGTTTGAAATAAACAATTTAGATGGTTATGTAGCAAACCTTTTTTTATTTTTCTTGTAAATACATAGGGAAAATATTAGAAACAATTCTTCCTAGTTGTCCGTGCTTGTTGTGGTAGTTTATAACTAAGAAAACTCTTTATTTTATTATTACCTACTTTTATAGCATATTTATTTGATTTGTATAAATTCATCAATATTGGTACTTATTAAATATTTAAATTTTCAGGTTGAGACTATCAGGCTGCAGGGTTTGGAACACGTGCTCAGCTTCACTGCAACAGATGATAGCGTCATTTATGTCAGGTCATACAGAATATTGCTGAAAAAAAGTGGACAGAGAACACCGCGAGTTGAACTAGAAGAAATAGGTTAGTCTGTTGTTTACAGTTGTCAGTTTGAAATGATACAATTTTTCCTTTTGGAATAAAATAGGGTGAAAATGATTACCTATTGTGAATGTTAACCACCTTTTTCTTTATAAAAATATTACTTGACATGTGTGAGAATCATTAAGGTTCTATTTTATATTGCTTTCTAAAAGCACAGTAATTAATATAAATAGATGTATAGATTTAATTTGTTTTATATGGGAAAAAATAAAATTCATGTTATAAAAAAAAATGATGTTTTGGCTTAAAATAAAACATTTGAATTTCAGGACCATCCATAGACTTTAAACTTAGAAGGGCTAAATTAGCTGCAGATGACTTGTATAAGGAAGCCTGCAGAATACCAAAGGAAGCAAAGACAGGTGTCAAGAAGAATATCTCAAGAGACGCATTTGGTTCCAAGTTGGGTCGCATTCACATGGGCAAGCAAGATGTCAGCAAACTACAGACTCGAAAGATGAAGGGTTTGAAAAAGTCTTCCGAAGAGAAGAAACAAATGCTCTTGAAAAAGAAAAAAGCCAAAAAGGCTGGGAATCAGGCAGAAGCAAAAGCATGAATAAAGTAGTTTTTATTAACACGATGAGTTTTTCTTATTATTATTATTTTCATATTAAGTTTAACAAAATCTTGTGTTCATTTTATACTTATTATGTTTTGTATGTCTTCATAATGTGAATTTGTATGTTGATACTGCAAAATTAAGCTTTCCTTGAATGTACATTTAAAAGTTCATGCATACTTAAGATATCAATATAAGATTAAGATCATCGCCAGCCACCCTGATTACAGATTATATACAAAAAAGAACCATTGAAAAATTGTTAGCCCCATTATTCGGTAATCTTCGCCATCGTGTATTTTGTTAACGCCCATTTTCAACTTAGCAGGTATACTGGCGACTGGCGTAGTGTTCCTACAAACATTATTCGACTCGATCCCCTTCATTATCGGTCAGTGGCACCTATCTGAGGAATTAAGGATTTTCAAATTGTTATCGTTAAAGTAAAGTTGTTCAACCGAGCCTTTTATAAGTTAGTAGTATCAGGCAGCTTTGGGCTTTTAGACTTAAATTGTGACAAGAAGCGGATACCTAGGGCATTTGAGAAGTGTTTGCCGCGCACGCACTTTGAAAACGCTCGCAATCCGCTAGTCTGATAAGTCTTTAACTAGAAAACCAATTCAAGTTGATTAAGAGTTGATAAAAATAGAATTCGACTGTTTTACGAACAAGCGCCTTACAGAAGTTGCATTAAAAATAATACGCAAGGCATACAAACTAATATACATAACTTAGCTAGGTTAAATATACGTAGTTGACCACATAACATAATGTAGGTAGGTCCTTCAGTGTTAAACGGAATATTTCTTCACATTCCGCGTTTGGAATTTTAAGCTAGACTTTACTGCATCGACATAACTTGTTTATGTTACTGTGAACCTCTGTATACCTTACACTACTTACGTAGATGGTATTCAATTCTATTATCGCGAAAAGATTGTTGTTGCTATAGACATGAGCAATATTTTGGCAGTCAACTATTAATAGGAAGCTCGCGTTATCCATCCCATGATATTAATACTGTGTTTAATTGACTGGCACCTCAGGGTAGCTTTCTAGCGCCCGTTCAAGTCCGAGCGCCCTGGGCTGTTGCGCAACCGCGCGCCACCCTAACGCCGGCCTTGTCCACACTCAACCTTTTCTGCTGTGCACATTATGAGCGGACACACTATTTGCAGTTGAAAAAATCCTAAATCATAGCATTTAAGCCATACTTGCCGCACTTAGCTGTGTAATAAGGCTACTGAAATTTTTATTCCGTCTTAAGCTTCAGGCCAAAGCAAATGTCGGTGGAAGCTAGCTCTCTTTCACTCTACCTTTAATATTTTCAATCTTAAACAGCCAGCAACCCTTATTTGCGGCCAGATTTAATTAGGCAACCGTATTTTATAATAAACTAAAAAAACAATTTTCATGTATAAATAATAAATGTAGGGGAGAGTGGGTAGGATTCGTACACTTTTCACTTTAAGCCACATAAAACAAAAACTATCCATTATTTAAAAATTAATTTAATGCTGTCACATACCGCACTTATCAGCCTTTAAGATGAATGATGTGGTGTTTCAATATAAGAAAGTATGGCGATGCTACGACAACTTTACTAAAATGAGAAAAACGTACGAACCTACCCCACACGTGGGGTAGATTCGTACATAGCGTAGGGAGCTTTCGTACATAGTGGGGTACCTTCATTCAATGAGAGAAATAACCACTATTCAATGTAATATTATCATTTATTGAGATCACAATTAACACGGAATCAGCCTTTTTTTAGGAACAATTATTAATTACTATTTTGTGTACTTCAGTAGGTATATTCTTGCTTCTTCAACTTTTTTGCTTTCTCTATTCCTTCTAGTCCTATTTTCTCAGGAGTATCTGTATATGTTCTCGACTTTCCTTGCTGTTTCTTGACTTTTTAGACTCAGTTCTGTCTACTATAGGGTAAGACCGGATAACTTCTAGAATTATTAGTCCTCCAGCAGGTAAAGTCGCTGGTGGAGTTTTAGATCTATGTGAAATAGGAACAAAGGAAAAAAAGCTCTCTAGGAGATCTTCTTGAGTAAGCTCCGTTTGCGATACATTGGCACCTTGACTCGCTGTTGAAATAGACTGCTCACCTTGTGCGGATTCTGACTGTGGCGGAAAAGAAGCTGATGTAGGGGCTAACTCTAGTGGTAAATCTTGTTGTTCCACATCTTCAACATTACCTATCTCGTCGATCTTTTCTGGAGGTGACGTGGACCCGGATTAGTATACGCTTACAGCTGCAAAGTCATCGTCTCGGAAAGCTAGCTTATTAAATGGCCAGATTCCAGTCTTCTCAAAGGCACCTGTTATATTTCTCCCACTGAATGATTCAAACTACGCTACTCTGGCAAGCTTTGGTATTTTTGCGCAGCCTTTCTGATAGATAAGGTTTTATTCAAAACTTCGTCTACCGCAGATTTCATGCTATCTTCTTCTACTTGTCCCTTTCTCGTCCCCTTTATCACATACTTTCGCGGCATTTTGATTCTGTTATAATAATATATTGGATAAAAAAAATGTTTAATGCTATGCAAGTTAGTGTGGGGAGGGTTCGTACAGTACGAATCTACCCCACTGCTACCTGCACGAAGGTACCCCAAACCAAAAATACAACGATTTAATTTAAAATAAAAATACCCGTTATAGTTATCAGAAAACAACTGCGTGCATTTAAGACCTCAATAACATTCCACCAACTAAATTGAATCACTTTTATAACTAGAGTAAAACTAATAACGTTTAAACACGTTTCAAAGTGCATCCAGAAATTACTTACGTGGAGCGAAAACATGAACGGGCCTGTTGTGTCGAAGCCGGGAGCCGCACTGCCCCGCCACTCCGCGTGTAGCCTATGCGTCCGAGTGGTAGTTACACACACAAACATGAACACGCCAGTGTGCTGTATAGCTTAGATATCACTACTGTACGAATGCTCCCGTTGTACGAATGCACCCCACTCTCCCCTACGTTATGAACGGATAAATACATCAAAATCGTATCTACCTGTTTACACCTGGCTGCAAAGAGGTGCTGCCGAGTTGGCAACGGCAACCATGATTTTTCAAAGTCTTCATATTGTATATTGCCGTGAAGTGAATGATATTTTATTTTAAAAACAGATGAACGAAGTTTTTACCAAATTTTCATAGGCAACCTAGTAGATATATAGGTATTCTCCTAATTATAAATAGGCATAAAAATTTAGTGTTTAGCATATACTCGATGAGTGCACCGATCCTGCAGTGGGATCTAGTACTAAAATATCTCGCATGAGACGACAAAAGTTTCTACGTCGTTGATTGGGTGATAGTACCTACACCGTATTCGTATTTTCAGTCCAATCAGAAGTTGACGCATTGATTTTGACATTTCATAAGAGCGCGATAAAATTTACTCTCGCGGCGCATGCTTAGCCTGTAGGTCTCCATTTTACAATGGCTTTCGTTTAGAAAACGATTGGATTCAAATTCGGCAACTATGCTAGGTTTTTTTATAAGTAGTAAACGAAAAAGACAGTCAGAAATCATAGTTTCCGAATCTGAAACGACTGACGTTTTCGGGAGTTTTGTTACCAACACTTCATAAATAGGTTCCCTAACCTAACCTAACCTATGTTGAAGTGTACCTACCTACCTATGTTTTGCTTTTATACCTATTTCTCATAATGTCTTAAGCTTTCTTTTAGCCGCATAGTTCAATGGGTAAGGTTTCTTCTCTAGTCTATAAGCTTAGTGTTACCGTTTGTCCATCCCCCCACTGTAACCTGTAACACAATGTTACAGTGTGCCTGGTTGGGAATCATTTTACAAAGTTCTCCCAACGAGTCACAGTGTTACAGGTTACAGTGTAATGTGTAAGTGTAGTGTGGGAACAAAGGGTTTTATTCAGTTAATTGAAATACTCCACTACAAAACTTAATAAAATAATAACATAATGGAGCCAAATATGTTCAGTCTATTAACTTGTTTTGAAGTATCAGGTGATTTCACGAGGCTTACTAATAATGACAACACGATGCGGTAAATTAGTAATGGTTAATGATAGTGGATGTTTTATTCATAGAGTCACTACACAAACATGTGTTGCAGCTGCTCTAAAACTTTTAATTACCCAAACTAGCTATCGCCTGCGTCTTCGGTCGTATTATTTCGGGATAACAAGTTTCATATAACCTAAGTTAATCTTGTATCTCATTTATCTTTCCACCTTTTAAATCCATTCAGTAGTTTATGTGTGAAAGAGTAACAAACATAAGTAGGTACATTTATAAATCTTTGATCAATAAATTCTCAGAAACTTTCGCGTTAATCTATACCTACTTATAATAAATCTGTAGAGAGGTCAATTCTGTACAATAAATATATTTTCAAAATAACTATCAGGGGGTAATAAGTGATCGATGCTGATGCAAAAAATGCAATCAGTAAAATGTATGTCTGTCTGTCTGTTTGTTCTTTATAGAAACAAAAACAACTCGACGGATTTTAACGAAATTTGGTACGATATTCTTCATACTTCTGGGCAGGTTATTGTACCTATACTTTTCATCACAGCTACTATCAATAGGAGCAGCGCAGTGAAGGGAAATGTTGGGAAATCGGGAGAAATTACTCCATTATTAGGTATCCGTACCCAAAGGGTAAAAACGGGAACCAATTACAAAGACTTCGCTGTATGTCCGTCCGTTCGTGCGTCCGTACGTTCGTCCGTCAGTCCGTCCGTTCGTCTGTTTGTCTGTCTAGCTAGCTAGAGAGTTGCAATTTTGACGGATTATGTTTTTCTTTTGCCGCTATAACGACAATTACTAAAACCAAATAAAAAAAATATTTATGGCTCCAGTAGAACAAACGTGATTTTTTTCAAATTTTTTGTTCGATATTAATAGAAACTGTTGTTGGACGCTTGAAATATTCACAGAATATTTGAATGGATTTTTTCTTCAAAAATAAATAATTAAACTAAAATAAAATAAATATTCAAGGGGGGGTCACATACAAAAAACGTTATTTTTAGCCGTTGTTTGCTCGATGTTAGTTATAGACAGACTTCAGCTGATGAAATAAGGAATAATTTCGGCTACTTTTATTTAAGAAAAAATAAATTAAAACTCATGTAGTCCACGCGAACGAAGTTGCCGGCACAGCTAGTACCTAATATGATTGTTATCTTATAAGTTTGTTATTAAAATAGACATATTACATAATATTCGGCTAATTGTTATTCATACTTACTTTAAGTTAATTGTTATCTACATTATAGGTATACCTAGGTAAGACTGTTTAATTACAGACATGCTAAAAATAAGAAAACATATGAAAGTAACATTTAAAATAATTAAATTCCTACAACATTAAGAAAATTTAAAAGTCATTTACATACTTACCAGTAATTCAGATTAAAGGTACCTAAACAGCGGTAATTTTTCGTTTTACATGCAATTATCGGTTACATAGCTTCACTTTTACAATAAAACTCATTTTCAAACATTTTAAAAAGCAAAATTCGTGTCTTTGACACATCAAAGACACGAAGAATTTAAACGTAACGTCACAACGTTACGTTTAAATTTGTTAGTTTGTATGTTATGTTATTTTTTAGTGTAAGATTTGTTGATTGTTTTATACAGTGTGTAACAAAAAGGTGAAATAAAATTTTAAGGGCGTGTAGGGTAGGTAGTGCGTAGTTCCAATGCAAAATCACAACCTCGTACAGCTATTAATTAGTGAGTAAATCGATGTCAAAGTTTTTACTAAAACTTATTGTTGATAACCCTATTAGATGTAAACAAATCATAAATCAAAATGAAGCAAAAGATTAAGTAGAATACAGATGTGCAACTTTGACAAATTTCAGTTCAGTGTGCAGTGATCGTGATCGTTAAGTACTTATTTAACACTACTTTTTAGGGTTCCGTAGCCAAATGTTCTGTACGTTCTGTCTGTATGTCACAGGCACTTTTTTCCGAAACTATGAGACCTATTGCTGTTAAAACTTGGTATGTAGATGTATTCTGTGAACCTTTAAGCATTAAGATTTTCACTAAAATAGAAAAAAAACAATTAACTTTAGGGGCTCTCCATACTTAAAACTGAAAGTCATTTTTTTTCTTCAAACCTATACCTACGTGTGGTGTTTAAAGTAGAAAAATGTTTGCAAACTTCTACAGAATGTAGTAGTTTGAACAAGATCTAGTAAGTAATTTTTTTAATACGTCATAAATCGTAAACCACAATTTACCTTTAGAAATACAAATATTATGACACTTGCTTCTATGGAACCCTTCATGGGCGAGTCCGACTCCCACTTGGCCGGTTTTTAAATATGAGATGTTTGGTACATAACATAACCTAACAGAAATAGTCAATATCAGCAAGCACAGTTTTGTAATTGAAAACATGATATTTACATTTATTATTTGTACTATCCATTCATACTTTTAAATATTACCTAAGGAATATTTTTAGATCACAAAAGCAGTAAATTTATTAAATACTCCTACCTAGGTACCAATCATTTCAACTTGGTGACCTTCTGCGCTTATTTTATCAATGACTAATCACGCACACAAAAATCACGACAACGGGAGTCCACGTGGACTGCGGCACCTTTACGTCAAAAGTCTAAGCGCCCGCACCAATCAGCGATCATTTCGCACACATTGCAACAATGCGCTTAGCCAATAATATCCTGTCGCGTGACTGTCACCTACGGACCGCTTTCCGGGTAGGGATCTAGGGATGCTAATCGATTGTGAAATAATCGATATTTTGGTAATGGATTATTTGCGTAGCACCGATATTAATTAATCGATTTATCTTAGAAATGCCGTTACATTAGAACGGTTTCTTCTAAACTTTTTCGTTGAGATTCTGCTAAACATGTTAAAAATGAAACACAGAATTCTCGGTAAAATGAAAAAATCTACAAATAAAAATATTTATTATTAAGTATAAAGTGAAAGTTTGAGATTACTAAAACTTTAGCTATGTTAGCTTATAAGTTATGTAATATCTTTACATTTTATTTTTTTATTTTAAAGCATTTTATTTCTAAAAATTAAATTTTACTTTTTTTGTCTGTGGAACAAAAGAACCGAAACAGAAAACACCTTTTGTGTGACGTCATTAAACACTACAATTCGCAAATGACAGCTGTCGGCGGATTTTATTTATTTTAATGTGACGAAACGATGATTTTACCGAGTTTAGAATTACCGAGAAATTGAATTATTGTGTCGCTAACCATATTAAGGATTTATTTGAACAATTTCGATTCATTTAAAATTTGATATTTGCATAGAATTAAGGCGTTCCGACCAGTATCGTTTTGGTGTAAAGTGACGTGACTTGACGTTTACACGCGCTTTTATAATCTGTTACACAAAATCTTACTATCACTGGTAATTTTTTTTTCGAAAATCATAAATCGCGTTGCTTGGGATATAAAACACACATTTTACAATACTTTTTCAAAGACTTGTCAGTATCCAATTGTTATTATCAGAAACAAAACCTCAACATTTTTTTTATCACTGCGTGTGACTGTCGGGCCAACATTTTAAATTGATGTAAATATTGACTTTAAACATAAACTTAAAATAATTGCCTTTCTCGATTTTTTCCATTTTAGATTAATCGATTAAGTTACAAAAATCTCAATTGCGATCGATCGATTAATCAAATCGAAATCGAGCATCCCTACGTACCTACGGGAATAGTGTTTTTTAGTTGCTCGTATTCGTTCTCGTTGGGCAGTCGCTATCTAAACTTTCAAATTCTCATTCTTCGTCACTATGTCTCGCGAAGATCATTCTTTGTATTCAAATAGTGAATAGTATGAAACGATTTTATGTCGGGGTGCTTCATCCGGGAGCATCAATGGTGCTCGTGAACTGTATCGCCAGCGTTTCATCGATGGCAGACCCTTTGCGGAGCAGCGGCTTTTAAGGTCGTTCACCTGCTTCAGGAACCTGTGTCTCCGACTGCAGAGCACTGGCTCTTTCCGACCGCCCACAAGTGAAGGTCGTCCTTCACACGGGAGCATCCAGAGCTCGAGACCCCGATCCAGATCAGTATACGCGAGTTCAAGTACGCGAGTTCAAGAATTGATTCCTACGGACTTTGGTCCAAGGGTCACCGTTTGTGAGTGGTATCGAAGCCGAATGAAAGAAGAAAACAGTGTCAGTGAAAATGTTCTTTGGTTTTTAGTGTATCCTTGTGCGCATAAGTGTTGGTGATAAGAAACTTAACAGGTAACACATACTTAAATTAACATTTTCTAAGAAACTAATTTGTTTATTACACAAAAAATAGTAATTAGCAAATCGCGTCAGTTAAGCATATCAAAAAAATAAGGTTAGTAAATGACTGCCATTTCCGATAATTATTTGATACCTACATGTTGATTACATTGTAAGTTGTCCCTATTATGTCTTAATTATTTACTGACTCAAATTACGGGGTGCTGACAATTAATGAGAGGTTTTTTCAATTGTAAAGTCATGTAGTTCAGTGGGTAAAGTCATATTTGGGGTATTGTCCTAAAAACCAGACATTAACTTTTACGTGTACCTACATATGTAGTTATAAAAATAAATGTACCTAACAGATTATTTCTATGTACTGTTTCTAAATAGTAATTTAATAAATGCATTTCGGTAATTATGGTTTGATTATTCAGTCCTATTCCAAGTAAAATTAAGTAATACATAGTAGTTTCTAGTAGGCGGGTGGATTGCGCGGGCGCGTAGCGGGGCGGCCGCGCATCAGCTGATCGCGCGGCGCGTCTGTGGTTGAGCGCGAATGACCTCAATCAGGGTTGTCAACATTTTCAGTAAAAAAACAATTTATTTAGTTACTATGGAAGAAAAAACTTGTTTGTAATTAGCTGATATTAATACAACTGAATGTACACCTGCTATAGATACATACCCTAAAATATTATTTCGCCTTTTTGTTACACCCTGTATAAACAAACAAATAAATAATGAAATTCTAAAGTTGTGTAACATCCAGTTGTTTTTTTTTTGCGTTATTTAATTATTAGATGTAGATCCTGTTTTTGTAGGATCATTAAAACGCACTTTCACACCAAAATGATGCAAAGTCTAATTACCAAAACTTATTTGGATAAATCTATTATGCATAAAAAATAATCTCCGTAATGTACCTATGTACACGCATGAATTCAGAATAGCTGGACCAAATGAAATATGCAATTCTTTTTCTTATGTTCGTGATTGTCTGAGCAAACTTTGTGAAAAATTTACAATTTCTATTTTTGGCCTAGTCCAAAAATATGAGCTGTTTTTAAATAATAATTCTTTAAGAAGCCCTTCATGACAATTCTCTATATATATAAAAGAAAGTTGTGTTAGTTACACAATTTATAACTCAAGAACGGCTGAACAGATTTGGCTGAAAATTGGTAAGGAGGTAGTTTAGAACCAGGAGAAGGACATAGGATACTTTTTTTTTTTTTTTTTTTTAAGTAGTACCACACTTTATTACATAAACAAAACAAATAAACATAAGATAACACTAACTTACAAAATATTTAAACCAAAATAAATAAAAAATAAATATTTTAAATAAACAAAGATGGTCCCTGTGGTAAGGTACCCAAAATGCTGGCTGCATTACCTCGCTGAATGGCGATTGAAATACGCTGGGCGAGGTAGCAGCCAGCCTTTGGGTCTCCTGTAACGTTGATAAGTCTTTTTGAAATATCTTTAAAAAAAGACAAAGCGTCAGGATCCCACGGACCTAGAGTTTCCACTCCAAAAGCGACAAAATTATAATTTTCTTTAATATCTTTATATTTTGTGCTTTTCAGTTTTTCAGCCGCCTCTGCTGCTGCGCCCGCGCTCCTAATAGTACCTGGGAGATGTGACGGTGCCAGTGTGTCTACACATGTCGCATCCCACACTAAGGCACGTCCCATCTTCCAGGGAATAAGAGACATACCGTCAGGCCTCTTGCCATCACCACGAGCGATGCCATTAGGTTCGAGAATAGCAGGCACGTTAATGGTGGCAAGAGACCGACGGATGATGTCGTTGAGGGTGGCATGCCGTGAGAAAGTCCGTGGTGCCCCAAAGCAGTCACAAAAGTACCACAGGGACATTTGTGTGGGACACAGACTTTTGCTCCGATGCGAAGACAAACGGCGACTCGGAGGGTTTCGGAGTCCAGCATAGTACCCACGTTCGCGCAGGGATACGCGTGCAGCCAATGACCGGACTCTTTTGTGGAAACAGCTCTGAGACGCGCGTGGTCTGCGCCGGAGCTGTTATTTAAAAGGTCTGAAAAAATTTTATCGCATTGAATTTTGTCCCAGCTCCTTTGAGAATTTGGGTTCAAAGGAACATTTTGGAGGGATGGAAAAGCCATTTTCCAGGCATTCCTAGCTTCGACCAAGCACGCCACCTCAAGAGGAGCGGTTATTTGCCGCAGTATTTTAAATACAAGAGTGGACGTGCTGTGGGTCGAAGAAAGGAATGCCGGTAGAGCTACACTTGAAATTTTGCGCACACCGAAGCCTCCATTACGAATAGGCAGAGATGCTTGTGTCCAAGACTGTTCTGATAGTTCAATGTTCAGAATTTTTTCTAAATACAATTTTATTCATTTCTTTTGCTTTTTTTAAAGTAATTTATTGCCTCTAAGGTGGACCAAAGTTCGCCGGGTCACCTAGTATATAATAAACTAGCTATGCCAGCGACTTCGTTCGCGTGGACTACATCAGTTTGAATTATTTTTTTCTTAAATAAAAGTAGCTTAAACTATTCCTTATCTCATCAGCTGAAGTCTGTCTATAACTAACATCGAGCAAAAAAACGGCTAAAAATAACGTTTGTTGTGGGACCCCCCCTTGAATATTTATTTTATTTAAATTTAATTATTTATTTTTGAAGAAAATATCCTATCACATGTTTTGTGAATATTTCAAGCGTCCAACAACAGTTTCAATTAATATCGAACAAAAAATTGAAAAAAAAAATACGTTTGTTCTACGGGAGCCGCACTTAAATAAATATTTTATTTGGTTTTTAGTAATTGTCGTTATAGCGGCAAAAGAAATACATAATCCGTGAAAATTTCAACTCTAGCTATTACCGCTTTTGAGATACAGCCTGGTGACAGACAAACAGACAGACGGACGGACTGACGGACGAACGGACGGACGCACGAACGGACGGACATACAGCGAAGTCTTAGTAATTGGTTCCCGTTTTTACCCTTTGGGTACGGATACCTAATAATGGAGTACCTAATTTCTCCCGATTTCCCAACATTTCCCTTCACTGCTCTGCTCCTATTGATAGTAGCATGATGAAAAGTATAGGTAGGTACAATAATCTGCCCAGAAGTATGAAGAATAATCGTACCAAATTTTTTTTTAAATCCGTCGAGTTGTTTTTGTGTCTATAAAGAACAAAAAGACAGACAGACATAAATTTTACTGATTGCATTTTTGGCATCAGTATCGATCACTAATTACCCTCTGATAGTTATTTTGGAAATATATTTAATGTACAGAATTAACCTCTCTACAGATTTATTATAAGTATAGATAACTAGCAACATTTTGGATATATAAAAAGTTTATGACTGATAATGTGTACGAAAAAAAATTACATATTATTTTGCTCATAATTATTCGTAGCTATTACCAATATCTTTCCCCATCAGCTTTCGTAAATATGGCATCTTTTAGGTACCTAAGGATTTACTTAAAAACCAAAAACCACAAAAACAATGTGCCTACCTACCAGATCAACCACAAATAAAATGTTCACTCAATATTTTGTTTCAATTCCGATCTCTTAATGAACATCGGTAGGTACAAGGATGAACCCTACCTACTTTGATTCACAAGCTGGTAGGTTAAGAACCTATTCTTAATTTTAATATTAAATTTATATAATTTCATATTATTATGAAAGGTAGGTAGAAATAGCAATGTATTTAGTGGTAGGTAATGGATAGATAATTACATATTTTGAAGGCACATATACTATGGATGAAAGATCAGGATTTGTTACAAAAATCGATAATTATACAATTTAGGCCTTAAAACGTTTAAGGAAAACGGTTTTAAAAATTGGGGGTTAATAAACTAATTTAAACTGAATGATCTTGCTCGGCTTTTGCAACATAGACCATCATACCATTTAAATCACTGATAACATCACATACATTGCTCTGATTCTGTGGTAAATAGCACAAGCACTTGTGTTACAGAAATCAGAAATAACGACGGTACCACAACACCCACACCTGAGACAATATGAAAAGTTCGTTTCATTGATCCGACCGGGGATCAAACCCGAGACCTCAAAGATGGCGCGATGCCCAAGTCTGGACCGCTCGCCTCTCGGCTACGGAGGTCGTCATTTAAAATCCCTACTAATATTATAAATGCGAAAGTAACTCTGTCTGTCTGTGTGTCTAATTTTAGAAATTTGGTATAGGTATACGTTGAATCTCAAGAACGGACATAGGCTACTTACTTTTTTTTAGAAAATAAGGGGGAGGGGGTAATACCACCTTTGAAAGTTTATATGGAAAAATGTTTATTTTTGAAGTTAAAGATATGAAATTTGGCACAAATAGCTCAAAACTTGGATTAAAATAAAGACTATTTTTTGTTTCGAATAGTAGGGGAGAAAGGGGTAAAACCGACCATGAAAGGATGTAGTCCACGCGAACTAAGTCGCGGGCACAGCTAGTAATATATAAAAGAAAAGTGTACCTATCTATTTAAAAAATAATAATATAGGTATAGTATTTATGCAAAAAACACATTTTAATTCCTGAACTTTCGATTAAACTTTAAAAACTTTTTTGTTTGTTCCTTTAATTTTTGGTAGTAGGTCTACAGGATTCTTACGTAATAGGGATGTATATGATCGTTCTATTCCTCAGAGACAATCTTAAATTGCAGTTAGCTAACAAATATTTTATTTCCTTGTACCTACATTAAAAAAATATTTTTCTTAATATATGTACTGCGTATTATACTTAAACAATACGTTAAAATAATAGTTTTAACAGTTAACATGGTCACGTTTTAGGGTCATATTTCCGGCAAGGGCCTTTTGTTACGCTTATGCTATATAGGGTGTAACGTAACAAATTAGTGAATGGAGTTCAAGGAAAATATATTAAAGACGTTAAAATTTGAACTGGAACAAATTGTCTACAAAAATATTTTTTTTAAAAGATACCGGATTTTAACCAACATTAACTGCAAATTCGTGGTGCAATGGTTAGGTACTGATGGCTAGGTATGACTAGGTGCCTGAACGCCCCCGGCTGGGTTCCACATCTAGTCGCGATGGGGGTTTATTAGGCGTGAGCCCGACACACCACTCTATGTAGGTGTAGGGAATGACGGTGGGGTAAATTCGATAAAAAAGGTAGGCGCCCTAAGCGTTAAAGGTGCCAGGTTCGATTCTGGATTAAGTCAATTAGGCAAACAAACTTTTATAAATGGGTCTGAGTGTGCTTGCTGAGATACCTCCAGTTAATATCCAGCGTTTGAGATTTAGTTTGAGGTCTGTCGGTTTGTGTGATTGTCAGGCGCATTTTTTTATTTACACTTAAATACTTTAATAGCGTTAATAATAATTTAAGTGATTAATTTTTTATTCAGCCTGTAGAATATGTAGTACTACACAATATTTTGCCCTCACTTTACAAAGTAGGAACTTAGATACGCTGTAGTTGGTAAAATCTTGATATTGTAAGTTGATAATATGCATGTTATATTTAATCGTGTTACGATTATTTTTTTTTTATATTGCACTTCAAGATTGACCTCATCCCACCTGATGTTAAGTGGTAATGAGGTCCTAGCTTAAGGGTGATAAGTACAGCATAATTATTCTATTACTGGACTTATCGTCCTTACCTTGAAAGCTTGACCCCTGCTACTAACTCAGCACCCCCCAGGAGCTCTGGAAACCTTACTCACATGCAGAAACACAACAACACAGAAGTGATTGTTATTTGGCTGCGGTCTTCTGTAAGGTGGAGGTATTTCACCAGTCGGGCTGCTCCAGTTCGAGCGATAAATCGCTATGCCCTACCTCTCTGAAACTTTAAAGAAATCTTTGAACAGATATGGATCGATCTTGTATAGCTACTTTAGTATTTCAACGAAAATAATGTACGGGGACGGCCGGAAAGTATCACTCAGTTAGAGCATTTAAAACTTCATAAAGTCCAAGTTATATGCTTTTTGGCTTCCGGGAAACATTAAGTAACAACGGTTGACTGGTAGAGAATGCTTCTAGCATTAAGTCCGCCTTGTGTACTTTTTATTTTGTGCAATAAAGTTTATAAATAAAATAAATAAGTAACTGAGATTTTTAAAAGTTCAAGATTTGCATGTAAAATTAAAACCCTTGAGCTGCATGTGGTGATAGTAGAAGTCTTCTTGGAGAAGATTCGGCCAATAGCACATCGCGGTAAACATTTGCAGTTCTATATTACTTCTTATACCTACCCCAAACATAAGGGTGGTATGAAGACGATTTTTCGACTGCATTTCCTTATTTTACGAGGTCGGTAGATTTGTTCTATCGTTAGCGCTGTTAATTACTGTTTTTTATGAGTACAATAGTACCTCGTGTATTTCCGTTTAAGTGTAATACGTATAAAAAATGTTATACTAAGTTTACACAACCTATTTTTTCAATATGAAAAATGATTTCAATTCGTACTTTATTCAGAAATGGTAAATTTTGATGTAGGTATTATTATATTTTATTATATTATTTCATTTATCTAGTAATATGCAATATTACTAGATAAATGAAATTTTATAAGATCACATACCTACTAATGAGATTTATCTATTAATTAGCCTATCTATACTTATAAAAAATAAGTAGAGAGGTCAATTCTGTACATTAATATATTTCCAAAATAGGGGCATAAGTAGGGGTATTTATCAGGGGGTAATTAGTGATCGATACTGATGCCAAAAATGCAATCAGAAAAATGTATGTCTGTCTGTCTGTCTGTTTGTTTTTTATAGACACAAAAACAACTCGACGGATTTTAACAAAATTTGGTACGATTATTCTTCATACTCTTGGGCAGGTTATTGTATACTTTTCATCACGCTACAATCAATAGGAGCAGAGCAGTGAAGGGAAATGTTGGGAAAACGGGAGAAGTTACGCCATTCTCAGGTATCCACAAAAGGTAAAAACGGGATCCTATTACTAAGACTTCGCTGAATTCGTGCGTCTGTCCGTCCGTCCGTCCGTCTGTCTGCCTGTCACCAGGCTGTATCTCAAGAACCGTTATATCTAGAGAGTTGAAATGTTCACCGATTATGTATTTCTATTGTCGCTATAACAATAAATACTAAAAACAAAATATTTTTTTTATTTAAGTGGGGCTCCAGTACAACAAACGTGATTTTTTTTAGATTTTTTGCTCGATATTCATTGAAACTGTTGTTGGACGCTTGAAATATTCACTCACAGGGTATTTTAATGTATATTTTATTCAAAAATAAATAATTAAATTAAAATAAAATAAATATTCAAGAGGGGCTCCCATACAAAAAACGTTACTTTAATACATACTTCAAGCATTCCGTTACATAGATTACGGTATATACATATAGACATATAAATAAAATAGGAATGTCTGTTAGATACACGGTACGTACACCAAAATAATATTTTTTACATTTTTTGTCTGTATGTCAGTCTATTTCAGCTTTCTAAAATAGCTGGACCGATTTTGACGGAACTTTTATTGGCAGGTAGTTGATGAAATAAGTAATAATTTAGGCTACTTTTATTAAAGAAAAAATACATTCAAACTCATGTAGTCCACCCGTACAAAGTCGCCAGTATAAATAATATAAATGCAAAAGATGTTTCTTACTCTTTCACGCTAAAACTACCAAATGTATTTGGCTGAAATTTCGTAGAAAGATTGATGAGATACTAGATTAACATAAAGGGCACTTTTCTCCAGAAATAACGCGAAGCAACTCGGGGATAACAGCTATATCATAAACGTGAGTTTGTAAGAATTTATCGATGTCTGGATGTAACACCTTCACGAAAAAAAAGTACCCCGTGTTATAGTAATTAAAAATATACTGAGAATATTGTCAATATACGGCAAATTGGTACTTCTTACCTATTTAATTAATATACAGAGAACCTAAAAAAGGGCGCAATACTGCGTTACATCATAAAAGTAGGAAACAATAATATTTTTCCAAGATGCTGTTACTTAGAGTCGAATCAGGAAATGACATTTTGAATTTAAATAGTTAAATCAGTACAGTACTGTGTGGACGTGTAAAGAATGTTAAAAATCTTAGAAGTTACCAAACGAAAAGTTGTTCTAACGTAGGTAGGTAAATACCGGCCAATACCAAGAACACATTCATGTTTACATTTAAGTAAATGATCTACCTAATCCTCATAACAAATAAAAGGTGAGAACATGTATTATTTTTAGCTGTTTACGACATGCTATACACGTGTTATTTGATTAAACATACGAATTTTTATTACACAACGAATTAACTGCTGTACCAACCCTTAACATGAAAGGTTATCGATGCTTATCGACTTACATCTTGGACGGTAAGTAGCGGAACTACTGATTTTATCGTACCTACAAAACTGACAAGTAAGTAAAGTCATCGATGTAGTAACTCGATTACTGTTTTTGTTTGTGGTAAATGTAGGTGCAGTTGTTCCTAACTATATCTATCCCACTTTCCTAAAGACATAGAGCTCCTTCACACAGCATTTGTCCATCATAGCTGTTCGAACACGCGGCGTTTATCATATCATATGCTACGCATACTTTCATCGAATGCGTACGCTGGTCACACGCCAGGTGATCGGGGGTGTCCCCGTCGGATTTTTTATGATATTACTCATCATATAGATAATAAGTAGGGACTGAGTCATCAGGTCTTAGGGACCCCTACAAAACATCTCTTTAATCCCTGAGGCGGTGATTGCAAAAATTAGGCCTTTTTAATTTAGTCTAATCTATTTTAAACTTTACCTATGTGACTTAGGAATCATTTATGAATTTATGAATGAAAGTGAAAGAAGGCATGAAGCTTTGTTTTGACGGTTCGATTTTATAGGTTGCAACTGTACTTCTAAAATGTCTTTGTTTGAAGTTTTCTACCATAATTCTATAGTTATTTGAAATCCTTAGAATGTTTGTTTATGTTTTGATCTATTTAATTTTGCCCCAACTAGGTAGTAGGTATGGTCTAAGATAAATACTAGGCGGCGTTTAGATGTAACGCAATTCATTGTGAATATTATATACAGGGTGTAACAAAAAGGCGAAATAATATTTTAGGGTATGTATCTATAGCAGGTGTACATTCAGTTGTATTAATATCAGCTAATTACTAACAAGTTTTTTCTTCCATACTAACTAAATAAATTGTTTTTTTACTGAAAATGTTGACAACCCTGATTGAGGTCATTCGCGCTCAACCACAGACGCGCCGCGCGATCAGCTGATGCGCGGCCGCCCCTCTACGCGCCCGCGCAGCCCACCCGCCTACTAGAAACTACTATTACTTAATTTTACTTGGAATAGGACTGAATAATCAAACCATAATTACCGAAATGCATTTATTAAAATACTATTTAGAAACAGTACATAGAAATAATCTGTTAGGTACATTTCTTTTTATAACTACATATGTAGCTACACGTAAAAGTTAATGTCTAGTTGTTAGGACAATACCCCAAATATGACTTTACCCACTGAACTACATGACTTTACAATTGAAAAAATCTCACATTAATTGTCAGCACCCCGTAATTTGAGTCAGTAAATAAATAAGACATAATAGGGACAACTTACAACGTAATCAACATGTAGGTATCAAATAATTATCGGAAATGGCAGTCATTTACTAACCTTATTTTTTTGATATGCTTAACTGACGCGATTTGCCAATTACTATTTTTTGTGTAATAAACAAATTAGTTTCTTGTTAATTTATGTATGTGTTACCTGTTAAGTTTCTTATCACCAACACTTATGCGCACAAGGATACACTAAAAACCAAAGAACATTTTCACTGACACTGTTTTCTTCTTTCATTCGGCTTCGATATCACTCACAAAAGGTGACCCTTGGACCAAAGTCCGTAGGAATCAATTCTTGAACTCGCGTACTTGAACTCTTAAACTGATCTGGATCGGGGTCTCGAGCTCTGGATGCTCCCGTGTGCTAGGACGACCTTCACTTATGGGCGGTCGGAAAGAGCCAGTGCTCTGCAGTCGGAGACACAGGTTCCTGAAGCAGGTGTACGACCTTAAAAGCCGCTGCTTCGCAAAGGGTCTGCCATCGATGAATCGCTGGCGATACAGTTCACGAGCACCATTGATGCTCCCGGATGAAGCACCCCGACATAAAATCGTTTCATACTATTTGAATACAAAGAATGAACTTCGCGAGACATAGTGACGAAGAATGAGATTTTGAAAGTTTAGATAGCGACTGCCCAACGAGAACGAATACGAGCAACTAAAAAACACCACAGACCAATAATAAACAAAAACACTATTCCCGTAGTTACTTAGGGATGCTCGATTTCGATTTGATTAATCGATCGATCGAAATAAGATTTTTGTAACTTAATCGATTAATCGAAAATGGAAAAAATCGAGAAAGTAAATTATTTTAAGTTTATGTTTAAAGTCAATATTTACAACAATTTAAAATGTAGGCCCGACAGTCACACGCAGTGATAAAAAAAATGTTGAGGTTTTGTTTCTGATAACAACAATTGGATAATGACAGTCTCTGAAAAAGTATTGTAAAATGTGTGTTTTATATCCCAAGCAACGCGATTTATGACTTTCGAAAAAAAAAATTACCAGTGATAGTAAGATTTTGTGTAACAGATTATAAAAGCGCGCGTAAACGTCAAGTCACGTCACTTTACACCAAAACGATACTGGTCGTAACGCCTTAATTCTATGCAAATATCAAATTTTAAATGAATCGAAATTGTTCAAATAAATCCTTAATATGGTTAGCGACACAATAATTCAATTTACTCGGTAAAATCATCGTTACGTCACATTAAAATAAATAAAATCCGCCGACAGCTGTCATTTGCGAATTGTAGTGTTTAATGACGTCACACAAAAGGTGCTTTCTGTTTCGGTTCTTTTGTTCCACAGACAAAAAAAGTAAAATTTAATTTTTAGAAATAAAATGCTTTAAAATAAAAAAATAAAAATGTAAAGATATTACTTAACTAATAAGCTAACATAGCTAAAGTTTTAGTAATCTCAAACTTTCACTTTTTTATACTTCATAAATATTTTTATTTGTAGATTTTTTCATTTTACCGAGAATTCTGTGTTTCATTTTTAACATGTTTAGCAGGATCTCAACGAAAAAGTTTAGAAGAAACCGTTCTAATGTAACGGCATTTCTAAGATTAATCGATTAATTAATATCGGTGCTACGCAAATAATCAATTACCAAAATATCGATTATTTCACAATCGATTAGCATCCCTAGATCCCTACCCGGAAAGCGGTCCGTAGGTGACAGTCACGCGGCAGGATATTATTGGCTAAGGGCATTGTTGCAATGTGTGCGAAATGATCGCTGATTGGTGCGGGCGCTTAGACTTTTGACGTAAAGGTGCCGCAGTCCACGTGGACTCCCGTTGTCGTGATTTTTGTGTGCGTGATTAGTCATTGATAAAATAAGCGCAGAAGGTCACCAAGTTGAAATGATTGGTAGGTAGGAGAATTTAATTAATTTACTGCTTTTGTGATCTAATAATATTCCTTACGTAATATTTAAAAGTATGAATGGATAGTACAAATAATAAATGTAAATATCATGTTTTCGATTACAAAACTGTGCTTGCTGATATTGACTATTTCTGTTAGGTTATCTTATGTACCAAACATCTCATATTTAAAAACCGGCCAAGTGGGAGTCGGACTCGCCCATGAAGGGTTCCATAGAAGCAAGTGTGATAATATTTGTATTACTAAAGGTAATTTGTGGTTTACGATTTATGACGTATTAAAAAAATTACTAGATCTTGTTCAAACTACTACATTCTGTAGAAGTTTGCATACATTTTTCTACTTAAACACCACACGTAGGTATAGGTTTGAAGAAAAAATGGTTGACTTTCAGTTTTTAGTATGGAGAGCCCCTAAAGTTAATTGTTTTTTTTCCATTTTAGTGAAAGTCTTAATGCTTAAAGGTTCACAAAATACATCTACATACCAAGTTTTAACAGCAATAGGTCTCATAGTTTCGGAAAAAAGTGCCTGTGACATACAGACAGAACGTACAGAACATTTCGCTACGGAACCTTACCTAAAAAGTAGTGTTAAATAAGTACTTAACGATCACGATCACTGCACACTCAACTGAAATTTGTCAAAGTTGCACATCTGTATTCTACTTAATCTTTTGCTTCATTTTGATTTATGATTTGTTTACATCTAATAGGGTTATCAAAGATAAGTTTTAGTAAAAACTTTGACATCGATTTACTCCCTAATTAATAGCTGTACGAGGTTGTGGTTTTGCATTGGAACTACACACTACCTACCCTACACGCCCTTAAAATTTTATTTCACCTTTTTGTTACACACTGTATATTTTTTTTTAAGTATATCAATAATAGAAGGTTTTAATATTACTTCATCCAGAATCAGCGCTATCACATTAAATTTTTTCGCTAAGCGGTTTCTAAAATGCCAGGTGAGTGTGATATAATAAACAATAATAAGTAACTCATAATAATTTTGTCCCAAGTAAGTAGTAATTTATGATGTCCAGGAAAAATTTTAAAATTGTTCATATTAGTCACGGTTTGTTTGATTTGTAACAACAAATAATATTATTTATAGGTCTTGTTAAATAACAGCGTCGACATAGTCGGCATTTGAGTACGAACAGGTATGTTAGAAATATGGTTTAATTATACGTTACATCGCTGGTATTAATCGATCAATCGAATCCATTGATATCACTAGTTCACGACGGTTGTCCTCATCTTAAAGCTATGAGAATAAGCTCTAGAATTGGTTGGCAAGCTCAGGCCACGTGGTAAGATTCCTCATTCCAGGTAGTATACTGGTACTATTATCGAAACAAGTTGTGAATAGGTACGTATGCGCAGAAGTACTACTTAGTTTAGTAAAACTTCTTTATTCTGAAGCTTGTGCGTATATCAGTAGTTCTTTGTTAAAGTTGATAATGAATAGCCTATTAATGTCCAACAGCAGGGTAGTTACAATAACGGGTACAAATTTAAAATATGATGATAAGTTTGCGAAATGCAGATTAATCATAAACCTAAGCAAGGTCGAAAAATCCGTATCATATTTGGCTCCAAAGGAGATTTCAATCCAGGCTTCTGATAACCCGGTACTCAAATTAATTGAATATCGAGGCGTTGATAAAAGATGTAACATGCTTTGTCCAACAGGAGAATCCAACTCAGGCCCCCTTGCTAATACGCCGCTACTGAAACTGCTTGAAGTTGATAAAAGTTGATCATATAAAAATATTTATACTTTGACTGAAAAGCTGGTATTTAATCATACTATAGTATCTGGTAATTAGAAAGGTTTGCTAAATAAATGGTCGTAGATATCTTCGTATCTACGTTAGAAATCGCCAGAACAAGTTTATGTACCTGTAGGTATTATTAAAACTCTTAATCAACAACTCGTTGTATTCACCGAATAAAATCGACTCATTAATGGTCCGCAGGTCACACAAATGGACATCTCGGTTGGATGAACTACGCACCTGCAACCGTAGCAAGTCTATCAACCTGTTAATTACTTACTTTTTTACTACTACTTCAGTTTAACCAACTTGTTTGACTCGGGTCGCAGTTTGATGAACCCCTTCTTTGTGCACAAAAGCCATCGGTATGTGTTCTTCTTTTGACAAAAAAAATGTTTAAATAATTTAGAATTAATTTTATATAGTATTAGAGACAAGCTCAAAAATAGATGGCGCTGGTGTTGCACTGCTAACGCAACGAAGCGGGCGAGCAGAAAACGAGGAGAACGTATAACTCACTTTGGCTCGAGACGCGCTTCGGTGTGGTTGTTAGCTCTGAGGGGTGGAATATTTTCGGTGACGACATTGGTTGTAATTGCTATGTGCCATTTGTTTAAGAATTGTTGTAATTTGTAATAAATAATCGTTAATTTGTACCTGAGCGTTTGAAATTTAATTCTAGTTATCTGTTGCTAATATCAGAAGTGGGATAGGACTTACGTAATCCTATCTTTTGTTCTTCAACTACCGTTCTAGTTTTAAATTTTGTAACCGGTCGGAACAAGTACGCGTTTCTAAAAATAGATGTAGTTATGTTTTGTTTAGTGCGGGTGGTTAGAGAATGATTTCTTTTTTGTTTGTGTAAATTTGTGGTGAGATTTCAGTTTGTGCATAGTAAGTAATCCTTTTGTCGTATTTAGTGAAGTGTAACTTACGGTTGCGCATATCGTGTAAAAGGTAGGTAGATAGTGTTTACTGATTGCGTAAAAAAAAAAATAAGTTTTCTTTTGCGTTAGTGTCTTACTGTTAAAAGTTAAAGGTTAAAGTTAATTTTTGAATAATGCCTAATAATGATCGGAGGTCGCGTAGTAGAAGTCGACATCGTAGAAAACAACGTGTCCGTGATCGTAGTTCGACGTCACGTCATAGCCTTAGACTACAAATGCAGAGCATTTTAGACCGGCTTGAGACAATAGAAAGACAACCACATCCGAGGGCAACCGTCTCGCTGCCAGCCACAGGTCACGAAGAAGATGATGGGGTGCGGCTACCACCGAGCACGCCACCGGGTTCACCTCCCCGTGATTGCTGCCGCTCTACTTCACGTGCGCATGAACAATCTACAAGCGCTGCAACTCCACGTGCACAGTCGGCGGCTGGTTCTGCTTCTTCGGAGCAGGTTTCTACGGACGTGTTGGTAAATGCGTTACGTTCCATCAACAGCACGGTGAGATCTAACCAACCTTATTATATCTCGAACTTTGATCCGAATTTACATGCTATTGAAGTTTGGTGTGACGAAGTAGACAGAGCTAAGTCAGCAAATAACTGGACAGATAATGAGTGTTTGTCTCGTATCGGTAATTGTCTAAAAGGGGATGCTCGAATATGGTTAAATGAGTGGGTCACGAACGATCGCAGTTGGACTAATTTTAAAAGGGAGTTTCAGCCATTGTGCCCAAAGAAACTTGACGTTGCCAATATTTTGTTTGACGTCATGGAAACAACTTCAGATGATTACCCTACGTACGCGGATTATGTGCGTCGTTCGTTGCTTCGATTACGAATTGTATCGGGTTTAAGTGATGAATTGATTTCCGCCATTATAATACGTGGTATAACGGATCCTCAAATACAAGCGGCCGCTACTAACGCTAAACTAATGCCGAAAGATCTAGTAGAGTTTTTTTCCATTTATGTTAAGTCTTCCTCTTCTAAAGTTACTTCTACTGTTATGTCATCGTCCTCTTTGACACTAAATCAACGCAATAACCCTAAATTCAAGCAACCATTAGATGCAAATCGAAAACGACGTTATGAGAGTGGCAATTGTTTTTTGTGTGGGGACTGTGGTCATGTACAGGCTTCATGCCCAAAGAAGCCTAAAATTGACAATAATAGCAATTTTAAGGCTACAACTTCATCAAATCTGGTAATTAAAGATACTTGTTCATTTTGTAAGAAGCCTGGCCATAAATTAGAAACATGTTTTGCTAGAATAAAGTCAGAATCTCTGAATCCAATGTAAACTTTTGTCACGAATTGGAAAGTAGTCGTAATAGTGATATCGTGGTTGCTGTAATACGGGGTGTACCTGTTGATTTCCTAATTGATAGCGGATTAACAATATCTCTTGTTTCGTCTACATTAGTCAAACATTTTAATAGTCCACGTAAACCAGCCTTTCGTGTCTTGAAAGGGATAGGTAGTCAGGAAGTCGAGTCTTGTTCCTTCATAACGCTACCGATTGAGTTTGATGATGTTACCTTTGATGTAGATTTATTTGTAGTTGATGACTTAAGTCTTGCGATCTAATGTTGAAACATTTTTGGTTTCCGGGACTCCGGGCATTTGCACAAAAATATGTGTCTAACTGTATAGTGTGTTTAGCACATAAAAAGTCACCTCGATCAACTCGCCAACCTATTCACTCTTATGAAAACCCCAACACCCTTTTGAAACCATTCATGCTGATGCATTGGGACCTCTCCCAGAATCAAATGGCTATCGCTATGTGCTCATCATGGTTAATGCCTATTCCAAATACTGCCTTTTGTATCCAATGATGCGACAAGAAGCTAGTGAACTCAAACGTCATTTTACTAATGCCGTGTCCCTTTTCGGCACTCCCAAATTAATTGTTGCTGATCGCGGTCGAATGATTCAGTGCGCAGAATTCCTTAATTAGGTTTCTGGGTTAGGATCCGATATACATCTCATCACCCCTGAGATGCACCATTCCAATGGGCAGGTTGAGAGATACTGCCGAACCTTGTTAAACTTAATTAGAGTTCAGACAAATTACAGACAGGAAGATAAGGCTAATGTAATGTAGAAGTTACAACTTGTGATAAATGTCACCAAACATAAATCTATCCAGAGCTCACCACTAAACCTTTTGATTGGTGCAGACGCTATGACACCTATCATCCGTAATCTTGTACGCGATGTTGCTATGGAAGGTACTAACCAGAACAGGGAAACACTTCGTGTGATGACAAGACAGCAAACTTCAGAACGCTCAGAGGAATCGAGAATAGCAGGACGCTACGGTTAACCAGCACAGGCGTTCTTCTCGAGATTTTACAGTGGATTCCTTGGTTTTTGTAATAAAGCAGTCTCAATCTACAGGAAAACTGGACTCTGGGATGCGCGGTCCATACCGTGTTATGAAAGTTCTACCCCATGGGCGTTACGAACTACAATTACTTGCCGGCTCCTACGGGAAGACTACTCAGGCTGCAGCTGAGTACATGGTGCCCAGGAGAGGCGAGTGGACCCCAGACACGTGTACTGCCTTCTTTGAGTGTAAGCTACGTAGTTTTGCTGTATTTTTGGTACAAGGCGAGCAGACCTCGCATGTGAGCAGACCTCACACCTTTGGCGAGCAGACCTCGCATGTGAGCAGACCTCACACCTTTGGCGAGCAGACCTCGCATGTGAGCAGACCTCACACCGTTGGCGAGCAGACCTCGCATGTGAGCAGACCTCACACCGTTGGCGAGCAGACCTCGCACGTGAGCAGACCTCACACCTTTGGCGAGCAGACCTCGCATGTGAGCAGACCTCACACCTTTGGCGAGCAGACCTCGCATGTGAGCAGACCTCACACCTTTGGCGAGCAGACCTCGCATGTGAGCAGACCTCACACCTTTGGCGAGCAGACCTCGCACGTGAGCAGACCTCACACCTTTGGCGAGCAGACCTCGCATGTGAGCAGACCTCACACCTTTGGCGAGCAGACCTCGCATGTGAGCAGACCTCACACCTTTAGCGAGCAGACCTCGCATGTGAGCAGACCTCACACCTTTGGCGAGCAGACCTCGCATGTGAGCAGACCTCACTCCTTTGGCGAGCAGACCTCGCATGTGAGCAGACCTCACATCTTTGTTTCTAAAACCTTACCAAGGTTAGGCATAGCGTGAGCTCTGCTTAACTGTTTTTTTTTTCATGCAGGTGCAGACCTAAGTAATCCTGAACCAACTACGTCGGATCAGGGTGCTACCGGGTCCAGTTCATATCAGAGCGACGCCGTGATAACGCTGGGAGAACAAGACGCACCTGAGTCTACTTCTGCCAGTAAAGATGCTTCCCAGTCCTATCCTGAAGACGAAGAGGTTGTGGTGGTCATAGAAGTGATTGAAGATTCAGACTCAACACAAGCTGGATACGCAAAAGAGGACGAGGACGCCCTCCGGTCAGGAGAGGCCGTATTAGAGACAAGCTCAAAAATAGATGGCGCTGGTGTTGCACTGCTAACGCAACGAAGCGGGCGAGCAGAAAACGAGGAGAACGTATAACTCACTTTGGCTCGAGACGCGCTTCGGTGTGGTTGTTAGCTCTGAGGGGTGGAATATTTTCGGTGACGACATTGGTTGTAATTGCTATGTGCCATTTGTTTAAGAATTGTTGTAATTTGTAATAAATAATCGTTAATTTGTACCTGAGCGTTTGAAATTTAATTCTAGTTATCTGTTGCTAATAATAGATAGACACACAAAAGATTCATAAGGCAGCCCTCGAACTACTATCTGTCTTCCACTGCATACTACAAATTCAATAATTGTATTACATTATACACAGGTACAACAAAACCATGTGTTCTACATTAAGTCAAAAATTTGTAGGCAATACAGTGAGTGATATTTTGGTGTGCTTTACACTATTTTAATCATAAAAAAAGTTTTAACTGTAATTTTTAATAGCTATGTACTCGTAAAAATATTCTTAACTTCTACTTATAATAAAAAAAACCAGAGAGTAGGTACAATAGTTTATGAATTAATAATCTTCTGTTTTTGTCACAATTACCGTGGCCGTAGCTAGTAGTTTAAATAATTCGAGCTTGAGTATTAGGTAGCAACAAAAGTTTTAGAACGTAGCACGCCTTAAATACCTGCCTGATTTAAATTTTGATGGAGATCGGAACTGGTTCATATCATGTTGAAAGCACGACACTATAAAGCTACATAAATTTATCACGTAAAACAGTCCAGACAATGGGTTTTAAGAAAAGCACCTACGTGTTTTAAAATGAATTTGCATAATGTGTTGGACATTGTGACGTCTTCAGCTCACCACGTGTGTACCTACTTAACTATGAGTAATTGAAAAATCCCCGTAATATTGGGATATTTTTGTTTCTACTAAATAATATTAATAATAATAATAGGTATTTATTTCTCACCATAAACAAGCAAGTAGTACAGTCATATTAATATAGAATTTAAACAATGTGGTCAATGACGCCATTAAATATTATTACAATCTTTGGAAGAAATAAGTGTGTAAGTAGTCCTAGTAATATTATTAACGTGAAAGTTAGTAAGAAACAATGTATGGATGTCTGGAAATCTGGATGTATGGACATCAGAATATCAGGATGATACCTAATCTTTAACGTAAAAACTACTGAATGGGTTCGGATAAAATCTAGTAAAATACTTTTTAATCCAAAATAACAAAAATGTCATATGTAAGAAGTAAACGTCTTTGTAGGTATAAACATGAAAATTAAGAAATTTGTATCTGCCGTGTCGTATAGATAATAAAAGCTGGAACAACTTGCCACACAGTTGCAGCCCGTACATATCAGACAGAAGAAGATGCGACGATCTTGACTAAAATTACGTTTTCAATAAATAAATAGACAAATTTAACAACATCATCATACCTACATTGTTCGGATTCTGTGGTAAGTAGCTTAAGCACTCGTGTTACAGATATCAGAAACAACGTCGGTACCACAACACTCAGATCTGAAACAATATAGAAAAGTTCGTTTCCCAAATCGACCCGACAGGGGATCTAACCCGGGACCTCAGAGATAGCTCGTCACCAAATTCCGGCCCGCTCGGCTCTCGGCTACGGAGGTCGTCACTAGCTTATTCACCACGCTATCCAAAATGCGAGTTCGTGGTTTTAAACCTGAGCTATGTTCGAATAATCCATAACTTACCATGGGTGATTGGCTACTTGACAGTTTTTGAAAAAGTATTGTAAAATGTGCGCCCGTTCATTTTATATACCACGCAATCTAATTATCTGGAAAAAATGTAAATAACCAGAGAAAACGCCAACTCACGTCACTGTTGCAATTATGACGTCAACGTTCTAGACAACGAACCGATATGAAATTTATTTTGC
This sequence comes from Glyphodes pyloalis, assembly GCA_037074685.1. Lineage (NCBI taxonomy): Eukaryota > Metazoa > Arthropoda > Insecta > Lepidoptera > Crambidae > Glyphodes > Glyphodes pyloalis. Next base: position 5,397,777 of record JAYKKO010000011.1, read on the forward strand.
AAAAATAAAATACTTACTATGCTTTTAATAAAAAAATAAAAATGTCAAATTACTTAACTAATAAGCTAACATCTAACACTTTTCATATTTTATTGTTAACATTTTTGAAAAAGTATTGTAAAATGTGCGCCCGTTCATTTTATATCCCAAGCAATTCGATTTATATGGAAAAAAATTTAAATAACCAGAGAAAAATAAGATTTTGTGTAACACATTTAAAAAGCGCGCGAAAACGCCTAGTCGCGTCACTGTTGCAATTATGACGTCAACGTCCTAGACAACGAACCGATACGCATAGGAACGACTTAATTAAGATAAACGGAAAATGTTTCAATAAATTCTTTATACGATTAGAGACACAATAATTCAATTTAATCGGTAAAATAATGATTGTTTCGCCACATTAAAATAAATAATTTTCGCCGACAGCTGTCATTTCCGAATTGCAATGGTGGTTTCCGTTTCGGTTCTTTTGTTCCACAGATAAAAAAACTAAAATTTATTTTGCGAAAATAAAATACTAACTTATGCTTTTAATTAAAAAGTAAAAATGTAAAATGATTACTTAACTAATAAGCTAACATATCTAACACTTTTCATATTTTATTGTTAACACTGTCAAGTAGCCAATTACTTATATACCGGTACTTAAAACACTAGACCATCGACATTATAGATCTGGATACACAAGCTCAAAAGTGACTTACAACGGCATGTAATCTAGGGTGAAGGTGAGATATGAAGTCTACACTCAGTAAAGGGACATCAAAGGCTATTTAGACTTTACTGAGGTCCCGGGTTAGGTAATACGGTAAATTATCTATTCTATATTGTTTTGGCTCTGGGTGTAGAGGTACCGCCATTGTTTTCTGATATTTCTGAAACATGCTTTAATAACTTACCACAAAATCAGACTAATGTACCTGAAGTGATGTTGGTATCTACGTTGTTGTTATGTTGTTATGATATTGTAATTTATTAGCTGTGTCCGCTAATACGCCGGCGCGGAATAGTATTTTAACTATGTATATTAAATTGAATTTTAAAAATAAGTATATTTGCTTCATCTATCACTGGTAGTGAAAGTGCCGTCCAAATCGGTCCAGCCGTTTCAGAGATTAGACAGATAACAAATAAAAAAATATATGTTTTGGTACCGTGTATATATAATCATATCCATATGCATTTAGTAAAAAACGTTTATTTCAATATTAACAATAAACAATACAATTTTATTTAATTAATAAACTTTGACTTTGACTTTGAATAATTTGTAAGGCAAGTATCATAGAAGTTCTTACACTGACACTATGTATTTTTTAAATCAATTGTGTTTATATCCATCAATATCATATATTCCGACAAAACCGATTAATGCAACCAAATGCTAAGTGAACGTAGGAACTACGCGTACTTGTGAACTTATTTCAATGACAAAAATTGTACTATGAAAGTAATAAAACCAGCTTTGGTAAATTGATAATGACTTTTTACTTAACTACCTACGCACGTACTCCAAACTAAAAATCTGTTTTACAAGCTGAAATAAAGCGGTCTAGAAATATATACATATTTTATATAAAAATTATATAACGAAACCGGCTTAGTCGGACTCGCGCACGAAGGGGTCCGTGCGATTGATTAGGTAAACAACATTAAGTAGGCACAAATTCCATTGAACGTTTCAAGTGCCTACCTGTTACTATTTATTAATTTCAACCAAAACTAGGCTAAAAATTACGTTTTGTTGTATGGAGCCCCCTTCATCGTTCATTTGATTTTATTTTTATTAAATTATATTTAAATAAAATATAAAACTAAACCTGTTAAAGCATTTACCTGTTACCGTTATTAATATCGAGTAAAAAACAGCATAAAAAAATCACGTTTGTTGTACGGGAGCCCTTAAATAATTATTTAATTTTGTTTTTAGTTTTGGTTTTTATAGGGCAATATAATTACATAATCAGTGAAAATGTCAAGTCTTTAGCTATCACGGTTCTTAAGATACAGCCTGGTGACAGACAGATGGACGGATGAACGGACAGACAGCGAAGTCTTAGTAATAGGGTTCCGTTTCTACCCTTTGGGTACGGAATCCAAGAAACTGAGAGACAAGAGCATTAATTGATACGGATATAACTATGCCACTCAGTCCTTTCTATATAAGTATAGTGTGTTTATGTTTAAAACAAATATTTTTCGCTTTCGGTTGAGTCATACGTGTATGAGTATAGTTCATTAACCAAGGGAAAGTACCTAGGTAATCTTTAATGAAGCTCTCAATGTGAAAAGCCCTGTTCAATCCGTAGGGTTTCTGTTAGGTATCAAGAAACGGCTTTATTTACTAAATATATAATTCCTAAATGTGTTTTCTTGGAAGTCTTGTAAATGAGCAATAGAATGTATACCATTATTCGACATGTGATAACACCCCAATCGGGTACGACTTAGTTTTTAAAAACATCATTATCGAAACCCGAACAAGGTACCTATGATTCCTATTTCAAGATTTTTGAGTAAAAAGTCGATTAAATTGGTAAAGTAGGTACTACATACTTTAGACAAGAAAGACTCGAACTTTAAGTCAAAAATGGTCGTGTAGCGATGGGTGTGTGATGAAGGAAAGTCTCAATTATGTACAGGAAAAGTTTTTATATACACAAACACAAATTCCACTATTTACAAGAAGGAGCGAAGGATGGAGTTAATACGCACGAAATACTATAAATGGAAGAAATATACAGAAAAACATAAAACACCGCGATTATGGAAATGAATAGGGAAGAATTTACACACCATGGACTTATATTAGGTCCATGTTACACACTGACATTCATACCACTGACATAACCGTTATATTTTTCTAATTAGAAATTAAAAGAGAAAATATTTATAAATGAGGTTGGTTATGTAAATTAAATCTAAGAAAAATAAATTTGGTAGACGTGATTCATTTATCACCCACACATCGCTTCTCTACCCTACAGTCGCATCATATTTACTCCCGGTCTAGGTAGTCTTAGAACATTACCTATAGGAGCATCTCAAACATTTTGGCAATGGTAAGATGAATTTTGGTAAGATCGGTATCAGCGATAACAATTTCAAAATCGATGAAATGAATACGCAGTTAGTTTTCTAATTCAAATCATAATTTACTTTCATCTAATTAAACTAAAATTCTGAGACTGGAAAATATTTAAGCAACTAAAAAATGTTTGTCCAGTGCGGTATCTAAATGTTAGTACCTACTAAGTAGTATTTATTCGAGATCACGAAAGTATCTAAATCGAGCAATAATTAACATTTCATATTCCATTCTCAAGGGTGTCCATTCAGTCTCTTTTTGCCGCCTACGACAAACAAGCAATTAAAATTCACTGTTGTTTCTGTAGTAATTACGCTGATCTATAAAATTTCACGGGAACAATTTAACCATGGGGCCTTGATTAGAACACAAAACGCCTATTAAGTGTTACGTTTAAAATGTAAAGGCGTTATCCGGTGGTTCGCAAAGCGGTCAGATTTACGAGGTGCCGCGGTACCTTGACCGAGCGGCTAAGGCTCAGTCGCCGCGCGGCTCCGCTGCCATCCTCGCGTCAGCGCTCCGCTTCGCACCCGCACCATCAGCGAATATAAGCACGACCCACCCCGACCCCGCCGCAGACCCGAGCCATGCACCTTCCACGGCCCCGCTCCCGGCTTAACACGGCGCGCGTGAATCTGTATCTCACCCTCAAACAAAACAAATAATTCCTCCTTAATCCTCAGTGATAGTGAAAGACATTCGACATGAAACCAAGAAGTGACGAGCTGAGCCCGCAGCCGGAGTTGCAGGAGCTACTGCAGAAGCCGCACGGCCGCCCGCTGATCGCCGACAGGAGGAAACACGCAACAAGTACGTAAATTTTCGCAAGTTTCCATTGAGTTTGAGATTTGGTTAAGACGAGTGTCAATAATAGAATTCGTTCCGGTGAATGGACGTACGTCGTAAACTGTGCATAACAATACCTCATACGCCAAAATCGATGTTTAAAGGCACACTTTATGTTATCAGTTAAGCATTACAAACATTTGTAGTAATTTCTTTGATGCTATGACAGTAACGTGCGCTTGTAAGTTTATTTATTTGTACTTTTGAAGAATTTATTAAGAATAATTCTAACATGAAATTGTAACCGTTGCGATCTCTATAGTACAATGCAATTAAATAAAAACAAAGTAATTTAAAGATCAAAACCATCCAGTGGTAAAAAATTGTCTTTGGACACAATCCTTGCATTAGAAATACAGACGTGACTTTGCGCGTTAACAGCCTTGTCTTTCACAAATTTTTCTCACAATTTACCAGCCTTTGCCTTGAAATATGCGGCACAATCGGTCACCGTCAATTTGACTAGATACATTTGGTGTGTTAAACATGCAAATAGTAAATATATACATAAGTTGGAATAACACGTCCTTGCAAACAAAAGCAAAAGCAGCTTGGAATCCGGTATAATCGCGGGAGGGTCCTGTTCTGAACCGATTTTGTTAGAGGTAGATGGACTGTGCCGAACGAACCAGTTTTGGCTGATATGGCGTCAATGATAATATAATTTCTATTAATGTTTAGCGTATTAATAAGTAAAACTTTTTTCTGTTCTTATCAAGACAGTAATATCATTGGATAGAATTTATAATGTGTTTACCAATTATTATAATGAACACTTTACATGCATAGGTAACTTAGTAAGTTTAATAATTTATTTTAAGTAATTTTTATTAAAGTCTGAAAAATCAATGATCCAAATTTAACTACTCTTCACGAGGATCTTAATTTCCTACTACTTAATTAATTTTACAATTCGCTAAAACTAGATCTTTAGTTTTAAATTAATAAACGTACATATTTTTTATTTTTTGTCTGCATCTACAGTATACGTAAAAGCCTTATCTAAATATGTGCGTATATATTGTAGGCGCATCAGGAATTTAATTAATGTCAACTCTTAACGAGCTGGTGTATTAATGTGTACGCGAAGAGAAACAAGACAGTTTTTACACGCAGGTTTAAATTTGTGCTTCCGAGATCATACCTAATATAAATCGGTACCAATAATATAAATAAGGTACTTAGAATGTAAATAGGACAGAATAAAACAAGACTAGCCTGGAAAAATGAAGAAAATAATAAATATAGTATCTGTAGCATATGTTGTCATAACAATAGCACTCACAAATTTATGACTATTGCGATCATTCGCATCACATCACAATAGATAGTTCCTCTGCCAGTGACTACATGTCACCTGCATACAATTAGTAATAAATTACCAATCTTAAATCGGTATTCCGCTAACCAAGTATTATTAGTATTTTATTAAGGAATGTAAAACAATCAAACATGAAATTCATTCCAAAAATATTTTTAACATTGAAATAAATCGCCATGACCAGGTCATAATCACTCTTTGAACTGCGTTAAACGGCTCGTAATTGTAATATGCACCCATAGGCGTCATCACAATCCGGCCGTATTCTTCCACTGCTGGTCATATACCAACGCGGTTTACAGTTTTGCCAACTTCTGCTTTTACTGGCACTATCCAACTAGAGGGCGTCCTACATTATAAAACGTGCTGTCCACTTCAGAACACTTCTAACTGATCTCTGAAAAAGACAAGTAAATCTCTGAATGATATTATCTAGATAATAAACTATAACAAACGCTTGATAATATTTTTGATAATTGTAATTTGTTTTTTTCTGAATCCATGGTTCCATTGATGATAGTCATAACTTTATTATAATTTACTTTGGCTAATAGAATGGCAACTACACTTGTTTCGCAAATAAGTTTTTCGTCAATCTTGGGAGAAATTTAACAAAATTACATGAGAGATTATGGGTTCGATGCTTTGGAACTTTTCAAGGATTCCGTAGTCCAATGGTCCAGTTTATGGTTGGCACAAGGTAAAATTGGTTCCTTAATAAGTTGTGCGCGTGGACCAGTCACTTTACTCTTGTTTTATTTATCTCTCATCTCAAAAGATTACGGAATAAAACAACTCAAAATTTAAGCATCAAAATTGAGTAAAAATAAATTAAAACCTATACTCGGACTAACCTTCTTCCTGCCTTTCCGAATAGATCGACTTGTAAATCTAATTTTACTCTCATGGAATCGTACAGAACATTCTGACAGTAAACGTCTAATATGAAAGAATTCTAAGGACTCGATATTGCGCCTTGTTTTGCATTTAGTTTTGTTTGTGTTTTAATTATTGCAAAATGTTTCTTAACATCGATGTGGAACATTCGATTTTATTTTATATACGTTTTCCTCAAATTTGTACCTAACAACTTTAGCTTTGTCCAATGAATGAATAAGCCTGTACCAGTTTGCCCTCAAGAATGCGCCCAATAAATTATGTCTTGTAGGTAATAGATAAAAAGGAATGAAAAGGAATAGGCTTGTCTGTAGAAAAAACTATAGCCATGTTGGTTAAGAATTAAGATTTAGCTTAGACAGGGATATATAAATTAAATTCATAGGATGTTAGAAAGTTGGTAAGCAGTTAAATTTTTCGAATGCAAACGGAGTCAAGTTGAATAATTTAAGTGCAAAAGAATTTAATGTTGATAATTCTACTTATATTATTTATCTAGAAATAAATCATATTATTTAATTTCATTTCAATATTTTTGATAGTTGACATTCGCGATGGAAATGGCTTCATGTCTACGTACTTCTTTCCACTTCATTTATTAACCAAAAATTTGATTAATCTATACCACGTTTTGTCATTTCATAATTTTATTGCTAGACAAGATTTTTAATAAAATTAATAACTTCAAAACTAGCAGGCTCTGGGATTACTAACTTCATTGTCGTTTTTAACCCCCGACGCAAAAAGAGGGGTGTTATAAGTTTGACGTGTTTGTCTGTGAGTCTGTCTGTGTGTCTGTCTATGACACCATAACTCCCGAATAAGTGGACCGATTTTGATTTAGTTTTTTTTGTTTGAAAGGTCATTTAATCGAGCGTGTTCTTAACTATGTTTTATTAAAATCGGTTAAGCCGTTTATAAGATATAGGGGATGAAAGTTGGAATGAAAAACCGGTTGTTTGCAAATATGTCCGAGTGGGGTATCAAATGAAAGGAAATGATTCGTACATTACATTGACTGCGCAGTTCAGCCTTACGAATAGCTTGTGATGACAAAAAGTTGTGTCTTTCAGAAGTACCCTCATCAGGCTGAGTTAGTTTGCGCCTTTTGGCTTCGTTTTGAGCTTTTTTAGTTTTTCTCCTTAGAACCATTTCTAATAACCTAATGATATTAATTTTTATCTAGGTACACAATAACAACAAAAAAATAAAGAAAATATAGCACTTTATATGTACTAAGAAAAAGAAACTAACCTAAATCTTTAATTTAAAAAGTATTAAATAAAAACTTAAATTTAAAATTTAAAAAACCCCCGACCCAAAAACTCTACTTTCCAAAAAAAACATTAAAAAGGAAGTAATAATTTTAATTTTCTACGTAGTTATATGTTTTATTAATATTAATAAGTATTCCTTCTTTGTTTGTCAATATTTACACAAAAAAATATTAACGTTGGCGCGTCGTAAAACGTAGAGACGAAGTAGTAAAATTATAGTCCCGCTGCAGCGGTCAGTAGTGAAAGTACTGAAAAAAAGCCTGGTTAAGTTTTTTTAGCTTTTTTATTATGTAACATAATGTTGCTTTAAAATCGCACAAGAACGATAATTACCTTAAATTATTCTGGAATATCAACTGAAAATATGCAATTAGACGTCTCGCTGCTACGGCTAGGGCACAAATGTAAATGATTAAACTTAATATCGCTCAAAAGGTGTCTGATTGAGCAATGCGAAAATTCACGAACCCGAATTTTTTCGAAGGTTTGAACTTGAGATGCCCATTTCAATCTTTTAAGTCACCTAATAGGATAATTATATACATACGTATATTTATATTTCTTATATTACAATAAACGTTTAGTCATGTCATAATGCATATGAAACCACATTTATCAAACGTTACATACCTATTAATCAAACATTAATCAAATTAGTTTATAGCTTTTAATGGCTAATCAAATTAGATATGCTATTATTATTAGTATACACATGTACCTATTTTATGAGCTACGGAATTTTATAACATCCATACAATATAATTTTATTGCTTGTTTTCAATTGTATACACATAACATGCTTCTTCATGACTTTATAGTGTGTTCTATAATTTTCCTTTTCCTTTTGCCTTTAGTTTTACATTGAATTGTTGACCACTTATGAATATAATCCTTATTAAATATATCGTCTTCAGTCTTAACTGAAAAATACTGCCTTCGATAATAACTGGCAATTACACGACAAAAAAATTCTATCCGTTGGACGAGAAAACCAACCGTCTCTATTTTGGACTATATCATAATAGCTACCCGTGTGCTAAATTTCAGTGCGATCCGTTCCTTGGTTTGAGCTGTACGTTGATAAATAATACGAGATTTGTTTGTTTTTGCCTAAGAACCTAGACATCTCTTTCTATGATCAGCTTGTTCTACAATTTTTTTTTATGTCAATTAGGGAATGACATGAAATTTTGTGTAATCACATTGTTTGGTGAAGTACAATGGTTTTCCTTCTATCTTAAGTACTTTGTAAACTGGGCTTCCCTTCGCTACAAAATGCAGCAACAAGAAAGATTCATAAATAACACGATTAATAAAGTGCCAACTATTATTAGAATATATGAGACAAAGGGGTGACACTTTATAGAAACACCATCCTGTATCTATAAATCATTATAGTCTTATTGTCACACATACAACTTTATTTATCTCTTACATAACTAAGCGCATAGTGTGACGACTTTGCAACACCGATATTGTTTCATTACGATAATCACTGCGTAAATAGTTCTAATAAGCGACAATGTATTAAGACTTTGATTAATTCAATTCAATCCTCTGTTTGAACTGGTATATAAATTAACACATATATATTTTCTCTACTATTCAAATCGAGCCCTTGATCATTTTCTAATAAACTTCGCTTTTAAGCCTTTTGCTGTATTATTTGCCTCGTGAAACTTTAATATTCATAGTTCTTTAATTATTTCAAAAGTAGCGCATTTAAAGAATCCATCATATGTAAATAGTACCTCCAGAATGTTATTTATGAAGATGACAAATGGTACAGGAAAATTCAAAATGTGTTGAGTTGTATCCCGCTCCGGCTTCGCACGGGTGCAAGTAAATACAAATGAAGTTTTCGGCTTTTGTGTACATTAATATGTATGGATTATACATATAAAACTTCCTCATACATCTCTGTATCTATCAAAAAATCGCATAAAATCCGATGCTTAGTTTTAAAGATTTAAATTAGATATAAAGAAAAAGCTACTTTGTTTTATACTACGTATGTAGTGATACAATATAAAAATAGCACAAAAATGTTATTCAACAGAGAACAAGGAGAAGACAATAAGGCAGTACAAATAATTTTAAATGAATCTAAAAGCACTTAAAAGGGCACGAAGCAAAGCAAGGAGTGCGTCACGTATTGCAATGGCAACTTCAATTAGTATGGGGCCTCGTATTCACAATGTTGCTGTACCCTGTAGTGAGAAAATAGTATCGAATTCGAAGGACCGCGCCGTAGCGTGCTAAGGTAGTGATGGATTTTTTTATGAGATAATTTTTATAAATTTACACGCACTGAGGGATCAATCAAAGAGATTTAGACTAACTTGTTAAAAAATACTAACTTTTAGCAATAAATATTTACTCTTATCTCCCTTCCAATATTTTAATTCAAGTTTCGAACTATATTTGTGCCAAATTTTATATCTCTAACAAATAAACAACAATTAAAAAAAAATAAACATTATCCCATTTAAAATTACCCACATTCCCCCTTATTTTCAAAAGAAAAAGTAACCTATGTGTTCTAGAGGTTCAATGTATACCTATACCAAATTTCATCAAAATTGGTTCAGTGGTCTAGGCGTGAAATCCGGATCCGGAAACAAACAGACAGAGTTATTTTCTCTTTTATAATATTAAGTATGGATGTGGTATGGTCGATCCTAAATTGCACTTTACCATTGAATTTACTTGGGGTAACTTAAAAAAAGTCGTGCCGCGTACTCGAATCGTCGATTTGTTTTATTTGTAACGATGATAGGTCGATGTCGACAAGCTTTGGGGGTTTCACCCATTCGACGTAAGAAACGCGTTGTTTACCAACTGGATTCATTTCCAGTTGGTGATTCACGCTTAGATGCGCGCCTTCTATCAGTATTGTGGCTAACGTACAAATAAAACAAAACCACAGCCAGCCTTTTAATTGACGAGACCAATAAAAGCGAACGGAGAATATGAATTTAAAAAAATAGAATGCTATAATGGTTGTCATATAATTTGACGACCTCCGTAGCCGAGAGGCGAGCGGGCCAGACTTTGCCGTCGCGCTAGCTCTGAGGTTCCGGGTTCGATCCCCGGACAACACCCAGACCCGAGACAATATTTTTCGTTTTAATAGTAGTTTCTATATTGTCTCGGGTCTGGGTGTTGTGGTACCGTCGTTGTTTCTGATATCATTAACACAAGTGCATTAGCTACTTACCATACAAACAGAACAATGTATGTGGTCTGGTCCAATATTTACTTTTATTTATTATTTTTTATGCATGCATTTTATAATGCATGTTAGTCATTTTTATTAAATTGTAAACCTCTCTAAAACCTTACCATAAATTATTTGATATAGAGTGGAATTTTTAATCATTAAAATAAGAATTAACCATTCGACGATTCGATGCTTAATTATAGGTAGGTAGTGTACCTATGAGGAATAGTAAAGTGAAATTTTTCATCTTTTGATAAAACGCTTTCAAATATCGTTCTGAACTGTCTACTACTACTAGTGTATCGTCGTCCTACATGCACATATAATTGAGTACGTTAATTATTTTCTGACTTTTGCTTGACACTAACTGATTGCAAAACTTTAGGATCAACTGTGAGACATAAAAGTGGACTTCGGACTGACAACGCTAGTTAGGACTGGTAAATGCGAAATCTTGAGAATATTCATAAACCACAACCCACACAAAGTTAATAAATTTAAAATCAAAATTGAGTAGGTAAATTAAACGTACGAAACGTTAGAGTATTTTACTAACAACGATTAGCTATTATTATTTAGATACTCGTGGCACATTTTAATGGGTAATGATGATACTGGAAATAAATGAGTAGAAAAATGTTAACGATGAAGGTAACCATTATTAGAGTAATTTGAAACATATTGCTAAATGTGCACATATGGTATAGTGCAAAACAACCTCTATGGTCTGTTAATATGTAATTAACACCGAGGGCATTTAACAGCATGATTATTGTATGAACAAAAACAAAGGTACGATTATAACGACATCATACAGTGGCTACTATTTAGTTCATCTTATGTAATAAAGAAACCTTCGATCGCTAGCTTGAACAGTCAGCATTATTTGTATCCGACCCAGAACCTTGTTACATTAAACCACCGACTAAGTCAGTCAGATAAACAGTTGTTTTATGCCCGGTTTCGACTCTGCTACGCATCATCCGAATCCTCTTGTGGTTTCGGCTAGCAATTACTTCCCTTTCGTAGTCCCCCGTAGGAAACGTCGACCTAGGCATGTACCCCTAGACCCCGACGACCCAATCACTGTCGCCATGACAACGGCCGAACAACTCGCGTCACAATCAAACACAAAACGCCGTCCGCTTTTCCGCCCCCGCCGGCGGGGGCCAGCGCCGCGCCCTCCCTTAGCAGTAGGGTCCTTTTCACGCTACCGGCACGTGCCGGGTCATTTTTCTCCCCAAACGTACATTAGGGTACACGGTCCCAGTAACAGCCCGAGCCGTGGTTCGAGCCCCGCTAGGGGGCACCCTCCGGTTGTTACTTAAATTAAAGGGGTGAGAGCCATCTGCGCTCCCCCGACAGCTCGGTAAAGATGATAAGGCTTCGCAGCCATCATCGAAAGTCAGGTAGGAAAAAAAAATGCCCGGTTCCAATATTTTACGATTCGTAATGTGTCAAAAATTACAATCCGTTTCTCTCCAATTGACTACGAGTCTGGAACGGGTTTAGCTTACGACTCGTATAATTGATTAATATCCGTAAGTAAAAAGGAATGTTTTTCAAATATTGGAACTGGGCATAAACGTGACAAGGTACTAAGTTGTTTACAAACTGTACTTATTGGTGTAACCAATTGTACTAAATATAAAACTTTAAAGAAATAAATGTTTGTTAATATTAGTCATCGTTAGTATTATTTATACTTATACTCGTAAATACTTTGAATAAAAATGTTCTTCCAAGATATGATAAATTTGTCATCAACGTTATGAGTAGTTCTAATTCGAGGATTTCCGCATTTATTGAACTAAATAATTTACATATGTCTTACAAACATAGGAACTGTTGGTTGTTGGTTTTGATTTTAATATTAACCGGAACTACGTACTATAATCTGTTAATCTATCTCTATGATAATTAAATTACTATGTTTAAAAATATTAATGTGTTCATTTCTCTTTGCAGTTCAGTTTTGATAGTAAACTAGGAAAATTTATAAAGGATGAAAAGTAACTTTAGTGATTTTTAACTCAAATTCAAATTCAAAATCTTTATTGCATGTCACATGGGATGAAAGTTGACATTCTTAAGGCTAAGTACATGCATGGACCTAATATAATAAACTAAGTCCATGAGTACATGTGACGTCCTGTAGAGAGGGCGTTGCAATGATTCTAAACATTACAACATTTTTATATTAGAATCACTTATACATATTTAATTAGCCTAGTAGCACTGTATTACTTATTACTTTTACCAGTAAGTAACTGATTAGATAAAATTATGTTTATAGTAAGTACTAAGTATTTATAACTCGGCTATAATACAGAAAGGAATGTTTTTCATCTGAAGATTAAGAGGATTTAGTAATTTTTTTTTTCTGAAGTCACTCTAGAAACATTTTTTTTGTGATTTTTCCATGTGACCACACATTCTTTTTTTTTATTGTGTCAGGGAGTAAGCTAAACATCATGTTTACAAATTACGATACATTTTTTGGAATCTATTACCATAGTAAAGATCAAAGCAATTGTAGGTATGTAAATGATCTATGTAATGAGATCTATTTTAACGAAGTCAAGTTTTAATCGTCTAATCGCTCATTAAATAACAATGAGGCAATTTAAGGTATCAACCTGTTTTATGTCTCACTCCCACCTACAAAAACCAGTACTGGTTTTATCACCAAGATTACCAGATGCGTACCTATTGGTGATCTTAAACTATGTTTCAAGTCATGTTCGGAAAAATAGAAATATTTTGTCTGCCCCGGGGATCGAACCAATAATCTAATTTTCGAACCATACTCTTCTGCCAGGCTCTCGGCTCACTCAATCCCAATAAACAAATTAATGAGTTGTATGTCTGATTGGATTGATCTTATTAAATGATCAGAAGATCAAAATCATTATTGGAATATGGAATAATAATATGCTTTCTGCTTAGTTATTAACGATACAAACAGTCAGATATCTACAATTTTATTTGACCTTATCAAGCGCTTCTAAGGGTACAAATCAAAATGTTTACTCGTACTGATTTACAGGCCGAATATGGATTGACAGCTAATCATGGGGCTGTAACTGTTTTGTCTGCGCAGAACACGTGTATTTATTTACATAATTAATACTGCATCGTAAAGTTAAGGTTAATAATTAAGTATGGTAATTATCTATCATTACGAATAACTTTGCCAAACACCCGTGTGGGTGTTAACACGTTCGCAAATAACTGTAAAGTATCAATGCTGTAAATGAGAATCCGCATATCCGTATAATGATATTTTAAAATTTTCCGAAATTTTTTGATAAGTAAAATTGTGACGTCACGGTGTACTAACTTCATAGATAATTATTTAAAAACAAAATTATTTTGACAGGTACTTAAGTATCTCAGTAGACTAGAAAATGAACCTTTAATATCAACTGTAAGTAGGTACTGTAACGCGACATTGGCAGTAATAGCTTTCGCTATAAAAGCTTTATCCCATTTAACATTCAAAAGTTACAAAGAAATTTACAAGAACTGATATTTTCAGGCTCAAAATCTCTTACTAAAGGATATTTATTTTGAAGTTCTCGTTGAATTCAAAAGATTGAAATCGTTCTTCGTTTGCCGAATGTATTTCAAACGTAAAAATATACAGTTTACGTATCTGTGATGTAGAGCCGCGAGCAATGAAATCAAATCAGAATGAATCTTGAACGTATATAATTTAGTGGTGCCCAAACTTTAACAGTTCTTGATACACCTTCATATTTGGGATTGAGAGCGCCACCCCATGCACTGCAAACCTTAAAAAAAGAATTAATTATTAACATCAATTTATACCTGGATACTATTATAATGATCTGTTAAGTTTATTATTTCTTACGTGAATTATTTGACAAAATTAAGCGATGATAAATAAAATATAAATATTGGACAACATCACATACATTGCTCTGATTCTGTGGTAAGTAGCTTAAGCACTTGTGTTACAGAAATCAGAAACAACGACGGTACCACAACACCCAGACCCGAGACAATATGGAAAAGTTCGTATCCCATATTGACCCGACCGGGGATCGAACCCGGAACCTCAGAGATGGCGCTCGCCAAAGTCAGGCCCGCTCGCCTCTCGGCTACGGAGGTCGTCAAATAATAAAAAGATAATGGATCAGTGTCAGCGCCTGCTGTCTAAGATAACGTAGGGTTTTGCGGCACAGTTTGGGAAATTGAAGAAGCAGAACTCGTGTACCATTTTCGTATTAATCTCATATATTATACCTACCAAGTTTTTGAATTTGGTTATGCACCTGTTTTTAAAGGAATGACTAACACTTTTGTAACACCCGGTAGTTACTATTCTTGTTTATTATGTTTTATTTTTTAGATTACTTATGCACAAAGGTTGACTGGTAGAGAATGCCCCTAGCATTAAGTTCACCTGTTTTACTTTTTTGTGCAATAAAGTTTTTAAATAAATAAAAAATAAACTATATAAACTTGGGGGCTTCATTCTTGAACTAAAGACCAATACCAATGACTAATTGTAACAAGTTTTGCAAATCGTCCTTTATCACTAACTTCATATTTGACACAAATAATATAATCGTATGCACGACATTCGTATGCTGTAGTTTTTTACATAAAAAGAGATTGAATATATGTTAACAAAGATCAATTTAATCTAAATTTGACCTTTTTGGTATTCTAAATAGGTAACTACAGTTGCAGCGAGGCACGAAACGAATTTGATAAATGGTACCAGTTTCCAACTACTTACATATTCAAGCTTGGGGCCCAGGTGTTTGGCTGTTAGTACCTTTATATGTATAAATAGGGTTACTAATAATTCGGCGTATTTGCTTAGATGTGGTTGAAAAGATAAATGTACAGTCTCAAACCCCCAAAAGTGACGTAGAGAAACTCTTTAATTTAGAGTACTTGAGTCTGGGATCTGGGTTGACCAATATCAATACTCGTATTAAAACTTATTTAAATGTTAATATTTTCTCTATTTAAGTGTTTATTAAAAATTTTCATTACGGTTAAGTCAAAGATAGTGATGAATGATTCTCGAGTGGGGGATTATATAAAGTGGAGGGATTATAAGTAGAGATTACACCTCAGCAAGACACATACGTGCTTATTTTTATTCACGTAATTAAAACATAAACAAACACAATTACTTAATGTGTTTTTCCACTATCTAATTTCGACGACCTCCGTAGACGAGAGACGAGCGGGACGGACTTTGGCGTCGCGCCATCTCTAAGGTCCCGGGTTCGACCCCCGGTCGGGTCAATATGGAAAATGAACTTTTCTATATAGGCTACGGAGGTCGTCAAACAAAAAAAAAGATATCCAGACATTGAGACATCCATATATTCGTTTATTATATTATTAGTAGGATTTACTTAAAAAAGGCCGGCCAATCATATAATAATAGATAATAATTAATTCAATTAATAATTAAGTGGACTAGTGAGATACCAAAAGTATCTACTCGCCTCCGGAAAACTACCGGAATCAGTGCGGAAATTGCGTTCGTAATACAAAGGGCTTAAGAATATAAAACGTAAGACCACATATTTATGCAATTATAAACTTTATTACAAACGCAGTATGCACTTTTTACTTTAAGTGCTGTTAGTAACTGTTTAGTACACTTGTCCCTATCTCCGCTAAAGTACCTTTCAATTAAATAATAATAAGGGCTCGAAGGTTTTCCGGTGCGTCGACATGACGTGTATTTCAATGCTGTTCATAAGAATGTAGATATATACCTATCTATTATGTCGAATCTTAATATTAATACTTATCTTCTTTCGCACATTCTAGCCACTTTTTATTTTATTCGTTACCAATAAATCAAACATTTAACGAGAACATATAATTATTGTAAAGATTTTTGAGAAAGTAGGTATGTGCTTAGAGAAAATTCCATGCCGATGAACGGTGAGCTTATTGTACGCCTAGATCTTATGTTGATAGACCTGTTCATTAAGAAAAACATCGTCACTTAGGTATGTGGATGAGAACGTGCGTATTTACCTAAATTAACATTAGGTACTATGTTCCAAGTAGGCGTTTGCCTGACGGACCGGTGTGGTCCGGCAGTAAAATCTGCGTAAATTCAATGTCATGCGTACTTTACAATGCTAACACGCAAATTATTGTGCAATAGACGCGTCGCGACGTTTAAGATTAGAGCGTGAAATTGACACAGCCCTGCTTAGTATTCTAAATAAAAACTCTGTTGGAAATTAAAGGGATTCGGTGGCAGCAGAAGATAAAGAAATGGTTTATAAAAACAAACAAATCCCTTCGACTATCGGATTGACTGGTTTTTATTTATTATTTGGCGGAATCATGAGTGTAAATTAGGTGTTGGTTTGTGTTGGGTGGTACCGTCGTTGTTTCTGATTTCTGTTACACAAGTGCTTTAGCTACACACAATCAGAGGAATGTATGTAATGTTGTCCAATATTTATTTTATTTTATTTATTTACTTATCAGGAATCACGAAATCAGTGAAATAAGAGAACGTATAATGTGGAATGTCCTTTTTTATTTTTTTTCCGAGGGGGAAATGCCTACCGCATGATCACTCTCTGTGGTAACAGAGAGTATGTTTGCTCCTATTGTTCGTAGCGACATGTCCTAAAGCTTAGAACCAGTAGTTTCTGAGAAAAGCGCGTTCAAATAAACAAAAAAAACAAACTCTTCGGCTCTATAATATAAGAATAGATTTAAAATCAGTTAATGTGATAAATTTTTTTCGTACTTCGTTAACACCAACTACACTGCCCGACGTTTCAGTCAGGAACCAACCGTAATCACGAGATGACTGTAACTTAACCCGTCAATTTATTTTAAATGGAACACGAAAGTGTTAAAAAGGTAGGTAGTGCCCTTGCGCTTCGCTTGGCTTGTCTTGGCGGGGGCACTGCCGTGCCCCCAGATATTCTAGGTTTATTTTACGAGAGGGAATAGTTTCATTTTGTTAGGCCTTTAAACCAAAAATAAATAAATTCAACCAACAAAAAGTCGTAAATTTAGTAATTATAGGACCTTTTTCTATATAATATTTTATTTAATCCTCTTTCCCCTCCTTATCTGAAAGAACGATTCCATTTCTTGCAATCCATCAATGAGCATAGTATGCGATCTTCCCGTAAACTTCTCCTTGCTTTTCCTACTCATACCTCTGAATACTACTCACAATCTTTCACTGTCCAGTCCATACGCTTATGGAATTCCCTTCCTTTATCTATCAGGGAATCTGAGTCCCTTCCCATTTTCAAATCAAGAGTAAAATCTTTATTTCTTTCTCTTAACTAAACGCGAACTTCTTTATCAAAGTGTTAAAATAAAGCTAAGCTTTTGTTGGTATTTAATCTGATTTCATTTGTTTATTCTATATGTTTGTTTAAACCGTAAATACTTTATGGATTTGTATATATTTATTGATATTTATTTATGTATGTATTTTTTATTTATTTGTGTTTTATTTTTTTTATGTATTTATCATATTATGTTATTTATATTTCCGGTTATTTATTTATTTTTGTTTTCCTCAATAAATATTTTGCACGGGCGCACCCGTTTCTCGATATCTACTTTTTCCTCTACCTAAAGGTTGTCTGGAAGAGATTGCTTTCTAGCAATAAGACCGCCTAAATTGTACTTAATTATGTCTGTAAAGCCAATTTCTGTAAATTTTTCTGTGCAATAAAGTGTATCTATCTATCTATCTATCTTTTTCTAAGAGGACATAATAAACATTACCTGGTAACAATGTAGGTGCATTTATTGTGTTGTTGCGTAATGCGTAGGCTTTTTATGGCTTGTAAGATGTGAATCTTCTATGAGTTTCTAGTGCAAAGTTCTGATAGTCTTCTTTGTAATTATCATAATGTTTTTATGCATGAGTTCATGTCTTTGAGTAATGGAATTAATTCAATCTTAAATATAAGAAACAGAAAATTTTTATCTCCCCTTGCGGTGCGGGAATCGAACCCACGATAGTACGGCGTAAAGTACTATAGAAATAATAAAATTAATTCAATCTTAAGTAAGTTTTTTTTTGGGGATTATTTCATAACAATTTATTTCCCTGCATTTTCAGTCTTGTATGGGTAATTATTTAAATAGATATGAATACAATATATTCTATTCTTCCGTGTGTTTGGGCGGGACCCAAACATATTGAATAGAATATATTGTATCTTTTTATTCAGAGCTTTCATAAAAAAATGGCTTGGCTTCATTAATTAGATTTAACTAATAATGCTTCATACCTTTCTTAAAACCTTTTTATAATTTTCCCTTCATCCATTCAGTATTTCCTTCTTATTAGCAATGTTACCTACTTTTAATAAATTAATCATACAAAATTGATGATTTTCATGTATTTAAAAAGATTTAATCAATTTCAATAATTCAAATTTATCAGATTCTATTAAAATAGTCTACATTCACCAAATAATTCATTCATTAAGGATTACATTAAGTATTCTACTCAGGCACTCATATTTACCTTTCTATGTGTATGTTACCTACTAATATTCATGAAATTGTGTTTAATAACACAAACAAGATAAACGAATATTTGGAGACTGGTTTTAAAAAATATATGAGTTAAACATACAGAATCTGGAATAATTTATCATAATCTTTCATCATCGAAAAAAACCCTTTTAGCACTATCCGTCTGTCTTGTTCCCGGCCTAGCACAGTTTTGAAAGTATAATAAAGATATACGTTACCATTTCAATCATGGCAAAAACAGATTTGGCAAGGGGGTCTACTCTCAAAAACGAAACGAACATACGAAAGGATTCGTTTTTGAAGATTTATCAAAAGTTCGGGAGTTAAAGCGTGTTTAATGATTTGCATAAATAATATTGTGAAAGGATTCGTTTTTGAAGATTTATCAAAAGTTCGGGAGTTAAAGCGTGTTTAATGATTTGCATAAATAATATTGTGTTTTTTTAAACGCTTTAGTCCCATTCGAGGGGAATGGGTTGCGACTATGAGAATTAAAAATTGCTATCCGTTGTCGGATCCGTTCGATCGTCCGATCCGACATATTTCGTTTTTGACAGTAGACATCAAGTTCTTAAAAAAATATATCCCTTATTTGTGTAAGACCATGCAGAATGGGGATGAAAAAAGATATTTTATGAAATATTTTTGTTATAAGTGAAGTCACTCCTGCCATACAAAGATCCTAAAACGTGTTAAAAATCGTGGTACCTACTATAACCATACTACATACTAAAATAATAATTAAAAACTCAAGCATTAGAAAAATGCTGAAACGATTTAAATTTAGTTATTTTTAATTCTTGTAATCTATATTAGACTTTGTTTTGATGGAAGTTCACATTGTTGTGTAGCAGTATTCGTTCGTTACGTTTTAACTATCAACAATTATCCAATCATGTTAAGATCAAGTCTGTTATTTTCATTTAAGTACATCATTATTTAAATACATTCACAGCCATAGCTATTGGTGAGCAATTTTAAATACTGGACGTCTCCCACACTAAAGTACTTAAACATAGAGCTTATCTATCAACGCCGTTTATTCCTTTGAAGTATATTCTAAGTGTAAAATCCACTATGTTCTGAGCATATCAATTAATTGATGTTTACATTCTTTGCATCTTATAAAAATAGCCGCAACATACGTTAAATAAATTAATCTTATAATACTATAAAAATGCGAAAAGTAAAGCAGTAGCTGCTTTACTTGTATTTATCCTGCGTCCAAAAATCATGACGTTGACTTTAAAACGACAATTTGGCCATCAGACAAACAAGTTAGTGAATCTTTAACTGATCGGTTTTTTATTACTCGTTTGGTTATGTTATCAACTGACAGCCATAACGTTATTTTTAAGCTATTTACTTAAGTCTATGATTTATTTAGGTAAGTATGTACCTACGTTTCATCAATTTTAGATATAAGGTAAATATGTAAGTATTCGTCATTTTATTTCGTTCTCTAAAATGGTAAAACATAAAAATAATAGATAAATCTAATATTTCAGAGTAAAGTTATAAATAATTATCGGTTACTCTGAAGTATGCCGGGTTATTCAAAATACAAGCACCCGGTAGTCAAGTAGGTATGTAGATATCTACTATCATTAATTACTCCTAATTCTATACTGATGGTCTTGTAGTATTTGTTTTGGTACGACATCAAAATTACTTTTGTCATTTTTTAATTTTTAAATTCATGTTGTTTTGATACTGTGCATTTATGATATAGTTCGAATTAGTTCTTGTAAACCACCGTTAAATCGAATGTTATCCTTTTTTTCTACCTTTTTCTGGGATACTATGAGATCCTGTTTTTTTTATATTGATAGGACCTCTACTTTCCAGAAAATAATATGAACGATTGAACTGAGGAACCCCCGTTTTCTGAAGTCTGTTAAAAACAAAGAGAAGACTTATAAATAGTGAAGGAAAGTATGTAGATATATATTTTTAGATTAATTTCTACGACGTTTAAAAATCAAACGTAAATCTCCAAAAGTGATAAAAACCATCGATTTTCTGCTATGATTTTTAACACTGATATAAATAAAAGATGACAGCCAACATAAATTCCACTGAATTTTTTGAAAGCGTCGATATTTTGACGTTTGAATTTTCCATTGTGCTTGAAATTATTTTATTTTGTAAATGATAAAAATAAAGTACCGACACGCTTGTTTATTCAATGTGTTTATTATTAATTATCTTTTCATACGTAAGAAAAAACTAATAATGCCTCATTTATATGGTAAAATATTTATTTGTTCAAATAAGATAAATTACAATTTAGATATTATTCAAACTGTTGACGTGTGTTGGTTTAAATATAAATTAAGCTGATCTTACGTAGACATGTGCGTTTTAGGGTCCCATATTGTTCGTAGAACATTTAAAACGATTATAGAGTTTTTATTATTTAGTCAGTTTCTATCTCCAACATTAAAGTGCTATTCTATTATTCTTTTTTGAACAGTCAACAGGAAAAAAAACGCGCTAGACAATCAACTGGTCTCCCACTGAAATTTTCCTTTTAAATATTATTTGGTTCCAGTTAACCGGTTCTTATGGGAGCATCAACCTATTACACCCATGTCCAGGCCAATTTAGTAATATTTCTTTGGACCTGACTGATAATTTAATCTAGGACTTTTCGCGTTTCCAGCTCCTAACTTTGCGTCTGCGCCATCGAGGTTATCAAAAAACGAATGCATAACAAATAATATTGAACTGCAAGAGTTTTTGATCTGGCATCATAAGTGACGTAAGGGCCACGACTGGGCTTACGTTATTTTGACGACAGAATGTATGTCATAAATGTCATTTTCGCTAAAAAATATACTATTACTTTTCGTGTGAATTAGACAAGACATGCTGGGAACAGAATCGCGTCTTTAATACTTACGTACTTATTCAAGGTTAAGTAGCTATTTAGGGACAGTTTCTAATTGGGAAATGATTATTGATTATACTTGTTTTGAATGTTAATTTAACATTAAAATACAGTTAGTTTACTTACCTAGTGTTGATCCTTAAATGGTTTGATGGTAATATTGGAACGTAAATGGTTCCGAGTCAATGATGTTTTTGAAGGATGTGGCTTAAATAGCTATTAAATATTAGATTAGCATAATTCTTAGATAGCCAGTAATGAGGTCAGTTCAACTAAGTATTGTCTGAAGGCTAACCGAAATTATAAACGGTCACTAGGTGACATTGATACTATTTGTCACGATGCATTTCTCACCTTTTGTTTTGTTTAATATTATTAAAGTATATAAAAGAACTTTTAAACTTTGTCTGTTTTCTAATAATTCTATAATTAATGAGCTAAATTAGACTTTTTTGTCATTTATATACCTAACCTAACCACCAATTAGTTTGGTTAGTGGCCCGTTTCTTCTGTCAATCGCAGGTTAGGTAATCGTAGTTGAATAAATGCAAATATGTAAAGGCGAATTATATATAAAATCATCATAATAGAAACCAAAAAATACGTAAAGATACAGTTTTTGGATGCGGAATATGTAGTTAATTTACAATTTATGTAAAGATTGATATTAAAAGACGCATAATTGATTTTTAAATGTGTTAATGTAGGCACGTGTTGGTATAATATATTATTTTTAGAGGAACAAATAATACTGCTAACTAACCAAATTAATGTATATGCTGAGCTGATGCAGCAACACAAGATGATGTACAAATTATAAGACGTAAAATCTTAAATATTTTTTGAAAATTTATGAGGTATACACATTATGCGTTCATATAAAATATTAGGGTATGCCGTTAGTAGGTACTTTTAGGATAACATTTAAACAAAAATAATATTTTCCGAATCGGTTTAGGCAACATCGAGTACCTAATCATATTGTAAAAGACAAATTGAGTACCCCCTCCTTATTTTAAAGTTGGTTAAGAAGAATCTAAAACCTTGCCTACAATCTAAAGTTGTGGGCGATTCGATATCACTATTAATATTGTTACTACTTCAAGGTAGACTTACTATCGAGTGTTGTGTAAGTCTACAGTCTACACCCTGCTGTGTAAGGAGGTACATACCATTATTTGTAGGTATATACTACTTTGAAAAGTTAAAGTAATACTACTTGATGGTCTCCGTATTTTTTTTTATATTTTGCACTTCAAGATTGACCTCATCCCACCCGACTTCAAGTGGCAATGAGGTCCTAGCTTAAGGGTGACAAGTGGGTACAGCATAACAGCATACTGGACTTGTCGCCCTTACCTTGAAGGCTTGACTTGACCTTGAAGGATTTGACCTCTGCTACCAACGTAGCACCCCCCAGGAGCTCTGGAAACCTTACTCACACGCAGGAACACAACAACACAGAAGTGATTGTTATTTGGCTGCGGTCTTCTGTAAGGTAAAGGTATTTCACCAGTCAGGCTGCTCCAGTTCGAGCGATAAATCGCTATGCCCTACCTCTCATCTAAATAAGTAATTTTATGATCTTGGCATTAATATCACATTCCTAAACATAAAACCACTAACGTTTCAATATAATACAAACATGGTAAAGGGAATGATATAATTTTTAAATCCATAATATGGAGTACAGAGTTGGTCCAAAATGATCAAAAACTTACGAAGGAGTTGAAAGCATTAACAGTTTCGAAAATTTTAGTATCTACATAATATATCAGAAAAAATGCGTCATAGATTAACAAACATTCTTATAATTTTTCATGTTAATAATACCAGTTACATTTGAAGAATAGGTACCTACTACCTACATAATTCTACATACACGAACATATTCTTAGTATTACCGCACCCATAAACTATCGAATTTATTTCACTGTTTCTGCTTATGACGTTCGAGTTATTTAAACACAGAATGTGAAAAATCGCACCTAGCTACCTACAATATTTATAGCTAATGATCTTTTTTATCTATTGTGTGCACATACTGACAACTATACCTATACTTACTTACACACCAGGGGTCTGCCGCGGATTCACACGCTTACTTTCTTTGTTTTTTCCACAGTTTCCACTGATTCTTCGTTCCTATTTGTCACAGTAGGATGTTATATAGCGTAAAGCTTTCCTCAATGAATGGACTATCCAACACACAAATATTTTAAAATTCATACTAATAGTTTCCGAGATTAGCGTGTTCAAACAAACAAACTATTCAGCCAGTGGCGTAACTATATCTAATCATTCGAGGCTCGTGGCCAATTCATCTGTTGAAACTCCAAACAATAATAAAGCTAGATTAAGATTTTCATTATAAAAATTATCTTGGAAGTTGGGATTATCATCTGATCACGGCCCCTTCATGCTGGGGGCCTGTGGCATTTAGCCGACTTACCAACCTGTAGTTACGCTACTAAAACATAATTAAATGGACTGACTGATCTCCTCCAGATACTACAGATCTGACTGATCTTTGAAGAGTCAAGTTGAGGAAATAGTACATACAAGAAAAGGGTTGGAAGGTTGGGCCAAGCATAACCGTTTTGTAGATAAATTCATTTTCAGATAACATAGAGTTATGCTCTTATGAATAAACTTAACAGTGCATAATTGATTAGGTTCCATGTTTATGGACCAATGAAATTTGAACACGGAGAATAGTTATTTACTTGTATCGTAAAAGTCAAAGGTTATTGAACGATACAGACGACACGTTTCCAACTGTTGATTTTGTTTATAACTGGTCACTGCGAGCATTTCGAAAGTACCGCCTAGGTCCTTAACTGTTCCTTAAGGTGGTTACACACATGCGTATAAAATAGGATAAACAACTATTAGAAGTATCCGATATCAGTAAAATGTGCATAATATAGGTATGCAGTGCTGTTAGCAACATGTAGAAATAGCGCACTCTGTATTTTTAAACACAATTTGCATACAATTTTCGTTTCTGTAATTGCCAGATATTTTAATATGCCACGTGACATACCATTCGTACTTTATTTTGTAATGGAAAAATTCAAGTGAATTTAATAGGACCTACTTGATCTTCCTATGAAGGATCGAACGCTCTTGCGGCTCTTGCCACTAAACAAAAAAACACGTGAATCTGTTAGAAAAACGTTACAGCTCAAATTTAATTTCGGTGAAAGTCTTCTGTTCCCCAGAAAGTACGGTGAAGACTTAGCAGCCTTATGATATATATGATTAACAAAACAGGAAAAAAGCGGATTTCGCAGTTGGAACCTACGAAATCAAATATGCGTGCTTTTTTCTCGCTTGCCGCAAGCAGGTATGCCAGGTAACAAATCGTGTGGTGCTTCGATCATGTATTCCCGCCTTTAGACCCAATTTTGTCTCGTTAATGTCGAAGTACTTGCAAGGACCATGTGTCGTATCAGGAAATTAACTATGGGCGCTTAACTGCCTGTTTCGATATAATATTCCATTGTTTACATTTAAGTTCGTGTGTTCAATGACGTCAGAGTTTAGTGCAGGGTGGCATGTTTACAGAATAACGGACCTATGTATTACATTGCAATTCAATCTACAATGGGAATGATCCCAAAATCAAAAAGTACAATACAATGATGTAGATTGTATTCTTTAAGATTTTTAATGTGTACCAACACACTACCTACCTGTTTTGTTTAAAGACTGCGGTGCCCTTAGATCGATTAAAAACCGTAATCCTACGAAGTGAGAAGATAGTAGGTATGCACATTGTATTATAGCCGTAGCGGAATGCCTTTATTGCTTACCTACAAAAATGTCACTACGTAAAACTACTTGAGTATCATTTTAACCGACTTCAAAAAAAGGGAAGGTAGGTACTCAATTCGACCGCATACATATATATTTTTTGTTTGTGCTAAGGCTACTGAACGAAGAATAATCTGGTAAGGGTTGACACTGACTTCCAACACAAATATTTAGTGTAGGTAGGTACCTACCTACGCCTTAATTAACTTCGTGTCAATGTAAGGATGTCAAATGTTGTGAATTAATTTATTCTTAAGCATCCATTACGTTTATATACTTATTAGTAAATTGGTAATGGTTGCCTTTTATTAATAGATCGATATCCTCCGTATGTCGACCGGATACCGTTCGCAGTGAATCAAAATCTAGAGCCATGACGGAAAAATATAAATAAGAATGAGCTAATATTGTCACCAGATTTGAGCCCCGCGCCGGAAATCTTGTTAAAACTTAGCCTTGCATGTGGAAAGTCTGGAATAAATCCGTCTTTCTGCTTAGTTATATGGTGCATACGTTCCTAATTACAAATTTTGAGATATTTCGATGAATACCTATCTAAGTTCGGAAAACTATATTACGCAAAACTAGCTCTTCAAGAATTGCAAACGAATAGGAGATACTGATTTTGTTACTTTGTACAATTCAAGCAAAGCATTTGGAATATTCTTTTCTCTACAGCTGAGTTTTCTTAATGCATCATCTGTATGAAAGTTAACAAAATTCCTTAAGATTGGCTTAAATGTACCTAATGACAAGATTAGCCCATTCTTGTTTATTTCAGTTGCCATTCTATAAATGATATCATGTCACTAAATATATATTTGTAAGTATCATCTTTCTTTCTTCAAAGTTGTAAAAAAAATTAAAATTATCTATCTGCTTACTGTGTAAATGGACGTTGTCTGGAATAATAAATAGTTTTTTTGACCCATTGTTATCGAGTGTTTTACCTACCTACATATGGGTTGCTTGATAAATAAAAGAGGTTACAAGGGATTTTTTTTTATTAAAATACATTGACTTTACATACTTTTTTCCAACTTTACCTCTAGGGGGGCTTTTTTCCTCACTCAAAAATAATTAAAACTGAATTTTTGACGCCTTACAGACAGTAACAGCAATCTTACTTTAACGATGTTTTAAGCAGTCGGTTGGCCACAGGTGCTTATTTATGTAATTAAGTAGATACAAACGTGTGGAAAATAACTTGCTAGTGTACCTAAGTAGAGTTTTAAGTTATTGCAAATCCTTTACATGATCATTGGTGTAAACTATTTTGCATATTAATATTATTATTTTTGTTGTAGTTATAGTAACTTAGCTTGCATAAGTTCGTAAATGTTTTAAACGCCTGTTTTGTGGAAAAGGCAACAAGTACAGTTTCGGAACAAACACTAGTGAGTGAGTTGTTGCGCCTCACTCGGCCTACTACCAAAAACGAAATATTTCGGATCCGAATATGGATTGCTATTTTTATTTTTTTTATCGTCACCCACTTCCTTTGGATGCATTTAAAGCCTTAAAAAAAACTAAACTAAATAGATTTTATGTAAAATCAAAAACCGCATTTATTCTTTAAAACCGAAAACTTTTGTTAGTTTGTTTCGTTTTTGCGGTAGACCCACTATAGTGAATAAATAGTAAGGTTTTTAAAGATAAAAAGTAAGTAAGATTTCAAAATAAAATTTGTTTCAGCAATTAATAAATAACATTTAATTAAATATTAACCTACATACAACGAGACGTATATTACCATACTTAACAATTTATTTTTAATTAGGCACTGCTTTTAGCACCTAGTAGTGAAGCTAAAGAAAACGGCCTGTAACTATAACTGGGTTCCACAGGTAAGGGGTCCCGAATAGGCTCGTAGTATTCAGGCACAGGATCCACAAATAAATCGGTTACGCCGTCAAAAACTCGCCGCATAACATCGGACACGGAGTAGACACCAAGTTTCTTCAATATTTTCCCCTTCAATTGTTTCAAAATCTCTCTAAAGTAATTCAGGACTTGGGATAATAGTTCTTCGATTATCTCTCTGAACTGTTGTTTTATCGTGGACAATACAGTGCGGAGCTCGCCGTACTGTTTGGTGCGGAAACTATCTATCTCGGGCATTTCTTCTGCAGAGTCCATGGAAAGGTAACCGAAGTCCTTTTGTAATAAAGGGGCAGTAGTCGGAGCAGGTGTACTTAGAGCCACCACCCATGTCGAAACGAAGAATAACAAGCATAAGCGAAACATCTGCAATGAGAAAAGAAACAGATAACATTATAGTGGCAGCCAGAATGTAGTTGTTAATTTGCGTGTGGTTGAAGATAGATGAAACAAACAGTGATTTACTTTTTTTAATTTGCTAGCAATAAAATAATATTAGGAAACAAAAGTAAATACATAAAAAGAACGGTTCCAACATAAGATGATATCTATTTAGTCATCGTCTTAGTTGGGTAGCCAGGAATTATTGGGGCCTTAATATGTTCATTAGTTATCACTAAAGGTCAGGATTAAATTCTTATATTTTTTTGATTTGATACTAAATTTTTCAATAAAATTTTTGTTAATAATAATATATAAGAACTTATTAGGCACTACTTAATCAGATTTATTTTATATCTAGCGACCCGCCCCGGCTTCACAAGGAAATGTACTTAGAAATATTGGCTTTTCTATTCTTTATTGCAAATAAAAACTTTCCTCTTGAATCTCTCTTTCTATTTAAAAAAACCGCGTCAAAATCCGTTGCGTAGTTTTAAAGATTTAAGCGCACATAGGGATATAGGGATAGAAAAAGCGACTTTGTTTTATACTATGTAGTGATTTATGAACGTGTATAAATAAATATTTGAAAAAAAAATGGCGTTCAGTTTAGGTACAGGTAATTATTTTTAGTATTTTATGGCTTCAAAGTTGATATTTTAAAAGCAGTTAAGTGAACGTATATATTTATTCAGTACACCTATTTAAAAAGGGAACTTAACAAGAAATATATTAATATGATTAAAAATAAATTTACTTAAAAAAAAATGAATTTGTTAAATATAATATGCACATCACTATTAATATACAAGTACGTTTGTAGGAAAAAAATAAAAATGTATTATTACATATTAAAACAAAGTTGCTAAATTACTTACTTTGTGTCGTACAAAACTTCCCGTTTATTTCACTAGTAACACACAAGCACAATGTTTAACGAATGACGATGTATAATATTGGTTTAAATATTTATATCCCCAAATTCTAATTTATTAATAGACATCTTTAAATTATCAATTAATAAATGAGTGCTGACTCAGTGAATTACCGACGCACGATGCATTTTATGATTTGTACAAGTAAAATGTAAAATTCCCATGCGTAATTCACTTAGCAAATCGCTTGATCATTACATGTAGGTCTCGTTTCCTATTATAGATGCATTACAACCTAAGCATCAATCAAATGTTGTTTCAAGCTTTCTTTCACTTTGTGTCCGTGTGCATGACCTAACCTGGGGTTACATCACCCTAGAAAGAGAGAAATTTGGCACAAATATAGCTTGAAACTTGGATTAAAATATGGACTTCTTTTTGTTTCGAATATTATGGGAGATAGGGGTAAGACCGACCAGGAAAGCATGTATATAAATAAAAAAAACCTGTAGTCCTCACGAACGAAGTCGCTGGCTAGTTCATAATAAGGGACTTGTATTTCACCTTAGGCTAATAGGAGAATCAAATCGATTATGATCCATGGATAAACGCCTCCTCCATAATTATGAGTATTCAATGATTTCCCTTGCGAATGTATACCTACCTACTACTAGAACTTCAATAAAACATTTAACCAGGGTTTCATTAGTAAGTTACCAAATTGCGGATAAAAAGAAATAAGGTCTGAAAAGGCCACAAAAGTCTTGCAAAATCTTTGACTTTGTCTACGTGGGCAATCTCTTTGAGATCAAATGTGGGCAATCTCATTGAGATACAAAGCGGGCAATCTCATTGAAATTAAACGTGGGCATTGGGATCAAATGGACTAAACGTGGGCATTGGGATTAAGCATGGGCATTGGAATCAAATGCGGGCAATCGCATTGAGATCAAACGCGGGCAATCTCATTGATATCAAACGTAATCTCATTAACGTCATAAAGTTCGACTTGAGTCATGTCTGATAAAAGACATAACTGCATTATCTCTTCCTACACTCTCATAATCGAATAGGATAGCAAACTGACATGATCCGATAGAGGTCAAGCGCAGGGCCGACTTTTATGCCACAACAACAGCACATGTCATTATTCTTATTAGAAGTTCAGGTGATTAATGCAACAATTTTATTAGGGTCCTTTGACAATAAAAATCCTAATATAATAATCCTTTGGATCACTTATCTAAATCGGCGCAGTCAAATGCTACAGTCTAAATCTTTTTTAGGTTCTCGATTTCCAAATGACGTAATGAAAGGGCAAAAGCAATATAGTAGAGCGTCAGTAATTAATTGGTATGTATCATATTAATTAATAGATAATCTTATTAACAAAGAAAAGTATATACTTAACACTTGACTTGCCACCTATTTCAATTTGGACACCTTAGGCTCTAGCGTAATCAATCTGTACATATAAAAAAAAATCGTCAGAATATAAATTCAAAACGACTGCATAAATTGCATTGCATAATTCTCTTTTTGTTTTTGTCAGGATTAGGTAAAAAAAATATTGTAAGTTGGCCAGTATTGGATGGGAGTGAAGCCACGGCTATTTCATTGATTAATCAGAACGATGCAAATTAAATTCTAGGACAAATCATAATTGTCACAAAGAGCAAACTAGTTCTGAACGCTTATCGGCTCAGACGGGAATGTATTGCAACATTAAGTAATCAGGAATTACACTAGTTGTTGCCCTTGTGACATTATCTTATTTTAACACGCTTTTATTAGCTTTACTTTTATGTAACTACCTTTGTTTACAAATAAGAGTTATAAGATCAGTTTGATATTTTCTAATCACATGATTATTGATATGATAGTTAGGGACTTATAAAATTATTAACGGTAGTGTACTTTTTTTTTATAATAAAATTTTGTTTATTTTTCCCAGTTTACACTTAATGTTTTGGTAAAAGTATAATAATAGTATGACTGGAGTCTAAGATAGGGCGACCAAGTATTTCAGGACTCCAGTTCCCACTCCCATGATCACTGGTTATGTAAGGCTTGTAAGGCAGGATATAATTATTATTTTTTAAAATATATAAATCCTATTAAAATGTAAAAAAAAAAAATACTACTAATTAAAGAAATATTTTGCTCATGTGTCTGTTGACCTGCGTGACTTTTTTGGATAAAAAAATTATGTCACATGGTATGATGAGTCCGTCCTTTTGTAAATATCCTCTTTATTTGGTAAAATTGGCTTACATGCTTTAGATAATTGAGCTATCTATATTTATAGCTACTTAATAAAAATCTTAATAATAGTGTAAATAGTAAGATCAAAAATTAACAATCCTTTTGAAATTTATTTAGTTTAATAAAATTCTAGTAGAGTTGTCCTACTCGGGTTTTCGTGAAAAGGTAGTGTTTTTTTACTTTTCCAACCTTTTTACCTACTTACAGCCATCATTGTTGTTGGTGTCGTTTTATGATTTTTTTACAAAGTTTCAATTAAACAATAAACCTCACGTCTGTTTAACTAGTATCAATAAAAGTACCAAGACAATACACAAATTATGAACTTGCAACATTATTGATTGACTAAACGTGGTTATTAGTGCTCTATTTTTTGTGCAATAGTATGTGTTTTAGATTTCAATTAAATAAATAAATTTAAAAGGGTAATACGGAACCAGAGATGTACCAAATACTTCTAAAAGAGTAATTCAAATGCAGAATACAAAGTTTTTGCTTTTTGTATTTTAAATACTATTTACAAATTCGGTTTTCAAAATAATTTAATCAATTAAAATACCCTCAGATGAAATTAGTTCTTTGTTTTAAAAAGATTTTTACATTACAACTTATTCAGAGCTCCGTAGTCGTCGTTTCTACGGCGAATAACATTTATGTTTTAAGAATTTTTTTTTTGTTGCCGGAACGTTTGATATTTTTTCTGTACGGCGACAAATAGTAGCGTCATAAGAACATATTATGACTTCAGCATTAAATTTGCAACACTATTGATATTCACCATGATTACTATATATTTCAACAGAAGAACAACATCCATCTCTTTATTTTTAGAGAGACTGACGGACTCTATCCAAAAGCTGGCTGTGACTCTATCCAGTGACTGAAAAATAGGAATAATTACTCGGTAAAAATAAGGAGTATTTTTAGTCCGTGAATAAGATTTAAAAAAAAAAAGTTTTTTTGCTTCAATATTTAAATAAAAGTTGATTCTGATACAGCGCACCTTTTTGCTTTGTCGAGGGTGAAATGCCTATCGCACCGTCACTCTCTGCGGGGAACAGACAGTGGTGTGTCGGGTTCGCACCGATTAAAACCCCTCGGTGGCCAACGCTGCGCACTTGTGGCGGGATCGGGATCTCTTGTGGATTCTACACAAGCTCCTGTGCATGGAAATAACATCGCGTTAAATTGTAACGTAATGTATCTTAGTAAATGTTTGTTTATATGATAAAAGAAAAAATACGTTTCTTATATTTTTGGTAATCTAACATTTGTTCGACCAAACGTACATTTTTAATTATTTACCCTATTGTTGGTATCTATTGGTTGTTCATATAAATTTTCAGAGAGGTAGGGCATCGCGATTAATCGCTCAATCTGGAGCAGCCCGGCTGGTAAAATACCTCCCCCTTAAAGAACACCGCAGCCAAATAGCAACCACTTAGGTATGTCTTGTTGTGTTCCTGCGTGTTAGTAAGGTTTCCAGAGCTCCTGGGGGGTGCTGCATTAGTAGCAGGGGTTAAGCCTTCAAGGTAAGGGCGACAAGTCCAGTAACAGATTTATTATGCTGTACATGTCACTCTTAATCTAGGACCTCATTACCACTTAACATCAGGTAGGATGAGGTCAATCTTGAAGTGTAATATAAATAAAAATAAAAGGGTTACGCATTTTGGAGCGCGTTATCGTCCGCATTCAAAACATGAATTACAATTTCCGTCTAATTACTACCAATTCTGTAAAGTATTTACCTTGACATTGGTAGAATATTTCAATGAGTAATTATTCATTTGTGATCTCCACATTCCACTCCGCATTCAAGAATTTACTTCCCAAAATAAAAAGAGCCTTGAGAGGAATCTCTAGTAAAAAAAGTATCAGTATGAGATAATCCGAACACGATATCTAGTGCGGCAATGAACGGTAGGATGTAGTATAAAAAAGATAACAGTAAATAAGTAGTGGTTATGCCGCGTTGCCTCCGCGCCACTATAGGAAGCGTTTCATGGCCAAAGGTTGACAGAAAAAATACATGTAGATAAACATGAGCAATTTTAATTTCAAAAGTCTCCAGCTTGCTTTAAGCAAGTTTTTATCGTCCAAAACTAGAAGATAGAATAGAAAAAATACACATCTTTTTAAAATTAGACTAGATTCTCAAAAATATTATAAGTGTTTTTTTTAATAACCAGCTAAAAACCAACCGTTTTTCACAACTTAGAACCTGCAAATAAGTAGATTTTGCGGTTAGTTAACTACTCATCCTAATATTTTGGTAATCTTTGTAGCAAGCACTGTGACATGCTACGATGTAGCCTTCGTAGCATTAGTTCCGGTGTACAGTTTCAAGGCCGCATCAGGTTTACTTCACTGTTGTTTGTTGAACTGTACCAAGAGCTGCGTTTGCGCCGCTTTCGGTCTGATAATGTATCAGTTCGTAGCCGATGCCGGCGCTACGCACGCGACTACAAATATTTCCCCGCGTTTTCACAAAATAAAAACAAATTTAACAATTTTAATTTTCTCTAAAATCAATTGTGTATCAAACTGTTTCAATTGAATTAAAAGTGCAATACATATGGGCGAAGTAAACAAAGCAAATACGTTCCCAGACATTATGAGAAAGTGTTTCAAAATGGGACTCTTCAAGAGTAAGTAATTTGAAAGTTTACTGAATTATATTTTATCGCTTTTATGTTTTTTATTTTAGCAAATGCATTACCTATGTACGTGACATAAGACCGTTTTATTATTAGTCCCCATTTTCCTGTGTCATTTTACACAGCTTGCAAAAATGAAGAAAAATTTTGAAAAGTTTCCTAAAAACGATCTAATACAATTTAAAAAGAATGATAGCTCCAAAGTGCATTCAAATAAACAAATAAAGACCTGCGATTGTGAGCCATAAAAGTCTTCAGCTAGAACTGGCAATAAAACCTCCTATTCATAAATCGATCGCCAAAGGAGATTGTCTTATATGCACGTTGTTATCGCATTTCACGTACATGCTGATGCATATGGATTATCGAGTTCTCTTTTTCACATCACAACCGTGAAAAGTTTGACGATAGTGAGACAAACACTCTTGACAGTAACACAATATATACTTTTATATACAAATTACTAAAATTACAATTTAAATGTGGTAAACATGCCGTGAAACTGAAAACATCTTTTTAGTAATTTATATTCGAGGATTTTACCGGCAACGATGCTTTAAGTGTACAGTCACATAATTGTTGTAGTTTACATTAGTTACTTCCACTTCAATCTTGTAGAAACTTACTTAAAAAAAGATACTTTTACAGTAAGTCTCTAATCTTTTTTCTTCTTTTCTATTACAAGCTTCGCCTTTCTTATACAAGCAAGCTCTAGATTTCGGTTATAAAATCTATGATTAATTTGTATTCCAAAAACATTTCAATGGCATGACAAGTAACTTTAAAACGCAGGTTTTGGTCAATAAGTGTTGGTCTAAGATAATCCTAATGAAGTCTAATTAAAGCTATCTGATTTAAAACCGATTAGTTTAGCGACGTTAAGAGCAAAAAGCAAAGACCTTAAATCAATTAAGACATACCATATTATATACCTACAAAAAGGATTAGAAAGAATGTTATATCAGTAGTTACAAGTACGTTTGTAGTAATTAAAACCGTCTTTCTTTGACGGTATGGTTGAAATATTCAAACGTTGAAACAATCGGTAGAACAGTGGAAATTGTAGGTCTGCAGACGCGAATTATATATAGGGAGGGAAACGAATGCCCCAAGCCAAATCCCAGTAAGTTCTGAAAATTTAATTTGTACAAATGCATCTGACTTACTCTGAGACTTGCTAGTCTTGCCGTTGATCGTACTTGCTAGTACGATATTAAGTAGTATCAGGAACGTGCCCCATCGCGGTGATCAAATTTTGACGAAATTTTCGGAAAACAGTAATACAAGAAAATATAGTTTTTATATTTTCTTGAATTACTGTATTTAGAAACAAACAAAAAAAATCATAATAGGTGTGTAGACGTTATGAAATTAATCATGAAAACAACAACAAATTCTTAATTTTTCATTAATTCATTGATTTATTTACTCGTAGATTCCTCTTTTAATGATAAAGGAGCAAGTTAAACTGAAGTATAAATGCTTCCTAATTAATATTTTTAAGCAACTATGTCAATAATACAATGTTTTATATGAAAAGCCCAAAAAATTTTAACTTAAAAAAAATCTAACATAAACGTAACAAGCGCTGGGTACAGCTTTGCAGTGTAAGAGAAGATAATTATGATTTCAAATAAAAATGATCAGGAACTTTACTGACAGTTTGATTATGATATTAAAAAAACGTATTTGCATATTACATTGAATTTAAACCCGTAAAGTGAAAAGGGATAAAGAATAAGAATTAATCCTATTTATACTCTATACAAAGCAGCCTTAATTTTACTTCTCTGAAAAGTCATTGTAAGATGCAAGGTAGCCAGTATAGTATAAAGACAGATTTAAGTTTTTAAATATTTTAAAGAAACATTTAAATTTCATCGCCCCTTGCCGTGTGGGGCGCGAACCCATGACTCTCGCGTATCGCGCGTGCTGCTCTTCCAGCGCAACGTATGGCGATGATTTTTTCTGTTGTATTTGCGGTAAGTGCCTTCTAGTGCGGCGTGAAGAACCTTTAACAATAAAAAATTGTTATAGGTTTTTTAAACTTTGTCTTACTGGGTTTTGATGTGGAGCAGCCGTAGGTAGGGTCAGCGCAATCACCGCTCGGCACGCATCAGCGAAACGCCACAATGCTCCTGGCAAGCTAGACATCTCTCTATTGTACCTAGGTACTACCGCTTTGAGTTCTGATGAATACAGTCATAATAATGAACTATGGAAATCTTGGTTAAAAAATCTATTAATATAATTTATCCATTTACTGTTCCCCATCATAAGTTAAGACACTAGATTATTATTTTTAGCCCGTAGCAAACGTAGTGTAGCAAAACAAAATGATAGGGT
This sequence comes from Glyphodes pyloalis, assembly GCA_037074685.1. Lineage (NCBI taxonomy): Eukaryota > Metazoa > Arthropoda > Insecta > Lepidoptera > Crambidae > Glyphodes > Glyphodes pyloalis. The sequence continues at coordinate 5,434,093 of JAYKKO010000011.1, forward strand.
TACATAACGAACGATGAATGAAAATTATTGATTCTATTAAGCAAGATGTAGGTATTATTAAGATAGAAACAAAATTGAGTTTACTAAAGTATAATAATACTATGTATAAATAAAATTTTTTTTCCATGTATGTTAATGCCATAACCAAGAGAAAATATACCTTATTTGGCTGGTATTTTTTGAATGTGGAAAACGATAGTCCGTTCTGGGAACAATGCGGGTTTAAATAAATAGTACTATACATTTTAAAGTTATTGCTGCATATGTTTTGTTCATTCAGACTTATACAGGTTTTATCTGGTTTTAACCAATACAAATAAGGTTTCAGTATCTCGAAGGGTCATAGATTATGAATGATTTGATGTGATTAGTGTAATCTGAACTGTGCCTGAACAATTTATAGTAAAGTGTAAATTGTTACTTAATGAAATTACGGTAATCTATTGTTTGAAGTATTTACTTCTATTTTGAGGGCTCTTACTACTATAAAGGTGTAGTGAAACTGCTAAGCCGATTCAATTTAGTGGATTTGTTGACTTTTTTATGAAGGCGATTTATTTTCAAAAATAGAAATGTGACAATTGCTTTTAAATATTCTAACCGAAGCTGTCTGAACCGAATTCTAGTTTACCCCAGTTTACTAATAACTAGTTTAATGTATTTTGGTAGTGTACCTGACAACTAATTATTAACATCATTATTTACTACCGTACGCATATTTAATGATTTAATCGCCGTCGTTATGCAGGATGAATTTGTAATTCATAAAACTTAACTAAGAGCCATTAATTTTTATTTTTGGATTAAATTCCTTTTTTTAGACAGTTAATTTTGTACAATCTGAAATTAATTAGGCATGACAAGTAGGATGTGAGTTAAACAATATTCTCATTTATTTATTTCATGTAAATTGTTCTGCAAAAAGATTAGATCTAGACGGTGTCATCACTGATTCTTACAAATTGGTAAGCTAAGCCTATTGCATTTGTAACCAGATAGTTTTCATGTCTCCATCATACTTCTAACTTCTTTTGTTTCTTTTTACGTAAGATTCTGATTATTTTTTTTCCAGAATCATACACATTCTCAGTCTTATGATGGTTTTTGTAAAAACAGAAACGAACGTTCTTTCATTAATAAGTATAACGAGGCAATGCCTAAGTTTACTACTAGTTATGTAACAAAATAGTTTGCTTTGTCAACCAAGACCTGTTTGGTAAACATTTTATTATTTGAAAGTTTTGTAAACTGCATACTATGGCATGGCAGTTTGTAATTGCCACATTACACAACAATGTTGCCAAAAGGAACGATTTACTATTTCTTATTTAGGTATTACAAATTATTACTTACTACATAGTTGTCTGTGATAGATAAAGTTACAAAATGTTCTTAACATTTTTTATTATTTTATTCGATCTCATTAAATGTATAATATTTGAATTAGCTTATTAAAATACATAATTCATTCAATAAACTAAAAGCAACCACGAGTTTCACGAAAATCTGGTTAATGTACAGTTTCATGTACGTATAACTTTAAACGTCATGCACAAAAAAGGTGCCATCGTGGTTCTTTTTATTGGTTACTATAGCAAATATCATAAATTAGTAGCATCTCAGTAACATTCTAATTTTCGCTACTATTTAGAGAGTGCACCAGTTAAGTAACTAATATTCGGCATTAATTTCTAAGTGAAACACAACTCTAATAATGCTTGATTCCAATGTTTTACGATTCGTAATGTGTCTAAATGACGTTTTTCTAGGAGTCGGTAATTCTAATTTCAAATTTACTTTTCATAACAGTGGTCGTTAATCATCAGTCAGTCAGTCGTCGGTCGTTTTTAGCTTACGTCTCGTATAATTAATTACTATAAGACTTTAGGACGGATCGTTTTTCAAATATTGGAACCAGGCATAATTGTCATTTTAGCGTTTGTGAGAGATATTTGTATTTTTACAAAGATATCTATCTGTATTTTTACAAACTTTGTTACCTATATTTTATCGCAGGCTTTTTAATGATTTTTTAAGAATACTTGGAGGTATAAATCAAACCTTATAACCTAAGTTTGTATTTCCTTATCGCTTTAAGAAAGTCTTGCAGCAGTAAAAAACCTTTTTATTTTCTCTTTTTACATTGATTTTCTTACTAGACAATGAAACGTAAATGACCCCCATTGTGCGAAAACTCGCACATGTTTGGTTTTAACTTATTATTTTCATATTTAGTTGTATTTCCATATTTGAAGGACGTTATGGGTGGTACTGGTGACGCCCATAAATAATTTCTGAACTGAAGAGGTAGAACTAAGCTACAAACACTGAGACTGTACGTCGGGACACTTACGTATCAGAACAAACCAAATGTAAGGATGTATGTGAGTAGTTTCGTGATTTTCCTTTTTTTAGCCCATTAATTGTAATACCAAAAATACCTGCATAATAAACAAAATGCGCAAAAAACTCACCACCACTCACCCCAACCCTATCGCCTAGTCTTAATGTAAGGTTCATATACTATATTAAACTATTTTAGACAAAGATGTTTGGACTTGATATCATTAAATATGTAAACTAGACTTAGCTATATTGTTAATACATATATATTTTTTGCATGATTTATACCTTTTATGTATCAAGAAATTATCGAGTTTCTTGCCGGTTCTTCTCGATAGAGTCAACATTCCGACGGCAACGGCATATTTGACGATTCATACTAAACTTTTGTAAAAGTTTACATGAATAAAGACATTTTCTATTCTATTCTATTCTATATTTGAAACATAGGTAGGTTCATACCTACCTATGTATGTTTCAGACTACGAATACTAGTTAGGGGCAGGCGGACAATAAAGTTTGTTTCCCAGATTTATCACTCCAGAACCGAACCATTGCCTTCCAAGCAATTTTCCGAAATATACAAAGTTCCTCGTCCGTAGTTCTGGGACGAATCCAATGCAACATTGACTTTCTCATGTGTGGGCAATTAAATTCGTGCATGTGATAACACTGCTTAAAAATATTATGTAGCCTTTGATGACCGAATCAATATCGTATGTGAGAAAATAAATATTGCAAATCCGAACAAAGAAACATAGTATGTATTCATGAAACAGAAGGACATATCACGCTTCAATATGTCCGCAAACAAGATAATGGTAGCGTTCAACTCCGGGCGAATGCAGCAATGAAGATCAATTGAAGCGCCACTTCACGTGCGATACTAATTACTGCTTCTATTCATTATTCTACTGTTTCTTTGTCGTCTAAATACGTCTAAATCATTCAACAGAATAGTACCATTAAATTATTCAAGAATCGTTTGAAAAACAGCAGGCCATTTAAATATTATTTTGTAAAAACAAAACCTTAAAAAGTTGCACAGCCACAATTGACTTAAATTTGGAATGGATTGTATTTTTAACTCGAATTGAAAACCGATTTTACTTGTACACTAATTTCCAAACTTTTGTTATTCGATTGGAATAAAAAAAACCTTTTTGCTGGTTTACTTTTGTAGCATTATTTACACATTTCGTTAATTATTGACACGTTTTATGTAACTGTTTATTTTTTTTAAATACATATGTTAATCTGCCTGAAAGTACTAAAGTATTTAATTTTCCTTGTTATTTGGTAACTGTTATTTCATGCTGATTAAGTAAATAAGGTTAATAGTATACGATTTTACTTTCAATCTAGTTTAATATAACGTCTTCTGCTGAGACTAAGTGTCACGTTCTAAGATAATGTCAAGAACATTTGCTAGTCGTATAATTATTATTACACATTCTCGTTGTGACTATAACTTGTTTAGGTATTTTGACTAATGTGATGTAGGTTTTGTGCAGTAGATTTCAATAACACGAGTATAAATATAGCATATTTATAAGAATGTTCAAATAAATATGGCTATTATCTGAGACTAAGACTAGGGGCTTTTAAAAAATATCTAATTTGGTCCATTAATCCTGAAGTTATACGCGTACATTGGTGCATTTTTATTTTTAGAAATTACTTTATATCAAATCTTCAATTTTTTAATGTAAAAGCGATTTTGAATCAACTATCAAACAAAAAACTCCAGGATATGCCGTAACTCTAGTATGTGGTCACGTTGTATTCTAAACAATTTTTTGTTCATTTGTTCGTATGCATGCGGTGCGTTACAACATTTATCTAAAAATAACTTTAGTCTGCATTACAATGTTAGTCGTTATTAGGAAGCATTAAAATATATTTATGTCGGCGTGGTATTAAGGAACTTAGACTTTGATTATCGAATCAAATCGAAATCAAATCGATATCGAATTAATCTTAATAGTCGTTGAAATTAAAAAAAAAATAGTCTGTCAACAGCAGCTTTGTACCTAAAATTATAATTTATAGCGGTCCCGGCGAACTTCGTTTTTTTCTTTTTAAAAGTAGCGCAGTATATTGGCTCCTCCCAGCCTGATGGTAAGCAAGAGAGGAACCCAAATCGCGATGACAACAGATTTCATATCGAAATATCCTACCCGTTAGCATCGCCATACTAGCCCGCAAGATGTTTCTTCACGCTCCTTTTGAAGGAATCCATGTCAAAGGAAGGAGGAAACACATGAGCCGGCAAAGAGTTCCACTTCTTTATGGTCCGGCAAAGATAGGAGTTACCAAACTTTTTTGTTCGTGATGGAATATTTTCCACGGTGAAGCGATGACATCGTTGGCCGGCTCTTGTGGTTCTGTGAAGGAAAGGAGAGGGTGGGAAAACAGTTCCTCGGAACACTCTCCATGATAAAGCCGATAAAAGACGCATAATGAACCAATGTCTCTACGTAGTTTAAGAGGTTCAAGGTTCCCTGTAATCTGTTCATCGTTAATTATGCTATTAATATGACGAGGCTTTAGCATAGTATGAACAACTGTGGGTTAGTTAGTTAGGGATTACAATCCGAGTAGATCTCCATACGAACCATTATACATTAATGCGTAAGGGCAAGTTTTAAAGCGCGATCAATTGTCTTAATTTCTTAAATAGTAAACCTAAATAAAGTCGAAGATAGAAGTTCCGGTTTAAAAACAGTCATAGGTCATTAATGGACGATTACCTACTCATCCTTTGACTTTGGATTTCGTAATTGGGAAACTTAACAAGGGTTATCAGTAGTTTAATATTGTGATTTTGACGTAATTAATTTATATCTACTTTTGAAAACGATGTGTCACGCTCTGCTGTTCATGTCCTAAGTGAAAAGGCTTGTACTGTTTTTTCGATCTTCTTATACACAACTTGTCTATTGTGCTGAACACATTTCGTGTCTCAGCGACGTGTGTAATAGAATATCAGTTTTAAAATTTCATACAAGCTTTTGAGTTTTTTTGAATTATTTATATATTCATGTTACATGTATGGTCAATCAACAAACAGCAAGTTTGACAAACTAAAAACATTACCCTTCCTTCTTCGGCAGTCGGGTAATAACAATGCATTTCAAGTAACGTTCGGAATTACCATAAATCATGTCTAAAGAAAACCACATTCTGACATTGCCAGTGGCGATTTCCTCAAAGTTCATCTCAGTCCAAAGCACGGAGTTTGAGTTTGTTTGTGTAAGCTTTACACCCTGTGAATTTTCACAGCGCGTTTTCTGAAATAAAAAACATTACTGCTTTGCTGAGAAAATCAATAGAGTAGCTATTTACACATACACACGTTGAGATTGCTGTGCCCGAAACTACATATACATAGGTAACTTTTTTTCATGTTATTGAAATGACCAAGCTTTTCGTTAATTTTAGCGTATAATTGATTAATCAATAAAATAGTATACGTCTGAAATAAACACAAATAAAAACAATTTTCTAGAAGTTGATTTTTTAAAGCCAGATTCTGTTTACGCGCACCGCGGTTTTCATTTAAAACGGCTATTTCTTTACGTGTATTAAAATACGTAATTTTAGCCCCGTGCCATTTGACAGGGCTGCATTGATCGTATGTCGTAGAGTGTAAAGGCCATAACAAGAGGTTTGGTGCGAGCCAGTCTACCAACCGGTCGGGCGATATGTAGGCCAAAGAGCCGCAGGACATACGACCATGTGCCGGTAGCGTTGCACTTCCGTTCTTCCGGGGAGATTTAAAAGTCAAGGTAAGGTTTTGATGACAAAAAAAACAATTTAGGCAAATGCGACCTGACCCTGTGACCAATCGGAAGTTGCCGTTGTTGACGACGTGTAAAATTTAATTAACCTTTTTTTTGTGTTAATTTGGCACCGTCATTAGTGTATTGTCTGATCTATGAGTATCCTTGGCCATAACGAAATCGAACATTGATCATTGTGTTTGTATGTTCTTGTTTGCTGCGAGATAGTAATGTGTGCGCATGGTACACTATCCACTGATTAATCTGGTAAACGTTTATTGTACGTCTCGAATTGTGTCCTTACTTTGATTGAAAAGTGATTTTATAATTTTCCATTTCCATATTTTTGGCCCGGTGGAAAGTATTCCTTGAAGTGGATTCGATCCTTGCCAGTGCTGTCTTTGTTCTGTGTTTGGGTATTATATTTGAGTATGTTATGTGATTTTACAGTTGGTTCTTGTTTCCATAACATCGGGGATTTGGGATCAGGTCAATGTATGTAATCATATTTGTTGATGTTATATATTTTACACCGACTTAAAATATGGTAGAGGTTCTCATTTCGACAAAATCTTTTTTTTCTACATATTTACTTTGTAAATGGATTAGCACTTAGGCTTGACGTGTTTCGTAATATCGCAACCGCGACCTAATTTTTTAATTGATTCAGACTGTATAAGTAGATAAGATCAAAATCGCAAGCTGTTATTTTTTGTTTTATTTACATTATTAACTATCAAGTTAATTTCCCAATACTTATCATGAAAATCACCTGTAATATCTACTAGAGTTTCTCAATCTAATTGTTTTATCTATGTATGTCGAGTAGGTACATAATTTAGTTTCTTACTTAACATATGAATCAATATGACCTTCGCCAAATCATGTTATTCTGGCACGCGATCAGTAGTCGGAAATCTGTAAGGAAATTTTAACTACGGCAAATCAAATAGGATCACATAAAATAAAAGACAGCTGATTTTATTTTCTTAGAAGAAAGCTGTTTTTTTAATTGCTTCAGAAGGGGGAGAATAATATCACATTTATTTTACACTATTTCACTATTACCGCACCTATAAACTACTCTCCGCATGACCCAAAGGTTGACTGGTAGAGAATGTCCCTAGCATTAAGTCCACCTGTTGTACTTTTTTGTGCAATAAGGTTTTTAAATAAATAAAAATTATTTTGTAGATTTTCTTTTGTGTTTTCTATTTTCCTCCCTTTTTGTAGTTCTAGCCCATATACGTTCGTGATTGGGCATTCTGATAGAAACTTTAATAAGTAGTTAAGTTGGTTTTCTTAAGTATGTGCATGTAGCATGCAATCATGCTAAGTTAACCTTCGATTCCCGTGTCCAGCTCAGTACTCAACAGTTTTGAACTTGGATCGGATTTCTGATGATCTTCAATCCCTAATTGGCAAGGGTGGTTATTTAGCCAGAACCTAATTATTCCAAATTGAAATCAACCACGAAATGAACGTGTAATTAATTGTTGAAACAATTTTGTTAATTTCAAAGATAGAGGCTATTGTATTGTAGTGATACATTAATTAGGTAATATTTAGGAGAGGTTATGAACTTAAGTGGCAGGATAATTTTGATTAATTTGTCTTTTTCTTTTTCTGCTTAATGCCTACTAAGCTTACCTAACGAAGTCTGCTGCGCAGTGATACACATGCTCGATGGAACATGGGTGTTTTTTGCTCTAGAGGTATAACTTTCCGAGAATTCCGTGGACACCAATATTCAATGAATGCTTGTTTCAAGGCATAATCGGATCTGAAGCAAATTGTTCACCTGGACTTTTGTTATCACTGATTTTTAAAGTTACCGTACAAATTAAATTTATACATTCAAGCTCACAAAATGATTCAGTAAATCCATTGACAAATTTCTAATGACAGCTTGTGTTAGACGACATTGCTTCGACATTGGTGCAGACCACAACACTTACACATAAGACTTTTTAAAAAGTACGGCGGTATTCAGTAGGTGACCACGTATCATGAATGCAGTTATTGTCTCTTTAGCGAGTGTGTCGAGCATGACGCTCCTGATGCAAGATCCGCTCACCTCATCCTCAAGTGCTGGTACCTTCCAATCTAGTGCCCTTCACCTGTCCAAGTTACGGTAATAACAGACTTGTGACAGTCAATTTGTGTAATATGTTAAATCTTAGGTAAATACTTTGCGTGCCTTAAACAATTTAATAGGGACCTGTTACACCTGTTTTAGTTAGTAAATATATTAAGCTAGGTCAGTTATGTAAAGAGATGTCCATCAGTTGGATATGCTTTTTATTTGGTGGGTAAGCAAAAACGGAGTGGTATGATTTTAAATATTATATTTATTTCTTCAGGTCGTTCCTACATTATATCTTCTAAACTAAATGTATTGAGATATGAACACTGTTGACCTTCGTGACCTCATAAAGTAAAAACGTCTTCTATATACATAAACCATAAAGTTATGAAAAATACCGTATAGTTAATTAAATAAATGGCCTTAGTTTTATTGAATTTTGTATTATCAGGAGCCGAGTTTTAATTTTAAACTTCTGCTTGTTATTTACAATAAAAAATCTAGAAAATACTTGTTTGAGGTGAGAAGCCAATTGCTAATCTTTACTTATAATAAAACATCTAAACAATCATGGGGAATCCTGCATATTTTAAATTACAACCATCGAGCAATTACAGTATGGTGTCTTAATCATTGTGAGTGATCTTTGACATGGGTAGTTTCCAAACTAAACTCATTGTCTAAATGAGAAATAATGTTACCAATAATGATGAACTCACAATTATTCATAAAACTTTATTAATAATACGTAACTAAATGTTTTAGATTTATGAGAAACAGGATACATATATCATCATCGTCATCATTTCAGCGCGAAGGTCGTCCCGAGCTGAACTTTCCTTCAAACTTACACAACAGCTTTATGTCACTTGTATTCATCGCCTCCTTTTACCATCGTAATGAGAAGATGTACCTATGTATGAACGCATTATCTTCAAATAATCTTCGCTTTTCAATTTTTATATGCTGGAAAACCGATTGAGATACCAGGGCAGCAAAAGCGGAAAGACGTGTCATTCGATATAACGTTGCGAAAATATCCAAATAGATAAGCCGAGAATCGCATGTTGTCGCGTTGTGTTCGAGTCGTGTCGCGTCCCGGGCCGTGAATAAATAACGGTCTCGTTCAGAGGTTCTTTCAAACTCTGCTCAAGTATGCAGAGAGGCTGGGAGCAGTCGTAAGCTTGGTATACATTAGGGGAACAGAGCACGAGTTGAGCTATTCTGTCCAGGCGGCATACATATCTAATTACTGCTACACACTGTCTGCTTCGTTTGACCGCTATATTAACGCATATGCGCTATGTCGCGGTCGTGTTAACTATTTTCCGCATAAAAATATTAATGGGATTCTAATATCTAAAATAACCAAATCATGATAATACAATTACTACAACATGACAAATCATGTCCAATAATTTGGAGTATTTTGAAAATTTTCGTAATGTAGAGCTAGTCCATCGGGGTCCAGCCTCATTATGCCTCTGTAGTTTAGTTAATATCAATAATAATAATAATATTAATAATTAATAATAATATTTATTTATTGCAATATGTGGTTACATAAAGTCCTATTGATAGGTAAAAATAGTTCTCACATAAACCCTGCAAGGGCACAGCAATAGTTTTATTTAGGCGACATATTAAATAAAAATTTTACTACTAGCTACTTACAACTTACAAACGATAGTTATTCCATATTATGCAGCAGCGTGACTATTTACTAACGTAGTGAAAATAGCCTTTTTTACGGGAGAAATTCTTAGCACACCATTCCGTCACCCGAGGGAGGGAGTGACGGCGTGTGTGGGACTCTCCTGCCCTAAGAATGGCAAGCCTACCCACTAAAAGCCCCCGCAGACGTTATCGTCTTAATGGTAATGCTTTGGGAACATTTTTAGAACCACCACAACATAGCTTAGGTACCCTAGTGTTATTTCCTCGATTTGCAATATTTTTACTCAAAGCACGAGATTCCAATTCCACTTTTTTTTTGTAGAATTTTCAATGTATTAAGAAGAGAAAAAGCTTTCAAGGTGAGGGCAACAAATCCAGTAACATATTTATTATGCTGTATTTGTCTAGATTCCATTACCAATTAACATCACATCAGGTGGGATGAGGTCAATCTTGAATGGTAATGAAAAAAAAATAGTTTTGGTTTTGAATTATAAATAGTTATCCAACGTGCGGAATTGTGTTTTGTTCTTTCTTTATAATAAATAGAATAACTATGATTTCTTTTTGGTTTTAGTCCATTAACGTTCACGAATTCATTTTACGTTGGTCCTCGATTTGCCTTATGTGTAAACCCAGCTTTACAGTAAGTACCTCGATACGAATTCACAAGACGGCCTTTTCAGTATGAATATTATGGCAATAATAAAACCCTTGTCACAGTACCTACCCGAAAAATAAGATTAGGTTGAACTCGCTTTGATCCGACATAAAAATGTACAAACATATGTATTATGAATTGGAATGTTTTATGCGTGAAAAAAAAGGTACATATACCTATGCAAATATGTTTAGACATGGCAAAGCGAAATCTTAAGACACCAGTAGTCTGTCATCTGCAATTCTACATGTAATGTAAGTTAGTACCTATGTCCGAGATTATGAAATTCAGGAAACAATAGTAAAATCCCTTAATTTTAAATTTTCTTTCTGGGTGCAGTAGTGAGATCGATGGACCATAAAACCCAGATCGTGGGTTCGAATCTCGGAAAATAAAGAGCGGACTCCTAGAGGAATAAGTTTTGTTCAGCTGTATTGGGACATCCCAGACTTTCACCTGGTTATCCAAGAAGAATGATGAATCCGTCTTACGAGGAGTACGTTACACCAATGGCACATAATATAATTCAAAAAGGTGTTATTTCCCTTATCTCATCAAATCACTTATATAAATACACAACACATGTAGTGGTGTATCCCACTCCACGATGAGCAAGAGTTTATGCTGAAAATAAAAAGAAGCAAAACTATTAATTAAAAAATTTAAAAGTCTCGTGCGGAAGTAAACATTATGATACACTTATTCAATGTCGGTAGTTATTCTCGTGTTTTCAGAAATAAATAATACTATATGTCACACCCACAAGTCAGTTCACGGTCAGGGCTAGCTAGTAGGTAGGCACGGAACTGCCTAACCTTGGCTGAATTTATTTTTAAACTTTTTGCCCTTATTTTGACCATTTAAGTGTCAAATTTAACACTAAAACTTGGAATGGCCCTATAGGCGAGGCGATTTTATATGCTGCCAAAGTGACGGCAGCCGTTTTTATACATTTCAATCCTCATTGATCTCAATGAAACTCATATGGTATAACATTATTTTGCGTGGGTTTGTGAAACAAATAAAGGATTGGTCGAAAAGAAAAACCGTTTTTACGAATGAACGCGTTAAAATCATGACTGGTGTTAAAATGTATGAAGGAAACCAATTTAAGAATAAATTATGTGACTGGCTCCTTTATAATAATATTAATTAAACAACCGTTTCTCAAATATTAAGGAATATATAAATAATATAAAAGAATGTTGTAAGAAATGTAATTTTTGAATATTTAATTTAATTTTAACATGATTATTGAAAAATATTTGAAATTTGTTCTAACAAATTCAAATAACTAGACTTATTCATATTTGCACGTCTGCTTGCAGGCAGAGTACTAACAATATACTTTAAATAATGACTTTAAAATGTAAAATTGTATTCTTGCAAATAAATGATTGTTTGATTGATTGAGTATTAATCAATCGCTCAAAATCTATACGTTCATAAGTTACGGTGATTCATATCAATCAAATGTGATGTTGTCCAATATACATAGGTACATGTACGGCCAGGCGGACAAAGGGGGTGTCATAAATGTTATATTTTATTCGCACTCTGCGTTTTGGATTATGAATTCAGGACAATAAAATAGGTTGACGGAAAATACAGTACAAAATTAATGTAGGTAGATGGAAATTCACACACAATATTTTATAATTTTGTTTTGGTTTTCCCGTTAATATAATATCTAATATAACGTACCTGCAATAGTTTACATGCATTTATTAAAATTGCACATTTCCATGCTCCTGACATTGTAGAAAATAAATGTATATCTGGTAAAGTCAGTAAAAATAAATGTTCATTTATATTGTGCTATTCATACAAGTCGAAATCCTAGTTATTCAAAGTCAAATGATTTGTACTAAGACTTCCGTCCTTGTTTTTTCCTCCAAGTAATAAATAATTATGCTGTGTTAAGGAAGCAAAGTTATTTGTCTTTTTAAGTCAGTGATCTGATAACATTTTATAATATACCTACTAATTATTTCTTTTGTCACGATTTCTATATTCAAATGGCTATTTTAATATTACACCTTAACCATGTGGTGAATATGTATTCGACGCCAAATCTAACCCTGTAAATAATTATTTGTATGATCTCGCCAATCTTGCAGATAGATTGTTAACACTCATATAATTTAACTTTTTAGACGTACCTAAATAAACGAAATTTTGAAGAAATTGTATGGATCGAGTTTAGTAAAAGGATGGTACTGCACATGAGCCGAAGAGAACGAGTAACAATGCACCATGTATCTCTTGATTGGGTTAGACAGAATTTTATAAGGGCTTTCATTTATAACTATACATCTAGTCTAGTGTATAGTTGGTTATAAATCAAAGCCTTGTGTGGCATAAATTCATACCAGGCATGTCCAGCCCACAATCCAATAAGACGCTTGTTGCATTTTTTGCTTTAAATTACTGAAGAGAGAGAATGAAACTTGGATGCAGTGCCAATCATATGACTTGTGATCACATATTGAATACTCTAGATAAGACGCAGAATATTATCTTCATTTGTTATTTTGTCGGTAAGTTTTTTCTAAAGTGTAATAAGGTCTCCAGGTTCCATACCAGAGCCTGAGATCTGAACACATTTTTTGATCATCATTCATTCACCAGAGATCAAAACACATTTTCATTCATTTCATTGAAATGAAGTCACCCATTATAGGAAATATAGCGAATTATTTCCTATATTAAGGGTGACTTTATTTCATTAATAAAGTTCTAATATAAAAGTGAATAAGTTTTTAAGTACCTATTTTAAGTTACTTTTTATGATTATAAGTTTCAAATACTCAAAAATCAAAGTGGGGTTCCAAATTACCACCCCTCCCTCTATGATGTTCATCAGGTTACAAAATATAGCATTTGTATTTCGTCGGCCTATTAGATCGATTCCCTAGTATAGAAAGGTTAGGAAACGGAAACATTTCATTTTAAATGTATACAAAGTTATATAATTTTATTAAACAATCGTAAGGTCGTTTAGATTGGTCTATTCCTAGTTCAATGTTGTTGTCCTTTGGTGACCATTTTAGAATAGCGTGATCAGACACTCGATATATAATTTATTCGAATCTAATATGGAGTTTTGATATTTCTTATATCCTTCATAAGCTTATAGTGGATTTAATGTTAGCCTCCTTCTGGTGGAACTATTGTTAAGACAACTTTTCCCAAGTACTACTTACTACTCTCCAAATGAATTTTAATATGCTTGTAATGTCGCAACGCACATTGATAAGTATCGTTAGTTCCGTAAATTGTAACTGTATTGGAATCGATAATAAGTAAATTAGTTAGTCTTTAAAACGTATAATACCGGTCAAAAAAATAACTCTTCTGTCCCTGTAGTCAGGTAAAAATATCACCCATGTCTGACAGACAAATACCTACTTGTTTAAACAAAAGCATAATTAAGGTCACAGTCTACAAAATTATTGCAGTTTAATCTCGTCTGGATTTGTTCAATTACTGCTATCTTTAGCAGTTTACTGGGTTTGTTTTGCAAATTATTATTCAAATCTTAAAATTAAAACAACCTTCCTTTTTCCCAAGAATGTGAAAAATTGCCTAGCTAGGTAATATATTTTAGTTAGCCTTCTTAAATTATAGTTCCCGAATGGTTAGAGAGGTAAACTTTTTTTTTTTTATATTGCACTTCAAGATTGACCTCATCCCACCTGATGTTAAGTGGTAATGAGGTCCTAGCTTAAGGGTGACAAGTACAGCACAATAAATCTATTACTTGACTTGTCGCCCTTACCTTGAAGGCTTGACCCCTGCTACTAATGTAGCACCCCCCAGGAGCTCTGGAAACCTTACTCACACGCAGGAACACAACAACACAGAAGTGATTGTTATTTGGCTGCGGTCTTCTGTAAGGTGGAGGTATTTCACCAGTCGGGCTGCTCCAGTTCGAGCGATAAATCGCTATGCCCTACCTCTCTTAAATAATCAAGCTAAGTCAATACACGTACATCTGGACTAAACGACTAGAATAAACGGTTAGACTTTATTTTCAGATTCATATGTGCGATTTTTTTATTTGATAAATTTTAATTAATTACGTGCCTTGAATAATAATTTACTGAATATGTTTTTTTTAGCATATGAGCTTTAGATCTGTATAATTTTCTATACATACAATTAAACCAAGTAAGGCGTATTCTCACTCAAACATTTGCACAGTAGTGATTATACCAGCAACATAGATGACGCAATAAGGCGGCACATAAATTTAATTTAGTTTATGCCCCGTATATTTAACGATTCGTAATGTGTCGAAAATTACTCTCCGTTTTTCTTCAACCGACGAGTCGTAAATAACGTTCCATAATTTATTTTCCATACCAGCTGTCATAAGAAGACCGTCTGTCGTTATTAGCTTACGCCTTGTATAATTTATGACTTTCAGCAACTAGAACGGTTCGTCTTTCAGATATTGGAACTGGGCATAAGTCTAGTTTATGTCAAAAGTATTAACAGCAATGCTACATTTGTAAAGAAAATCCCACATTTATTTGAATAAAATAAAAATCCCTGCCGTAAAATAACTTAGCTTTTCCCATCCCTAAACTTGAAATGTTCAAAAGTAGTCCACAATATAGATGCATTAAAATCTATAATAGCTGCCTGGAATCTTAATACGTCAAAACAATATAAACTCATTTAGTAGAATACATGCTCTTACAAAAATCCAATTATACCATTCAATTTTTTAAAACAACTTAAAACCCTTATTTAAAAATAAATGTATAACAATATTACTTATACTGCCCAATCCTATGTAGATATAAACTTTACATTACTTCCTAGTAAGTACATATAATTTTAGAATTGTTAATAGTATTATACTTTATGTGAATAATATAGGATTGTTCATTATTTAATAGTAATGTATGATGTAACAGTGTATCTTGCTATACCCTTACAGGATTCTTGTATCTATAGTCGTATAAGTTGTTTGTATAAAACAAACAAGTTTTTTTCAATATAATGCAAGAAATAAATAAATAAATAAAATATATTTAGGGCAGTGGTCTCTAACATCACAAGTATGTCAGTTGTGAAATATTGTAAAAACAGAATGAGATTGATGGTCATGGATTACAAGAACAACATCGATGGCAGTTGAGCTCACGGCTCAAATGGCATCTCTACGAACTCCTCTCGGACCCTCTAAGCTAAATTGGTGGACGGAAGCAAACGCGATTTTATTGTATTAGCTCATCTACACTTGTAACGTCGACTTGAATGTAAAGACATTAAATCCAGCCTTAACCTCTTTATACCTAAGTATATGTTTTTTATGAAGACAGTGGAATCCGACTTTGTTTTATACTATGTAGTAGAGCTAGAAATCAAACATTACTGCGCATATTTAAATGCAACGATGGACTACTGGTTTAAGTACCGGCCCATGATCTGGGTCAGATACTTAAACTAGTAGACCAGGGTCAGGGTCTTGGGTTCGATCCCCGGTACGAGCAAAATATGATTCGGATTTTCCGAACATCGGGTTTGCGTCAGTCCGCATTTGGAAAGGATTGAGAGTAGGCCAGTACCCACTGTTGAAACGAAGACTTGATTTCAATGATGGAGGCCTTAGGGTCATTAAATAGGCCCGTTTACTCAACCCGATTTGAGCTATATGGAAAATAGTAGTAGTAGTAGTTATCATTTTCGATAAAATATTCAACTTTGAAAAAGAAAAAAACCTTAATATGGAAAAAGATTAAAATTTTCTAATTGGCCCAACAGCTAGATTTCCAATACATAATGACGCGCTTTCTTTTGTCATGTAAACAAGAATTTAATAAAGATTTTAAAAGTGTTAAGATTTAGCGTCACATCATTTTTTCGTAGTTTTTACGAATTAGTGACGTGAACAGACCTTTAATGCGCTGTTTTATCACACATTTTTGTTTATTTGTTCAAGCAAAAGACACTTTTTCATCGTATGTATTGCTCAATACAAAATACAGACTATATCAACTCTTTTTTTTAAACTCCGTAATCATCTACATTGCATTTAAAGTTTTTTTCATCAGTAACTAAAGTTTAAATTTTTTAAATAAAACAAATTCATCTTATCAGATGTTTACGCATTTTATTAATATTAATTATGCATTCAAAGAAATTATCGTGAATACGTACAATGAACGGTCATTAGCACATTAAGACATTAACAGCTTGATATCAGTTCTTATACAGGCCACGCATGCACAATACGTCAAATTTCTCGCATGAGACGACAAAAGTTTATACCGTTGATTGGGTGATAGTACACCGTACTCGTGTAACGTGTTTTCAGCCAATCAGCAGTTGACGCATTGATTTTGACATTTCATAATAGCGTGATAAAATTTACTCCTGAGGCGCATGCTAAACCTAAACCTCGTTACAAAGAGTCTGATGTGCTTTCGATTACCTACCCCTAATCATTATTCAAATTCGAATTTTCTTACAATTTTCTTGGTTCTTGTTAATTTAGATTACCATATTTATTAAAACTGTAAAAAAAACTAAATTTTCTTAAAAAGTTACTTTAAATAGTCATATTATTAATAAGGCAAACAATGATCTCATTTTATTTCTAAGCTCACGATTCCTCCGAATAAGATTAACGATTTCATTCTGTTTCTTAGAATAAGGACTGCTTGACGCAATTATTTGTGCTTGTAATTTTTTTAATAACATGTAGATGATTTTGTTCCTGTTTCTTCGAACCAAAAAATAGTCCAAGCTACACGTTACATGGCATTCTATGTTTTATCGGATTCCACTTTGTATATTCTACTATTCAAAACGGACGTATAATATAAACAATTACGCATTTTGTAACAAAATGAATACACTTATCTCTTAAATACTCTCTAAAAGAAAATTAAAAACCAAATAAATTATCTAACAAGCTTTGTCATCGACCATGTGGAGTTCCTTGGGGAAAAAATATAGTCCATGAGGTTTTTCTAACAAATTATGGACTCTACTATGAAAACAATAGTAATTTAAGTTAAAATAAACCCCTGGTGAAACTAAGTAAGTAGGTGCTTACGATCTACAATATTTAAGTTACAAACATTACCTACATGTCGTTTTAACACCACTTTGTTTTGTTATCCTTTAAGTAAACCCTTATTTTTTGTATAAATCGTTTTTATGAAACGCTTATAAGGAAGACCCTTTAGCAAACCACAAACTTATTATGAGTTACAATGGAAATCAAACCACACAATAAGATTATGTTGAAAATGCGTATTTGTATGGTCAGTGATAAATTGGCTACCTATGTTTTTATGTGTTTATACAAATGCGCAGATGTTGTGTTTATTTAGTTAAATTACTTGTTAACAATGTTGGTAAGTAGCAGAAAATGTTTTGTTAGATTTGCAACTGAAAATAACTTCTTGAGACGACGCCTGCTTTAGTGGTTTCTTTTTGAAATTTGCTTATTTAAACTTCATTCAAAAAGAAGAGTATTAGTAGTCGATGCTAGGAGCAAACTTTACCCGTTGACGTTTGGTCCAAAAATTGGCTCATAGACTGAGACCTTATGATTTGTTTGGGCCTATTTCTTTAAATCTCGATTTATCCCAATTTTTTTTTATCCATTTCTACTAAAACATACATAAGAATAGTATTAACTTAATTGCGACTTAATAAAATGTTTCTTATCTACGAGTATATTACGTTCCCATTTCATATTTTTCCAGTAAGAACTTGGTAGTTGAATTAAATGCAAGTTTAATCTTAAACTATTTAACTTTGACAAAATTCGTGCATATATGCGTTGATGTATTTCCTAGGGGTTTTCTAAGTAATACATGGTTTAAAAAAACTTCATTCTTGAAAATGTCCCCAAAATTACTTTCAATAAATTACGCGTATTCAATAAAATTAATTATGCGTAAATATTTAAGGGATTTGGATATTTTCAAACAATTACGATGAAAAACATTTAATAGGTTGATTTTGTTCAGCCTTGTGTAAATTACGTGATGCTTGTATGTAAACACGCAATTATAGTAAATATTCATGCAGCATGCACGTTGTTTATCTTATCTGAAATTGTCTTGTGAGGATACATGAAAGAGAAGACCTCTGTTTGAACCTATTAAAATAATAGAACCTCACTTGTTGGTGCGTTTACATGATTAAACATAATAACTTGTGGTCATCCGTACACGACGCACATTTACTTACCTACATAATTCTATCAACGCGTGAGAGCTCAACGTCATAGTAGATACTACAATGGACGTTTATCGCTAGTAAAGCAAGGTTCGGCATCGTTGCCATTTAATTTGGTAGGCGGGGGTACTTTGGAAGAGATTTTTAAAATTGTATAGTTGACTAGCGGTCCCGGCGAACTTCATTTCGCCTTAGAGAATTTTTCCCGCTTTTCTCTTGAAATTTTTCAAATTTTACCAAGGATCCCTAATTTTGTAGCTTTTGTCAAATTGGAAGAATGTAGCATTCTATTGGTGAAGGAATTTTTTAAATCGGCCCAGTACTTTTTGAGCCTATTCATTACAAACATACAAAAATAGGTACAAATCTTTCCTCTTTATAATATTAGTGTAGATGTAGATTACGTCAGGTGCAGTGCAAATACGGGTTGTTGGTTGGTCCTTTGTTTTCACCATTCACTCGTTTCTCATATCAGTTTGAAAAAAAATATATACGGTCGAATTGAGAACCTCCTCCTTTTTTTGAAGTCGGTTAAAAAGTAAAAACAACCGAAATAAAATATACTTTAAACCGTAGATAATGTGGCGGTGGTAATTTTGTACAGTCGCCGTCAGATATATCGGAGCAGACAAAGTGACCAAATACTTCTGAACAGTTAAAATGTCAAAAAGTTCCATACGCCACAAGTTACCATTAATATCTGAGCATTCATTATTTCTATAATATCTGAGCAGATGCCAATAACATCTGAACACTCATAACGTCAATGTGTGTCACGCACGTCATGTGTCTCATTTAGCTACCTGTATAGATGAGTGTTCAGATATTATTGGTAAGTTGCGTGTATAGAAATTATTGACTAGCATCTGCTCAGATATTATTGAAGTAATGAATGTTTAGATATTAATGGTAACTGGTGGTGTATCGAACTTTTTGACATTTTAACTGTTCAGATGTATTTGGTCACTTCGTCTGCTCCGATATATCTGACGGCGACTGTACTCGTACATCTAGGCTAGTATAAATAAGTCGTTATAACTAGTCCAGCTATCTAAAGCAGCCTTGTGACAGGTCATCCAAGTACAACTAGGCAATTTATCCACATTTATTTACGGAACTTTTCATTTCTCTATAAATCTTAGTAACGCCCACTGTAAGAAATAAAAACAAACTACTTACTATCAGAGGCCATACGCTTATATCATCTTTTAAATGAGGTCACGTAATAAATTGGATAAAAAGAGACAGTGGGTCATTAACTGCGACACTTCAACATTTTTACCGATTAAAATGTAGATTTTTAGAACACAAATTATTGCTTATTTGATTATGTGTGCAAAAAAATTAACTTGTTCCTTCAGACTTCTTTTCTTTTAAGCTTTGTTTCTTAAACCTCTAATAAAAATGTCTTTATCATAGCATCTTAAATTGAGCTTTATGCTCTTGAATAATAAATAACCCTTCTTTATTATACTTTATCATAATAAAACTTATGGTTATGTTACTCTAAAAACTTATGCTATGTCATGCCAGATAGATGACAAATAAATGATTCAACACACGTCAAAGTTTTGTTTCCAATTAGTGATTGACATGCGTTTCAAAATATGCTTAAAATAACATTAACAGTAAAACAACATCATTTAACTGTTAAAATATTATTTTCAATCGCTTTATTTTATAATAACATTGTTGGTAGATACCGTATAGCTTCAAGTGATTTTCTTTATAATTTAAATTAAGAATATTTTGAATTTCTTTCCTTTGTGACCGCTCATAACTAAAATATTCTACATCATCACTGATCTATACTATAAAATAAAATATGCGAATTTAGTCAATAGTCGTTTTTACGTTCTACCTTAGATTCGAAATCACCGTACTAGTAGATCAAATTTATTGTCTTTTTCATTGAGTAGGTAGAATATACTAAAATGTATCTTTTATTTACATGTAATAAAGTTAAAATCAAAACACGTATTAACTTGACCTTCAGAGCGTGCAAAATTGTAAAAATACTTTTAAATGTACCTCGATATGATTCAATAAAAGAAATTTATTAAAACAAATAAATAAATTAGGTTTATGTCAAAGATAAAATGAAATTGATTATTACCATGGTTAAAAAATGGTGTTATAAGGAGTTCTCGCAATTCTTATGTAGGATGGTTTTAAATTGCCTTTTTGCTAGAGTCACCGCTGCAATATGATAAAGTTATCTACTATTAGGCATGTAGATGGCGATGGTGAAGTAATTTTGTTCCTCGGAATAATTTAAAAATTTATGCATATAATGTAGAATGTAAACGTATAAATGAAAGCTATATATATATATATATATATATATATATATATATTACTCTTCAAGATTGACCTCATCCCTGAACTGGTAATGAGGTCCTAGCTTAAGGGCGACAAGTACAACATAGTGAATCTGTTACTGGACTGTCACCCTTACCTTAAAAGCTTGGGCCCTGCTACTAATTAATTAATTTACTTGGTATTTGGGTATGATCATCAGAAGGAGTCCAACGGCCAAAACGATGATAATTCTTGTAATTAAATTTATTCACTATTGTAATCTATAGGCATAATACTCCAACCTGTTGTAAATGTGGCATATCTATATAATTTGGGGCATCTTATATAACGCATCTATCATCTATTTATACATGATCGCAGGACTGCCGAGTAACCAGAACAGTGACCGAGAGTTAGGTAGGTTCGTATCAAATCAGTCTCATTGAGCCCATTCGCTTCCGGAGCGTCCCCCAGCGCAGACACGCTTAGGGTCGCCACTTCCTTGTTTTTTATGTTAATAGCAAAAAAGCGTGAAATTCCGAAAGTAGATCTCGAGTTCGGTTGTCCTTTGTTTTGCAAGGCATTCGTGGCGACCAATCTTTTGGTAAATCATGGCAAATATGGTAGAAAGAAAGTATGTTCTCCACAAGTCACATGCACAGAATGTGAGCATAAAATTTATAATTTACAATATAACTTCATTGAGCATACTAACACCAATTTACACGTTTAAGTCCCCTAAACTAGAAAAAAAAAACAAATAAATATTAAATGCATTCGCTTTGACTCTCCACAGCGAATCCAAAAAGATCCTAAAAGATGCTTTACAAGGAAAATATTAGTTTTGGATTTGTGATGTATTTTTGTTTCATTATTTGCTCCTGATTTTGCAAATGAGTCCAGAAGCAAAACAGTTCAATCACAACACCTAAGCATTTAGACCAATTTTCACAAAAATCCGATATGGAAATTCAGGTTCGGATGATGATTGTTTTCGATATTAGTTCCGATGCTTTGTTATATACATTAGGACTTCAATATAAATTGCAAAAAAAATAATAATTAAATGAAAGAATTAAACCACCAATCAAAAACGTAGATACGTAACTTAAATTTAATTTTATTTCAATGTTTAGACAGTTCTAGTATTTCTGAATTCGCTCGTACATATACGGTTCATTTCGGTGATTCATTTTCATATACAATACAAAATCTTGTAAATTTTTCCGTAGCACTATTGTATATTTTGATCGTGACAACCCTATTGGCGGTTCGCCTCGCACCCGCCCGTATGTGCACAGATACACTCGTTACTTCCTTACTCTGTGAATGTTGCATTTGTATAAATCGTTCTACTGCATAATATGATTTAGGATATCTCGAGTTAAATTACTATTTTTACATTTACTTTTATATCCTTTTCCGCTATTAGGTAATTTACACAAAAATAATTAACGCTTAAAAAATTATAATTATAAAATAGTCATTAGTATCCTCAGATTACTAAAAATTTTATTTAACCGTTTCAAGTTTTTCAATATTTTACAACGGAAAATAGGTAGTAGGTGACAGATCAGATCCGATCTCGAGACGATTTAATACGACAGTCCTCAAATCTCGTACCTAACATTATAACATTATTGTAATTATGCTTATTTCCTTCCCGCCGGACCGCTGAGTAGATCAGTCGTGTTTCTGAGCACATTTGTATTTCTTTTTATCACAACTATTAAATTAGTGCACAAACTGAACCATACTTTATCGTTCAATACTCTAAGCACAAATCATAATAAACGACAATTAGTTTATTTCGAAAACAACAAGTATCTCCCTTAACTGGACGGAAAGGTGATTTGTAGCGGAATCGTCGCGAGGCTACCAACTTACAAGACCCCCGAACGTGACCAGCGGGCATCACTCAGCACCTACGAAAAAAGGTACTTGAACCTTATTACGTTAGTCAAGAAATTATTCTCGCCTGCATCATGCTACGCTCACCGCCATTAAATAAGTCGATGTCGGCTTCGGATTCTAATATTTTTGATAAAGTAAGCAGGGTAGCCGATGACACCAAACAAATGAATGTAACTGTTAGAGATAAGCGGCGCCGTTTGTCAGGTGAAAACTATGATGAATTGACGGCTTTTAAGATGGAAATACGTAGTCTACTAGTATCTTTTCAAGAAGCTCAAATCAAGAAAATTGATATCTTATTTAATGATATACAAGTGGTCAAAGATCAAACCTTGCAGATAAATAATACTAACCAAGAGATTGAAAAGTCACTTAATTTTATGTCTGATGAGATACAAAATTTACAACAAAAAATTGATGGTCTAGAAGTACAAAGGAAAGAAATACTGTCACAAGTAATAAAAGTTGAAGAAAAATGTGAAATTTTGGAAAAATCCTTAAAAAAAACAAGCATTGAAATCAAGTTTATACCACGAACTGAAAATGAAACCAAAGACACTCTATTTGAATATGCTCAATGTCTTGCCAAAAATTTGAATATTACTATCCAAACCTCTGACCTTCGAGATGTGTACCGGATTCCCAATAAGAAAGATCCCTCTAAATCGACTGTAATTCTTGAGCTTTCAAACACGCTAATAAAGCACAAATTTCTCAGCTCTGCTAGGAAGTTTAACAGAACTGGTAAACTTAACACTGGACACTTGGGTATTAAAAGCAACACCTCACCATTGTTTCTCTCGGAGTCACTCACTGCCAAGTCAAGAAGACTACACTTTCTCACAAGAGAATATGCCAAGCAGGAGCGATATCAGTTCTGTTGGACATCCAATGGAAACATATACATCAAGAAACAGGAAGGAGCTCCTTACATCATGGTCAAAAGTGAATCTCAGCTGCGCAATGCTAGCTTACAAGGTTAAATATAATATTATGTTAGTTTTAATGATCAACTACTACTCTACTCACACAAAATATACTCCGCTACATACTTGCATAAGGTATATATCTACTTTACATAAACACAAAATAACTTTTTATATAAACCTGAATTTAAATTATACAAAGACTGTATATAACCATATAAAAAAAAGCCTTAATAAAATATTAAACTATGCCATCTCATGCGTAATACAAATACATCCATATGTTCTATCTTATATAAACATAAAGAAGATTCGTAAGGGAGGTTCATTTAAAACGGCGAATATACTCAAGAACCTAAATCGACCTAAACCTATTAACTACAAACTGCATATTATATATACATATAAACTGTACACTTTATTCTTACTTTTCGATACAATGAATACATGTACCATAATTTTAATGATTAATCATGATGGATAGTAGGCTTAATACTTTGAATGACATCGATAGCACGAGTCTCTCGAATAGCTTTGAGATAGATGATTCTGAACTATGTAAACAGTACTTATTAGGAACCAACATAAATAAACTGACTATATTATCGCAAAACATACGTAGCATCAACAAAAACTTTGATAATTTAATAATATTTTTAAGTCGTTTGAAATTCAAACCAGATGTCATTGTATTAACAGAATGCTGGATAAATCAATTATCAAATAAAAATTCCCTAGATGACTACAAATGCTATCACTCTAAAACTTATTTTAATCAAAATGATGGTATAATAATATACTCAAGATCTCATCTAAATATTGAAATATTGGAACCACCTTTTCAAGATGCAAATTGCCTGGTATTACAAATCGAACAAACTTATACTGTGATAGCTATATACCGATCTCCATCATTTAATAATTGCAGAAACTTTCTTTTATCACTTGACACAATATTAAGCTCTTACACTAAACCTCACTCTGTACTTTTAGGTGATATTAACATAAATCTAATTAAAGATTCATTAGATGAGACGTCTGATAAGTACTTAAATATTCTTGCACATTATGGATATACATCTAGCCACAATTACCCTACAAGGGGATCGAATAACCTGGATCACTGTATGATAAAGTCCACTCTTAACTCGACTACAGTTGTATGCCATTCAGGTATAACTGACCATAGTTCCGTGCTCTGTAGCTTAGGACCATATTCAGTAAAACATCACCCTGATAGGATAGCTACGAAAATTAACTATGAGTCTTTATTGGTAACCCTAAGGGATATTGAGTGGTCCAAACTTTACGAGATGACGGATACTAAACATGCAGTAAAGTACTTCTTAAGTACCGTAAATTTGGCCATTGATAGAAATAAAACTACGTGCAAAATTCGGAATAAGAATGTAATCATAAAAAAATGGATAACGCCAGGGTTGCTGAGATGCATTAGACGAAGGGACACTCTTCATTCTAAGGCTAGGAAAAATCCTCATAATATAAACATTCAAAGTAAATATAAACTGTACAGAAACTACTGTGGAAATATACTACAAAATGTCAAAAATAACTATGAAAGGAAATTATTAATAGAAAATAAAAAGGATATGAAAAAAACTTGGGATGTCGTTAAAACTATTTGTAACATTAAATGTACCACTAACGCTGGCGATGAGCTAATAAAGATCAAAGCAAATCCTAAAGAGTCTTTAAATGAAGTTAATCAATACTTTAGTACGGTAGGCGAGAATCTTGCTAAGGAAATGCTTACTAGCTCTCGTCAAACAGAACTCGAGTTAGCGAACAAAATCAGCCCGGGATGTTATCCGTCCACTGGATCTTCATTCTTTTTTTGTCCAACGGACAAAATAGAAGTTATTGGTTTGATTGGGTCACTCAAATCTAGTTCTGCTGTGGGCAATGACTCTCTGAGTAATAATATTCTAAAAAAAACTAAATGCGAAATTGCTGGTCCTATTGCTCATATATGTAACTTAAGCATGGTCACTGGTGTTGTTCCTTCTGAACTGAAAGTAGCAACTGTACTTCCAATCTATAAATCAGGCCTGAAACAGCAACCAGATAATTACAGGCCAATATCTTTACTCAGTGGTCTCTCGAAAATAGTCGAAAAAGTGGTAAATTTAAGACTGCTGAAGTATCTCGAATCAAAGGGGCTTCTTGCCGAAAATCAGTATGGTTTTAGGGTTGGCAAATCTACTGAAGATGCTGTAAATCATCTTGTTAACTTTGCTGTTGGAAAAATTAATGAAAAACAAAAATGTATCGGTGTCTTTTTGGATTTTGCTAAGGCATTTGATACTGTGTCTCGGCCAATACTCCTAAAAAAACTCGAGATGCTTGGAATAAGGGGAATCGCTTTGGATTGGTTTAGATCATACCTCTCTGATCGCAAACAAAGGGTAACTATTGGAGGATGCTTTAGTGATTATACATCAATCAAATTTGGT
Source organism: Glyphodes pyloalis (assembly GCA_037074685.1). Lineage (NCBI taxonomy): Eukaryota > Metazoa > Arthropoda > Insecta > Lepidoptera > Crambidae > Glyphodes > Glyphodes pyloalis. The sequence goes on from JAYKKO010000011.1 coordinate 5,460,471, forward strand.
GTGCCACAGGGAAGTGTGTTGGGCCCTACCCTGTTTTTGACCTATATAAATGACTTGTGCTCCATAAAAATAAGAAATGCAAAAATCACCACCTTTGCTGATGATACTGCCATTATTTTCCATGCTGATTCATGGAGCCGGGTTGCCTGCATGGCCCAGGAGGGATTGAATAGGATAAGTGACTGGCTTAAAAAAAACTTACTCAACGCCAATATAAGCAAAACTAAATTTATGTCTTTTAGGATTAACAAAAAAACGGCTCCCAAAGAAACCCTCACACTAAAACTCCACTGTTGTCACAATATTACTCATACAAGTTGTGCATGTGAATCACTGGAACAAGTAGAAAGACTCAAATATCTAGGTATAATTATTGATAACGGTTTCTCATGGCTGCCACAGGTAGACTCAGTGTCATTAAGGCTGAAAAAAATGATGCACATTTTCAAGAGGTTGAGTTTAGTCGCTGACCTAGAACTAATAAAAATGATATACCTCAGCTTATGCCAATCAGTCACGAACTACTGCATATCGACCTGGGGGGTCGCCTGCAAAACCTATCTCCTCAAACTAGAGAGAGCCCAACGCACCATCTTGAAAATAGCTTATCAACGATCCAGAAGATACCCTACGGAAAGACTATACAATGAGTGCCAATTTCTCAGTGTACGAAAACTATATATAGCTTCAATAATAATGCTCTTCCACAGAAGCTCTAAACAAAAGGCGCGAGCTACTTCCAGAACACTAAAATGGGATCATCCTAAGACTGGAACAGCTTTCGCGAAAAGACGTAGTGAATACATGGGACCCTATTTGTATAACAAAATATATAAAACAAACAACAATATCCAAAATTTCACGAAATCGCAATGTAAAATAGAGGTATATAAATGGTTAATAAATAAAAATTATAACGAAACAGAAGCCTTACTAATTAATATAACATAAATTACAGCATATCACACAGATAGAAATAATAAAACATAACATATTATTAAATACAGATTTTGTGATTATTTCGGTTTTAGTCTTTAAACGTTTTTAACTTCTAACTCAACAAACATAATATAGTAGATATTCATACACATACGCGCGTACACAAACTTACACACACACACACAAACACACACACACACACACACACACACACATATATATATATACACATACAATACAATAAGCGCATACAGATAAAGTATCAATGATAGTTACAAATTAACCAAATGGTAGACCAATCATGCTATATCTAGATGGGAAGTCTGGTCTTCACGACACAGGGAATCCTAGTGTGAAGTCCAGCGATACTGTTAAGTTATTGTATAAATGAAGTAACCTAAATTTTGTAATAACAGTAACTAAATGTTGTACTCTCTTTGTTGAACTGAATAAAACATTTTTTATTTTTTTTTTTTTATTTATTATATTTGTAACAGCTGGAACTTTGCTACGAACCCGTTTAGCTAAACTCATTCGATCTATGTATTTCAGAATTGATATATTTTTAAATTATTTTTATACTATTAGTTGTAGCATAATGTTAACAGCTTTTATCTAATAGCCGGCCTCAATAAATGGACTATATAACGCATACATTTTTTTTTCAATATGAACCAGTAGTTCCTGAGATTAGTAGTATGAACCAGTAGTTCCTTAACTCAGACCATAGTGGTCAGATAGCCACTTTCGAGCACCACAATGTAGCTAAGCCATCTGTTGTTGTTTGTAGACCTATTACTACAAAACGTATAGAAGAGTTTAAAAATAAAATTTCCGACAGAGTACCTTTATCTAACTTTGATAATGCATGTAGTGTTGACTGTATGTATGAACAGCTATTTAATGTTGTAGAAACAGAATTTAACAACATATTCACTAAAAGAACCATTAAAATCAACACTTCCAAAGCTAAATTTAGTGATTGGGCTACACCAGGTATATTAAAAAGTAGACGCAGACTTTTTGAGCTTTATGAAATGAAAGCGCATTCCAATGACCCTTCAAAGATAGAATACGTAAAAAATTATTCAAAGTTATTTAAAAAGATTTGTTCTGTTGCAAAGTCTAACTTCTTAAAAGAAAAAATAATAAAAGCCACAAATAAAAGTAAAGCCTGGTTGGTAAAGTTGGTTTGATGACTTAAATTGTAATTACTTTCCAAAGGGAGTTGGGAGTTAGTCATGCTCACTAAATTGTCACTGGGGTGGTGGCGCTATGTGGCGGGTCGTTACATTCCCTTCAATATGGTTGAGTGAAGCGATGGCTGGCACATACGTCATGCTTGTGAACAGGTGCCACCTTTGGGGACTGGTCTGCTCCAGCTTACCTCTTAAAATAAAATAATACTTCATGCTTTTTTCACTCATCAAAATAAAACTATATGACTTGGTCCAAAGTGTTCTACACATAGCTATAAGTTAGATACTGCTACTGTAACTTATCTGCTGAGTTTCTTACCGGTGTCTTCTCGGTAGATATAGGTTCCGAACCGGAAGTAGAATCACTTTGCATTGTATTCAATGACGATTCAAAAGTGTTACATGTAACCTACTTGAATAAAGAAATATTTGAGTTTGAGTTTGAGTTAGTATACATATATAAATTGTATTATATTGTATTGTATAATCTGTGAATTTCAGTAACTAAATAAAATCGTCTTAATTACCTCCAGTACTGATGTCATATACGAGTATGTAAGTTTAATCTGTGCATCATATATTCTGGTAGAATAAACACTAAGACTAAAGAACCTACTTACAATTGATAAAGTAGTGACCACTCACACATCCGGTGGTGACACTGCTTGTATTAGGTTACAAATTGCCTCCTGAGTAACTCATCGCAATATTACCTACGTTACACTGTGAAATCTAATTTAACAGGTCACTAGTTGGGGTCATGACTCCACTACTGAACCGATGGTCGGAGTGGAACGCTCGTAGATTACCAGCAAATCTTTTTTAACCTGACATTTTACTAGGAAGCTAGCCCGCCAAGCGACAAAGATGTACAAGAATTAATTAGTTTTTTAGCAACGGTTGTATTCAATTAAATAACTGTTTAGGCACGCCTCTCATTACAGTCAGCGATTGGTTACGCAGGTACGTACGGCTATAGTGGATTTTTTACGGCATTTGTGTCCACTAATTAGATTGTAAGTTGTAAAATTACAACTCTCAACGCGGGATAAACAAATAGGGAAGCTAACTTAAAATTTTTTTTTAGTTCGTCTGATAGATTATCCAAAAATATGAGACATGTAGATATTTTTTCATTTTCCAACTTATTAAAAATAATGGCGATACACCGTACTTAATTGTCGCTCCCTAGTGTAAGAGTTTAACAAATAGTTTTAATAGTATGTTCTCATACTAAAACTAGGGGGTTTATTTAAAAACCGTTGCAACTTTTATATCATCCATCTATTGGAACCTTGATGTTATTTTTAATTATCAGACAACCAGATACATAGGCAAACGGAATGAATTTCAATGACTTTTATGTTACTAAAATATAAATTGTAGATTTTTATTACTAGTTTAAATTACATAATATTTCACAATTCAATTCATGCATGGATATGTATTTTTTCTATACATAAGTAGATATCAATATAAATATCATTAATCACCAAATTACATATATCAACGAATTACGAGTAGGTTCCATTAATTTCATCCGTTAGTAGAGTTCATTGAGGTTTGCATGATGTTACGAGGAAATATAAACGAAGGACATATGTAGTTGAAAAGTTTTTTCTGTTCTAGCAGAATAAAAACGTTAGGTACACATAAAATGACCATTAGTTTAATATTTGAAAAATAACTAGTTCTCCATGATTGTCCAAGATTTAAACTGTAGCAACACGAGATCATATTGCAACAATAAAACACTTAAAAGCATAATAATAACAGTTTGCGCACGTTGAATAATACCTAAGATATTATGTTTATTATTATCATAGAACATATCTACTATTTGCAAATACAACAAAAAAGAGAAAAATATATTATATTCAACAAGTAGTATTCTTGTATACCATACCTATCATCAGAAGAAGCGTCATATAAAGATTTATTATAAGAGAAGATGTCATTATCATAATTATTGTAGAAACAGTAAATTATGCTACTTTACAAACTATCACTGGCCTTATTATTATATAATATGCTCCTAAAAGGCACAATATATCAACCCTGTCTGGTACTTTACTGTTTTTTTTACAGCGAGGTAAATCTGTGAATCTACAGGTTTCTATTCACAAATTACGGCAATCTAAGACAGACAGATTGAAAGGGAAAGTTGACCAAGGCCCTGGCAACACTGGCCAGTACCCTTGCATGCAGCGGCTCGCTCTGCTAAGTCAGCCATGCAAATCGCGATCACTGTAATCGATATGCCCCTAGACCTTGGCCCCAAATGCAGCAGTTGTCCGCGAGATGAAGAATAATGTCTCGTCGGATGACTACTCATTCATTTGTTTGTAAAACTACGCACGTAATGTACGTAACCCTAGGCCATGGATAGCAAACCTAAGTTGTAATTCCTCTAAAAATATCACAGAATGATACATTTTTAAAAGTAAAAACAAAATACGACTGCTTTGTCGGTAAAAATCGTGTTTCATCTGAGGCCTTCACATAGCAATCGCTCTAAGAACATCGACTGTCTTAAATAGACCCACATCGTTAAATATATACCTATTAGTTTGCATTATAACTGTTGCCTTTATTAACAGAACAGTTATAAATAATTCAGTTTTGTGGTAAGTACTTGTTTTAAGTCTGGATTCTATAACACTAATGTTTCTTAACTGGCTTCGGAATCGGTGAAATTCTATGACGTAGTCAAGTATTTAAAATATATATGTATAGTTGAGAATCTTTATAATTCTCGACTCTAGGGCATCATCAGCCCAATGCAGTCCACTGCTGGACATAGACATCTCAAATATTTCGACACTTTTGTCTAACTTGGACTTTTCACATCTAACTCTGGCCAGTCATCTTACGCCTCGTCACACCACCTAGCCTCAGGACAATAACGTCCTATAACACAAGTTTCAAGTGTAGGAATACCTTGGACTTTAATTAGGAGACATTGTGAAACAAAAACTTCTAAGTGAATCATTCTTAAGCTACGAATGACCAAGTATCACTTATCATTTAATATTGAACAAGAACTTACGGGAAAAATATGAATGATGTATGACGGTCAGGCTTTAGTAGGTATAACAATGCTAATTTTCGCACGATAATACATATTTGCAGATTATTTATGAACCACTTGTTAATTTAAATTGATTATTTACCGCGTGCTCATGAAGTATTCTGTTAGAAGTTTCATAATAATTTACAATCTGTACCCTAGGATTTAATTGTGTTTAAAAAAATGTGCAACACCCCTTCCTTGGGCCATGGAATGATCGTATCCTCCCGAGCCCCACCTCCACAGCCATTACGTGGACTGTCAAACAAACGTTTTCTACGCCCACCGGCGTTGACGCGAACAGTTGTAAACACAACTGTTTACTACCTTGAACCGCTTGCGCATCCTTTGTAAATTACAGTTGCTTTGTCTGGCGTGTAGTGTTCATCATCTACATACACTAACACCGTATTTATTGTTATAAATGAACCCTACGCGTAGAAGGAGACAGTCATGGTTGGCTACACAAGCAGTGTTACCAATTTCAACTACAGGTTCTAGTGACCGCTACTTAGATATCATAACATCAAATTCATGCATCTGATTGAAAAAAAAAGTAGCTATTATAGCAATAATTGTGTTAATGTAAAGAAAAATCAATGGTGGCGTATCACAGGATAGGTGTAACTTAAAAATACTTAAGAACCACATACAAACTACCTAAAAATGGCTACCTAAAAGTCTAAGCACGTACTAAAAGTATTAATGAACATATATCGATATTGTTAATTTAACTGTTATTTAACTGAACAACTACGGAAGTACGTAACGTAGCAAGTGTTACTACGGAGCATTACGAGTACCTACCTTACTAAGACCATTGCCAAGGTAGGCGTATGCTCCCATTATATTTGTTATTCATACCGATACACGCCATATTTATTTTTAGGGTTCTGTGCCTCGACAGGAAAAAATAAAATCTTTAAGGTTACCCTGTTATCAATCTGTATTTTGAAGATGAAATCGATATTTATATCGTTAACTGCGAGCTAAGGGAGCATTCTCAAAATTCTAAAGGATAATTTATTGAATTTTTTTATTTTATTTGATATGGAAATGTAAAGTTATGCCAGTTTGTAGATATTTTTAAAGCTTACGCAAAAAAGAGATGTTATAAGTTTGATTAGATAGAAGGAAGAAGAACAAACATAATGTATTGAAAATAGGATTTTGCGGAAACCTCTCTTTATTTTCTTCTACGGTATAGTTAGTAGTAGATACTAAATTAACCGCAACAAATCTTTTCATTTGTCATTTGTGTAACATACTAATTAGCATGATAAAGAAGCCAGATTCGTGACTTGTAAGGTTATGGGATTTCATAACATGGTTATAATTTGAAATACGTATATTAAAATAATGTTTCTTTCAAAAGTTCTTAGGCAGTATCCAGAGCAGAGAACAAAAATCCAGCGTGATCTAGCATCAATGCAATATAAGGAAAATTACCTTTGAAAATGTTTTTACATACATGTGTACCAACTAACGAAAGTAGGTATCACCCGCAAGCTTACTAAAATCAGAACAATATACAAATATTTGAATCGAGCGAAAAAGTAAGTACCTACGAGTACATAGCAGAACCTAACCAGAAAGAATTAAGAGAGGTAGGGCATACCGATTTATCGCTCGAACTGGAGCAGCCCAACTAGTGAAATACCTTCACCTTACAGAACACCGCAGCCAAATAACAATCACTTCTGTGTTGTTGTGTTCCTGCGTGTGAGTAAGGTTTCCAGAGCTCCTGGGGGATGCATTAGTAGCAGGGGTCAAGCCTTCAAGGTAAGGGCGACAAGTTCAGTAACAGATTTATTAGGGCGACAACCTTAAGCTAGGACCTCATTACCACTTAACATCAGGTGGGATGTGATCAATATTGAAGTGTAATATTTAAAAAAAATACTGAATAACCTTATGACAATCTTATTTTGAGTTACTACTCGTTTACGTTTTCAATGTATTCAGTCCACAAAGATCACGAGTGTGTGGACTGAGCACTTTCCAGTGTCAAGGTTGCTAAGTAAAGTCTTCATAAGGCGAATAGCCACATTTCGTAAGTGACTTTGGCTTGGTCATTAACGTTGCAAGATCACTGCCAAGGCGCTGCATGCCGGCGCTTACAAGTCGACACTAATAGCGACGCGTGCGCAATATTGACCACAGGCGCACGTGGGCACGACATGCGGCGAGCATGAATTAGCTCTCATCTTTAATTAATTAATTAATAATGGTCTAACTTATGTAAGACTCGCGCTAGTTGCAAGATGATGATCAAGTTACAAAATGATGATGATTTTAAGGATAAATGTTGATTTTTACGAGAATATTTTTTTTTAACTTTTGTCCTTAATATTCGTGAAATGGAAAAAGTCTTATCTGGTCTAAGAAAATCACATAGTATTTTTATTAATGTAAATTAAATAATTAACCGTTATTATTGTCTAAACAACTAAATGTTTAGCTTCCGGTGAGGAACCCAGTAAAATATTTTTTAAGAAGCTGAACTTTGTACTCTATTAGCACCAAGACAAGCATAGTGTACCTACAGTTAAAGATTACACAGAATATATTTTTGTTGCTAAAAACGTTCTATGTTTATTAGGATATTTACCAACGAATGATATTACCAAACAATAGAAACGTAAGTATAAAATTATAGCGTTTCTATTAGACAATTGAGCCTACTTAAATTCAGGATGGGAATCTTATTGTACGTCCGAGTATTACCGACCTACCTACCACTACTGTTAGGCAATAACGGAGCATGATTTTTAGAGATTGACTAAAATCGTTGACTATTTGATGTTGCTTTTGTACACATCTAAATTTGTAGTTCGAGATATGGTCAAAAAGTTAAGTAAATATTTAATTTATCACGAAATTAGTGACTTTTTTATACCACAATATTAAGTGTAGGTACAAATAAATGAAATTAAATTACCCAAAAGCCCGGGGAAAAATTAAAGCTTGTAAGAAACCGTTTCCTGAACCGGACGGTAGTCTATGTCACAGTATAGTCAGCATCATTCGTTTGCAAATACCTCAGCACCTTGTCACATTAAACCTTCACGTAACTTATTAAGTCAGATAGATAGTGCACTTAAAGTGGCAAAGTACTGAGTTGTTCACGATTTAAAGCTGCTGACTATGCATCAGTTCTCTGCTCTCTAGAGGTGACAATTTGCTTAATATAATACTACACACTAATTGACTGCAATCAATCCTTACAAATTAATCGTGTCTTACATTCTATTGTAAACATTTCAATTGGCAAAAATAGCTTCCAGCAATTAATCTAAAAATATATTCAGAGAGGTTCCTATGTATATTATACTGACCACTTATCAAATTACATTGGTATACTAGAGTAATTAAATCACGGAACTGTTTTGCCTTAGTAACCTTCCAGTTTCGTGTTTCGCATATCAATTTATGCTTTATATACAAACTTTTTCATTTATCCTCCAACCCACTACATATATTATATTAGGGACTTCTGTTTAGAAGCCCATACGGTTTTCGCCCTTGATTTAACGATATCATAGATCCTCATACTCTGCATGTACCTACAATTAAAATTATCTTCTGGCTGAATTGATAATCATTTTTCAATTAGGTTTTGCAAGAAAATAAATAAAGCGTTAAGTTATAAAAATGTCATTATACTATTAGAAACATATATAAAAGACTACTTCAATTACACTTACAAATTTTTGTTCATCGGGCTTTTTGACTTTTTGACTTATATTGTCAGGGCATTTTTTTTTAAATTGCTGGTTCTGTTTCAACACAAATTACTTATTGGCTATTTCTATCCTTGCTCATTTTGCAATGAAGTGATACAAAATACGGAACATTTTTCTTAGGTTCCTAACTAACCCGTCTTGAGAAGGAAACTGTCTCCTTAATCGTCAATGTTACCTTGCTACGACGCGTGTTTTCCGCATTTATTTCCCTCTATGATCTTCGATTTGTACAAAATGTAAACATGGATAAAATATTGAATAGTTTCGTTCAAAAAAAATAAATTAAATAAGCGTTCCATTATGCGTGTTTATTTTAAGTCAAAAGTTTATTTCATTCCTAACTTGATTAAACAAATTATTGTCTGCTTCATACTTAAGTAGAAATTATAGGATATTAGGAAAATAGAAAATAAAACATGCTGCAAAATCAGGCGCCTTTAATTTGTATAAAATTACTTCAATAAAGCGTTTTTAATTTATTCTCAGACCATACTAAACATTTTGAGATAAATTTTTCCTTTTGTTTTAGCCTTGCCAATTACCGTGTACAAAAGGCCTGGTTATTAGCCTCATTTTTAAAGGAATAATCAATCTTTCAAATTGACCTATTCCAGTAATCCCGAGTCAAGTGTCGTCACGGGAGAAGCCAAAATCTACGTCGAAGGGTCCGGATGACCAGGCCGACGTGGTGTCGCGCGTCATCGGCAACTACGGCCGGTGGCAGCTCCTCATCACGTTCCTGCTGTCGCTGTTCTCCTTTCCCTGCACGTTCCACATTTATCTTCCTACTTTCACGGTGAGTAAAGCATTGTGCAACACAGCTGTGGGCAGCTGGTATGCTGCTGCATGTGTCAACAATTTGTGCAAGTGCATGTAAGCTGCATATAATTGTATCTGGACTGAATTTCACTGTGTCTGAAGAAAATAGGCCAGAATATTCAGAACTCCACAAGTAAATACATCTTTAAATCAATATAATAGCTGCAAAACGACTGCAACAAATAGGATAATTCTTTTTTGGTTTTATTCGTAATTGTCAGGCCCTTATGTGTGAAAACTTTGGCGGCGCGACATCCCTCGACTTCCCGGATTTAATCGCCGGTCGGGTCGATTTGGGAAGTTTTAAATTTCGTTGTTATCTAAGGTCTGGATTTTAGGATACGTTCGTTGTTTATGATTGCTATAACACACGTAGGTTTTTAAGCTATTTAACACAAAATTAGAGCAATGTCTGTGATGGTATCTATATAATATATAATATATTTAGTGCATATCAATTAACGCTGGTAGTTTAGAGATTTATACAATAAATCAACATTTTAATTTCAACATTTATCTTATCGGTTTTGCCAAATTCTTTTTAAACTTGTTCTTCAGGTTGTTCACATAGCCCATATTGTTTTGTTTGCTAATTTTGAAAGAGTGCTTCGCCTTCCAAAGAATAATAACACTTTAAGGGTATTAGTCCCTAATTTAACGTAAATACGTAATGAAAGCACGTAAGAAATAAAATGAAAAGCGTTTTGATAAATAGCTTTTAAGAGAAATCACACTTATTATAGTAATGGTCTTGAGGTTTTTTCACAAGGTAACGATTTATATGTTTTAAAGGAAACAAATACAAAGTAGATAGGTATGTCTGCGGACACATGCAGAATTATGCAGGCATTTAGCACCAAAAATTGTTCCTTATTTTAACAAAAGAGTACAAAATTATAACAATACGTTTCTAAATTCCAGTATTTTCAAGGTCTTTACCGGCTTTAGTCATTGTCTTTTTGGCTATAAACTAGTTAATAACGCAACTGCGTAAATGTGACATTATTTTATTTGCCGTAGTTTATTTAATAAGTAAAACCTCTTCTTAAGTTTTCTAATGAATGATGGTGTATTTTTTTATTATTTTAACAATATACATAATTAAGTGTGGCACTTTTAGATTCAGAATAAATGATTGCTCTAATATTAAACCCATGCCAATCGAAAAATTGTACAATTTTGCGATTAGATGATTAATAAAAATACACAGTACTTGATCAAGCTAGGTCCCTTTCAAACCTATGTAGGTAGCTATACTTGCATGTACATACTATCTGCTGATTGTAATTTGCGCGTCTAACTTTTAAATTTTTTGACATGTACAATATTATCGTTATTTTTTCTTTAAAATATCGTTCACTTCACGGCAATATATATGAAGACTTTGAAAAATCACGGTTGCCGTTGCCAACTCGGCCGCACCTATTTGCAGCCAGGTGAAAACAGGTACGATTTTGATGTATTTATCGGTTCATAACGTACATTTATTATTTATACATTAAATTAAAGCTAATTTTTATTTATTTATTATGAAATACGGTTGCTTAATTAAATCTGGCCGCAAATAAGGTTTGCTGGCTGTTAAAGATTGAAAATATTAAAGGTAGAGTGAAAGAGAGCTAGCGGGAGACATCACTATTCAGATGAGGATAGCGATTGATTTTATTTGCGGGAGTTTTGAAATTTAATTTTCACCTGATAAATGGCTAAATCCTCTGCAAATGTCTACGGAGAGTGGCAGAATGGGTGTGGAAGTGGCGGAAGTGGCGGAGTGGCGGAATCTACAAAAGAAGTGAAGACATTCCCCGCCTCTTGCCATCTATACTGCAGAACAGCGATACCTACAAACACATATGATTACGTCGTCTCTACAATAGAAGGCCTCTAAATTGATGAATGATATGAAAGAAAGAAAGAAAGAAAGAAAGAAAGAAAGAAAGAAAGAAAATTCATTTATTGACGATCACACAATTACCGAACACACACAATAGTCTAGACAAAACATAAGGTATCGTGTGAGGCCAACTTGAGTTCCACCTCAACAAATGCTGCTACGGCATGTATAACACCGCAGCAGCGCTGGTATTCTGGTGGAAACCAACTGCCTGGGAAAATAGCAAGAGCCCTGGCCCCTGCTAGTTCCCCACGCATAAGAGTGGCGTTAGAATGTTAACAATTATTATACAATACATACAATGAAGAAAGCATTAACGATATTGATGACAAACCAGTATATCTCTAAATATCTTATCTTTTTTGTATATTTTAATCAAGTTCAATGTTAGCACAAATAAAATGTTAAATATCACATGAACTCTTACAAACGGATACACTATTAAGATAAGTGAAAAAGACATTATGATGTCAATGGAACAAGTGAAAACTTAAAACTTGAAATGAGAAAGAGCAATAAAATAAAGGAAAGCCTTGAATGGACAACGTCTAGAGCCATAAAGCTTATAAAAAAAAATAAAAAAAAAGAATAGCGATTGCCAGCTATAATTGATAAAGATGAAGGCGTGTTTTCTGTGCGATAATAGATGCAACGTGCTTGACTTTAATAAATTGAATTTTGAAAAAGAAAACATTTCGTTTGGAGTATTTATTCAGTCATCCTTACTACTGTTTTCACCGGTAGTTGAGAACACTATCATCCAATGCATGCGCGAAGGGTTCAAAACGTCGTACAGCTGGCAATCGCTATCGACTAGTGATGTCACTCGCTGGCTCTCTTTCACTCTACCTTTAATATTTTCAATCTTTAACAGCCAGCAACCCTTATTTGCGGTCAGATTTAATTAGGCAACCGTATTTCATAATAAACTAAAAAAAAATAGCTTTAATTTAATGTATATAAATAATAAATGTACGTTATGAACGGATAAATACATCAAAATCGTACCTGTTTACACCTGGCTGCAAAGAGGTGCGGCCGAGTTGGCAACGGCAACCGTGATTTTTCAAAGTCTTCATATATATTGCCGTGAAGTGAACAATATTTTATTTAAAAAACAGATGAACGAAGTTTTTACCGGAAAATCAATAAACAATAATTTAATTAACAATACTCGCGGTCAAATTTTCATAGGCAACCTAGTAGATATATATTCTCCTAAATTATAAATAGGCATAAAAATTTAGTGTTTAGCATATACTCGATGAGTGCACCGATCCTGCAGTGGGATCTGAGACTATTTTTTTGTTCTTTTTTTTTAATAACATTAAGGAGCTTAGGATTTTATTCTGTTAAATATTTTAGCCTACTGTCGCTTGTTATATGTTTTGTGCTAACCGGGGTTACTCAGGGTACGGAAGACCAGCCCTGCAGCGCTGTCGATGCAACAAATGCTATGATCTAAAAATGTGTTTGAGACAATGAATGATATGAATCAATTTGAGAAATGTGTTTGAGAAAATGTGTTTGAAACAGATGAATGTGTTTCTTTTTTAACGGTTCGTACGGTACTTGGGAAATGTGTAGGTACTACGCGTTGTCTACGTTGGATTCATTCAATAAAATACTACAGAGTAATAATTATTGACGTTTGTTCTAGGCGAAAGCAACAGACTTCTGGTGCCGACCACCGGAAAATCTTTCTGGTCTGCCGCCGAATGTATGGAAAAACTACAGCCAGCCGATTGATGCATGCAGCGTTGGAGTAATGCCACCAGGAGTAACCGTCGAGAGCATATTGAACGGCTCAGCTCCTACCGTGGTCGAGTATGTCAAGTGTAGAGAATGGGACTTCGACAGGTCTGAAGTGGGAAACACGATTATATCGGAGTGGAGTCTGGTCTGTGACCGAGCCAGTCTGACGAACTTGGCTGAGGTTTTGTTTTTGGTCGGCGTCGGAGCAGGAGGCGTTGTGGGCGGATGGATATCCGATAAGTGAGTACTTATTTTTATTTTATATTGTTGTGGGATGTATAAGATGGAAACCACATGATGGAAATCTGTTTCCGAGTCCGGTGCAGGGTAATAGCAAGAGCATGCAGGAAGAGCAGGAAGCATGGTCGATCCGTGGCTGTTGTGGTTTCCACCGTGTTCCCATGGCGCCAACCAAAGGCGATGAGAGCGTGGGGGGGGGGTTTTTAGTTCGGGTAGTCCCTGCCCCCTGGGCGGGGGAGTCCCACACACGCCGCTGTCGTCCCCACGGCAGCGGTACGGAGCGCAAATGCATTCTCCGCCCCTCAAAAAAAAAAAAAAGGAAGCATGGTCAATCCGATTAATTGGTCTTTATTTCTGATTTCGTGAGTTTTAGTGTACAACATCGGTTTTGATTTTGTTGTAGATAATGAATAAAAACTACAATCAATTAATCTACTGTTGTTTTAGAATCTATTCTATCTTATCTCTGCTAAGTTTTATCAGTAGTTTTTTCGTGAAAGAAAAATAAACATTTAAACATGAAAACATACCTACATGACGACCTCCGTAGCTCAGAGCCAAATGGGCTGGATTTTGTCGTCGCGCCGTCTCTGAGGTCCCTGATTCGATCCCGGTCGGGTCAATATGGAAAACTAATTTTTCTATATTGTTTCGGGTCTGGGTGTCGTGGTACCGTCGTTGTTTCCGATTTTTGTGACACAAGTGCTTAAGCTACTTACCACAGATGTTGTCCAATATGGATTTATGTATATGTATATTTACATTCATACAAACTTGCACGATTGTAATACTTGGGATAGGAGTAGGATATACGATGCTCCGTGACTTATTTTGCTGACAAAATTTGTTATTTTTTGATAAACATCCTCGTCATTGTTATAAAAGTACCGAAAAAATACACAATGTTTTTACCAAAGTACCCTACATCCACATTTTAAATTACAGTTTTCGGCACTTAGTTATTTTCCTCAATCCGTTTCTGTTTGATACCAAGAGGGAAATAATGTAAAATAAAAGAATACTAAAGTGAAGATACTGTGCACCGAAATAAACTTAGTTTGTAGTATCAAGAGATAAACTAGCCTAGCGAAGTCAGTAGTGTTATGTTTACTTACTTTCCAATCATATACATATTTTTAAGAAGGTAATCATTAATTTTAGCTTTTTCTTCAATTCAAATTGAAAGTATAATTAAAATAAATAGACATATGTATTACTAATTAACTTCAAAAACTATATTTTGTTTAAGAGGATTGGGGAGGGGGGCAGGATAATAATCTGATTTTCCGTGTGAACTTTTGACAGAACATTTTGTCAAACGTTCTAAATAAGGGGAAGGAAAAAATCTTAGGTCTTGTACGTATTAAAAGTAAAAGACCCAGTTTATTAAATTTTCCAAAAGCATATATGATCAAAATCAAGTCATGGATACAGCAATGGGTAATGGTTTAATCTAAACGCTAACCCAAAGTGGTTGGTGATCACAAACCTGAGCTATGTTACAAAAATCCAAAAAAAATATTTTTATACCTATCGAATTGAATCGTACTCAGGACCCCGAGGCTATAGCTCTGTACTTAAACTACTAAAAATCGAGAGGTTGTACTCCTATGTATCTCAATATAAATAATGAACTTTTGTTTGTTTCCAGGTTCGGACGCAAACGTATTCTGATGGGTATGCTCGTGATTCAGTGTGCGCTTGCCATCATGTCCTTACTGGTCCGCTCCTACGTCCAGTATGTGGTAGTCAGGCTCATCATGGGCCTCGTCTCCGTGTCCGTCGTCTACGCTGCCTTCGTTCTGTCCGTGGAACTGGTCGGCGGGAAATGGGTCACCATTGCAGGAGTGTGCAACTTCTTCCCGCTACCCTTGGCGTATATCATCGTATCATTACTCTCTCTCGTGCTGCCTAACTGGAGGAATCTTCAGCTTTCGCTGTCTATTCCAGGATGCTTCCTTTTATTATTATGGTAAGCATTAAAATCTTTAAGAAACGCTTTTGTTCCTTCTCTTTAATCGCTTGGTAGAATAAAGTACCTTTTAAATTCGGTGTTTTGATTGTCATTAGTTCTAACGTAAATATTTTTGAGGGATATGAAAATGTTTAGATTTAGTATAGTAGTAATAACAAGCATAATATTTTAAAGAAATAGAAAATTTTTAGCTCCCACCTGCCCACTGCACTTCGGCGTGAAGCACTATAAATGTTAAAAAAGCAAGCAAAAAAAAAACTTTAATCGTCCTTGGGTTACAATGAACACACCAAAGACATATAATGTCTTTGGTTATATAAGATTTCCTATTTATGCTATTTTGAAAATATTAATACTAAATGTCCTACTACTATTATAAAGGCGAAAGTTTGTAAGTATGGATGTATGGATGTTTGTTACTCTTTCACGTAAAAACTACTGAATGGATTTGAATGAAACTTTACCACAATATAGCTTATACATCAGAATAACACATAGGCTACAATTTTTGAGGTTTCTAATGTGAGGTCGTAAAAAACACATTTTTTGCGCTTACATTGCAAACGCTGACTGAATCCTACAAGATAGATCAAAACAATGTACTACAGTATTGTACAACTTAAAAAGATCTACAAAAAAGTCCGTGATGGTATATGTTTATCTTTTAGGAATAACCCACAATAACCATTTTTTATCCTTTACTTTGTACGAGAAATAATGGCTTATTTACGAAGCGATTTTAAGCAATACAGTATTAATCCTTATCCAATTAAGTATCTTAAATACATTGTGCATTTAATAAAGATCAATATGGCTTTTTACAGCATGTAAATTAAATAAATATTTTCGAAGATATCACAGATTTAAAATGCAGAGTCATAGCAATTTCGGCGATAAATACCGGCAGCGGTGCCAGGCGAACGGGGCGTGGGGGGAGCGGGGTAGGTGCGGTGGGGAAGAAGTGGCTCATCACTGAGTGCGCGACGACCCGAACGCGGGCAGACGCGTGAGGGCAGACGTCGTTGACGGTTGTGTCTGTTTTGCGAATTTTCAAGGCACTAGCGATTTGATAAAAACGTATGGTCGCCTACTTTAAGTAATATAGGCCTAAGGTTAGTTATTGCCAGGTTTATTTTTGGTTAGGAGTTACACGTACAAAAAGATACTTCATTTTTACGAATTACTTCATTGATAATTCAATTACTATATAGATAGGTTAATTAAATAGGCAAGGATTGCATTAAAGTAGACTGGACGAACCTGAAGTCCACGCGAACGAAGTCGCGGGCAAAAGCTAGTTATGTCATATATCATGGTGCCGTCACTTATCAAACTATTTTTATGTTATGAATCGTTCATCTTTTTCAGGTTTGTGCTCCCAGAATCGCCAAGATGGTTACTAAGCATGGGAAGAACACAAGAAGCCAAAGCAATTCTCGAAAAAGCAGCTAAATTCAATAACCGCGAAGTACCCGCTGATTTAGACAAACTATTATTGCTGTACAGAACGGAATGTCAAGACGAGGAACCTAGTGTGATGCTTTTGTTCAAGGGGCATTTGTTAAAAAGGACTATCTGCCTTTTCGTTGCTTGGTTCTCGATGACAATTGCTTACTACGGCCTCTTATTGAACATAGGAAATTTCAACCTAGGGAACCTGCACGTGACGTCAATAATATTGGCCGCAGTTGAAATACCGGCTATAGCAATGAGTATTCCTATTCTGCTGAAGGCGGGAAGAAGGATACCAATATTCATAAGCATGGTTGTGTGTGGACTAGCCTGCGTCGCCAGCGAGCTGCTGTCGATATCAATAAAAGACGAATGGATAATGATCGTCTGCTTGATGGTCGGAAAGTTCGCAATCGGCTCCACAAACATGATGATGCCCATCTTCACGGCTGAGCTTTATCCGACCGTGATCAGGAACCTAGGCGTTGGGGCCAGCCAGATATCAGCCGGGTTAGCCTTAATTGGCATCCCGTACTTATGGAAATTGGTAAGCATGAACTTAGAAATTCTATCAAAATACGTGTTCGTTGAACATCTTACAGTCAATGTTTGCCGAAAGTTAAAGAAATACACTTGTAGGTAATTTTAGCGCATATGCATTTCAACCTTCGTACTTAATTTACTTCCGATTCCAAAATATAAGGTAGTTATGACTGTTTGGTTCTCATCACTAAACATGTTTTAATAATTATTATTTTGGTTGATTATAGACAATGCTGAACGAACACCTGCCGATGATGACAATAGCAGCACTTGGTGCCCTGGGAGGTGCTATAGTGCTCCTACTGCCAGACACTGCCAATCTCGACCAAAGCAAGAAACCCATCGAAAGGAAAGACAGTAAAATGTAAGTTAAATGACCTTTCTTAAAAATGACCTCTACGAGTATTGCCGTTTAATAAGTTAGTAAGGTCGATCCACTCAGTCTGAAGGGGCACGTGAAATATTTCTGACCAGTGTAGTAGCCATTATAATTCGGTTTTCTTCAAAATACACAATGGATCTTCAGTAATCTGTGTATGGTTGATAGTTATTTCTTCTTCAAATAACAAATTTTAGATTTGAACATATATTTCACCACTTAATTCCTTGAAAAGTGATATTTTGTCGAAGTTATTTTTTTTACTTTGATACTTGATCTTAAACAAAACAATGATATCAGCTATGCACAACCTAATAAAAAAATCTTAAACTATACCCTTAGCACGAACAAAAACGGCAAGAAAATAGTAGTACATAGTGAGAAATAAGTATGGAAATCGCACTATTTACTGTGTACGAAAAACTATTAGATAACCGTTATTGTTCGAGCTAAACAGACTAGTAACGCCATCTTCATATTATGCTTACAAACTTTCATAATTCACTTTACATTACGCAGGCCAACATTCGATACAAACTCGCCGTGCAACGGAACGTTTACCTTGTCCGACGACGGAGGGCGTTAGCGTCGCAACTGAAAACAGAAACTGCTTTTACCATGTGTGCTGTGAATTTGTGAATATTGTCAGTGTGCGTATAGTGAGAAAATTTTCGAATTTAGTAGATAATTAGGTAGTATATTTAAACTCTTATTTAAGGGTTTTCAAGTTACGAACATTTTGAAATTAACTTTAAGAAAGGTAGGTAAGATGTGTTTATATTTGTATTTACTATTTAAGTAGTTTAGTGTCTAGATTGTAATAAGTATGAATTGTTTTTTTCAATATTTGACTATGTTTAGACGGTCTAAAAGGCAACAATTGACCTACAACCGTGCTTCTTAATTAATGGACAACATTACTTTGTTTAGCGACGATGCAGAAGGTATGTAAGCATATCCTGTAGAGTAAAACCTTCCCGATATAAAAAATTGCTTTGTTTAAACAATGAAGTTAAGGCAGCGCCTTTAGATATAAGATTTTATATCGCTTGAATGTCGCTAATTCACATGAATAGTTCATAATTCGATGTCGAGTTGAATTTTCTAATAAAATAATTTGAAATTGATCTATATGGTTAACCTGTTTGCTGGTCAAACATATACGTGCTATGTAAAATTATTTAACTGTCAAGACAGCCCTGAATGTAGCTAACTATTGAGGGAATTTAACATTGAGTCCATTGATTGATTCTTGAGTAATAAATTTAGTATTGGCGTAAATGTGTGAGTATTTAGATAATATTCTTATTTGTGATGTTTCCATATTACGTTACTACTTGGGGTATTTATTTTAATGCCCAGTTTCAATATTTCACGATTCGTAATGTGTCAAAAAGGACAATTCGTTTTTCTTAAACTGACTACGAGTTTGGAAAGTTTAAGCTTACGCCTCTTATAATTTATTACTATCCGTAATTAAAACGAATCGTTTTTGAAAAATTGGAACCGGGCATTAATTAAAGAGCCAGAGATGAATGCAATCCAATTAAATTTAAAAAGCTGCAGTGTTATTTTCTTTCTTTTAAAAATCAGTATCATTATGCAGGGATGGAGACAAAAATGTAGGTATTTTTTTCACCAATTAGAAACATGTATATGACCCAACCAGCATAGATATAGGGATGTTATTTTTGCAGAGTAGTTAGGATTGTGTGAACAGAAAATTGACAGTATCTCAAGAACTACGTAAAACTAATCGATTGCAGTTTTTGATCTTGGTAAGGGTACTTACAGTTCAGCTGTACAAGAAATGTCGATGTGTTTAACAAAAAAAGGCCTATTTTGATCTTCAGCTTGACAATAGCAAATAGTCTGTGATAAATTAATGATATATTCACGTATTATGATTAGATAACATTTAAAGGAAGCGATGTCACGTCGAGCCTTGTGTGCGGTTAAGCCCCAACTTGGGAATGGCAATTGATACGCATTACCTACATCAATTATTTGTACAAATTTTAACCTTTCCGTTTTTGATAAGATTATTTTTAAGGTAAGAAAATTTAATTATGCTAGTTCCCTTAGCTACGAAGCTATTCATGCTTCCACTTTAAGAAGTGAGTGAGTGTTTACGTTAACCGGCTATACGTATGTTAATATTATGTTACCAACTGTGATTATTTAACAATCTAGTTGAGCGACTTGTGCTCAACGTAACAAAAACAACAGTTTAAATTTCTAAACGGCGATAATGCCTTCGTAAAACTGAAAGCAACCTTCTGACGGTTATTAATACTGGACAGTGGATGGTCTACGGAATATTTCAGTAGGTAGGTACCCTTTGCACGCCAGTAAGAAAAAAGTATGATTATACCACCGTCGCAGTGGTAAGCAGCAGAAATACTAAAATTTATGAACCAAACTAACACCGCGTCCGTACTATTTTTGTTCGGACTAAAGGCACTAGATATCACTTTTAGCTGGCCTTTGAATACTTACGAAGCTCGCAAGTGTAAGGCATAAACAATAAAAATACTTTTGAAAATGTATCCAATTAATTCTAATGTAACATAAATAAGTAAGTAGGTAAGATATTTTTTTACATATTGCATTAAGTTGTATGTACCTGTTTTGTTACCACGTAGAAAATCTATTTATTGTATAGTGATAATAGGCGTCAGGTTACCAAGAAGTTAAGAATGTAGACTAAGCCATTAGTTATACGTTTTGAATTACTTCGCAATGCAATGGGTCAAATCGTTTGTTGTATTTACAGGCCCATTATATGTACTTATAATTTAGATTTTAATATTAAATCATGTTTAAAGCTAAAAGCTATGATTAAATTCCACATTTGTCAAATTATAAGAAAATGTTTCTTGTCTACTGTTATTACGACTAAGTGTGTAGGTAGATTTAAAATTTTAAGATTTTTGTTAACACAGCCAAGGCGATGTAAACAATAAATAATTATTTCCTAAAACCTGCTTTTGTTATATTCTTAATTTTCTCTTAAATTGGCTCTCAATTGTCTGTTAAATCCTTTTCCTCAGTTAACATGAAGTTGAACAAGAGTATCAAAATGTTTATTTGTTTATTACATTTATGTTTAGGATTAGGCACAACCAGAACACACCAACTTCTTACTTATTAAAAAGCAAACGAGTTAACTTAATATACTAGGCCAATTCCTAATGTGCACATTTTTTTAACATAACTAAGTTTTTTTTTGGTGAATACCTGCATCTTAGCGTAACCCCACACTAGCGTTCTTTGAGCGTCGACGCCCACGCAACGCCGACGCGGCGTCGACGCAACGCCGACGCGACGTCGACGCAACGTCGACGCGGCGCCGACGCAAAGCTTGCGCAGCGGCGCGGTCGAAATGACGAACGCCAGGACTGCGCTCCACAGGCGCCGCGCCGGCCCGACGCCTGCCGCAGCGTTTATTTTGACAACAGTATAATGATCAACTCAATTGTTTCGGCCCGCCTGTGTTTTAGAATCAGTAGGTAGAAGACTTTTTAGCTGATAGCAAATATGGATGTAGCTTAAAATACTAGCTCATATTGCCGAAGAAACCCATTTTCAATTAAGTACTTTTAGTTTTCGAGAAAATAAATGCTAAAGTTGCCTTTTCGTGCCATGTGTCAAATAGGTAAAATATATTTTTTCCTTTACAAGTTGAAAGCATTAATTTATCACTGCAATATAAAACATTATATTGTGCGTTATTCAAATCTTACATTTCCATTTTCGAAATAATTGTACATGACGTCAGCGCGGCGCGACGCTCGAACGCGATGTGCAGAGGACGCCCAGCGCAAGCGCCGGTCAAACGCCGCGCCGACGCTGGGATGGCGCCGCGTCGACGCTGAGCGGGCGCCGCGTCGACGCAACGCCCAAACAACGTCGGCGCGGCAAGACGCTGACGCTCGAAAGACGCTAGTGTGGGGTCCCTCTTACAGAATACCGCAGCCAAATAACAATCACTTCGGTGTTGTTGTGTTCCTGCGTTTGAGTAGGGTTTCCAGAGCACCTGGGCTAGGACCTCATTAGCGCTTAACATCAGGTGGGATGAGTTCAATTTCGAAATGCATTATATAAAAAATATTAAAACATTTAGGAAACAATTATGAATTACATAAATTTACACGCACGCGATCACTTTCCCTTACCGACGATAGACGGCATTGTCCATACTTTAGACCGCTGCCAAATCTACCTAGAACATTAGTTCGAATTTTAGTCTTTCAATATTAACACATTTTTTATGATTTCCATCTCATTGTTGATATAAAACCTCTACTTAGCAATGGGGCATACCTACTTTACTGATTCAATTATTATGGGCATTTAAAGTTTTTTTTTTTGTTCAATGGACAATTTGCACCAATCTCAAATTGAGTGTTAGTTGATGCATGGGTGGGTATCACGTTATTATAACCATTTACCTGTTCAAAACTGGCTACTCAGAAGTTGGAGATTGTGCTACAGGTCTGCCTATATAATTTTAATCTATTGAAGACCCCAAGGCAAAACAAGAAATTAATAGATGCGTTGTCGTATTGTATGCCTTGCATTCCCTTGGTCTTTATTACAAAATGTCGGTAACGGTGACTCTGTGTCCCATCACGCTTGGCACGTGACTAGGGTGCTTACTACACACTGATTTGGCGGGCCTGTCACATCGGTGGCCTATGTCCATGTGTCCAAAGTAGAACCCGCTATTAGTTATGTTTTACCGAATGTAAGTAAAGCTGCGAGTACCTACACAGTCGTGTAGGATACACATGCATTGTAATAATATGACGTAACTGCTATGCGTCGTTCGTATCGTGTGTAGCCTGCTTGGTACTACCAAATATTTCAACGAGTTTCAATTAAGACTAAACTCTGCGAATCACTGTGGTGTCCGTGTGCCTTAAGATCATCATTAAGGCAAGGAGCTGGATCCTTTGCCTGAAATGTAATCTTACAAAGACGAGCATAACAGTGAGAACTCGACAGTACAATTCGGTATTCTATATTGTATAAAGCTAAATTCACATTACAGATGAATGCCGGGAGGCAGTATCTATTGTCATGTAAGGTTAAAAAATATAATCCATCCATTAACGTTGCATTACAGGTAGAAGATGATACTTTAAGGTACATTTTCATCTGTATCGTTTTCATAACTGTCCTTAATAAAATAAGTATGTACCTACTAATTTATAATTATTTAATTAGAAGAATTACATTTCAACGAAATGTTTTTGCCGCAAATATTTTTCTTAATTAAATAAATATCCTTAGACAAATTTCTAAACCTAAATTGATGGTCGTAGATTAAGAAACCAGTTTTGTCCGCACTACGTTTTAATATTTTACTCTTTACACTCTAACAATTGAAAAGCTTCTATTTCAACGCCCCACTTAAAAACCTAGTCTTCTTTTATCTTCAACAGCCATTGTCGAAGATGTGTAAAGTCTCTCCTGAATATACTGTAATGATAATATAATGGCCGAAGAAAATGCTTTGGTGTAACGTGCTGTTTCGCCAGAGCATACCTCTGGATTGTTGAGTTCAATAGACATTAGACATACGACAGTTGTCGGCTTCAAAACATAGCTTATGTAGTGTTTATTTATAGTAAAATTGTTTTGATATAAGAACGAGTAGCAACGGTACGTGTGAAAATCCAAATCAACATTGTGGTGTACTGTTTATAGTTCCATCCTTTAAATTAATTTCTGAATTAAACAATTTTATACAAAAATGACTTTTGGCACTATTACTCTGTCTTAGTAGATATGTTCAATTAATCGATAAAGGATCGTAAATATTAATAGAAACTTTTCCAATCACTCGTTATTTACGTGGTCATTAACCTCTGCGTTTGTGGTCTGTGGCATAAATACATTTAAAGTGCATCGTCTAAACAGCATGAATATGACCCCAAAACAGGTCCTATTGTGGCGGCAAATGGAGTACGTGTCGAATCAGTAGTAGCCGATTGAAAAAGGCTATAGAGGACAGATAACGGAGCTTCTCACTTGTGTTCCTGTGCCGGTAACTAAGGCAGTGGTTCTGGGAATAACTAATAGCCCACAGGGAGTGTGCAAGTATTTATTTTTAACTTGCCGCCATGTTTTGTGTTGCTATCAATGAACGGATGCTTAGGGCGTACTAAAACGATGATTTGATTATATCTTGGCGTGACGAGCATTTTAAAATAAAATTACACTCCCTTTCTGAACATTTGGATTGGTATGGTTTATTTGGTGTTATAGGTCGTTTGAATTCAAGATGTTTCTTAAAATCTTGTAGAAATTGATCTTAAAATCTTCTAGGTCGGAAGTACATCTCATTGACATAAGCTAACATTGCTTTATATTAAGTATATTGTTTGTACTTTTGGTACGAACACCTGCAGGGAAATTGTAGTGGCGCCGCAGCGGCGAGTAGCAGAACTACGGAACGGTCTTACAAAACAGACATGATACTACTAGTTTGCCGTTTTTATACGTGCTAAGGGTAGGTACTGTATGATTTTTCAATACTCTTTCTGCTTTCAATCCTGTAATACGTTGGGACGTTAGTCCGACACAAGGCGAAAAACGAAGTACAGGCGTGATAGGCTAATTAGCCATAAATATTTATGAAAATAAGTGAACATAAACCGATATGCGTACTAAACTGAATCGTTTTGCCACTACCACAATCAGCCGGGAGAGTCACGAAAGTTCATGAAAAACGTTTTCAAACGGTTCGGACGAGCAGTCGCGGGGAATGAACTGTTATGGCCACATAAACTCTCACTAGTGATGCTGCCGATACACTTTCCTGCTGCGTGACTGGCCTGCGTACGCGCAAGATTGACGCAACACCCAAATGCATTATCCTGCAACGACAAACAAGAACACGTTTGGCGAGAATAATTTCGTCTAATGCGGTTTTTGGAACAAAGTCGTTACTACTGTGATTGCACTTCACGCCTTGGGTTATTAATTAGCGTGTATTGTAATTGTAATTAAGCAGGTGTAAGGTAATTTGAAGCCATTTGGTTAGTGACAATAAACAAATTAAATGATGAGTAAACGCAAATAGCAATTAAGTTTGATATTTTTAGTTATGTAGTTTTAAAATTAATTAACTACTTAGTCACTGCTATAACACAAAGAAATCAGCTCTGTCCGTTTGAAAAAAATAAAATTGCAAACAATATCATATAGGTACGTTACTCTAAAGTCTATATACTGATCCTAAAGTAGCTTTAGCACTTGTGACATTGAAATCAGAACCACTGGTGATACCATAAAAAGAAACATATAAAACATTTACGTACATGAAAAAATACAAATGTTCATCATACGAATTAAGTCTAAGGTGGCGATCGAATCCACCCCTTGATCCAGCGCTAACAATTGTTTCACCAGGCCAGCCAAAGTCAGTATGCGACCTTTAGGAGAGATCTGCTGTTACTAGAAGTGGGATATCATACTCTTAGGCGTTATCTATGTACTACGTTCAACAGGACGTCGAGGTAAAGACTTGCAGCTCAATTTAAGTTCTTATACGCACGACTTAAGGTCGATCAGTCTGACATGCTTTTGATCGTACGATACGGACCAAAAAGCTCGACCAATGCGGATTGTTGGAGGGGTAAGTGAGACATGGACCTTATAATTAGTCAGATGTTTTCAAATAGTCAAATGATCCAAACAAGGCTATGCGAGGATATTAGAGGTATCCAGATAAAAAATTATAAATAGGATCATTTTGGTGATTTAAATCCCAAAGTCAAAATTACTAACGTAATCCAATCATGAATGTTTGTATATTTTTATTTGTTGATTGCAATCAAAATTACGGGTCAAGCAAGTTAAAGTAATTTGTATGTAATAAGATCACGTACTAATGGGTATGTTAACTATATAATATATTAGAGACCCACCCCGGCTTCGCATGGATGCAATGTAAATACTTAGAAATGTTGACTTTTCTATTCTATATTGCAGAGAAAAACCTTTCTCTTGAATTATCCTATATAATAAACAAAACCGCATCAAAATCCGTTGCATAATTTTAAAGATCTAAGCGTACCTATATATTGACATACAGAAAAAGTACCTTTATTATACACTATGTAGTGATTATACTTTTCGAATATGTGATGAATAAAAGAAAGTAAAACTCCAATAATCAAGCTTACGTCAAACTTTTAAAGTTACAATCCAATTTGATTGTGTTTACAATATTAACGATATTGTTATTAAGCTATAAGATCCACGCAGTGTCGTGGCCGCAAGCGTTAATGATTTTATTGTAGGTATTAACCAGTGTTGTACGTAACAACTGCCGAACGTAAACGCAAGCCAGGGCTATTGCCACACCTGACATATCACATGCTGTGAGCATTCGATTGAATTACAAATCGAAAAAGCACAATTCAAGAGCGGTGACGAGACGGATCGGATGTTACGTCACTGTCTTTGTTATTTTAATGGGCAAGGTTTACCGTGGCGAAGAACAGGGTTCGTCTAAATACATTGCGACTGTAATTTGAACACGTTGACTGAGTGAATGAGTTGCTTAATGCTAAGTATTGACAGCAACATCAATGTTGTGTCAAGGTACCCTTTGGGTAAAATAAAATAGGGGATCGGGGATTCTTAAAAGTCGAAATAAAATTCTTAACTGGAGCACTTAAAAGTCCCTGCTTTTATTCGATAAAGAAACAGACAAATATGTTTGATGCACATATTAATTCATAGTTAATTTACCGGAAGGTTGGTTCATAGAGCTTTTGACAGTAAATAAAATCACGAGGAGTTTTTACCGAAACTTCTGGACAACCCTCCTTAAAAAACTGTCTTACTCGTCCTCGTCTGTTCCAGAGAGCTTGCAAATCTTTATCCATCCTCACATTCTCACATAACAAAATGTTATCGAAGTCACTTGGACACACTACACTGACATTAAGTATCGTGTTTTTTTTAAGATCGATCTAACCTGTTAACTTATTTTAAATGTTAGAAACAGAACATTTTTATCTCTCTTAATTTTACTTGAAGTCTTACGCGAAAGTCTTAAATTCTATAAGTTATTAATGAAATAATACGTTATTTTTCTTGCTGGCTTACCCTCGGATGACACATCAAAGGAGACGACAGCACCGACCCTAAACCTTGACCAAGTGGATCAAGAGCAGCAAGAATTGGAAAATGATGACCCTTTTTCCCGGTCAATTCTTTCTTCAGTACCCTCTACAGTATCCCTAGTAACCTAGGGTGCTCCACTCAATCTAAACTCTCGGATTAAGTCTATCCTTGAGTTGTAGATACTAAGTGCATTATTACGAATGAAATATTTTAACTGTTTGACTAAATATTATAAGATGATGAGGGGTGGGATAAATTTCTAGTTGGCCCCGGTAAAAATACCACGCTACGCCACTGCTTGCAGCTGAACTTCTCCCAAATGTTTCCGACTAAAATTCCATCATAATATTATTAAAAATTAAAAGAAAGGAGATTGGCACTAAGCATGGAATGGCCAATGTTTTATCTCAAAAAAGAGGACAGCTTTGGCCAAAGTGTGCCAAAAGCATTATTAGATTATAAAAATCAATTATGAAGTCTTTACAATGTGGCTCTCTACCATAAGCATCGATATTTTAAACAATAAGGCAAGTACTTAATGTTTCACATGACTTTTCCATAACCTTGTCCGATGTTACTTGCTAGCATGCAACATACTGGCATTGCACGTATCTATGGTTTTAGCAAGAAACTGTGTAACGTAATGTGTATTTCCAAAACATTTATTTGCACATTTCCAGAACATTCAGAAGAGGTAATTTAAATAAATGAATGCTACTTAAATCTCGATTCTAATAAGAATAAATAGTTACAATGTATGTATCGAATATTCTCTCATTGCAATCGCATGAAAACTTGAAATCCTTGGATAAAGAATGTTATCTAATTTATGCACCTACCTAATACAGGTTGGTATTTAGGCATCTCTGTTACATATTCAGTAATCTAGGTTCTAATTTTCTAATTTTTTAAGCCAAGTTTATCATAAAGTAGCAAGCCATATTAATTTGAACAAATGTATAAAAATTAAAAATATGCAATATCTCACATTTTTTTTATTTTATAGGCAGGTGAAATTTTAGTTTGTTTATCTTGTATACATTCAGAATTGACAGCATCTTGATTATCAGCAATTGATTTTTAAATATGTTTTTATTAGTTGGATATCATCAAGTAATCCGCTTGATACGAGTACCTATGATGGGTCCTTGTACCTATCATCGGCGGCTATTACAAGGTGTTTAGTGTCTCTATTAAAATAACTTATTTTAACTGGCAAATTTATTACCCAGAAAAAGAACAAAACTAAGTGTAAAGTGATTTGAAATAAACTTTTTATTAGTGTTTGTGTTTGTGATGTATGGAGCTACACATACCTATGGAATAGAATGTGTTGTAAAAGCGAACCGAGTGAACAAGAAAGAGCATTATATTTAACAACTACATACATTTTGCGACTTTCCGAATAACAAAAGCTGCCTATAATTGTACTATGTGGTTTTAATTGAAATTGTATTTTTATTTCATAATTTGAATAACCCTTCTCCACGCAAAATTAAGGCGTTATTTCTGAGATTTTTTTCAATCAAGTTCAAACCTAATTTCAACATAGTTTCATTATGATGTTTAACGATTATTTCCTGTTAACATGAAACCTATACGCATAGACATGCTTAATGAAGAATATTCGAAACTCAGGCGTTGAATAAATGATAAGTTTATACTAAAAATTTAACTAATTAAATAAATAGGTACCATCATTCCTATTTATTTAATTAGTTACATAAATCATTGTATAATTGTAAAAAACGTTTCGCTTTTCCTTGTGCAGTATCTATTAAATAACTGTCAGATGTACAAAATTGTCAAAAATTAATTAAATATGAAAGAATACACTTACCCGTTTATTAAAAAAAACAAAAGATTACATTGCAGCTAAATTACATTAGTTCAACTGTTACAGTAACATATGAATTCGTAATTAATTCAATGGCCCAGTTAATCTTATTATGAAAAACGCTATTTATGTATATTGCAGTGCTAAACTTGAAAACGACACGAGTACCTACCAAGTAGTTTCTACCGATAAATAGTACCAAAATCGATAACATTAGCAAGTGTTAAGTAACTCACTTGCAGTTCGATATCTAAAATGTATATACTACATTACATATATATGGTGCAAACCACAAAGTGTATAGTTTGATGTTGTTATTTGTATTCTCGATCTGTAGACGGATCCAACTCGGCTGGGCAGCGTTCGGTAAACTACGAAATGTCTTCTCGTCCAACATCCCTCAGTGTCTTAAAACAAAGGTGTACAACCAGTGTGTGTTACCAGTGATGACTTACGGCTCTGAGACGTGGTGCTTCACAAAAGAACTTTTTAGAAGGCTCAAAGTCGCTCAGCGAGCTATGGCTCTCCATATGTCTATGCTTGGCATTTCTCTACGTAACCGAATCAGGAATGAGGAAATCCGTAGACGAACTTAAGTTGCTAGCCCGTAGGATTAGTAAGCTGAAGTGGCAATGGGCTGGCCACATAGCACGAAGATCGGACGGTCGATGGGGCAAAAAGGTTCTTGAGTGGAGACCACGTACCACCAAGCGCAGTGTGGGACGGCCACCTACCAGATGGACCGACGACCTAGTAAAAATTGCTGGGTCTCGTTGGATGCAGGTGGCAATGGACCGGTCGCGCTGGAAATCGGTTGGAGAGGCCTATGTTCAGCAGTGGACAGTAACAGGCTGAAATGATGATGAATGATGATGATCTGTATTCTTATTAAACGATTTAACAGATTTGAGTGACTCAATGTCTGCTATATAGGTTCAGGGGATATAGCAGACATTAACTTACTTCCAAAAGCAAAATATACGAATCCTAAGACAAACAGCTATTTTAATTCACATAATTGTTTCTAACTAACTCACTCGGAATGGGAATAAAGCGCTTTCAAAAATCAAAATAATTTCACAGCTAAAATAAATATTGTTGATTGTAATAATAATAATAATAATAATCATTTAATCCTCACCATAATCATACATGAACAGTTAAGTGGTAAATTAAGGAAGTAGATTATGGCGGGTTGACACCTGTACTAGGAGGTCTCCTGTATCACAGGTTATCAACCCTCCGCCTCTGATTATTGTTTAGTTAATACATAGTGATTTTGGTGACAATTAAATTAAGTTAAAACTAAAACTAATCTTATGCTATGGCGCTGTGAATGTTAGTGTGTGTATGTGTGTGTGTGTGTGTGTGTGTGTGTGTGTGTGTGTGTTAAAGAGAGTGAGTGTGTGTGTTAGCGCGTTAATGTGTGTGCATGTGCGAGCGAGCGAATGTTACTGCATGTCGATCAATAGTCTCTCTGTGCAGAAGTGATCTAGTTCACACAGCTTAGTAACCATAAAGTTCTTTAGTTGTGTTTTATTCCTCCTTAATATTGGAGAGATGTCATTGAACCGCCTATAAAGAAACGGACACATGTATCCAATCTGCCGTTTCGCAAATCTAGTCCTAAAGGATGGAACAGGGGTGCGTATGCGTCTTTTACTTTTTGGAAGTTGGTCGGGGTCGATAAACCTGTGATGGCGAATAACAGAGCGAAGAATATAAAGCTGTCGGACCGTCAGAAGTTTGGTCATGAAATTTCGTCATGAAATACTTTTTATCAGAAATTTGTGCCGCCAAAGTTGCGAGTAAAAGGTAGCTCCTGACAATCTGGCGGGTGTGGTGCATATACTAGTCGCTTTTTGCATCTCAGTCACACGTCTTTTACAGACATCTCTCGGAACATAATATTTTTTTCTAACATTCCTCGCACATATTATCTTGGACTTGTTATTAGCATACAAAAACATCGCTCGGCTGGGCTGTTTACACGACACGAGTAGACATGACGATAGATAATCCCATTGGTCCAACATATCAATGGTACACTCATTGTCTTTCATCTCTTAAAATGTCGGCCTAAGTCTTGATACTACTGGCTTTTTCTGAACTTATAAAAATATGCTTCGGAGTTGACCCTTTATGTTTTTATTTTTACAATGCATTCAGAAAACAAATATACGCGTGCCCTAGGTTTATCTTTAGGTACTATTTAGTATGAAAATCTTTTCCTTTACTTTTATGACAAGATCATAAATTAAAGTAAGTATTTAACGTTATTTTTCGAAAATGACATGGTTCACCATCAAGTATAAGTTTGATTACAAACTTAGATACATCATTTGTTTCCAGCCTTTATTAGTAAATATGACCTAAAGTGTTTAGTAGGTAATTACCAAGTTGTATCAGAATATATTTTTTTAGTTAATTTCACCAATAACAACAACAGGTGGACTTAATGCTAGCAACATTCACTACCTTCTCCTGTAGACCATACAGGAAGTTTGTTTTTAACAGTAAGAATGTGGAAG
Organism: Glyphodes pyloalis; assembly: GCA_037074685.1. Lineage (NCBI taxonomy): Eukaryota > Metazoa > Arthropoda > Insecta > Lepidoptera > Crambidae > Glyphodes > Glyphodes pyloalis. Next base: position 5,491,997 of record JAYKKO010000011.1, read on the forward strand.
TAAAAAAACATGATTTTCAGTTCTGAGTATTTTCAATCATGTCAAATAAAGAAGATAAATCAAGTTAAGGTGTGAACCTAACAAGTAAAGAGACAAATCTAAACTATTTTGATGTATAATAAATACAGGCTTATTTTTAGTTTTAAATTAATTCTTCGAAAAACCACAACCGCAACATTAAAATTCTTCGACAGGTTTAAACTATACCCGCGGACATCATTTGCGTTGGGAATACGAAAAATGGTACACTCGAATTTTAATTAATTACACCTAGTAGCGGTATCGTCGCGGTTAGTTAGTGCAACCAAATTGTGATGTAGATATATTCGGTTCAGTGACGTGAGGTGGTGCGTACGTTTGCAGCCGGTCACCTTGCAATAAGGTATGGTGGTCGCGTGCGCTGCAGGGCGAGAGTGGGCGACCTCATATAGCTTGCGCGGGAGGCATTTCCTTTATTTGCTAGTTGTCCGCCGGGTGGTAGTGACGTGTGGATACAGGACATCATGCGTACATTACTGGTGAGTACTCAGTGACGTGCCCTTCCAAGGGCGATTACATCATGCGAACATTTCTCATTTATTTACTTCGTTCGAGCTTTTAATTTTTTTGTAATACAGGATACGCGTTCGGCTGCAAAATTGATCCAGATATTAAAGTTAACAAATATCTTTTAAAATATCACTCTTTCGTGTAGGCAATTAATTTCTAATTTCTAAATACAACTTTAGATATTTATAGCCCAAATATTATTGTTCATGAGAAAAGTCCTAAATTTATTTGTCGATTTTTGTGTGCGATTTTGGAACTCCAAATCTGCATTTTTGATTTGACTGCTATTGTGAAATTTAAATAACTGCTCTTCACTAGACTGATCTAAAGAAACGTTTCAAAATAAACGAGGCACATTCTTAGGCGTGGCCTTAAATTCCTAACTATTACGCGAAAGCAGTGCATTTGTTAGTATGCAGATATTTTCTTAAGGACACAAGTCTGTGAAAGTAGGACCACTTAGTCATGTAATACACAAATTGCTAGTTTTAGATGGAACGATAAGCTTAGGAGCTGACGTGAATTATCATTGCTTATATCATCTATTAAGTGTTGCAGTAAATGGAATCAGGTCGACACTGATACTTATATTACCTACCAGTGCTCACAATAAAGATATTGAGTTCGCACGTTAACCTTGGCGGTGGTCGTGAGCAAGCAAGTTCTTTCAGCTCGGACACAAATCTCGTTACCCGATAACCTTTCGACACAAAAATATTGCCCTTCTTAATACACAAGGCGGAACTAATTGTTTAGTGTGAACGCATTATTTGGCAAGCGACCTGTTGTCATATTAACCACCAAATTACGTAAAGCACGCAACTTTTACTAGAGTAGTTGTTATTCTACACAGCTATTACTGACTCGCTGAACTGGATAGATATAAAAGTGGCAGCATAACTTGTTATAGATATTTCTACAGTGAATAGTATGAGTAAAAAGCTGAGATTTGAAACTCGGCTACCTTACCGGTCTTACTCGGTCAATGATCATAGTTAATAATTCTAAATTCCGCAACAACAAATTGGTAATTGTGAGAATGAAATAACTACCATAGTTTGTTGCGACAGTTAATAAAATTTATGACCCTTCTAGTCTGGATAAACAAGGAAGAAAACAAACTCAATCAAATAATTCGAATAAAAAGGAATGCCCAAATTTAAATCAGCGTATTATGCCGGGTTTTGTCACGCGTTTGGATTTAGTGTGATGAACTATATCATAGGCCATTTTGTGTGATCATCATAAAATAATCCAATCAATATACTTATTATTTTTTTTATATCTGCACTCAGAACTATATGACAATGTTACGAACAAATCTGTAAACGACTATTATCGATTAATGTTAATGCATTGTGCATTACTTGCTAGTGCATTACTTGCTAGTGCATTGTATTCTATTTCACACTTTCATTGAACAGTGTAAAGGTAGGTAGGTATATGTTGCGACGAGCAAAGTCAACTTTATTTTGATGTACTCTGTCTATGAATATATTTATCGGACAGGACCGTCAAAATATATTCTTTACCTCAGATTGACGGCGTGTGATTTTCATCTTCTACAGTAAAAGTGGAACTTCAACGCACACCAATGCTCTAAATATATTTTTTCTTATTTTTTATAGAATAGACCAGAACCTAGCGTTGTAGGCCAGTATATTTACTCGTTTAGGTAGGTACTATGCTTCATCTATTTGAAGCAGGATTCTTGGCACTTATTAGAAAGTAGCACTGTTCTATCTGTAGTTACGTATCTGTATCGGGTGGAAAACGAGGGAAAATTTTGCAGACGTTGTTAATGTTTATTATTCGCTCACATTTTCGAATACAAAGTAAAAGTAGAAGAATGTCAAAATATTTCTTTTAATTGAAATGTTTTTTATTTCTGAAAAACCAATTTCATTGAATGTTTTGTTCCATCTAGTTGTGTTTTAAAAGTTTCTTTCTAATAAGATCATAAATTGAATGCTTGAAGAGCAATGAACCTTAATTGTAATTTATCTTTGTTTCGTAGTATAAAATTTTTGAACAATATACCTACTCGTAATTTTTTTGTATTATTTTAAAGTTTTTATTTAAAAACTTATTGAAATATCCGCACACTAAATAATGATCTAATAACGTTTAATTTACGTGCTGATTTGAGATACCTACTAAGAAATTTGTTTTAAATTTTACGAGCAACAGAAATTTTGAGATATTTTTTCTCGTAATATAGGACTGTGAAAGGATTTCATTTAACTATTTTTATTTCTTTATAGTGCTGACTATAGGATATCATGGGAGAACAATCTTCAACTAAATACAATAATCTGGTTTTACCATAAAACAAGTGGGATCCACAACAAGATTATGTTATTAGAAGTTGAATGACATAATAGTGCATTAATGTTCTGTCTTATGAGATGAACTCGTCATCATTTACATATCTACTTACGTTTGATGTTTTCATGCTGTCATCTACTTACCTTCTTATTTTATATTTTAATTTCAGAAAAATACACTGAATTCTGAATTAGTTTTTAATTACTTCAGACTGACATGGTCATACATAATTTGTATGTGCGTGTTAAGAGAATTGAAGGATAAAACTGATATAATATTATAGATATTAATAACAATTTAAGACACGATTTAATGAATGAAACGAAACACGACACAGCCAAACTTAGATAAGACGCCTTTGGAAGATTCATTTAATTAATAATTATAAGTACATATTTTTAAATATGTTGGTTTCTTTTCTTTTCTATCTCTTGGCTTAAGGAGTTTTTTATAAGCACAATTGGTTCAATGTTTGAGTGTAATTTTTAAATATTAGAAACAAAAAAAAATATGTCCCCTTGCGGTGCGGGAATCGAACCCACGATAATATTTAATGCGGGGTAAATTACTCTAAAAATAAAAATCGATGTAATTTTTAAACTTAATTTGGATGAATTTTGTTTATCTAAGCAGACAATAACGTGAATGAATAGAATAATCTAATAATATGTTAAAAATTTGCCGCGTCAATCATTTATCACCTCCCAGTATGCTTCAAGTAGGTAATTAATTATCATCTCCACCTTCACAACCTGCAGTCCTTAGTTGTAACCTTAACACAGATCACATATAACCTAACACTCCTACGTTACATTTAAAACTGAACGATTCCCCTACAAATGCTTAATAAATTTTAAATCTTTGAAATCACATTAAATAGTCAACTCAATTACGCTTTATGCCCTACCTTAAGCTTTATTAAAATTAACTACCTACATACGTAGGTATACAATAATAATAATAATATTTTTTTTATCAAATTAGATTTAGATATATGTCTATGACAGTTAGAATAGATTAAGTATAATAATCAAAACCTAAAAATGGAACTTCATTTATATTTTTATTTCTTAATAACTCGTGTATACTTTTATATGGATCAATACTAGTTTTTACTTTTACAAAGCCCAGCTTAACATACAGATAGACAGCTGTAACAGTAAAAGGCATATTGAGAAATTTCAACCATACGAAAGTAATGATTACGACATCCTAGTTATGTTCACTTACTTAAGAAAGCCAAATGTTACCTATGCATTTTAATTGTTAGTTTTTTCTACAAAACTGCATTGCGTATTGGATTGTTAAAAATATATATTAGTAAACCGTATGCTATTAAAAGTATTTTTAGGTTTGAATCGTGTTTTTACATTAATGTTTTGGACAAGTGTCGTGAGTCTTGAAGAGGATGATGCTGCTATACATACATATTAATGCCTTAATGCATTTATCGTATAAACGCATAACTTGATAAATGAAAAAGCCGAGTACATTGCTGTTACCTGACCTATGTTCTCAACTCATACAAAAGACTTCAACGATGTATCGCCATTGCAGGTTGCACGACGTGCCCACGCTTGCGCCTACAAACTTATTGTCGACTGATAAACTCATCTTGCGAAACGTATACTGGCAATCCCGGTTTGTTACTCAGCGCAGAACTGAAACATAAACGATAGCAGTTGGGCGTAGCGTAGCCATTTTTGAGAAATACGATACCGAAAGTATTTTATAATTATTTATTTAGTTAGGTAATTTATTCTCTCTTGTATGATACAGCATTTTAAATTTCAAGTTTTCCAAGACTCCGCGATGTCTAACTTATGTTCACTAAGAGACAAAGTACTTACCTGAATTAGCCATGATTTAGAATGGTATCAAACAAAAAAATATATTGTAAAATAGAAGATGTTTTGGACGTTGTGCATTCTAGAGTTAGCTTCATTGTACTTACCTATTTATATAAAAAATAAATAACAACAGTTATTATCAAGATCATTGTTGGTTCTTCTCGATAAAATCAGTCTTTCGATCACAGAAGTAGATTAATGTCAATTTGATTAACATAAATACTTTTTTATTTTGCATGAATAAATATCTCTCTCACTCTCTCTCCCTCTTCAACGAAAATTTTAACAATAAATTAGTTTAGCAATTCATTTAAAAACGGCAGGTACATACGTACAAGCCAAAAACTTTCACGTCAAGTGCTTATTATAAGTATTCAAAGATATAAGCATTTATACCATTTTCATCACTAGAACGTAATAATGTATAAGGTATTAAGTCGCATAAGAGCAGTAATGCATAAGAGTAGGTTACGGATACCCCGCGTGTCGATAATGATTGTACATACTCATCTATACTAATTAACTGCTATTACTTGGATTATATCACATAGTAGACAACTTAAAGAAAGGAGGAGGTTAGTAGGTAACAATGAAACCAGTCGATCGGTGCTACCGGTAGGTAACTCCAAATCATTAAAGTCTTATTAGAACTCTTTTATCATCATGTACCTAATTTGAAAATCACCTGTAGGTACACCATTTCTTGGTAATTTTTTTTACCACATTTAGCAATCGACAATCACTTGGAGCAACAACGACCAACCTACTGTGCCTACTCTGATTTGTAATGAGATGGATTAGATGGATAAAATTGGACTAGAACTAACAATGATAAGTACATAAAGGGCAATAAAAATTGTGTCGTATCCTTATGCAATCATAGTTCAATTAATTGTCAAATTGCCACTCGACCACCTTATTGGTGATGGGACAGAAAGTTTTATAATTAATAGGTATAACAAATTCAGGCAAAAGCGAAAGCGACAGTGATAAAGCGATTCCGAAATAATAATATTTAAGAAGTTCATCATTTATTTCTAAGTATATCGACTGTGTTCTGATGAGTTCCTATTACGAAATCATTTACGGTTCACGTCTAACGCTTCCGGAGCTTCACGCCTGCTAATGACTCGGAAACTGGTGCGGAAGGCATCGTGAGAAGTCAATGTCTATCAGGTTATTGTACCTGTCAACAAAGTTGATGAAAAAATTGACATCTGTTCATCAAGTCAGCTGTTGCATATCAGCTCGTGGCTACTATCCTAAGTATACCTTAATTTTACGAATTTTCTATTATGCGTGGGCATTTCGGTTATGTTATAGTCAGTACAGTCAGGACATCAATCGGACAGCACCTGGTCCAAGCATAGAGCTGTTGTTGAATGCAATTTCTAAAAAAAAAGGAAAATCATCTCCTTTCTTACACACACACACACACATTTTTATTAAAATAGGAAGTTATTGCTAGTGCACTATTTTTTTTAATTTGCTCAGATGTCAAGGCGTTCGTGGTTCTGTTGTTTTCAAACATTTCTGCAACGTATCAGACCGACTAGAATGTGGTGGTCAAGGCCATACGGCAGACGGGACAAACTGTTTTAAATAGCAGAAAAATTCGTCATCTCATGCCCGGTTAAATATTTTACTTTTGATTCGTAATGTGAATGACATGACCTTATTTATTTGTCGTACGCTCTTAAGGCCCCGAAATTTAGGTCGCGGACAGTACGATTGCGGAGTTATGGTCGCGTTAATATCGATAATTTACTGCATGATGCGTCGTTGATGGATTGGTCGCCGGTTGCAACTGCCACTTGTATTGACGAAAAAGTTGAAAGGTTTAACAAGCTTGTCTTACAGTTGTTCGATGTACATGCACCTCTGCACACAGTTCGGATCAAGCGACCACCTGCTCCTTGGCTGACACGGGGGATTCGTATGGCAATGAGAAGACGAAACAAAGCCTTTCGACTTTTTAAGAAGGATCGAACTGAAGAACATTGGTCACTGTACAAGACCGCGAGGAATCGCTGCAATCAGATGATACGAGTAGCCAAACGACGCTTTATTCATGATCGTATTTCACTTTCTTCTGCTCCCAATATCTGGAAATTTCTGAAATCTCTGGGAATATGTGGAACTAAATCAAGTAACATTCCTATCTCACTTAGTCTCAATGAAATTAACCTTCACTTTTCTAATGTTCCACCCCTTAGTCCACACATTAAATCCAATACGCTGTCCAAAATTTCACCTGTTACTCTTTCTGTCACTGACCCTTTTACTTTTTCCTCCGTCTCTCAGGACGAGTTAAAGAGAACGATACTTTCCATTACATCTAAGGCTACTGGAGTCGATGGTATTGGTCGCCTCATGATTGTTCCTTTATTAGAACAATTGTTGCCAGTAATATCACACTTGATAAATTTCTCCCTCGACTCCGGTAATTTCCCTGATTTATGGGGCAGGGCGTTGGTTCATCCGCTTCCCAAAGTTCCTAATCCCACCCACTTCCGACCTATTTCAATACTACCTTTCCTTTCCAAAGTAACCGAAGCCTGTGTTTTGAAGCAACTCTCCTCACACTTAAATGCTAATAATCTGCTCAATTCACTACAGTCCGGTTTTAGGCCCGCTCATAGCACTACTACTCCACTCGTCAAAGTAATTGACGACATACGAGAGGCTATGGATAGTACTAAGCTCACCATTCTCGTCCTGATTGACTTCTCTAATGCATTTAACACCGTTGATCATGATCTTCTTCTTGCTATCTTATCTTCACTAAATTTATCACCTCTTGTTCTGAATTGGATGTCCTCTTATCTTCGCGGCCGTCAGCAATCCGTCTCTACCCAATTTGCTACCTCGGATTGGGTTGAGTTATCTACTGGGGTACCCCAAGGTGGTATTCTTTCGCCCATCCTTTTTTCAGTATTTATAAACCTAATTTCCAATATTCTTGACTGCTCGTATCATCTGTACGCTGATGATTTACAACTTTATACCAGTGCAAAGGTGGGTGAGTTAACTTCGGCCATCTGCAAGTTGAACGCTAATCTGGATCGCATTCGTAGCTGGTCTCATGATTTTGGTGTTTCTGTTAACCCTGCTAAGTGTCAGGCTATTATCGTTGGCAGCTCCAGACTACTGGCCAAACTTCACGTGCCCGACCTAGAAACAATAAAATTTGATGGAACACCTTACTGTGAGTCCGTGAAAAATCTTGGACTTCATTTAGACTCCACTCTAAGCTGGTCTGTTCATGTCACTGAGGTTAGTCGCAAGGTGGTGGCTTGTCTGAGGAGCCTCTATCACTTAAAATTCTTTCTACCTTTCACTACTTAGCTTATGCTTGTGTACACTCTAATCTTACCCATCATCCACTACGCAGACGCATGCTATCCTGATCTCTCTGAAACCCTAATGAAAAAACTTGATCGTCTTCAAAACAACTGCATCAGATTTGTCTTTGGGCTCCGTAAGTATGATCACATTTCTAATTTTCGCAACCAACTTAAATGGCTTCCGTTACGTCAACGTAGAAATACCAGGATACTCTGCCTGCTCTTCAATATTCTTCACAATCCATTGTCCCCATCCTATCTAACAAAACAATTTCAATATCTCAGTCAATCTCATGACCGATCTCTTCGCTCCTCAGACAACCTAAGCTTAAACATTCCTCGACATCAAAGTGACTTCTTCTCTAAGTCTTTCACTGTGCAAGCCGCTCGGCTTTGGAACGCTCTGCCCGCTGATATCCGACAATCCCTGACTAAGGGAATTTTTAAAAATAAAGTTCGTGAATACTTCTTCTCTCTCGCTAACAAGTAGGTAATGATAGTCATGAATTTGTCAATTGCTGAACCAATTTATTTATCTTCTGAATTTATAGTTATGTAGATATTTGTTTTTATATATAAATTATTAATATTATGTAAATCTAAGTATACCTTCATATTTTATAATATATAATTAATTTATATAGTATGTGTATTATTATCGTATATTTAAAAGATGCCGTAATGTTATTTTTAATGCTTAATTTATTGTTGTTTAAAATGATATCTTTTTTTTTTCTCCCATGTTACCGCACCCATATACAAACTATCTGCATGACCCAAGGGTTGACTGGTAGAGAATGCCCCTAGCATTAAGTCCACCTGTTGTACCTATTTGTGCAATAAAGTTTTTAAATAAATAAAATAAATAAATAAAAATGACTATCCATTTTTCTCCAACCGACTACGAGTCGTTAACACCGTTCCGTAATACACTTTCCATATCAGCTTTCATCAGTAGTCCGTCGGTCATTTTTAGCTTACCTACGCCTTGTTTAATTTGTAACTATCCGTAACTAGAACGGATCGTTTTTCAAAATGTATGATGCTGCTGCATGCTAAGAGTAGGAGCAGATATATTTGTCGGCGTATGAAAACTCCCTACTAGGATGAAAATAACCTGAACAACGCAAAATTCCTACTACTACCCACTTAGGTATATGATGAGCAATTTTAAAAAGAAAACAAACAATAAGACGCTCACTAAACAATAAGGTGTAGACTCCTACGCGAATCATGTTGCCTTCCCAAAGTTGTACCTACCTTATATAGCGCTTTTTACAAGATAATGTTCACTTATAAATTATTGAGTCTACATACCAACACAGTAGATATGTTTTGTAAAATGAAAATCTTGAGTGAATGTAGGTACTCTACTGATATTACATCTGTAGCTAACGCATACGTTATCAGAGCAGACAAACAATGGGTGTCATGTTATTTTATCGATGAAAGGTTGCCTCTCAAAACCCGACCTTGAATGATCGGCGGAAGCGAGCTCACTCCAGCACGGTCCATATTCCTTTCAGATCAGAAAGAATGCAATAATGGCAGACTCATTATTAAGAAACCGGAAGACACTTAAAAATAGGTATTACCTGATTAATAGTCATGTGCAAGAATGTGACTTTGTATTGAAATTATTCCTGGTTTTAAGAGTAGGTAGGTAGGTATGGCTCACAACGGTACGATAAAAACGCATTTTTTTTAAATACCATTACCTACGCCTAGGTTCCTACCTAAATTGAATAAGTTGGTTATGTAGCCACTAATCCTATTAACTGATTTGTAAAGCCCATTTTTCCTTTTTATTTTCATAAAATATTTTTATAATTTAATAGCGTCTAAATAATCAATGATTATTGATGAATGATTATTGATTATTGATTAATTAGACGCTATTGAATTATAAAAATATTTTATGAAAATAAAAAGGAAAAATGGGCTTTACAAATTAGTTAATTATAATTAGCACTTCAAAAATTAATGATTCTCAAAAGAATTCTTTGATTGATAATTTTCCCAATTTTCCCATTTTGGGTTTTAGCCATATCTGGATATAGATGCACTCTACAAGTAACAAAGAAATGAACATACTTACCTACCTACATAATAATGTACCTACTCTCGAAATAATCTAGTCTTAAGTCAGAGTTGCATCGGCCTAACCTTAGCTGACAAATACCTGCAATCATATCAGTTGGTCGATATTCATATGTGCCTTGACTATATAGATAGCTATTTATGAGTCCAGTTTCCAGACTCTAAACAAAATCTGCAGAGTGGACTATCTGTGACATGTTTGTACTTGAAAAGCTTAATTGAAGAGGTAAACTAGAGGATGTATGATACTTAACGAAGGGCAGTATGTGTATGTATGTTTATTCGTATTTTTGGCAACTTCCCTAGATCAATGCGTCAAAAGGAAACGAGCAGAACATTCAACATAAACAGGGGCATTAATAGCGTTACGACACGCAAATCGATTTCCGAAAGTGGAGTAGGTAGGAACACCACTTGCTCTGGTTGCGACAATATCTCAGCCAACTAAAGTTACTCGACTTCTAGTAGGTAGGTAAGGCAATTTCTCAATCCATATCGTAAAACTATACGAGCAATGTTAAGTAATTATTTAAACGAATGGTTGACCAAAATTACTCAGTCGTTAATAAAGCAGCAGCGGGTACAAAATATTGCACAATTGTTTCCACTAGATAATCCACACAATGATGCGACCTAAGGAATTGGTCATATGGAATTTGGTATCTGCCTATGCAAAACGCTAACTTTCTTAGAAAGTTCAATTTTACTAATTAATTGTTCAAAAATCGCCCATTACACTATGAATCTAAGACGGGTAATCTCCGCGTTAAAGTTACTCACGTCTACACTTAAATAATACCTACTAGCTGCCCTCCGCTACTTCGCGCTTTTGCGATCCCGGTATATTAAGTTTTCTTTTTTTCATACAATACTTGTCCTAACACAAAAAAAAAGTAGACTACATAAGTGCGCCCTATTCTCTGCCAAATAAACTCATTCGTTTATTTCGAATCTTCAGGCAATCATGAACAATAGTCTAAGTAGAACGAATACCAACATAATTCTAAGCAGTGAAACTCGTGTAATTGGTTATCCATCCGCAAATTTGCATGCGTGTACCCGATGTTACTCTATTATCACATTAGCAGACAACTGTTTACTTCCTATTATGAACTAATTTACCCTATCCAAATAATAATTTGCAGGTGATTGCGTCATAAGTTTCCTAAGACCTAAGTATGATGCATTTTTAAATCTAGGCAAAATATAATTATGTATGTGTAAGTAATGCCGTTTGTAAAGCAGGCATTGTGTGTTTTATATCATACAGACTTAATATGAATTCAAATTCAATATTCTTTTATTCATGTAAATTACACCAGTAATATTTATGAAACGTCTATATAATGCAATTAATAGGTCCGCCCATATATCTATTTCTTATTATTACCTATCTAATATTCAACATGGTGTAATATGATATTAAAATTCATCATATCAGCTAGTGTAATAGATTCAATGGCATTATTATAATGGTACAATAGATTGGAAGGCAGGGCGCGATTTGTATCAGTTCAATATCGAGTCAAGTGTTGTGCTGCTTTAGTACAGCAAACAAGGTCCACGACTCTCGAAAGTATGTCGGATCGTTGCGTGGCCACCCGCCGGCATTCCGCCTACCAAATCGAGCTTAACATACGTTCTCATAAAAACCATCATTTAGGTAACCACTTTTCTGAAATTAATTGCATTGCCAAAACTACATTCAATACATCGATATACGAAAATGCGTCCCGCGGCCCACGAATTGAAAAGTCCATCCCACGTATAGGGACCACCGGGACAAGGCGACTTAAAAAAACAGTGATCGGTTCTTCTTCTACCGGCCTACTCCCATTTCTAATTGGCGTCTGCTCTCCTTACTTTTTTCCCTATCTAACCAACCATATATTGAATAAACAAACTAGGTACATTGAAAACGAAAATTCATCGATTTCAATAACATCTAGTTGAAAGATCAGTACGCGTAATGTGTAATGGGTTCGAATCCCACACACGCGAGACAAACGTTACCATCTACCTACTTATGGAAATATACTTTGTTCCAGATATGTATGCTGTGTGCAGTCACAGCCTATGCACAACAATATGACTCACCGATACCACCAAGACTACAGATTCCTGGAGCAATCCAACTTGGAGGGCCTCCAACCAGAGGCGGCTTCCGACAAGGAAGATTGAATAGTGCGCCCATCCCTGGAGCGTTGCCTCGAGGCAGAAGACCAGGACTCGCCAGACCATCATTTAAATCGGTCGATGCCTCACCACGCCCGAGCCTACAATCAATTGAAGAGCCTGCCAAACCGGTCACGGAAGAGCCAGAAGACGATTTCGAAATCAACACTCCCACGGCCTTCTCACCAAACATTTTCTCAACACCGGAACCGCAGCAAAATGACTTTTTCGATATCATTACAACAACGTCCCAACCGAAACCACCGATTATTTTCAATCAGTCTCCATTCCAGCAGTCCACGCCATCCGCGTTGAAGCCTGAGCCTATTCGGCCTACTCAGTATAGACCATTGATTGCCCCGCAATTCAGCCCCATCAGGAATGAACCAAAGCCGCAGCCAATTAGACTACAACCGCTCTCGAGCAGGCCCCAAAGACCAGTATTCAGACCAGAGCCTAAGCCCTTCATTGAAGAAGAAGACGCTCCCGTCCAACCCGTCAGGCAATACTCTCGCCCACAACAAGAATCCATCAACCGCGCCCCCGTCAAGAGCGTACCACAACAGAAATACAGTCCATCTCACAACAGAGAGAAGAAGCCAGTTGCGCAAATCATCCGCAAATACAGAGAAGAAAATGAAGATGGAAGTATCACATGGGGTTTTGAAAACGACGACGGCTCATTCAAGGAAGAAATTATTGGTATCGATTGTATTACGCGCGGTAAATACGGCTATGTCGACCCCGATGGTCTAAAGCGGGAATACAACTATGAAACCGGTATTGCGTGCGATAAAACAAAAAATGAACAAGAAGAAAAAGGTTTTATAGATTACCAAGAAAATAAAGCTGTACTGCCTAATGGCATCACAATTGATCTCAATGCCATGGGTAAAAAATCTAGGAGGCCATTCAGATCACCTGTAAATCACTAGTTTAAGTGTAATGTATTTATTTTAGGGAAATATAATTAAAATAAGGACATTCCTGTTGTCTTGTCATGCAAGTCATCTATTTTCTGTGACAAATATTTTGGATCTTAGGATTAAAATTGTGCCTTGACAAGAAAAGTAAAATAAAAATAATAAAAAACTTCCACTGTCTTTTTATTTATTTGTTAAAATGTATGACGGTAGAATTTCACATTCACAATTACTTCATAGACACACCTTATGGGAATTTAACACACATAAGAAAAATCAGGGATTCCACTCATAATTAAAAAGTAATTGTCATCAGTGCACAATCAAACCTCTTTACTCCACCCAATATATTCTTATCATAGTCTGATACTTTTAACAATTAAAATCTTTTAATAATATAAGAATCTTAGATAACTATTACTAATAAGGTCGATTATTCATATAAGGCTGAGGCCGTCTCATAGGAGGAGGCATTCTGTTTGGTGGGGTAATTGAGATGTCCAAATAATACCCTATCTGAAACTTAACCTGGGACAAGGTTTTATTATCATCGCCACCCCTTTGCCCGGAGCATGTTACTCCTATTTCCCTCATACGGTAGGTGGGTGATCTGATGTCTGGATAGACAATAGCAAAATCAAAATATGTTCCTTTACGTCTTGTCTCAGGGTTCACTTCTTTGACAAGACCAGTAAGTTCCCGAAGTGTGGCATCCATCCAGGTGTATATTTGTAGTTCATTCTGTGGTACATTGCCCCGGGCATAATCCCCTGGAGAGTTGTGGCGACCGGTGGAACAAAATACTCTAAGTAATAGTGGGCATGTCTGAAAATAATAATGTACAGTTAATTTATATTACAACTGAAATTTAAAAATTGTTTTAGCTTCTTTCAATTTAAAAATAAATTATTTCATAGTTGTATGACAAGACCATCATGCTCGACTGCTTTTGAAATTTTTGAATTAAACATTGGTCATGGATACTAGTTATCTAGATGGTTAAAACACAATATATGGTTAAGACTACCATCTGTATATGGTTTCCCCAGATTTATCCTTGTCTTGGGCATCCAAGGCACGTCCAGGTAGTGTTTAAATGAAATACAGACATTCGTCTGGATGACATACAGACATTTAATCAACTTTATTTATGATTATGCCAAAAAAAAGTGTTTCTTATTACTTTATTTCCAGAAAACTTCTTTGATAATATTACCATTCTATAATTGAGATTGGAATTTAACTTTTCATTTGCATGACTATGTTGTAATTGTTTTTGCAAAATTAAAAATGTTTTATGAAAAAATTAATACTTTTTTTTTATGTGCAACCGGGTGTGATTTCTTGTTATCTTTAGCTAATTCATTTTGGGCTTATGAGGTGAGGAGGTAAATTACGGAATTTAGGTAAAAGCAGGCCTACATAATATGGTCAAAGTCTAATAGAAGTGCCCTAGCTTTTGCTCTCAAGCCTTGCCGAAATAAATTTAGTAATTAATGGCTAGCTAATATCAAAATATTTAGACCCACACCTTGAACCGGGTTAAATTTTAAACTGGAAAACATTAACATCTTATAATCCAAGAACAAACAAATTTTAGGTTAGAATATTAAAGGCACCGAAAACACGCCATATCCAATCGCAAGGTACAAGAGAAGAATGTAGGAGTTAAGTTGATATTATTATTTTATCTATGTACCTTTTCTCTATCCACAGGTTTTTCATTAGTTTTTGCTTCATCAATAACCATGGACTCCAAGCCCGCCATTTTCATACTATTAGTAATTTATTGAACGCTAAGCTGTGAAAATTGTTAAAAACCTTGTTTGAACGTTAATTAATCATTTGGCACGACACAGTGATCTTGTAATTTCGAATTATCAACCGGAAAATCAAATCCACCCACATACAATTCAACAAAAGAAAGACCACAGAGCTAAAGGAGCAAAACGAATGAATGAAATAATCAGGGTTGCCAAAGCCAATTCATCCAAATCCCCAAAAATCCTGATCGAATTCCCCAAATTTGGGGATAAAAATCTGCTGATTCCCCACAAATTCCCTCAAAAGTTTTTTTTTATAAAATGCTCGTAAAATCGCTACTTTGACAGAAACAAACACAGCTTTTTAAAACTTGGATCTACTAATTAATTACAAACAACAACGAAAGAAGCCAATGCATGCATTACATGTTCAATCATTCATTTATCAGTCACAAAACAAAACATTTAATAAAGAAGAAAAGGAAGGGATGTGCCGTCATATCATAAGTACTTGAGCATACTTAATGATTAAAAAAAATGTTGTTATCCCTACTAATATTTTAAATGCGAAAGTAACTCTGTCTGTCTGTCTGACTGTTACGCTTTCCCGCTTAAACCTCTCACCGATTTTGATGAAATAATAAATGACGAATTATTTTCCGATGAGAATATGATGTCAAAATCCCCGCATTTTCCCCACATAATGCCAATTCCCAATAAATCCCCAACCATCTTGAGATTCCCCGCAGTTTGGGGAATTCCCCACAGATTGGCCACCCTGGAAATAATGAATGATTACGGATCCTTTTTTTTTTTTTCTAAAGGACATGTGATGATGGCCTTAAAGAAACAATAATTTTTATGGCGGCTTTAGAAGTTGTATTATTTCAATTTTTTTTTATTTCCCTTATTATAAAAGACTGGGAATGTATTTAAGACACTACACTCTACCTATGTACTATCCTTTTTCAATTTTTAGGTTTCATATTATTCGCCAAGAATTTAAAATTTGATATGTTATTATAAATTTTAAGACTTTCGCGTTCCATTTTAAACATTTAAAATAATTTAAGCAGTAAGTAGTTTGTATTAACTACTAAATAAAAATGGTGTCGCGTTTTGTCCCGTTAAATTATTTTAAATGATATGTTATTAGCTCCATGCTTTCCATTCCTTCTCGATATTACAAAAAATATACACAATGGCAATTATTCTAAATGCGGCCCATGCTTTGGTAGGTTTCAGTGTATCTATGATATGCCACGCTGCCTGGTACCTAATGTTCCGTCTCTGCTTTAGTATTAGCTGATGTCTATGAGTTATACACCTTATGTTCCACTATCCTCTATTTATCTTAACCTAGAGGCCTAGCATGTGCAATACGTCAAATTTATTGCATGAGCCGACTAAAGTTTCGATAGTGTTGATTGTCTCATAGCCATGGACTTAATATAGTTTATTATATTAAGTCCATGCTAATAGCACACCGGACTCGTTTTTCAGCCAATCAGCATCTGTCGCACTGACTACAATCGATTTTGACGTGTGTGAAGAGCGCGATAAAATTTAGTCGCGTGGCGCATGCTAGCCCTATTAAACTATGCTCTTTTTAAAAAGAAAGAAAACTTTTGACAGCACCGTTTGACACTTAAGAAAAAAAATTGATCGATTAGTCAAAACGTCACAAATTTAATAATATTTTTAGCAATAACATTCAGTAATTTTTTTGACTCTTTAATTGTAATTAAAACTCTAAGTGCGCTTTTAGGAATCTTAAACAATGGCACACAAGGAAGAGGACGAGTCATTTCAGGATGATGTGTACATCAACCCTGAAGACGGTATGCCTAATATTCATCCGAATATCGCCAATTTAGAACAGGAAAGCGATGGTCAGGATGAAGTTGACGACTTCGATGACTTACCAAAGTCTGTCATCGTTACTAATATTCATAGCAACGTTTTCTCTGATGAAAAATTAAAAAACGAAATGGAGGACCTTTTCCGTACGTTTTCGGATAACATAACATTTCAGTGGCTCCGAAGCTTTAGACGTTTGCGTGTCAACTATGATAGTCCTCTGGCAGCGGCAAACGCCCGAGTTCAACTGCACCAGTATCAATTTTACAATTCATGCATTAACTGTTACTTCGCACAACCAGTTACTCCAGTGTCATTTAAAAACCTTAGGCCTCCAGCGCCTGTGAAACAGTTCCTTATTTCACCGCCGTCCAGCCCGCCTATTGGCTGGGAACCGCGCGAAGAAGGAGAGCCCTTAGTAAATCAAGACCTTTTGGCAGCATTAGCCAGTTTAGCTCCAGGAGAGAGTCATGAGCTGCATGCACCAACACCTACTCAGCCAGCAATCATTGTCCACACTGCGTTGTCTGCAGAAGCTAGTGGGAAGGTTGGCTGTTCAATCCCTCATACTCGTTGTCCAGAATATTGATATGTCTTTGTAAGCATTTTAGTGAATTTATAAGTTAGTGTAGAAGAATGGACGCTTTTTATGCTCACATGTCAATTTTAGTGTCCTGTGATGCCAAAGATTAATGTTCACTTTACCAAAAATAGGTGGGGAGTCACAGGCGCAATTTTTAGACATGCATAGATTTGCTAACTAGTTTTTCTTTTAAATTTGAAAGAATAACACTAAAATTGGTGCTATATTTTACCCCAAGAGTAGGGGGAAGTTTAAAACATTGCTTGTTTACATTTTTGTGTTAAGATTTCTAATACGTTTATTTAACTATCCTTACCAATTAAACTAATTTGTCAGAAACAATTTACTAAATTGACAAATTGTAATAAAAATTTAATTAATTTGTACTGATTTTGATATGTTTTTAAATTAAATTGTTCTTACTTTGGACTAATTTTATGGGAAGTCAGCCATACATGCTGTTAGTTATAACTAATAGAGAAGGTCACCATGTTGACACAGTGAATGTTTATATTGTATATATGTCACCGTAAGATTGTAAAAATCGTTTGATTACAATCTATCTCGCGAGATTGTAAACTGTCGACAGATTGAGAACCGTAACATTATGATTGCAATTTAAGGCATTATTTTTCAGTTATGTCAGGATTATTGATTACCTAGTAAATAGTAAATAAATACTTGAAGATTTTTTGATGTGCATTTATTTTATTTAAACGACATCTCTATTTCTTTAAATAAAAGAAATTATTTGAATTGAATTTCATTCCTAACTTTACGGGAACATAGAAAGGCTGGTCGTGATAGGTTGCTCATACAATAAACCAACCAATCAGGAATAGCTTTCAGACAGTTGACAGTTTGACGCCGGACAGATTGTAATTTAACGGTTTCACTTCGATAGATTACAATAAAGCGAAAAATAATCTGTTAAATTGCAATCCCAAGTTACGGTTCACAATCTGTCGACAGTTTACAATCTCGCGAGATAGATTGCAATCCAACGAATTTTACAATCTTACGGTGACATATATACTGAAAGTAATAGCCTGGAATATCATATCTAATTCTGAAAAATGTAAACATAAGTAAATGCATAGGCAAAAGCTAGTTTTCATAAATTATGTCAAAACTTTAATTAATTTATAAAGATTGCAGGTTTTTGTCATGTCTAAGGCAGACTGTTAACTAATTGAACTAATGAATAATGTTTAAAAGAGATTTCAGCTACTTAAAAAAACAAGAAAAAACATTTTGTCTTACGATACTATATTACAATTTGTTGTACTGTTTCACAGTCCATTTAATGGTAATTTTTTTTCGAAAATTGTGTGATTTTTTTTTTTTTTAAATTAAAATAATACCTAAATAAGTTGTAACTAGTGATTGTGAAACAGGGCCTTTATAGTTTTAGTATTTTAATCCAATAGTTAATTAGTTGAACATTGCTATGTTATTTATTATGATTTTTAGAGTTTGCAAAATTAAAATATAGTAGATTTAGAAATTCGTGATATCAAATGTGAATTGATCACAAATTTATTATTATTAAAACATTTGTAAATAATAAATAAATATTTTTGCATTGAGCAAAATTAGTAAGAACTATTAATTAATTTTGTTATAAAAATTTTCAAATAATCTTATTTGCACTGGCCCTTTAAATTATTTGCAGCTTAACCTCTTAGTCCTTAATAATATCAACTTTTATTTAAGTAGCCATATCTGAAAAGGTAATTTCTCGTTATATACCAAGCGGACCAATATCTTTGTTAAAAGTATTTTTTAGATGAGCCACATTATTTATCTTTATCAATCAAATGTACACTAATTTAATGCATTACATACTTGACAAATTAAATTACAGTGGGCTTGTGAAAATAAGACAAATTAAAACTTGCTGTCTGTAGTACAATGCTCAAATTATCTATATACTTACTTACTGATTTCATAGTGACTGATTTCGAAACAGTAAAATAAATGTTATTTATTGAAACTTTTCAATATTCATACCTATAGGGGAAAAAAGTGTTTTTAATTAAGTAGAATATTAGATAACATCTAGTACTAAGTAACTTACATAGACCACAGAGGAAGTCAATAAAGCTTGTTTGAATACGACAACCCCACCACATTTTAGCAAAATGGCTAGAACAACTCCCAGATTTTGGAATCAAAATATTTCCTAAAGTGTTTAAGCATTTTAAGAAATTGTGGCTTGTGAATTAAGATAAATTGTTATAGTAGTTTTTATAAACCATTTATTAGATGCTTGCAAGTCATTGCAAGCTTATTATTGTAATGTAATCTCAATTTACTGTTATGGTACACATTTTTAATTATTATGTTCCTTTTCAATTTTTAGAAAACGTTTAAGATCTCTTTTTGATAAAAACTGTGAATTTTAGTGTATGTACCTGTACTCTATTTATTATTACAATATTACCTAAACTAATAAAACAGCAAGAATAAATAATTAAAATGGCGAGTCAATTTCAACTAAGATAACAAAATACAAAAAGTTATTTTATTTTCAAAACAATATTGCTTGTGGACTGCCATCCGTCCGGAGTTTAAACAGCTATACCTAAGTTTGGAATCCAGCATAACTTAACATAAATATTTTTTACCTCGTTATTAAAATGCCTTCTGAGTCATACTAACTTCAATCCCAATAGATAGCTAAGTAGATGTGTAACGCTTTTGATATTTTGTGGTACTCATCATTACCTACATACGGAATGTCACGTCTTTAGTCTTTAATAGCTAAAAAAACTATATCATTATGTTTTCATCTTTCTTCTCAATGACTAAGTGTTTCAAGACCTTTGCGTTCCATTTTAAACATTTAAAAAAATTATAAGTGTAGATTTGAATTGAGTGTTACTTTGACTACTAATATTATTCATAACAATATGAAGTATTGGTGAAGTTTTACTGAAAAATTGCAACCTGCAGGGGAAGAGGGCGAGTAAGAATAAACGTTCCTCTTAAATGAGTACCTAAATCCTTTTTACTTAGGTTTGATTTTTACTTCGCCTTTTTTGGAACAATTTTCTAGCAAACCTTCACCAATTGTTTTGAAGACTAGCGAACACTCAACTCATATGCGTTCAGTAATTATGTTGTACTACTAACTGTGATTCTTTAGTTTTCTATTTTTTTAAAGTGCCCATTTGCTCTAGTTAATTGAGGTAACTTGTGACATCTAGATTATGATAGATTCGTAAAATTTTATTATACGAGAGAAAAGTATGGCGGTCCTTAGGTACGTTGTATGTTGAGACTTAATGCAATGGTACAGTCAGCATCAGAAGTAGATGATTTATACAAGATATATTTTGAATAAGACTGATCTACGTTTATGAATTCGCAACTGCTTGACATTGTTAGTGGAATATTTTATCAAAGGTGGTGGTTTAACAAATAATAGTTCAACATAACTAAGGCTTAGTTTCACAGCTTAACTTTATCGTTTACTGGCAAGTTGATGGTTCGCAAGTTGCATGAAATGTATGGAAAAACTTTGGCAGCTTTCAAATCTGTTACCGTATAGTTTACAATTAGTGTCGTGTTATCTTTGATGTGTTCGTAATTGTTTTAGGTACAACACCTAATATTCGCGGAATCTCGACGTTGTTTTTAAACGGAAGGTAGAGTTAAATTGGATTCGTGTGACTAGGTTTTTCCTGTATTTAGGCCCTATAACAAATCCTAGTCTCGAAACATTTTATACCAATGTAGTTTAGTTGGTGTCTTACAGCGTATGCTTCCTTCGTACCCAATCTGCGCACAAGTGTACGGTAATGATCAAAATATGAAAAAACCGGTACTATAAACTATACAACTTTGTACATTGCGCGTGGCGTGTGCAACGGGTTTAGGTAGTTATTAAAATAATAGGTAGGTACTACTTACTCACGTTTGGTAGAAACAATAATGTGGTATTGTTTTAATTATCATCTTATTCTGATGCTGTGGTTACCTACTTTAATATAATTACTTTACATTTCTAAAACATGAAGTGCACGTAGTGTTGGCGTTGTCAATATCCAGTTTTCCGTAGGTGCTTGCCATAGTTACTTAGGTAGATACTTTAACCCTAAATTGCTTTATTTTACCTAAAAAAACATTAATTGGAATTCGAGTTTAGAAAAATTATCCACAAGCTCTTATCAGTTTGAATGTCTAAATATGTACTTTAGTATTTAAATTTGAAATCATGTATTCTTTTGTCTGACTTCTGTGAATTGATTGGTGAATTTTAGGCATCGGTACCTAAACTATATACTTAAGAAACGTGTTATGAAATTATACCAATCAGGTATATTTCTAGCAAGAACACCGTTTCAGATAAGAATCATTGATAGCATTAGAAAAAATTCTAATACATTTATATATTTACCTCCCTATTTGTACTCCACTCTATGTTCATTTATGGGTGTAATATTGTGTCGATGTTTTTAATCTCACTGTGATTTAAATTCTTATTGTTTGGTGTAAATATAAATTATATCTATTTGAGTTTTAATTTGTGTTTCCTTATGAAAATGACAAATAGGAGAGGAAATAGTATACTTACTTACCTATACGTCGTAATTTAATTAGTGCCAGAAGCAATTAAAACATCTTATGTCTCAAAATAGCGAAGTTTACAGGATCTACTAGTAAAATAATAACTACCTAATAGCTTAGGCTGGTAGTTTTATGCTGCTGCATTATTTCATAATTAAAAGGAAGTACCCAACTACCTTTATTACGTATTACCTGCTACATAAATACTCATCGTTCATACTTTTAGTTAAACGGCTCATAAAAAAGATAATCGAGGGTCCTTAGTATGTCAAACATGATTAGGACTCTCGCCTATGAGTGACAATCGCTGAGCAATTATTTTGCCGCCTACAACAATTTGCTCTAAAACGTAGTCTGCAAAAATAAGTTATGATTTTGTTCTCAAGAAACGTACTTAGTAGGTGGGCGAGCATTCAGCTTCACCAAACAGTTAATATCGGGGCGATAGTTTCCATATTGTTGTCAACAATATAACTGGTTACTTAAAAGGTCGAAACATAAAAAAAAAATATTTATTTTGCTCCGAATTTATTGCTGTTTTGGATGAATCTAATTAATGAGGGTGTTCACTCATGAAAAATTCCACTAGATGGCGCTACGTAGGCGTGAGTTCCAACTGCTACGTGATTGGTTATAGTTTACATGACATTGACAGGCATAACATAAATGACCAATCACGTAGCAATTGGACCCCATTCCTACGTATCGCCATCTAGTGGATTTTTCATGTGCGAACACCCTCATTGAATACCAAGCTAACTATTTGCTGCTGACTGGCCTTAAGTAGGTACTTAGAGGAGTAAAAGTAGACAAGTATAGCCGAAAGCGTGTCAGGAGATCAAGTTCGGAAAACGACATAATTAGGTATAAATCTCGGATCCGATGACGAATAGCAATTTCAACTAACTCTCATACAATGCGAATGAACTGTTTTCAAAAAAGAAAATATTGTTTATGATTTATGATTGGCTACTTGACAGTGTTAACAATAAAATATGAAAAGTGTTAGATATGTTAGCTTATTATTAGTAAGATAATAATTTTACATTTTTATTTTATAATTAAAAGCATAGTTAGTATTTTAATTTTGCAAAATAAATTTTACTTTTTTTATCTGTGGAACAAAAGAACCGAAACGGAAACCACCATTGCAATTCGGAAATGACAGCTGTCGGCGAAAATAATTTGTTTTAATGTGGCGAAACAATGATTATTTTACCGATTAAATTGAATTATTGTGTCTTTAATCGTATTAAGAATTTATTGAAACATTTTCCGTTTATCTAAATGAAGTCGTTCCTATGCGTATCGGTTCGTTGTCTACAACGTTGACGTCATAATTTCAACAGTGACATGACTTGGCGTTTTTGCGCGCTTTTTAAATGTCTTACACAAAATCTTATTTTTCTCTGGTTATTTACATTTTTTCCAGATAAATCGAATTGCTTGGGATATACTTAAAATGAACGGGCGCACATTTTGCAATACTTTTTCAAAAACTGTCAAGTAGCCAATTGCGTTTTAATTCCCAAAATTTCGATTAATCTTTAAAAACGAAACCTTTCGTTTGTTCGTTGCGTTTTTCGTATCTAGTAGGCATACTGATTACCTACTAGTGTTTTTGGTAATGTGCTTTGTCCATGCCTGCATAAATTGCACAAATAGCAGGATGTAAAAATACGTATTAATCATACCTACTACTATACCTACCTACATAGTTTTGTGGTTCGGATTATAAATATGTAGGTACGGCCAAAGCACGTCAGGCTTAACACTTAAGATTTTACACCGCTCTTATGTCGTGCGCATAAGATCCAATATCGAAGTGCTTACCTTAGGACTTACTTACCTACCTATGAAATTAAAATATTTTAATTGGTATGGTATTTCTTTTATTTTGTACATTTTATACAGAAAATAAATAGGTAGGTAACTGCCACGTTAAAATCTTGTCAGAAACGAAAATTGGGCAGAATAGGCAAATAGAGGTGTGGCAATAAAGCTGGTAAGTACCTACTTCATTATTTTGATAGTAACACCTTCATACTTCGCCAAATATATCACAACAACATTAACCTAATTGAGTTTTACTACATATCTACATATACATACACAACCGTATCAAACCACGTCTAATTACAAAATTAACACTTCAAACTGTATTTTTGTGTTACATCTGTTATCAAGATTTTCTACTCATGTCTTCTAGCGGAACCATTGATTCTGCTGCAGCTTTGTCATCAACAGAATATGTCTTATTAGTCCTCTTTTTCCCTAAACAGCTAGTAAAACAAGTGTCTCCAACACCGAAAGTTTCACCATCTTCTAGTGATTGTGGCATAGGTTGGTCCATAGTCTCTGGCAAAAAGAAGCATAAAAATCCAGAAATAAGAGCGAGAAGACCAAACGTTACTGCTGGTATTTTGGGGTTAAAGGAATCTAGTAAGGTAATCAACGGAGTCAATGCTCCCGAAAGCCTAGCACACATAGAGCCAAGGCCCATTGCAGAATTTCGTACAACTGTTGGGAACAGCTCCGCAGAATAATTGTAAATTATAGCAAAAGATCCTGCTATGAAAGATTTTCCAATGATTACAATCACAGTTGATAGCGTGCTTCCTGCAGCAAGGAATGTAGCTCCTATGCATGCTACTCCACCAACTGTCATCATTGAACTAATGAGTGGTCTCCTGCCCCATTTATCAAGAAGTAAAATAACGGCTGTATAACTTGGAATTTCTACAAAACCTAAAAGTGCTGTTATTAGGTATGGATTGCCTTCTAGTTTTCCAGTACTCAAGGTGAGACCATAATAAGCAATTGAGTTTGCGAACCAACAGAAGCAGACGTTTAGAGTCTTATTTCTCAAATAAGGTGTCTTGAACAGGTCCAGCGTACCCGCTGATGAAGTCTTTTCTGCTCCTTTGGAAACTTCTATTCTTCCTCTAGAAACCATTTCAGCTCTATCAATTGTATCCTCAGATCTGTTACATTTCAATGCTTTTATCACAATATCAACCGATTCTTTGGCGCGGCCTTGAGCCCAGAGCCAACGTGGGGATTCATCCATTATCCAAATATGGGGAATGAGAAGTAAACTATGTAGTCCGTATACTATTTGGAGAAGCTGTCTGTTGTCGATAAGAGCGCCCCAACCGGCTACCAACATGATTCCTCCAGCAAAAGCAGCTTGAAAAGCAACTCCACATGCTGTTCTCATCTTTGAACCTACCAATTCCATGGTTAAAACGAATCCGGGGATGTAGGCACCAGCAGATCCGAAAATTCCGAAAAGGAACCTCACGGCGCAAAAGGACCAAAATTCAGGTACAAAAGCCACAACTACACCAAAAAATAGTTGCAGTACTGCTGACAAGCAGAAAATTATCTTTCGTCCATATTTATCTGCCATGCCACCCAATACAATAGCCCCTGTGAATACGCCGAACATGTAAGAGGTTTGTGCTACAGCACCCATCCAACGCTGATCGCAAACTAGGTTCCATTCTATTGCACGGGATGAGGATCGATACGTAGAATCGAATACCCATTTTGAGCATGATGTCGTAGTCGTCCCGTTATCAGCATACATGAGGCAGTTGTGAAGAGTGCCCGCCGCTGTTTTTGGTATGGCCTCTAATATCTGTGACGAATTCCACGGCGCTGCAGTTTCATTCGTGTCAACGCCATCTATCCAGCACCTGAAAATTTAAATAAATTTCTCATGACTAAGTATTTAAACTTATATAAGAGTAAGTAAGGATCATTTGCACTAACTTGACTTTAACGGTAAATGATTTGACAGCTGACAAAACCATCCTAACCAATAAATTTTAAATCCATCATATCGTCCGGTACTGTTAAAGTTAATTTGTTGCAACTGATCCTAACATTCATCCTTAACTAATTTAGTTTATTGGAAAGTGTTTATATTAGCCTCCTCGTATGTTTTAGTTTTGTTATTATAAAGTGTTATAGGTACGTTTTATATTAATTACGTACGTACTCGTACATACGTGGTTGGTTTCAAGGAGGTAAATTATGGTAGGTAGCCTACAAATTTACTTACTACCTAATATCATGTTCCTAATTAAGGAGGTAAGAATGATAATAGGTAGGTAGAAGTAGCGCAGAAAAAAATACTATGCTGGAAACTTACAGGTAGGTAAATTAGATTCATCTAATAGGTAGGCAGGTTCGTTTCAAATTGATTATCCTATTGCTGCTTAAATGTTTCTTTGCTTTGGTAAATGTTTTGACTAAAAGTGGCGACTCAGAAGAACCAGTCCCAATCAGTAGCCTTACTAATTACTTATGGTAATGGAATAGTTTTATGTCGTCAGAAAGTAGGTACCTACTACCTATGGAACTTTAAAATTGTAGGAGCGCGCCGCAGCGTTAAGACGCGGAACTACCCGATTACAGTTTTCGTTACCTAGTGTTAAGGCTACAAATAGTTCAGTTAATTACCACTAGGTGCAACTACAATTTCGATACTAAGTAGGTATTAATACATTCTTACCATTATTATTTTAACGCAATATTATTTAATTACCTTACGTGGTAGGTACCTGAGGGTAGGTTCAGTTATAGCCAAAAAACAGCTTGTAGTAAATATACCTATCTAAGACTTTAATATGTAGCGGGTAATCTAAAGATTACATTTATAAATTTATTTAAATGACTACCTAATACTGACGGCCTTAGAAAAAAACTACCTTTACATAATATGTATTCTAACTCATATTATGGAAAAGGGGTAACTTTTGAAACTACCTACTAACAGTTGACGGCGATGTGCGTGAGGTGTCATGACCATCACATGTCACAATTGAATAAAAGTATTCAGTGTTAGTTTGTTTCAAGTGAAAGAAATGACAGAAAGACCTAGGTATTATAACCTGCGATTCTAAATACAATCCCTTTTAAAGCATGCTTAGTGTCATGCAATTCAAGTCTAACTTGTTTAAGTAACTCAGTTTTTCTCTTGAAAAGTTTGAGCTGCACTATTGGGTGTCTGCCAGAAGAGAAATAAAACAACATTTGTTTGTTAATAACACTTTATTAAAATAAGTATACACAAACAAAATCTGAGAACATTTAATTGACAGTAACAGTTTTTTTTAATCTAAGTGGTAAGTGCTTGTTTTTATATTCTTGCATCTAAGTATAATTTTCTAACAATATCCAATATCACTAAGCATCTACTTCAGTAGCACATTCGAGTTTGAAAACAATTTGAATCGATCATCTACTTAGGAATTGACTAGTTTCTCTTTCTCTATTGCATCTTACATACATCTATTAAACCTTACCTAAGAAAATAACAAAAACAAATAATTGTATGATAGTTAGGTAGGTAGACCTAAGTGTAGTTAAACTGCAGAAAAAATTGTCTTACATAATTATTCTATGGCAAACGAATACCTTGTGAAAAGTCGTAACCTCCCATCGTTAAATCATAATTTAGATTATAAGAAGTTTTGAAATAGGATCAGTTGAACACACGTATTTTATTCTTTTATCAGAACGAGTTGTTGACTAAGGGTTAGGTGTTCATCCCAATTACGAGGTCATCGGGATCATGGGGTCATGATGGGCAGCTTAAGTCTACCTTTGGGTAGTTAGTTGTGCTGAGGTTACAGATGCTGCAATACAAATATATGTTGGTATTTATATCACTTGAGCCGCCTTCTGAGCTGATTCTGGATGAGCAGGCACCGATGATGAGAAGAGGTCGGGAAGACTTCTCGAACTCAATCCGGACGACAAGCAGAAGAAGATGTTGCGGGAGTCAGAGCCAGGTGGAGGCTTTTGGTTTTTTAAATATTTATTTTATAATCCTATTGGGAAAATATTATTTTACTGCAATATGGACTATGGAAATTAGGTATCTACTAACAAGCATTTTGAAAACTGTGCCTGTACCTACTTATCTATAAAAATTAATTGCCGAAATGTGCGCGTTTAAACTTCAGAAATACTGGACCGAATAGGACATCTAGTGCTGTGTTCGTAACTGTTTGAACAAGGTTTATAAAAAAATAGTTAAAAATTTACCGTGGTCGGAGCGCCGTTGCTCCGGCGGGCTGCTTATTTTTAAGAATCTTAGGTCTTATTCAGTCCATTGAACTTCGTGAATCGTTGAAATGATTCATGTTTATTTTTATTATGGTTCGGTGAGGCTGCCAGAATCGCTCATTATAACAGACTCAAGCTTAAACAATTTGTATTTTTAGAACAGTGCCTATTTACCTACCTGCTACCTATTTACGTCAGCGAATAAGCACTCTTTAGACAACTACATACTCCAATTTGTCAGCTCTGAGACTGATATTCTAATATTTACCAGAAATAATGTGAACCTAACACAATTACGACCCTTTCAATAGCACCTCGAATACAAATACTTCTTTAAACGTTATCAAATCATACAGATCCATCGTTTTGCCGTGCCTATCAAATAACTATTGGGAACGAACGCAGCTGAACAAACGTTATTTATCTGCGTAAACACGATCGGTGCCTACACAAAAACACCTAATGAGTTATACAGGGTCGCTACCAGCTGGTTGCTTGTTAATACACACTGACCTAGTAAACATCTTTCAAACTGCGAACCAGTGACGACTACTCATAAATTACAGTTCATACTACTAAGTACAAATGATTTATCTTAACCCACTTCCGGGTTAGTAGGCGATTGGCACGAAATAAATTCGCCCGAACGTGCGAATTTGCATGCGTTTAAAATACATTCGTGCGAAACGTCCCCTTTCAAAAAAAATATTTTTATACCTACTATTATAAACGCAAAAGTTTGTAAGATTGTGTGGGTGTATTGATGTGAGGATATAGCGTCCATGACTATTAAAAATGTCGAATGTGAAAAACAAAAACTTTACAGAAGAGCGAATCAAAGTGTTAATTGCGCACATCTGTGTAATTTTAGAGTTATGCTTATTATTGGTTTATAACTCTAAAATTTCACGAACCTGCCTAAAATAAGTACAAAGATGTGCGCAATTAACACTTTGATTCGCTCTTCTGTAAAGTTGTTGTTTTTCACCTCCGACATTTTTAATAGTCATGGACGATAAGTGTGTGTGTTACTCTTTCACGCAAAATATACCTACTTAACGGCAGTGAAATAAATTTGGTAGGAAGAGATACCAGATATATATAGAGAATACTTTTATCCCGAAATAACGCGGACGGAGTCGTGGACAAATACTAGTATTTATAATAAAATCGATTGAAGCGGGTTATGTGTGGTTACAAAAAATATTTTATAGTTCGGCCAAAATCTGATGAGATACCTAACAAATAAATGGGTTTTTCACCAATTCGATCTTTTTTGGAAAAGTTATAGTTACTTACATAACAAAATAAAAGTCTTTTTTTTCTGTTAATTAGAAGTTAAGCCAGATTTCGTACTTTAGTTAGTAGGTACAGTCTTAATTACGCTACTAATTAAACTACTGTTTAAGTTAGTAGGTAATACCGTTTGTTATTCACATTTTAATCAATTGAATCACCAACTTTAAGGCGATAACTTACATACCTACGTAACTAAATAACCCTATTCGAAATCACAAGGCACTTGAATGTCATTTATAAAACACTAAAATAAAATAATTACCTACATAGTTGATACGTGTATTGCTGTATCATGTTATTCACTTTACCCAATCATATTATAGTGTCTAATAAACATAATTAACCCTTAAAATACAGATAGAACATCTATTAAAATATTGTGTGGACGGCTTAATGAGAGCTAAGTGAAATACTTATCATTTGAATTCGTTGACAGGAATGTTAAAATTGTAATAGTTAGGTTTGACTCCCTGGCATGACGTTTAAGTGTTCTAACTATTTTAAGTATTCTGCGCTGATGCAGCTCACCCCAGGTAGGGACCTGAGGCCTGACACACATGTATGTTCATTGTATGTGCGTTTGCTACCTTAAATACCTTCATACACCCAACATTATGGTACCAAAACCAACGATGGTTTTGTTTTGTGTATGTGTTGTATGACGATCAACGAATATTCCCATGACATACCTAATAGCGGGGCTATGTCCGAAGTCTGACGTTATTTTGATCGACCGCGCAGAGTGCCAGGATGGAAGTAAGATAAGCAACCTTATCAGAGTTGCAAAGAATTGTACGCTTTGAAATTTCCAGGCCATGTAGTCCTAGCCTATTTCGTGATGATTTCATCTGCCTCTCTAAAAAACAAGATTTCAGGTGTTACCTAAATTTCTTAATTTTGTTCCGATATGCATTTCTGTTGTCCAGATATTCCTCATTCAACCTGTTACCCTTTTTAAAAAGTATAATTTTGATTTAGGCTGCCTTCCTATCTATAGCGTTTCAGCCGCATTTGTGTAGGTATCATATAGTCGACGTATATTATTCTTCACATTGGCTATTTAGGAGATATTCGATTCGTGCATTGTAATTACTAGATCTATGATTATCTAAAAACATCTGATAAACAGTAATGAGTAACATCAGACTTTACTACCTTTTTATTTCCTTTGCATAGAAATTCAAAGTTTCACTTTTAAGTAAAATATATTTTTTTGAGCCATTGAGATAACATAATTAAGAAATCCTACCTCTAAATCACTTTAAGTTTTAAACTATTTCGCACTTAAAAGTAAAAAGTGTATGTAAGTGTAAAAATTCTTAACATTCAATAAATTTTATACTAAACTAAGTAAGTACTTAGTACTCATTATAATAAAGGCACTTGGCAAGGTTATACCTAATACTGCATTTTAGCAATAACAGTCAATAACATTCTAATGAATTGGTACCTAAATGTTGATACCACTCGTCACAGACAGTTGGACTTTCTTGAAACTAAATTCGTAATGTACCTATTACTATTTAAAACTACATACAAGTTAGATGGCATTAAATTAGTTTACTTAAACCCAATTATTTACTTTCTTTGCATTGGCTTTATACTTGTACCTACCAAGTAAGAAGTACAAAGATTAAAAGGTGTAGTTACGCGGCGCATATTGTTCCGGCCGGTCGTGGCTGACAAAAATTTGAGGAAAATATTTCTGTGCCAATATTTTTTTTATTATTATCAACTATTATAGGTAATTTACTTTTACGACTGTACGCTGTACAATACAGGCTGTCAATCTAGTTACTTTATCGGCTTTTCAAACGTGCATTACCTACTAGAGATGCGCCGACTAGTCGCTTTATCGAATGACCAAAAACCGAATATTACTCGGTTTACCCTTTAGGTACCTAATATTCGGCCTAATTATTCGGTTTCCCATCACATTGTTATGCCGCGTAAACAGCTTTTAACATGTACGATAGATGTAGCTGCTGACTTGATGATGAACAAGCAGTACCTCACCCGCCCGTTACCCGTACGTCGGTGTGTACGTACGGGTAACGGGCGGCTTTATCATTGTTTCAAAATATAGCACAATCAAGTAACATCCCTATCGTCATAGAATTGAACAGCCATAGCATGTAGCTCACAGTCTTCTACCCAGAAACCAAAGCCCTTACAATTGGAGAAAAAAACATAAATTATAAATGCAAATTTTATCAACCTGACTGCTTATTTTATGTTAAAAAGTTACATATAACTTTTGTAATTTCTATATGAGCCAAGAAAATTGCAATTGAATATATTCAGGAACTAAACCAACTAATTTGGCCGAACATATAAATAGTAGAAAAGAGACTGAATATGCCGAATACTAAACGAACATTCGGCGCATCTCTACTCATTGCATTTATTGAAAGTCAAATCTGTTTGGAACATCTGAACCTTCAAACAAATAAAATACCCAGAATTTATATTAAATGTAAACAAAAACAAAAACAGTGACTCATAACTTAAGACTACAAGCATGTATTTTGTTGGTCACACATCGAAATTATTGGATTCTTCTTCCAAATTCTCTTATCCAATTTGTATGAACCTATCTCTTCATTTGAAGTCGATGCATCTATGTTACGTATCAGTCTCATTCTACCTGGTTATACACTAGGTCGCCTAAGCTTACATTAAATGCTGACTGACAGTATTTCAGTCTTTTCGCGCAGACTGTTTTGTTTTAACTACATTACCTACTAAATTATAATTAGTAACCCTAATCTTCACATCTTATTACGCATATTTTAGTATTTTTCATGTTTTTACGTTCGTTATAATCTAAAAATCATTCCCTGGATAGAGATAGTCCTTAAAAATATATTACAATTACACAACAAATATATTCGGACCAAATATAAATAATTAAGTTCGTGTCACAAAAATAACATTCATATTGATCTAGAAAGCGTAACCGATTTCCGGTTGGGACGGAAATCTTTGTCATAAACTGACTAGACTATTATTTAAAAAACACCTATATACCTAAATATACAAAATTGATTATCCTACGACAAGAAACTAACTAGTTCGCGAAATATCTTTACCTACGTATAATGAGCTGGAAACCCCAAAACGGTTTTACCATTTATCGATAGAAACATTATACTAGGTACTGTGTCATAATTTCATCAAGTGGCAAGATCTAGATTTTATTCAACATGATATTTTTTTCTGAACTGTGTCAAGAGGCACCATAGTCTCAGGAACCTCTTCTGAATCATTGCTCATTCTGCGACCGCTGCAGTTTGTGAAACATGTATCTCCTATTCCGAATTTTTCTCCAGCTTCAACTGTCTGTGGCAAATCACGACCAAGAGTTTCAGGCAGGAAAAACGCGGAAAAACCTGACAATACAGATAAGAATCCGAACAATAACGTTGGTATTTTTGGATTAAGGGTATCGAGTAATGTAATGAGAGGTGCAAATGCACTAGATAAACTCGCACACATGCTCCCCAAGCCTACTCCGGAACTGCGGAGAACCGTTGGAAAAAGTTCAGCTGTATACTTATAACTGATGCAGTAGGCGCCAGCTATGAACATTTTTCCTAAAACGACTATGCCTGTCACTACAGATGTTCCGTGCGGCAGAACGCCTACAATCAGACAAAAAGAACCGCCTATTAACATCATTCCACTGATCAATGCTCTGTGACCGACTCGATCCAGGAAAAACGCGATGAAAAAATAGGAAGGATATTCTACGGCTGCCATCAAGAACATCAAAAAGTATGGATTTCCATTCAGCTTTCCCGTGTTAAGTGCTAAGCCATAATATGTAATTGAAATTGAAAACCAAACACCGCAAATAATCAACGTCTTTTTGAGCAAATTTGGTGTTTTGAATAGATCAGTTATTCCGGTCGCACTACTATCTTCGTACTTTGTGGATGTTGCTTTGCAATTTGAAACGAATAGAGGTGCATCGATTTTCTCATTAGATTTGTTCATTTTCAAACCTTTCTCTATTATAGCCACACATTCACGAGCGCGACCCTGGGTCCAGAGCCACCTAGGGGATTCATCCATCCAAACAATGTGAGGAAGCAACAGCAACGCGTGTGATGCATAAATTATTTGCAAATAGAATCTGTTATCTACTAAATATCCCCATAAGGCTAGCAGCATGGTTCCCACAGCGAACATAAATGCAAAACAAATACCGCATAACGTTCGTTTGCTCGGTCCAACCAACTCCATTGTTAATACAAATCCAATTATATATGAGCTGGATCCGAACAGTCCATATAAGAATCGGATACCTACAAAGGTATAATAATCTGAGGCAAATGCTACAGATGCTCCGAAAATCAGTTGTAGAATTGCTGACCAAACGAAAGCAGATTTCCTGCCGAGTTTGTCAGAAATTTGGCCAACGACTAAAGAGCCGAAAAGTACGCCAAACATATACGCAGTCTGCGCTAATGATCCCATCCATCGCCGACTACAGACAAAGTTCCATTCGATCCCGCGAGACGATGTAAAATATTGTGTATTGTAAATCCACGAATGGCACTCCTCAACCGTGTTATTGGAACCGTAAATGAGACAGGATTCAAGCAGTCCGTGTTTGTTTAATGGTATGGCCTCCAATACCACCGAGGAATTAAACGGCTCATAATGAGTTGAGTTCTCTCCAGGTAAGGCACATCTGCAATCATAAGTTAAACTCATTAAAATTGGATCAAAGCTTCTCTAACGTTAGTAAGTGCTTTGAAAATGCGTGCATAATTTATTTGTTAATCACATACAAATAAGGGTACACAAACTGTGGTTATTTTATGTAGCAAAATTTATATTCTTAAAATTTACGCTGTAGAACAAGTTACAGAAAGTAAAGATTTTAAATTAACAAAACAATTATGAACTAAATAATACTCATGTAAATGTAATATTTTAAAGCCTATATTTATTGATTAATAATTAAAAGATGAATAAGTTTACTATACCCTATTAGTAACATCAGCCTATAGGCAATGTTCTGCTTCAGGCCATCTTTGGATTCAAGTCTTCACTCAATTCACTTGGCTATTTTATTTATCTCGATGAATAAAAAATACATTAATAAACGGATATTTAAATGAAATTCATAGATGTTGATTCATTCATAGATTAGAAACCACAACCGATTTTTAAAGGCAAGTAAAGCAGGATAGATTCGTAAAGATCATTTACAAAAGTATACTCACGTTTAACCCCAGTAGCATCGCTAAACGTCACTTGTATCAAATAGAGGTGTAAACCAAAGCCGAGGCGAGCCGAGTTATAAACCACCCGGTACCCGAAACAAGCAAACCTCGCTACCTTTTAAGCAGTAAATCAAAGCGTCCCATCTCCACCCCAACCATTTTGAATTAAACTCAAATACTGGAAATTTAGATGTAAAATTATTTATTTCGATCTCAGAACTGCTTGCTTCAAAACTTACGTGATAATGTCTAAAGAACCAATTCTAAAGGTTTAGCTTACACGCAAGCCATTCAAGTAAGCAGTTAAGGTTTATGAGGATGAGAAATGTTGAAGATATCAGAATTATTTCCAAGAACAAGGCACCTACGTTTGGTAATTGGGTATTTATAGTTTTGTTGCATATAGTTTTATAAAGTGTTTGTATTAAAAATTATTGACAAAAAATGAACATTTTGAAAACATCGAAATTTCTAAAGCAATTAAAAATTGTTCTACTACCACTGAATATTTTTTAACTAAACTATTCATTCCACGTCTAATACAGTAAAACCAAATTAAAATGTAAAACAGTGATAATTAAGAAAAGTAATACTGTAGATATTAAAAAAAACAATTATTAATTAATAGGTACCTATTTATATTTAAACATGCTTCTGACGACTAACATTACACTCTTCACAATTACTAGTATTTACTATTTACTTAGTAGTTTCTTTATAATTAGGTTTGGACAAATAAATCACAGAAGCAAGCTTTCCTTTGTTAACTTTGAAGTAATCACACCTAATGCTTAGCAATACGTAGCGTCCGTTATACGAAATCAACAGTAACTATTATTAAAAGGCTGAATGATAAAAATAAATTGACGGATTTTACATAACGTCGATAGTGAGTGATTTAAGATCACATCGATTGCGAGTAATTAAATTTTTGTGGTAGTATGCATTCTTATTTGTATCGTAATATTTTGTGGACCACATATTTTATTATTTTTATTAGTAAGCTGCTACCTTATTATGAACTTTTCAATATACTCTTACAGATATGTTATGAATCTTCAATCTCAAGAACACAGATTAAGTACCTATATAATTTTAAAACCACATGCAACAAAAACATTTTTTTTTCTATTTTACTACATTAAAAATCAGAATACTACGTTCTAAATCTGGACCATCTAAGCGTCATAGTTCATATGTAGGTATACATGCACGTACATGCATAAGAATTATACCTGGCACCTGGAGGCTTGGAATCAACAACAATCATTTTAGACAAGAGTTAAAATCATCTTGCCGTAGCAATTCCATTTTACCTTTATACCAAGCGCACTAACCAAATGTAGCCCAATTTCAAACAACAATAAAAGAACAAGTAACACCAGTCGTAAGTAGGTGTCTCAATTAAAATAAAACAAGTTATATTAATTGAACAGTATCAAATATACAACAAAGACTATTAATTTGCCATCACGTTGCTTATCCTTGGGCTTCGTTTGATTATTTTTTTAAGTATGAGAATATGATAACCGGTTTAAGTTCTATTGAATAGACAATAAAGAAGACATAAGAATAGTTATTTCATCAACTAACGGAGGATAGAGTTTCTTAGAAATTAATAGTTGACTATATCACTTGTAATGTGATAGGTAAGTAATGAACATTGGTAACTGAAGACATTGTCCTATAGCAACTGAGAATGCACGCAGTCGTCATATTTTGACGTCAGCCTACTGAACCGAATCGAATCGTGAGTAACATGAATATTCTGCGCAGCAGTAAGGCAGCGCCCTAAGTGTCACTTCTGTTATTATCATTTTGAGAATGTTCCATTAAATTGTCTATTTAATAAAAACTTAAAACCTTTAGGCCTGCGCAGACGACTGATATTCCTAGCGTTCTTTTTATAATCCCCTTACTTCCGTATCGAACAACAAAGCGAAGTTCCGCATCATAAAAGTTCCCAATAAAACTGTGGATATCGAGACACTGGACTAGAAAAAAGTCCGCTAGAGAAACAAAATGGAATGAAACGCGACTAGGTGCAAGCAACAGCGCGGACAGCAACTGAAAAAGCTTTAGTCCACGTCAAGCTTGAAAAAAATAATGTCGCATACCGTATGCATTGTATCGGTGATACTTAATTTCAGATATTTTTTTCGTTAGTGAGATTTTTGTCTGAAGAAAAGTCCTTCGTCTGAGCATGCCATTTGCTTCGTATTATTTTAAATAGCTGATAGTCGGATGTGGAACATACCTGTGTTCTGGTACCGCAGCGACTGTCACGAGAGAGAGCATGTGCATGCCGGCCGTCATGGCCGACAAGATATGAAGGATGAACTGGAAACATTGGTACCGCCCGAAATCTCCTGAAAACCCGAAACAGAAAAAAATTAAGTCATCATCTTAAAAAGTGCATATTCTTATTATGACTTATTTGCTATTGCCCATAATTTAGCTTGCGCTTTAAAAGTGTCCTTTATGTCAATCTAATATCTTATCGATTTAGTTAGTTTACCATTCAAATCCATTAAGTCGTTTTTGCGTTATAGTTATAAACATCGATACATCCTAATATAATGTAATAAACATTAAAGTTTAAAACTTTTAGTAAGATTCTTAAATTTAGCTAAAGGCAATAATCATATAAGATGGAGAGTATGACAATGTGGGA
This sequence comes from Glyphodes pyloalis, assembly GCA_037074685.1. Classification (NCBI taxonomy): domain Eukaryota; kingdom Metazoa; phylum Arthropoda; class Insecta; order Lepidoptera; family Crambidae; genus Glyphodes; species Glyphodes pyloalis. The sequence continues at coordinate 5,529,341 of JAYKKO010000011.1, forward strand.
CATTTTAGTGCCGTCTTGCGTAATAATGCGCTAAGGAACGTGTTAGTTTAATAACTTTACAATTGGACTTTATATCTCCTATTCACAAAATTAATGTTAACTATTTTGTAATAACAATACTGACCAAGTTACAGTCAATTGTACATAGGTACATGTGCACTAATAGGTATTGTAGACAAATTTTGGACATATTAGATATATTGCTCTGATTCAGTGATATCTACATAAGTAGCTAGAGCTCTTGTGCAGAAACAATGACAGGACAACAATACCTAGACCCGAAACACGACAGAAAAAAATGTTGTGCATATTGACCCGGCCGAGAATCGAACCCGGTCCTCAGTGATAGTACGACACCAAAGTCCGGCCCGCTCGCCTTCCGGCTACACAGCTGGTCGATTACGATGATGTATGACGAACAGTACTGTTTTAAAGTAAATCTTATTTTACATTTTATTATTCGTGCCTGTACAACAAAAAGATCGAAACATCTGTCATAAGAAATTATAACTTTAATTTTATCTCACTAATCCTTGCTAATATTATGAATGTGAAAATAACTATCTATCTGTCTGGTTTTTTAAAACTACTCAAACGATTTTAATGACATTTGGTGCACAGAAACTTTTCACTAACTATTTTAAAGAAACAGAAAAATTTCACCTCCCCTTGCGGTAGGGCTCGAACCCACGACCTTCACGTATCGCGCGTGCTGCTCTTCCAAGTGAGCTTATCGCAAGTTATCGTAGGCGATGAATTTTCTGTTGTATCGACTTCTTAGCCCTAGGTAAGTACCCTCTGCTGAATAATAATAATAATAATATAATAAATATATACATATAACAAATGCGCCAGACAATCACACCAATCTTCTGGTCACACCAACCTTAGTTTGAACTAAGGTTTTCCCTTGTACTATGAGTACCAGACGACGGATACTAACTGGGGGCATCATCCCAGCACACCCAGACTCAAGTCAATTTAAAAAGGTTCGTTTTCAAAATTGACTTGACCGGGAATCGAACCCGGTACCTTTCGCGTTTTGGCCGCCTGCATTAGCCACTGCGCCACCGAGGTCGTCAGAACTAGTAGGTACTTGTCACAAAACACAAACGGTATGATATGGAAATCTTAAAAGTAAAGTGTGGTTACTATCCATTTTGCCTTCATAGTTAATATCTTTAATAATAGGTAAGTAAGTCGAATTGTATTATCTAATACAAAATCCATATAGTAGTTACAATGGATTATAAATGTAACTTTGCCAACGCTTTAGTTGTCTATTAGTGTACACAGTTAGATACCATTTCTACGTTAAGTCAAATGAGCTGTATTTACACAATGCAATTAGCATAATGTCGGACTGGACCCGATGACACGAATAAAACAAATGTCAGTTCTACTTTCTTAAAGTAGAATTTAATCATCTAAGTACTCACACAACACGTAATACTGTTGGTTGTAAAATAACTTATGTAGGCAATTCGTTTTAATTGTAAGTGTATTACTATTTTTGTGCAATTTTTTTTTCGCACTTCAATGCGTGAATTGTTTAATTTAAAGGATATTAGATAGTTGAAGACGTAATGACTATATGTGTTGACAGGCATATTTCATAAAATTTTACAAGTGTAAAAATTCTCTTTATCAATATAAAATCTTACTCATGTAAGCCAATGTCAAATGCTAATCATAATAAACAAAAATACTTTGTTTTTATTTGAAACTTTGGTTATTATCACTGACTTAAATCTAATGTATTTATTGCTTTGTTTTTTTTAAATGTATAACTACAGTTCTTATTTATTTTCACTTGTTGTTCAAAATATTTTTTTTTCTTAACACTTTTTGTAAATTATATAACTTTAAATGTACCAATTTTGTGTAAGCGAAATGTCATATTCAGCCACCGTATTCCCAAACGTAAGAATCTAATCCGTCACAGAACGTATAAGTTTTATCAACGTGTACCTACAGGTTAAGAAATAGACAGATAATAGTTTTCAAATTAGAATTGGTTTCCAATATTTTTTAAATACGGAGGCGGCTGAGGGTTTAGACTAACTTCGCAAACTGGCCGACAGTCAATCGTCGTCATATAGTCCGTGTTGACACAGATGTAACAAGTGTAATGTAACCCCGATATTAATAATGAGGTGACCGATAACGCATTGATATGAATTACACACAGAGAGTTAAAGCACCTATTACGAAATTGTGATAAATTCTCATGTTTATAGACTAAGAAACGATAAAAGAGGTGGTAAGATAAACGAGGGAAATGACTTACTATCATTAGTCGTAAAAGTTATAGAACTTTCGTTCAATTCATTATAAAAATATTCAGCAAGATAACGCAATATATTATCCACCTACGTGTAATATTGTGCATAGATTTAAGATCTATATTAAGTGATAATTAATGAAAACGGTTGATGAATTTAAATAATAAACATAATATGGACATGATTGTCTGCTCGCTTGCACAATATATTTTTAAGTTCTCTCTAGTCTTTATATTGTAAAGATTAGAATAACGACTGATATTCGTGCCGGATTCTTGTCGGCCGGATTAAGTCGCTTTGATTTTTGTTTGTAAGTTACCTTTTTATTTTCACGATGCATAAATGTTACTTGAAGCCTACATGAATAAATTAATTGATTATGATTAAGACACAAGTCCTATTAGTTTCAACTTTCTAAAATATTTATTTTTCGATTACATTTCATGTGCAATTAATTCGTCTTGACCTACCTACCATTGCCTTGATGGTTTAAGTTTATGATATCGAGAACTTGTGTTATATTCTGAAAAGAAAGCTTTAATAAAGAGATTTTGTTAGAAAGTCTCTACATTACAGCATTTCGAACATAGCTCGGTTCAAGTCGACATGCTAGTCAAATGTGGGTAATAATCATCACCTTCAATTAACATTCGTGGTGTTTATGCCACTACCCATCCATTATTGTAACGATAACTTGATTCAAATAATGGAAGATTTTATGTTGCAGTAAGATATAATTTAGGTTACTTCATTAACTACTAGCTGTGCCGACGACTTCGTTCGCGTAGACTACATGAGTTTCAATGTTTTTTTTCTTTAATAAAAGTAGCCTAAATTATTCCCGATTTCATTAGCTACCTGCCAATAAAAGCTCCATCAAAGTCAGTCCAGCCATTTTAGAAATTTGTTTCCCCTGACTCGAAGGCCATCTATAACGAACATCTCGCAAAAACGGCTAAAACAACATTTTTGTATAGGAGCCCCCCTTGAATATTTATTTTATTTTAATTATTTATTTTATTTTTAAAGAAAATATAAATTCAAATATCTATATTAATAATTTCGTCAAGGGGTACGGTAGACTCGATCGAAACCTTAGATGAATAACAAAGCCTAAAAAAATATTGATTTCGAGTCGACAACATATATCCGGAAAATTCGGGATATGGAATATTTCGTAAAATTCTAATAGCACTGACAAACCAACCGCTGTCGCCATCTTAGGTAGGTACGCCTTGCCGAAATTGACGTTTCGCAAAAATATGGTTTTTGACACTTTTTTATGAAAAACTATTTAATAAGTGTTTTTTCTTTAAACCTGGGATTGGCCGATTGCAATAACAACCTTAAGAAAAAAATAACCATAAACGTAGAAATTTTAGTTTTTTTATGATGCCTACATCATTTTGTTAACCGCTGATATATTTGTCTTTGTAATTGATTTTGCCAAATTCTCAGATAAATACTTACTGCAACATGACAATTTACATAATATCTGTAATTATACACATTTCACCCGAGCAAAGCCGGGTTTTCACCTAGTTCAGTATATATTTCAAGCGTCCAGCAACAGTTTCAATTAACATCGAGCAAAAAATTGGAAAAAAATCGTTTTGTTGTACGGGAGCCCCAACTTAATAATAATTTTATTTTGTTTTTAGTATTTATGGTTATAGCGACAAGCGAGAAATACACAATCCGTGAAAATTTCAACTCTCTTGCTATCAGGGTTCTTGAGATACAGCCTGGTGATAGACAAACAGACGGATGGATGGACGGACGAACGGATGGACGCATGAACGGACGGACATGCAGCGAAGTCTTAGTAATATTAAATTAAATTATTAAATATTGGACAACATCACATACATTGCTCTGATTCTGTGGTAAGTAGCTTAAGCACTTGTGTTACAGAAATCAGAAACAACGACGGTACCACAACACCCAGACCCGAGACAATATGGAAAAGTTCGTTTCCCATATTGACCCGACCGGGGATCGAACCCGGAACCTCTGAGATGGCGCTCGCCAAAGTCAGGCCCGGCGGAGGCGAGCCTCTCGGCTACGGAGGTCGGAGGTAGTAATAGGGTCCCATTTTTGCCCTTTGGGTACGGATACCTAAGAATTGAGTAATTTTGCCCGTTTTCCCAACATATCCCTTCACTGCTCTGTTCCTAATGGTTGTAGCGTGATGTAAAGTATACAATAACTTGCCCAGGAGTAAGAAAAATAATTGTACCAAATTTCGTTAAAATCTGTCGAGTAGTTTTTGTTTCTATAAAGAACAAACAGACAGACAGACAGACATAAATTTTTCTGATTGCAAATTTGGCATCAGTATCGATTACTTACTACCCCTGATAGTTATTTTGGAAATATATTTAATGTACAGAATTGACCTCTCTACAGATTTATTATAAGTATCGATTTAATAATAGGAATTGTAAGGAAAGTGAAAACTCATGAATTCTCGTCGTGTTTGTACTCGTATTATTCCGTTTTCAACTTGTTTTTTAATTATGATTTCAGGCTTTTTTATGTAAAATTGGCGAAAGATTGTTCCTAAGGTTCTAACTGACCTTTGTATTAAAGGTATGATGGAGCAATGGTAAAAGAAATCAAGCCATGATCCATCCTAGGAGGCAAACTCGTAGTCGAACTCATACTTTGTTTAAGCCGTAATAAATTGCAAGGAGGGTAAATTATGATAAGACTTTGATAATTAAATTCTCACGTTTCATAAGATAGTTCAAATCTATTTTTCTTATCTTCGGTTTAATCTTGCTCAGTTGCGTAATGACTTAGGGTCTTATTTTAAATCATGTGACCTATTTTGGGCACGTACTGGTTATGAAAAAACGCCAACAGTGAAATTAATCGTTGAAATCGATTAATTTAATGTCCAGTAGTGAATTATCAGATTAAAAAAATCGTTGATATGAGGAAATAATTGCAAACAAATGACAATATATCATGCTTTTTACTTAATGATTTAAATTGACGCAACCTCCTGTTACTAATTAGCAAAATTATCATATGAAATGGCATTGGCTCTAGCAAGAGTTCCGGAATTCATGCCTGTGATGTATATTTACTAAATAAGTCAAGTTTAAAGCCACATTTAAAACATAACCATATATAAATCTAACAAAGAACTAGATGAGTCTCGTAGTTAATCTCTACCACATTGGTCGGTATTTTAAAAAGTAAAGGCTAGTTTCTTGAAGTTTTAAGTCATTTTGTCACATTAATATCGGCGGTGGATTTCATATCTCAATAAGCAGTTGTGAACAATTTGCTATTACAGTCATAACCGTACCTATCTTTGGGTAAAAGAAATAAAGAGCTAAAACAACTACTGGCCAAAATACTGGTAAGATCATTAGTAAGTAGAAAATAGTGTTCATTCATTGAGGTCACATGCTTGGCCCTCAGCCAGTTAACACGCTTTAAAGTAAAATGGATATATTTATATTTGTTCAGGAATTAGGAAACACTGTAGACTCTACAACAGACGTGTTAGAGATTACTTTTGTGGCACACCTAGCAAGTTTAATATTTACCGAGACGTAACTAACTATCGCATCTTTGCTGCATATTCCATTGCTGCAATATAATCCAGATGTGTATCTCTATCAACAGTGATTAATTAATGTGTCACTATTATTTCATAATGCCCAGTATGTAATGTAGCACCAAATACTCGTAATATTGTGATGTCATACGTAAAACAGGACATTCTTGCCCTACTATAAAACGGTACCCGAAATATTTTCAGTGGCTTAAAATAAATTTCGAACAAAACAGGAGTTCAACGAACTCGCGAATAAAGATTTCGTCGTGTCATGTTGTATATCGTCTGAGTTACATTATTTTTACGAATGGAAAAAAATTAACACAAAAATAGGAATCAAACGTCTCTTTTTGATTTTTTTTAGACGCGTTTTTTTTAAAGCATCTAGTTAGTTTTAGTTTGTTGTTGTGTGTTAACTCCGCATAATTTATTTCCTTACACATTTTCTTTAAAAATCGTAAATATGTGTATTTAATACTACCGGTTTTCGATTTTTATTTAATTTTTCCGAAATATCCTTAATGTTTGTTAGAAAAATCATACATTTCACACGTATAATGTAACTACTAAGTACTCGAATAATCAAGTATTTCTGTAATCGGTTCAGAAGTTTTTGTGTATGCTAAACAAAAACAAGCGTACAAAAACACGTCTTTGCACTTTTTAATATTAGTATAAATATTTAAATATTATTTCTGTTGTGTGTGTGTAATACCATTTTAAATATGAGTCCAAAAAATTAAATACGAGCTAAGCTTAGTACTAATATTGATTTAATAGCATTAGTTGAACATGTTTAAGTCTTATCTAATAAATAAAAATGAATCGAAAAATGTGTTGGTAAGCGCATAACTCGACAACGCCGCGACCAAACTTGACAATTTAAAAATAAAATGTTCGTTCAAGTCCAAGGATGGTTTTAACGGCAAGAAAAAAATTAAATAATTGCAGGGAAAATTCTAAAGACAGCCCTTTTCTTTTTTCAGTGCAAACGTTTTCTAACTAAAATTTAGAGTCAAGCTACATTCCAAATATTTTTGACAGGACGAAGTCTGTCACGTCCGCTAGAAAAACATAAAAATCTTTTGACTTTGCCTGATATTTGTACATAACTAAGCTACCAATTAATATTTTATTTATATTTGGTATGCTTTGCATAATGTCTTTGAATTTATTAGTTCTATTTTAATAGTGAATGTTTAATAATTAACATAAAACAAACATCAAAACCTAAATGAACATTTTGTAGAAAAATGTTTTACATAATGTAGTGAACAAGTTGTGTATATTATTTATTTTTAGATTTTTATTACTGATTCCATCCAACGTTTGAAGTACTACTACTAAAAACGTAACGATCAAAAAAAAGGAAAATGTATATTTTTTTAAAGATCGGTTGATTGTTCAGGATGGCTTTGGATTTTAATAAATAATACCTACATTCTTTTTTTTAAAAAGCGCTATGTTCACATTCATAATTTATTGATTACGAATATAAGACAAATTGCAATCCGACGTATTTCGTTTTTAGTAACATTGTTTTCTGGGAATAGACCACGCTGAGTGGTGATATTTTTTTTTAGGGTAGGTAGGTACATTAAAATGTTGATTTATATGTATGAGAATATATCTATTTTTTTAAAGTAGGAATATATTTTAATTTACAGATGTAATAGATCAGACCTCAAAACTTCAGTACCATTGTCTACAACTACCTACGTATAACCTAAGTATTCAAGTAAAACTCTCAAGGCTGCTGCTAAGACAATGAAGTACCGCAAATTCACTATAGTGAGTTGCGTAAAGTGGTTGATTGATGTAAACGATAGTCTACCGGTTCTTGATGACCTCAGGCTACCTAATAGCAATTTGTCTGCTTTCGTGAAACGCTAATATGAATAGGCTCCGAGCTTGTAGCTACGTCGTAAACGGGGATCGCAAATTGACGGCTTTAATAACTTAAGTATACGTGACACTAGATGCGGCCGGGCATATCGACCAGTAAATCAAAAAATACGTTTTTACGAACTTGACAGTAATTCACCCCTGAGGACATATCATCAAACATGGATTTTTGCGTTGCATAACATTTAAACTCGTAGATAGAGGCAAACATCATTAAGCATATAAAAGGTTTCGATGATGCGTTAATTTATTTAAATTCATTATACCTTCACTTCAATCAATATGTACGCTCAACATCACATGATGGTAAATACTTGCAGGTGGATTAAAAATTTTATACCAATTGGCTACTTGACAGTGTTAACAATAAAATATGAAAAGTGTTAGATATGTTAGCTGATTAGTTAAGTAATCATTTTACAGTTTTACTTTTTAATTAAAAGCATAGTTAGTATTTTATTTTTGCAAAATAAATTTTAGTTTTTTTATCTGTGGAACAAAAGAACCGAAACGGAAACAACCATTGCAATTCGGAAATGACAGCTGTCGGCGAAAATTATTTATTTTAATGTGGCGAAACAATGATTATTTAACCGATTAAATTGAATTATTGTGTCTCTAATCGTATTAAGAATTTATTGAAACATTTTCCGTTTATCTAAATTAAGTCGTTCCTATGCGTATCGGTTCGTTGTCTAGGACGTTGACGTCATAATTGCAACAGTGACGTAACTTGGCGTTTTCGCACGCTTTATAAATGTGTTACACAAAATCTTATTTTTCTCTGGTTATTTAGATTATTTCCAGATAAATCGAATTGCTTGGGATATAAAATGAACGGGCGCACATTTTACAATACTTTTTCAAAAACTGTCAAGTAGCCAATTATATAGGAGCGCTAGCCGCTACTCCAAAATCTTATGACTGTATCTACTTTTTTAGTAATATTTCAAAGAACACATTAAATACAATTTTGAAAGAGGTAGGGCATAGCGATTTATCGCTCGAACTGGAGCAGCCCGACTGGTGAAATACGTCCACCTTACAGAAGACCGCAGCCAAATAACAATCACTTCTGTGTTGTTGTGTTCCTGCGTGTGAGTAAGGTTTCCAGAGCTCCTGGGGGGTACTACATTAGTAGCAGGGGTAAAAAAGCCTTCAAGGTAAGGCCGACAAGTTCAGTAACAGATTTATTATGATGTACTTGTCACCCTTAAGCTAGGACCTAGTTACCACTTAACATCAGGTGGAATAAGGTCAATCTTGAAGTGCTTAAAAAGAAAAAAAAAACAATTTGCCAGGCAGTGGAAATAGCATTAAGAGGGACCCCACACTAGCGTCTTTCGAGCGTCAGCGTCTTGCCGCGCCGACGTTGTTTGGGCGTTGCGTCGACGCGGCGCCCGCTCAGCGTCGACGCGGCGCCCGCTCAGCGTCGACGCGGCGCCCGCCCAGCGTCGGCGCGGCGTTTGAGCGGCGTTTGCGCTGGGCGTCCTCTGCACATCACGTTCGAGGGTCGCGCTGACGTCATGTACAGTTATTTCGAAAATGGAAATGTAAGATTTGAATAACGCACAATATAATGTTTTATATTGCAGTGATAAATTAATGCTTTCAACTTGTAAAGGAAAAAATATATTTTACCTATTTGACACATGGCACGAAAAGGCAACTTTAGCATTTATTTTCTCGAAAACTAAAAGTACTTAATTGAAAATGGGTTTCTTCGGCAATATGAGCTAGTATTTTAAGCTACATCCATATTTGCTATCAGCTAAAAAGTCTTCTACCTACTGATTCTAAAACACGGGCGGGCCGAAACAATTGAGTTGATCATTGTACTGTTGACAAAATAAACGCTGCGGCAGGCGTCGGGCCGGCGCGGCGCCTGTGGAGCGCAGTCCTGGCGTTCGTCATTTCGACCGCGCCGCTGCGCAAACGTTGCGTCGGCGCCGCGTCGACGATGCGTCGACGTCGCGTCGGCGTTGCGTCGACGTCGCGTCGGCGTTGCGTCGACGTCGACGCTCAAAGAACGCTAGTGTGGGGTTACGCTTACACAACAAAAATAGTTTGCCATTTATTTTCATAGAAGATATCGTCTATTGTCAATAGCTATAATCTCTAATCAAATTCTCCTGCAAATTTTCCTATTAGGTCGCTTTTAGTCGTAATATAACGTAATTAGCCAACATTAAATCATGTTGAGTACTGAGATAATATTTTCAATAACATCAATTAACAATATTTGATTGGATAATCCGATAAAATCGTAATTTTTTACTATAGCACTGTACTTTTTCCACTTTGCTTTAGGACAAAAAATACATTAGCTGTTAATAAGGTTATATTCATATATTTTTGGCTAACAAACGATACTTATAATTAAGATAGCCTTTGATGACACACTTTAAATCACAGGCTTAAATGTAAAAGACATGAAATGTAAAATGATGACTTCTAGGTATCAAGTGATAGTTTTGTAATTTTTACAATGGCTAGCAACACACAATTTTCGTTCGTAACGATTGGTAAGATATTGTAGTGTTGGATTTTGTAAAATATTTATACGAAGACTAGTTACTTCATATGACTTGTCTAAGAATTCAGAGTGATAACAGACCTAGGTTGAATTTTTTATTTTATTTTATTAGTTGTTAGTTGAAAGTTTTGTGATAAATAGGTACTTACGTCAAATTCACTAAGATAAATAAAATATAGATAAAAAAAGTAGATAAATACAACTTAAAAGTACCTTTTATGTGTTAATCGGAGTACGAAGATATACAATATACTAAAGTTCACTTGCTTATTATAAGGAATTTATGCAAAAAAATACTCGATCTAGAGTAATTAGGTATGAGGGTAAAAACTAGGCTTCACGCAAATTGTGAACACCGATTCCTATAATTGAATCTAGTGTCTGTCGTCTAAATTTCATCTAAACCCATATTTGGGTTTTATTTGGGTGTGCTGGGATGACGCCCCCAGTTAGTATCCTTCGTCTGGTACTCATAGTACAAGGGAAAACCTTAGTTTGAGACCAGGTGATTGGTGTGATTGTCTGGCGCATTTATTTATTATTAATGGTTTTTGCATGTAAGGAAAACATGCATCGCTCCATCTCGATGGATTTTATACAAATTTAATGTTTCATTTAACGATATTTTTTTAAATTAATAAGATTTATTATCTACTTCACTACTCATTTTACATCTTTATCTATATTGTTTGTGTTATCAGAACGGGTTAATATCTTATACATGGATAATCAGGTAATATCTGTTATATATTTTATCAAACACAGGTACATACATTTTTAAAAAATAAATATAGAATAGAATAACGTTAGCAATAACATTATGAAAACAGATCGTATGAGCTAAGTCCACAGGTGCAAGTAGGTAGACACAAGAGAAGGATATTTCAAAAAATCCAATCACTCAGTGGCTTTACAAAGAGAGTTAATCTACGCAGAAAGGACTGGTATACAAACTTGAATATATTTCAAGGTAAGGTAGGTATCAACTGAATTAACTATGGTAGGTACCAACATCATAGCTGACCTTCGAGGTCTACCTGAAATATCGTCAATAAACGGTTGAAGTAACGATGTTTGCGTGTCAGTCGTAACCCACTTGGAGCTATAAGCAAACACCGTGATGAATTAGGTGTCGTATCGCACAGTTCGTATCATGGCTGGAGAATGCTTGCGTAGCAGGACACACCCCCAACCAGCCGAGTCACGAGATAGCTCTACGTACCCATAAAAACCTCACGTCATCAGACAGTCTACCGGGCAACTGGTTATTTTAAAACATTTGTGTTAACTTCATGAATAATACTCAGTTGACATTTGAAGGACGTTAGCAATGAGCTCGTCTTGGCATTCATGCAAATAATCTTCTTTGTATTGAAATATCACGCCTCTCCGTGGAAAAGTAGGTTGCAAGTAATGTACCGTAACCTAAATCATAGGCAAATCAACGGCTGGTAGATAATCTCAATTCTAATTATGTTTTATCTGCAGAAAAATACAACTTCAACTATGAAAAAGTTATCTTCTTTATGTATAATTGTATTGCACGTAGAAATATATCCTACTAATGTAATAAAAGCGATTTTTTTTTTAAGAATTTATGGATGTATCTATGTCTGAATGTGTTTGTTACTCTTTCACGCTAAAACAAAGCAATACAATTTGATAGAAAGAGAGCAGAGATGCTACATAGGTACACATATAAGATACTTTTTATTCCAAAATAATGCTAACGAAGTCGCGAAAACTTATTAGTATATATTTGAATATAATATTAGAATTTACTTGGGTGAGATGTATGAAAAACTGTATGTCGATGGAATTGACCAAGTCCTACGTTTAAAATGGGAAAGTGTAAAAGCAATGTCAACAAGATTTTTTTAATTTGTTAAGGTCATATATTGTTCACTTTCAAAATTGCTAATTAGGTACAATCGTACCCTAGCGAATTATTACATAAATGTGTCAAGGTGGACGTCACTTTCACATCATAATTCTACTAATGTGTTAAATCTATTTGTTTTCATAACTGACAGATAACTTTCTATTTTAAGTTATATCAAAAACTTTAAATATTAGAAACAGAAAAATTTTATCTCCCCTTGCGGTGCGGGAATTGAACCCACGACCTTCACGTATCGCGCGTGCTGCTCTTACCAACTGAGCTAACCGCAAGTTATTGTAGGCGATGAAATTTTTCTGCTGTATCAACCGTTAGCCTTTCGGTAAGTGCCCTCTGCCGAATATGTTTATATCTACATACTTATCGGCCCGTGGTACATTCGTTGCAGAAATGTTTGAAAACCACAGAATCGAAGACACCTGGCATCTTAATCGATTTTATTATTTTTATAGTACTATACGCCGTACTAGCGAACTTTAAATATTAGAAACAGAAAATTTTTATCTCCCCTTGCGGTGCGGGAATTGAACCCACGACCTTCACGTATCGCGCGTGCTGCTCTTACCAACTGAGCTAACCGCAAGTTATTGTAGGCGATGAAATTTTTCTGCTGTATCAACCGTTAGCCTTTCGGTAAGTGCCCTCTGCCGAATATGTATTGTATATTACGGCGTATAGTACTATAAAAATAATAAAATCGATATCAAAAACTTCATTGGAATATAATAATTTCAACGTATTTACTAAATATAGTGACTTAATTATGATTTTATTCAAATGTATGGATATTTTCTGACTCTCGACCTCATTTCTACCAAGAAATAAATAAACTACCTAAAAATAATTATTTTCAAATATTCAACTTCTACACTTACTTTTAGTCTACATATTTATATTTATGTATTTTAAGCTTATACTAATATTATTTCCATAAAGGCTTGTAAAAATGCCTTAATGTCTACATGATGTTCGTGACTTTGTTACGAAAAAAGTATTGAATGAAATTAAATCAAATTTAGTGTATAGAGAGATGACATACTAAATTAATATTTAGGATACTTTGTACCCCGAAATATCACGATCGAAGTCGCAAATTTTTATTACAAATTTACCATTATATTAATACTATTATATGCGGTATATTAATTGAGAAAATGTTTCGTAATTCGCGATGTCCCCGCTATCAATTATTGTAAGTTAACTGTGACAATAAAAACATTCAACATATGATAGAAGCGTGATGTAATACGCACTTCGATATATATCTACTGTTTGTTTACTTATTTGCAGTTGCCATTTCAATCCCTTAGCAACCATATGATATTTCATCAAGGTTGTCATGACAGGATCCGATATTATTTTAGATAACTGCAAAATGATAAAACAATTCTGTCTGATAAAATGACAAAATGAAATAATACTATTTAAAATAATATTGGTTAGATTGTAATGTAAAATTACATACCTATTAAGTTTTCTGATTTGGTCGAAAACCAGAGGTCATTAAATATTTTGTATGTTTTAACCTAAATTGGCTTTTTATAAACATATAAATAAGCCGTTAATGAAAGCGCAATTTCATTGAAAACTAATTGGTTTCGAATCGTACATATTTTTTCTGCAACTTGTAAAGCGTTGTTGTTAATCAAATTGTTAATGTTAAGTTAGTTCTTAAAATCTAATTACATATATTACTCCAAGTGGTTATACTTGGAGTACTTACACGTCCTAAACCGGTGCTGACCACTTTTTAGTGAAAATTGTCATGGTTAAATGATTCGAGACTATAGGTAATTCAAACCTACCTACGAAGTAATCAGAGCGATGTGAATGAACCTGACCATGAAACTAATTCACAATCTTACTATTTTACCTACATTTTAGGGAGGTGTATGTTGTAACGGTGCGTAAATGTATATAGTAAACAGAGCGTATTGTTTTTAGTTATCTTTTTAAATCTCTTACATAGTAATGTTGGAGATTTAATTCACGGATGTTTTGTAGTTTTACGCAATAAATTGCGGATATAACGAACATGAATAAAGTTATTTAAATTCAACGCAAACTCTAATGACGCTCAAAGTCATCATGTGTGAACCTGCCACTGGGTTTAAGATTAGAATCTAAGCTAATCATTACAGAATTATTGTTTCGTGATTTGCGAGACTATTTTGTTGAGAGGTAGCACCATTTGCAGCGGCACGCCACAAGTTAATCACTTAATACGCTCATGCCTTAGGGCAAACTTTTACTTTTTTTTTGGTTAGCCAAAGAGTACCTACTAAGCAACTTACTCAATGTCATCATCGTAAAGTTCTATGACATTTCCCCTAGATTCTAAATCTCTGACAAAGAGTTAGTAATATTTGTTAGGTAACCAAGCTACAAAATAACTTTCTACTGAATTTTATTGCCACTGTTCAGTGAGCGGAATTATTAAAAAGAAATTCATTTGTAAAAAATTTGACAGATCACGTTCGGTCATCAAGCATTTTTCAAGTTTGGTAAAGCACAATGGATTTCAAAGCGACCTGCAGATGTGGAGGACAGTTATATCTTGTACTGCAGTATCAGAATGCTTCTTTGCAAATGTTAGGCTAGATAAAACCCCTTAGCAGTAGCAATATCATAATTGCAAAAATAAACAATGAGTTGAATTATCAGTGTGTTATTGTTACCTGCACCTATTCATAATAATAACTTCAGAAGTTTACTTTATTATGATAATGAGTAAGAACTAGAGTTGGTTGCACGTGACCTTTACACAATGTGCCTCCTTAGTGTCAGTTACACCAACTTAATTTTAATGGTTACTGGTTGGTTTTTTGGTATACAATTAAGAAACATAGTTTCTTTTACCACTACTTAATTTGCAAAAAAAAACAGCGAAAACCCTATACCAATAAAAATAAGTGGTAGCGCCATGAGAACACAGATAAACGTAACCGTAGACTATGCTTAGCCTTATTATTTTACAACATTACTTAGGCACTTCAATCTGACGCTTTACTTCCGATGATATCAACTTAAGGTTTTATTAGTGAGTATGAAATTTCACATCTGGCAACTGTTCATAGAATACATTGCTACAGACCATTTTAAAGATATTCAGGGTAGACATGACAAAAATCCCTAAAAGGAGTTGTTATAAGGTCAGTGTCAAACTGAAACGCAGGTAGCCTTGAAAGTCTTTATGAACGAAATACCGCAAACCGACCAAACAGCTCACTTTTGAACATTGAGTTTCATGTAGGTACTTATCTGCCTCAATAGCTTTTACTGTGAAATTATCGATCGCTACAAAATTGTAAGAAAGCCTTACTTTTTTCATGTTAATTGATTTGTTTTTTAAATCATTAATATGATTTTGGGACACCAGATGTACAAACATTTACTTTGGTGATTTTTTGGTGATAAATTATTGAAATTGATTTTAAAGAAAAAAAATACATACAAGTCCGCGTATTTTTACATAGTACCTTCTCTGCTAGGTATAGAATCATAGTCTTAGCGGACCTTGGGCTCCGTAATTAATGCACAACCATAATGGTTACACGCGGAGTAGAAAAAAGGAGAGAAAGTCATCTTCTATATCTCTTGCTACAAGCTATGTCATGAAATTGAAACTAAGTAGGTAGGTGTCCATTATCAGTCTCTGCCTCCTAGATACTACGAGTATGTGTTTTGTTGACATATGTACATTGAAACATGCCCGAAAGTTAGTTTAGTATCTGCGTTCTACTTCCATGCTCTAATTTTTGCTTGGCCTTGAAGACATTGAAAATAGGTGTCAGATGAACATTATATAATTTTTTCGCAGAATTAATAGTTTGATAGACTTGAGTGAACGGAGATTAACTCGTAAATGTAGAGTGGTTTTATGGATATTGGTATTTTTTTTTTTTAAAGAATTGTACTTAATTTTTTATGATTTTATTTAAGAAATCAACATTAATTAGTTATTTAAAAATAAAAAATAAAAAGTTTTTACTGTTTTATTTTTGTGCAGGTTCAACAATTGTTATTGTGATTGTCATCTTTTCTAAAAAATGTTATAAGTATTCATTTAAGAATTAAAATATACTCGGATGGTGTTCAGGGAAGATGTAGAATGATGTGAATTCTCGTATCTACAATATTGCAATATATTTTCAATTACTGAAATAGGTCATAAACTCAAGTAAGCTCATACTTCATTTTCTTAAATGCATGGGTTTGACCAAATTGATTCAATTTGAATGACTGCATTGAAGGAATCTGACAAACTGTAAGAAAGATTTCTACCCAGATTAGGTATAATATTATTTACAAAAAGCAGTGTGCCATACCCATCGACTTGTCAAACTAGTTTACTCTAAATCTCAAAGGTCTTGAATTTATAAGAGCTATGTCTCACCGTATCGTTGATTGCATGCAATGCATGTTGACACAGAGCGTTTACCTTCGTCTATTCTGTGTTAATAAGTCTCTCGTGCCTATCGACAAATTACTTGTTCGCACAAAAAAGTTAACCAGTACGTTTCTTGAGAAAATATTATCATTATTATTATAGTTTTTACCTTTACGAAATTACTAAGCATTTATTTTTGCTATGAATACTTTTGAAAATATTTTAAACACGATAATTTGTATGGATGATCATGTGTTTCTATTTTGAGCAAAAACTACTAAATGGATGGGGATAAAGTTTAGAACATCATACATAATATTATTAATTAATTATTTCCTATTTTTTCTACATCTCATCATGCAAATTAATTTACCACACTATTAAACAAACATAATTATGTAGTATTTTTTTCAAGGTTGTGTAGTGTAATCAGCTGTTAAATATGCCGCACTTAAAGCCTATTAAAATGCAAAGAAATATGATGTAAAATAATAACTTCTAATTTTTTTATCTTTTTTTCAAAGAATACTTATTTTTTCGTGTTTTACATATATATTAAAAATAATTAACGAATATTTAAAAAACAAATCCATTGATGAAAAAGTTCGATTTTTTCAAAACAACACATGCAGCTATTGAGTAAGTCGTTTGTTTTTGCTGTTTACCAAATAACATATTTAAAATATGTTATTTGGTAAACAGCAAAAATAATTGTTTTTTTTACATTTAGTTTAGATGTTCAATAGTATCATTTAAATATGCATTAGACGCCAGTCACCGTTGGTTAGGTATTCGGAATACATTATTGCAAACTAAGTATGTACCTATTTACCTGGTATGTGTGCATGCTATTTATAAATGTCGTTTTTATTTCAATTAAATATGTTTGCCTTGATAAACGTTATTTAACACAAAGGATATTCGCTCGGACAAACATATTTCACATTTATATCATCTTTAAAGTAGACCCTCTCGACTTTATGTTCGACTTTCAGAGCTAGTAGACTTGATTCCAATAGCGTGAGGACATATTAACGTGTTTTCAGTGTGGTAAGGGTATTTTCAGATCGATTTCTTGAACGCCTACATATTACGATTTGTCGCATCGTTTATAACAAATGTTTCTTGCAGGCTTAGCATACGCAACGCGACTTAATGTTATCGCGCTCTTAACAAACGTCAAAATCGATTGAAGTCAGTGCGTCAGCTGTTGATTGGCTGAAAATACGCATGTAGTGTGCTATTAGCCAATCAACAGTATCGAAACTTTTGTCGTCTCATGCGATAAATTTAACATATTGCGTATGCTAGGCCTGTAAGTCTGACCATTTTTTGGCCGTTTTATCCTATTGGATTTTAGAAGGACTATAAAAAATATTAGTGCTCACTTGTAGTATAGTATCTATATAACGTAGTCAATTTATGTCCTCATATTATATCTACATGATAGAAATATAACGTCGCGAGGTCCCATGGCCTTTTAAAAGCCAGACATAATTGATTGTATGTTGTGTCTGGTTATCTAGGTGTTACGATCTTAACTAAAATATTAACACAAACTATTGGTATGGTTGTAAATTCGCAACAAAGGTGACACCATGATCATTATGAGACTTTAAATAAGTCTTAATAACAGTCAATTATGTCACAGTTAAGGACAATAGAAGACGAAAAGACAATAAGGTTAATTAAAACGTAAACCATTTTTTTTAATGCTGAATATGTTGATTGAGTTGTGTATTTAAATATTTAGTATGATTATTTTCTTGTATGATACTAAGTAAAAAATATTATTCTATTTAAGTATTGTAACTTTCTTTATAATTATTGTAATCTATTGTGTTTACATACCAAATCTCATATTTTGTTACAAGCTTATGAACTTGTAGGATTTATTAATTAGTGACGAAGTTTAGCTGACACCTGTACTTTAATTAACAAAGTAATATTACACCACAAAAATGTGGATTTGGAAAAAAGCGCTTAAAAATAATTTAAATTGTTGAAGAGACAGCTAAATACCAAGTTAAAAAAGTAGTGAGGACACATCTTTTGTCACTAGTGTAATCCTAATAATTTGACTTTACCAATGGCCAAAATATATTTTCTGATCTATTCAAGGTTATGTGCTGGAGGTTACTGCAGAACAACCTTGCATGTATATGGAGCACTGCACTGCGCAATCAATGCTGCAGCAAGCTGTTATTTTGAAGGAAAATTAAATCCTTTGGTCAGATAATGATTCTCGGTTCCCGTACATTTTAACGCGCTTGCATTAAAGATAGGTGGAATCCTCATGAAGTGTCATCAAATTACTTTATGCAGTTAATGTTTCGGCCTCATCTAATAATTATTAGGCGCGTTTGACCAGTGCAGCGCTAATGTAAAGTTACGAGATTATCATCTGCTACGTACTTTATCGAACCGAGATAAAATAGTAAACCACGACTTATGTTCACGCAATATTGCCAGGAATAAAGTACTTTTGTCACGTTATCTTATGTAATACTTTATAGTGACAAGGTTGTTTCAAAACGTGTAAATGAAAAAGCTAATTAAGAATTAAAGAAACAATACTGAAGATTACTAATGCTAATGCCATTGCTAATTTCCCGTATACTTCGGTAGGCACCTACATTTTTATTTTAAAATAGCACGTAGGTGCATTAACCAAATCATTCGTTTATTGTACAAACATATGAAATAAATTTGAAAATTAGTTCGATAGAAAAGTATTATTATTGTCTGAATTAAAAATAGAGGAGGTAATATTTCTATCTCAACTCTACCGAGAGCTATAAAATGTTTAAAAATTGAAAACATTCAATTTGATTAAGAAAACCCATGATACTGACGTCCATTAACGAAAGTAGTTGTAAAAGCTTTTTGTAATTTCCACCTTAAATTTTCACTTGAACTTTCAAGTACTCTTGCATTCTAAACAGCACAGTTTTTTACATGCAGGATTCAAAATGAGTATAGTCGTATGTACCTACTTCACATACTAATTCTAAATTTGATATGCAATCTCCAATGAAAACACGTATAATAAAAATAGGTAAATGTAGGTATAAAGTAATCAATACCTAAATCCTTATTTTTTACCATTTTCCGCAAAATGTACAAACCCAACTAGCTCACGAAACAAAAAACACGATGAACACAAAATCTTTGTAATATGATTTATAACATTAATACTTGCATGGGTAATTTTATTTATTCAAACTTATTAAGGTGGATATATATTTACTTACCTATCTACTATCATAAAGACAAAAATCTTTTAAAAAATTATATTATTCTTGCTAATGAGATTAATGTTCCATAGTACAGTAAACTTTATTCTTAAAATTAGAATAGTTCCGAATTAAATTAAACGGTGAAGGGCCGATGTAGTCGTGAAGAAGCAACAAATTAAACCTTGAATGAAACCTTACAGAAAGTTGGTAGCTGAGTATTTAGTTAGGTAATGATTTTCGCTTGATTTAACAAACGAAGGAAATTACCTGTTAAACGTTAAGTGAATTCAAGTTATTTGGTGATCTTTAGATCTATTTAGTTACTAAACACGGCATTTGACGTTTTGCCTTTTTTGACATATAATGGTTTTTTAGAATAGCTTACTGATAATGACTATTCTATTTTAAAACAAAGCAAATGCTCAAAATAGAGATTAGTGCAGATAGGATTCTTTATTTACGAAGCGCTAACCTTGTTGGAATAACAATTACTTGCGGTCGACAATACTCTAGAGTTAAGTCAACTTTCCTGATTTGAAAACACTTGTTCAAGCAATTGCAAAGGCCGCTGGTGCTCAAATAATGGAACCGCTATTAAAATATTCAATTACAATTTGAAAAAGTGGGACATAATTGAAAAGGGAAAGTTAGCAATTGAACGATCAGAGAAGACAATGATATTAATTTCATATCTCACGACGAGACAGACCAGTCGTAACTTAACCAGGCCAGTAAAGCCTGGCGGCTACGTTGGAAGCTCGCAATAAAATTAAAAGAAGCGTGCGAAAGTGTCAGAGAGTGATCGCAAAGAAGTTCCATATGGTCTGAACTTACCGAGTTTCCCCATCATCTCCTCGAGGGCGCGGTCCTTGTCCATGATTGCGGGTGTTGTCTGGGCGTTATTTATGTGAAGATTCTGTAAAGTTCACAAGCACCATTGATGATAGTGTGATGGTATCGCGCGGGCGCGTGTGTTTCGGCGGCGACGTGCGTGCCGGTGGCGGCGGAGGAGCGAATGGAAACGGAAGGCGGCGTGTCGTGGCGCCGACATACAGCGCGGTCGGTTACCGCAATCGCGCAAAAAAACGTGTAACCTCTTATCTCCATTGGCCCGTAGGTACCTGCCGGCCGCGGACGCGCACCACGACTGCCCGGTGTTTTGCCGCGCAAGTTTCAGCAGCGCTTAACCATAAAATTTTAAAGCCCTATGTCTGCTTATTCTCTTAACGTACTAATGGAGTACTCGATGGTCAAATGTGTGTACATATTTGATAAAAATCAAAATTCATTGTCCTTTGCAGAAGCTTAGCTCTAAACTTTTAAGTACTTAGTCGTCTTCTAATTCCATTTAACGCATAGAGGCAATCAGATTAACATTATTTAGAAAACTTACGTAACATCACGTTTAATAATAGCAAATATTAGTTATATTCGATTTTTTTGAAGTTATTACTTATCTTTTAAATGCGAAAATTTGTATGAATTATTGTTATTTCACGAAAAAAAATACCTACTTGATAGAATAAGATGAAATCTGTAAATAGCCGAACGGCACGAGATGGAGACTCCTTTAGCTTTTAAAACACTTATAAAAAGGCTTTACAAAGCCTATCAGGAGGATGGAAGTGTCTATTTTATTTTCAGAAAGCTTACGCATTCCACAAAATGAATTGGCAAACCACTAATGGCGTACGGTTACGATACAAAAACAGTTGTACGTATATCCGTATCATGACAACGGATAATGTACGTAACCATCAAACTGGTGATAATGTAACAAACACTGAATTGAAGCCAAAAACTGACATTGTTTTAAGTCTGACTAAAAATAGAAAAAAAAAATCGTACGTAAGTAGAGTTGTCATCATTAATTACTGAAGTCCTAATTGCCAAGCTCCATTAAACTTCCGAGTAATACACAAAGTCAAAATAAGTGTTGATTTGATACAACAAGGTACTCAGTGTGTAATAACTTATAATAGCGACTGTACTACCTAACAAACCGCTCTCAGTAAAAAATCATAGTAATAAAAGAGTAACAAAAAAACAAGCAATGTTAAATATTCTTTAATTATAATAAATCATACAAATAATGTTAAGTCCGTAAAATCTTTCTAATACAGTTCGTAACAATTATTTCCCTAAGATGCAGAGTTGCCTGCTTATGCATGTTCGTTCACTGTGACATACAATTAAATATATATAAAAGGTTTATTATTAATCATCAGCTATCAACAGCTAGTTTACAATAATTTTATTGAAGTAGGTATCATTAAGCATTTCACACTATTTAAATTTAAAATGCCAAATTTGAATTAACAAAATTTTTCCGATACTATTCATTCGTCAGCGATGTTAATTATTCACGCATTTAATTCACAAGGTCTAGTACAAACTAGTTTTTGGAATAATTTCATGTCTTAAATATACACAAAGTCATAAACACATCGTGCTTACAATATGTAGCATGCGCAACTATGAGACCGTGGCTCTAAATCCTTGTGTGATTTCCCTAAAACCTTTTAGTCTATTTCTGTTTTTCTGACATGTAATTCAGCCGATTATATCCGACTTTATGGCAAGTGGGAGCCCCTAAATTGTAGATTGACACACAAATCTACAAGTCAATATAAATCGTCAACTAGGTGCTGTTACCGTACTCATGAAGCTTACTCGCTCGTGCAGAGATTTAATCTCCCCCTAACATCTAAAAGACCAGCAAATGGCATTGGACCGTTAATGGTATAGCATACTCCCGGGAGAGAACCCTGTCCATCAATCGATGTCTGCGGTTTAAAATGTTCATCATGAAAAAGTACAAATTCGAATAAGAGCACATATTCCTCATTGCAGCGGCGCCGAGCAGTGTGTGGCCAGAATACATCGAGATATTAGCCAGGATAAACCACTTAACGTGCTTACGAAGCACGGCGATGCTCGTAATAAATAGCAATATTCGATCGGATGGTTACCTATTCAATACCGGCATAAAGTGTACAACTTATGTTTTAGTATTGTTTCATAGACACTGGCAAGCGCCATGTATATCTAAAGTTTAAGTTACACAATCAGTAAGTATCAGTTGTGTTCAGAAGTTCGCATTAAAAACACCTTCATTAACGAATAAATTATTCGTGTTTTCATGCATGTGATCTTCAATGTTACAAAGACATTTAAGAATGGTTAATAAACACAACAAGGACTTTGTACATACCTAATTAAATCCGAAAATAAATTAATGGTTCGTCTTTATTGTTTCTACAATAGGTATCAGTTTTAAATACCCTTTGAAACTGTGACTTTATTAAAGCAATGTGCATATTTGGTTACGTATTTGTATAAAACTGACGATGAAAATAACATCTGAGTGGTCATTTAATAGAAATTAAGCATAAATGTTCAACTTAAAGAAGTGAAATCTTCAAAAACCCGATTTTCACCTTCCTAATTCAGCTCTAATTTGGCGTAATAAGCTTTGTTTGTTTGGTTTAATACCTATGTACATATGTATTTAAGGCTATAATTATTTATCTATCTGACCTTCACATAAAAAATATTGGGAACCGCTCAGACTTAAAACAAAAGCTAAAATAAAAAGATAAGGTCAGGCTTTCAGGAAGTTTTAGGTGGGAATTTCTTAAAAAAATAATGAAATACATTTTCTATTAGACACAAATGACTAATACTTGTTCGTTACCAAGCAAATTTAAAAACAGACAAAATTTCAAGGATCTAAGGTACAACACATTCTCCTTCTTACAAAAAAATTACACACAATTTCAGGATGGCCAACGGAATTTTACCATTTGAATACAATTTATTCGATGCACGTGTTTGTAGACACCTTTGTATATACACAGGTAAATGACTGCACTCACCTTCATTTTCGTAGATGTGTTCGGGTCAAATTATATTCGAATAGCTTCGCCCAAATAAACAACGTTCACTTTTTAACCACTTCAATTACAGAAGACTTTAAAGCAAAAAGGGTAAATTTGGCCAAATATGACTCTGATAGCGTCTTGAATATAACAACTCATACAAAATCATAGCTGTCATACTCGCAATAGGTGCTACAAGAAACAACAATAATGTATTCTCGGAAAATCTACAGAGCTACGATTGACGCTTGAAAATTAAAAATAAAGATTAAGGATAATTTTAATGTGAACTATGTCGATGTGAGCCAATTATAATATTGTTTCCTTGTGAATATCCCGCTTGCTCGCTTGGGTTCCAATTGTGACTTTTAATATTTTTTCAGAATCGGAACTATTTACGAGGATGTAACGACGGATGTTCTAGGCACGATTG
The DNA here is from genome assembly GCA_037074685.1 of Glyphodes pyloalis. Lineage (NCBI taxonomy): Eukaryota > Metazoa > Arthropoda > Insecta > Lepidoptera > Crambidae > Glyphodes > Glyphodes pyloalis. The sequence continues at coordinate 5,553,484 of JAYKKO010000011.1, forward strand.
GTGTATGGCAGTGGCTGGTGGTTATAGTCTCAGCAGCGCTCATGATGCCGTCAATGTTCAACCAGTACGAAGACATGTTCCTCTTAACGGCACCCGTAGAGGCTACTTGTGTCCCGCCCGAAGGACATGAACCAATCAACGCCAGCTTGTGCACCGTTATGACCACAAACAACGCAACGGAACTCGAATGCACCAAGTGGCACGTTAAATTGTTCTGGTTGTTTTGGCTCAATAAGACTGTAAGTAAGTCGTAATCAATTATGAATCTTCTTATGCGTAAGCTAATGATGATGTGATTGCTATTGAATTTGTTGTTAGTGGCTGGTGTTTTGCGATGACAAAATGAAATTATTGTCGACAACAATGATTTCGCGGATGGGCCTTATGTTCGGATGTGTTACGTTCGGACTAATTGCCGACAGGTAAGTAACGTATTTATAAAACTGAATAGCCCAATGTTTCTCCGAGTAGGTAGGTCTTTATTTAAATGTTTTAATTAAAACCGTTGTATTGCTGTGAAAAGTAATATGTATAAATACCTACAAATGAAGGCAGCGAGGATTACTTCCTATGTTCATTAACCTTAATACCTTCTAAGTCTTCGAGTTTTTTCGTTACATACAAACAATGTTTGTCTCCTCTTTATGATATTCGTTTAGATTTACTATCATACAACGGCTAAAACAAATACTTACCTCAAGTGATTAAATTGATTAAGTTGCAAAATTACTATAGCCCAATAAAACTGTCCCCTATCTAAAAGTTATCTACTTACCTACATGACGATATTATTCTTAGGAGACGATTATATCACATAAATAGTACAGCTAATGTTTTTGTAACATAATAGATACTAAATCAATCCTACGATATGGAAAAAAAAAATTATTATGTCCCACCTATCTTATGCATATTGCTTCATTCCTCGAATCTGTCTTATGTAAATACAAAATTCAGCTTGCTATATCTACTTACGTGATAGAGTGAAAATGTTCAATAAGTTGTCTCATTTATTTATTTTAGTTTTGGAAGAAAAACAGCGATTGCGTTAGACTTATTTGCACAGCTTGCTTTGGGAACCATAATAATATTTTGTGACTCGCAAGCCTGGTTTCAATTACTGGTTTTTTTGAAAGCCTTGTTTGGAGGGGCCACTTTGTACATAGGACTTATCTTAAGTGAGTATATATTTAAAGCAAAATTTCGACAGACATCTTACCAACACATGGGTATAGCTCTATTTCAAATCTTATACCGAATCATTCTTATACCGAAAACTACGAACATATTATTTAAAAAGTTAGATTTGTTTAAATGTTACGTTTGAAGAATTAAAACATTATATCCTTACTTTTGTTTTTAATAATTAATAAAGAAATTCCCCATAAAACAATTCTTTTCGGACTCAAACTGAAATACACTTGTTATCTATTTTTTTAAAAACACTTCAATATTTGTGCACAATAAGTTCATTTAAATAGAAGAGGATAAACTTACCTTATTTTATTTATTTCAGTTTTTTCCAACCCTTTATTTTTGATGCATTGTCATAATGGTGAATATGAATTTCTACAGGTAAATTCTATTAAAACAAATTATTTACTTGGTTTAACATATATTAATAAAAAAACTCGTACTTTAAAGCATTATTATTATTAAAAAATATTTCTACGTGCCTCAGGACAACTGATTTGCGTTACACCAAACTTCTCAATAACTAAGAGTACAGCATTAAGCCACTTTAGAGTAGTAAATAATATATTTCGTATAAGTCAACTACATACATAAGTAATTTAATTAGCAATAAATTTTCCAAAGGTAACAGCTTCGGTAAATGTCAGAAAACATTACCTTTTAAATAAAATTACTATTCCTATAAATTTATTTATTTCGCTAATAAAAACCGTTTTAAATAGAATTGATTGATAGCAGAAACGCGTTCCTATTGTGAGAATTATTTTTCACTTTATTTTCCACTGTAGGTATACCTTAGTTACCTACTTTTTGTTTATGTAGATTATGTAAACTATTGTAGGTTATGTACATATTTCATCATAAAAGGCATCAAGATCTATTCTTAGTTCATTTATTCTGGTCTATTGACTAAACATATTTTTATTTTTGTGATTTACGTCATATTAGCAGAACATGCATGAGTCATTGGGCAGATAGAATAGATCGACAAGGTTGTTCTTATACCTATTTAACGGAAAACTCACTTCGTTACGGATCGCTTTCGCGTCCCCTTTCCATGGCCTCAAATAGGTGACGGCCACCCAGGCCTCCTCGCGCTCAACCATCGCCCCTACCACCTTTTGGCAGCGCGAGGTCATTTCCGACCACTGCTATTAGCGCAGCTCTTTCGTCCGACCACGACGGGCACTGCTCCAGGGTATGCTCCACCGTGTCGGTAGGTTCGCCGCATCCCCAACAACTCGGGGCCTTTTCGCGGCCGATGCGGTGCGGGTACGACCCGAAACAACCGTGTCCGTTCAGCACCTGCACCAGACGGTACGTTAGGAAGCCGTGCCGCCTTCCTAGCCATGGACGTAGAAATGGCCCCACCGCGTTGAGTGTTCTTCGACCCGCCTGCGCAATGGCGAGGTCCTGGGTCCAGAACCGGACCAGCAGCTTTTCATGCGCCTCCGTGCGCACCGCTTCGCGCTCACGTAGCGTAGGGCGCTGCCCTAAGGCCCTTCTCTCTGCCGACTACGTTTCCTTACCATACTTTCTTTTTATTAAAACGATTTTATAACCGTTTTTCAGGTTAAATCTAAAAGTTAGTTTAAATTGACAAACAATCGTAATGTTCAACGGCCGACTAACGCACTAAAATTACCTACAATGGCGTTCAAATTGGACGTGGTGTTGGTAGCGTGCATATCCTAGAAGCTATGGATTAGCAGCTTTAGGATAGGTACCTACGAATAACTCAAGTTTTCTAATTCCATTAATTCCACAGCCTGTGAAATAGCCAGCAACAGTTGGCGGTCAACCTTGACTGCGGTCGTCTTGATACCACGACTGCTAGCGGTCACTTGCATGATTCCCCTGGTAAACTCCATCCCGAACATGGAGACCTACAACTTTATGGCCACCATATTTGTCATCCTTATTATTATCTCACTAAGGTAGGTTGAACGTCCTTGATAACCAATTCAATTGTTTAGATATTTTCAGCTTGCGTAATCACGTCCATATTCTATCCTGTATTCGTAAAAAGAAAAGGTACTCAACAAATAAATACAATACGAATAAAATATAATAGTACCAGACGACGGGTACTGAATGAGGGCGTGGAACACACCCGAGCCATGGATCTGATCGAGAAACGAAGCTGAAACCTTTCGTGTTGTGGGCGTATACCTTAGCCACTACCCCGCTCGAGATAGTACGCTTCCACAGGTTTAGCTGTAGCTACTACTTTTAAGCCAATACGAACAAGCCCTATGATTTTAAAACAGTTCCAAACGCTCCACGTCGGAGCTAGGTAATAGTATTCCAGCCTTATAATTTGTAGGTATTATTATTAATACGATATAGCTAACTACGTACATCTTCATCTAATTATAATAAGAAAATTTCAATAACATTGTCATGCAAATTGATGCTTTTTTCACTTACCTAGGAGTATTATCTTACGTATGGACATAATGTGCTCATCGTAGCCAAAGTGTTCTTTCAAATTAGATCATTGGTGTCGGTACTGCTGCCTCAAGATGGCTCACCCTGCAGAAAAAATACTTCTCTGGTGAATTAAAGATACTAAATGTGTGTATAATAGGCAAAAAGTTCTAGAATGGCGATCACGTACCATAAAACGTAGTGTAAGAAAGCGCTACAATATGCACCAACGCCCTTGATAGTAGGGTGCCGATAGATGCAGTTGGCACAAACCCAATAGTTATGGAAGTCTTGAATGCTGACCTTCATTCAGCACAGGAAAAGTGGTTATAAGATCTCTGCCTAAACTCTTACCGTTTTTTTTCCTAAAATCTCACAACACTTTACAGTCACACCACAGTTCAGAGTATTTCAAACAACTCGGCAGTGACTATAAGCCTGTATGTGACTAAGAAGCCAGACTATACCTTGATATTAACTAATGCATGTCGATCGTAAACCTACCCAGCTAAGTGAATACCTATAAAAGATGGCAGATGTATTTGCCTAGTCAGTTCTAATCGATCAATTGCTTAATATAAAATACGATAAAAATAATGGTCTAACCTACTTACAAATATCTTGATATTTTAAAATAAGTAAGCTTTATAAATAGACATTTGATATACCGTTTTACGACGTCCAAAAGGCGTGGAAAATTATTATAACTGCCAAATGAGGCCGACTCAGGTGACAACAATAGAAGCATGATATATATGAAAATGGTATTGATATGTAGGTATAGCCATGAAAATGTGCGTACCCTACAGTTAAATGAGTTTTCAAGTACATATTTAAATTTGACATGAATATCCCAGCAAACACAGATAGGTAATATAAATAAGTTAATAATATTTGCCTAAATGTATATGGATACATTGTTCTTCGCTTATTTGTGCGGTAGTTAGAGTTTTAATTGGAAACTGAAAAGACGCCAATTTCATATACCTAATATGGGCTTGACGGCCGACCGCAGGTAAATATTAGCCTTCCTGGAGCCTAACTTCTACTTTTAACAATAGAGACACCTATGCCGAAAATAAATTTTAACTAGACTTGCAACGACCTAATACGAATGCCCATTATATTTTTATATTTATTATACTTGCTTATTCGTAAACTGAAATGTTGTTATGGAGAAGTTGAGAGAAAAGTCGATTAGGGGTTAATTACCTACTTATATATTCTCTATTTGGCTATTAAAAGATGAGATGATGATGATGAAGATGATTTAATAGATTTCTAAATCGATGATCTTGGATCTTGACCTTTCTTTTACTGGATCACTGACTTGGCGATGCCTATGGTATCGTATACCTACCTACAAGACAAACGATGAACAACCCTTAATTATGGCTTTAAGGAAGGATATAAATTTATTTTACAGGTGGACTCCGGAATCACCTCAATGGTTGCTATTCAACAGAAAGATACCTATAGCTGAGAAGTTACTTTATAATGCTGCGAAGAAAAATAGAATAAATATTTGTGAAGATTTCAAAATCAGGCCTGTTAATCATAGAGTACGTCTGTAAGTCTAAATTCTCTTCAACAATGTAGGTTAATATCGTATTACTGTTTGGGTCTAATGACTGCCATATTATTCTAACATCCAAAAACTGTTATTGAGCTTCAAACATATCATTTGGATTTCAATTTTATTTGCAATGACTGTTAAACCATATGCCTGCTCCACACTACTCGCGAAGTTACTCGGCGAAGTTCGCCCGAGGCGAGGCAAAGTATAACGCGGCGAACACGAGGCGAGCCGAAGTGCCTCTCTACACTATCGTATTCGTCTAACTTCGTTCAACTTCGCGAGTAGTGTGGAGGAGGCAATACAGTTCACGTAAATAAGCTGAATTAGGTACTTTTAACGCCTTAAAAAAGATAAGAGCAAAATCTTGTATGCATAGACGACAAACGATGCTAAAAATCAAAAACTACGATCACTTTAATTAAAAATTAACAATAATACAAAAGAAAATTGATTAGTATTATAGTTCCAAACTCTGAAGTAGCTATTTTTGTAGACCATAAACGTAAACAAAACTTCTAAAACAGAGAAAGAAACGGCAATTTCATTAGGAAATGTTTTCTTCTGTTTCAGGCGTACAGTTGTTTGGACGAAACGAGACCCTTTGCAGGCATTTTTACGACATACAATACAAAAATAATCATCCTAGTGTTATTACTATTCTGGATCCTGATATCTTTCCAACTAAGTTATAATTATGCAAAAGTGTTTAAGGAACAAACCAATGAACACGATTTCTTTGTGTTGTCTTTCTCTACGGTTGGACTGGCCAGTCTAACCGTTTTACTGTCAAAAAAATTATTGCTAAAACATCTTTTACTCTTTAACATCATACTATCAGGAATATCTTGTGCAAGTAAAGTATTATTCAGCCATGTAAGTACATTGTTTTATTAGGTAAACGTTTTCTATACTAATATTATAAAGAGTAAGGATTTGTACCTATTTTTGTATGTTTGTAATGAATAGGCTCAAAAAGTACAGGGCCGATTTAAAAAAATCTTTTACCAATAGAATGCTACATTCTTCCAATTTGACATAGGTTACAAAATTAGGGATCCTTGGTAAAATTTGAAAAATTTCAACAGAAAAGCGGGAAAAATTCTCTAAGGCGAAACGAAGTTCGCCGGGACCGCTAGTCTTGAATAAAGACATTTGCTATTGTATTCTATATGACTAAAGAAAGAGAGAGAGTTTTGTTTGCTTTAGACTTTATGTTACATAACGGTTCGGGAATAATAAACAAGGTCCTGATATCACTACTCAACACTAAAAAAATATCTGATTTGGCTCATATTGTTTCATATCGATGTTGACTAATAATAAATATATGTAGGCATTTTACTTCGATATCACGTCTAGAAACTGAGAAATATGAATTTTAACTTATTGACGTATTTTAGATTTTTATATTGCGGGTATTTCGAAAATACGATTGTTTTACAAGCAAAACTTACTTTAAACGTTAGTTCAATTGGTAAACTAGAAAATGTCACGCGTATGTGTTAACAGTCCTAACGTATTTTGTTATATTTGTGGCGAATTTACGCCAAAATCAAAGTTACTTAGCCTATTTTGACCGTGATGTGAAAAATCAAGATAAGACGTGGGTTCCTAAAGTGTGCTGTCTAAGGTGTTATACGAATTTGAACGGTTGGTACAATGGAAGAGTTAAAAAAATGCCATTTGCTACGCCGATGGTATGGACTGAACCAACAAATCATGCCGTGGATTGTTACTTCTGTTTAACACATTTAAAGGGGTTTTCTGGGAAATCTAAACGAAGTATTACCTACGTATGCCGATGTGTCATCCGTAAAGAAACCTCAGCTATATTCTGAGCAGCTACTTGTACTCTGAACTATACTGAAAAACAAGCATGGGATGCTTTTATTGATGTGACAAAGAATTTTCTTGGTAACAACAAATCCGCTGACTTTCGCCAAAAAATTAAACTGATGTTGGACTGCTATCACAAAATGGGATGTAAATGTCATTAAAACTACATTTCCTTCATTCGCACTTGGATTTTTCCCCGAAAATATGGGATCAGTCAGCGATGAACATGGGGAACGCTTTCATCAAGATGTGGCTGCAATCGAAAAACGTTTCCAAGGAAGATGGGAGCCTACTATGCTCGCAGATTACTGTTGGAGCCTTTTTAGAGAAACTCCAGGATCTCACTACAAGAGGAAAGCCAGCGGCACCAAGAAAACTTCGCCTTTTCAATCAAAGCATCAATAAAACCTAACGGGTTAGCTTTATTTTTATTTTTATTTTTATTTTTGACTAATTTAATTTATCTTGAAAATGAGATGTGATGTAAAAATCTTATTTACATATTTGTATTAGGTCAGTAACAAGGAATTATAATCACATAGTCGGAACTCAGATAAAAAAAAAAGTTTGTTATTTGTTGAGTAGTGAATTGGTAGATCTCAATGAGATAGGCCTCCTTGGATGGAAATGGTCGGATCTTAATAGGATTGAAGCGAAAAATCATTGCAGTAGTGTATGCCCATCGGTAGAGTACCTACTCTACCGATGGGCATACCTACCTAGGTAAGTGAGCTCTTTTGTCTTACAGATTATGCCGGAGTTCACAGCGGTTGCCTTCGCATCCCAAACGGTGGTATTGTTACTACTGCTAAATATCACACCTCGTCTTTTTGCCATCAACGTGAGGGCAACTTTATTGGGGTGCTGCCACGCTATTGGTCAACTAGGGACCACGGTCAGTTACTTACTGATCGAGTTCCAACCCCTTAATGATATTGCATCAGTGGCTGTGAGCGTGAGCATCACTTTAGCCATGATCACCTTGTGTTTGGTCCTCTTTGATGTCGATGGTAGAGAACTGCCTGATATGATTGAGGATATGGACTATTTTTCAGAGTAAGTACGAGACTTTTAACACTTTCCTATGAATCCTTGGATATAGATATAGAACGTATCCACAATGATTAAAATATATATATACATTTATACTAATATTATGCAGCTGATGAGTTTGTTTGAAGGCACTAATCTCTGGAACGACTGGTTCGAATTGAAACATTATTTTGGTATTGAATAGTCCATTTACCATGGAAGGCTTTAAAGGCTATACAACATTATCCTACGATCAATAGGAGAGAAAAATCGATGGAAAATGTGGAACAAAACGGGTATACAACGAGTGGGGATACGTCGTGACCAGGCCATTAGTTAGAAAATATAATGTAAAGCTATGTGTGATGACACAGCCGAACAAAGTTGATTAATTTAACGGGATAGAAGTAGTTTGGATAGTGGATTTTACCGATGTCATTATCAGATGAAATGTATAGGGATATAAGCTTTCAAATATTTAGAAAACCATTACTGTGTGGCACATAATTACTGAGAAACTCATTAACTAAAGCCTTCATAGTCTACATAGCACATAGATCAGTTTATCTGATAAAATTTTAGGTATGACATGACCGCCATCTGGTGAAACATTGCAATAAAATTAATTATATTCATTTTTTTTTTCAGATTATCTAAGCCGTTACGTTGGGCAACCCAAAAGACAAATTCGCCATCTAATGAAGAAGTGGAAATGCGAATATATTCGTTTGGCAGCGCCGGCCGAGACCGCTCACAGAATCGTTCCAGGGAACGTCTGCCGGCTCAGAGAATTGGTTCAAAGTTGTGGAACAGATTGGTTGAACAATCTCGGCACTTTTTCTGTAAATATTTCAAATAATTAGTTTCGACACCAAATAATGCTAAAAGATGGTATCATCTTTGTGATCTAGAGATACAAACTGAGGCACTGTAAACTATACGAGGATGAATTTTTGTATTTTTTTAGAACCTTCACGTACCGCGCGCGCGGATCCCACGCCGCACACGAAGATGAAATTTTTCTATTTTATAATTTTTTTAAATGATGATCGCATTATTAGTATGCGTAGCGGTGTATTACTAGTAGGTACTTTATAAGTTAATGACAGAAACAGAAATATTTGCTTGCATTATAACAGGTGTCTTCCATGTAATCCGAATGAGGTGGGGCACACCCTAACTTCACTCTGATTTAATTATTTCTTGCAAATAATATTATTATAACTTAAGGTCAATGTCTATGTAAGTTGTTTAAGTAGGTAAGTAGATAAATTCCGGGTAAGGTCAAATAAAACTTAAACACTTGCAGATAAAGATTGAATCAAAGTAGGCAATAAAAATGAAAATGTGTTGATCATTAAAATATGATATTTTTTGCAACACTTTATCATTTTGTATGAAGGATGTAAAATAAAACGAATTTCAAAATCATTATAGAAAATAATATTATGTTAATATTTTATCGTTCTCAATCAAGAAATATTTGGACTCTTGTACAAATATTATAGGAAAATAACATTATCTAGATTTAATTTATTCAGAGGTAGGTACATAAATTCGTAAAAATAATAAAATATCCCAATTTATTTCTACTGAAACACTATCGGTACCATTCTTTTTGAGTTATTTGAGCGCAAACTTAATTGAAATGAGTATAAATGCAGTTTTGTACACAAACGCACAACAATTTTAGCAATAAATAGATAACAAAATAGATACCATGAAAAAAATAAATGGAAATTATTATCTGTTTCACGGTCGAGTACGTATTCCCTTTCTAAAGTTTCCATTTCCACAGAATTAATTTGCTGAAATTGCATTTAATAATGGGTTAACCTATTTTTGGAGCTTATCTTTAATGCTTAATTTCGCGTTCACAACATAAATACTTACATAACATACATACGGAGTTAACATGAAAACAGTATCTACTAATGCCTATGACTAACAACTAACAAAATTAAAATACACATAAAATCTAGAAAATCGTTAGCAACAATGTATCTAAATGATGAAAAAATGATTGAAGTATGTATTTTTTTTTCAAATGTTATACAAAAGCATTCGGTAGGTACTATTAAGTATGATTAAAAATAACACTAAGTAAATGTAGCTACATAATTTTAGGCTTTGATTTAAAAATAGGTCTAATTTATACATGTAAATGCTTACATGATACTTAAACCCTTATAAGGCTCCGTCCACTATATGACCATCTTAATTTGAACCTTACTTCCTTGTCTTAAGGTCCAAAACCAATGAAAATTTTAAGCATGATCTGCCGTATATAGGGCAAAAATTGCAATAACTTGAAAGGAAAAACCTGATAGGAAGTAAACAGCTTTCGATTAACAAACAAAAAACCAATTTCAATAAATAACAATTGTACAATGATATGCCGATATAAAATTGTCACTGGATAAATCATACAAATTATAATAACCTTATTATCAACTATAAATAAAACAGCTAAAAGTAAATGCTTGCACATGACTGCAATCGTTATAAAATGGGAAGATTAACTTCATAATTAAGCAAAGTTAATTAACTCAAACATGATGTAGGAACATAGGTAGGTACCTACCTATACAAGGATACATAATTTAATTTGGTTAAACATTAGATAAAGAGTAAAAAAAATCCAAATTTAAATAATTTGGGATAATTAGACTCGTACGAGAGTTGGTATCTGATATTGAGCTACGTCATTTATTTGTTGCTATTCTATAAATAACTACCACAGAAAAGATACAAGTAAGTACAACGAAGAACGGTCAGCCAAAAATATAGTCTACTACTTTACGTTTGAATGTTATCTGGAAGTATAGATAATATGTAATAACTGGGTTGATCACCTATGCTTAACATATCTTCATTCGTTACCACAAAGTCACACCATACTCTTATTTTGATAACTATTTTAAACTAGTAAGTAGATCAAATTCTTGACTCACCGTACAATTTCCAATGTCTCAAATTAAATAATAATCAATAAAACCTAAAATCTATCTGCAGTTAGGTAATATTGACAGTCGTTGATACGCATTGGCACACTTAAATGGAGTAACTCTGATTCAATAAATACAATTCTGACCTGTGCATTATTATTGCCTGAAGCCTTATTTTTGTACAACACCAAAGGCTACATTGACAAACCTACCTATTTGTTACTGACATTAATATTAACTTTAAAAAATTCACGTTTTTGGATAAAGCCTTAACAGAGGCTGATCAACATCAGAATTATATATGAAATAATTTTGAATAAATAAGAATTCCTTTATTGAAGTCCACTACCACTGATGTCACTGATAATAATTTAAAAACATTTTTAACGAATTTCCTTGAGATATAAATTAGGTTTTGATAATGAGTTCTCGGTGAAATCAATGATGAATTAGCTTCTATCAAATGAATTCATAAATTAATAAGAATAGCTCATTTTCAGATTTGTATTTATAATTTTTTATCTAAAATAAATGCAAAACCACTATGCTTACTTCGTAGTACGTTTATGCCCACTTCGAAATAAACTTTGAAACAATAACCCATATTGTGTAATTAATACACAGTTAATGTTTACCTAGGTAGGTACTCACTTTTTTATTTATAGTTCAGCCATATTTAGGTCTAAATAATTTCGTACATTAGATACCTACTTATATATAATAATGATTATGACTTTTTATCACAGCACTCCACGAATTATTAATCTCGTCCACAATGTTTACACTGATAACTTCCATCCACATTTAATGAGAAGAAGAAATCAGTCGAGAAAATTATAGTGGATTTAGAAACTAGGCACACATGGCTAGGCGATAAAGAAAAATAATTCTACTAGAGAAATTACTTATCCTTCCTACGTATTGGTAAATGCGTGTAGCTACAAGTAGTAAGGTTGCAATAGATCACCTAGATACGGGTTTAAAAACGCGATTTAATCTTTAATTTTAGAGTTTACGTTCTAAAAAAGGTCACAAAAAAACTTGAGCAAAATAGGTTTCAGTTTTTTAATGTGTTATTTTAAACTCTTAATAAGAAGCAGTGCCCGTTTTCAATTCATATAACGCCTATTATATTGTTAGGCAAATTACAACACAAACATTAAAAAACCAAATTTTCGAAAAATAGTTTGTTTTTATTTTTAATTTTGGCAAATCAAAAGATCGTATCGGTAGTACCATATTCGAAAACGCATAGTTATTCAGTATCTCACTCGCAAGTAAGCTAAATATGACTTTTATTGAGATTCTAACATTTGCAACATAGTGAGATGCTGATCTATAGTACCCACAATATGGCTCAAACTAAACTCAATGTTATTGTCATTTTGTATTTAACAATTATGTAGTATTCCATCAAACCTTTATAATATAAGGTAACATGATGACCCTACGTTCATTTTGTTACCTATCCTTACGTAAATAAAATAAAAAAAAACACTAAAAATAAATCATTAGATAGGAACTGTAACGGTAACTAAACAAACTATGCACACGATCCTAAAGTCCTAATTAATTGATTATTGAAACGCAAGATTATTGCATTGAATAGACGTGTGCTCCCTTATTTACAAACGTTTCCGATTTGGAAAGTTTATTCTTTGTCACTACCTATTCAAAAATACAGGTAAAGGAAAATATATAGCATGGTTTTAGTATAAAAATCATCTAAAAACATTATGTTGAGAATCTTTTTCAGCTGCCAATCTACTATTTTAACTATATTGCACTTTAAAACAGCGGAATAAATGTCATACTTTAAAATGCTTCGGGGCATTCTTTACATGCCAACCTTTAAAAGTTAAAGTGCAAATAAATATATACATAGGTACACCTAACAATAAACTAGTAAATATTACATATTAATAAAATACACAAAATTAGAACACAAATGCATTTGTAAAATTACTTCAACAATGTAAATACAAATCTTTAATCTTCTACATATAACAATCTATTAAATGTAGTATTTATTGCTTTGAAAAGCATTTACCGTATGTTAAAGAATTCAATAGCAAACATTCACAGTTTAAAAGTTATTTTAAGAATAATGTAAAGAATATTTGCTAAAGACGATTAAAATAAAAAGTTTTGAATGCATTATCAATTTGAATATAATATGTTCGTGGATAGCTTTACTATCTAAATTTAATATAAACCACAAACGAACTGCATCATTTGTCGATACATAACATTTTAAATATAAAAAAAATTGCGACGCAAATAATGATATCAGTAAAACCTCGTATCTGTTTTGTATCCGGTTCTACCAATATAACACACATGTTTTTGCAGCTTTTAAACAATAAAAGCACTCGTTCATTAGAATAAATTTCATTTTGCATATTTAATTGACGGCTTGACCTATAAAAATAAGTAGGAAGGTATCTCACCGAATTTAATTCGGAAATTTAATATTTTCTCAATAAGTATCTAGTGACTTTTAACGACACATTTTACTTAATTATCTCTACCTTATATCCTGTAAATAAAGGACAATTTTTGTCACACATCTCTCTTCGCTACTTTAGGCACCATGATTTACCGAGGTACGAACATAGTCCAATTTTTTGGAATTTTTCATCATACCTATTATTATCACACAAAAAGTTTCTACACTACACAGCATGGTACTAAGATGATTCTTCTCGTTAGGACTTGTACACTATAATTCACCATTTAGTAGTATTATAATCCTGCTTGTTGACTGGTGCCGCCTTTATTTCCAAGAAGTGGATCAGGAGCATTTTCTGAAATTACAGAAAATACAGATTAAAAAAAACAAATAATTTAAAGAATATATAAAATAATAATTAAGAACATTATTACTACTAAGCATTTAATTGATCAAAAGCTAACCAGCCCCAATATTAGCCACCAGAACGGATTCGTATCCGAATACTAAGTATTCTTAGTATTTATCTTAGTATAAATAAAGACAAAGCATGGATTTTTCGTAAAGGAATCGTTGCCTGCTTCTTATTTAAAAAACGCCGGAAACGAATTCAAATTCGAAAAATATGTACCTACCTATGCGTTTTGGACAGACTTTTTGAGGCTTAATAATTTAAATTTAAATAATATTGTATACTGTAATGTTGCTTAGGTTGCGATCAGGACACATTCCGTCAACAAATTTGCTCATCTTATGAAGAAATCAGACTCACCAAACTGTATAACATGTGGTACAGTTGAAGATGTTCAACATCTCTTGACGGAATATATCAGAAATCGACAGAAACGACAGTCATTGATTGATACCTTCCATTTGAACTGTGCTGATTTGGGTATATTTAACTCAATTTTAACATAACCTTTATCTGAGGTAGCAAAGAGTGTTTGTGTGTGATTTGGTTCTCAATCGGTGACAAATCTTTATTTTCTTATATTTGCTTTAATAGGGTACGATGGGACCGACATATTTTTTAAATAAAAGTCCCTAAATTAAAAATAAATAAATAAATTGAGATTAGATATGTAGATTAGGAATTCGAATTAATAACGGGATCGTGTTATTTTTATATTGTCATCATAATTTTTAAGGTTTAATCCAACACATAACCGTCTCAATTTTGGTTCTCTGACTTCTAAGCATTAGGAACGAAATGCACAATATGTTCATTCAAGACTGCTTGATCTTGATTTACGTGTAGATTCTTATATATAGATACGTCATCAAATAATAAATTTGTTTTAAACTTACCAACTTGCAGGGAGCTGAGAGGTACATGACCATTCGTGTTTGCACGAGTATTCTGGCTAGGATTACGATAGAGACGAACAGTGAACATTAAGGTTGCTCCAACTATAGGAGAAATACCTGCTAAAACAAATGGAACTGTGTAAGATCCGAACAAGCTATGGATATAACCTGCAAGGGGCGGCCCAACAGACACTGGAATAGCTGCAATACCTAGCATATATCCTATAGCTTGTGCTGCATAATCTCTACCACACAATTCGAACGCTATCGGACCAATTAGCGCAATGAAGGCACCATCTACTAATCCTATTCCTAATGAAACAGCTACTAAAAGTGGGAATGTCTGAACAAACGGCAGAATTATTGTAAGCGACCCGATAACGTAAAATGAAATTTGTTGTAACAATATCCTATCCATGCCAGGCCTGTCCGCGAGATAACCGATTATTAGTCTTCCAATACCTGAAGTAATAGCTATACACTGTAGGGGCAAGTTATGGTTGCTTACATGAGGAAATTTTTGTGACGTGTAGGTTTTGATATAAATATAAGTACTGAAGTAGCCAAATAAGGCTACCGGCAAAGACAATGCCCACATTCTGTATGTTTTAATCTTCCAGATTTCGACATTAACAATAGCTTTCAAGACCGATTTAAAACTCTTATCTTTCTTATCAGACTTTTCGATAGTGGTTAGCGGTATTGGTTTGAACAATAACCCGCATAAAGCTATACCACTAGTCAATAAAGCTAAAAGTCTAAACATCCAGTCTAAGCCGTAGTGTCTTATCATATGGTCCATTAATATTGGCATGAAGACTGTAAAAACTGAACTACCAATGGTAACGATACCGTTGACTAGGCCTAAGTATACTTTGAAATAATGGCCAAGAATGGCTAAAGACGGAGTGTACGCAAATGATGCTCCTAATCCGTACATTATGCCATAAGTGAAATATAGCACATTTATGTGATTCACAACGAAGGAAGATAAAACTAGGCCGGCAGTAGCAATTGTTCCGCCGATTGCTGCAGTCAGGCGAAGACCCATCAGTCCTGTTAAGACTCCAGAGAGCGGTGACAGGATGAATGTGGTTCCCATGGCCAAGGTGCCCACCAGAGCTGAAAATTAAATAAGCCTTAAATAAATATCTGCTAATCTTAATACACTTTTATGGTCTTGAGGTTTAAATGACAGGTTTTGGTCTCGGGTCGTGTAAAATATTTGTTCTGCGACTAACTTACTATCGAAAATTAATGAAACTCATAATGGATAAAAAAACAATTCAACACGGGCCAAACACTGGGACAAAGAACCAATGTAGATAAATAACGTACCTAATTATTGAGTTAAGATAAATTCATAGTATGCGAGCTGTAAAGATTAATTAACGCATATAATTTTATTATGTTGACTAATTAATCAATGTATATCTTATTAACTATCCGTACATAAAACGTTGATTGACATTTAGTAACGTTTCCACGCAGAGTTATCAACATCAATTAGCAATAAAAATAATGTAAAACCCATCCAAAACATTACGTATAAAAAGTAAACAAAATTTTGTAACGCAATCCGCGTACCTATGTAGTAGGTACTTACTACAAAAATGCAAACAATAAAACGTCTATGTTACATGTTTGGTTACTAAGAATCCAGACGAAATGGTTGATAGTCTCGCATAGCTCGTCTCATGTTGTCAGAGCATTTTATCTACCTATTTATGCACTCATAGCACAATTCGATCGGCACATAGAAATGCCGTGCATCAAATTCGACAATCGCAAGTACAACAACAATGCGTCAAAAGAATAATGAAGGTAAATAAAGCGACCTTCGGAGCGGGCGCCGGCCGGCAGACGGCGCCCGCTGTCTAACAGAGCCCACAAAGAGTTATATTCAGTTAGACACCTTTTTTCGTGTCCTCATTACAAGCTTTCTAAGAAATGCTCCAGGTATAGTTGAGACTAATTACCCTAGATATACATACGATTCTTATGCTAAAAAAAATCTAACACCAACTACTTTTTGTTGGACAAAGTGTAAACGTTGGTCATGAGACTTGTATGTACAATACAGTCAATTAGGTTAACCAACTCCCAAAATTTAAAATTGTACCTACCTACCTAAATCATACATGTAGGTACATACGGTAGATCAGTAGGTACCTACGCCTAACATGATCAGATATGATAATAGAGTAGGTAGTTTACGTAGTAGTCGTTTGTATGACAATCGCAATAGTTCCGCTACTCACCATAGCAACACAATACAATTTCCATACAATTTCCTCACTATGGTATATTTTTCGATTACCTACCGTACTTACTCATATTAATAAAGGTACAGTGCAGGCGGGCTTAATTTTGTAGTCTTTATACACATTTCAAATAATTACAAAGTTCTTGATGTATCGAACTATTACAATCTTGTCTTTGTAACTGATTAATTAATGCATGGTACTTTGCATTCAATATCTACTGACCCGATCAACATGTTCGTTCAAAACTTAGTATGTAGATATGAAAATTATTATTATGTCTGTACATAGGTAAACCTAGATAAAGCCCTGAATGTATTTATAATTAGATAAGGACATTTAAAAAGCATTTAAGTGTCTTAGTTGATTTTGGATGACCCCAAACAAAAACGCTACCCCATTCGTGTTTGGACCCATAATTTTTGGACTTAACTTTTAATCATGTTAAAAGAAAAGAAATGGCTTGAAATTATTAAGTCAAGTCAAAAGCTGCGCACATCATGCACCACATACGTACTCGCGGGCAATAGTAAGTGAGAAACGAAGGAGCCAGGTTTTGAAAGAGTCACTTGCATTATTTCGGTAGTTTACCTACAAACGAATTTGGTCGGTGATTTGTATTTTTAGGTGGCAATACATCCATCATCCAAATCAATATTGCCGCAATATACCTACCCACCTAGCTGACGATTAACTTTATTAATCAAAGGCCCTCAATCAATTGCGTCACAACATAGGTAGTACATCAATACAAATTGTGGCATCTAGACGAATAATTTCTATGGGAAGATGGAGAGGAAGGTTTGGTCTAGGATAAAACAAAGGTTGTACAGCTAAAATGTTATTACTAAAATATGATATTATGAAAAAAAAATCCCTATCCACCAAACCATCAAGCCTACTGACGGCTATTAATTAATGTAGCAGCATTCCTAAGTTGCAATATAATGAAAACCAACATGTAGACCTTTTTTAAAACTATCTGTTGGCAACAATAATTTGTTTCGATCTATAAAACTGAATTACTCGTTTATTCATTACAATAAATTGTTTTAACGTAAAACGGTGTGACGTAATGCTTCAAAGCCAATATTACTTACTCGTATATTTTATCATGAAAAATGTGTAACCCCAGTGCCTCATCAGGTCAAAGGTGATCATTGTTACTTGAGCTGAAGATGATTGATATCTAAACATTAATGTAAATTTAAGTAGGTTATCATATTTACTGTGCTATCATTATATGCATGTGGCATAGTTGTATATCACTTAAGGTATTTAATAGACACGTTCAAATTATACTACGTATCTACGATATTGAGAACAATGAACCATTTCGTGGAAATCAAATAAGCTTGTAGTTTTTAGCAGTAGCACTCAAATTTTTAGGATTTCGACGAACAATTCTTGTAATTTTGGTTAATGGCATGAAGTGGGCACATGAGTTAAATAACAGGAATGAAAACCAAAAACCTTTTTATACCCTAAATCAACATGTAGGCCTAGCATACGCAATACGTCAAATTTATAGCAGGAGACAAAAGTTTCGATACTGTTAATTGGCTATTAGTACACCGCACTCGTATTTTCAGCCAATCAGCAGCTGATGTAGTGACTTTAATCGATAACGATTGTTAAGAGCGCGATTAAATTAAGTCGCGTGGCCCATGCTAGGCCTGATGAGTTAGGTTTATAGTACCTTTACCTTTTAACTTTTTGAAAAAAGATGGAAGTAGTGGCAATCATTCAAAATATAAGGTCAAAATATAGGTTATGCTTAGGTGTGTATGTAGTTTACAAATGGCTAACAGCACGTCAAGGTAAACCTTGTTAGTTCGATATTTGTTCTTATGCGCACGACAAGTCCAATATGTGTAAGTCTGACGTGCTTTAGCCTGCCTGTATATCTGCATCCAGCGCACCCTAGCATATAAATACCTTTAAGAGTTTCGCGTTCCATTTTAAACATTTAAAATAAATTAACGGGTCAAAATACGACACCATTTTTATTTAGTAGTTAATACGAACTAGGTACTTACTGTCCGACGTTTCGGTTAGGTTGCACCAACCGTGCATTAAAAATACAGTCATCTTAAGCTGGGTGCCAGCATTAGGGTACCTACTTATTGTTATATAAATAATTAATAAAAAGCTCCATAATACTAGGTGTTAATACGTCACGCGGATGCATTCAGTCGCAGAAAGTTGATCAGTAGGTTTGCAAAAATAAAGGGAAATCGCGGTTTTGTAACCTCAAGAAAACATTACATGAGCAAAATTTTAATGATGAAACTTGATAAAAAATCAAATCCGAAAAGTTAAATCATCATATTTAATTTAGAAATCGTATTTATTCCTCAAGTGGTACCTACGATCTTTATGTTTCGTACTATTCCACCGGAAAATTTTGTGACCAACGCGTGTTGCAGCAGCGCCACTTTTGTGTTCGGCGGCCTCGGTTTAAGAGAAACATTTTACCACCAACATACCTATAATTATTGACAGCACTCGGTAAAGACTTGGCCAGCATAGCATGCGCCACGCGACAAATTTTTATGTCGTCTCATGAGAGATATTTGACGTTCTCGCATGAGACGACAAAAGTTTTGATAATGTTGATTGGCTAGTAGCAAATCGAACTCGTATTTTCTGCCAATCAGTAGCTGACGAACTGATTTCAATCGATTTTGACGTTTGCTAAGAGCGCGATAAAATTTTATCGCGTGGCGCATGCTAGGCCTGATGGCCGAAAAAAGAATCGTACCTTTACACCTTCTGCTAGGTCATCGAGCAAGAACAACAAGGGCCCTGGGCTCGCTGGCCATCGGTACCTATCTAGCGGTACGCGTTATAGATAAAAAAAAATCTCTAAAATCGATTGTCTACGATCTGTCCCTCTAATCGATAGATTGAGTAAATATTAGGGCTGTAATAAAAACCGATTAAAATTAAATTTTAATAAAAGTATGAAAAATATATTAATCTCTTCAAAAATCATTGAAACAGTGAAACAGATCGTATTGAATAGAACCCCTTTTTCACTTACGATTATTTAATTACCATGAATTTGACTTTTCGGACTGAAAAGAGCAATAAAAGAAATGGGGCCAGTAATTATCAAATGTTCAAATTCCAGAAATTATAAACCAGGTAATACCTCAGGTAGGTAGGTATTGTCAACAATTTTGTCTAAGTTTCATTTTAAAGGTTATTTGTACCATGTTTTATTTTTATTTATCTGTATATGAAGATAGCTATAATCATAATGTACTGATAACTTAGGGGTTTTCATGCGTAATTTTTTCAAGTTTCTGTCACGCATTGATTCAGTTTGTCGACTTCTAGTGCGGTGTAACTCAGTTCACACAGCAGAAGTCAATGACATAATTATTCTAGTGGACGAAGATACGATAGCCCATACTGGGCATGTCGTTAATATTCGTATAGTATTGACTACTTGCAATTGTACTTATAGGTTGGGGACCTATTTAGATACCAATAATAAATATTTAGTCCATCCGAGTTTGATCCGAGACCTGTAATTAAACATGGCGCCATTCAGAACAGTTTTAGAAAATAATATTACCAGTGTGCACGTGCGTTTAAATGTTATCACAATGTAGGTATATTGCATCATTCAATTTGAATGTGAAAAGTTGCTGATTCTATGCACAAAAGTAAATTAAGTTTATCATAGATTATAATATTAAATGCAAGGTACAGATTATTTTTCCTGTGTGATTTACCAAAGTTTTTTCGTTTAAGTAGTAAAAGTGGAATAATACTAAGTATTCCAGGTGCATTTACATTTACTACGTGTCAATCAGTGATGACAAAAATTTGTAGATATCATTTAAAGGTAGGTACTTGACGTAAAATTCTACGTAAACGAAACAATCACTGTTCATTCATGTTATCTTTGGAAGCTAAAGATCAATTATATAATAACCACCCTGACAAACAATTTAAGTTTACTTTTGTTCGTACTTTTGTATTTATTGTACGGTAATTTATACCGTAGAACCAATTCCCCGAAACATTTTTATTTGTGTGTTTTCCAGAAATAGTTTTTAAAAAATTGCCACTAATAGACTTTGAATTGCACTAAAAACTTGCGTATTCTAAAAATACCTGATGTAAGGGATTTTTTAAGTTTCAAAGTTTTTATTATGTAATGCAGTTATTAAGATTGAATCAATATGGGTTAGCTGTATGTTGTAATCGGTATTCCTGTTCAAAAACACCGAAATCCAAAAGATGTGGTATGTATGGATAGCTTGGTCTAAATAGCGCCATATGATACTTTTTATTAAATTTATGTAATGTTACTATCTCTTATGATTATTAGTGATGAATTACGATTGATTATTATAGATGCAATAAAAATATTGAGGATTGAGTATTGAAGAAAGGGAAACTTTATTCTGTTAATATATGGTCACATATTCGTGTGATTATTTCTTAAATTGATTTTCTATTCAAGTCATTTAATATAGGTATAGTACCTAAATATACATGGCATTTACTGTAATTTTATTCCAAATCCGAATTCAAGAATAGTTTATGTCGTTTAATCGTCATTACCAGTGTTTAGAGAGCACATTAAGCTCTTGGCTCACGTTAGGCTTTCTTGGTAATATCTCGAAGTGTTCAGTTAAGAAGAGTCAGAGGTTATTTTGTAGCTTTAGAAAATTAGACAGAAAGATAACTTGCGTTAAACACACACCGGAACTACCTACGTCAGAATGGGTTCACATGGTGATGCAATGCCTGTTCCATGTTAAAGTTAAGATAAGGCCTCGTACAGAACATGTTAGTTTCATTGTTTTAAGTTTTTTAAATATATGTACTTTCTTGTTAATCAAAATGGCCTTTATTCATCAATGTAATTTTATTAGAATTAGCATACAAATAAATAAACGTCTGTTAAGTACATAACTGCTACAAATTGTAAAATGAACACCTAGAACCAGTCACCTAATTTTAAATCTAAGCATGCAAGCATCAGTTTGTGTTACATCATAATCAACCAGGTGTTCAAAAACAAAATTATCGTACTTATTAAGATAATTCAAGGGCACATTTTGAGATGCAAAATTAGAATACCTACCGCTTCATGTAACTGATACGATATTTCAAAAAAATAGGTAATTAAGTATTTGTAATTAAATAATACTTACATGCGCGACTTTCTGCATTTTCAACGTGTGTTTTATTTAGTTGTATTTCAAGTTCTGTATAAATGACGCTTGCTGAATTAATTACACCAAATAGTAGCCCGTTTGTTAGAAAAGATCCAATTAAAATTGCAAAAGCCCTTAGGCCTCCATCTGGAGGACCAGCTCTATGGTCATTCTTCAAGTTTCCATTTGGTTCAGTCTTGCTTTTTGCTCCGAGAAGATCTGTACTTGCATCTTTTGCTTCTGATTCCATTTTCTATTTCATATAGTCAATGTTTATTTTTGAGTTGATAGTTCATACGCTCCACTCTTTAGATTAAAATGCACGTGCTTCTAAACTCTATTGTCAAGTTATTTCACTGTTAAGATATTAGATTACACGTTCAATGCTTCAATTTTCATAAATAGCGGCTTAATACCAAAATGTTTTTCATTTGTGTTGATCGGACACAATATTAACAATAACAAAAATAAATATTTGATAAAATGATAGGTATCGTTTGACTAAACCTAAAAATCCAGCCTTCTCTGACACGTCTGTCACTCGACTGAATGGAAGTTAGTTAGTTAGGCAACTGTACGTCGCACGAATATCTATTACCCACTTCACTCACTCAGTTTCTAGCGATGTGTGTGATGGACGACTATGACATCCTTAAGGGCCCTTAAAAAACTGATACGGCTGTTATTAAAATTGAACTAATTGTAACAACTGTGATAAAAAAAAATTGCCATCGCTATATAATAAAAATATTAAAAAGTATTTATAATGTTTGAATGCAGTCAACTTGGGTCTTACCAGCAACTCTAAAAGCAGGTTTTATTCTAATTTGGTAGCGTAACGTATAATATTCTTCTAAAAAATAATTATACCTATTTAAACGTTACTATATACCTACAAAAAATATAAAATAACATTTATACATAATGTATATAATATTTGTTAATTTTTTATGTTAGTTAATAATTCCGAAATAATGTTTTGTTTTGTAGCGTAAGTTTCACACTCGCAGACAACCACTTAAAAGTGGTTTGCGAGGCCTATGATTTAAATTTAAGAAGTGTTGTTAATTTAATAATAATAAAGAAATAAAAACAATTTGAAGTAAACTGAATTTTGGTTTGCACGGCCAAATCCATGTCTCGTCATCTATTATTTCCTATATCTAAAGATTGTTGAAAGAGATCGCATTCAATAAGACTACCGAAATTGCACTAAATGTTTTAATTCGTGTTTAAAACCAATTTCTTTGAAGTTTGGTGCAATAAAGTTTATTTTACTAAACTTAAACTACGGGATCCGCAGTGTTTTTTTTATAAACGGACGTTTATTTCAGATTTGAAAACGGTTAATGTGTATTCAAACAATCGACATACATAATTAAGGGAAAGAGACATCTAGTTGCGATATAATAACCTATGATTATTTGATAAAAAAAAAACGATTTTAATCGAAAAGTTTATGATCAGTTTTACGTCTCTAGTGGTGACGTGACAATTTACGTCAATTCTGCTGTCAGACAAATGTTCACGTAAAAACGTCAAAAAACAAAAAGCTGTGCTCTGAGATAAAAGCAGTGTGTCGATAATTTTTCTGTAAATATAATTTTATTTCCGTAAAAAGCCCTATTCTCTCCATCCTGACTGATATACGTAAGCTAATTTTAAAGAATATTTTTATGTCTGTGTTAGTTTCAAATTGTTATTAAGTTTCATGACGTAAAATTTGTATACTTAGACAAATTTAGAGTTTTATCCTATGTTAAATAAATAATATTAACGCGGCGCGGGGGCAGCCGCTGCAGCGGCGGAAATGCGGAAACGCAATAAATACTCTGCACTCGACGGCTGCTACCGTTTCGCCCCGTTTGGCGTGGAGACTTTGGGCCCTTGGGGTCCGGAGGCCCGAGCATTATTTCAAGAATTGTCCGCTCGGCTTATTGAGCTTTCTGGTGACCGGAATGCTGGCAACTACCTCGGCCAGCGCATTAGTCTGGCTATCCAAAGAGGTAACGTTGCCAGCATCCTGGGCACCCTTGATACCGGAGCGGACAACCTTTTGTAAATATTTTGTACATTTTCTTTTGATTATTTTTATTATTATAATTTTATTAATAAGTTAGTTTAAGAGTTTTTTGATAATTGACGCCAAATTTGTCTGTAAGCTAGTATGTATGTATATTTGAATAAATTTTTATATTAACGCTTGCATCACGATTTCAGAAACGGAAAGCAATGGCTCCTTCAACAGATTGGGACGAAATAAAACGCCTTGCTGCTGATTTTCAAAAAGCTCAATTGAGCTCTACTGCCCAGAGGTATTTTCTATTACATTTGTATGAACAATATTTAGTGAATATGAAGGACCCTATAGTGCTGAGCATTACCTGCTGAATGAGTAACAAACATTGTTACATAAATGTGGTCATCTCCAGCATTTATCATATTAGTTTTTAGAGTTGGTCTATCTCATAATATTAGAAAATCTACATGTGAATAAAAACCAAGTCTAAGAAATGTAATTGATGTTTATCTGCTTGTTTTAAACTTCTATTTGATTCCCTAGAACTGTATTTTCAATATGTTAATACTTATGGTTGAATATTAATGAATGAATATTTTTGATTACAGACTGTCGGAGAGAAACTGTGTTGAAATTGTCACAAAATTGATAGAGCTAAAACTTATTGATGTAATTTTCACCACAGATGGTAAAGAATATTTAACATCCCAACAGCTGATAAAAGAAATAAGAGATGAATTATATGTACATGGTGGTAGAATTAACACGGTTGATCTTGCTAAGGATCTAAGTGTTGATTTGAATCAAATTAATGTCAGCGTTGCTGAGATTATTAAAGGAAAGGAAGTCCAGTTGGTTTCTGGCTACTTGATTGCTAACTACTATTTGGAAAAAATTGCAAGAGAAATCAATGAGAAATTGCAATTACAAGGACAAATATCTGTGGGAGAACTGACTTTACAGTATGATTTGCCAGCGGAATTGTTGCAACATAGCGTTTTAGAGAAATATCTTGGTAAGATTATAATTGGAAAGCAGGATGCATCTGAGCCAAGGACCTTCTATACTGAAGAATATATCACAAGAACAAAAGCAAAAATACGTGGAGCATTGATGGGTCTATTGAAACCAACCCCAGTGACAGTTATAATTAACCACTGCAACTTAGCTGACCGTTTATTTTTGTCCTTGTTCGATCAACTCGGTGCACCTGGGGTGCTGACTGGACGACAGACAGGCGCCTTATATGTACCAACATGCTACTCTAAATCACAAAATGATTGGGTGGTTAGTTTTTACAAACAAAACAATTACTTGGAGTATGATGCTCTATCACGTTTAGGCATTTCAGATCCCAAAGGTTATGTTAAAAGAATATTCCCTAATGAAGAAATCACTTTTCTTAGTACCTGTGTCATTGGATCTCAAATTAAACGTCAGTTGGAAACTGAGCTGGAAGAATGCATAGCTTCTAAGAGTTACTTGGATATAGTTTCATTACTTCCATCTGTTTTGTCCAGTACTGACATTGAAAATGTACTGGAAACGCTCTTGAAAAATAATGCCAGATCAACAATACTGTTTGAAAATACAGGTAAGAAACTATAAGGTTTTCATGTATAAAATATTGAGATTGGTCACTTACATTTGTTTTTTATAAATGGATTTATTATTTCCAGTATTCAGTAACAGTTACATCGAAAATTTGAAGCAAAGCTGCATGGCAGTGACACGTAAGAAGGCTGAGGATGTTGTGAAGTCTGGAAAATATCAGCAATTCTTTTTGGAAAAGCAACTTAGCAGGTCAGCAGATGGAGCACAGCAAGGCTATGTTGACCATAAGGCAGAAAGACGTGAAGAACGTAGGAGGAAAGCAGCTTCAGGCAAGGGTGGTGGTGGTACTCAGGGTCGAGAGACAAAAACGAAAGCTGTCAAGAAACATCAGAGATCAAAACAAGCTGCCAATGACTCTGATTCAGATGAATCGGCACAAATAGTCAAGAAAAGTCAAACAACTTTGGAAATCATAACTGTTGAAGATGTGGAAAGCATTATCAAAGAGGCATTAGAAAGTGAAAGTCTTGACGATTTATTAACTCAGATAGCTGAGTATCTTCAAGGGTAAGTCATAAACTCATAAGCAATATTTAGGCAATTATGATTATCATAACTACCAATTACATTGTGATTTGCAGAATGCCAATATTTCAGTATGATTTTTTTCTCTGTTTACTGTTTAATGTGTTGTATTAATAAAATCAGCATTATGATTTGAGCAACTAGTAAAATGGCAAGTTTTAAAAATATTTATTTACATTTTAACTTATTAATCTAATTTATTTTTTCTACAGGAGCCTTAACCAGATGGCTTTGGCAATTGCAAAAGAAAATGCTGAGAAACTACTTCAAGATGCAAGTCAAAATAGAAAGCAGACGCATACGTCTGCACAGGATAAAATAAATATATTAGTAAATGACATAAAGTTGTATGAAAAGGGACTGAAATCGTTCCCAGCAGAACAGCAGCCACAATTCATTAAATATTTACTCAAAAGTTTTGGAGGTGATGTTCTTGCTGAATTTTGTAAATATGCAGCGAACCAATGTAACTTGTCTGTACAGGTAGATACACTTTCTGTTGAGCAAAGAAACAAGATTATCAATGATTTAACAGATGAGTACAAAAAACCTTTGGCTGCATTGAATGCCACCCTGTCTGAGCAAAACATTGAACTATTTTATCAGGCTGTTGATGTGTGTCTATCTGAATGTGGAATGATTCTGAAAAAAATAGACAAAAAGAAAGACAAGTAAGTAAATTACCATATTATTATTTTTTTTTAATATTTCATACTAACGGCATCTCGCGACTTCATACGCGTGTACCTAATCTTTTCTAGCGGTAAATAAAGCCTATATTACTCTAAGTGAATGTTTCTTTCAAATGGTGAAAGAATTTTTGTAATTGGCACAGCTGCTTTTGAGTTTATTAATTGCAAACATTCAAAAGTAGTAATCTTTCCTGTTTATAATATTTTGTGTAGAACAGCACCATTGCTGTTATAAAGTTCCATAACTTTCATGATATTTACTCATTTTAATTTCTGTAACTTTTTTAGGCAGCATAATCTACACTAATATAGAGTGGGTGCTAGGTTATTCAATAAATAACAATATCTGTCATCTATATGCACTGTAATTTTTAAAAGTTTATGAAAACTTTAAAGTATTTTACTTTTATAAACTAGAGAACTTGTTTTGTAATACATTATATTAATTTATTATTATTCGTCCCAGTGATTGTCCATTCTGTTCATGCTTTAAGTTTCTTCAAATGATTTACATGAAGAGCATGCCTAATTAATTTTTATTTATTTCATTTATTTTATTATTATTCACAGACTTCTTGTACAAAATCATAGAGAAAAACTAATTGCGGAGCTGGAGAACTGTGATGACCCAGCCCTATGCCTGCACATGGCTGTGCTTGCGATATTCACCATTATAACACAAACTATGCTCCACGCTTCCGGCAGACAAGTTCCCACCATAATGACGTACCTAAAAACGCACGTCAAGGAAGATAACTTTGAACACCTGCAGCTTTGTCAAGGTAAATCGGCTTAATTCTTAGCGAATTTTATATAGTGTCTGATTTAACTCTATTTGAAAAGAAATCTTGCTTTGGAAGACATCCTTTGGTGTTGGTCCTGGCCAAGTACAAAAAGCATATGTGTAGGAAAATTTGTACACCAGACGTCAGAATTAGGAATGAAAATGTTTGTGTTCCATTACACAACTTTAACAATATACTGTACTTTGCACCGCGTCCTCATTTTGCTTCATAAGAATATTGAATAAAATGATTTAAAAAAAATGTCTAAAAGTTGTCGGAATATAATTGTCTAATAAACCACTAGAAAACAATACAATGTATTTATTTAATCGCTAAGTTACGTTAAGTACACACTGTTTATTTAACATTTGCATTTTCAAATTTCGCGCTTAATTTGAGGAAAATGCAGGAGGTTGTGGATGCTTATTTAATCTGTGGTCGTGACGTAAGTCTCTCTATTAAAACAAAGCACTAAAATTTTTTTTGTATCATTGAGATTTCTTTTATCTCAAAAAATAGTTATTATTCAACTTAATTTTAATCTGTAATGAATTCAAGAATACTAGTCTAAAAAGACATTAAAGTGATACCTAATTTAAAAGTGAGAAAAACTTGGTTCCATTTTGCGAAAAGGGATCTCATACTATTCACATAGTAGGTAGGTAAATTCGGTTTTTACTTTACTGAAGATCACTTTGATCCATTCCCCATATAAAATAACTGTTACTAAAATTTCCATTATAAAATCTTAATTTTAGGAACAAAGATCAATAAACGCAAGATGTATGCACGCCATCTGTTGATAGTGTCATGTCGTTGGCTGAATAACGTCGAAATATTGTGACTGGTTAGGGTTACTAATTATCAGACAGATAAAAAACGCAAGACTTTGAACTGAATCTTTAATTTCATAAGTTAAATAGGACTTACCGACGGCTTTTTTCCTCAGCTATCTCAATGCTATATTTTTGTATTTTACTTAAATGGACTAAAATACCCTATTGCAAGTGTTTATAGTGATTCTTGACAGTAGGTACAATACAAATTTAGGTTGTAATTGTTGCTAAATGGCAAAATGTATCTCTGTTTGTCTTTTTCACAGAGTTGGTTGCTAAATACTTGACGGTATCTGATGAAGAAAAGGCGGAGGTAGAAGATAAACTAAAGGAATTACTTCCCACGGTGAAAAATACTGTACAGGAGATAAAGAAGCAAAAGTGAAAACATGTTATAAATATATTTTTTACATTATTGTATAGATACTTTTATTGTAATAAATTGGATTGGTATTTAATTTTTTTTTACTTTCTCAAGGATATCCATGAAGGAGTATGTGTCGGCCCACACTTTTACGGGTGGTTATTTTTTAGTTTATTTTTAGGTTTAGAATCAATGTAATTAGATTTCGAGTTACACTCAGGAGAGGTGAGCCACAACGTGAAAGCAGGAAAGGCAGTGTCAAGGTATCACTTGTATACAACCGAAATAAGACCATTGTGTTAAGTCAGAAGTGACTTAATAGAAACTTTAAGACTTTCGCGTTACATTTTAAACATATAATTTAGCGAGTAAGTGAGTCAGCTCGTGACCACGGTTGGTGCAACCTAACCGAAACGTCAGGCTGTAAGTAGTTCGTTTTAACTAGATACTAAATAAAATTGGTGCCGCGTATTGAACCGTTAAATTATTTTAAATTATTAAACTTGGATGCCTCAGTGTAGACATTCTAACTTCATCTCCTTAAAATCCTCCTTAACTTACCGGCGAAAACCAATGGAAAATTTCGATACTCCAGCCAGACCTGGTTAAGGGTTAATGTACGGTTACTTTTACATCTTTTTATTTTTATAACGTTATACAGTGGTCATTTCATTCAGATTAGTAATTGAAGAAAGCGATAATTTTTACTCGTGTTTTCAAAGAAAAACGAATATATTGTGAGTTCAAGTTTTGAAGTGCCAGCTATTTACAAGGGTCTCAGTATTTATCAAGATAATATCTTGTTATAAAAGTAAGTCACAAATTTTGCTGATAATCACGGTACCACTTCTAGCCTGCTGCTAGCTTTTGTATCGTCAATAGCACGTCAAGCTAAACACTTGCAGTTCGATATTAGACCTTATGTGCACGATGCGGCGGTGCAAAGTTCAATGTAACATAACATAACATAACATTTATTTATTTGCATTAAATACAGTGTGATACAGGAAGATGTTACAAGTCGTATCTTGAGTTGTATTTGACCTGCAAGCAGGTGTGCAAACAATAGTGTCATTTTAGAATTATCTTAAGTACCTACATATTTAAATTTAACAATTGATATACTTATTCGTTGACACTATAAAAGCATTTTTGAAATAGCCACGACGTTAACGCTTTTGTGAAAACCTCACCATCTAATAATTTTATCGACTCAGGTAGTTTATTAAAGAGGGTGATCGACATGTTACCTATATACATTTTGTTTATATATGTAAGCATGGCAAGGGGGCTGATACGTCAAATTTTGATATTTTGGCCGCAGTTGTCTGGAAGAAACCTCCATTTGTTTTTTATAGTAATTTTGATGTAATTTTACAAAAGAGCAAACTTCTCGTATGTACAAACAGGGCAAAGGAAGAATATTCAACTTCTGGACAAGCGGTTAGCAACTGTCTAAAAACAATGCGTTACTAATGGCTCTAATGCATTTTTTCTATACTCTAAATGCTCTATCGACTTCTACTGAATTTCCCCACAGTATTAGACCATAGCTAAGATTTGATGATACGTACCCATGGTAAGTAATGCGGCTTCGGTGGAAATTGTCTGCCTTAATCTTTTAAGAGCGAATACGTAGCGGTTTAATTTGTTGCAAATTGCATCAATGTGGTCTTCCCAGTTTAAATGCTCATCAATATTAAGTCCCAATAATTTAAATTTGTTTGCTTTTTCTATCGCGGTTTGATTGTATTTTATTTCTAAATTTTGTGTTTTAGTGTTATATGAACGGTATTCCATGAGTTTAGTTTTAGCTATATTTATTTGAAGATTGTTTGATTTCATCCATTGTGCAATTGCCGATAGAGTTGTGTTTTCAGTGTTATCGATAGGTTCATTATTCTTACATTTTATAATTAGGGTTGTATCGTTTGCAAAAAGTATGGATCTTTGATTTATGGCTGTTGGTAAGTCATTGATGTATATTAAAAAACGAAGAGGAGCATGTAGTGAAGTGTAGTCTGACGCACGCACCTACAGAGGTACACGCACAATTTGACAACCAGTAAACAATTTAGGTACTACCCCGATACTGGTGTTGCTACAAGCCTGTTGCGTGCCGGACTTCGCGCCATCTCTGAGGTTCCGGGTTCGATCCCCGATCGGGTCAATATGGGAAACGAACTTTTTTGTCTCGGGTCTGGGTGTTGTGGTACCTTCGTTGTTTCCGATTTCTATAACACAAGTGCTTTAGCTACTTACCACAGAATCAGAGCAATGTATGTGATGTTGTCCAATATTTATTTATTTATTTATTATTAATGCCCGGTTCCAATATTTTACGATTCGTAGGTAATGTGTCCAAAATTATTATCCGTTTTTCTCCAACCGACTACGAATTTCAAATTTACCTTGATCAGCTGTCATCAGTCGTCCGTCCGTCGTTTTTAGCTTAGGTACGCCTCGTATATTGTATAACTATCCGTTACTAGAACGGATCGTTATTCAAATATTGGAAGCGGACATTAGTCTTGTGGCATCGTCTGCAGCATCTAGAAGAAACTGGATATAGGAGTCGTTTCTAAATAAAGTGTCCCCTTGGTAAAATAAAACACTTCTGTCATCTGGCTGAGGCATTTATTAACATTTATTTTTGTTTTTCAATTTTTTATCTTAATACAACATACATAGTAATTAACAATACATAATAAATAGTCCAAAAGTATATTACGCCTACAAAATAGCGTAGTCGTTATAAGATTATCGCCATATGAGTTGCTTGCACATGTTCAGCGTTGCAACTCATCAGTGACACGGTCGAGACGGGGAATATTCTCGGAGAGAAGGTTTGTGTGTCGGCGGGTGTGACTGGAATGTATTAGGCCTCCGGACTCTCGGCGAGAATTCCGCGAACTTTCGAGAACCGTGAATGTGAGAGGAGGTGTCTCGTGTTCGTGAGAAGTCTCTGCGAACCGTGTCGCTAAAACTTCCCGCAGGCTTTTCGCTGGGAGTCGGGAAGTGGTGGGAAGTGTTTTAGAGCGCAGGATTACGCTCGCGCGATTCTCTCGGAAGGTATTCCGGCTCGGCGCGGACCAGGCGTCCCTGCGATATCGGAGCCCTTCTACTTAGGTGTAGAGTATGACAAGATTGCGTGTGATTGTCTAGTTTCCAACAATTTACCAGTTTGTGCGGTCAGAAAAAGTTAATTTGTCCTTTTGGCAAAACGTAACATTTGAGAAAATATACCTATTTTAAATCTCTATCTAGTGGTAATCAATGAAATATATGTATCTACAAAAATAGTTTGCATTTTTAAATAATATCATCAAGAAAAACAGCTGAAATTGCGTTTCATCGTATTCAGGAAAATGTTTCACATCTTTTGCTTTGCTGCGAAAATTTTTACGAAAATTTTGTATTCGAATTCTATAATTGACTAAATTAAATGATTTCTGTTATAATTACTACAAGTGTGACATCTAAAAATATTAATCTTCAACAGTAAAGTTAGTTGAAGTACTTAGTTCTCTCCCATTTGAGCGAGATTATTGTTAGTTAGGTAGGTAGGTATAAATACAGTTATGAGTTTATGACAAATAGATATAACATTATGTTATTTGAACTGGTTTCGGAAGATCTAATGAGCTTTCTTCTATCTCTTACTGAAGAGATGCAGTTAGACATTCTGCTTCCAATCGCAACATTGCGAGTTATAAAAGTGACTAGAAACAATTATTATTTATAAATACTCGATACGTGTAGAGAAATTGTGCTCATAGTCTGTGCTTACATATATTGTAACAATAACTAGATAATAGTGAGGGTAGTGCGATGAAGTAGGTCGCGACCGAGCCGAGCGGCGCGCTCGATCGGGCATTCGCTCGGCACGCTCGAACGACAACGATAGCATCTCCGATATCTACGTACACATAGGTACATATTATATACGTACACCATAAAATTTACCAAAATTGCTAAACGTTACTAAAGCAACGGGAATAGGAACATAAACTTGCTTATAAATTAAACAATCTCAAAACTCGCTTATCCAAATCTGCAATTAACGTTGGAGAGATGTCCGAAAGCCCAAACAGATAAATACGTTGAGTCTGTATTGGATACAGACCGACATTACTGTAGATACATAAGTAATATAATACAAATTAATAATAATCACATTGATAGGTACATAGTCTATTCTCGAGATCATGATTTGCGTCTTAACCTATAGTATTTAAAATATCACAATAAATTGCTGTGCACATACGAAACAGGCAAATTTTGAGTGCAATTACATTAATGTATTATAATAGCGTTACTTCCTTCCTAATAAAACATTTACACTTATAAAATTATACACATACACGTACCACGTTAAATGATGATGTCGAGTACGATTAATGATGGCGTGGAGATGATGAATTAAATAGTCGCCAAGTCTGAGGTTGTCGTTGATTAACGTGAGCTAAATACAGTCACAAAGGTAACACAATACGAACATCTAAAATATTCATCATCGGCAGATCCTAAGTGGTTTTATTTGGCTTACTTATCCCCCATTAATACACTGGTATTGACAGATGAAACAATATCACTTATGTATTTCTTTATAAAATTAAAATATTTTACAATTGCAAATCTATGAAATTGGTATAGGTACCTACTAAAAGTTGTTTCCAGAAACGACGATAAGTCTTATGAGAGATTTACACCAAAGCAAACTACAAGGTTCTGCGTAGTAAAATATATTACCCTTGAAACGTTTTCATCGTGTGCAGGATTTTAAAAGATCATAAATACCGCTGAGTCTGATGGCTCAAGAACTTGCGTTCTAACAGACTACAGCGGTGTTTATTCGGTTCTCTTGATAAAGTTATTTTTACTATTTCCGAAATGCAAGTTCGCGACTTAATATTACTAATTTTATTGCTTTGATGTGCCTCCGAATCTCACACTAGAGTTATCGATACTAGAAATGTTCACATCCACAGTACAACTTACACTATAAAAATGTTAATTAAGAATATTCTAAGCTTTTGAAAGTAGCATATTATCCAAGTGCATTTAATTTAAAATTTGTTAATCAAATAAGATGATCTATACTATTAAAATATAGGTGATGCAAAATTATACTATAAATACGGTATTTACGTGCAGTACGGTTACAATATTAAAAAAAAACAAGAATACCGATAATATCTAGTTCATACACATAATAATATACTAGACTAGACTAGATTTAAAGAATATTTTATTTGAATAATACATTTATAATGTTTCTCTACTATTTTTTTTCTACCGTAGTAATAATTATAACTACACACCTAATTCTACATTTTAGTGGTTAATCCACGTAGATAAATAAATTACTCTATTAAGTTAATATTTATTTTATAATATTCTTAATATATTATTGGAGGATGTGAACACCAATAGTTGTTTCTAGACGTATTAAAAAATTATAGAAGCCGGTACATATCTAAGTACATAATTTTCTTTAATATAAATAGATAACTTTAATCACGTCGATAAATCAGATATAATTATACTAGTCAGAATATTATTTTTTGTTGAGTGATAATCTTGCTTCTTTCAATACCGTGTACTTATTATGTAGTGGTCGCAACAAAATACTTTGTGTATGTGTGTAACGTAGATAATAATAATAAAATATTAAAAAATAATAATTTAACGACGACGATAGTATTCATGACTTATTGAAAGAAATAACTATGAAACAGCACAGAAACAATAAAAAGTTACATATATTGAACTAGCTAAGTAAATCGATCATAAAGTAGTAGATAAACAATTTAGGAACTGATTAATGACTAGAGCCGGCACGTGCTGTTCAGACTTGTTCGGCGTTCGACAATAATGATCACTTCAGTCAAAACTCTAACTTTGTGCTAATTGTACGAAAAGTATTTGTAACGAATACTCTTATTATTGTAATAGATAGATACATGTCTAAATAAATGAATGAATTATAGTACATATTTTATGGATTAACATTTTAACAATAATAGCTGCCTATATTTGAGATTTAATGTTATGTTAAAATATATATTTAAATGCTTTCATTACATAAGCGCTTTCCACAGAAACAATTTGTAAATAATGTAAAAGTTGTAAAGAATTAAAGATATTCAGCGTGCTGCGCCCTGAGTGACGTCATTGTCGCAGGCGCACGCCACGCGTAGGCCGAATTGTTAAATAAATGCGAAACAATCAATATACTTATATACACATTCTTAGAATCCTCTTAGTTCATTTTACAACCCTCATCATAATAAGGAAAGTCGTAACTTAATTTAGAGTCGTACATGATGTGAATAAATATTTCAACAAACAGATAATATAATAAATTTATGTTTCGTCAAATGAAGAACTATTAATCTAAAATATTTATGTATATGTTCTACGACTAACAATGTCGACTACCAGTCTCACATTTTAGTTAATAAGTGCTAGAAGGTACGAAATACTTGGAAAATAAATAAGCTGCGGAAAGGTTTAATCGGGACGAAACCAGATCGCATCACTTCCTCCGTTTCCAACGCATACGTTGCGCTCGCGCACAGCACATTTCGGATCATGGTATCGCGTCTGTTCGCTGCCTGAAACCTTACACTACACTTTATGTGGTCATGGCTTTGGCATATGCTGCACCACTACTTGATATGTTTCAATACGTTCGCGTCTACGAGTAATCTTGCCTGGTTGCGTCCGAATATGTTCAGAGTGGGAGTTCGCAGCTAGCACTGATCGCGGGAGAGCACTTGTACCGGTCGATCGAGTATCTTCGTAATCATAAGGTCCGTGTAGAACTAGCGGAATATTGGAGCACTAGAGGGTCGGGGGTCCAGGGTCAGTCCTTAGCGGCCGCGCGCCCACCGCAAGAGCGCGTCGGCCAGAACGTCTAGGTGGGCCTTCGTCTGAAAATAAAACAATAACGCTATACCAAACGAAATAAAAGTCATAATGTACATAGGACATGGTAACCCCATGGCTATAACGCCACTAAGTGACTTGAGTTTCGGGGAAACCCCTTGATAAAAAGTTCTGATATAAAATTTGTAAAATGAAAAAAAAAAACCTTTTGATACATACCAAAGTTATTAAAAATAGTTGTTCTTTACAGTTTGGAAGCTGTGTATGGGATAACGGCTGCTACTAAGTGTTTTCGGGATTACTCAACTTAAATAATTTACATATAATTATATAGAAACGGGTTTTGTGCCATAAAATATCTGTAACAGGCTTTGAGACTGATTTATAACCAGGAATGCTTCATAGTTTGCGAGTAATGGTCAATAGGAGTGTAAAGGATCATTTTGTTTGCAGGTCCGTTGTATTTTATTATCCTCTCGTGTACAATAATGTGAATTGGCCTGCGTAAAAACAAAGGTTAGTACTTGATAGTCGAGATCACTTATCAGGTTAATCAATTAAATATCAAGTGGTACCGGACACACGATCGTTTAGTTACAAAGCTATCGATGGACCGGATACTTAACTACAAGGCCATAAATTGGATAGGTCCTGAGTAACTAACGATCCCAAGGCTCTGTTAAAAGCAGAACTTGGGTATGCATATCCATAGGTTTCCGGTATCTAACCGCGTGGGTTTCCTGTCCACACAAGATTACAAATTCATTGAAGGATGGCGGGTATTTGTCAGTAAGTGGATACCTTCCATCCTACCTCATAGTTAAAGTAATATCATAGGTCAAAGGTCCTACATATTTATAATTCTTAATATTAGATAACCAGTAGTCAAATCTAAGTAATTAAAAATAATTCGTGTGGTTTAATTACATTATCCCATTTCAAATCATAACAAAATGAGTTTTTTATGTCGTTGACATGACATAAGAACTAACATGTTTACCTTGTCGTTCTGTTGATCGTACACTTTTACTGTAAATTTTTTTTGCCAACAAAGAGAACTCTTATGACTTTACACAGTGTCCTTCTTTATTAAAATCGCTGCTACGTACAAGGTATTAGGGAATAAATAAATATGTATCGCAATAACGAACCAATGCTAGCTATGTTTAACCTCTTGTGTGCCTTTGAAGGAAGCGGAATTCGTTTGCTAAGGTTTCGTAACAAGTGTTTTCGTTAACGGACCGTCTTTTAACTTTGATTTCTGCTCTTTTCCTCTGTAGTCTTCCACAATGTTGTGTAATATAAGTAAGACTTAGTAGTTCACAAAAGCTTCGTGATTTTAATGTCTTTCCGATACTATATTTACCGAAATAGGTGGATACGATTAATGGAGTTCACCCTCTTAGTAAAAATCAAGTTTTATGTAAGATACAGTTCCAAACAACTTTGCTATTGTCTAATGTAGCAGATGATGCTTATTGTTAGCTTAAGACCGTTTTGGTTAGGATTCCGTCCGAACGGAACGAAATAACAAATTTTTGTAAAGAAAAACGAGATTGAAATGCATCGATTCCGATTGAAATTATATCTTTTTTATTTCGTTCTTCAACGATAGATCGACGGAAAAAGCTACAACAATCGATACCATCAACAAAACAGGTTTTAGGAGTTTCGTAGCAGTTACCTTTTTAGTTACGCCAAGTACGTGTGACAATATGCAGCCTTGCTCACAGACTTTACTAGAAGGGTGTAATTTGGAACGAATTGAGTAGGTACCTGAGTAAAGTAAATATAAAGGGAATATTACCGCTGGAAGTTAATGCCAAAGTTTAATCGTACGTGGTATGAGCTTCCGCTTGGTAGGCAGTTGAATATAGAAAGCACCGGGTTGTAAGGGAGCTTTGGAGCGATTGCTATAAGAGTCGGGTCACTAAGGGTGCCAAGCCTTGGAATTAAACGAAGTGGGTACTTCCTTAAAAATTTTTTATCTCGATGAAATAGAGGTTGTACCTACTCCCAAAAATGAAATAAGTCGGATCCGACAACGAATAGCAATTTTTAATTCTCATAGTCGCAACCGATTCACTTCGAATGCGAATTAAGCGCTTTCATAATACCAAATTTTACTTATGCAAAAAACCACGATTTATCTCGAACTTTTTATAAATCTTCAAAAACGAAACCTTTCATTTTTGAGAGTAGACACCTAGGATTTGGCATCGGTGGTTATAGGTAGAGACTTGAGGCGTCATACGTACCGTTTTATAGAACATACAGGCCTGTCGGTCTTCATCCTCGCCGCTGGGGCAGTCAATGAACCCGTCGCACAGCACATGGTCGTCGATGCAGCGGTACCGCCCTTGTCGGTCGGGTGTCGGGCACGCGAATCGCTCCATGCCATCCGCTGCAGGTGGGCACTCTGGAAATCAGAAAAAACGCCGAATAAATATTTTTAGTGATATATTTACTTACATAACTAAACGGCGCCAGATCATATATAACATAGATTACGTACCTACATAACAAATCAAAGAAATTTGAAAAGTTACACAATTTCACTTGCAGTACAGTCAAAAGCACGGCGGTCTATACACTCTTCACGGCGGTCTTTTATTGCGGTACACGCACTTGTGCCTTTGACATAAAAAGTCGAACTGCATGTGTTGATCGTGTACCAACATACCTATTCATTGTCATGCCAGATGCGATCATCACGATCCAAGTTGTGATAGCTACTGTTCTATTGAGTAAGGGCTTATTTATTAAAATTAAAAAAAAATGTTTTATGATGACGATAAACTAGATTTTCAAAATTAGTCCAGTTTGGGGAGATCCAAAACTTAAGTTTAAAAATAAAAACAAATATGTTTTGGTCATATATATTATCAATTTATCACACTTCAATATATTTTACACAATCTGATTAAATGTAAAACCCGTTAAATATTTAAAACGAATTATTTGTGACGCAAAGAAGCACCTTTGTCGATTTGTAGTCCCGAAAGGCCCTATAAAACGCCTAATCTAGCTTCGCACTCAGCACTATGTAACAAAATTCACCCCGCGAGGGCACAGTTCAATGACTTTCGTCACATGACAGTAACTTTTGACTTTGCACGTTGGTCTAACAGAAAAAGGGGCCAGGCCGCTACTCAGAGAGTTTAATGAGCCGTGTTAAGCGCCGACACGCTGAACCAAACCGAACGTGTTCAGGAGATAAGTATATTTGACAACGCAGAACTCCGTGCATTATTGTTAAATATACTTTATTTTTTTTGGATTTTGAGTTCAACCTAAATACCGAATAAGTGTACTTGTAAACAATTATTTGCAGCAAGGTAGTTGTCATATCAACTGGTTATGATTGAACGAACTGGCCATACCTGCTCCACCACGCCTAACTGATGTTTCATCGATTTAGTTGATATCTCTAGAGTCACATAGAGTTTAATAATCCCGTCTGAACATTCATTTTCTACTATTTAAAGGTTCTTATGGGTGTGTGAGAATTATTTGCTTTTAATCGTATAGCGGCAGGTAATACAAAAGCTAACTAAGCACATGCCTTGGGGAAGGACGCCTTAATCCTCTTGCTTGGAATGCCATCTTAATTGTCATGCCATTCTTAAATAATTTATTTTCGATTTGGAGAGCCAGGTAAGTTTTGCACTATGAACTTCTAAGTGTAGGTAATTCCGTCACAGTAGGAAAAAACTTGGATTTACTTATAAAATAACCTATTAAAAAATAGAATCTGGAAAATGTAAAATGGCATTTTAGATTTTTTCCCTCTGTCAGGTGCTTGCAAGTAACTCCGTAGGCAATTGCTAAGAATTTGGTGTTGATATCAAAGAAGACAGGAAAGATTTTTTAGATATTAGAAACAGAAAAATTTTATCTCCCCTTGCGGTGCGGGAATTTAAAGTTCGCTAGTACGGCGTATAGTACTATAAAAATAATAAAATCGATTAAGATTTTTTAGATCATGGCTTGCAGAAAACTACTTAATTAATTTATTCTATCGTCACATACAGTAACCGGCGGACAATTAAGACGCTTCTAACCAAATATAACAGTATTCCTAAGTACGATACCAGCTTAAAAATGAAAAGGGATCAGATTATCATATTTAGATATGATAATTCATATCCGGTTAAAATAATAGTCCCCCCTTTTGCTTTGTTGTAGTAACAGGCACGTACGTTCTTACTGACATTTCGATATGATGGGATATAATTACTTACTCTTGTTTTTCTTCGCTAACTAACTAAGCGTGTATGAAACGTCGACGAATGATTATTTCAGGGTACGGGTGCGCTACGGTTCGCTAACGATGATTAATGTGTTCTTCACGGAATGAAATTGAATTAGCCGACATTTGGAAATAAAAATTTGAATGGCAAATGAAAGACCAGAGCCCAATAAGACGAAAAACAGATCGCAAGATGAAGTTCTTTCATGAATCTGTCAGTCTACATATAAATATTTGTACCTACCTGTCTACATGTCTACCGTAAGAAACGCAAAAACAAAAATGAGGACAGCCTATTGCCTATTCATTTTATTATTTCTTCCAATATTATTAGACGTTTGTGATACCTACGCAAAAAAACTGTACGGTACATTACGCCGGTAAAATAAATGTTTTTGATAGGTTAAAATAACTAATTCCCGAGAGATACGCCAAAAACGAATTTTGTGTTGGCGGATTCAGAATTATCCAAAGGTCCATGCCCAAATGAGCACATGCCCAAATTAAAAGATTTTATGAAACGATTTTTAACTACAACTCAGTCTATTCTAACGTTATATGTGAGTACGTTAGTATTTCCGATTCATCATTAATTTCTTACAAAAAAACAAGCTAGAACCTCCCAATAATTATTGGAGTCCAATTATCGGAGTGCGAACAAACTATAAAACTACTAAATCTCGGAAGTTCGCGAGCACAACGCGTATCTATAGGCGTTGAACTTTTCTTAAGGCATCTTCCTCTCTTCAGTTATACTGTGGCGGGTACTCAGCGTCTATTTTTAGCCGCCAGGGAAGTGAGGGCTATCCGATTGCGCGCGCCCTCTATCCACAGTAGTGCTGCTAAGAGCCCAAATTTCGGCGAGGTGTGTCGATTTTTAGACCCCAAACCAGCTTATCTATGATAGCTTCACCTTTAACTATTTTATTAATAAATAAATATTGGACAACATCACATACATTGCTCTCATTCTATAGTAAGTACCTTAAGCACTTGTGTTACAGAAATCAGTATCAAATAATGAAATTACAAAAGTAAAGTTCGTTTCCCATATTGACCCGAACGGGAATCGAACCCAGAAACCTCAGAGATGGCGCGACGCCAAAGCCCGGCCCTCTCGCCTCTTGGCTACGGAGGTCGTCAAAATGTTACATAACTAAATAGTTGGTTGTTAGTCTACACCGAGAACATGTTGACACGAGCAATAAATATCTTTCTAAGTAGGTACTATCAGTCAATGCCCGATCGTTCCATCGCTGGCAAACACCGTGGCACAAAATTAACTAGTTTTCGAAACATCTTTTCGTGAATTCGTGCATGACATGTTTGTATCATGATCGGTGTATATAACCTTTTAATGTGAAGTTCCCTTCAATGGTCACGTAGCTCGAAACGTAGGCACTGTAGAAACATATTGAACATAGCTGAATGAACTGACGCGATGACGGAAGGCAACTCATATTCCAAAGAATTAATTTATGTGACATAAAATCATCTGATGTGAATTTATCAGCCTGATCAGCGATATAATAGTAGGACTTATTACATTGAGGATTTGAGACGCCGCACTGCACACAGGGGTGTCTTGCTTAAGTGCTGCTGGTAAGACACCAGGTAACTTATTTTGATCTTCAACGAAACCTTTTTTTTATTTTCAATCTTCCGTCCCGAATCGTGGTCAACTAGGCATGGCAACACTAACCCGCCGCCACCCCTATCCATTCACTTTGAGGGCGCGACGTCTATTGCATTCGTAAGCAAGCGACGTGTGGGATTGTTCAGGTGAACCATATCCAATCGGTGATGTCGCACTGAAATTAATATAATGCCTTGTTCAATTCGCTACGTGCATGTAGTTTAGTTTGACCGATCACTTGGGACTAACTAATCTATTCTAACGCCCCTTAGGACGTACTGTAAGCTTTATATAGGTCTAATTGGGATCTCGTTGATGCGTATCAAAATTAGGACTTTGTTCTAAGTGTGTGTTCGGCTATCAGAGACTCGATGGACAGGCAACGCAGACAAGGAGCAATCCAGTCACTCACCAATAATCACGAGTCTCAGTCATGGAGAGCGACAGAAAACTGAAGGGAGTTCTCTTAGAAATCTTGAAAAAAAACTACTGAGTTTCTTGCCGATATCTTCTCTATAGTTATAGGTTCCGAAGCGGAGGTAGCTTCATTTGTTTTATACAGAGTCTATTCATAAGTATTACTAATGAATTAAAAAAAAATACTTTGACTTTGACTTATCTTCTTTCTGTGTTTGTAATCTAGCTGTCAAAGTTTCGTCACGCGGCTAAGTTTTTCAAGGTCGTTTGTAATGTCAATATCGATATAATCATAATCATAATCATAATCAATTCATTTATTCACGTTGGTTACAAGTAACACTTATGCATCGTCAAAATGAATACAAACCAAAATTGAAGCTACATCCGGTTCGGAACCTAATCTTACCGAGAAGAATCCGGCAAGAAACTCTGTAGTTATATATCTTTACAATATTTGGAACTAGAGAACTTAAAAATATGGTGTGCGAGCGAGCAGACAATCATGTCCATATATGTTTATCATTGAAATATTCATCAAGTTTGTAGTACCCTTTTTTCATTAAACATGATTTAACATAGAACTTAAATTTATGCATGGGTAAGTCAATAATATCTTGCGGTAACTTGTTGAATATTTTTATACT
The DNA here is from genome assembly GCA_037074685.1 of Glyphodes pyloalis. NCBI lineage: Eukaryota > Metazoa > Arthropoda > Insecta > Lepidoptera > Crambidae > Glyphodes > Glyphodes pyloalis. The sequence goes on from JAYKKO010000011.1 coordinate 5,596,392, forward strand.
TAATCCAACGAATGTTTTACTGGTCTTGCGAAGCCTATGGTTTGAAATAGCGAGCTTATGTTTATTTCTTGTGTTAAAACTATGAACATCAGATTTCTTAAAGAATAAATTAAGATACATTTCAGTTTGTCAAATGCTAATTAGCTAAAAATAGGAGTGGAATGTGCGTTCAGCCAATCAGTACCATCTAAGCTTTTGTCGTCTCATATGAGGAATTTGATATCAAATATATGTATATATATCAAAGTATATTAACTACATTTGATTTCGTAACTAACCAAAATGAGTGCAAATTTTGAATATTGGAATATTTGTCTATAGCGAGCGGGAAATTCCCTTCACGAAAAAGTAAGTATTAGTGGTAATAGATAATTATGGGCACGTAACATCAATTACGGGGCACGGAACTACCTAGAGGAGCTTGTTTCATATCTTGTGTTACAGAGATGTAAGTCAAAGATTTAACCACAGACCCGTGTTCCTGTAACTAAAATTATATTTCGAGTGGATGACGGTACCTCTACGAAATGTCGTAGGTCATGCCAAGATACGTGTACAATCCCTACTAATATTATAAATGCGAAAGTAACTCTGTCTGTCTGTATGTCTGTCTGTATGTCTGTCTGTCTGTATGTCTGTCTGTCTGTCTGTCTGTCTGTCTGTCTGTCTGTTACGCTTTCCTGCTTAAACCTCTCAACCGATTTTGATGAAATTTGGTATAGGTATACGTTGAATCTCAAGAACGGACATAGGCTACTTTTTATTAGAATATAAGGGGGGGATGGGGGTAATACCACCTTTGAAAGTTTATATGGAAAAATGTTTAATTTTGAAGTTAGAGATATGAAATTTGGCACAAATATAGCTCGGAACTTGGCTTAAAATATAGACTACTTTTTGTTTCGAATATTAGGGGAGAAACGGGTAAAACCGACCATGAAAGGATGTAGTCCACGCGAACGAAGTCGCGGGCACAGCTAGTTTCTTATAAAACAATAGTACCTGTATAATAGTATCTTTTCCTTCTTATTTGTACTTAGTATACTTTCATATTTTAAATATATATTTAATTTAATCATGTATGTTTATGTTTATTTAATTATTATTATAATGCAATTTTCAGTATTATTTTACTTGTTGTTTTTATTATGATATTTATTTCCATATGCATTTTTTCACTGTTATCAATCCCAATAAACAAACTCTCTACATAACCCTAGAGTTGACATGTGGACAATGGTTTTACCATTAAGGCCAACTGTTGTACTTTTTTAAATAAAAAATATCCACTTTTCCCCATCCTATTCAGTTACTGCTCCAAGTTGACACCAAACTGTTTAATTATCTATGAAATATAATTTGACGTTCCAAGTTTTCCAACAGTTTTTATACAGACTGTTAAGTAGTGTTAACAGCTTGATTCAAACTTTTCAAAGTTATTTGAAGATACTTTACCCACTAACGAAATTAACTTTACTTTCTTTAAATTATTTTGATATAAATACACCACACTACCAGCACAATAATGGAAGATTGATCTTTAATTTTATAGAAGACTGATAATTTTGCTTCGTGGTGTCATTGTCATATTTAAAGGAACGTAAATACTTTTATTCAAACGTTATTTTTTTGCAAACAACTGATATTAATCAAAAATATAATGTATATTTTTTTTTCCTATAAATGTTTCAAACATAGCAGCAATAGCAAGGTATATTCTCATTTGTCATCAGATTAAGAACAAAACAAAATCCTACCAAAAAAAAAGCATAAAAATATTCTAATAGGGAAAAGGAAAGTTGTGCCGGAGAACTATCTCAGTTTCGCGAAGTAAGCAATAAATATGAACAATGTGACATCTCGCCGACGTCTCGTAGTTTTGAGAGAGAAACGGCCGAGACCAACCTCGTATGCGCTTGTGTGAGCGTATTCACAATCACGTATTCAGGTCGGCGCGACCACAACCAGCTTAAGAACCTACCTACGCTACTTTTAAGCATTTGACACTCCATACACGTTCCAAGAAATCCACTCATATTTACAATACACTAAATGGAATTCGGAGGAAAGTTTATCATTGGTTAAATCTTGATCGTGACACGTAGGATGCCTCTGGCTGACTAGTATCTAGCACGTTCGTGTCAACGTAACAATGAGAAGATTAGGTAGTGATTGAACATACTGAAGAACTTTCGATTTTGGAGTTATATTTGTAGTGAAGAGACGAGGTCTTTGTATCCAATTTGGGAAAATAATCCTTCTTACGTGCTACGTCTGTAGCAACGAAATACTACGAATGCATTGTAGTTACACGTAGCATTTTTACTTCACTAATATAACAATAATTGAACGGAAAAGTTTGTGTATACTCTTTGATCCAATAACTACGAATAGCTTTCGATCTTATACTCTTTCACCCAAAAGCTACTGAATGGAATTGAGTATGATAGCTAGACAGTTTTTATACCATAGCAATATACACGAAATTTCTTATTCTTATAAAACCTAAAGAATTTCAGGGTTAACATACCGTAATCGTCAGTTAGCGTGATTTTTCTATTGTTATGGTACATATGGCACACATTGTTGCCAATGAGGTAGGAAGAGACAATATTTTCCACTTGCTATAGTCTCAACAATGACAACAAATTACTTTAAATTTAATTTAATTTAGGATGGCGACAAAACCGTAAATTATTTTAAAATTCCTCAAAGAGAGCACGTACGATACCATACCTATTAAATATACATCATATTTAACATCAATAGTTTAGGTTCAGTGTATATTTAAGATAAAAAATTATTTATTTGTTGTTTTAAATTCTCGTACTATTCGTGTTGATAGCATTTTATTTCCATCGGGGTTAAAATACATGTGGTGTCAGGCGGTTGACGACCCTTTACTCGACACACGCTGAACCTACGGCAATTGGGAGCTACATATGTATACTAAGTCTGCTTATAAACAATACATATCTATTTTTGTGCCTGACACCGATCGATGAACTTACTGCGCACTAGTTTAATATTTTAACGTCTGTCTCGTGAGTGTGGCTTTTGTCTAAAGTAAACCTTTCTATCGACAAGATGATAAGGGAGCGTAGAATACTTAATTTTGAGAGTCGACTTTGACACTTACAAGATTCAGCTTTGAAATATTTAATTTGATTATCTAATACTTATTTTTTTTTGAAGATGAGTGTTTAAGCAGTTTTCTTCCCCCAGTTGGAAGATAATGAATAGTGTCGTGATTGTTTCAGGTCCTCCCGCGGCCATGTTTAATATTTTGTAATTACGTTTGAGCCCTTGCACTATAAAAGTTAACATTTTGATCACTGATATGAATGTCACATCTGTCTAGGCATTATTTGATCAGTAAGTGGCAATAACTTAAAAAACTGCCTACAAAACTTAACAAGAGAAAGATAAGAAATACTTAATATAATGAGCAACAAAACTAATTAATTTCCAGATGTGTTGACAGAGATAGTTTGATACCTACTTAAAAATCAAAAGCTAGCTCTGTCGGACAAAATGGATAGAGTGAATCTGCGAATAGAATTTCTCATCTCATTTCAATTTATTTAATTGATTTCCCACAGGAATCTAGTCCTCCAACTTGAATTTTATTTTTACATCATACTCGTATTAACCATAAAATTTAAGTGACCAGCTTCCCGTCATATTGTCTAGTAAAATACAAGATAGTATTTTTTTTTCATTTCACTTTGGTAGCATGATTAAATTATAAAAGTCTATACAAATTACAAGTCGTTTCTACTTACTAACAGTAATAGCAGACTAATTGAACGTGCCATTGCTGGGCACTGGTATCTTTTCATTATAATGCAATCGATGAAATCGAATATGCTGTACCTATGTGATATAAAAAAGGAAATTTATTAAATAACGATTTACCTTTTGTAAAGATTCAGCTTCTTAGCTAACTTATATATGTTTTTACATATTTCCTCGCCCCGCCTTGTTACAACCACGGGTCATTTACAGCCGGATTGACAGTGTTGTAAAAATGACACTAAAATACGAAAAAGTTGCCCATTCAAAATCGCACCGTGGTATGAATAGTTTAACTTTCATCGTCCTTTTTTTATATTGCACTTCAAGATGACCACATTCCACCTGATGTTAAGTGGTAGCAAGGGCGACAAGTACAGCATAATCATTCTGTTACTGGACTCGTCGCCCTTACCTTAAGGATTGACTCCTGCTAGTAATTTGACAATGAAGTTGTTCTTGCTAAACACACTTCTCCACCAATTATTCCATTTTATAGTTGAGATGTGATCGATGTCCAAAAGTGGGACGTAAATGGCTAAATTATTATCAGATATTATATTTTGTGGAAACAAGGATACAAGATCAAGTTTCACAAATCCTTTCAAAGCATTTCCTCGGTAGGACTACTTACCTTCAAGTTTGATCTTCATTTTTATATGCATGCTTATTTGACTTGCGAAGTTGAAATTTGTTTTCGTTGCAATCTCGACTTCAGTTCAGTAGTAGTTTTATTTCAGTGAAGTCAATGAAAGTATTTTAATGAGTTCAAGTTTTTGTTCTTTGTGCGTAGGAAGCTATCTTCACAATGAATATTTCACGTAGAAATTTGTTTTGAATTTTCATTACATATTTATCGAAAATACATGTTTGTTTCATTAGAAAAAGCGGATTAGCATGTACGATCCGGTAAATTTTCAACATTTTTTACAAACTTTCTCCTGACAATTACGAACATAATAAAGAATTATCTAATACGACCGATTATTTCTAGAGTTATGTGCGTGTAAATTTGAGCGAATAATAATAATAACAAGAGCTGCCTTGAATTATTTGCCTATTTAGTTGTTTAACGGTTTATAGATATTGTCGTATGAACCCAAAGTTCTTATTGCTTCCTGAAACACATTTACGAAAAGAGTGTTTATTTTTTAGTTCATCACTTTGCGTTTACGTTAAACTTTTGTGGTTGCTATCGCTGTGAATGTTTAATGACCAGAAGCTAACTCTATGAAGAGACTGTTTAAATGTTGATTTAATTTTCTTCTGTAACTTTGTCACGTAAAACCGCGTTTTGGCTACAGGAAGTACAACTAAACTAAGTTCGCCAAATTAACCGAAGTTAAGATGCAGGCCGGTGTTTTTCTGGTCCGGATAAGGGAGAGTTCCTACCAATAAATATTTACAACGCGTCGCTCTACGTGCGACCAATCCAAAGGAAACAGATTCAGTAGTTCTAGCTTTCAGCTCGAACACTTAGTGTTTCGAAGACCTCTGAATACCTTATAATCCTTTGTTCAAAATAAAATCGTATTTTCTCAGAATGCGTCTAGTTAAGAATACGGTACACATATGGTTGGTAAAGGCTATTCTTGCGATACCTATTTAAGGCCATGATTTGCAACGTTATTTATACGAGTAGATATGTTCTATTTTTAATGGCTGTAGGTATCAATACGATCCTAAACTTTTTTCGGTTCTCGATAAAATTTTACTTCAAATAAAAAACAATAAGTGTTCAAGTCTTTAAACTTAAACATCATAAGTGTGTAATATATGTAGTTCACGCATTTTTTAAATGTTATAATTATGATTAACAAGGTTCTGATTTGGAAAGCTGAGACTTTATTTTAGATCTGGATAAAAAAGCTGAAAGTAGTATTACGATGTGAAAAACCTTCAGGTAATGAGAAATCAACGGGAAGCGTTGATTATTACTTAAACATGTAATTATTATAATATTCCGCTTTTGTGAATATGTTTCTTGATTTCAAATGTTGGACAAACCTCCAAAATATTTATTTCGTTACTTTTCATCATCGCGTACGATGATCTAATACTATCTACTTTCGATTTTGATTTTCACTTTCAAGATTTTGTAAATCACTTAACGATATCTGATAATGACTACAGGATGATATTTTACGCATACACAGTTTTCTTTTATACTATTCATTTCTCATAAACATACATAATAGTCTTTGACAGTCTTGTTTTAAGTATAAATGACCTCTTTAAATCAATTTAATACTTAATCTTGCCGCCGCTTTGAATCATGAAAGTTCAATTCAAGTTTATTTTGTAACAAATGCAATATTTGCTTAATCTTTATCTAAAGATGTATTGTTTTGTCCTTATCAGCTTCTCAGCAATGCGCATATCGATGACGCGCGTGGGCGTATATTCCAGGCTGCCAAGCAGAAGAACTTGTAATAATATTACAATGTAAATGATATTATTGGGATTTGAACAATGTCGCTACGAAAATAACATTTTTATCAAATATATCAGAAAAAATACTCGATACAAAATCTTTAATTTGTATAAATACTATAGCGTATGTTAACTTTATTAGCCAAACTTTATCAAATTTGTACATTCACGTATCATTTATTTAACGAAACACGTTTAAAAATAGTTTATCTTATTTGACAAGGCAACCTCAAATATCTTAGCCACGTATTCAAATTTGTAGATACGAAAAATTCTAGTTGGAAACTTTAGACTTAGTTCTAAAATTAACGTACATTTCTTGTAAAATTATCTTTCTTTGTGCTATCAATTATTGTGTTCTATTTGTACAACTGGTGTTCCTATTATGAAAGAGCCTATTACTTCGGTGTAAAAGAACCAAAACTATTAGGTACATCAGATATTCGAACAACATGTTAACAAAATGCTAAACAAAAACATATACTTCCTTAAGAAAGTGTTAAATTGCGGAATCTATAAATAAAATTCTATTTACGTTGAGGCTGTTTAAATATTTTTTCGCGTGTAACCGAAACTTGCTCTCGTCGGCGGAGCCGATTAAGTGTGATTGATTGAGCCACTACCGCACAATAGACTTGTTGGAACATTCAATCTTTTGCCTTGATTTTTTTATCTCCTTGATTTTTGACATGAAAATATTACTTTTAACCTCGGCCAATTTTTCTTGCCTCTGACCGATTATAAAATGCATACCCTGGGATCTGTCCCAGAAGTGATTACGGTTTACCTACTTATTTAACTACTGTCACTATGTGTCCAACATTAAACAGGCAATAAAATAAGATATTGTAACACTCACTTCTTTTTGTGTGTGTGATATTGTTTTTTTTTCTGTGGTAAGTAGCTTAAGCACATTTAGATAGGTACATGATATAATGAAAGAGGGTTTATAGTTTGAAAAGTATTACCAACTAAAAGTTAGTAAGAAGCTATGAGCGGGTTATGCGGTTAATGCCTACGTTTGTTTGTTCAAATTGTAAATGTGATTTAAATATTATCGTTTTATGACGAGCCTAATATTTTAAACACGTTTACTCATAATTGTTGTTATTTAACAATTGTACAAGCTTTAAAATATAACTTTCTATGTGTTATTATTTTTTAATTTACAAACACAACAAAAAATGTTTTTAAACACCTTAGTACTGAAACAAAATTAATTTATGTGCTTTCATGAAAGACAACTAAAAATATGTACGTATGCATAGGTATATGAAATAACATCTTTACACCATTTATTGTTTTATCATAAAGATTCCAACAAAATCAGGAAGTAATAAAAGTTGTTCACGTTTTCTGATTTATTTTTGTATAAAGCAATTGAGGCTGAATCGCCGGCAGGCAGGTTCGCGCCACGGCCTGAACAAAACAAACAACCTTAACATATATGCAGGCATATATGATACTCGTATTTGGTTATATGGCTGGCACTCAACAATGCCTTGTTGTTGCTTAAAAATATTGTTCAAAACAAACCGAGAAGACACACGTTATATGAGTGTATGGGTGAGAGAGTGAACCAAACCATTATGATGGAGAGTTGACATTTGGTACTAGCTTTGGAAGTCCTTTCACATCTCTAATTTACGGTTTATTTCAAAGACGGTAGATAATTTAGTTTCTCCCATGGACTTAGTATAATAAACATTAGGTCCATGGTTTCTACATACAGACTTTAAGTTTTTTTTTTGTAGAATATCAAAATTGCTAGAACAAATATTTATTAACTATTTATAATATGGTATATTTATAAATAGTTAATAAATGTTACCATACCCATAAATACAAAATGCTAAGGTTTTTTTGAAAACATGGACTTAGTATATTAAGTCCATGGTTGAAAATGTCCGTAAAAAGTATTTCCCTGTCTCTGCACAAGATGTCAAAAAAATGTGTTGTTTAGGAGTCAAAGGTTATTAGTCAAATACTTATTTTGGTATCAAACGCATTCTTCGAACTATCAGTCTCAAGCACAAGTATAAATAAAAACAATTAAACCATATTGTAAAATTGGTTTACTTAAAGTGAACTTCAGACTCTGTTAAATGGTGGTAAATAGTGCTAGATTATAAAGTTAATTTCGATTGTGGTTGTATTGCGGAGTCAGTTGCAGAACTAATTTCGTTGCCTTAGCTGTGAAACTTTTGACGGAGCAATCTATTAGGTTGTTTTGGTTTTTAGATAAATGTACACCGAAATTCCTAAGTAATCATTGATTTGGACTAGCACATTGGTACACATACATGTGATAAATATTAGTGTTTATTTTAAGTCTGGATGTAAATATTGAGCGACCCAACGTTTGTATAAAATTTGATCTCATAGTAGGTAGTAAAAAGTTTTTTTGTGGCATGTGTGTGAGGGTGAAAAAAAAATGTATTTAAATAGTATGAATTATGGTAGCACCATTCATTCAAGTTCATTTACATGCAATTAGAAAAAAGAACATAACACAACATATATGCTTAAGCTCTTACTTTAAAATCAGGTTGATGTTTTTAATGATGTCTCGATATTAATTTATTTTTACTGCGTTAGGGAATTAAAAAACAACAATAGATTTTTGTGAAAATTTTACTATTTGAATGAGTTTTGCAGATTAAAGTACTGTTTTCTGTAAAGTAAGTGTAAGACAGTGTCCTTAAAAATTATTATATATGCCAAGATTGTTTTTATGAAATTACTGCTCTGCAATCACCGAATGACGATCAAGTATGTATTCTATCCTAAATGAGATAAACAAGCAATCATAACAACTCCTGTTAATTTAATTTAATTTAATTAGTAAATACAAATTAAGGAAAACGTCAGACATTAATCATTAAATAATCTTATTCAGACAGGAGACTTGAAAAATTCAGCAAAGCGTTTTCATTTAGCTATTCACTACACCGTGTCGAGACTATTTATTTTTCCGTACCAAATAATAAGAACGCAGGCACACAGGCCGTATTGTTGTCCCGGGGACAATTTAGGATGTTTTTAAATTTCGTGTATTTCCTTTCTGAAGGTACTCTTAGAGTCCCGGCCTATTCAATCCAGTCTTCAATCAACACCCCATAAGGTATTAAACTGATATTATTATAGAAACAAGAAAAAGCTTGTTATTTAACATCAATGACATCTCGATTCATAATGGTTTTCTATTTAATTTATCTACTTAATTTAAACAAAAATTCTTTAGGTAAGTAGTAAAATTAAATAATCAACCAAATCCATTTTTAGTATGTGTAAATGAATAATTTTATTTTTAGAAATGAATTTGAGGTATTATATAGGTGCTAATTTAATAAGCTTACTTGCGCTGATTTATCGAGTCAATTGAGTGTTCGCTAATCAAAATGGGTAACTTGTGACATTGGTCTTGAGATAATCTTTGTAAAATAAAAAAGATAGTAAAAGAAACTAACATTACATTCGCGAAATATCACTGAAAGTGAACAATAGTTAAAGCCGCTGACTACGCAGTCTCGAAGTAGTTTCCTCCGAGTTTTCTGAGATTTACTTTATGTTGATATTAAGTGAACATGAATCACTATCTGTATAGTAGTGAGTCACGTTCAAGACTTACGAATCGGAGTGAGTGGGCGTCGGGCGGAGGTTGCAAGCCCATTAATCATACTACGGGTACTTTATTGCTTCAATGGGAGCCGATATGGGAACCGCTCAATGCAGCTCAATGGCGCAAACGGAGTACGCTGTAATAAACTGCTGCGATCTCACTACGGGAAGGTACTGGGAAACAAAGCGGACGCAATCTGATACCGTACACACTGCACATGTTTATTTGGGTTACGATTTTCACTTTAAAGCGGAACGAAATAGGATACTTGGGTGGAAACGGGTCTGTAACTATATCATCACTCACTGCGCTTCAGTGAGATTTAAAATCTTGCTGCAAAACTTTTAAACTTTCTCCGCGTTATTCCCGTTATTGTTTTGTTTATTCACCGCAGACAGTTTGTACGGATTTACCGTTTAGCTTAGTATCTAAAGGTATATGTGAAGTACCTATTTTTAGGAAGGTACAATCGATTTAACTATTATATATGCAGCCTACCACGCTTATAAACACCACCTTCATGGATACGGCCCGAAATGGCAAGCTACAAAATCTTAGCTCTCCACTTATTAACATAGTCTGGGATTTGCATGATAATTAACGTGCTGTGTGAGCATAGCATAAATAAAGCGATGGCTGGCACATACGTGATGCTTGTGAACATGTGCCACCTTTAGGAACTGGTGTGCTCCACCTTTTCTCTTAAAAATAAGCGCTTAAGTAATTAAAACTTGTTTCACTCATTATAACAAAAGTATATGACTTGGTTCAAAGTTCACACATAGCAATAAGTTTGGTAATTCCACTGAAAAAAAATCTAATTAGTTTTTTTATAGATATACCTAGGTCTAAAACCGGTACATAATAGAGTCACTTTGCATTGACGATTCGAAGAGAAGAAGAGAAGAGACGAATTGTAATGTAAATTCCACTTTGAAAGACTAAAATGTAAAAAATACCACTAAGATGGGTAAGTAATCATTATTTCAGTGGCTAGACAATTTTTAAACTTTCGCTTCATTACTCAGATATAGGTTTGACTCTACGGCTTGGCTCAGTAAGTAATTTGGAAGTCATTAGCAGTTAAGGTCCGTATTTTAATTTTATTTTTGTCTTTAACGTCGTTTTTCAAAATATTATTTTTTAAGGAGAAGGACATATACAGTTCAATTATTAAATTTTTAATCAATTATGCCCATGTAACAATGAAATGAACGCTAATATTGAGATATCTGGGAGAGGAGAAAAGTAAAAGTAGTTGTTAACAAATGACTCTAAATGAACATTATTCTAGGAATTTCTCCAACACTTGTTTTATTTAAAACACGGAAATAAATGCATTTTAATTATATTTATTAAATGCGGTCGCTATCGCGTCCATCCAGTACCGGCCTGTAGCTTGCATAACTTTCGGTGTCGTTTCCAAATCGTTACCGCGCTTAGAATTTTAATCTTGTTTCCAAAAAAGTTTTAATTATACAATATGATTGATTATCATCATAATGAAATTTAATAGTTTTATAATCATATCACAATAAAATTTCATATGAGACTTGGTATTTCTTAAGAATAAATCAATTAAAAAAATATATTTTGCTTTCCAGTGATAAATATTTATTAAAATCGTTGATCATCTTTGGGTAAGACCTTGCGCTGTACCTGTTTGTAAACATTTCCATTAAATACATTGTTTCATCTACATTCACTGGTTGGCAACGAATCGTATTAGCACCTTGTTTGTTTTGCATTTGTGTACTTAGGACGCCAGTGACCCATTTGTTTATGGTACAAAACAAGGGATTTGAGTACATCGTTTGTGCCCTAATTACCATAGTGTTTTTCTACCGGTAATAATGTGCAAATCATCTGTTTTGGTTGGCATTTTGCATCGTTCTGCCTAAGTCGTAAATGTTAATCCAAATTTATTACTTTAATAATAAAGTCATTTATGTATAAAATCATGAAATTTGGCAAAACAGTAAGTTAAACAAATTTTCTTTATCATCTTCTTAACATGTAAAGATAAAAATACAGATAGATTTGTAAGCCTAACCTTAAGCAAAAATATAATTTAACTGCAAATGGATTATAAGTTTCTACTACACAATATTTTACTTTTGTATGACAGATTTTATAAATGCCTGCTTTAGTTAATGTAAATACAAATATGATTGTGGTACTTTGTTCAAAATGTTTTAACATATTTTTTTATTTGATAGCATCAGAAAAGATCAAAGAATGGTAACATCAAAAGAAAATGTCTATTTTTCGTACGCTTTGTTTGAGAAAGGAAAACTGTACAAGCATGAGTACGTACTCACGTACATTGCAAGCAACTTTGAAATATTGGGTAAAATTTAATAAAATACATTTATTTATATGGGTTCGTGTGTTTACTACATAATCATTTGAATTTATATTAAGCGGTCTTTAAATTATGGAGGCTCTTTTGCTAGTAGAAGAATAATGTAAATGCTCTCACTGCATGCGTTATTTTTAAAATTTTAATCTTAATAACCTAATTAGTTTCTACTTTCTAGTTACAGTTTTGTGACTTGTTCCTTACGTAAAGTATATGTATACAATGTGTTGAGCAACAGTGAGTTTGTTTAAGTTCTTTGTACATACTAATAACAATAAATCATAAATTTAACATTAAGCCTAAAGCTTTTGCTAGGATGTAACGACCATGAATCGATTATTAATAGATACGTATTTTTAATAAAAGTGCTAATATCACTTTTTTTTACATTCAATAGCGGATACAAATACTTTCAAGTTACTACCACAGCACCAGAGAAGAGTACCACGTGAAAGAACTTTTAAAGAAGCAAACATAAAGAAAATTTATTTGTTTGCGTCTCCTATTTGTTTTGGTAAAACTTGCAGAGCTTTAACCCAAATCCTAGAATTATTTCATGGATTGTAAACAATATAAAGATCCAGGCCGCTGTCATGTTTATTGTCGACTAGCGACTGACCGATATTACGTATACGTGGACTTTGGACCCCGTTATCCCCCTTGAGAGGGTATCTGTGTGTTGTAATGAAAAAGTCAGTAATGGTTACCTTTTAATATTTTTACAAGTATCCAGCGGACCACAGCCTTTTTAAATTTCATAGTGCAAATGTGGATTGAAAACTAAATATTATTTTAATTGTCTGCACATTTAAAAGGTCATTTTAAAGATTCCACTCTTTAAAATATCTTAAGCGATGACAACTTTGCACAACGAAGTCCAATACGAACCAAAACCAATAAAACAAATCAAGTTTGTTGGTATTCTTCTTCATGTTATTTAGTTTCGTTTACTCGCATTAGTGTGATTGAAGTGACAGGTGTGTGTTAACGTGACCCATAATTTTGTAAGTGACAGTAAGTTTTGGTAGTCCTTCGTCTTATAATACTTGGATATATTTAGGGTTATTCTAAAGAGGCTTAATAATAGGTTTACGATGTCCGAGTGTCCGATTCGCCATCGATCGGCGAGCGTCGTTCTAAATTATGTAGCCCTCCTTATAGCCGCTTGGGGATATTTTTACCGTCATTGACGAACGAAAGGAAGGGTCATGTTAAAAACAGAAAGGTCAGTACTGTAATAGCTATATAGTTTGTAACCTTTTAAAATTGCCTGGAATAGGCGGTCGCTGCTATAAACACCGTAACTAAATAAAAATGTTTTCCGCTCGTTTCATTAAAACCTTTTTGTATTCAGTCATAGCCATGATTTATTTAATCAAAAGAAATCTATAAATAGATCCACTTAATTTTGTTTTCTATTTCCCTTAAAGTCTTGATATAACCAAGTGAAAGTTTACGTCAAAGGTAATTTCTGTTGTTTATTCAAATGTAATAAAGAAATTATTTTTACATAAATACGATATTGACTCATTTCAAATAACATTTTTTGTAAACGCAGACTAGATGTTTGACGACTAAAATCAATCAAATAGACGACTTGTAAAAAGTAGTAAAACTATTCAGAACTATGATTTATGATACCCGTTGTATGACAGTTTGGGTCCAAGAATGAAAAGATTGAGTAGACAACGACGTAGATATAGTCTATTGAGTTTGAAACTACGTTATAAATCAGTTTGACAATCAATTTATAAAGTTTGAGCCTGTGCAAACTATTTCAGTTGACAAATTTTAATTGTGAAATGTTTTTTAAAATGATTGGAAAAATTATTTCATTAATGGATTGCACCCACACTGGGCCGTAAGCTTCCTGGTAGCTTGTTTTAATTTAAGCCCCTGAAGTCCACAACAACCTTTCGGAATAAAACAATCACATAAAACAACAGAACGTGCTTACCGATTTAACACATGTACCTACAGAGGTACATTTCCTCCAAGTATCGCTAATACTGTGCGATCGCAATGCTGGTTATTAAATCCGGTAACATTTGTCAAGAGTAGACAGATGAATAGTTCCATTTCGAAGCTGTGTGTTAATATTCATACATTATAGGGGTAAAGTACTTAAGCTGACAGTGCAGTCGGTCGGGTGTGTTAAGGTTCGATGCCAAGAGTTGAAGATGCCAAACAATAGGCAATATGCGTCCGCGGCTGCTTCCGCGTTATGGTTCCGCCTCGCGATGAGCATGTCGCCGCGGAAGTCGTTTCGCCGCACGCTGCCTGCCGCACTTTTTGTCGCTGGTCGCGAGCCGCTCAAAGCAACCTGATTGCCATTTTTCCGAATATTTTTTGACGAACTGTACCGTAACCTGAGAAAATGTTCCTTCGTTCTGAAAACAGCAGACTACCCACTTAAACATTTCAGGTCGCTGACAATGATGGTGCTCTTAAAAATTCGACTCAGTGAGAACCATCACCTGGAACCCTAGGTACCACTGGGGCTCCATGGCGCACGTTAGTCGCTTTGCTCGAGCTACTTGTGAACAGGCACAAAACGCTAAGTTAAAAGATATGAATTTTAGTTAATTAAATTGAAACTTAATTAAATGGACTAAAAGCGACGGTTAGCCAAACACGTAGAGTATGCGGAAACAAATAAAACTTCCTTAAGTTTGAACAGAGTACATTTACTATTCGTACTTATTAATAAAGTACAAATATGTAACAAACAAGTGAGTCCTATCACGAAAGTGATATAAAAGGATTAAATAATATTTATACAATTATTGAATCGGAGTACAAAATTAATATTTGACCAAAATGTCTAAGCTTTGAATAAAATTATATGGTTCTTTGTAATGTTTTAAAAATGACATCTAAAAGAAATAAGTACAATTCTTTAAACTAGTTAAAATGTAAGTACAGATGTGTAGTTCTAGATTCAGACACGAGTACGTATAGTTCTGGCGTCTGGTTTACTGAAGCTATATTCGTAATCGCAGCAACAACGGCTCACGCATACACGCGAACGATGTTCTGCCTCATTGTACTTTATTGCTTTCCGAAAATTGGGCTTATGTTCAATCGGCACGTTTGTCGTTTTAATATTGCTCACTCGTCGTAAAATTGGAACTTGAACTGGGCAATAACGTCTATTTTTAAATGTAACAAACTGGATGTTGCAATTGCTATTAATAAATCTGAGGAAATGTTATTGACTTCAAGTACGAAGAGCTGAGCTTTTCTTTAATACCTTTTTATTTTGTTCTTTAGAATTTATTTTTACTGTCTGCCTTTACTTTTTTTTCTTGTTCTAAATGTCTCAGAGTGGGTGCGATCTGTTTGTAAAAAAAGTAAAGGATACTTTTCTAGAGTTGTCCTATTACGACGTTGGATTCAGAGCTGAAGAAAGAGAAGTGAATCTTTGTGTGTTTGTGACCTCCGTAGCAGTGAAGCCGGCGTCCCGGGTTGGGTTCCCGGTCGGGTCAAAATAGAATACGTTATTTTCTGTATAGTCTGAGTGTTTCGGTAATGTCGTTGTTTCTTATTTCTCTAACACAAGTGCCTACTATAGAATCAGAGAAATGATATATTTTTTTTTTGCATGTAAACTTTTTCAATTGCAATAAACTATAGTCGTAAATAAATATTGAAATATTTAATTTTAGAGGTATTAACTGTTTTATCGTAACTGTATACGTCACTGGTAGTGAGAATTTGTGTATATATATACATATACACAAATTCTCACTACCATATATATATATATATATTTGATTAATGCATAATACATTATGTGTAATATTATACAGATAAAATAATGCAGATATCTAGATCATTATAATTAGTCTTATATGTTAAAATGTATAGAACTTAATAAAATTTCACCATAGTTATCTACATATTTCACATTGAATTTAAATTAACCATGTTTTAAGTGAGATACTGAAATTTTTATATTTGGTATAAAGAGGCAAACGTGATAAAATATAAAAATGCAAACTACGTGTGAAATAGCTAGCGTTAGTAGGTACTACGCGAAATTGGATTCAATACTGGAGTTGCTTCAATGTCACTGAGATAGGAAATGTTTATTTTCAATTGCAAATACCATAAGTAGTCGGTAAATAATTTACAGTCTATAGCTAAGTCTCACAAAATAACCAACTCCTACCACCACCACCACCATCTTTATAAAATTATGTAAACTGCATATCCCATTTCCTTAAAATCACATATGTTTTCTGAAACTAGCTCGCCATACCACGAAATAATAACTATTCAAATAAAAACTTGTATATGAACACTTGTTCCAACGCAATAGCAACAAACTCCAACAAGTTGTAAGTAAACGCAAGCCGCGGTAAGATCTTCAAAAACTTCCTGTTCGTTTTCATTCTACCCTCGCATAAAGCATGCACCAAATTAGGTTACATAATTGAAAAGCGGCAAACGGCGTCCGTTTCCACGAGGGGAATCCCTCGTCGGCGTTTTCACTTTTCCGCGGATGCTGCAGGGCGCTAAGCGCGACTCGACCGCAGATTTACAGCAAACTGGCCGCTTGCCAGCCGCTCGGCAACTCGCTCGTTAGGCCCGGAATCTGCCCACGACCTTTTTTTGGGCACAATCCTTCATTTACCTTAATGCAACGGTGACTAATAGGTGAACTGTGACTCGGCTTCTTCTTTATTCCCAAACATGAGAATCGAATTCAATACGAAAAGTGCGTTTTGTTTCCATTGTTTTACATCTTTTTTACCTTCCGAATTCCGTCTTTGTCTGTGAAATACGTCTCTGGCGTTTTATGTGGCAAAATCGAAGTGGAAATGGGTTGATGGTTATAAACTGCTTCTGCAATGATCAGCGATTTGGTGCACCAAACCTAGGTTTTAGGGAACTCCAGGTGTCTAGAAACCTGTCTAAGGATGTCAAGAGCAAGGAAATAAGCAATATTGCGAATAAAAATAAGAGGCCATTATTGGACAAGGGTGATTTGGCCTTAGTACCTAATAGTGACCTACGAATAAAAGAAACGGTTTGGGTCTGTCTACAAATAAATTGAACTAAACTCACTAAAGTTTACGAGAAATGTGTAAGTATTCAAATGGATCTATTCATAGTGCGCTCAATTTTATTGCGTCCAGCAATTAGGTTAAGTGAGTGTTAAGGTGAAATTTCTCGAATGGTATGGCAATGCACGGTATTCTACTTGTTTAAATAAAGCCAGTAAAGTCCTTGACGCACTTGGTTACGAACAGTCGTTTTTGTAATGAAAGAACAAATTAACGATTCTCTATTTCGTACCTCTTACTGATCTTTACCATGCTTTTTGACAAATTTTATTATTTTAGGTATTTTTTACTGTGGTGAAAGCAAGTGATGCCCCTCGGGTAGTCAGAGCGACGTCGTGTACTAGGCGTCTACTTTTGAAAACGAAACGAACAAACGAAAGGTTTCGTTTTTGAAGATTGATCAAAAGTTAGGGAATTAAAACGTGATTTTTGATTTGTATAATTAATATTTTGTTTTTTGATAACGCTTTATTTGCATACGAAGTGTGTTAGTTGCGATAATGAGCAATAAAAAATACTAAACGTCATCGGATCCGACATATTTCGTTTTCAAGAGTAGACGCCCTGATCTCCCTTCCACAGGGCTGATTGACAAGCGCAAGAAACGACTTCAATTCGGAAAGTCTATTTTTTGTCTCTGCCCAATCCTATTAAGAAAGAGATTAAACAAAGTTTCCGAATTTGAATCCGATTCTTACATTCTGTGAATAGCTAAGCAGGCGATTTATTCTCGGTCTATAGAAAATTTAGGCGAGGAATCCACATTAGAGACAACGCATCACATACTACCACGGACGTAGCAATAATAAATACATTTTATAAAAGTCACATCAGATACATTGACCTGACCCAAAAGTAAATAGCTTTAGTTATGGAAACCATAACCAACGGCAGAACCACGATGAATACTTAACTAATTTGTGAACAAAAACAGAACAAACAATGTTCATCACAAGAAAGCTTGTCTTGTGTGGAGATCGAACCCACAACTCTTCAATCAATAGGTAGGAGCTAACCACTGTTCCATCAGACCAGTTGCTTCGTATGGTCAGATACAACAAGCGATTCTGGCAAATACATTTCCTATTGTGTAAGACTGTTAACTTGATTTGCAACGGATTCAAGAGGGTTTGTGCTGATGATTTCACTTTTTCACGTTACATGATTTAGGATCGCCCAAACAGTATCTTCCAACAGAACTGGCCGCATGCCAGACGACGACTCGGTCGTTAGCTTTTGAATCATCCCGCAATCATTCATTTACCTCAGTGTAACTACAATGATAAATGTTTTTACATGACATAAGTACGAACGGCTAGTACCAAATTTCATGGTCATACAAGGCAGAAAGAAAATCCTATCTATTGTCAGTATAATTTAGAAATGTCGTCATTATAAAATGAAGAATTTCTTTGAAAAATAACTTATTTGTTTGTGAAAATCTAGCTCTATTGGCTGTACATTACTTTGTATCAAACCTTCGATTAAAACATTTAAGAAATCAATAAGAAAATACAAACAAATTATTGTCCTCCACACAAGCATTAAAAAAACGACCAAAAGTGTTATATTAATAGTGCTATCAATTTGTAAACCATATGTAACTGAAAAAAGTATGAAAATAAATGAAGTTATATCAAGCACGCGGCCACGAAGGGAATGAAAGTAAAAGGCTTAATACTCTCTGAAGCCTTGTTTTGCAGATCACATTTTAGGTTGCAATTGGGCATCTACAAAATCTTTGTAAAAATCAACTCAACTTGCAACATGGCCGCACGGCTAAAGGTGCACGGTGTAGTACAAAAGGCAACCAGCAATAGTTTTATGAGGGCTCGGGTCAACTTCACTTTTCTCGTCACGCGGGGCAAATTGCCCCTTTGTTAGTTTCACTTTAAACAAGCAAACTGCAATGTGTGTAATTGTAGTCAATATTATGTGTGGTTCTACGCTAATCAATAAGAGGACTTGGTAAAATAATAAAACTTAATGATTTATTAAAAATTTAACCTTTTTACCATTATCAGATCTTGATCTCCGTATTATGGTACCATGGTCGAGATAACTCCTTTGTGACAAAAAAAAATATCAGATTTATCATCATGGTATATGTTTCAACCTGTACTGTACACCACGAGGTTGTAAACACACATCATGGTGCGTATTATTTTATCAAAATTATACCAACAACTGACGCCGCGTTAAGTTTTAACGCATTGTATCTTATATAAATTTAATTTACATGATAAAGAAAATTGAAACTTATTCTTTTAGTAATGGACTGAATAAAATTTTTAGTCATCTTTTCTATTATTTATTTCTATTCGTTACTGCTATAATGAGTTCAAGAGGGCTGGCGGCGGTTTCACTTTTTCACGTGACGAGGCATTGGGCTGCCCAGCGCGTCTCAGCCGCTCGTCCCCAGAACTGGCCGCGCGCCAGCCGCCACACTCGTTAGACCCGGCCCACGATCTAATAGTTACGTCTTTCAGAGATCGTTTAATCCACTTGTTTATATTTGTGCTAGTAACCAGGGTTGCTGATTCCAGTGCGATTAATTCGCGAAAGCGCATGGTCAGAATTCCCAATTAAAAAAAAAAGAAAACTAAATATCAGACAAAAGAAGAAAACTAAATATCTCCACAAAATTTTCTGTAAATATTTTTTAATGAGAATAAAAATTGATTCACGTTCTACATATCAGAGTTGATTAACTAATTACCTTTTTTTAGTCATGGTCAAAACCAAATCTTTAAGATTTACTGATCATGGAATGATTTTTATCCCAAGCTGTAAAAATTTGCGTGATGAAGTATAAGTACTTTCCTTTTAACGGTCAAAATATAAAAAAAATTGCGAGCAATATAATCTGTGTTGACTATAATATTTAGATCATCAATCGCATTTTTGAAATAGTGTGAATCTTCGAATTACCCGTATTTTCTCCACTTCTTCCCACGAATTCACTAATAGGTATCAAATTCCTTACATTTTGCAGAATTCCTTTCGAACTGGCAACCCTGCTCGTAACTAGAGCTGTCTACAGTTTTTCAAACCGATATCATGTGTCTGGAGATAGCGCAAGATGTTTGCAACCATCATGTGACAACTCGTGGTTCACGTTTATGGTTGTGATTTAAATTATAGTATAAAGTTTTTTCTAAATATTCGAATGTGTCTTTCAAATGAGTAGTCAATCATCATATTCTAATTAGCTGAACATGTTTGAAACTATTTTTGCTACCCCATTCATAAAAGGCAAAAGGTGGATCTACTTACCATATTTTTTTTCTAGCCTAGTTTAAGGTAATAATAGTATAAATCAATCGGTATTTTATGACCTATGAATTAAACATGACTTTTTTTGGTATAAAAAATAATGCTTAAAGTATTAACCTACAAATTAAATAATTATTTAAATACAAATGCGAATGAACTTTTTGAACATACTTCAAACTTCGTAGCGCAACTCAATCGACATTCGTAGCACGTTCCGTAGCATCTGCTTCCACGTAGTAACCTGTACGTAACTTACAAGTTTAAATACTTCTATGGAGACGGTTCGAAATTAGCTTGCAATTGTAGCATTGTAGCTCATAACTTATGTCTGATTTATTAATAGGTAGGATCAATAAAAATATCTCGATCTTTCCTTTTCACTTAATCAATTTTCCATTAATCGCAACCATTAACCATTTTTCTCATGCAAGAAGATACAAGCTTCTCAACGTTTTGCACGATTCTATTTTTTTTCAACCGCAATAGTAAATCGCTTTGCTACAGTACAGTTTCCTTTTATTTGGAAACCATCGACTTGAGAAGAGTTTAAAATATTTTTAGATATCTATCTTTTGAAAAATGTAGTACTAAATTGCAGTAATTCCTGTCATAACCTCATGTATAAAAATTGAATCGCTGTTCGTTAGTCTTACTGAAACTCGAAAACGGCCAGACCTATTTGGCAAATGTTGGTTTTGAAATCATTGTGGAGGTCCAGGGAAGGTATAAAAGGTAAGAAAATTTGGAAAAAATTGGTGACACGACCGTCGCCGGAACAGCTAGTGAATAATATAAATAAGATCCTGTATTCCTGGTCTTGTAATCATCATTTAAAAATGTAGATATAATTCTCATCCCGTCACAGTCAATACCTTGAAAACCGCTCTAACCATAAGTTAGCTAAAACTAACAATATATCCCAAGAAACTGGATAATTTAGGCACTGTTGCGAATATAAACTGATGGCGTGGAGTTAGAAGACCCTCCTCACTCTTCGTACTAGGAAACTGCTGAACTGATTTAAGCTCGTGCTCTGTGTTCTAATCGGGTACCAATTTCATTTCAATTACCTAAGAATATCATTTTACATTACATACGTTGGCTATGCTAAATTACGTTTTAAAATAATCCCTAAGACTAATTATTCACAGTAATTTTAGGGATCATGCATTTATGTTTTCACTAACAAACTGCAAAATATAGGATTTTATTTATGATGCCCGTTCCAATATTTGAAAAACGATCCGCTCTAGTAACGGATAGTAATAAAATATACGAGGCGTAGGCTTAAAACGACCAACGGACGACTGATGACAATTGGTATGCATGGAACGGTATTAACGACTTGTAGTCGGTTGGAAAAAAAGGATAGTTATTTTTGGCACATTACCACTCGTAAAATATTTGAACTAGTAATTTGACGACTCGTTGATGAATGCTAAAGAACTATTAAATTAAATTTTTGATTATCCGTTTGATTGACGACTCTTAATTGAACTAAACTAAATTTAAACGCATGGCTAGGGTAAATAATTGGTAAAAGGACTCAATTAATACCTACTCAATGTACCCGTTGAATTAAATTTTCAATGGACTAATCAAACACGGTATTTACTTTTACGTTGAACTTGTACTAAGTACACAAAATCTTCACAAAATGTGATCTGGGTCTTTTAAAATGATTTGACCTTACATTTTGTTCAAAATCCCTACTAATATTATAAATGAGAAAGTAACTCTGTCTGTCTGTCTGTCTGTCTGTCTGTCTGTCTGTTACGCTTTCCTGCTTAAACCTCTCAACCGATTTTGATGAAATTTGGAATAGATATACGTTGAATCTCAAGAACGGACATAGGCTACTTTTTATTAGAAAATAAGGGGGGAGGGGGGTAATACCACCTTTGAAAGTTTATATGGAAAAATGTTTATTTTTGAAGCTCGAAACTTGGATTAAAATATAGACTACTTTTTGTTTCGAATATTAGGGGAGAAAGGGGTAAAACCGACCATGAAAGGATGTAGTCCACGCGAACGAAGTCGCGGGCACAGCTAGTAGTTTATATAGTTTAATTTAGATAGACAACTTACTTCGGTAAAAACAAGCAGTACTGATTATTGGTTATGTTACTGGTCACCGACATTCGTTTCTTCATAGAACTGCCAGCCGACACAACATTTCGTATATCGCCGCTTCGCCGACAGAACCTTTCACCGGCGTACAATTCGTCGACAGCACAGGTTGTCATAAGACCTTTCACTTATGAAGGATCACTAACCGATACTTCGTCAATAAATTTTTCATCTTACAACTATTCAAATAAAGCTACTTTTGTATTTATGAAATCCAGAATTATGGAACTATTAAACTTTTAACGAGCGATGTAAATTGAAAAAAAAAATAGAAACAATTGGAAAAAAATCATTATCTTTACTAATATTATAAATCGGAAAGTGTTTGTTGTTGTGAGTTTGTTTTCTTTGTTTGTTTGTTCCGCTTTCACGCCGTAACTACAAAACCGATTGCTTTGAAATTTGGCAGACGTAAAGTTAGCAGTCTAGATTAAATAAAAGGGTACTTTTTATCCCGGAAAAAATCATATTCCCGAGGGAAAACAAAAATATAGTTTGCTTGATGGATGAATTGGAGATGGCGCTGTATATCGTTTAAAACAAGGTAAAATATTGCAAACGAATATAAACATGTAAATTTAGAAGCTAAATAATACGATAATGAATCCCCAAAAATGAGGAATTCCCGAGGGATGACGTACAATTAGTTTTATCGTCTAAACTGTTTTTTTTTACATCATCTTATATAATGTACCATCCAGTTTTTGTTTGTCAACTAATCGTATCCAGCGTTACATTGCTTCTTAGATTTTTCCGTGGAAATGAGAAGTTTTCTTATAGCTGTGCTTTATACCGCAATATAACCGAATTCCACGCGGGCGAAGCCGCGGGCGGAATGCTAGTATTATAATAAAATGTAATACAAACTCAAATGTAGTAACACATACTTTTGTAATGTGCCAATAATTGGTATTGACCTTTATTAATTGAAGAATCATGGTTACGGAATGACAACATGGATATTAAAATGTCATCAATTTATAATATAAACTCATTTCAGTAAAATCTAAAAATTAAATAAAACTTGTGATATCTTATAAATCATATAAATTCATGTAGGTATGTGTAAAAGATACAACAAAAACAAAACAAAACATTACAAAAGTATGTGTTACTACATTTGAGTTTGTATTACATTCTATTATAATATAATGGTTTTTTTCAATTGTTTCGATTTTTTTCAATTTTCATCGCTCATTAAAAGTTTAATAGTTCCATAATTCTGAATTTCATAAAACCAAAAGGAACTTTATTTGAATAGTTGTAAGATGAATAGTTAATTGACGAAGTATCGGTTAGTGAATCATTCATAAGCGAAAGGTCTTATGACGACCTGTGCTGTCGACGAATCGTACGCCGGTGAAAGGTTCTGTCGGCGAAGCGGCGATATACGAAATGTTGTGTTAGCTGGCAGTTCTATTAAGAAACGAATGTCAGTGACCAGTTCCAGACTCGTTATTCACTGTTCATGACAATATACCAACAATATTTTGTTATTTAATTATCAGTTTTGCGGTTTACGGTTTGTTGGTCGCGTGGGCGAGACTGTAGACATTAACGAGTTAATTGAATGTTAATTAATGCATAGTGATTCTATTCGGCTTCAACCATTTTACAACTTGTGGAAACTAATACTTATAATACAGCGGATTATAAAAACATGGTCTTTGAAACTAGAATATATTTGAATATTTAAACTCTATGATTACAATCATCATCATCATTAGAACAATGAAAGTCGCCTCTCCAATAGCACGTCACTGAGATTTGTCTTCAATTCTTTGATCACCGTTCACCGTCGGCGTCCTACATTACATTTGCCAAGGCGTGGACTCCACTTTAGAACACGTCTACCCCTGCGGTTATCGGTTTCGCGACAGCCCATTGCCATTTTAGGTTTGGGCTACATCGATGACTTTGGGTTAGTCTCGGATCTTGAGTAGGTACAATAAGTATCTATAATTTAACTTCCTTATAGTTTAAATTCAGTTGTAGCAGATCAGAGGTCGTTTGTGAATTTAGTGATGGCAAAATGTTATAGTAATGCACCAAAACTATAAAATTGTGATAACTAACTATATAAAATGCAGAAGATATTTCGAGAGACACGTAGATATATAAATAAACAGGCTTTGTCTAGCCATTGGCGTAGCTAGTAGATGAATGACGAGGATCGTTTAGGTTTCTTCAAGAATGAGTAATGTTTGCTTTCATACTCGTGAGTATCAATTAGGTATGTATGTCTTTTTTTAACTAGTTGGTATAGTGTATTCAATATTGCCACATTTCAATCTATTGGGGTTGCTAATTTGTAATTTAAAGAATGTGGATATTAGAAATACAATATTGTGCCATCCGTCTCATACCGAGCTGTCAAATCAGAGTGATGATTATAACAAGCCCCGAATTCCATGTTGAAAGTACCACAAGGACATTCAAAACGGTATACCTACAAGTTAATATGAGCATTTTTGCAAGATACCCATGTTTGAAATAAATGAAAAAAAAAATGTTTGAACCTGAGAAACATGCAAGAGAAATGGATACTTACTAAAAATATTATGTTAGGTGAGCTTGTCTTTTACACAAAATGTAACATTGCACGTTATACAATCACAGTTGATGAGTAATTCTCGGGTAAGTCCCTTTCAAAAGCAATATTGTTGTTGCCTTTAGTTACCCGTTGACGTTACTTTAAGAATGGCTGGGTACTGAAAGTGTCCTGGGTGTAATAAACAAAGGCATTAAGAATGAAGCGTCTTGCAACTTGCCATTCATTCAGTCATTCAGTCATTGCCTTTTTTAGCACAAATGTGGCAATCAAGCATACAACTCGACTGTAAACGGACTCGAATAGTAAGCGGCTATGAACTCCGCCACAGAGAGCTCATTCTTTAACCAAAGTAGGCGCGGAAAAAAGCTGGCTAGGTTCTACGCAGAAAGTTATTTTGAGGCTGCAACTACGCTTGTGTTTCCATCTTACTCTCTTCATTTGACATTGAGTTAATCCACAATATTAAAATAGCAT
Source organism: Glyphodes pyloalis (assembly GCA_037074685.1). Classification (NCBI taxonomy): domain Eukaryota; kingdom Metazoa; phylum Arthropoda; class Insecta; order Lepidoptera; family Crambidae; genus Glyphodes; species Glyphodes pyloalis. Next base: position 5,622,110 of record JAYKKO010000011.1, read on the forward strand.
CTAGATAATTCCTATTCAAAGACAATATTATTGTAACCTTTAGTAACCCGTCTGGGGTTACAATGGCAGCTGAAAGTGTTCTGACATAACAATCAGCAGGATAAGGCTCAGTGCTCGTCTGCCGGTGACGAGGGTCTAGAGAACCTATGTAGTAACAACTACATATACCCGATACGTGAATGATCTCTGTTTGTTACGATCTGCTAAAAGTAAGTACATGTGATTACCAATCGATAAAAAGTTTTTTATATAACAATTAGTGAAAATTGGCCAGTAACGAGTCGAGTTATTACGAATCCGAATGAGTTTTCTGTATTTAATTACTACATGTAAGTTACCTATTGATCGCTACAATGCCATAAAACAGTTTTTAGAAAAAAAATCACCAAAAGTCAATAAAATAAGTATGCTCCTTAGCATTTGTAGCATGGCACAAGGGGAAGCGTGGCGTGGCGCGGCGCTCATTATACCACAAATGTTATTACCCTTATACTTTAATAAATTGTTTGCAGTAAAATACTACATAAAATGTATCAATGTTTTTATACGAATGTGTCTTATTTGTAAAATAGAATTAGCCTAAATAGCCCAATGTCAGTATATAACACGCTGTCGAAGTCATGGCCATAGCTCATAAAATTAAAATCTTAATTATTAACACTCATAGTTTTAACGTTTTTTTTTATTACACTTCAAGAGTGACCTCGTCCCACCTGATGTTAAGTGGTAATGAGGTTCTAGCTTAAGGGCGACATGTACAGTATAATAAATCTGTTACTGAACTTGTCGCCCTTACCTTGAAGGCTTGACCCCTGCTACTAATGTAGCATCCCCCAGGAGCTCTGGAAACCTTACTCACACTCAGGAACACAACAATACAGAAGCAATTGTTATTTGGCTGCAGTCTTCTGTAAGGATATTTCACCAATCGGGCTGTTCTGCTGGTTTGAGCGATAAATCGCTATGTCTTAAAGGCTTGAAATAGTTCATATATTATGTATATTTAAAATATAGGTACAAAGTTCAATTAAAGACATTAATTCTATTTATAGATAGCGTTTGAAATAAAACTGGAGACAGTACCTACAAATGAACCGAGTTTTCTAAAAGCCACAAATCGAGTAATACCGTATAGGCTTAACGATTCCTCTTTTCGGATGAACGAGGCTTCATAGCCGTTCTTTTCTTCTGTAAGGTGGAGGTATTTTACCAGTCGGGCTGCTCCAGTTTAAGCGATGAATTGGTATGTCCTACCTCTATTAAATTTCGTCAAAAAAATGTATGACCTTCCATTTTGACATTTATGTTATTGAAAAAAGGTCATACCGTCCCCGCTTTTATTTCTTGTTTTTTTTTTGCATTCAAAGTTTTATTGGTGGTAGGTGTAACTTATAGTAAAAGGGCGTACAATGCCATTTGCCATCATGTCTCGAGTTTAGTAAGATCAGTAGTAGCGCCCTTGAGACCGCGGTCGACCGTGCAATTAAACCCGTACAGATCGCACTGATTTTAGGCCATTCGGCTAAGCCTTAATTGGGGTTTCTGATCTAATCGCCGATCGCCAGATATGTCCGAGCCAGGCTAAAAATAACTTTATGGATGCGTGCGTGAGAAGCTTTTGAATAGCCGAAACTGCTGCAAAATGAGGTCATTTCCCTTTCGTAGCTATTCTGGTTTGAATTTATTTTTACCCCTAAGTAGGTTAGAGAACATTTTGAACGTGTAAACAAGGTTAAACATAAACTTAAGGTATTAATTAAAGGCTTTGTTACTTAGTTCGTTAAACTGCGTTTTAATAGCTACCATGAACCGTCACTATCATATTATGATAAAAAAAAAACACTTTTTTTTTCATTCGTATCGTTGGCTGTTATTTAGAACTTTAATAAATGAAATACAGTCAAGCGTGAATTATGTGTGTACTCTACTTCCTTGCTAATAAAATATGTAAACAGTACACTCGTGAGAGTTTATAGAGAGGCTCCTACGTAATTGCTCTGTTAATTTGGTTAACTGGCTGATATAATTAGGTAGCCAGAGTAAAGGATGTCCTACGCCTCGCTAAAGGGACACTACGTGTTAACGAGACCCAAGCATGCAAGAGTTGTAACGGCCACAAATGACGATGCATTTTCCGTCTCTCTCACCGACCGACCACATGTTAATCTACTAAATGCTTGTGCGATATCGAAAAACACACGTATACAACTTGTACGTCACGATCATGAAGCATTACAGCGATTAAAAAAATGCGTACCTCGCTCAGCGCCCGAGTGGGCATTAAGCAAATTTGTGTGAGAGCCTCCAGTTTATATTGTTGTTTTAGGTGTGTGCACAGTGGTTTATAATTTACTGCCATCATTTACAGGTAATACCCAAGATGGGAGTTACCAAGCAAGAATAATAAATATAATAGAAATAATTTCATCTACTAAATGACGGTTTATGTAGGTACTTGAAATACCAAAGGTTAGCAATAAGTATATTAAGCAGTATTATTTATAGATGTTTGTGTAAACAGGGAACTAGGTGTGGGAAACATATGTGAATGCGACGTCTACAATGTCGTCAACAAAATTTATGGCTTTCCAGTTTGACATTTATGGTATTGAAAAAAGGTGATACCGTCCCCGCTATTATATATTTCTTAGTTGGTAGTACCAAACCTATTATTAATTTAAAAACAGAGTTGCATAAATTGTTTCTACATTTAGATCTATATGAAGAAGTTCAAAGAAGGATAACGTTATTGTTTTTATATTTAATTTTTCCCTCTAAGGAGTAAAATTTGTAAAATCAAGCAAAATAATAAATACTAATGTTGTTACAGAATTAATGGTACAAAACAGTTGCTTGTGCGATAAGGTTGTAAGTTTCTAATGCTCTAAATACATACAAAAGGCAAACAACCATTCTCAACTTTGACTAAGATAAACAAATTGGTCACACGATAGTAGATTTGAATTTTGTACTAATCCGAGAATATTGTTTTGGTAGTTATTATATCGTTCAATTTGAGAGAACACATATTATGTGACCCGTATTATGAAACAAAATAGACATAAAATTTAGTACAACAAAGATAACAATTCAAGAATTTGATCCACATTGTGTTGCTAACAGTAATCCCAATTTATTAGACAATAGTTCGACGAACAAATAAAATAAGACGAGTAGTCATGAAATACTGCCGAGCGGATTCTTTGTGGGGATGTTTACTTGATAAATCTCTTACTCAGTCCCTTAGAGTAAATATCACTATGGAAGGATAACAAAACTGTTAAAATAAAGTACCATCAACAAAATAACATATTGGGTTTATAGAGCCAGTTCAATAGTGTCGGAACTAATAAACGATTAACCGTAGCACTGCATACACATCATAAAACGTCTTTCTGGCTCTCTCCCGTTTCAGTCTAAAAAGGAAGTGTTTTAAAAGAGATAAACCCGACAGTATTTTTAATCCATTATATGGTATCTAGCTGTGCCCACGACTTTGTTCGCGTGGACAACATACTTTCATAATCGGTCCGTACCACCCCTAATATTCGAAACAAAAAGTAGTCCATATTTTAATCCAAGTTTTGAGCTACATTTGTGCCAAATTTCATATTTCTTACTTAAAAAATAATCATTTTCCCATATGCCTGGACTTAAGGCTCAACGTATACTTTCAGCAAATTTCATCTAAATCGGATCAGTGGTTTAGACGTGAAAGCCGGAAGACAAACAGACAGATAGACAGACTTTGCATTTATAATATTAGTTATGGATAAATTTCTTAACGTAAAATAATGATTTGTTATCAATAATTCCTTGCCGCCAGTTTAGTATATTAGATCTTAGTATTTTCAGCAAAGTAGGTACTAAACGTACGTGAGGAAACACGTTTCTTCGTTTTATTTGTTTTTAAATTGTTGGACCACAGTTTATGGTTACCAACATGACAAATGCCCATTTTTTACAATGTAAAAATTCACAGACTAGACACTAAAAGTTAAAATGCATCTTGCAAGGGTATTTTTCTTCGTTGTTATGGTACCGTAGTAATTGGCTAAAAATATTATTAAAGTAGACAGAAATTCTCGCCAACACAAAGGAATATATGAAACTTAACTAGTTTTATTCATAATTTAATCTGGATTAATAGCAAGCCTATGAGTCAGGAGGTTTATTAGTCGAGACTTTTGTATGCGGAATTCTACAAAGTAGTTTGGTGCGACCACAGGTTTGTAGAATTTCTACCTAGGACTCATATGCTAAGTCAGCAAAAGCAACAACGAATACTGAAATGGTGTTTTCATTACGTATTTAAAGTATTTTTCCAATGTAAAGTTCACTGTTCTTGAATAAAACATTTCTTTGAATTTAGTCACGCGCAATAGAAATTTGCATAAATACGTGCATAATTCATGGCTGTCGCGGCAAAACTATTTTTTCTTTCATACTTTAATTAAATTGATAATTAAATTCAGGTTCGTAATTTGGAATATTAAATCATAACCATACCAGTAAGTAACGTATTGTGTCAAAGTTTTGAATTTTTAATCTCTTCTAATCAAGGTTAAGTCCTAAAGTTTACTTTTAAAATAAGACGTATTTAAGCAGTGTTGCTCTAAATTACTATTGATGGTGTTCATCTAATTTGTCTTCTTTCCTGTCGATAGCATTATCAAAAGTATCAATCGATTTATATTTATATTGTTACGGAGTTGTACCTTAAATAAATTATATAAGTAATCAGCCTGTAATGATATACCTTCAGAGCGCCAGGCTTCAGAACCGATTGTTTTGGGCAGTCTTGGGTTCGATTACCCAAGCGGAGAACACTTTGACTCTCTCATAGTTGTATAAGGATATTGATTCTGTGCTTCTGAAAACACATTGAGTTGTTCATCCAGACTATGTTCCAAATTGACCTGGTTTTTGTTGCAAGGGGAGTAGAAGTCAGACGGTAATCCTTGCAATTAATAACCAGGCAGGTCTAATCAAGATTGTAAGCGAAGACGGGCTTTGTACTGGATATGAATCTAGGATACGTGCTAGGAGAAAGAAAGAATACTTTTATGTAACGAAAATTAAGTAGGCACGTACGAGTAATGAACGTGTTGCAATCAGATAGTTCAACAAACGACATAACGTAGGCGTTGGATCCAACTGCTTCGTGATTGATATGACATGTTGACATTTCGCTGTGTCACGTCAATAAGTGCCAATCATGTTAGCAACCACCAATAAAAACTGGAAACCTATATCTCGTACGTACGTGCACCAATCATTATACAATCTCATTAAAAAAATTATCTTATACTCACGTTAAAAGAGCTCATTTTATTGGCCGTGGCTGTACCTGCGAAATATCTAGTGCACTTTATGATCGCGGAAATACTCTCGTTAGGTCGTGTCTACCTTCCTCCATAAAGTATCTAGAAAGTATTTCTAGCAAGGAAAAATGATCCTGCCAATCTTGAGTTGTTACTCAGAAGGCTATGTAATGTTTTTGTCATCTTTATTCGAGTACCATAGACTATATAACGCTAGAAAAAATATGGTGAATATATCGTAAAATGAAAAAATAGGAGGATTTTTTTTAAATTGGTTCTTATTCATATACCTACGTACAGAGTAGATTTGAGAAAAATGTATAGCACATCCCTCATCATCCCATGTCTTTTCATTTATCAAAATTCATCATTTCACAGAAACTGCTCAGACCTAATAACGATCTCTGTTACATAATTATTAATTTATACAACATGTTGTTTCGTTATAAAGCATGTAAATATGTAGAAACTTTGGCACGTTAGAATCACATCTTTTAGTAGCCTGATTTTCCAAGAAAATTTGTAGTAATTAAAAGAATGCAGCATTCTATTCAGTTTATATATTGAGATTTTATTAATGCACGTACGCATAAATACGACTATGATGATGTTCCGGAGCGAGGTATTTAAACTAATGATTTCCAGAGTATGATTAAGGGCTGTTCTATTTATGTTTCCATTGGGACGAAGATAAACCGTTCTAATTACCTTCAATCATTCGTCCTTTCTTTAATACAACCTTTGTACCCGGTAAAATATAATAAAACGTTTCGTAGCAGAACAGATTTGAGTGCAACAACCGTTGAACGATAATGAAGGCTTAAAGGGGGCATTGCATGCGCTGCGTAGGCGCTTGGTGCGTTTCACCTAGTATTCGTGGGCAGCGGGTCATGCGTCATGCATTCCTGGTTGTGTGTCGAATGGTGACGTCAGGGTGGCTGCGGGGTGACGGAGCCAGGGGGCGGGATGAGCACCTGCGCAGGATGCAGCCGCGTGCAGCGCGCCAGCCAGTCTGGCGCCGCTGCTCCCCCCCCCCCCCCCACAGCCGCCCGCCGCACACCCACGCCTGGGTTTGTTTTCAACTTTGATTGATAATTTGTTACTGGAGTGCGTACCCAGCTTCGAAAACATACCGTATTCGGCTGTGGGTAATTGAGATGAGTTATTCGATTACGACTAGCTTCTATAAATGATGTTAACATCGTTTTCATATAAGCCCCTGTTAAAAGGAAAATTGATTTACAAAATAATCTTTCTCATATAAACTTCCATCTAATTTTGTTCGACCGTGTGCAAAAGAAATAAATAAATAAAATAACAAATTTGGGACTTGTATGCATAGGAAGATTAACAATTTTCTTTGAAATAATTGAACTACTACGGTTTCAAGAAACGTATAGGTTAATATATTTTTACTTAAACTAAATTGAGTCATAATACAGGAGAACTTATATTTCAGTTTAAATTTCCAGTCATTGCATATTTTTTAAGTCCAGTAAATTACGTTAAAATTAAGTTTGTAACATACGTTTCTAAATAGATGATGAGACTAACACACTTAGTTCGTCGGTACATTATTAAAATACACATTTTGTTTTATTATTTAAAGCAGGAAGGGCGTCAATGTCACGTAAACTACTATGTCGCAAAGACACACCTTACGATTTCACATGCAAACCTCTACTAAGGTGAATGAATGGAAATGGTGGAGGCGGGGCTATGAACCTTCACCGCGCTTTACAACAATAAAACCTTTCTACATAACATACACAAGCTTGGTGAATGGTCATTGTTCAGAATATTTAGATAACCACATGTGTAGATACACATGTTCTGGGTTCCTTGAAAACTATTTAATTCATAAATGTGAATGGACCAACAGGATTTATTTTGTTCTTCCAGCTTTATTCGTTTTATTTTAATCGTTTTAAAAGTATACTTCTTTTATCCAGGGAGTAGTACATTCTTGCCTAATCAAATGTAGAGTAGTTTTATTGCCGAGACACTTATGTCATACACTTATAATATATATCATATATAACTGGCCGAAAAGAATAATGGTTAGCGATTCTCGCGGTTAAACCAAGGATTAGGTTTAAGTAAGAATATGTAAGGGATATTTAATAACCGTTGCTATGGTTGTGTAAGCATTAGAGATGGGTAGTTCCTGAATAAATTACTCAATTGAAGTATGTACTTCACTATCAACATCTTTCTTACGCGCTATACCATATATATTCCTCTATTTTGCCAACCAGGAATTCAGGGCTTCATAATTCTACCCAATTGAGAGTTCCATGAAATATTGCTATTTTTATTCATATTGACAATGTTTCCACGTGTTCAGCGTCTGGATGCATGTACATACCTACTTTTAAATGATATTTTTTTCATAACACAAGCAATCAAGCTATTTACTCAGTAATCCGGTCGATATTAATATTAGCTAAATATTTGGCTGACCGACGACAGACTAACTTACTAATAAATTCTTTACCGAAGGGACTTTATTCAATTTGAGCATTTAAAGCTCATTTATGAAATTCAAATGAGGCTACTTCCGCAGCGCCAGAGCCTCAAATGAAAAAGCCAGTGGAAAATCCAATAAGCGCCCCAACGTCAGAATTACAAATAAAAACTTAATTTATAACATACACTAAAGTATGGGGTGAAATACCGTAATGAACCGTAAAATTTATTAATTTCGGACGATATTACTACACGTTGCTTGTTGGAACTTGTAACTTTGTATATACAACATTTTATTCTACTTTGGATATAAAATAAAATCTCGGTATTACCAGTGACTTTAGCAGCGTTATTTCGGTATAATAAGTGTGTTGAGTATTTTAAGTGTTAATATTGAATTGAAACCTCTTTGTCAATACGGGCCGGTAAGAATTTAATGTCGAAGAAAACGCTAATAAAAAATAATCTGTCAAGTTATGTCATGCAAAAATAAATAAGTTTTTCAATGCGTAAAAACGATGCCATTTCAAGAAATAAAATGTTAAATGTGAAGTAAAGTTTCATTTTAAACCAGCATAAACCAATGCGTTGAAAGATACGTAAACAACGTGTTTTATATTCTCGTATTAATCTAGTGTAGATAAATGCAAATCTGTCTTTTTATTATTTTTTTAATATCCATTTTGTATTTTTAACAAGAAAGTGCACAACATAAATTTAAAGCATCCATGCATCCACTGATACATCCATACAATATTTCGCAATAACAGTACAATAACAGTTGCTGTTATTTGTGTTATATTTCGCGTCATTTTACGATAAGGAAGGTATAAATACATTTATTGACCACATGCAGTTACAGCATTTACAATAAAAAGTATAATACGAGTTAATCATACTAATATTTTAAAGAGGAAAGATTTGTACCTATTTTTGTATGTTTGTAATGAATAGGCTCAAAAAGTACTGGGCCGATTTTACATTCTTCCAATTTGACATAGGCTACAAAATTAGGGATCCTTGGTAAAATTGCGCGGGAAAATCCTCTAAAGCGAAACGAAGTTCGCCGGGACCGCTAGTCTAGTATATATGTACTTACTACTTACTTTATGGTTATCCAAAATTTCTTATTTTTTTTGAGAAGTTTTTGCGTGATATAACTCTTTTGTCATCAAACACAAACTTTTATATTTATAATATACGAAGGATAAGTACAATATGAAAAATATGTTCGTTAATCTCTGATGTTCGGTGTTTATCCGTACACGAAACGGAGGGTATATAGAGAGGTGTACAATAATAATAACTGGATTAAAGCATCGCCAAGCCATTTGCTATAGTTTAGTAAGCTTTACAGATGGGTAGTTCCTGAATGAATAATTCAATTGAAGTATTCAAAGTCAATCTTTTTTATTCTCATAGATTACATTAGTAATACTTATGAATGGTCTCTATATAAAGCAAATGAAGCTACCTAACCAGTATTAAACCTAACCAGTCCGTATTTCGTTCTAAATTAGTTTATTAATTGAGTAACTCAGCGATTTGAGAGTAAAGCGTACGACATACGCGGGTGTTAAGTATTAGAGATAAATAAATCAAACCAATCAACTGATTTAAAACGAACTTGTGCCTCTAGTATTTTATGCTAACTGGGGGCCCAACTAATCAACCAACAACCCAGCATACCCAAACTAAGTCGATTTAAAAAAAAACGTGACTTGACTGGGAACCGAACGCGGAACCTGTCACGCCATGGGCGCCTGGCTTAGTCAATACAGTGCCAAGATTTATAAAATGTTAGTGGAATTTTTTTTCATGATATTGTTTTTATAACTTGAAGTAAAATAAACATTGACATTAAGTATTTAATAATTACAAAATATGTGTCTAACTACTTTCAATTTCCAAGAAAGTGTTGATATATAGCCGCTTCTTAACTCACCTTAAGTTAGGCCATATTTTTCATTGAAAGTGTCTTCGAAGTCGGGAGCAGTTTTCATTTCAAGTAATGCAGAGATACATAAGTACAAACAAGCAGCCAAAAGTTTTTGAAGCCGTAATTTATAACCTAGAGAATAGAAATAGAATTCAAATTCGTTGTCATACTTTTCCAAAAGAAGGTGATAAGTTGATGGTGGTTGGTATAATGGAAATGAAATTATTTCCAATACGGATACAATGTGTATAATGAAAAAAAATCGGCTTATATATACCAAAGTGTGCATAAATTAATTACTAGCGGCGTGCTGCGGCTTCGCTCGCGTACTATCCCCGTTTTAATTCACATTTTCTATTATCAAGCTGAAGAAATTGTTTGTTTGAACGCGCTAATCTCTGGAACTTCTGGCTCGATTTGTTAATTATTCTTGAGTTGGATAGTCTATCTATCGAGGATTAAATCGAACCAATCGGAGCGACAAATCAGAGGAAAATGTGCAAAAAACGGAGATAGTAGGTACGGGTGCGAGCTGCGGCGGGCCGCTAGTATGATATTTAAATGTACTTAAAATAAAATAAATGCGCCAGACAATCACACCAATCACTTGGTCTCACACTAAAGTTTTCGCAGGGAAAAAATATCATAGGTAAGGTAAATATATAGGTATACTAACTGGGGCGTCATCCCAACACACCCAGACTCAAGTTAATTTAGAAAAGTTCGTTTTCCAAATTGACCCGACCGGGAATCGAACCCGGGCCTTTTCGCGCTTCGGCCGCCTACCTTAGCCACTGCGCCACCGAGGTCGTCACTTGAAATACTTTTTCGGACTGATATACTTTATAATACTTTTTATAATTCCTTTTCTTTATGGATGGTCAATTTGACCTCACTCCGTATTAAACAGGTGTCTCCGTATTAAACAAATGTTGTTACCTTATGTGAAAAATCTAATACTATTAATCGTAAAAAATTGTCTACATAACTTCTGTGTGCTAAACAAAACATGATCATCACATCGATTTTGTCCATGATAGGATAATCACTTTTAAATAATTGGAACCGAACGGAAGAAACATTGTTCATTGTCACCAAAAAGGCTTTTATTTGGCAATATGTGTGCTCCGAGGTATCATCGTGGAAGCGGCACAATACGCGAACATTAATTTTAATAGCCCCCATTTGGCGATTCATCGCGAGCCGGTTGTCCAATCTTTTAGAAGGCTACGTAGGTGCGGTGTCCAAAAATTTTTTCAGCGCAAGCTTTCGTGCCTTAATGTTACAAATATATATCTTGTGCAGTAATATTACGATGACAATCGTATTTTTGAACGTTTTTAAATGTATCTTTTGCTTTATATAGATACCTCAAAATCCAAAGACATGTAACCAATAGTCCTATATAATAATGTGGATTCACAACACAGTACCTAATACTTATTCACTTTGTGCTCGATATCTCAACTATTTCTCAACTGCTGTTGAGCCAACTTGTAAATATAACCCGACCCGATCGGGAATCAAACCCGGGACCTCAGAGATGGTAAGATGACATCCAAAATGGACGAAGTCCGGCCTACTGGCCTCACCGAAACTTTAACCCATCTTACTAATATAAATTATGTAAAATTATGTAATACTTTTCGCCCTTAAGCTAGGAACTCATTACCACGTAATATCAGGTGGGATGAGGTCAATCTTGAAGTGCGTTAACAAAAAAAACAAAAGTAACGTTCCTAGTTTTTGATGATATTAAATATATCAGGCTCGAATCCACGGGCCCGCCAAGGTTATATGTACGCCCACCTGCATATCGAATAAATGTATTGTAATCCACTAAAGGATGTGGTCTGAGAAAAGTCCTCGTTGACTATTGATAAACCTATTACTTTTCTTGAATCAAAACCTTTACCAATTATGTGGTGCCTTGTCTGAGACAAATCTAGTTCATCAAGAGCAGGATTCATTTGAAGGATGAAATTCAACAAAATCTTAGCCAATACTTCCCATAACGGGTGAATCGGAAATATCACCCTTATGTTATGTTACCTTTTTTTATGTAAATAAATGAAAAATAAAAGAAACGGTCCGTGTTTATGAAGATTGACTGCTAATATGAGTGGTTATAATAATCATGTCTAAGGCATTGTTATGAAAAATAACTATCGTTTCATCGCAAAATCTGTTTTGCTGAGCACCGACTCCCACATTTTATTATAAGTTGAGTTTTAATTAAGTAAGGCATAATACGTTTTATAAAATAATTTTGTGCGAAACTTTTTCAAAGAATTACAGCAGACTTTACCTGCAAAGTGTAATTGGATAGGTAGGTAATACTCTTGGGTGAATCCCTCGCCATTCTAATTAGAGAGCATAAACTTAAATGATGATACCTAAAACGAGTCGCTTATTATCTATCATAAGCTTTTATTATTTATGATATGAACTCATCCGTGTAATTAATTATAAAACACGTATTGTGCTAGTGATTCAAAAAATTTGCGTGCGCTAATGTGAATTTAAATATTTGTTATTTGAAAACTGACCAGAGAAAATTAAGCCGAGGATCTAGTTCGCTAGCCTATTTACTCTTGCCTTAAAACTAGATACCTAAGTCACACTTAACCGGAAAACTAGAGATTGGAAGGATATTTTATTTATTAGGAGTGCATAAGATGAATATTTTGTACAAGCTATTATCGCCAATCCAACGATATAAGGACGAAGTTCACGGTGATGAACATGATACATTGTCCAAAGGGAAACTGATAAAATAGAGAGGGCTTCAATTCTGCGACTGTTATCAAGGCTTTGTAATTTAGCATATTAAGAGCTGTCGCTGAATGTTTGCGAGCGCGGCGTTCCTCCATAACAGAACAAGCCGAATTGTTCATGGCTGAACCTTCCTAGAGACGAGAGGAGTACTCCATCCATACACGATCGGACTTATAGGTTTATAAACAAAACAAATAGATTCAGTACGTGAAAGCAACTCTAATAGTTTTAGTCAAGTCAATAGCATTTGAATGAGCTCTTTATTTGCACTGTTCACTTAGGCAAATACGACTATAACACAAGCCATTTAGTTTAAATCTCCATCACGTCTGGATTAAATTTGTTTTCATTTTCTTTTTTACTCTCAAAGAAATTCTGCAATCCTTCTGTTATTTTCATTTTATTTTTAATAATGTTTCAACTTAGTGGCCTAGAAGATTCAGAAGCATTCTACGTCAACTTACACATATTTTAATCGACGCGTGAATTTTGCGACACTTAACGTAATTAAAAATTGGTAACACATTAACCGTATTCCGAAATCATTAATAGAGTAAAAAATTAACAACCATTTAACGAAAGAGCCTTAAATATAGTTCAACGCCGAAATATTAATTGCATTTCAACAGGTCATTTCAACACAGCAACTGAATTGAAACTGTGCTATTTTTAAATTAATTCTGTGTATAGATTGAATGCGATAATCCAATTATTGTGCTCTGAATTTTGATTAAATGTTATTAGGCTGCATCAGGAATAGGGACAATTATAAATAGAGAAGCCTATTCCTGTTTATTATTACTTTACTTTGTTAGGTTAGGGTTTACCTCATATTTGTAGGTTTAGTATGTACTATGTATCAATATATGTATATTGATACTAATACGTTTACTAAGCATAAGAATTCTTCCTCTATTAGAATTTTATTCAAGGAAAATGTTCTGTTTAGTTTATGTTCAACTAACAAATTGTTGTATCATGTATGACATAGTACGAGAGTAGTTAGCTATTAAACTTACACAGCTTTTAAAACTAGCTTCTTCAGGCTGACGACCTCACAGAGGACCTAAATACATGTTCCAAATTTTTTGTAGTAAATCAAAATTCAGAGACAAAGAAACCAATTGATAGAAATTGATATACATTTGCAAGCTTCTTGACTGATTGAAAATTATGGTATTTGTTAGACATTTTATTATCTACTCGTCTGCTGATTAATTCAATTTGAATGATTTAAAGCCTGAATGTTTAAACATTAACAACATCAAAGTATGTAGGTACACTCCAGTTTAATAAGATTAGTTCTCAAATAGACAAGCAACCGAGATAACTCCTGTGTATATCATATATGATCTATGAGAAGACTTGTCTAGACCAAGAAAGTAACACAGATGTAAATCCTTGCGTAGTCCTTGAATGACCTCTAAGAGACGAGCGTGGGTGCCAGAGATGCCTTGACTTTCTTTAACCAAATTATTTTCAGTAAAACCTCTCTCACAGCGACCGCGAAATCAAACATTTGCCCGGGATAAAGGGATTATTCAATTATTCCACTTTTACTATGAAGACCAAAAACACTTTTAATGACGTCTTTATTTTAGGGATTATCTATCCATTTAAAGCTAAAAGATTTAACTCTAAAATTACAGAAAAAAAATACTTTTTGAACTTGTTTCTACATTAGAATCATTTGATGTTCTTTTGAGAAGACTGTTTGTATTTCATTTATAATATACCTACCAATAATAAGACATGTAACTCATACATTTAATTATTTCTGACCTTGTGATCAAATGAGCTTACAATATTTGAACACAAAGTTTACCATTCAAGAACATGAAATGGGTCACTAGGTTCTCTCAGTAGAAAGCAAGGTATAAATATTAAAGTTCTGTGTTGACCGTCGGGAGTGTGTGGCTATTTTAGGAATCAATTTTATGACCTCAACAAACACAACTGTAACTATGTTTGTACAATTTCTAAATTTAATACATTATCTTTCTTTGTTTGCGTTTATGTTAGTCAATTTGATTTATGTAATTTAAATCTAAGGAATTAATTTTGTAAGAATGTTGATGTTTGTTTAAAAATGTCTATCAAAAACTTGTATGTCTCGGCTAGGTCAGATGTGTTCCCGTTGTATTTCTATGTGTTAAAATGTATCGTAACCGTACCCCATTCTTGTGCACTTAAAATATATCGTGCAAATGTAACGGAATGTTCGTTTTGTAAATTAATAAGGCTTTCATTAGTCGAATTGAATGGCATATAATTGTAGCTTTCTGAGAATTTATTTTAACTTTAGAATAACATTTCCGTGCAAAATCTAGCACGTAGATGGTAGCTCTGTGGCGACAATGTTCCTAATTAAATGTTTAAATAATTTTATGTTACCTTAGCCTGTAAATAAGCCGAACAAAATTATCTAACGCATCATTGTAACCAAATACCTACTAATTATAGGTACCAATTAAACTAATAATATCAAAAGAGCAAACGTTGACGTAAGCGTCGCGAGAATCTCGTTAGGATACATATTTAACATCAGCATAGTGTGTAATTAGGCGTATCTACCTATGTAGATAAGTATGGAATTAATTACGGATTAATGTCATCACCGCGGCCGCAAAGGAGGTGGGAAACGTATTTAATATTCACGAAGCTAAATCGGGCGCCTCCTTTATTACTTGTTGGCTGAATTAAGTTGGTAATTAAGCAAATGAAAATAGTATTATTTAGCCAACAACTTTATGGTGAAACCCAGAAACTCGAGCCTAATATTCACTTGTAAGCGGGTCGGGAATAGCGCTATCCTAATCTAAATCTCTTTCTTAACGCGGTGGTCAAACAAAATTATTATTCCTCATCCCAATTTGGGTAACATTATTCTTAAAGTTTATTTACAAGAAAGTCTGATAGAATGTTGGCTGACTTGGTTTGTAACTTACATTACAATACGATCCTTCTTAAATGTAGAAGGGAGAGTGTGTGCAATTCAGATCTAATGTCAATTTCATGCGATCAAAACTAAAATAAGTAGTTTTTCATTTTATCAGATCCCAAGAATAAGCAAATCAAAGCAAACTCTGAATGTATGAATTAAAAGGTAGGTAACTATATTTTACATAGAATGCTACAAGTTTTAGAAATTCCAAAAAAAATTTGAAACAATTTGTCAACTTTGTATGAAAAGTAAAAAAATTGGATTTCCTCAGCCAAAGTTCATGTTTCGTGATAAGTAAACAATAAACGGAACTGGAACAGGCAATAATAATATCCTTGAAATCTTTGGTTCCCGGAAACTAATGATGTTATTACATTGCCAGACAAAAGACTAACAATTAATATGTTTCAAACACATCTCGAGTTTGCAACTATTATAACACAGCCGCGGTTACTTCGTGGTGCCTGTCAAACATGGAAATTGCTTAACTTTAAAATTTATAATCAACAACGTAAGTCCGAATTCCCTTAACTTTACGTACAAAGAACTTTAATGCGATCTTACAGTGCTGATGGCGGTGTTATAGCTAGCCCTTTTGTTTATATTTTATACTTTTTCAATAGTGATGTGAGCGATGAAATTAGAAACGTTTAATTAGATGCCAAGGTTGTTTTTTTAATTTAAATTTCGAGTATTTCGAAACAGAACTGACTTAATAGAACGTAACTACAGCACAACAAATAGATAATTAACATTACAATCGCAATAGTCATTAAAATAATTACAGTGGCGTTGATCTCGGTGCTAAAAAGATAAGCCGCCACCAAAATCATGGATCTGGCTGCCAATAATATGGACGAAAAAATTAGGGAACTTTTCTACTTATTCTAGAGAGCTTGGAAGGAAGAGCAGTTTTGCCTCTTCTATAAAACGGGGCGACCTCTGGACTCCCTGCCTGCATAGGTACTTACACATAGTTCTCCATGATGTCCACGATAAAATGTTTGAGCGGGCCCTGTTAATACTTGAACCTCTAATCGCTGTGGTATGATGGAGGTTCTTTTGGCAGTGTATTGTAACAGCAACACATAACACTCGGGTGACGGTATGACGCATCATGCATTTATCGTCGAAAGAAAGGGATAAACTATCATTGTTGTACTTAATTAGTGATTTTGTTTAATTGAAAGTACTTTTGTCTATATGTTTATATTCAAATTTAATTATATAAACGCCTTACATCTAATTCCAAATTACATAACTTTAATTTGGAATATTTACATTGAAGGTGCCTTTGAAGTTTGAAGTCAGGAGTTTATTTACTAGAGATAACAACTTGCACTTAATTTGTCCTATATACCTCAACGTAGTGATCAAATTTTCAAGTTCAAATTGTAATTTTAAAGTCACGATCTATGAACTTAGTAACATAAATTGACGCGAACACCACATGTGTTACCATAATAACTTTAACTATATTTTTAAAACACTAGCCATCCGCTATGAAAGGAGTTTCTTAAATACGGGGTGTATTAAGGGATCCAATCTAAGGAAAATAGGGTCCGAATTCCCCGCGAGCTAACTGATGGGCACCAAGTTAAATGATAAAGTTATTAAGATAAATAAAACTAACTGAATTACTGTCTTAGTCTCACAAAATTCTTGACTTATTCTAGTACGAGTTGGTTGTTGTTCGACTAATTGGTTGATGTGTTTTAATTACTTTTCATGGTTATGTAATGCAGATCCTTGGGATAATTGTAAACTTGATTCAAATTCCCAAATGTTATTTTCATAGGTAGGTACACGTTGTGGTTATAAATAAATACACATTGCCGTGAAAGAATCACGCACATGTTTAATTTAAACTCAGTAAAGTGCCGTTTTAGACCCCCTACATTATTCATAAAATTTGGTTTCATGCAGAGGGAAGCGGAACCGAAGGTGTAAAAATATTCCCAGGCTGACTCTCGTTGCTTTGCCTGCAGTGGGCTATGCGCACACAGCTAGAAATGCATTTGTATTGGAATTTCACCTTCCTTAAAGTCCACATATGTAGAAAATGTTTTATATGCAGATTTGGTCAAACAATCATACGCTTGAGTATAGTACCGGTACAGAAACTAGCGATCAAACCACCGCTCTGATGCAATCAGAACAGGAATTCTAAACAATGCAACGCCCGTTTCCTGGAAAACTTCTAGATGGGATTGCCTAGAAGAAATAATTATTATTTGCAATTGCAAGCCGAGATGATGGCAAAGGATAATAGTAACAAAACTATGAAAGGAATAAAATCAAAAGTATTATCTCGGTAGCGATCGCAAGCGGCGCGGCTTTTGTTCAACCCAGCTTAACGTACTCGTCGCCGATACTATCGAGATATTCTGCTGCACCGGGCGAGGTAGCATTTTAATATTTAAATGAAAAGTATGCTGGTAAAACTATAAATGTGAATGTCGAAGACCTGCTGTATGTTTACGTTCGACATTTATTGAACGTTTCATTTTAACTCAGTTAAAATCACGGAGAAATCTGTGGTTAGAACCTAGTTTGTCCCAAAATAAATTCATAACATCACGTTACTTTTAACAACATTAACAAGAAAGTCGTCGGGCCACCCAGAAAGTAATCATATGATACTTACATTGTGAAAGCCTATAGTCTTAACAATTGAGATTTAATAATTTCATAAGCTTTCATTTCAAATTAGAGTGTGGTTTGTAGTTTCGTAAATTCCGAATGGTGCAAAACTATCAAAATAAATAAATAAATATCAAGTTGGACCCGTATTTGTTTATTTACTGCTCCTTTTATGTATTTGAAACCAATTTGTGGTTCGGACAATTCATTACTCTATTATGTCAGTTGTTGAAGAGGAGACGACATCCCATTTTATTAGCGTTTTATGAGACACAATAAAATATCGAGTTTATATACTATACAAATCAATGGTTACTGCCAATCACTCGCTTTAGGCGCAATACGTAGGTTGGTTGGTGTCCGTGGGATTTTGATCAAGTGGATCGTTCCTGTTTATTATTAGATTCCAGTGTTCGCAAACAATGTAAGGAAAGTGGAGGTCGCGGCAATTTTGCCAGGCTACAATAGGCAGCCTCGTGGGTATTCCGTCGCGCCCGACGCACGGTGGGCTAACGACTCCAATACAATCACAATGAGCCCTTTATAACACTAGCCCATGCAACCCTACACAATAGACCCTTTCAATGCGAAAATATTTTTGTTGTAATTCAATTTTTTGCTTTTCCGCTGACTTAAATAATATTAGGTTGTTTGTTAAAACATCGAGTGGCTTTGAAAGACTAGGTATCTATATTTGCTGAAGAGGTGGGCGAGGTAAATGCAGACTTTTGATCTTTCTATGGTGCAGTAGTTTAGAATTTGGTCTCATGGCTCATAGATTTTTAGTTCAAAACCCTGGGACAACTACTTCAAGTGATGGCTAGGCCATACATCTTAAAATTGACGGCCAATTATAAGTAAAATTATTTCAGGTCCTCTCGGGTCTCGTGGATTTCCTTGCTGCCTTTTCTTTTCTGTCTTTCATGTGCAAGCAGAAAACTACGAGGCAAGATGTCACTGAACCAAATATACTTTTCAACTGCCGGATATATGACACCATAATTAAATACAATTTACTTTGTTTATTATAAATACGAAAGAGCAGTTTATTTATGTGAATTTTCATTTAACCTTTTCAGTCACCAATCAAGACAATAGGGACAAGACATCGAAAGTTAAAATCACTTACTGTATTTGCTAAGTCAAATTAGTGGATAAACATTTGTAAGAAAAGCAATTGAAAGTCTGAAAACTTTACCGACATTTAATATATTGACACTTTTTAAGACAAAGAATAATGGAACTAAGTATTGAGTTGTGTTGCAAATCCGAAATGCTTATAAAAGTTCTGGCACTTATAAAACAATGTTTAATCTAAGTACAAGGAGACATTATTGCATTAAATAACGCACGTACATGTATTTAAGTAGGGTCGGCTACAGTCAGCCATACAGTGTATATCTGATCTATGAAACCTAAAACTTGATGAAATGAGAGCATATTTAGGTAGACTTACAGCCTATTGATTAATCAAAGATTTTCACTATCAAAAATCCTACCACTTTAACCTTTTAAACGTACCGTTACAGTATTTCATAGACATAGGATAGGTAGATACCTAGTTTTGTACCATGGTAACCAAAACAAAACAACAAAATAAAACCTTAAGCAATATTTTTAAATAACGAGATTCTAATTACCAACTTAACAATTATATCCGTTATAGACACTAAATTAAACTAAACCTCTAAACCAAAATAGCACTGGCATGTTTGTTGATAGTATGAACACGCGAAGTATCCACTCAACGGCTTATTTAATGTCTTTTATTCTCAGTTAAAAAGCGCACCACGTGCACTTTATCTTGAGTCTTAAAAACCTAAGTGGCAGAATACATTCTAAACGAAGGAAAGAACAGTTAATCAGTTCTCCCCGGCGCCTCACGCGACCACTTGTTACTGGTTGGCGCTTCTTCGTAGAATTATCCCTTTAAGAATAGCCGCATTATAACACGGCTGCACACAGATTTAGGGACGTTACGACGTCTTATAAGTATCGATATGTCTTCAATTTGTCTAGGCAATTACTTATGCACTTGAGCACACAAAATCAAGATATTTTATTTAAGGCTCATTCTTATTTAAAAGTAGCTAAAATAGTGTAAAATTTCAGATCAGGCTTCATTGGCACTGAAAACGTTTTTTCATAAATAATAGTGACTTAGTATCTACGACGCATTTCTTATGTGAGATCATGGATACAAGATAATACTTTGCATTCAAAATATAGATTTTAAAACGGTTTCCATCCAATATTACGCAAAAGTACAACAATATTTTAGTACTTTTATACATACCATTGCAATAGAAGTATCAAGTAGGAACTTACTTACTTTCATTTGTAGTAATCTATGAAAGCCTATTATGTATAGCCAGTTTTGTAAGAACAATAATTAGATTAAAAAAGAAAAACTATAATAACAAAAGTATCGACTTTTTACTTGAACCTAACCATCTCTATACAGATTATAAAATTCCGCAGAAAGAATCTCAGTAACCGCTTGGCATGACCGACAGCGCGGCCGCTTATCAGCGAGGCAAACAATTACCGGGGCTGCAGATAAAACACGACATGAATTTATTATAGCTTTATTCAAATCAAGGAAAGATGTGGAAATTCAAGTAAACATATTTTTGGTGCAATAATTGCGCTTTTTAATAATGAATGTCATAATTACTACACTCTTTTCAAAGACTGTCGAAACGGAAAGATGTTGGAATATCTGTTTTCGTGTATTTGGTTTCTTAAAACTTTGACATAACATCTGTGCTCTTTAGTAAATACCTACTAACGACCCGCCTCGCCTTCGCACTGGGCCAATGTTAGTAATGAATTTTTAGTTTTCTTTTCCTCTTGAATCAATTGATCTATTAAAAGCACTGCATGAATATAGATTGTGGCTTTTAAAAATCTAAGCTCACATACAGCGGAATGCAAATTTGATTTCTATGTACCAAGTAAGTATTTAAAAATTTAGTCACTGATTTACACCAATCTACTCCTTTGACGGATAACAAAAAAAAATGCTCGTGGCTCTATTTGTACCAAGCAGGTAAGTTTGTAAAGATTTTGAACAATAAAATTAACTTGAAAGTACCTACAAGTTTATCTCTTCCAAGTTCTGAACTAGTCTGCTACCAACTTAAGGGCGAAGAACATAAATAAACACGCTAAGGTGAAGTGCTTGTCTTCTGAAACACGATTCTGTAAGTTTATATTGGAAGTGTGACTTCAAACAAATCGACTTTTCAAAGATGTTTGATGAAAGTTTTTGAGAAAACGCAGAAAACATGGAGCCTAAGATCTAGATCTTAAGACTTTATGCAAAAGACTAGTCTTTTGCATTAAAAATAATTCTATCCTATTAGAGTGTCAAAACGAGATTTCATATTTAGTAGCTGCCCGACCAGTCAGCTCGTGATCACGATTAGTACAATTGCACTTACTACTATATAAAATAAGTATCGCGTTTTGACCCGTAAACTTATTTGAAATATTTGAAACGGAACGCAAAAGTCTTAAGTCTATATTTGCAAGTTAAATTGTTCACCCTTTTACCTTACAAACTATTGCGTCAAGCCAACCTAGACCTGCGTCATGAAGAAAAGCATGTTCCAAATTGAAGTCAAGGATATGAAAACTTTGTCTAACAGTAGCATCGTTTAAGATGGTTCTTATTAAGTTTACAATTCCACAACAGAACCACAAACTGCACGTACCTCCAAAAGTAAACAAATACCTATAGTTGCATGTGTTTTAATGGTCTTACAACCTACTTTGTTTAATAATTACTCCACAAAAGAAGTAAATTGAAAAATAATCGAATTTGATACCCACTTAGATTCATTTTCTTTCGTCTACCCGTTTTATTTTACGTGCGAGTACTTTCTTATTTATGAAGCTACTTAATTGTGAAGACTGCTTATTTAAGTTCATAATGTCACGACTGCTTTCAAACGTTACTTGGAGTGGCAATGCAAACTATTTTCTTATTTTAGCACTCATCAAATTGGCAGGCTTTGCCCCGGGTGTTTTTCGTTTATTAAATAACGCCGAAACAGGGTCCTAGATAAATAAAACAATGTGAAAGAAAAATCAGCTCGTGTAAATTTGGTATGCAAACAAATGGAAGAGGTTGTGACCTTCAGTACGGATTCTGTGATTGCTATTTGGACCCGACACATGGTTGATTTAGATATCGTTTCGACGCGTTTAAAATGTATGGGATTTACATTTCAAGACGTCATTTTTCTGAGTAAAACTTGTCGAAACGATGTCTAAGAACGATAACTGCATCTTGACTCGGGACCCTGTAAAATATTATTTTAACAATTTATTTTAAGATGTAATGCCAACGTAATTAATGAAATTTACTAAAATTCAGTAATAAAAATATTTTTCTTCTAGTAAATAAAAGTATGTAAATAAAGTATTAGGTATGTCACAGTGTTATTTGTCTTCTCCGAAACGGTTTGACCTATTTTAATGAAATAGTATAAATGTTTATTTGGTAGCTCTGAGAATAGCTCGTGATCTATTTTTCATACCCCCCAGGGATAAGGATGGTCCACTACAATTATGCAGCGATGTCGGTCATAAAAATATACATACAACCCTAAATCTTTTACCGTAAACGTTTTTAATAGTGTTCATAAGTAATCCTACTTTTACTATAAACGTGAAATTCTGTATGTATGTTATTCTTTCACGCCAAAACTACAAAATAATATAATGTTTGGTAGAAAGAGCGATGAGATTAATTATTAAATTAAATTATTAAATTAAGCTATGGGATCCTTTTAACCTTAAACAACGCAGGCTAAGGTGCTAATAACAGCTAATTTACAATATACTTTATGGCAAACCAACGTTTGCCGAGTCTACAGTATGACAAGAAGCACTAGAATCAATAGTTGTTCAAATACGAGAACGGTCTACACAAATAGCAAACTAGAATGTCTTCTATTTTCAACTGACGCGGTGTGGGTTGCAAATCAACGTGAAAATGAGTATTTAGAAGCTTACTTGAAAGTCTTAATAAGATTTTGAGTCAAGGACAGGAGCTGGGGGCGGCAAACAGCGCGATTGGGGTCTAGATGCGCCGGAGCCGGTGTCGGCTTACTAAACCACCGACTGTGTTCGACGGGAATCTTCAGTAATCCTCTTTCCTCTTATCCGTGTTAATTTAACCGCTTAGTTAATCCCTTTTGATACTACGATTTCATTCGACACTACGGTGTTTTCTAATTGGCGATCGCGAAGAAGCAAAATATTTTGAATTGAAGTTCGATCGATGTTTGAGATAGTGTGTGTACTTAAACATGCATAGCTTCTGATTTTGTAAATTTAGTAGGTCGATTTTTCCACAGCTCCAAGAAATCGACTCAAGACTTCAGTATTTGAAATCGCGTTCCTGACCAAAAGGTAATCCATAAAAGTTTTAGAGATACGGACCCTAAAATCTTCTTAATTTAGTTCTCTTAATGTCTTAATGTTGTTTTGCATGGATTCAGAGAGTTCTTAACTTGTTTTAAAAAAATGTTTGTTCTGCTTATAAATAAACATCTAATTTGAAGTTGATAAAGAAGAAAAATATACAAAATTGTAACGTACGTCATTGTGACGACGTACAATGTGAGGTCGCAGCTCAAACAAATAAGCAAAACATTGACGTAAGCTACGGTTAGCAAAGGCACCTTGACTAGCTTCAACCAGTTTTTTTATTTCTCTGAATAAATAATACATAGCAGGTTTGGTGGAGGTGAATGGAATCGTAAGAGAAGAAGAAAGTTTCCAATTAATATACAAAAAAAACTTACAAAGGCGTGCCATCAATTTAAATTTTCTACTCTTTGGTAAAATTGAAATGTTAACAAAAAGGTGTGCAGAGTTTTTGAAACGCGCGAAGCGAGCTCGCGAGCAACGCGATATGAGAGCATACGCGCTAAGAATACTCGAACGCGGAGTTTGAATAAAAAAAAAAGAAGCCACTGATATTGTTCACACTCATCCGTACACATACTTTAAATATGTTTTATTTCATGTTACATGTGACCATAATATACATCATAATTTAAATTTTATCTTTAAAAGATGTTGTTTATAATCGATCCTGAGAGTGAATAAATATTAGTTAATTAATCAATCTAGTGAATTATGTCAAAGGAAAACTTATCATCACATCCAATTGTTAACTGAAAGTATTAAATCTAATTAGATATGCTTAGCCTTTACAAAAATGTAAAGGCTTTTTTCTTTTCGTTCCGTCACGTGTTAGCCCTTTATAAACTTTGTGTTTTTGTTAATAAAGTATAATTAAGACATGGTCGGCAAACCATTGGCTCGCACGCATATGATCATTTTGTAGAAACAAAATTCTTCAATTCAAATAAACGGTGCTTGTAGTTAACTTATTTATTATTCCCAGTTGAACTTAATTGGTACTTCAAAAGTATTTCATCACTCAGTGGAAGCTGAATGGTCACGTTTTGCGTTAAAAAGGTTCGCCCCCTCCTGACCTGGAAACTTTGAAACTTTTCTGCATTGTGTTTTAAATGTTAACCGTAACTTTTTTGTATACACAGTTTCCCATGAAATATTGAATACGAATACCTACACAATGTACCGTGGAATGAATAAAAAACAAACCAAACGAGATCTGGTTTGTTTTGTTAAAAGATTTATAGCACTGGCCAGTACTTTTTCAGGTTTTATACAAAATTCTAACACAGGGTAGTTTGTTGAGATTTAAGGCTAAAACTGAGTATATGCGCGTTAAATTCTAATGCTGGCTTACGTCTTCCCCAAACATGGATTTAGAGATCGTGTGTGGTGCACCCGCAACATTCCCAACCAAGTTGCACCTACACTAATCTATTTCTCTACAAACGGTGCTTAATCTTTCTAATCTCGGTGCTTATTCACAAGAGGAAAATGCTCAAAGCTCAATTAATGTCAATACATACTTGACCATAAGTATAAACTTTAGTGTAAGGCAGATTAGAACATGGTAACAAGTTGTGTGTAATAGGAATAGATAGAACTACCTACCTTTACATTGATATTTTACGTTGTTTCGTATCATTGGTATTGTTATTTTAATATATAATGTTCATTTAAAGATATGTACTTAAAGTATTGCTTAATGAATATATTATAACTATTAAAAAAGTATTTCCTGCAATGCCATTATATTTTTCACTCAATAATGGGTGGTGGACTGGTTGAGTTAGTTCTTTTTTTCTATATATGTAACATAGCTTAAATAATAATATGCTTTTATTTGCATGCGTGCTTCATTTCTTCATACATTTTAAAGGATTCACAGTTTGATATCCAAACCCTTTCATATGAATGAAAATATTCTGAACGGTACACGTGTGTGCTCAATTGACAGCCACAGGTTCTACTCTGATGCACCTTTTATTATGACAGATTGTATGAAATATTAAATTATATTTCAATATGTATAGATGGGATAGGTGCTTAAGTCGATGCAGACGGCGAACGCCCCGAATGATTGCCAGAAACTGAATTAAATTTATGGTAAGGATGCGAAGTTATGCGGTCTATTAGTTTTCCGAGTCTGACGTCGACAAAAGTTTTCTCAGCATCTCGAAACTTCTATCGCTTTTCAGCAACGTTTTCTACATTGTTTCAATTTGTATGCAATTGTTCTAGAAAACGATCGCCCCGGGGACAAGGGTTTGGCTTAAAGCAGAACAGCAGCAAATTTTTATTTGGATTCGTTTTGTCGCTGAATTGAATCAAGGGAAAACAAATCGTAGTAGTTTTTTATTTTAATGGAAGAAATGTACAGTCGCCGTCAGATATATCGGAGCAGACAAAGTGACCAAATACTTCTGAACAGTTTAAATGTCAAAAAGTTCCATACACCACAAGTTACCATTACAATCTGAACATTCATTACTTCAATAATATCTGAGCAGATGCTTGTCAATAATAATTCTATACACACAACTTACCAATAATATATGAACACTCACTCATCTGTACAGGTAACTAAATGAGATGACATGACGTGCGTGTAATATTGACGTTATGAGTGTTCAGATGTTATTGGCATCTGCTCAGATATTATTGAAGTAATGAATGTTCAGATATTAATGGTAACTTATGGTGTATGAAACTTTTTGACATTTTAACGGGTTGGTCTACGGATGAACATGGATAAAACCAAGGTAATGTTCAATGTCCATGTGACTCCGGCACCAGTATCTGTTGGGAATGCGATTCTCGAAGTTGTCGATCATTACGTCTATCTGGGACAAACTATCCAGTTAGGCAAATCCAACTTCGAGAAAGAGGTCAACCGACGAATCCAACTCGGCTGGGCAGCGTTCGGGAAGCTTAGGCATATCCTCACGTCCAAAATTCCCCAGTGCCTGAAGAGAAAGGTCTATGACCAATGTGTGTTACCAGTGATGACTTACGGAACTGAGACGTGGTCTCTGAATGTTGGCCTCATAACGAAGCTCGAAGTTGCGCAGCGTGCTATGGAGAGGGCTATGCTCGGCGTTTCCCTACGTGATCGGATCCGTAATACGGAGATCCGTAGAAGGACCGGTGTATTCGACATAGCCCGAAGAGTTAGCACGCTGAAGTGGCAATGGGCAGGCCACATCGCTCGTAGGACCGACGACCGTTGGGTAAAGAGGGTCCTCGAGTGGCGACCACGTACCGGACGACGCAGCGTGGGGCGGCCCCCAACACGATGGACTGACGACATCGTCAGATGTGCGGGGAGCCGCTGGATGCAGAAAGCGCAGGACCGCGCGTTGTGGCGTTCTGTAGGGGAGGCCTATGTCCAGCAGTGGACGAAAAGAGGCTGATGGATGGATGGATGGATGGAACTGTTCAGAAGTATTTGGTCACTTTGTCTGCTCCGATATATCTGACGGCGACTGTACTTCGCTTGAAGCCATAAGTTATTGTACTTTTTCGTGTTTTGATTAACCTGATGGTACATACAATGGTTAGTTTTTCAGTCTTTTGGCAACAAGGATCGTTGGTTCGAGGCAAATATTTATGAACATTTGTATTTATTTGATGTTAGGTAGTTTAAATGCATATTTTAATACATAGTATGACACCAACATTAATTCTAGGTGCCATAACACATGTGCTTGAGCTATTATGATTGTGATATTTTCGATATTAATTTATTTTACATTGGAACTTGGGATACTATTATTAGATAAATATATCTAATAAGGAGCGTGAAGAAACATCTTGCGGGCCAGTATGGCGATGCTAACGGGTAGGATATTTCGATATTAAATCCGTTGTCATCGCGATGTGGGTTCCTCTCTTGCTTACCATCAGGCTGGGAGGAGCCAATATACTGCGCTACTATCTAAAAAAAAATCTAAAAATCTGAAAGTATGCACATAACTTCAGAAGAACCTACTGGACTAAATTGAAAGATTTTTTTGTTGTGATTTTCAGGACAATGTTTGTAATGAAAAAATCTTTGGTAATTTCTCGGGATAGTAACTACGTGTACGAAGCCGCGTTGAGCTTCTAGGAAATAAACGAAAACAACCTTACTAAATAATGTCTACTTTCAGTTGGAGATTTTGTAAATTTCTATTGTACATGCCATCGATATATAGTAATCACTGTTTTGTCACACATTTGTAAAGTAGTTGGCAGCATAAAATATATCATGACTTGACTAAAAGCTCTTAGATTAAAAGTTCAACCTCTCATTCCAGAGACGTTTCCCATGAATACAATATTTGAATGTCATCTTCATCCCCGAGAGCCAATCTAAGCTGATGTGCCCCAGGGGTCCGCGCGAAAATTAGAACTCATCTCACGTCCGTTGCTCGACTCACACAAGTTTTATTGATTGAGATTTGTTTCTTAATTGGTTATTCTTATTTTTACGAAAAACTTTTCTTGTTTAAGCTTGTTTTGACCGCATCCAATTTTGTGTTTCGGATTAAGATGAAATGGGCCCGGAACCATTTTTTTGATAACATCGAATAAGTTGACATAATTTACCCTATTGAAAACATAGCATGTTATAACACGAATATTTGGTTTTAAAAACTCCGCGCTCACATATAGTTTTTCCACGATAAAGATTTATAAAATTTAAGCAAGTAAACAAAATTTTGATTTCTGATACTGTAACTACATTTGTTATTTTCGCACCAACCATAAAACAATACCACTAATGACGGCCTGACACCATATTTTTAAGATGTAAAATAATTTAAAACAACATTCGGCCCGGTTTTCTAACCTGTGCAACAGTCGTAGCTAAATGGACTTCGATATAACTGTAATGAAAATCTTTTATCTAAGGACCCAAGTAGCATAGAAACATGTTTAGGATAATTAATGCTAATTAAATCACTTTTAACGAAGTAATTCATGGGCTGGCGCCCTGAAAACACCTGAGTTAATTAAAGCCAGATTAGTCTCGGTATTAACGTTTCCATACCCCGTAAAAGTTCGCCTGGGCCCTAAAGAGGCTCTTTGTATGTGGCGGCAAAAAGTAATCGCATAATGGTTAGGGATGCATTGAATTTGGCAATACAAATATCGATAAACCTTTATTATTATTGAAATCGATATTTATTTGTATCTAGTGAAGTTAAATCTGAATTTGGTTATTAATTATTATCTACGGTTCAAATTATAAGAGCGTGTTTTGAAATCTTAAGCCTTAGTTTCATTATACTGATAGTACGTAAAGATTATTTATAATGCTTGAAAAATTACATTAAAGTATTAAGCGATCGTAGAAAAAAAAACACTTTTCTTTTGAACCATTAGCAAGCGATAAGTTCAAATTTCTATATAATTTTTATAAAAAGTTCAGTTGTTGTAAGGTGAAAAATGTATTACCTATAAAACACCAGATAACGCCGCTATTATCGATACGTATGCATCCCTAGTAATGATAACCAATTAAGCGAGATCCCGCAGGAGAGTTATTTGGTCGGCGCACCGTGACGTGACAGCCCCTGGTCTTTTTTCGTTCCAAATGTAGTTAAGGATGAGTTCGAACGTAACTCAAACTGAACACGTTGCGATTTACTAGCTTCATATTACAGGCTATCATACAAATGTTTTGAACGAAGCAACTTATTTTTTTTTTTTCAATATTAGTACTCAACAAGTTACGAATTAATCTTTTTAGTGCAATCTGTGGGAATATATATCTAGCTGTAGACTATTGCTATTGTTAATGTGTTGCACATACACCACATTTACGCATGCCTCATCTCCACTCTATATCCCCACTATCCTCATTCACAATTGAGAGACCTGAAATACAGGATTATCCTAGCTTAGGCTCCAGTCCATCTCAATATGTAGATATACATACTTCAGTATTGTTCATTTCGTAATTTTGGTGGAAGTAAATATATTTTTCATTATGAAAATAATTTAACCGATTTTTTAAGAAATAAACTATAAACGTAATTTAAAATAAATCCCGCCAACGTCAAATATCACATGACCAGTACCTAAGCTTAGATTACGCCACGGTTGCAAATTTTGTCGTGTTCCGTTCAAACAGGAAAATTGTTTGTCATCTAATGATTGGCTTAAAATATGAGTGTTGTATTTTATCAGCCAACCAACACCATCAATATTTTTGTCAGCTCAAGAGAAAATGTATGTATTAAGCAAGCAGATTATGTCAGGTTAGAGGAAGTCTCAAAGATCTAATGCAACTAAGAACGTTACCAATCTAAAACCTTCTAATTTTGTGTAAGAAAAATAAACACGTTTTCAATATTCAAAACATACCAGTCAATACTGATGTTCTAACCCTGAAAATACATACATCAGCCTAAATGAGAAAACCCGTCATTAAGATTTGGAATTTGATGTTCAAACCTGCTAATCTTGACAGCCATCCCATAAAACAGGCGGAGTTGACTTTTTGATTAGACCTATTGAAGTTGGAGTGCAACCGACTGCTTCTTGGTTAGAAAAAGTGGAAGATAGGCCTTTTATCATAATAAAAATATTGGTAAAAATAACGGAACGTAATTGGAACAGGAGATCTTACTGTCTGTTAATTGCATTTTTTCAACCATTTTTGATAAACATAATTAATACGTTTGTGCTGATTTCAAGCACCTATCGCCAATATCTATATAATGTACATTCTGCAAGATTTAAGAAGTAGCTCTATGTGAAATAAAAAAAGTTCTTAAAATAAACGCAACAGATGCCAACAAACAACTGTACAGTTTCATAACTTCTTAGATTAATAGACCTGGCTTCAGTATTTATTTCAGCTGTGGTAAGATGTGACACGCGCCCCGACATCAGTAGACTCCTAATCTAACGCGGTTCATGGAAGTATCTTATGAAAGGTGAACATGCTAGTTAGGGTTTATTTGTGTGTGTGGCGTGTCGAGTGGTGCGAATGTGTGCGAACGTGAATGGGCGCGGGTGAGGCGTCAGGACGAGAGGGGCGGGGAGCGGTATCGACGCGCCCGCCGCGCCTGCGCCGAGATAATCACCTGTTGCCGTGAGGCCGTGGAAAGATACTCTTTCAAATTAAGGTGGACACCTGATACCTAAATAAAAGCAAAGTTTCATGCCTTTTAGAAGGCTTACTCAAACCTCAACTGCGGCAAGTTATTGTTACAGAATTTCAGAAACAATCCCACCGCTACTTATTTTTTTTATAATGTTACAATCATTTTTAACAAGAACTCATTAATGCAGTAAATGTTGCATTCGTTTTTAACTCTCATCCAAGCATCAGGGCGTCTACTCTTGAAAAGGAAACGAACAAACGAAAGGTTTCGATTTTGAAGATTGATCAAAAGTAAGGGAATTAAAACGTGATTATTGATTTGTATAAATAATATTTTGTTTTTTGATAACGCTTTATTCGCATTCGAAGTGTGTTAGTTGCGATAATGAGCAATAAAAAATACTAAACGTCATCGGATCCGACATATTTCGTTTTCAAGAGTAGACGCCCAGTCATAGTTTTACCGAAAAAACTACACTAAGCTATCCATTGAAAGTCTGGGAATATTTGCGAAGGAGTCCCTATTGAATAACGGTTGTACTGGCAACCACAATGTCAGCCCATTTTCATCCAATCAGCATAATAATGGAGCTCCAAAAATGTATACTCTTTGCACAATGGAGATGGAATAGAATCAAGCGTTCATAGGGTAATAGAGCTAGAGACTCGAAAAGCCTCTATTCAATCTGTCCAATTGAAAGTTACGACCTTCCAGACAAGTTTTACATTGTTGCCCTTGTATGCAGGGAGGTAAAGATAAATAAAATATTAATTATCTATCATCACTTACATTGAGATCAATCTATATGTGAATCCTTAATGCCAGGTTCCAATATTTTACGATTCGTAATGTGTCAAAAATGACTATCCGCTTTTCTCTTACTGACTACGAGTCGTTAATACCGTTCCATTATTTACTTTCCATTTCAGCTGCCATCAGTCATCCGTCAGTCGTTTTTAGCTTACGCCTCGTATAATTTATTACTATCCGTAACTGATACGGATCTATTTTCAAATATTGAACCGGGCATAAATAAGTATCTCAAGTATATAGGTAGGTTATGTTTAAGAATTCCCTGTGGTACCATAGTATATGACAATCATACACATATTAAGACTTAGACATATCATATATACATATCACAAATTAAGGCTTTAGCCACTTTTGTTTGTCGTCCTATTTATTAATTCCAACCAGGTTTAACCTAATCTTAACGCCTAAAGTGTAGCCTTTGTAAACTAAGACCATCTTGACTTAGACAAACCCGTAGATACGCATGAGAAATGTTAATTAGTGCATTTTTAAGCATGCCATTTCTAAGAACATCGTCGTATACCAAAACGTTAATTAGTCTGAGAGCTAATTCAGTACAGTTATGCTTACTTAACTTCGATAATAATTCGCTTAGCGTCATGTAATTAAACACGTCGCCCACACTCTTGTAAATAACATCTATAAAAGCGAGCAGCTTAAAGAGATTTGTGATTCTTGGAAGACTCAAATTAAGAGTGCGTTTGTGGTGTTTCATATTTGTCATAGTTGGCATGATTGGCTCATGCCAACATGCAAGAACATTTTTTTTCTTGCACTTCAACAGACAAAAAAACACAACGACAATCTGTTAGTTAAAACCTTTGATTTTCAACACACTTTTTCATTCGGGCAACTTTTAATTACTTTAGAACAATAACGATTTGTAATTACTTTCATTTAGTAAACGGAGGAGATGAGTGACATACAATATAATTATTTTAATTTGGGACTACTTGTTAAATTGTTATGAATATTGCTCTTGAGTTTGACAAATTTTACAGATAGCTAAGTTCCACCTATTACTTACTACTGCACCAATTTAAGAAACAACGCCGTAGTCCTTTAGAGAAAAAAACTAGTACTTCGTTCTACTTTAAATCGGAATCTCGATGACTTGGCACAAAGCTTAAGAGAAAGATTTCCCCACAATGTAATCACCAATTACGTTGCGGACTGATTGTGGCTCAGCCATTAGAGGTAGTGTGGCAGAGCCGGCAGAGCACTAATTGGTAGCAACTCGCACCGTTCCGCCGATGAAATGATTATACCGTTCCGCTCGACCAAATGATCGATGCCTGCTTCGTGCGGCCTAACTGGTGAGATTACAAAACGATTTGTACCACAATAGATCATTTATACTGCTACTAGGTACTACTTTTAGATGGATTACTTTTACGTAGTGCAACTCTCAATTGAATGTGAGAAATAAACATTGTCACTAAATTTCCCCCGCTTCATTTCGTACATAAGTGTCTGTATTTGAATATAAACATTGTAAAATAAGGCTTCAGGGCTAACATAGTTTAATATAACTATTTGTGACTTAGATAATATTGAAAATAAATCATTTTTGACCTAATGTCACGGCCACGAAGCAAATGAGAATGAAATAAGGCTTAATAATGTTTAAAGCCTTGTCTTGTAAGTGCCATTTTTAGGACGCAACGCAACTGTGCATCTACAAAATCGAAAGTCATGAATTCGTAAAATCATTTTTTTTATTTTAATTACATACTTAATTTTTTACTTTAATGTCTTGTTACAATTAGTGATTTTACGGTGTATTAACTATCGTGAATTCCGTAACTTTTTGTCAAATCAGATTGAAAACACATAAGTGTTCACGTAATGATTAGCATCATTCGATATTGTTTGCCCTTATGTAACAAAATGCTTTCCCCCTTTACCCTTAAATGTTAAGTATCTACCTACTTTGCTTTATTTATAGAGGATAACATGGTATTGGCCTTTAAAATATTACTATTTCGAAACGATATTTTTTCAGTAAAGTAAATAAATATTGCAAAAATAACAGATAAATGACCTTGTCCTAGGATAGTTAAAGTAATCACCAATTACGAAGGAGACAAGCTGAAGAACGAACGAACGAAGCAGTCATTAAAGACTATGTAACCGTGAAGCTTTCCACGGCTCGCTAAATTGGCCGTACTATTTCCTCTGCGCTCTGCTAAAATGATTGTTCCATTCCGTTTCCCGAAATGATTGATATCATAAATCCCTTCTACTGGTATTTCATAGTACTATATGTATTTTACATAAGTCAGCTATGTTCAATAATGTTCGGAACTCTTTTATAATAAACCTCATTCTAATTTCTAGACAAAAAATATTACCAGTGATTGTTCCCGTTTCAAACCTTTCGTAATGTTAAGTTAAAAGTACTTTAGGTAAACCCTAACCGCCCTTATGATGTGGTTATTAGAAGTCACACCATCAAACTGCTATTGTTTACCGTAATGCACTTTTGACTGTACGTTGGGAAAGTAATACTACTGATATGTTAAGCGCACCGCAACGGGTAAATCCTGAGTGATGTGAAGTGATGAGTAAAGCAGTGAACGTAGTGTTAATTATGTAGTAAACGTTCTCTAAATTATGATTAGAATAGATGATTTATGCCCGGTTCCATTATTTCACGATTCGTAATGTGTCAAAAACGACTATCCGTTTCTCCAACCGACAACGAGTCGTTAATACCGTTTCACATCAGCTGTCTTCAGTCGTCCGTCTGTGGTTCTTAACTTACTTCTCATATAATTTATTAGTATACTACAACGGATCGTTTTTCAAATATTGGAATCCGGTATATATTGCTTTCAAAATGATGACCTATTCATGACATCAAAATACATCCGTTAATATAAAATTACATTATATTCATTAATATAAAATCCTATTTACGTTAGAGACAAGTGGTCTTAATATCATTAGAGGCAATATTTATGTATGTGTTAGTGCAATATGACGTCTGTGGGTATCACTCGGCACATTGAAAACCAGCACGTTGCCGCGTTGATCTGATACGCGGGCAATGGCTCACCCAGGGTAAAAACAATTAAGTTTTTTATCTCCGTGTGAAGTAATCAGTTGATTTTGTTCTTTAATTAGCATGAATATGTTTGTAGTGTGAGTTATTACACTTATGTAATATTTAAAGCTTAGACCCCTTGTTAACAGTTGAGACACAATAATTCATTCACTATGAGTCGCATCTATTTCTGCCGGTAAATTTATTAATCCGTTCCACCCTGCTAAATGATCGACAACGTCAGCCGTGCTAACCTACAGCAGGACCTATTTATACTTTCATTGATGTAACAGTTGACCTCATTTGACATTTTAGTAATACCAAAATTTACTACAAAATTGTGGTCTGTATCAAAAGTTTTTTTATGCCTAGAATAATTACTGTTCAACTTTCTCCCAAATTATCGAATCAAATTTTATATAATTTTTCTAGATCCGAAAATAAAAGCTAAAATGTGCGGATAAAAAGTAGACTATTCACAACAAAAAGTTACAAAGTAAATTAAAAAGTTCAGAGTGTTTCGCTAGTCAATTAATTCTATGTTCTGTTTTTGTGTTCACAAGGATTGTTTTATAAAAATTACAGTGTTATTACTTGGCGCAGTTCAATTTTCTGGTATGTTAATAATGATTTCAATTGATTTTTTTGGAAATCTTTTTTTTTTGGTATATAACCGAAATTAAGTCAATATCAACAGCGTAATCTATGTCTATCTAGCTTTTCATATTACCAAAACATATAAAAATATTTGATATATAAATTCTTGATTAATTCTGTACCAAGTTCATCTATATGGTTGCAAGCATTTGGCTTTGAATTTTGTTATAAGCAAGTTATGTTTCGGATTTTTAATCATTTAGCTAACGTAGTGATTATGCCAGGTCCCACAGTCGTAACGATGATTTGTAATCTATGATGAAGGCTTCAGCCCTACAGTGAGATATTAAATAGGCTGATATTCGTACTACTACTACATGAAACCTCATGCACGTTTATCTGTAGTATAACTAAATGGCATACATAATTTCACACTAAACTGACGTTAGTGCATGCACGAAGCGAGAGCTCACGTCCCACGAACTAATTGAGCGTTCCGTTCCGTACGTCTAAATGATCGACGCTCGTGCTGTGGCCGGCTTACCGGAACGGGGCAAATCCACCTTTAGTACAACAAAAAAGATTTTATTGACTAGATAGTTGGCTTAATAAAGAGAGCAGTTACGCTCCAATAATGATCATCCCAGGTCTTGTAGACAACTTACCAGACCGCGGCAAATTTTTTGGCACTTAATGCACATTTTAGGCCCACATTCGAAATTTCAAACAAATTTTTTCTTAGTCTATTCGCATTAACGCTCGCTACTGGTAGGTAATTGAGTGATCCACTCAGTTCGACTAAATGATCCACCCATGGGGTTTTGGGCGACTTAACGGAACAAGAGTAAAACCATTTGCACTTAATGCAGTATTTTAAACAGATAAGCTAGCGACTATTCACATTGACTCAAGCAGTCGGAAACAGTATAACGCAATTGAGTGATCCGGTCAGTTCGACTAAACGATACATCCCCGTGTTGTGGGCAGCTTAACGGAGCCGGACTGTTATAACTTCATGCTATATGCGCTTGCTATCGATACTGATACTGCAAACAGTGAGTGCAGGTAGTCGACCAACCAGTTTTAAATCATATCAAATTTATTATCCATAGCGATTGAGAGACGTCGCTTAGAATAAATTATGTTTTAGTCGAACGAAAATATAGATGACTAGCTGTGCCCGCGACTTCGTTCGCGTGGACGCTTGATCTAACTTAAGCGGGTGAGATTTTTCATACAAAAGGATTTTCCCGCTAATTCCCGTTCCCGTGAGAATTTCGGAAATTCCTTTCTTAGTGCACCTCTATGGTACCTAAGCTATGTCCTTTCCAAATTTCAAGTGCCTTCGTTTAGCCGTTTCGGCTGTGCGTTGATATGTCAGTCAGTCAGTTTCTCCTTTTATTATATATTTAGATTAAGTGGAGCTAAATAATTTGCTCTTTACTACTTCTTTACAAAATTTGTTATGTCATTTCGTATACAACACAAAAAAGGTCAATTCAACTATTCTAAAACATTTGTAAAGTGCTGGGTACAGTGGGCGTGGGATTCACGTCGCATGATCTAATAGAGCGTTCAGTTCGGCTGTCTAAATGATCGACATTGATATTGTGAGTGGCTTAGCGGTTTGAAACCGAACCATTCGTAAATCATGCACCATTTGCTTTACCGACTGGTGAAATACCTCCACCTTACAGGAGACCTTAGCCAACTAACAATCACTTCGGTATTGTTGTATCCCTGCGTATGAGTAAGGCTTCGAGAGCTCCTTGGGGGTGCTACATTAGTAGCAGAGGTCAAGGTAAGGGCGACAAGTCCAGTAATAGATTTATACTGCTGTACTTGTCGCCCTTAAGCTAGGACCTAATTATCATTTAACATTAGGTGGATGAGGTCATTCTTAAAGTGTAATATAAAAAAAAACGTTTATTAGTCTACATACAGAAAGGCGATGCACTGAACTATTTGTTCTTCCTAAATAGATGTTTTCTTCCTTGTTTAAATGGTGAACGTCTATATAGTATGACGATTAAAACGATATACCTACACACTAGTGCACCAATTTTTATTCTTGCAAATCTAAGTGAAATTCATGTTGTAAGGAATTAGGCGTTTGGCGTCATACTCGTCAATGGCGTTAAGTTAATTTTCTAAAGACAAGAGAGCGTAAATTACCGGTTTCGCGATCTTGAAAAAAGGGTCCCAGATTAGTGTCGTTTCTACAAAGCAATTCAGAAAATTCGATGAAAATATTAAAATATTTTATTTCTTGACATTTTAAAATTATCCCCAATCAGAAGTGCTAAACTTACACGAAGTAAACTTCTGAAATTTTCTAGAATTCAACGGTACATACTAACATTCTAATTTTCAACACGTAGATCTTATCATTCGCAGTCACAGGTCACTAAAAATCCAAAAAAAGGAAATAAAAACTGTATCTGAAAGCATTTTCACGTTTCTATCGCATGTCATGCAAGGTATAATTGAGTATTCTGTTTCGTCCATACGATCGACGCCGTTATTGTGTGCGGCTTAGTTAACCGGAGCCGATCCGTTTACACTTTAAGCACTATCCGGCCACTATTTGTGCTCTATCCACGCTTCACGCCACAAATAAACTCCAGTGTTGATGAACTGGAAGGATACCAAACGTTGTCATGACACTTCTCTCGGTTTAAATTCGGCTGTGCCTTTTTTACGGACTCCGAACTACATGCTGTTGGTCTTTAAATGTTGCCAGACAATGCATATCAATGGTATTTTTTATGACTAATGTTTTAATTAATTTTAATTAATTTTAATGCTATTTAAAATGGCAGTAACAAAATTGAAATTTTGCAACCTTATCTCGTTCAAAAACAGTAATCGCGTAGCAGATAAAGTTCACAAAACACTATAAAAGTGTTAGTGACGCCGCATCAATGAATAGCTAAACTATTGAAGTTACACGAAACTATCATTACAAAATACATCTCTATTACTATTTGAGTAAATGCTAAGCCACCCTTTTCGCAATGTTCAGACCTAAACTGTCAAGTTCACTTGGGGCGAGCATCACACTAACATCATAAACGCGAAAGTTTGTATGAATTTATGGATTGATAGATGTTTGTTAGCCCTTTCACGCAAAAGCTATCTACTGAATGTTCCGATCAAATTCAATTTATATGTAGATAAATGAGTATACCTACTTCCCACTTATATAATAAAAGTTTGTAAGCATAGATGTTTGTGACTCTTTCATGCAAAAATGACCAAATGGATTTGCATGAACTTGAGATTGCTTGCGTGCAATCAATAGTATAAAATATTTAACATTTTCATAACATGAATACTTTTGCTAAGATAAATCATGGTTTTAGAAAACCTTATAAAAAATAAATAGAAATTCAAACAGTAATAACTGCCAGCTTTTAAAACAAACGGTTACTACTTATGAAGATTTGCGTTTAAAAACAGCGTTTAAAAATACAAACGTTTCTAAATGAAATTTTGAATACTTATTAATAACAAGACTTTAAATAAAGAAACTTAAAGTAGGTATCTCAAAACGCACAGAATATTTCCACTTTCCTAGTGTTTGAAGTGAGATATTCTGTTGCGGATTGTTTGAAAGTGGAATTGCGTTGCACTGAATGCACTAAACTATTCCCACCTTTTCATTCCGGCTTTTATTGTTGTTTAAATAAAACGATTTAAAACAACTGGCTTTCTAAAGTGACTGTTATTATTTTTTCTATTTCTCCTACTAGAATATTAAATATGTGTACCATCATGTTTTAATATTAAGTAGTATATTTCCAGTTACTCTTGTGTTCAATAAAGCGGGTTGAATAAATAAACTGGCATCATAAAAATCACTAACAATAGGCATAATGTTTTAATAACCAGCAAGTTTTAGGAATATTCTTACAGATTAAAAACCAATTTGTAATCCAGTTCCCCATTTGTCGCTAAAAAATTTTGCATATGAGCCTTTTATTCAACCACACAAAATTAAATAAAATTCGCATGTTTCCCAAATTTTATTGTAAAGTTAACTGACCACTAAAAGTCATAAATCTAAAATATGAATCGATTTAAGTTCATAATTAAAATTGCAACAAGAACTTCGTAAGCTTATTTAAAAAGCACTGCGATTTCCTCATACCAAAGTTTGTTCATGATTAAAAGATACCTTTTAAAATAAAAAAACTTTTTTATTTTAGTTACCTGCTTGAATACATATTTTATACGCAGATATGTACATTTTTAAATTCATTACATTTCTGCAAATAATATTGTTTACAAATGTGATGAGTGTAGATGAAAATGTATCAAAATATAAGTAAATGTTTAATATTCGAAAATGTATGATATCAGTGCCAACAAATATACCTAAAAATAGATAATGGAATGAACGTAAATGTTATATACTTATTAGTTTATTATTCAATTTATAATTAAAACGTGTAATTAATTCAAGAGCTTATAATTTATATACCTAACATTCTTATCGTGATGTTTCTACGTAGGTAGACACTTTAATATTAAATTGCTGCTTTTGAATACATATAGCACTAGTAAAGGTAAGAGCATTTCGGAAATCCTGAATAAATATCAAAGTGTTCATTTAAAGTATTCTTAGTATAGGTCAAAGTTTACTAATACCTTGACTCACCGATTACTACACAAAACACCTATGCTACTTAGTATTTAATTACCTAGAACATGCATGAGTCAGTTGTTGATTTGACACGTAAGAATTTGCCTGAACCTGATTTTGAAAAAAATAAATCGATTCGGTTAACACATATCGTGATTCAGAT
The DNA here is from genome assembly GCA_037074685.1 of Glyphodes pyloalis. NCBI lineage: Eukaryota > Metazoa > Arthropoda > Insecta > Lepidoptera > Crambidae > Glyphodes > Glyphodes pyloalis. Next base: position 5,662,016 of record JAYKKO010000011.1, read on the forward strand.
TCCACTAAAAAACGATAAACGGTAATAATACAATTTTATTTACGTAGATTATATATTATAAAATACTTCAATAGATAACAATGTTTGCATTTAAACTATTAAGTTAAGCTAACTTGTATTTTATATACATAAATGGATTAATTTTCTAAAAGTGTTTGCACTTAAAGACATACCTTTGGGTACAGCATAGATTCGGAAATGAAAAAGGCCTGGTAGAAAGATATCAGAAATACTAGATTAACACATGATATTTTTTATAATGCAAATGATATTATGGGAAACTAGTAATTATAATATTGCCAGAAACATTTAAATCTAGACAGACAAAACGCAGAAGTGAGTTCAGAAAACAAAGTTCTTTAGGTTTATACTACCCGCGTCCTAATTCTATCACAAATACTCTTTATACCCTAGCTTAAAAAAGCCCGTAACTAAAGTTATGCTGGACCATGCATATAAGTAAACGCAACCTTTGATAAAACCGTCCATGCTACCAGAATGATGTATTAGAATCGTTCAGCATTATGGAAAGACCTTGTTAGTTAGCTTGTGAATGAATATAGATCGCATTGGTAACGACGAAGACGGCTTTTTACGACCTCCGTAAAGTGAGCATTCATCTTAGTCAAATTGTATTTTAGCTGTGATGGATACATTCCGTGGGCAATAAATTTGACGAAGAAGGTATCATGGCAGTGCTGAAGATATGGACTCCATAAATTACAACATATAGCATGCACGGCATTTGCACATCGCATACCCAAATTGTCTTGTTTATAAATATTTATTCTTATCTTCCAAGGAACCATTAGTCAGTGATGTAAAACATGTTTTCTTATTTTGTTACAATTATTTGTCGAGGTGAACTGTAAACGGTAAAAAAGTAATAAAATACGGCCGGCAATTTTAAATTTACGCCAGTGAATCGGTGTAAATCCCTCGGAAAGCATATACGTGTAGCTAGATACTTTCAAAAGCTGTATCACTTTATAGGGTCACGACGCTGGTGTGGGCGTTTACAGCTTCTCTGAACTACGTATAAATGAAACGAGACGAGGCATGGCGAACTTGTGAACATAACACAGTTCTCAGAAAAGGTTCATAGCATTTAATTTCAACGTAACCACTAATGTACTGCAGTGCTACCATAATCCACTAGCATGCTAATTATAAATAGACCAATTTGCGACACGGTATTCTGACTAACGTTGTAAATGCAGTTTGTGTGTTTTCCAGCTGCAATATGCGCATGTGGTTTCGTTTGGGCAAATTGAATTCGTTTTGGATTTTTAATTCATAATTATGAAATTAAAATGAATTTCTAGACTTAATATTTACACTGATAAAATGTATGCGTATTCAAAATATCTGCTTCAAATTGAAATTTTTAAAAACTTTCGTTTCTTCGCCAGTCGGGTATAAACACTCCTAACAGTATATCATTACAATAGTAAATTAAAAACGCGGTCTCATCTTATCTTACAACTGTTCTCTTTTTTCTTCAAACTTAGTGGAAATAACAAGATGAAATTATTTTTTCTTGTATAGTTACTTAAACCCCAACTCAACAGAAGAATGGTCCAAAACGTATTAAAGAGTGCAATGAAGGAATTCGAGTTAAGTTTATAAAGAACTTGATTTCTGCACGTCACGTCACTGAGGAAATATTTTTCCTGAAGTACTGAGTCTAGAATTCCGTACAAGTGCGAGTCGTTCACTCACCGCGGGGCTCATCAATGTATGAAGTTGAAATTTCCATAAGAAAGAAATAAAGTGTCCCACATATTTAATTTCTACGGGCTAAGGTTTTGATGAAAATATAGTCATTGTTACAAAAAATATTATTAATTATACTGGCATAATCTTCAAGCCAGCCAAATACTATATGGTGTTCACCAACCCAAACTATGTTTCTAAAATCCGAAACATATACGTACATTGCTCGACCCGGTAATCGGACACTAGATATGATCTAATACTTTTTAAGCCCATCGAGGCCTAAAAATTTTTATCTCTTCAACTTAAGACTCAAATAACAAAATTCCAAAAGAAAGATTGCATAGTACATAATGCTAATACAATTTTTAAGAATCTTAGATTCATACATTTATCATAATGCGCAATAAGAAGCGAGTATCATATTACAATCTCCATTTCAATCAAGATCCAAACTAATAAATAGGTATGGATAAAACTTCTAACTGGTATCTAACAATTAATCGTTAAAGCTGGCCGTTTTAAAAACCGCGCAACTTCGTTAAATCGCGTGCAATTTTCAAGAAAGAAGTAACTAGGTAAGTATAATCTGAAAAGAATATCTTATCGTTGTCTTTCTAACTTTTATTCCGATGTCTCCGTAATCGCTAAAGCCGCCGAGGGGCAAGGAGCTTACTTCGCAAGGATTTAATTGTCTGGCAAGATAATTATTTTTAAACTGAAACATTCAACCTACAGCTTTAACTCTTATAAGGAAACTTACAAGGAAATGTATTGCTCATTATATGCGATGGAAAATAAATGTTTTTTCTTTAGACAAAAATCAGGAAAGAAGCGTAATGAAAATCGTAAGCTTAGAAGTTCAATAATTTGATTATGGAACGAAAAATGTTTTCGTAGAAATAACAATAGCTTAGAATTCGTTGGAAGAATGTCATTCTTGTTTATTTTCAATTTAAATAGGTACTCTCTCAAATGATAGACATTATCCATAAGTTAACATTCTTTAATGAGGCAGTTTGTTTAACTAATCACGCGTTCACTTACAAAATAATGATATACCTGTTAATTATTTTTTTAGTAATTCATTGCCTCGAGAAATTATTTTCTTTGAAGTTTAATGTTTGCTTTGTGTTTTAGTTAGAGTGTCCGCCTACGTTACCTGAACTCAATAAAAGGAGACGTGATAAACGAAAAGCAAAAGAAACTTAATTCCTTAACGATAAATAAGGGATTCTTTAAAATGTATTATCCCCCTACGCGTTTTATAAATCGCTAACACAAGGATATGATCAACTTTGATAAACAAATTAATATTCAATTTAGTATATTTAGCATTTTATGACCAACAATTTTCCATTTACAAACACAAAAGCAATATAGTAGAATTTTTTACACATATATATAGTGAGGTTAAAAACAATTTATGTAATACAAGCAATAGTGCACCAGGTATATTTGCAAACTTGGGAGTTCGCAAAAAAAGACTATGTTTAAGGAAAAACTTGTAAAACAAAAACGCCTTAGTCACTCATTCAAGTTATCATACGCCTAAAATACCTTATATAATTTTAGAAAAGAGCTAATACTCTAACACTCCTAGATCAATGTTAACCCAACGTCTAGCAGAGCTACCGCAAGGAGGCTGGCTTTTAAACAAAATAACGCATCGAAATCGATTCATTCGTTTGGAAGCTACAATGTCTATGACAAATACCCACGCACAGATAGACAAACATCGCCGTCAAACCTATAACACCCCACTTTTTGCGTTGGGGGCTAGCCAAACTTTGAGATCGAATCCGAATCCTGATGGTAAACTACGAAGACACCTCGGCATCTTAATAGATTTTTATAATTTTATAGTAAGTACCTTTCGCCGTGATAGCGAACTTTAAATATTTTAAAGAAACAGAAAAATTGCATCTCCCTTTGCGGTACGGGACTCGAACCCACGACAGACACTAATAGTTATCTGATATTAAACAGCTGAAATTGCATTCAGCTGTTGCACACGTTTTTCTGTGTTCCTTAAATATTTTCTAAGTTCCCTTTATTACTCAGAAATAAATGGCTTTTGCGAATGAAAACATGCCAATAATAAAACTAAAGGTTATACAAATTAAAGTCATCTATCCCATACCGGACCGCAATGTGCATAGCCTAACTTACGGTATCATTTCCGAACCACTCTTACAAACGCAATACAAGCCCCTTATATTTGCTATGATTATCATAAATTAGATAAAACATGTAATGTGAACATTTATGATTTTCATAAATATTATGAAATGTCAAGAACTACTATCAAGTTGCCAAAATTCTTAGCTAAAAATGCTAAAAAAATTACTTGAACACTTATCACACTTCAAGTATTTATCAAATCAATTTCAATTTCCGTCCCTCAGAGAATTTCGACGCGATAACGCTGTGATATCCTGTGCCATTTCCTCGTGTTCATGACGAAGAGTCTTCTGCAACCGATTTCGCTATTTGGCTAAGGAATTCTAAAAATACTCGTGCCTATGTACCGCGCAAGACGTTCTTAAAAAGGTTAACTAGTTCAGACAACTTTGCTGAAGTGGCAAAAAATACAAAATGGAACACTAACTAGTGCTGTGCTTTGTTCGTATTGAGGATAAATGTTTAGAGTTTCAGTACCAACGCTTTTCATTTTTAATACTAACAAGAAGTATTACGCCGTGATACCTAAGCGCATTGAACTATTAAGTATCGTTTTGATGATTACTGACTACAAGACCTTTCGACTTAAGATCACAAGCCGAGTAGATAACGACTAGCAATATCAATTAATAATGTTACGAATTAATACACATTGTTATAACTATTTTCAAAATAACTACGTTCAATTCACCTAATGGTTTGTTCATTAAGTGTTTACATTATTACATGCTGTAAGTACTATAAGTAGATAATCAAAATAGTTATTTTCTTTTCTTTTACAGAAGCGATTCGATTTGGCTTCTTTGTTTGTGATACTCTAACAATTTTTTTTTTCGAGAGGTAAATGCCTACCGCACCGTCACTCCCTGCGGGGAACAGAGAATGGTGTCTCTGGCTCGCACCGACTAAAACCCCCTCGGTAGCCAACGCTGCGCAGTTGTGGGGGCGTCGAGATCCCTTGTGGACTCTACACAGCCTCCCCCACAGCGGTGATACTTTAACCTAACCTAAAGTTTTACGTTTTAGCAACGTCAACTGCGTCGCTCACTAGATAATTTGTACATAGTTGAAATATCCAATACCTTAACAAACTTTCGGTTAATCGATTGTTAGTCCAATTGATTTAAGTTTCAACTTTTGAAATGAAAAGTAGGTAGTTGGGTCGTCCAATATGCGATATGACGATAATTATTTTGATAATAGTAATAACAAGTTAGATAAAAAAAAGTTATCGTTGATACAAATAAACTGAAGCATCGTGTAGTGCGCCAAGTTGCCAGTTGCAACCTACGTTTATAAGTATTACATTAAATTATTATGACATAGAAACTTATATTTTTTTAGCATAGTAAATGCTTAAAACTTATTAGTTACTTAAAACCAAACCTTAGAGAGGTCAACAGGACTAGTACGTATTTTTTTATTTTTTTGCAAAAATAATTGAAAACAGACAGTCAAAAAATAGCTACAGACGTTCGTATCTGTGTTTAGTATGCACTTAAGATTACCACAGCTTGTAGTAAGGGGGGTGCAGTGGTTAATTTACACTCGTTAACAGTCGGTCGGCAGAGGGCGCTGCCGGAAGTGGTTAATGTACCTGTTGAATGTGACCGATGGGGGAATGCTGCCACTCCCCGCGCAGTCAGGCACAAACCTTACCGATCACTCTCCGAACTATCGGCTATCGGAAGTAATGACCGCGAAACGGCCTTGCCAGAACGGATTTCCTACGAATTGTTTCTCGTATTCCTATCGGTGTAATTAATGGAGAGCTTTTAGGAGGAGAGTGAAGAGTGCGCTTTTAGATCGTAATTAGTGTTTGCTGTAACGTTGAGGAAAAATATGATCGTGTTTCGTTCAGAAGATAATTCGAAGGGAAGTGCTTACTCGTCTATATTTAGTTACTCGGAAATAAATGGCTTTTACGAATGAAAACATGCCAAAAATAAAACTAAAGGTTGTACAAATTAAAATATAAAAACAACCAAGAAATAGGAATTGTATAAAAGCGACCTTTCATGACTTCCCCTGCGAAGACAACATGCCTTCCATGTAGGTGTTATCATTTCTTTAGTACCTTTTTTAAAATACAACTTTTTGGATTTTATCAATCCTTCATAATTTTATACTTGACATGCGATACAGATATCGTATTGACGAGTAACATCGTCGCTCCACGTTTTCCTCAAAAGATAATCGAATCGTAGAATTAATCTGAATTCACAAACTGTGAAAACGAAATTAGGAAGATGCACGATTTCAGCTGACAAGCAAAAATGTTTGATGAAAAAATGCCAATGATTTTTCTACACCATAAATATATAAAATAACATTATTAGGTGGGAGGTGTGCAGTTAATGTGAACGCGTGTAATGTTTATGGCATACTACCGTGTGGGTTGGCACTGTATTGCTTATTTGCGTCCAGTTTATAGTGTAGCTAATTGGATCACACAGTGGTCCACAAACATTGTTCTGTATTCCAAATGTATGGTAAATCCACAGCATGATTACGCTTAAATACGTGAAATGTATATATTTTAATTATGTTGTAAAGTGGCGTAAACACAATGTTAAACTTCCAGCAATAAAATAATGGACAATATCACTCTCTGATTCTGTGCTTAAGCTGAATAGCATGTGGTACTGAAATTAGACACAAGAACGGTACAAAAACATATTGACTCAACTACGAATTGAACCCGGGACCCCAGAGCGCAACGAAAAAGCTCTGCTTTTTCGCCTCTCGACTTCGGAGGTCGTTACAAAACAACCAACCAACCAACAGAAAAATAAATGCAAAAGCTGTCGGACAAATTTTAGCAAGTTGACCTTTGATTCCACAACACCGAAAGGATTAACCAAACAATGTGAAAAGACTCCCCGATTGTTCAGAATTAGTCGGACAGAAATCTCAGTTGACCCTTTGGTTGAAGAGACTCCTTTTGTGCTCATCCTCTCTACTGATTGGATAATGAGAACATAATTACCCTTGTGTTTTATTTAAACCTTATTTTTGGAAAATACAGACGTTTCCTCTCTCGTAATTCATATTATTATTTCGTAATTTATTGTTACTGTTTCACAGGTTATATACTAAACAATTAGTTAATAAATCAAAAGATTGTTCAGAAGAACGGACCACGTGCAAACTATTTTTGTCCGAAATCGGATCGCCCTTCGTAGTTTCGTAGAGGCGTAGGCAGATACAAATCCATAGCATTTCCGTAGATGCGTAGACGCGCGTATTGTTGTAGCATCAAAAAATTGGTTGAAATTCTCTCGTTGCAACACAAATACGACGATACGCCCCGTCCACATTCGGATTGAGCTGCTTACTGACCACTAACAGGCACGTTACACATGATTCATTCTATTTTGAAAGTTCTACTGTCTGAAAGTGGATTAAATTCATTGCCGTAACATTCTCTTAGATGGAGAGGCTGTTACGTTCATTCAATGGTAATACATATTGCCCCCTTCTCTCGTCCAAAAACGGGGCTGACGGTTCGCAAATCTTCTTAACGTGCTCTTAGGTACGCAGGGCGCCTCGCGCGGAGTGCGTGCCGATTATGTAAATCTGTTTGAACCTTTGTCATGTCACATTTTACATTTAGGTGCGAGAATCATGTTTATTCCTAAACCCAGTTTTACATTTTCGTCGATGTTTTCCTTTTATCTGTTTATTATTTTTTTTGGGTGTTATTTTGTGTATAATAAAATATCATCCAAACTGGTTAATGTCACAAACTAAATAACTGTATTCCTTTTATCGTTTCAAAAGTAGTAACAATATTATCTAAATTATACAATTATTTTTGGATTTTCTAAATATAGTTGTAAAATATAGTACATACTGCATGTGTTATAATTATTGTTGATCTGTTGTGCAAACTAAGGATAAGTTAACAATATTAATTATACTGTTTAATACTTTTATAAGAAAAATAAAAAATTGTATTTTGACTTAACATTCGTCTTATTTTAATGTAAGTATTTAGTTATAGTTTGGTAATATCGGGTCGTATTTTGGAAGGTTAAAGGATTTAAAAAGAAACATTGAATGCTTTTGTTGCATATCAGTACCCGGCTTTAGGTCGATGCGGCACGCCAACAATTAATTCGCTAGTGTTCACACATGCTTCTATTTGTTCACATGGCAAGCTTCGGTCCCGGCGAGATCGAGATTAGAGATTTGCACTTGTTTTAAATATTCAACGTACTTCGCATTGAAATCTTATGTGTACCATGGGTAATATTTCCTGAATGGCGAAACAGATGCAAATACAACGTACTTATCGAAGAATATTTAAAATTTGATTGTGAAATTGTGATTTTATTTGATGATTTATAAATGGCTGTCCAAGCTGGCAAAGTGCCTTTTTATTGAACATACAAGTTTAAAAATAGTATCATTTATCAGATAAATTAAAAAAATACATTAAGGCAGGAGGTTAATAGCCCGTTAGTCAATAAATTGTTCTAAAATTGAGTCTACATTGTCATATAAGTAGTTTCACGTTGCCTACACTGAAATTAAAAAAGGGGAAACTCGGACACAGATGAGTTTTATTGTGGCCGAATAGCCTCCCAAGCCTCGTTAGAACCTATTAATTCGCTGTTTTTATGTATTTAAAACATTGATACACTCAAATTTGTCCAATAGACTAAAATAACCAAACGTTAACACAGTGATAAAAAAAATGTTGTCCTTACTAATATTATAAATCGGAAAGTGAGTTTGTTTGTTCCGCTTTCATGCCGTAACTACTGGAGGTCTACTCTCAGAAACGAAATATGTCGGATCCGACAACGGATAGCAATTTGTAATTCTCATAGTCGCAACCAATTCACTTCGAATGAGACTAAAGTGTTTAAGAAAAACACAATATTATTTATGCAAATCATTAACCACGCTTTAACTCCCGAACTTTTGATAAATCTTCAAAAACGAATCCTTTCATATGTTCGTTTCGTTTTTGAGAGTAGACCCCCTGAACCGATTGCGATGAAATTTTGCAGACGTAAAGTTAGAAGTCCGGATTAAATAATAGGGTACTTTTTATCCCGGAAAAAATTTATATTCCCGAGGGAAAACAAAAATATAGTTTGATTGATGGATGGATTGGAGATGAGGTATGGGATAGATGTCTTTAGATGGTGGCAACGATATGCTTTTTAAAATACGTAAGAAGTGGAATGATAGCTAACGCTATTTAGTTCTTGAGGTACGCGATAAATGGCGCTGGGTGTTTTTTAAATGATATCTCGCGTGTCTCGATATAAAGTGGAATGTTATCTAGCTCATACACTTATTCGGTGCACTTTTCGACTCATTTACTTACTTGCTGTTGAATCTTTTTTTTACAGTTTTTCGCTTTTTTTGGTTCCTACCATTTGACATTGAATTGTGTATGTTGTGCTTTATACCACAATATAAACGAATTCCACGCGGGCGAAGCCGCGGGCAGAAAGCTAGTTAGACATAAATTACAACAACTTACTATTTATACGAAAAAAAACAAAACAAAGTACAGTCTTTACTTCATTTAAATTATTGGACAGTGTTTTCTATTTTCTAAACCACTCCATCTTACACGAGTCCTGTCTAGGGAAATAACACATTGTTTTGGGTACAAGTACTTCTTAGTGTGGGGAATTGAAAAACTTGCAGAAACTGTTTTGTTTACTAAATAAATATTGATGTATATCATCAACCAATTTTATCATATTGCGTGATCATGTTGATTATTAAATGATTTGAATACTTTTTAAATTATGTCTTGTATTTTAGGCGTGTTTATTATTTGTCAGAAAACAACAACAAGCAAGCAAGCAAGCGAGCAAGCTGACATGAGACGCACAAAATGATTTTGTTTGTTTATAAATACATTAACCTGAAGAACTCAAAGCACAACACAATCAAATACATATGGGCAATATTTTACGTTTCTACGAAGTTCAAGTTTATTCGCATTTGGTATTCAAATTTATTTCAATATTTACATAATATATATGTATTCAAAGTCGAAGATTCTTCAATTTGGGCTTTTATAAGCTCTCATGAACGCCAATAACTCTCCACGTTTCGGAAAATAACTTCTTTATTGAGGCAAGCAAATAATATACAACTCAGGGCTTTCCTTTTTATATTCAATGAAATAAATGAAAACTTTCGCCCCTTTTTGTGAAAAACATAACATATTACTCAACCCTCTCTGTACGAGTACTTTGATTGTATTATTCAATTAAGCATTGAATCTATAAACCAATCATAGAATAATTTCCTATTTAATTACCTCAAATAAGTGCAAATGACAGATAACAATCAGTAAAGTGCTATTTTGCGACCATGATATGAAAATACCCAACACCTTAATGAATTACCGTTCGTATTAAATTGGAATTGAAAATTAATATCTTTAAGGCTGTTCTTATTTTATCACAGCAATTATTTTACTTATTTGTTCGTCTTGCAATCAATCACAAATCAAAAATTATTATGACAATTTGTATAATAATGGCGAGTTGATCTATTATGTACTCGCGCCACTGCGTAGCTAAGACGTCGTTTATTTTGGTAATACACTTTGTTGTTCCACCTCCATGACAACGCAGTGTTTGAATTTAACTAGCACAGCCAAAAAGTTACTTTCGTAAAACTTTACGTAACTTTTGGGCCTTCAGATATTTATTTTATGTTCAGCTAACAAATTATAAAAATCTGGAATTAAATTCATTTACGCTACAGTTGCTAGTGTTCGGCAAGCATCCGATTCCTTCCTTCATTTCCCTTCCTTCCCTTGATCTTGATAATTGTCTAGCCTATCCCATTTTTTATTTATAAAACTCCTATTCATTTAATTAAATGTGACATTAAAAAAATATTTAAAATAATTTAACGGGTCAAAACGCGACACCATTTTTATTTAGTAGTTAATACGAACTACTTACTGCCCGACGTTTCGGTTAGGTTGCACCAACCGTGGTCACGAGCTGACTGGTCTTGCTCGCCTTCGTCTGTTCGGGGGAGCTTGCAAATCTTTATCCACCCGCACATTGTCACATAACAAAATATTATTGAAGTCACTTCGACACACTACACTGACAGTATCCGGAATTGTTTTTGATCGTTCTAATCGCGGTAAACATTTATTAATCACTGGATTCCATGCTGATGATAACTTAAATCCGTCTTCTCTATTGAAATTTTTGTACTTTTTGATTTCAATAGCTTCACGTACTATCCTAGTATGGTAGTGGCGATCGGTCGAGAGGATTTTAGGGTCGTGCAACTCCATCCAATGATTAACTCCCATTTCTAACAGATGTTCTGCTACCGCGGATTTATTAGTCTGACGATTTTTGACCGCCGTGATATGTTCTTTCACTCGTTCAGCTATTGTCCGCTTAGTTTGTCCAATGTAAGAACTACCACAACTGCAATCAATTTTATAAACTCCCGGCGTTTGAAAAGGAATAACATCCTTCGGCGTTCGCAGTAATCTTGACATTTTGCATAACGGTGTATATACAGTCTTGATGGAGTTTTTTCTTAGTACTGTTCCAATTTTATCCGTTACGCCTTTTATGTACGGCAAAAACGCTGCTTGTCGACTGACTTCAGGACACTTTCCTTTTGATTTCCACCTTCTTGGTTTCCTCGACACTTCATACCCGTTTCGTCTGAGTACCTCCTGAACATGCGTGAGCTCCGCCTGTAAATGTTCAGGGTCACAAAGGTTATGCGCTCTGTTAGTAAGAGACGTCACAACAGATTGAAGATGTCACAACAGGTGATGATGCGAAGAAGCGTGCAAATATCTGCCAGTGTGCGTAGGTTTCCTGTATACAGAGTGTGCCAGCGTACCATCATCTTTAACACTCACTTGTAAATCAAGAAATGCCAACGATCTGTTCCTTTCCATTTCATAGGTAAACTTTACTTTCGCGTGGATAGAATTTAGATGATTTAGATATAGATCTACTTCCAGTTGACCACCGTTGATTATACAAAAAATATCATCAACGTACCTCCTCCAGAGTTTCACAGTACACGGTCCAGTGGCGAAGGCTGTTTCTTCAAAATGTTCCATCCAGATGTTAGCTATCACCGGGGCTAAAGGACTACCCATGGCAACACCATCAATCTGAAGGTAGTACTGGTTTCTGAATAAAAGGTAATTTCCGTCTAAACAATTTTCTTATTGTTTATCTGATCTGAACAGATCTATATATTCTTTAGGCAACTCACTATCACAAAGTTTACTCTTGATTATATCGAGGCACTCCTTAAGAGGGACATTCGTAAAAAGTGACTCAACGTCGAAACTCACCATTGTGTCACCAGGTTCCAACCTAATACTCCTTATGATGTCCCTGAAGTGGTAAGAATCTTTCACAAAAGACGGTGTGTGTCCAATTATCGGCTGCAGTACTCCAGCAACATGTTTCGCCAAGTCGTAGGTGGGTGAATCAATTTGACTTACGATTGGTCTCAATGGAATGTTGCTTTTGTGTATTTTCGGCAAGCCGTACAACTTGGGCGGTTGCACAATTTTTGGTCTATGTAAATGAAAGTACTCGTCTTCTGTAAAAATATCTCTGTGTTGATGGATACCACTACCATACTAGGATAGTACGTGAAGCTATTGAAATCAAAAAGTACAAAAATTTCAATAGAGAAGACGGATTTAAGTTATCATCAGCATGGAATCCAGTGATTAATAAATGTTTACCGCGATTGGAACGATCAAAAACAATTCCGGATACTGTCAGTGTAGTGTGTCGAAGTGACTTCAATAATATTTTGTTATGTGACAATGTGCGGGTGGATGAAGATTTGCAAGCTCCCCCGAACAGACGAAGGCGAGCAAGACCAGTCAGCTCGTGACCACGGTTGGTGCAACCTAACCGAAACGTCGGGCAGTAAGTAGTTCGTATTAACTACTAAATAAAAATGGTGTCGCGTTTTGACCCGTTAAATTATTTTAAATGTTTAAAATGGAACGCGAAAGTCTTAAAATTTATATTAAAAAAATATTACTGAAGTTACCTATACAGTTTGTTGCCGCATAATTAAGGCAACATATTTCAGAGTTAACTATATTCATGCCCTCGAGTTTATCTCTCTTAATAATCTCTGTTAGTTTTTGATCTGGCTGGTTTTATTATTATCTGTCAGTTACTAGCAACACTGAACAAAACTCGAACGTAATCGATCCCAGCAATTATTCGTAGAGTCCGAGTCTGCAATTAGACTCGACATTGTTTTGTTTTGCCTCCGGTCTGACGACTTTATTGTTTTATCGCATAGGACAATTGCTTGATCTATTAACGGATTTTCGATTGATTTTTCTATCAAGCCGAGTGTGGGTATAAAAAGATGTTCACATACTAGGCATAATGTATTTTGTTAGATTATTAAACTGTTTTATTGAATCATACAGTAGAGTTCATGTGTACACAATGAAGTTATCCAATAAACAAGTTAATTTTTAAAGGAAATGTTTATTATTTATACTAAATATTTCATCATTTATAGCATCACAATCCATAGTGTCAGCTTCAAATTTGAGCAATAAAGACCTTTAAGAGCACATCATCTAGCTTTGGCAATTGTTATGAACATACATTAGTAATAAAATAAGGTTTATATTGATAAGGTATACTTATAGATATTTCAGGTCATAAACGTCGTAGTTTCGATATTGATATGATACTGTTTTGCTACCCAATGCTCCCGCTTTGTAACTTTAAAAAGAACTCCAAAAAGAGGTTACGTCTTCAATAGAAAAAATATTATGTTTTTGTTTAGTTGGGGCATTATGTATCGATAATGTATTTATTTATTGTTTCACATTTTACATACTTCGTGTGTATAATTCACGCTCTTAGTAGTATACACAGTGCTTTTATTAAGTATAGTGGCATTAAGATATTAAGGTTGACCTGTAAAAGTTGGTTGTATTAGTGTACTCATTTTTAAAGGCCTAAATTAATACATAAAACATTTCTACAATCAGTCTAAAGACAGCTGTCGTAGGAATACTCGTAAAGTAACATTGTACTTGTACATCTCTAAATCAAATTTTAAAATTGACTAATTTTGCCTTCTTTGTAAAATTAAAAATGCTGCCAGTTATGCCACAACTTTCGTCACACTTAAGCGAATAAGTAAAAGCACTTCACAGATTAGTTTCAAAGCATTCCATCGTTAATATAAATGTCCCCTTATAATTTAAAAAGAAGATTAATTAAGAGTGTAAGAAGAGTGGGCATTACGATACGGCCGGGTAACCCGGGTACTGCGCAAATAATTCCTTGAATAGCTGAAGTGCGATTCAACTGGGTTCCAACCAGGCCTTTTAACAACTTTAAATGTACCCGTGTTTGCTCAACTCAAGTTATCAAACTCATTTGATGACTTTCAAACGTTACCTGTCTTAGGGCATACGTTTTTAAGATGAATTGAGTTAAAGCTTTTTTATCTACGTTTTTTTTATTTAGTATGTTTATAAAATAAATAAATTCATAAAATACTTATATGGTCATCAAATTACTTTTAAGCTTTTAGGAATATGCAAAAATAATATTTAACCCTTTTCAAAGTTCAATGGTTATTCTAGAAAAACATAAACATCGATCATAAATTGTAAAAACAGAATAAGAATTTGTCATATAATAATCTAAAATTAGCCGTTTGTTCCTATAGCTTCCTTATTCTAAGGTTTAAATATATCCGTCTCGCTTACGAAAACAAAACTTTTTATAGCGTTGTCAACTTACGTCACAGTTTAAGCTAAAATATCCTGACTTATTTCTAACTTTTCGGCGTAATAACTCTGTAAATAAAAAGAGATTTAAAAAAATAATCACAGTCGTTGCTGTTGCCATTATTTCAACAATAAATTATACCAATCGTGCATATTCCCTTTTAAATGTGTATTTGAAATATAACATTTGATTCATGAACAGACTTGTGAAAGAAACAAATGTGTAACCCTGACGGTAGGTAAGATATTCCTAATCAAAAAAGAGCGAAATGCTTATTAGAAAGAGCTACGCAAAGTAAAAAATAAATATTAAAATAAAAGCATGCTTTCAATCAATCAATCAATCAATCAATCATTTATTAATTCATAAACATGGGTGTTACAAGATGTCACATAAAATATTGTTAGGTACAGCCATGATTCACCTTAGAGGTATATGAATATAATTTTAGTGGTTAGTATCAAAGTAATAATATTAAATTAACATTATATAGTATTATTTTAAAAATTTCATAAGACAAAAAATATTTAATTCAAAATTCATTCGTCATTTTACATCTTGTCGTCAAAGAATGATCTAATGTCGTAATAAACTTTTTCAGCAAGAAAGCTATTGAGGGCAGTTCTGAATCTTTTACTATCATTAATTGACCTGATATACAGTGGGATTTTATTATATATTTTAGGAGCCATACAGTTTACACTCATTCTTCTAAGAAGAGGTTCACATCCATGTGTAACTTTAAGTGTGCCTTCTCGACGACTTCCAGCAGTATGCATTTCAAAATAAGTTGGGTTATTCCGTACAAATTTTGCAATCTCAGATATATACATAGACGGTAGTGTCAGTATCTTATATTTACGAAAGTACGGTTCACATGAGTCATCCTGCTTTTTACTGTAATGTATTTTTTTAAACTTCTCTAAATTAATCAAGTGATGTCAATTAGGGTATATTAAAAAAATTAACTTGATTAAACGAGAATTTGTTTCAACGAATCTCAAAGTAGCAACAAATTAAGTGAGTTATTTATCTCCTGATTAAATTTCTCAGGTCGCACTGAACGTATAAAAACAGATTTCTTTTGAGTAAAAGGTCGAAGAGGTCAGAGCATTAATAATGGCAATAACAAAGACAATACCAGAGACATTAAGTTGGCGATGAGATGTCGTTGTGATAAAACGGGATAAAGTGTTCAGATGTGACGTTGTCGCCGGCTATATTTAGGCGAAAGTTTGTGAAGGAATAAGAATAAATAGACCCTGGATATTAGTAAGGGAGGCACGTCCGCTGGGTACGTGGCACCGCCCGCGCCTTGAGCCGCGCCTGACACGCCTAGTTGCTTTGTACAGGATCGAGAGTCACCTTACGGCGTACATTGATTACTCGGAGCGCCAATTTTTAGATCCATCCAACAGTTTTTGATGCTAATACTTGATTAGAATTGTTTTTTGACGTAATTACTTTAAAGTTGTAAAAATGGTAGGTACGTTCCTCAACCCATCTTTACCTGTCGTTCGCTTTACGACTAGGTTTCTGTTAAGTAAGAAGTTATTTTTTTAATTTGCGAGCATCCTGAAATGTTGATGAATCAAATTTTAAGTGGATGTTAAGATTTATGTAAGGCGATCAAATCTCATAGAACACATTGAAGAAAATATGTTAATGTGTTTTTGGATAAAAAACAGATGGAAAGAAATAACCGACTTGCGTGACCCGACTTCCACTGGACCGGATTTTTGAAAGAGGTGTAAACGTGCAAATGTAATATCCGATGGTTTGCGACTACTGCGACCTTTCAACTTTCCGAAGACTGAAAGTCCTTTGATCAAATATAATCTAGGCCTATGATTTATACTATACGGCATAAGATTACGTACCAGTCATTTCATTTCTGATGACAATATCATGTGTCGAAACTCTCTTAATCTATTTTTACATGACATTGAGTCACCCTTATTTACTTATTTAAAAACAATTGGAAAGGATCAAGTTCAAAGATAAACATTGCGTGCTCCATAAAAACAGGGGAGCGATGACACAAAAGTATTATAAACCTTCAAGTTTTTACGACACCTTTATAGTATTATTATCTACTTTCTTAATAATATCATAATATTTTAACGAAGCTACCAAGTTATTATGGTCTGCCTTGCTATCCGAAATTCTTACAGCTTTTCTTTCCATCTTATTTACATAACTTTTACGTACATCCTAATTCCAGAATAATAGCTAATTCAGCCTGTAAAGGCTGCTCATTACGGTTCGCATCATAACCTGCCCCAGGGTTACGAATTTATTGTTGGAAAATAGCAACGCTAAACCAATAACGTTAAAGTTCAAACAATACGGTTATTAACAAACAAAGTAATAATATAATATTAAAATATTTCACTCTCGAATATTTTCAGTTTTGCTTTCCGAATAAATTAACTTGTCATACTTACTGTTTGTTAGGAATGCATTTTTATGGCAACATTTAATGCTGTCCAACATACATTTTTTTACTTAATTAATTGGAAACACTTCGAATTTTCAACCACTAAATTACCCCTTATTTGTACGGAACATAATATTAATGATTTGAATTGACGATACACTATTAAAATAATCTTCCTTTACATAAAAAGAATCATAGATTATAATGGTTATCTCGTAGACTGATTTCCGACAAATGGAGCTATTCGAGACTTGCTTACCCAACTCATCGATATTCGTCCTCAAAGTGAAGGAATACTTTTTAATGAAAAACTAATTCAAATATCAGAAACTCTAAATCAACCTCGTTATCGACTAAATGAGTAGGCGTCATAGAGCATATGTACGTAGATAAACGTAGACGGGTAAATGAAATTAACTGATACGGAGGTGGATAAAGGAGGAGTAGAAATAAGTTCTCACGGTTTGAAATTACATTTGAATATTTCTCTGAAGATATCTATCGGTAGATAATCCGATTAATTTGCATCGATAGCATTGGCGCGATTTCCTTCTATTAAGCAAATTCAATTGCTCTGAAACGCCATCCAATAAATCAATGAGTATTATATTAGTTTATCATAATAACTTAACGCCTGATCGAATCTACGATTGCATCAAACAAATATCTTCCTAATGTTAAGCATTCACAACATGACTGTTAGACTTTTGTTGAATGTTGCATTTCAGAGAAAATAAAAAATCTGAATATTTTATAGATGCCCTTTACTAGTGTCGGATGTGTACGAATCATTCCGCATGCAGTGCATAAATCATGTCACGCGAGTGGTGTTAATTGGTCCCGATCGCTAGCGATCACCGGCGCGTTGCAACGTGACACGTGCCCGGCCGAACAATGGAATTCACGCTATGCGTCCACACAACGCGGGATAGACCAGACTTCAATATGTCTACGCTCACGTACACCGACATATCAGATTTGTTGAATTTAGGGTCAAATCAGACACCCGCATATGAGGTTGCAGGGGCAGGCACGTCGTCACAGTCTATTATTCTGGGCTTTGTATCGTTTTATCGTGTAATGAAATACCTATTTGATAAGGCTTTTTTCAGAGAAACGGCAAGCAAAAAGCGTACGTTTCAACATACGGTCAATCAATTTCGTGATGCAAACCAATATACCTTTATTATTAATTTATCCAGTCAGGATGCAACACTAATTTCAGCACGTTTTTTCATATATTTGAACCACCACGTGTGCGACGCGAGAAAGATCGAATCAAACCTACAAGTACAGGCAACGTGTATAGATACAAAATTTAGTGCCAATCCAAACTAATATTATTAAGGTAAAAGTAACTCTGTCTGTTTGTCTGCCCGGCTGACCCTTGAACCGATTTTGATGAAATTAAATATGGGTATACGTTGAACCTCTAGAACGGACATAGGTTACTTTTTGTTTTGAAAATAAGGAGGTTAATACCGCCCTTGAAAGTTTATATGGGAAAATGTTTATTTTTAAGTTAAAGATATAAATAAATAAATAAATAAAATAAATATTGGACAACATCACATACATTGCTCTGATTCTGTGGTAAATAGCTTAAGCACTTGTGTTCCAGAAATCAGAAACAACGACGGTACCACAACACCCAGACCCGAGACAATATGGAAAAGTTCGTTTACCATATTGACCCGACCGGGGATCGAACCCGGAACCTCAGAGATGGCGCTCGCCAAAGTCAGGCCCGCTTACCTCTCGGCTACGGAGGTCGTCTATGAAACTTAGCACAAATATAGCATGAATCTTGGATTAAAATATGGTCTACTGTTTTCTATACTAATATTATAAAGAGGAAAGATTTTTCGAAGATTGATTGTTTGTTTGTAATGAATAGGCTCACAAACTACTGGACCGATTTCAAAAATTCTTTCACCGTTGGGAAGCTACACTATCTTCAAGTAACATAGACTATATTATATTTTCAAAAAAATTAAGAATCCTTACTAAAACTCCAATAATGTAACCCAAGGTGACCTGAAAATTTTCTTACATCGCGTGCGCTGCGAAAACTATTGATGATAGAACAAAATTACGTACAACGACTTTGCATAACTTATCATTATCCACAAAAAGTATTGCAACAGCATATGTCTAAATATTATAGTTATGTCACAGTAAGCGGTTTTTTAATCAAAAAATTTAATTAATATGCCGCCGCTTGAAAAGGCGTATTTGTACCTTAGTATTTTTCTTTATCAAAATAAATTACTTTATATTCAAGACGGCTTCAATACCTTTAAATAACTTTTTGTATTATTCAATTCGGATATTTTATTCGGAAGATATCATGAGTTTAAAAATGCAAGTATTAGAAAAAAGTCGCGTGGTTGCCGCTCACCGCGCTTAGCTAGCCAGCTTGCGATGTAGGCTCCATGTAATCGTCATTGATGTACGGGAGGAGTCAATGTAATAAAATAAAGTGCAAGGTTTATATGTATAATACGTACATATTTTAGTACCCATTGCGCCCGTGCGAAGCCGGGGCGGGTCGCTAGTTTTCGAATACTAGGAAAGATGGGAGTAAAACTAATCATGTAGTTTACGCTAACGAAGTCGCGAACACATCTAGTAACGTTAATAGCTAGTAATCTTGCCTCTTCTTTACACTGTAAAGGTAGTCTAAGACGCGTTCAACGAAAAAACATTCAAAGAAAAGAACAAAACACGCACGCGCTCTCCTATGGTCCCGCGCCCGCGCCCGCTTGTATGAGTTTGATTTACTCTGTACGCCCACGAAAGTGGTTTGTGATTCCGATCACTCGTTGGCACTCTCAAAAGCCGAAAAAAATTTCTTTGATAAAATATTCAAACCATTTACGAATTCTAGACGAAGATTAGAGACTTGGCATTACAACATGAGAAGTGTTAAAGTGTAGTGAAATCTAAAAATCCCTGAAACGGTTATTCCTTCCGAGTGATTCATGTTAATCCTGCGGAATATTCGTGTCGATTTTGATTGTGCTTCGGTTATCAGATCCACCATCCAAGCTGAGTTCGTTAGCGTATTTAATGAGTGAGAGAGAATAACCATTCAAGATCAATTTAAACGCAAATAATTAATCATATTAATTCTCAGATGCTTTAATTAACACTTGAAAATAATGATGGAAATACGAGTAAGAGCAATTGAATTGACATAAAATCAAATGGTAATACTATATGGTAGTGTCTTAATGTAATCGGCCTTAAATAAATCTTGTAAATATAATCCAATCCAATCAAATTCAGCTATTTAATTGGTTAAAGCTTTATTGAACATATACAAAAGTATCAAAGACGGAATGAATACCTAACAGCTACACACAAACTTTCTCAAATGGAATATATAAAAGCGATTTTTATTGTTACGGCTATCACTAAACAGTCCAGATTGTAAAGTAATTGTTATGAAAGCAAATCGCGGTAACACATAATATTAGCTTTTCATGACATTTGTGAATAACCGAGGCTTTTTCAAAACCCTAAGACCAACTCAAGGTATATGCGTCTATTCTGAAAAAAAAATATGGACTTACCTATTTGTGGTACATCGTATGGGCGACTGGAACGAGAGGCCCTCAGCATCATTTGCGACGCAATTTCGGATGGCAGATGCTGAGCGCGCTTTGCGTTGCGGGATCGGCGGCGTTCCTTGTGCAGCGCGCCGGGTGGCAGTGGCGGCGCGTATGCGCGTTCCGCCTCAGGCGCCGGCGCCTCCGCCTCGAAGAGCTCGGTGAGTGGCCTGGGGCGTTGCAGGTCGCGGCCGCCACGCCACTCGCCCGGGTACCGCCGCGGCGAGGGCTCCGCCGCCGACCGCAGCGCCAGCGCAGCCAGCACCGTAGTCACGCACACACGCATGCTGACCACCGCCCGCGCCCGCGCCCCCCGCCACACAAGCATCTCCCTCTACTAAGTACACAGCCCGATGCGAACGCTCGCAGGGCCCGTGCCCGACCACATTATTCGACCTTCGCTAAATCGGGGACTTTTTTCGCTTCAGCTCAATTATCTTGGGCGGGGGAATGACGCTTGTTCGGTGTCGTTGTCGGAGTCCTGGAACAAAGTTTAATTGCTGGTTAAATATTGAACACGCATTACAACGGGGCCCTAATTATACCTATCTAACATTTTAATGAGATTGTTTCTCAAGTGAATGAAACAGAAACATAGCATTATTTATTGGGTGTAAATTTTATATATGTCCTAATGCTTTCCTAAGACTCTGTGGAGTCATTAAATCCGTAGAAACTTCATGCTTCATAGTTCTACGTATTATGTCTTAATCAAGTTGTCCGAACTAAGTATAACTTGACAATACTCAGTTAAACTTTTTTTGTTTTAATGTTTCTTCACATATTACTAAGCCCATCGATCCTAACAAATCGAAGCCAGAAAATTTCGCTAGAATTTAAGCAACCAAAGCTTTTGTAAAATGCAGGATTCCTTTTGAACTACGTCATAGCTACCTGGAATTCCAATGCTTTTTGCAAATAAAATTTCTAGGGACCTACTCTAAAACCTTTTCTCACTGAAATTCTGTATATGTAAAAGGAATTCTGAGAAGTGGGCCACACCAAAAACTTGTAAGGATTCTATAAGAGTTTCTAAGTCTGGACTTTTTCGGGTTCTGAGTAAAGTAGGAAACATATTTCTCCCTCACTGCATGTCGTATATCGCAAACCAACATTTCTGCTTACGTGACTGAACCTATTTCATGAGACAGACAAGGACGTGTGTAATTGAAGTTATTATAAAAATTCCCTAAACCCAGAACTGAATTATAGATGAAAGTTTTAGTTTTTTTAACAGCAATTTTAAAAATGACGCTCTATTACGTGCTGAAAATAGAACAAAGTTAATTTGAATTCCATTTCATAAAAAATATTACATTATTTTGATACCTAGTACTTTCAGTAAGAATTACGATGCCCATTTATTTATACATGAAAAATCATGTAGAGATATTTAAAAAAAATATCTCTACCATATTTACTCATTGATTTTGTTACTGTACATATTTTATTATGAAAATATACACAAGGTCGACATTTTAGTAAACATGACAAAAAATATAAGAAATATTGAAATGAAAGGACCGGGTTAAATTATTTTTTCTGGAAATTGCATTATTAAGCGTAATTATGTAGTTCAGTTTCTTAAATTTAACGATATTTTTAAAATTAAATGTACTACCAGATAGACTACTAAATGAGTGGTTCGTCGAACGACCGTCTTATTTAACACTCTCCTTTTGAAAGAACCTCTGAAATGAAATACTGGCACGGAGGGAATACACTGTGTGATGGAAATATTTGATTTGAGCAAGTTTATTAAACGAAATTAATTTCGTCTGGTGTGCTTTGCTTAATTAAGCTTTAAAGTGACTCCAACACAATGTATTGTGTGTTCGTAAAAGAAATTTTATTAGAGTAAAATAAATATCTTCTTTAGCACTTTACAATAATATGTATCATATTTTAGTTAATCTTTTCAAATAAAGTATAATAATAATAATAATGTATTTTTTAATTCTCATCATACAAGCAAGTAGTACAGTCATATGAATATTGAAATTAAACACATTATATAGTAGGTATACCCCATCCGCTGCTTGTGAACCAAATATTTTTATTTTGAATTACAGTTTTTTTCTATATGTACCTACTACTTTCATGTAGACAAAAGTCGTTACGTTAACTTAGTTGAAAAATACCCTTTGAACCCGATCACTGTATTTACGGTTCTGCACTTTACATGCAAACAAACAACAGCGATCTTGATAACAGTCAGAACGTTTAAAAACTTCAGACATTGAAATATCATAGCAAATGGTCAATATCGTTCTTACTAAACCACAAACACTATATCGAAAACACAAAAAGTCAATTAAAGATCAGAGAATCAGATATGTCGCAACAAACAGCCAGCATTACCGTTAAGGTTCTGAAAATGTATAAAGTTTTACAATAAAACCAAATTAGCTGTAGTGTAAGCGCTAACGTCTCCCGTCTACGGCGACTTTCTAAAAGAAAGTTTCTTCTTAATCTTATTTGTTGTGAGGATTGACTGAACCGACCGAGATGGCATTAGAAAATTCATAATAACTCGCAAACAAACAGGCTTCGCCCAACCGTTAAACTCGTTGAATCGTTTGTTCTTCGTCAACTGGCTGTGCGAGTATCATCATAGTCGACATTTAATAATTGTTTACTTTTGAGAGTTAAGAGTACATTGGTCGGCATCGGTGGATTTAAACTTTTCTGAAGTCAAAATGAATAAAACCAGAAGGTCGTAAGTAATAGCATTATGGATGCCTGACAGGCATTTTACGTACTTAAACTATGATATTTAGTTTTATAAAATATGAAAAACAACATTAAAAATTCAATACGTAAACGTAAAGTATTAAATGAATAGATAGTCTGAAAAAGATATTTCATAATGAATATAAAACTTTTTTTTTTATTGAAAAACCTTACGGATCTTGGGTGTGCGCAAAATTTCAAGTGTAGCTCTACCGGCCTTCCTTTCTTCGACCCACAGCACGTCCACTCTTGTATTTAAAATACTGCGGCAAATAACCGCTCCTCTTGAGGTGGCTTGCTTGGTCGAAGCTAGGAATGCCTGGAAAATGGCTTATCCATCCCTCCAAAATTTTCCTTTGAACCCAAATTCTCAAAGGAGCTGGGACAAAATTCAATGCGACAAAATTTTTTTTGACAGATCTTTTAAATATTAGCTCCGGCGTAGACCACGCGCGACTCAGAGCTGTTTCCACAAAAGAGTCCGGTCATTGGCTGCACGCGTATCCCTGCGCGAACGTGGGTACTATGCTGGACTCAGAAACCCTCCGAGTTGCCGTTTGTCTTCGCATCGGAGCAAAAGTCT
This sequence comes from Glyphodes pyloalis, assembly GCA_037074685.1. Taxonomy (NCBI): domain Eukaryota; kingdom Metazoa; phylum Arthropoda; class Insecta; order Lepidoptera; family Crambidae; genus Glyphodes; species Glyphodes pyloalis. The sequence continues at coordinate 5,686,061 of JAYKKO010000011.1, forward strand.
GTGTCCCACACAAATGTCCCTGTGGTACTTTTGTAACCGCCTGGGGCACCACGGACTATCATGTGCTAAGAGTGCCGGCCGCCTCTCACGACATGCCACCCTGAACGACATCATCCGTCGGTCTCTTTCCACCATTAACGTGCCTGCTATTCTTGAACCTAATGGCATCGCGCGTAGTGATGGCAAGAGGCCTGACGGTATGTCTCTTATTCCCTGGAAGATGAAGTGTAGTGTGGGATGCGACATGTGTAGACACACTGGCACCGTCACATCTCCCAGGGACTATTAGGAGCGCTGGCGCAGAGGCGGCTGAAAAACTGAAAAGCACAAAAGTCCGTGGGGTCCTGACGCATTGTTTTTTTTTTAAATATTTCAAAAGACTTGTCAACGTTACAGGAGACCCAAAGGCTGGCTGCTGCCTCGCCCAGCGTCTTTCAATCGCCATTCAGCGAGGTAATGCAGCTAGCATTTTGGGTACCTTACCACAGGGACCATCTTTGTTTATTTAAAATATTTATTTTTTATTTTAGTTTGAATATTTTGTTAGTTAGTGATAGTTTACTTTGTGTTATTTTAAGTTTATTTGTTTTGTTTATGTAATAAATATTTATAGTTTATGAAAGAAAAAAAATAAAATCGGTCAAGTTCATTTCAATGAATATAATATATGTGTCAATTCTAAAATAGTCACTAATATTTTAACACTATTTTTTACAGTTTAGTATATCATCGTGACGTTCATAATACAATTCAGTACTAACAAATCTGCTTTATAATTTGATTTAAGTAAGACGTGTATCCATCAGCGCTTATTAATAATTCTCAGAGTAGCGATAAATGACTTGCCTATTTTAGGGTACGTCTCACTTACCATGAAGGATAGATCGCTAATGCTGAATAAAATATACAAACGTTTAGCAGGTTCATTAGTAGATAGCTTCATTGTAATATTAAACCCTAAACTAGGTTAACAATTTTAAGGCAGTGCCTACAAATTTAAGTTTTCACTGGTGTGGGATGATCTTTCATTTAAATTGGATATTTAGAGAGGGAATAGGGTAGATTCTAGAACAAAAGATAATAACGCTTACTGCAAGTACCGGATTACTTACTATACTGATTGCGATTTGATTATTTGTATGAGAAGTATTATTGAACTTCATAGAGTAACACTAATTAATATAATACTTGCTGGATACCAGCCTGTCTCAAGGTCCTGTAGTGTTTAGCGGGTATTAAAATTGATTTAGATTTACGCACCTATTTTTGTATTAATGACACTACACGTTAAAATGCCACTCGATGATTGACGTTAACCTTCTGAAATCATTATGAATGATTAATAAGCTGCCGTACAAGTACTTACGTCTACAGGAGAATAAAGCACGTAAAAAATAACCTCAAATTGAAGAATGAGATTTTTCCTTAAGAAAGACTTTTGATGGTGTTAATGCGGATTTCAACAAAAAGATTTTGTTTTGCGATAGGGTAATTCAATCATTTCTGGTATTAAAGGTGTTTTCAATAAAAAATTGTTTTAGATGACTACGGATAAGGGCGTCTACTCTTGAAAACGAAACGAACAAACGAAAGGTTTCGTTTTTGAAGATTGATCAAAAGTTAGGGAATTAAAACGTGATTTTTGATTTGTATAAATAATATTTTGTTTTTTGATAACGCTTTATTCGCATTCGAAGTGTGTTAGTTGCGATAATGAGCAATAAAAAATACTAAACGTCATCGGATCCGACATATTTCGTTTTCAAGAGTAGACGCCCAGGACGTGATCACAACTAAGAACTCTGGATAGAAATTTAACATTAATACAAATAGTGAAAAGCAGAAAGTTATTATTAAAACCATTAGATGGTAGTGTCTTTACCAAAGACCTTCAAAGAAAATACTGTTAAAAGTGCAATAATATTGATCGCTCAAAAATCGTTATGAGATTTAAATTTAAATGGTTTTAAAAATTTAAAACTTTACACTTTTCCTATAAATTGGCAGGATTGACCACTAAAGACCTTTGATTGAATTATTGTGTTAAAGTATTGTAAATTCGTTCAATTAAAAAATATTGCCAATTCATGATTGAATTGATTTAAGGTAAAAACTAGATCGATTTCCTATCTTTTTTATGACTTATCTATAAAGAAGATGTGCCGAAGGGAAGTCCGCTAATATTTCCCATAACTTTTTCTTATCTAGTTTAGGTACGCATTATGGGAGCAGATTATCTACTCTCGGAGGTTCTCGGTTAACAGCTACATACATAGATATAATAATTTACGGCGGGTCTATGTAGGGGTAAGTTGAACGTGTCGTAAACTTCTCCATTAGCCGGAGGCCGTAGCGGCTGTCCGAGGTTCGCCCTTCTAACGAACTACTAACGATGTTTTACCGATTCAAAAAGAAACGGCCCTGCTAACCTAAAGTGTTTATCGGATTTCTATAATGACGTAGATATTTTGCGGTAAAGTATCAGAGATACCTATTGCGAATTACTAATTGTAAGTTATCCATTTACTCATATTTTAATTATACCTTTTAGAATACATTGTAGTAGATACTTAGTATATCAATTACCTACTGGGTACAAAGGAAAAATATCACTATGAAGGGAAGGACTAAAGTTACATAACCAACGTGACGAGACAAACTGGCGAACCAAGCCGGCAGACTATTCTAAAAACCTAAAAGAACTAGTGTTCTTATTCTATATAAGGTTGTCTAATATCAGGCATAGTAATCAAAAATTACTTTAGAGTTTCTTAGACAAAAATACTTTGAAGCACAAGGTCCGAAACCTGTAGCGTGCTATCGGCACGGCTATATTTATAAAAGGGGGTGCTCTGTGGGCCGTTGACGTCATCGCGCGGGGCACGGGCGGGGGGCGGCGCGCCCTCCAATACGCACTTGCAAATTCGCACATCCATGAATGACGGAATTAAATTATCCTCAACGGTTCGAATTTACACGATTCTGACCCCAGGCTACTTTTCTTATACGCTTTGTTGGTTCGCGACCAGGGAACCAGTCAATAGATTTTTAGCAAGGATATTGTTACATTGTGCTGAAGGAACTTTTGGGCCTTTGACGTGGGTATTTACTCGTTCGGATGAATGATTGGCTATCCTAATTTAAGTCTAGTAAATATGAGAATGGGTATAAATCATACTTAATAATATTGTGTAAATGTTACGTATGTTATGATTGATAATATGTATCTAACAACTTTGAGGAGTATGGCCCATTCCATCCAATAATCGAGATAATGCTAATTTCTTGCAGTGGAGCGTATGAGGTGAATTTCGTTCTTGTTGTATTTTTCAGGCTACGTGATGAAACCATACCTATTCATATTAACAAAAAACTCAAATCATTTTCAACATGGTCATGCCTCGTTATCGACTGAAACCAAAAACTGTGAGTACGTTACTTTAACTTAATAAATATTACAATACTGAAATGAATTAAAAGAATTTGTATCAAATTGAGTTATTAAAAGCAAATCTATTTCAATTTAGACGAAAATAAAATGTATTTTTCATGAATACTGATTACGGTTTGGAGTTTGATTGGTGGTGTAAGTTGTGTTCTACGGTGGTAGTGCGTGTACCCTATAATCGGGGTGTTCCGTGTCACCAGAATAATTCCACTTGATGTGGGTTTCAATTCAATTACACGTATCACGCAAGCCGCTGCTTATAATCCTCGCCCGACCGGCTAGAAAGTATCGTATGGCTGAACAAAAATTCGATGCTTACTTATCGTAAACCTATTTCTTCTATGAGCATTACCAATTTCATAAAGAACTTATTGAGACATGTAACCTTCGGTGAAACACATTCAACCAGACAGAAACTCGATATAAACTTATCAAGCGGCAAAAACTTCGAGTACAAACGCCAATCTTTCATTAAATCTTGAAAATTAATTGAACCAAATAAGCGTCATGTTTTTTTTTATTCCAAACTTATTTCGAAGTAAGAAGTTATCAATAAATAAATAAATCCGCCAGACAATCACACCAATCACCTGGTCTCAAACTAAGGTTTTCCGTTGTACTATGAGTACCAGACGACAGATACTAACTGGGGGCGTCATCCCAGCACACCCAGACCCAAGTCAATTGAGAAAAGTTCGTTTTCCAAATTGCCCTGACCGGGAATCGAACCCGGCGGGACCTTACGCGCTTTGGGCGCCTATCTTAGCCACTGCGCCACCGAGGTCGTCAATCAATGAATACCATTTCAAGTGACTTATCTATACTTTTAATAAAGACAGCCGTTATTGGCTCACTGATCTGTCAACGCAAACATTGAATGAGTTCCTGAACGCAGATAGTTATTTTGACATAGGGATACGCTAAGAAATTATTTTACAACTTTCACGCTGTAAATCGTGGGCGGGCTCTAGTTTTGATTTAAGTAATCTGATAAATAATACTTAAAGTGAAAATGCTTCATTTTTTCTCATCAAATTGTTGGAACTCCTATAATAATTATAATATACATATCTTCAATAATACACAATTTATAGCCTTTGAAGAATTCTTAGATCAATGTTTAGCGCCCCTAGCTGTTAAATGTAAGGCAAACAGTAGTCTGATAGCGCCATTACCTATAACGTTGTAAAGCAATGTGTCCTAAGCCTATATTTTGCCCACCTGGGTATCTATTATACGCGATGGTACCTAATCCCGACATCCTGCACTTCGGGGATTTCATTTTACTTTATAAAAGACTTACATTCAAAGGTCGAGAAGAATCGATGCGTCCCGTGAGTACCAACTTGGGGATTCGATTTCAAAATGGCGTTCGCTTTTGGCATAAAACTTTAAATTGCGATATTTGTTTCCCCTTTCGTAGAAATTTTGCTTTGCATAAGTATTTATGTAAACGTAGCTCCATTGTTTCCTTTTTGTAACTTCAATAAGCGAGGTGTTGCCTGGAGCGTATATCATTCAGAATTTAGAATTAAAGTACTTGCTGTCACCTGTTAAATTACTTACAATCGTATCTATAAACTACCCATATTAATCGCTTGAAAACAACGATATAAACTTGACTTAACTGTCCCAGTTACATACTCAAAAAATATGTAATATACCTAATTTACTTATTTGCAACGCCTTTTTGTAGTGGCACTTATTAAATACTATTGTATTTTACAAAAAAAGGAATTGACCCCAATAATTGTAAAATGCTGACAACTTTGAAAAATGTGCCAAAAATTCATAAAATTATTGCAACATTAAATACGACAATTTAAACAAAATACACCAATATAGATAAGTTAAGTAAAATCATTAAATAGACAGAGTTTACAAATTGGACGTCAATACAACAAACTCGGAAAGGAGTTCACAACTGAATTCAAAACTTGGAATCGAACAGTACTGCTTTTCTTATCAGAAAAACGATGAGATGAAAAATGGCGCAAGGTACATTGTAAATATGGTTAAGATGTTCATAGGATATTGTAGCATTAATATAAAGTACACGCTTCCAAACTAATTCATCCCCGCGGAGTTGAAGCCAGTTGCATTTTTCATCTAAATGTTTTTATATATCCACATCAGTAACATAACACTTTAAAAAAAAAGATGTGCGAATATTATACTTTATTTAAACTGGTTTAAGTCTAGTATCATCGTTTTACCTTTAATCCAAGCTAAATAACAAATTGATGATAAAACATCTAAATAAGAGTATTTTGGTTCAAATTCGTACCCGGAAAGTGGGAAGAACAAATAATCCAAAAAATTTATTTATCATTCAATTTGGACACAAAGGTCATCATCATCATCAAAGTCGGAACAAGCTTTCAAAGATATTGGTGGATTTACTCATATGAAACATGAAAATAATGGTTAAGTAAATTTATGTCCAACGCTCACTCACCCACTCACTGAACTCAGTTTTCTATCAAAGTCGTGAGTATGGCGTAAAGCCTCCATTTTTCAAGTCTATTCTGATAAAATACGTTTGCAGGCATTTCAAAATGTAAAAAAACATGATCACTTAATGTTAACCTGTACTCAAAGATGAATATTCGTTAAAAATAGACATGAGATTAAACATCAATTTTATTATTTCTTTGTATATTGCAAGAAAAAAGTGAAGAAAATAAAACATACGGGGCCAATATGTAATAAATGTTTAATATAACAAAGGTAAATGCAGCAAGCGCAGTCATTATGTGTAGTAGTCGCTAGTAGCCCTAAGCACAATTAAACAGACCCGGTGGCTTCGGAACCGACAGCCATTTCCCGGGAAACCAACTAAAAGTTGACTTATCTACAAAATTAATACCGCACTTTAAGCTTTTGATTGATGAAAGTTACGCTTAATTAATTATTCAGTATATTTTAACCAGCATTCGAGAGTTCATTGAAATTCTAAATAAATTTAACATGGATCGTCGACCAACCTTCAGTCAATAGACTGGTCGGTCGAAATTATAAAAGATTTCAAAAGGAATGTTAAATTGACTGAGAGTAAAATAAAGTGCTGAGAAAACTATTTCATTACATAGTAATTAAATCTGACTCAAAAATCTATAATTCTAAATATCTACTCACACAAATTAATAAGGTAAGCCTTCGTGATTAAAGTCCCAAATAGATCACATCATTAAATATCACTTTACAAATTTAAGCTTCGAATAAAAATAGCGCGGAATTAACAGCCTACTTACTACATCCAAGCACAACGTCCTTAAAATGAATTATTAATGGACCATTGTAAGAGTTAAGCCGAATCCGTAATACGTAGAACATATGACGATACTTAGCATGAAACACAAAAGCTGAGACATAACAAATGCAAACGATGCGACGGGTTATGCCAGCGCCTTCGTATAGCTCGCAACCTACTTGGCTCGAAATCATTGCTTTATGCAAAACTACAAGAAAGTAACATAATGTAACCAACTTTTGCTGAAACCCTTTCCATTTTTTTGATCGATTCTTGTTACGTAAGAAAAACTTCGAGACCTAAATATAAACTCATTCATAGAACTTAAGTTTATTTTCATTAAATCATCATTAATGTTATGGTTTCTCTTGTCATTGTAAATAATTCAATGTAATGATGGCTTTCAGACTTTGCTTTTGAACTTTTGTATTATTTAATGCAAATTTTAACATTTACAAAGAAATAAAGCGAACGTTTCTATCATCGTGAACGGAAAAGTTAAGGCTAATAATTAATTGCAAATAATTTGAACGTTTCCTAGTACCTAATGGCTGATGACGTGTGCCGCTGAAATGAAGTCGACCTTTGCATTGAAATGTAACTGTTCTTTTTACTCACGTTTTATATGCATTGTTTAAAAAGAATTTGCCTAGGCTCGTTGTTGCATTATGCGGGGTAGAATGGGTGCAATTGGGAAAGCAATTACGTCGCACCGAGTTTGTCCGCCATTGAACATAGAAAAAACGACTAATGTTTAAGAACGATTCCAGCCAGGGCTATTTTTATCGAAATGTTCATGTTTTTTACCTTGCCCCGTCTCTAGTGCGTAGAAATGATTTGTTATTGCGTACCATTGCTATTCTAAGCTAGCTAATCTAAGCGAGCTTTTTTTTAAATTAGGCTCCAGTAACTACTACAATAATCTGCCCGGGTAACGGCGAAGTAAACATCTAACTTTATCTGCTCCTCGAATAAATAAGGAAACGCTAGTAAAAAATAATCTATTAGTGTTGAGTGTATAATACTTTTGAAGCCTGTGCTCTGGGCTAGCTAATGGTGAAATCCGTTTTTCAATTAACGTAATAATATTCAAGTTATGAGTGAATTTTTTTCCAAAAAACTGTTTTCGGCCGTTAAGAACTGACCTACCTCAACTCGCAGCGCTCTCGCTGCTGTGAGTCACCGTCATCGTCGTCCATCCCGGGCCGGCCGGTCGCTGCTTACCGCTAACTGTGTGTCTACCTACGACTTACGACTATGGTGCGCCAAGTGAACTGTGCGGGATGCCGCGGCGTAATAACTGAGGACAGCGCTTTTATGAGGTGCGCTAAATGCAAACAATATTTTGACATTATTTGTGCCAATTTTAGAGAAGATACCTTTGCTACACTGTCACCGGATTTTAAAAGGACATGGATATGTTATGAATGCCGAAGCGCTTTACCTAAATATGATAATTCGAATACGCCAGTGCGACAGCAGTTGAGTCATAACAAGGGTACTGGTAGTGGTTGCTTGGACGTATCGATGCATAGTCCCGATAATATAACGTTCCGTAGTGGACAGCGATCCGCGCAATCCGCTCAACCTGCTCAAATAATGACTAAGTGCGACAACGACACGCCTCATAGTATGACTCCTGTGGTACAGGGAATAAAACAAATGCAAGATGAGTTTGAAACGCGACTTACAATGAAAATCTGCGGTTTACTGACTGAACAATTTAATGAATTTAAGACCATAGTACTTGAAAAAATTTCTAATTTAACCTTTAAAGTTGAGAAGTTGGAACAACAAATACAAACTATGGACAAAAAGAATAGGGTATCCACTCAGGGCAACCCTGAAGCGATTCCGCATTTATCTAATTTGGCTAATGAGAAAGCTAAGCCGAAAATAAAGCCAAAAATACAGCCTGGACCTCGGCTGCGGAAAGAGGGAACTCAACCATCCACAAAGGTAAACGCACCCAACCCTTCCTCGACAGTGGCTCCAACTTCGGCTCCAACTTCGGCTCCAACTTCTGCTTCTACTTCCGAAACTGTAGTAGTGATCAAGGATGGGTTCTCTAAGGTCACACCTGAGTGCAGAGACGGCAATGACCAAGAAAGCCAAGCTGAGTGGACAGTGGTGGGACGTACCAAGAGAGGGCGTACATCGTTACCCGGCGTGCTTCGCGGTACTGCAGCGCCAGGAACTACTACATTGCGTGCATCTGAACCGTGGAGGTACTTGCATCTTTACTATGTGCAAGAGGGCACCACAATTGAACAAGTACGTGCGCATCTCCAATCCATCTGCGGTGATAGCGATTGCACGGTGGAAGAACTGAAATCCAGAGGGCGTTACTCCTCGTTCAAGCTAGGAGTCCCATCGAAGATTGCCGATAGGGTTATGTCTCCGAATAACTGGGCTGAAGACATATGTGTTAAACAGTGGCGTCAGAACTTTCGTACCAAAGAAAAAAGTGCGTAAACTTAATGTTTGTTATCAAAACGTCAGAGGTTTACGTTCTAAAACTCATACATTTATGAAAAATGTGACCCAATGTAATTATGATATAATAACTTTGACCGAAACTTTTTTGACCAGTTCCGTATCCGACGGGGAATTGTTCCCTCCAGAGTACGTATTAGTGCGCAAAGACCGCCCTAATGACGCCGGATGGGGCGGTGTGCTTTTGGCCGTGCGTAACTGTTATACGGTACAACAAATTATTAATATCGACACTCTTACGTCCGATATGGAACTGGTATTTGCTGTTATTAGTGGGAAAGGAGTTAGTAAGTTTTTATGTTGTGTTGTATATTTGCCACCAAGTTATAATGACGAGCAGTATCTGAACATTTTGACGTGTATTGAAAATGCGATTGTGACATATTCCTCTTTGAATATCATAATACTTGGAGATTTTAATTTAAACTCTAGTAGTGCAAATGTCAAGACAAATTTTGATTATTTCTGCGACTTTTGCGGGCTACAGCAATGCAATACTATATATAACAGTCGTGATGGCATATTAGATTTGGTGCTATGTGATTTTAACTCGGATCAGATCATCGTATCGGCGGGTGCTGAGCCTTTAGTCCCTATTGATGAGTACCATCCCTCGCTTGATGTGGTTATAAGGTTCTCTTTCGCGCCTACACAGTCACTGTCTTCTTTACCACCTGTCCAGCGCCCAGATGCTAGTCCAAACTGGAACTGGCACAAGGCTGATTTCGAGGGACTATATACAGCCATAAGTAACTTGGACTGGACAGACTTGTGCGAAATAAAAGATATCAATGCTGCAGTGTACTTTTTTTATGATCGTCTTTATAATTGTATTGGTCAATACGTCCCAACAAAATCTTCCTCTGGATCGTATCAAAAATATATTTATCCAAAATGGTTTAATGCTGATATTATTAGTAATATACGTAAAAAATATTTTCACTTAAAACGGTATAAAGCTGAAGGTAAAGACTTCAACAGAGAACTATTTAAATATTACAGGTGGCACGTTAAAAATTTGATTGACAATGCGTATAAACAGCACTTACTTTCGACTGAAAAAAATATAATTGACGATCCTGTTAAATTCTGGGAGTTTATTAAAGAAAGAAATAAAACTAGACAGTGTACCAACAACGTCTATATGGCGGGCGATGTTGAGGTTGTCGACCAAGCGGCTGCCGATGCTTTTGCGGATTACTTTAGTTCCGTGTATCTTAAAGAGGTGCCTACACTGGATCCTGATGAAGCGGTGCGAGCTGCCGACAGCCAATGTAACGCAACTTGTATTACTGTAAATGTAGTTGATGCTTCCAACTTAAAAGAAGCAGCGAAGCGACTCAAACCTAGATCTTCCGGTGGTCCTGATGGAGTTCCTGTGTTTTTAGCTAAAGATTGCATATCCGCTATGGAGACTCCGCTTTTACATCTCTTTAATCTCTCATTATGTCAGGCTAAGTACCCGGATAGATGGAAAATTACTAGGGTCACTCCAGTACCTAAAGCCGAGGGTGGGAATCATGTATCCTCTTTCAGACCGATCGCAGTTCTATCTGTTTTTCCAAAGCTATTTGAGATAGTGTTATGCCAGCAAATTAATAAACAAACTGCCAACTTGTTACATGATGGTCAACATGGCTTTATGAATTTTCGGTCTACTACTACCAATCTTGTGGCTCATTTGGATTTAGTTTTCGCAGAATTGGATGCTGGCAAGCAGGTGGATGCTGCCTACTTTGATTTTAAAAAGGCATTTGACCTCGTCCATAACGATGTTCTATTGCGTAAGTTAGCGATAATTGGCTTTGCACCTAAACTCGTCGAGTTTTTTTCTAATTATCTACGCGATCGCCGTCAATTTGTCAGAATTGGTAAATTCGTATCTGGTGATTATTTTACTAGATCTGGGGTAAGTCAAGGAAGTACGCTTGGGCCATTGCTTTTCCTGATCTTTATTAATGATCTGCCTGAAAGTGTGGGGACTTCCAAGTGCTTGTTATTTGCAGATGACCTCAAATTAAGCTTGGGAGTAGACAACCGATCTGACTGTGAAGCTTTACAAAGAGATATTGACGCGGTTATGGATTGGAGTAAACTGAACCATCTCCCATTCAACAACAATAAATGTAAAATCATCACATTCTCGCGCAAACGTTGTCCACTAAATGTAATATATACATTATCTGACGCGCCCTTGGAAAGGGTGAGTGAAATTCGTGACCTTGGATTAATATTGGACTCGAAATTGGACTTCCATGGCCATATTACAACTATATGTAAAAAAGCCAGCAAAATGCTTGGCTTTGTTATTCGTACCTCATCTCAGTTTGATGGGTTGGGAGTCGCTTTGGTACTTTATAGCGCATATGTTCGTAGTAAACTAGAATATGGTGCCATCGTTTGGAATCCGTATGAGGAGAAATATATTCTAATGATTGAAAAGATACAGCGTAAATTTGCACGTTGGCTGTATAAGCATAAATATGGTTACTACCCTTACCTATATCCATCATTATTTGTATCTGGCATGGTGGGATTGGACACTCTTAAAGTTAGAAGGACTATGCAGACGATAATGCACTATATGTCAGTAATACACAATAAAATAGATAGTCCAGCGATACTAAGTAAAGTGGGACTACTGGCTCCCAACCGTCTGAGTTGGAATGAGGATGGAACGGTGGAGCCGCGGCGCCGGCCGCGTCTGCTGTGTCGACCGTCTACACGCACTAGATTTGCCGCGCACGCTCCTACCACCCGAGCTCTTCGTCTAATCGGCGACATACTTGCCCGCGACTGGAATATTGACTTGTTTGCTGATAGCTTCGCCATGCTCTGTTATAAAGCTCTTTTGTATGTTGTTAAGGACAACTTATAGATATAGATTTAATTTAATTTTATACACTTGACATTTTGTATTTTTGTGACCAATTAATTAATATTTATTTGACATTTATATCGATATGAATTGTATGACTCACTATGTAATTGTGTATTTTTTGATTAACATGTTGACACTTTGGTTAATAACTGTAAGCCAGCATGTACTTTTAATAAATAAATAAATAAATAAAATAAATAAATAAACTACAGTATTTACTTCTAGTCGAGCAACAATTTGTTTTAACATTCTTAAGTGAGCTCGAGCTAGACTATGACCATGTGTTTGAAAATCTAATTCGAAACAGTAAACTTGGCCTTTCAAGGAAGAAACTTAATTGACTGTAAAAATATTTTCGGTCGCTGGATGCAGTACCTAAGTCTTATCATTTAATCATATTTCTTCGTAGTACATACTTATACGTTCCTAGTACTTATAATCGCTCGCATACCTTCATATTATTTCATGTTTCCATTTTTGAAATTCTGTCTTCTTAGACTTATGATAGTTACTTTCAAATTTCCGGATAGAAAAACGTACCTACTACACTTATAATTGGTTTTCAGTATCACCAATGTTTAATTAATTTTAAGCACATAAAGCCTATTCGTATCATGGCAAGGTTTAAGCAGTTTAAGTTACGCTTGTCAAAATGATTGTTCAAGTATGTACAAACGACATGGCACTTCCATATTTATTTTTGTTCAAACACTCACCTACATAGTTTAATAGTGTTGTCGTCTTATTTGAAAAGAATTTGTTACTGTCTAAAGAACAATCCCACACAACAATACATAGATATAGTACACGCACTCTGCAAATGGGGAAGCTAACATGTACCCAGTCTTCGCGGTGACTTTTCGTTTAAATGTAGACACTGCGCTGCTAACCTAATTGGCGGCGATTCTTTGCTAAATGTTAATTTTATTACTATCACTACGTCCCTCTTCATTGTAACGACACTTGGTGAGGTAGCGAAACTCCATCGTCAAGCCGATTTATCGAAGAACTTTTCGTACCGGCTTTTTCTACAACATTAACCAAGAACTTTGTACAATTAATTGCTATAAGATTTCTTTTATCTCTTTTATTTCTGGTCTACAATTTTATTATATTATCGGATGATTTTTTCTATTTAAAGCTCAACCCTAAAACCGTTTTTTTATTAATATAACTGACCTGCATCAATTTAAAATACTACCATCCGCTAATTTATTACATACAAATTAAATAAGGCCTTTTGAAACACCGCCTTAAAAAAATAAAGAATGTAGTGTATGAATAGAATATAATTGATTTGCACACAACATGGTATACATATGACAAATAATAATATATAGTATAAAACTATGACAAAGGCTAAAAAAATACATATTACGTTATAAGGTACATACTTATTATTTTTAGCAGCAATTACCTTAAGGTAAAATATCATGTTTAGTTACAATTAACCACTATATTACTATCTCTACGAACACGGTCCAAGTTTATTAAAACGAGAAGATTAAATTAGTGTTAAATAAATATTCAATTTGCCTCAAGTATTAAACTTGAGGGATTTTCAGTTTAGTTAGTTATAGTCGGGCAAGTTACAATAAAGGACCACAATCTATTTGTATCGAGGGACGGGCCTCGACGAGTGAGGCTCTGTAGCGTTTTCTGTTTGCGCACTGTTAAAAACCACAAATGAAACAGACATGTTCTCGGATCAAACGCTGCTACTGAGCTGAGTACTGGCTAGTAAATAAAAGGTATTTAAGTTAAGAACTGAATTCCGAAGTGCATTCTAGGTGTTCAAAATTATTTGCTAACAAATATAGTACCTACCTACCTGTTGTAATTGACATACCTAATACCTGATACATTTAGCATGAAATTGCCCAACAGCGTTGAGGCAGTCTTTCTCTACTGTTTTAGATTTTTCTCATATAACCAAAGGGTTATAGGGTTATAGGGTATAACCGGAGAATATTAAATACATTATAAGATTATTTGAAATAAAATGGATAAGTTCATAAAATAAGTACAAAGGCTGACTGGTTGAATGGTTGAGGTCATGATACTTGGTGCATCATAAATGAAACACATCATCATCACCAAAGCCCTTCTCCCGTCTCCCGTCTAAAAGAGGCCTATACAACCATAGCGGAAGCATGGTCATATCTTCCTTCTTCAACTTTCTCCATTTTATTCTGATCTGGGCTACTTTGATCCAGTTCGAGCCCGCCTTTCTTACGAAATCGTCTTTCCAATGCATAAGTGGCATTTCTGCAGGTCTCTTTCGGTCCTGTGTAGGCATAGCATGCGCAATACGTGGAATTTCCCGCATGAGACCAAAAGTTTCGATTCTGTTGATTGGCTAATAGCACACCGCAATCGTATTTTCAGCCAATCAGCTGATGACGCATTGATTTTGACATTTCCTAAGAGCACGATAAAATTTACTCGCGTGGCGCATGCTAGGCTAGGTTAGTTCTTCGTAGCACGAGCCTGGCTTAATAGCTATATGTCCGGCATATTGTCACTTAATGTAAATGCATTAAAAAAGTAATAATATTGTAATAAAATTTTACAAACAAAAAAGGAAAAAATAAAAAGAATGTAACGTAGTGGCACGAGCTAGCGTACGCGGCGGTCGAGTGTGCTTCTTTGTGATTATGCGAACCGGTGAGACTTTTCTGTGTCACGTAGGTGTCCACATTTTCTTAGTTTATTGTTAATTACAATAAAATTAAAAGCTTAAATTTAGCATTGAAATGTCTTCATGAAATAAATAGTTTTACCTAATTCGTAATATTTCAATCTCATACATTTTGCCAATAAAAGTGATTGTTTCCGCACTTTTTTAAAGTTATTTATCAATGTAGCCTTGACGCTTGACGTCTAGAATTAATTATTGTTCGAGTTAGAACCTAGTATTTTGAAAGATTTATCTTTTTTACGCTTTCGTTTGAAATGTTGCGCTGGGTTTTACTTGTGCTTACACAAAAAATAAAACAGCGGTTCACGTTTTTATTTGCAATTAGGTATTATAAATAGAAGATAGCCTTCTTTAACTTATATATAAATACAAATAGTGTAAAATGTTGTTTCTAAGAAAATCTTAAAACACGTATTGTGTGATATTTCTTTGATTGAATAACATATTTAAAACAAATATATAACTAGTATAACTCATTTAGCCTGCATACACGATGGCATTGATGATCGTGAGAGCTTGGCGGCAACGAGCGCTTTGTAGTGTTCGACAAACAAGGCTCGTTAACATCAAACAAGTTTCACAGACCAGAATTAGCAATTTTGCATACTAACGTTCAACTATCCCACAATACGTGTAATGGATCGTAAGCTTGATGATACTGGCACTAAATCATTCATAAAGCCTTTAGCTTACGAACGTTAAATTGGAAATAGATGCAAACTTTTAAGTTAATTCATTTTGAGTTATTATTCACCTACTTGCAAAAAAGTAATCGGTTTAAAAAAATTAGAGACACGATATTAATATGTCGAACGTAACCACTCATTTAGTGTAAGCTTAGTCCGCCATGATAGATATTTAAATATTTAACTAACTTTAAAAATGTGTATGAAATTGCAGTAATGTAACTTAAACTGTGAAAGACCTGAGAAGAATATTATTTAGCTAGTCAAATGTCAGAATTTCTGATAACTAAACATCCATTATACCAGGCGCTTCTAGATCTTTGCTCTGTCATAAAGAGTGTAAACGTGACTAAAACGTTGTCGTGCATTTCTAAAATCTCCATAACTCTCCCAACAGTCAGATATCCTATTTGTTCATTTATAACAGAGCTTGGGGAATGATACATTAGAGGCGATTTGTACTTCGCCACTCTTGGTAGAAACCTATACAGACCTATTTAGATAATTGAGAGTCAACAGCTTACAACAGCCCCTTGCAGCCCAAAATCATCATCTGTATGTTAGAAATGGCCTTACTAAGCTAAAAGTAAGTAGTTTCTAACTAATATAGCTTATATATCCTAAATACAAACATAGAACCATTGTCAAAAGATTTATATATATACCTATACTAGGTGGCGCTTGATGGGCAAGTGCAAAATAATTAAAAGTATCCTATATTTGATTTTAGTATGTACTCGTACCTACCCAAACTGTAAACAAATAAATAAATATTTGACAACATCACATACATTGCTCTGATTCTGTGGTAAGTAGCTTAAGCACTTGTGTCACAGAAATCAGAAACAACGACGGTACCACAACACCCAGACCCGAGACAATATGGAAAAGTTCGTTTCCCATATTGACCCGACCGGGGATCGAACCCGGAACCTCAGAGATGGCGCTCGCCAAAGTCAGGCCCGCTTGCCTCTCGGCTACGGAGGTCGTCAAAAATTTAATTATAGACAACATATTTTTAAAAGGATCAAAATATTTCTTTTTGGATTTACTCTTATTTATGAAGGTATAATTGCGTATTTAAGGCGCACTTAGGTATCTATTCTAGCCACGTAGCTACGTAATTACAGCAGTCTCTAGAACTCCCCAAACAATCTCCTAATGATGTAACACGCATGATTCTATTTTTCAGCCATTCAAATTTGATTGTTATTTCTATGAGCTTAAAGCTGCAAAGGGATAGGCGTTGATGTGTGAACTTGTTAGACACACTGTCACGCGATGTGTCAATGGCAAAATGTTCCTTCGCTGAAAATTGCCTTAATTCGGTGGGAGTAATAAATTGATAGCGCATTATAAACGCGCGTCATTTCACCACATTTCGCAGAAGTCCTTGAATAACGAATTAAAAAAACTATTGCCTAATTTTGGTTTAACTGAGTACCTAATTACTAAACAGTAAATGCAATTAACTTGAAATTATTCAGACTAAGGTGTATTTACAATGTCGGTAATATTTATTTATTGGTTTCACAAATTAATAATGTTGTGGGAGAAAGCAAACATCAAAAATTATACCCTACTCAAAGCCATAGATTGGGCTAAAATATCATATACATTTTTAAATATAAAGATTAACCCTGCACATCCAAGCAAATCGGCGCATTTAATAGACTGTATTAATAGTCAATTTGTAAATTGGCGCATTTAATAGACTGTATTAATAGTCAATTTGTAAATTGGCGCAATTAATAGACTGTATTAAAAGTCAATTTGTAAATTGGCGCATTTAATAGACTGTATTAATAGTCAATTTGTAAATTGGCGCATTTAATAGACTGTATTAATAGTCAATTTGTAAATTGTCATTCACGAATATGGGAGAAGTGAAAGATATAGTAACGTAAAAAAGTTTGGTGAAATGACAATCCGTTTGGTGTTCCTTAAGAGCCAACCACTAAGTAATTTTCGCTTAGCAACGAAGAACGTTTACCTATAGGTATGATGTTAGTAGGTATACCTACTAACAGTAAAAAGGCGCGCAAAGAGTGTCTTTTTATACAAAATGCTTTCCTGTGTATCTACTATTAACATTAAGTAGCTTCCATGTACGCCAGGAGGCACCTGGGACTCGCGCTCCTTTAAATCTATACAATTGTTACATAACCTACCAAAACAAACCTAACCAAAAAAGTATCTTAACTTATTGCTGACAATGGTAATGATATGCGAAAAAGGTTCCAAAAATATTCCGGAATCCATTTGATGACATATAAATCGATATTTAGGAATAAATTGAAGTTACTATGAGCTGGGATTTTTAAAAACATCTGTTTGGAAAAGAAAATATCAAATAGATGTGTGCAGAATAGTTTTACGTGAGTGTATTTTCAAAAAATCTGAAACGAATAAACGAAAAAGTAATGAAACGATTTAGAACGATTCAAATATCCTTTAACCCCTTTTATCCCTAAATGGCATCATTGCATGAAATACTTTTTGTTGAAAAAAATGTACCAGGATTCCCAGTTTAATACAAAGTAAAATTAGGGATCTATCACGTAAATGAAACACTCGAAATATCAATAAATATGTGTAATCGGTTATTTTTTATTAGCATGCAGAACTAAATAATTATATCAACGAGTCATTCTAAGCAATTCTGAGTCACAATTCAGTTTTCGTCACGTTTCTTTTTAACCAAATACATAATCTTCTTATCATCCCATTTCAATTAAACAAAGACCTCCTAAAATGTAAGCATTGTTTCTTCTTTAACACAAGAGGTGGTAGTAATTAACTACTAAACTTTATTAGGCACCTGAAGGTAACTCTGATATTATGATTTAACGCCTACGTGCCTCGTGAAAGTGAATGTCAGATGTCTGTAGGTGTACGGAAATACCTAACGTGCAACGCTAAATACTCTTTGTTTTAGAACGAGAGAACACCTAATCAATTCTGCTCGACGTGTTTAATTATAGAAATACGACATCCAACAATAAAATAAGAACTTTTGTAACACATTTTCGTAGCCATCTACAAAAAGTGCTCTTTGATTGACCTATGCAGAGTCAACACCAGTTCACATTTGTAAGAAACATCTCATTTCACCCCACAGCGTTTTTAACACCCGATAAACATAAATTATGAATATCTAAAATGCGTATATAAAAAGAACTATTAAAACTTTCAAAAAACAACACAGTCTTCAGTAGTTAATAAACGATAAAGAAACTTGGCAAATGATTGCATCAATTTCCGTAATGATGATACTTAGGAGGTCAGCAAATAAAGACAATTTGATTTCCTTTTTCCGTGACTTGCTGACGTACTGCCCGGGATAAAATAGTCGGTATAAGCCTTACAAATGTCACCCAACGTCGACGCAGCACTCCGTTTTTAATCTTATGATTCAGCACATAGTGCGAGAATGTGATGCAGCCAATGTATCTACAATACGGTTAAACACATTGATCAATGTCTGTCGTTACAAAAGTACGCATACCTACCAGTCTTCATTAGATTGACTATTTCCCGTATTTATCATTTCTTTTTCGCCTTTTCACGTGAAAAAGGGCGCGGTAAATTGGGGTTTATTTAAATTAAAAGGCAAAAGAAAATAAAGAGTACCTTTGCATCACGCTTTTAAAGGGAGTGCCCTTTCCATCACTAATGGAATTTCCTTTGCAAAGGAAATCTGGTAACAGAATTTAGTTTGCCACCAAAAATATATTTTGGTTTCTTTGAAGATTTCGCGATGTCTAGATTATTTCCTAACCATTAAAATTTATCAAGATTTACATTGTACAAATGGAAGCTTAAAAGGTTTTAATACTATTAGAATTTCAATAAGGCAAAAGAAGGACCTTTGAAATATACTAAAGTTATTAGAACCCCTAAAAGACAAGTAAGTTTTTCATTAGCGTTTAATCAATATCAGGCATTAAATGGTAAATGGCGGGCGTCAAAATAAATTTGTGACTTAATAAAAGTCTTTATCTTAAAGAAACTAATAAAATCTAATACAAAGCTCAGCTAGTCTTCTAAAAAAGTACCCAAAACCGAATTACTCTTATTGCCTTTGATAAAATCTACTATTTTTAAGGATTGCAATATCAACCATTCCGCTGGCAAGTGATGGAGACACTTTACTTTTTACACATCCAATTTAAATATTTCGTAAACGACTTTCTAATGTAATACTTCTTTTATGAACATAATAGGGTAGACATAAAAAATCATCCCCAATTTCCAAAAAGAGCCCTTTACCTTATTTGTTTTACCTTGTTTTATATTGTTAAGCCCTTGTTTTTTAAAAACTTAATGGCACAAAAAAGTACAACACGTGAACCTAATGCCAGAGGCATTCGCTACCAGTCAACCCTTAGGTCATGCAGAGAGTTTGTATATGGTACCTACCCTTACCAAATTTTAAATGCACTTTATTTACACTTCGCCAAGCGGTCACAGACGATCATGACGTAGCAAAACTAAGATTTCTCTTGTCTACGAGACTCCAAAATCAGCCGTTGATTGCGTCAAAATGGGATTGTTGTCGCTGAAATACCGCATCGTCTTTGGGCATGTTTACGACACGCCGTGACGCACATGAATCATCAGCGACGTGTTTGTATACGCGCTTGCAGCCGCCCGATGGAGCGCGACGCAGCCGGCGTGCCGCCGCGAACCCGCGCCACGGTAACCCATAGTACAAAAATAATGACGTAGTAACTATTCCCATTTTTTTCACCGTATTCGCTAATAATAATGCTCGGTGCCAATATTTGAAAACCGTCCCGTTCTAGTAACGGATAGTAATAAATTATACGAAGTGCAAGCTAAAAACGACTGACGCACGACTGATGACAGCTGATATGGAAAATAAAGTATGGCACGTTGTTAACGACTCGTAGTCAGTTAAAGAAAAACGGATGTCATTTTTGACACATTACGAATCGTAAATTATTGGAACCGGGCATTAGTGAACCAAGTGAAGATCGTTCGCTATCCCTCATTTACGTACAAATTAGAAAACTGTAGCGCCGACTAGGAACGATTGCGACCATTTTTGAGGAAATGTAAAATTTCGTTTGTAAAAAAAGCGACCAACTGGCAACTGACAGGCTGTTCTCGGGCTGCCAATTAGCCTCTGCTTAAATGTCAGCCAGCACTTACAGCTTATATCATTTTCCGAAACACAAAATGCAATAAAAGTCACTCATAAAGTTGATATGGTCAAACTACAGCCTGCGAAGCTTAACTCAAAGTCTGATTTCGAAACCTTTTGACGTATCGCTACGGGGCAGCACACGGTCATTCAGATTTTTTTATAAACTACCTCATGAGAAGTATTCAAGAAAGAGAAGAGAAACTCAGCGAACAGGCTAGGGACGCTATCTTTTAGTTTTGATATCACACGCCATCCTATATGTTATTGAGCTACGCTAGTTCTACCTTGTCTTTTTGAGTGAGTAGAATTGTCTGGAAACAAAACGTTCTCGAAAAAATAAGTTGATCGAAGGCAAAAAGTTCTGACAATAAAATACTAAACGTATTTCGCTTTAAAGTTCCTTTTACTGCCCACTGCAATCTCCGGTGATTCAAAGATTCATAGAAAGATTTTCTATTTTGCTTATTTGTCCTTATATTGGATTTTCAAAAACCCATCTGAGAAAACCTTTACATTTAGCGGGATTTCCATATTCAATTAAATAATAGCTTAATTACTACAACGAGATATTTGACACTTGATTGTCGCAACTCTGTTTCGATAATACGAGTACCTTACTACTTTAAGCTACTTCACTATGTTTCGACTGTGGTCAATACTCCGATGACCAGCGACTGATGCTGCAGACCTAGTCATAACAAGTTTGTCACGGTGTTTTATGGTGGGTATTAGCGCCGAGTTTATGCCTATCTGTGTTAATCTGATCTGACCTTTAAAAAACATAATCTGCCTAATGCCTCAATTTTAATTAAGGGTCCTTGTTTAGAATTTTTTACCGCATTTCTGACTGATGATCGAATTAGAGGGTCAAGTTGATTATCTAAGAGAATGGTATACTATTTTTATGGAGTAAGATGTGTCCTCAACTTTGTCCGCGTGGAGTCAGTGTTCCAATCAGTCTTCGGGTGAGACTTCATGAGACACTGTAAACATTGTTTTTTTTTTATTTAGCAACTCAGCAATTCCGCCAATATCATGTGAAACATTTTGCCTCTTGTAGGAAACTTTTAAAACGCTCACATTAACTTCATATAGAAAGCAAAAGCAAAAGAAAAAAAATAAGTGGCGGAAAAGCGCGACAAACAAAGTGACTTTCAAATTAATAACATTAGTAGGTAGTGATAATTTGCTACTAATACCTACAATGTAAAACGACTATATTTTCTGTTTTCCTATTTATTATTTGTGGTAACATCCTTGAAAGTTTGCTTCAGGTTTAAGTTAGTTGCCAAACACTCATACCTAAAGCACAAAGAATCGTTAGTTTTATAATTTACCACGAATACTCGTAATGGAGATGCATCTGTTTAACGAATACATCAGAAATCCCTACTAATATTATAAATGCGAAAATAACTCCGTCTGTCTGTCTGTTACGCTTTCCCGCTTAAACCTCTCAACCGATTTTAATGAAATTTGGCATAGGTATACGTTGAACCTCAAGAACGGACCTAGGCTACTTTTTGTTAGAAAGTAAGGGGGGTAATGCCACCTTTGAAAGTTTATACCTATGGGAAAATGTTTTATTTTTAAGTTAGAGATATGAAAGTTGGCACAAATATAGCTCTATTAAAATATAGACTACTTTTTGTTTCGAATATTAGGGGAGATAGGGGTAAAACCGACCATGAAAGGATGTAGTCCACGCGAACGAAGTCGCGGGCACAGCTAGTATATAAATATATGTTGGATTCTTTCTTTACGTTCGTTCTTTAGGGTTGTAAGTTTTAACGGAAAAGACGTGTATTTATTTCAGTAACCATTACCTAATATATAGGCAATGTTTGTTCTGTGGTTGAAGATGTTTTCACACGGAGCAAGCAAACTTCCCCGGTCGGAACAGATATCGGGAAGTGTCGTCGAGCTCGGTATCGGTTAAGTGGCGCAACTCTGCGGACACACAAGCCAAAAACAAATGGGGAGCTTTATCAAGATTTGTCGCTGGATACCTACGTATTTCTCGCCACAGAAAAGAACACAAAAACTATAGTAAGGATTTGTGAGGATGCAGTAGGTAAGGCCTTAATGTTATTTTGGAATAATAAATACTTACACTACCTTTACCCCGGTGTGTAAATTAAAAATATTAATTTTAAATATGAAAGAGATCCCTAGCCTAACCGAAACATGAAAATGTAAATTATTGTTGCTCAGACATATTGACATGATGAAAACGAAGATGTCGGTGTTAGGTGACACCTTTAAAATGAGGATTGGTACTCTATATTCCACAAATACAACCCATTCGGTCAAAGCCCCAGCGAAAAGCTAGTTGGCACTAAATGATGCAAATACACAATATTTAATGCGCAATTATGTTCACCTTTCTGCAGCTCAATGACGAATAAATATCACCTTTCAAAACCTTTAAAAAATTTAAACCCAAACGTTAAATTTCATGTAAAACGCGAAAACAACGAAATGGTTACTAATTACGCCATCTCCATTTTCATAACATTTCTTTGAAGGAACATTTGTTAAATTAATGACAAAAGACTTTCTGAACCAACTCAACCCTTTTGTGCGAAAATTAAAGGGTTTGTCTTTAAATCGCATTGTCTTCAAAGAGCATCATAACAAATGCAACCATTTATTTACACTTCGAATCTTGTTGGAGTGTTATATTTGTTACTAAGTATGATAATAATTTATTAAAAGCTCGATCAGGTAGCGGCAACAGAACGTTTTATTAATTTAATACAAAAGATCGCCGCGCAAGTAACGTGCCGATGTAGGGACTCGTTTGATAAAATAAATTATCCATTTCAAGAAAATTCAAACTCAAACTCAAATATTTCTTTATTCAAGTAGGTTACATATAACACTTTTGAATCGTCATTGAATACAATGCAAAGTGATTCTACTTCCGGTTCGGAACCTATATCTACCGAGAAGACACCGGTAAGAAACTCAGCAGATCATTTACAGTATCAGTATCTTACTTATTGCTATGTGTAGCTCACTTTGGACCAAGTCATATAGTTTTGGTTTTGATGAGTGATGAAACAAATAAGTACTCAAGTAAGTTTTTACTTTCGAGAGGTAAGCTGGAGCAGACCAGTCCCCAAAGGTGGCACCTGTTCACAAGCATGACGTATGTGCCAGCCATCGTTTCACTCAACCATATTGTAGGGAATGTAACGACCCGCCACATAGCGCCACCACCCCAGTGACATTTTAGTGAGCATGACCACTCCATCTCCCCATAATTTGTAATTATTTATTATCTAAATTAAATTCATCAAACAACTATAGGACCTGGTGCTTTCACAATGCATTTTCTCCTCATGAAAATCTATATCAGAAAACTAGGGGTCTTCTTTATTGATAAAGGCGTACTAAGTATGTTCGAACATATGAAAGCATATTTAAATTCAATGTTTCAAGTTTTATTTTCTTATTGTATAGTGATATTGTATATCACATACATCGCTCTAATTATGTGGTAAGTAGCTAAAGCGTTTGTGTTACATAAACCAGTAACAACTAAGGTACCACAACACCCAGACTCGAGATAATATTCAAAAATTAGTTTTACATATTGGCGCGACCGGGAATCGACCCTAGGACTACAGAGATGGCGTGACACCAAAGTCTGACCTGCTCGCCTTTCGGCTACGGAGGTTAGCAAAGTGGGACCTACGTGTGACTTCTTTTCGTGTACATTTATAAGCTGAATATTTGTTAATGTTTTGTGAATAACTATGTACTCTTATATATTATGAAAACTCAATACTATTAGATAAGTAATTAGTAGGTATTTGTCTTATTCAATTAAGAGGTAGCTTCTGCAATACTCACGAGACGATGCAATTCTATTTTGCCAACGCTACGCGCCGTGTAGTAGGTAAGTTTAATAGGTACTACATATTTAAATGAAACAAGGTTGAATGCATTATTTTTATTTGGCCAAGAAAAAGAATTTAGAACCGCTGTGGAGGTTTTAATTTTTCAAAACTCTTTATTTATTATCATTAATAGGAAATGTTTGAGCATGTATGAACCGGTAATAAACCCGAGAGGATTAAAAATAAATCTATATAATGTGTCATTTAAAATCCGTAAGCTTATTTGTATAATCTAAAAATAATCCATATTTGATTTTTACGCTTTTAATTCCGGTGAACTACTAATGCATTTTTCATATGAACTTTAAACAAACAAACATAGAAGAAGGAACGAAAATTTGCTAATAAATTTTATTTAAAATATAAATAAATAGTTAAGGAAATCCTTGGAATGCAATAGCAAAGTTGTTCAACGTTATTGCCAGTTTTTATGCATTAAGTAGGCATGTGAAAGAGATTAATGAAATGCAACTCGTGGCCTTTAGCAAAAAAAGTGCCAAGATCGCAACCTCGAATACAAATTATTTGGAGAGAGGTCAAGTGCATACTGTGCTTATGCACATTTGGCAGGTTTACCGCGTTCGTTAAAGATTTACAGTACTGTAATTATTTTTCTTGAAATTGTAAATTAAGTAGTTAGTAATAACATCTCTAGTTCGTTGTTACCTAAGGGTATATTTTATACCCAATGCTTTTTTATCAAATTCAAATTCAATATTCTTTTATTCATGTAAATTACACCAGTAATATTTATGAAACGTCTATATAATGCAAATGACGCTACCTCCGGTTCGGAACCTATAACTAACAGAGAAGATCCCGGCAAGAAACTCTGTCGTTCATATTACAAATATAGCTGAACTTATAACTAGTTTTGCACTAAGACATACAGTGTAGTAATTCGATAAAATAATGTAGTAAATTGTAAAAAATAATTCATTGATTCAAAGTACTAAGAAAAATTAAAAAATATATATATTTAAATTAAACAAACTGTAGGTCCTGATGCACATTCGTGCTTAATAAGAATTTTGCCAACTTGCGAGTTGACAAATACGTAAAGAAATAGGTACCTCTTGCTGAGTTTGTATAAATAGAAATACAATTAGTAAATATAATTAGTGAAATTTTCATGTGAGGGCGAACAGACTAGTTAGTGGTCCACACTTCTTTGTCATTAATATAGTCTTCTACTCTGTAGTACCCTTTTTTCAAAAGACAACCTTTAACAAGTAGCTTAAATTTGTTCAAAGGTAAATCAACAATAACTTGAGGTAATTTATAAAAAAAAAGTTATACTTAAACCAACAAATGAATTACCAATCTTATGAAGTCTACGTTTAGGGATAGCAAGCTTGTGTTTATTTCTAGTGTTGATGCTATGAGTGTCAGATTTTTAGGAAAAGTATGCAAGTTTTTGTATACATACATTAGACAGTCAAAAATGTATTGAGATACGACTGTTAGGATGTTGATTTCCTTGAATAATTCTCGCAGCGAGTCACGTGGTCTTATCTTGTAAATGGCTCGGATGGCCCTCTTTTGTATCACGAAAATAGTATGTAGGTCGGCTGCAGATCCCCATAAGAGCAGAGCATACGACATGACGCTGTGAAAATAGCTTATATATTTGTAGCACGTATATTTGACACTCTAATTTCAACTCTTCGTATTTGCTTTTATAAAAACAAGCATAGTTTATCTATGTACAAAATCGTATAGTTCCATCCTTCCCAACGGTTTTAGCAAATTAATTTCTAAGCAGTAACCTACTTTTAAATCACACCAATTTAATCTCCGTAACTTTATGAACTTTAACTTAGGCTTTAAAATTTAGATAACGCTGAGTATTAAACCCTGATTTATAATAATCCAAACATTGAAACAATCCACTTTAAGCATTTAACATTTTCAGTTTTCTTTATTTTTTCAGGATCAATGGCCAAAAGTAAACATAACAAATAGGTAGATATTTCGTATCTAACAAAGATTGAAGTACTGAATAATTTACATACTTTTTAGAAACCTTAAAGTTAAAACTTTATTTATAGAATATTATGAATAATTTATGAAATAATAAATCTTTATTGTAGTATCTAATAAAATATTAATTTCTGATCAAGAGTTGTCTGCTAAAGTTTGCTAAGTGAAGTGGGACTTACTAACTAAGCGTAACTAAAATCTTATTTTACTATAATAAATTAATAAGAAACAGCTATGAGCTGATACATGGCTTGCGAACAGGTAAAATTTTCAAAGCTTTTAATCTTTTTGAGTAGCTAACTAGCTTATTTATATATAAATTTATACTCAAATTAAAAACATGAAAGAAGGAATTTAAGATTATATTAATACCATATAACAGTAAGTTGATTTTTTCCTTAGATCCCTGAGTTCTACAGATCTTATTTTATTATCTTAATCTGCAACTCAATCAATAGTCCCAATTATTGTAAAATATAAACTTAAATATGCTGTAACTTAAGTCATACAACTCTTTTATAATATTTTTAAACAATTTAAACAAAAATATTATTTTAAATATTGGAAACAGAAAAAGTTTGTCTCCCATACGCTTCGATAGTAAAGCGTAAAGTACTATAAAAATAAAAAATCGAATATTATTTTATTTATATATTCATAGTTCATCATTTTATATTTCAAAACGGACTACGCACAGTCCGGTGACTGCCCACTATTACGAAGTTGTAAATGCGGTTAGAAAGAAAAAAAATCTTAATGACATTAAAAAACCTTCTTCTCCTATGTGGATCATATTACGATCCAACGTTACTAGATTTACTCACACCCATCAAAAAAGTATTCCGACTTTTCGATCGTTACTTCGTTCTACTCAGTGGAGTTGGTACCACAGTTGCGAGCAAATTTCAGAAACAGCGGACCGAAATGAAAGGGTTCCTGTCATCGGTTACAGAAATCAGAGGGTTGATGATAGCTCTGCCCTTTGTCGGCTACTTACAATGAGGCATAATATATTCATACCGGCGTCTGAGCGAGGTGCTCGCTGTTCAGCCTGCCGGCCCGGTCCATTCACTCCGCGCTATGAATGAAACACTAACGAATCTATTTTTAATACTACAAATGAAAGCTAATTTTCTATTTAATAACAGTAGGAAAACCGTGGAGTCGAAAGGTTTAAATTTTCGTGCTGCAACTAGTTACTCTTTTTACTGCAACTATAGGTATTATTCTGAATTTATCGTTGTCAATTTAGACCATAACTATAAATCTAAACCCTTACTTCCATATGTTCCACATATTGTCATATTTACACGACATGATGCACGTATTACGTGTACACGACAAGTAGGTACTCATGTTTCCTCAATTAATAAAATTAAAAAGTGAAGAGACTAAATATATTCTTCTGTTGTATTTTTGGTGTTATCCCAACATGGCCAAATAACCTCGATTTGTACAATGATACATATACTTAATTTACTTTACTTAAGTAATATGGTAGCATAATGTCCCAGTGAAATTGTTTTGATAGGCTTACCAACATCAATATTTAACTAATTCGTCGTCAATGTTGTGTACCAAACTTAATTCATTACGTGACCAAACTTCCTTGATACATGGAGGCGGGTAATGGATACGAGTTAAATGACACATTGCAATATAATATGCGCACCCCCCCGGGTGTATATATACAAGTATATATAACTTAGCAGCCCCCCCCCCTGCTGAGTTTCGCATCTGGTCGCGGTGGGGGGTCTCAATAAGGTCTCAGCCTCCCAGCTTCTGATACCGCGCACCTTGAAACCAAGACGGATCTCGAGAAAGGCCCTGGAGAGCAGGTCAGTCTCTGCGGCAAGCCTAAATGGGTGGAGGTGAATCGCGGAGGAAGAAGAGTACCACGGTATACCGTTGCTAATCTCTCTGTCCTCCACAACGTGGCCGCGAATCGATGGGGCCGCGGCGGATTTTTTTTACTAGATAAGTCTTACTGTCATATTCCAGGTCTAAAATCATTTCTTCCGATTCAAAATTTTCTGATTATACTAGTTTTGGTGACCAGGAAACCAATTGTTTCATTTAAATATAATACACGTATATTCAACACACTATTTTGCAAATTTTACTCAATTAAGCAACACATTATTTTACAAAAAACTATAAAAGGTGGACTTAATGCCAGTTACATTCTCAACCAGTCAACCCTTGGGTCATGCACATAGTTCGTTTATGGGTGCGGTAACAGTAAGAATGTGTGCGTAGATTACAACAAAAAATAGTAATAAATAGCAATAAAGTAATGGTGCAAATTATTTACGAAAATTTTCAAACGCACAGTCAAAATGTTTAGTTATAACTTTCGTCAGTGATATATTTAATTTATTTAGTTTTATTATCAAAGAAAAAAATTAAAACCAAAGCGCCTGCGAAGGTTGAAACTAGCCTAATGTTTTCTAGGAAAATATCAGCCTCGACCATTCCCTGGATTAAACCTCATATCCAAGAGAGGCATAGATAATGGGATGAAATTCGAAATACGCAAATAAGTAGGTAGTATGTGAACTGTATATTTTCGTAGATTTTACTGTGCTATGCAACTAAGGTAAGCACTTTGAAAAGACACGAGTCAGGACTCAGATATGGCCAATTTTTATCATGATGTTGATTAGTGAACTGTTAATGCCTAGTAAAAGATAACTAATTAAATATATTGATATCATATTAAAGGAAACACAAATAATCTTAACTAACTACAAAGTTACGTTAGTAAAAAAAAAATTCAAACTATTATCTGATTGACAATGATGTCTATTTCTTAACTAGCTGTGACGGCAACTTCGTTTGCGTGGACTACATGAATTTGAATGTATTTTTTCTTTAATAAAAGTAGCCGAAATTATTCCCTATTTCATCAGCTACCTGCCAATAGAAGCTCCATCAAAATAGGTCCAGCCATTTTAGAAATTAGTTTCCCCTGAATCAAAGTCCGCCTATAACGAACATCTAGCAAAAACGGCCAAAAATAACGTTTTTTGTATGGGAGTATTTATTTTATTTTTATTTAATTATTTATTTTTGAAAAAAATATATATATTCAAATATTCTGTAAATATTTCAAGCGTCCAGCAACAGTTTTAATTAACATCGAGCAAAAAATTTGAAAATAATCACGTTTGTTGTACGGGAGCTCCACTTAAATAATGATTTTATTTTGTTTTTAGTATTGATCGGTATAGTGACAATATAAATCACAATTCGTGAAAATTTCAGCTATCACGGTTCTTGAGATACAGCCTAGTGACAGTCAGACAGACAGACGGACGCACGAACGGAAGGACATACAGCGAAGTCTTAGTTATAGGGTCCCGGTTTTACCCTTTAGGTACCCTTTAGGTATACAATATACCTAAGAATGGAGAAATTTCTCCCGTTTTCCCAATATTTCCCTTCACTGCTCTGCTCCTATTGATTGTAGCGTGATGAAAAGTATACAATGACCTTTCCAGGAGTATGAAGAATAATTGTACCAAATTTCGTCAAAACCCGTCGAGTAGTTTTTGTTTCTATAAAGAACAAACAGACAGACAGACAGACATAAATTTATCTGATTGCATTTTTAGCATTAGTATCGATTACTAATTACCCCCTGATAGTTATTTTGGAAATATATTTAATGTACAGAATTATTTTAAGTATAGATTAACGTTTTGTTTAATAAATCGATTTTCAAATCGTGATCAGTTAATTTACTTTACCTTGGCAGGTTGCTGTCAAGGTAAAGCAACATAAGTGATACAAATTTTCATCCTTTGATTAGAAACAGCACATCATCGTTATCATCAACATGACGGTCCATTGCATCGTAATAATATATAGCTTCCATTAGTAGGTAAACCACTAACTGGCATGAATGTAGATCTATTTGACTGCGCCAGAGAACCATTGTAATTAGAACAAGATTACTCAATTATCAAGTACCTACGTAGGTAATGCCAAACGACATAATATCTACACATATGTGTTTGTTTTGAACAAAGGAATGGACCTTGTTTACACATCTATACTTAAATTTAACATTTGATGACTAAATTCTTCAAAATAGCGGGTTTTTGCTTCAGTAATTTTAGAGCCCACAGAATAAAATAGTTCTGACTAATAAATCTCCTGATTTATCCAATATTACAGAAACGCAGCTCTTTTATTTTTCTAATTGCATAACGCATTCTAAATCTGTTATGAATTAGCGCCCGCCCGTGACTTGTTCCAGGTGAATTTAAAAATTAGGAAACTGCTGAATTATCAATAATAACTATCTACACAAATTTAAGCACAATCTGGTGGATAGTTTAAGCTGTACCTACGTTGATGACTGGTGCCTTGTATTTATACAAGATTTCTGCCAAACAAATCAATTGTCTCAATGAAATATATCCCGCAAGTTTGAAGTAACAAGTGTTTTTCTACAAAAAACATTGCCATGTTCGGACTTTTGCTTGTAATATTTTCAGTAACACATTTTTTTACGATTCGTATTAACGAACAATCTCAAAGCTCAGTGGCAAGGATGTAATTTGATATGTTGTAATGCGTGTACCGCAGTCCTGATTTTTAAACTTTACAACGAGTTTCCTAAGTGCAATAATGCAATTTAATGGACAAACTCTGTGTATTTTAATGTCATTAAGTATAGCGTTGCCAAAATGCCTCTGAATTACGTCATAAGGGTGAACACTCCATGTGGGAATTTGCGAGAATGTTTTTTAACACGTGCTAATGGCAGTCCAATTTAGGTAAAATCACGTTGAACTTTGCGTCTGCTTACTTTCCAAAACTCCAATTCCGCCCGTTTGATAGGCCTATTTGTAGATTTAAATATGTAGGTAATTACGTTTAAAAACGTGTGATGTTAGGGGAAATCCATGGAGACTTTATAACACCTCGTTATTATTACAGTGTATTAACATTTATATAATTTAACTACCGGTCCCGGCGAACTTCGTTTCGCCTTAGAGAATTTTTCCCGCTTTTCTGTTGAAATTTTTCAAATTTTACCAAAGATCCCTAATTTTGTAGCCTATGTCAAATTGGAAGAATGTAGCATTCTATTGGTGAAAGATTTTTTTAAATCGGCCCAGTACTTTTTGAGCCTATTCATTGCAAACATACAAACATACAACAATAGGTGCAAATCTTTCCTCTTTATAATATTAGTATAGATATCAATATTATGCCCATGCACAAGTCCTAGTAGTGTAGTTCTTTTAATTAGAAAATATTTAAACATGCTTGCCTACTTAGTTTTACACTTCGGCTTTTAGATTTTATATTTAGCTTCGTTTTAAAGTAATACTACAATATAAATTTAATGAGTTAAACAAAAAGAATAAATATCAATGAAATGTTATAATAGGATATTAAACGCGCTTTTAGTTTTGTTTTGGGGATCAGTTAAAAAAATATTTCATTACGGGAAATATTTTTTCAATCTCTATTAAAATAAGAAAAATAAATTAATTTATATAGGTTTTGCTCTAATTAAAATAATATTAATCTTTTAAACCAATATTTTTTCTAATTTTCACCACGGTAGGAAGTTACATAACTGTGGACGTATCTTTCACTTTCGGACTCAAGGAAAATGTTTAATTAAATGAAATGAACATAAAAACGTGCATTTTGAAAAAAATATGTATTAGAATAAAAGGTAAAGGTTTAAAATTTTAACAATTTGATATGCTAATCATACAATAATAAATAATTCCAAACAATGTACTTATAAAAACTATAAATAAGAATTTTAGGACTGATAAACATCTAAATAAATAGAAACTTAAAGACAAATCGTGTATTAAAGTAAACATCTTATTTAATTCACGTTCACTCGACAATGCCTTTAAATAAATAAAAAATAATGAACACACCAAAGCAAAAATAATTTGTGCAATCGATCAGCAAACTAAGAGAAAATCACACAAAAGCAGTAAAGAGTACATTAAAAGCATATGACGAATTTTTGTCGCTGACAAAACAGTAAGTGGAAAGCGCGTAACTTACGGTTTAAAGTAGTGTCGAGGCGTGTGGCACAGGTATGGTATGCAAGGGCACCGCGCGCGAATTTGTTGTGCCGGCGAGGCGGGTAAAGCGGGTAAGACGGCTCGGCGTCGAGGCGCAAGGCAAGCGCTGGGGCGAGCGCGGCGTAGGGGCGACTGAGCCACGGGTGAGGACGTGCGGCCCGCGCGAAGGCTGCCAGCTACTGGCTGGAGGCGCGTGGAGGCCCGCGCAGCCCGCCCGCCCACGGCCACTCGCCGTCACGCCACTTACCCCACACTCTTTACATCGGATCGCACCAAACAATTCATAATTTAACAAATTATCAGCCAAATTAATAATCTAGCCTGTCATTTTCAGTCCATTTTTGTATACACTGCACTTGTATCAGAGAACCGATTTAATTTTGAGACAGAACGCGCCACGCACACATTCCGCTTTGATCTGAAGTGTCGAAGGCGCTTTTATCGAGCACTGATTATTGACTTCGGCATTTCCATTTTTGGAAAAAAAAAATTTGTAATAAGCTCGGAACTTAAATGTAATTTCACAATGTAAAAATATCTATTTAGTAGATTTTATCAAAAGTTTCAGTAACTCTGTCTGTCTGTCCGGCTTTCACGCATAAGCCACTCAACCGATTTTGATGAAATTTGGTTTAGGTATACGTTGAACCTCTAGAACAGACATAGGCTACTTTTTGTTTTAAAAATAAGGGAGGATCAGGGGAAATACTGCCCTTGAAAGTTTATATGGAAAAATGTTTTATTTGTTAAGTTACTGATATGAATTTCATATCAGTAACAAATATAGCAAAAAACTTGGATTAAAATATGGACTGCTTTTTGTTTCAAATGTTAGGGGAGATCGGGTTACACCCGACCATGAAAGTATGTAGTCCACGCAAACGAATACGCGGGCACAACTAGTGTTGTAATATAGCAGTAATTTTATGATGAATAAATGGTTGTAAGCTAAATTACAGCCAACTATAAAAGCCGTCACAAAATTATAGATTTATAAAAAATTGGTACATTCAAGTTTAAAGTACAGATTTGAAATGACTAAACTCAAAAATTTTTTTTTAATCCATTCATACTCGTAACTCACTGTAACTATGTCTGTCTATTTGTCTGTCCGCCTTTCACTTCAAAACCGCTGAACCGATTTTGAAGAAATAGTATATAGTATAGGTATACGTTGAACCTTCTAGAACGGACATAGGATATATTTTTTTAAAGTAGGGGGCGATAGTTGAAACGCCGACCATGAAAGTTTAGGTGGGAATATGTTTATTTTGATGGTTGGAGATATGAAATTTAGGCACAAGTATAGCTCGAATCGTACTTATTAAAATTTGGGCTACTTTTAGTTTTGAAAATAAGGTGGAAGGGGGTAATAAAATAAAATTGTTTTGGTCACTCTAATATTTGATGTACGCTGACGATACAAAAATATTTTGTAAAATTAATAGTAAACGCGACTGTTTATTAATGCAATAAGACCTTGACAACTTAATAGCTTACTATATCAAAAATAATATAACAATCAACACAAATAAATGCCAATGTTTAACACTTACACGTAAATTAAAACCTATCATGAATAATTATAACTTCAACGGGGTGAATATAAGCAGAGCCCGAACTGTAAAGGATCTTGGTATTCACATTGACCAAAAAATTACGTTTTCGGAACACATTGACCATATAGCTAGTAAAGCGTATAAAAACTTGGGCTTTGTGTTGCGCGTCTATAAGCCATTTAATGACATAAACGCTATTAAAACAGTTTTACTTGAAAGTGTACATGGGAAAACGTTCACCCCGTTCTCACCTTTTTGATATAATAAGGACTAACGTTGGCTACTTCTTACTTCGGCTGCACTCCACATCTATTGCAGTTTTTCGCCAGCTGTATGGAAAATCGTCAGCAGTATGTTGAATACGATGGTTATGAATCGGAACCATATTTCACCAGATCTGGAGTGAGTCAAGGTAGTAATTTGGGGCCTCTTAAATTTATCATAATGATAAACGATTTACCAGATGTCGTTAGACATGGGTTATGTTTATTGTTTGCAGATGATCTCAAGTTGATACTGGAGGTTAAGGAGCAGTCGGATTGTGAGAAGCTGCAGGAGGACATAAACCGGGTGGTGAAGTGGAGCCATGATAATAAACTTCACTTCAACGTTTCCAAATGCTCAGTGATGACGTTTACCCGCGGGAAGTCCCCTGTGTACCACCAGTACAAAGTAGATAGTACTCCAATGCAGCGAGTGTCTCAGGTCCGAGATTTAGGGGTAAATGTCACACCAGACCTAAATTTTCGAAATCACATCGTGAAGATATGCAAAAGAGCGTTCAGAAACTTAGGTTTTGTACTTAGGCAATCACAGGGGTTTACAAACATAACAACACTCCGGGTACTATACGATGCCCTGGTCCGAAGCCACCTCGAACACAGTACGATAATATGGGCCCCCCATGAAGCGAAGTATAGTGTCATGTTGGAACGGGTTCAGAACAAGTTTACAAGATACTTATACTTCAAACTTTATGGGGTATACCCATTCTACCCTCTGATGTACCCTACTTTGTTCGTTTTGGGTATGGTAGGGTACAATCAGCTTCGGGTCCGAAGGGAATTTGCACTCGCTAAGTATGTGGTGAAGGTGTTGCGAGGGATGGAACACAACCCTGAGCTGCTGCGCTACCTGCAGCTGAGCGTGCCGGAGCGGTACGTGTGGCGGCGGCGGCGCCCGCGACTGTTGGCCTTCCCTGTAGCCAGGACCAACCTACTGGCGAAAACGCCACTTATTCGAACATTACATATCATAAACATAGTTCATGATACAGTGGACATATTTTCATGTTCATTGAGTGAATTCGCAAAAACTGCATTAAATATAATAACATACAAATCAGGATAGAAGATAGGATAAATTAAGCATATGTTAAAAATATAGTTTAAAGTTAAAGCCAGGTTTTTATATTATATAAGTGTTTTATTTTTAATAGATATGTAAGATTTTAGTATTTATATATTTTTTGTTAAATTTGTAAACAGTTTTACAATATAAATAGAATATGTTAGTAATAATTATAAGGATGCCTATAATATCGCATTAGGTTAAGATATCTGTAATGGTAGTATAAGCTTGCAAATAAATATAAAAATAACTTCTATTTCAGAAAAAAATTATTAAATCCTGTAGTCCACCGAACAAAGTCACGGGCACAGCTAGTGTCATGTGTCAACAGATGCTAGATAGCTAGCATTTGTTTTAAAATAGTATATAATTAAAACATATTAATTACTTACATATAATAACTTGTGTTTTTTGACCTCTGTATCAATAAACATGGGCTATTGATAGATAATATTGTTCTACCTACCTAGGCATAATAACTATCATGCCCCGGTCCAATATTTTACGATTCGTAATGTGTCAAAAATGACTATCCGTTTTTCTCCAACCGACTACGAGTCGTTAAAACCTTTCCATAATTTACTTTCCATTTCAGCTATCATCAGTCGTCGGTCGTTTTTAGCTTACGCCTCCTATAATGTATTACCTATATATTATATTATTTACGGATGTAATTAGAAGGGATTATTTTTCAAATAATCGAACCAAGCATTAGTGATCGTAATAGTGCCAACCATACAACACCTTTGTAAATTGCTTCTATTTAATTTGTTTAAAATATTGCATTTAAGAGTGCGGAACAATATATCCTTATTTTATTAGATTTATTTTACAATTGAAATTATGAAATAAATATTTTTAATACGCTACCTGGGGGGGTACTCTCGAAAACGAAACGAACAAACGAAAGGTTTCGTTTTTGAAGATTATTCAAAAGTTTGGGAATGAAGACGTGGTTTTTGATTTGCATAAATAATATTTTGTTTTTTGAAAACGCTTAATTTGCATTCGAAGTGATTTCTTTATGGTTATGAGGATTAAAAATTGCCATCCGTTGTCGGATCCGACATATTTCATTTATGAGAGTAGACCCCCTGGATTACCTGGTTCAGGCTGTTAGGTAAGTATTTCTTACTTGCAGTTAACATAATAAAATGTGCCGTCCTAAACTGACTGCAATTTACATTTACCTAAAATATCTGCTTCCCAACCACATTACATAGCGGATTTTCCCATTTCACTGAGCTTATTGGATTATTTATAACGTGCTTCCTCGCGTAAGGTTAATAGATATATCATCATATGAAAATCCAAGACTCCCCTACGCATGATTATCTAATAAATTTAATATCTAGGGCATAACGTCTGTTACAACCGAAACAGGATGGCGATCCAGTATACTAATTGGTTTCCTAGATAGACAAATAAACTAATAGAAACATTTCTCTTACATTCTTACACCTGTAGCCAGGCCATTATCACCACCATTTAGATCGGCATCGGTGATAACAGTTAGATGACTGTGAAACTGTTTTATTTATGTCTGTTTCTGAATTATAGTTGTACCAGAAATTAGAAATCAGTTCGACTGTGGGTGTCCTATTTTACAACTAATTAATACAAGTACAAGGCAAAAGAATAAATTTGAATTATTACAAGTCTATCTTTGCCTACCCATTCTAACGAGTATATATGCTAATCGCCAATTATTCACTTGTTTCTGACATAATTCTGACGTTCACCAAATTGTTGATGCATGTTATTGATCGGTAAATTGTGCTTGCAAGTTTAAGTAACTTATTCAATACCCATTAAATACAGGCACTATGCATTTTAATATAGTTTTATTAAACAAAAATAAACATTAAATAATAATAAACGTAAGAGGTTGGTAGCTTGACTTGCGCAAATGACATGATCTTATTTTTATTTGATCGGTCGCGGTCGATTTGTCGGGATTGTAACGCAATGATAGCGTGACG
Organism: Glyphodes pyloalis; assembly: GCA_037074685.1. Classification (NCBI taxonomy): domain Eukaryota; kingdom Metazoa; phylum Arthropoda; class Insecta; order Lepidoptera; family Crambidae; genus Glyphodes; species Glyphodes pyloalis. Next base: position 5,723,552 of record JAYKKO010000011.1, read on the forward strand.
TATTTCGCACCAGATAGCCCCCACCTCCGCTGCCTTCGCAGGCGAACCTTCTCTCGGCAGGCAGTGACACAGTGACCGTGTTTGCGGCCGAGGGCTCGGGCCATGCACTATCACCACCGGCTGTTGGTCCCGCTCGTGGTCACCGTCTGGCTCGTTAGCGCACGCGCCGCAATGTCGCCGCGCGCGCGCCGCTCTTTGCCCGATTTAAGTTTCGCCGAAACTGTTTACGTCAAGCTTTCGGATGCATGTAAGTAGTTTAATTGACCAGTTTTGCAAGAAATGTTAGACAGCTAGATACTACGACATATTTTTGATGTGAGATTTACTAAACCAAAATTATTAGTAACTGTAGCAGTATATTAATTTGTTCCAAGATTTTTGCACTGCTCATTATTCTTCACCGGTTCTTTTAATGAACGTGGTCTTGAGATTTAAAATATAACACATTTAATCAATACTTTAGCAACGAACTTTCTAACGTTTACAAAAGAGGTCCCCCTCTTTTTATCCTTCATTATTTACGGTTACTTATTGTATAGTGATTTTCAAAAACTTTTACCTTAAAAAAATCTTGCTAATAACTGCATTGTTTGTTTTTCAGGTAGAGCCATAATGGACCTCCGGTATAACTCCATGAACGATCAAACCGATCTGATAAAGACTATAAAAATAATTCACCTAGACGGAGAAAACATCAGGTACTTTCCGATCGATACGGCTTTTGTATCACTAACTCAACCTGCTGTATTTGACATTACAAAACAGACGAAAATAATAATACATGGATACAAAGATAACTCGCAGTCTCTAGTCCCACTGAACTTAGCACAAGCATACAATGAGAAGAAAATGTTTAACGTACTACTACTCGATTCGGAGGAAATGCTTAATAAGTGGTATATCTTATCAGTTCATAATGCTCGGTTAATCGGCAAGAGGTTGGCGAATTTATTAGCAAATTTAGAAAACTTCGGAGCCAGTGCTGATGACTTCCACCTGCTTGGCATCAGTCTTGGTGCACACATAGCTGGATGGGCAGGAAAGTACTTCCGTCAATACAAGAAACACAACTTGGGCCGCATAACAGGTCTGGATCCGGCCGGGCCTTGCTTTTCACACGCATATAGCGATCAAAGACTGGATAAAACGGATGCCAACTATGTGGATGTGGTACACTCAAACAGACTTATGCAAGGAGTTATAGAGCCTTTGGGTCATTCGGACTTTTACATCAATGGCGGCGGCCCGGTCCAGCCCGGATGTTTTACCCCCTCGTGCAGTCATTTACGAGCGGCTGAAGTGTACATAGAAAGCATAAAGAATCCAAAGTCATTTATCGGTGAGCGCTGTGAAAGTTGGGAGCAGTTTCTTAATAATTCATGTGGACAAGAAGATTATGCAGTATTGGGATACGGGTCATCAAGTGCGACACGAGGCCTTTACTACTTGCGGACTTCATGGAATGCTCCTTTTGGCCTCGGCATGAAAGGAGCGAAAAATGTCAGACGGAAAGGGGACCCATGGCTAGAAAGTCTAAATATGCCCTAGTTCATTATTAATTAGGTTGCTACCATATATTGTTGCCATAAACTGTTTATAAATTGGAAAAGTGTTAAATGTTTTGACATAAAAAAATGTTATTCAAAAGTGTTTTCTCAATATATCATCGCATCATTAGAAATTGGTAAGTACCCTCGATTAAATAGAAGTTGGAATGACAACATCCAAAACGACAATATGCAAAAATAATCCCAAGAATAGAATCCTATCGTTAGTTGTCTTTTTAAAATCAGAATAAAAGTATTTGTACAGAATTACTTAATTTAATTAATCATTTGTTAACATTTGTTGATTGATACTCGTAATTTCACTGTGTTGAAATCTCGAGATATTGCTTCAGATTTTCGCCACAAAGCGCAACGAATGCGAGGCATCATTGGTAGCGAGGCACCGTTAAATCTGCCGTTAATTAGTTAACTGGAAATATTGCTCTTATCTTTAGTTAATTTTTCCTCAATAGTTTTGTAAGGTTTAGGTGCTGTGCTGAAATAACCAAAGCAAAATATACATTGTAGACAATATTAAATTGTAGGTAGGTACGTAATTACCAGGTAGGTAAATAATTGATAAGATTTATTATATTAGTGTGTCCCCAATTTTATACACTTAAGATGAAAACATCTTAATCAAAAGATTATTCATAAAATTCACGAATTTTTCCTTTTCAACGCTTTGTTTACAATCTTGTTAAGTATATCATATACTGAGTTAATAATAATTTACCCTGATATCAAACACAATACATATCGCTTCAAAATAAGGACTCGGAAAAAAATTGTCTAGACTATCCTCATAATTAATTAACGGCAACTAAAATGCTTTTACCTATGTTATAAATACATTTCGTTAGTAAAATTTCCAATGAAAATACAGTAGTGCGGTCCTTAGAAGTACCAAAAAATAATTATCCCTACTAATCTCTACTAATATCCCTACTTAATATTATAAATGCGAAAGTAACTCTGTCTGTCTGCCTGTTACGCTTTCCCGCTTAAACCTCTCAACCGATTTTCATGAAATTTGGCATAGGTATACGTTGAACCTCAAGAACGGACATAGGCTACTTTTTGTTAGAAAGTAAGGGGGGGGGGGGGGGGTAATGCCACCTTTGAAAGTTTATATGGGAAAATGTTTATTTTTAAGTTAGAGATATGAAAGTTGGCACAAATATAGCTGTATTAAAATATAGACTACTTTTTGTTTCGAATATTAGGGGAGATAGGGGATAAAACCGACCATGAAAGGATGTAGTCCACGCGAACGAAGTCGCGGGCACAGCTGGTGTTTCAATAAATATTAATAGCTCATTGTTCTCAAGCTTTCATCAATCTTCAGCGAGTTATTTATAAAAATAAATACTTTGAATAAATAAGCGTGTGAAGTACTTTTTTGTTTGATATATAAAATAAATATATTGAAGTTATGAGTTCGCTTTTAGAATCACAATATGCCTAGTTTTTAAAACTCGAATATTAAAACGTATGATATTTAATGGTAAGTAAGGTAACATGATATACCAATGGACAAAACACAAGTAAATAGACTTTCCAACTAGTAATTATTACATACTTAAATTGATTTATCACTGCACAGCACATTCCATAAATTGTTTGTATGGACTAATACGCATTAATTTATTATTTTCAACAGTTATAAATATGTCTACCTCGTTCTTTCATTCACTTTAAATGGTAGCTTGACTGATGAATCATATCAGTTAATTTATTCATTTCGGTTACAAGTTACCTCAATTTAAGGTACAGATGGTTCGGAATCGAAAACTACCTAGAAGAATCCGGCAAGAAACTCTGTACTTATCCTCCGAATCAATACAATGTTTATAGGACTAGAGATCTTAAGAATACGGTGAGCGAGCGAGCCGTCAATCATGTCCATATATATTAATTATTTAAATATCCATCGAGTTTGTAGTTAAATTTTTTCACTTAAAATGATATTATTTCGACCTTAAATCTATACGGGGGCCAATTGTACATTGCGGTAACTTACTAAATATTTTTATTCTTTATACAAATTTTGAAATAGTGAGCTGTTGTTTATTAAGATTGGATACCGGACCGCTGCTAATATTATAAACGCAGTCTTGACTTATTATATTCTATTAATATTTTTTTCTCGTCCAACCACAGTGACCGAAGTTGATTCAAAGGGCAGGACTAATTTAAGATTTAAGATAAGTACTATAGCAGCACCAAGATCTGACCGCTCACCGGAACATCCGAAATTAAAGAGAGTGTACATTTTTATTTTAGTAAGCAGCAGCCATAATTTACTTTATAAAATATACCTACTCTTAGTTTAGTTCTGCGCTCGAGGTACGTACCTACGTACATACTATAAAAGGTATAAAGTTAATTAACAAATATTTATACATACCTAAATTCGGTCAGATGACATGATACTACTTCTATTTAATAGGCTTTGGTTAATAGAGATAAAATAGCAGAACCGGATCTAGGGGCCGGTTAAAAAATATGCATGTAAGTGCATGCTCACAAGAATTCAAAAGAGAGCCAATATATTTATAATTACCATTTCACCAACCCCAAATGCAGAATCTTTTCGAGGGAGTTTTTGAAGTCTATCTAATTTACCTAAGTAAGTAATTTTGGTGATCCTTTATACCCGTTTTTCTAGAGGCACAACTATATTTACCATGTTTTATTATTTATTGGCTTGGGAAGATAACATTGAAAAAGTCATCTTCCAAAGACGAGCACACAGAAATATCACGTACAAAACCCTGTGTAAGTTGTAATTATTTTTGTACTAAATGTCTAAACCATTTTATTTTTCCTTAGACCTAGAAACTACTGTGATTGTAGGTAATATGATTACTCTTACATCATACGATTATGGAGCTGTGACCGAAACGGTGGCGACATTTCCATTATGACTTCAAGCAACACCATAAAAAGTTATTAGACCGTTCAATTAAATTAAAATGTTGCGGAATCATAGTTAAACAAAACATGAATATTTTTTGAGGTTCCACAACGCAACAAAATACTAATTATCGTAGATCTTAATTGAAATTATATATCTAGCTAAGCTATACTCAAAATCCAAAGACTGCTATTAGGGATTAAAGTATTTATTCTGATCGGTCGTTTTGGTATACAGTCCCCTCGCACGCATTACTATTCCAAAAAACGAATGAGCGAGCATGAGCGGCAATGCTTATGCAAGTTGTGCTAGTGACAAAATAAGAGCCTACATGCGCTCCCAAGGCGAGATTACTGAGCGCGTATAAAACGCTGGTCCGGAACGGTAACGGAAAACCGTGGGGCCACAGCCGCTCAGAATACGCATTTCGTAAAGACATTGTTTCTTTGGATCTTTTATGTTATCTGTCCGTCCATGGTGAGTGTTCCGAACAACAGTTTTCCCTTATGCCGCCCTCCCCTTTCCTTTACAGAACCACAAGAGCCGGCCAGTATGGCGATGATAATGGATAGGATACTACGGTACCAAATCCGTTGTCAAAGCGATCAAACCAATGTTGTACTTGGTGCATTTGCTTGTAATTCAGGATGCCAGATTCGTAAAATACAATACCTCCTGAACTTGAGTAATTTATGAGTATCAGTTATGGTGGAGCAGACTGGCTTTTGTTAATTTTTCGTACATATTCTACTTTATCCTTTTTATAAGTATTTTCTAATTTTTATTTTCTTTACGTATATGATGTTGTTTCAACAAACTATCTGTAATCCCTTGTTTATTATTAATTTTTTTAAGTTTTCACCTATAAGTCTAAGTCAACGTTAAAGTCGATGCATACAAAGCATATGCATCGAATCTATGTTTAACTTAGACTTACAGGAAAAAACTAAAAATATTTTTCATATACAATATGTAGGTACAGATCGCAACTTCATTATTATGAAGTTGCGATCTGTAATTCTTTGTTGGACTCTCTTACCAAAAACTAATGGGCAACCGTTACATTATGGGTAAACACTCTTATCTAGGTGAGGGAACACCTTCACACAGAAAAGGTCTCCACCTACAATATATCCGTGTAACCTTTGAAAAGCTTTTATGAATAGAAGAATATGCTAAAATCCAGTTTACTTATATCATCGAAAACAAGGATTTAAAGGTTTGTTATCTACACTTACAAATCTATACCGTTTGGAACGATTTTTTGTACTGTATCGGTTTTATTAGGTCATTATTTTATAGAATGCTACATGACTCCTGAATAACAAGAGCAATTTTTATCTATAAAAAAAAACACACGGGCACAGCATTGATCTGATATAATAAACCAAGTAAGTACGTGGGTTAAGGACTTGTATTATTAAATTTCAGGATAAATGCTAACCATAATATATATTAAAACACATTTACACTCGGGAACAAATAAACACAACTGTTCATCACACGACTGTCTTCACCCACAGGTGAAGATCAATTCCACGACCCTTGGGTCCACATGGCAAAGCCAGAAGCGATAACTACGTGCCAGTCAATACCACTTCAAAGTAATTTATCTAATGTATGTAGTGATAGTGTTAATATTTCGAGCTCTTGGCTCGCCAGAGAACTCAAATTAAGCTTTGAATTAAGGCACTTACACGGTGGAGTGACGCGTCAGTTCGAAACGGAAGCGGCTTGTTTTGAGCTCAGCTAGTAGATCAAGTTTTGTGCCTCCATCCAAACGCCTAATTACCAACTCCGTGATCCAACCAGCGTAGTTAACATTTCCAGGCAGCATCAAATTACTTTACGTTTTGCATTATTTGCAAATGGCAGGTAGCCTCTGAAACCTTTGCAACAGTGATCTTAGTTATATTTATTTAAATGAATTAATATGTATTAAATTAATGACGTACCTTTAACAGTTGAATCTTAGGTTGCGTAGGTACCATAAGACAAGCAATAATCGGCCATGTTATTAATTTGTATTAATTAACTAATATTCAACATAAAAACCAACTTCTCCTCGATTTCTCTAAGATACCATCAACAGGTCCTGGTTTTCTTCTTTCCAATAAAAACGAATCATCAAAATCGGTTGATAAATAATGAAGTTAAGACATATAATAAAAACAGTTAAATTGAGGATCCTCCTCCTTTTTTATAGTGTCTAGATTCATCCAGTATTAAGGCAACGACTGCGGGGCAATGTTGATTCCGTTAGATCAGCCAGCCCTGCTCCCGCCTCGACCAACATAGGGGGGAGAGACGATGCCGTATAGCGTTTGTTCTGCCGGTGGTGTCGTGGTAGTTATGGTTGAGCCGAGTTTCCCACAACAGAACCCTATTGAGGATGCGATGTATTTCCCCACGTTAAAAAAAATGTTTAGGCACCGATGTACACGGCTCATTTTCCCGGTCGAATAGGGTTCTTGTATGACAATGATGTCACTCAGTCGAAAATCCATCAGTCAGCTAGTCACCTTCCTGACAGTTTTTCGCACACTGTTCACCAAATAAATATATAGCCTTAAATGTTTAAATCGCAATAATTGCTCACTTTAAGTGACTTTGTAAAACAATTTTATGACTACAAAGAACGGCAAACAACAGTTACCTACTTACCACCCACGTTAAACAATCTAGTCGTAAATACAGACGTAAAGGAAAAGAAATAAATAGTATTTAATTTAGTGTTCAAGATTAAGTTCCACCGGAAACACCAGACTCGCGAGAATACTCGGAAATTTTCCAATTTTTATGAACAGAAAGAAATAAACTTCTTAAAGCTGAACTGTATAGTATTGGAAAGTGATTAAATTGTTCAGTAACAGTTAATTCTTATCGCTATACCTTTTGACTGGTCATTGGCATGGGTTTTACAATCACAAATCAGGTAACACATTTCACAATAAATAAAAGTTGCAGATCACCATAGTCAACATTAGGGCAAACCAAACATACTTAGTTTACATACATACTTGATTTCATTTGGGACTTAAAACAAAATATTTATTTTATATACGTATGTAGCTAACGAGTTTTATTACTAATATTCATGACCATATTTTTTGCTTTCAACTTTGAACTACATTATGATGTTTTAATCGTGACTTAAGTAGATAGAACGAAAACAATACCTATTGATTTGATTTATCGCATGAATGAGGTCTAGTAGGTACAATTTCAAATACACACACAATAAAATTTCTGGTGCGATTTTCAACAAACGTACCGTACAACAATGAACCTAGATTTCTTCTGGCGTAATTGACTCCAGTCATTGCATTGTCTGGCCTTAATGGAGGAAGTGCATAATATTGTGTCAGATAATTGCATAACTCTAATGTAGGCAGTTTACACTTTGGATAAATATATACTGCGTCCAAATGTGTAGGCGGTTTTATATACTTCTAGGTGCCTTTTACTGACTGGTACAATGGTAAAATTACTAGCGTAAGGATTCTAGGTTTGGATGGATGGGGCCAAATACAAATCTGAAGAACATTTCGTTTGTTCTTGAATTTTAACAAATCAATGAATGACCTATGAGCGTAGATTCTTTTTCCATTTCTAACACAAGTGATTGAGCTAGTTTGGGATCCGATCGACGAAGGGGTGATGTTCGATTAGTATTTTTTTTTATTTCAAGGTCACCCCCATTAAATGTTATCCATCCCATCTCATGATATCCACTGTAATTTACGTAATATGGTAAAAAGTCATCTCAATTTAAATAACTTTAGTATACAGCTTGATTTTAAGCAAGTAGAATTCAAAGCGTCAGCGTCGTTTGAATCTAACATATGTGTCCTGGTAGGCAATTTGCCCTTAGAAATCTATTTGCAAAATTAAGCATTTCCTGTGAAGGATACTCTAATTGAGGAGACCTCTGGACCGATCCGCGTCAACATCGCAACTTGGTTCCCGTCGGCCGCCGGGTTTGTTTGAAGTTTCCTCGCTTGCAAACCTGTCCTTAACGAGGGTGACATTTGAACAACTACCTTATAACTCAGCACTGCTCATAAACACAAACATACCACTAGTGTTGCGATTCAAACCTTTCTTGTATATCGACGTATTATAAAATGCTATAACCCGCTACTCTCTCGCTCCCTGTATAATAGTTCAGTCTCTTCTTGGTACAAAATATACCCACCACGACGCGATTCGCGCCCCGCGCGGCAGTGCAGCATTGCCAGGTTGCGGAAGACAGGGAGGCCGGCAACAACACACTCAGGTCCTCTTCCTCCGCAATCCACTATTCGTACGGCCCAGCTATGCCCCTGCGGGCTTGCCGCTCGCCGCGGCGGCCCAGCTTAGAATCCATCTTCGCTTCACCCAGTGTGGTTGAGGCTGAGTGGCAAGGTCAGCCTCAATGTACCGGGGTGGTATAACATATTTAGTTTAGTTAAGATATTACTACTGCTCAAAAAAGCAGCCACAGTCATTTTAACATGACTTACATACAAAGTATTTTGCTAATAGTTATTTCTATAGAGGTAACCATGTGGCAACAAGTATTTGAAGGCCAATAAAACCATCAACTTCTAGAAGGAATTTCTAAAGAATGTATATTTTGTGTTTAGTGTCATCGAGTCGAGTAAGGTCACTATTTAAACAGAACAAAGTGTTTGAAATAGTGCATTAGAGAAGAGACTCGACCACGCAAATAAATTGAGGTAGTATATTGGGCCAAAAATTTGAACACAATAATCTAGCTATATTTTTAAGGTAAATCGATATAATGAGAGAATCTAAAGTAATAAAGGTCAATTTTTTGTATTATATGAGTGCATTTTAATTTTACATTAACATAAACAAAGGGCTATTTTTCCAATACAATGACCTAATGATATTTCATTGTCAATAAATTGTTCTAAAATTGAGTATACATTGTCATATAAATAGTTTCAATCATATTTCAAAACTAGCTGTGCCCGCGACTTCGTTTACGTTAACTACAAACTCTCATGTTCGGTTTTACCCTTATCTACCCTAATATTAAAAACAAAAAGTAGTCTATATTGTAATCCAAGTTTTGAGCAATATTTGTGCCAAATTTCATATATCTAACTTAAAAAATTTCGGCCAACACCGCGTATCGTGCGCTCATTTGTCAACGCGTAACTATTCAAATCGACATATTTTAGATAATTCTCACAAAATCTTTATAAAATGTAGCCTATGTGTTATTCTGATGTATGCGCTATAATATTGTAAAGTTTCATTTAAATCCATCCAATAGTTTTTGAATGAAAAAGTATCAACCATCCATCCATCCACTCATATAATAAAAAAAATTAACTTTTATTACTTTAGATTCTCTCATTATATCGATTTACCTTAAAAATATAGCTAGATTATTGTGCTCAAATTTTTGGCCGAATATACTACCTCAATTTATTTGCGTGGTCGAGTCGGTCAAATATCCAGTAGCATTGGCCGAAAAGCCTACACTGAAATTCGAAAAGGGGAAACTCGGACACAGATGAGTTTTATTGTGGCCGAATAACCTCCCAAGCCAAAATATGGCTCAACAGTGTGAGTAGGTACATATCGCGCGACGAGAAGTATCGTCGTGTAAGCATTGCGTAAAAAGTATCGATATGTCATTACAATGCGACTAGCGCGACCGTTCACGTGTGCTCGGTACGCGTACAAATAACAATATTAGTTGTTATTTACGCCTACGTGCGCCTGCCACCTCGCCTGCGAACAAAGCCTCGTTGCAATATACCAAACTAAGCACCTTGCGCTCCGTTATTTAATAACAAACAAAATAAAGCCGTCCAACTTCTTTGAACTACAATTTAACAACCTCCGAGATGAGTTCCTGTTTAGAATTAAGCTTTGATTTCAACATCATCCTGAATAAAATTTCATTATTTTAGAATTATAAGGCCTTTAGGGAAGGTTATTTATTTCTGTTTTTAATATAGCTCATCTTCAAAATTAATTGCTTACCGCTTTCATCACACGGCCGAGTTTTCCATTCCCGCTATTATCAGGTAAGCATCACATGTGTCGTAATATAGGTAACGCCATTTTCAATTTAAACCTCCAGGGCTATTAATTTTACCTACTCTTATACTGAAATACCCTCTCCAATCAGAATTTAAAAGCAATACCACACAAATCAGATATGCTTGTAATCCTATAATGAGATTGATTAAAACATGAATTTAATCGGTTCCGCATGTTGTCTCTTTTCATCTACTTACATACATAGATAAGTCATTATTTGAAAAAACACACACACTTCGTAACATTATTTCTTACTTTAAAATAGTATTAAGAGGACTACCTACTAGTTGGTGAAAATCTAATGCTGACTAAGTTAGACATGGAGTATGAAGTTTCCTCGTATGAGTATATGTAGGTAGGTAACAGCGAAAGTAGCTCATTGGAACTTACCCTACGGAAGTTAAGCTACTTACTCTTTCGTAAATGCGATGGTTGTTCAGAACTCGATCCAATTCTACACAAAATAGATTCCTTGCTCCTGCCCCCAGAGATACCAAGCCGCAAGCTAGTAGCGTTCTCCTGAAGCTATTCAATTCTAGTTTTAGTAGGTAGGTATATTCTAGATATCTGCTTGAAATATCAAAGCCATGCAACTTTTTATTTGACTTTTGACCTTTACGAACAAACGTTTTTATCGTCGTGTGGCAGCCCACGCATATATTCGCTTGGTTTTAAATCGTAATTTATATGGCGTTTTCATTGTTACTTAAGTGGAATCCATCATGAATTAATCTTCCTCGATGCCCATCCAAACGTGTTTTTCAAGAAGCAAAAAACGAATAAGAAATTTTTATGTTTGCTGACTTCTTATGAAAAAAATCAGACTTGATGTTTAGCGAACGTTCTCTCACTTATTACGTACCCTATTTACCTAAACCATTTGAATGAATGTTTGCATCTAATAGTGGCCCTGAATTGATTTTGATGAACTTTAAACAAGCTTCATGAACAAGTAAAAATTTCGTTAAAGAACACGGAAAAGGGCCAAATTGAGTTTCGGATGCGCCATACCAACAATTAGGAAGTTTGCTCGCGTCGCTGGACGGAATTGAATGGTTCAGATCCAATGTTGCAAAGTCTCAATTTTTTCCCCGTAAATTTATTTCAAAAACCCGTAAAACTAAAAAAGTTAAAATTACACGTGGATGGAAGTCTACCGTGGTGAGTTTTCTTCTATACAACAAACGTGATTTAGCCGTTTTTTGCTCGATATTAAATAACAACAACAGGTAGACTTCAAATATTTCCCGAATATTTTGTTGTATATTTCCTTAAACAATAAACAATTGTGTCTAATGTTTAATAGATAATGGTATGGAAACCTTCGTGCGTGAGTCCGTCTCGCACTTAGTTTTTCAAATTTAAACTATTGTTAATTAAAGCTAATCTTATTTTCAAAAATGAAAAATGAATAGATATCATTGTACTTTATAATAATATAAAGACACATTAGACAAAATATATTTAATTAATTTCAGAAATTATAATATATTCTATTATATTTTAATAAAATTTAAATGATAAAGTCAAAGTCAATCTTTTTTATTCACATAGATTACATTAGTAATACTTATGAATAGTCTTTATATAAAGCAAATGAAGCTACCTCCGGTTCGGATAAGTTAGCACAATATTGAATCTTAGGTAGATTCAATGACCAAACATTTTTTTAATAATTTTTAAAAGTTAAATTAGTTCCGTAATTCAGGAAACAATGTACGCTATGACTGGACGGTGAAAGCTTTATGACCATGGCTGCACATCAAAGTACGCCAGTAAACGATTAAATTCTGTGCATGACGGGCGATCGACTGCGCACGTAATCAGCCGCATCGCCGGACGCTCAAAGAGCGTGGGTTTACTCTCCGGAAGGCAAACGTCCTACTCTGAATATACAAAATGTGGAGGAAAACTTGTCGAAAACAATGGGTTCAGTAGCGAACTAACTCTGTCAGAGACCTGCGGCAAAGGCACAAAATAATGTAATGATGGGGAGTACCTACATACATGCGCTTGAAGCGTCATAATAATATGTTGATCACGATCAAATAAATTCTGCAAGCATGCGCTACTATGGGACACTCTCATGGTATAGACCAGATATTCCCTATTGTAAAAAAACATTTATAAATTTTTTTTTACAAATACCTTACCTAACTTCATCGTCATCAGATATCTAAGTAATAATGCATGTCGTCATACATATATCTATATAACTACTGTATATGGAATCCTTTAACTAACTACTATAGGAAATTGGTTATTTGGGGCATAGTCTGACATATCTTGATCCGCACACATGAGTAGGTATCACTATATATAATTATTTCAAGAAAATAACATACATGGTCCTCAAAGGGTTCGATGTTACGATTCCGTGTGTTTTATTAGCCCCCAGCCTAGTCAATTAGAGTGAAGGTGAAGTAACATGAACCGTGGGCCAATTATTTTTTCAAAGATATCAAAAGAGTATATGAATGACAAAAAAGTGTGGAATCTGTTAGCTTTCAAGAATAGTTTTAAAATCAAATTTAGGGCTTATCTCTTGGAAGTTCAAATGATATGAGCCTTGAATTTGATAAACATTAAGTTACTTTTAATCCTTTCTTTTATTTATTTTTATTTCATTATTATTTTATTTTTGTATGTCCTCTTGCACTTTGCACGTATTTGCTGATCTTTGTTGATTATTATCAACCCGCATTTGGTGAATGAGGGTATACAACTCTTGATTGTGGCGGTGTCGAATTATTGCCTGTAGTGTGGCTTGATTGGTTTGCTCGAGTAGATTATTTGCTGTTTCCTAGCACGCTTTACTTATGCAAGATGGTGTGTAAATGATACCATTTATCTAATTATTGTTTTACACTTTTAATGGCGCCTACATCTCCGTCATCATCAGGCGACCACTGAAAACCAGCGTCGTGGTGCCATGCAGTGGTATCACGGCATAATGCTGAGATGGTTGCCTTTTTGGCACACTATTAGGGTAAGCAGAATTAGATGTAAGCTGTAACCTGTTTAGTTTACTTTGTAGCTCTAAAATAATTCCTTGTAACATTGTTTTTTTTTTATATCGTTTTTTGTGTGCTGAATAAATACTTTCACTTTCACTAAGAAAAAACGGAATAAATTAAATTGAAATTGAATTGTAATTGAACACTAACCACTTTGCTCGTCTGCACTTACGCTTTTCATATTGTTCTGAAAAGGTTTTTTCCCGTTTTCTCAATTAATGTCATGTAGACCTAAATGTATATACGTATAATGAATGATGCAAATATAACATTGCACTTCAAGTCCTAAAGTTTATAATTAATCTATTATATAAAAATGAATCGCAAAATGTGTTGGTAAGCGCATAACTCGACAACGCTTGGACCAATTTTGACAATTCTTTTTTTAAAATGTTCGTTGAAGTCAAAGGATGGTTTTTACGGCGAGACAAATTTGAATAATTGCCGGGAAAACTCTAAAGACAGCCCTTTTTCCAGTACAAACGTTTTCTAACTAAAATTTAGAGTCAAGCCACATTGCAAATCTTTTTGACAGAACGAGGTCTGGCGGGTCTGCTAGTAATAAATAAATATTGGACAACATCACATACATTGCTCTGATTCTATGGTAAGTAGCTAAAGCACTTATATTACAGAAATCAGAAACAACGACGGTACCACAACGCCCAGACCCGAGACAATATAGAAAAGTTCGTTTTCCATATTGACCCGACCGGGGATACACCCGGAACCTCAGAGATGGCGCGACGCCAAAGTCCGGCACGCTAGCCTCTCGGCTACGGAGGTCGTCAAATAATTTATAATGTTTTATTATATATTTTTTTACTTAATTGATTATATATTATTCATGAGTGTTACTGATGAAACCTATATGAACAAGAAAATTGTGACTATTGACTTTTGACTGTCTGTAACTCTAACTATGTAGAATAGCACCAGGTATTGTGCGTAAAATATATGTTACCATATACAAAAAACCTTTTTGTTCGGTCTTTAAACATACATCCAGTAAATTACAAACTACTTTTGACTTTTAAATGTCACATTAAATTTATCTCGCATTACAGGACATAGTGTGTAGTTAAGAGTCGTAAAAGTCGGGCGTGCAATTAAATCAATCATTCTAATAGCATGTGTAATCAGTAGCATCGGTGACAACATCGTCCGATCACGATCAAAAAGCGTTCTTCAATTGTATAGGTATTGCTCTCTTGAGCATTTATTAAGATTTCAATTCAACAACAAAGTCATTTCACTTTATAACACAAGGTTCTACTCGTCTTTCATTGAAGAAACACTGTAGAATATAGTGTAGAATTACATATCTAACAAGTTAAATAATAAACGTTACTGTAAAATTTTAAGCCGGCAAACAATAGCAAATATGTATAGGAAACTTTGAAACTCAGAATGAAGTATTGTACAATAAGTAGGAGTAACGCGTCATCACTCTTATCCATCGATCGATTAAACAATTATTTTAATTTTGTACACCTAACATGTTTTATTCAGATTTTAAAAACAAAAACGTGTTGTATTTGCAAACACTCTGTACAGTCGTCACTTTATTAAGACTTTTGGAAGTACATAAGTAGGTAAACTTATCTATCCAAATCAAGTTCATGTCATAATTTGACGACCTCGTTGGCGCAGTGGCGAAGGTAGGCGGCCAAAGCGCGAAAGGTCCCGGGTTCGATTCCCGGTCGGGTCAATTTGGAAAACGAACTTTTCTAAATTGACTTGAGTCTGGGTGTGCTGGGATAACGTCCCCCGTTAGTATCCGTCGTCTGGTACTCATAGTACAAGGGAAAACCTTAGTTTGAGACCAGGTGATTTGTGTGATTGCTTGGCGCATTTATTATTATTTATAATCTGCAAATCAGCATTAGACCGGCAAAAAGTTTGCCATGCTGTAACAGTTATACATAGAAAATAATAGGTCTACAGTACATAATATAAAAGTGTACAAATATAAATACTAAGATTAACACAGATAAATAAGAATGGCAAGAGTCGTGATGATTAAATCTCAATTTTCCGACTTTGAGATTCGTAGCTTAAATTCAGTATCAAGAAATCCTTGCTACTGTTGCAATAAGTTGATTACATCGTACATCTCCTACTATAAAGCAGACATCTCTTACTATATCCCATAAAAAAAATCAGGTTTGTGCAAAAATTAAAATGTGCCAAACCTACTTAGATTGTTAGAATATTCCAAGAAATTAAAAGACTAGTTTTAGTACATATGTAGTTACAGGAAGACAAGATTTACACGTACTGAATCACCTTCAAATGGATGTAACAATATATCTTCCACAGATCTTATTCTAAAAGTTTTTCGTAACACGTAGATTTATGATTTTCTGTTGTTGACCTATTATTATGAACAGATTTAGAAATCTATAAATAATTATATGTCACCGTACTACAAACTACAAATAAAACGAGGTCAAAGACGTGTGATCGTATTCATATAATAATTCGGCTTAGGTGTATGGTGAATTAATAAAAATCGCTTTCTGAATATGCCGATAGCATGAATACGAGTAATATTAAAAATGTAGTAATGTATTCAATAACGCCCGATGTTTATTCCGTGTTACGGAAATGCAAATAGTGTAAAATATGCAAAATGTCCTGGAATCGCATTAAATCATGGATTCAACAATTTTATAACAGCGTTCATTTTATCAACCTTCATGAAAAAGCATCAAAGTGTTATTTTATATGTGCATGACACAATGTTAGAGGTAAGTACAATTTAATTTTCAAGGTTCTATATATTTCACAGATTGTTTTGAAGATAAATGTAACATGGTATAGACCCAAACGTCCTTATGGTAAAACAAACTAGAAATGATTTATGTGAGTTGTTTATTTATAATTTAAAATTTTCCAAAAATATCTTCGTATGGGTAAGATACATCGGTAAACTTATCGAAAATGTAGTGATGATGACAAAAGCTGAATATTATTTTAAGTGGTACCAATAGGTGACTAAAAATGTATGTAAAATAAAATAAATAAAATAAAATAAAAATAAAAAGAAATAAAATAAAATAAAAAGAGTTTATTTCAGACAAGTTACGCCCATATAACATTCATGCATAATTATTAAGAAAAAATTAAATTTTAATATTACAATGGGTGACCATCACGTGAGAGGATAAATCCCCGTAGTCGTTACCCTTTGCAAAATACATCTCCACAGGGGCGAAGTGAACCTATCCGCCAATGTCCTCAGGATGCCGTTGGGACTGTTTCTCACTCTATTGATCAGGGACGTAGTTTTTTTGCGGATAATGGCCTCGAATCCATCAGTTTGGTATTCCGCAAACATCCCTGAAGCACTACAAAAACGAGGCAGACCCAACATCATCCTAAAGACATTATTGTATTGGATTTTTAGGGTCTCCAGCGATTTTTTGGTATGCCTGACCCACAGATTTCCCGTGTATATGCTTTGACAGTAGGCTTTAAACAGCATCACTTTGACATCATCAGTGCAACGAGAGAATCTGCGCGCCAACATGTTACCTCTGACCACTAGAGCCCTTCGCTCCCGTTCAATATCATCATCGTCTTTGAGGCTACTCGTTAAGATATGCCCTAGATATTTAAAACTCATTACACGTTTTATGTTCAAGCCATTAAGGGTAATATTTGTACTGTTATCTGAGCATTTAGCAGCAGCCCCAAAGACCATGTATTCTGTTTTCTTTACGTTGTACATTAGCCCGTGCCTGGCAGCATACAACTCACAGACTTTTAACATGTCTTGCAGACCACCCACCGTGGGGCTGAGCAGCACCATGTCGTCCGCGTAGCTTAAATTATTCACGCTAATGCCATCCAAACGACAGCCGACCCGCATGCTGCACAGCTCCACGATGAGATCATTTACATATATATTAAAGAGCCTGGGTGAGGACAACCCGCCCTGCCTCACCCCACACTCCAGCACATATGGATCCGACACAGAATCGGCCCATCTCACCTGGTTTGTTTGGTTTGCATACCAAAATTTCAAAATATTCAATACCACCTCCGGTACACCCCTGCTCCCCAGCTTCATCCAAAGGACGTCATAAGACACCAAGTCAAATGCCCTGGAGAGATCCAGGAAGCAGGCATACACCGGCGTCCCTCTATCAGTATAGTATTGGACAGTATGCTTAAGACTTACTATGGCGCTTTCAGTTGAAAGTCCGGGTCGAAACCCGAACTGCGCATCATGTATGTTTGAGTATTTGTCCAGTTCAGAATTAAGCACACTATCCAACACTTTGGCAATTGTTGTTGCCAATGATATAGGCCGATAGTTCCTCCTATCCGAAACGTCACCTGTCTTATCCTTGACAATTGGTACGACGGTGGTTTTCATTAACTCCTGCGGTAAATAAGAGTGACTCATACACATTGTCAAGAACATAGCCAATACCCGCGGCAGGTGCACCCCAGCATACCTCAAGTGTTCCACACTAATCCCATCATGACCGGGAGACTTGCCGCCGCTCATGTTTTTGAGCACTTTCCTTATTTGAGATGCCGTTATGTTGCATAACGGCGATTTATCTCCTTGCTTAGCGGACTCAAAACTATAGGCGGATAGCGAAGGACCCAGAGGAGAACCTACCGAAAAATGATCCTTAAAAGCATTAGCAATCTGTACAGGGTCACTTTCCCCTTCCACACTCACAGGGAGGCCAGGCCTAACATCGCACTTCTTCGTGGCTTTCCAAAAACTTCTAAAATTTTTCGTTGATCGGTGTTTTGCTAGAACGTCCATTTTAAGCTGGTCTTGGTTTCGTTGACACCATTTCAAACGACTTTTGAAGACTTTTCTTGATGCATTCATGTCATCATAGATTTTTCCAGATGAGGGACGATTGTATAATATCCTATATCGCGACGTCATTTCTTCGAACAGTTTTTCCGAAATATGTATGTCATTATATTTTATATCCCCGTGTTCATGAAATTTCTGAATCATCAGTTTTTTCGCTGAACTTGGATACCTATGCTGTACCATCATGTCCATCATCAATTGTATTTGTTGAAGCAGAAAAACCGTTTCCATTGTATTTTGAAAATCTAATTGACGGAATAAACGGAATTATTGATTTTATTACCGAGTACCCTTACTTAAATGTTTAATTCTTAAGTTTTGATCAAAATACCTACAACTTAATCTTAATTACCTTGGGTCATGGGAGGGAATGTCTTATTCGGATATGGAGTTTGGGACATATTTGGCCATTTATTTAAGTTCTGGATTTTAGTTATGAAAAAATGCTATAAACACGTTTACCAAAAATTACAGTTCATCAATAAGATAAATTTTACTAATAGGTATTAGTAATAAACGTATGTATTAGTAATACGTTAAGAACAGGTATTACATATAATTTTCTATTATCATCACATTATTTGACACACAAAATACATATTAGTTAAATATAAATAGCGCTTCGGCAAATAGGTGTAAGTATAATTGATCATATTCATCATTTGAAATGGGTCTGCAACATTAAGCACGTATAGTTCGCAGCATTTTGCTTGCTGACCTGTAAGTACTTTAAATTTCACGTACAACCAAATAAAAATCAACACTTCTAGCTACTGAACTATAAAACGCCGACGACATAGAGCTCGAAATATTGTCCGAACACAAAGGTCATGTAGTCAGGTCTATTATAATACCTTTCTTACCCCTTTACCCCCTTTACCCCCAGTCCACATTTGGTCAATCCATGTAAAAATATAAACACTTAAGGCTCGTTCACGTGTCAATGGTTATCAATAAACAAACTCCTAGTCGCAGGTGTTTGTACTAATAACATACAGCGTAAAAATACAGCTGATGAAATCCCGAATGAAATTAAATGTCGCCCCAGTTGCGGACAGTAAATAAGGGGGCGATTTCTCAAGAGGGCGGTTATAGCAGTAGTTGGAACTTAATCGCAACTCAGGAGAAAGTCAGGAACATTAAGCGGAGTTTTGTTGTGCCGCAACCTCGCAGCGACGCTCGCGTAAATATCACCACCGCTCTCTGCACGACTTTGTTTTATTCAGATAAATATGTAAGCCTTCCGAAAATGCTGGCTATTTGGCCTTCATTATTCATAGCCATAATAAACATTTTATTTCCAGAACGTTAATGAAGGTTGTGCTCGTAGGCACCGCCGTCATAGGGCGGGTATGAATGAACCTAAAGCCATTTTAGGTGGTGTACCGCTCTGTACAATTTAGCCCGGTTTACCCTCCCATGCAGAATGGCTGTGCAAATGTTTACCGGCTTCAAAGATAAGGTACAGATTTTTTAAAACTAGACTCTCAATAGCGTTTTGCGTCCCATAGAGCAATGTTTTTATCAAATATGATTATAATACATCTTACCTGGTACCGGGGCATACATTAGCTATCGTTGTCTATTGATATTATTATATACCCGTATTTATATTATTGTAAGATGAACAAAAATCTAACTTTAACTCAGTGTAGATCCTTAAAATAAGGAGTTGATTGGTTTCCTTTTGTGTTTATGTCTATATTTTCTCAAATGTGTACACACATATATATTGAATTGTATATGTATTTATTTTGAACACATCCAATATCTTTTAAATACTAATTAATACAGTACGAAATTTAGCGATATCCATGTCCTGAAAATCTCAAATATCGCTATGTTGAAAAACAGTTAAATATATTCTGACCTTTTCACGCAATCCCGAACCATATCCGATTTACAATCGTAACCAATTCTACAGAGTGGTCTATAGGTAACCTACATAGACGGACCGAGTGCAATCTCGATACTGTTCGCGAGGCCGGTGATGAGTGCACAGAGATGAAAATTATTTTGGTAGGTCGGCGCCTGGCAGCGGTTCAACCAGTCCGCGGATCAGTTGCGCCCGTGTCGGCCCGCTTCGATCCGCGGCGCGACGCCGCCCGCCGTCTCTCGCTCGACACACTTTTTTCCAACACTTGAAATGTAACTATTGCGAAATTTTGACACTAAAAAATCACACGTTCATTTAAAACACTCGTCTAATGTCTATTCAGACGTCTTGCGCTTACATAACACTTAGCGTAGGTCGATCCCCTTTTAGGTGGAACGTTTCCAGAGAAACGTAAGAAGCACTTAGATGAGAAAAATAGAGCATCTCATTTGGTCAACATAATCAAAATGGTATGCGCTATTTCTGAAGTACCCAATGGTTGCAGACCGTTGCAGAGTAGAGAAATTTCTTTGCTCTAATAACAAATTCTTGTTAGTGCTTTAGGTACCGAGGTATCGATTCCCATTGACAAAACTTTATTTATATTTTTGTGGACGTAAACATCGTCCTCAGCCCAACTACCAACAAAAAACACAGATACCTACATCCATTCAATAACACAGACAATATTTCAAAGTATGAAACTCGAAGTTGTATCGAACACTCTCGAACTTTGATCAAACGTTATTCCTTTATACGTCACCAGAATGATTAAGTGTGTATCGTTTGATGCAGGAAAAGGGAAGGCTCGGAGCGGTGACCGCGCGGAGCGGCGCAGCAACAGGCAGTTGATTAAATCGCTCGCATGATATTGTGCTTGCAGAATACCAAACCGTTTCACCTCCACTACAGTAAATATAAGTAACGACTCAAGCTCGATAACGTGATTTGTTCTCTTTACGATGATGATTAATAATGAGTAACTCTCTTTTTCCTTGTCTTAGAAATCGGAAATTTCGAAGCAAACGTGGTGTTAATATATATATTTTTGGCTTTCTTTCACGTGGTTTAGTTGGTTTTAGAAAATGTTGTTTTTAATTTAAATAACTGCTGAGAGTAAGAGTGGCTGCACATGCTCGAGTATAAAGATCATTTGTTAAATTGTATATACCAATTAATAAACATATAGTATGTCTATTATATTTAATATGAAAATGTTATTAAAAGTTTAAGAATAAAAAATTTTCACTCATTTAATACACATTTAATCAAGAAATTGCAGATGGGTGGTCAAGTTACAACAACACAGCCTTTATTTTTAACCATCGCAAATACACTTTCCACTGCGTTTAATTACCACAGCTTTTTTGAACATTTATAATCTTATAAAAAAGAAAATCAAACTTTGTAAGCAAGAAATCAATAAATACAACTTTTTGATTTGTACTGCCTGTACGGGCACCGTATGTGTGACCAACTAACTATGAGTGAAAATACAAACGACTAACGAATTTAATGCCATAGGTAAGATTGTATATATACCTGATGTTTAAACGAATGATGTTATAGTAAGACTGTGCTCAAAGTTTATCAGGTCCCATACTAAAACGATAGGGACAGCCCTGGCGTTTTATTATAGGAAACTTATTGCAGAATGGGTACCTCTATGTTGCTACAAGCTATAGATGGATGGGGCTTCTTAGCCCACAGTGCAAATATGTGATCACAGCATTGAAATCAGGTATACAGATGCTGTTTGATTTTGTGTTTGTATTCCGTTAACAACATAAATTGTTGACGGAATGGCTTTACAAAGTAACACTTAGGTAAAAATCGCCGACACAACATTTTGGCTGTGCCGCTTCTTTTTATATCCCTCATTATGTAGAAATAGAAACACAGACAGGTAGAAAATTTATTTGAAATTATTTATCTAACAAAACAACGTTAGATTGCTTACATTACATTTATATTTCCAATCAAGAGAATCTATTAATAAATATGTAGTTAATACGCGTATTTCTAGGTAAATGTTAAAATGGAACACCTACGACCTACGTACAATTACGAACAAACAAGCCTTCTCGCTTGTTATGACAAGGTGTTGTGTATATACCAAATACTTATATCCTGAAAAGGAACTTCAATCATGAGAGATTAGATAAACCTACATGACATCCACATCAAATTTACTATCATAATTTTCAAAATTGACATTCAATATCCTTAGTTACTGGTATTGGATATAATTTATTTGATAGGCATACATATGTTTCATGTCATAATTAGAGATTAATTATAGTAAAAAAATTAAAAAAATATTCCCACAGCGGCATCGTATCAAATAAAATAAAATGTGGCACCCGTAACTTGATACTTTATGAACTACGTGAATGTGGTATGTAAATCGCAATCTAACTGCCACATAACGATGTATCTGAATTGCAAATGCAAATTAAGCCGGCGTGTGCAGCGGGTGGCGGCTCGTTGCCTTACAACTAAAATCAATGGGCGCTTGAATAAATCCGCAATGGCCGCTCAAATTATAGGATCCAGTAGTAGAGATGACCAATGCTATATCAGTGTGCAAGAAACACTCAAACAATTAGATTATAATCGCTCGAGAATAACATACGTGGTACACACCACGTATGTTATTCTCGAAACACGGACACCCGTGAGTAATACCTGAACTTCTGTTTTTTTACATTTTAGGGGCAAACGGTCCATCTGTCGGAAAAAAATTATTATAACATGTAAACCGCCGCAGCTTTGCCCACGCACTCTCCTGGTGAACATCCAACATTTTTTCTTACCAACGATTCTCCTGACTAAAACGAATTATCCAATTTGGAAATTAAGGTATAGTCAGCAGCTTTACTTTGTAACAACTCAATACCTTGTCACATTCAGTGAATTGTCTATTTGACTGACTTCACCACGCGGGGTCTTAATATTACAAGGTACTGAGGTATATGCCAACTAATGATGCAGACTGTATATACATTTCCGCGAATCATTTTTATTTATATAAATTACAATATAAATTAGAACAGAAACATATGAATGTGCTACACATCATTTATAATTATAAAGTGTAATTAAACTTATTCTTGTTTATACGTATTTAACTCTACCATTTTACCCGAAAAGGATCAACTGGCCTATATTTTACACATCTTAGTTAAATGATAACTAGTTTCTGAGGTAAACATTTAGCTAACATTATATTTGATTTTCTGACTATGTTATCATCAAACCTGAAGAAAATCTTACATCTCCGCCACTTTACGATGTCATAATTTACGTGTCAGTATTTTCAGAATACTAATACTTACATTGTAACGTCGTCACACATCAAACAGAAGAATATCAATAAATTTCTGCAACGACCGCGGAATTAATTCCATTATCTCATATATTGTTTACTGATATAAGCTTTTAGTGATGAAGTAAGATATGGCAGATAAGTATTCAGTTGAACTGTACTAATACGACCAATCGTAATTTATAAGGACCATGGTAATAAGTTTTCGTTACGTGAGCTATGAAGGTTGACATTGTACACTAATTTATTCCAACTTTTAACCTCAAGTAGGTTCATCACATTTACATAATTTACCTATTAGTGTGTTATGTTTTTTAGAATAGAATTGTAAAATGTCTTTTTATTGTAATATTTGTAGTGTACCATTTACATACTTCAATGTGCCAGGACTCGATCAAAATATATATTAAAATCCTCTTTCAAATTGAATCGCCCAAATTTAACGAATTACCCCACCACATAACATAACATCAAAGAGTTCATTAACTGAAGTATCGTCTAGAGGGCTAATTGCCAATTGAAATGATTGTCTAAACACTTTGAGTCATAAAAATTGGCGCAAACTTCACATTTTTTCATGTGTTTGTGCAGAGTTTTTTACAGATTCCTATTCCGAGATTTTGACAAGAGCAATCAACTCCATCTTCAAGAAAATTTACATAAAATTAGGATACATTTGTGATCACATCTTTATAAAATTCCATATGCTTTATATACATATGAATAAAATGAATTGCCAAAATATATCTAGGCGTATAACTTCGAAAATACTGGACCAAATTTAATATATTTTGTTTTTGTGTTTGTCAAGACGAGGTTTGTAATAAAAAAAGTTTAAAGCTTACCTGGATCGTTACGTCTAGCGTGCCACTTAAAAGTGTCATATTTTTAGTTGTTAAAATTATTCATACACAATGGAAAGAATGATTTGTTTTCATCGATATTTTTGTCAACCAACCATTGCCCTGTAGTAGCCTGTGTATAGTGTTTTTAAGGTTCCGTACCTCAAAAAGAAAAAACGGAACCCTTATAGGATCACTTTGTTGTCCGTCTGTCCGTCCGTCCGTCCGTCTGTCAAGACCCTTTTTCTCAGGAACGCGTGGAGGTATGAAGCTGAAATTCATATCAATTACTCAGGTCTACTGTCCCTTGAAGCTGTGAAAAAATCAAACTTCTAAGCCAACGCAATCAAAAGATACAGCCGTTTATGCCGCAAATTTTCGACACTTGCAAGGGAATCAAAACCTACAGGGTGCTTCCCGTGAACTCAGAATCTTGAAATTTGGTACGAAGCAACGTCTTATAGCATAGATAAAGGAAAAATTACGAAAACCATACATTTTTAGTTACATCACATAATATATATTTTTTTAATAATTTTAAACTTACTACCCATTTCCTCATAAACGCGTAGAGGTATTAAATTGAAATTCATACCAAATACTCAGGTCTATAATACCTTTAAGCTGTAGCAAAATCAAACTTATATGTCAACGCAATCAAAAGAAACAGCAATTTAAGCTGCATATTTTGAAACTCGCAAGTACTCGCAAGGGAATCAAAACCTAAAGGGTACTTCCAGTCGACCTAGAATCTTGAAATTTGGCATGAAGCAACGTTTTATAGCACACATAAAGGAAAAATTCCGAAAACCTTAAATTTTTAGTTACATTACAAAATATTTATGCTCCTCCATCTTTCCCCATTGTAATGTTATGAATTTCATTTTGCAATAAAAATACCATAGTTATGACTCGATTGTCGTAATGAACGAACTTTGTAAACCTTGCAGGTTTGTACGGAACCCTCGGTGCGCGAGTCCGACTCGCACTTGGCCGGTTTTTTATTCGGGATAAAGCTAGACTATCATATACTAGTTATCTGAACACATCAACCCACACCAAATGTCGTGACATGCTTAATTGTATCGTCTAGATGTGACCAGCGAATGGATATTTGCAATACGTTGCCAAATTATATGAAATACATCTCATTGTAAAACTTTAACACGCTATTCTGCAAAGATGGCTTGATTCAGATGTTACGTCATAGAACCATACACATGATAACATGGTCATCATCGCTGTTGCATAGTTAATACGGTTTGTACATCATCTTAAGAAATTGTTTAATTTATTTTAAGATTTAATTTTGATTTTTGTTTATTATGAAAATTAAAACCAACCTTAAGTTTTGAATTGCGCCGGTTTTTAATTGAACGGGGGTCCTAAAATTGTGTTAAATACATAATAAATATTATATCACTCGGACCAAAATACTCTATGACTCTCTAGAACGAAAAGAAACGCAGCGCATGAAAAAGTTTTCGCGTTATAAATACAGATATCTGGAACTGATTTAATGCTGCGATGTTTTGCCAAAAAACATTCCAGGCGGGCACATTGAGGAGCTATCTGATTTTACAATCCAGCCGAAAATGTGGTAATAAATAATAATGCGTGTGTGTGTTAATTTTGGCGCGAGAGCTAGGGCGTTGCGCGGGGCGCAGTGAGCGTCCGCCGCCGATCCGCGCCGCCCGACCTGCGCCCGCGCACCTAGCGCCGCACGGCATTCATCCGGTCTATGTACGTTCGCTGCACTATATGCCTCCATATATCGCATCACCTACACCAAATATTCTCGTTAGTTATTTGAATAGATGAAAAGCGAATCTAAATGCATAAAGTGAAAAAATCAAACTGTGGAACGTTCATTGTAAATTCAATTCTTAATTTAAATGTTAAATTAAAATTATTTTTTTTAAATTACTCAGTGCCTTGCATATTACGAACAAAACCTCTACTAAGCCTCATAGGTTAAGATATGACGTGATCTTACCTTTACGTGAGCTTTATTAAATATCTTGGTACGATGTTTATAAAAATATAAAACTTCATGATTGTAGTCAAATAATAAAGACATAAAATTGTCATGAAAAGTTAAAGCGACTGGGAATAATTTAGTCTTTTCTATACGATTTTTTTTTAATTATTGACCAACGAAAATCGTTAAGTGTTGTAAAATTCACAATAAGTACTAATAAAGCGAAATCAGGGGAGTGGCGATTGGCACGTATGTAAATTAGACTGAAACAGTGAATGGAATGTTTGCATTCATTCACTGAAAACTAGTTCGCAATTTATGTACATCTGTGACCGTGGGAAAAGGCAATATTTAGGAAATTTTCAAAGTTTTTTGGAATAGAGACTTAATTTATGATATGCCCAATTGACCACATAATAAGTAGTCCTGGAGTATGAAACACATTATGTGAATCAAAATATTTAAAAGTTTTATGATTTTATACCCGAGATTGATTTAAACTTCTTTTCTGTTTTCCACCGATAAATTCTCAAGGGATATAGACGACAAAAACAGAACAATTTCAAAAAATAATCAAGCTTAAGCTATTTTTAATGGAGTGATATCTACTAAATATGACAGCCCGGTTGTGCTTTCTTATAGATGTGTTTAATTACAAATTAGAAGGAAAGAAATAACAGTTTTAAAAATCTTAGTATTTTTCTCGTAATATCCGTTGTAAAAACTATTTTCAGTATTATACTTTGAAACAAGTTTCAATTAATTAAGTAATGTTTCCTCTTCAACTAGTTTCTTGACATGATCTTAAAGTGTCTAGTTTTAATTTACAAACGTCAATAACGATTGCGATTCGGAAAATCGATGTTTTGTATGCATCCAAACTTTTGTGTTAAGATAGAGGTAAAACATAATTTCCGAATTCGAATTCGATTACGACGTTTTGCGAATAGGTATGCCGTCGTCCTCAAGTTAAAAGGCAAAAATATGTTTTGAATATATATGTAGCTGATTCATACAAATTTCAAAAGAGGTATAGTTTGTTATTTGAATGTAGTAGGTAGTCTTTGTAGCTAATGAACCAATGTGGTTTTCACCAAAAAGAGCGAAAATTACCTCTGCAATATATTTTGTAAAAAAAATAGCGCGCGTATGTAGCTGGTTGGTTGTTTTTCGTCTTTCTATTAAACTTAAAATTAATTAAATGTTTCTGTTTACTCTCTTGCGTAACATTAAAATTATGAAAAAAAAAGTTTTAGTAATTAGAGTCTAGATCAAAAATTTGTCTTGTCTTTAAAAATTATAAGTGTGTTCACGTGATCGATATCCAAGATTTTAGTTGGAACTGACAAGTCGCGTCATTCATTTGCGTAAACTAAATGTATGGTGCAGAGTGTTCACGTTAATTTTATCGAAATAATAAATCAAAAAGATATTAATTGAAATGGTTTACTAGGAACAAAATTATTTTTATTTCTAATTTATATTAACATTCCATTTTGAAAGCCGACTGAACAATGGCCTCATTATATCATAGTTGAACCCTTCGTTTAATAAGCTTTTGAAGTATGTAATTACTTCTTTCGCAAATAATCAACAAACTAATTGAATATTTTTTTCGTAATACATCGGCAAAAGACAAGGAGTAGTAATAAGGTTTATTAATTAATGAAGAATCAAATCAATTTACCATTACCCAAAACAATTATCTGCATTAAATTTTACTCTACATTTACTTCTTGGCAAACCAGAGTACTAATTGCAAAGTTTTTTTTTGTATTGTATAATATTTACATCCACCTCGACGAAGATGACGCCCAAATGGTACACGTTTGCCTAGAAGATGTCTATTCATTTTGACCTTGAATATTCAGGAAATATATCAGGAGCGCGTAATTTTTGTATCTTATTTAATTAAAAAATAAATTAAACTTTTATACAGGGCTTTAAAAATCACAATGAGTCATCTATTACGATATAATTTTCGAAAAACAATCAAGAAAATAAACGTGAAAAAAGTAAATGTTTATATTTTAGTGGTCTAAATGTGTGACTTTCGTCCTATATATAGAGCCGGTGCTAAATTTGGTACAGCAACAAGATTGGCTCAGGTTCGGATCAAGCGTAAAATTGACATCATCTACACAAACATTCTGCGTCTATCAAAAATCATATAAATCTGTCCTGTGATCGCTTCGGGCACCGCAGTGACCGTTCGGAGCGTAAAAATAAACTTGTGTTCAGCCCGGCGCGTCGAGCGATTCGCGACATTTACATCGGCTGCACTTTCTATTTGCGACGCCCAGGCGTCCCAGGGCCGATAACGACCTGTGAACACGACCCCAACGTCCTCGCCTAACCTATAATCAACTCATAAAATGTTAATGTTGTTTTCTAGAATTATCTAAAAGTTGAAAGAAGTGCATTTGAATATAAGCTGTGTTGTGTTGCCAGTGTAGTGTTGTAAGAGGTTCGGATCAAGAATGGCGGCGGGTGACGTTACCCGGCGCGCCTCCATCACGGCGCCGTCCATGCACCGGCGGCCGTCGGCACGTCGCGGCTCCCTCATCAAGAACCCACAGTCTCAGTCTCAGGTAACTATCCTTACCTAAAATGAAGGTAGCTGGTAAAATTTGAAATGTCATATATAATTTTAAAATGAGTTTACAATCACCGTAACCATGTGAAGACTTAAAATAGTCAATCATAAATAATAATTAATAAAATGAATAAATTAAAAAAGTGTAATCTTAATCCCTTTTAGGCGTGTTGCGTGAACATATAAGTTCCGTGCAAATTTACTACTTATAACTGCAAAGTTTAAATTACTTTAATAAACTGTAAGTTGTGCTGAGATCTTCTCCTATTATTATATAAAAGTGGACTATTTTTCACCAATCAAATCCTTAGAAATACCTTAATCCTAGTACATTATTATAAATATCTTGAGCATGCTGAATGTAAAAAAAAAAAGTTTCTCACGTTTTATGTTCGTGGCAATCTTTTTTTGTCTAAGAAACTCGTGACCAATTATCTAATCTTCAATACACGAGATTACTGAACTGAACTAAACGTATTAAAATTTAAAAATAAATCAATTAAGCTGGTACATTTATAGTGAAATTAATGAAGCGGTAAAATCCTTCATTTTCCGGTTTCAAAAGGTTAGTTCCGATTTACATTCGCACACCGTACCATCATTTCCACCGTCAGTTCAGGCGTCGCAGCACCCTCATTAAAATCCCGCAGTCTCAGGTAAACGGTACTCACCTTGACTCCACGAAACATACCATACGCTCCCCGCGGGCGCTGGCAAAGCTCGCTCTAACGCTCGTAAATCTCACACGTGCGCATTAACTACAAACGTACATAACATACGTAAGAACAGTGCTATTCAACAGGTCTAAATTGATTACCCACTTGATAGATGTGTGTTTTCCGCAATCTTGATAAACCGGACGAGTAAAGTCCTTTGTTGTTTTATCTGACCTATAGGTCAAGAACAGCACAAAATTACGCCATTTTATTAAAAATCATGTTTCATCATGTACGTAATTTTTATAAGTAATTGTCAATCATAAGGGTAGTGTCATTCAAATGATCAAGCTGCAAACATATACATCAACATTGAAATAAATAACGTTGTAATTTTAGAAAGAAAATACTTTAGGGTGCACCTAAATTTACCGAGGCCATAGAGACTTATCGAACTCAGGTGGACAATATCACAGTTATTTTTTTGTTTTAGATTTCGTTTTAATGAATTATAAATGCAATGGTTTGGTAATTTAAATATACTCCCTACTAGTACGTATATCTGTTTTAAGTGTAGACCGATTTGCATAAAATTTTATACATACGTTGAAGTAAATCCCTGGACCGTTGCTATCGTTTTTCTACTATTCTTAGTAACCAATGGCACTCGTGTGAAAGAGATGGTGTGGTTTCCCAAAAATGTTTTATGAACAATATGTGATACGACTTACAATGGTAATATTTCATTTAAGTTATTGTTTCACTATATACTGGGTCCCATTTACCGATTTTGTTGATAAAATTAATAAAACAAATAAATTCAAGATAGTCCAACGTTGCGGGACGTATTCCCATTTTAAAAACGTTGACTGTTATATTCAGAAATACACAATATTCAGGAAAAGTATGATGACGATTTATTTTCTACCATGCCTATGTTTCCTTGTCTCCAGCGCAAATAAACACGTGATAAACATTTTATGCTATCATAAGCAATTGTAACATAACCATGATTTTATTAAGAAAACACTACAACTCCCTAAGTCATTTCGCTGGACAGCGATCTCTTCCAAACAACCTTAGTTAACCAAAGTAGAGTTATCTATTTAGAGTTATAGGTACGGCCGTGCAATAACTTAAATTTGAAAAAATGCTCTTCAAAAATGACCAGGACGATCTCGTCAGACTATACACTATGGACCTTATGTCGTGCACATATGAACTAATATCGAACTGCAAGTGTTTACCCTGACGTGCTGTTGTCCGTACAATAATGTAATAAAATTGCAATAAATAAATAAATAATAAATAAATATTGGACAACATCAGAGTTCGTTTCCCATATTGACCCGACCGGAGATCGAACCTGGGACCTCAGAAAAGGCGCAACGCTGAAGTCTGGCCCGCTCGCCTCTCGGCGACGGTGGTCATCAATATAATAATATTTTAATGCCGTCTGACTTTAATTTTTAGGAAGTACCATGGGACATCATCGACCGGTGCGCGCTACCCATCGTGCTGTGCCACGCGCTGGCCGTGGTGCTGTCCACATTGCTGAACGCGCTCCACCTCAGCCAGATCTCCGTGTTCACCCTCTTCCTCTGGTTCGCCATCTCTGTCACCGGATCCCTCTGGTTCTACCACAACTTGCAGGTCAGTTACACCTAAATGCTGATGCGACAGTGGGGACATCTGACGCTCCTCAATAACTTTTCACACTTATTGGAAATCGACTAGCCCGTCGAACCGCGGTGGGCGCTCCTGACTATTGAACCAAAGGTCGTGTGTTCAATCTTCGCTGAGGACGAACATTCATGTGATAATTGTTATTTGTTCTGTGTCTGGGTTTTCATAAATGTATTGATGTTTATATTAGGGTACCACTGTTGATTCTTGTATCTATATTAATTTTTTCTTTACTCACACACACATATTTTGGATAAAACAAAGTAAGAAAGTTATAACTATTCATACGTAACTACGATTCATTGGAAAACATACTTACAAGCAATCACTTCCTTCGTATATATGTTTCAATAAGTAAAAGAGGCAGAAGAAATTACAAATATTCCTAATGAACGAAAATATTTTTAAAAGCGCAACATTTTTAAAATCAGCAAAATATTTAAAAGGCCACACTAAAACCCCGATGGCAACAAATCCGCACGGCTACAAAGTATGGAAGTTTATTTGTTTGTTTGTCGCCGCCTTTGTGAACTACATAAGTCTCCGTTGGATCTCGGCACTCAATAACAGCTACTTAAACGATAACGCAGATATTTTCACTGAAAGATGACTCTGTTATACCACTCCGCCCACTACATTTCTTTTTGATTTATTGCTAAGAATTCCATCAGTTCAATAAATATCATCGTTTTGTACCACTTTTACGAATGGTTTGATAATAATTCAAATCTAATAATCATACTATCGATAACTGATTGAGTAGTCTATTCAAACTTGTTTTAATAATTACATATGTCACAAAAGTTTACTAGAAAACAACCAAATCAAAATATGCCAAATACTTTTTAAACCTAAAAACGTTAATAAAATTAAATGTTATTTTATAATAAATATAATTAACTGTGCTATAGAACGGGTCACAGTCTACCCGGGCCCAGTGCTAAATGTTGAATGGGTGTAAGATAAGTGACCAATCTTACAGTCGGATGTTCTCAGGCAGTCATCAGCCGGAAATAACAGCTAAACGTGCCTTCCGAAACTCAGAGATTCTCGTGATAAAAGATACTAAATTCGGTCAAAATGACTACCCAACTAACACCGGAGCGCAGCATTATAGCTTATGTCCCTGTATCAATGGTCTATCGCTCCACGGCTATAAAATAGAACATTTAAAATAAGCTAACGGGGCAAAACGCGACACCCCTTTTAGTCGTTAAAACGAACTACTTACTGCCCGACATTTCGATAATGTTGCACCAACCGTTTTGACCCGTTAGCTTATTTTAAATGTTTAAAATGGAACGTGATAGTCTTAAAGTTTATATAAAATAGAAACCAATTGTACCGTTCCAACATACCAATTAACAAAAAAAAATTTCACTCAAACATATTGATGGAAGAACGAATGCCATGGATATTTACAGCTATGACAAAATTAGTACGTTTATCGAGAATTTATTGCCACTTAAAGAAAGATCTAAAAAAGCAATGTACAATCAATCAAAAATATATCTTCAAGACTTAATACTTATATGCCTCTTCGTGTTGGTATTATAGCAAGTCATACTTAAAAGTCATAATTTTTACGGTACCTATTCGTTATAATGCCTTTATTGATATATTATACCTGACAAACGAGTAGATTGTTTGCCTGAACAAACTAAGAATAGGCAACTCGGTGGCAGAATATTAGTATCAAACGTATTGACATTTGATACTTTAAATCAGAGTAAACATTTTCTTATTTTCTTGATTGTGCGACATTTAATAAAAATATTTATGTGTTAATGATTAAAAATAATCTGTCTAGGATTATTTTCAGACAACAAATAATGACATATTATTAATACACTAAATTTGTTACAATATTTCATTATATTAATAGCTCGTTAAAGGTTGTTTTAAGTTCGGATCTTAGACTAGACCAGACTAATATACCTACGGAGACTACAACTCATGTTTCGTTTACTAGGGTTGACTGCTGTTCGTTATCTACTTCTTAACAAGAAACAAGAAATTAGCCTTTTTTTAACACTGACCATTTTTAAATGAATTCGGAATGGTCAGAATCCTAAAAATAGCCAATTTTATAAACTGCCCACCATATTTTTTATTTATTTATTATTAATTTAATAATACTTCTTAAATTAAAATCATAGGCCTCGCAAACCACTTTTTCTTATTTATCTTAGTAAGTAATATAAAGTGTAGACAATCTATCCAGACTTAGTCATACCTGTGTGGGTGTACCCCTTGGCATTTTTGCAGAGGTTCACATAATGTTAGCGGTTCTCACATTCTAGTATGCAATCTGCTCGTACAAACAAACAATAATTTGGCGATTATCCCAAAAATCCCACACACTTTGAACAACTAATGCAAGTAGATCATAGCTTTCTAGTCCACTTGTTTTGAAAATATGTCCCAATAAAAATGACTGACACAAACATACTTCATCGTCTTACCAAGAACTGGTTAATTTATTTTTTAACCCACTAAGGCGAAGCAAACATAGGTGGCTTATGATTTTGATCGATATGTAGGTACATACATATCTCTGATTTCACATTAGATATTTATCATTTCTTCAGATACACATAGTAAGAAAAAGTAATAAGCAAAAATATTCAAATTCTACCGGGATTTTGTCAAATTACCGAGTTTGTTTCTAAAAATGTATGTACCTACTTAAATACTGATGATATATAAAAGTTCTAGATTGGCGACCAAGCCGCATAGGACGATCCCGCAAGACAAACAGACGACCTTGTCACGGTAGCAAGGAGACGAAAGATTCAAGTGGGGTGCCAAGCCAAGATATATGAAAGTCTTGGGGGTGGCCAATGTTTAACAGCCGACGTCTATCGGCCGAAATGATGATGATATAACCAAGTATATTATAGTACTAGTGTTACTAACTTTCACCCGATAGTATCATTCGATATGAGTAAGAAAACATATTCTTAAATGTAAAACCCTGTAATTTCGTTCGCTATTAAATAAAGGAATCTTTAAACAAAGAACTCTATATTAACGACACGATGCATGAAGCGAACCACGTGTAGAATACTTTAATAACTGTAGCGTATATCAACTCTACTGCACATTTCCATAACAAAATTGCTAACATTCACACACAATGATTTTCCTAACCAACGTTTTGCTATTTAAAAAGAGGGCTGCACGTGAAGATTGGATAAAGTTCAAATCAACTAGTCTTCTTTCTGACGTCACATTTTGCTACTGTTGCGTAAAAAGTAAAATTGTCCGACACCACATAGGCACACTTTACAATTATAAAATGTGGACCAATATTAAACATGTTTCAAGATACAATGGGCTCTAAAGTGAGTCATCCACATGAAAAGTCATGTAACTTAACACTCGATGCGCCTTTGAGTAAGATCAACATTAAAGATTTTAATATTCATCAAACACAATTGACTTACCTAAGCGCATAAATATCCGATTACATTACTAAGGCCAAATGATAAACAAAAGCAATAAAACGAAACGACCAAGTTTTCCTTCGGTTACCCAAGACTGAATCCCTACACAATAGAAACGTTAACTACCAGCGGTTTATTTTAAAGGTTGCTACTGAAACCCCTCCTGGCTTGGTTACGTAATAAGAGTTTTTGTAAGAATCCCTATATTTTATCCGGGAGTCATCCGGGATAATGTTACATTATCCCGGATGACTTTGATAGTGAGGAAGTTATTCCTCACTATCAAAGTATTTTTCAAATCGGTTTAGTAGATTCGAAGCTCATTCAATGCAAACGAACAAAAAAAATGTTTCGTCTTAATAATATTAGTTAATAAATTGTAGAGTATTATTCATACTAAATGTAACAATAATGTTACATCAAAATGTATTAGTGAATAAGAACTTACTAACTAAATCAATGATCTATTGAAATAGCTCGGAAAAACAGCACGCTTACAAATGATACTAAATAAATTGCAAGCAAACATTTTCTAAAGATTGTTTGCCATACTAAAAATTCTCGAGATAAATGTTTCATATTTTGCTATTTAATATCATTTATTTTACCTTACATTATTTACACACCTTATCTAATAATACAATGAAACTAGACTCTCAATTAAGACTAAGATCATGTTGTAGCAAATTTTACTCTTCTCTAGAAAAGGTCTCGTTTTGACCTTTCATATTCCTTACACCACCCAGCGCGTCTTGGAAGATAGTGAATTCTAATTAAAGCATTAATTATGAGCATAGCTGCATACATATAACACCGAACAAACGCCTAACATATCGTGAGCCTGAAACTGTCATGCATAGTTAATGAAATACATATTAAATTCTACACGAGAATTACCATACGAAAGAGCTTGTAAAGCCAGACCTTGTAAAAGATTCTCCGTATAAACGGAAGCAGCATATTACGGGTTCTTAATTGAATTATTTCTAATTATAGAAAGACTAGCGACCCGCCCCGGCTTCGCACGGGTGCAATAGGTACTAAGATATGTACGTATTATACATATAAACCTTGCACTTTATTTTATTACGTTGACTCCTCCCGTACCCCAATAACGCTTACATGGAGCCTACATCGAATGCTGGCTAGCTGAGCGCGGTGAGCAGCAACCACGCGTCTTTTTTTTTAATACTTGCATTTTAAAACTTATGATATCATCCGAATGAAATGTCCGAATTGAGTAATTCAAAAATTTATATAAAGATATTGAAGCCGTCTTGACTATAAAGTTTTTTAATTCTTATCAAAATATAATTTTGCTAAGGATTAATACCAAGGTACAAATAAAGAGCCTTTTCAAGCGGCGGCATATTAATTAAATTTTTAGATTAAAAAACCGCTTACTGTGACATAACTATAATATTTAGACATATGCTGTCGCGACACTTTTTGTAAATAATGATGAGTTCTGCAAAGTCGTAGTACATGATTTTGTTCTATTATCAATAGTTTTCGCAGCGCACGTGATGTAAGGAATTTTTCAGGTAACCTTGGGTTACATAATTGGAGTTTTAGTAAGGAAATATAATATAGCCTATGTCGCCAGCAGATAGTGTAACTTTCCAAAGGTAAAATAATTTTTGAAATCGGTCCAGTAGTTTTGGAGCCTATTCATTACAAACAAATAAACAAACAAACAAATCTTTCCTTTTTATAATATTATAGTATAGATATTATTGTGAAGTGCTCGTGGCTATTTTTTTTTTGAGAACTTTAAACTATGCACGCCGCGGTCCGCTATGAGATGGGTGACCATACTGAACGAATTTAGTGATATTTATTATAAGCATATTTTTGCTTTGGAAGGCACTTTTAACAGCAACAGCTATCAATAGTCAAACGCATTTAGAGGCTTCAGAACGTTTGACAGGATGGTTGGTCAATTGCCTAAAACAAACCCCTCTAGCAATTCACACAGCCGTCGTGGTGGAGTGAAACCTGTTCCATCTTATAGTTGAGATGAGGACTTTGCCCAACAGTATGGCATAAATTAATTAATAGGGTAGATTAATAGAAATTTCAGTAAACATTTTCATATCCACTTTTTCAAACAGTTTTTACTAAATAGCGAGATTCCTCTACTGAACTTTGATGCGCTTTCTTATCATAAATTTTATTTATCCGTTAAAGATAATACTTATTTCATATTTTGAAAAACGAACTAACCTACTTAATATAGTCACTGATTAATGAAATGAAATTATTGTAAACTTGTATATTTTATGCTTATTTTAATATCAATGCACGTATTTTACACTGAATGAATATTGATGAATTGGTTAAACTGTGGTAAAAAAATTAGAGGTGTTCATAGGTACACCTCTAATGTTTTTCTTTAATTCGTTCTTTTAAAGTGAGTAAAGACTCACTTTAAAAGTGACATTACAATAGGTACTCGCAATTCCAGAACTAGTATTTTCATTTAAGCAATCCATCTAAACCGTAATTAGAAGTGTCTTTATGAGTTCATTAAAGTATATTACCCGTTGCGTATAAAGTAAGGTACATGGTGCCATTAAAACTTCTTAACAATAAATCCAGATAACTTGACATTAAAGAAATCTCTCGAAAGTCATTAGTTAACACCCACACGGAGTATCATCGGGTAGGTAAAGCTCTATTACACCCACAACATTAAGATCAAATGGCAAAACAAGCCGCGCGCCGCGAGCGAGCGTGAGAGTGGAGGTTCCCCATCGCCCGCTCGGCCGGAGGATGTTGACGCAGACAGGCTGGCGACGAAGTATCGGCTCTGCGTGGGCCGTGCCCCGCCGACATACAATCAGATGACGCCGTCGTCCGATTCGGAAACACGACATATAAAGTCGGATCGCCCCGCTGTTTGCAAAAATTAATACGAATCATCTTAAAACCAACTAGATTTATTATGCAATCACTTACGAAACAAGTAAATCATGTTTTAATTACTCAGTGAGGACTAGTAATAAAGCAAGCATAATGAAGGCCGAAAATATTATTTTACAGATAATTTTGCCTTCACATGATAGCTGTTGCATGTTTGTATTTTTCATATTATTCGTAATTATTCAAATCGGTTTTAAAACCTTGAAAATGTCATATTTCATTTAATCAAAACACAATTCATAAAAAATAGTAGTAGGTTCATGAATTTTTTTTGCCTTTTTTACCATTTCAAAATCAGGTGAACCTTTCGGGAAAATATCGCACATTAGCTAGAAACACTAGATTTATTTATTGTGATAGAAGTCGTTATTTATTTTTATTTATTTGAAATCTAAATAACATTTACAGTCATTTCAAAACATTAGTATTGTAAAATTATTCTAAAAATTCAATATTCCTCTAATTCCTCGTCCACAGCCGTCGTGTTTAAATCCATTACGAAATATAAACAAACATTGTCAGTCAACAGCAAGGATAAATTTGCCGTAATAACAATTTTAGGAGTTCTAGGAAACTAATCTCTTCGGTGGGATACATAGTTCATGTACATGATTATGTTCGCGGAGTCCTGGGTTCCATTCCCGGATCGTACACAGTGTATTACGGAGTATTAAACGGATGCCCATTATTATTATGAAGATTGATTTAAATTATGGATTTCCTTCAATTTAGTGGGACATTACATCACACTGGTACATTTACTTATTAAATGATTTATAAAATCCATGGTTTCTTCATTTGCGTGCAGCATGTATAAAACCATAAGTCTTACACGTCTCACATTTGGGCAGTGACTCATGATTAGAGAGATCAAATTACTCCTATCATTAATATCTACTTAATGAATTGATTAGTGTCGATAAGTTTTTCAAATGTCTTTTAAATCGTAAACTTATGTAACAGTCTTCTTTTCGCATTAACGAATTGACAGTCGTATCAAAACGGAGTGGATGCGTAACAAAAACGTATTTACATATATATATTTTACTGTCAAATAACTCCTGTTTAAAAAGTGCCACAAGTCCTAGTTTTGAGTACATTCGTTGTACTTTTTTTGTGGCAGACCTTTAAATTATAAATATTTATTGCAGCAATTCACAACAACAGAAGGCTTACTTCCCAAAAGCAAAACAAACAATCGAAAGGTTTCGTTTATCGGAAGGAAATTAAAAAGTTGTTTTTGATTTACATAAATAACGTTTTGTTTTTTGAACATGCCTAATTCGCATTCGGGGTGTGTTTGTTATGAGAATTAAAAATTGCTATGCGTCATCGGATCAGACATATTTCGTTTTGGTAGTGGTCTACAGCAATCACACCTTCTGAAGGCCGACTTAAATCGGATTAAGTAAATTAGAAGTCATTGGTCAAATTCAGAAATATACTTTAGCAATTGAATTTACTTGGATTTGTTGGGTCATTAAACCCGTAATGAAAATACTTTTCTACGAATGTACGTTATGTTCAGACCTTGTCCGATTTGTCGCGTTTCATTTGGCTCATTCAGCACCTTTGAACAGTTCGGCCGGCCGTGTTCGATCTTGTCACTTTGCCGTCTGGTCATGTCATTTTGCCGTAATATAGAATTATGATGCATGTTCCACACTACTCGCGAAGTTACTCGGCGAAGTTCGCCCGAGGCGAGGCAAAGTTTGACGCGGCGAGCACGAGGCGAGCCGAAGTACCTCTCTACACTATCGTATTCGTCTAACTTCGTTCAACTTCGCGAGTAGCTCGCTTCGGAGGCATGAGAGTAAAGGAAGAAAAACCGGGCACAGTTATCTAATAAACATTAGACTCAATTATTTATTTTTAAAGTAAATAAATAAGTAAATATTCTATAAACACTTCAAGCGCCTATCTATTGCTGTTATTAACATCGAGCAAAAATCACGTGTGTTGTATGGGAGCCCCCTTGCCTTGTTGTTAGTTGTTATTTTTAGTATTTGTTGTTATAGCGGCAACAAAAATACATACTTAATCTGTGTTAAATTTCAACCCTAGCTTAGAATCGTAATCGATTCTTGAGATACTTCCTGGTGACTGACGGACAGATAGTCAGCGAAGTCTTAGTAATAGGATCCCGTTTTTACTCTTTGAGTACGGAACCCTAAAAAGTACACTTGTGTGTTGCACAAACGTACGTTTTTATTAAAAAAAAATGTTCGTGTTTTATTTAAAAAAATCATTAGTTGATCCCAATGTGATTAGCCTCCTTGGTGTAGTGGTAACAATGCTAGTCATATTATTCAGTGGTTCGGCTCCAAGACCCAAATCCGATCCCGCGTGCAACACTTATTCTTTATGAGCTTTTCCCAGTTTACTTAGGGCATTGCAGACTAGATTCACCTGATTGTCCAACAAGAATACTGATGGTGTAAGTGGAAAGCACGTTAAGCCGTTGATCCTGCCTATGATGCATATAGGTCTGGTTCCCCTTCTAAGGGTTGCGAAGGTCAGGCGGCAATAGGTCCAATGCAGCAACCTGGTTCGAGGTCCAATGTAATAACTAGGATCACAGTCATAGTGGACCTCTCCATAATAAATGCACCACAACCTAGATATACGCTACGACAACGAAGAATATCATTTACCATTTTTATTGGTGGATATTTTTATTACAAATCAGAAATGGGTCAAAACATTGTTTTAATTTAAAAAAATATTCAAACCTACTTTCGGGAATTTTTCAAGACACATTAAAATCAACAAATTGTGGTTCCGAACCCTACATATCATATAAAAATACTTAACAATTATTGGACATTGTCATGTGACGCTATGTAAGATATATATCCTAGATTGCTGTGATAGCTGTGGTTAGTAGCAACAACGGTACCACACTACTCGTACCGAAGGCAATTTAGAAAAGTTCATTTTCTACATTGACCCAACCGGGAATTGAAACCTGGACCTCAAAGAAGGCACGACGGCAAAGTCCGGCTCGTTCGCATCTCGTGTAGATACGACGCTTATCAATCGCATATTTACACGCTAATATACTTCAGCCATTAATGATTAACATCTTCGTTAACGTACTTAAGGACTTTCAAACACAATCAAATGTATCCCAAAATGATTGCGGCACAATTCTAAACCTAAGCCAAACTTTGGCTAATATGTACCTACTTGTTGATGGATGTAAATATGAAAACTTGTTTAATTTATATAATTGTACGCCTAAATGAACGCCCTGAATTGGGTTCTCATAAAATAAAGCGTTGTACTTGAAATACTAACCAACTAATTTATAATAGCTAATAACAATACGAGTGAAGTTTTCATTCATTCTAATATGGAGATCGTTGCAAAGATAGCCTTAGGGAAATCGTGACCTTATTCCAAATGCTATGTTCAGTTGCTCAAGTAATCACTTAAGGGGAAACGTTTACTTGTACAAGACAAAATCGTGCCCGCACCGGGACTTCTGAATGATAAAAAGGAGAGATCAACCCATTCAAATTAATCCCACGTAAGGCGCTTTCTGAAATCCAGACAGGCAACCTGGATATACTTTTAATTTTCTATACGTAATTGCTATACATATTGGTAAGAATACGTGAACGTAGTAGTATTAAAAAATAGTTTTCTATTATACGTCCCACAGGCCTAGTCTAAAAATATGACTTAATTTGGGAGCTTAAACTGCGAACACTATCATTAAAATGCCCTGGTATTTTTAAGTCAGTATAATCTTGTTTAAATTGGTCATTGGAGAGGCACAAAGAAAAAAAAATAGTAATAAATACTAGTATCCAGTTTTACAGTAAAATGTTGCAACAAATAACTTTAAGTTATAAATGCGGATTGATTAAGGGATATGAGGACGACTGAACGATGAACATTGAGATATCAGAAGCGTCCAATGTTATTCATAAGGCTTAAGGTATCTTCAGAAGCAGCGAGATGCTAAAATTGCTTAATTACTGTATAATCTTCATATTTTGATTTCAAAATGTAAACCTTCAAACGTCATAAATCTACTTGACATTTGTGCTATATTCGCTTTTGCGCTGTTCACAGACAAAATGCAGAAGGCAATGTAGATAATAATATAGACAGAAATACTTTTAGTCTTATAAGAATTACTTAAAATATTAGCATATTTAAGTACTCCAGTTTCATAATCAAAAATTCCCTGAATAATTTTCAGATCCCTCCTTGCCATCTTGAGTAAATAAAATTATTAATTCTACAAATAATGATCAAAATCAGTTTACACTTACCTACTTATAATATCAAATTTATTCACTACAACAGCTAAAATATAAGTGTCAATATTTTAAACAAACCAGAAACAAAAGGCATTCTAAACTCATCAGCAACATAAACTGATAAAATAATTCTGATGTTTGCGATTGAACACGATGTGTGTTTGGTTTCAAATAGAAGCATGCTACATAATATTTAATCACCATGGCTATATTTGTGTCCTATTTTATTTATAATTGAATCAAGCAATCGTTGGATCACGTAATAGCTAAACCTTCAGGTCAAGTCTTCGCAGTTTCATCATGTTACCTTTTAGGTCGAAAATTTGTTGACAAACATTTGAACGACTTTGAACTATTTTTAAAATGTACCCAACCAATAGATTTAAACATATATGCTATCTTAGCTTATTGTTAACAATAACATTCTAACTGCCTAATTTTATTGGAGTTTGTTTGCAATGTAAATAAGCCACTTAGTGATTAAGCGGCAATCTGTAGCATCAAGTCGTCTAATTAATAACGAGTTTCTGTGAACGTGGAACTCGATTAAAGTAACGTGACACAACGCGTGTGAAGTGTCGTATTACGAATGCTAAGAGCAGCCGAGACCGCTCCAGTGCCAGCCACCGTGCCCACTTGCGTCATCAATCCATTCGAAAGTCCGATTTAAAATAGGT
The DNA here is from genome assembly GCA_037074685.1 of Glyphodes pyloalis. Classification (NCBI taxonomy): domain Eukaryota; kingdom Metazoa; phylum Arthropoda; class Insecta; order Lepidoptera; family Crambidae; genus Glyphodes; species Glyphodes pyloalis. The sequence continues at coordinate 5,766,244 of JAYKKO010000011.1, forward strand.
TAATGGCCCTGTTTTAACAGAATAGAGACTACTAAATAAAAAAACACTCATCTTAACAGTATTGTGATTCAGACGCGTCATGCGATCATTTGAAGATTTTAATTACTTAAGCAACTTAAAAAACGAATGCATGTAGTAAGTTCAGAGGTGAGAGCCTTTACCACCGCAAACTCGTTGAACATGCGAAGGTTTCACTGCCGTTGTGGATAGTCAAGTCAACCAACAAAAACAAAGAATAAATAAGTTTATAAACTGAATCCAAATAACTTACGGGTTATTAGCAATCTTCAATCCCGTTCGAGTTTTATTTGTAAGGATTCAACGTAGAGAAAACTTAGTCTTTACCGTGGACTGCGATAACTTTATAAATATTGTGAATCTCGAAATCGATCCTCGTTGCCAGTTTGATTGTATCTACAAAACGAGGCGCAATAGTCATAAAACCTACAATTACCAGGTATGCAAACACGGGTTGTGATTGGTGCGTGACTCCGAACAGTGAGAGGACTAGAAGATTAAGAATTAACGATCAGGCAACCCTGAAATAGTTAACCTCGAACGTGATTGCGTCACGCATAGGTAGGTAACTTAACAAATGCCTGGATAAAATATTCACTCAGCAGTTATTATAACGGACATCAATCAACCTGTCACCGTCTATTTTCGACGAAAACTTAATTTCGTCGCCGCACATTACACAGTAATATAGCTGAACACTCATTCACAGATGAGAAATAATTAATTTGGGACTTCAGACGTAGGCAAGAGCTCCTGCATGCAAACTCGCGTAGGGAGTGACGGGAAGCTTATATTGTCACAGGCGTACTTTTTGTCAGGACTATTGATTCCTATGGATATACAAATATTAACCGTGTGAAATATTACATGGTATTTTTCTAATTAGCTTTGAGTAAAGACTACTTTTAGTCTAGATTTCGTTCAATTTTCTACTGAGTAGAAGAAAGTATGTTACTTATGTTAAAGTTACACGTACTATGTAACTTTATTCTTCTTCCGGTTTTTACTTGTCTACAAAAAGTTGATACGGTAGACGAGTCGAGTATGATCTCAGCTCAAGCCAAACCGCTCTGCTCGCGGTATCAAATGTGGATGTTCAACGAGAGCACATAGATTTTCCTACTCATGTGGAAGTTAAAGAAATAATGTTTAAAAGACCGTTTGTATGTTTTACTCACGAACCTGATTTATTAAATTTCATAGGTATAAAACGGTACGAAAACATATTACTCAATGTTAATTTCTTCTTGATACCCTTATTTAACTTCCAAATTTAAACATCTTGAAAGCGAATAAAAATGAGATTAAAAGGTAAACACTTGTACTAAATTTAGGTTCAATTGCACAAATATCTCAGGTTTATTTTTCAAGAGTATATTTTTGGCATAGTAATTTAATGTATATCGTTACAACTTTGATTTTCTTTTTTCTTTTCTGCTGTAACATAATAAAGTTAATATAATTCAAACAAAAGGTAGGCAGTACTTTTGTTCAATTCGTGTTTTACCAACACAAATTACGTAGAGTAGAGCAAAGAAAATCTCGTAGATACTTGAAAGAAAATACAAAGGAATGTCAAGTACCCACTTGATGTACATATAAAGTAAGTTGTTTACCATCTCTGGTCGTTATAAGAGCATCGTGATACCTTTTCAGGTGTATAAAAGTACGAATAAAAAAACTTTATGTAACTTATATTTTTGCCATACAATTTTATACATTATAATAATTTTCATACATTAAAACTAGTGTCCGACCGAAATTTCGGTTTCGGTTTCGGTTTCGGCCAGTTTCGGCCAAAAATCAAGTTTCGGCCCGAGTTTCGGTTTCGGCCAAAAAATGGCCGAACCTTTCGGCCGCGCCGAAACTTACAAATAATGTATTTTTGTCACTTTATATAAATAAAGTGACAAAAATACATTAGTTGTAAGGGTAGTTTTTTATTTTTTATTGTAGCGCAGTATTTTGGCTCCTCCCAGCCTGATGGTAAGCAAGAGAGAAACCCACATCGCGATGACAACGGATTTGATATGAAAATATCCTATCCGTTAGCATCGCCATACTGGCCCGCAAGATGTTTCTTCTCGCTCCTTTTGAAGGAGTCCATGTCAAAGTAAGGAGGAAACACATGAGCCGGCAACGAGTTCCACTTCTTTATGATCCGGCAAAGATAAAGAGTTACCGAGCTTTTTTGTTCGTGATGGAATATTTTCCACGGTGAAGCGATGACATCGTTGGCCGGCTCTTGTGGTTCTGTGTAGGAAAGGAGAGGGTGGGATAAGGGAAAACAGTTCCTCGGAACACTCCCCATGATAAATCCGATAAAAGACACTTAATGAACCAATGTCTCTACGTAGTTGAAGAGGTTCATGGTTCCCAGTAATCTCTTCATCGTTAATTATGCGCACAGCCCGTCGCTGCAACCTATCAAGGGCATCTATGAGGTATTTGGCGGAACCGTCCCAGAGATGCGAGCAGTATTCCAGACAAGACCGGACTTGAGTCTTATATAAAAGACAAAGCTGGTCCGGCGTGAAAAACCGACGCACTCTGTTCAGGATCCCCAGTGTTTTGGATGCTAATGAGATGAAACTCTCGATGTACTGACCTTGTTTAAGATTGCAGCAGATATCCATGCCGAGCATGCTTAGGCTGTTACTCAGGCAAAGTGGAGTGCCCCGAAGAATGGGGAGAGGAAGAAATTGGGATAATTTTGTCGGAAACGCGCACACTTGGGTTTTTTTGGCATTGAACTCAACCAGGTTATGTGAACCCCATTGGCTAATAATAAGGTTCAACACCCGGTCCAGCTTAACGACAAGATTCTCTCGTTTCTCATCCATTACTGCCCTGCCAGCTGAATGTTTACCGAGGTATCATCCATGGACCGTACTGTCATCAGCATAGCAATGTATGTTCTCAAGCGGTAGCATATCATTGATATGAAGAAGAAAGAGGGTGGGCAATAAAACGGAGCCATGTGGGACTCCGGTATTAACAGATATGAACCGCGATGCGCAACCGTCAGACACGACGCGAATTCTACGGTCACGCAGAAAGCCGGAAATTCAGTCACAAAGCCGGGTGGGCAGTCCATATGCCCTAAGCTCGGAGAGAAGAGCTTTGTGCCAGACCCGATCAAATGCCTTGGCAATGTCAAGGCTGATTGCCAAAGATTCGGCATGCTTGTCGATTGCCTCCCCACAGAGGTGCGTCACATACGCTAGAAGATCACCCGTCGATCATTTCGGCCTGAAGCCGTATTGGCGATCGTTAATCAAGGAGTGATCCTCTAGGTAGCGGATCGAAGCCGTATTGGCGATCGTTAATCAAGGAGTGATCTTCTAGGTAGCGGATCAACTAGTTATTGATGATCCGTTCCATGACTTTGCACAGCACTGAGGTTACGGCAATAGGGTGGTAATTTGATGGGTCAGATCGGTCTCCTTTTTTAGGGACAGGCTGCACATTAGCCTCTCTCCAAGCTTCAGGAATAACACCGGATGAGTACGAGAGGCGATAGAGGCGCGTTAACACTGGTGACAACTCGGCTGCACAGGTTTTTAGAACAATCGCTGGAATACCATCAGGTCCACTTTCCGGACGTCGAGTGACTGTAGTTCACGGCGCACATCACGATGCCTGATAGAAATATCAGGCATGGCGACTTCAATAGGCGAGATCGTAGGTGGGGGCGCACCACAGTCATCGATTCGGGAATTCACCGCAAAGAGCCTTGCCAAGAGATTGGCTTTCTCCTGCGGTTGATGAGCTAGTGAACCGTCGGGGTATCTCAGCGGTGGAAGAGAAGGTTGGCAAAAATTGGCTTGCACGGCTTTGGCTAGACGCCAGTAGTTTCGTGTCCCCGTAGGATGTGAAACTAACTCCATGCCTACGCGTGCAACGCGCTGGGCATCCGCTCTTATGTATGCCTTTTGGCAGACCCTGGCGGCAGTGTTATAGGCTGCTTTCAGAGAGTTGATATTAGGATCTTTGATGGCACGACCCCTCGTCCAGGCGCGAAACGCTGCCTGCTTACTACAAACAGCATCAGCACATTCGCGGCTGAGCCAGGGGTGTCCCCGGCTCTTATTGACAACATTGAAATATGGAATGTAATAATCCATCCCAAGGCCAATCTCATCAATAATAGTCGTGGCACTCGCCGTAGGATCCTTCTCTGAAACAGCGCTGCCCCCATGGGATCAACGCAAAATAGTCGCGCATACCATCCCAACCTGCTGACGAGTAATGCCAAACTCGGCGCTTAACCACCGTGGGTTGCGGTGGAACTGCACATGGCACAGTGCTGGACACCAGGCAATGATCGGAAGAGCCTAAAGGCGCTTGGACCACCACCCGATAACCCGCAGGATGGGTCGTCAGCAGAAGGTCAAGCAAAGAGGACGCATGTCCTTCCACGTCTGGTATCCTGGTAAGCTGGCTAACCAGTTGTGTCAGGCAATGGGTAAGAGCGAATGCATGGGCTGACCTTCCTGCATGGTTAGTGGTAGGGGACCCCAACCAGGAATCGTGGTGGGAGTTAAAGTCCCCCAGGAATACTATTTCTGCAGTAGGGTACTGCACCTGCGCATCATCTGCCGCCCGACTCAGATACTCATAAAGGCGAGTTGTCTCATCATCACCGGAATGGGATCGGTATAGGCACACGTAAATTAACCTACATTTAAGTGTACGGAAAAGGATGGATCTTCAAAACAGCGTACACGGCGACAACAGACATCCGAGCGGATATACAGACATACCCCAGCTTTCGCGAGGAAATTTTCCGCAAGCACGTAACCGGGGTACTGTAAGTATGACGTGTCTGCTGGACGTCGGATTTGCGTCTCCGTCAAGAACAGCACGGCGGGCCTTGCCGTCTCAAGGTGTTGGTGGACGGCATTAGAGTCGAGTCCGCGGATGTTAGCGAACTCAACCTTAAACAAGGTTGTGGGGGAGTGCACCGCTGTATTATGACCCAACATATTTCTACGATCCATTTTGTGAAAGGGAAAGGAAGCGTGACGCGGGAGATGTCTGCCGCGATTTAGAGAAAAAAACGCGAAGGTCTGTTTCCCCATTTGTTTGTCTGCGGAGGAGATGCGCTGATTCGTCGGACGGAAGGGTCCCCGAACCCCCCCCGAAAGCAGTCGCCTGGTCCCCACCGTCCGGTCACCAACCGGCACGACGATCTGCTCCAAGCTTATGCGCGGTATGAAAGGGCAGCCTCTCAGGTTGGTTAGACTTAATTAGGCCCCTATACTATACCGCGGGCGGCCAGCGGAATAACTGTTTCTACGGGTCTCCCTGGCCGACGGATAAGCTCACTCCTCCCAACAATGGATAGACGGAAACCTTCACTGTTCCCCTAGTACCGCGGCAACCATCACCCGAAGGTCACCCGCACTCTCACTCACCAAACGAAACACAACAATAGTAAAACCGTTATTTACGTTAGTATTCTGTGAGAGGGTGGTACTACCCCGGACGAGCCGACCTATTTATGCTACCGCCATGATTGACGGCAGCGTGGCTCTACCACTCTTTGTGGCTCTACCACTCTCAAATTTTATCAAACATCAACATATAATCTCACAAACAGAACCTCTTTAACTGTGCTGAAATTTCATTGTGATAAATCTTTGAAAGTAGAAACCTGTAATTATAGGTCGAACCTTCGGTTTCGGTTTCGGCAAAAAAACATGTTTCGGTCGTAGTATATGTAATAATAGTATAATAATATGTAATAATAGTAATAATTCAATATTAATCGTAAGTTAATGCTACGATCCGAAATTTTATAACCCGGACGAATCGCGCGTCTGTCTGTTTGACTAGTTGTGTGTCTGTGCACTAGATGCAACGATTTTGATTTATATTTATAGTGCGATATATGAATTAGTCGAAATTGTAGTTGTATTTTACGGAAATCGGTCTAAGCTGGAAGCCGCTCCAAAATGTCAGATTACATATTTTGACACAACTTGCACTATTTTACGAGTATCGGTATCAAATAAAACCGATTAATTTAGTTCTAACTTTTATCTATCGATATGACTCTCACGTGACAGGCTTCGCTAAGTGTGAGAATCACTGTTTCGTTATATTCGTAAAGCTAAATTTTTTGACAAATAAACATATTATGATTATTATCATTACTTATAGACTATGACATTTAAATGGCGAAATTTTATAATAGACCATAGTTAGCGTTACAATCTAGCCTCTAACCGGTCTTATAACGTAAATATAAGCGCGAATATCAAACTGTCAAAGGTTTTTAAATTTGTATTTCTGATGTCACTCAAAATAAGCTTACTTGCAAACGGACCATTGTTTTGTTTTTCACATGTCGCGAGACTTATTAAAAATTGCTTGTGGCAGGTAACCGCAGCGGGGAAGGCAGTGCTCGTGACAGGGTGCGACAACGTCCTCGGGAACGCGTTGGCTCGGCGGCTCGACGATATGGGTTACCACGTGTTCGCCGGCTTCCAGACCAAAGCCGGGAACATTGACGCAGACATGCTCAAAGAAGACTGCTCCGGCAGATTACATACTCTCCAGTTGGATATTACGTCGGAAACGCAGGTGAGGTGACATTGTCAAACTCAAATTCAAATATTTCTTTATTCAAGTAGGTTACATAAAACACTTTTGAATCGTCATTGAACACAATGCAAAGTGATTCTGCTGCTAGGTTCGGAACCTATATCGACCGAGAAGATACCGGTAACAAACTCTGCAGTTTAGTTACAGTAGTTAGTAACTTATTGATATGTGTAGCTTTGAACCAAGTCATATAGTTGTGTTTTGATGAGTGATAAAACAATGAAGTACATAACTAAGTATTTACTTTCGAGAGGTAAGCTGGAACAGACCAATCCCCAAAGGCGGCACCTGTTCACAAGCATTACGTGTGGGCCAGCCATCACTTCATTCAACCATATAGAAGGGAATGTAACGACTAAATTGAAGTTTGTCAACAAATAAATTGAAATTGATATCAATAGAGTGCTGCCAATTACACTAATTGGTAATTTGATCTTAATTTCATTTACGGTCAACAAAAACAAGACTATATCGAGGTTTATTATGAAATAATTTTAGGGCTTATAAAACATTTTTCTTCGCTTCACTTTTGATATTATTTTATTAATGTATTTGATTAACCTAAAGAAATATTAAATAAATAAATAAATAAATATTGGACAACATCACATACATTGCTCTGATTCTGTGATAAGTAGCTTAAGCACTTGTGTTACAGAAATCAGAAACAACGACGGTACCACAACACCCAGACCCGAGACAATATGGAAAAGTTCGTTTCCCATATTGACCCGACCGGGGATCAAACCCGGAACCTCAGAGATGGCGCTCGCCAAAGTCAGGCCCGCTCGCCTCTCGGCTACGGAGGTCGTCAAATATTGTTTCAATTGTTGTAGCTTTCAAATATATAATTGTAATATCTTGGTCTAAATCGAAAATTTCCTAGCAATTGGACAAATAATTGCTGTCTAGAATGTTAAATCAGAACAAATTAAAAAAAAATGCAGTCTTACGATCTTGTAAATATCTTACGTATAGACACAATTTTTTATTTTTTTATTTTGTGTATATCTGTCATTTTCAATTTTCCATGGATAACTATACCATTTTACTTGTCGTATGGTGAGTCAAATCGAGTATGAAACAACAGAAAGCGTCTTATTCCGCATAATTGTGCTGAACAACTTTGAAACCCTATATTGCGAGTGACCTGACACATACTTGACCGCTTTTGTAATGACCGATTCAAGGGAATTAGATATTATTATATCGATGTGTAGAAGTCTATCTATAAATAAGTCTGCTTTCCCCCGCTCGTCATGTCTTCAATTAAGGCTTGTAGAGTGTCCATAGTCTTTATACATTATTTCGAGCCTGTACCGCTCGTGGCAAACAGCACCTTTAGGGTGTACATGACGCTAAATTAATTCAGGCCGACAACGAGAAAGAAAATATCAAAACCACAAGCCTCACCGCCACCTACACATTTATTACTTTATTATTATCCTCAATGGATTTACTTTGCTCTCAGAGTAGCTTGCACTCGCTACTCTGAGAGCAAAGTAAGAATACTATATATATTTAGTGAAAGTTAACAATTTATTTCATAAATCCTTGATTTCATTTTAATTCGCACTGTCAATCCTTCTTTTATTAAATATATATCAGAAGATTTTTGATATTACAGTCAAGAACTATCACTCTGATTTAATTAAACCACATCTTAAAAATAAATAAATATAAAAATGCAAGAAATAAATAAATAAAAATAAAATAAAAATTTCTAGCTAACCAAACACATTCAGTTTGTGTTGTTAATTAGCACTTTCAGATATTTTCCCTGTATGCCTACTACCAAAAACGAAACGAAGAAACGAAAGGTTCGTTTTAAATGATTAATCGAAAGTTTGTGAATGAAAATGTAGTTTTTGATTTGTACAAAGAATAATTCGTTTTTTCAAATACTTTGTTCGCATTCAAAGTGGGTTAGTTACGGTTATAAGGATTAAACATTTCTTTTCGTCAACGGATCAGCCATATTTATTTTTTGGCCTCTTATTCATGTTAGGAACCGTAGTTTGACATCTAACAATTTATGTAAAGCTGAACAGTTAGATACATATTTTTTCTTTTATCATGTAAACAAAACTTTACATACTAACATAAAATAAAATATACAATTTAAAAATTTTGCGCAACGCTACTTCTTTGCACAATTTTTACGAAAAAGTGACGTAAACAAACCCATCCACTGAATTTTGATGTGCTGTATCATCAGCTTTTTTTTACTTATTTGCTGAAGCAAAAAATAAGTATACATTGTATTTTAAAAATCAAACTAGCAGACTTAATAGAATCCTTGTTTTTTACTCTGCTATCATCCTTAGCATCGTAAACAATATTTGGAAAAGACGCCCTCTATCTAGTGACTCTGTGTGTACAGAATGCTTGGCAAATTCTAACTAGTCGTTTGCTCAGATTCTGTCCGCGTCGCTGTATATCGTGGACCACCTACCAGAGGGCGCGCAGGGGCTGTGGGCCATCGTCAACTGCGAGTCGTGGTGCGCGCTCGGAGAACTCGAGTGGGTTCCCTTCTCGGTCATCAAGCGTGCTATGGATGTCAACTTGCTAGGTAAGTAACTGAAAAATGATTGTGAAAGCTGAGAACCTTTATTCATTTCCGTGAAAAGTGTTAAATAGGTGGCGCTAATGTGTAGCGAAGCCAAAGTAATGGTAGCTTTTTTTTTAGATAGAGGAAAGTGTGCTGAATCGAAACATTTTGACAATTAGAGTAGTTGTATCATATTTCATAAAAAAATCTCAAGACCTCGTTTAGTTAGCCCATTTTTTTATTATCTGAACGTTAAAGTGTGTAAACGTGGATTGGCTTTACAACTAACTAGAATTTTAACTATGAGATTACAGATTAGTTAAAATAAACCGATAATAGTGACTATTGATGCACAAAACTTACACTTGCCATACCATCTTCCTAAATGATGTGAAAACGTAAGGTAGAACTACGCATTGCTACGAGGCTACGAGGTGCGGCGCTACGACACCCTTCCGTAGTATTAAGCGTCGCCCAACGTAGATGGCGCTACGTTTATCAAATAGATGGAAATTACAATTTAAGGGAACAGGTAATTTAAAATTTTAATTTTTGCCTCAATACATTTTTCAAAATACTTTTTGAGATTATAGGCTGTTTTTGAAGTATTTGGACACAATAACTTTTACCTTGGAGTCATACACAAATAGTAAGTTTTTATATGGTATATTCTTAGCTATTTCTCTTAATTTTATGAATAAAAGTGTTCTCATTATAGTAGAAATTAATAAAGATAAATATATTTGGAATAATAGATTTTGACCAGAATTAAAAGTAAGAGTTGTGTTAAAAAACAAGGGATTAAACGGAGATGCCTTTTTATGCCATATGTTGTTCTTGTAAAGTGACTTCCAAAACAGAAAAATATCTTGAAGAATCAATTTGATAACATAATTTCGGACGTACTTAACTGATTAACAAACCAGCATTACTAAATGGTAAAATGTGCCTTTTCAAAACTCCCAAATGGAACCTTTTGTGAAAGCAAGAGGCAATATTAATTTGAAACTTTCTGAGCAAAACTTGTACTGCGGTATATGCCTGATATAAAATTGGATTTCATTCGGCAAAATAATTTCTACATTCACGGGTAAGTAAACCTTGACCTACTTTTGAATAGGATTTCTTTAAAACAAGATCTCTGAACAAGTTTTCTAATATGGTTATTTTATAATCAAATAGCGCAGTATGAACCTATTCCGAATTTCTTAAATAATAATTAATACATAGGTTTATTTGATTAACAATTGATTGACATGCTATCAATTTATTTTTAAAAAGTAGATATTTAACATTAGTACTCTATTTACGACATAATAATTAGCAATCAAGATTGGCAAACAGTGCCATTGTGACATATAAATACAAGGGATCCTGTCTCATTTAATAGGACTAAATCACCGAGGTATTGTATTCAGACCATGATTGTTGAAATGAGGGACGCCAAGATACCAAACACAATTATATTTCCTTTTTAGGGTTCCGTAGTCAACTAGGAACCCTTATAGTTTCGCCATGTCTGTCCGTCCGAGCATAATCTCAGAAACCGTTTGCACTAGAAAGCTGAAATTTACAAATATGTATATTAATCACGTCAACAAAGTGCAAAAATAAAAAAATATGTTTTTTAGGGTACACCCCCGTACACGTAAATTAGGGAGTGATTTTTTTTTAATTTCAATCCCAACATGTGATATATCGTTGGATAGGTAATAAAAAAATTAACAGGGGCTTACTTGGATCATTTTTTGATAATTTTAATATTTTGGGAAATAATCGCTCCAAAAGAAAATAAATATACCTACCTATGTCAAGTCAATGTTACACACAGATAGCCCATTTTTGTAACTTTAAGTGGGGATACTTAAGTATTGTGATGAACTCGGTAACCGAGATGCGAGCGGGTCGGATTTTGGCATCAAGCTATCTCTGAGGTTCCGATTCCCAAATCTGGAAAAATAACATTTCTATATTATCTGGATATTGTGGTTCTGCCGATATTATTGATTCGAAGTACATACATTTTACAAATGTAAAACATAAAATATATCAAACATTATTATCAATCATAGTTATTCTAAACTTCTCTCGAACACGTGTAATATGTTATTTTTAAAAATATTTATTATATAAGAGCCCCCAAAACCCCAGCAAAAAGCCTTTGCATGAAATTTAAATAATGTTTTTCTGCGAAGTAGAAAAATCTCTGGTAAACAACGAGCCCAGAACTATGTACTTGAGTAACCGTAGTTCTTTCTCCTTTGCGGCTTACAAGTTCCTACACCTAAGTAACTGCCTTTTTATGTTACAAAAGGATGAGTGTACGGAAGATTTTCTCTGATAATGTACCAGCTGACTGCCATGGACCGTTTCCCACAAAATATACATTAGTTGACAAAAGTGATTTCTGAATCAATTTACTTTATATGTTTATATTAAAACCCCTCGCCAGTCATTAGATTTTATTTCATTCATAAAATAGTTAGCTAGCTATGGTTTTACTTTACTCTACATTCCAATCCTGGGTGGGTACTCTCAAAAACGAAACGAACAAACGAAAGGTTTCGTTTTTGAAGATTACTCAAAAGTTTAAGAATGAAGACTTGGTTTTTGATTTGCATAAATAATATTTTGTTTTTTGAAAACGCTTAATTTGCATTCGAAGTGATTTCTTTATGATTATGAGGATTAAAAATTGCCATCCGTTGTCGGATCCGACATATTTCGTTTATGAGAATAGACCCCCTGGAATTGGCTCGCGGCGCGTTATGCGGTAGGTATGTCCCTAAACATTCCACAAACGGCAGCTTACATAATTTGACGATTCATTGTCTGAATAATATTTACGGCTACGTTATCATGTATATATTTTGGGAATTAATTAATAGTTTAAATATTCGTGTTTTAAGTTTTTTATAGCGCTTCACAGCGCTTTAGCGGTAAATAGCATCCCGCAAGAAAATATTAAATTTTTCTGTTTCTTTAAAATATTTATAATTGAAATAGTTTTTAATAATTAAAGACGTCGACGTATTATATTTTTTAATGTATGTAAAAAGATTTTTCGTACACTTGGAATAAAACTAGGATTCATTTTATATTATCTACTATGAATTGTTATTATTTTTCTTGAATGATGTAAATAACTAAAATGTTTTATAAAGATTGTATTCTTCAAACTTATGTAGCAATGGTTTGAATAAATAAGGTAAAATACCTTGCATTATTAATGATTAATTAATGAAATGATGTATGATTAAAAACCACTTTAAAGTTTTAAAAACATAAATACAAGCGATTGGAAACATCATTTTGTAAATGACGCCGTTATTCTGGCAAAAACCGTTTTCGGCAATGAAAATGCTGCCTGCCGTCCCTTGAGTCTTTCGTCTATCTGAATGCCACATCAATCCATCACTCTATTCGGAAATTTTCATAGTGAAGGAAGTAGGAAACAAAAACCTCTTTTGATATTAAAAAATAGGGATATTTTTTAATTCAGTTCGAACGCAAAGCACAAATGTTGTGATCACTCAAATGTATGATATGCGTTTGAATTTAATTAGTTATTATTACCCAATTTTGGATTAGCTACAAAACTAGAAACAATTCCACAGTTAGAAATTCTATATTCACATAGTCCAATACCATAAAATCACCTTACCAACTTGCTTTTATGAATGTATCTTACAACTGTTAAAATTTTTAGAATTGCAAAAGTAAAATGAGCAGTACTAGTGGCAAACAAATATGTTCGAACTACGCGTGAACATGAAGTGGTTAACCCGATGTTTTTGTTAATGCAGGACCATCCCGGCTGGTGCAAGTGATGCTGCCTTTGGTACGAAGGGCGCGTGGGCGCGTAGTACTGGCTTCTTCAATTCTGACGCACGTGGCAGCACCCGTGCGAGGCGTGCATGCCGCCTCTCTGGCTGCGCTCGATGCTATGGCTTCCTGCCTGCGGAGGGAGCTGAAGCCTCGGGGAGTTGATGTTGTGAGTAACACTCCTTTGTTAAATACTCTGAAATTGGCACGAGTGAACGTGAAATGAAGTTCTGCAGGCGTAACGTGCTGGCTTCCTCGATCCTGGCTCACGTGACTGCGTTTATGTCGCTTGATTTCATTGCCCCCTGCTTACTTCGAGATTTAATGCCTAGAGGACTCGAGGTTTGAGAGGAACTCTTATTGCTTCAACACTCAAAGAAGTTGGTGCAAGTGATGGCTGCCTCGATCTTGACCTATATAGCTAAGTACAGAATGGGAGCCACAGGGAACACCCAGCCCAAACCCGTGCCGCCACCACTTTGCTTAGGCACTTGCAACGGGTATTGAAGCGTCTTAACGATACCAATATTCGTAAATATTAAATTCACAAATATTCACATAACCCAAATATTATTCTGAGAAATGTTTTACATCGTCATTAGTTATTTGGGAAAGGAAAATGTGATACCTGGAATACGTAACAACAACGGACAAAGAGCTATTGATTGCTCCACTTTTACCTTATATCTCAAGAAATCATATTTCTTGCTAATGATTGTGTACCCGAAATGAAAGTCTCCTGGAAATATATTTCTCAAGACTCCTCAGACTTTGCACTAAACATCATGTAAATACAATAAGCTCATGTGGCCATGATTCTTTTTTTGACTAATTTGCCTAAAAATTTAGTATTTAAGCACGATTGATTCCAATGTTTTCTCGACATAGAAGATGTACGTATGTTGCATTTTAACCATGTTAAGCACTTTTGCATCAGTTTATAGTCTAGCTCGTAACTTTTCTGTATAAATGTTTAAGCAGAGTGAGTAGAATATTCTCAAGGTGTGCTAGACGAGGCCACAACTTGGATGGCTGTACAATAAATTTTAAATGTAGGCATAGTTTGCGGGCATAAGTCGTGCATAAATTATTGTCTCATCAGAGCCGCATAACCGACACAAGCTTCATCTAATAAGTTGACTTCCTCTACAATTATGCACATTGACGGGTCTATTTACGTATTTCACTAGGATATCTACTTTTAAATTAGAGAAGCAGTTTTTATACTCTCACTAAAACTTAGTTTCTTCAAAAAGCATCAAGTTTGAACTAGCAAATTTGAATGCTGTAACAACGACGAGACACTCAAAATGTCAATTAATCGTTAGTACGACAATTGGAGAAATACAAAAAAAAACCGGCCAAGTGCGAGTCGGACTCGCGCACCGAGGGTTCCGTACAAACCTGCAAGGTTTACAAAGTTCGTTCATTACGACAATCGAGTCATAACTGGTATTTTTATTGCAAAATGAAATTCATAACATTACAATGGGGAAAGATGGAGGAGCATAAATATTTTGTAATGTAACTATAAATTTAAGGTTTTCGGATTTTTTCCTTTATGTGTGCTTCTTTCCTTTATAAAACGTTGCTTCATGCCAAATTTCAAGATTCTAGGTCGACTGGAAGTACCCTTCAGGTTTTGATTCCCTTGCGAGTACTTGCGAGTTTCAAAATATGCAGCTTAAATTGCTGTTTCTTTTGATTGCGTTGACATAGAAGTTTGATTTTGTTACAGCTTAAAGGTATTATAGACCTGAGTATTTGGTATGAATTTCAATTTAATACCTCTACGCGTTTATGAGGAAATGGGTAGTAAATTTAAAATTATTAAAAAAATATATATTATGTGATGTAACTAAAAATTTATGGTTTTCGTAATTTTTCCTTTATCTATGCTATAAGACGTTGCTTCGTACCAAATTTCAAGATTCTGAGTTCACGGGAAGCACCCTGTAGGTTTTGATTCCCTTGCAAGTGTCGAAAATTTGCGGCATAAACGGCTGTATCTTTTGATTGCGTTGGCTTAGAAGTTTGATTTTTTCACAGCTTCAAGGGACAGTAGACCTGAGTAATTGATATAAATTTCAGCTTCATACCTCCACGCGTTCCTGAGAAAAAGGGTCTTGACAGACGGACGGACAGACGGACAACAAAGTGATCCTATAAGGGTTCCGTTTTTTCTTTTTGAGGTACGGAACCCTAAAAACATATTATGTATGTTTGTACTGTATGTCACTAAATAAATACTTTTATTCACTAAATAAATAATTTCTAAATGCCCAGCAGTGTTTTTTGTGCCATTTTGAATGAAATAAATAAAGAAAGAAAGAAATCGCGCGGGCTTAAAATAATAGTAACCATACTTAAACTACCACAACTCATTCAACAAATTACTTCGTAGAAGATGATCCATTTTCATTTATTACTATCTATTTACCGGGTCTACAAGACTAGTGTTGTTCTTTTTATAGTTAGATGTTTTTCCTATAGTTTAAAAATAATATCCTATACATAATATATATATAATGGACTAAAGCTAGTCTCACTTTAAGAGGGAAGTAATACATTTTAGGAAACCTTCTCTGGTATATTCTATAACTATGACATACTTTCCCTTAGATACACCTCTCCATCAGCAACTGCCATCTCCATGAACTTAAACAGACTAGTGAAGGTTAGCGGTAAAGCTCCTCATAACTTTGATTATTTTTCATAAGGCAAGCAATCCTTGTATATAAGTCTCGATATTAAATTACTGGCAGCACCGAGGTAGCTAAGAAAATAATATTGTATTGTTTAGGTGGTAGTAGCCGCCGGCGAGTACACAACAGGTAGTGCTTGGCTCTCGGAAGAGAAACTGCTGGAGCAGGCGCGGGACATGTGGAAGCGACTCAGCGACGAGCAGAAGGGCGCCTACGGCGAGGACTACTTCGAGCAGGCGCTCCGCAGCCTCGAAAAGTACACCAAGAGTGCTGTAAGTCACGTTTATATTGTCAAGTAATAGTAAAGAATGGACACCGCGTGATTTTTCGAGGAACAACAGCTGCAGCTACAACAGTGGATAGTTTGATAAAAATATTCTTAATTTAATTGGTTATTTGAAAAACTTCATCGATTATCTTTTATATGTCATATTACTCATGTTATAAATAGGCTTGACTAGAGAAATTCGAACAAAAATGCAAATCCAATAAACCTTTTTATGAATTTTAAAACGGTGTATTTTAAAATTCATAGAAAGGTTAAGATCTCTTTTTATTTTGGAGAAGTTTATAATTCTCGAGGGATAACTAAAACCCCAAAACAATAGGAATAAAGATTTAAACTTATTTTAATAAAGACTATTGCCTAATACACACACAGTTCTTAGGACTTACATAAAGGTGTATCCTTAAATAAACCCTAAGAAAACTTTATTTAGGCCCACATAATTTTATCACCTTTATCGAAATGTATTTTGCCCACATGATCTAACAATTTATGAAGTTCCCTGCTGCTTCGTTAATAAACAAACGACGTCCTTAACCTTTACAAAATTTTGCATAACATGACATTTAGCACATGAAATATTCAACGGTTTTCATTCATAAAGCTTTGCTTAAAACAGATACTGACTATGACAAAAAATAAACAGATCCTGCCATCGTCTAACGTTTACTTTTAATACTGTATAAATATTATTCCTTCGATTTACTGTCTCCGACTGAGGTTTAGATTTAAAATATAAACTCCTTGAGATGAAGTTTATTTCTCAGCTGGTGTTTTTATAATTTAAAATATGTATGGAAATTCTTTGGTGCTCACCCAAAATATTTTTACTTAAAATACATTCAAAATATATTTAATACTTTTACATTAAATAATTAATATTCGTGAATTTTAAGATACAGACGACTTCTATATCGAAATAAATACAAGCTCAGAGTACTATTCATGGGGCCGGTATAATAATGATTACCTAATAATAGTACCAATACGATACATATTTCGGGAAAAGCAAAAATAATCTGAAAATAATAAACAGTCCGATCAACAAAATGAAACCGGAAATGTTACCTTTAGCGAATCGAATGAGCAACGTATCGACTTCTCTTACGATTCTAACCTATTTCAGTTACAAAACAGGAAAATTCCGTTACGAATTCGTACCGGTGATTCGTATGCTTTTAGGCGTCAGTTTACACGTACGTCAGTCGTGGTTATTTAGACGGCTAGTTATTTGGCAGACTAAAGATACAAGTATTTATCGTGTGATGGAGATTTCATATCCCAAAATAAAACGTTTCTATGCAAGATAACAAATCAAATGTTTCTAATAGTTGTATATATGCATAAAGTTTTGACAATAATTTGCAATAACATTGTTTTAATGCGCTAGTGCTCATCATTACGTGCATCGCCATGAACTTTCTCTTGATAGTAGGTGTAGAGAGCAGTTTACTTCTTGTTGCTGATACCTTTTATTTAGTCAATTACTACAAACAACAACTTTAATCCTTAATCGAATATGGAGTATCAAATTTTTTATTGGCTTTCGCCGGTAAGTCAAAGTCATACGGTTCAATATGAAGTGGTAACTATTTTACCACTATTTGATTAAGGGTTAAAATATTTTGCTTGTTTCCAAATTTAGCTCTGCTAAAAGTACAACAAATTCGTATTTCAAACCTACTTCCTTTTTACAAAAAATAACAACCTTTAAATAAATGTATTTTCCTCCGTATAGGTTGATGTGTTTTCATAAGATGCATATTTAAATACATTCAAAAAACGGTAAAATTCAAAATACAACGCATTTCCACGTAATTAATAACGTAGTATTATTTCCTGATCGGGACGCCTCGACGGGACGGGAAGATTAGGCGATTGGACCACATTTTTGCAATACATTCCAACTATTTCCCCAAGCACCATATTATGTAAGGGCAGCGGTTTGTTCTACTCTACGTGCCGAATACCATAGTAATTCAAATGGCGTACCTGAGCAGAATGTTTTGTAAAATCTAAATTAGTATAATGTAGATTCCATCACTAGCACCGCAGCGGCACTGAATAAAAAATATTTTTTTGTAATCAAAATACGTAAATTGTGATAAAAACTAACCACATAAATCCTATTGCCTCCTCCACACTACTCGCGAAGTTGAACGAAGTTAGACGAATACGATAGTGTAAAGAGGCACTTCGGCTCGCCTCGTGCTCGCCGCGTCATACTTTGCCTCGCCTCGGGTGAACTTCGCCGAGTAACTTCGCGAGTAGTGTGGAGGGTTAAGAATCATTAACAGAAATCGCCTTAGTTTTTTAACAACTTAGACAAGATATGCAAATCAGGCACTGATGTTTGCTTACGGGCCCATCTTCAAGGAGGATGTGAAGTATTTGTTATTGATCACTTTTCATGTAGATAATAGAAATTAAAGAAGCCATTTTATGTTTACACCACCAGACGAGCGCATCTAAAATGAACACTAAGTACACCTTCAAAATGTAATGCTAATATCACGTTACCTACCACTGTTAGTCAAATTAGTCATAAAAAAATGTATACTTCGGTTCGTGAACATAAAATGACCATTTTGTGTCGCCCAATATTTTTAAGATCCAGTGGCATTTTAACGCCCCTATTGATCTAGCACCTAGGGCTACCGCTATGCTCTATCTTCCCCAGGTCGCTATCCCTAGTACTGTCTTTTATCTGCTTAAACTTAAATTTCAAATTTTGGAATCTATGTTGCAGGACGCGGATCTGACGGCGGTGACACGGGCCCTCAGCGACGGCGTAACACGAACCTTCCCACTGGCGCGCTATACACCTGTGTCTCCTCGCGAGAAACTAAAGTCACTACTGGCCGAGCACTTGCCAAGGTCCCTATACGAAGGCCTCTACACCGACTAAGGTCATACTCTACTCGTGTGGCCAATACCTAACTATTCGACAAGCAAGATGTGGCAAACTATTAAAAAATCAAATAACGATCGAAATTATCCATCTGTCGAAGAACGTATTATATCATCTATATAAACCAACTTACACATGAGGGATAACGTTTTAACTATTAAAACGCCTAACGGCAAAAATTTACTCTGAATTTATAAATACTACGTTTTAAACAATGCTTTTAAATTTTCCACAGTAATGGGAAGTTATCTACGTAGCTAATAGGCAATAAGGCGCATCAAAATAATGAAACTTTTATTAGAGCAACAGTGTTCAGTATGCACATTATTCTTGTGGGTACGCCTAGTGCCTCTATGAAAATAATATGAGCTAATTTATAATGGAGCTTGCCACTCTGCGCCGAGGTATCACACAGGAAATAACATAGGAACTGACCTAATTATTCGAGTGGAGCCAATATTTGACAAGTGGAAATGATTTGGACATATAGGTATCTAAATTCGCTCAATTATGTGTCTGTAAATAAATATTCACCTATTTGCAAATATGTTTACCTATTGAACGCAGGTATATGAACGGAAATTTATTTGTAAGTAGGTACAGTCGCCGTCAGATATATTATTGTAGTATACAAAGTGATCAAATATTTCCAAACAGGTTTAACACAACGAGTTACCATTAATTTAAAAACGTTGATTACCATCATCATTCATATTGGAACAGATGCTTGTCATTAACTTCTAAACACACAACTTACCAATAATGTCTAAACACTGCGAACACTATATTTGCGTGTTTGGCAGTTATCTAATGACTAGCATTTGATCAGATATTAATAAAGTAATTCATGTTCATTATCAATAGGAACTTGTTGTGTATGGAACTTAAAGGCATTTTAAACTGATCAGGAGTGTTTGGTTACCTTGTCTGTTATAAAACATATTACGGCCACTGTACATTAATAATACCTACGTTAGAACTGTTGACAGTGGTTAAAGAATGAAAGGTGATAGATCAGTTATATTTACTCACACTAACGTTGTTATGAACTGAAAAAGAAGTTTGTGTACGACTCAGTGAAAACGATAGGTCGCAGTTTCTTTCAGGTTGATTTTTAAACTTGCATGCTAACTCAGGCGTTGCATAATGTACAAAGTATTTTGGAAATACCGAGCGACACTTGGAAAGATTAATAATCGATGTTGGTCGGCGTACCATTTAGCAAATGAGGCCGAGTGCGACCACATGAGTTTACGTAAGCTCTTTAGTTGATGCAAGTTGCTGATCATTTAGCCGGGCTACTGCCACTCGAACACGTTCCCGGAGGGTTCGTTAGCGGAAAACTTCGGGCTCGATGAACAGATATCGTTTTTACATAAACCCTTGAAATGAGCGTAACACTTCTCAAAAGGTTGACCGTCGTCAAACTTATCTTGATCGAGATTACTGAGCTGAGTACGAATAAGAAAACTCAGTGGCGCTGACAGTTCTTAATTAACAGCGAATAGTGTTACTTTACTATTTATATTTTATTGCTAGCGGGAGCGTAGACATGACCTGATCAAACTTGAAAACGTCACGTCACAATTTATATCATATCACCATAATGCCCGTTTTTAATACATTTGTCACTAATATACGCAGAAAATGCGAGCAAAATTCCATCAACCCTAATGACTTCTTGAAATCTTTGGAACTTTGTCAGCAGTGAACTATCAATTTGTTGTAACTTACACCGCCCTGAACATTAATTTATTTAGGTAAGATTGATGTTATTTTCCGGTCCCCTAAATATAGGCAGTGATACATGCACACCGTAGGTGTGTCCTCATTATTGGCACTCGATCAAAGCCGTCAGCCGCACACGCCGACGCCTGATCCATTTTCGCATTTAATGAAATTTTTATGAATTCTCGTCGTTGTGTTAGAAACACGTTATTACTTAATTTATTTACAAATCGTCATTAGTTAGTCTTTCGCAAGCTTAATTTAGTTCGTCCGTTTGTTGTTTTTTACGTTTGTTAAATGGAGTGCATGCCTCAGTAGATACCTAGTATAGATATTATGTCATTCAAAATTATGTTTAGTACTTAGGAAGTATTATTCAGATTTAACAACGAATCCTTTATTAAGTTATTGGTAACATTTTATATTTATTGTATACTTGTGACATTATAAGGTTAATTTTAAAGTCACTGTGAGAAGCGCAAGTGTTAGCGTTAAAAGTGCTACAAATTGATTCTAGTCCTATATTACTTACTTGGTAGTTTTAAGTGCATTTCAGTGCAGTTTTATAACTCGCTGTCAGTGACTTGTTTTAACGTGTGTTTAATGATTTGGATGATGTCTCTTGTAATAAAATATAAACATTTTGTGTTGTTTATTTTATCCTCTAATTGGGATGTTACCATCAGAAAGTTAAAACAACTTTCAAAGCCTTTCTTCATAGTTTTGGTGTGACATTGCAAGTCATGAATTTTGTTTGACACGCTTAATCTGAATTAGTTTTGATGGATTTCAAAATTGTAGTCTTTGAAGATAGTTTGCACCAAACAAGTACGTAAGTAAAAAAATTCTACTATATTATAGTTTTAAAATTATTTTCATTGGTGACAACATCCCTATTATACTTGCATTTATATATATATATATATATATACGGCATTTTTCATTTCACCATCAAACTACAATCTTTCTTGAAGTTCTGCTATTACAATAAATCTAAGTATAAACTCAATAGACCGCCATTTAAATAGGTAAGTAGGTAGGTACGGGCTTGAATTCTGACGAAATATTTGGTAGCTTACATTGCATGGTCGCAATACGTTTATTTTGTTCCATGATATCGAAATAATATAAAACAAGTAGACATATAATTATGTGCCTAACTATCCACTTACCTAAAAATGTCCCGAAACAAAAAAATTAAATGGCCTTCTTACATAAAATACATTCCAAGCTAAAACGGTGGTTAGATATCGACCGTGTGGAATAGCAAACAGAGTTGCAATTAGACTGCGTTTCTTATTATTTTGCCTACAGTAAGGTAACACTTTATCATTCTACACATACATATTTTAGCTGCAGACAGTTTACCAATATCTACCTTTATCGGGTATTAATGCCCATCAGTCACATGTAGAAGTACCTATAAGCAAGCTTAACGACAGAACTAGGTACGTCAGGATGAAAACGGGTGGTGCAACAGTAAAACTGCATTGCACATCATCATTATTACAAGGCTGCAGAAAATATAGTGCACTGGAATTTCAAAACATGCAAAAAATATTCATTCAGCTAGTTCCACTCGTAACTATTCTTGTATACTTCAAATCACCTGCACGTAAATCCTAGACCTGAGGGTAAGAATTTTGAACGGTCTAATTAATATGCAGAAATCCAGAAACAAAGGTAAGACAAGCTTTAATATGCTCTTATATTTTTTCAAATTATTTTTGAAGCTATCAAGAGGGAGTAGGTAATATTTAAAACAGGTCGTTAAAAAATTATCCTTGATAATGTTTCATCAGATGTAATATAAACATATTCACTCGGTGCGCGATACTTTAGTGTAAACAAAACTACTTAATGTACCATTTTAATGTTACACCTACGTGTTAGGTTGTCGTGTGCTCGAATCTAAAAGTTCGACTAGTGAATATCTAGTTTACTTAGGTTTGAAAAAGCTGCGCTGCGCCATTTAAATATAGTTGTATGTATAGGTAAGTCTCATTTTAAGTGACCTGTAATTTTATAAGTTCTTATGAGAATAAATTCTTTAAACACAAACACTTGCCCTTAGCACGTTCAAAAACGGTAATCAAGTAATATTACTTAGTATTTTAGGATGAAATATGGTGACGCTTGACAATATACTAACTATATCTCAAAAAATATAAAGTAGATTCTACGACCTGGTTAATAACGTTTCGATTTCCAATTACTGAGAGCAGATTTTCAAATTACATTTTTCACGACGCTCTTAAGTTTAATTGACTTATTTATTTAGTATACTGAAGTAGGTATCAACTACGAGAATCAAATTATGAATAGTAGGTACTTATTAGGGCACCTCAGGATCCGAACAACGACTTAATTGCTTTGCCTTCTGTCAGTTGCTTGCGTACTTATCAAATTTAGTTTGGCTTAGAAGTGAACCAAGTTAACAGGATATACCAGTATCTAATTTGTAAACTACTACCTACAAGTTAACCTATTTACATAGTCATAAAGTAAGCCAATCCAATCATCACACAGATTTTTAGGCTGTCTTCATAAGTGAAATTATACTATTGATAAAGTTGTTGAATTGTTTTATTAAAAAAAAATGTTAGTGCTAAAGGATTTGTAAGAGATTTACTTAGAATAAGGAATATAATAAATCTATGGAAATGTAGGCGGAATATTATGAAGAGTTTGGCTACACGTAATTCGTACCTACCTACTAACTAGTCGACTAAAGATTTTTGACGTGGTAAAGGTACTACTACAAACGTCTGAAAACTAGGAAATGACCATAATTTAAGACTTTACAATATTATTCATGTTTGAGAACCATAGATTTTTAGTCATGAGTCAATGGAAGAAAAAAATGTTATCTTCTGTTAATTTTCACAATTTGTAATGAGCTCGTTGCCTGAACTTTTTTTTTATTGTAGCCCCTCTGTTTATGGCTTAGATACGGTGTAAAAAAAGAATTGTTAATAAACCTCTTCACAACTATAGGTACACACCTACTGGAAGACGATGTCCCTCGCGAGAATATGGAATGGCTTTAACGGTTGGAACAGCACCTTGTAACGTCGCAAAATACCTGCAAACTGTAAGTGCAAAGTATTCCCCTCCTTATTCACTTATCTTGGGAAAACCATTTGTGTGAATAACAACTTTGTGATTCTCGCAAACACAAACTTTGCTTTATAATTTAATTAACTAAGCTTATCAGTAGGTTATGTAGAATAGAAGAATAGAAAAAATATATTTATTTATGTAAGCTTTACAAAAGCACTTATGAATCGTCAGTACAAATAAAGTAGGTATTCTACCGCCGTGTTCGGAATGTTGATCATGTCGAGAAGAACCGGCAAGAAACTTGACACTTACTTTTTTCAATATAACAATGTGTCCTTAAACTAGGTACTTAAATAAGGTATACAAAGCTAGATTTCCAAGAATTAAGTTATTCTAGACCCATACATTTTTATCATTTAAATAATTATCAATTTTGTAGTAGCCCTTTTTTATTAAACAATTTTTAACATGAGACTTAAATCTCTTCATAGGTAACTGGATAACATTTTCAGGCTACTTGTTAAATATTTTAACGCTTAAACCCACAAAGGAATTACTTAACTTGTGTACCTAGTCTTAGATATGGAACAGCAAGCTTTTGTTTATTTCTAGTGTTAAAGTTGTGGCAGTCAGATTTTTTTAAAAGTAGATTATAATTTTTGCGTACGTGCATAATACAATCAAAAATGTATGGAGATGCTACGGTAAGTATGTTAATTTGATTGTGTGATTTAAGACCATATATGGCGCGGATAGCCCTCTTTTGTAATACAAAAATTGTTTGAATGTCAGCAGCTGTTCCCCACAAAAGACCATTTGACATTACATTATGAAAGTAACTGAAATAAACCAGTCTTACCGTTTTTGCCGTTGTGAAGAAAGAACTACACGTAAATAATTAGAGATAAAGATGTAGTTAGAAAGTAAATAGTAGGTACCTACCTATATTATAAAAATTACAAACCTAGTTCAACAATTAATAGTTAACAAGGATCTTGATTTTTTTTAGTGTCATAGTGGCTTTTTTTTTAACGGGGGAAATGCTTGATGCACCGTACCGCCACCCTGAGGGAGGGTGACGGCATGTGTGGGACTCCCACCTGCCTACCTTCCTCGGACTACCCACTAAAACCCCCCGGTTGGACCTCCATCGCCTTAGTGGCGGTGCTGTGGGGGATCGGCTAAGCCTTTACTTCCACAACACCGCCGGCGGTACAGCCGCTTACGCGGCTACGTCTACTCCCCCCCCAGTGTTCGGGGGGAGAATGGGGATGGCCGATCCAACGGAACCATTCCCAACTCGCAGTGGAGACCGATGCAATGCCGACTGAGGTGCCCTCACACCATCAGCCGGCCAGTCCCCACGCGGTAGCTGGGCGCGGTCATATTGGCGCCGCGCCCTCAGCCGCCTTCTTCGGCTGCAGGCGGGAGCGGATGGATCGTCCTCCCGCTCCCGCTCTGCGGCCTCCTTCTGCGACATGACATCTTCGCAGAAGGAGACCATCCCAACCCATGCCGTCTCACTCCCGAGCATAGCCTCGACTATGCTGAGGAGTGAGAGATTTGGCCCCACCAACGCGCGCAGACTTGCGCGCTGCGCATCAAAACCGGGCACACCGGCAGTGTGGGTAATAAGTCTCCCCCAAACCCTTTAATTCTCCCAATCTCCTGCGTAACTTTTGCTGATCCATAAAAAAAAACTTACTTTTTTTAAGGAATCCTGTACGAAATTGACAAAAGTATTTATAGCTATAATAAATCTTTTCAATCGTATGTAAATGTAAAAATATAGATTTTAATTAGGTAAATTTTTTTTATAAAGCAGTCAATTTTAAAGTTACATTGGACATAGTGGTACCTAACTTATCTCTCCGATTTTCTCTGAAATAAGGTTATTTCTCACATTAACGTTGCCTGAACAAAGAGGGCAATTAATCACAGGTCAGTTGGCGGACAATTCCATTAGGAAATTTGCTTACGCAGATTCGGGTAGTTAAATACCCATCATGTTACAAGTTGTTTCGTCTTGTTTATAATTTTATATGGTTAGTAACTTCTATAGTGAAAACTGTTTTTAGATTTTATGAGTTACCCACCTTTGTTACCTAATTAAATTTTCGCAAATTATTTTAGAATATTCCTCGATGAACACACTTTTATCTTCTCGGGGCGTAACAGATTTTAATTAAGTTTTCGTAATACCGAGACCGTCTATTATTTATTAAGTTCAGAACAGGCCCATGATTGTAGAATCCTTAATTCTTGAATTAAGGATTCCAGGGTTGCTTGCCCTGGGTTCGACAATGCAAGTGATTACGTAAACGCCATTCCAACGCTGTAAAATGTACATATTATTTATGCATTTAAAACGAAAGATTCAAACTCGTACATTTTTTATTTAGAAATTTACTTCTCGGTGACTAAAATCATTACATAATACATAACACATATTAAGTTAATGTACCTAACTACAATGTTATTAGTTAATAAAGATATATCTCCAACATTTACGTCGTAATCACAAGTAGAACCGCAGTCAATACGTAATGCCTTTGTGACCGTCTAGCAATAAATAATTGCAATCGGAGCTCGAACAGAAAGCCGACTGATTGGCTCTCTGGAATTGTAGGTAAAACTGTCCGGAAGGCAGCATTAATGTACCCTCTGGACCGCAGTTTCGTGTTGCCATCATTCTGTGGGAAACCGGATATAACGATTTCCTGTTGTAGTACGTCAACACATTTACTACCCTACGAATTTGTGTGCAATATTCAGATTAAAAAGAACCCCATATACACCATACCTAGGGGACATAGATGACATAAAATTTACAAGGTTTCTTTTTGGACGTAGGTATGCTAGAAACTTGTGCCTAGCGACGAAAATCTTGTCTTTATCCCTAAAGCACGAACAAAAACGGCAATCGGGTAATTTTACGAAATGCTAGTTTTGTATATGTTTAAGGCAATATTATTAGTTACTAACCGCTGCGGGGCTCCTTCGAAATCCATAGTATTTCCTCACTACGTAAAACTATTCAAATACTGTTTTTGTTCGTGGTAGGGTCACTAAGTTCTCTCAGTTTATATGGGCAATACGTTTAAAATAAAGAACAACATAAATGATCGAATATCAGATAAAATTTAATTTGTCGTCTAAAGTTGTTTAGGAAATCTTACTTAAGTTATTTTGATATATGCAATCATAAATTCATTGTTCAATATGTATATTCAATATGTGATCGTCAAACTTATGTGTATTATTTAAAGAATATAAGTATACTGGTATTATGTACCAGTAACTATAACGCTCTTTTACCCAAATTTGTAGCGTTTATTCACAAGCGGTCACTAAAAATCTATATTGCTCTTTATATCAGTAAATATTGTTGTTTAAAAAATTATTTTACCGAGTTTAATCTTCGTACTAACATAATAATATGTTACCTACTAACAAGCGACCATGAGACTAACAGCTGATATCTCGAGTTACCTAGTCGTTGACGATGTGTTACAATTTTTAACGAGGGACTCTCAACGAGTGGAACCTCGTTGAGAGCAAAAATAATTCCTCCAGAAAATTATCCTGCATTTGGATAATACCAAAGTAGCACTTCTGGGGTCAGGTACGCGACCTCGACCTGAATGCCGCCGACAGAGGTCATGTGGTTTGCTGTGCGAAGTAAGGTTCTCACAAAACATAGTATTGCATAAAATGTGCAACTTATTTAATACGTTGTACCTAACCACAGTTTAGATGCGAATGGTTTGAACCTGAAACCTTAGGTATGTGGCACTACATCATGACGGACTATCGAACTTGACCTCCATTGACAACCTCCGTTGTGCAGAGGCGAGTGGTCCTGACGATCTACTCCAAAAAACGAAACGAACGAACGAACGGTTTAGTTTTTGAAGATTATTTCCAAAAGATTGGGATTTAAAACGTAGTTTTTGATTTGTATAAATACTATTTTCTTTTTTGAAAACGCTTCATTTGCATTCAATGTCAATTGGTTACGATTATTAGGATTAAAAGATGCTAACCGTCATCGGATCCGATATATTTCGTTTTTGGGAGTAGAACCCTGACTTTGACGCCCTGCAATGGTGATCTCTGAGGTCTCTAAAGGTTCGATTCCCGATCGGACCTAAAAAAGAATCTATATTTTCTCGAGCCTGGGCGTTCACGGTTCGACAGCATCACACAAACTATCATGGAAATTCCTACCTACACATTGGTCTATACTTATTTTTCAATACCATTAAAGTGGAAAGTATGTCCCTACATTTACTTTATATTTAGGTACGATCAATGGCACAAAGGCAAACCGTTGCAGTTCGATATTAGTTCTTACCTATACCGATGACATACGAGCGGTGCGAAGTCTATAGTCTGGCGTACTTTTGATCGTAAACTTGTACCAAATTATATGTATAAAAACAATTCCCCAACAGGAGTGGTAGTTTACCTTGCAATATCCCTAGGTACCATCCACCATTCCACAAACTTACAAACTTTATGAACAAAAATAAACCAATTTCATAATCAGGGACTTATATTCATAATTTAGATTTAAGTTTGAACTCAACAAAGCTAATAAAACTTAAGTAACTTCTTGAGTTATAATGTGACCAAACACCAATTTTTCGTTATGAGCGCACCTCACCTCACGGGTGTGATACCTTACGGGTAATGGAACGGTCACGAAGTAGGTACTTTTGGTATTTTTTATTAAAATTTCCATTTGAATCTTTCCAATCTTTTTTTCATAATTTTAAGCTGGATTGCAATGGATTCTTAATTAAGTACGTATAACGACAGCTTGTTTAGCATATGAATCATGAGTTTACGTACTCGTATCCTGTATCTATCTGATCTACCTTTATAGTTTTTAGAAATCTTTAAAACCACTTACCAGCAAAGTAACCTTCTCATTTAATATTCTAATTATAAACGCGAATTTGAATGGATGGATATCTGACAGTCTCACGCAAACACTACTGAAATACATATAAGTAGATGTAGGTAATTCGGTTCGGTAGATAGTAAGACTAGATAATGGATTATATGTAGCACAGACCCTCCCTAGTAATAACAAAAAAGAACCAAACAACAGGTAGTTCTACTTATAAATAATACCAGCTTATTATTTACCAGATTAAAATTAATGGAATCGTGCTTCTAACGTAATTGAAAGGACTACAACATGAAACAATGGTCGTCTGCCTTAAACCCTTGCCTAACAATTTCAACAAACCTCAGACGCTACAAATTATTTTTTAAAAATGTTCCATTTGCTAATTTATGCTTATAAGATATGGAGAACAGAAAAAAAACCAATGAAGCTTGTGAATCTCCGGCGTAAATAACAGGGAGGAAAAATATTATCTGTAAAAATAGCCATCCTCGAATTTATGTTAGTGACTTGCAAATAAACGAGCAACATTCAGAGAGCGCCGTTCTTTACATAAATTATTAACCAAACGATCCATTTGTAAATTGAAATTGAAACGCTGAAGGAATTCTGAAACAGCGAATATTTATTTAGAAGAAATTCTTAAAAGAAGTGTGTCAGTGTTTCAAATCTAGCACTAGAAGCTGCTATCTCGTATCTTGAAAATTATGCAAAGCCAGTGGTGAAGTTACAATAAAGTGGCAAGGCAAAGTGACATCTAGTGTACCGACGTGGTCCCTGGGGCTATGTTTGTTTCAGAACGTATTGCAGATGCGCGTTTGTTCAGACCCGCCGGGCGACCCGGACCTAAATAATATAAGGACAATACGGCTTGTTGCGCATGGCGACAAGTTGTTAGACTGTATTATGTTTACCAAACATAAATAAACCTTTTTAGAAACAAAACTAAGCAACGAATCTTTCTATCTGGTATCTTTTCATGTTGCTGTACCTACGAGTAAATTAACCATTTATGCTTAGGATATTTTAATAATTGTTGTGGTGGTTCCGGCTGAGCCGAGTTTCCCACTGCACCATCATTAAAAGGCGATGAAGTCCACCCGGGGGGTATGAGCTGGTAGTCTCTGCCTTTCGCGAAGTCGAGGAGTCTCACACACGAAGTCATTTTCCCACAGATGGCAGTACAGTTCCCCTCGAAACAAAAAGGAAATTTTAATAATGGTACTAGTATGTACGATATCTACCTGTTACATACACAAACATACCAGGAAAGCATCACTTAAAACTATGTCGGTACTACAATCACGATCCATAGGTACATATGGATAACTCTACTCTAATAAAACAAATTATTTCGCGTCGTGAAAGAGAATATGCCAATGAAACTAAGTGTGGACAGCTATTTCATGGTATTTTTAAATCATATAATTAACAAAGAAGGTAGATACCTCTATCATCTTAGCTAAAAAAGAAACCTAGGCACGAGGACTACCGCACTAAACAAAAATGATTGTCTTGTATGTGAAATGTGTAAATAACTTGTATATAATCCCATATTTCCATTAGTTATGTATTCAATGACTAAGTAAACGTGAAAAGTTTTTCCGATAAGATAATTTTACAATTTCCACAAAGGTAAAAGGCAAAGTTCCATGAATTTCTGGTGTCATACCTTACCTACGTAGGTACGAGTAGGTAATTGTACCGACTATCAAGCGACAGAACGTGTGTAATAAAAATATAACTATAAATATTATAAACATAATAAATAAACAAAATGAGTACTTCAGTCCTCTTTCATAAAGCACAATAGGTACTTATTATAAGTAGGTGTATGTACCAAACATCCATCACATTATTTTTGCTTATTTATTTTTGCGATGACACCTCGTTCATCAATATCGGCTTTTATGTGAGAGAAGCTGTGGAATCCAAATAAGTACCTACCTAGGTATATAAAGATAACTAACTATACTTAACATAAAAATACTTTACGTAGAATTTAAATTTAAAATCTGATTCGTGAAACTTTTACATAATCCTACAATATTATAAAGCTAAATGTGTGTGTTTATGCATTTTGTAAGTATGTTGAAATAATTTTACGCTAAAACTTCATGGATTTAGATACAATTTCGTAACTGGACAGATAAAATACTAAATTATCATACTTTTATACCGAAATAAGGTGAAAGTCGCGGGCAACAGTTTATCAGATAGATGTTACGATTTGGTGAGCTACAAAAACTACCTAAGTAGTATGTGGGCAAGATGCCTACATAAATGGAAGTTTGGCCAGAAATTGGAAACATTAGGTTTTACCATAAAGGTATGAGCTGATTTAGATCATGTTTTAGTTTCCCAATCATAGTAATTATAGTACTTGCTCCTATTGATTAGATACATAAACATAAAGATACACATTTTCAATACTTATCTACATAGTTAAAAGTTTAAACCATTTAACCAACATTGAACCATTTTGAAAGCTTTTAATTAGATGCTTTTTTTATTTTTCCAACCAATATCAAAAAGGGATAAATTTAACAATTCGTCTGAATATTTGATATGAAAGAAGTCTGGGCCGATGGGGAAAATTTTTAAAAGGATACTTTGTATGTGGGACCTAGATCTGTACAAACTACTCCCATTATAGTTAAATATCATACAAAACACTACTCAGCCGTGCATATCATGTGCAGCGTGCAAGTCCTACACCTCTTTGGATCCGCACCTTCTCGTTACCCAGAAAAGATATAACAATGACTTTGCCCCTCAAAGAGATTCTTTAATAGTTGAAAACTATGACATTGTTATAAAGTCATTGAAAATGTAGTAATGAACACAAAGTCCGACTTTCCCTTACAGTAAGGTAAGGTCTATATTTGCAAGTCACCAGCCAATTCTCCAAATAATTTATAAATAACCAAAGTCCATTATATACTCGTAAATACATAACTTTAGGCTACGCGGAAAAACCACTTAGTGTAATCTCAATGATAGAATAAATAATGGCCAGAAGTAAGTAGAAGAGCAGGTGAGGCGTAAGTTGCAAATTGCATTCTCGGTGAGGCAGTATACCTAGATGGTATATGGAGAGGGTGGCCCAACCTCTATTGATCCCGACGTCGCGCCGCGCCGTGACCGAGCGTGACCCTGCGACCGCCCTTGTCTGCCACCTGCTTCATCACAACGTTCACTATTATTGTACCCAACACTAATTTATACTCCATCCTCTCATGTACACAGCTAACTAAGTTAGCCTGAACTTGTGTGCAGTAAATTCCAATTTATACACGAAATTTTCCTAAAGTTAACAATCAGTTCGGCTTCGTACGAAAAATATTTTTAAATTAAATGTTGTGAAAAAATATGTAATTTAAGTAGGTAAATTCTTGTTAAAATAGCTAAAAGGCGCAGTAAATTCACTATACATAAACTGTAAGGAATTAAGCTGTTGCCCGTACTTACGTTCTTTCACTTTATTTTGGTAAAAAAAAATTCCTTTATGTTATTTTAGTATCCAATCCGACTATTAAATTTTATCAAAATCCATTCACAAAATGCGTAAAAGATTTAAAAAGTCATACAACGATTACAATAACCTTTCACGTTAATAATATTATCCACTAATAAGGAAAGGTTCTGTGTTTTCCATGGTAAATAGTACTCGTAATTCATAAGTCGAAATTGCACTAGACAGGTTGATGATCGGTAGTCGGTTTAAAGGACTGACGAGATTTTTCGACATCCCATGTATGTGGGGAAAAGAGGTCCTTAAACCAATTATGGCATAGGACATAGGTACCTACCTACCTCTCAAAACCAATTTTTAAAGTTATTCTCATAACTGCATACGTGAAACCTATAGAGGAGGGCGTGTACTAATAAAATATACTACTCTCTACGGTCGATCACCGAGGGAGACTGAGGTATTTGCTTTCAACGCCCCCTCCCCTACCCCCTGGGGCAATCAAATATGGTCAAGTCCAAGTCGGGCCACGCGCGATGTAGGTTATGGCAGTTGCTCATTTCAATGATACACAGGGTTTGCCACTATAGACTCCACTGCGACCGATAATAGGTAACTACTTTATTAATTTACCAATGACAATTTTGAAATTTACTTTGAGAATAATTTGGTGTTATTTGTGTCTATTTTCACGTGGTGCATACATTTCCACAATTGTACAGTGCTGTATAATGATGTTCTAGACAAAACGGGGCTGACATAAAAAAAATACATACTCATTGTAGGTAGATTTGAAGAGGAGGTATTTAAACTTAATTTATTCATAGAATTGATTATATTTGTTAGCAGATATGATTAATATAATGTAGCGGTATAAATGCTCCATGTCAAAGTGGTAAACGTTCTAGGATTAGGTAAATTAATTTACATAAACGATGCACTACTTAACGTAAATCAGGAAACATGCCTTCTGTTCATCAGGGGAACTTGCAGTAGGGTACATATTATACATTTTATTGTGGATCCATGGAAATAAAATCCAGGTAATATATACAAAATACACATACAAATACAAATGTACCTACCTAATCCATATGTCTAGTCTAGGTTATTATTTTGAACATAATTTAATTTGGAAATAAGTTAAAGAAGATCTTGGCAAATAATGTAACGAACCTGTGCGACAAGCGAAAGATTTGTACAAAATATTTCTACTTTGAGTTAGAAGTAGATTTACGTGTCGAAATGTGTGCACAAGTAAATGTACCAGCATTCAAAATGTCTTAAAAACATTTTAATGTTCCTTTAAAATATTTAAAGTACGCTAGTTCGGCTTCATGTAGGTACCTAACATAAAGAATGGTAAAATATATATCTCGAAAACCGTTTATACATTTGAACTGCGCTTGCCCCACAACTGTGTTGTAAATTTGATCGGATCTACCTGCTTTTTATAACATAGTTGCTTTTATATTGAGTCCCCTCTGTTGAAGTTGCACATGAAGAACTAACTGGAATAGGTTACACTATAATGGCAACTACTAGCCACCAAATAGTTAGAAATACTGTTTTATACATAGGTATCTTAAGGTATCTTAAGCTAAATTAGTTTAAAGTTATGTAAGTAGCAATGAGTGAAGTGCAGAGTGTTATTGAAAACACACAAGAAACATTCGTACTTATCTTGAAATAATTTCAGATAATAATACTCCTGAAATGTCGTCTAGACTGAATGTTAGTGTTAGGTGCTACCTAAGTTTCCCAGATGTTTTCACTGCACAGGACAGGGATAATCTTATCAAAAGCATATTGAAAGACAACATTAAACTTACTTTTGATTAAATTAATCAAATTCAATCACCTAGACTCTATACCTTAGCACTTGATTAAGTATACATTGAACATATTAATATCCACCGTCTACTTTTTCAGTTCAGTACCTACGGGGCGGGCGGTCGCTACGCCATACAGGCGGCGGCAAAGTCAGTGGACGGGAGTTATATTCAGGAGCTCGTAGTAAGCGGTTGTCTTTCTACGAGATAGTAGGAAGCCTTAATCAAACACAAACGTCGTAGTCAACATGTTTCAAAAGTTAAATGATTTTAACTTGAACTAAAAAACACCTTTTAATATTTTCGACGTGATCAGTTCTTTTTTTGCTTGGCAATAATATACTTTTCAAATGTCAAAGTAGATGTGTATGTGTGTTGGTCGTGCGTAAATTTATTTCGTTACTTGGGCGAGTACTTATTTAATAAAATTTAAAATAAACTCGGTTAAAAATTTAATACACAATATCGGGGCAGTAGTTAATAATTCACTGATTATTTTGCGCTAAAAGTTATACATAAAATGGAGAACGAAAATAACAAGCCCTACAAAATATGTGATGTAAACCGTGATAAAAAGAAAGGAATTGTGGCATCATCGTTAGAAGATTTGTTAACAAAGGTGCCGGAGAAATTAGGATTGCCTACAGAAAACCTCACAGTAGTGTTAGAATCCGATGGAACAGAAGTAGATGACGAAGAATATTTCTCTACCCTTGATCCCGATACCTCACTTATGATTTTGCATGGTCTTGAAAAGTGGGCACCGAACATGCCAAAATGCCAAGTTTCTCTTGATCAAACTGACGAAGTGACGCTTGGAGACAAAAGTCAAGTTGCAAATTTAGTTGGCAGACTGCAACACAATCTTTGTCATATTTCGTTACTTGGCGGTCAAGATCTTGAACTTTTATCGGATATGGACCCCGACAGTCTCGCCGATATTGTTACAGACAGGGACAACAGAATTATCCTAGAACACATCAAAGAAGCTTCTGGAAGGTAAGTTTTTATTTTTATTTGTGTAATCTCTGTACAATCACGTTAGGTTACAAAATAATACAATGAAAAAAGTAAATAGTCTTAGTTGTAGACACAATATGATATCCTCTTTTATATGAATTTTTGTACTAGCCATTTATGCCTTCAGGCAAAGGCTACAGGTTTCAACTCCGCTAGTTATAAATGTTTTGTGATGAATATATCATCATACTTGCATTCAGGTATTTACCTAATATGATTTCTGTATAACAACTATTATATTTGATATCCTAACAGCAAGCTATACTCATAATTTGGATCCAAAAAAATTGGTGTGTAAGATGTATTATTAGTATGTTCCCTTTGTGTTTTATGAAACTGTTGAAAACTGTATTATAAAACATTCATCAATTTGCCCTCAACTATATGTTTTAATTACAGGATTTTATTAGAGAAACGCCAAGCACAGGATGCTATGGAACTTCTAAAGCTGTATCACCAAAGTGTTTCAAATGGAACAGAAGATGTATCACCACCAAAGCAAGAAAGAGTTTAGAATATAGCACTCCCATTTGAATGATATCGTAACCCACTAGAGTAACCCTCAATTTATTTTTAAGGGATGGTACATCTCAAAAGTTTACAAAGATGACAGTATCTGTTAATTACCAGATATACTGCAGTTATCACAATTTTTCTCTACTCATTTAGAATTTCTAGTTCCTTTGAAAATTAATCTTAAGTGAAGTACTAAATGTTAATT
Source organism: Glyphodes pyloalis (assembly GCA_037074685.1). Classification (NCBI taxonomy): domain Eukaryota; kingdom Metazoa; phylum Arthropoda; class Insecta; order Lepidoptera; family Crambidae; genus Glyphodes; species Glyphodes pyloalis. The sequence goes on from JAYKKO010000011.1 coordinate 5,801,906, forward strand.
TGATACACCAATTGATGAGGCCTTTTTTTCTAGTTTAAAACAGTAAATTATTGAAGCTTTTATATGAATATTACAATTATACAATGGTAGGAGTTGCTTTTAAATTATAGTCCTAATATTAACACTTTCTGAAGTATAAACATGTACCATCAGTAAAGAACTTTGCTAATAAACAAAATTATTATTCACGAATTAAAAAAATAATATCATAATTATGCAAAAGAATAATTATGTAACATTTCCAGAAAAAGTATTTTCCCCATTGAATATTTTTAGATTTTTAAAATATTTTCTTTAATAAGAGGGCTAATATGTAAGCAGGTAGTTATGTGATGAAATTGTAGATGTTAGTTATTGTAAGACGCTAATCTTATGAATATGAGCTGAAAGTTATCCATATAATATGATTGTAAGAATTACCATAAGTATTGGATAGTATGTGATTAAAAGCTTGTTTACATGAATTATATCAGTATATTGTTTGGTTTAAAAAATATATTTCTCTTATGTCTAATTTCAAAAGCAATTACAGCTATCATCATTAATGGTTGCCAAAATTTGTTTATCTCTATTATACTTATACTCATATATATGTATATGATACATATACTTGATATATATGAAGATTTTAAATTTTTAAAGTAGTTTATTGAACATATGCACACTGCAGACTAAATATGTAGATATTGCTGTTAATTCATTGAATGTTTGTTGATCAAAGCATAGTTTTTGACTTGCAAAAATAATATTTAGTGGTTTGAAAAAGCTCCATTTAGAATAAAAGTGAATTGGTTACAGAACATTTCGTTATTAGGAGTAAGTCTCCAGTTTAATTTGTGTGGTATAGTCCGAAACTCATAAATACATATTTAACTGTCTGCTATAAAAGTCTGTCGTGTGCACCTTTACCATTTGTTGGATAATCAATATGTATGCATGTAATTAAAAATATGACAATAGATATGCTAGAATATAAGCCTCTATGAAATTAATTCGATTTCATTGTTTATTCTGAATAAGTTCCACTCTTTTTGTAAACTTTTGAGGGATTAATTGCCGCAAGGTTGATAAACAACATCAATTCAAAAGACTGATAGTTGGTAATTTTTTTTTATATAGTTTTTACCCCTAGAATAAGATTAATTCTTTTGATTCCAAATTTGCTCAAAAAATTTACATAAATGATGAATCATAAGTTGTCCTATGTTAAATCCACTGCCATAATAAACGCCCATACAAATACCCATGATTATAGTCTGCAGGTGACATTACAGTATGTGTGAATTATTAATGCCTCCTGATAGTATTTTTAATCCTATTATGCCTTTCATTTATGTATGTAGATATATACGATAGCTGAAATTCAGAATTTAATATTTTACTTTAAATTTCAAATAATAGACTTGTTACTTCCAGACTTATCTTTTGAAGTGCTTATTGTGAGTGTAAATCTTGAATAATCATAACAGAATGAAAAATTAAGCATAACATACACTAGACTTGTTCGTACATTTGTCAAGTACAGGATAATCTGTGGAGTAATGCATTAAGTAGACAATTTTTGGGAAAAAATCGTGGCGTAGTAATAGTAGGTATCTTATTAAAATAGCTCATTGATAGTAACTACTATTTATAATCATTAAAATCTAAGCAAAGGGAAAATTAATTCTTATTTTAAGTATTTTGTTAATTTTATTCCATCCTTACTCTATAGAATATCCTGTATTTTATAGCTAGGTGAATTGTTTTCCAATGTAGTGCACCTTTAACAATAAAAATAATTACATTTGTGGCAAACATTGAGCACAACTTGCACAGTTCATTTTAAATTTTCCGAAAGCACATTTCAAACAGTTATGTATGGAATGGTAAAATTTGCAACATTCTCTGATATGTTATTCTCTATTAATTCCTAAAGAAGTAGTAGGTACCTACAGTAAATTTGCTAGTGCATGTAATAATAGAAATCTGTTAATGTATTAAAACAGCAACCCCTAACTATTGGTATTACATAATTAGAAATTGACTTACCTGCCTATAGATAGCTATGTTAATGTTCTTTACTGTTTAATAAAGTTCATAAATTACTTATGTACTCAGATAATAAATTGTTAAGTTATACAAAACAGCGATCTTGATTATATACATCTAAAAGACTTGAGCCCTAAGCTCTGCAGTGATAATATGATTTTTTTTTTAAATAAACTCTATAACAAAAAATATTCTGGTCTTATGCCATGTTCTCAAGTTGTAGATTTTTAAAATAAATGCTCAGTTCTCTAGAATGCACAGAAAGTGTTAAAATATTTGTCAACATAAGCTTCTAATAAGTAGCAATAGTATCAATTTAGAAAACCCTTTTGTTTGCAAATAGATTTACCTACTAATCCAAAAAACTTGATGACAAATCAACTACTATTGGTAACATTAATAAGATTTATCCTTGCTCACCAGGTATTTTTAGCAGTCTCATAATTTATGCCATAAACAATCAGAATTCACTACCTTGCATGTCTTGCTAAGAGGCCTTCTGATTTAGACTACTGACTTCTACTTGATGGGGCAGAAGGTTTACTACATGATATCAAAACAAGCTGTATTCCATTTACAAAGTGAGATGCTGCTCTATATAGCACATAGCGCTGTCTAGCTTCCTCATTGGGCTAGATCTGCCTTCCTGCACTCTTAATAATAGACCATGATTTTAAAATATGTACTTCAGATCTAAAAACAAGGACTAAATGGCTCAAGTCTTTTACTAGATTAAAGAGAAAATGTGTATGGGAATTCAGTTTAAATAGGAAAGTTAATTTTCATGTGAAAATGATGCAAATTTAAATTAAAACACAGGATTATCATCATAATTGCATGTTGGAAAGATGTTTGTTTTCCTTTATTATCCAAAAAGTTTCTTGGCTGTACTCTGGCTAGAACTTTTATTTGAATTGTATTTATATGTTTGGTAGCAATTGAGTTTTATACATTTATGTGTGTGGTATTATCAGGTCAAAGGTCGAATGAATTAAATTATAATCTTTGAAATTTTAATTGACTTGTCTACTTAAGTTAAAAAAGAACTTTTTAAAAGGTGTTTGGTATTATGTGTAGGTAAATTATAAAATTAGTTCTAGAATAAAAACTGAAATATCCATTATTTAACTAGTCACTTGGTACAATCTGTAAGAATAAAAGTGACATTGATTGATGTAGTAATCTGGAAAGCAGCATTTTTTAATCATAATTTTGTGGAATTGTTTAACTTTGTAATATTTCCTAATAGTGGAATTGAAAAGTAGTAGTACTGTATGACTTATTTCTAATATGCACAAGTATACATTTAGCTAACCACAATGAGTTTTATTGAACTACATGCCCTAAATACTAAAATAAAACTACACATAAGTATTTAAACTTTAATTACCATTATCACAAGAAATTAGTTTAACAGTATTGTGAAATTAATCAATTGGGTACTTATCTATAAATTCAAATTACACGAATCCATAGTATCATAAAATTATAGAAATAGACATAACTAGCCATCAAAAAAAATAGATTACAGATGGATACTCCGCCACAATTTCAAATATCAAATATTCGGGCTTTAATTAAAAAGGCAAAGTTCCAATATGAGCTGCTGAAGGCCAGTGTAAAATTTGCAAAATGTAACAATTAGTAATCTTTCATAATTATCTGTGATAAATTACTCAAAGGACAATCTTTGAATATCATGCTAATAAAACCTGATTTAATGCAGAGGTAGCATTTTAAGACAATCCCATAGTTTAGTGCAAATTTTAGGACACAATTAAGTTTTATAGAACAGTGCAGGAACTTTTTTCGCGGAATGGATTAACTTTTTGGCTTGAGAAGCCTACAAGCAAGCAATCCTCTTGCTCGTGTTCATTGATGTACTTCACTATGTCTGCTACAGCAACAGAGACAGGAATGCGCTTGATAGCAGCTTCTCTTCTCAACTGCTCTGTAACAGCACGCTGCTGATGCAATGTGGACACCATCATATCCATAACGGCAGTGTCGGATAGGCCTATGATGACAGCGAATGCAAACAATTGTAAAATAGAAAACTGGGCGTAGCCGTCCGCGGTTTTTCGCCTGAAATAGAAGAAATCAATTTAATTTACTAATATTATATACACTTTCAGCTGTATTAACTCCTTCACACAAATAAACTTACAAACGAAACCGTAAGTGCTCTCAAGCAAGAGATTTTTAACAAAATCTACAAAATATAGGCAAACGCTATTTTGACGTCAAAACCACAGACAAGGAGTTAACGTCAACTTAATCCATAAATAACCTGATCTTTTTTGACGAATTGAGAGATTATAGCTCTGGAAGAAACATAGATATTACTTTCCTTATTCTAAGGGAATGAACGACTTCTTTTTTGTTTCTTTCTTAAATGGCGTGGATGCGGCACGGGAGCTAATTTTATATGGCGCTATCTCATAGGTCAAATTTCCCTCATGAAATGAGAAAAGTTTCAACACTATTGATTGGCTGATATCATATCACACTCGTATTAACAACCAATCAGCAGCGATATTACTACTTTCAAAATGTGTTAAGCAGCGCGATAAAATTTAATCACGTGGCGCATCCATTGATATACATTTTTAACACGCTTCTATTAGGTCGACCTGTGTAATGGATTGTGGCTAACTGATTTATCCATCTTTCAAGGATCGCAGCGTAATTAAAATTTTGATGCAATACATATTAAAGTAAGTCTATCCAACTGATCTAAAGATGGACCCGGAAGATATGAACTGGAACTTCATGATGAAACATCATATCATAGATAGCCACTGGCATGATGTCGTGTTGTGAGAATGGCTACGCACCTACCTAATAATAGACTTTGAACTCGATACAATCTTATAACAAACGGTACACCGAAAAGCGCATATTCCCGATGATTTTAAATTGGGCATCTACCATGCACAAGATGTAAAGCTAGACATCGGTAGATTACGCAGTGGTGTACACACTTATGGTCTCATACTTTTGCGGCTAAACAGGCGTATGTATAGTCCTAAGTCCCTGTAGGCCCTAAATAGAGTAATATCACTTAGTGGGATCCAGATTGAAAAGCTAAACTTTTCGAAGTTAAAACAACATGCAATAAAAACGCACTGGAGAAGATGGAGAGGATGCGGGCTCATTCAAAATAAATGTATGAATGTTAAAAATATGACATGACAACGTCTGTGGCGCAGTGGCTAAGGTAGGCGCCCAAAGCGCGTAAAGTCCCGAGTTCCATTCCCGGTCAGGACAATTTGGAAAACGAACTTTTCTAAATTGACTGGGGTTTGGGTGTGCTGGGATGACGCCCCCAGTTAGTTAGTGTCCGTCGTCTGGTACTTATAGTACAAGGGAAAACCTTAGTTTGAGACCAGGTGATTGGTGTGATTGTCTGGCGCATTTGATTTGTTTGTCTTAGCTCCTAAACGAGACATGTTTTTTCAGCAATTAGTGGCCGCACTATTGGCAACTATGGCCCGGCCATCACAAAAATATTTCATTACAAAACATGGCCGAGCCATGTGTTGCGATATGTCTGCAATAGTATTGCGCATGATGCAGACTCCTAAACGAGCCACACAAACCGGCAATAATGGCTGACGAAATCACAATCGTCGCAGCAGCCTATATCGTTTTAAGAGAAAAATCAAAAAAGAAAAAGCGGAGAATGTGGATTCGACCTTACTTCAATGGGCGTGAAACAGTAGACAATTTATGTCAAGAATTAATGCTTGATGAAAAGATTATTTGACAACTTTTCTAGAATGTCAAAGAGTGACTTCGAGTATATTTTAAATAAAATAAAAAAAAATTGTTTATTAATTATAATCACATAATTAATAAAATAACCCGAAAACCAAAACAAAACAACGTGATAACTGCACAGAATATAGCAATTAGTCACGGCACGGTGCGTCACCTCGCACAGCCCACTCATAGTCAACTTCACGTCGTGTAGAAAAGGATGCACTATGTCATAACAATTGAGAGCGACTGAAACAACAATAAAACTGGCTAGGCAACATTGCAGTAAAATCGACAGCCCAGCGATCGTCCGGCAACCTATCAAAACAATATCGGCCATTCGCTGCAACATCTAACATATGTGGCTATATGTCTGGGAAATTCCTGCAATATTGCGTAGTATGGCTGGAATTGCTCGCAATGTTGCCGACCACTGTATTGCAGCCACATATTGCAGGAAAACATTGCTCGTTTAGGAGCACCTAACTAGGGCTGCATGCACGAAAAAAATGACGTCATTGTCCTGTTATGCTCATTGTCGCGCTCCGCAAGTGAGACCGCGGCACGAGCGAACTTTCCGCTCCCCCGCAAGCTCAAAGAAGATAAAAAGGCCATCTGCGTCCATCATCTAGAGTCAGTTAGAAAAAAAAAGCATGATCGGCTCGAGCTATCGGTTCAGCGTTGTCACGTCAAACTACCGTCCTTAAACCATGGACTTAGTATAAGTATAATATATATTAAGTCCATGCCTTAAACCGACTTTACAGACAACCAACTTTTTAATTGTCAAAGTGTGAGGCGCTGGAAAAGGACAGACCTTTTGAATAACTTGCAGAAAAATCAAGTATGCTGCTGGGGAATAATATTTTTTATTTTATAATAATATTACAGTTAAAAACAGAGCCGGCGTAGCATGGCCTGGTACCTCGGGCGGCTTTCTATTGAGTACCGCCTGTCAATATTTCTAAAAAACCGGCCAAGCGCGAGTCGGACTCGCGCTGAATTGAACCCCATGAATGGTTCCATAGCAGGAAGTAACATAATATAAAAATTTATACAAATTGGAGTTGAATTAATTAAAGATAAAATTGCGGTTTAAGGTTTAAGACGTATTAAAAAAACTTCTTACTAGATCGTTCAAACCTATTTTCAATGGAAGTTTGCACGGTAATGTACAATCTTATATTTTGTTTAGTTTTATCATTCTCTTATTTCAATAGTTCCAGGGGGGGGGGGGGCATATATTACCACCTTGGAAGTTTCTGTCGCGCAAACTATTCAATTAGAAAAATAATACATTGGAAACCTCAATATCCTTAGAAGACTTATCCATAAATAACCCACACGTATTGGTATGAAGATTTAAGTATGGGGAGCCCTAATTTATTTTGTATTTTTTCTATTTTGCTTAAATAACTTAATACAGTTCACAGAAAACATCTACATACCAAGCTTCAACAGTGTAGGTCTTATAGTTTAGGAAAAAAATGGCTTAGAGATAGGGACGTGCAGACAGACAGACATACATGACGAATCTATAATGGTTCCATTTTTCGACAATTGGGTACGGTACCCTAAAAATGGTGTCGCGTTTGACCCATTAAGTTTTGTTTAAACCAGATGATGTCTTAAAATATCGTAAAGTGATTGTTTTATTCAAATTTGTGACCAGCAGGTCTAGCATGCGCAATACGTCATATTTATCGCATGAGACGACAAAAGTTTCTATCAGGCCTAGCATGCGCAATAATTCAAATTTCTCGCATGAGAAGGCAAAAGTTTCTATACCATTGATTGGGTGATAGCACACCGTGCTCGTATTTTCAGCCAATCAGCAGTTGACCCATTGGTTTTGACATTTCTTAAGAAAGCGATAAAATTTAGTTGCGTGGCGGATGCTAGGCCTATATGCCGTTGATTGGGGGATAGTACACCGTTCTCGTAATTTCAGCCAATCAGCAGTTGACACAACGATTTTGACATGTCATAAGAGCGCGATAAAATGTAGGTACTCGCGTAGCGCATGCTAGGCCTGCAGGAGTGCTATTTTTTATCGAAAAGAATAAGATAAAAACATAAAAAAAATATTTATGACAAAGCAAGTTTATTAAACATCTTATGTAGATTTTTACATCTTAAAATATTAACAGTTATTATTGTATGCATTTTAACCATTTTGTTTTATGTGCAACAGCAAACAAATGGATTTGACAATTTAATCTTAAGAACTTGGGTATGTTACAGAAACACATCTTCAATTATATTTTCAAAGATTATTCTAGTTTAAAATACACCTGGAAATAAACATGAATAAAGTTAATGAAAAGAAAGGATAATTTATGTCAATTTCGTTCAACTAAACCCTTATTAGATCACACTCAAGGAAATTCGAACACAATCCATTATCTTTGTAGCAAGAATATACTTTGTCTAGCATAGGGCATTTTCTTGGCAGCAGAAGTGAAAAACAACTTAGCACATGTATGAAAGGCAGCTTGCAGATTGTCATTTTAAAACATAATCTTCTATTAGTGAAAGTTATGAACTTTTATTTCAAGTCACAATGCATATTGACATTTCTTATATTTCGCACCCATATACAAACTATCTGCATGACCCAAGGGTTGACTGGTAGAAAATGCCCCTAGCATTAAGTCCACCTGTTGTACCTATTTGTGCAATACAGTTTTAAAATAAAAAAATAAATATTGTTAGCTGTTCATATAATTGGGCACCATTACTAGTAGTACTAAAGAAAGGTTGCAGTTATAGGTTAAAAAAGATCCTGCTGCTGCACTGCACTTGTCAATACACTGTATTTTTAAGTGTTTTTTTTGGATTTCAAACTCCAATTTCAGACTGATACTTTAACATTATTAGTAAATTGTGTCAATGTCAACTTTAAGAGATCTCTAGACAATATATATGACAAGGATCCCAGCCACAAATGTGAAATTTGTTAAAAATGCTAACCGAGTATGACAAAAGTCCTAAAATTTGTATTTAAGACCAACAAAAATATTTTATTCTGAGCACTGTATTATTGATAATGAATGATTTTAACTAGATGCTTTTGCTGCTTGGCGCCTTTTCACGTCCCAGTTGTAAACTCTTGCCATATTTACTTCTGTTGTAGTCCATTGGTCTCTGAAGTAAAAAAATAATATCATGACTATTTTTTTATTAATGACTTGCTTATGTAACACTCACTTTGCTTAGGAAAATCTAGACCTGTAGCTCTTGACACCAAGTTTTTTGTCTTTGCATTAAGACACTTCAAATGCAACCCCTTTGAGCTTTATTGCAAGTAAAGGTTTAACTAATTCTGTAATACATAAAAATTTGCCACAAGTTGCACATCAAAAGTAGAAAAACATATTACCCTATAAACCTTCCCAATAACATCAGTGAACAAAAAAAAATTAGTTAAATCAAGAGTTACAATGCCAATAATTCATATTGAAATAGAAGAATAGGAACAGAGTATACGGGTAAAATCTATGAAATAAAATGTTATAGCTTGAAAAGCATGTTAAGTCCTAGACTATGCTTTCTTAAGGACTGGTTCTTCTTTTAAGGTTTGCAGAGGTGAGCCGGCAATCAATCAATAACCAGACTGGACAAATCCAAAATGGATGCACAACCAGGATATATGCTAAAAGTATTTATAAAGAAACAATGATTACCGTAAAAAGTCCAAATCATGCTCAACACAATCTAAATTCTTCTTTGCTGTTGCCATGTTAGATGTGAGTAATTTTTCTGCATCATCCAATGAATACTCTAACATGACATTGGCTCCTAACCACAAATAAACCATTTTTGTTGGTGGTATGTTTGCCTGAAAAAATAGTTAGTGAAAGTTAGCAAGGAAAATTTTCATCATAAAAAATTGCCCTATAAGAATATAGAAAAACTTTTCCTGATATTACCTTAACAAAAACTTGATCACTTAGTAAAAATTGTGTCTCCATAGAATCTGTCAGAGTTTTCAATTTTTCAATCATTTCCAAGGATCTGGCTAAATCTGGTATCTGTTGCCGCAGGCGCCTTCTTTTTGTAGCTAAGGTATACTCCATAAACTTATACTTTCCATGTTGCTCATCTAGTTTCCTTAATACTTTATCAACACCACCAGAGTTTTCTGGTAAGTTCATAAATTCATCAACATTATCCTAAAACATAAAAAAATATAGTACATACCAACTAATATAGTAACCTTCAGATCTTGGACATTTTAAAATTATTTCTAGTATTATAATATTTTTTTTGATACAAAACTTATTTTATCTAAAACAACTTTTTGACAGTGTATTTCATACTACTCAATAATGTTCTGTTACAACAAATTTGAAATAATAGTATTTTACTATAAAAATACATTATTTTAGAGCAGATGCGAGGTGACTAAGAATACCTCTAACCTCAAAAAGTACGTGTATTTTGTACTATCTTAGTAGGCAATCATTAGCGACGGTTCATGTTTATTGTGATATATTAGGACCTGAAGAAAAAAAATATGATAATACGTTATTTTAACTACATACTTACAACAAAAATTGCTTCGGGGATCCCAGAAAATGATTTCGAATCAGGATTGGGATTTTCAACTCCATCGCCTTCCATTTTTGAGGATTGATATTAAGTCTAAAAAAAAGAAAGTATGTAATCAAATCTAAATATTAGGTAACTTCCAAACTTACAATCATAGCAAAAATTGAAAATAAATCAGATTTCACAAAATTCAGCCTACCGCTCCCAACCGTAAGCCAAAGAACTTTTGACAAAAACAATTTGACAAGTGGCTTTTTTTTTCTTTTTCAGAAAAAGACAATGGAGAAAAGAAGTTTGTTTTTGGTCTGAGGACTCGGCTGACTTTTTTTATTTTGTTGGATGACAAACCCGTCTGACTGACAAAGCTTTGTTTTCGTTTGTCTGCTGTCGCATTCGTTGTTGCTTTGTTCAAAGCTTTTCTGCGAAGTACAATTTTATTATAGTTTGTTACCAATCTTTAAAATTTTGTTTTACCATGTCAGCCGGTTGTGATACTCAAAAACCTGAATCTTCTAAAGATAACATCTCAACCAATTCCATTGATGAGGGATTGCCTAGAGAACTCAGCCAGTTGAGTCTTTCAAGTGCATCAAGCCAAGATGAATTTTATTGTGATAAAGGACATTCCGAAGTAACTCTCAAAAACATCTTCCAATATTTTCAATCTCAAAAACTATGCGACGTGGCATTGATTGCAGGTGGATGCAGGTTTGTTGTTGTTTGTTTAAGTTCTACTTAGTTGGAATCTAATTCTTGCTGTTTTATTGATTGCATACACACTTCATATTGATAAAAAAAATCAATTATGAAGTATGCCTAAAAATATTAGTGAATGCTCAAATATAAAGATTAAAAAAAAAATTCACTCATTCAATAGAAGTTCCAGTTTTTGTGTTCGTAATCAATTGCGAGCGTGAGCTTTCTGCATTCCCCAAAAATTCCCACAAAGAGTAATAAGGCTTCTTAGCCAACAACAATAAACATTAAATAATTCCCATTCAAAGTTGAAAGTTTTGTGAACTCGGTTTGACCTGGCAACAAATACTAAAGAACTATATTCAAGTTTAATACTGATATGTAAATTCTTTGGTCTCAAATAACTTTTTAATTGGTATGTATTTTAAAATGTGTTTCTTGCTAACAATAACTTCTAAATATAATTAAAGAGCTTATAATTAGAACAAAGCCCATTGTTGGTTTCAGGATTCCAGCACATAAAGTAATGTTGGCATCATGCAGTGAGTACTTTGCAGCAATGTTCACCGGTTCCCTTAGAGAGGCACAGTTGACAGAAATAACTCTGGAGCGAGTTGACTCACAAGCACTTCAGGCCCTTGTCCGGTATTGCTACACTGGCACTATAGGTAATAATGTAAAATCTTTCAAAAGCTGCTTATTTTTATCTAGCTTTTCAAATAATATGAACAATGACAATATATAATAAAAATAAAAATAAATAAAATAAAAATTGTTTATTGTCTTTTTCCTTAAACTACTACATCATTTCTACTTAAACTATCTTACGCTACTACACAGGAAGACAAAAGGAAGTGGTTCAGCTAATATATGGCCTATCAGATAGATAACTTAAATACTATCTACAAAAAGTATCTTAACTATTCTTTCAATTGTTTAATTGGAAATGTGAAGATGCAATAAGATTGTTTTTATTCTTATATTTTCCTACTAGAATCTTATGAGAATGAAAGATTTACTGATGAATACTATTTATGATTGGAAATACTGCTTGTACCGTAATAGTACTAAATATACTGTTACATATTTTGTAAATGTTTGTAAGAATATGAGCTAAGTTAGTGACTGAGCCAAGCTATTTTTGTCTCATTAAATTACAGAACTAAGAGAAGAAACTGTGGAGGTTCTTTTGTCAACAGCAAGCTTACTGCAGCTAAATACTGTGACAGATGCTTGTTGTGCTTTTCTAAAGAAGCAGCTTGATCCATGTAACTGTTTAGGTATTGCTTTGTTTGCCGAACAACAGTCTTGTATGAATTTACATAAAAATGCTTTGGAGTACACTTATCAGCATTTTATGCAGGTATTTATTTTCAAATATCCTATATTATTTTCAACTATGATAACAATAATTTATTTGGACAGGCCGATTTTTATAATTAAATGTTTTTGGAAACAGGTGGTGAAGCATCAAGAATTTCTTTCCCTCCAATCAGAGCAACTAGCAAATTTGCTAAAATCTGATGATCTCAATGTAGTTACAGAGGAGAATGTTTTTGAAAGTTTGATGACATGGGTGCAACATGATAGTGACAATAGAGAACAACATTTGCCAACTTTACTAAAGCTCATAAAGTTACCTCTACTTTCTTCTGAGGTAAGTTTCTTTTTACTTAGATAAAACAAGGGTAAGGTTTATTTACTTATTATAAATTACTGTATTTTAACAGTTAACAAACAAGAAACTAAGAAGACACCAATCTAATTATTTCCCACTTCTAAAAACAGTAAGATGGTAAAAGTCAACTCTTACCTCCACCCTCATTAGATGACTCCATTATGCAAATGACCTCTAACTGAGGTGAGAGATATTTGGACAATTTAATTTATACACCTCAAAATATATTGCCAGGAAATCTGTGGAAAGATTGGCCAAAGCGCGAAAGGTCCCGGGTTCGATTCCCGGTCGGGTCAATTTGGAAAACGAACTTTTCTAAATTTACTTGAGTCTGGGTGTGCTGGGATGACGCCCCCAGTTAGTATCCGTCGTCTGGTACTCATAGTACAAGGGAAAACCTTAGTTTGAGACCAGAAGATTGGTGTGGTTGTCTGGTGCATTTATTCGTCAATTGCAGGAATGTTTGCAATATTTTTTAAAAACTTAAATTACCTATATAATTAAAAATTACCCTTAAAAAATTTATAACTCAATAATTTTCAGTATTTAATTGATAAAGTGGAACTTGCCTGTGGGAATGTAGTTGAATGCCAACCTTTGATAATGGAAGCAGTAAAGTGGCATCTTTTGCCAGAAAGACGCTCTTTACTTTTTTCTCATAGAACAAGACCAAGAACATCAACTATTGGACGACTTTTGGCAATTGGAGGCATGGATGGCTATAAGGTAACGTGGCATCATGTTCATTGTCATAATATGTCCTTTTTAATTAACCACTTTAATAATAAAATATCTTTTTTCTCAGGGTGCTAGTAATATGGAAATGTATGATCCTCGAACGAATACATGGACTCCATTTATGAGGATGGGTGCAAGGAGATTGCAATTTGGAGTTGCAGTCATGCAAAATAAACTCATAGTGGTTGGTGGAAGGGATGGTCTGAAAACTTTAAATACGGTAAAATTACTTCTCATAATTTGCAAAGTATTTTAGTAAATTATATCAAAAACTATGGCATAATTAATGTGTTGATAGTAACGTGCTATCTCAAAATCAAAGTGTCAATGAATATATCGCTTCTAGGTTGAATGCTTCGATTTAACATCACTAAGTTGGAGTACTTTGGCTCCTATGAACACGCACCGACACGGCTTGGGCGTCGCCGTCTTGGGAGACGGTCCTAATTCGCCCATTTATGCGGTAGGCGGACACGATGGTTGGATATATCTCAATTCTGTGGAACGGTGAGCTTTACTTAAAAGTACAACATAATAAATCGGTAAACGTTCGCGTTATTTCGGGATAATACTACAAATTTATTATTACATCTTTATTTCTATCATTAAAATAAATTTCAAATTCAGTAGTAGTAGTGTGAAAGACACGATACATTTATATAAAATTTATGTAATATTTTTAGTAGGTAAATAGGATAAGCATGTAATTTCTGCCAAACATTATTTTCTTAGTTCCAATTTTTCCTCCAGTAAAAAAAAGAGCGCGAGAAGCGAATCTGAAGAAGAAGACGAGGGACCACCTGATTATTTCCCCATAAAAGAGAATTGTTAAACCTGGTATATTAATCCTGTTTTAAGTAGGCATATTTTATACACTGTAGGGTATGCAACTTAGTATTAGGAAGTGCGCCTTCTATTGTTACAGATACTGCGCCGACAAATTTAATTTGACGAATACTAATAAGCATATTTTGTTATGCTTTGGTGTTCCATAAGATTATTGTTAAATAAATTACTGTCTTTTCTATGTACCTTGTCCAGATGGGATGCATGCTCCCGCACCTGGACTATAGTTTCGCCGATGACAGGCGCACGAAGTACTTGTGGTGTGGCGGCTCTGCGGGGACGCCTGTACGCTGTGGGGGGTCGCGACGGCGGCGCCTGCCTGCGCTCGGTCGAGTGCTACGACCCCACCACCAACCACTGGACCAACTGCGCTGCTATGACGCGTCGCCGTGGGGGCGTCAGTGTGAGTAATATCCGAATTTGAGACAATTGGTTGATTACACATTACGTAAACCAAAGTAAAATAACGAAATATATTGGAATAACTGCATTCGCATTAAGTTAATGCTGCATCTATTCACAAGTTATCACTGATAGAAAAATCGATCTGATTCAGAAACTTCTCGAACCAATAAACTCCATTCGGAGAAATTTCACCTTTGTTTTCGGAAATTATGACAGTTCGCAACGAAAACTTTTTAAGACCTCGTGAGGCTGGAAAAGATAAAATAGTATGCTTTTTCAGCAAAAGAAACAAATGAATTTCAAGTATGTATAGGTATGTATAAGACATATTTTCATATTAATGCACTACCAATGGCAAACAAAAACGTTTCCGTATTAAATCCTAAACAGCAGAAAATATCAAAGTTTTTGGCATTCGGATCGAATACTTTCTTGACGAACGAAACCTTCCCATTCTAAGAGAAATGTTCCAAAGGCATTGTGAATGGTCTAGCTGAAATAATTTTCATATATTTTAGGTGTGCGCCGCTGGCGGATATCTTTACGCTTTAGGAGGGCACGAAGCGCCAGCGAACACAGTCGGCGGGCGCCTAGCGTGTGTGGAGCGGTACGACCCCGTCGCGGATACGTGGGTGCTGCTTGCGCGGCTCTCGTACGGCAGGGACGCCATTGGCTCGTGCCTGCTCGGCGACCGGATCGTCGCTGTCGGTAAGTAGTTACTGATCTATCAACGCTCACTAGACACAATTGACGGGCGTCTCAGTCGTGTGGACACGTGGGTAGGTAATATTCGCACGGCTCTCTTTGGCAGGGACGCAATCACGTCTACTGCGTGCTTACTACGCACCGACTCAGCAAGTCATAGCCGTGTTCAATCACAAATGCCATATAACAACTGAACGAAGTTAGATACGAACGATAGTGAAGGCTTGCCTCGTCAAACTTCGCCTCGCCTCGGGCGACTTTCATGTCGGTTTTTGCGCCCGAGTCAAATGGGCCCGAGGTTGTTGTCGTGGAGTTGAACGAGTGTGTTCACTTCGGACTTCTTCTTCACCGAGGAACTTCGCGAGTAGTGTGGAGGAGGCATTACACCTCGCGGTCTGCGTAAAGGCTGTGAGCTTGCAACTTGCGGCCGGCCTGCAGGCTGTGAGGTTGTATTGCGGACGACACGTAGCTAGCGCGCTGATGGCTAGCCGTAGCCGAGAGGCGACGCCATACTGTTGCCATGCCGGTATAGTGTGCTTTGTCCTTTACACTGCATTGGGACATTGAATATAGGTGATACTTTACTCGAATATGAACAGGAGGGTACGACGGCGTACAGTACCTGTGCGTGGTGGAGGTGTACGACTCGGAGTCCAACTGCTGGCGCAAGCTCGCGCCGCTGAGCACGGGCCGCGCGGGCGCCGCCGTGGTGGCGGTGCCGCCGCCGCGCAACCTGTTCTGATACCGCAGCCAGCAGCTGCTGACGTACGTCATCGCCTGAGCGACGTCTACATTACACTGAGGTAGTCAAAAATAAAAAGATAATAGGGATCTGTGCCTAATAGGTAATACGGGACTCTGTTATTAAGATTCCGCTATCATTCCGTCCGTCTGTCGACTCATAAACCGTGATACAAACTACAATTTTTTTTTCTATAATGAGAATTCAAAAACTATCTTCCTGCCGATTCTTTACGTTTTTAGGTCATCGTGAAGTACATACCGTATGTATGTAATTTTTTTTTGGATTGTTCAAATATTTAAAAAGACAATAAAATTGTTGTGTTGGTTTAAATCTTATATAACTCCCAGAGACCATAAATCT
Source organism: Glyphodes pyloalis (assembly GCA_037074685.1). Taxonomy (NCBI): domain Eukaryota; kingdom Metazoa; phylum Arthropoda; class Insecta; order Lepidoptera; family Crambidae; genus Glyphodes; species Glyphodes pyloalis. The sequence goes on from JAYKKO010000011.1 coordinate 5,818,426, forward strand.
CAGTATTTGCTTTTAATTGTATACGGAACCCTAACAAAGTAATAAAGAAATCTAAAACTATTCCTATTTTTTAATCATGTGCTCAAGGCACCAGTGCAAAAACGGTATGAAATAGACTCGAGACTCAACTTTCGTTCCATGCCCGTGCATATTCTCCCGCTTGTTTCATATCTCTAACTGAAAAAATAAACATTATCCCATATAAACTTTCAAGAACGATCCCCACCCCCATCCCACCTTATTTTCAAAACAAAAGTAGCCTATGTCCGTTCTAGAGGTTCAACTTATACCTGCCTATACCAAATTTCATTAAAATCGGTATCAGTGGTTTAGTGGACAGACAGAGTTACTTTCGCATTTATAATATTAGCATGGATAGTATATTTTTTACGATTCCTCCATACATTTTCTATAAAGACAGCTATCTGTGACGTGCTAGTTTCGGAGCATATAAAGTTGTTTTTTAAAATCACTGGAATAAAATAAATATGGCCAAAATAAAGCGCTATTTCACGGCATTTATCCAATAAAGTTATTTGTATTTTTTTTCAGGTTAGAAATGCAGCAAGTGCATCTAGACGGTTAGTAGGTACTCTGCAAGCAACTATTGGTAATTGATCTCAATGTATCAACAATCATCCTAAAACAATACCTGTGGTAAATAAATATGTTTTAGGATATATTAGCTTGTAATTTTATACCATAGATACTAATAGTATTTTGTATATTCTAATGCATTCAAAGTAATGTTAGAATTTGAACAAGGACATTATTAGTACTTTTGTAATTATTTAGGTACTGGATGGAATAAATGTTTATAATAATATTTAGTTCAAGACACAAGAGGCAAACAAATTAATAAGTAGTTATTATGCCACTATCCTTAATTCCTTATGTTGAAGTATTCATTCCAAAGTTCAATAACTAGGTGTTAGGAAAAAAAACGTTTTTGTCTATTAGGACGGGTACTATATTAGCACAAAGTTAATAACGTCGGTAGCTCAGACTAATACTAAGCTTATTAGCTTGCTTGAAAGGTTTATATTTTTCTGAGGCCCCATGCATATACTTTTTGCTCCGATACAAAAGCGCGGTTAATAAAAATCGGAAATGCGTCGTATACGCCAGCGATCGAGAAGTTACGTGGATGAAAACGCACCTTTGTATCTGGTATCACTAGAATAGTTACTGAATCAAAGCTGTATCGCTATCTACCTTATGTAGTACGTATACGTGTACGTATACCTACGTATCGCCATCTGGTGGATGTTTCGAACGCGAAAACCCTCATTGAATTGCGTTTGTATTCAGATGCTTTGCATTGTGGGGGGCCTAATACAAACAGTATTAATTATTGACATTAATTTTCTTGTTTTTTTACCTTTATGATCTTTGTATAGTTTTCGGAAACTCTATTTTAATTGTGATTTCATGTATTGATTCTGCTCAGTTAATCATTCAAGAAAGTTGAACCGAATCTCATTTATTTTCATGATTCATAGCCAGATTTTGTTACTATTTTGATAGATGCTTTTATGCATATTATTAATCAATATTTTTGTAAAAATGCGTTATAGTTATTGTGTATATTGGGGTGTGAGCACATCAGTAATATTATTTTATAATTTGTGCTTTGCAATTTGTTTGTCGACTTCTGATTATTTATTTAATTTAATAGAATAATCATTTTCATAATTGGTAAAGAATTAACAAAACAGTTTTAATAGGAAATAAACACAATCGAATGCTGTGATATCATAAAATATATATTAAAAACGCTAAAAATCACCTCACGAAGTAGTTGGAAAATTATGTGGTTCAGATAACTAGCCATTGTTAGTAAACTTTTGATAACTTATACTATTAGATTACCTATCCAGGTATGATCAAAAAATCTCTATCTAAATTAAACTGTAAATTGTATCTAAGTCGTAAATGCTTCTGTGTCCATTATGTTATACTAGCTATTATTCGTGACTTCGTTCGCGTCATTTTTGGGATTAAAAGAACCCTTTATGTTAATATAATATCTTATCTATATTACTACTACCGGTATGCTGGCAACTACCTCGCCCAACGCATTAGTTCGGCTATCCAAAGAGGTAACGTTGCCAGCATCCTGGGCACCCTTGATACCGGAGCGGACAACCTTTTGTAAATATTCTGTAAATTCACTACTAAATTTCAGCCAAATCTATTCAATAGTTTTTTTTTGTGAAAGAGTAACAAACATACATTTATACATTCATAAAAAAATACGTGTTAAAAATATATTATGTTATACATAATAAAGTAAAATGAACAAAATAAATAACCCATAATCATTTCATCACTTGTCATCCAAGAATGTGATTACTTTGAATTGTATTTGTACTTTAAGATTTTAGTTTGTAAATTTATATAATCATGAGTGTTTAGTAAGTAAATATTTAGTAGAGCTTATAACTTGTACGGATCTCAAATACATATTTTTTATATTAAATACTATAGTAAGTATAGTAAAATTATCTCGTGAATTTATAAACTATCTATAAAAAATAGTGTTAATTTTAAGGTAAATTGTAGTTTCTTTGGTAAGAAAAGATTTTATCAACTCCCTCTATGAATATGGAACCTTTGCACTCGAAAGGCAAAGTCTTCTTAAATGATTGCGTCCGCCAGTTCCACGTACCAGATAGATAACAGATGTTTGTTGTTTCTTCCACTACTGACTTAAGACTAAAGGAGGCCGAAACAAACTCAATGTACGATCATAAGCACGTGAGACTACACACTACGTACTGTACCTTATGTCATGCGCATAAGAACTAAAATCAAAATGCAAGTGTATACCTTGATGTGCTTTTCATCGTACGTAAGCGAGCCATGATCTGAAAAATTACGGCCACCTCCACTAAAACTGTAAGATTAATTATTGCATTAAGAAGGGTCAAGTGATTTGATGGTTGTTAAATTCCAATCTTTAGGGCACGTAAAGATGTGAAAATAATTATTATTAGGTATTTGAAAAAATTGTGCAACCGATTTAACTTGCACATAATGGCAGCCCAATCTGAAATGATGAATAATTTAAATTCTGCACTTAATTAAATACTTAAAGTAATGACATTTGACTACGGAACCACTTCAGCTAAACCATTCGTTATCAGTGAATAGTAGAAGTAAATTTTATGGAAATTGCTGCTCACTTCGCCAGCAAACAACCTTTCTAACTATAAGATACGGGTTAGATTGACGTCAGTCTCAAAATCAGGTTTCTCAAGGGTAGCTACTAATCTCAGATTTCAACCTGATAAATAAAGAAAATCATCACTTATTCATGTGATGTCATAATAAACAAACCAACTGGGGGTTAAACTAGCGGTGGAGGAGGGTTTTGTGTAATAGGTAAAACAGGACCCTATTACTAAGACTGCTGTCAGTCCGTCTGTCTGTCACCCACTAGACAGCATTGCAAAATAAAATATAATATTGAAAATAGAATGTGCCTACCTACAAACAAACATGCTAAGTCAAAGGTAGGGGAACCTCTTCGTCAGCGAGCCCAACTCGCACTTGGTCGGTTTGTTTAGTTTTTGCTCGTATATTTAATTGACGATTACGAAATCTTTATAAAAGTTCGGGGGTATAGAAATATTTAGGTGTGTATAATATCGTATGTAAGATATTACATACGATATTATACACGATAGATTTATACACATTCATTTTACATAAATCCAATCAAACTTGTGTTTTATCTTCATATTTATACAAGCTTTTATTTAGTTTTCATCAAGCATCAGCACAAGTGCACAACCTAATCCATGATGTAATAAATCTATGGAGCATGCGCAATTCGTCAAAAAGTTTCAACTATCGATAAGTTGTTTGTCATACCGACTCTCGTATTTTCAGCCAATTAGCAGTTGACCAGCTGAGCTCGGTCAATTTTGTCGAATTTTTAAGAGAGCGTTAAATGTACATGAGTCTTTTTGAAGTTCTTGGCACGAACTTGATAATGGCTGTGTCATATTCTGACCGACACCTTCTCCAATTGTAATCATATTTATCATACAGGGAAAATAGGATTTTGTGGCTTAAGTTTCAGTTAAATTAACGTAAATTCTTAATGTCGACGTATTTATGAATAAAATTGTATTTTTTTTTTAAATTGCGGCATACCTATAATATAAACACAAAAACCCCTAGCTCACCCCACACTTAAGACGTTTAAAAAGAATAATAAAAGATTACCCGTTGGTCGTTGTTTAAAATTACACGAATTAAATGGTCTCATCGCCGATTTCAATACAAGTTATCTTATTACCTTATGACAAATGATGATTATAATTAAAATTAGCCATTATGAGCATCCGATACAAAAAGTTCTGTAGTGCTATTATTAAGGAGGCAGTGGCGGATTTGCAGTTTCGACCGCCCTAGGCCTCAAGCCATAAGCCGCCCCTTTCTAAGCATCCATCACTACAGAAATTACTTTTTAATTAATTTTTGAATACAAACTTCTATTGTGCCGAAAGGTTTAATACGCCATAATAAGTCTTTTGTCCCGATTGGGGCCGCCCCTGAAACTGGCCGCCCTAGGCCTGGGCCTACCGGGCCTTAGGGTAAATCAGCCACTGTAAGGAGAGGTGCCTACATTCTTTAATTTCAAGTCTTTTAAACTTTTTAATCTGTTTTTTGTTATCGAAAAACTTAGGTATGCCTATTTACTTAATTGGGAAATAAAATTGCCACAAACGGTCAATTTACTTTTAATAATGGTTCTTATCCTAATTAGAAAAAACGTAATTTTGTAGGCATATATTGATATATTTTTTTAAATCTTAGTGTTTTTTATTTTACTTTAAGATCTAAAAATACCTTAAATTTGACCAGAATCCAAAAATGCAATATGATAAATTTTTTCGTTACGGTTTTATGCGAGACTTGCGTTGTGGTAGTAGGTACCTACATATTTGTAGTACCTATAAAATTATCGATAGGATAGTACACCTAATGATAACAATGTTTATTGTAACGATTCTTAAAATCTCTATTGAAAATGTAAGAGTATTATATTTTGTAATGATTAAATAAATACAATTATTATGTACGTCTTGTAGTTTAATTAAATTAAAAAATATATTTTTAGACCTATCCAATAGATCTTTTGCCCACACCCACAGCCAACATTCTGCACGCCGGCCACATCATGTTACGTTTCATGACGTTGCTCAGTTACACCAATTTAATTTTAACGGTTTCTGGCGCTTTGTTGGATAACATAATCATAGCCAATTAATTTATTCATGTTGTTTACAAGTAGGTAACACTTATGCATCGTCCAAAAAATGAATATGAACCAAAATTGAAGCTGCAGCCGGTTCGGAACCTAATCTTTACAATATTAAGGACTAGAGAACTTAAAAATATGGTGTGCACGCGAGCAGACAATCACGACCATAATGTTTATCGTTGAAATATTCACCAAGTTTGTACACCCCATTTTTTATTAAACATGATTTAATATGAACCTTAAATCTATGCAAGGATAAGTCAATTATTTAATAAATTGTGACGCTACGGTTGAAATATAAATTTCTTTAAATATTTCTGAGTGAATCACGCGAATCGAATAGGTCTCTTCTGCAATACACAAATAGTTTGTAGGTATGTCAGAAGCAAAGCCCCGCAGTAGTAGACCGTATGACATTAAACTATAAAAACTAGATTTGCCGTATTAACATCAGGAAGATGCCTAATTTTTATAACTGCTTATGCAGCCGAACTAAGTCTTTCTGTTAGAGCACCTTTAAAAAGACCCCATTGTAGTTTAGTATCTACAGTGAAGCCTAAAAAAATGTTTAATTAACGAGTTCGATATGTTAATTATTCATATCAATATCAGTACTAATTTGCCATTGTACTGTACATTGAATGTATTTAGTATTTTTTGCATTCAGAACTAAGGTTATTTATAGAAAACAAACCCATGCAAAACTTGTGAAAGAGTAGATATCTATATTATTCACCTACTAGCTTAAGCCTGTCAACTGTATAGAACAAAGATGTATCATCTGCAAACAATACAATCTCACTAAGACTTTTGGTAAAGTGAGAAAGATACTTATAAAAGGATTAATAAGAGAAGAGGTCCTAATATAGAGCTTGGGCACTCCCATAACTAGTGGTGCTCAGCATCGAGCAACAAGTGCTTGATGCCCAGGGCTCTATATTTCGTTTCATTCCCAATGTGTTTATTTTAATCAACATCATCAAAACGTCGATATCTCTATGCAGACTCGTTTTAATGTGCTTAGGCCACGTAAAAACTGGTAAAGATACAGGAGAAAATATTTATATTAAAATCTTGATGGATTCTGTTTAGAAAATAAGAAGCAAACAAGTTTATTTTGAAGCGTAGCTTATTATCATCTGAATTTATGATTTAAATAACGTTGTTCTTTTCTAGTATTCCAGCATGTCTAACTCCAAAGACAAATTTTCAAAAATAAGCCTTCACAACGGGAACCTCAAGAGTATTATGTACATCTTTAGTCTGTGTGGATGAAATCATTCCTTACAAGTTCTAACGTTCAGGCCTAGCATACGCCACGCGACTAAATTTTATCACGCCCCTAACAAACGTCAAAATCGATTGAAGTCATTGCGGCAGCTGATGATTGGCTGAAAATATAAGTGCGGTGTGCTATTAGCCAATCAACAGTACCTTTTAACTTTTGTCATCTCATGCGAGAATTTTTTGTCTATGGTTTTGTTAATAAAATAAAAAAGTATGTTTTTGACTTTTGAATTTTGCTGTGGTCTGTTTGGTCCGTCATTCGTCACGAGGCAAAAATTATATGAATTATAATATCAGAATAGATATCTTTTTCACAATTTAATAACCAGACTATCTGTAAAAATGGCTTTACACGTTCCAAAAGCACCGGGTGTTCCTCAGATGTTGAAGGATGGTGCACGGGTAAGTTAAGATTTTCTATCTAACCAAACGTGACATGCCGCGGTACATTGTCATGTGTAGTGTGGGAAACAAATGTTTCTAAAAACAGCGAAAAATTTGTTAAATAACTTAAATTTGCCTTTTTTAAACCTTATGTCACATTAAATACTTGAAAATAATAGATCTGTGACTCACTGTTGCACTTGCGAGTGAAGATAGTTCCAAAAATGACTGGGAGTCTTTTCTATACTCCATCCACTGAATACTTTATTAATTCTTACAGATGTTCTCTGGATTGGAGGAGGCAGTCTACCGAAATATAAATGCGTGCAAACAATTTGCCCAAAGTGTCCGTTCTGCTTATGGCCCCAATGGCATGAATAAAATGATTATCAACCACATAGACAAGCAGTTTGTGACGAGTGATGCGGGAACCATAATTCGAGAGCTAGATGTAGAGCATCCTGCAGCCCAACTGATGGTTCTCGGAAGCCAGATGCAAGATGCAGAAGTAGGAGATGGCACTAACTTTGTGATAGTACTATCAGGCGCATTATTGGAATCAACTGAAGAGTTACTTCGTTTGGGCGTAACAACAAGTGAAATTGCTGAAGGATATGAAAAAGCTCTTGAGAAATGCTTGGAAATCCTTCCAGAACTTATTTGCCACAAAATCACAGATTACAAAGATCTTGAAGCTGTCACTAAAGGCATTGTGCCATCAATTATGTCCAAACAGTATGGTTATGAAGATTTTATTGCTGGGCTAGTTGCTAAGGCTTGTGTAGCAATTTTGCCTGAGAAAACCACTTTCAATGTTGATAATGTTAGAATTTGCAAGGTATGATTACATCCACACCTATAATCCAAAGATGTAATATTTCTAAGCTTAGTATAATTTAAAAATAAAAATTATTTTGTAGGTTCTCGGAGCTGGTATCTTACAGTCAGAAGTTTTATCTGGCATGGTGTTCAAGCGTGAGGTAGAAGGTGATGTGACTTCAGTTACTCAGGCTAAAGTAGCAGTATATTCTTGTCCTGTAGACATAACACAAACTGAAACCAAGGGCACAGTTCTCATCAAAACTGCAGATGAACTTCTTAACTTTAGCCGAGGAGAGGAATCTCTCCTTGAAAAGCAGATCAAGGAAATTGCTGATGCAGGAGTGAAAGTTGTTGTTGCTGGCGCCAAATTTGGTGATATGGCTCTTCATTTTTTGAACAAGTATGGATTGATGGCTGTACGTCTCAACTCTAAATTTGATCTGAGACGTCTTGCAAGAACAGTTAATGCTACAGTTAGTATATATTTTTATTTTATTATAAATAAATATGAAACTTTGAGATTGGCTTAATAATTATATTTTTTTATAGGTATTGCCCAGACTTACCACCCCAACAGCTGAAGAACTTGGCTACTGTGATGTTGTCAAGGTTGAAGAGGTTGGAGACACAAGGGTTGTTGTGTTTAGAATGGAAAGTGTGGAATCCCGTATCTCTACAATAGTGATCCGAGGTTCTACAGACAATTACATGGATGACATTGAAAGGGCAATTGATGATGGTGTCAACACTTTCAAGGGGATTGCTAGAGATGGACAGTAAGTGTCAGGATCACTGACATTGTCTTAATAAAGCATAAACTAAACTGTGCAACTGCATACTAAAATTGCAATAGATCTTAAGAGAGGTAGAGCATAGCGATTTATCGCTCGAACTGGAGCAGCCCGACTGGTGAAATACCTCCGCCTTACAGAAGATCGCAGCCAAATAACAATCACTTCTGTGTTGTTGTGTTCCTGCGTGTGAGTAAGGTTTCCAGAGCTCCTGGGGGGTGCTACCAGGGGCAGGGCAGTAGCAGGGGTCAAGCCTTCAAGGTAAGGGCGACAAGTCCAGTAACAGATTTATTATGCTGTACTTGTCACCCTTAAGCTAGGACCTCATTACCACTTAACATCAGGTGGGATGAGGTCAATCTTGAAGTGCAATATAAAAAAAAAAAAAATCTCATTTTCTCACTACCTTTTACCTAGGCTTTTGCTCACATAGCCTCTCATGTTGCTTAGAAATAATGCAGCTTTCTAATGGTGAAATAACTTTTAGAATGAAAGGACATTAACTGGATTGTCAACTTGTGGTACTTTTAAATATCAAAGCCAAAAAGAAAATTCCTTGATAGATTTCTATAAAGATAGCAATCTGTGTTGTCACCAGTTTACCTATCAACACACTAACTATTTAATAGTCATGAACCTTTTTAAAATAACATCATGAAGATAATTTGCGAATAATCTATTTGAATGGTGTCAACAAATAAATCTTTCTACTTAATAATCCTGCTAATAAAGGCAGGTTTACATTAATGATTGCTTCTCTACTGAATACATTTAGACAAATTATGGTAGATACATGCATACATCCACTAGATACGAGATTGTTATATAGGACACCTTTATCCTAAAATAAATTCAATGAAGTATTTAGCTTCCTGCTAGTATCGGTATACATTTACAGCTTGTCTGTTAATGTTATGTATTGTTTTATAGGTTTGTTCCGGGCGCTGGGGCAACTGAAATTGAGCTGGCGCAACGTCTACTCCAGTATGCTGATACTCTGCCTGGTCTAGAACAATATGCTGTAAGAAAGTTTGCAGTTGCTCTCGAGAGTATTCCACGAGCACTGGCTGACAACTCTGGTGCTAATGCTACTGAAGTTGTCAATAACATCTACAAAGCACATAAGGTAAATATGAAGCAATAGTTTGTAGGCATTCATTTATTTAAAATATTGACACTAAAGATAGTAGTTTTCCACCTCTTTTCTCATTAATATGTTTAACCTGTATTGCCTATAGTATATACATATATGTCACCGTAAGATTATAAAAACCGTTAGATTATAATCTATCTCGCGAGATTGTAAACTGTCGACAGATTGTGAACCGTAACATTTGATTGCAATTTAACGCGTTATTTTTCGCTATATTGTAATCTATCGATGGAAATCGGTCAAATTGTGAACTGACGTAGGACGAAATGCATCTCGCGCGCTGATTGGTTGAGAGTTATGTGCTCCCCGCCGCCCCAGCATTCGCCATATTTGTTTGTTATTTCGTTTGTTGTCTTAATACTGTTAATTTATGGTATGTTTAAAGGACTAAATCTTTTTTTTACAAGAGTTTCTTAAAATTTTCGAATTTTTAATTTGTGTTAAAAGACAAAATTATAATTGTTTCATTTTATTGTAATTTTTAATAAACTTTTGAGTGTTTGAAGAATAAATATTTCGGTACAATTATTTCTCAACGTATATCAGGAATATTGATTACCTACTAAATAGTAAATAAATACTTGAAGATTTATTGAAGTGCATTTATTTTACTTAAACGACATCTCTATTTCTTTAAATATGAGAAATAATTTGAATTGAATTTTATTCCTATGTTTCCAGGGTCATAGAAAGGCTGGTCGTGATTGGTCGCTCATACAATAAACCGACCAATCAAAAGACCAATCAATCAGGAAGAGCTTTCGGACAGTTGACAGTTTGACGCGGAACAGATTTAACGGTTTCACTTCGATAGATTACAATAAAGCGAAAAATAATACGTTAAATTGCAATCCTAAGTTACGGTTCACAATCTGTCGACAGTTCACAATCTCGCGAGGTAGATTGTAATCTAACGATTTTTACAATCTTACGGTGACATATACAACCTGTAACGGAAAGGGGGTAACAATGTAAAGTAGGTGGATACTATACCTTGTATAGATTCTATATACGAAATCCCGAGTTAAAATAAACACTTTATTGTTTTTATGAAATAAAAAATGATTAACTATAATGACTGACTAAAACGTAAACAAACGCATCACAACACTATTGAGGTCAGCGACCCCAAATCACGTTATCACTTCACGACAATCACTGCGATCCTGAATTTCTCCACCTCCTTCCTCGACATGCGCGCCTAGTACTTTCTTAGAAGATGCGCGAACATTATGCAACATTTGTGGTGTCACTGTACAGAACGCGGCCTTGATGCTTTCTATCATCTCTTCCCTTGACGAGCATGCTACAGCGTACACCTTCCTTTTAAATTAGTCCCACAAGAAGAAGTCCAACAGAGTGAGGTCTGGTGACCGAGCTGGCCATGTGATACGACTTCCTCACCCAATCCACAGATGGAAACGAGCGTTTTGATGGTTTCGTAAATCTCTTTCTCTAGCTCTCGGTCGGCCATCACGTTGCCGTCGGTTGCTCCGACACAGAGAATCATCTCGAATATTCTTGATTGCTCAAAGACATCACGAAATATCACTAGGCTATCCGTAGTAAGTAGGTAATCCAGAAAGGAAAAAACACAAGATGTTGTCACGGCGACGACAACTCAATGACTTAACCGAATTGTCAAAATGAGAAATGCTAAACCAACAAATTTCAGATGTGATTCAGTAAACACTAAAAGATGAACCACCATTGTGATATTTAAATTAATAGCATAATAGGTAGGTACATCCAAGTCTTTCGACGATTCCAACAGTACTGTGATAGTGTTGTGCAAGCGTGACTTAGTCAAAATTTTGACTTGTATTTGACTGATATTTCAAAAAAAAATATTGAATCAATAAATGCGTGTACACAGCTACAAATGGTCCCATACAGTTTGTAACCGTTAACTGCTTTGGTATTTTTGATATTGTTATACCCTTTCCGTTACACGTTGTATATGTACAACTTATGGTAGTAAAAAATATGATACATTTTTTAATCCTTTAATAAACTTTAATTAAAAAGATATATCAATAGTGAACATAACTAAAGTAAAGTAATTAATAAACCAATAAAAACGTTTTTTCTTTTACAGGAAGGGAATAAGAATGCAGGCTATGACATTGAGTCAGAGAGCAATGGTGTTATTGATGCTAATGCGAGAGGCATTTTAGACTCTTTCGTTCTTAAGCAGTGGGGATTGAAATATGCAGTTGGAGCAGCCACAACTATTCTGAAAGTTGACCAAATCATTATGGCTAAGAGAGCAGGTGGCCCTAAACCCAAACAACCAGCAGGAAGTGATGACGAATCTTAACTCATGCTTGGTCACAAAAATATTCATTAATACAAAAGTATTTTTATTTAGAAGTGATTCAATTAAGTTAATAAAACTATTAGATATATATAAACTCATCAATTTTATGTCAGGCCTTGATTAATATGCTTTTGCCTAATTTTATTTCATGTGTACCTTTATTAAAAACATTGTCATGTCTTTATGGCTGAAAACAATAAAAAAACTTAACACTTGATTGAATTTTGATTTGGGAATGTTTTAGAATTGTTTTTTCACTTTGGTAGGGTGGCAAGACCAGCCTCAACCCACCGAAAGACAAGGTTACTAAGCCCCCCTCCCCCCTATCGCGACAAAATGCGGAATGCGATCCCAGCGGTTGGTCCATGCCAATATCTTTTTTTTCTCAAGGGGGAAATGCAAACCGCACCGTCACTCTGCGGGAAACAGAGTGGGGCACCGACTTAAACCCCTCTGTGGGCAGCGCTGTCTGGAAGTCGGGATCCCTTGCAGATTCTATACAGGCTCCCCCACCGTGCCTACCGCCGAGTGGCCCACCTCTGCGCAAATGGAGCGTGTCAGACCACCTGATACTGAGGTAACCGAAGTTACGCTTCTGGCGTCTCCGGTCCCAGCAGCAGAGGCCGGCAAACGCATACATCCTCCTCATCTAGGGTGGCAACCTTTTTTTTTTCACATAAAGTACATTGGTTATTATAGGTAAGAAAAAAAAGTACACAGTATAAAAATAAAGTACAATTTATTTTTAATTAGTATTATATTTAATCTAGCTGCGCCCGCAACTTCTAGCGTAGACTACATCCTTTCATGGTCGATTTTACCCCTATCTCTCCCAATATTCGAAACAGGGGGGGTTGGTCTGCGGATGACGGTAAATGATAGATAGGGAGGGGGGGGTGTTTCGAAATTGACGTCATTCTTATTTATTTATTTATAGTTTATTGTTCACGTACAAAAAGATTATTTCTAAAAAGAAATTTCTTCCAGCACACCTAGTAAGTGAGACTGCAAATGTGAGAGGCGGCTAAGGCGCGTACAATACTAAAATAACTCATAATAAACATACACAGATGTACACAAATACAGTAATAACTACAGATAAAATACTCTAACAATAATATTACATATAATACTAGCTGCCCGCCCCGGGTTCGCCCGTGGTACTTACATGTATTATACATATAAACCTTCCTTAAGAATCACTCTATCTATTAAAAAAAACCGCATCAAAATCCGTTGCGTAGTTTTAAAGATCTAAGCATACATAGGGATAGACAGTAAAGGCGACTTTGTTTTATACAATGTATTTTTGGTGAGGGAAGGTCGAGGTATTCTTCTTAGTAAAACTCTGTAGAAGGTGTAGAAATGAATGTGATTAATTGTAAAATATGTTCAGCTTATATACAAAAATGTGTCGTATGAGGACAGCTTCTGACCAATAGAATGACTGATCCTTCTGATTGGCAGATGGTAAAATTGTTAAGAAAAAGTTTTGGCGCGCGCCACCGCGCTCAACGAAACTGCCTCACCAGAGGGCGCTGGCGCGGTGCGCGCGGGCGGTTAGCAAACTGTCGCTTGCTTTTTCTCGTCTCTGATTGGCCGATGCTAAAAGGGCGCGCGCCCGCACTTGTCGAAGTAGTCTTGGCGCGCGCGCGCGCGCGTTCTGGGAAATGTGCCTCTATAGGGGGTCGCTTGCACAGTGCGCGCGGGCTGTTAGCAACACATGTGCAAGATGGATTGACCGCTAGAGACGCTCGTCCATTTTGACCAAGAGCAGCGGCGTACGCGGACGTCCGGCGAACTTCGTAGTCGACGTTGCGCGGGGCGTTGCGATTGCGGCACATCGCGTTGCGTCGGTCGTGATATTCAGCGGCAGCGTGTGGTGGTGATTCCTGCTGAAGCACACGACGGTCTTGCTGATTTATACACAGTTCTTTTCAGAACTATCATCATGACAATTGTTTCTTAATGCAGACACACTGAGAGAGATGTGTTGAATATGTGAGGGAGGAAGACATCGAGAAGACAGCTATTATCACACCTATGGGACTTTTCGAGTTTCCACGTATGTGTCCAGGACTCAAGAACGCGGGACAAACATTCCAACGGTACATCCATCAAGTACTCAGCGGACTAAACTATGTATTCCCATTTATCGACGACGTACTAATCGCAAGTAGTAGCGAAGAACAACATCGGGAACACCTGCGAACAGTACTGCGTAGACTCGAAGAACACGGCATAACCATTAACCCAGCCAAATGTCAATTCGGTCAAACCGAAGTCAAGTTCCTCGGGTACATGTCTCAAGACGGTATCAAGCCACCAGCTGAAAAAGTCAAAATCATCAGTGACTACCCGAAGCCCAAAACCATCGAGGAGCTACGACGATTTTTGGCTATGATAAACTTCTACCGCGACCATATACCAAACGCAGCCACAATCCAAGCACCATTAAACGCGCATCTGCACAATGTAAAAAAACGAGACAAAACGTTGATCGAGTGGACAGAAGAGTCGTCTCAAGCATTTGAAGCTTGTAAAATGAGCATAAGCAACGCCGTTTTACTCGCTCACCCATCACACGACGCTGCCTATGCTATTTTCTGCGACGCCTCCGACAAATCAGCTGGCGCCGTTCTGCAACAGTACGTAAACGAAAAATGGCAACCACTCGGTTATTTCTCGAAAAAGTTTTCCGATGCGCAGTCAAGATACTCGACGTACGATCGTGAGTTACAGGCAATGTATATGGCCGTAAAACACTTCCGCAAGATGTTTGAAGGACGTGAACTTATCATCTTCACGGACCATAAGCCGCTCACTTTCGCAATGTCAAAAGTAAATTCTACAACTGAAACACCGAGGCGAACTAGACAACTTTTGTTTATTAGCGAATTTACGACCGACATTCGTCATCTCAGCGGTAAACAAAATATAGTCGCCGACGCACTCAGCCGTATTGAAACCATATCTTGCCCGACCACAATTAACTACGAAGAAATCGCAACCGCTCAGCAACAAGACCACACTATCCAGCAATTACTACGACAGGAAAATATCACCTTAAAGAAATTAACCATCCCGAACACCAACATAGAATTATATTGCGAAACTTCTTCATCGCAAATCCGACCCTACATACCAGAAGATCATCGTTACGAAGTTTTTAAAACCGTACACAATACCAGCCACCCCGGTATACGCACGACTCGCAAAACGACTTCACGTAAATACTTCTGGCCATCAATGAACGCGGACATTGGCAAATGGACGAAAAGTTGTATCGACTGCCAGAAAAGCAAGATACAACGACACACGTTCTCCGCCACTTCAAACTTCCCGCCAACAGAACGATTCCAACATATTCACGTCGACATCGTTGGACCGCTACCTACAACTAGCAACGGAGATCGATACCTGATCACGATGATCGATCGAACAACCAAATGGCCAGAAGCAATACCCACGCACGAAATAACAGCCGAAATCGTTGCCGAAATAGTATTCAAACATTGGATAGTACGCTTTGGTTGTCCAACCACTGTAACAACCGACCAAGGCAGACAGTTTGAAAGCCACCTATTCAATAACCTTATGAAGCTATTGGGTAGGTATCAAGCGAACGCGTACTACACCGTACCACCCACAGAGTAACGGGATGATCGAAAGATGGCACCGCACTCTTATGTCAGCATTGCGCGCTAAACTATCAGCTGTGAACACATCGTGGGACCATGAACTTCCCACGATACTACTCGGACTGCGCGCAACTGTAAG
Organism: Glyphodes pyloalis; assembly: GCA_037074685.1. Lineage (NCBI taxonomy): Eukaryota > Metazoa > Arthropoda > Insecta > Lepidoptera > Crambidae > Glyphodes > Glyphodes pyloalis. The sequence continues at coordinate 5,834,241 of JAYKKO010000011.1, forward strand.
GACCGACGCCGGTGTTAGCCCAGCTGAACTTACCTACGGCTACAATTTACGACTCCCAGGCGATTTTTTCGAAACATCATCACCCAATCAAATCATGAACTATACATACGTGGAAAAACTTAGGGCTACCATCGAAAATAATAAACCGCAAACAGCATCTGTACATCATGACAAGCAACGTATCTTCGTGCATCAAGATCTACAGACATGCACCCACGTATTTTTACTACTCGGACTGCGCGCAACTGTAAGGACCGACGCCGGTGTTAGCCCAGCCGAACTTACCTACGGCTACAATTTACGACTCCCAGGCGATTTTTTCGAAACATCATCACCCAATCTGTTGATGAGTTTGCGATATCGAATCGATGCTCCTTACTGTAGGGATGTTCGTGGCTCGTACCGGTGCGGTTATGTTTAGATTAGTGACGCTATCTACTAACTTTCGGTTCTTTAGGTCTACGACGAGTTGGTGATGTTCAAGAAAATCGGCGCCGAGAATCGGTTTTGAAACGTCAGCTACGATGAATCTCCATTTGTATGGACGGCGAAGGTTTAGATCGAGTTCCAAAGTACTCTCTCCGTAGGTCGGTATTTCAGTATTATTGGCGGCGTACAATTTAAATGGCAGCGCTGTTGATGTGTGGCCTTTTGTTTTTGGTAGGACAGATATGTTTGCGCCCGTGACTACCACAAACGAGAGTCCGGTTTTCTTGTCCGTGACGAATAGGCGGTACGAAAATTCTTGAACGCTGGTTTCCGCCGCTGCCAACGTTCTGTCTGGTTTTCCGACTTTTCTTTGTTGAATGAGCACGGCGTGGTACATTTTCTTGCCTGTGCGCCAAACCTTCGGTGGTAGTAGCAAACCGTTGACAGTGAGTCTTCTCTTGTGCGAGATCGGGACTGGCTGTTGCGGCTACGAGACGGGTAGCGATTTCTGCGGTAACTATGATTAGTGTAATTTGGCGGTTTCGCTTTTAGTTCCGCGATCTCGAGTGATAACTTGCGAATTTCGTTGACAAGAAATTGTGTGTCGGCTTGAGATGTTGACAGCGGTGGCGTAGTTGATGTGGATGTAACGGCTGCAATCTCGTGGGTCTGCTCTGTACGGTCTACACCGCACATTTTGTTCGCCGGACGCGTCGCGGCTAAATTAGGCGCGTGTTGTTATCTGAGAGAGAGTGTGTGTATTTATGGTGCTGTGGATAGGTTGCCACAAAGGCATTGAACTCTTGAATGAAGATAAAGTAATTTATTTTGATAAGGATTAATACCAATGTAAAAATAAAGATTCAAGCGGCGGCATATTAATTAATAATAATTTAGAATAAAAAACCGCTTACATAACTATAATATTTAGACATATGCTATCGCGATACTTTTTGTACATAATGATGAGTTCTGCAAAGTCGTAGTACATGATTGTTCCATCATCAATAGTTTTTGCAGCGCACACGATGTAAGGAATTTTTCACGTCATTTTGGGTTACATTATTGGAGTTTTAGTAAGGATCCCTAATTTTTTTGAAAATATAATATAGTCACCCGAGGATAGTGTAACTTCCCAACGGTGAAAGAATTTGAAATCGGTCCAGTAGTTTCGTAGCCTATTCATTACAAACATACAAACAAATCTTTTCTCTTTTTAATATTAGTATATATTTATCATAACTAATACCAGAGGAAAGATGAATCGATTGTTAGTTTGTTTGCATTTAGCAGGCTCTGATTGAAACTAATGCACCATTAAAAACTTTATTTTAAAAGGTCCTTTAGAAATTCAACATTTAAAACTACGCTATCCTCGAGAGACATAGGTTATATTAAATTTACTATTAAAACTCCGTCTCTTTTGGCGGTGACAGCCCTAGGAAATGGCAGCCATTTTAGGTAACGCATCGATGGACCTAAAATGTTAAAAACAATTCGTGAGTTCTTTATCGTCTGTGGTCGACTATTCTATATTTTTTAAAATCGTTGTCTATGCCCTATCCTGTGGTGTCATTACATTAATTTGTTTGTTTGATGTTTCGTCTTGAATTGGTGGATCGCTCAAATTTTCGAATCAAACATTTTCTTTTCTGTCGTCTGTGCTGTTCATTTGGAGATAATAAAGCTTGATATTTATAGACGATTATTTTATTACTATAGATAAGAAAAAATGTCGTCATATAAAGTAAGTATATTTTTACATGGCTGATATATGTTCGCCTGTAAATTCGTTGTTTGTGTTGGCCGAAAAATATTAAACATCCTTTGCACTAAAATAAACTTTCGTTAGGGCACGTTCAGCATTTGCATTTTTATCTATTTCAGCCTATTGACTCGAAAAGAGAAGAATTTCGACGCTACTTGGAAAGAGCTGGTGTTATGGATGCTCTAACAAAAGTGCTTGTAAGTTTGTATGAAGAACCAGATAAGCCAGAAGATGCTTTAGAGTATGTCCGAAAACATCTTGGCACTGACGGAGGAGACGATGAGCTTGAAGCTGCAAGAGCTCGAATTGCAGAATTAGAAGCTGAAAATGCTCTACTGAAGGGAGAAGCTGCCCCAACAGAAGGATAAAGGAATCCAATCATTAATAAAAGTTTATGATTCATAATTCAGATGAATGATCTCAATGATAGCTCTTTTATGATCTCAGAAATGTTCATGTTGAATCTGGAGATAATTTAACTTACGTGTTGTTAGCTGAAAGTATTAATTTTGTTATGAGTTAAGTTTATTTAAGTTTGAAGTGCAAAGGGGCACAATAAAATTTTATGTTGATGTAATATTTTGTTTTAGTCATATAGTTAGTATTCCCTTGAAGATAAATAATAATACTATTGAATCTAATATGTTCTATGTAAAGTAGTACTAAACCCAAGTAAGAGTAGATCTAGTGGAAATTAAAATATGCCATTTTCACATTCGCATGATCATCTGTAAAAACTACTTCAAATTCTAAATTTAAAAAATATGATGTAGCAAAACAAAATAGTGCATGCATGAGCCTGAGCCAAGTACCCATAGCATATACTATATCATCATAAAACTGAGCTGAACAATATTCCTAGACAAATTAAATATAAAGGAAAATAACATGCAATGGATCTTATTGTTTTTGTTCTCCCACAGTATTGCTAAATAGGTACAGATTTTTTATTGACAATATATGTATGTATACATATAAACAAACTCTGAACCACAATAGATATTTTATTAATTCACCCTATTTAAACTACATATATTTAACTTTAAGTTAAGCAGGTAAATAAAATATATCAATATTTAAATATAGTACATGTACTCATATATTTAACAAATCACTGCACAGTAAAATGTACACATTTTTATAATTTTAGGCTTGAAATAAAACTTTTGTAAAATCATAAATTATGTTATATTTTTGCTACACATGCCACAACTACATATTCTGATTATTTAAACAGCGCTGCTGATGAGTTCAGTGTATTTCTTGACTTTGCTGGCAACACTCATGTCCACATACTTGTCACCAATTGAGACAATCATTCCACCGATCAGGGTGGGATCAACCTTGGCTGTAAGTTGCAGAGTCTCATTGTTTTTCAGGAATTTCTGTGAAATTATAAATTAACAGATTAGAAAATCAGTCCACTCAAATTAAGATCATATCAAACTATGAATGACTATGATCTGAATATGATCCTGGTGATTAAATTAAAACCAGGGCATTGTAGGAGAAAGAAAACATAAAAAAATTTTTTTTATCTATTTGAACACTTCATTCTGTCACACATTTAGTACCTTGTAGATCGGGGTCTGCAGTGGCATGCTCGGAATATGACCTGGGTACTTTACTTTATTGTGATTTAAGTATATCATGGGGGATTATCGTTTTAGTCTACTAGGTTTTCCTTCATCAAGACTTTTGCTAGGCGGTTTGGGTGGTTTGTGATCCTCTCTTTATATGTTTTTGTATGTCGTAGAATTCCTTGTTTGACAGTATGTACTTGAAGGTCGTGATGTAGCTGTTTGTTTGTCACATACCAGGCCAGGGAGCGTTGGTTACCATTCGCAGCATTTTGTTCTGGAATCTTTGCACTATTTCGATGTTGGAGTGAGAGGCTGTGCCCCATAATTGGATACCATAGGTCCAGACTGGTTTTAGTATTGCTTTGTACAAAAGAAGTTTATTGCACATTGTTAATTGTGACCGACGCCCTATTAGCCAATAGTATTTCCGTATTTACAATCCCAATTGTTTTCGTTTGGTGAAGATATATTTTTGCCAAGTTAGTCGTTTGTCCAGGTGTAAGCCTATATACCTCGCATGGTCTACTCAGGGAAACTCGAGATTGTTGAGTGTTACTGGTGGACATGTACCTTTTTTCAAAGTGAATATATATGTAGGTAATACATTTGTATGCCTGTGTGGTGTAACAGCTATGTTGGGCTGCAAATCCCAGAAGTTACAGATTTAAATTCAACAAGCACCCCTATCACTTCAGAGAGTTTTCCAGTTTGGTTAGTACATGGCAGGTAATACCAGATTGCCTAAGAAGAATAATGATTCTATACTTCAAAAGGTAGTTTGTTGTTGCAAATAAGTATGGTTTCCCTTGTAAGAGGATGTTACGATGGCCCAGGGGTTTCCCATGGTCTATAATGGGCGCACAGTGCACACTAGGAGAAACAGGATGTAGGTTGTTCTGGTGTTAAATATTATTTCTGTGTACATAAGTTAGAATTTTCTTCCTATTAAATATGGAAATCTTAGTTTTGCATTGTATGATTCTTTAAACATTTATTTTAACTAATCACTAATGTCAAATTTTACATACCTTTAGGGCAGCTTCCAAGTTCTGTCTCTGGGCTTGGTCCAAAGGCTTTGCAGTGGTCACCTCACAGGTGACCTCACCACGGTGTGCTGCCATCATAATTTTGAAGGCATTGATAACTGCTTCTAATTTGCCCAATCGACCGTTTTCGGCCATTAAACCAAGTAAGTTGCTTGATGTTGCAGACAAGTTGATCTGAAATATTTTTGTTTGATAGGTGCATTAATAGGAATTATAATCAAATTCAGTGGATTTTAAACTTAATTAATCACATAAGCCAGTTAGATTAAGACAATGTGTAAGGTCATTTATAATATATTGATAGGGGCAATCCATTAATTTCTCAAATTTAATATTCTCTTATTGTTTCGGTCCAAATCCTAAACTCACTACTCAATTTCACTCCTAGGATCCTTCCAACTTTTGTACAACTTTAGTAATTATTTAAAAATTAAACTACTAATCTAAAATTTTGTTCAGATCGAAATGCTTTGTGAGAGCCTTCAGCTCCCCCGCAAGTTTGATGAAGATGGAAAGGCCATCTGAGACCATCATAATGTCCCTAAGAAAAAATAAAAGATCTATTATGCTTTTGATCAGATATTACTATTCTATATAATAATAATAAATAGTATTCATTCAGATCTAATATTTAAAAGTCATCTAAAACCATAAAATTTCAGTACATCATCATTATTAATATTTCAATAAAACTTGAGCAGATTTTTAAACACTTCCACACTCTTTGCTACACTTCAACCAGCAGATCTCAAATTGTTCCTTAAAATAGGTATGTTTGCTTTAATATTTCGAAGGTAAAAAAGCCTAACCTCAAAAATAGAAAATGATTCTAAGCAAATATCTCACCTTAGTTGCGACATGCTTTAAAGCATCAACTTTAAGGGTCCTCTTGAGTGTAGGGTTAATAATGAACTCCTTCAGTTTAGCATCAGTTTTGATAGACTTCTGAAACTGTGAGAGTTCCTTTTCTACTGCATCCAAAGTCTTATTTTTAGACGCTGCCGAGTAAAGAGCAGAAGCGTATCTACCTTCCAAGCCGAATACTTGTACTGGAGGCTTTACCATTTGAGCTGCTGCGGAAGAGGTGCTCAAGGAGCGAACCTGTAAATGGACATTACGTAATTCAAAATATGAAATTAAATGGGAAAATTATTCTTCCATTAACACTGGAAATTCACCAGGATATTAGTTTTCATTGCCGACATGCTGATCTCAGGAACACTTGTAGTTTCTCTTCAAAAACTAGCAATTTCGTCAATGTGAATAGACGAAACAACCTGCACAGACAACCTGGGTCTTTTGACGGACAAGATCGTTCAGAAATTTTTGACTTAAATGCAAGTCTGTCAAACTGTCACGTCGTGTTCCCTTACATCAAAAAATTATGCATTTAAGCAAAATTCAATGGATGAGTCGGAGAAATCACTTCACTACATAGTATAAAACAAAGTCGCTTTTTCTGTCCCTATATCCCTTTGTACGCTTAAATCTTTAAAACTACGCAACGGATTTTGATGTGTTTTTTTTAATAGATAGAGTGATTCAAAACAAAGGTTTTTATTTGTATATCAATAAAGGATAGAAAAGCCAATATTTCTAATTATTTACCGTCCGTGCGAAGCCGGGGTGGGTCGCTAGTCTAATAATAAAACAGACGTAACATTAGGTACCAACCACCAGCGTGGCATATCCATGGACTTAGTATAATAAGTTTAATATATAAGTCCATGGGCATATCACACACACATTGAAACCCACCAAAGCATGAACCGCATTTAGAATACTAAAAAAATTACGTATATATTTTTTGTGATATCTAATTGGAAATATCCATGCTATTAAAATGACAATGAAAATGGAAAAAGGGTGGTGAAAAGGCTACCTACAACCCACCATTTACGATTTTCAGTTTTCAAAGTTAAAAAATAATAGCGATAGCCACGCGCTGATATTTGATCATGTGTAAGTCAGTGTTGCAATAGGTGAAAGAATGAAATGCCACTTACGAGCTGTAGCCGAGTAGAATAAAGGATAAAATATCATCATCTGTCTAATGTATGTATACAAAAACTTGCATACCTTTCCTAAAAAATCTGACACTCATAGCATCAACACTGGAAATAAACACAAGCTTGCTGTCCCTTAACGTAGACTTCATAAGATTGGTAATTCATTTGTTGGTTTAAGTATAACTTTTTTTAATAAATTACCTCAAGTTATTGTTGATTTACCATTGAATAAATTTAAGCTAATTGTTAAAGGTTGTCTTTTGAAAAAAGGGTACTACAGAGTAGAAGACTATATTAATGACAAAGAAGTGTGGACCACTAACTAGTCTGTTCGCCCTCACATGAAAAATTTCACTAATTATATTTACTAATTGTATTTCTATTAATACAAACTCAGCAAGAGGTACCTATTTCTTTACGTATTTGTCAACTCGCAAGTTGGCAAAATTCTTATTAACACGAATGTGCATTAGGACCTACAGTTTGTTTAATTTAAATATATATATTTTTTAATTTTTCTTATTACTTTGAATCAATGAATTATTGTTTACAATTTACTACATTATTTTATCTAATTACTACACTGTATGTCTTAGTGCAAAACTAGTTATAAGTTCAGCTATATTTGTAATATGAACGACAGAGTTTCTTGCCGGGATCTTCTCTGTAAGTTATAGGTTCCGAACCGGAGGTAGCGTCATTTGCATTATATAGACGTTTCATAAATATTACTGGTGTAATTTACATGAATAAAAGAATATTGAATTTAAATTTGAATTTGAATTCATAGCTAGATTAAAAATTTAACTTGGTTTTAACGTTCCGTCTGCTTTATTATTTTATGTCTGTGTGTAGAATTTAGTTTTTGCATCGCACTAACTTGAAGGCAGGACAGAGTCTAATTAAAGTAAATCAAGTAGAAAGTCAAAATTCATTAAAATTACTTGCTTGGCATAACGTGGCACAGAAAGAAATAATCAAATAAATCCTGATGAAAGAACATTCCCAACCGGATCTGCCGGTTTTGTTTGAGTGAGGCTGACGTAAACAACATTTTTGAGTTTAATTTTGAGGACTGCTATCGCCTACCACTCACTTATCTAAGTCAAGGATATTAAGTAATCATGTAGGTAGGAAATATTTTACAAGTATAATAATTGAACTATTAAATCCAGTTAAAAGTTTTTGTATTATTTGTTCTCTGAATAATTTACAGTTACGAAGTAGGTAACCATGTCGCGTCAAGTTGATTCCAACATCTCAAAATTATTAGATGGCCTAGGATTGGAAGGAGATGAAAATGATTTCTGTGACTTTACTATAGCGGATCAAAATTCTGTTGCTGAATCTCAAGGTATAACACCAACTACTCCATCTAACTTTAAGCCTGTGCTTGGTGGTAATGTAACTTACGTGGTAGCTTGTGTGATAATTAATGAGAATAATGAAGTTCTTATGATGCAAGAAGCTAAAGAAAGTTGCGCAGGCAAATGGTATTTACCAGCCGGTCGTATGGAGAAGAATGAAACTATTGTTCAGGCTACAATAAGAGAAGTCCTGGAGGAGACTGGGCTGCAATGTATCCCGAAATCATTACTGGCTGTTGAGACAGCCGGAGGCATGTGGTACAGATTCGTATTAATTGGTGATGTTGTTGGAGGTGAGCTGAAAACTCCAGCAAAGGCAGATAAGGAGTCATTGCAAGCAAAGTGGATATTTAATTTGCAAGAAATAACATTGAGATCAAATGACATATTACACTTGATTGACAAAGCAAAATTATATAACCAGAACCATCCTAATGGATCTTGGCACAAAGATATCTTGCCCACACCAGTTGTGCACTCAAAAGATTTATTAAGATTGATAGTTGTCATTAAAAAGAGAAGTACAAATAAGTTGCATGTATTGTTAAGTGAGAAGACATCAATACATTTTCCAGTATGTGAGATAAATCCTGCTAAAAGTTTACATTCTACACTTAGGAGATTTATGGTTGAAATGTTTGGTGCAGATGTCGGTCAGCACCGCCCGCTGGGGCTGATGAATGTGGAAGCTGATCCTGGTGCTGATGGCTTGTGCCTCACTCTTCTTGTTGCTTTCCGGCCGCCACTTGAGGAAGTTCCCCTAATTGGAAAATGTGTATGGCAAGAGCTCTCTAAAGATAATGAAAACAGACTACTCTCTCTAATCACTACAAAAAATTCAACTGTTGAATTACATGTTGTTCGTTAACACAGAGACTGCGGAAATAACACATCACGAGAAACCTCAATCTATTATTAGGAAATATACAGAAGAATACTCATATACTAGTTGATAAAAAAAAATCATTTTAAAAATTATTGTGAAGGTTGTATTTAAGATGTTATAAGACATACAAACTAACTATTTAATGATTAAGGACAAACAGCATGACTAATCAATTATATTAATGGGACAACAAAATTCAAACTGTGGAAGTACAATATTGGAATTAAATTGCATTTACTCACTTTATTTTTATTATTTGATATTAAAAAGTTATTATAATATTTTAAAAAGACTTTGGTATGTTGTACCTGTATAGCAGATTATAGGTTCTACTTTTAAGCTTGCACATTCCATGTTTATTTCTATTTGTTTTTTTAATATGAATTATGCAATAGATAGATGTTTTTATTGATGTATTGGAGAATCTCATCAATTTATCTAATCTCTACAGACATAATTTCTGTATTTTGGGCTTTAAACTGTAACCAATGGTATTAAAGGTATTTATTTAGCATTTAGCTATATTTTACTATTGTTAAATCATTGTTTTTATAAATACATTTATTTTCATGTGAATTATTCTTAATAAAGTGTAAAACAATAATTTTTACTAGCTTTTATTTAGTTTTAGCTGTGCTATTTGTCATCAAATCTTGTAAATTAAATTTGACCTACATGCCAGTTTCCGATTGAGCTAACATTTTATGCAGGCACATATAAATTGGTGTTATAATACATGTCAATCAAGATTATACATGTCTTTTAAACTCCGGAGCTCTGTAGTCCCAAGATAATGGCAATGACGTGATCTTCGCACCATGATGAGTGACAACTCTATCAGTGCAGTCAGTCTCCCCAGGGCAACTTGTGGCGAACTGAATGTCCCCTTGGGACTTCTGCCCCTGAGAGTCGACAGGCCCCTCTCTGCTTACCTAAGTTGGCCGGTGGGAGTTAGGGCTTTGCACTGGAGCGAAATTATGGCACCAGTGAAATTCACATAACCGATTGATAACTGGTGAATCACCGTAGATTGTGCATAATTAAGTTATTTTTGTAAATTATCTTCTAAATCAAAAATTTATCATATTAATATTTAATGGACACACAGAAGTTGCTGGCATTGAAAGATATGTGAAGGCAATATCATTCAGTGGTTTTGTATGCTTGTTTATTAATATGCCAAAACACATTACAAACAACATTATGCCAATCATACTTGTTCTTAGAATAAAAATGATTTTCTGTGTACAAGTTCAGTAAATAAGTTGCTGAGGCTGAAGATGTGACTGGACCATTTTTGTCTTCTAAATCTTCTATAAACCAAACCGTCTGTAGAAACCAAAAAATTGTCACTTCTTTCCACTGGTTCAATTTAAGTAGAATTAAGTTAATCTAGTCTTAGTCGGTTCCCTCCCTCGCTGGGTTCCGCATCGTGTAGTGATAGGAGGGGCAGCTCAGTAACCCTGTGGGCCGGTCCGTTGAGGCTAGCCTTGCCACCCAGTCTCCGATAACACTCAGGGTGAACCTAAGACGGATCCCGAGCTGGGCCTCGGAGAGCAGATGGCTTTTCTATGAACGAACACACAACATCACAGTCAATGAACTTGGAAATGTTTGTGGCTAATCACAAGATGTTTTGGCTAGATTTGTGACAATGGATGAAACCTGGGTACACCACTACACCCCATTGCAGAGTCAAAACAGCAATCCAAACAGTGGAAAAAACCTGATGTACCGACTCCAAAAAAAGCCAAAACAATTTTGTCAGCAGGCAAGGTGATGGCGTCAGTTTTTTGGGTGTCATCATGGTGGAATACCTTGCAAAAGGTGAAACTATAAATTCGGCTTATTAATGCACCCTTTTGAGTCGTTTGCGTGAAACAATCAACGAGAAAAGGCCAGGCTTACTGAGCAAAAAAGTGTTGTTCCATCAGGATAATGCACGCGTTCACACGTCGTTTAAATCTATGGCTCAAAATCGTGATTGTGGCTTTGAATTACTGCCCCATCCCGCCTATTCCCCTGATTTGGCCCTTCCTTCAGACTTTCATTTATTTCCAAACCTAATAAAACACCTTGGAGGTCAAACATTTTCATCAAATGGGGAGGTCGAAGCTGCGGTGGGTGACTTTTTTTAAGGCCTTGAAGAAAATTTTTTTATGACCGGCATACAGGCGGTGGAAACCAGATGGAAGAAGTGCATTGAGCTAAGTGGAGATTACGTGGAAAAATAAAATTACTTTTGTTTATATTTTATTTTGTTTTCTTGCTGAGGCCGCGAACTTTTTAATCCACCCTCGTAGTAGTACAGTCAGCTTCCTAAAGATCTAAGTGTCCAGAGTGGTCAAAATTATCTGAAGGACAGAAGTTCATTTTTATGTACGTACTAGCTTTTGCCCGCGACTTCGTCCGCGTGGCGTGTTATTGTGTCATTTCAGTATTTTTCTCGGTGTGTGTCGAATGTAAATAATAATGAATGTTGCATTCAAAAATTTTAAAAAGTTTTTTTTTTTTTTGAGAAAATACATTAAAAAACAACATAACAATTATTCTGAATCTGGCGCTAGTGCAGTACTTTTTCATGAAAAAGATGTTTCCCATTCCCATGAAGCTGTACATTTGCTAAGATACCCATATACTAAAAAATTTCAAGCCTCTAACTCGCGGTACAAAAGTTTTTCCCGCTATTCCCGTTCCCATGGGAATTTTGGAAAATCCAATCATGACTTAACTTTGCATTCACTAAGGTATATGCATGTCAAATTTCAATCATCTAACTTACGCGGTTTAGATTTTTTCATACAAAAGTTTTTTCCCGCTAACTCCCGTTTCCGTGGGAATTTCTCAAAATACAGCCATAACTAAACTTTATATTTACTAAGGTACCTGCATGCCAAATTTCAAGCGTCTAACTTAAGCGGTTTAGATTTTTCATACAAAAGGATTTTCCCGCTAATTCCCGTTCCCGTGGGAATTTCGGGAATTCCTTTCTTAGTGCACCCTTACGGTACCTAAGCTACGTCCCTTCCAAATTTCAAGTGCCTACGTTTAGCCGTTTGGGCTGTGCGTTGATATGTCAGTCAGTCAGTCAGTCAGTTTCTCCTTTTATTTAAATAGATAGATGTGTAGTTTTTATGGTCGTCATATTGTTGTAAACGTACAGAGTGGTCAATATTATCTAAACTACACGATAAATATGTAATGTGTTAAGATGAGCAATAATATATTCGCGTCCTAAGTATTCATTGGTATCTAAGCATTCAAAGTGATCATAAATATGTTTTTTTTTTTTTTCTGTTTTTGGCTTGCACGGCTTGTGCATCAGCCACGGACTGATTAAAAGGTAGGGAAACAGATTGAAGGAATAATACGGAAATATCGAAGTAACATGTCATAAGTAGGGATAAGGATATAAAAATAAATTACACTTTAATATTATTTTTATACATATATAAGGATAATAAATTATAAATATCTTTGTTATTCGTAGCTAAAAGAGTAGGAACAGATGTAGGAAATGGGACACGGAAGGAAATAAGTGAATCAATGAAAGACAAACGGTCAAAAGATGTACAAACAAAGAAAATGTGATTTAGATCGCCAATGCCTTCACCACACTCGCATATTGCGCTATCTACAATATGTAGCCTTGCCAAGTGAGAAGGAGTACAGACATGTCCAAGTCTCATGCGTATGAGATTAGAAGTTGATACTTTACCAAGCCTCATCTGTGTAAACCACGGTTTTATAGGAATATCAGGTTGAATCTTCTTATACCATTGTCCCTTATTTTGACCAGTGCGACCCCAATCTAACTCCCATGATTCGCGAAGGAAAGTCTTTGGGAGGGAAACTAAATCGTGACAGTAATTTTTATAGGGGAAAATATCTCCAGAAACCACCGCGTCGTTAGCTAGATTATCAGCTTTTTCATTTCCGAAAATATTACGATGGCTTGGCACCCATGCAAAAGATACTTTAAACTGACTTATGAAGCATTTATATAGCAACTCCCTACATTGAAAAATAATTGGATACTGATTATTGTTTTTAAATGGATATTTATCTAGTGCTTGTAATGCGCTCTTAGAGTCGGAGAATATTACAGCTTTTTTGAGTTTCATAATAAGTACATATTCAATCGCTTTATATAATCCAAAACATTCACCAGTGAAAACAGACGTCTCTGGCGGTAATTTGATTTTTTCAACTATTCTGTATTGGTGATGGTATAGCCCTACGCCTACATTACCGTTGGTTGAATGTTTGGAGGCATCGCTATAAAGATGGTGATAGTCATGCCAATCTATATCAAGAATATATTTAAAATCTGAGTTAGCAAAATTTATATTCTCAGAAATATCCAAATCATACACAACATTTGGAGGATGAATGAGTGATTTAAAATCTATACAAAAAGCGGGAAAATATAAAGATCTATGAGTAGGAGCTTGGAGAGAAATGAATTTTCTGTAACTAATAACAAGACACGGTAAACTTTTATGAGCCCAGTAAGGAGAGGATGATGTATAATTAGATAATGACTGCAATTTTGAAAATAAAGGATGGTTGGAAAATTGTACAATTCTAAATAAAAACTTATCGCACACAAATTGTCGGCGAAGTCTAAGTGGTGGATCTACGCACTCAGCTTGTAATGCCTTAATAGGACTAGACTTCATAGCTCCAGACACAATCCGAAGTGCCTTGTATTGAATTCCATCTAATTTTTTTAATCCAACTAGATTGCAAGGTTCTAAGAAATAAGATCCGTAATCTAACACACTTCTTATCAGCGCGTTATATAGTAATTTCAAAGATGCAGGATGGGCTCCCCACCAAACTCCTGACAAGCATCGAATAATATTTAATAAACGTTCGCATCTTGATGAGACATACCTGTTAATTTCGCATCTAATATTACACCAAGAAATCTTGTTTCATTAGTCGATGGAATCAGCGTGTTATCATAATAAACAGATATGGGTGGAGGGAATCGCATTCTACTAAATAAAATTACCGAACTTTTAGATACAGAGAGAGATAAACCATTTTTGTCTAACCAAACTTTAAGTAAACTCAATGAATGTGACAATCTGTTGCATAATTGTTCTATAGTATAGCCAGAAAAGTATAAAAGCAAATCGTCTGCGTATTGTAATATACTAACTTTACCTTCTAATGAGGTTTCTAAATCGTAAGTATAGATATTATAAAGTAAAGGACTTAACACTGATCCTTGAGGAAGTCCTTTCCATATAGTACGAGTTAATGGTTCCGTATTTTCAGTAGTAACACTAATCGATCTACCTGATAACATGTTCATAATGAAATCTTTTAACACTTCAGGGACTTCTAAAATAGAAAGCTTATCTTTGAGTATCGATAATTCAACATTATCATATGCAGCTTTTATATCTAAGAAAGCTGCGATTACAGACTGATGACACGAAAATGCTATACGGATATCGGTAGTGAAAATTCCTAAACTATCCATGGTGCTCTTACCTTTCCTAAAGCCATATTGACTAGGTGCTAATAATCCTTTGCTTTCTACATACCATTCCAGCCTGTTTTTAACTAGATGTTCTGTTATCTTCACCAGAACTGATGATAAAGCAATGGGGCGATATGACGAGGCTTGAAAACGGGGCGCGTTCGGTTTTAAAATTGGAATAATTTCTTGGGATTTCCACGTTGTGGGAAAATTGCCATTTATCATAATTGAATTGATAATGGAGAGAAAATAAAATAGGCTAGAGTCATTAAGATGGGTTAAGAAAGAATAGGGGACTCCATCCCGTCCTGGGGCTGAATCTTTTATATAGGAGAGAACTCCTTTCAACTCAGTTAACGAAAAAGGACCATTCAGGCCCGTTAAAGGAGACACTACATTAGGATAAAGAGGAATGAAATTTTTTGAAACGGTAGGGGGAGCTATTCGGTCTAGGAAATCTTCTGCTAAGGAGCTATGAATAAATAGTGGAGCGCTTTCCCTGTAAATTGATCTAAAGCGCCGAATGTTACTCCAGACTACGGATGGAGAAACATCAGGTGATATTGTAGCACAAAACGACCTCCATCCTTCCCATTTTTTTAGTAATTGTTAGAATTTCTGACAAGATATTAAAGTTTTCAGCTGTTGAGCATTCTTTGTAATTTTTTTCAGCTTGTTTCCTCTTCTTTATTGTAAGTGAACATTCTTCATCCCACCAAGGGGGAGGAGGTATACTTTTGGTCCCTTTTTTACAGGGAAAAACCCTATCAGCCACATCAATTAAAGTCTTAGCAAGAGCTTCAGCACATTGAACTTGATTATTTGATTCAAGAATTGGAAGAGAAGCAATTTTAAGATCAACTTGTTCTTTATAAAGTTGCCAATTAGCCTTATCTAATTTGTAATTATGGCCGAGAGGTTGGCAATATGTTATTGGATTTATCAGTAATGAATGGAAACGTGATAAGTATTGGAAAATGATCACTACCAAATGAGGACTCTAGCGTTTCCCAAGTTAAAGTTGAAGTTATGCAAGGAGAGCAAATAGTTAAATCAGGGACACTAACTCCTTCATGGCCTTGTGTGCGGCGTGTGGGTGCACCAGTATTTATTATACACAAATTGACAGAATCTAAAATTTCCAAAATTCTATTCCCATAGTAATTGGAAGAACTGCTACCCCAAGATTGACTTTGGGCATTAAAATCACCCATAATAAGGATAGGTTTTGGTAAATTTTCAAAAATGTGGTTTACTTCATCAAAAATTCTGGATGTAGGATGTGGTATGTAAACAGAAACAAAACAAATTTTATTAATACTATCTGCAATAATTGAAAAATCATTACTATGATTTGTAATAGGAATGTGATAAAAGGAGATAGAGTGCCTAATCAATAAAGCTACTCCACCATAGCCATCTAGCCTGTCTTCACGTATACAGGCATAGCCTGGAACTTTGAAACAACTTTCTGGTTGTAGCCATGTCTCCTGAAGAGACATGGCAAATGGTTTGTATTTATTTATCATATAATTTATATCACTTTTCTTACTTCTAATACTGCGGCAATTCCATTGGACTGCCACTGATTGAGTTTGAGCCATTTTGGATATCGTTTTCATTAATTAAAATCTTTTGAGATGCCACGTTGGACGGTGAAGAATTATCATTGAAATTTGATAATGATTGTATCAATGCAATTATTAATTCTTTTACAGACATATTTGAAAATAAATTATTATTTAGCAAAACATTATTTGGTGTGGAAAAATCAAAATTGTAGTCTTTTATTAACTCTTCATGGGCTGACTTATCATACCCTTTATTCACTTGTTTCGGTAGTTTCGGTTTCAAAAATACAGTTTTTTTATGTGAATTTTTATTGAGCAATGTATGGGAACCAGGATTGTTTGATTTTTGAGTAGGGGCTACTACTGTAAGCAC
This sequence comes from Glyphodes pyloalis, assembly GCA_037074685.1. Taxonomy (NCBI): domain Eukaryota; kingdom Metazoa; phylum Arthropoda; class Insecta; order Lepidoptera; family Crambidae; genus Glyphodes; species Glyphodes pyloalis. Next base: position 5,850,770 of record JAYKKO010000011.1, read on the forward strand.
ATCTGCATAAGATCTACCTATTGGAGGGTGGAGTTTTAGAGCTTCATAATAAGTAATACAATTTTTAGCCATTGACTCTTTAATTGATTTCTGCCTGGTGTATTCTAAACATTTTTTGCTAGTTGCGGAATGAGAGCCAGTGCATAGGCAACAACGTAAGAAATCTTCATCAACAGAGCATGTATCACCAGAATGACCCTCACCACACTTAAAACACCTGGGAGTGGACCTGCATTGTGTTTTTATGTGACCATACCTACAACAGTGGTAGCATTGAATAGTAGGAAATATGTACAAATCTACAGGTAAAGAGTTGAAACACATAAAAACTCGCTTGGGAAGCACCTGTCCATCAAATGTAAGAACTACTGTTTCATTAGGCAAATATTCAGCTTTTCCGTTCACTATGGTTTTCCTTTTAAGCCGTCTAACTTTTATAATTTTGCCACAGCCTATAGGTACAGTAATATTTTCACCCACTTCATCATCAGTCCAGTCAGCTGGGATACCACGAACCAAACCCATACGTGTAACATTTGATGTAGGAATAAAAGCTTTGTATTTGTAATTGCTCGAAGTGGTACTGTTAATGAATGCATTTGCATCTTCATAATTAGAAAACGATAATGTTATCCTATTTCTACCTATTCTTTTTAAACTGCCATTAACAATGTTATTATAATGGTTTTTTTTCAGAAAGTGACCAAATGCTATGGGATGTATAGACGTATTATCATTGGAAGCTGTCTGTTGCTTCTGGATGTGGATTGTATACGGAGCAGAATCGGAGGCTTGGTAAAGACGTCTACCAATTGGAGCAGGAGACACTTTAGGATCTATTATGTTGGAGTGCGATGAAGGTGGTTCTGGCATAGATTGAGAGAACAATTTATCAGATTCAGATTGGTTATTTATTTCAACCGAGCTCAAACATTGACAATCAATATCGCTATTTGTTACAGCGTATGGAGTTTTGTGATTTTTACGTTTCCTCTTATTACATTGCTTGCAAACTTTTCTTGACGAGCTACGTTTGCGTTTAGACATACTATTTTTCACAGATCCATCAGTATCCAATACTGAATCATCCGTATCCAAACCCGATCGACTACGAATACCATCAGAGATTGTAACAAAATTAGAGGCCTGGGGGACAGTGCCCCCAGGGTCCTCAGGTTCGTTCATAGTGCACCAATGCTAGAGAGAAATTGTTATAAAACTCACCAAATATCGACGAAAAAAAACACAAATAACAATAAATAGATATAACAAATACACAATTCACTACTTATCCGACAGTTTAAACTAAGTTTTCCACCAAAATTAATAAAAGCTGAAAAAAGGGCACCCGTTCAAACCGACGTTTCCCGCTCTTTTTTAAATTTAAAATTGAATCCGTTGGTCAAGTTGAAGAATGTGACATTGGTTTCTGCCATTTTAGACTAAATATGATTCCGGCTCAATGGACTGGTATCCAAGCCATGGACACTTAAACAAAAAAAAAAAACCAAAACCAACATTTTGTTTCTACGGTCAGCTAGTGTTGCCGGATAATCGATTATCGATTAATCGATTATCCCCCCCTCAAATAATCTAATAATCGATATGACAATCGATAGTATCGATACTATCGATATAATCGATTATTTCGATATAATCGATTATTTCGATATAATCGATTAATTTGCAAGTATTTTTAGATAGTATCGCCATGACGGTACAGTTCAGGTAGGTACCAAGAAACTTAGCTATCACGTTTTATGAATAAAAAGTAAGGTATAAATAACTTTTTCACGGTTTCATTTTGAATGTGTTATGTCTAAGAAGACATTATATGAATGACGATTAAATCTAAAAATAATTGCAAATTAATCGATTATATCGATTATATTGTATTTGACTTAGATTATAATCGATTAATCGATTATAATCGATTATATCTAATAAAAATAGGTATTGATATAATCGATTATATCGATAGTATCGATACTATCGATTGTCATATCGATTATTAGATTATTTAGGCCTCTTTTGGAATAATCGATTATAATCGATTTACAATCGAATCGACGGCAACACTACGGTCAGCTGGGCGGCAAGCATTCGCTGCGTAAAGTTGTCTCGTCGTATGGGTTAATTTGGTGTTCCTACTGCCGTGACCGCTGATTTGTATGGTAAATATATTAAATTAGTATATTACAGATGTTATATTGTATATTTAGAATATTTACAGACTCTGTGTGGACAATTTGTTAAGTTAATGATGAAGAAAATTAAGAATATTTCAATTTTACCTTTAATTCTAGTGAATCCGTTACTTCCATTCCGAAGCTATGGTTGTAGTAACGTATTAGGTGGAAAGCAAAAGTAACGGATTGGAACAAATTAAGTTGTGATACACGTCGAACAAATGGTAAAACTTATGGTTTGTATTATTATGATATGTAAGTTTCATCTAATTATAAAATGTGTTCAATCAAACTTAGTAGACCGATAAAGTTTCTTAAAAGTAACAATTGGTTCTACTCTTTAGAACATTTGGACATTTTCATATTTGTAATTAATTATTTTCGGCAACTACATGGGAAGTCTGGTCTTGGTTTGTTTGTAATTTTGCTTAAAGTCATAAGATAAATAAAAAATACCCATCTCTCGGTCAATAAGTTTATTTCTTTCTATTTATTTATTTCTTTCTTTCTGAAAATTAAAAAACTAACATTAGATACAAAAACTTAAATAAATAAATTTTGCTTTACCTTGTATAGCTATTTTTAGATTATGTATCTATTTCAGAGAAAGGCATAAATATTATATGCCTACGTAAGTAAATATTATATCAACTTTTATTTCTTTTTATTGAAAAACTAAGAAGTCGCTTATTAAAGTTGTTTATCTATGAGATAAGCAGTAAATATAGAAGACTGGATGGCATTACTTATAAGATACTAGCTTTTGCCCGCGACTTCGTCCGCGTGGCGTGTTCTTGTGTCATTTCAGTATTTTTCTCGGTGTGTGTCGAATGTAAATAATAATGAATGTTGCATTCAAAAATTTTAAAAAGTTTTTTTTTTTTTGAGAAAAACATTAAAAAACAACATAACAATTATTCTGAATCTGGCGCTAGTGCAGTATTTTTTCATGAAAAAGATGTTTCCCATTCCCATGAAGCTGTACATTTGCTAAGATACCCATATACTAAAAAATTTCAAGCCTCTAACTCGCGGTACAAAAGTTTTTCCCGCTATTCCCGTTCCCATGGGAATTTTGGAAAATCCAATCATGACTTAACTTTGCATTCACTAAGGTATATGCATGTCAAATTTCAATCATCTAACTTACGCGGTTTAGATTTTTTCATACAAAAGTTTTTTCCCGCTAACTCCCGTTCCCGTGGGAATTTCTCAAAATACAGCCATAACTAAACTTTATATTTACTAAGGTACCTGCATGCCAAATTTCAAGCGTCTAACTTAAGCGGTTTAGATTTTTCATACAAAAGGATTTTCCCGCTAATTCCCGTTCCCGTGGGAATTTCGGGAATTCCCTTCTTAGTGCACCCCTACGGTACCTAAGCTACGTCCCTTCCAAATTTCAAGTGCCTACGTTTAGCCGTTTGGGCTGTGCGTTGATATGTCAGTCAGTCAGTCAGTCAGTCAGTCAGTTTCTCCTTTTATATATATAGATTATGATTAAGTACACACAGCAACACATCAACTAAACCAAATCTGTGAAATTCCATAGTTGATTTTGAATTTAGTGATTTTAGTGAATATTTGACAGATTTGGGTAAGTTGTTATGTTGCTGTGTATACATTCAAGATAAAGTTTTTTATGTTTTAATGAATAAATGTGATTTTTTATTTTCATATGCAGCGTAGGCTCATTGTGTCTCAATCCTTATATTCCATTCGGTTACTACTAGCTTCCGTATCCGAAAATGTCCTGTAGAATAGAATCTAAAAATATTTTTTGTGAAACATCTAATGAAGAAGTTATTAATGTTTTATTGCAGTATTCTTTAAAATATGTTTATTATGTGATTAAAATTATACATACTTAGCCTGATTAGAATTTCATAATACCAAAAAACAATAAAGACTGTAAAATGTCCTAGTAGTAACGGAATTGAAGTAAATGATGTTACATGTAAATGTTTATTGATGACTATAACTAGTTACGTGACTTATGTGATTGTCAAAGACTTCATGTTGAGCATTAAAAATACATTGTGATTAAACTTTGTTTTAATTTGATTTTAAAGGCATTTGTGCTTGGTCACGGAATGGAACATCATAGTCCTTCACTTACTGGGAAATGGCCTGTAATATATCTTTCTTGGGTAGTTTTGATGGATAGTAATAAATTATAATGAGAAAATATTCAATTGAACCCATAAATCGCAAAATTTTCTTAAAATTAAATAAAAAAAAATTGTCATCGATTTTTTTCACTGATACACCTTTTGGCGAAACCGCCCGTGTACATGTTATTGGAGACTTATGATGAGAAGATATTTATGACTTGTTGGATGTGTACAATATTTAGGTGACTTTGAATGATAATATATTATTGCACCTTTGTTCCTCATATATTTTTGACTACCTTCACACCTCATATCTTTATGAACGTGACTGTAGGTACATACTTAAACTAGACCGAGCCTTTGCTATAAGTAAATAATAATAAATAGTGGACAACATCACATACATTGCTCTGATTCTGTGGTAAGTAGCTACAGCACTTGTGTTACAGAAATCAGAAAACAACGACGGTACCATAACACCCAGACCCAGACAACATATTGACCCGACCGTGGATCAAACCCGGAACCTCAGAGATGGCGCTACGCCATGCTCGCCTCTCGGCTACAGTTATATAAGTTTTAGGTTTCTTCATAAAGACAAGAGTCGCATAAGTTCCCATAAACAGGCGCACCAATGTATTACCTACAGTAACTGCAAGCGTGTAGCTCATGTGCAGCTTCAAACGCGCACTAAATGTCAAGTTACTCGTACCTACACGTAGACAACATTATACAGGTTATTCCTTAAAATGAACTTTAACTGGGTATTATTGGCCTTCACGGAAAGCTATAGAACACTTTAACACGTGTTCTATGGTATATTTAGGGACCTACCGCGGCTTCGCACGCTAACTATCGCCGCTATTTTTCTATAATTTTAGGAGCAGAGCAGTAAAGGGAAATGTTGGAAAATCGGGTGAAATTGCTCCATTACCTATTAGGTATTCGTACTCGAAGGGTAAAAACGGGACCCTATTACTAAAACTTCGCTGTATGTCCGTCCGTTCGTCCGTCCGTCTGTCTGTTTGTCTGCCACCAGGTGTATCTCAAGAACGGTGATAGCTAAAGAATTGAAATTTTCACGGATTATGTATTTCTTTTGCCGCTATAACGGCAACTACTAAAAACCAAATAAAATAAGTATTTAAGTGGGGCTCCCGTAGAACAAACGTGTTTTTTTCCAATTTTTTGCTCGATTTTAAAAGAAACTGTTGTTGGACGCTTGAAATATTCACAGAATATTTGATTGTATATTTTCTTCAAAATTAAATAATTTAACTAAAATAAAATAAATATACAAATATATGTATATACAACAAACGTTATTTTTAGCCATTTTTGCTCGATGTTAGTTAAAGAAGACTTCAGCTGATGAAAATATACGGAATAATTTAGGCTACTTTCATTTAAATATAAATTCAAACTCATGTAGTCCACGCGAACCAAGTCGCCGGTACAGCTAGTTTTCAATAAACATCTGCTTTTTGTCACAATAGAAATATTGCTAGGTAAGTATATAATTTGGAAAAAATACTAATCCCACTTTTCTATTTTATACTGTGAAATTTTTACAGTAGGTAGGTATATAAAATGAAACAAATATTGTAGGATTTTTTGCATGATTTATTCAAGCGATACAAAACCTTTCACTGACTAGATTAATCGAATACTACTTAGCTATCCGATACAACTTGGAAACTGGAAATGCATTAAAAATAATAAAAATAATATTTTAATACAACCTAGTTGTATAATACATTTAAATTGCATTCCTTATAAATAATTTGGATCTAATGTTTTGCAGAAAATGTCTTTCATTGTAGATGATATTTTTAAAGTATATTAGATCATATTTTTTATATATAATCGAGTTATAATAGGAAACTTCGTAAATCATTTCATTTCTACTTCCTAAAAGAAAAAATAAATAAAATGATTTGGACACCAAACTTTCGAGTACCAAGGTACAACAGATAAGCAATATGATAGGTATAGTTTCCCAAAAATCCATTTACCATTATTTTAATATTTACGAGTTGTGATAAAAACAACCAAAAAAAATGACCAAATAACAGTATGCGGTTGTTTCGAGTCTTTTATTAGTAATACTTAATTTTGGAAATTAACTTGGTATTTAATAAAAAAGCAAAGGTTTACAAACATAAGCGAGAAACAAACCGCTATTCGTGAGAAGTCTCGTGTTTTTAATAAATTGTGTTTAAATTTAATATTTTTTTGATAAAAAACATACCTAATAATAACGTTTCATTTAAGCTACAAAGCAAATATGATACACCTTACTACAGTCATCTGAATAGCTTTTAGTAATGTAGTATTTTTTTTTATCAACAATATAAATGAAGTTCCTTTGTTTATCACGAAATTTGGTTTCAGTGTATTGTGAAATCTGAGCAAGTTACATTTAATTCCAAAAATGGTTTACTACAATATTACCATGTTGTTAACAAACAAGCACCTACCTAGAGTTAATGCGGGTACCTCTGACTCTGAGTATAAGATCAATGAAAAATAAATATCATATTTTTCATTGTAATGAAATAAAAAAATCTATGTATTTCATTCCTATTTTGATACACTCATTTAATTAGGATTCAATTTTAAAAGTATGTATTATCAATATTCCTATGCTTTTGTATCTTGCTAATACAGATTAAGAGCATCCAAAGATTTGTCACATTTTTAAATTCATGTCATAATAAAATTATTTTAATTCATTGATTAATTAGCTCCACAAGAATTTTAAATTTTAGTTGCTGTCATCATTCAAATACTAATGATAATAAAAATAAACAAAATCACAGTCTTTAAATATTAGAATTATCAAAACTGTTGTTGCAATCACATAAATTTTTAAAGGATAATTCAAACAATTATATGGTGATCAGAATGAGAACCAAACTATTAATTCTACCTATACAATGTCTTGGACTATACTTATTAATTAATGAACTAATGTAACTAAACATTTAGAACAAAGATTTGGATGATCTGAGAAAGTGTTGTGTACTTATTGTAAAAAATTATGTATAATACTATAAACACAAAAACACTTTTAACCAAATATAGCTATTCGCCTTTGTCATGTGAGTATTTTATAAATAATAAATTAATATTTCATAGCCATAACAGATAAGTATTAGAATATTGCCTATTTGTCAAATGGTAAAATATTACCCTTCTAGATGTATGCCTTGAATCCAAGAAGTAAGGTCTGATGATGTTGAACATTCAAGAATGCTTTCTATTGGTTCATCAGATGCAAGCAAACGTCTTGCTGCTGTTTGCCCTGATAGGTATGCCCCATGGGCCGTAGAATAAAAGTTGCTGTGTGTATGCTCTCCAGCAAAGAGCAGTACAGGCTGAAAATTAAATATTTTCTTTGATTAATTTCGTTGGAAATTAGTAGATGATGAAGACGATGATTATAAGTAATAGTATGAAGGTGAAGCGAATAACTATGATATAGACAAGTGTTGAATCATATGACGAAATGAGATACATTTTTAAGAAGAGAAGAAAAAAATAAACAAATAGCTCCTTTAAATATTGTTGTTGATGTTACACATTTAAAAAAGAAATGATGGGAAATCACTCAATCAGGCACTTAAAGGTAATTATAATAGCTGTTATCCATGAATAAACTTCAAAGGTGTTTTTCCAGTATGGGAAATTTCATTTAAAATAGAATTTGTATTAATAAGAAAAAGAAAAGTGAGTCAATGAAATAATCTAAACAATTTGTATCCACAAATTGGTATACCTTTTTATCATGAACATTTCTGAATAAAGGTTGGGCCAGGCTTTCAATATCACTTTGGCTGGCTCCAACTCCAAGTGCTGTATATGATCCTCTTGTGAAAGGTTGTTTCTTCCAGCTTGTGCTGTAAAAAAGTACAATCCTTGTAGCACTTTAATGAAATTAAAAGTAAAAGTAACTTATTTGAGATGATAGTCTTACCATACACATTTTTGAGGTTCAGGAACAAATGGGTCATTTAAAAATTTGCGTAAAATTTTTGTGCAAGTCATACCTACTTCTTCCATGGATAATGTTTCCATATACTCAGCCTCCTTGCCAGACACCCAACCCAAAAGCAGTGTCTCTGTCACTTTACTAAATGAATAAATCTTTTTAAACCATGACTCTGCCATGTCATCAGTGGGTGAAGATGATTCCCACAGTAACATGATCTCTGTAATTTCTGGGTTAAGAAATGGCCTATCATATTCTAAGAAAATTTTATCTACAGCACTGAACAACAGCCTATCAATAGATTCAATTTTGTACTGAGGCAAAGGAGGCTCAAACAGATTGGTTGCTTGCTCTTTAAGAACACCTAATGGAATTGTACATATCACGTTATTAGCATAAAAACTTTGTCCATTTTCACATACAACTTCAACAGAATAAGGATTTTTTTTCTTTGGTTTTTGTGCACTTTCCTTCACGGAAGAACCTTCACCAGGATTAACGGTCTTTTCTGTAGTGGAACCAGATGTCCTTGACGTATCTTCTATCACAGTTTGATCTGAATCTTCAGATTCTTCACCAATATCCTCAGGATAGTTCAAAGATGAGTGATGATTAGTGTCCCATATAATTTTTTTTACAGGTTTTGGTGATACAACTTTATCAGGTGAGATATTTTTCATAAGAGGCTCCAAGATAGAACTAAACCCAGATGGTATCATTATGTTGCCACCCTGTAATTCAGTGTAACTACCTAATTCTAGGAGATCTATTTCGTCCATTGTATTGCAGCCAGATATACATGTTTCTCTTTTTAATAAACAGTCAAATATAAGTCGCCTTAGCTTCTTTTCCTCGGATGAAGGTAAGCGTTCCAGGTAGATTGTTGCCTCTAAATTTATATGTTCTCCCACACTGTGGATATCAGGAGGAGGCAAATATTGACAAAGAAAGTATTCCTCACATCGTCTTAAAAAGCATACATAGGCCTCATGTATTTCATGCAATACTCCAAAAGGAACTTGCTTTCCATCTTCTGTGGCCGCAATAACCTTGTGCGGTTTCGGTATGTTTATAATATTAACAAGGCTGTTAGCCATAGCCAATTCGAAGATGGGATTACCTAAAACGCCATGTATCCAATTCGCTCCTAATTCAACATTGTGATTTTTCATTGGAATAGAAATAATTCGACCTCCTAGCCGTTTTCGGGCTTCCAAAATGATAAAGTCCTCCATTCCATTTTTAACAAAATAATTGGCGGCGGCCAGTCCAGCTATACCGCCGCCAATAATTAAAACATTATATTTGTTGCTGTCACATTTTGTACTAGAATTTAAATTGTCGTCGCCCATAATATTGAAAAAAATATTGTAATTTATTTGTCACCACACTTTTGACGTTCAGCTGTTACGACACACGCCATGTTTTCTTTTTTCAAGTGTTGCCAGTACATACGTACAACTGTTTTGAAAACACTGACATAACGTTTTTGGCAATGGAGTATTGGTTTTATAGCAACTTTATTTAAAATGCATTGTTCTAAAAAAATATCGAAAGAACTAAATAATGATAGGCAAGAAACTATAATTATGTTTATGAGATGTATCGTGAAAACTTTCGCTGAAGGGTATTCAGTCCAATGACTCGTTCACCTCAATTTTGATCGAAGACATTAGTGATTGCCCCGCGTAGCCCCCCTTTCCTCTTCCGTCAAAACGTGAAATATTGCGATCTCGTTCTGGCAAGTGGAATGGCTCAATGCCTTTGTCTCTTTTCAATGACCTTTGATTTCGCTGAATAATAATACTAAAATCTTTGTTTACTTCTCGACTTGTATCTTCAGGGAAGTGTTTTTGTTATTGTGCGTGAGGATATTTTCGTTCAATTGGTATTAGTTTTTAAATGGACATTCAAATGCAATTTTGTCAATCTATGGCTTCAGTGCACCACTAAATGTTAAAATAGTTTGTGTATTATGCAGATTTAGCCTAAATTCGATATCGAAAGTCATTGTGAATAATCAAGTGCTTACAAAATTAAATTTGGTGTTGGTGATAAATTAGTTATGTAATCGAAAATGTTATCAGCTTTGGTTGGATATATCATAACATAAAGGATTAAAAGAGAAACGGTGTGACTTTTTAAGAAAATAAATAAACATTGTGTATTAGACATACGACACGTGGGTATCGCGTTGAATAAATCGATAGGGACGTAAGACGCGTGCGCTAGTCTCTATCAACGAGATTATTATACGCCAAGGTCACTGTGCACAAACACGTGCAATGTCGGATTCTATTTACACACATGACTTTCTTTTAGAACCAGGTTTGGAGATCAAGCAGGAATCTCCTTTTGAACTGAGCAGTATGTCTGCCTCAGTGCCCATTCCGCAAAGACGGAATGATTTAGGGGATTTCAATACAGACCTGGACTTCTGTCTGCAGGACAATCTAACTGGCTCCTTCCATAATGTCCCAAACATGCAGTACAGTAAATTAGCATTTGAAAATGAGAACTCATCTAAGACAGAATCATTCAAGATGGATGATGATGATATATTTCAAGTAGATAAAGCAGATTTATTAATAGGTCCTACATTGGCAGAGTTAAATGCCAATCCAGACACATTGTTGGAGGACCTTAACTTTGATGATTTGCTGTTGCCAGAAGAGAGTGGTTACTGTATCCAGATTGGAGGGGCTATGAGTGGTACACGTAGAGCTCCAAATATGATGAATGTTTCTAATATAATAACAGCTGAGAGTCCTTGCAGCCCTTACAGTCGTGGCCAACTTGCATTTTCTCCTTCGAGCCAGCATAGTTCAGCATCATCAAGTTTTGCCCAACCAATGAACCAGCTACCAGAATTACTGCAACGCTTAGATGGGTACAGTGGTGAAATTGCATTGGGCCAGTCTGTGCCTGCATCCACAGTACTACCACCTTTCCCTACCAGTGTAAAGCAACAACATTCACAGCTTTCTTCATCTGCTCCAACTCATCTTACGATGGAACAGGTTACTAAAAATAATTAAAATTTTATTTTACAGACAAGAATTTATTTTATTTTATGTTAGCTGTTGCCTGCATCTTTGTGTTGTTCAGAAAAAAATATTTGATGTATTTGCATTTCTAAACTAAATTTCATATAAATCCAGTAGTTTTTGTGTTAAATAGTATCAAACATATGTATGTATGGATGTCCAATGTCCATACATGCTTACATACTTTCAAATTTATAATTTAAACCCGGATGCAAAAAAAGTATTCTTATTTCCTGTTTAAAGTTTTGCCTCCCTGAAAATAAAAGGTTGACCAAAACGCTGTGTCCAAACATCCTGAGCATAAACCTCTATATTTTTTGTTGTTTAAGAAATATTTTTTTGCAAAATATATGATAATTTTTGAAACTCACTTAGTCTTTAGTCAACTTTTTAAATTAAATGTTGTTACTTCTAAGGGGCCGTTCAAATATTACGTAAGCAGATTTATTACAATCATTTACCCCCCCATCCCCCTTGTCAGCAAAAGTAAGCAAAGCTCTTACCCCCTCCTCCCATGCTTACGTAAACATTTTTCAATTATAAATGTATTTTTTTTAATTATATCTATATATATTTAGTTCCTTGTCGGACTTTGCTTGTAATTTATAATTTCGCCACACTTCGTCAACTAACTTTTGTACATTTTGTACTTTCGTACTTGCATGAGATTTTTTAAAACTTTGAAACAATTTTTGGTATAACTTGGATTTGTCTATTTGAAACGACATCTTATTTAAACGTTAAACTTTGGCTAATGGAATCAACGGTAACACAAATTTTAACTTGCTTTGCTATGTTTACAATACGTCTACTCGCTATAGTATCCAAACAAAACAATACACTAACGGAGAAATTTCAGACAAGTGAATAGCGCGCGGTAATTTCCCTAATCGGTTCTAAAGCGAATGCCTAAACGTATGCATTATTTGCGGGTTTTTTAAAAAATGCGTTTCGTTTTCATGCATAGACATTGTGAGAGTTGCAATTTGTGTAAAAAAGTAAATAACTACCGATGACGTAATCATCATCTAGACTCCCCTACCCCCATGTCATCCAAAATAAGCAAAACAAAGACCCCCCCACCCCCCCATAGTGCTTACGTAATACTTGAATGGCCCCTAAGCAAATTTTTACCCCAAGTTATCTCCTAAATTGTATGAGTGTATCCTTTTTTCGCTTAAATTTAGTTATTAGTATATTTAATTGTACTTTCAAATATCATAATATTTATATAAAACTCTGTTCCTCAAATATGCTGATATACAATAAAATAAAATAATATCTACATTTTTGTCATTTAATGTGTGAAATTTGGTTTGCACATGTTGGGCCTACTGCTCTCAAAAATACTTTTTAAATTTAGATTTTATAGTGTGTGTGTAATTTTAATATGTAGGTAGTATTGATATAACCTCTTTAAAGAGGGAAGTCCATAAAATGATTCAGAAATAAAATTTGACAACATAACTTATATAACAACAACATTAGGTACATAGCTGTGGTTCTTTTTATGCATTTATCATAGAAAAACTCTAATGTTCCGCTCGGCTTGCGGCTACGGAGATCAAATATTTATATATCTATATATGTTACAGATTTGGCAAAGGCGAGAACCCCGCAAGCATTTACTATCAACCAGCTCACTAGCAGAAGCTGGTTCCATCTCATCCCTCTCTGGAGGAGTCCTGAGTCCAGGGACAGCAGAGTTTTCACAAGATGAAGATGACAGAGATGTTGAATCAGATGAGGACAGTGACAGATATGAGGATCTATCTTCAGATGGTATGTTGGAAAAATATTTGCTGACCAAACATTTTTATATGTCACAAACTTGATTGTGATTGTAATGGGAGTATAATAGAAACATGTTTTATTTCATAATTTTATGCTTTAAATGATAAGCTCCGTAACTATGATTTAGAATTTTACAGTCTTGTTAAAGTTTAAATAGATGACTTCTTCTTTTATTTCCCTACTAGCTTTCAGCCCGCGGCTTTGCCCGCGTGGAATTCCGTTATATTGCGGTATAAAGCACAACTATAAGAAAACTTCTCATTTCCACGGAAAAACGTACGAAGCGCGATGTAACGCTGGATACGATTAGTTGTTATACAAAAACTGAATACACTATCCCTACTAATATTATAAATGCGAAAGTAACTCTGTCTGTCTGTCCGTCTGTTACGCTTTCCTGCTTAAACCTCACAACCGATTTTGATGAAATTTGGTATAGATATATGTTGAATCTCAAGAACGGACATAGGCTACTTTTTATTAGAAAATAAGGGGGGAGGGGGGTAATACCACCTTTGAAAGTTTATATGGAAAAATGTTTATTTTTGAAGTTAGAGATATGAAATTTGGCACAAATATAGCTCGAAACTTGATGTAAAAAAACAGTTTAGACGATAAAACAAATTGTACGTCATCCCTCGGGAATTCCTCATTTTTGGGGATTCCTTATCGTATCATTTAGCTTCTAAATTTACATGTTTATATTCGTTTGCAATTTCAATTCGTTTCCCTCGGGAATATCAATTGTTTCCGGAATAAAAAGTACCCTATTATTAAATCCGGACTTCTAACTTTACGTCTGCAAAATTGTATAGTTACGGCGTGAAAGCGGAACAAACAAACAAACTCACTTTTCGATTTATAATATTAGTAAGGATTACACTTACAATGCGTCAAACTCTCAGCTTTATTAATTTAAAAGTAAGGGCGCTTTCGTAAGTTTAAAAAAAAAATGTTTTGTTTTTTTTAATGTTGAAATATTTTTTTCTAAAAAAAAACATGCGACTCGTTCTAAAAAAATCATGCGCATAGTCTATAGAATAAATTATTATTGAATGCGTTTTTTTTAATTTGTATGACATTAGTTAAAACTTCGATCGGAACGAACTTGACATTTTTTATGCGCGAGACATAAAAATGTCCTGTGTCCACACTCCCCCCTAAGCCACGTCATGCTCATCATTAAATACTGTAAAGAGCCGCATGGTCTATATTCATTGTACAATGAACTGAAGGAACTTTGTTGGATAAGGATTTATGAGGTACTTATTGCTTGAATTCGCTTCATAAATAATACTATGTATATTGTACATGTACAGTGAAACCTGGTTAAGTGAGACATCAAGGGACCTGCAATGTCGTTTCACTTATAGAGGTACATATTCCACTTACCCAGTGTCTCAGATATACATGTATAAATAAATATCTGTCTCATTTACATTTTTCAACATAAACATCTGTATGATAGTAAAGCGAAACTAAATCTGAAGGTAATTGAAGCTCAAAATTTGTATGTACTTACGTACTTGGAATTACGTGTGGAATTTGTGGGTAGAATAAGAATGAGTAAACAAACAATGTTATCTCAGTTACAGAGGTTTATGCATATAAAATTTACTCGCTGACTCATTTATAGAGGTAAATATGATGATAAATCGAAAGAACAAATCCCAGATAAAGAGGTTTACCTCGTCCCACTAACAGAGGTAATTCAGTGCCAAAGTGTTGGGACCTCAGCATGAGTTCCAGTTATGGAGGTTTCCCACTTATCCAGGTCCCACTTAACCAAGTTTCACTGTATAAGCAGTATAAGTATATGTCACCGTAAGATTATAAAAATCGTTAGATTACAATCTATCTCGCGAGATCGTAAACTGTCGATAGATTGTGTACCGTAACATTATGATTACAATTTAACGTATTATTTTTCGTTATATTACAATCTATCGACGGGAATCGGTCAAATTGTAAACCGACGTAGAACGGAATGCATCTCGCGCGCTGATTGGTTGGTTGAAAATTATGTGCCTCCCGCCAACCCGGCATTCGCCATATTTGTTTGTTATTTCATCTTAATATTATTTAGAGTTTTTTATAATTTTCCAATTTTAATAGTTTAAGGACAAATTACCGTTTTTTTATCTCTTTGGGGACATAGAACGGCTTGTCGTGATTGGTCGCTCTTTCAATAAGACCGACCAATCAGGAAAAGCTTTCGGATAGTTGACAATTTGACGCGGGACAGATTGTAATTTAATGCCTGCTCCACACTACTCGCGAAGTTACTCGGCGAAGTTCGCCCGAGGCGAGGCAAAGTTTGACGCGGCGAGCACGAGGTGAGCCGAAGTGCCTCTCTACACTATCGTATTCGTCTAACTTCGTTCAACTTTGCGAGTAGTGAGGAGGAGGCATCACAGTTTCACTTCGATATATTATAATAACGAAAAGAAATGTTTGCAATCATATCTTACGGTTCACAATCTTTTGGACAGTTTACAATCTCACTAGATAGATTGTAATCTAACGATGTTTACAATCTTACGGTGACATATATAACTAGATATAAGTAAGTATCTTAAATCACGACATTATCAGGCATGTTGATAACTTACCACTAGAAACACAATTTATAATTTAATTCTAACTTTTTACGACATGTTAGTAATGTATGTACGTTACAATAACGCGTGAGAACAATAACAAGTACCATAAGAAAATGATGGTAAGTAGGCAATAGCACTACTTAAAACTTTAACAACAATAAATGAAAGAAAATTTAAAAATTAAGTTAAATGATCAGCCCGTTGCCCTGATTACATACTTACGAGTATTAAATACGAGACTGACTCCTTAAACAACATGAACAAAGTCGCAACAGTGAGTAAAATATATTTTATAAACTATTTATTTCATAAAAAACTTTTTTCATCCACAGAATCAAATGATGAGTGTCCAGAAAGTAAACAAGCCCGTCAAAATGCTAAAAAAGAGCGTTTCTTTTGGCAGTATAATGTACAGGCTAAAGGTCCCAAAGGTCAAAGGCTAATTTTAAAGAAAAAATCAGAAGATCCACATATATTAAATTTAGTAACAGATCCTGTATTCAGCCCCAACTGCAGTGTTAGGGGAATAAAACATAGGTAAGTGACATTTTGCAATAATTTCATTAATATTGATGAAGATATGCACAATTTTTATTAAATTGATTTATTGCCGGTTATCACGCATTCAAGTAAAGGGTAAAGTTGTAGGTCAATATGGGAAACGAACTTTTCTGTATTGTCTTGGGTCTGGATATTGTGGTACCGTCGGTGTTTCTGATTTCTGTAACACAAGTGCTTTGGCTGCTTACCACAGAATCAGAGCAATGTATGTGATGTTGTCCAATATTTATTTATTTAATAAAAAAAACCGGCCAAAAGCGTGTCGGGCCACGCTCAGTGTATGGTTCCGTAGTTTTGCATATAGGCTTAAATTACAACTTTAGTTAAAAAAGTATTTTTTCAAAAATTTCAAAAACTATTAAACCCATCAGGTTCAAAATAATTTTCCTAGAAAGCCTTTATGCAGTTCTATATTCTAGATTTTTTTCATACTTTTTGAACTTATGGTTCAAAAGTTAGAGGGGGGGGGACGGGGGTCACATTTATTTTCTTTTGGAGCGATTATTTCCCAAAATATTTAAATTATAAAAAAATTATCTTAGTAAACCCCTGTTCATTATTAAATACCTATCCAACGATATACTTATCACATGTTGGGATTGAAATAAAAAAAAAATCACTCCCCAATTTACGGGCAGGGGGGGTACCCTAAAAAAACATTTTTTTTATTTTTTTATTTTTGCACTTTGTTGACGTGATTAATATACATATTTGTACCAAATTTCAGCTTTCTAGTGCAAACGTTTTCTGAGATTATCCTCGGACGGACGGACAGACAGACAGACATGGCGAAACTATAAGGGTTCCTAGTTGACTACGGAACCCTAACAAAATGTTTAGTCATTCTTTTTTTACTGATTTGTGTTTACTGTCTGTTATACAATACAATGTGAATGCAACGTGTGTAAAATGTAATAATTCCATTAATTTTGAGATAATTTCAGTCAAATCATTTAATTTCATATTGTGAAAAACTTCTACCACAGATCTGGCATAATATAAATAGTACCCATAGTAATTATTTTTTTATAATTGCAGTGGTAAAGCACGGAAAGGGGATGGAAATGACCTGACACCTAATCCAAGGAAACTGTACCTAATCGGAAAAGAATTGGATAATTTGGGGAAAGTGATCAATGACATGATACCTGTCAGTGAGTTGCCATTCAATATCAGACCAAAAACCAGAAAGGAGAAAAATAAACTTGCCTCCAGAGCTTGCCGGTTAAAGAAAAAAGCACAACATGAGGCAAACAAACTTAAATTATATGGATTACAACAAGAGCACAGTAAGGTTTTTATTTAAATTATTGAGCTCTTAGACTCAATATAGTTTCTTTCAATTAACTGCCTTACATTTGTTATTGCAGAACGACTCCTAAATGGAATTAATCAGATGAAACAAATAATAAGCAATAGGGTAACCAATCCTCAAAATAATGTAGATTGGACTTCTCATATTACAGGAATAGTCAACACAGCCACAGGTATGTAAAACTAGTTGTGTACTTACCTAACTTACTTTATTTCTGATGATTCTAATGGTTTAGTTGTGAGTGTGTATGTCTATACATATTTGATGCATATATACATGTGCTAAATTACACCAACTTGAACAAGTGCAGAAAATTATAATATTTATTTCTCAAAAACATATTTTTAGTTATTTTTTATAAATTATGTATATTTATTATTGTAATAGAATTATTCAATAATCTCAAACAGTGCAGGCCGCCTCCAAAGATCCCATTTTTCTCCTTAGACTCCAGTCCAGGCTCTAGACTCCAGACTTCCCATCTTTTCGGTGGTGTACCCCTACTTCTGCCACCTTCTCTCCACTAGGTCCAGTATCCATGTATGGTCTGTGAGCCTCGCTACATGAACTGCCCTTTTTAATTTCTATGCATAGATTAACGCGTTAAGCGCATTCGTTTTTGATCTAATTATTGTATGTCATATCTTATCAATTTTTATTATATATTTGGCATGTTTTGCTTCATTTCTGATTGGCAGGTAGTGACTTTCTGTTAGCGTTGGTGGTAAAATTTCATAATTGATATGTTTATTTAAAAACCTTAATTTGTTATCTATCGATTCAATATAGTCCAGTCATAAAGTAAGAATTTTTGCCTAACCTTTACTATAAAAGCTGCTTTCTATAAGTTCTAAAAGCTGCCTCATAAGTCTCATAAAATCCCGGGTCCTCGTTCTACAATATAACGAAACTTCTTTTTTACTTTTGCATCAAACATTTTTGTATATTTTACTGTTTTTGAGTCAGAGGACAAAGGACAGTAATATTTACTCTCTTTAAAATAAAGAAACTGTTATGTACAATTATTGGTATATATGTAGAAACACTTGCAGTTCATGTAAATACTTAAAAAGGTATTGACTTGAAATCTGCATTTTGTGTACTACATTAGAAAAAGTAAAAAAAAAAGTTACAATTAATTTGCCAATTTTGGTCTGAATTTACTGGTTACATTTCATTGGAAATATACAAACTAGCATGTAAATTTCGATATCAGTATAGTTTTTTCATAATTGACATTAATATTTTAGTTTGATAACAAATTTCAAAAGGCAATACATACATTACTATTATTATTAACCATCACTAAAATATATTTTAAAAATTTCAGAGGTAAAAATTGCGGGAAAAACTTCGGAATTTGTCAACAAGATATTGGATAATGTGAAAGCAGGCCAGAACAACGGTGGAATAAAAGATTTATAAACATAATTGTTTTCATGTGTAAATATTAAAACGAAAGGCTGTTCTATGTACCTCCAAAGTTATTTAGAAATGAGAATTATAAACATATAAAAGCTTAATTGTCCGAGACAATTTTTATTTTTGTAAATTGTAATGAAAATAGATTTAGTCATTAGAAGCTTTATAAGGCAACTAAGTGGATTGATAAAAAAACATAAGTAAGTATCTTGAATTCTTAATAATTGACACTATTATGCCATATTTTAATTACTTATAAGTAATGTAAGATTTCATCAAAGAATTACATGAAAGGAGAATGGCAAGATTTCGTAGACTACCTTCGAAAAAATCTCGCAATAATTTTACAGGTTATTTTTGGCTTTTTGATGCCAAGGGAAGAAAATAAAATCAATCCAAATTATGTGGTTTTCCGCGTTTTTACAGTCAATATTGTGACTTTAGTCAGACTAGTCCTAAAATTATTTTGATAAATTTATAAAATTTTAATCTTATATTAATTTTACGTACATAAACGGAAACCGTTAAATAATAATATAATTATTATTTACCGGTACCTATCATGGCATTCTCCTTTTCTTCATTTCAATTATTTTATGACAAGACTTTATGGTTTTGTACTCAAATCTGTCACTTTAATACAGTTATGCATGAATTAATTGATTTGGTGTAAACACCCTTTTATGAACGTTAGGATAAGGTGAAAATAATTGAATTGACGTAATTTTATGCAGTAGTGTAATTATTAAATAAATTCAGATGATTATTCCGTAAAAATCCTGAACCGAATGACCCTAGTCAATAAAAATTCGAAAAGCCACACAAAACAATCCATTTTTATTTACAATTGGACAACAACATCACATACATTGCTCTGATTCTGTAGTAAGTAGCTTAAGCACTTGTGTTACAGAAATCAGAAACAACGACGGTACCACAACACCCAGACCCGTGATAATATATAAAAGTTAGTTTCTCATATTATCACGACCGACGGTTGAACCCGGCCCGCTCGTCTCTCGGTTATGGAGGTCAACAATTGTTTTCAGAACTACTCTTGTTTTATTTGGTCTCATTTATTCTTTGTGATATAAAATATTTCAATTGCATTTTTTTATTTGATTTTGCAATTAATAGATAAGTATTTGATTTATTATAAAATTACATGGGGTTGTGTGGCAAAAACCCTATTGACTAACGGAACAACTAACAAGTCACGAAACTGTTTTTAACTATATTTTTGTAACTCGTTAACATCGAGACCATGCCTGCATATTGTGTCTTTTATATCTATTAGCTATACGCGATTTCGTATTTACTTCGTTGGTACGTAAAGAAATGCCACACTGATTTACCGACCTGCCACACTGACTTATCGAGAACGTTGCACGAAAAAAATATAATGCATTTCTAACGCTTGAAAATAGAACCACGAAAAGTAAGGCACGGTGGGCGTGATTTAAAAAAGTAAGCTTGCGACGATACACATACAAACAACGAGGCAGCGAGTTACATGCGCGGACCAATCACAGCGCGTATTCCATTCCATTGCATGATGTAACGTAACTAACGAACCCTGTCTATTTCAACCTAAACATCATAAGCCTATAAGTGTATTTTTAAAAGTCGATACTGTTTGTGTGTGTTTTGGTGCCGATATTCGATTGAAGTTAGTATGAAGGGAATTGGCTACTTGACAGTTTTTTAAAAAGTATTGTAAAATGTGCGCCCGTTCATTTTATATCCCAAGCAATTCGATTTATCTGGAAAAAATGTAAATATGCAGAGAAAAATAAGATTTTGTGTAACACATTTAAAAAGCGCGCGCAAACGCCAAGTCACGTCACTGTTGCAATTATGACGTCAACGTCCTAGACACGTATAGGAACGACTTAATTTAGATAAACGGAAAATGTTTCAATAAATTCTTAATACGATTAGAGAGACAATAATTCAATTGAATCGGTAAAATAATCAATGTTTCGCCACATTAAAACAAATAATTTTCGCCGACAGCTGTCATTTCCGAATTGCAATGGTGGTTTCCGTTTCGGTTCTTTTGTTCCACAGATAAAAAAAGTAAAATTTATTTTGCAAAAATAAAATACTAAATATGCTTTTAATTAAAAAATAAAAATGTAAAATTATTACTTTACTAATAAGCTAACATATCTAACACTTTTAATTTTTTATTGTTTACACTGTCAAGTAGCCAATTCTTCCATGTTTTTTCGTTCACTGATCGAGAAGCGGATTCCAACAGATTTAATGCCGATTCAATTATATCACAGTATGAATCATTTTGAATAAATAGTCCCTCCTGACTAATTTTCTAAGTACTATGTGGGTGTGTCATTGTTCGGTAAAAAGTAGTGGTTTTGATTAATTATGTTGAGAAGATATATTATTTTAAATCAATTACGTTTTACATTGACGGAATAATCGTTTCATACTTTATTTAAAAATTATGCAACTGTAATAAGCACACCTAAACTTTATAAATCAGTAGGTTATTTGGGATTGAATGAAATCATTATAAGCATTTGTATTAGGTATAATACTTGTATGTACATAAAGTATGTTTTGAATTTCAAGAGTAATTTGTATAATTACGGGAATACATTCATCAATGCATGTTATGTTATTTTTTTACGTTTAACATTTATATAAGAAGTAAAATATAACATTCCCTATACAAGTATATTTTAAAAACGTGTTAATATATGAAAAGTTTTATACTCCGTTAACATATTCTTGTTTCTAAAATAATGTTTGAAACTAAAAACTATTCTGGCTTATTCGTAAAGGCTGGTTTTGTTTAAGGGTACTTAAATGATTCCCAGTCATGCCTAAGTTCGTTGTGACGAAATTTAATGAACTTAATTCAAATTGTCAAACGTGAACTTTCACGTTAAACATTTAGTCCATTGTTCAATGGTTGAAGAAATGTGAAAATTTTCAATTAACATTCACTTTAAAATTGAACGGTGCTATGAAATGTTTTCTTATATTTAAACGTTAGTCAGACCACCATTTCCTAAAAGTTTCAAAGAACACTCGCGGTGCGCTTTGCGTATTTGTTGGGCGGAATGTACCCAAGAAATTTGGGGTACGCCTCAATGTGACTAAAATGTCCAACTTTCTTTTTTGATTTTAAAGCTTCTATTGGTACACTTTTTACTTTGGGACGTGGAATACTTATCGTCGTCTGCGGTCCTGCTTTACACCTATAGGTACCAAAAAGAGGGTGTAACTCGCAATTTTGTTATTTTTTTTTCTAAAATGTTAGCCAGACAGGTGTTCGAGTTTTATGCTGATAGAAATGTAGGATTGTAGGTAATTTAACTAATTTACTAGATACTTTAATATTTTTGGCAATAAAAAAAAAACTGGCTTTTGGTCTCGCTAGTCATGGGGGTCAGCCTTTATTTAAGAAGAGGTATGTATATAACCCATATTTTTTTATTCATATAGTAAAAATTTGGGTTTCGGGCTGATCACTGAAAGGACATATTTATTTAAACTTGTAGTACTGTAGCCACAGGTTGAAGGCTTCGAAGGTGATTGATGAAAACAACAGCGTAGCAAGTGTAGCAAGTTGTATATTATGTATACAATCCTTCTAACAACAGAAGGGGGTGGTCCGTGCAGAGCGTCTTACTTGCTCGTAAAAGCGCTTAGCCGGTAGCCAGGTATACAAAAAGGTAGATATCGACCGTATTCCTTCTCTAAACGTCCGTGGTTGTCCTAACTATTAGAAGCAAACCGGTAGCGTAAGGAGTTAGAATTCTTACATTATCAAAGTATGGCGAGACCTTATTGATCGGGAAAATCACAATGATACCGCGATGTAAATTACTCCCAGCGCCATCTCTTGACAACTTGTGGAACTAATCGCTAGTGCGGGCGTGCGGCTGCCAAGTTATTGTATGGCGTGTTACAGTCTCCCCCTCTGTCTCTGTTAGGCGTCCCGACGAAGAGACAGAAGAGTTTATTTTTGGGACGGCCCCGTCCTCTCTTTGGGATAGTTCCAGTGGCGAAGTTTCCTGACATCACTATTTGTCGGAAGTCATGCCAACTATCATCCAGTGTCTTCACTTCTCTTCCGAATGTGAGGAAAGCTGGGGTAACATTCGTTGAACTGCATCGAGCCGTGTTCATCGCAAATCTTATGCCTGGCCGCAGGCCTGGCCAATCTCGATAATTGTCTCCGCTGTAGTTAAGAAACGGCTGGCATATTCAACTGGATGCTCCTTTTCTCCCTCCCCCTGTACTAAAACCGCTCCGATGGCGTAGTCACTCGCACCTGTGTCGTCTTCCTTCCTTAGCTTGTAACTACGTACTTAGATCCACTTTCTCTTCGGGCCCCGTTGGTCGCCAGTTTGTATTACGGTAGCCCCACGTTGGGCGCCAGTTTGTAGTACTGTAGCCACAGGTTGAAGGCTTCGAAGGTGATTGATGAAAACAACAGCGTAGCAAGTGTAGCAAGTTGTATATTATGTATACAATCCTTCTAACAACAGAAGGGGGTGGTCCGTGCAGAGCGTCTTACTTGCTCGTAAAAGCGCTTAGCCGGTAGCCAGGTATACAAAAAGGTAGATATCGACCGTATTCCTTCTCTAAACGTCCGTGGTTGTCCTAACTATTAGAAGCAACCCGGTAGCGTAAGGAGTTAGAATTCTTACATTATCAAAGTATGGCGAGACCTTATTGATCGGGAAAATCACAATGATACCGCGATGTAAATTACTCCCAGCGCCATCTCTTGACAACTTGTGAAACTAATCGCTAGTGCGGGCGTGCGGCTGTCAAGTTATTGTATGGCGTGTTACAAACTTGCTTTTTATACCGCCATGACATCTAAGAACTTTCATGACCGATGGGTTGTTTTACCTACCGATGGGCCGCTGAAACGCCCGCTAATCCCATATCTCCCACCATGGCCACCGATGATTAACGTACCATTGTATTGTAAGGAAAAAAAATATTTGTTCAATAACATATATTTGGAAATAATCATATAAAAAAATACTATTAACAACTACCGTCAAAAATAAACAATATCCGTACTTACAATCCCCGTTTTTTTTAATTGCTGTTTTCCCATCGGTGCGAAACCCAAAATAATAATAGCGGTAAGTGGGGGAGCCAAGCTCCAGATATACAATTATAGCCGTGAAAACTGGCTTTTGTATTTATTATAACGGTACTTATTGGAGTAAATATATTTGCGACCATTTATTTTAATATATCGTCGTTGTTAAACCAAAAACTGCTATGTGCAAAAAGTGTTTTTTAATATTTCCAAATATAAGAGGTTCCAGAACAAAAATCATACGAAGGTTTATTTTTAGAAGTATTTTATATGAGAGTTATAGTTGTTACACTTTTATTTATTTGTTTTCTAAACATGTAAATTAAGTAGATTTTATTATTATTTCGTTTAAAGACAATAACAATCACATAACAGATTTGACACATAGCAGGTTTAAGTTTGACAACGACGATATAATAATCTATCTATTTTAGTATGAGTTAGGTACTGACCATATCAAGTAAATCGGGAACACTTGTATAGGGTATTTTAATTAAGTATGTTAAAATCCTGTTTAAACTGTTTTGTTGACTGTGCTGTGATATATAATTATTTTTATAAAATATAGAAAACCACTAACACCAATATAATGACCGTTACAATGTATTTATACGTTTTAAACAAGATATGTATGTAATTTTCTTAAGTAATCATTTGTAATCTGATATATTATTAAGCTAGACATAGATGCTATATAAATAATAAATAATTAAAAAAAAAACAAGTTTTAAGTCAAATAAAAATTGTCAATTTAATAAAACGAACATAATATATTGATTGATGTCTTTATATGAAGTCTTATATTAAGAGGTTAGGGTCATGTAAGCTACCGAACGATATGCATGTTATTCCATAATTTCCTCTAATAAAATGATTGGATTTTTGTTGATTTTCAATGTTGCTTTTACAGAAACATTGCCTACCTAATTCATTATACAAGAACTTTCCTTCTTTTTAATGCCTTTAGAAAAATTGGAGGAATTTATGATACAATGAACCATTTCCATAAAATATTTTTTCTCATTATTATCGCTATTCAATGAGTCTGTTTTAATGTTATGATTTTATTTAAAAAAATCGGCCAAACAAGTAGCATTCGCGCAGCAAGGTTTAAGTAGCATTATATTGTTCTGTTTCCATTTTTTACTTTTCTTCTGTAAGAATAAACAAACTGGTTGTATCCTCAAATTGTTTTATTTTTAAAGATTTTTGTACTGTATCATGTGGGCAAGTTCCGTGACCAATAATACGAAATAACTACCGTATTTTCAGACTTGAAGTAGACACTGAAACATTACTTTTCTCCACAAGATTTGCATTGCTGAACAAGCACAAGTATTTAATAAAATTGGTGTACGGAGGAGGACATCGCGTAAAGGTAAACGTGTAGTTTGATATTAGTTCTTATGGCAACGAGGTGTAAGGGCGGTGAATAATGCTTTTGACCTACCTCTGTTTAGTTCAAAATTTTTCTGGTAGGTAACTCTAATGGATAAAAGGAACACCATTTTCTACGGAACACAATGAAAATGCATTTTGATTGTTTCGCAATTCCCACGCGTTCGCGAAGGGAATCAAGCGAATAATGAATTCTCAAACTCAAATAAGTATTTCTTTATTCAAGTAGGTCACATGTAACACTTTTGAATCGTCATTGAATATAATGTAAAGTGATTCTACTTCCGGTTCGGAACCGATATCTACCGAGAAGACACCGGTAAGAAACTCAGCAGATTAGTTACAGTAGCAGTATCTAACTTAGTTTTCTCATCAGTCAGATGTCTAATTTTCCTAACTGCATATGCGGCTGAGCTTAGTCTTCCCGCGAGCAACAATGTGAGGAGACCATTGCAGCTTTTAGTCCAAGGTAAAACCAAGGAATACTGTCGAGTTGATTACATCAATATGCTCATCACTCAATTTAATCACAGTATTCACCTGTTAACATTAGGCATTGTAAACTTTACACATTTAGTTTTTATGGGATTAAGTAACAGATTATTTGTCGTAAACCATTGCGTTACTTCAGAAAGAGCACTATTAATATCATAAAAGTTTTGTTGGTGCCTATTAATTTTAAAAATCAAAGAAGTATCGTCCACAAATAAAACTGTATCGCACAAGTTTTTTGGGAAAAAAGGAGGTCATTTATATACATTAAAAACAGTCAAGGTCCTAATATCGAGCCTTGGGGTACCCCCATAAATGAGCACCGCATGAATTAACTCCATTTACACTAACTTTCTCAGTTCTGTCAGCTAGGTATGATTGTATCAAATTTCATAATTTTTTTCATTTTTTCAAAAATTTTACTGAAAGCAGGTAGTATTGAAATTGGTCTGTAATTAGATAGGTTACTTTTATCACCGGATTTTAATAATGGAATAATTTTACTGAACTTCATCATGTTCGGAAAACTACCTTCATCAATGCATTTATTGAAAATTATAGCTTAGTGTGGGCAGTAAAGTTTATGATGTGTTTTAATATATCTGTAGAAATTCATAAAATAAAAATACGAAATGTTATTTTTTTCCATCACAAAATTTACAATTTTTATCAGGACCTAGTGCGAGTGCAAGTTGAAATTGCCATAAACAATATGACATAAGAATAAAAAATATTACTTATAATAAATTTTATTTATTTATTAAATATACAAATTAGATTTTAACACATTACTGGATCTGGTGTTTGGAAAAATGTTAAGTTTTTTTAACAATGTTTGCATTTCTTCTATTTGATATTCTTCTGGGTGTTCTACATAACAAATGACAGCTTTACCGGAGAGACCAAGATGTTCTCTGAGGCAAATTGCTGGAAAAAAAAAGTATGTAATTTAGTATCTATAATATGATGAATAAATAAATGCGCCAGACAATCACACCAATCACCTGGTCTCAAACTAAGGTTTTCCCTTGTACTATGAGCACCAGACGATGGATACTAACTGGGGGCGTCATCCCAGCACACCCAGACCCAAGTCAATTGAGAAAAGTTCGTTTTCCAAATTGAACTGACCGGGAATCGAACCCGGGACCTTACGCGCTTTGGGCGCCTACCTTAGCCACTGCGCCACCGAGGTCGTCAGATAAATAACTTCTGAACTTGCGTATGAGTTGTATAGAATCAAAGGTGGCAATTGGCTACTTGACAAAATTTTGAAATCTTGTTAATTGTAAACCTTGATACTCATTTCATCGCATGAAAAGTATATTTCACAAAAAAATATATATTTACTACATGTATTTGTCATGGCGCCTAAAATGACGTCAATGTACCCTAGCAAGATTAGAGCTGTCATTATCATAGATTGTCATATCGAGTTTGTTCGATGGATGCCTTATGATGTTTTTTCTCGATATTCTTAATTTTATTTGACAATATTTTTTTGATGTATTAAAATTACAAAAAAAAACCTTGAGTCATGCCAACCACAGAACCGTAATCAATTATAACACTACTCAAGATATGACTTCAATCTCGATTTAGTTTCAATAACGGGTATTGACACCTTTGAATACCCGAAGCAGGTTTCAGTGCGTCACACAAATAAATTTTATCGCAATCTTACATATCTCAAAATCGTTAATATTCAGCGTCCTGTCAAATTGGCTGAAAACTTGAAAGTAGGAGTACTGTACGGTATCGGTACTATCCGTTAAATATAATATCATACGAAACAATCAACAATATGGATTTTTTGTCATCTCATGCGACAAATTTGATGTTACATACGCTAAACGTTAATATTAATATCTGATCATTCAATAATCTTTGATATTTATGTTCTTGAAATTCGTATTTCCTTATCTAAATATCTTAATTTATCATTAGAAACTATTATCCTTCCGATTTGTTCTTAGTGGAAAGTAGCCAATTTGTATATAGACTCCATTTATCTATACGACTCATATGTTCCCCTTATGCAAGGCTTAGGAGAAGCCTGTGTGAAGACGCAGGCAGATTGATAAAAAGATCATGTCATATTATGTAAATGTCGGAGCCAACTGGTTGAAATAGCCTTTTAATCAAACTGCTAGCCCTTTGGCTGAACAATGTCATTCAATCAGATGGCTGTAGGTCGTTTAGCAGACTTGTTGACTGCTTTTTTTTCCTAACAGACATATGATGATGGTCTCAGAAGGCCTTTTCATCTTCATCAAAAATATTAGATTAAAAACCATCAGTGTCCTATTTTAATTTTATATATAAAATATATTAAGGCTCTTTTTTTCAATGATTTTACAAATTACTTTGCATTGTAAATTACTGATTTTTAAAATCCTTACCTCCTGCAGAAAATCCTGATATCATATTTGGTTGTTCTAGTTTAGGAAAATTAATATCTGTATTTGATGGCACTGTTGTACATAATGAGCGAATTACACAGCTTTGATTGTTCTGCTCAATAGACTGATATTCTGCTAATGGTTTTGTTTGTATTGTTATTACTTCATTGCTTACAATAAGGTATGGTTTCAATAACTCCACTATTTCACTGCTTTGAAGCAAGTTATAATCCTTGATGACACATACATATTTATTTGTAGATTCTAACTTGTACAAATACAAGCTTACATCTTTGATTAAATTTATCAATTGTTTTTCACTTTTGGGTTGATGAGTAATGCAATCATACAAATATTTTCCTTCCAAAATTAGAAAAGTTTCAATAAGTGTTGGTGCCGGCGTATCTAACTGCCACTCTAACCTGTACAGAAATAATTAATTTAATTCTAATCAAACATTACTCTAATATAATTGTACAAAAAATAGTAAGATTATACTTATGACCGCCCTGTGGTGAGCTATCATCCCAGTCTTCCCAAGCAGTTCGTGTCACAGGCTCAACAATTTCTCCATAGGTAGTCATGGTATTTATGTTGCAGATCAGTTTCTGCAAAAATATTTTTTTTAAAGTGGAGACGATACACAATTAAGCATGACAAGACAACTTGTTTCAACAACAATTTCTATGTTGACCTGATTGATGTTTCTTCTATAATGTGTAAATTTTTATGAATATTTGAGAAGTACTTAAATTTATTTTTCACGTTAAAATTTCCAAAATATCGTAAACTTCATCATGTAATTCTGAAATATGTTTTACCTATTACCTATTTGTTTTTTTTTTTGACATTTCACTTAGGGATAGGGATGGTGTCCTATTTTAGAGATCGATTACATTTTGTAGATTGAAGAATCGTATATTAACATACATGAAACGATTATTAATCGATTATGCAAAAGGGACCTAAATAATCTAACAATCGCTATAACCATCAATAGTATCAATAACATCGATTTAATCGATTATTTCGATACTTATCTTTAACTAATACAATCGATTATAATAGATTTTTTTTTATATTGCACTTCAAGATTGACCTCATTCCACCTGATGTTAAGTGGTAATGAGGTCCTAGCTTAAGCGCGACAAGTACGGCATAATAAACATGTTACTAGACTTGTCACCCTTACCTTGAAGGCTTGACCCTGCTAATGTAGCACCCCCCAGGAGCTCTGGAAACCTTACTCACATGCAGGAACACAACAACACAGAAGTGATTGTTATTTGGCTGCGGTCTTCTGTAATTCGATTATAATGTGTAGTCAAATACATTACAATCGATATCAAGTTTTGAAGCGATACTGTCGATTTAATCGGTTTAATATAGCATAGGACACTATCGGCTAAGATAGTACCGCTTTGAAGGTCAGGCATCAAGTATCAATCAACTTATCTTAGCTATCACGTTTTGTGAATAAAAAATGTTACTTTGATGCATGTCGGAATGCTTAAGTGAGTGAAAACACAATGAGTGACAAATCATTGTGTTTTCTTTAAAAAAATGCCCGGACTTTAATCATGTGGGATGTGGTGTTTGTCAAAACCACTTAAATTTTGCTCTAATATGACAACCATGTAATAACCCTTTTTTTGTATTAATTATTATCATCTATTTTTATGTGTTTCAGGTACGTCTTCTTCATTTCTTCGTCGATAATTAAATAGGTATATGAACCAAATGCGGTTTAAATAGTGTTATTACATAATATGAATGACTATTACATCTAAAAATAATTCCAAATTAATCGATTGCAACATACTAATCGACACAATCGATAGTATTGTCTTATCTAAACAATTATAATGTAATTATTATTAGTAATTTATTATATTGACCTAAAATTTATATCGATATTATCGATACTATCGATAGTCCAATTGATATTTATATTATTTGGGGCGGTCACAATCGATCTGATTCAAATAATGTTGTGATATCCCCACATGGTATTCCCACAGTTTTGTTGATTCCATTAACCTACGGACATCCTTAATAATTTGACAGCATTAGAATTCCAGTTAAAAAAATTTAGAAAGTAATAAATATTTATTTATTTATATAATACTTTCTAAATTTACTTATATTTCTTTTCTCATTGATAATCAAGATCTTTCTTGAAAAAATGTCACATAGACAGTTTTTAAATAACTTAATACTTTTTAGAAATAAATAAAAAATAATATTTATGTAAATTATTTTATTTTCATTCGATCCCTTTTTAATTTTTTTATGTAAATAAGTTAAGATGTCTAATTTTGTTTTTATAGTGCAGTGACCACAAACATCAGAAAAATAATGTTTAACAAGGCACCGGGCCTTAAGTCTGTTATTGACATGTATTGTGAAGTTAAATAAAACAAATATAGAACCCGAAAAGAAACCCTTAAAATGTAACAATAGGTCTCTATTGTTACATTTTAAGGGTTCGTTTACACAACTTCCCGACGCGACGTATAGTTTTAAGTTTAGCATTTTAACTAAACCAAATGGCGCGTGGCATCCGGTACACACAAATTAAACACTTCAAACTCAAATATAATTCAAACTCAAACTCAAATATTTCTTTATTCAAGTAGGTTACATGTAACACTTTTGAATCGTCATTGAATACAATGCAAAGTGATTCTACTTCCGGTTCGGAACCTATATCTACCGAGAAGACACCGGTAAGAATCTCGGCAGATAAGTTACAGTACCAGTATCTAACTTATAGCTATGTGTAAAACACTTTGGACCAAGTCATATAGTTTTATTTTGATAAGTGAAAAAAGCAATAAGTATTATTTTATTTTAAGAGGTAAGCTGGAGCAGACCATTCCCCAAAGGTGGCACCTGTTCACAAGCATGACGTATGTGCCAGCCATCGCTTCACTCAACCATATTGAAGGGAATGTAACGACCCGCAATTTGTACATTATAGAACATAAGATTTTTCTTCGTGCCTACGTTAGCCAGTTCGTACGTTAGTTAGTCAGTGTTTTGAAAATGTGCGTAGAAATGCTTACTTGAGACTGTAAGTGTAACCAGTAATAGCAAGGGTTACCTAGATAACCTTTAAATTATTTAATGAATTGGCTTGATCAAGGCAAAATCTAATGGGTAGGACTGGACTCTGAAAAATTGAAGCCTCCCCCTCTCTCATTCAGCAAAATATGAATTGAAATGACACATATATGTTTAATACCCAGATAAGCAAGTGGCTTTTTTACTTGCATTTTTATTTTATCCCATGATATTTTTCAAATATAATGATTTATTAAAGTATAAGTTGAAGCAGTTTTTAAAAGCCATTATTATAAAAGTTTTAATGTGGTCATCTAATGTAAACTAAATATAATATAATTTATATCACTCGGGGACAGTGAACCTTTCCAATTTCTAATTAACCTATAAAAACTAATTTATATGCTCTATTAGTTTCAAACAGAGCCCGATAGATACAAACAAATAACAATCAAGTCTTTTCTCTTGATAGAATAAAGAAGGAATCATAGAAGAAAGTTTATCGCCTTGGCGAGCGCAGGTTTTAATCACGAAAAATGCGAATCACAAGAAGCGGATGGTAATAGATTACTCGCAAACCATCAACAAATACTCAGAACTGAATGCCTACCCGTTACCGAACATTGAAGAGTTGACAACGCTATAGACTTACAGAGCGCAGATCCCCAAGTGCCCATCCTGCCTCATGAGAAAACCTTCACAGCTTTCGAGGCATGTGGTAACCTGTACCAGTTTCGCAGAATTCCATTTGGTGTAACCAACGGTGTGTCCAGTTTTCAGAGAACTGTCGACTGGCTAATCAGAACCGAGAACCTTAGCGGTACTTTTGCCTATGTTGATGACATAACTGTGTGCGGACAGACACAGGAAGAGCACGACAAAAATCTAAGACTATTTCTCAAAGCTGCGGAGAAGTACAACCTTACCCTAAACAAAGAAAAGAGCAAGTTTGCACAGTCAACTATAAACATTCTTGGCTATACAATTGATTGAATCATGTTATCAAGCCGGATAGTGAGCGACTGAAACCGCTTTAAAATATGCCTCCACCTAATGACGAAGCCTGTCTTCGAAGGATTCTTGGTATGTTCGCACACTATTCGAAGTGGATTCCTAGTTTTTCACAGAAAATCCATCTTTTGGCGCATTTTAAAAGTTTCCCTTTAAGCTCAGACGCAGTGAAATGTTTCGAGGACCTGAAATCTGTTATAGCGAAGTCAGTATCAGTACACGCTATAGACGATAAGGTACCTTTTACTGTCGAGACTGACGCTTCTGAACATTCCATCGCCGCTACATTATCGCAAGATTCTAGGCCCGTTGCATTTTACTCAAGGACCCTCAATCAGAGCGAACGAAATCACTCAGCGGTAGAGAAAGAAGCCTATGCCATCGTAAAAGCTCTGAAGAAATGGCGCCATTTTCTTATAGGTAGACCGTTCAAGCTCATCACGGACCAACGATCGGTTACCTTCATGTTTGATGCAAAACATACAAGTAAAATTAAAAATGAGAAGATACAGAGATGGCGACTGGAACTTGCACCATACAGATATGATATTGTGTATAGACCTGGAAAAGAGAACCATGTTGCCGATACCCTTTCCAGGGTTTGTGCCTCCATCGAATCTCGAAAAAGCAGACTTCTATCTCTACATGAAACAATGTGTCACCCTGGCGTTACTCGCATGTACCTACCTACCACTGGTTAAAGATAAAGAACCTACCTTATACTGTCGACGAAGTAAGGGCGATGACTGCAAACTGCCTTAAATGTGCTGAGATCAAGCCAAGATATTTCAAGAATGCTGACCCACTTCCTAAGTTGATAAAGGCTACCTCACCCATGGAACGCCTTAGCATTGACTTCAAGGATTCTATTCCATCGAAAACTAATAACCGCTACATACTCACTGTAATAGACGAGTACTCAAGATTTCCTTTCGCTTATCCGTGTTTGTGCCAAGACAGTAACAAAACACCTGAATAGCATTTTTATGATATTTGGATTTCCGTCATACAGCCACTCAGATCGGGGGACATCGTTCTTGTCATCAGAAGTGAGAGAGTTTCTACATTCACATGGCATCGCGACATCTGGAGGACTACTAGACTATTATGTAATATATAAATATAGTGAGGGAGAATGTGATAATATTCTCATTACATCTAATGCAACCTCTGTGGTCTGAAAACATAGAGGTGTTTCATCCTTGAAGTTACCATCAGATCATGGACCTAATATAATAAACACTAAGTCCATGCATCAGATCGACAGTGTCACGTCATGGTCACGTCAGTGTATTATTTATAACTATTGTTCCCTTAAAATGTCGCTTTGTTTTCTTGTTTATTAAAGCCTATATAAACAAGGTTCATGCTATAACTATTTCAATAATATACATTACTACGATTGCATGGTTTTGACAACCCTAGGATCTGGCAGCCATTTTAGGCAACTCTTTTAGACGCATTTTTATTGTAGGTATATTCTAGTCCCCTTTACCCTTTGGTCTGAGACAGTATCGAATTTTTTGTCGTCTCATGCGATAAATTTGACGTATTGTGTATGCTAGCTAGGCCTAATAGGTCAAGCTACTGGCTGAAATACTGAGTACCCCGAGCCTAAAATTGACAAGAAAAAACTAATTAAAAAAAAAAAGATTTGCTATGAAATTAGGTGTATTCGTGTTAAAATTAAAGAAAATAAATATAAATAGTCATGTTAAAGGTATCTGCTATTTACATATTTCCTTACACTTAAATCTCATAATAGTGTCTTGTATAATTCATTCAACAACCTTCTTTCAGGATAAAGGACAAGTCACCTTCGAGGATAAATGGCCCACAATGCGTCCCATAGTTTTAAAATTGCTAAAGCAAGAGCCGGTTACTCAAACCGAGTGGCAAGATTTATTCGGTGCCGTACATTCTGTTTGCTTGTGGGACGAACGGGGTCCATATAAGTTGAGAGATGAGCTTCAACAAGATATCATGATGTATATCAAGCAGGCCCAAGCTCGCGTCCTTGCTCAGCGGGAGGACCAGGCATTACTGAAGGCGTATATTGCGGAATGGGGCAAATTCTTCACACAATGTAATTACCTGCCGACACCTTTTCGGCAACTAGAAAATTCTATCAATAATATAAGCAAGGTTACAAGTTCTAGCACATCTAACTCACAAAAGAAAAATAACAATAATAATATTGAGGATAGCTTAGTGCGTAAGCTTATGTTGGATTCATGGAACCAGAGCATTTTTATGGATATCAAACAGAGACTACAGGATTCCGCAATGAAATTGGTGCAAGCTGAGCGAAATGGGGAATCTTTTGACTCACAGCTTGTGATTGGTGTTCGTGAATCTTATGGTAGGTGGATATCACAATAGTATATTGCTAACTTATTGGATAGCATCAAATTCTTCCACAATCAGTGGCTTGTGCTTCTATTGACAAAAACAATGCTTTCCTTTATTTTAAAGAAATATTATCATGGGACTAGGATTCATTGGTATCTGTTGGTTCATTTGAAATAGTATATAATTCAATAATAATCTTTTTATTTTGCAGTGAACTTGTGCTCAAACCCAGATGATAAGCTACAGATATATAGAGACAATTTTGAAGCAGCTTATATGCAAGCCACTGAAGAGTTTTACAAATTGAAGGCAAATGAGCACTTACTAGCCAATGGGGTGCAATCATACATGAAGTATGCTGATCAGAGATTAAAAGAAGAGGAAGCTCGTGCTCACAGGTACCTGGAACCTGGTAGTGGCAGTGTAGCAGCACTGACACAATGTTGTGAAAAAGTACTTATTGGTGAACATTTGCCTACTTTATTAGCAGAAAGTGCACCCTTAATAAAAGTTGGAGAGACAGAAAAACTCCAGCTCATGTTTAGACTCTTAGACAGAGTACCTGAAGGTGTGACACCCATACTCAGAGACTTAGAAGCTCACATAGTTTCTGCAGGGTTAGCAGACATGGTTGCTTCAGCTGACATCATAACTACAGACTCTGAAAAGTATGTTGAACGGTTGTTAGATCTATTTAAAACATTCAGTTCCTTAGTCAAAGATGCTTTTATGGATGATCCTCGGTTTTTGACTGCTAGAGATAAGGCATATAAGTGTGTTGTTAATGATACTACTGTTTTTAAATTGGAATTACCATCATCTGCTCTTTTACGTGGTAGTAAGGGAACAGCTCCAGAGAGTAAATGTCCTGAATTGCTTGCTAACTACTGTGATATGTTGTTACGAAAGACACCATTAAGTAAACGCTTGACTAGTGAACAAATTGAGACCAGATTAAGGGATGTGTTGCTTGTATTAAAATACATTGAGAACAAAGATGTTTTTATGAGATATCATAAAGCACACTTAACTAGAAGATTGATATTGGACTCTAGTGCTGATTCAGAAAAGGAAGAAGATATGGTTGAATGGCTTCGTGAAGTAGGCATGCCTGCTGATTATGTTAATAAATTGGCAAGAATGTTCCAAGATATTAAGGTTAGTGAAGATCTGAACACTCAATTCAGGGCAGAGACTACCCGTCATGATGCCATCAATATCAAAATATTAAATGCTGGAGCATGGGCCCGAGGATCTGAGAGAGTAACTGTGAGTCTTCCTTTAGAATTAGAAGATTATATTCCTGAAGTTGAAGAATTTTACAAGAAAAAACATTCTGGGCGAAAACTGCAATGGTATCATCATATGAGTAATGGCACTATTACATTTGCCAACTCAGTTGGTAGGTTTGACTTAGATGTCACTACATTCCAGATGGCAGTTTTATTTGCATGGAATCAAAGACCTTTAGAAAAAATTAGCTATGAAAATCTAAGATTAGCAACTGAACTGCCAGATCCTGAGTTGAGGAGAACTTTATGGTCCTTAGTAGCATTCCCAAAACTCAAAAGGCAACTCCTTTGCTATGAACCAGCAGTTCAAAATCCAAAAGATTTCACTGAAAACACCACTTTTTGGGTAAATCAAGAATTTGCTCTTGTTAAAAACAGCAAACCACAACGAAGAGGTAAAATTAATTTAATTGGCAGGCTTCAGTTGAGTACTGAAAGATCTCAGATGGAAGATAACCATTCTATTGTTCAGCTAAGAATTTTGAGGACTCAAGAGGCCATCATAAAGATCTTGAAGATGAGGAAGCGCATCACTAATACTGCTCTTCAGGTAACAATTATTTTATATGTTTACTAACATATGTTAATTTAATTCTTTAAAAGTATACTAGCTGTGCCCGCGACTTCGTCCGCGTGAACTACAGTATTATTTCATATATGTATATTTATACTTTCATG
Organism: Glyphodes pyloalis; assembly: GCA_037074685.1. Lineage (NCBI taxonomy): Eukaryota > Metazoa > Arthropoda > Insecta > Lepidoptera > Crambidae > Glyphodes > Glyphodes pyloalis. Next base: position 5,887,595 of record JAYKKO010000011.1, read on the forward strand.
GTCGGTTTTACTCTTACCTCCCCTAATATTCGAAACAAAAAGTAGTGTATACTTTAATCCAAGTTTCGAGCCAAATATTTGTGACAAATTTCATATCTGTAACTTAAAAAATAAATATTTTTCCATATATACTTTCAAAGGCGGTATTACCCTCTAGTTTTAGAAACAAAAAGTAGCCTATTTCCGTTCTAGAGGTTCAACATATATGTATACCAAATTTCATCAAAACCCGTTCAGTGGTTTAGGTGTGAAAGTCAGATAGACAGACGAAACGGACAGACAGTTACTTTCGCATTTATAACATTAGATAAATGAAGAAAACTCTTATTTTCTTTTATAGAGCGAGCTCGTTGAAATTTTGAAGAACATGTTTTTACCTTCGAAAAAGATGATCAAGGAGCAATTGGAATGGCTTATTGAACACAAATATATGCGGAGAGACGACGAAGATATCAACACTTTTATATATATGGCCTAATATTCCTTATCACAAGTGTAAATGAAAATCAAATAAATTATTTACTCAATCTCTTGATTTCGTGTTCCTCATCATCATTACACCTTCGTACCACTACCGACACTTTTTTGAATGATTACGCGTCGTTTGAACGAGTATGCGTTAGTGTAAGATAAATGAGAGCCCATATGATCAAATCAAACATTGAGATTTTACAGTGATGCAAATGAGTGTAAGTACTCACGCTTTTTGTGTATTCACGATGGTGGACTAATATAACAATGGGGGAAAACTTTTTGGTTTCGACGCTATCACTGAGGGACAAGGCATCTCATTCCTCCAATTCACTCATGTTTTACTTTTAGAGTCCACAAAACAAAATATTTCAGTACATTGTTCCCCACTGCTGGTTCGACAGAAACTTTATTTCTCAATGTCAAAAGGGGGTGTGAAATTGGCGCTTAATTCACAGGCACATGAGAGTTTTTTTCTGCTGAATAGCACTAAAATAAGTACATATTATTGAATTGCTGAATTTGAGTAACGCGTGTGTTATAAGTTGACATTTTGCTACCGTATCAAGCAATGTTCAAGGGACCTATTGCAAATATATATATATATATATATATATATATATATACTTATATATGTGGGTTCAGAGAAACTAGGGCTTTTTGCGATAATCCCACATATATATATTTAAATATATATACGGTCGATTGGAGAACCTCCTCCTTTTTTTTGAAGTCTGTTAAAAACATACACACAACTTAATGTGTTGCAGACGGTAGACAAAACCGACGACCTTGGGCAACATGATAAGCAATGTGTGGAATCAGAATGAACTCCCTATCCATAGGTAAGTATATTATTAAAAACAAAGGCTATTTATATTATTTTTAATAGATATTGTAAATAATTACACGTATGTATAAAACTCGTAATTCGTAACACGATTAATTTTTCGCAGGTTCAATAGTATCTCCACCTTGGATTTGACCCCATCCAATCAATCTGCAATACAAAAAATACATATAAACGCAATGTAAATACAATAAGGAGGTTTTAAGTTCATCTCTGATTACTGAGCCAAACATAAGGGAACATGAGGGGAAGTGTAGATTTGTTTGTGATTTTGTAGACAGATTTCAAGGCAATGTGTCAAACCCCTTTATTCGATAAATTATTAATAGTTGGCGTTTAGTAAATTTTGTGATAAGTTTTGCAATAATTTTTATTTTATTTTATAATTTTCACAAAATTCACAGCTCATAATATAAATCTTGTCTAGGTCCCTTTATAACATTTTGTAATGCCATTTGGATACATTTCTATTGTTATTGATTATTTACGTGCACTCTACTCTTTTTTGTAGGTGATTATTGGTGTTTTTCATGGTGGTTAGATATTGTCAGGATAACTAATGTTGTAAATAATGCAGTGTAGGAACACCAAGCATTTGCAATGGCCCGCATAAAGAAGAATTTGTTGTGTCTAAAATTTACGCGTATCATCTATATAGTATGCTTATTTTGACCTATTATTTAATTTGTCTAAATAGAAATTCATCATATTTTTTTAGCCTATGGGATCTTGTTTATTAAGAATAATATCACATTCTGTCGAGATAACTACCAACATTTTGATTTATCAGTTATTAAAAATGCTTACCGCCAATGGTTCTCCACTCTTCTACTAAGGGCTACCTTTTCTCCGATTTCGGTGCATACAGGATTCGTTAGAGCAATTTTCGCTAAGTCAGCTTTGGTGGCAATGACCCTGCCACCGGTACTCAAGGAACCAATGTTCACCAGTAACACCTGCACAAATACAACAACTTCTTAGATACCTAAGAAATTGAAAGTTTCCATTTTATATCTTTAAGCATTCTTGAGAAAAAGGGTCTTCACATACAGAGCGACAACAAAGTGATCCAATTAGGATTTCGTTCCTTTTGAGGTACGAGACCCTAAACAGCTATATTCTTAGATACTCTAAGAGAGACGTGAAGAAATAGAGCCTTTCGTTCTACCCCAGTTCCATTCCCAGGCTTGGCTTGATTGACCTCCTTGGTAGAATGATGGCTGTATATAATAGAACTTCAGAAAGCCGGCATTGTTAACGTCTTCGTTACACTAGCGCACACATCAACATTGTGCTATTCTACAATAACTAGTCCAGTTAAAATTTAAAGGGATCTAATCTTACCTCATTTTTAGTCAACTTTTGAACCTTCGCCGCCTTTTTGTCTCCCTCAGTACGGACACCCAGCAGTCGCTTCAGCAGGTAGTACGACACTTCAAGCTTCACGAATATCCCGGGCAACGCTCCCACAGCGCCAAGAACCTGTACATAAATAAAATAAAAAAAATAATAAAAATAATTTATTCTCACACTTAAATTAAATTACAAAAGTGAGTTATCTCTAGGTACATATTGACGTGTGACTGGAGCCTAATGTAGGGCAACCCTGTATTTCAGGACTCCAGGTCCCACCCACGAGATCGAGGAGTAAATAATAATTAAATTTAAGTTAAGGAACAACAATACTATGTTAAATTTTCATGAAAAACAAGAGTAACAAAAAATAAAAGTAAAAAAAAAGAAAATATAGTAGATTACATAAATATATATATATATGCTCATCACGTTTGATTGTGTGTGTGTGTGTGTTTGTGTGTGTGAGACTCTGTGTGTGTGTGTGTAAGTGTTAATGAGTGTATGCGTATGTGTATGGGCGCGTATGAGTATGGTCTCATAAATCCGACACAAGCAGGGATTCTGTTTGATCATAATTTAATTCAAGCAGCCAGGTTGTTAAAACGGATTTGCATTCGAATTTTGTTCTGTTGTAGATATTAAGTGCTCTGTTTATTTTGTTATACAAGTAAGACGCAAGAAAGTACAAATGTCGTCTAACGAATACCGTACGGTGTGGAACTGGATTGCACACTTTGTCAGACCTCCGTTTAGATGACGTGAGGTATGGGTCGTATTCAAGAGCCGAATGTTTAAGAAGTATGGCATGTAGGATAAACATCTGCCTAATGGTAAAGACTTTACATTCTTCATAGAGTTTGGTGGTTGGATAGCGGAAGGGCCTCTTTGTCATAACCTTGAGAATTGGCTACTTGACAGTGTTAACAATAAAATATGAAAAGTGTTAGATATGTTAGCTTATTAGTTAAGTAATCATTTTACATTTTTACTTTTTAATTAAAAGCATAGTTAGTATTTTATTTATGCAAAATAAATTTTAGTTTTTTTATCTGTGGAACAAAAGAACCGAAACGGAAACCACCATTGCAACTCGGAAATGATAGCTGTCGGCGAAAATTATTTATTTTAATGTGGCGAAACAATGATTATTTTACCGATTAAATTGAATTACTGTATCTCTAATCGTATAAAGAATTTATTGAAACATTTTCCGTTTATCTTAATTAAGTCGTTCTTATGCGTATCGGTTCGTTGTCTAGGACGTTGACGTCATAATTGCAACAGTGACGCGACTAGGCGTTTTCGCGCGCTTTTTAAATGTGTTACACAAAATCTTATTTTTCTCTGTTTTTTTAGATTATTTCCAGATAAATCGAATTGCTTGGGATATAAAATGAACGGGCGCACATTTTACAATACTTTTTCAAAAACTGTCAAGTAGCCAATTGACCTTTGAGCTCGTTCTAGCCTAATTATTTTGGTTTTGCATGCTCCTCCCCACGCCGAGATACAATAACTCATAACTGATTGTGCAAGAAATAAACGCACTTAAGCGAATGTGGCTCAAGTACGTTTCTGAGTTTTTTAAATATCCAAATCAGTTTTCGAGTGCGTGAGGACAGTAATGCGATTTGGACATCCCAAGATAAAGTTTCGTCGAGGTGAATTCCAAGGTATCTAACGTCATGGACCCGCATTACAGTTAAGCAGTCGCATGCGGACCGGTCCCTCCGACCGTCACAGGTATGGGCTTTGATATTGAAAGAGGAGCTAGGCATGGAGGACTGTTTAATTGAGAACGTTACAAGGTTTGATTTTGTGATGTTAACCGTTAGTTGATTATTTTGCAGCCATGCAATTATATGACTTAAAGCCCTTTCCGCGTTCTGCTTTGCTGAAACATACAACGAGGTCACTGCTTAGGTACTGGGGATTGTGCCTAAATGTATACATCCGAGGAAAGGTTGGGGGTTATACGTTTAAGACGAAGGGGAATTTTATGTCTACTAGCGGATATTCCGATTGTGCATTTATTGACAAGGATATGCGTGTTGATTGAATATTCGTTTTAAAAATTCAATGCAAACATTATAACCCAAGAATATAGTAGAATTTTTTTTGTGAAAAGTTAGTACAAATTGGTCGGGGACGTAGAATTAGGTCTAGAATTGAATCTTGGTCAGCTGGTTTCGTGCGCACTAATATTAGTCAGTGTAGATAAGTACATCATAGATGACGTCATCGATTGCTATCTTTGTAGAATGAACGACTTACGAGTCATTTTCTGACTGCTATTTAAAAGGATTTCAGTTGATCATGTCTATCTCCTTATTGTGTCCAAGTAGTACCTACCCATTCCTGTAAAAAACAGCTGTGTTGAAAAATAAGTTACCTGACCAACGAGACGGTCAGCACGGCATAGCGTGGGCTCTATCTTGGTGCCGACGCCGATGAGGCCACCGGGCACGGCGTACTGCAGCTCATTCTGCTCAGCGAACAGCGATACGATGCGGGAGAATATGGGCTGGCACGTCAGCTTGCCGTCGGCATCCTTGCTCACCAAGCCTGGACGTACCTGGGGAGCCGCGAATATGTTTAGGCGTAACACAATAATAAAACAACTGCCCATTAACCCCTTATAAGGCTCTGTCGATCAAAGGACCACCATAATTTGAACCTTACTCCCTAGAATTAAGGTCCGAAACCAATGAAAAATTAATACAAGCTCTACCTTGTAATGGTTTAAAGTCCCACTGCAGGTCTCAGGTATATTACGGGCTATTTTTACGCAAGTAGACTCCTGAGTCACCGTTTTTGTGAGCGTGTGTGTAAAGAAAATGTTGCCTTACTCTTACCTACCCAGCCGACCTCCTCCAGGAAGACTTCTATAGTTCAAATTGAGTTCGCTATTGCGGTGGGATACAATATAAAATTCGACTAATATACTATACTATAAAATTTGGATGTATCAATGTTTTTTCCCCTTTCACAATATTACACAGTTGATTCCGAGGAAAGTAGCTAAATCATCAGTTATAAATATCCCAAAATAACGCAACCGAAGTCGACAGTTAGAAAGAACTCTTACTGTAAGTGTTGACCGTGATGTGCTGTAGGCTATACATGAATGATTGACCATTTAATTCTTAGACTTTGTAAGCTAATTTTGCCTCTCTGAACACTTAAATATTTATATTATGATTGGGCATAAATGATTGTTGCATTATAATGCTCACACAGGTTGTTTTTGAGAGCAGTGCCTTGCCTCTACAGTTACGCTCACTTACTTCTATTTCCATGCCGACGGTAAGCACTCCTTGAAGGATGGAACCTCCAGCCACACCTCCTCGTAGGTCGTCCACCTCGCATCCAGGTTTGTTTACGTCGAAAGAACGGATCACGATCATCCGAGGAGGGGACGTGAAGTCTCTTAGCGGGACCGGGATCTTCTTTGTGATGTACTCACACAGGACCTGACAGATAAAACAACAATCAAAACAAGTATACAGACATTATAGTGCCACAAATGAAAATCAGTAAAAGTAAATGATCAAAAAAAAGTTATTGCGCAGCTCACAAGGTCCCAGCCTCAGCATGAGCTGCAACTACAACACTGAATCCAATGCTGCAGCAGCGCTGGTATTCTGGCGGGACCTTAATCTGATTGGCGCGGTAACAAAAAAGAAAGAACGGTGTAGAAGAGTTCGTTTTCTATATTGACCCGACCGGGAATCGAACATGTCCTTATCGTCGTCATTAATAATTATCCATTACAGGAAGTAACTTTAAATTGGAGGAAAGCCATTATAAATCTCAAAAGTTGCTGTAACTAAACGCTACTAACAAAGCCTCAAATAATAATAGCCTCTGGGCTATTTAGAGCTAGCTAACGGGCATCATATCATCACTACAGACTGTAGGTTGAGTGCAGAAAGACAAAAGCATTAGTGTGGGCACTTATCGTCCTATATTTTTTAAACAACAATACAATTTGTCTCATTACCTCTATATTATACTTGAGCTGAGCAGAGATCGGTATAATAGGCGCTCCCTCAGCCACGGTGCCCTGCACGAATTTCACGATCTGTTCATGTTGCTCCTTCGCTTGACCTTCCTTCACTAAATCTATCTTGTTCTGCAGTATGAGTATGTACTTGAGTTTCATAATTTCAATGGCCGCCAAATGTTCACTCGTCTGTGGCTGCGGGCATGATTCGTTTCCTGTATAAGATATAAATATTATTTACCTGACAAACTTATTTCTGTGAAAAAAATTGGAATATGATTGATATTAACTTTATTGAATAGCAATTAAGTTCAAATTGATTCCATATTTTAGTTAGAAAATGTTTGTATTAGAAAAATAACCCTAAAGACAATGCTGACTTTAGGGTTTTAAAACAATTAAAGACACCTGGACTTTAACAAATGACTTAAACTGAAACTGGCCTTAAAAATAAATGGCAGTATTGGCAAAATTGTTCCAGGCGTTGTTAAGTTATGCGCTTACCAACACATTTTGCGATTCATTTTTATATTATAAATGAACAATGTAACATAAGCAAAGGAACATGCCAATGAGAGAAGCTACTATGTGCACAAGTTCATAAATGTTTAGTCCAATATTCTTTGATTGCAAAGTCAAACCCACTTGGTATATATGTCGTGGGCATAAAATATAATATCGTTCAACCGTGACTACATACCTACATTGGAAATACTAATACATAAACGCGAAAGTTTGGGATAATAAATGGATCTGTAGATTTACGTTTATTACCTACTCTTTCACGCAAAAAATACTGAACGGAGTTGGATGAAATTTGGCAGAAAGATACGTAAAAGAAGTCGTATGAAACTGCTAGTAGGTATATAACCATGTCGCTGGTGGTGCTGTGGTAGTTCTGGCTGAGTAAAGTTTCCAGTATAGCAAAGTACACAGTACTATCACTAAAGGCAATGAGGTCCAACCGGGTGGTTTCAATGGGCAGTCTCTGCCTTTTTCGGGCAGAGGAGTCCCACACACGTAGTCGCCTTCCCTGATGGTGGCGGAAATGTTCATCAATGGATTTACTTCCGATAAAAATAGCTCTACGTACCGGCAATAAGCAGAAGCGCGGCGTCCATGACCGCGGCACCGTTAAGCATGGTCGCCATGAGGATGTCGTGCCCGGGGCAGTCCACGAAGCTGACGTGGCGCACCAGCTGGAAGCGCCCGGTGCAGCCGGGCCGCAGGCACGGGAAGTTGTCGTCCTTGGACGAACCACCCGATATGAAGCTGGTGGGCCGGGGACACTTCGCATTGTCGCATTTGTAGATTTTTGCATTAGCGTAACCTATGCAATACAATTAAATTAATCTTCAACCTTCAAATAGGTACTTATATGCAAACTATATAAGTGTTCGTATGGGATTCGAGGGAGGGTAGCGGAAAGAAAAGTGTACCTACCTAGTCGATTGGTTTTTATTTACTATTTATTGAAGTGTGCAAAACTTGTTAAGCAATCTTCAGTAATAATAAGTTATTAATAAAGGGAACCGTATTTAAACGAGCATCGCGTGCCAAGGGGTTTGCCCACGTGGACAACTTATGCTTGTATATTTCTGGTGATTGTGCCTTGAAACAAGATTATACTGGATGATAGAGTCTACGGAATCTTTGAGATGCTATAGATCCCGGAACGCCTGTGACAAGTGGTGAAATTTTCTCTATTCTCACGCAGTTTCCATTCGACATACATTAAAAACCACGTATAGGTACAGGTTGTTATAATAAAGCGTATTGTTACCTTCCCCTAGTAATCTAATCTTAACTACTATTCAGGTGTAATTTAAGTATGATTTCAATTTACTTTCCTAAGCTTTTAATGGACCTCGTCAGAAAGCTCAAAGTCACTCAGCGTGCGGTGGAAAGAGCTATGCTCGGAGTTTCCCTGCGTGATCGAATCAGAAATGAGGAGATTCGCAAGAGAACTAAAGTAGCCGACAAAGCTCATCGAATTGCAAAGCTGAAGTGGTAGTGGGCAGGGCACATAGTTCGACGAACCGATGGCCGATGGGGAAAAAATATTATCGAATGGCGGCCACGCACAGGAAAGCGCAACATGGGACGGCCCACCACCAGGTGGACCGACGACATAGTTAAGGTCGCGGGGAGCCGTTGGTTACAGGCGGCACAGAACCGCACGCTGTGGAGAAAATTAGGAGAGGCCTTTGTCCAGCAGTGGACGTCGATAGGCTGAGATGATGATGATGAAGCTTTTAAGCCAAGTATAATGTATCGGTCAGCTGTTTGGTAAATTGATAAAGTTGAGTAATCATTTGAAGGCTTCATAGAGTTCATGAACATTTACATTTGTGAACTATGTATTGTATGTAGGTAATAAACAAGTATTGAATCTTTATGTACCAATTTATTATCTTACAATAAAGATCTTACAACAACACATGTAAACAACAAAGTTACAAAACCATTCAGAAGACATCTCATGTATGTATGTAACCATACAGTACAATTTTTATAAAATAACAATACTATAATGTAACAGTAGAAATATTTTATTAAGGCCACAATTTGAACAAGGCTATTTATTTCAATTTACACTTATTAGGGCTTTTTAATCTTTAAATTAAGATAGCACCATCATTACTGCTACTACCTAATTTTCGTACCTTTTTTAAATGTATATCTACTTAAGGCAAAACTTGCAAATAGTTTTGCTTATGCGAAAATGTTAAGATAACTAGATTTCATAATCAAAAGTATATCAAAAAATATTTATACTAACATAAAAACTTATCAGGTATGTAATGAGTCAGTCAGCAAATATGAAATAAGCCTTTGAAATGGATGGTAATATTGTAATCCATAACTACTAAATAACAGATTTGAAACGCCTAGGTTCTAAAATTATTTGATGTCAAGAAATGTAAAAACACCTGAACTAATACTTCTCTCTTTTATACTCCTAAAATGCAATCTTAACGAATTTCTAGCTAAGAGTCGCAATTATATAAAACCTTTATAAAATAGTAGAATTTTAATTTATTCGAAGACACTTTACACTCTGAAATGGAAGTAGAGATACACAATGTAGACATAGTTACCATAACAGTAAAATTTGTTTTCATCATAGTTTGTCGAGGACCAAACAATATACAGGTCTAGGACCAACACCTTTTATGAAGCGGAATGAAATCTAAATATTTATGTAAACTATGATCACATACACATACTTTTCAATAAAAAAATGTACGAATATAGGCAAGTGGGTATGTAATATTAAAGGTTAGTATGTCAATATTTGTTACATTTGGCATGACAAAGGTAATTTCGTTTGATAATCTTGTCAGTTGTTGGACCATCTCATTCACTATTACAAAGTCAAATAAACATTAAACTGTATATTTTTGAGGAAACATTTTAGACATTATTTCGATTACATTTTTGATCAGGCACTCCATTTCATTTAAAAATATTTATCTCAGAAAGAGTGAAAGTACTTGTCTACCAACTCAGTTTCGTCATTAACCAGTCCCTACACTATGTTTAACATAAATTTAAACATTAACATGGTTTACATATTTTAATCCAACTAATATTACATAATAGTACAGGATCCGTGGCCTATTTTTTCACTTGATAACTATCAAGCTAATTTTCCGTGAGTAGCTTCATTTTCATAAGACACCCAACAATTTCCTGTGCGAAAATTTTTGATTGTGGTAGGTAACAGAGGAAGCAATGATAAAATATGTCGATTTGATGATTCTTCAATATTTATTACTAACTGAATTGTTTTTATTAACTCTTATGATAATTATCTAAATTATTTGAAAAAATATTTGTCCTACAAAATCTACGGTTTCATCAAAGCTCCTCCCCCTCCAACATGTATTGATAACGAGATCACCAAAAATGATTACTAACCAGCTGATTTTTTTTTTTACTTAGTTAATATATATATAATGTAACGGTCATATTGTCCTACAAATTCCGTGGTATGTTATCCCGGTCCTACGCTTAAAAGTAGTAGTACAGATCATTGATGTAAAAATAATTACTATCAAGCTGAATCTTCGTGAATAGCATCGTTTTGATGAGACGCCCAACAATTTCCTGTGCGAAAATTCTCGATATTGGTAGTTAACAGAGGTAGCAACAATAAAATATGTCCATTTGATGATTCTCAAATATTAATTACTAGCTGGATTGTTTTTCATTAAATCTTAAGATAATTATCTAAATTATAATTATCTAAAATAAATATGGCTACCTCTGTTAGCTACCACAATCAAAAATTTTCGCACAGGAAATTGTTGGGCGTCTTATCAAAATGAAGCTACTCACGGAAAATTAGCTTGATAGTAATCAAGTGAAAAAATAGGCCACGGATCCTGTACTATAACAAAATTAATGTAGATTTCAGATTCAATATATTAGAAATATTGTAGAAATGAACTCATTAAAAAGTTTAATTATATTAATCACTGAAAAAACTGAAAAGCAAAAATAGAATAAACCCTTTTTGAGTTAACCTAACAAGGAAGTATTTCTATGTAGGTAATATTGAGGTGGCGCCTAACAAGAAAATGAATTAATAATTAGTCAAAACGTAATATAGGATAATGTTTATTTTTGGAGACTTAATGTTGGATTGTTGATTTGGTAATATCTTAAATATAAGGTCATGCTAACTTCGTTATTAAGATAAACTAAAAGGTTTATTCGTTTTTGGTTTTCAGTTTTAACAGGGGTTTGTTTTAGGTTAAAAAGGTTTTATTTTATAATTTTGGTGACTATAATCTACTATTAACACATAATTAATTTAAAAATACCTATTTTCCCTAGTTGTGAAGTTCACTCAGATACTAATCATTGAACAATAAACCACCACTATCACCACTTACCTACCACTTATTAATAAATTAACAAAATTGGTAAACTGTGGGAAAAGTTCTGCGCTTTACTAACATTAGAGATTCAGTGTTTGTCTGACACAAACTTCTATAAATTTGTAATGTTTGCAAATTATCAAATAAAGTCAAGTTATTAATAAATACAAACAAACCCATTCCAAGATATTTTTATATAAAATTATCAGGCTGAAAAAAACTTACATAATTTTGCAGTAAAACCTGGGTTTTTCATTAAATATACCCACAATGTCCTGTCAAATGATTAGAATAAGTATTTTCGACAATTAACTGATCCACATTTGCATTCTGTACGGTTTCTGAGATTTGCCATATTTTGCTGTTGAATTTCAAACCTTGATTTTATAGGTGAGGCGGATGGAGATATTGGTGTGCCAGCTTCAGACCCATTAGGAATGTTAACATTATCACTTTCAGAAACTGTAGAAGAACTTTGTGCATCTACTGCAGAACAGTTTGTATCATTATCTTCTGTATCAGGGGATTTTTGTAAATAGTCAAAAGATATTTCCTCACCAACTTCAATATCACGTGTAGCAAACAATGCTATCATTGGAAGGTTAGGATCGAGACAATCCGCCCAAACTGCCCATACACCTAAATTTGGTTCACAAGAATGATTAATAAAGTGAGAAACACTTCCTAAATATCCAGCATCTACAACATAAGGATTCTCCACTGAGTTGAAATCTAAATCAAACAGGTATGTCAATCCATTTGCATCGTATTCTCTACCGCGTTTTTCTGCTTCTTCAAAAGTAATGGTTTCTCCTACATACTGGCAAACAAACTGTCCTTGTTTGATTTTCTGTTCGGTTTTCACCCCCCACCCACATCCATTAGACGTTCGAAATATACACAGTTTAATGTTTCTACCGCTTTGTACAACACGGTTACTACATTCGGAAGAGCATTTACAGGTCTTATTGCATTCATAGATAGGTGTGCCAGGTGCCACACGTAACCTTTTATTGACAGTATAAGCAAAAAGTCCACCTTGCATTCCACAGCAGGATTTCGAGCGACAATTGCAAGCAGAGCAATCACAGCCTATGGGTGGGTCATCAGGGATACTGACGCCCACACCAGGGATATTCTGATTAATATATGTAAAATTTTCAGGAGGACCAGCAAGATCAACTTCATTAATAACTGTTAATTTTTTGGATTCATCAACTTGATTAATATGGTCTTCCCAATCTTTGAGCGCCATTAACTGCCGACATCGTCTTCGAGCAAGAACATACAATTGTAAGGTATTGCGAGCATCTTGTACTAGTTCCACAACAGAATTTTCTTCTTCTACAGGGAGAATACACATTGTAAGTAGTTTTATTAGGAGGCTCTCCTTTAATTTCATAGAATCAATTTTTTCAAACTCATCTAATCTCTTTAAGAGGTTTTCATCACTTAGCAGGTCCCCAAATGCAATTTCTTCTTTAAGTTTTTCAAACTGTTCATAGTATTGTACCTCTTTGTTAAACAAATAAGCTTGCAGTAATAATGGACAATTATCTAGATTTTCAATGGGTTCCCATGTGTTATCACTATCAGGCCAACCTTTCCATTTTAAGAAGAAGTATGGCTTCCCCTTTTCATATTTATAGTCAAGAATCTTTTCAATAATATATTCTTCCGATTTTCTTCTGTTTTTCTTCTGTTTTTTTGCAAGTGGCAGGTCTTTATCTTCTTCAGGATCAAGTGACAAATTCCGTTTCTTAGATCGCCTTATTTTGTCAAAGAACAGATTTTCGCCTCTTTCTTCTGCCATTTCCCGATACATTCTTACTACCGAGTCCGACAGGCGCTCTGCAACATACCATGTGTTTGTAAATTAAGACAGGCCAGAAATATAACACCATCAATTGATTTATCAAGGATATTTGCAAAATGTGTCTTTGGTGATTCCCACATGGTACATTACAAAGCAGCTGCATTACACTCGCCATTGAAATTTGTTTAATTAGTACATTGGATTTCATGTTTCAACAGAAATGTTGGGACCACAATAATTTCTTTGCTAAGTAGAAATAATGAATACCAATTATTAAATCAAATTGCTAAATATATACTTCTTAGGATGTAGAACATTGGTCTGTAATATGCTGCCAATATCATATAAGTGAAAGTTTGTGGATAGGTGTGTGAGGATGTTTGTTACTCTTTCACTCAAAACTACTTAATAGATTTAGATGATTTTTTTAAATTTTAATATAATATCAACAAGTCCTGAGTAACAGCTAGTTCACCATGATCTACTTAAACTTAAAAGATATTTATGATTAAAAACTTTTACAAAAATCATCTGTGGAAGGAAACAAGAGAGGATAGATTTTTTAAAATCAACCCTAATGTAATCTCTGGCGATTTAAAATTGAATTTTTAGTAAATTCAAATTGTTTTAAGGTAATCCTATTACTTTCCATCCAATAAACATATTGGCATTATGTTTTTAAGCAGGGGTTCTCAAAATGTCCACCAAAAATTTTAAACACTTCAATAAATTTTTGAAGCTGAAAAGAAGGTCACCATTCATCACTGCTTCTTTGAAGTTGCACCTGTTTGTGCTTAATTTATTTTAGATATTAACACTAGGGACGACTATGCTCTATACAATAACCTTAATTATGCATCACAAACTTGTTGTAAACAATGTTTAGGGACCAGTGATCAGTTGTGAATCATTTTTATTCCAGAAATATATAAAAAAAAACTATTATAAAGAAAAGAGTAAACTGATAAATTAACACAATAGCAATTTGACAAAACTATTTAATTGATTAGAACTAACTGCAATTAATTTTGTTCAAACAAACTAATAAAGCATCCAAATGATAAATGGTTACAGAAATATGCGCTAAGAATTAATTAAATCTGTGTAAAGTATTGAAATTTATATGTAATATTCTATGACTTAATAAAAATAACTGTGATAGGGAACTTCATTATTTTTTAAAGATGGTAGTGTACATTGTAATTTCAATATGAAGTTGTTTTTTTAAGTAAACATGTGTATTGTTTAGTATGTCATGTTGAAATTTGTTATATACATACATACCTAATTTGATGGTAATATTTCTTTCAAGTTCATTCTTAAATCTGACAGTTTGCACCCCTGATATAGCTTTCACAACTGTTGATTTTCCATGGGCTACATGACCAATGGTACCAATGTTAATTGTTGCCTGTCTAGATATAACTTCAGGCGAAAGCGCTGATAGTTTTGTGACATCCTAAAACAAAGCAACCGTTAGCAAATAAATTATACAGGTCAAACTAATCCTAACTTTTTAACAAGAAAAGAATAGGTTATGTCAAAATTAATTCATTGAAATTATGATGAAATTATGTATTCAATCAAAGCAAAAGATAATGAGCATAATTAAATTGGATCGACCATCTGTTAATAATTAATTTATCAGCATTAACTTACCAATTTGGTTAGGTCTTGCTGATGCAAGTTGGACTGAGCACTTCGACCCTCACTAGTTGCCATTATTGCAAACTTTACACTATGTATGCGGAGTTGTAGTGTTAAAAGAGTAGTTTTAAATTACGTAAATTGATTTCTTGGATATTCCTGGTATTTTTATATCCAACGTAATGAAACTCCTGGCATGAGAGCGTGCCGCGTTTTAACTAGTGTTGTTATAACCAAGTGTTACTGCTGCTGTCAAAATAAGTTCGGTAAATCCCGATGTCGGTTTTTACGAATGGGCAAGGTTCCGGCAGTCACCGAATAGAACACATTTGAAGAGGAGAAAAAAAAACGTATACGTCAGTCAAATGTCAAGTAAATTCAGATCTGTGATTCAGATGTATATTCAGCAATTCAGTCAAAGTCAAAATGAAAAACGCGCGGGAACCTTGAACGTGAAAGGCGCCCAAATTTAATTTGTTTTTGTAAAAATCTAAACTCAGTTGTTTTTGTATATTTCTTTGTAAAGTGAACAAAAAATAGTGTATATAGATAGTTGTAAAGTTTGTACAGTTCTCTAGAGGAGATGGGAGGTGTAAAGAAAAGAAAAAAATCTGACCCCCCTGATGTGCGGTCACACGGCAACGCTAGCACAGACTCCACTTCGGATTCTGAACAAGAAGATCGAAACAGTAGATACAAAATCTTTAAAGTTCCTGGGTACTCGAGGAAGTACCCAGAAAATAGTAAAAAATCCGAGTACATCGTGTTTTTGAATCGCGCAGATGATAAATCTTTTACAGACAAGGATAGATTGGCCCTATCTCACGCAATTCGCAAACATTGCGTTACAGGAATTTTACATTTAAAGTCAATGAATAAATATAAAATTGGTATTACCTTTGATCTTTCCAACAACGCAAACGTTTTCCTTCAAAATAAAAAAAATACTAGAAGAGTTAGGTTTGAGGGCGTCAATTCCAGCTAGGGATACTGAGGTGACAGGGGTCCTTTCCTCTGTCCCTACGGAATTGTCTAATAAACGGATATTTACACTTATTGGCAGCAGCAGGAACGTGATCCAGGTGAGGCGTTTCATGCGACGTGTCAGGAGCGAGGGCGGTGATATCACATACCAGCCCACGCAGACAGTCGCGGTTACGTTTGCCTCTACTGAACTTCCTCAGTACATCTACCTTGACTCATGGAGGCATGAGGTAAGAGTCTACGTTCCACCCGTCAAGCAATGTCTGCAATGCATGAAATTTGGGCACATTGCAAAGTTTTGTAGAAACTCCGTGGTGTGTTCCATTTGTACGCAAAATCATCACTATAAGACATGTAAGGAAGATCCTAAAAACGCAAAGTGTTGCAACTGCGGTGGCAATCATATTGCAATTTTGAATTTTTGTCCTCAAAAAAAAATGAAAATTGAAGAAACTAAAGTCAAGTCTTTGTCTACGAAGTATTCCGATTTATTTAATGAAAATGCATTCCCTCAATTAACCATTTCTAATATAGGAACTCAAATACAAAACTTGACTAAATCAGATATTTTCATGAACATTTTAACTCAAACAATAACCAAACTAGTGACAAATCAAAAAGAAACTCCAATTAATTCCACATCTATAAAAGAAAGCCTCAAACAAACATTTAGAAATACCTCCTTTGCCACAAACAAATAATGGATCTTAACATTATTCAGTGGAATGCTCAGAGCATAATTAGCAATAAACTTTTACTAACACAATTTCTTTACCAAAATAAAATACATATTGCCATTATTTCAGAAACCTGGTTAACACCTATTAAAGTTTTTAATATAAAAGGATACAAAATAGAAAGAAATGACTTAGGCAACACACATAATGGAGTTGCCATCTTAATACATAATAGTATAAATTACAAAAAAATAAATACACATTCTGATAGTTCTTTGCAAAATATTTGTGTTCGAATTACGATAAATAAAAAAGAAATTAGTATTGTTAGCTTTTATTGTCCTCCGAATTGTAATCCACCGTTTAATAAAAATAATTTTAAATCTTTGATAGATTCTGTTCCCGAACCTATGATCTTCGCTGGTGATTTTAATGCACATCACACAGCATGGGGATGTCATTCAGATAATATAAGAGGCAGGGATGTTTTAGACATTATCGATGATAAAAATTTGGTGTTGTTAAACTCTGGTGAACCAACTACAGTGGGTTCTTTGACGTGGCGACCAAATGCTTTGGATTTGACATTCGTTTCCTCATCTCTTGGACTCTTTTGTGATTGGTCTTTGCATAATGATCCTCTTGGAAGTTATCATCTTCCTGTAATTATAAAAGTGTTTTTAAATCATTCTGTAAATATTAACTCTGTAAATAATAGTAGCATACATTTGCCAAACTACCCAAACTTCAAAATGGTCGATTGGAAAATGTATGAACAAAATGTAGATTTTCAGCTCTCTGATTTTCAGACAGATAACTATGCTCCATTAAGGGCATATAGTCTTTTTTGTGATATTCTCAATTCAGCAATAGACAACTCGCTTCCATATAATAATTCACCAAGATCCCCTACTGATAATTCTTTGAATAAAAACACTCGTGGAAAGTTCTCAAAAAATTACTCTCTTCCTTGGTGGAATAAAAAATGTTCTGAAGCAGTTCAAAACTCTAAATCTGCATATGTTAAATTTAAAAACAATCCTTCGGATGAAAATTACATTTCATTTAAAAGATTACAAGCTATTAAAAAACTAACATTAAAAACTGAAAGAACAAATAGTTGGGTTCAATTGTGCAACTCTTTTAACCGATGTACGCCGCTGTCGAGAATTTGGAAATATATGCGAAAATTCAATAACACATTTACTTATAAAAATGGGGATGCCAGTTGGGTTCAAGATTTTCTACAAAAATATACACCGGACTTTGTAAATAATCAATATAATTTCTCTTCAGTTAATGAAACTAATTCTGTAAATAACTTCTTAACCAAACCATTTACAATGCAAGAGCTATATCTGCTATTTTCTCAAGGAAAGATAGTGCCTTTGGTCTGGATGGTCTGCCTTACATTATGTTTAAAAAGTTGAGCGAAAAGGGTTTGCAAGTGTTTCTTAACATATTAAATAATCTATGGCAGTTAAATGAAATTCCGCAAACTTGGAAGTCTGATTGTTTAGTACCCATTATAAAACCGGACAAACAGCACTCAAGTCCTGATTCCTATCGACCTATTGCTCTTACTTCGTGTGTAGGCAAAGTATTTGAACAGCTTATAAAACAAAGGTTGGAATTCTATATTGAACAGAATAATATATTACCATCTAATCAATTTGGCTTTCGAAGAGGGACATCAGCTCGTGAAAGTATTTGTCAGCTGCAGCTGGATATCCAAAACAGTTTTAATGAAAGAAATACTCTGGCAGCTGTATTCTTTGATGTTGCAGGTGCATTTAATAGCGTCAATATTGATATACTGTGTAAAGAACTAAATACAATTGCAATTCCAAAAAAAATAATTCAATGGATCCATAAATTTTTAACAGAAAGGGAAGTTTACATTAAATATAATGGTCAGTTATATGGTCCAAGGCTTGCTTCTGTTGGCGTATGTCAAGGTGGCATATTATCTCCATTAATTTTTATTTTGTATATTCGTCGATTAAATATGATTTTGGGTTCAGAAGTTAAAAATCTTCAATTTGCTGATGACTTAGTTGTTTATGCATCTGGAAATAATTTAACAAATATTAGTCAATTATTAAACAAATCTTTGAAAGGTTTGTGTGCATATTTCTCTTATTTGAATCTTGACATAAATCCATTAAAATCAAAAATAGTTGTATTTTCTAAATTGAACAACTCAATTCCTCCTGTACATTATAACAATATCCCCATTCCTGTCTCTAGTGAAGTTAGGTTCTTAGGGATAATTTTTACTCATAATATGGCTTGGAAAAAGTATGTTGAATTAATTAGTACAAGAGCTAATAGGGTGTTTAATTTTTTAAAATTATTGTGTAGAACGTCTTGGGGAGCTGATCCCAAAGTTTTGTTACTTTTATACAAATCATTGATTCGTAGTCATTTCGAATATGGTTTTCTTTGTTTTGCTGGTGATCGTAGGTTAGTAGATGCCCTAGATAAAATCCAAAACAAAAACTTAAGGCTCATTACACTCTCATTATTTGCATTTAAAAGTACTCCCATTAATGTAATGCAAGTGGAATGTAATCTGCCCCCTTTGAGCATAAGATTCTCTTATCTGAAGGAAAGATTCTTACTAAAATTGTATAGTAAAAATAATAATCACCTGTTTGTAAATTTAAAACATTCATTCATAAATTCTTCTGGTCGCAATCCTTTGTATATACTTCAGGGCTTTCACCAATTTATAAATTTCCTTGACACTTTACAAATTCATAGGACAATTCTACTTCCATGCTATCAAGGAGAGTTTGATAGTAAATTCCCTGCAATTGATATTATTATTGATCATAATCTGTCAACTAAAGAAGATGTACATAGTAAATTTTTAGAGTTTATGGGCTATAGATTTGTATATACAGATGGCTCTAAAACTGAAAACAGTGTATCCTTTGCTATTTATGATAGTTTTTTTAAAACAGGCACAGGTCACAAAATAAATATGAACACAAGTATATTCACAGCTGAGGCTGTAGCTATACTTGCTGCACTAAAGCACATAAAGCAAAAAAACAATGGATGTTGTCATTGGCTAGTGGTTAGCGATAGCATGAGTGTTCTTCAAAATCTTAAAAATAATAGATTTCATGCAGATACTAACTATTTAATTTCTCAAGTCAAACATGATTGGCTTGATTTACTCAAAGAAAATATTACTGTCAAATTTATGTGGGTGCCTTCTCATGTTGGTGTCGTTGGTAATGAGAGGGCTGATTTCTTAGCCCGAACCATCACCAATTATGGACACAATATTCCTGATTCTAGTAATCACTTTAATATTTCTATTCCTTGGACTGATATAGGTAGTCTCCCTTCTAAAGAAAAGGTCTGTAGATATTTGGAAAAAACATTGGAATTTCACTGTTCAGATTGAAAATAAGGGCATGTGGTATGCAACATTCAATGTCCCCATTAGTACTAGACCATGGTTTTGTAAAAGTTCTACTTACTTGCCTAGGAAGTTTTATGTCAGCATCTTAAGGCTCCGTTTTGGTCATTGTCATTTGAACTATCATCTTTTCCGTTTAAAATTGGTGCAGAGTCCATTATGTGAATTGTGTAACTCACAAAAAGAGCAAACTTTGGTCCACATTTTCTTTGACTGCTCATCTTTCGGCATTCAGCGCCTTGTGCTGATGGATGAGTTAATTCAAATTTATGGTTGTTCTCAATCTGTACCGCGCTCCATAACGGCCCTTCTTTCAAATAATGACACTTATATTCCATTGTACAAATTTATTATACATTCCATTGGTAAAATATAATCCATACAAAACTCAAAATGTTACATTTATTATTTGATTTGTAACAAAATGAAATGTGTTATATGTATTTTGTAATAAATAGTTACTACTCATGACTTGGCAGCATGGTCTCTGACCTTAGCCGGTTCCTAAAGGAACAAATTAACAAAAAAAAAAAAATCAAAGTCAAAA
Source organism: Glyphodes pyloalis (assembly GCA_037074685.1). Lineage (NCBI taxonomy): Eukaryota > Metazoa > Arthropoda > Insecta > Lepidoptera > Crambidae > Glyphodes > Glyphodes pyloalis. The sequence goes on from JAYKKO010000011.1 coordinate 5,908,274, forward strand.
TCATAACATTGGAGTTTTTGTGATATTGGTTTCATTAAATTTGCCGAATTCATCGTTGTATTTCGGTAAAAGGCAAAAATCCATGTGTTTACTTGTGCGATACTTGTTCGAATATTACCTGAGACGATGAAGAATGAAGAAATGCAAGATCAAACTAAAAGGTTACGCTTTAAACCTTTAACCAATGTGCAACATTTCACTGAACCAAATTTTGATTCAAATAAAAGTGCTAAAGAATTGAAGAATAGAGGTAAATTTTAAATGTATGTCTTATTTTCCTTTACTCTATGTTCAGACTTCTCTAGCATTATCTTCTAATTTACAGATGGAGATAAATCGACTTCCTTGTTTGCATTTTTACATGTGGAGCTGACTCGGGGCTATCTTCTGGAACATGATGAAGAAAGATTTTCAGCCAGGCGAGAAAAAGTATATTCTTTTATAAAAATCCCTCAAGAGTTGGAAAAGTTCATGGCTTATGGTTTCTTCCAGTGTGCTGATTCCTTGTTGTTTGTTTACACATTTTTACCCCTAAGGTTTATCATGGCATTTTGGTCGTTTTTAAATCGACTATTCCGGAAATGTTTTGGGTTAGTAACAAATTTTAATTGCTTCAATTGAACTATTTAATAACAAATAATAAATATCAAATAAGGTAATAAAAGATTGTATTAAGAAATCTTTTTGTGCAAATCTTTTAAAATAAATGTAATATATCAAACATTTCAGGTTTTACTCAAACCCTCGAAAAAGCATTTTAAAACCAGCAGAAACTTGTGATGTTCTTAAAGGATTTATATTATTAGTGTGCAGCATACTGATGTGTTACATAGATACAAATATGATGTATCATTTAGTGAAGAGCCAGAGTGTCATGAAGTTGTATATCTTTTACAACATGTTGGAGGTAGGGGACCGGCTCTTTTCTGCATTTGGCCAGGACACAATAGATGCACTATTTTGGACTGCAACTGAACCGAGGGATAGAAGAAGGGAACACCTGGGTGTGATACCACACTTATTGTTTGCCATGACCTATGTCTGTATCCTTTTCAATTATTAATATAAATATGTTATATAAAAATATTTTTTGGACAATAATGCTGTATGCAGGTAAAATAATAAGTTAAGCTATCTATTCCATTAAGTAAGTTAAATTTGTTTTTTATATTTAAATTTTCTATTGGTCATCTTATAAAATGGTTATGCTCAGAATGAAAATTTTGCTGAAGAGCCAAAATAAATGTAGACTAGATTCCAGTTCATTAGATTTCGCAAGCAAATTAGATCAGTTGGAAAAAAAGTGCAAAAGTTTATTTAAATTATTGAATTTTTTACTCATGACTTAGTGATAATAAACTTTCCTATAACATGCAACAGTTCTTCATAGCTTATTGGTGCTGTTTCAAGCTACAACACTCAATGTGGCATTCAATTCAAATAATAAGAGTCTGCTTATCATAATGATGTCAAATAATGTAAGTATTAAAATATATTTTCGATGAGTCTAGTCCAGAAAATTCATAATTATTCCATAGTGGATGATGTTTTATGATTAAAACTAGAATTCACAAGGTTTACCACAAAAAATCCCATAGATTTATAATTTGTACAGTGCATGAGACCTCATTAGCAAACTTTAAATATTTAGAAAAAAACAGAAAATTTACGTTCCATCATGCTGTGGGAAATTCGAACCCACAACCTTTACGAATTGCGCATGCTGCTCTTCCATCAAGCTAACTGCAAGGCACTGAAGGCGGCAAAGGCGTTTTCTCTCTTCTACCTCAAAGGCCGTCTTAAACTAGCCTGGGGCCCTAGGGCACACAATCATTAGGGGCCCTAGGGCACACAATTATTAGGGGCCCTAGGGCACACAATTATTAGGGACCCTAGGCCAATCAATTATTAGGGGCCCTAGGGCACACAATTATTAGGGGCCCTAGGGCACACAATCATTAGAGGCCCTAGGGCACACAATTATTAGGGGCCCCAGGGCACACAATCATTAAGGGCCCTTGGGCACACAATTATTAGGGGCCTCAGGGCACACAATCATTAAGGGCCCTTGGGCACACAATTATTTGGGGCCCTTGAGCACACAAAAATTGAGAAAATAAAATATGCAAATTATTCTAAACTTTTTGAAACAATATGTCATGTCATCTGTCATATTATAATGCTGAGGGTTCTTTAGTTAGATAAATGTTCGGGGCCCCCCGATAATGGGGGCCCTGGGCACGGGCCCCGTGTGCCCTTATGGTGAAGATGGTACTGGTTGGTGCCCTTTGCCAGGCGAGTTTTTAAACTACATGCTAATCAGCCTGTTGCGTCAACTTGCTGCTAGCTCAGTTAGAAAAGCGGCATGCACAATATTTTTTTTTATTAAAAGTGAGTTTTTTAAAGTAAATATATAATTGATTTCTATGGAATGTAGTAAACCTATGTATATTTAATTATTAATTTTCAAAATATGACCACCATTTAGAACTGTATGTGAGAACACTTTCGTTTTAGTTTGTTGAACTGAAAGGCAGTGTCTTCAAGAAATTTGACAAAAACAATCTTTTCCAAGTGTCATGCAGTGATGTCCGGGAACGCCTGCATCTTTCCGTCTTGTTGTTCATTGTAGTGTTGCAAACTATGAAAGAATATACCTGGCGGGAAGAACGCTTTTGGATCCTTGCCCCAGATTGCATTCTTGTACTGGCATTTGAAGTGATTATAGATTGGGTGAAACATGCATTTATTACAAGGTAATCATTTTTACGCCTTTCTAAAATATGCACCTTTAGTCCTTTATCATACTGAAAACGTAACTCACTTGATAACTTAAATTACGTCATAAAATTTCAATGGTATGCAAAGTGATTGCATGATAGTAAAATAACTTATGTGATAGACTCATGACATTGTGTCTTTATGTGTACTATATTGTCTTTATAGAAATAAGACCATCTTAATATTACTATAATTGGACTCAATATTGGTAATTAATGGCATAACCAATTTCGTGTAAATGTTTGTGTAATAAAATATGTACATAAGTATGTATACTGCATAAATTGTGACTCAGGTAAATATGTTGATTGCAATATTTGCTGTTACATTTCAGGTTCAATGAGATACCTTATGGGGTTTATAGAGAATACACTGTAAGTCTGGCATATGATGTTGCTCAGACGCGACAAAAATATGCTTTTAGTGATCACTCTGACTTAGTTGCTCGAAGAATGGGGTTTATACCCTTGCCATTGGGTGTGGTCATCACTAGGGTCTTAGTGCATGCAGTTAAAGTGGATGGGTAAGCACATCTTCATACCAACACTTTTTACTGGGCCATAATTTTTTTCTGATTCATTTTAACCTCTGTCTTATCTAATGTTATTTCAAATTCAAATTCAATATTCTTTTATTCATGTAAATTACACCAGTAATATTTATGAAACGTCTATATAATGCAAATGACGCTACCTCCGGTTCGGAACCTATAACTTACAGAGAAGATCCCGGCAAGAAAGTCTGTCGTTCATATTCATATTATTTGTTATTTATTACAGGTTTGCTGCAATTTTCCTAATATTCATTGCATATTTATGTCTATTCACAATCCGAGTACTAGTATCTATTGTGATACTTGGAAAAGCTTGCGATTTGATCACACAACATCAAACAGAGAAAAACGAGAGTCTTCATGCAACACCCAAAAAGTATAATTTTATTTTGAAATTGAATCCATTAAAGGTAAAAAATACATAATATTAAATTTCGTGATTAATTTTTTTACAGAGAATTGAAGGAAGGGACGAAGCAGATTCAGAGCACTCACAAAACCCCTGAAGCAGAAATGTCTCCACCAAAAAAACCTACGCAATTAAAATTCTTAATACCTGAAGATGCTGTATTGGTAAATAAAAAATATTGTTTTTTTCGATTCTGTGGTGATGACACTTGGAAACTTAAAATGTGATGTCTATTTAGTACTTCTCCTCAGTTTTAACTTTTGCTCTATGATGGTAACAGTTAGATAGCCGTAGTAATGGACAGGCATTTCTGAGTTATATAGAGTTTGCGACGTGGTTCAAATCTACCACCATACCGTGGTTTAAATCTACCAACACACATATTTATCTCCGCTGATAATGTTATTATCAAAATTAATTTGAGTTATTTTTTAACACATGATTCTGTTTTTAGAGTGAGCCCTTGGTAGATGCGTCTGTCGGCGCCGCTGCGATATTCTCCAACAGTGCAATCGATCTCAATGGAGTGTGCTACCTCAACGATAAAATGGTCGTGCAAGTGAAGCAAGAAAGCGGCGACTATCTGGATCCAGAAGTGGTAATTCTTCTTTCAAGTAACAACACATTTGCATTGTTAAATGGAAAGAGATTTTTATATGGGCGTTACAGATCACAGAATGTAATTTTTCATATTTCTGTGAAATTATCACATCAATTGATCGACTGTCAATCAATTGATAATAGAATAAATTGGTGTACGTTTGTTACTTTCACACCTATCGGTTGGCGTCGATTGCTATGTTAAATATTCCTTGAAATATGTGTGATGTTCGATGGATCACGCATTGTGAGGCAAAGGCGTATTAGTCGCGTGTGATGTTAAAAATCTAGTTCCTCCGAGGAGTGGTGCGACTGTTTTACAATCTTGTTGTTTGTTTCTGTTTCGCCTTTTTATATATATGACTGCTAACTCGCCTGCCAAGCGTGGCGTTTTCCCATTTCTCGACTTCCTTCTGACCGTGGGTGTAAATGAGAGCTCTATCTTTTTTTTTCCTACCTGACTGTCGATGAAGACGATATCGTCTTCACCGAGCTTTCGGGGGAGCGCAAGTGGCTCTCACCCCTTAGAGAGCTCTATCTAGTTTATTGCACATGTGCCCACCAGGCGGACGTGACCCGCAGCGCCCCCGACATCAAGGCTGCAGCGGGCGCGGCGTCTCCGCCGTCCGCGGACGAGCGGCCCGGCTCGCCGGACGCGGACGGCCTGAAGCGCCGCTCGGAGTCGGAGCCCAACCTAGTCAAGGCGGAGGAGGAGGCGACGTAACACCACTGCGCCGTATGCTGCATACTGTTTGTTTATATCTGACTAATGACAGTTGATGCTCATTTTTCTTGACCCGTCCAGCCGCGCATTACGAATGGCTGAGTAGGCTGGAGTTTAAGGCGACAAATTAGTGATCGATTTCGGTAGGTACTTCAGATTATGAAATAGCTTTCTGATTACCTGATTATATGAAAGTCATAAAGCTGTGGGACGCGAAATTTCACATACCTCAGATGATGAATAATTACGAAATAAAACTTTTTTATGCTTTTATGATTTCTGAGCCGTTTTAAAATTTAAATTCATGTAGCCGAGCATGTTTGGTTTCATAGTAGAGCGACCCTTAGGCATCAATTAGTATTAACGACACCAGCCTGCAAAACCGAAATTCTCATTTTAGCAGCCTATGTAGTCAGATGGCTACGTAGATAGGTAGGTACCTAGCTTTCAATAGCATGTGTGGGTAAAGGTAGCCGATGCTGAATGGCTACCTTAATTAAATGTTCTTTGCCAAATCGTTAATAGATTTTTTATTAATAATAAAATTTCCCTATTTACATTCGACAAGGAAAATCAACTTTCGTTAGTCAGAAAAACTGTATCTTAATTAAAGTCTATCTATTTATTGCCCTCTAGTCTAATCGGACATGTTGAGTGCTGTGTGTAAAAGTATGCTAAAATAAGAGTTATATATGTCACCGTAAGATTGTAAAAATCGTTAGATTACAATCTATCTCGCGAGATTGTAAACTGTCGACAGATTGTGAACCGTAACATTATGATTGCAATTTAACGCATTATTTTTCGCTATATTGTAATCTATCGATGGGAATCGGTCAAATTGTGAACTGACGTAGAACGAAATGCATCTCGCGCGCTGATTGGTTGAGAGTTATGTGCCCCCGCTGCCCCGGCATTCGCCATATTTGTTTGTAATCGTTTGTTGTTTTTATACAATTAATTTATGGTATGTTTAAAGGACTAAATATTTGTTTATAAGAGTTTCTTAAAATTTTCCAATTTTAATTTGTGTTAAAAGACAAAATAATTGTTTCATTTTGTTGTAATTTTCAATTAAAATTTTGAGTGTTTGAAGAAGAAATATTGCGGTACAATTATTTCTCAAAGTATGTCAGGATTATTGATTACCTAGTAAATAAATACTTGAAGATTTTTTGAAGTGCATTTAATTTATTTAAACGACATCTCTATTTTTTTTAAGAAAAGAAATGATTTGATTTGAATTTCATTCCTAACTTTACGGGGACATAAAAGGTTGGTCGTGATTGGTCGCTCATACAATAAACAGACCAATCAGAAAGAGCTTTCGGACAGTTGACAGTTTGACGCCGGACAGATTACAATTTAACGGTTTCACTTCGATAGATTACAATACAGCGAAAAATAATCCGTTAAATTGCAATCCCAAGTTACGGTTCACAATCTGTCGACAGTTTACAATCTCGCGAGATAGATTGTAATCTAACGGTTTTTACAATCTTACGGTGACATATAAATTCTCCGTAAATTATGGGTAAATGATGCGATAAAATTAAATTACAATGTAAGGGAGACAGAAACAGTTGTAAGTTTCTTATAAATTAATCTCATTAACTTAATAAAGCACATTACAATAGTAAAATTATCGAGTCATATTAGCTAACAAACAAAATTATTTGGTATGCAGCGATAGCATTGCACAGTGTTTTACAGGAGCCATTTTCGGACACATGATTGAATTACAGATTTAGGTTAGGTTAGATTAAAAATGAAACATTGAACTGAAAAATATAAATATGTTATAAGTATTGGGATTATGACTCGATGATAGAGTAGCAGAGATTTCTTCAGGTTTTTTAAATAATAAAGTAGACGAATATCAACAGCGTGTATTGTTAGCTTTGCAGTAGTACAGAGAGTGTTAGAACGAATTTATACAGAAATAATGAAGACATGTTATTATGTAAACTAAATACAAATTAGGGAATGGTAAAGTACAAAGCATGATGCAATAAATTGTCTGACTAATAGTGACCTGAATATCTGTTGCTTAGAAGACTTACAAAAGTATCTAAAAATAATGATGCAATAAAATTATAAATTATGAAGTGGGCACATCACTCCCCCTCTTATAAAAAAAATTTTTTAGAATAAAAGTGTAAAAGTAAAAGTGTAAGATATTTAAAAATCTCACATAAATTAAAAATGTCACACAATAAAAAAAAAATATGGTTATGACCATAGATAAATTACACGTAACACATCACTACACTGTTGCTTGAGCCCGTCGCACGACACTGCTGAGGTAGTGGTTCTTTTGCTGTTCACATCAGGCCACGGAGTAGGCCGGCGCGCGCGGCGGTGGTGATTGCTCGGCCGCCCGGCGGCTGGCTCGTGTGCCTCGAAGTTCTCGTCTCAGCATGTTCGTGTACCGGTTTTTACAGCAACGGAAAATGATGATACCCATGGTTATCAGAAATATTCCCACGATGAAAATGGTTAGCAAGTCCAACTTGCTATGTGTAATTTCGTGGTAAAGGCTGGTGTCGGCCTTGTTCTCAGCTCCGTTTTGAGCGATGATAACTTGTTCTCGGCTCTGGCTTTTACCCATGTTGAGAAAAAAAAAATTGATTTTTGGGATAGTACCTACTTAAGTATCGATGTAGTAGATGAGCGAAAGATGAAAACGTAATGAGGCTGATTGACGGCTTTACATCACGTCATGAATCGCACCGTAGGCCTAATAAGGCGACCAGATCGAGTTCTAAACTGATTATTTTGATTTTCGTTCCCCTTTTCAGAACTGCTGCTATTCGACTCTGTGTCTGAAATACGAATGGTTTTATCATCAATAACAATTATTCGCCGAAATGTACCTATGTGCGTGCTTACCTTTAGACTTTTAACTTCAGAAATACTCCAGTATTTTTTTTTTTGGTCCACCAAATTGGATAATTATTATTTGTTATGTTCGTAATGATCAAGATAGGGTTGTTTGTAGGGTAGGTCGCGGGCACTGCGGGCCATGAGTTTGTAATAAAAAGCAAGTGCCCAAAAATTATCCTATAACATACTGTGCATTGTGGCTAGAAAAAAATATTTACGATTAGTCTATATTATAGGCCATAAGCGCAATAGAATCAAACAGCAAACCGATTTCGTGATCTGGGGGTCTACTACCAAAAACAAAGTAAAGAAACGAAAGGTTTCGCTTTGGTTTGGAGATTAATTTGTTTGCATAACTTATTTGGTTTTTTGGAAACGCTTAATTCGCATTCGAAGTGAATTGGTAACGATTATCAGAATAAAAAATTTCTACCCGTCATGGGATCCGACAAATTTAATTTTTGGGAGTAAGCCTCCTACACCGATTGGTTTTATTCAGTATTTTCGCCAGTCTTTGAAGAGAATGACCAAACATGTATTGAGATTGGTTCAAATGTCCACCACTAATGAGACCTATCCTAATGCTCGGCAGAAAGAAATCGTAAGAATCGGTTGCGTATGTCCCCAAGCATATAAGCGATGTGTACCTACTATAAAAAATAGTATTATCTCCAATGGCGCGGGGTTCAATATGAATCGTCATTAGTGCCGTAAAAATAATAGCTACATGCTCACTTAATATCGATTTCAATAAATCTTGAATTCATATTTAAGAGAGGTAGGGCATAGCGATTCACGCTCGAACTGGAGCAGCCCGACTGGTGAAATACCTCCACCTTACAGAAGACCGCAGCGAAATAAGAGGGTCCCCACACTAGCGTCTTTCGAGCGTCAGCGTCTTGCCGGCGACCTCCCCAAACTAGCGTTGGGTGGGCGTTGCGTCGACGCGGCGCCCGCTCAGCGTCGACGCGGCGCCCACACAACGTCGGCGCGGCGTTTGAGCGGCGCTTGCGCTGGGCGTCCTCTGCACATCGCGTTCGAGCGTCGCGCCGCGCTGACGTCATGTACAGTTATTTCGAAAATGGAAATGTAAGATTTGAATAACGCACAATATAATGTTTTATATTGCAGTGATAAATTAATGCTTTCAACTTGTAAAGAAAAAAATATATTTTACCTATTTGACACATGGCCCGAATAGGCAACTTTAGCATTTATTTTCTCGAAAACTAAAAGTACTTAATTGAAAATGGGTTTCTTCGGCAATATGAGTTAGTATTTTAAGCTACATCCATATTTGCTATCAGCTAAAAAGTCTTCTACCTACTGATTCTTAAACACGGGCGGGCCGAAACAATTGAGTTGATCATTGTACTGTTGACAACATAAACGCTGCGCAGGCGTCGGGCCGGCGCGGCGCCTGTGGAGCGCAGTCCTGGCGTTCGTCATTTCGACCGCGCCGCTGCGCAAGCGTTGCGTCGGCGACGCGTCGGCGTCGCGTCAGAGTTGCGTGGGCGTCGACGCTCAAAGAACGCTAGTGTGGGGTTACGCTAACAATCACTTCTGTGTTGTTGTGTTCCTGCGTGTGAGTAAGGTTACAAGAGCTCCTGGGGGCAGAATGTAGCACACATTAGTAGCAGGGGTCAAGCCTTCAAGGTAAGGGCGACAAGTCCAGTAACAGATTTATTATGCTGTACTTGTCACCCTTAAGCTAGGACCTCATTACCACTTAACATCAGGTTGGGTGAGGTCAATCTTGAAGAGCAATATATAAAAAAAAACCATAATAATATAGTAATAACTTTATACTGGTACTTGGTTTTTGTTTTGATTAATATTGAAAGTTACTTTACATTTAACGGACTATATATGTTAATATAGGTCTAGATAGTGGTGGAAATATGGACTACTTTTGTTAATTCTCGAAAGAAAACTATTTTGCCAGATTATTTTATTAAATACTAAAGTAGGGCCTAAATAAATAATAATTTTGGGTATGTACATGAAAGTAGTCCTAAAACTAAGGACCACCATAATGTATGTACATTAAAAATCTTAATATAAAAAGAATATTATTGTTCTAGTAGGTACAGGATATGTGGAATCTATGTCTATAATATATTCAGCATTCTATTTTAGATTTGATTCGTGCCTTAGATTGGGTTAAATATTAAATGCGTTTAAAATCTTGTATTTTAGTAAAGAAAGTTCTCCTATTAAGTTGTCTAAAAACATAGATGCTTCTTTGCAAAATTACTTACCTATTTATATATTTTTTAAATAATTAAAACCCATTTGTCGGTTTAAATCTTAACATATCAGATCATTTTTAAATAAAAATTTAGCATAAATGGTGGCTTAAAAAGCAGATATTGGGATTAAATTTAAAGCCTTGCAATGAACTTTATTCTTCAAATATCACATAACGAACCCGATTACCGACTGTTGCTCACCTATAAAATAAAGTAGATACGATTTTGCCATCTATAAATAATAACATTTGGAACTAATATACTGAAATTAGCCTCGTTTTACATATATCATGTTTAACTAATTTTTTTACATAGAGGTGAATAACCTAGTTTCGTGTTTGTATAGGCACGGGTGACAGGGATAGGCTACCTGCTTGACCTAGTTTCGCGATGTAGGTTGACGGCTATCGATTTTGAGCGAGTCCATACTTTATGTTTCAGTCTCGTCGCGCCTGCAATTCGCTAACTGCGCTCTTAAATATCGTCAAAATTTAAACTGTATACTTGCTAGTTTTTAATATATTTTATCTTGTATCGATACGGCCTACCCGGCATAAGTTTAGTTTCAATGTTTGAAAGGTGCAAAGTGTTGAATGTTGCATGTTGCGTATTTGTGGACGTTACTTGTGACAAACTTCTATAATATAAATCTAAGACTGAACGTCGTTGGGTGCTTAGTAAATTATCTATTGATTCCCGAATAGGAAAGTGAAATAGGCAAATTATTATAATAATTTTAGCGTATTTATAGGTACCTTAGGTACAGTTTGTATGTTATCGTCATCAATATTTATTATGTATTTAGTTATAATTGTTAGGTAACCATCATTCCAATGGAAATACTATCTTTTGATTTTATGTGCGTCTTTTTAAACTTTGTGTGTCTATGTATTTGTATTCTAACCAAATTATTTAAATCGAAGAATAGAATGTACTTATCGCAAGTCTCAATCAAAATACTTAATTTACATATGTCAAGTTGAAACATTTATACCAATTACATAGGAAGTGTTTTTAGATCTGTATCTCTCTTCATGTCCACACCCCATAATGTGTAAAAATTAAAAATCTTACTTATTTTAGCCTGTTAAAGTTCCACTGGTTATTAGTTAATGAGTTCGTAAAGTAGGTAGTATAATTATGTTTACGTTATTGAGTCATTTGTATTTTGAGGATTGTTTTAAAGAGTTTTATTGGTTGTGCTTTTAATATGTATATTAATAAAAATATCCAATTACAATTTGTAACAAATATGCGTATTTTTGTTACAAAGGAATATTTTTTGAAAATTATGAACTTTGTAATAAGACAATTATAAGAAATGTGGTACAATGTAAACGTTATCAAACCTTGGGTAAATCGTATTATTCGTGCAATTGTTTGTCGTATGTAGGTATATGTATGTATGTAAATGTTTTCTTTTTTTACATAAATTTTTTTTGCTGTTTATGTTTTCTTTTCGCTTTAAAAAAAATACATGTCTCGGTTGTTTATTGAACATTTTAAAAATTAACAGTACGTATATAAATGAGTTACCTTTTTGTTCAGAAATAAGCTCTCAACTTTAGGGGGGCAAGGCATCTTCAAATGCAATTATTATATTGAATTAAAATATTACTGAAGAACATATAGACGACCTTTGTAGCCGAGAGGCGAGCGGGCCAGACTTTGGCGTTGCGCCATCTCAGGTTCCGGGTCCGATCCCCGGTCGGGTCAATTTATTTTTCTATATTGTCTCGGGTCTGGGTGTTGTGGTACCGTCGTTGTTTCTGATTTCTGTAACACAAGTAATTTAGCTACTTACCACAGAATCAGAGCAATGTACGTGATGTAGTCCAATATAATATATATTATTTATATAATAATTATTAAGTTTTGGTTTGAAAAAAGTCCTAAATAAAAATTTTATATTAGTCTTAGAGTTCACGCAGTGTCCGTTTGTAAGCCGCGTTTTTGCGCACGTGTTTCATTTTTAAGCGCTATTCCATGTTACGAATTTGTAGTAAACTCATCTAATGAGGTTCATCGATTGCCTTTCGTGCTGCCCCCGGCGGATTTTTCCAAAAGCTTTACGTGAAAACGCTACTAGTATGTGGCGACAGCAGCGCCGCATGCGTTGCGCACTAAAGCTTAAGTAACTAGCGCCATCTAAGAAATAAGTTATCAACCAAACGTGGAGATTCCAAGCATGGTTTCCAGGTCTGTTTTCATTTGTTTTAAGGTCTTGCAGTTATCAGAAGGATTGGGCAGGTGGCGGTACTAGTCTCGTAGAGTTGTTTAACTCTATATTTCCAGCTAGAACATCGTTAGGTTGTGTTTTTGCTAAAGCTATGTAATGTAGTCGATATTACCATTAAATGGTCGATCAACAAATTTATAAAAACGTGATTTCTTTCAAAGGACGAACAATATGAAGTTTATTAAACTTATTTGTACAAAAGATGCACGTAGGTATTTATTTCACCGAATCTTCGTGTAACGACGACGGTCGGTGGTCTAGTGATTTCAGTACTGGATTCTGATCTTAGAGTCCTGGGTTTGATTCCCGGGTCGAGAAAAGTTTGATATATATAAGTTCTCGAACATCTTTAATTCGCATTTGGCAAGCCAGTGCCCGTGATTGTACTGATGACTTGGTTTAAATAATAAGATGCCTACCGTGGGACATTAATGGCCGGAAAATTAATGATACATTTGTAATTCTATTGCTGAGCCGGTTAAAATTAGAATATAAGGATTACTAATTTGTGGCGATCTCGGTGGTGCAGTGGCTAAGGTAGGCGGCCAAAGCACGAAAGGTTCCGGGTTCGATTCCCGTTCAGGTCAATTTCGAAAACGAACTTTTCTAAAATGACTTGGGTCTGGGTGTGCTGGGATGACGCCCCCAGTTCGTATCGTCGCCTGGTACTCATAGTACAAGGGAAGACCTTAGTTTGAGACCAGGTGATTGGTGTGGTAACCTGGCGCATTAATTATTTATTTATTTCTTTGTACTTAGTACCAATACTATAAGTTGCTTGTTAACTGTACCTTTTTTAACCGACTTCAAAAAAAGAAGTAGATTTCTCAATTCGACCGCATATTTATTTTGATCATCAGTATAGAATTTTACCTACCTCTGATAGTATAAATTAAGTTTGTTTTTCTTCTATAGCGTGCTTGTAGTGTTGATGCTATAAATCAGGATTAGTAGAGCGATTATTGCCTCTATTCGATTATTTACGAAAGTTTAAACATAAAGTCTAAGATTGAAGTTGTTCTGTTTATTAATGTAAAGTGATCGACATTTTATTTATACTATTTAAAAAAAACATTTCTATTTAAGTTACTGTTTCTATTGACTAACTTATCTTTAAAAGTATTATTTTTATGTAGTTCTCAAGCTCTATATCTAAAATAAAAATACTATTAACATTTTGTTCATATCGGCACGTAAATTCCAAATGGGATAGTTTCATTATCAAGTGCCAGTTTTTTTCTAATAAAATACATCAATAACAATAATATGTATATTTTACACAAACTCGAGTCCAATTCAGATAGTTAGATTTTATTGTTTTTATGTTATGGTTTGGTTTTTATCTCAAATGCGAGTCGATACACATAATTTTAATGTCGAACCAGCAGGACAAAGCTTGATACAAACATTTACTTGTACGTACGTTAGTTCCTAGTTTTTAAGAATGCGAAGTTTTAAGTATTGGTAGGTACGTGCAATTGGGCAAAGGTATTTTAATTAGTTACATATTCAACATTTCACGAGGAAAATATGAATTTACAGAATAGTCAATTTCTGTAGTTCCTCCATATTTATCTCAAAACGAAATAAAATATTCCAGTAAGTTATTTTTAATCTTAGTTGTGCTGTAGTTTTTTTTTGTGTACGAAATTTAGTATGAGGTTGGTAATCGTATGCATTGACAATGAATAACTACTCTTCATAAATCTATTTCGGTACTTTTACGACGCTTGTAAGTATCAACTGCACAACTGATAAAATGTAGCAAAATGAGCAATTACAAAATAATATTTGACGTGTTTTTTTTACATGGTTGGACATTACGCCAAGTTTCGTAATGGAATTTGCCACAGTTAAAAAATATATTTTTAAGAATATTTGTATCCATTTAACCTCAAAAAAACGTATGGATTTTATTTAAAAAGTATTTCTTAGTTTCAGAAGAACAGAATGTTGAGTGCCAATTTTCGTTTGTCTTTCTATTATTAGCTGGTGGACCCGTTCTGTTGCCAAGTGTTTTGTGGTTTTAGTTATAGTAAGAAAAACATTGCAAAGAATCTTTAAGTGCGATGAAAATTTGTAGAAATGTTTATGTTAAATCATTCTCAACCAAAATCTTATCATCTTCATTAAGAAAGGTATGGTAAGGGTATGAGGGTAGCGCGTATAAAATGAAATCGCAAAGTCAAGTTTTCAACAATTTGTATTTCGCACCATAGGTGGTTTCATATTAAATAAAAATTTATTTTCTCTTATATACACATTAAATCCAAATTTAGTCAGAGTGTATTTACAAATATATTAAATAGAATTTAGTAAAAATTAGTGAGATTTAACAATACCTACGTACTTATGACTATTTATATTTTAGAACATCAACAACATCTTCCACTCTGGTGAAATACATAAGATAGCTTAAATTAATAACCATAATTACACAAAATTCGTAAACATTTCGTACCCATTCACTAGGTATCTCGTGAACACCATAATAGTTAGTTCATCGTTTGTTCAAAAATTTACTAAGTTCTAGGAATCAATTTGTGATGTAGGTACCGTTTTGCGATCACCAAAGAGTGTTGTAACTCAACAGAAGTGTCAACAATGTAAAGTCGCCCCCAGCCGCAGCCGGGCGGCCCCGGCGGCGGCAGCCTCCTCGTAACCTAATACGAACGCCGTATAACAACGTTAACGCGATGCAACATTACGTAAAGTGTGTAAGAATTTAGTCTTCTCCGTTACAATTGTCACTCGTTTGACTACATGAATTATTCTTTATTAATATCTATCTACGCTAGCCTTTTCTATCGGAGACTTCGTCTCGTCTATAACAGTAAAAACATTATAAACTCATACACCTCAATCTAATCGCGAGCGGGCCGTGCGGGTGGGTGCTGCGTGCTGGCACTTGACATGGGCGCGACCCGACCGACAACTTGTGCATAAAAATGCAGGCTTCTTGCTAGCTATTTCCTTAAGGTGAAACTGTTTACTTAAAAATGTTTTGTATCGGCTACGCACACCCATGGCAATCGGATACATGTGTTCGCGTGGAAACCAGAGGGCCCGGTTGCTAGTGTTCAGCCGACCTGGATGGGCACACCGCTCCCACTTGCCACAAGAATTGTAGGCGCCAGAGTTAGTAATATTATTGTCAGATATCCTAAATTCAAAAAGACCGACTTTTTTGAAAGGCCCACCCTGTTGTGTTGTCATCGCTGCTTTTTCCGTGACATGTTTTAAATGTTTTCAAACCATCGTTTTGTTCCATTTTGTTACAATTGCACTAATTTTGTTTTTAGAAATATTCAATTATTCTAAAGCAAACAATGATTAACATTGTGATTCACCACACGAAATTTGTGATTTACAATAGGAGTAGGTTCATACGATGAAGGCATTTTATAACACATTTCTATAATTAGATATTACGAAAACGTCTATTTGTGCAGAATTTTGTACTCATGTCGACAAATTAAATTATAAGTTATTAGTTTACATAGGATCGTAGCTAAATATCGTTTTACTGGCATTATTCGGACCTCTTCCACAATAGGCTATTTTATAAATATAAGGTACCTGATTGGTAGTTACCGCCCGCGCTTCGTGGCGGGCTGACGAACTCACTCTAAAGTCTGAAATCCCTGTTTTCGTTACTGGCGATTGTGTAAGAGGTCCATCCACTGATCCTACGATACCAGTCATCCTGTTACAATTTGCACATCGAAGTAATCACAGTAACTGAAATCTAATATTTTAGAAACGAATCTTACACATAATTATATCTATACAAAACTTATGAGTATTTCATATAAATTAGGGGCCCTCTCTATAGGTACTTGAAAATAATTAATAATGATTAAGAGATCATAATTTACCGCCATACGCTATTTACTAGATTAGTCTACAATAATACGCACATTACAAAAATATATGCCACTGGGGAAACGCAATAGTGAAACAACAAAGTAACGAGTGCGATGAAAGTCGATAACACATACGACAGGACAGAGCGAAGAGAGGCAGCCGATAGAGCCTGCCCCTGCCGACAAGCAGGATTGAGCAAATTTTGTTAAATCAAAATCGTTTGAGCAAGACAAGACCGTGACACTAGCTGTCGGAAACAATTAAAGAAAGACGTAAGTTACGATACGTAAATATTGTAAAGGTAGGTACATAATTACTGATAAAACAAACAATAGTCGACATTCTCACGTTCACATCATCTTCGACTAGAAATATAAAACAAAATAATATAGTTATCACTTATTTAGCAGTCGTGTTACACTTAGTATAAATATATAAATAAAAATTGCAGTGGCACGTTGTAAAGTTAAATTAATGGCACAGTTTCACGTTAGTTTTGTAAAGTTTAAGAATATTAAATATACCTACAATAGTTAATAGTAGGTACTTTCTCGTAGAGGCATTAACCACTTCGAAATATGTCATTATAAGTAGATATAACCAACATTGCACAGGAACTTTGTCAGATCTGCCTATATGGTGTGGTAAATGCCTCCTAACCGTCGTACCTGCAATAGGCTCATTGTGTATCACTTCTCTACAATCACTTCATTGCACTCACATCTAATTTGAACTTATGTATGATCAATGCGAGAAATTTAAGCTTAGCTACAGAACTACCGCCAGACAGAAAGATATGTGTTTACACTTCGTCGAGATGATAACGACGCAACTTTAACAACAGCCGCGCCTGCACATAAACGTATACCGACGCGCACACTGGACACTTTAGGCCATATCGCTTCGTATCTACGTTTGTTCCCAGTCGAATCAATCAATTAGCCTACCTACCTAAATAAATACATCGAGCTCATCTTCCATCATGGTAATTACAAATACGTATAAAAAGGTATATATATTATATAAATTTCAGTGAATTTACAAATGTAGAGTTAATAAAGCTTCGTTAAAGACAATCTTTTACACCTAAGAGATGAAATTATTTAATAACTTCAACGTGAAAATATAAAAGTTCAATATTCGTCGGGCGCGGATGCCCCGGGCGTCGCGGGCGCGTCTCCGCTGGAATGTGCGGTCGCAGACGCGGTCGCAGACGCGGGCGAGGCCGCGGGCGCGGGCGCGGGCGATCGCTAGAGCGAGCCGTGCGCGTGCGGGTCGTGGGAGCCGCCGCCGCCGCCCCGCTCGCGCTTCAGCCGCTGCTTGAGGTGCACCTTCGCGTGTCGCTTCTTCTCGTCGGACCGAGCGAATTTCCGCCCACAGATGTCGCACGCGAATGGTTTTTCGCCTGTATGCGTCCGCACGTGCGTCGTCAGATGATCGGATCTGCTGAACGAGCGCATGCAGATGCGGCACTGGAACGGTTTCTGGCCCGTGTGGATACGGATGTGCCGCGTCAGCTCGTCGGACCTAGAGAACCTCCGGTCGCAGCCGTCGACAGGGCACGCGTACGGCCGCTCGTGAACGGGCGTTTTGCTAGGCCGGTTGGGGTACTTCCGAGGCTTGACGGCGACTAGCCTCAAGGGCTGGGTGCTTTGTTGGTAAACTTGGGAGAGGATCTCGTGGCCCTTGCTAGTGGAGGGGTTGTACTCTGCTAGTTGGACGGGGCGGTCGCCGACAGGGCTGGGGTAGGGTTCTCGTTTGGGAAGGCCAGAAGGCCCGGGTGTGGGTTGGGGAGGAGCGACGTATTCCTGGGTGTCCCATGAGTGTTGGGGTTGCTGGGGCGGGCGGTAGTCACAGTGTTGTGGGGCGGGGCAGGTCTGGGGTTGCTGGCAGTAGGTGGGTTGGCAGTCTGGAGGCATGAGGTCGACGCGCTCCTCGTACTCCTGCTGGAAGTACTTGTCAACGCTACCAGGGCCCGGACCGGGCGGCAGCAACCACTGTAGCGGCGGGGAAGGCGCTCGCTTGGCGCCGGCGGGCGGCCCATATAGTGAGGCGCTGGCGCTGGACGCGTTGCTGGCGTCCTCGGCGCGCGCGCCAGGCGACAGCGACGCCTCGTGCTTGTGTCGCCGCGGGGAGCATCCCAATGACAGTTCATCGCCAGGTAATGTACCTGCAACAATACATTTTTTTATTAATACTACTTGCAGTAGTTTTTTTTATGTGTTGAACTTTAAATGATTCCAGATATTTCGCCTGACCACACAGTAGTCGGTGCTCCAATAAGTTATTCATAAAGTAACTTGTTTCAAATACGTAACTCAAAAATGAATAACTGTCTGTCAAAGTCTATGCCTGTATGTTCTTATTAACTTTTGACTTTTTTAATAGAATTACCATCTCAAACTTGGACAGATATTTATTCCTATCACCCTTGCATTAACCATTTTTATTATTTTTTGCGAGATAGATTATAAAATTGTTAAACTGAATAATATTTCGAGTTCATACGCCTTTAAAAAATGTAAGTACAGGCAGAATGCAAACATATTTCCGGAACTTCAGATAAAATTAATATTTTTTTATGTTTCATTCTTTCGTCATACTTTTTTATAAATTTTTACGTAGATACAAAGTCTAATGATACAACCGACACTTTGCTCATAAGAGTTTGTAGTCGGGTAAATTATCAATCAGCTAATGTAGAAATAATTTCGTCCATATTCGCTAAGGTAAACTTGTGGTCCTTCGTACCCATTTTAACATACCTCTTCCTAAATAATTTTTTATTAATTTAATTAGCTACACCGTAATGTTTATTTATGTTTTATACCTATGCGTTTTTGCGTGAATATGTTTTGTAGCGCGAACGGAAGGCAATGCCGATAAGGCCCAGGAAACTGATAGCTCTATCACGGTATCTGGACAAGTGTCCACCACGTCTCATAGTGTAAATCTAAAATAATACGCACTTTTAATTGTTAAATGGATTGGTGTTTGATAATGTTGTGAAACAATGACACTGAGATAAAGGGGTTGTGTATGTTAATAAGTTTTTTTCATTTTAACTGATTATTATTGACCTTATTGCTTAATTGCTTTTTCGTGAAGTGTTAGATATCCATAATAAGAGTTTTCGTAATTTATATACAAAGCGTATAAAGATATTTATGCGTTTTCATAATAATTTGATTTAAAATTTTGTGTTAGAATGAAGGATTTTTAGACTTACTTCATTTTGTTTCGGATCCTGGTAAAAATGATTATGGGAAGACTGTTAGATAAAACTAAACATAATACAAGTTACTAAAATACTTGAATTACACGGAATAGTAATTGACGGTTCTATAAGTTAATTTAAAATTTCTTTATAATTGTATTTTTCACTTATTATTAACGAAAATTAAAAAAATATAAAAAACCATAAAGCAATATCCTAAAATTAGTAAGGAATGTGCTTCTAATATTTTTTTAAATTAATTTATAATAAGAGAAATAACTAAAAAAAAACAAATTAAAATTAAGTTTTCAATTTGAAAAAGATTAATAGCAAAATCAATCTGATTTTGTTGTGTTTAAATGTAGAGACAATTTTCGGTTTAAAAACGAAAATTCAATTATGATAATAAAAATGTGATTGCTGTTTGATTACTAAAAGCAAAAATGCATCATTAACTTATCGTAGGCATATTTACCCGACTGGAACCATGGGTATCAGAAACCACTATTACGGAAAACTATCACTTCATCACTTAGAGGTATACGGGTATTAGCTTTAGTAGCTCTACGTGGCGCCGGAAAATTCACAATGAATGGCTGATTCAGCTCCGGTATCGATCCGACCATATGGCACGGGCCGCTTAACTTTCCATTTCACTTTTACAACTAGCACTGAAACTTAATTTGCGACCGCATTTTTCCAGATAAATAGAAAGAGTGGCACTATGAACCCTGAAGGGCACCGAAGGACACGTGAATGGAGTAGAGCGCATTGTTTATTTACAATGTTATCGGTCGCCGCCTAGGGCCGGCGGTACGTGGCGAGGTCCAGGGTGCCGAGACGAGGCAGGGGCGGGTCGCACCTGATATAGGTGGTGGCTCCAGCAGGCTCGGGAAGAAGGCGGGCAGGTCGGATGTGGAGACGGGCGTGTTGAGGTCCGTCGGCGTGCCTCCTGCGCTGGGCGCCGGCGCCGGCTTCAGGCAGTCGAAGCCCAGCGTGCCCATGTCCGCCAGGGACAGCAGGTGCGGCCCGACCGGGGGCTCGGCGTCCGTGCCCATCCCGTCCGGGACCACCTGCTCCTCGGCCCAAGGGCCGATCGGTATCACGAACAACGCCAGCGTGAAGACGGCCTCTCGCGTGGCCGGTGCGAAGGGGACTGGCGCCGCGCGACCCCGCACCGCAGTTTTATCAATGGAGCCGCGGTCCCATATTCGGTAGCGGCGCGCGCAGCTCCGCCAATCGCACGGCGCGCTGCCCCCCGCTGACGTCACCGCCCGGCGCCGCCCACCGCCCGCGCCGCCCCCCCGGCTGCCGCCCCACCCGCGAAGCCTTCGCGGTTTGCTCCATTCAACAAAGCGGCGCGTGCCGGCCGGCATCGCTTCATAAAAACATTCGCTTGTTTTGGGAACTGATAATACGTTTCATTTATTTGTTGAGACTTTTTATTACAATTCACGGCTCAGTTAGACTAGCTCCGTTTTGTGGAGTAATGTAGATAATGGTTATGATAATATGTTTAGTTTATAGATATTTCGGTTTTTAGGTTTTGTAGTTTCTAAAAAATCCTTATTTATTACGCCATATCCGTCCCTCTCGCTCTGATAATTAACAAGAAACCTAGTAAACGGGTACAGATCAACGATGTACATACAGTCATAATGTTAGGATAAAGATTGATTGATTTTTTTTGTAGGAAATCATTTTTTTTTTTAATTTGAGAACGTTTTTCCGTGTCAGTCTTTAGATTTAGAGGTCAGGTATGGTGACTGTTACTGATTATATTCGAATTCCAATTCAGTTGCGGAACCAAATGAAAATGTACAGTCAAGTCTCCCTTGGATAAGTGGTCCACGAAAACTGAAAGAAACATTGGTACATTTCATGAAATTAAAATTAAAATGATTATAGGCAGACTAGTTTTACTAGTTTTTTTTACTAGTTAGCGAAATATACGCATTTTTTTAAATACTGTTCCTACATACTTTTGAAGGTTTCGCAGGAACAATTGCAATTTCAGTGAGAGTTCATGACTCTTGTCCGACTACATCTGACTCATAGAACAAATGTTCATATAACTTAGTACTTGGCCTGATTATTCCAAAAAATATAAAAGAAAAACCATGACAAAATATAAGTTTTGTTCATGAGTGCGACACGGATGAGCAATAGGTATTTCTGAATCATTTGATCTCGAATAAACGTTTTTCACGTATTGATTTCAAAATGTGTCCGAATAACACGTTTTTATGAATTGATTGGTTTAACGACCTTCTTATTGTTTAACAAAATAAGTATGTTTTGAGTAGACATACTTCTTACCACCTCGTATTATATATGCGAAAGTATGAATGGATGGATTGGTACTTCACGCACAATTTACTAAGTATTTAAATAAAAAATAGAAAAAATATGTGGGGTTTTATTTTTCTTGGAGTAAGTCGAACCAAGTCGGGGGAAATTATATTTTATACAGTTTATTAAAATAGGGTACACAAAATACTGATTTGAACAACAAAATTGTCAAGAATGTGTTAGACTTAGACTATCATAAAATTTTTAGGGTTCCGTACCTCAAAAAGAAAAAACGGAACCCTTATAGGATCACTTTGTTGTCCGTCTGTCCGTCCGTCTGTCAAGACCCTTTTTCTCAGGAACGCGTGGAGGTATGAAGCTAAAATTTATACAATTACTCAGGTCTACTGTCCCTTGAAGCTGTGAAAAAATCAAACTTCTAATCCAACGCAATCAAAAGATACAGCCGTTTATGCCGCAAATTTTCGACACTTGCAAGGGAATCAAAACCTACAGGGTGCTTTCCGTGAACTCAGAATCTTGAAATTTGGTACGAAGCAACGTCTTATAGCATAGATAAAGGAAAAATTACGAAAACCATAAATTTTTAGTTACATCACATAATATATATTTTTTTAATAATTTTAAACTTACTACCCATTTCCTCATAAACGCGTAGAGGTATTAAATTGAAATTCATACCAAATACTCAGGTCTATAATACCTTTAAGCTGTAACAAAATCAAACTTCTATGTCAACGCAATCAAAAGAAACAGCAATTTAAGCTGCATATTTTGAAACTCGCAAGTACTCGCAAGGGAATCAAAACCTAAAGGGTACTTCCAGTCGACCTAGAATCTTGAAATTTGGCATGAAGCAACGTTTTATAGCACACATAAAGGAAAAATTCCGAAAACCTTAAATTTTTAGTTACATTACAAAATATTTATGCTCCTCCATCTTTCCCCATTGTAATGTTATGAATTTCATTTTGCAATAAAAATACCATAGTTATGACTCGATTGTCGTAATGAACGAACTTTGTAAACCTTGCAGGTTTGTACGGAACCCTCGGTGCGCGAGTCCGACTCGCACTTGGCCGGTTTTTTATTTAGGTATATATATTTTTTAAATAAGACTATTCAACCCCAGTGTTTAACATTCTTCTCTGATCAAAACATAAACATTTTTTTTGTAAAAAAATTAGCAACTCGTGGCACTCGTGAAAGACACCAAATAGTGCCAAACAACGATAATTAGGTTTTGCAAGGTTCTACCATGGACTTAGTAGAATAAATATTAAGTCCATGGGTTCTACATAAGTTAAGTAGGTAGGTAGGTAGGGAGTTCAAGATGTCATATTGATTGTCAGCCACTGTGCATTAGACCTCTTCAAGGATGTTTTCGTAAGTGTACCAAGCTAGTTGACGTATTTTTAAGCAGGATTAATGTCAGAGTTGAGGTTTACTGTAAATTGTAGACAATCCGCCAGTGTAGGCCTGTGAGTGGGCGTCACGGGCCACTGACAAGATCAAGGCAATATAACGCTGACCAACATTTATTGCCCAACAGTTAACACAACTAAAACACGGACAATATATGACACAACCGGCGAATTACAATAAACTTGGTTAAACTACACTTCCTCTTCAAGGGTTGTCAGGTCAAGAATAAGACAGATTGGGCAGTAAAATGTCGGTGTGTTAAGTCTACGTCTTCATCAATGTATCCGTTTATATTATAGGTGGGCAGAGCTTTTTTATACGTCGTGTACTATGTTTCTGGTGTACTCACTATAGAACCGTGATTTACTGTAATTTCTACGAAAGACGTATCTACTGGACTGGTTTTCTGTACCCGTTAAACATTGTACATAATCCCATTACCGGTGAAACTAAGCAGGAAATGCAACGTTATTGCTACATGGGCTTGAATAAATGTTCTGATTTAAATTATTATTATGTTGTCTCTTTTTAGATAACTCTGAAAGTTTTCCCTTACCGGTCTTTTGGAAGGCTTGCGTGAGGGCACAGGCCCAATACGAAGAAGCTCCTTGAAACGTTTTGAATGAATGTGAGATTGGATACATAATATTATTATAACTATTATTTCATGCTTTGCAGTTATGGTTGAACTGTAGTCACTGGGACCTCACCGATCGTTTGTCCATACAATTATGTGTCGCCCCAGTTGGGATTTCATTCGTGAACACAAAATCAATATGAGGTGCTAAATTTTTCCATATCGTCCATGCATGTCGGAGTAGAGTCACTTAATTTCATTAGAAATTGTTGGTGCCCAGTTACTTAACTGGTATATAAGATAGTTATTAGTTCCCATAAAATTGGTGCATTAACTTATTTAAATTGAAGTCAACAATGAGGTACATTTTTAACTGTCTAGCCGTTAATATTTTAGGTGCTACCCTTATTAAAACATGTATTGGTATTTTTAAGACATCACACATGATTTTCCAACGTCTAGGTTATACAGTATGGGAATTCGCGAGGTTTAGAGAAGGATGATAGATAAAGATAGTTATCGCATTTCCTGGCAACCCTACTTTGAAATGGCATAATGCTATGTAAACTTTGCTCTGTAACTGGAGTGGTGCCCATTTACAAGAAAGTTCGATTTGTCATTATTTAGAAAAGCTTATCCTGAAGTATAAGGTCTTTGCTTCTAGTGTGGTCATAAAACAAGCCATAACTACTTGATGGTAGTTGGAATCGGGATGATTTATAGGTGTTCATTAGTTTCCTATCTGTACCTACTATACGAACAAATTGATAGAAAATAGCAATGATATTGCTAGAGTTTCTCAAATATTGTAGTACGAAGTGAAGATACACACGAAGTGTGTAAACAACATGTTACAAAATGATCTCTGATCGAGTCGCCTCCTACATAATGCGGCGGAGGTTTACAAACCTCGGCACGTGGTCAGGAGACATGCAGTGAGCGCAGGCGGCGGGGCCAGGACAACGTCCGCACCACGCTCGAACAGCCGAGACACGCCGACGCCCGATCGGGCCCACATGCAACCGCTAACCCAATTATCGCGTAACGGAGACGATAAAGAAAAATAACAAACCCACGATTTCACCGCCATCTAATTATAGCGCGCTATTTGTGAGTGCGCGGGCGCAAGCGGCATAGCGTGGCCGCGATGTCAGGGCTATTCCTGGCTGTCAGCTGACGCTCCCGCGCCGAACTCACTCGTAAACACCACGCAACCGATTGACGTAAAATGCGAACAATCGAGTTTTCAGCAGGTGAATCACGGGATCAAAACGTCCCTGCGGGAACCGTTCCAAAATTAACTTTGCTGGTTTTGGTTCGGACTTCGGAGGCGGGGTTCTATTTCGACACGTTACCTCAGTACTCGTTGTCTATTTCAGTCGCGAATCTATTTCGCTACTTCGGGTCTATTCATGCATTGAACTTTGGGAGTAGTAAACATGTTTAATTTTGTAATTAGTGACTTCGCAACGAAAATACTTTTTATTACAGAAAACGTGTCTATTATATGGTCGACTACCTGCCGGGAAAAGAAAGATTTCTTACTTATAATTAGCGACTATATGTCTACATGCAGTAGAAACGTAAAGCGTTTCGTGTTCTGACTAGATAAATCGTGAATGCAGTGCGAGGTGAAGTGTCACGGCGTGTCACAGTGAGTGCCCTCGTGTAATTTGTACAAACACACTTGTTCACACTTGTTATGAGTCGCTAGCTTCCCACGGTCGGCGTCGCCGGCGCCGACCCACCGAAGTATCAGTGGGTGAGGCTACTAATATCGTCTGTGCAACCAACTATTTTGCTTACGTTACTAGATACCTATTCGTACAGTAGGTCAAAGCGTTCAGTTCCACCTTATGCGATGGTTATGTATAAAAATGTAGATTTATAAATGGTTTTAAAAACGAGCATGGCTAGCCTGATCTTATAACTTAGTTCTCACTTTAGAATATTCAAGTTTACGTAATTACGCATTATTGTCTATAAATATGTACGTATTAGGTGTATCTACGTTGGTTCAAAAACGAATTTTTGATCTGAAATATAAATACAAAAATAGGTTTTGCAATTTTTTTATGTGCACGTACACTGGGCCTGATTTGATGCGGCAGTAAACATCTCTGAATTGCTGAAACACTCACGTTATGAGTCGTAAGAAAGCGTCGCCTCGGTCACACTGTTGGCACTTACCGCCAATGGACAGGCTAATAATACAAGTGTTGCAAATGCAACTCTGGGTGACGATGTCACCGCAATCCGTAAATATCCCTGCTCTATCTATCATTAGTACTCACCGTGACTCACGGCAATTTGATGCATTGGATGGTGCTCAAATGGGGACGATACTATGGCCAGCCAAGAAATGCAAGGAACTGAGCTACCAAAGTGCGTCTCGAAGAGTCATTATCCTACCTATGTAAGTTAAATAGTCATTTTCGTCATAAATTAATAGATACGAGTGTGTCGATTGTCCAATTAGGTTAGAAGAACACAATACTTAGATATGATGTTTCCAAATTTGAATCCGAATGTTATGCAATATATTTCACTAGGTATTACAATAATTTAGTTCTAAATCTAACAAATATTTTAAGTACCTACCTACTTCCTGAAAAAAGTCTCACAAGAAAAGGGAAAGTTTCTGAGAAATAAGGATTCCATTATGTACTCTAAACTAGATTTCCTAGAACATGACCACCCAACTCTTATTGAATTAATACTGATATATGGACGACCTCCGTAGCCGAGAGGCAAGCGTGCCGGACTTTGGTGTCGCGCCATCTCAGAGGTTCCGGGTTCGATCCCCGGTCGGGTAAATATGGGAAACGAACTTTTCTGCATTGTCTCTGGTCTGGGTGTTGTGGTACCGTCGTTGTTTCTGATTTCTGTAACATAAGTGCTTTAGCTACTTACCACAAAATCAGAGCAATGTTGTCCGACATTTATTTATTTATGTGTGGGATTAATTGGAAGCTTTGGGGAGATATCTCATACTGACTGCGGGCTTCTGAATATGTCTGTAAACATAAACAATCCTAACTCGTGAGTATATAATCACATGGTACTAATGATGCAATAGAAAGAAAAGGCATAGGTTAAGATACGAGCGGCCACAACATGCTTTACATTTTGATACATTTTGGTACAGTGCATATACTATGATAACGGATAGGATACTAAATCAGTTGTCATCGCGATGTGGATTCCTCTATTGCTTACCATCAGGCTTGGAGGAGCCAGCCAGTTACTAATAAAAAAGGTTTAGTGGTAAAATATGTTAAAAACACATGTGTTATTGAAGGAAAATTCCATTCCAGAATAACATAGCTAGAGTCGTTGTTGACCGATAAGGCGCATTGGAACGTTCGGAAGCGACTATGAACCGGGCTGTGACGTGCGTTTGCGCGAAATAGCACGCGCTCATCCTGCAGCAATGCTGGGCACCTGGCATCCACTGGCATCCGAGTCTGACCAACTGTGAATAGTAGAATTGCTAGGTCTTCGGGACGTTTTAAAGTATAAACCAGAGCTGTTATATAGTTTTTTGCTGAGTATTCCTCATAACTATTAGGAAGTTTATTAAGTTACTCTGTTACAGCCAGATCTTATATATACAGATAAATAAGATTTTGCTTTGGATACACTTAAAAATCTCAATATTATAATAACATTATTCATGTACAAGTTAAATTTTTAAGTATCGATTTTTGTATTGTATGCTTAAGTTAAATGATAATTTTAAATTTTAAAACAAACCTTTTTTTTGATATATGAGTGCACAAACGATTATAAATTGTCTTAAATTGTACTTAAACTGTATTTGGCTTTTTAAGTGCTACGCGACATAAAGCTACATTCTCCACGAAGGAAATATAAAAATATCACGTTCTGATATGCAACTTTTTCTCAATTTAAATACGGACTTTCGCCTATGATCGGCGAACCTGGCAGTACCTACTATCCGCATCACGTCACTGCGTCACGCTGTCACAGTTATTATTACGCTGACGAGACACTCGAAAGCTTCATCAACCGGAGTCATCAGTCATCGCTGACGTAGGTACCGCCGTGAAAAGCGAATGTTTATCACTTTTCATTTATAACTTTGTGTAATCAGTGTTCCGACGTAATCTCTTTTACGTATGTGGCTGGTGGTATGTGCAAAATTAACGTAGCGCTATGATTCAACGTTTCGTTGTATGTATTTGTTGATCTATCGACAATTTTCCATTAGAGGCAGTGTCATAGTACAATGCATTTCTGATTGTGAGTAGGTACCTAATAAGTAGGTTACTTAAGAAATTGCTAATTGACATGAATGGACATTGGAAATGGTTATTAATCCTAATAGCTACTAAATATCTTCTGCTTATGTTTTCTTTGGTCGTTTTTATAATATTTGCTAAGATGATAAAAGCATCTAATTTCTGCAAACTGTACGTCAGTATTATCGGTTTATCGTGTTCATCCCATTACAAAGGGTTTCAGAGAGTTCTTGTACGTGACAATTAAAATACCTTTTGTCTCAAACAGACAATCATTTCATTAAAACAACGAGTGCCTGAAATATCGCAGAACGATACTAAAATTTTCCTGCATTCCGAGCACTCTGTTGTTTGAGGTGGGGGTTTGTAGAGGGAGGCAATGCTGGCGTCACTGCGCCCGCCCTGCTCCCCCCTGGGAATTATTCGAGTGACGCAGAAAGTTACTCTCTCACTTTTATTCCTTGATTCATGAGTTGGATCCGCTATCGGTTCTCACTAACAGAAGTACGTCATTCAACGTCAAAGTAATTAAGCATAGATTACAAATTATATGTAGTAGATTTATTCATTTGTAGTTTTATGATAATATCAGCTGCTGCCAGAGATTTCATTCAAAGCGTTTTTGGATAAAAAGTACCTACCAAATTTCCAATCATCAATTCCGTTTGTACATTCCGTCGGCTTTGCGTGAAAAATCCATAAATGTCACATCTACATCCACATATAGGTACTCAGACCAAGAACCACAATAACGTATATAAAAAGGTGGCGAATTTACCAATGGGCTGATGCTTAGAGCTACAGATTTGAGCGCAGTTTTCTCTAAATGGGAACCTGAGTACAGTTATCTCTAATTAAAAAAATGGGAACCTAAGAATATCAGGTCATTCACACCGGACAACTGCCTTTTGGTTGTAATTTTAATCTGTTATAAAACTTTGATAAACATACTACTGCCGGCAAAATGTAAGTACGAAAACAAATAATTTTCATTAGTTACGGCAACTAAACAAAAGGTGTTTTTTTATTTTATTTACCGAGGGCCAACAAAATGTTACAACATATATTATTTATTATTATTTAAAGGTATAAAAATAAAAATTACCGTATTCGCTACATTCATTTTTTAATGTCTTGCTTGTAAACAGTTTGAAGAAATTATGAATGTCAAACACTTCAAAGAAAGGAGTAAAATAAGTAAGCGATTAATTCAGAGCACATTTATTCAGTTGTTGATTAATTCATCTCAGAAATGTAATGTTACTAAGCTAAACTGTACGGAAAGCCTTGCAGTGATCACCACACGGTAGATGAGTAATTAGGTCAGGGTGTCCAGACAAGTGCCATTTTTAAGCGATTCGATAGAGGATTGCTGTCTTGTTCATAAAAACGGACCTACTTGCATAAATCATTTCATTCTTCGAGATCCTTCCTAACTTTATTAAAATTCATCGGAAGCTGATCCTTAAAAAAAGGCAGATAAGTTTAAGCCAATCCTTAATTGTCATAATAACATCTACTTTCCTATTTCAACACTGGTAGCTTTTACTTCAATTTGAGTTTATAATTTGTCAAAATTTTGCTGATAACAGAAATAGATTTGTTTTCTTTACCAGAAGGTATCTTCTTGCTATTTATGAGTTAATTGTGTTTTGACTAAAACCTGTTTCGACTTCAGCTGTAGGTAAACAACTCTCAAAATATTTAAGGTTTGATTGTATAATTTTCCCTTGTAATCAAACTATCATACTAGGAGTGAGTGTACGAATTTTGGGAACGTTATCATTGACGTCATTCGATTGTAGTAGCTTTGTAAAAATATGTTAAATACATAAACGTAATATAGCTGACGTCAGAGAGGTTTTAAGGAATTACGTATGTACTTTTAAGTGGGCACTTATATTGATCTCGATAAGATGGAGGGTGATAGAGTCAATTGCGTACGTCAACGAAAGATATCAAGTAATGACGTCATTGTGGAAGTGACAAAAATTAGTTTGTCAAGGAGTATGGAGGCGTGCGTCAACGGCCACCTGTTGAGTGGTTGACACTGCCCTTGTGTGGTAACCTCAGCCGGGGCCGCTGCAGATCGATAGCAATGACGTACGGCCTCATTCATAAAAGGGGTGGTGGAGGCTACCCCTCCCGAACGCGCCCCCCGGCCTCATTCCACGCGCCAATTCCGTGAACTGGCGGTAATTCATGAATGGAGCGCACACATTAACACACTCCGCATATTGTGTAATGCATGTGTGCAGGCCATAATAGTTAATGGAAAAAACTTATTTTCGAGAATTATTCTTTTTAAATTGTTTCTATCAAAATATAAGGTAATGACTTGAGGTGTTTTATGGAATTAAAATCGTGACCCCGGTTCTCAATTGGCTCTCTGGGCAATGGCATTGAATAAGTCGACTTGAACCAGTTAAAAAAGAGATAGGTAGTCTTTTTTTTCAAAACAACTTCTACAGTTTAAATACTTATGATTGTGGACGGTGACTCAGAACAGTTTTAGTTGTTATCGACTCGAGTAACCAATTAAGGGCAATAAGTCCAACGTACATCCACTAATCTTCATTGTGGCCTTGTTATACCTACATATTGGGTAATGGACGGGATCAGCTTTTACCTGTTTTGACGCCAGTTTCTTGACCGAGATCTAAACACATATTGAACACTGAAACATTATTTTGTGCCGTTTTAACATAGGTAATTATGACAACTCCTGACACTGTTACATGTAGGTATAAGACACCCTTAAAATATAGGTACCTATTTATTGGCATAATTTGTATTTTAAATGTATCTAATCTCCAGTATTTTATAAATTGTAACGTAATGTTAGAATAATATATTTAAAAAATAACAAGCTTCTAAACTTTAACTGGATTGGTAAAATTCCAAAGCCCTCTCAAATCCAATTATTTAACCACGTACCGTAATTAGCCAGGATTTCCAAGTATTGCGATAAGCGACGCTCGCTATACAATCTTGACGAAAAAGATTTTGTAAGTTTTTAAAATATCTTCACCTTACAGAAGATCGCAGCCAAATAACAATCACTTCTGTATTGTTGTGTTCCTGCGTGTGAGTAAGGTTTCCAGAGCTCCTGGGGGGTGCTACATTAATAGCATGGGTCAAGCCTTCAAGGTAAGTGCGACAAGTCCAGTAACAGATATATTATGCTGTACTTGTCACCCTTAAACTAGGACCTCATTACCACTTAACATCAGGTGGGATGAGGTCAATCTTGGAGTGCAATATAAAAAACAAACATCCATGACATCTATGGAAAAATTTTCTTATTTTGAAATCGCTAGGTAGGTATTTTAATTAACATGATTGTAGGTCTTCAGTAGGCTTTTCAAAGTGCGTTGCAATGTTTTGACAGCGCATCGGTTTGCGGCATGCAAACTGAGGCATTGTACGGGATGCGGTCGCCCTGCTCTCTGCGTGGGCGCGCGACGCGATTTGACACGCGCCTGCGACACTTGCATTCGCGATCTTTTGAACGCACATGCAGTTACCAGGAGACTATTGCTCTGTTACTTTTTTTTAACTTTTAATGAGTGTAATGAAATTATTTAATACACAGACCTTTTTATAGAAAATTGTATAGATATAAATAAAGAATTTGGCGTATACGTAATTTGGAATGTTTTTAAATTATTTTTACATTGATCGACATCGCTTTGTCCGTCTTTCTCTGTAGATATTTGTACGTATCTCAAAAGAAAATTTTCCTAGTTCCAAATAGCAAAATCTTATCATTCAATGGTGTTTAAATACGTACGTACATGAATAACAGGGAATTGTACCGCTCTGGAGAAATCAGGGATTCCGAAGTTACATGCAACACAATATTTAGTTTGCGATATGTATCTAACACACTTACATAATATTAAATGCTGTTACTTCATTCGTTTTAATAACACCAACCTAATCTAACCTAATTGCGTAGAAATATATAAAAATAATTAGTGTTGCATTCACCTCATAAAAACTAACGTAAATTAATTATGGGGAGAGCAAAAACTAACAGCTAGGATGTATATAATTTCTAAAATTCATTAAATATTTCACATTAATGTTGAAATCATGAACATCACAGTCTTTATGAACCCATCGTTAACACATCATTAAAGCATATCATTTTCGAATGAATATATGAAGTGCGTGAATACTAATTTAAACACTCGCTGGAGCGTTTTTTAAGTCGCCGACGCGAAGCCGCGGCTAGTTTATCATTATAAAAACCAGCCAAGTGCGTGTCGTATTTAACTACGACGGTTCTATCACCTTTTCTTTTCCCTTTTTTCTTCTTCTTAAATAATTGTTTAAATCGAACAAAGACTTATTTCCTCACTATTAAACAATACACACATTACAAGGCTGTAATTCTGAGCTGCTAGCAGAGTTTTACATATCTAAATTTCCGTTAAGTATTTGGTTTTAATGTCCACATCATATACATTGTCCATAGGCATAAATACATTTGAACTTGACAACAAACTGATAATAAAAGAGTCGCATTTTAATATTTTTGAGGGATTGGACCCTAAAAAATATTAAAACGGGCGACTCAACACCTGTCAGTGTGCGTGACCAGCTGTAATGTAATCAACGGTGCGCACGCGTCGCTTATTTACGGCGGATTACGCGCGCAATCAGCCTGCGCTCCCAGAAAAATATTCCATACGTGTCGCCTGCCTGCCACTCAGGACAATGTATCATTATTCTTTTGATTATCTTATTTATATGGCTGCGGTAAATGCAATTCTCTTGTTTTTAATACGCACTTTTGTGCAGGAAATGAAACGATCTCTGTCAATAGTGAAAACGAAAACTTGAATGAACGTTAAAGAGGGATAGGACTCAATCATGTAGAATATATTCCCCATCAATATTTGCATCTTAGTGACTTTGTGATTTTTGTAAACATATTTGCCCTAACTACACGATAACTATTACTGTTAATGATGTGGTTCAAAAGAAGGGATAAAAGCACATTCATATGACTCAATCTCTGAATTGAGAACAGGGAACAAATATTCTTAAAAATGTAACAATTGTTATTTTCAAAGATTCATTTTTCACTAGTGAAACTGATTCTATATTGCATTCATGCAGGGCAAAAAACTATTATATAAAAACTATTGAATGTAATCAAGTGATTCAGACAAGTGTGAGCAAATTATTGATGATTTTTAGAAATAGCCGGGAAAATCTAATTAAATTTTAAAACCTTGACCCGTTAAATTATTCGATTGATATCGTTGGTGCAACCTAACCGAAACGTAGGGCAGTAAGTAGTTCGTATTAACTACTAAATAAAAATGGTGTCGCGTTTTGACCCGTTAAATTATTTTAAATGTTTAAAATCTAATTAGTCTTGCCTAATCTTAACCCAAGAGCATTGTGATGGATTCCTATAACGTTCATACAACAAAATAACGTTTGAAGTGTCGTTTCAGGGTTAGCAAGCGGCGCAGCAAGTGCAAGGTTACGGTTCCGCTCAGCTGTGCGGCGGGCGCACAGCCTCCTCCGTCCCTGGCATTGATTTCCGTCAAGAGCATCCGGCCGTAGCTCCAGGCAACGACTAACTGAGATCGATACGCCGTCCTTGAACCTGCGCCGTCGACCGCGCACGCGCCGCCAAATGTCGAACGTCATCCCGTGGCCATGGCCACGAACCTCGTGCCGGCCGGCCCTACCCACCCCAACGAGACGCATCCACCTGCCCCTCCCATTCATTCCGGCCACTCCTGCGGCGTTTTGACGCCACTCAACTCTGCCATTTCTTATCGATTCTGACCTTTAACCTGTTGAGTAGGCATGTACCGAATTCGGATGTTTCGCGAAAGTTCTGATTGTCTGTTTCGGGTGAACTTCTGACATTTGGATTCGAGTTATGAATGAATTTACTCTAAGAATGAGCTTTTGTAACAAATCCTATTCCTAATGTTCCTTTGTGAGTGTGCTGCAAAACTGCCCAACCCACTTACGTCTTTTGTGAAATTAGGGTAATATCCTTATCCAAGATTATAAGGTTTTCGCGGAAAACAAGGGAAGCGCTTGCCCTTTATTATCTCTTTACTCGTGTAGGTATATGTATGTAAAAGGGCATTACTTAATGAAGCAGATAACGTGTGGTTAACGGCATGTCTATCTGTTTTCATCTAAAGTACCCAGCTAATAATGTTCTAAAACACACTTGAGCAAGTCTTTCAATATCAATATACCTTTTCATTTCCTTATTTATTTTCTCCTAAATAGAAAGTAAACCGAGATTGAAATGTTCCTGCAAGTGTTCAGGAATTAGGACAGTAACATTTATTCGTAATTTTACATTGATTGATTTGAGCAAAATAATCACTATATTATAGAACGATGCGGAAAAAACCACAAGAAAAGTTAAATTTTTGAAGGGTGTTTGTTTGGAGCTTTGATTGTGTAATGTCATTGTCAAAGTCGAGATTATTTGAGTAGCCTTGCCGTGCAACATGTGGGCCGGTGGAGCACTGCCGGCCTGGCATTGAGCGGAGCGACCACGCAGGGCCTGTATGAATGAGCCTGCCGTGGGCGGCGGCGTGGCCCATTCATTCATTAACTCGGAGGCCATTCCTCGTGAATTATACCATAACAAAAACTGTCAATAATATTACGCAGTCAGTAAACACTGTTCTCCGTAACAAACGGCTAAATGTACATCCAATTACGTAACGAGTAATGTGAATGTGTTAATTGCAGGCAGTGTTGCATTGTTAGCTTAAACATTTCCATTCAAAGAATTAGTAGATATAAAACATGAATGTCGCTGCTATATTTTTCATATATCTGCTATTTTTATTGTTACGTTTCGAAGGTATAAAAAAATATTTACAATTTTGGTCAGGTTCAAAGGGTAAGGTTAGTTAATTTTATTTAAAAAAATAAAAAACACAAACGTTATATAGAAGTATCAAAATATTAAGAACATGTAAATTTTTGAAAATTTACAAGTTTTGATAATTGTAAACCTAGGTACCTACTTATTCCTCACAAATAATGACGTATTTATAGTAGATTGAACTCTGAAGTGTTGCTATCTACTCGTTATGTACAGAATTGGATTACTACTTTTTCAGAGTTTAAGTATGAAACTAACAACAAAAGTTTGTATATATAACATAATCCGTTAATTGCGTGGGGCAATATTGCGATATACTGGCGTCCTTATTTCTCAGGCCAACAATTTGGGTCACTGAGCAGTCCGCATTTTGAAACTTGGGTAAAGTGAACGTGGTATGCGTGGAAGAACGCATCAGAACGCCGCCCGCTGGCAAGGTTTAGTGCTAGTAAAAGGAGCAGCTTGGCGTAGGAGTCAAGGTAAGGCCTGCAGGTTCGACGGCTTAGAAGCATTGTCTCCACCAACACACCGCTTCATTGCCGCTGCCATCTGCTACGTGCGTTCTTGACTTAGATACTTGACTCATCTTGGTGTATTGTTGTACGGTTACCTAGTTATCCCTTCCCTTCTCCTAAAACTGAAACTGAACTTTAAACATTGGTGGTTTAGGAAATAGTACTCTTCTAAACTCCTTCAAGTTATTATTGAGTTACCTTTATACAAATTTAAGACATTTGTCAAACGATGTCTTTTGAAAAAAGGGTTACTACAAAGTAGAAGAGTATTTGAATGACAAGAACGTGTGGATCACTAGTCTGCTCGCCTGTACTTGCGTGTTTTATATCATTTTAACAATATAATATGACTCATTTTCTCAATCAATGTCAGTATTGGGCCACGATGACGCATGTAAGTCCTACAGTTAATTTAATTTATTTTACAAATACTTTTTGTTTTATTTTTATTTTTTTCAATAATTGATTTTAAATTTTTATTTTACAATTGACAAACTAACTGTGTGTCTTAGTGCAAAATTAGTAATAAGTTTAGTTTCTATTTGTAAAAAAAAACTACTGAGTTTCTTGCCGGTATCTTCTCCTTAGTTATAGGTTCCGAACCGGAGGTAGCTTCATTTGCTTTGTATAGAGACTATTCATAAGTATTACTAATGTAATCTATGTGAATAAAAAAGATTGACTTTGACTTTGATAATCGAACAATCTTATCTTTAAAATATCTGTTTAAATAATTATGACTTTTAATAATGTAGTTACTCAAAGAAAAAAAGATTCATTATTACCTACTACTTTGCTTTTTAAATATCATACATTTTAAGTTCGTAACTACTATACGTGGACTATTTTAATTGAAAATTAATGCAATCTTGCGAACAGTGACTATTATTTGGCAAACAATGAATTCGCTCCAACCCTAAATCATACATTATAGCTATAATAGAGGATTTTGTTTGCCGAATTAGCGTCTGCTGAATCGTTTGACGGGTCGCCCACATGCGTTTCCATATATGCAAAGTACAGTTTTGGCAAAGGTAAAAAAGCTTTTATCCAGTTAGAGTATATACCTACAATTTGCTCCTATTAACTGTTAAATATTAACAATAGCTAAAATTTGGGTCAATATCGCATAGGGACGTGTAAATTAGTAAGTAAATAGGCGTGAATTGCTCGTTGGAACCACTTTATAAGATTTTGGGACCTATCTGCATTTCGATGGTAGGTAATTAATACCTTAGGAAGGTACCTTAGATATGGTATTATTGTTTGTCAATCATACTAAAATGTTTCAATTTTCCGAGCTAAGAAAATTTAGAAAAATAAAAATCCTCATCTAAGTACGTAAACCATGATGTATATAGAAAGCATATTTCATAGAATTTATTAAAATTGCAAATGGAGTGCAAGACTATTAATAAAAGTACTTTTGTTAGCACGTCAGGTGCCGTGAGCTTGAAGAAGCTTGAATTGACAAATATAAATAAACGTCATTATGTCGATCAACCGAAAAGCTATTATGAAAGTAACCAAGATCTTGTCAAAATTTACTTACAGTAATTATTTTTTTTTTTTTTGATGTTTTTGGCTCTGCACTATCTGTGCTTTAGCCACGGACAAGGTTTATGATATACATTTTGCGACAAAGGTAAGGAAACGGTAACTTACATACGGATT
Source organism: Glyphodes pyloalis (assembly GCA_037074685.1). Lineage (NCBI taxonomy): Eukaryota > Metazoa > Arthropoda > Insecta > Lepidoptera > Crambidae > Glyphodes > Glyphodes pyloalis. Next base: position 5,945,460 of record JAYKKO010000011.1, read on the forward strand.
ATACGGAATTTTGGGAAAAGGATCAGGTAGGTAATTTATATTTTAATATTATTATATGAAATATACATACATAGAATTCTATAAATATTTATATCATTAGAATGTAATAGAGTACTAATACATGTAGGAAAAGGAATTTTTAGGGAAAGGAGATGAAACAAGAAATCAGAACGGTCATATAAGGAGCACGCAAAGAAAATATGGTTGAGGTCTCCCACGTCGATACCACATTCGCATAAGTCGCTGGTCACCATGTGCATTCTAGCCAGGTGGGCAGGAGTACATACGTGACCAAGCCTCATTCTAATTATAATGGAAGTTACAGATTTAGACAAATATATTTTAGCAAACCAGGGTTTTGATGGAATAGAGGGTTGAATGTATTTAAAAAATCTACCTTTAGTTTGGCTACTGGATTCCCACATCTCCTCCCAAGAATTTTTGAGATGAGATTTTGGGAGGGCCATTAAATCATGACAATAGTTAGTATATGGAAAAAGATCACCACTATCCACCGCATCGTTGGCCAGCCTATCAGCTTTTTCATTGCCATAAATATGGTTATGACTTGGGATCCAAGCAAAATTTATACATTGTTTTTTAAGCTCACATTCATAAAGTAATTTCCTACATTGAATAATAATAGGGTACATTGTATTATTCTTAAAAGGAAATTTTTCTAAAGATTGTAGGGCACTTTTTGAATCTGAGAAAATAATTGTTTTGTTTAATTTTATAAGGATAGCATATTCTATCGCTTTAAAAATACCGAAACACTCTCCAGTAAAAACAGACGTCTCAGGCGGTAATTTAACTTTTTGAACTATATTGTATTGGTGGTGGTATACTCCTACACCGACATGGCTAGTCAAATTATGTTTGGAGGCGTCGCTATATAAGTAATGCCAATCAACCCAATTTTTATTTATTATAAATTTAAAATGAAAATCAGCATTTTTGTCATCTTTGGGGATATCTAAATCATAATGAATAACAGGGGATAAAGTAAGTGATTCAAAACTTGTACAAAAAATAGGAAGGTATGTAGATCTATGAACAGGAGCTTTAATAGATATAAATTTTCGGTAACTAATAACTAAACAAGGGGGATCTTTGTGAGTCCAATAAGAAGTTGTTTCAATTAACTCTGATAAAATCTTTAATTTTTCATAAAGAGGGTGCTGAGAGAATTGGAATACACGGAATAAATATCTATCACAAAGATATTGACGTCGGAGTTTGAGGGGAGGATCAAGACATTCTACCTGCAGAGCATTTCGAGGGCTAGTTTTCATAGCACCAGTAATTATTCGAAGTGCTTTTGACTGGATCCCATCTAGTTTAGCCATACCAACAGCACTACATGGCTCTAGAAAAACTGTACCATAATCAAGAATGCTTCTAACAATGGCATTACATAAAAGTCTCAAGGACAATGGATGAGCCCCCCACCAGACCCCTGCGACACATCTTAATATATTTAAATGTCGTTCACATTTTGTAGTTACATAATTACAGTGAGGAACTCCTGTTAATTTAGAATCTAGTATGACACCCAAAAATTTTACCTCATTGTGGACTGGTATAAGATAATCTTCGTAGTAAATTGTTATTATAGGTGGAATGCGCATTCTAGAAAATAGAACTAAAGAACTTTTAGGAACTGATATACTAAGACCATTATTATCCATCCAATTTTTTAAATTAAAAAGTGACGATGATAGGAGATTACTTAAAGCTTCTATTGACTTACCCGTAATATATAAAAGCAAGTCATCCGCATATTGAAGAATATGAAGATAATTATCTTTACAAATAGAAACTTCTAAATCATATGAGTAAATGTTATACAGTAATGGGCTTAATACTGATCCCTGCGGTAAACCACTCCAAACGAATCTCGATTTTGTATTAAATTCTCCCTGAATTACGCTTATTGAACGCTCTGATAAAATATTTAAAATGAATTTGATAAGCATTACTGGAACATTTAATTTAATAAGTTTAGTTTTTAATGTAGATAATAAAACATTATCATAGGCACCCTTGATATCAAGAAAAGCTGCAAGGAGTGATTCATTTCGTGAAAAAGCTAATCGTATGTCAGTCATTAGAATTTATATATACAGAGAAATAATATACAGAGAAATAAATTATCTAGAAACTTTTCAACTATTGAATCATTTATAAAGGGTGCCTTATTATCTTTATAAATAGATCTGAATCTTCTTATATTAGTCCATACAGTAGAAGGGGAAACATCAGGAGAAATAGAGGAACAAAAGCGTTTCCATCCTTCCCATTTTTTTTGTTTTAGAAATTTCTTAACCGTTTTACTGAGATCTGATAGAAAATTAAAGTTCTCAATGGTGGAATGAGCAGCATATGCTCTTTCAGCATGTTTTCGGCTTTTAATCGCATCGGTACATTCGCTATCCCACCATGGAGGTGGAGGGATTCCTCTACGTCTCGACAGTTTTTGTGGAAAAACCTGATCCGCAGAAACTATTAATAAACGAGCTAACGCTTCAGCACATTCTGGTAGGTTACTATTTTGAATAGATGGCAAGGATGAAATCTTCTCTTCAACCTCTTTTTGAAACTTAGGCCAGTCTGCTGTGGTAAGTTTATACTTTAAGCGGGGGCTTCTTATGGGAGGAAGTTTACCTATTACATTTGGAAAAGTGATAATAATAGGGTAATGATCACTTCCATATGATGAGGTTAAAGTAGACCAAGTTAGACCAGATGCCATACTAGGAGAACAGATAGAAAGGTCGGGTGCACTTATTCCTTCGTGAGGCTGACAGCGACGTGTTGGTAATCCTATATTTAATAAGCACAAATTTGCTTCGTCCAGTATGTCTAGAATTCGGACCCCATAGTGGTTTGAATTTGTACTACCCCAAGACCTATGTTGGGCGTTAAAGTCTCCCATTACTAAAATTAGTTTAGGTAGATCAAGTAAAATATTTTTGATCTCATCGTAAATAATTGACGAAGGGTGAGGTATGTATAATGAAACAAAAATAATATTATTGATACTAACAGCTATAATGGAGTATTCACTATTATGTGGTGGAATAGGTACATGTGTAAATGGAAGAGTATGTTTAATAAGGAGTACTACTCCACCATAGCCGTCAGTTCTATCTTCTCTAACTAAAGCAAAACCAGGGATCTTAAAGATTGATTTTGGTTGTAGCCAGGTCTCTTGAAGAGAAATGGCAAAGGGACTATATTTATTAATAATATGTATAAGATCACTCTTTTTACTGCTAACACTGCGGCAGTTCCACTGTATTACTTTGTCCATTATTATTGTTATTATTATTCATTACATTCATCAAAACATTGGCAGCGTTGGACGGTAGAGGATTTTCATGAAATTTTGTGAGACTATGAATTAAAGTTATTATTAAATATTTTACGGAAAGATTTGAAAGATCAGAGTCTCTATTAGGTAAGCCACATCCATCCTTAGGTGGAGGAATATTAAAATCTTTAATTAAAACATTGTGCGTTAATTGGTCATATCCTTGAACTTGTTTTCTGGGTACTTTTGGTTTTGCAAAAACTGTTTTTTTGTATGACAAATATTTTTTTTCAGGAGAGGCATCATTACTGCGGACACTTAAATTATTACTAGGAATGGCAGTTACATCTGCATATGTTTTAGATAGAGGTGGATGGAGCTTTTGAGCCTCCCCATAAGTCACACCATTTTTAGCCATAGTTTCTTTGATTCCTCGCTGTCTTAAAAATTCTGGACATTTTCTATCAGTAGCAAAATGGGGACCAGAACATAAATAGCAGTTAATACAATCTTCATTGGTGTTACATTTTTCCCCTGTATGTTCTTGCCCACACTTGTAACATCTTGGGGTTGAACGGCATTGGGCTTTAATGTGGCCATACCGGCAACAATTAAAACATTGAACAGTAGGAAAAATGTACAAACTGACAGGTAGTGAGTTATAACAAAGAAATACTCGTTGAGGCAAAATCTGGCCATCAAAAGTAAGAACTACAGTTTCAGTAGGCACAAATTCAGATTTACCTTGAACTAAAATTTTCCTATTAAAACGTCTAACCTTCAGAATATTCCCAACTCCTTCAGAGACAGTTACGTTGTCCCTGATTTCTTCATCGGTCCAGTCCACGGGGACCCCACGGACAACACCCATGCGTGTTACATTGGATACAGGGATAAAAGCTTTGTATCTATTTAAATTTAAAGTTTTACTGCTAATAAATCTATTAGCATCTTCATAATTAGAAAAAGATATTGTTAGTCGGTTTCGTCCAATTTTCTTCAAGCTCCCATTGATTATATTTTTGAATGAGTTTTTTTTTTAAGAAGTGACCAAAAGCGATTGGGTGGATGGTGGTGTTGATAGAAGATTCTGCCTGTTCTTTTTGAATATGCACTATATATGGAGCAGCATCAGAATGTTTATAAGCTGTCCTACCCACAGATACTGGTTGGTGAACATTTTTATCTGTATTCAAAGACAAAGGAGACGCAACCATTTTGTCACTAGAAGGAATCTCATCATTATCAATTAAAGGTTGTAAAATATGACGATGTTCAGAATCACTATTCGTTTTGCAATTACAATCCGTGTCATCACCTACAGTCCCTGCCGAAGATTTATTCCTACGTTTTCGCTTGTTACAATGTTTGCACACTGAGCGATTTGTTGTTCGTTTACGTTTAGAAATTTTCATTTTACTGGTTTCTGATCCATCTGTGTCCAGCATAGATCCCTCTGACCCCGAACAAATTGTAATATAATGTGACGCCTGGGGGACTGTGCCCCCAGGGTCCTCTGGTTCGTTCATCAACAAACTATTTACAAATGGTAAACTTACCCAATGAGTGAAGAAATATAACCCACTAATATAAAATAAATACGATTAGAGTTAAATATTTACACAAAATAACTTATCTGATCCTTTTCAATTACATAAATTTAACAAATTTTTCACAAGCACAAGAAAAACAACCCGAACACCACGACGTTTCCCGCGCTTTTTCCAGTAATTATTTATAATTGACCTGTTGTCAATATAGTTTCTAGTGATGTCCGATGTAATTGAAGTGACTAAAATGGAACGCCACAGTTTGGCCCTTGTCATAATGCTGACCGTTCTTGACCCAAGACCGTAATGATTATTTTATTAGCCTATTTGTAGACGAAACAAAACAAAAGAGTTTTCTGAATGAATAAGTAATTGATGGCCATAATTATAAAGTGGATTGGATTCTACTAATTACCTACATGGCGGCGGTCGTGTTTTTCAACTATGATTAGTTGTGGACAACTGATCGTGATGGTTTATCGTGGTATGGTTATTTTTTACATCCTGGAGTAAACATGTTGTTGACTTCCATTCACTAACTGTTCGTAACAAATTTAAAAAACTCACTTCTCGCCTTCAATCATTCAATTATGGGATGGGTCGGTACATACAACACTACCCAGGCCCAGTTGGGATTGGAGGGATGTGTAGATTATTATCAGATGTTTAAGCTGACAAATTGTGACGAGGCTTAGCGACTAATTATCAACCCAGACCAACAGTTTAATTTAAATCTTCTATGAATCTTTTAAATTTTGATACACCTTTCACTTTTTCCAAAACAGGATAAAATGAAAACATTCTGCATACATACTGAATCTAGGTTAGGCATTAGGTACTCGATTTAGCAAACCTATTTGCCGATCCCGTGTTGCATTAAAGGATGGCGGTCATTGACCGGAGGTCAGAGGCCTGCGTCTAACAAGTCAACCAGACAAATAGGCTGGGCATTAGCCTAAAAATTTACGCATACATCAGTTTTGGTGGGTTAATAGCCCAACTTCCCTCGTTTCAAAGATGCTTTGCATTATGATGCCATTATAAACATGTTTTTTTCTCTGTAAACTACATGGAAAATCATAGAACATTATTTATGCACTAGTTACACTCTTGAAAGATAATTTCATACCATTCTAAAGAAATAAGGATTTTAGTTGAAATGCGACGATGGTGTGAGTGGTTTTATTAATGGATCCTGATCTCGTTGTCTTAGCTGCGATTGTCGGAAAGTATGTTAAGGTATTTGTGAAGATATATATCGTGGTCATGTGATTACCAACCCACATTTGGCTAGCGTGGTGTTTAAGTCAGTATTGACCCATACCATTCTTATAATAATTACTGACTTCATTTCAATGATGGACTAGGGTTTTGCTTTGCAGTGAAACAATTATGCTGTTCATTTATAACACTTTACGGTAGGTAAATTGGTACTTTTTTCGGCTTACATCGAGAACACAAGACATATTGGACATTGTGTTTGTCTGATTTAGTGATATAGTATAACTATTTAAATATTAACATACATTATTTTATTTTATACGAGCCCTTACCTACTCACTGTAAAAGAAACGCTGCACGTATGTTTGAACAGGAACAGATTTCCAGAGCCAGTGCCGCAGGTTTACGCTGTTTGAAGTCAAATGTAAATTTACTCCTCCCCCCTATCTTAATTTGACCTTTGATTTACTTTCGCTCATCCTAGACGATGATCGATGCTGCCCTTTCATGTGGCCCCCGGCTTCCCCCTGCGCTACGCCACTGTCCAGAACCGAATACCTACTAGGTTTAACTTTCTTTGCAGTATGAATGAAACGCTACTGCCACAACGTTCACATTTTACAGAACAATGACTCGGAGCTTAGTATTAAGGCGTATCTGTTCTCTAATTCAACCAAATTATCTAACAAGGATTTTGAAGCTTCCTTCATAATTGTCATTAAAAAAACTGGCAAAGTACCACTAACAAATGCTACTAGTATTTAAGGCAAAAGCTCTGTCTGCTTTAATTACAGTCTATTTGTTGAATGGCGAACATAATTTTTAGTGAGGAAAATCATGATCAAGAAGTATTGAAAGCATTATAAGGCCTGGTTGGCTGGATGGTTGGTGATAAGGCCTGCCCCTATTCACAAATTCTGATTAGCAAAACAATGTTTTTTGAATTCTTTTTCTTAACCTCTACTATAAAACATTGACCCAGAATACTTTCTGTATCAGGAACTTTTCTAACGTTTGAAAATAATGGGTTTCCTTTATTTTGTGCGAATCGTTGCAATGTCTAACATTGTTCAATGTATTCGCGGGAGTATGTAGCAGCGCTGTCTTGCGCAGACGCCGGCTCAGACGCGGCCGCGCCCGCGCCGCTAATTAGATAAACGAGCGGTGTGGCGCGGGGTCCCGACCGCAATTACCGCTGCCTGCGCCCGTAAATAATCAACGATGTAGGACGCCACTGCGCTGCTGCGGGTAGGCTCTCCAGTCGTCGCGAACGGATTTCTGGGATTTTTTCATTAAGAATGTAAAAGGACGCAAAATCATCGTGCTGTAAAAAAACAACGAGGTAGGACGCCACTACGCTGCGAAAGCCAGTTTCGCCAGTCGTTACGTATTTTTATACCTAGTACTTATTTCTGTTTGGAAATTTTAATGTAGTTTATTTAACGTTGCACCCAACCTAAACGTCGGGCAGTAAGTGGCTCTCAATTAACTCCCAAAATGTTATCGCGTTACGTTACCTGTAAATTTTTTTTTACCTATATGTTTAAAATATTACATTTTATACATAGGACATTAGTATAACTTTAGTAAGCCTAACCAAGTCTCGAAATGTAGGTATTACCTTTTTTTGGGACTTTAGCAGCTAAATCTCCTTTATCCGTTAAAACTTTAAAGATTTAGCTTTTTAAACCTCAAGAAAAAAGAAGGCGTGAACGATTAGATATATTTAATGCCAATAGTATGGGACGTAAGTATCGATGACGCCATCGCACTACTACAGTTAAGTTGACCAATCATTGTTCAATATTTCCAAGGGATAATGTGATGATAAAAATGAAATATCCTGTGGTAGGATGTTACAGACAAGATGTAACAATAAACGTGTGTTATATACTGTTTTCGGAAAGTGAGTGACCTATATCTAAAGGTATAGAAACAGGACGTCCCGACTCTTACGGGAAGTTGGCAAGCCTGGCGCCAGGGCTCGCTGACTCACTGTCTTGCACACTGTATCCCGAACCAAGCACAACACTAGCACTAAAAAAAATACATGTCTTTACTCATTGCGGTAAACACGTGACAAATTGACCGCAATATTGACTCAATTCAAACAACATTAACTTTTATTTATTATTTTGATGTTAATTCATTTAAATAATTATGATGTCATGAAAACAGTTCTGCAAAATCAACCTAGTTTGATTGAGAATTCTTTAGTGTTTTGCAATGACCTTTCAGTATATCCTTGACCGTGTTAGGATTTTAATTGAATCAATAAATTTTAGTTGACAAATAAATACTTAGGTAGTACCAGTGGTGTAGCAGCGCAATTAAATAATCAAAATTACCAAAACTAAAATGTAAAATGTACATGTAATAAAACCTGTATAGAACAGACTGTAAATATTAATTATTATTTTAGTTTATTGCATAATGTTTGAACTAGCGACCCGCCCTGACTTCCCACAGGAGCTACTTTACTAATATACGACAAGTGTATGGCCGATCCATGTCTATACAGTTGAATGTACAATGAGCTAAGCTCTTAAATAAAATAATCACTGTATTATTGTTATCTACCGTTTGTTTTATGCAACATTGTTGAGTACGCGAATATATTTACGCTAAAGAATCATTAGCAGCTATCCGGAAGTCTGCAAAAGCATTTTACGGTTTGTTTAATGAGTTTCGGGACTGATGGTACGTCATCTCGGACGTGTAAACAAGAGGACTGCTCTAGTGTCCATATAATCTGACTGCGAGAAGGTTACACTGTCTCGGATGGACATTTCAAGGGTACTGGGGTTTTTAAATGTGTCCAGTGTTGAATGTTTTGAGTAATTTGTCGGGCACCGCTCGGCCAGCGGTCACGGCCTCTTATCCATCAATTAGAGTATCCGCATTTTTCTAATGCGCTGTTTATTACATTAGTCTTCCTTGGCTTGATGAGTCAAACGAGGGCACGCGACCGACGACGCCAATTACGCACTAAGTTCGTTATTTCAATTTGGGATGGTTTTGTATCTTAGTGTCTGATTTGGTTGAATGATGTTTCGTATGATTAGTTTCTTGCTCAGATAGTTATCTAAACAATAATGTGTTCCACGTTTATGGGGTTGGTTTAATAAGACTGAATAATTTTAGAACTTCTTAATGGACAAGTTAGAAAATCATTAGAAATTCAGACAAAAGAAAAAGATCTGTGTCACTGATATTCGTATGTGGCAATTATCATTACTCGACGTCCCATTTTTGAGGGATTACAATCCACTATTTTTAGTAAAATTAAGTTTTCAGGTAAATTTAATAGGGATCTGAAAAAATATTATCACTCATCACTGTGTACCTACTACTACTGTCATTTCAGACTTTAGTCTATCACGCTTTCGATGTCTCAAAATACACGCTCGAAACGAATTCTGGAAATAATAAATAACAAAAATTTCTGAACAGCGGCGCAATTCAGTTGTTTACAAGCTCAAAATATATCTTACAAATTAGTTATATTAGTGTGTTGTTCTCGGCGGCTGTAAAACGATATCATGTAAGTCCTCAGTTGCTGCCGCGGCAACTATTACTGAGCGTTCGCACTACTAGCATCGTCGCACGAGTCGGCTGCGTGCAACAGTTTTAGTTTAGAAAAATAGGGCGATTGCACAAAACTTGAACACACCAAACATTGGCTTCCATCCAGTTCCACAACACCGATACTATTAAATTGTCGTCTTCTCGTAAATTCAAAAAAATGGCCAGAAATAAATTTCTGGCGTTCAGTTTGCACTTTGTTTCACGCTTTAGTGCGATGCGCTATCGCGAATTTTGCACGCAGCTTCTTCGTACGCATGTGCGTGATCAGATTAATTAAATTTAGAGTCAGCGTTTACCACTTTGCTCTGGATTATATTTTGTTGTGAAGTATCTGACAAATTATCCTATTAGGATGTGTTTCACATACACAATATTTCAAGTGTCATTTGATTAATTTATGTAATGAAGAGGACTGTGATAATTTTGAAACAGCGCTCGTATAATATAAGCGTGAAAACTGATCAATTTAATATTTAAAATACGGGTTTAATAATATGTTTGCTATAACGACTGTTGTCGAAGGCAGTTATATTTTTACAGTAGTTTCGAGTTCCATAGTAGGCACCATTGAAAAGTCTCACAACACGAGTAAAAAAAATTAAAAGTTGCGCTCATGAGTTTAACTCCAAGTTATATATAAATCATTAGTAGTTTGCATCTCATTAAGGTAGGTTACTCTTAATATAGTTAATTTTTCCTTTACCCAGAGATTTAAGAATTAATACATTTTATTACAAAAATGCAACGAACAAAACCAATGTTAGTGTCCTCAAATATTCAAATTCAAATTCAAATTCAAATTCAATATTTGTTTATTCAAGTAGGTTACATATAATAACACTTTCGAATCGTCATTGTATATAATGCAAAGTGATTCTACTTCCGGTTCGGAACCTATATCTACCGAGAAGACACCGGTAAGAAACTCAGCAGATCAGTTACAGTGCCAGTATCTAACTTATAGCTATGTGTAGAACACTTTGGACCAAGTCATATAGTTTTATTTTGATGAGTGAACAAAGCATTAAGTTATTTTAATAGGTAAACTGGAGCAGACCAGTCCCCAAAGGTGGCACCTGTTCACAAGCATGACGTATGTGCCAGCCATCGCTTCACTCAACCATATTGAAGGGAATGTAACGACCCGCCACATAGCGCCACCACCCCAGTGACGTTTTAGTGAGCATGACTACTACAGTCCCCCTAAGAACGCGACCAATTAACAAAAATTTAGATCATCAACCTAACTATAGGACCTGGAGCACGAAGCATGTACCTACCTTTTATCTTATTCAGATCAATACAAATAGCATTATCATTATATTATGTCCATCATAAAATAAACAAACAAAAAGAAAATTTAATGTCATTTCTTAAAGTAATAAAAAAAAAAATTAAATTAAAATATGTCATCTCAATACAAAATTATCTTATTCAGATAAATACAAATAGCATTGTCATTATTCATCATTGTCCATCGTATAAAATAATTTAATTATAACATTTTTTTTAAATAATAAAATAAAATGAAACTATAAAGATGTCAACACAATAAAAGTGAAAAAAAAAAGATGAAACAAGTAGGTACATGTGCAGGCATGTGAACAGTGGCATGTATCAGGCCGGAAATCTTTTATCTATTATAAAATCATTAACCGTATAGTAGCCTTTTTTCATTAGTAGATTTTTTACATTTAACTTAAACTTGTGCATAGGTAATTTAACAATAGTTTGCGGTAACTTATTAAACATTTTAATGCTTAACCCAACGAATGAATTTCCTATTTTATGGAGTCTGCGATTTGGAACAGCAAGTTTATGTTTATTTCTGGTGTTAAAGCTATGTATATCTGATTTTTTAGAAATATTGTGCAGGTTTTTGTGAACATACAATAAACAGTCGAGAATATATTGCGATGCGACTGTTAAGATGTTGATCTCCTTAAATAGAATTCGTAGTGAGTCACGAGGTCCAAGTTTGTAAATAGCTCTAATAGCCCTCTTCTGTAGGACAAAAATAGTCTGAATATCGGCTGCAGACCCCCACAGGAGCAGACCGTATGACATTACACTGTGAAAATAGCTAAAATAAACTAATCTCGCTGTTTCCTCATCAGTAAGATCTCTTATTTTTCTAATTGCATATGCTGCTGAGCTCAGTCTTCCTGCAAGAGTAACAATGTGAGGAGACCATTGCAGCTTTGAGTCCAAAGTGATGCCAAGGAATACTGTTGAGTTGATAACCTCAATAGGCTCATCACTCATTTTTATCATTGTACTGACCTGTTTCACATTGGGCATTGAGAATTTTACACATTTAGTTTTCTTGGCATTAAGTAGTAGATTGTTTGTTCTAAACCATTGTGTTACTTCAGACAGAGCATAATTAATATTGTCAAAGTTTTGTTGTTGTCTATTAATTTTGAAAATTAATGATGTATCATCCGCAAATAAAACTGTATGACACAAGTGTTTTGTAAAAGATGGGAGATCATTTATATAAATTAAAAAGAGCAAAGGTCCTAGTATGGAGCCTTGAGGTACCCCCATGCATAAAGGAGCGCCGGGTGAATTTACTCCATTAACATTTACTTTCTGAATTCTATCTGATAGATATGACTGTATCAGATTTAATGAATTTTTCGAAACACCATAATGCCGTAGTTTCATTATCAACGTTTGATGATTAACGCAATCAAACGCTTTTGATAGATCACAGAAAACCCCAACCACATCCTGTTTGCTCTCCCACGCATCAAACACGTGCTTAATGAATGCTACTCCTGCATCAGTTGTGGATTTGCCTTTTGTAAATCCGTATTGATTTTTATGTAATAAATCATTTTGTGTAAAATGGGAAAGAAGCTGCTGGTATATAATTTTTTCAAAGATTTTACTAAACGCAGGTAGTATTGAAATTGGTCTGAAATTAGATGGGTTAGTTTTATCGCCTGATTTAAATAAAGGAATAATTTTACTGAACTTCATCAAGTTCGGAAAACTACCTTCATCGATGCATTTATTAAATATTATTACTAAGTGTGGGGCGGTACAGTTTATTATGTGTTTTAGTATATCTGTCGAGAGTCCCCACAAATCTTCGGTCTTTTTCATATTTAACTCTCTGAAAACCTTAATGACAGCCTGATAATTAGTATATTCAAAATTAAAAGCAGTTTTACACTCATCCACATGTGATTTAAGGAGGGATTCGGCAATGAATGGGTTTGAGGGTAAAGCACTTGTTGTTGTGATTGCTATATTTGAAAAGAATGTTTCAAATGCATTTGCCACATCAGTATCAGAGTTAAGAATAATGTCATCAACTTTAAGAGAAAGTTTGTGGTCTTTTGTTTTATTTTTACAAATCTCTTTATTAATTACTTGCCATGTAGCTTTGCTTTTATTTGTGGCTTTTACTATTTTTTCCTTTAAATAGTTAGACTTGGCAACAGCACATACCTTTTTAAATAGCTTGGAATAATTTCTAACATATTCAATCATTAAATGGTCATTTGAATGTGCTTTCATTTCGTATAGCTCAAAAAGTCTACGTCTACTTCTGAAAATGCCCCGTGTAGCCCAATCACTGAATTTTGTTTTAGAAGTGTTTACTGTAACGGTTTTTTTAGTAAAAATATCGTTGAATTCTTTTTCTACCACATTAAATAATTGTTCATACAAATGATCAACACTACTTTCAGAATCAAAGTTAGATTGAATAACTTTATCAGAAACTTTTATTTTAAATTTCGCTATACGTTTTGTGGTAATAGGTCTACAAACAACAAGTGACGGCTCTAATAAATTGTGGTGCTCGAATGTGGCTATCTGACCACTATGGTCGGAGTTAATAAAATTAATTATCGATTTTTCAATAACACTACAGTTGCTAAATATATTGTCGATACATGATGCTGTAGTGTGAGTAATACGTGTAGGTTCATTATAAAGATTAAATAAATTAAATGATTGGAAAAGATTCAGAAATCTACAAGAATTTTGGGATCCATCCAATATATTAATGTTAAAATCCCCACACACTATAACTTTTTTATTACAATTACTAATTTTCCTCAAGGCTTCTTCCATTTTAGACTCAAATAAAACATAATTACCAGATGGCGGCCTATAAACACATAATATAATGTACTGTTCAAGCTCTGCACATGCCAGTTCGATAGTACGTTCCAATGAGAGAGATACATATGTTAACGCAGAAATAAAGAGTCACAGGCTTAGCACGTGGTTATATGCGTTCAACTTGTCACGTAATCTAACAGGGCAGCAGGATATCTCGCACTCGGAGGAATTCCAGAGAGATTATCATCAGGCCAGTCACTCATACACTTAGACACTGGTGGACCTACATTATCACTTTTTTTGGTATGTTTATGATATGAATATATTGGCGTAATCGTTTTTGTTTATGTTTAGGGAACAGTTAGTTCGTCTTTAGCTTTTTTACTGCAACAATAGCTTTGCAAATAAGAAACTATCTTGTTTGACTGATATTGATTAAGCATTCATAAAAACTTTTTACAATATACTTTCTATTATAAAATATTAATCTTCCCGCACATTATTGTGAATTTGAAACTATTCAAGCAAAAACTGAATTGCAAAACACAGAGTCACCATCTTTTTCACAGTTAATAAAAAGACAATGGTTTCAATGCGAAACCAAGGAATTTTCCACGCAATTATTGCTTTAGCAAGTGGAACTCGAGTACTGAAGATGTACGCCATCTGTTGTAAAGCGAGTAAATTACGTGCTTCAGCGGCGGAAACTCAAATTGTTAAGCCAACGGGGTTGTTCGTAAATTCACCCTGCAGGCTCTGCTTGTTGAATGAGAAATGGTACAGATCTAGTGTTACGACACGGCTTAGAACTTATAAATTGACCTTCATCCATCTGTTTACCAGATGGAACCAACTTTAATTAAGCCGAATATTAGGTATATAGTCGAATACATACCGTGTGGCTTGCTATCAAAATGTGGTTATGGCGTTTTTCGTCTGTTTCTATTCCATGTTTACACCTTATATGATTATCTATATTTCCATATCATATCCTGAATGTTGTTAACAAGTCGATGGAGTTAGTGATGATCTTTACTTTTTATACTGCTTACTTTCTTGTACTTGTAGGTACTTTACTTTGAAGTAAGCGTAACTTTCCGGACGAATTATCACTTTGTATGAATTTATCCAACAAGAACTGCCAGATACATAAGTATTCGGTGGCACTGATACTGGAGTCATATGTATCCAATCAAATCGTTTTTATTATCATTTAGTGATTTTATAGTGTTAGTTTTTCTATAATCAAATTTATTTTTAAATGGACCGCATTTAAATGCTCAATAAGGAAGTGCTAAGCGACTCGAGACGTGGGCAACTTCCATTAGACTTGATTGTGCTTTGTAACTTGCAAACAACTACTAGGAATCCTTGAAAGCTATAGAACACTGGCGTTATTGTAGGTACAGAAATGATCCAACTGTTATAGAGTTATAGGACTTCTGATAAAAAACTGCGACAAGTACATTTAGCAGCCCTTTCGTGATAGTATCCTGACACTGCCTAAAGAATTCTGAAGGGACCAAAACTAGAAAACTTAAGATATATGGTATATACGTGAGATGTAGACTTATCATGATGAAGAACTACATACCTTGTGTTGATTAATACTGACCGCTTTCTCTCAACTTCTTGCCTTAATCTTATAACTTGTTTTCGTAAGAGTTTAGAATCGATAGTCCTGCTTGATGATGGTAACAGCTCCTAATGAATCCTCCCTTCCAATCCCACCAGACACATATCATCACCTTGATGCGAGTTAGCCCGGCTTTGGCCAGAATCTGTGAAGCCCAACATTCTATTGGCCTATTCGGACGTTCTTGTCGTACATTAGGTATTACTTTTTAGCACCAGTTACTACTACTTCCTAATAAAATTACGTGAGTATGAGTAGGTACACGGTTCATTAGGTTTCTTCAGTGAGCTCATGAAATACCTATTAGGTTGAGCTTTTTTATGTATCCAGTGTTTTTCAAATGCGCCAAACAAGACTTTCTTTATTAGATTTCCTCATCTAAATAGTAAGAAAAAAAATTAAAATCTCAATTTATCTACTACGAATTTGGAATTAGAAAAATAATTTCGAATGATAGCAAAAACAAAAAGTGCTTCAAAATGTTTCCTTTGAAAAATATTAGAAATCCTTTAATATATAAAAAATAATATTTTTTAGAAAAGATTTTCCAAAAAAATAAGTTTAGAATTTTCAATGTTTATAAAAATTTGCCTTTTGTGAATTTTCATTCAATTAAACTTACTTGACAGATCTAGAAAGGGTACCGATATGTCCTCGTTAATGCCCTACTGTCCCTATTTAGTGAATAAGCAAGACTATCTCATTTGATGTCAGGCATTACATTATGCGTGTTCTCGGCAGTGTGCTATGTGGTGGTTACGCGGGCAGATATAAATCTGCGGGTATGCGTTGAATGTATACCTGCTATTTAGCTTACAATCGCCCATTGCCAGTCATCGTGATGCAGCAAAAATGCCTTGACGTTGCAGACTTCCTGTCTAGCACTAACAACTTGAATATAATTAATAGGCAAAATAAAAATAAAGTAATTGCCGAAAATTAAACAAAACGTCTTCAGATTATGAAGGTATAGCTAACTTATAGGATTAACATATAAGATTTTATTTTATTTTAATGGTCTATGCGTCTTAGTTTAAAATATCAAATTCTGCTTCACCTGGAGCCAGCCAGGTATCTTTTTAACATAGCTCGAGTTTGCGATCTACATTTGGCAAGCGTGGTGATTAAGCTGATTAAGCCAGTACCCTTTACTGTAACAATGACTTGATTTCAATAATAGATACCTTTGCCCTGCAGTGAATCATTCATGAGCTGACATTACTACTACTATTTATTAAATACAGTCAAAAGCATGTCAGACTATATATGTATTTTGAATTTTGTACTGTACAACCCTCAAACTGCGGGCATAAGAACTAACATTAAAGGTGTTTTTTATCATATCATGACGTGTACAAATTGTACATGTTATAAGAATTCTTTTAATATTTAAATATCTATATGAATAAGAACCAAAATAATCGCATACATAATACTTCTACTTTTTACAGCATTATTAGAACTTTATAACCGTAGGTACTGAATGAAAAATGTTGAAAATGAATGGACTTTGGTGTATTTATTTGAACTGACATCAATCGTTCGCTTACGATATGACCATAGTTCTTACGATATCTAACAGTTGTTACCAAGAGTATCGTAATAACTACTTGGGTATGTAAAATACAAACGTACGGTTTTAAAAAAAATAATATAAAAAATGTTTCGTCGATGTTACTAAATTAAACTTAACTTTTGTAATGCTTCAGAATCTCGCGATATTAAAAGACTAAAGCTTTTTAAGGTTTTTAATATCTAAAGAAATGATATGAAGATTACGTGAGAAATAACTTACGATTTGTAGTTTCGTTAAATTATTCATCGAATCAATGAGATTGTGCTTGGCTAATTTGTACAATTATGTATAGGAATATGAATTAAAATGATACTTATTAAACCTCTGAAATTGTGTCTAGTTTAGACGTATTTTGTAATCATGTCTTAGTCACTTATATTCTAAATCTATTTGGGGGTGCTACATTAGTAGCATGGGTCAACCCTTCAAGGTGAGGGCGACAAGTCCAGTAACAGCTTTATTATGCTGTACTTGTCGCCCTTACCGTACCACTTAACATCAGGTCAATCTTAAAATGATATATAAAAAAATGCCGATTTAATCGGTATGTACTAACTCAGCGGCGTAATTAAGGTATGCGATACGATTTGACTTATGTCAAATAGGTAATTATTCAAAGGCTTGATAATTGTAGGTTTTATAGCCTACATAATTTTATCACGTATCCGGGTTCCATGTTAGGAAAATGTGCACAATATGGCGGCAGGCTTTGAGATAAAATGATAAACCATCTTCATCGTTTGACAATCACCATTTTATGCCGTCGTTTGTATGTCCTTAATGTAGTTCATACTTCCAGAAGCCGTCTTGTATGTAGTACCTACGATACGTGAATAAGATAAGGTTTTTATAAAAACTAGCATAGCAAAGAATTTCCTTTGTCCACAGTTTTCTGCATATTTATTTTTTATTATTTTGAGATCTATAATTTTATCCTGTTAATACATTTATAAAAAGGTGAAGGTTTTGTATGTATGGATGTATAGTTACTTTTTAAAGCTACTTCTGAAAGTACTTAAAAATAATAATAATCCCATTTGGTGCAGTTTACTGAAGTTATGCGCGTACATTTTGGAGATTAATTTAAATTTTTATAGAACATCATGAGCAACTGCTAGTCTTAAATATTCGGACATATTTGTTGACGTCGTATGTGTTCGGAATAGTATTTTTGCTGACATTAAACAGAGTTAGTTTTAATAAATATAACTTTCTCCGTGGTGAACTTTTCTATGAATTACGAGTAAATAATAGCTACTAGAAGACTAGAATTTTATTATATTATGCATGTACCTACCTAGTTAGTATATACCTTAATATTGTAGGTTTATTTTATGATAAATACAATGGTTATTTAAAGAGCGTAGACCGTAGCCAGTAAACATGTTGTTTTCCAAATCTATACATAATTGAAGCGGTATTTACTCTGCCCTCATTTGAAGAATAAAACAGCTTAAAAATCGTCTTGTTTTGTCGATCGAAACACTAATTACGGCTACTAAAACAATGTTTTATAGGCGCAGTCAATCCCTCGAATCGGAGTGGCCTGAGTCAGCTGTAATCAATACAGTGTAATTGCGGTGCATGTATCGGTGAGACAATGACGTCGGCGCGGGCGCAGATCCTATCGCGGCGGTTACACGCGTTTAAGTAATTGCGGGAACGGCATTGTTAACCGGCCGACGCAAATTGGGCATTAGCGATAATTTATTGGCTTCGAAGTAAACTCGCATTGTCGTGGCGACTATTTGAATATGTTGCGAGTGGGCTCGCCGGCGATGGACCCTAATGATAGCAATTGTTCTCCATCATTGGTCGCAGGTGTGCCGGTGCCGGCGGCCTCGCGGGAACTGCTGCCACCGCACAATCGCTCTTTAAAGGGTTATTGGTGCTTAACAAGTTATAGGGTAACCTGAAGCACATTTAATGTCGGTCGAAGGAAACTTGGCTGAAGTGATTTCGCATAATAATATAGCAGCAGCTTAAAGCTTTAACAGTGTTCACTCATGCAGAACATAGTGCTGTGCGCTATCAATGTCTTTTTTTTATATTAGTGTTCAAGATTGACCTCATCCCACCTGATGTTAATTGGTAATGAGGTCCTAGCTTAAGGGCGACAAGTACAGCATAGTGAATCTGTTACTGGACTTGTCGCCCTTACCTTGAAAGCTTGGCCCCTGGTACTAATGTAGCACCCCCCAAGAGCTCTGGAAACCTAACATGCAGGAACCAAACAACACAGAAGTGATTGTTATTTGGCTGCGGTCTTCTGTAAGGTATTAGTTAAAAAGTAGTATAAAAAATATGAATATATTTCATACCCCTAAAACTTCACTATATTATAATCTATAGTTCAAAGTAGTGTAGTTGTTGCTTGAGCTGGGAATTTCACGTTGTTAGAATACTGAATGCATTTGTATGAGTAACATTTGTGTTTGCCTGTTTTTGGAAACTAAGAGCGTATGGATCTTTGTGTAGGAAATGCATAGGAAGATACCTAATGAAACAGATTTTGGGGACGAAAAGTATGAGTCAGACGTGGGACGACGGGAATGTTCAGTAGCGGGTCGTATCGCGTCTGCTGTTTCCTGTTAATAGTCTCGAAGCTGGTAGGGATAATATTAGGGCAACATAATTAATCTTAGAATGAGAAACCAGAATGGAAAGTTGAGATGTTGATTAAATTTATTTTTCAATTAAACATCTATGAATACATAATAAATCAATTATGGGAAGTAGTTACAATTAATGTGTTGCTATTTTGTAAAAAATGCATGCGTTATAAAATTTTACACATATAACATATTTTTGTACGATATGTATCATCATATTTTTTGTAGATTCCCCGATTACTCAAAGATGCAGGAATTGATTGGAGGTACATTTTTTGTATACCTACTTTTATGTTGTTTACACGTTAGGATCTAGTCATGAAAACCTAGGACAGTACTTTAATTTTATAGGGTTGCACAATGTGCTTTAATATACTGTTTTAAACCTCTTTTTTTAGACTTCGTGAACTTTATTTACATGAGAAAGAAACGTATAGGTATGACGTAGGTGCATATTTAAGATTTGGACCGAATTCGTTCTACATACATTCAGCAATTAATGTTAAAATAATCAACTTCGTAAAATAACACGGTCACACTAAAATAGTGATAAAATAACAATATCTATATGTGTATTTCACGTGGGTAATGTAATTTCATCTCAATTTTGACCTCGAATTGCAAAAAAGTCTGTTAAATGAAAAATGTGTTTTTGAAATATTATGTAAAATTGGACCTAAAAACTCGAAGTTTCAAAAATCTCTATTGAGATTAATTTACGTTTGGACTGTTGAGTGAAATTCTCGTCTAATTTAAATTAACAAAATTGGTCTACAGCTCTCGAACTATGCAGACATTGTCAATTTACGTGTGGTGACGCGACCCGCGGGCCGCTTCAAAAGCACGTTCCTGCCCCAGTGGCAGCGGCGGCGCTTCAAACAACTTCCCGATGGCTATCGCGTATCTAGGAGCATCCTCGAGGTGTAATGACTTCATATGTGGGCAACTCAGACGGACCGACGCTCCCAAAGTGACGCTAAGAGCGTGGGACGCGACTTTTTGACATATCGCGACAGATTACAGCTGCTCCCATGCCGGATCTTGATGCAAACGAGATGCAGGGCGCCGGGACTTGGCGCTCTCTTTCATCTTCTTGGCGGCAATACGTGAATGAGATGGAATGGTATGTTACCTTTTGTAGTACATTCTCCTAGTAGTCGGTTGGTTCTTTAAAAAACGTTCAAAATTAATCAAATCAATAATATACAGACGATATGGGGTGCAACCTGTACTCAGCAGTAAACTTTTTCATATCAATTATTCAAATATTTGTTTTGTCAAGTAGGTCATATCGATCTTATTTCTGAACGGTCACAGAACACAAAGTGATTCTTCTACCGGTTTGGAACCCATTTCTACCTACGAGGGTGGGTCAACAAGTTCGCGGAATGGAAGTTTTGAAATAAAAAAATAAACTCATGATTATTTTTCTTTTTAACGTATTCTCTCTTATCTGTCATACAAAATTATTTCTCCTTGTCGTCGAAATAAGCAGAAATTGCGCTCTACATCTCTTCATCGCTGGAAAATTTCTTGCCTCGAAGGTTTTTTCTATATTTGGGAATAAATAATGGGCTGGGCTATATGAAGGATGTTCAAAATATTCAAAGCCTACTCTTAGGACCGCAGCCATCGCAACTTGCACCTTATGCACAGGTGTGTCGTCGTGAAGCACACATTTGGTAAATTTTCCTTGTCATCTCTCACAACCGCATCTCGCAGACACTCTAATAGCGAAGCGTAGTATTCTCCAGTTATAGAAATACCTTTTTTTGTAGTTGATGTAAAGGATTGCCTATGTATCCCAGAAATAAGTGGCCATGAGTTTTCCAGCCGACGGGGACACTTTGAAATTCTTTGGGAGCGGTGTGTCCTTTTTGTGTCACTGTATGGAGTCATGTTTTGACTCAGGTTCATAATGATGAACCCAACTTTCATCTCCAGTTACAATCTAGTCAAAAATTATGTCCTTGTTTTCATCACAGAGAGACAAAAACTCGCGACAATATCAAATCGACGCTTCTTTTGATGTGGTGGAATAACATGTCGATCATTTCTGCAAGTTGCCTCTTCTTAAAACGCGCTTTTTCCAATATGATTTTCTCGAGTTTTTCGACATTTTCTCCAGTGGTTGCTTCGACAGGCCGCCCCGGCCTCAGATGTTGTTCAATCGAATCCCGGTCTTCCTTGCGGAGGCTGTGCCACTTGTAAATCATGGTTTTACAAGAATTTTTTTGAGGTACGGAACCCTAAAAAAGGGCAAGAGTCCCCGACGACCTCCGTAGCCGAGAGGCGAGCGGGTCTGACTTTGGCGAGTCAATATCCCGGTCCCGGTCGGGTCAATATGGAAAACTATCTTTTCCATATTGTCCCGGGTCGGGGTGTTGTGGTACCGTCGTTGTTTGTGATTTCTGTAACACAAGTGCTTTAGCTACTTACCATAGAATCAGAGCAATGTATGTGATGTTGTCCAATATTTTCCGCCTGGCGCCGTGGCTGTTGTGGTTTCCACAGTTTTTCCCATGGCGCCAACCAAAGGTGATGAGAGCGTTGGGGGGGGGGTTTAGCTCGGGTAGTCCCTGCCCCTTCTGGGCGGGGGAGTCCCACACACGCCGCTGTCGTCCCCACGGCAGCGGTACGGTGAGATTTACTCACCGGTTTTTTTTGAGGGGGGGAGAATGCATTTGCATTCTCCCCCCTCAAAAAAAACCGGTCAAGTGCGAGTAGGACTCGCGTGGAGAGGGTTCCGTACGTTAGGCTCATAGGTCACAATAAACTAAACAATTATTTATCAAATGTAGGTAAATAAGTTACAGTTGTTGACGTCGATTTTTAAAGTAATTAATTCTTCTTATTCTTTAGCTAATTTACTTTGCTTTGAAACGTGTTCATGGTAAAAGGTTATTAGATAATTAAATACTTCTAGAACCTGGTAAGTACTCGCATGAAAAAACTATATATGGCTGAAAATAATCACATGGCACAGGCAGGTAACAATAAAAAAAACGGAAATTTAACAACCCTTTTTTTAATCCATGTACTTCTCATAGGTTTTCCTGTAATCTATAGGTAAAGAGCTATATTCCGCATTAATTTCAAAATTTTAGCCAAGTAGTTTCGGAGATAAGGGGGGGGGGGGGAATGGTCAATTTTCGCCTATTTTCTTAGATAACTTAAAAACTATTTATTTCAAGATTATAAATGATACATATTTGCAATCCTTACAGCAAGATCTTTCATTTGATATGTTACACAATATGGTTAGCGAATCTTTTTTTTTAATGTTGTGATTTACCCTCCAAAAATGACCCCCTAATTCATAATTTATTTATTTACGTTACACATGCACCTTTGGGTGCTTAACTTACATATGTGTACCAAATTTCATCTCAATTGGTCCAGTGGATTCAGAGTAATCGGCTGTGACAGACGGACGGACAGACAGACACACGAGTGATCCTATAAAGGTTCCGTTTTTCCTTTTGAGGTACGGAACCCTAAAAAAGGGCAAGAGTCCCCGTAAACAGGAAACGTCTCTTTTCAAATCTTTTGAGGCGGTTTTTCTTGCTTAGTAAGAGACTTGGTGACAGCGCGAAACTCAATTTATCTCCATGAATTTGTACTCCGAAAACACTTATTTATAAAACTATATCTTAATACATAATAACCCGATTGTTATAAAACTTTAGATGTATAACCTCAATAAGTGTCCCAACTAGTGCAAGTACAAAAGTGTGACCTTTGCCCCCACCATACCCCCCCATTCCGCGAACTTTTTGACCCACCCTCGTAGAAAATACCGGTAAGAAACAGCAGATATGTTACAGTACCAGTGTCATACATATGCTGTGCTTATATTATATAATGTTTTGGTTTTGGTGTGTGCAAAAATGAAGTAGGTACGTGAAATAGTATGCAGGTTTAGGACATAAGCTGAAGCAGACTAATATATAAAAGTGGCGCATATTGACAATTATGACCAATGTCCCAGCCATCGCTATACTCAACAATATGGAATGTACCAATGGGCCATCTGAAGTTGCCCATTTGTTTAGTGATTAAAGATAATTTTCAGGACTCTCCAAGAAACTTGATACCCAAATTTCACATTTATATGTTTGATGGAACAATAACTAGACATCATAAAAAGTCCGCACAGGCAAAGCCGTGGGTAAAAGTAAAAGTTAAAATAACGAACACACAAGTTGCATTATCTTCAAAAATATTATTCGTACGTACCAAAATAAAGGATTACTCGAAAACATCATGCGATCTTTGAAATCAGCAGTCTAATCCGATCAAGAATATTAATCCTTTTGGATTTGAGACTAAACAATTGTGTTTTTCTTTTAGGTCGAAAGATCTTAGTTCTTGAGATTAGGAGGTACTTATTTTTGCTACTCGACGGAAGAAATACCGATATATTTTTCATACGAAGGAATTCTATAGCGTTGGCGAACAGCGTCCAATCAGAAGTCGTATGGTAGCCCCGCCTATTTTCAGATAGCTATGGTGGAGTCCATGAGGGAGATGCCTAGACACTGTTTCTTCCTTTCTGTACAGGTGAGTATATAATACGCATTATAGGTAAATATGAAGATATCAAAGCTACGACTCCGTAATAATATAATATTGATCTCTTGATGAAACTTTGGCATATAAATAGGTATAAATTATTGTTCATTTTTATTACCACTTCTCACATATCTCTTTAGAAAACATTTTGCTTTGTATTCCATAGCACCCAGGACAAACTCGTGTGAAGATTTTTTTGGTTTCAGTATTAGAATGTATTTAGCGAAAATCAGAACCCCGGAGGCACCACAATGTACATACTATGCTTGTTGCGGACGTGAGGGATCAGCAAAGAAAAAGATGATGAAAAGATGTAAAATATTGTATTTTCCAAGTGAGTGCAAGTATGTACAGAAGGAATGAATGACAACGATAAGTAAACAAAAATAATATCAAAATAAGACGTCAAATTTAAAAGTAAAAGTAAAATCTAAAAAGTGTGTAGGTTCGGTTGGCCACAATGCTATTGTGCATATTCTATGCACTTATGATACTTACTATGACTACTCTTACGAAGTGTGAAGTGGCGAAATGTAGTTACAATGTATGTACCTGAGCACTGTAAGTAAAAGTAAATCTAGAAACATATGATGAACAGGTATCAAATAAGTACAAACCAAACAGAGAAAGAAACATTTTTCATTTATTTGATACGATTCTAAGAGAGCTGTCTTTCCACCTGATCATAAGTGATCAGTGGTGTATTACCAATTAAATTCGCAGCACCAAGAGGGCACGAAGTTGCCTGTCGTTCAAAAACGAATATTTTCAGATTGGGAATAGAAATTTGATTCTGAAGTTTTATATGTGATAACAGACATAAGTGTAAAAGTTCATATCGATAACTATAAAATATCAAACAAAACCGATAATATTCCTTACAGGTTATGCAGGTCAGCTAAATCATAAGAAATTGTTAAACATATGGATGTTTTTAAATTTAAAATATATTTTGAATGGTGCTTTAAAGTAAGTAGACGTTGGTTGTAGCTGTTTGTCTGCTATACATGAATGAATATAGTTTTATTTCTTTTCCAACACGTAAATTCATAGTAATTTTACATCAAAAAAGTAAAATTCAGTGATCTTGGGGATTTTACCATGGTCTGTTGCCAGTCCCGAGCGAGTGAATTTTATAATCAGACAGTAAAAAGTAAACTACTCCTTCTCTTATTTGTAACATAATTTCAATTATCATTCTAGCATTATTATTTTTGTAGTACCTAATTCTAATTTCTAGCTGCAACCTTTTTTCCATATAGAATTAAACTAATCAATTGAAAGGAAAATAACACCGCTGAGAACTACTTGAATATTTTCACAAATAAACAAAATATAAATTTCATGGCAAAGGTATTTGCTTCTTTTTGCATATATTTGAAATACCTCGAAATAATCAATGAAATAGTTAACCGTGTTTGAGGAAAACCCGAAATGGCAGTTTTTAAGATTTTGGAGCAAAATATCTCAGAAATGATATGTAACAGAAGTATTTTACAGCCAGAATTGGCTTCCTTATGCCGTTTTTAGCTAAAAACAGTTATTCGTTAGCGTGCACCAAAATCATTGTTGACCTGTACAAGATTATATACATGTCTGTAATTCTGGAATAAACAGTTAAAGCACTTGTGTTACAGAAATCAGTATAACTACTACAATACCCAGACCGACAATACAGAATTAAATAAGAACGAAAAAGAAGAAATAAGACAATAAATTGTACGAACGTTAATTGAACATCAATATGTGATTTTTACTATAGGTGAAATCTCACCAAGAACCGACCACCGCCGGGGAAAACGGGTTCGGATCGGTATCCGAACCCGTTTTACGTTTGGTAGTGACGGTTCACTAGGTACCTAAACGTGGTGAAAGACAACGTCCTGGTAGGCGGGATGACGACCTGCGAAAGATCTTAACTAGGCATTAATCTGTACAACTAACTGATAAACTAAATTAAAACAAGCAGACAATTAAGTCGCCTCCAACGATACCATTTATCAATGTAGAATAAGTTTCGACAGAATAAAACAGATGAAAATCATACATACCGGTCAAATTTTTGCATGTTTTGTTTCCCTGTAGTTTATCCTACGTAGAAGTATGCCTGTTTTAAATACGACAGTGGACCGACAAGCTTTAGGATGAAGAATGGAATCTGGAGTTAATGCGTGTGACCAAATATATGAAAAATGATCCATTCTAGTAACGGATAGTAATAAATTCTACGAGGCGTAAGCTAAAAACGACTGACGGACAACTGATGACAGCTGGTATGGAAAGTAAATTTGAAATTAGAATTAACGACTTCTAAAAAACGGATAGGTAGTAATTTTTAACACATAACGAATCGTAAAATATTGGAACCGGGCATTAAAGTCTCAAATTAGGGTTTGTACGATGATATGATATATGATAGTAACCGAGTGCAGATACTATCTAGGAGTGTCTGACGAGACTTAAGTAAATTTAAAAAAGTTCCTTTATTATCAAATTTACCTAAAGATCTTTCGCATTTTGGGGCGCCTCTCTTACTTACTGCGCTATCAGATAAGAAATAACGTTAAAGATCATGACAATTTTAAGATAAACTTAAGTAAGACAAATTTTAATGTCGTTTACCTATAATAAATTAAGGACGGATCAATTCATTTCCAAAATGATTGTTAAATGAGAAAGAGGCTTTTGAGTGACCATGATCCAGTACATATTCGTTTCTAGGCACTATATCAACTTGGGTCCAAAGAAAATGTAATGTCGCAAACATTACATTCGAAGCGCACAAACATTCAGATTACACATTTAGACACATTTTCATTTTACGTTTATTTATATCAGATTTATAAAAATGATGACTGAACTTTTCCGTCTTGCCCTCGAATTAAAGTAGGTAACTTTCCTTTTAAATTGAAATGATAACAGGCACCTCCATAGGTTTACTTTATAATTAGTCTTTGAAGTTTTTAGCTACTTATGTGTGTGCTTCAAGCTGGAATCCTCATATTTGAAATCTTAATGAAAACGAATTTTGACAACGCAAAAAAATACTCCTGAAATAGTCATAAATAGTCATATAAGTAAAAAAAAATAGTCGCATTTTAGTTACGGCGTTATAGCTAAAGGTTAGTGAGGATGATAGCTTGAACGTCAAGCTGTAATCCTCACCTCAATCAAATCAGGTGCAAGCAAACCATAGAGCCTATCGAATTGGTTTAGATTCCAAATACTCGTGAAATAGTCTCAATGACATGCCAAATCTCAGAAATAGTCCATAAGAGATATAAAGATACCCTGGTGAGGATTATAGTTTGAACATTTGACAACTTCAAATTTTTCGGAAACTACTACGATTTTCAGTTTCAAGTTTGTGCCAAAAAATAGTTCTGAAATAGTCGTATGAAACGAAAATAAATTTGCGCTGATTTAATTTGAAAATAAAATATTTTTATTTTCCCTACACTTCTGTGGAGGTACAGTCATTTACAAAATGTTTTACTAAATTTGACGTTATTGTCAAATATTCCGTTTAACTCTTAATCGGGCAATGGGAAAATAGTTACCATTTAAATTTAAGCTTATGACCTTGACTTACCGGCGATAACCAATAAACATTTTCGATATTGCATACCTTATTAAGTGTAAAATTTTAATATTTCTCACGATTAGGCGTTTTCCACGGCAGCTGATATAATTGAACAGAAAAAAACGAACATTTATAATTGTATTCATATTTATAACAACCGAAAGCTTGCAAATACGTACTTATCTTGTTAAAGAATAAATGTTTATTTTTAGGGTTCTGTAGCCAAATAGCAAAAAACGGAACCCTTATGGATTCGTCATGTCTGTCTGTCTGTCTGTCCGTCCGTCCGTATAACACAGCCACTTTTTTCCGAAACTATAAGACCTTTTTTTTTTTCTTCCCACAAATATGTGTAGGGTATTTATGGGTAGGTCTTCAAAAATGATATTGAGGTTTCAAGTAACATATAAATCGTTTTTTCTATATAATTTGCGCAAGAGATACTCCCAGAGTGGTAAAATGTGTCCCTTGAAACTTTTAAAATATGAGAGTGATAAAAAAACTTCCACAGAAAATTCGTTTGAACGAGATCTAGTAAGTAGTTTTTTTAGGTCGTCATAAATCCTTAACCACAATTTACCTTTAATTCAATCAACTCCAATATAAACTTTTAAATTATGCTACTTGCTGTTACGGAACTCTTCACTCGCACTTGGCCGGTTTTTTCTGCTTAATTATAACAGCTGCCATGAAAAACGCCTAATCGTGAGAAATTTTATATTTTTACACATAATAAGGTATGCAATATCAAAAATGTTCATTGGTTATCGCTGGTAAGTCAAGGTCATAAGCTTAAATTTAAATGGTGTCTATTTTCCCATTGCCCGATTAAGAGTTATGCGGAATATTTGACAATAACGTCAAATGAAGTAAAACATTTTGTAAATAACTATACCTCCATAGAAGTGTAGGGAAAATTAAAATATTTTATTTTCAAATTAAATTAGCGCAAATTTATTTTCGTTTCATACGACTATTTCAGAACTATTTTTTGGCACAAACTTGACACTGAAAATCGTAGTAGTTTCCGAAAAATTAGAAGTTGTCAAATGTTCAAGCTATAATCCTCACCAGGGTACCTTTATATCTCTTATGGACTATTTCATAAATTTGGCATGTCATTGAGACTATTTCACGAGTATTTGGAATCTAAACCAATTCGATAGGCTCTATGGTTTGCTTGCACCTGATTTGATTGAGGTGAGGATTACAGCTTGACGTTCAAGCTATCATCCTCACTAACCTTTAGCTATAACGCCGTAACTAAAATGCGACTATTTTTTTTTACTTATATGACTATTTATGACTATTTCAGGAGTATTTTTTAGCGTTTTCATTAAGATTTCAAATATGAGGATTCCAGCTTCAAGCACACACTTATGTAATTAGGAACTCGTGTTTTGAAATGTTTCAGCAAGATTTATGCAGTACTTATTTTGTGTTTACTAAGAATAATGTATATCTAGGGAATTGAACAATTGAAATAGAGTTTTGGAGGTAAAAATAAATTATTTTAAAGTTTTTCTTTACTTAGTTAAAAATATCAGAAAAGAACACTTACATTAACGTGATCCCAAACAAGGTAATCAAATAAAAGTAATTATTTGTTTTGAATTAACTTACCTCTAGATTAATCCTATTTCTTACCATTCGAAAGGTAAGAAATCGAAAGCATCTCATGATGGTTTCGAGTTTTTAGTCTAGTCTTGTTAAAATATTGTTACATTGATCACCCAATGTCTGATCAGACATAATGTCTTAAATTATGTCTGATGATATTATGTCTGATCAGACATTATGATCTTGTGCCATACCATAAAATCAGTCATGTTGATTTGCCGTCTCGTCGTACCTACTATGAGAGTGGACGACGAGAAAATGCACCTGTCTTGGCCGAAATTATAATTAGTACATACGTTTACTTGTTTTTCTCTACACTCTAGTAGTTA
This sequence comes from Glyphodes pyloalis, assembly GCA_037074685.1. Lineage (NCBI taxonomy): Eukaryota > Metazoa > Arthropoda > Insecta > Lepidoptera > Crambidae > Glyphodes > Glyphodes pyloalis. Next base: position 5,975,149 of record JAYKKO010000011.1, read on the forward strand.
CTCTGTTTTGCGATGCTTAGTCAAAAAGATGTGGTTTCACAAGAAATTTAATGTTTAGCTTAATGTGTACAATGTACATATCAACAGATTTTTAAAAGTACTGATGCCAGCCGTTGATTTTTATTGTTTTAAGCGTCATCCGCCCATGTTTGCTTGTAAATGTCAATCTGTAAAGAATGGATGTAACTTTTTTATTATTTAGGATCGATGTCGCCAATGTCAACACAATGCCAATGTTTACGGCGTCGGGTGAACATGATAGCATTAGTTGCGCAGACGCAGCCGATTAGCGCCATCCGGTCCAGATAACTGTATACGGAACGCTGATCCGAATTATTCAAGCAGAATCAAGCTGACTTACGAAATACCATTCATTCACATTCACCTTCGGCAGAATGTGCGGACCTCGGCGGGATCTCGGAAACGGAAGATACGGATCCCACGTAAGAAATACCTCGCGCCAACAATGAACTCTGATATTTACCAGCCATGTGGGCTTCTGAGTAAATATGTGTTTGTAGACAGTAAATTCATGAAGACTACTTTATGAAAACGAGTTGCTGGATTTAAAATGTAGGCCACGGAAAAAAGTGCTTGATTTATTTCAATGTTAATGATGTAATTATTACCCGCATGTACTGTGTATTGGTACTTACTCGTATATAAAATAAATGATAGGCAAGTGTCTAAATTAGTCCTCTAATATATCGATCTAGTAGTGTTCCCAAAAAAATATTGTTAAAATACTAGTGTCAACATATTGAACATTGTGTTGTTACCTTGGGTTAAGTTTCTGATTTTATACAATCCTACGGTCTAAATTTAATTTCGAAAAGATGAAACATACATATTTTCTGATTTTATCCTAATATTATAAACGTGAAAGTTTAAAAGAATGTACGGATTTCTGAATTTACTACTAAATAAATTGAAATGAAATTTGGTAGCTAGTATACAAAAATATCACTGGTAGTCGGCCATGTTTAGACACATTGAATTTAAGTAAATATTCATTTTTTTTATATTTTATCTATAGTGAATGTCATCGAGGGACAGTGTAGCCTCCTAAGAGTAAAATATTTTCGGTTTTGTAGTTTCAGAGTACATTTAATACAGACACACAAACAATCAAATCTTTCCTCTTTATTTCATTATAAAATCACACCAATCACATGGTCTCAAACTAAGGTTTACCCTTGTACTAGACGCCGGATACTAACTGGGGGCGTCATCCCAGCACACCCAGACCCAAGTCAATTTAGAAAAGTTCGTTTTCCAAATTGACCCGACCGGGAATCGAACCCGGAACCTTTCGCGCTTTGGCCCCTACCTTAGCCACTGCGCCACCGAGGTCGTCAAATATGGTAAATGTTGTTAGAATATTATAGTTATAATATAATTATAAATCCTTAAATAACATATTCTTGTTACAATCATTATATTCATCCAGTACTTATTTCAAGTGTGATAACTGGCACAACCGTATTTTTTTTTGCAGTAACTGATATTTTTTATTTCCAGGTCCTGCTCCATATTCGGAATTCAGGACCTATAATTTCTTAACATAAATGATTGGATAGAGCCAAATCGGAAAAATGTCTTCACATTATTTATAGCAAAAATCTGAACATTAATTGTTTCAAAGTATTAGTTTTTTTAATCTAAAATGAAGAGTGTCCTTGAAGTCGGTGCTTTTAGAGGTGGCTTAGATGCCACCTTTTTCATGTAGTCTGTAGGTAGACTCACTGTACATTTGCAGCTTATTCTAATGATATAAGGTTCATTTTACATACATCTACTCACTTGTAAGTGACTATTCAGGTCTTTTGTCATTTTGAGTTAAATCACTGGTTTCAAAACTGGCAATACGTTAATCAAACGAATGGTTCGTGTGAGCTAAGAGAATTTAAATAAATGTAGATAGCATTGTATTGTTGCCAGATTGTGTGGATGGCTAATTTAGAGTACCGCAAATTATGACCGCTCCAAGCGAAACTGCGCAGTGTCATTATTAAGAACCGAAGTAATTTGAATTAATTCGAAGAACTAGCTTTTATTCACGATGCTTACACTTGCAAAACTTAAATGTGCAGCAATATTCAGAGCGACAAGATTCGTCGACCGCACTGTAAATATATACTGATAAGGGGTAACCGGTTTGTAATTGAACTGGCAGGTATCGGTCGAAGCAGAAAACTAGATTTTATTTTCCAAAATCGGGCTCTGACATTGTGAAAAGTTTAGGTTCGTACCTAGGTGCTCACCATGCGAGCTGGGTGTGTTGGTGAAGTAGAGCGCGAAGAGGTCGTCGACTGAGGCTGTGGTAGTGGGCGCGGGGTGCGCGGCGTGCGGGGGCTGCGCGTACGGCTGCGGCTGCGCAAGCGGCGGCGGCGGGCCCCCGTAGTGCAGCCCGCTCGGGCCCGCCTCCACCAACAGCTGCATCTGAGATATGTCCACGAACTCGTCGCCATCTCCGCGACCGCCCAGCTCCTCGTCCTCCGGCCGACGCATCGCGATCACCGAGAGCATCGCACGAGCGCATCCCCGCACCGGCCCGACCACACCACCCTATGCGACTCAATCGCACACACTCACACACACTCACGCACACGTTTCCACAGGCGCGCGCGCCGGTCGCTACTGTACGCACTTAAAACTTCACGAAAACTTATCTGTTAACTTATGTCCTAGCAACAAATTGACGCGATCACAGAGAATTACATTTAGGAAATTACGTATACGCGGCACGATCATGACAGGGTCACGAGCTTCTACTGATAAATGAACACAGATTTCGCACGCGGAGAGTGTCGTCGCGCGGAGAACGCCACATCCTCGACTGAGACACAGAGCGGCGAGGGCGTGCAGCCTAGCGAGCCGCCCCCGTGCGAGCAGCGGTCGTCGCCCGCCGCGCGCCCTATCAATGGACGCAGGCACCCGCTCGAGGTCGGCGTTCATTCACGACGCCCGCGTTAATGGCGTTCGAGTCGAGTGCCTTCTCGCCCGCCGGCGTCGCCCACGTGCGCGGGAAAATGGCGCGGCGTCGCGACGAAGGGAGGCGCGCGAAAAGCGCGGGGCGCACAAGTGTAGTGATGGCGGCTGGGCGCGCGAGCGCGCGTGGGCACGGAGGCTCGTCGTGCGCGTGACGTTGCGCGCGCCCTGCTCCGCGAGAGAAGGCTACGCGCTAAGTGTCAACCAGGCCCTTATCACGCTCGTTTCAGAACTTTACGTAAAGAAATTGTACCTTAGTTACTGTCATAGTCTGATCATAGACATGGTTGTGCGTTTCTTTAACTTTGGGATATCCGCAACAGTTACAGTCATGAAAGATAGTGCTCATTTTCGGTATGAAGTCGCTTATAGCTCATAGATTATTGCCACCAAGGAAAAATTACAAGCTTCTTGCTTGGTTATATAGGTTTTAAGTATCGATTTTTTTATATAGTTTTTGGATCTATGAAATTTTAACAATAATTATACATGTAAAGTACCTACGTATATAGTATTTTGTAACAATTTTTATGGGTATTTAGTTTGAAGTAAATATTCTACTTACATATTTTTGCATCGGTTGGTAAAGCTTGCTTTGTTTAAAATTTTATGAATATCTATTCATAAAATCATATATCGAATTATCATAGGTAGAAATTATATTTTATGGCCATTTTTTTTTCAGAATCCCTCCGAGCAACTTCAAATTATTTATTCTAAACTAAAACGACTTAGAATTCTAGTTTCAACAGTTGATTTTTATTCTTGTTTCAGTGAGTCATATTTTTACATATTGTTTTTAGTAGTAGTTGTTTCGACACATTTAATTCATTTATAAATAAGATTTTACTGTGAATATTTAACTAGAAAATATGTATATAGAAACAAAGATGTTCATTGTGCACGTGACCTTCATTGATTGGAAATATTTTATAGCTGTTCCGAAAAATAGGTACCTAATTCATGGGTCGCGATATCTGGTGAGCGTTCAGCCTAAGCTGACGGCACCACTTTCTCCGCTGAATCACGCGCCGCTTCGGAACGCCGCGGCCGACGGCGCGGAGACCGTTTTGGTCATGCCACAATTAGCCGGCACGCGTCCTGTGACGTTGGCGGCCCGGACATCGGTGTTGCCAACATTAGGTGCCTTAAGTCCTAAAATAAAATTAGAAATAAAATAAATTTTCAGACAAAACACAAATGACCTCACCTTAAAGCGGGGAGATTAAAGTTTGGTTCGATGATACCTCAATTTAAATTCAGAAAAGTATATAAACACCCAGACTATGTAAAAAAAAATACACGTATACCCAAAATCCTTGTTTCAACAGACTTGATAGCGATCAACTGACACTGACTGACTGGCCTAGTTAGCGAACTAGGCCAGTCAGTCAGTGTCAGTTGCCTAAATATTGAACAATTCACTCCATATTTCACATACTGCTAAAAGAGCGGTGAATACGGCCTGTCTTATCTACTACTTTTTTCGAAAATCTTATACTGCTATTATTATCTTCTGTATTTCTTCTTTTCCTGATTAAGTCGGATTTTTGTTAGTCCTGGATAGCGCTTTCAGTCTTCAGCTTAAAGAGACAGTCTACCAACATCTGATATCGCGTCCTTTTATTTGTTTCCATAAGCATTGTCGTGAAAAAATCCTTTCCTAATTGGTTTTCTTGGGTTATTTGTTCTTTAAATAATGTATTTAAACTTTTTGCAACATCTAAAATCAGTGAAATCGACCCATTTTTCAAGGCTATTGAGTGAAATTTGTGAGCAATCGCAGGTAAATATAATTCCTAAAATAGCTGATTCTTTTTTAGATTCACCACACGGAAATCTTACCAAAAGTGGACTGTGGAATCGAATATCGAATTTTAAACAGTAATTTTACTATTTTTGAAAGTAATTGGTCCAACTTTGTAATATAGAGTTAGCAACACCGCCGGATAGTTGAGCTGTTACGTAGTTTGGATAAATCATCGGGTCGCTCTAAATATATGTGGCCGGTCATAGTGGACTACGTAACGACTTCTTCACTGTTACTCCATATGTTAAGACAGTACGTTTACTACATTGACGTATTTGCGAGTCCGTTTGTTTGCGTAATAGTTATTTTTAGTATCGCGTGCACCAAATGTATTTAAACAATCAGCTCATCATCCGTAAAGCATCCGTACAAAGTTAAAGAGAGGTAGGGCATAGCGTTTTATCGCTTGAACTGGAGCAGCCCGACTGGTGAAATACCTCCACCTTACAGAAGACCGCAGCCAAATAACAATCACTTATGTGTTGTTGTGTTCCTGCATGTGAGCAAGGTGTCCAGAGCTCTTGGGGGGTGCTACATTAGTAGCAGGGGTCAAACCTTCAAGGTAGGGGCGGCAAGTCCAGTAATAGATTTATTATCCTGAACTTGTCGCTCTTAAGCTAGTACCTCATTACTACTTAACATCAGGTGGGATGAGGTCAATCTAGAAAAAAAAAGTGATTGCGTGTGATACTTACATATCCGTATTTTCCCTTATATGTGATCGAGTGAAGCGATGGCTGACCCGAACGTTATATTTGTTAATAGTTGTTACCTTTAGGGACAGGTCTGCTCCTGATGTAATTGTTAAACCAAAGCTATTGTGATCTTGCAAAGTAGTAACGATTTACATTTACTGTTACATATCCACTGGGTTTTTTGTCGGTATCTTCTCAATATAAATACTCATAGTTTCTGAAGCAGTTGTAGAGTATAAAATTATTTTACAACTGAAATTTTATTCAACCAAAACTGCTCACATACTTGAATAAAATTATTCTAACTTTGAGTAGTGTTTGTTCTTATTATTGTACAAGGTAAGTTAATAATAAATTTAAAATGTAAAAAGGTCTTAATATAATAATCCTTTGTCCGTAGTTTACAATATATGACTGCATTATTATGACGCAACTAATCAGAAACTGGTTCGTAACGCGTTAAAAACAGCGCCAGCTTTAGTATCTTTGTGTTGACCTGATAGCTCACAGTGACCACAATTCAGAATAGTACTACCCCATGTACCTCAATAAAGTAGAATCTTTGTGCACAAATAGGGACAGCTATTGGAATATTATTGTTATGACGCTGTGGACACTCGTTAGTGTTTCACGCGTCAGTGATTCTCGTTTGAAAATGGGTCTTCTTAAGTGGAGTCGTGGGCGATTGGGTTTACAGTTATTTATGAGCATAAGTGTATTTTCACAGAAACAATTGAAAGCTCAGAGTACAAAAGTGTGTATCGTTTCGTTATCATTCAACGTGGGTGTGGCACTGAACCTTTTCGGGGGTGGAAGATCGCTTACGCCGGAAAGAGGAAAGGTCATGGCTCGCTTGTTCGTTGTCATGGCAACCTCCTGTTGATCTCTTCCAGCCGCGCCATAAGCCGCCCGGGAAATGTCAAAGGGCGACGAGCAAAGCAACGCGCGAAGGCGTTGGCACAGTACGCGAACGATATCAGTAAAGACAGGCCCATGACTTTGCATCGATCGTTCTAATAACGTTAAATAAATGTATTAATACACATACACAAATTCGAATGGCCGAACATTATTTAAAGAATATTTGTGTTAAGGTGAATTGAAATATTATTTTATGTATCCTAATAAATTCCTAATGCTAATGTATTCTTAATAAGAAATGTGCTGACATAAGTAATCTTATTTTTAAAACCACTATTTTAGACTTACATTGCCTTTTACTAAAGCTCATGTGCAAGGGAAAACATTTTCACTATATTCCAATACCTGTCAATAGTCGTCTCGAAATTGTATCTTATATTATTCTTAGATGCTGTCTGTGGAAATGCAGACAAAATCACTCTATTAATTTAATTTATACTGTAACGCTTTTCCTAAATATTTTCAATTTAGATTCATGTGGACAAACATACATAAACATAATAACAGTGTGTAAAACATTTAAATCATTGGAAATTGTATTAAAAATATAGTAAGTTAAATATAATTTTCATTATATTTAACTCAAAAGTTTTTTTTTGAGTTCATGATGATATTCTAACATTCGTCGTTGCCTGGCGATTTCCGCGCCCACTTTAATGCTTCGTCAAAGCTTGAGTACTAAAATAAGAATTGCTTGTATTTACTTCTTTTGGATTCAGGTTACTCATAACGTCAGCTGGCCTATGATGTCGGGCTGGGTAAACGCCAACAACTGACGAGCCGACATACACCATTAAAAACAACCAACGTTAGTGACGTAAATGTCCCATCTATCATTAACACCTCATCAGTATAAGTAGTTTTTGTACAAGTATGTATAAACTTTAGTTCTAATTGGTAAACATACCTATATCAATTCCCAGTATAATAGTATCCGATATGTAATTGAATTGACACTACACGTTATTTTAGCGGAAAAAGGGGCATGGCTTAACATGAGTCGAAACCATAGTGACATGGGAAAAACTTAAATTAAATAGCGGCAACATCTGAATTAAAACTACAGGCTACACATTTTATGTTAAGGACTTTCTGAAATTAGTTGTGCATTCGTTGTTTAAAAGCGTTTGTTTTATTTTTCTGCAAATTTATTTCTATGGAAACAATATTTTTGTCTTACTCCATACGGCAAATATTGTTACATATATATGTTGTTACTAGATTATGGAATTTATTTTATTTAAATAAATAAATGAATAAATGCGCCAGACAATCACACCTATCACCTGGTCTCAAACTAAGGTTTTTCCTTGTACTATGAGTACCAGACGACGGATACTAACTAGGGGCGTCATCCCAGCACACCCAGACTCAAGTCAATTTAGAAAAGTTCGTTTTCCAAATTGACCCGACCGGGAATCGAACCCGGGACCTTTCGCGCTTTTAAAAACTTTATTGCACAAATAGGTACAACAGGTGGACTTAATGCTAGGGGCATTCTCTACCAGTCAACCCTTGGGTCATGCAGATAGTTTGTATATGAAATGAAGCAAATAAGAAAAAAAACATGGATACCAATATATTCAGAACACCAATCGGGCAGGCGAAATAATTATATTGCTTTTTATAAATATTAACCAAATTTTAAGGAAGAAAATGATTGAACATGTTTTCAGTTAAAAACTTGAAAGTTACCTACACAATCGATGATAATGGTTTCAGGTGGCGGGGAGCGACCGCGCTTCTAAGCATAGTCGAGAGTAGTGGGTGTGCCAAGGGCGCGAGCCGTGGGCGCAAGTGGCATGCACGAGGGCAACGCGAGGGAGTAGGGCATCCGGAGGTCCACGAGTGTTTTCATTCATGAATCGAGCCTGCAACTATTGAATTGCCCGAAACCTTTCAATTGTTTAAGATGAAGTTACAGGTAATTAGTCGTTTGAACGTGGGTTTTAGTTGCATGCTACGTTATGTGACTTCATGGAAATAATGTATAAATAGTATTTTGTCTTGTTTCTCAGATCTTTATTGAGATTGAATAAAGGTGGCTTGATCTCTTTATGTTTGAGCGAATTCCCTCAGCTCATGTTAAGTTTTGCGACAAATTATTTTAGCTATTTATCAATCATTGGTTGAACCTAGAAAATTCTCTCGGATTTTTGAAAAGTAGTAATATTTAGATTTTAATGAGCTCTTTTTTAATTATATCAATTGGTTTTAGTAATATTGATAGGACAGCAGACATTGTTACATTTGAATTTATAATATTAGTAATGAAAGAATAAAAAACTTTTATTTAGTTACACATACATTGAACTGACAGGATTGACAATAAACATTGGTTTTGCAACATATTATATACGTAATGCTTTTATTTCAAAGGTTATTTACTTTCAAACAAACTAGTAAGGGCGGCAGGGACTCTGCGTGACATACTTAAATACAGGAATATTCTATCAAAGAGGGCTGTGAAAGGAAATCTGGTGCGATCCTTCCTCTTCAGAATAGTTTCATTGGTTACAAAAAAAGTTATAACTCGTCGAATAGTGATTAAGCAATACTCAGATTCACCGAAAGCCTTTTAACCATTGACCTAATTAACATACTTCAAAAAAAGGAGGAGGTTCTTAATTCGACCGTATATAAGTAAAGAAAATGTATTTCTTTAATTCTTGATTTTAACCGTTTTTATAATATGTAAAGCCTTTTAGTTTTTATGAGGACATTTCAACTTGACACGTTGCTAAGGTAACCAAATATTGTTGATGTCAAACATCATACATCATAACATCTCCAGATGTTACTCATAAATTAAACTAAAATTATTTTATTTACACTTATTATATAAAATAGACTTTGAATGTCGTTTATCTGATTTTCAGGTTATTGTGTTCAAAGTTGTAATGATGGTTTTGTGTTAATTTTATTTAACTAATGAAATTAAAATCTGATTTTCAGAACAACACGACATAGTTTGTTTTTATTTGCCAATGGATGATTGGATGAAATATCCTTCTTATATATATATTTTTTTAGATCCCAACAATAAGAGGTATGATAGGGCAACCTGAAAGGGCGCCTCGAACTGAATACATTTGAGAGCTATTACCATAAGACATGACCGACTTACTAGTTGAATTAATTAGAGCTGCAAATATCAAAGTTGAATTTTGTACTGTGTATGAAAATCTTTTTTTTTGTGTAAAGTACTCTACTTAATAGATGAAAATCCAAAACACAGGCGTGGGTTATTGTAAGTCGTGGGTAGATATGGAGAGCCTTCATTCATGAATAGATCATTAATGGATGAGCCCCTAAATAAAACAACTTCGTTACCGGCACAGTATTAATTGTTAATATGTACTTCGCATTTCAAATTATGTGTAACGAGACTTTTAGTTTTCCAAAGGTCGAAGTATGTATGTAGGTAGTGTAGTTGCCTAAAGTTGTAAAACATTATAATAGTTTTAAAGTTGGAATGTTTTTGAGAAGTCTAAAGTCAATTAGTCTGGAAATGTTAATAACATTAGACTATTGTGAATTTGTTAAATTGGCTACTTGACAGTGTTAACAATAAAATATGAAAAGTGTTAGATACGTTAGCTTATTAGTTAAGTAATCATTTTACATTTTTATTTTTTAATTAAAAGCATAGTTAGTATTTTATTTTTGCAAAATAAATTTTACTTTTTTTATCTGTGGAACAAAAGAACCGAAACGGAAACCACCATTGCAATTCGGAAATGACAGCTGTCGGCAAAAATTATTTATTTTAATGTGGCGAAACAATGATTATTTTACCGATTAAATTGAATTATTGTGTCTCTTATCATATTAAGAATTTATTGAAACATTTTCCGTTTATCTAAATTAAGTCGTTCCTATGCGTATCGGTTCGTTGTCTAGGACGTTGACGTCATAATTGCAACAGTGACGAGACTTAGGGTTTTTTCGCGCTTTTTAAATGTGTTACACAAAATCTTTTTTTTTTCTGGTTATTTACATTTTTTCCAGATAAATAGAATTGCTTGGGATATAAAATGAACGGGCGCACATTTTTCATTACTTTTTCAAAAACTGTCAAGTAGCCAATTGTCATTGTTCAAACAAGCTTTTTATTTTTGCAACCTGTGTCAAAAAGTAATGTCAAACTGTGTCAGGACACTCTATGGTATGTTAACGTCACTACGTGACGATAGTGTGTAATAGTATCTATTAAAATTAAATAAATACAAAAAGTAATGAGATCAAAAACATAATTACCTGATTTTCTAGAGTATTATGACATTTTCAGCAAGTGTTACTGTAAATTGCTTCATGCGTTTCTCCGTTCGTAATAATTTCTTTTTACCAATGTTATGTTTAGTTTTTGTGATCCGGATTACAATTGATGAGCCGAAATAATGTTTTATAATCCTATAATCTTGTAGGCTTAGCAAGTTCGAATCGGCATCTTAACGTATTTTCACAGGTTTGATTTTGGCAAAGATGAAAATTCGTAGAGCCTACACCATCCGGCGCCTACGACTGGCGAGGGCCCGCGGGCGAAGGAAGTTACGCCACTTTATGTGTAACACTTCGCCTTTCCAAGGTTTCCGCTTTGGCTGCATCCATGCGTAGGATTTAGTAAGGTCGATTAGAGAAGGCGGAGGTGTGACTGTTACGCCATCAGGAGGATGGTTTGTACTACCCTATGCTCTTCGTTTTGATTATAGTTCATTGGAACGGTTAAAATATTTGCAATTGGATCATCTCGTGTCTTTCGTTGCGTGCAATTTGGTATTGTGATACATTTAGATCACTTTAAGAAAGGTTAAAACTTTATTATTTCGGGTTGCTTATACACTTTTATCCGTATCATCTCGTAACATCTTTGCGTACATTGTGGTATTCCTAGATTTTTCAGATTTACTTAATAAAAAGGTTGGAACTCCAGTCTTTAGGGTTTTTAAGAATTATTATTCGTCTCATCTCGTGACTTCGTTGAGTGCAATTTGGTTAGTTACCGGGGTATCATATTAATTAACCAAATTTTGTTCCCATTGCCAACTAAATGCCAGCCTGACTCACGATCACAAGTTTGATATTGATTGACTTGGTGACCCTTTTACTAATGATCTGTGTCATACGTTTGATCAAGTCAAACATTCGTATGATGAAAGTTCATGTTTGTTCTTTGCATGGGAATTTATTTAAATATTTTGGCACCACCTTTGATTCTGTATTCCATAACTGTATTCCATTCCATATTCCATAACACAAGTACTTGAGCTATTCTCAGGCCCTTAAATGTAAAAATGTCTCAGGTTTTTACATGGCTAAATAGCCTCTTTGAATACTCTCGAAGAAGCTTTTGAAGAGTGTTCAAGACAAACATAAAGTATCTCAAACGGTATCGAAAAATACACCTTGACCTTTTTCATAATAAAATAGCTAAAAATGTCACGGGTAGCCGCCCCCGTGGCTTGAAAATGACAAAGGTTCTCGTCTGTTACTTGGCTCTGCTTATGTTAGCTAACGAATATGTAACTTATTTATGTACTCCACTCAGTGTTAATGGCAGACCACTCAATAACCTATTTGGGGGCGTGGTGACGCATTTGCCGATGTTTCGTCAGCACCTGCCCCTATGGTGACGTTCGAGACCATTTCATAACATCCTATTTAGATAATAAGGGATGATAAAACGTTCTGATACGAGACAAAAATAGCCAAACGACGGATTCACGGACTCGTTAACGTCCATCGAGGTGTGTTTGCGACGACTCGCGTCGGTGACGTCACTGCGTAATTACATATTTTTGTATAAGCGTTCGGCAACGTTATTACGGTATTCTGATAACATTGATGTTATATTTTTTTTTACGTTTTATATTTATTTCTGGAGGCTGTTTTTGTTTTTATTTTTCATTGGAAAATTTTGAGATTTTGTTAGAATTATAATCCCTTGTTTACTAATAATGCCGGCTATTTATTTCGAACAAAATTTAATTGGTATCACAACATGGGTGTGTTATTTGTTGTACTTGTAGACTGTTAATAGACTTGTATTTTATATATCATTTGTTATTGTTATGAGCATATTACATATCGAAGATTGAATTATTACAAGAGAAGAAGTATAATAAGATGGTTTTAAATAAAATGGTTTTACATTACTAAATAATTATTGTCATAACTGGTTAAAAACTACTGTAGATAAGTTACAAAAGTGAAGTTACTTCGTTTACCGGAGTAGTCAATTACATTTATGCATATATTAATTTTTGGAACGAAATTAACTAGTTGTAAGACGATGTTTAGCAGTGGACCTGATTCGGCTGAAATGACGATGACTTCGAGTCATCAAAATCCTATATAATCGTAATCTACATACATCTACGACGAACTATCATAATTTATATTTAATTTCTAACTTACAACTCTAGTAAATGAAGCAAAGGTACGAAAAAAGTGTATCGATTTTATTTTTTATACTTAGATACGATTACTGGCCAAAAAAAAGTATGTATCACCGCCGCACCGCACAAACAAGTCTGTCATAGCTAATATCGATATCGGGAAACGGCACAAAACGCTTAGCTGAGCTGAGCAAGTGCGATGCGGGGGCGAATAGGAAGATCGACTTATAAGGCTGCACGCGCAGTCATCGCTCGGTTAGTTCGTTGTTTAGCTTTTGGATAAATAACGCTCTCGATCGTGTGGACTTTTAAGGTCATATTATTATTGATTCTGATTTGAACCCACGCTGGATTTGGACGCTTGCGTTGGTAAATATAGGTTAGGACAGGTTTCGTCAAAACAAAGCTGATTAATATTAGTTGCGTTTGGATGATAATGCTAATCAATATTAGATTAAAACAATTCTATACGTCCATATCATGACAATATTTCGCTTGGCATATTTTATATATATATTGGACAACATTACATGAATGTTTTAATCTAGTTTTAAGAAGTATTGTAAAATACCTATTTATTTTATGTTCCAAACCCATAGTGAAAACGAAAATATTATAATTTCCCATTCGTTTTTATTATGTTAAGAGGTTGGTTACCTATGTACACATACCGTCATAGCAAACTCCATGATGTAGCAAATGGGAGGATGAAATTACACAAGCAGTTATATTTCTAGTGTCAAAGGCAAATTGTACTATTTTACTTATAGTAATATCCAACAAAATGTAGCGAGGAAGACACCGAGAAAACTTTATTGCTTATTTTTGTTTTTGCCCTCAAAGGCCATGAAATGTTCTTGTCGAAATTTTTATCTAAGTTGCATCATAAAAGAAAATATCTGGGGGCCTAGTTAGCTGGTTGTTGTCGAACATTGAAAAAGTTTCGAACAGTTTAAAATGTATCGGACCTATTGACATTGCATTTAGAAAAGTCATGTTATCTTGTAATGTCAATCCTAAACGTTTAAATTTTTCAGAGAAGCAGGAAACACTGTCTTGTTTGCTTCCTTCGTGTTATTATGTGTACAAATACAAGTATGGCGAACACGCATACCTTACTTTAGCGGAATAATGCGGCTAGTTAATTACGAGTATATGAGCGGTGTAATTAACCAAGGGAGCGTTTATGATTATTCACGCGGGTACCCGCAAATCTGCGCATCAATTACTATGACGGTTACACGCGCGCAGTACCGCCGCGACCGCAATCTGTCCTTTCTTATGCAAATGATACACTTACCGTATGCATCATTGTACCTTTGAATCTATGCAGTGAACGAAATATAATTTGAATGTCACATCTTATTATACTGAGCGGTGATAGGTCAGACCTTTATGACAAGTCGTGCAAACGCACGGTGGTCGCTTGTCTGTGTCACTGCGTTTGTTAACGATTCTAAGCAACAGATTCTAAGTAAACAACTTTACAGGAAGGTCATTTAAACTTTATACTTACGTTTACGAGAAAAATAATGTTTTGAAACAAACATTATTGAACATTACCAATTTCTTTTGCGTAATAAACTAAAATAAAGGATCGGAATTGGCAAATGTAAATACACACATTTGTACTTTTGTTATATTCAGAATACGCTAAGTTTAAAAGTTGTTAAAAATTGGAAGACTCCTATTGATTTAAAATAATGTTCTCGATTACATTTGAAATTAATACGTGTGCTTATTTAGAAAAGTCCTCGGGTGTGCACAATAAGTAAATGCGCGCCCATTTAAAGACAGCATAAAATAAATTTTGGCAGTCATAAACGAAAAAAAATTTGATTTAAATATCATACCTACTACTGTTTTATTTAGACTAAGAGAAAGTTTTGGGTTTTCATAATTAAATAAACGTTTTATTACAATTGACATTTCCCACATTTTCATAAAAAATATTTTGGTTCGATATTTTTAAGAGAAAAAATAATTTGCCTACCATTTCATTCGGATATTGCGGGCGCACAATTAGATGTACTGTTTTATATTCATTTTTTTACAAAGATCGTAAATGTTAAAGACAGGCGGTTTGTACACTCCTACACATTTCATTCATAAAAGTCGTTTTCGATTCAATGAAACGTTTTATAAGCGGGGAACTTTGAAGAGGAGTGAATGTAATGTGTTAGTTTATTTTGAATATATTATATTGTGTAGGTAGCGATTAATTTTCAGAATTTCGTAAGCATTGGAAATAACCATACAGTAATTTACAAGAACTTTAAAAATTAGGACCTACATTTTTAATTTTTCATTCAAAGAATGCCCATTCCTTCCATGTCAGGTCAGATGATCCTCATCACCTGATTATGTTCGTTTGTTTTACTCAATTACCTAAAAAGAAAGGAGCAATTTTAATTTCCATTATAATGAAATATAAGAAATTTCGTACACACACCCAAACAACCTTTAAAATCTAGGTATAGTGTGAATTCCGCGATATTAATAGCAGACCATCCGGTATCTGCGACGAGACATTACGAAGTAATTTACAGAACAAATGTATTCAACTTAAGCGTCGAATACAAAACAAACAATAATGGAACAATCTGCATTCCCTACCGTTTGCAGAAGCAATTTGGTGTCATGAAACGCAACAGGAAATACTGCGCTGCATTTGCGACGCAAGGTTGGGGTTCGATTCTCCACGAGATAAATTGCTTGCCTGTCGATAGATCGCGCCGTATTAGACGACGTGTGTTGAATACAAATACTACTGAGAGACAGAGAGAACGCGTAATATGCGACCAAGTTTACTTAAATATGCGCTTTCGAAAAGCAAATAACTTATTTGATTCAACGCGGGACTGTTTAATGTAACCACAGGCCAGCGTAGCCAGAGGGGAACGCCGAAAGATGGTGTGATAGATAACTAAAACAGTTACCGAGGAACATGAAGTACCTAATAGTTTTGGTGGACGATGATAGGCTGGTTAGATTGATAGCTCGATGTGACCGAGCAATTGCCTTTTCCAACTTTCACGTGATTTTTATGACGTCACGTGTTTTTTGTTAATTTGTCTTGGCCCATATTTAATTAAAGAGACAACACGGCAGGATTACTTTATCTTTCCATTTTGTAGAAACATGTATATTAATAATTAGGTATTTTTTTCAATTTCTACTTAATTCATTAGGAAATATTCAAGACACCAAATCAATTCAAAGTAAACTGGAAAGGTATCATCAAAATTACAGTGTTCCCAGTTATTTTTCAATTGCGCCTCGTTTGCGAGTACAAAAATTACCGAGAGTCGCGGCGCAGTTAAGGCGTAACAGCTGTTATTACGTACTTTTTGTAAAATTACATTATCAGTAATAAATAAAAAATCTAAACATTTGTACGGCTACCAGCTCGCGAGCTCTGACGTTGATGTATCGCCTCAAATTGTGTATTTTTCATCGTCAACGGAGGCTCTCTGTTTCGGGGCGATAAGTGCCATTTAACACTTGATATAGTGTCGATAATTTGTGACTGGGTTCCGCTTTTCCTTTTTCAATTAGCCCGAAATTGGAGTTTATGATGTAACCGGGGCTAGTTAACAGCTACTGATGCCTCACTTCTCGGTAAGCCTTAATTTGACGAATCGTTTTTAAAGTGGATTCAGATTAAACCTACTGATCCTCGTTATGAAATGAGCTGTTTATTAATTTTAATATATCGTGTATACCACAGATGCAATTATTATAAATTGTGTTGGCATGCTGGCATAGGAAAGAGGGAATAAATTATATAAAATGCGTTTTGATTGAATTTAGTTGTGCGATGTTTATATATATTCGGCATATCGTATTAAATTTGCCATATATGCACCAAATTATAATTTATTATTACATTTAAATAATTTTAGGGCTAAATTAGTTTTCAAAGTCGTATTTTTATTACGCATAGACATTAAATAAGATTTTAATTTTGGTAACGGGAATTCAATTAAGGACTTCTTTTGAGACAGCTCAATGACAACTAGAGTTACCAATAATCTTAGTCAGGGGTCTAATAAACATAATGTGAAGCTATAAAAAGGGGGTTTTCTTCAAATCAAAACCAAAATTTATTAACTCAGATACATAAAAAAAGTTCAGTGCACAATAAATATCCTAAATGTACCCAATGTTCAATTACAACATAATAAAAAACAATTTTTTAAAGGCCCTGACTAAAGGAAATTAGCTATTTATATATGATGTGTCCAAGACACGTGATTTTTAACCAGTTTCTTAACAAAAATTTTGGTTTAAAACTATGAATAAAGTTCAGTTGGTAACATACAATAGATTTATTTACTACCTGGTAGAAAGTTTTTGCCGATTCATTCAGTAATTTCGTAAATTGTGAAATGAAAAAAAAATATCTCACAATACGTATACAGCAATAATAATCAAGAGCACGTTTCGGCCGTTAGTGTACACCATACAGAGACTATCTTAAGTGTATCTGTGCGGTTTGACTCATAATTCCCCTGTGAAAGCCGTTTGCATAGTTTCATGGCGTTATGAGTAACAGTGTGTTGCATTGTGCAGATGAGGTGCACAGGTCAGCTGAAGTGTCGGCGCGCGCCCGTAACGAACCGACTGCGCCCGCGCCGCCCGAGGGCGTTAATGATTGTGCTACACTCGCTTAAACTAATAAATCCTGTACAAAAGCCGTTTCACTATTTGCGACACTGATACTTTATAGGTATATAACTTAAGATCGGATTTTAATAGTAATTACAAAAGGCGTGAAATGATAGCGTTAATAACTAGTTACGAAATGGCAAGCGTGCCATTTACTTACTATGTGTTGATGTTAGGATTGGGAAGGAGTGTATTATTTGTATTGTAAAGTTACGTAGGTTGTAACGGTGCGTCATAGTTATAGTTTTAATATATTTCCATGGCGCCATCAATAGGCGATAAGGAGGTCCGGGGGGCATTTATGGGTAGTCCTCGCTTTGGAAGGACGGGGAAGTCTCATTTACTCTGTTGCCTTCCCTGAGGTGCGATGGTACTGTGCATAGTATTTGTGCTGAACTCTTTGCCATTTAAATATTGTTTTTGGTTTTGTTGTCATTTTTTGAATTTTCGGTATGTGTCAGATTTTTGAAGATTACAATGATTGATGATTTTCGACAAACTCAGTTTTATTTAATAATTTAAAAACTGCTTGAAACATAGTGGTCCTTCGAGCCGGATTAATAAATTGAATAAATAATGCGACGCAGCGAACGATTAGCTAAAAAAGTGAATTCAGAAGCGAGTAAACCGATCGAAGTGATGGACCTGACGAGAACCGGGGAGGCGATTACCACCACGGAGACAACCACCACCTCGAAAACGGTAACCGATGAAACCACGATGAGTCAAAATAAAAATAGTAGCATACAATCAGTTTCTGCACATTCATGCCGTAGTAGAAGTAGTATCGCTTCTCAGAGGAAATTACTAGAAGCACAAGCACAGATAAAGAAGGCAGAAATAGAACAACGTCAACTAGAAATTGAGAAATCTCTAATTGAAGCACGTTTACAGGAGGAACTGACTTTATTGGAGTGTAGCGATGTCAGTTCTGCCAAGTCAGCCCGGACAAAGGAGTGGGTTAGAAACACTATTTTCACCAATTCTGAGCAGTTACCGGAACCGATGAAACAAAATGAAAATATTGAAGAACGCCCTCGTAACACAGAACAACATCAAGACGTCATCGGGCTTGACAAGCTGACACACGCCATCACAACCGCTCTGAAGACAGCAGGTACATCTAGTTCTTCCAACATCGCCGATAAATTGCTAGGTCGTCTTTCTGCAAGAGACCTTCCGTCTTTTTCTGGTGATCCGATTGACTGGCTGAGATTCAAAAACGCATTCCAAGCAACTACGCGTATTGGTCAGTACACAGAAGAAGAGAATGTCTCACGCCTTCAGCGATGTCTTCACGGCGAAGCCTGGGAGGCAGTTTCCGCAAGACTACTAGCAACTACATCTGCAACGGACATCATGTTAACCCTTGAGATGAGATTTGGAAGACCAGACCTTATACTGGCCACGCTCATATCTGATATGAAGAGATTACCTAAGCTTTCTGGTGCACGATCGGATGTTATTGTGCTAGCTACTAAAGTGGACAACTGTGTTGCAGCTATTCAATCCACTGGCCACATTGGATACTTATACAGTCCAGACTTAGCAGCTGAGATTATCAGCAAATTCACAGAAGCAATCTTCAATCGATGGTTAGATTATAGTCGAAATTTAACTAGTCACGAACCTCAATTACCTGTTTTGGCTAAGTACTTAATCAGCGAAGCTCATGAGGTATGCAGGAGGGGTGGGATAGAACCACCACCATCGAAGATCTCTAAACCGCCCACTGCCAAGCGAGCGGTTATGACATGTAACTTGGATGATAAGTTACTCGAAGATGTAGTATTGACAAATAACATGAAGGAAGCTCCAAGATTAGCTAAGTGCGTCTTCTGTGATGAACAAGGCCATCAGATTAGTGCCTGCGACAAGTTTAGAGGAGAAGATGTCAACCAACGCTGGGAGTGGATCTGTAAGCGCCGACTATGCTTCAGATGCCTTAAAAGTACACATCGACGAGACAGATGCAAATCGAAGACTAGGTGCTCAATCTGCAGTGGCAGTCACCATAAACTGCTTCATAGAGATGATTGGACAAGAAACGAGAAAAAAGATCAGATAGGTCCAGAAACATCGGCAAACATCTGGTCAACAAGCACCAAACGTGTCTTTTTGAAGGTGTTACCTTTGACAGTCCGGGGTCCTGACGGCGAATATGATACATTTGCCTTGCTTGATGAAGGATCTACCGTTTCGCTAATTGAGGAAGACGTAGCGAAGAAGGTAGGAGCTAGAGGCAAAGACACTGAACTATCAATTCAAGGTGCTGTAGGCAGCTACAAAAACTTGGAAAGTCAGATAGTCTCACTAACAGTTGTTACAGATACAGGGTCATTTGAGTTAGAACGAGTACGTACTGTAAATAACTTGACTCTTCCAAGATACACAATCGATCGGCATACCATTTCTCAATACGCGCATCTTAGGACAGTACCAATACAAGCCTTTGAAGGACGCCCTACCATCCTGATTGGTCAAGATAATTGGCATTTGATCGTGAGCCGAGAAATAAGGGAGGGGAAGAAAGATGAACCCGTCGCTTCACTTACAAGACTTGGTTGGGTTTTGCATGGTTTCTCATCGTCAATATCAACGAAGACGATAGCCGAATATACTTGTCACTGTCATTCCGAAGAAGATGATGAACTTCACTGTTTAGTCGATAACTACTTCAAGCTTGAGAGCATAGGTATCAAAAGTTTTGATATGCCTAGATATTCTCCAGAAGAACGAAGAGCATTGCAGATTCTCTATAACAAATCGAAAAAAGTTAATGATCCCTGGGAATCAGCTTTACTATGGAGAAATGATGATGTTAAGTTACCCGATAATAAAAGGAACGCAGAACATCGACTACACGTTATTGAGAAAATGATGGACGCTGATCCGAGTTTTGCAACAGATTATACAAAGCAGGTTAATAATATGTTGGAAAAGAGACGTGATTTGCAGCTAGATATCGAGGAGGAGTACCACCATGAACCTGGTTTGGTCATAGCTGCAAATATATCTCTGGTGAAGTATAACCGATTTTCGAACTGGCGACATCTGAAACGTTGCATTGCCTACGTTTGGTTTTTTATAGATAAATGTCATCGAAAAGCCACTTTCTTTAATCCTGAATATGAAAGCCTAGCTGAAATTCGAATATTAAAACAAATTCAGGCTGACAGCTTCTCCGAAGAAATAACTGTTCTAAAAACTGGGAAGCCCATAAAGGTACAAAGCAAACTGCAACGGCTGAACCCCTACCTGGATGAAATAGGCTTATTACGAGTGAAGAGCAGACTAGAATCGAATATGGACTTGCCTCATGGTTTGAAGATACCTATAATACTTGACGCAAATCATCACGTTGTAAAGCTTTTAATTGAATATAAGCATCGGGAACTTGGACATTAAGGTACCGCAACTCTGATTAATGAGCTTCGTCAAGAATATTATATTTTACGTCTCCGTACGCAAGTCAGATCGCTCTTGGCAAAGTGCATCACATGCAGGATTCGAAGAGGTCGCTGTGAACAACCGATGATGGCGGGACTGCCCCAGATACGATTGCAACATCACTGTAGACCCTTCAGTTTCTGTGGGATTGATTTATTTGGTCCTATGACGGTGACAGTTGGTCGTCATCATGAGAAAAGATGGGGAGTTATATTCACTTGTTTGAGTATAAGAGCTATACACATTGAACTTGCTTCATCATTATCAATGGATTCGACTATAATGGCTATTCGTCGTATGTCCGCAAGGCGTGGATGGCCAAGACAAATACATTCCGATAATGGGACTAACTTCAAATCTGCCGATAAAGAATTGAATAAATCGATACGGGATTTACTTAGCAACCCCGAACTAAGGGATAAGATAACAGATCTCGGCATAAACTGGACGTTCAATCCACCTGAAGCTGGGAAAGATTAGTACGATCGATCAAAACAGCACTTGCAGCAATATTATTCACACGTTCGCCAAAAGAAGAAGTCCTTTTAACTCTGATGATGGAGGCTGAGAACATTGTTAACAGTCGTCCCCTCACTACTGTTTCCCTAGATCCCAATGATGAGGAAGCATTGACACCAAACCATTTTTTACTTGGTTCTTCTAATGGAATGCCAGCTCCAGGAATATTCTCTGACGATGATTTGACACTCAGAAAGCAGTGGAAATAATGGGACTAACTTCAAATCTGCCGATAAAGAATTGAATAAATCGATACGGGATTTACTTGGAAACCCCGAACTAAGGGATAAGATAACAGATCTCGGCATAAACTGGACGTTCAATCCATCTGAAGCTCCACATATGGGAGGTGTGTGGGAAAGATTAGTACGATCGATCAAAACAGCACTTGCAGCAATATTATTCACACGTTCGCCAAAAGAAGAAGTTCTTTTAACTCTGATGATGGAGGCTGAGAACATTGTTAACAGTCGTCCCCTCACTACTGTTTCCCTAGATCCCAATGATGAGGAAGCATTGACACCAAACCATTTTTTACTTGGTTCTTCTAATGGAATGCCAGCTCCAGGAATATTCTCTGACGATGATTTGACACTCAGAAAGCAGTGGAAAATTGCTCAAAGACTTGCAGATAATTTCTGGGCTCGTTGGATACGTGAATATCTGCCAACACTCCAAGAAAGAAGAAAATGGCCATCCGATAGGGCCAATAATATAGAAGTAGGACATTGTGTTCTGATTGCAGATTCCAGCGCTCCCAGGAACATTTGGCCGAGAGGTCGAGTGGTGTCAGTCTTAACGGGTCCTGATGGTCGAGTCCGAATGGTTGATGTACAGACTCACGGTGGCACACTACGACGTCCTGTATCAAAGTTGGTGCTACTGTCATCAGAGTCAGCTTCCACCAGCTCATACTAGGAGGAGGAGGAGAATGTGCTGAACTCTTTGCCATTTAAAGTGACATTACCTGCCAAAGGTTTTAAAATCTATTTTTTCTATTAAAAATAATTAAAGCCTGTTATTGCCGACACTTACAACAATATAGAATAAATAAAATTATGCTCAGAGTGTTTTCTATACCATCAACGGATTTTGGACGGAGCTGTAAATGGGTTTATATGCTGAGTGATCTATGCAAATTATCTTGTTAGAAACAGAGGCTTTGCCTGAGGACATCGAATATCAACAGGAAGAATATGTGAACACCTTCTTTATGGGCAAGTAAACGATCTGAAACAGTGATTTCTCTGTTTTGTTATCATTCCTGGTTGTTATTTTTCTTGTGACATTCAAACGATTGTAAACAAAGATCAGCTGACCAATCATATGGACGGAAATAAAGATAGTTCGTCCGCTTGGCACTAGAGAGAGCTTATCAACGCTTATTAGCATGCTTACTAAAACTTTTGCTGGAACCTGCACTCACATCCATGCAGATGGAGCTACCTGTAAATTATATTCACATCTTACAAACCGAGGACAACACTCTGCTATATCTCTGGATAACAAGTCGTTAGCTACCTTGTAACTGTGTTGGTGTCCACGGAGGAAGGAGCTTTGAAAATTGACTCATTGGTGTGATTGTAATTGATAGTTGTTAATATTCTAGTCGTAATAACTTTAAGACTTTTAACTTAGTTTATTTAACTTTAAGGTATTAGATGAATTATTGAATGTTGCCTTTGTTTAAAATTATTATTTTCTGAAAGTTGATAAGTATTCTTATTTAATTTTTATATATTTTTTTATTATATCATTGTATCCTTAATGACTTGAATTTGTTTATTTATCATAATGTATTATTATTTTTAAAGTTCGTTACTTATTGTCGATACGTAGTTTCGTATTTTATTTTATTTATTTTTTGTTTTTTTTTTCCTTTGGTAAATAATGTCCTCAATTAATGTATTGCCTACGCACTTGCCTTGCCCACACTGTCCTGTGTCTTTACGTACGCGTGCTTTTTCGGCGCACGGACTAAAGGTTCATATCGGGCGTATGCACAAAGATGTGCGGAACCCCAACAGAAGTTTGCAGGCCGTTTCAGTCGACACGACTCCCGCTGTATCGGTGAGCCAAGGGACGCCTCCGCCTTCGCCAGCTGATTGCCCCTTGGATAGGCTCGCAACCTACAAGAGAAGTATACCAGTTCTTAGGCATGTACCTAAGGGTGCCCGGAATCAAGCGGCTGGAAAGCTTTGTGACATTATAGATTCCTGTGTGTCTGGCAACGGGGTGGAAGAGTGGAGCGTGCTTCTTTCTTTCGCGTATACAGCTTTAAGGGTTCCGGGTAAAGAAAGTCCCGGTAATATGACTGCCAAAGTTAAAGCTAATGTCGGGTCTTCGATGCCGGGTTATATCGTTGACATAGCTGCATCGGGGGTCATACCTAGGACTCGTTCTAAAAAAAAAAGTATTGAGTCAAAGGTCTTTGAGGGAGATTTACGAGGTGCAGTTCGCCTTCTGATGTCGGATGACTCATTTGCACAGCGAGACCCCGAAACACTTGCTGCCTTGAAATTAAAACACCCTAACCCTTCACGTCCTCTTAGTTTTCCGTCAGATCCGGACGCTTCGTTCTCTGCGGCGTCGGTTATGGTGGATGATGTGGTGTCGGCAATTGGCTCTTTTTATAGTGGTTCGGCAGCGGGTTTGGATGGGATCCGGCCAGGGCACCTAAAAGAATTAACTTCTATGTCAGCTGGGGAGAATGGAAGGCGGCTTTTGGGCTGCCTAACCAGGTTGTCAAACTTTTTGCTTAGTGGCCAGCTGAACCCTTTAGTGTGTCCATACCTCTACGGGGCGTCCCTTATCGCTCTTGAAAAAAAGGATGGTGGTGTAAGACCAATAGCGATTGGTAGTGTTTTCCGCCGCCTTACTGCGAAACTCGCTTGCAGTGCCATTAGGGACGATATGGCCCGGTATTTGCAGCCGCATCAATTGGGTTTTGGAACTCGCTTGGGTTGCGAAGCGGCCATTCATGCCACACGCGCATTTGTGTTGGATCCAGAGAATAGAGATTGCATTTTACTCAAGCTCGATATTCGCAATGCATTCAACACTCTGGAAAGAGACGTTTTGTTAAATGAGGTGAAGGAAAATATTCCTTCACTCTATCCGTTCCTTCACCAGGTATACAAACTCCCCACTAATCTATTTTATGAGGATAAACTCATTCTATCACAGGTTGGGGCCCAACAGGGGGATCCCCTTGGGCCTTTGATATTTTGTTTGGCCATTCATAAAGCGATCCTTGGGCTTAAATCATCGCTAAACGTGTGGTATCTCGACGATGGGACTATTGGGGGTAAGCCAGGGGAGGTTTTTCAGGATTTAGAGACCCTGATACCCCGTCTGAGGGTCATGGGTTTTGAGGTGAATCCCTCGAAGTGTGAATTTTTTCCCTGCAGTGATGTGGCGCATACCTATTTCACACAGTTCAGTAATTTATTACCTGGCCTCAAGGAGGTAGGCTGTACGGAACTTTACCTTTTAGGGTCTCCAATTTTTCCAATTGCAATACCAGAGGCCATTACTCGTAGAACAGGGTTCCTTATCACAGTTCGGCAACGTCTTCAAGACCTTTCTGCTCATGTTGCAATTGTCTTATTACGAATGTGTTTTGCCCTCCCAAAGATCACCTATCTATTACGGACCTCACCTACCTGGCTCTATCCAAGGGAGGTTATCTCTTTTGACGGGGTATTGAAATCGGTGGTTGAGTCAATCCTTAACGTCTCCCTTGGGGACCCTCAATGGTGTCAAGCGGCTTTGCCAGTTCGGTTTGGAGGTCTTGGGATACGTTGCGCAAGCGATGTGGGCCTGCCGGCATTTCTGGCTTCAGCGCATGGTGTTGCGAGCCTTGTCACTGCTTTACTCAATTCCAATGGTGGCGAGGTGAGTATACCTTTTGCATCTGTGGCCATATCCGCGTGGTCGGCCCTTTGCCCGAGCGCAACAATCCCTGAGGCGACTCATGTCCAAAGAGCGTGGGATGATGTTCGGGTGAAGCGTATCCTAGAGGGATTGTTCGAAGAGGCTGCGGGAGCTGATATGGCTAGACTGCGCGCCGTATCGCAGTCAGAATCAGGGGCATGGTTGCATGCACTGCCTTCGCCGCAGCTGGGTACTTTGCTTGATGATGACTCCCTGCGTGTGGCGGTGGCTCTGCGCCTGGGCTGCAAGGTGTGCGAACCTCATAAATGCACTTGCGGTTCTATGGTAGGGGCTGACGGCCATCACGCTTTAAGTTGTCGCCGGTGTGCGGGGAGGTTTCCACGGCACCATGCCCTAAATGATATAATCCGCAGAGCCCTTATATCGGCAAATATCCCATGCATGCTTGAACCTCCCGGTCTGAGCAGATCCGATGGTAAGAGGCCAGATGGGCTGACTTTAGTGCCTTGGAAGAACGGAAAGTGCCTAATTTGGGACGCTACTTGCTTCAGCACTGTAGCCGCTAGCCATCTCAGTCGCACTATCCACTACCCGGCAGCGGCTGCGGAAGATGCATGTTTGAAGAAGAGGCTTAAGTATGCCAATTTAGAGCCTCTTTATTACTTTGTGCCCGTGGCAGTGGAGACCATGGGCTGTTGGGGGTCGGAGGCGAGGGACTTTGTGCGTGAAATAGGCCGTAGATTGAGTGATGCTTTAGGCGACTCACGTTCTGGTTCGTTCCTGGTGCTGAGGCTGGCCATTGCTATTCAGCGTGGTAATGCGGCCAGTGTGATGGGCACCTTTGCGCCGGGGACTAACGGGTTCGGATAGCAAAATTTGTGTTTTTAATTAGTTTTTGTTAATAGTTTTTATATTCCCATTGTAATTAATTATAATTTTAATATTTTTAAATATTGTTTTTGGTTTTGTTGTCATTTTTTGAATTTTCGGTATGTGTCAGATTTTTGAAAATTACAATGATTGATGATTTTCGACAAACTCAGTTTTATTTAATAATTTAAAAACTGCTTGAAACAGTATTATATTGACATTTCGCCCTCTAAAAAAAGGTTCTATTGCAGGTTTTCATATTTTTTCTAAAACAGTTTTTTTAAATAATAATTTTTTTACGAATTATTTAACTATTTAAATGTCAGTCATTTAGAGACTGACATTTTTAAAACGCTGAAATTATTAAGAAATAAGTTATTTCGACGATATTCAAAAGTTCATTGACTCAGTAGTTCCCAAGATATTTAAAATATGTAAATTTGTTTGGTTTGTTGAATATCTATATAATTTGATGGTGTACCTACTTGTTTCTTTAACAGGACAATAAGTAAAATAATATATCGGATATCTACTCCAGTTTATTAAACCATCAGGTTAGAGCGTTATGCTTAAAATTCCGTAGGTCGTGTGTTAAAATCCTGCGGGGAATACTTTCACTTTGCTAAAGGTCACTAAGTTTGATTATGGCATTGCAGTAGGGAAAATAAAAGAAGATAGCCGTCAAAATCTGAAGCAAAGACTTCTTAAACACTATATTACATTAATTAATTAATTTAATCTAAGCTCGCGAGGATTGCGAGTTGCGAGCCGTTTCCAGTTGCTCTTATTCCGCGTCAAATATTTTGTTTACGCTAGAATTAGCCTACTCTCGGACAATCTTTGGGTTGAAATTATTTTGTTTCACCCTCAATTTTTAGTTTTATTCTAAGTCAGCTCACTTAAATATCTTAGTTTAATTTAAGTTTTTATTACATTTCTCATGTAAGTGAATCCAATTCTTTTGAGAAATAAAAGTTCTTAAACCATAAAATCATGACCGAAAGCTGTTAACCTATATAATAAATAAATAATAAATATTGGACAACATCACATAAATTCTGTGGTAAGTAGCTTAAGCACTTGTGTTACAGAAATCAGAAACAATGACGATATCACAATATCCAGACCTGAGACAATATAGAAAAGTTCGTTTTACATATTGACCCGACCGGGGATCGAAACCTGGACTTCAGAACCTCAGAGATGGCGCGATGCCAAAGTCCGGCCATCGCTTCTCGGCTATGGAGGTCGTCGAAATCATTTAGTCAAGTTAAATTTTTTTGCCTAAGAACTGAGATTCAGAATGATAAAAGAACAATGTAGGAAGCCAGATATTAGAAGATACTGTATTTTTAGAAGAAAATAATGTTCTATTAGTGAAGTAAATTACTGTTAGAAACACGTATGCGAGTGGTCATGGGCTAGCGTAGATTGCTTATTATATTTTATTGGTTAAACTAAATGTAAATGATATTCCGAGGTGTCTCCTAATGTGTCGCCTCTCCCTGGGCGCCGTCATTTACACGAACAATGTCCCCTCAAATACGGCCTCAGCAATAGAAACGGACTTTATACATTTGTTCCTAAATTATTTCTCAAACCTAATATCAGAAACTTATGAAAATAATTTATACAGTTTTGATTATGGGAATTTAATAAAATGTGTAAACATGTATGTTATAAAATCATTTTGTAGTAATTTAAACGATAATATCGACGCTCGTTCCCAAACAACTATAAAGTCTGTAAATACAAACTTTCTCACAGCTAGTTGACTTTTAATAGACATTCAAAATATAAATTACGTCATATGATGTCAACTAGTGTTCATAAAGCAATAATTAACAATATTAATATGGGGAAAAAACTATAAGCATTTAATATTTGTGGATGTATTTGCCTGAGGCTTAACAGGCGTTGGATGTTATCCGATGGCGATAAATATTCAAAATTTATTAACGGGAACTAGCGAACTTTAAATATTTAAAAGAAACAGAAAAATAACATCTCTCCTTGCGGCGCGAGAATCGAACCCACGACCTTCACGTATCGCGCGTGCTCCTCTTCCAACTAAGCTAACCGCAAGTTATCGCCGGCGATGAAATTTTTCTGCTGTTTCTACCAGTTAGCCTACGGTAAGTGCCCTCTGCCGAACGAATATGTTTAAAACTACATACATATCGGCCCGTGGTATGTACCACGATGGTATGTAGGTACAACGTATGTTCGTTGTTAAAATAATATTCAATGTGTCTATTTAAAACACGATACACATGAATATTTTTCAGACGTATCATTTAATTTGAGTAATTGGGAAATCGTTCTTGATGGCTTCTTCAAATAAATCTTTCTAGTACCTACAAATATCAAGCAATAGCAAAAGCAAGACAGTATTTATCTCTTTAATGTGGCTTTCTCAATTCTTTTGATACAATAATTAGCGGATAGAAGAATAATAAGCAGATTATGCTTTTTTTTGCTACTTATAGTACTTACTGTTTAACAAAAAATAATGTTTTTACTAGGTAATGTAATAATAAAAGTTTGACGACCTCTGTAGCCGAGAGGTGTGCGGGCCGGACTTTGGCGTTGCGCCATCTCTGAGGTCCCGGGTACGGTCCCCGGTCGGATCAATAAAGAAAACTAACTTTTCTATATTGGTTGGAACTTTTCTCGGATCTGGGTATTGTTGTACCGTCGTTGTTTCGGATTTCTGTATTACAAATGCTTAAGCTACTTACCACACAATCAGAACAATATATGTGTTGTCTAATAAAAAAAAGGTCTATCAGTGATACAGATAACGTGCAGACATTGTTTCTGATTTCTGTAACACAAGTGCTTTAGCTACTTACCACAGAATCAGAGCAATGTATGTGATGTTGTCCAATATATATTATGTATCCATGTTTTTTATTCTTAATAGCCTAAACAAAAAGGTTATGTATATTTTCAAAGAGTTTTGGAGCATTTTTTGAAAGCACTTTAAAAACATTTTTTAACCCCCGACGCCTAAAGAGGGTGTTATTCGTTTGACGTCGTTGTCTGTCTGTCTGAGGCATCGTATCTGCCAAACGAATGGACCGCTTTCGATGCGGTTGTTTTGATTAGAAAGCCAGTTTCGTAAATCGTATGAAAATTAATAAATTGGACGATTTAAAAAAATAAGTAAGGTAGTGTTTTACAGTGCGTTCACACCTACTGTAGGTTTAAAAATGATTGGAAAGCAAGTCTGACAGAGTTTACCACGTTTGGTGCATTAAATCTGCATCTCCTAATGCGGTTGCAGCTAGAAGGAGAGTGCAATCTCTGCGCCATGAATGAAGTGCAAAGCGCGTATATATATCCCTATATATATATATATATATATATATATATATATATATATATAGGGATACCAAACCTTTTTAAAAAAAACCCATGTAAATTAAATACTTATTCATTATATATTTAAAGCTACGCAATTATCTTCAAACACATTATCTTATATAAACAAGTCTAAAAATAAGCCCACTTTAGTTACAAAATGTATATAACATACATACAACAAATGTCAGCAAAACACCATTATAATGGACATTATGGACATCAATATGTCCATATGTCTATATACATTTTATATCATTTATTTATCTTAACACATATAATTAATACCACACAATGTAAGCATAGGACATTATGGACATCAATAAGTCCATATGTCTATATACATTTTATTTATTTATCTTAACACATATTATTAATACCACACAATGTAAGCATATTTCAGCTCTAGCAATTTAGATATAACCTATCAGCATAACGCCGTAATTAATAATTATCATACCTTAATGTTCACCAGGTGTTCGCCCTTCGCTCGCTCAGAAGCAACTGGCCTCATGATCCGATTCCCCACCCTTTTATACTGGTGCACAAACAACTCGTGACTAAACTCGTCACTAGACGAGTCAAAACAGCAACCGTATAAAAGCGGAAGTTCATAGCTTTAATATTAAACAATCAGTATTTTTACATTATTAGTTTACATGCTATTAGCATGTAATCATTATACTATATTTAAAAAATACATATAATTATGCAAATAATTTATCACGGCCATTCTGATAAATACTTCGACAACGAAGTATCATTTAAAATACTGTAGTACATTTACAATTACTATAGATTAATATTATAAATTACAGTACTTAATTATCCAATAGACAGTGATAACCGGACAGCACCTATGCTTCATGTTACTATTCTACTCTCATAGTCGGTCAGTTGCATAGCCGTGTTAAGCCCCCTCCACCCGCTGTTCGTGAGTTAGGCTTACACCAAACAAAAGACCATCAGCGGAAAAGAAGTACCGATTACATGGCCATGCTAGTCCTCCTCACTTGCTGCTTAGTGAGAGACTAACATCAAGCAAACGGTCGTTCTGCAGCTTTCTAATTTTTGCTCAAGTGCTTTCAAATAATCACTGTCGTATTTATAACAAATCATTGTATGGCATAATTACATTTACAAATTATTACTTATCAAATCATGAAATTAAACATTAAGTGAATTTTCTACAATCATATTTTCATCCACCATTTCACCAGGCCAATATCGTAACTTTTCCTTTGCTACTACAATATTTCTTAAATTACCTAAGCCCCTCAAAGCAAAGCGATCATTAGGAAGAGTGGAAGTTATTTCGTACGGTCCTTTATACTTGGGATGCAATTTATCATTTCGTCTATGATTTTGGCAAACGTAAACAAAATCTCCAAGTTCAAGGTTTATATTATTACGTCGTGTAGCATCGAAACGGTTTTTAAATTTCGCAGCTATTTGTACTAGTCTCTCTCTAGCTAATTCCCGATCAGAATCCATATTCACAGAGATTTCATTCGAGTCAACTACATCGTTCAAAAGAGCCTGTACACTTGGTATATTTGCCTCAACTCCTATTAATAAACGTAAAGGGGAGAAACCAGTGGATTTTTGAACAGTGGTATTTATCGATTGCTGAACTTTCCATAAAACGTTCGGCCAATCTGACGATTCATTACTCATAGTGCAAAACATGTCTGTTACTGTCGAAACGTATCGTTCAACCTGTCCATTACCCCTTGGGGTACCGGTAGCTATTAAATGATGTTGAATGTGCAGTTCCTCGAAAAGAGACCGGAGTTCATTGCTATTGAAATTGGTTCCTCTATCAGATATTACCAAAGAAGGAGATCCAAAAATAGTAACAGTGTCACGAATAATAGGTATTAATTCATTTGAGTTAAGAGTTTTCAAAGGTTTAAGCAAACAAAACTTCGTAAACCCGTCCACTATTAGCAAAATGTGCCTATAACCTTCGCGAGACAAAGTAAAGGGTCCTGTACAGTCCATATGAATAGTGTGAAACGGAAGAGCCATTTTTTCTATAGGGTGTAAAAATCCCTGTTTAGGACCGTGGTGACCTTTCCTTTTAATGCAAACCAAACAATGTGACAAATATTTTCGTACAAAAGCAGCCATGCCAGGGAACCAAAAATGTTCGCGAATTTTACCTATAGTTTTGTCGTAGCCTACATGGCAGTTTTCGTCATGGTATAGTCGCAAAATGCTCAATCTGGTGCCTTTTGGAATGTACAATTTAGGTTCACCGTTGGCTCCTACTTTATAATGCAGTAAATTATTAAGTAGTGTATATTGATTTGTATCTAATTCTCCTTCCCTAAGTCTGTCCATTAAAGATAATGTTTCGGAATCATTTCGCTGCGCTGTTTCCAACCAGGATTGTGGATCATTAATCAAATTAACCGAATCATACGCATTGGGGGGTTGGACCGGATTCCGACTAAGGAAATCAACATGACTTATGTACAAGCCCTTTCTATATAATACATCGAAATTAAAATCTTGCATGTACGTCCACCAACGGGCTACGCGTGGAGACAAATCCTTTTTATTCATTGTAGATTTTATGGCGTTACAATCGGTAATTATTTTGAATTTTATTCCAAGCAAATATACGCGAAAATGTTTTAAAGAATTATAAATTGCCAGGGTTTCCAAGTCATAAGAGCAATATCTAGACTCCGTAGGGGACGTTCTTTTGCTAAAATAGGCCACGACTTTAGTTACACCAGCAGATTTCTGAAATAAGATTGCACCGTATCCCATTGCACTGGCATCGGTATGCAATTCCGTCTCTAAATTAGGATCAAAAATAGACAGCAAGGGTTTAGTTACTAAATAACTGATTACATAATCTCTCGCCGCATCTTGCTCAGCTCCCCAATCCCATGTTCGATTTTTTTCTAATAATTTAGTGATACAAGCGGTACGTAATGCAAAATTTGGGATAAACTTCCTAAAATAAGAAGCGAGCCCCATAAACTGACGTACTTGTTTAATGTTGCTTGGAGTTGGTGAATTGACTAAAGCAGCTACCTTCGTCTCACTTGGCCTTACTCCTTCTCGAGATATATGCCGGCCCAAATATTCGATACTGTCTACAAAGAATTTACATTTTTGAAGGTTAATATTAAAACCCGCTGTTCCAAGAGCTAAAAGAGTTTGTTCCAAATATTGAAGTCCCTCATCCACAGTTGTAAATGGGATCAAAATATCGTCTATGTACACTAATAAAAAGTCTAAATGGCTTACTGCTTTTGTGATGGCTCGCTGAAATACTGACGGTCCATTGCAAATACCAAAAGGCATTTTTAAAAATTCGTAATGGCCGTCTGGTGTGGAAAATGCTGTATATTTAACAGAATCGGATGCAATAGGTATTTGATAGAAGCCATTTTTCATATCTATGGAAATAAAATAAATTGCCTTTCCCAACTTGTCAATTTGGTCTTCTATAAGAGGAAGGGGATAATTGTCTCTTTCAATTATTTTATTTAATGCTCTATAATCTATACAAAGCCTATCACTTCCATCTTTCTTTTTAACTAATATCACCGGACTTGCAAATGACGAATCACTTTCTTGTATAATTTTATCATCTAATAAACCACTAATGATTTCTTTGACTTTTTCCCTTTCACTAGGAGCCAAACGGTAGGGCCGATAATTTATAATGGTTTCAGATTTCAATTTTAATTTTAGTTCTCCAGTTGAAACAGTTCCATTAGTATTTAAAACCGTGGTATGTCTATTGAAAATATCTTTAATTCGATTTTGCAATGTTATATCCAAGTGACCTATTTTTGACGTTAATTCATCGCTTGTTAGATTAGTACGACCTTGTTTTTGAATAAAATTTATGTGCAGGTCTAAACTATTAATTACCTTTCGACATATCCTACTGCCATTAAAATCTGTAATTATTTCTACGTCTGGGTGTTCTATAGCATTCCGCCCTATCAAAAGATCGTAATCGAAATCTTTATCCTTTACTACATAAATGTCAAGTTCAATGTAAATATCATCAAATTTAACAGGGACATTTATTTTAGAATTTACCTTAATGCTGCCACTACCTATTCCATTAAGGCACATTGAATATGGTAGCATTTTACAATGGAGGCGTAACGCAATAGACTCTTTGATGAGACTACAATTAGCCCCCGTGTCAATCAAGGAGTCGATGCAAATATTATTAATGTGCACCTTTGTAAGCTTTAATTTCGCGGGCCTAAAAAATTGACCTCTTTACTAGTAGATGGCTTATCGGAATTAGCAAGGGATTTAAACCAGCAGACAGACTCCGTGTGACCAACCTTTTTACAGCAAGTACAAATAAGTTTATCAGCAACTTTAGTAACCGTGTTGCTTTTTGGGTTATGGTTCGGCGTTTGGTCTGGTTTGCTGTTACAATGAATCCGGATATGACCTGGTTTGCCGCATTGGAAACATTTTTTATCTTTATTATCTAATTTTGCCCGTTTTATTTTACCTTGACCAGATATATCTTCCAGATTGCTTTGCTCTGAAGAACGTTTTTTTGGCTTTACATAACTTGTAAACAGGGATATTAATTCTGAGGTGGTTTTTACACTACTGTTAAAAGAAGCCATTCTAACATTTACATCAGTAATACTACCGCAAATTAATTCTATTAATTGATCTTCAGTAAACGATATCTTTGTGTTCTTGAATAACCGTAGCTTCTCCCTAGCATATTCGCAGTAAGAGTCAGCCAAATCTGATGTATACGAAACTGCCTTTGAAAGTTTGTCAGAGAGGTTTCGTTTTTCAGGGTAAAGATCAGTTAGCTCATTCCTAAAATTTTCCCAAGTTCTTCCTCCGGAAGGTTCCCATGATTGAAACCAAATTAATGCAGACCCCTTCAGGGCCTTACCTGCTTTAGCAACAGCAGCTACGTTACTCCAACCAAATTCCTTCGACAGCAGCTCGATATTATTACACCAACTGTCAGCTCCGTTGTCACTAGTAGCCGGATCGAAGATTGGAAGCGCCACATCATCATCATGACGACGGGTAGATACAGCATCACGTATTGCTTTCAGGAGTCCTTCCAGTATAGCTGGATCCATTCTGAAACTTACAAAAATGTATTCCGTTAGGAAGGGTCTTGAATTATCCCACTTCTGATGATAGATTTAATAAAAATATTACATAATTTATATGGTTGAAACCATCTTAGTGTAGTAAATTACCATTACTGTGTAAATAGTGTATATATATATATATATAGGGATACCAAACCTTTTTAAATAAAACCCATGTAAATTAAATACTTATTCATTATATATTTAAAGCTACGCAATTATCTTCAAACACATTATCTTATATAAACAAGTCTAAAAATAAGCCCACTTTAGTTACAAAATGTATATAACATACATACAACAAATGTCAGCAAAACACCATTATAATGGACATTATGGACATCAATATGTCCATATGTCTATATACATTTTATATCATTTATTTATCTTAACACATATAATTAATACCACACAATGTAAGCATAGGACATTATGGACATCAATAAGTCCATATGTCTATATACATTTTATTTATTTATCTTAACACATATTATTAATACCACACAATGTAAGCATATTTCAGCTCTAGCAATTTAGATATAACCTATCAGCATAACGCCGTAATTAATAATTATCATACCTTAATGTTCACCAGGTGTTCGCCCTTCGCTCGCTCAGAAGCAACTGGCCTCATGATCCGATTCCCCACCCTTTTATACTGGTGCACAAACAACTCGTGACTAAACTCGTCACTAGACGAGTCAAAACAGCAACCGTATAAAAGCGGAAGTTCATAGCTTTAATATTAAACAATCAGTATTTTTACATTATTAGTTTACATGCTATTAGCATGTAATCATTATACTATATTTAAAAAATACATATAATTATGCAAATAATTTATCACGCGCGGCGCAGGCGGCGGCGGCGCGATGACGTCCACACTTTATGCCCGCGCGGGCTGTTCGCGCAGCTTGACTTTGTTTTTACGACACCATAACCTCCGCTATTTATGGAAGGTATTTAGCATGAACCCGCTTTACTATTTCCTTCCGAAGGGCACGACGCTAGTAAATGTTGCGCGCACGCACTCGTGCTCATTGTGTTCGATGCGCGCGCCGCGTGGGACGCACCTACTGGTTATCGAGCACAGTATCAATAAATTGCACTTGCGTCTGTCGTGTTGTGCAAATAAAAGAAACTGAGCACCGCGTGTTATCGACGAAAGGTCTAAATAAATTCGAATATGTACTTATTTGTTGCTTACCTTCGTTGATATCATCATCTGCTCTGTTTGACGTAGAAAGCAGAATTCATTGTTCATTCGGACGCAATACACTGAGAGCTGGAGTTGATTTATTAAAATTTCATTACCTCTTATGAATATGCACGGTATATTGTGATGTGCATTCATTTGTTGTAAAAATAATAACAGTGTGGTCCGCTGGAATCGTTTGTCAAGTATCTTTTCTCACAGCCGCAAATCGTTGGTTTATTTTTATAATCAAGAAACAATCGAGAATCGAGGCTTAACGAGCAATTACGTTTTATCCATATGTGTGGTTGTCTGCGGTGCAGGCCGGGTATCAATTAAATCACAAGTGGTATCGAAACACCGCGTTATGAATATTCACGTGCGTCGAGTCGAGACGAGTGGCCTGGACGAGACTCACGCCTGCTACGACACAAGGAAAATAAAAGAGAGCCAGGTGGCAGATTCAATAGCCTCCCATTAGAAGCCATTATACGTCGATAAATAATGCAAGGGAGACAGCGAGCCTATCCGTCCGTACTCGGGACGGAGCCGTAACTCACATCGGCGTAATGATCCCCCTAATAGGGCCAAGTAGTTTTGCGAACGTTCGGACTATGTATGCACTTATCGAACAATGTCTTCTATGGAAAATTACCACATTCTATACCTATGTAGATCTCAAAAGTTGGAACGTAATTGAAAATGAATCTAAAGGCATACAATTGTTTGATGAATGGTATTCTAAACTGATATTACAAAACGTCTGCGCCGGCGACAATATTAATTGTCGGTAAGAGCTGATCGACGTAAAGACAGGTCGTTTCAACGTGTGAGGACGAGATTATTATATCATGATTGCTGCGTAATATTATATTTCCTTAAGCGGCGATGGTGAGGTCTCTCCCACGGGCGAGTCAAGCGGCCGGGATCGGTGTCAATTTCCATTAATACGGCCATTATCGTGGCCGGTGCATAAATCGCTCGCAGCGCCGACCACCGGCTGGAAAACGCCATCACCACGAGCCCACGGCCCGCGAAACCCGCTAAAGTAAAAAAGTTCTTACAAGATATACGTTTAAATATCAAAGTGATGTGATATTTGGCGTTGTTTTGCCGCTCCTCGGCTGCCCCGCAACCCCGTCCATCGTTAAATGCCGCGTTCGAACAATCCACGCATACTTACGCGCGCTCACAATTTACCGAGCGACACAATTACTTTTCATGTTAATACGGCTGTCCTTTATACATTTTAATTGACTATTTAATCGGGAGAGCATATTCAGTTTAAAAATAAAATGGTTTTAGTAATTATTGTCTTGGTACGTCAAAGTTTTTGTTGTTTATTAAGAAATGATATGATAAGAACGCAAAGGCAGGACAAGCATTTTATTTAAGAATGCTCTATGTAATACTCGTAAATTAACATATTTAAGCAAAATACCATTCAATGATTAATTACATAATCTCAGAAACTCTCATACCAAAAACACAAACTTGCAATTTGGCAGGTAGGTTCTGTAAACATCCGCGAAGAACGGATGGAGGAGACGACGTGTAGGGGGTGCTCTGAGAAACTGAACCACCGCAGACCACTGACAACGATACGGGGGTTAGAAGTTTATACGAAAGTTCTAGGTTTCGAAATGTATCCTCTTTAGATAGTTTGGAGTTGTACTAATGATGTATCTTTAAAATCCACCCCCATTTGGGGTTAATAAAGTGATGGTTTCCACGAATACGAGTCGCTAGTGAATTTATATAAAGCGATAACTATGTCTTATAATAATAAAAATAATATACAGAAAAAATAATGTTTACCTATAAAAAAATGAAAAACGATAGCGAGTCTGAAAAACACCCTGGCTTAAAACCAATTTTGTTAATTTACCAAACGTTTAAATTGGTCCAAGAATAGAATCCGAAATCTAGGTTTTTTCTAACTTTTACGACTCCGCTGAAGTAATATATGAGCGTTAATAACACTCCAACTGCCCTTTTAAACATTTTAATTTCTGTAATGAATATTAACTACAAAAAAATATATACATATTTTAAAGAACCGACTAGGTATACTTAAAAATTAGGTATGAATTTTCACAAGACACTTTGCCCTTTTCCTAAACACTTAACATGTTGGCGCCCACATTTTTATCTCATCACTATTGTGAATGATATTAATTTTGACCTTTAAGGAAAGGACTCACAAGTGGGCGAACAATTTTATACATTAATTCGGCTATTATGATTTGATATTTTAATTTCCTTTTCATAAGAAGATTGAAATTTGTAAATTGGACTTGCAGAAGATAGGTATTTTCCCTTATCGTTTATTGGTTTTCGATAAATGCAACGACTTTTAATGAGATTTTTTTGCTTTCAAACCACAGTATTGACAAAAATTATCGTCTATGATTATCTCAGAAAATAGTCAACATAAAATGGTAGTTTAGCAAACAAAGTTTAGTCATAAAACGTACAAAATATATACTGAAGCCGAACCTGCCTGCTCATATAATTATTATTGACACGAAGACTTACAAATTTTAATGTTCCGTACAAATAATAAATCGGAGAAGAAAATACAATCGTGTGATATTTGCTATTGGATCGTTGCCAAATGTCAGTTTTTGAGTATTTATAGTTAATAAACACTTCGTAATCTGCAACATTTTAGAATTAAAATTGTTCTTTAACATCAAGTAAGCTCACAATGTTTTGTAGCGGATAGTTGTCTCGTTAAATAAAGTGAAATCAGATTCAGGTTTTGATCAGTTGGGCTGGTATTAATCGGAGTCGATGAAACGGAAAATTGACCCATTTGTAGTTAGATTATGTGTAATTTGTTTAAATCACTGGAGGTAGAACCACAGGTGTTCAAAACGAAACTCGATCCAGAGCCCATTGCATATTCAATCTAACGTACCTACTATAGCACACTAGCCTGTCAATGAACTAAAACGTTCGAAGTAGCTACTGACTAATTTGATAATTTATTACGTCAACTTATTACTTATCAAATTTTGTATGTTTTCACAAAACATCTGTTTCCGGACCAACTGTTGAGGGCAGTATTAAGATCCGCTCATGCGATTTGGCTTCTCCTTTGAACTGTAGCTGTGACTCCATTGATCGTGCTGGTGTTAACAAATATTTGGGTATTATGATAGACGAGCGCCTTTTAAAAGTCATGTCCAGTGTCTCTCTAAACGAGTTAGAAAAATCTCTGGTATTTTTAGGAAACTGAGAGACTCTGCTGACAAAGAGCTGCTTATTATGATTTACAAAGTCCTTTGTCAGTCTGTCACTGGATACTGTGTCTCCGTCTGGGGTGGGGCCGCCAAGACAACATTATTGCAGGCTGAACGCGCAAACAGGTCTCTCCTCAAAATCATGTTGAAAAAACCTTATAGATACCCAACTACAGATCTTTATAAAGAAGCTCAAGTTCTCACGATTCGTCAATTATTCATATTAAAAACCTGTCTAATAGCGCACAGACGACTTATAACTTCGGATATCTACAAGATGCTTCTAAACAAACGTACTTTTAAAATCCCTATTCCTGAAGTACACTCACACTTTGCTTCTAGATTTGGAGACTCGGCTAGAGCTCGTGTTTACAACGCTGCTACTAGAGCTTGTGATATTAGAAAATGTTCAGTCTTAGATGCAAAGAATGTTTGAACTCAGTGGTTGCTGCATAACTCATATAATGAAACCGAGGCATTTGTCAGTCGATGTTTTTAAGTTCCTTTTAATTTTTTACCCACTTATAAATTAAAATAATTCTTCTGTTTTATTCGAGAATCCCAATTCTTTAAGTCTAACGCGAAAATTGGTTGCCCAAAATACAGGCACTGCCTAGTTTGGGGACCCTTGTAAATTGCATAATTATTTCGCATTCTGCCTTTGCACATTTGTAATTTAATTTAATTAATTCAATTTAATATGAAACTCCATTTAATTGTAATTGTAAAACTGATTTGTACTGTATGTTTTTATTTGTGTGCTAAATAAACATTATTATTATTATTATTATTATTTATTATTATCAATCAAAGTTAGCACTGATTTCTAACATTGAAATTTTAATTGATGAAAATATTCATGTTATTAAGTGTATGATATTGTATTACTACTAAACAAGTTAAAGGAGTTAGTTTTGTCGCAGACTTCTATCTCGATTGTGCGTGAAGCTAGTGATATGTGGCCGTCAACAAAGAACGTATAATTCTCGTCGCAAGACAGAGGTATCGCTGTTTGATTGCGTTATTTGCGGGCGCCATCGAGCCAACAGCGCAGCCCGATCCCAATTAAAACGTAGTAACACATTAAACCCGTTCCGGCTGCTGATGTACGCAGATGCGCCGGCGCAGAGCGGCTCACGCTAATCGCACGCATTCATTTGAATCTATTTAGGTAAACGGGCGCGACGCTCGCTCCTCGCAGGAATGTGACGCGCCCGTAATTACCCTATTGCCATCGTATTTTCGTTTTATCGCCGCACAACTACATCCACAGCTGACGGAAAAAGTCAGATTTTACACAGGAATAATTTCAGATTACACACAGGCTAATAATCTACACCGCAATGGAGCGAGGTGCGTATAAATTATGGGGCGCACTCGCGATATTGTGTTTCATGTCCGGCGGTTTAGACACGGGGCCGAGGATATCTGCGTGAAAAGGGCGAAATATTGCAGAAATTTCAAACGCGACAGGACAGCGTTCGATTCGTCGTGGTGTTGGATTTCATTGCGCTATATCGCGTCCACTTCGCGCCGCTACAAGACTCATGTGCCCGCGACACGCTCTTACTCGCCCGCGACGTTTATTGATACCAATGTTTTTGTGTAAATCGCTCTTATTAAAATTAGATCCAGTTTCATACAGCTCGTTTTATATGGTCAGATTACAAATATTTACGGCCGTTATAAGCAGATCACTGAATATATGTAGTAATAATACTTTAACGGCGCGCTATTAAACTGAAGGGTTTCACTTTAACGATGGAACAGCAATCACGCTTGCCTCTAGTAATTTTTCCTAGCTGTGCCTATCATAAAACTTAATTAAATCACAGCGATGACATTTGGTAATTTCGATAACATCAAAGATGGTCGCTCCATCTAAATGCTGGGGAATTATAATAATGTTTATAAAGTTGGCAAGGAAACGTAGCTTACGTCGTCAGTATCGGTCGGCAAATATCGCTACCGAAGATGCTATCCGTACTATTGTTAATCCGGTAATTTGAATTTATTGCACCATGAATAAATGGTGCGGTCGGTGGAGCGGGGGCTATCGGGCAGCACATCGATACAGCTGCGAGGAGCCGACGTCGCCGCGTGCGCTCCGTGCCACATTCAGTCCCTGACACCGCAATACACCACACGAACGGACTGCCTCCGTATCTGCACTTATTAGATGACACTATTAGTTCGCATATCTGAACACCGACCATTACCATAGATTTGCTTAGTACACGTAGCCACTTAAAGGCGCTGAAACGGCGGGGCTTTGTTTCGAGCGCTACAACGCTCCCTTTTAAACATAACAGATTCTCTCAGGAGCTAATCTAGTTCATTCCTTGTTGAAGATGTGATTGTTTCGCCTTAACGGGCGAGGGCTCTAATCGGAACATCCTCAATGCAGGCCGTGTCCGTATGCTTGCGTTAATTAGAGTGCGATTGCATTCTGAGCGGGACATGAGCAGCCGAGGTCAGATCTTGCTTACGCGACTAACATGCAGGAAGACATTCTATTATTTAATCGACGCTTTATCGGGACAAAGTTACGATCCCCCGATCGCGTATGCAACGGTATATTGGGTTCCACGATGAGGTGTGGACCGGCAATCAGGAATCATTATTTACGGACAGCTATTATCACCTCATGGCTTTTCTGGTTTATTATCGGCATTGCTCGTTATGTTGTCCTGCGACGGCTAAATTATGCTATTAAGTTAGCAGATTGACAAAGTTATTTATGACATTAAGTGAGAGCGGCCTGAGTGGTGACCGTTGGGGACCTCGCGGGTTTTACCACGGGTATTCGCTCGAGACTTGCGAGTTCCTAGTATTTGCGCGGGATGTTGCTCGATAAAGCAACTTGCGGTTGTAAAGCTTGAACTTTTAACCGCGTGTTTTTGATGAGATACCGTGGTAGTTCCTTTGCGACGGGTTTTGCGTTTACTCAGATAACTTGCCCGCATACTGCTATGATACCTTCTTCTTACACAATGTAAGATTATAGCTAAAGCTAGATAATTTTCTTCAAAAGTTTTGTTTGAGAAATAAAAAATCTTGGGCCAATTAGTATTATTTTCTTTTATTTTTTAACTAGGTATAGCAAATTCCTCAATAAACAAAAGATTATGTATTTGGTTCATGCTGGAGAAATAATCACGCCGTGGAGAAAATAACATTTTATTAATTATTTACAATGTTAAAAACAAGTTTTGAGGGAAGAAAATCTGTAATTGGTCCCTTTTCTTTAGATTTTTATAAATGGTTGAACAGACTTTCAGAATGATGAGAAAAATTTGTTTGCCAGAAGTTTTGGGTACGCACTTAATATTAATATAATGTATGTATATGTGTAATTGAACCGTCATTCTACTCGCCCTTTTATGGTTAAAGCGTAGTTAAGGTTCAAGACAGTTCGTCAATTAAGAGGCAAAGTGCCGCTCGTCGCATGTCACAGCGCGGCGTTTCCTAGACAGCCTGCTCTATCAATATCAATCACTTGACAAGTGTATTACGTTCGGTGTGAGAGTGTGGCCAGTTTACGACTTTACCGCAAGGCTGGATTGCAAACTATAGTTTGCAGTTGGATTATAACAATCTAAGTAAAACTTTTGCCGCCAAAGCTACACTGGGATTCGGGATTTTAGTATAACGCGGCAGGTACACTTGCGAAGTTTAATTTTTATTACGTTCAGGTCTACGAGGCTTACTCAACTTTGGTCCTGAATTTTGTTGTCTTTGATAGATTTTTATGTAGGTTATTTTTTAATTATTATTTTTATTTATAGTTTTAGTTAATGTAGGTATGTACGACTGATTTGACTGATTAAATTAATAACAAATAGTTTAACTTTTACTATTGTACATATGTGCTAAACTTTGTTATGTTAAATTTAGTAAGCAAATAAAATTCTATAAAATTTATTGATTTTTGTCATTTGCTGAAAATGGGTTTTAATTTTATTGTACGCGTACGGTAGAAAATGGTACCTGGGCTCCCTACTATTGCAATTATAAAAAATTGAATATAATGGTACATTATAATTGCTTTTTTTTCTGTAACGGTCTGCGAGTTAAATTATAAGGTTAAAATATACTCACATGCGGAATGTACAGAAACTAAAATTAATGTATTATTTTTATTTCTCTATAAAGCAGCGATTATTTATTTGTTAAGCCAGCCTCAGTTTTCAAACGCAAATTCAATCATTCATTGAATATAGATTCGTGTCTATTGTTAAATTAACACAACAAGATCCAAAGAGTTTAGATGTATTACAATAATAAATATTAAAAGGACAATAATTTAAAAGATACAGCAACATTGTCATTGTGCAGGCTTGTATCTTCTACTATAAGCGCGTTTTAACTCGTATCAATGTTCATAAAAATTAACATCAGATAATATTAATATTAGGTGTATTAATTATATATTTATTTCTATTTCATATTAATATATTTATACATCATTTAATTAATTATTACTTTTAAATACGTATGTACTTCAAATACATTGTATACACATGCTCATTATTATTATTGTAGTTTTTTTACCATTACTTTCTTTTTTAAAAACACCTGAATCTTGCACTATTATCCTGTTGTGCACATGCTGCAATGTTTAATTTTGTGGCCATATTTTCGAAACATGTAACAGTTTGTGAATAACAGTTTTAGCCTAATCTGTACTAGTTAACACATAATTTAAGTTTGCAATGTATGGCTGTTGTTATTCCTGAATTTTAAAAATAAAATAAAATAAAAATAAAATATTTATTACGTTTAGTGATTTTCCATTTTCAAATTAAATTTTAATTATGTCATACTATCCCCTAGACTGATTACAAAATTACATTTAAATTAAAAAGAAATGGCTGAAATTCTGTTTTACGATATAATGTCGCAAATAAAGTCAGGTTGTGAGTTTCATATTTGTAACGAATCATAAGAAGTGTTTCGAATTAGAAAGCAAGAAACGTTGATGGAATATAATAAAATGAACAGAAATGGCTCTGCCCTGATAAGGACAATCATAAACCGTGTATTCAGTTTCATATTTCCAAATTTACCCACGCAAGTATAGAGTTTACCTTTACTACTTTATAGGGCAGACATGAAAACACAAAGATGGTACAAAGTTTTTATCAAATGATAACTTTTCTTTAATAATTTAGTCATTTATACTTTAAAATTAAAAAATATTATGAATAAAATGAACCTAATGTTTTCAGAATATTGAATTACTTTGATACAAATTGACTAAGGCCTTTTTAACTATGTATAATATACTTATTTATTTATTTAAAAACTTTATTG
This sequence comes from Glyphodes pyloalis, assembly GCA_037074685.1. NCBI lineage: Eukaryota > Metazoa > Arthropoda > Insecta > Lepidoptera > Crambidae > Glyphodes > Glyphodes pyloalis. Next base: position 6,019,619 of record JAYKKO010000011.1, read on the forward strand.
CACAAATAGGTACAACAGGTGGACTTAATGCTAGGGGCATTCTCTACCAGTCAACCCTTGGGTCATGCAGATAGTTTGTATATGGGTGCGGTAACATGGGAGAAAAAAAAAGAAATCATTTTAAACAACAATAAATTAAGCATTAAAAATAACATTACGGTATCTTGTAAATATACGATAATAATACACATACTATATAAATTAATTAGAATATAATATATAAAATATGAAGGTATACTTAGATTTACATAATATTGATAATAATTTATACATATAAAAACAAATATCTACATAACTATAAATTCAGAAGATCAATAAATTGGTTCAGCAATTGACAAATTCATGACTATCATTACTTGTTAGCGAGAGAGAAGAAGTATTCACGAACTTTATATATATTGCGTATAACTATATTGCGACTTTATTCGCTTTAGTGAGAGATAAAAAGTTGATATTCGAATCTTAATCTATTCTATATTTTATTTTACAACGACTTTAATTCAAACACATCAATAATTTAGGCTTGAAAGAGTAACATCAATGTTTCGAGTTTATAATAAATTAATGGTTAAATATGTATTTTTTCCGTTCACTGGTATTATCATAGGAAAATAAACACAAAACGTAGATAGATCTAGAGAATTTTGTGTCAAGCCTGTGATCAAGTCAAGCATTTAATATGGCATTTACGAAACAATTTGCTCGCATACGAGCGAGAATACGTATTTCGTTTTGAACTTAAAACGAGAAGCTTCTGCTTCGAGAAAAGTTTTTGCTGTAGTAACAGGGAATATGATCATTTATATGTTTGTATAAAATATATCACCTGCGTTTATAAAATATCTTAAAAACATGTCTTTGTCAAAACAATTTATATAGAGCAATTAACGATTCTCCTGGCAACAATGTGAAATGCAATATTCTTTAAGTTTCTGAACAAGATTTGTATGTGTTGCTGATTAACAGATTATAGAAGCAAAATCACCCACAGAAATAAAACCCTCTTATTCGTAAAATAATACAACGAGGAAGGAAGTTTGCGCATATTTCCAGATTTCATATTTTTTTGTTAGCAACCGCCTATCAGATAAAAAAATTAATTCTTTAAAAAGTACGAAGCGCTTAAATAGGTCCTTAAGATACACCTAGACATTATAAACAAGAATTTTGGATGTTGGCCACATTATATAAATATAAATATTTATATACTAATATTTAAATATTGTTTTTCACATTGCTCCAAAAATGTCCAAATTTCTCCAAATATTTATGTAGCTGAGCAACAGCGACATTATGTGAAAATGTATTTCTGAAGATCCCTGTTTGGATAGAATGTTTTGTATCTAAACTCTTTGTAATTTGATATTGCCAATAAAATGAATTATACATTTTCAAGCAAGAATTTCTGTATATTGCAAACACAATTTCAATATATCCATAGAAAATGTATTGACACAACGGTTGAAAATGAGCAATGAGGCAATAACTATTCCTCGTTTCTAAGATTTTATACGACCACTTAACTTTTCACGAAAAAATGTAGTAGATACTACTTTTAAATTATACCTCATTTGCTCGCCTATTTCCCCAAATTAACAAATCTGTAATGTCGTTCGTTAGGTGGGTTATCGCCGAAACTTCGATTCGGTTCCATTAATCTATTATGTCTTGAAGACTTTAATAACCATTTATGAAATTGGTTTCCTTATGATCTCTCGTTTGCTGTAAACGGGCGCCAAAATAAATTACCATAAAAACGTTTGAGGCGACAAGATGTTGTCAGTTGCTGGCGCACGCGTCTCCTCAATCTGATAAATATATGTAAATAATTATTAAATATTATCGAATGGTAGATAGGCTCGTTTAGGTGCCCGTTACGTTATCTCCGTTATTTGTCGTTAACAGTTCTACGGGACGACGGCGTTATCGTGTTGAGTTATAGCATTTCTGCGGTCGCCCAAGAGATTCTTGGACTCGTCTCCGGTTTCAAGGGTTCCGTCAGAGCCCAGATAAGTGGCAGCCAGTGACTGGCGATCACGTGCTGGTACTTACGTGATAGTATCATGTCTAGTAAACATTTATTTTTCTTTTTGACAATTTAAAAAAAAAATGTTTACGTGCAGTCATCGAACTCTACCATGAGTAAACCACTCTTTATTATTCTAAATTGGTTTGAAGGGCTGACCGCTCTTAATTTCATAAATTGATTTACGATCGTAATAATCTTTGAGTGAAACTTCTCAAAAGTAGATACTGTATTTCTACCTAACGCAATGACCCGTAGTCTGACGGCGACTTTTCATTCAGTAAACGGAAATTGCCTGTCGTATGTTTTCCTATCTAGGACGGCTATATTTGCTTTACGGGAGCAATGTCTTTCATTGTCTAGCTGTATCGATGTTGAATAAACGTGTTTTGTATGTGCTAGAGATTAGGAATATATTGTTTACAATGGGATATTTGTAGAAATTTTCAGAAAGCAAGAAAATATTTTAAGACTCCAAAGCTCTATTTAATTTGGAGTTAGGGTGATTTCCCTCTAAAATAATTTACGTTACTTTGGAAAGAAAGATATAAATGTCATTAACATGCTAACGCATTTTCAACAAATCTGCAATAGAAACGTCAGCTGTCCATAAATAGCATTAAATTTGATTTTAAGCTTCAAATGTTGGAATAATTAAGTCACCCACTTAAGTCCTGGTGTTTTGTTTATTGCTTTGGGAAATGTATTGCTTGGGTGCAGTAAAATAAATAATTTTATCTGAGGTAGGTATTCGGCCATTGTGATCTATTTGAAACAGATAATGTCTCATTACTGATGCTGGTTTGATTGTAATTTCGTTGAATGCAAAAATGAGCTAATCGTAGCGCAATAAACCAACTAATAATTGTATTGACTTTAATAAATAATCATTGAAATAATGATACTACAAAAAAAAGTATAGCTGGTATAACTGTTTTTCTCGTGGATATTTTATCGATTATTCTGAAAGAAAGAATGTTAAAGCAAGTATCTCAAGCATTGTTACGATTATGTGTAAATATAGGTTCTCATTGTTTTCGTAGTCAATTGATTAACAAATCAATAGCTTAAGTTTTAGATAATATAGGAGAATAATTTACACTGAAAGTGGTTTTTAAGTGGTTTTGTTGAACAGAACTTGATAGATTCAGTTCGATTCACAACAAAAAGAGCAAAAAGATCAAGTTACATTCACAACGCATTAATAACCAGTCATAAAAGTTTGTTACAATCAGCTCCCGTTTGACCAGGGTTTTTAACTGGTACATATAGTATTACAATTGATTGCGGTGTCCGTAGAACAGAGCACGCGAGCATTGCGTGATGTGCCGCCACAAGAGCATACTTAATCTTCTGGCTTTGCCCGTAAACCAGGCCAATACTTGAAAGGTATTAGAGGAATATTAATTTCATAATAAACACTGTTCTAAAGTCGGGTCGGGGGATTGTTTACTATTTCATGCGTTTTGACTCTAGGTTTATATCATAAATAATAGATTTTTTGGATGACATCAAAATATTGCAAAATTAGTAATAAGTTTATTTTTTATTTGTAAAAATAAAGTACTGAGTTTCTTGTCGGTATCTTCTCTTTAGTTATAGGTTCCGAACCGGAGGTAGCTACATTTGCTTTATATAGAGACTATTAATAAGTATTACTAATGTAATCTATGTGAATAAAAAAGATTGACTTTGACTTTGACTTTATTATATGCCGATCAGTTATTAAGCCGTACATTTAAAATAATTTTTTATCGATTTGCTGTGTGAAATATATTTTGATTTGATACTATGAACTGCATAAATTGTATTATTTTGTAGGACTCTAAAAATATTTGTAAGTTGAACATTTTTTGTTACATCAATTAACTCTTTTGTTTACTTAGAGTAGCGTAGCCACAGCGAAATTCTTCATTTATCCAATATAGATAAATAATATGCAAACACATTTCTAACTGTACTGGGCAACTGAAATAAGCTAATTAAACTACGTCCTTATTTGGCACAAATAGGTCAGTGACTAACCTTCCCATCAATTTGTTCATAATACCTATCAATTTAATGTTTATCTCGAATTTGTATGCGGGAAGTAAATAACTTAGTTCATGCTAAACCAATAGGCGAGTAGATGATAAAATAAGATAGATAAAGAAAGATAAACCGCGCGCAAGATATGTTTTGAAAGAGAGAAATGGATTCAGCACGTGAGAGGGTTTCGAGGCAGCGCGAGCTAAACAAAGTAAAGGTAGGTATGACATAATTGGCATCCGAAGCAACGGTCGAGCGAATGGCCGCCACAGGACGTCGCTCCGAAACAATTATTTTTAGCGGACTGGTTCCTCCAACAAATGACCAGCGTGAGTTATGATGACAGACATAACGGTGGGGTGCTTGCGCGATCATCATCCGCAGTAATACAATTTTTCATGTTTTTATTATTATTCAGTTGTTAAGATAATGCGCTGCGTAAGGACCGTTACATTATTTTTATTTTATCAAAGTTTGCCGTAAAATTCAATTATATCTCTATAATTTATAGTTCTGATACTTTTGATGACCGTAGTATGACTTAAGTATATCTACAAAATGAAATATTGGATTTGAGGATGTACATATATAGAATATAATAGAAAAGTGTTTATTGACACACAATACGATTAAAAAAAATACAGAAATACACACACACAGAACATAATGTGGTCAATTAGGTTCCACCTCAGCAATATATGTTTTTTTCTGCGTGGGTAAGCGACCCATAGTTATGTACGAGCTAAATGAATTACTTTATAAAATGGTACACTCAGTAGTCTATATATTTTCTGTCTAATTTGTTAGCGCAAGTGCAATTCTTGCAATCAGACTTCAGTGATAACTTTATACAGAGGCAGAGATGTCGGAATATATTTTATGACATCCAATCCTGCATTAAACTGCAAACCATTGCGTGTTCAGATAAAATGTGAAATAAATACTGTTTAAAATAGAGCACTGCGCTAGTTCCGCTCAATTTGTAACTGCAGTCAATACCGCGGAGAGGTGTTATTAGCCACTACTGGCGCTGCCCGCGGCTGTGCCCGATCTGATTCCGACTTCTTTTATGAATAGGACCCGTAATTGCATCAGCCGCGGTCCGCTGCGCCTGCGCGCCACCGCCGCTTGCAAAACGCCTAACCGATTTAACGCTAGATGCCTATCGGTGTAAAGTTAAGGAACGATATTTTACATCGTCCCGAAGCTATCAGTCATCGGAACGAATAACCCGATAGGTAATAAGTTAGCTTGACCGCGTGCCGTTGTCCTGCGGCCCGCCGGCTGTCAGCCGCACAAAGTTATCACTCCTATAACGTCCCCGATATGGCACTCTTAGTGCTCCAACAAATGAAGCGGTTGCATTAAAACTTGTCCAGTGCATATCTGAGCGTAATTAATAGCGAGAGATAAGTCGCGGAGAGCGTCGCGATACCTCCGTACCGGGACGTAATCGAGGCTGTCGGGAGCGCCGCCACCGGCGACCGGCCTGTTCCTATATTAATAACAGTCACTCGTATCGGAGGTGGCCGAACGAAATGGGAAATTAAAAGGCTTTCATGGGATCCGCTCATTAGACTGATTTGTAGTGGTGAGGCTAGCGGCGCCGCACAAGAAGTTATTAATGAGCATTGTAATCGCTCGTCCTCGACATGAGCTTCGTTTGTAAGTTCATTTATCGGTGTCTCCTATTTCTTTGACAATCCTCGATATGCTGAGATCGTTAAAAACTGATTGCGTAAGCTCACGTGCGCTGGTGGATATTTGTTACAAGGCGTCTTGACGAGTGCATTCCGTGATTGCGTCGTCGATTGTGCATGCAAGCGTATCAGTGCAGGCTAATTTGTCAATTAGAGTGTCAGAAGTCGCGCGGGGTCGCGGGGCGGTGCTAAAACGCGTAATCGTGCAATTTGTGCCATCATTGTTCTAAAGTAGCGTCGGCCGTATATCAGCGGGGCAGACGGGACCAATTGATACAAACGAGCGCGTGTCACGTCTAAATATAATATTAGGAATCACGGCGCGCGCCAGGATATACTAATTTGGAGTGCTTGTTGGATGATAGCGTGTAATGCTACGGCATGCGCCGCGCCGGTTACGGTCGGCTCTTAACAATTTGCTATCGTTTTACTTCAAGCAGATTAACCTAGTTATGCAATCAGTTATACCTAAATCTGGCACCTGCGTGTTTATTTTGTAGGGGACGTAATCTAAATTTATGTATGAAAAGCCTTCAAAATGCCTTAAAAGATAACATAATTAGAGATGAACTGAAATTTATAGTCGGTCGCAGACCCTTGCTCTTTGAAATGTATAAATGAGGATTTATGAATGAGGTCAGTGCGGTGAGTGGGGTCGGCTGACTCGGGTATCAATCGAGCACGCGCGCGGCACACGCCGCTACTTGCGCCACTTGGTTACCGTTTGAGAGTTCACTTCCTCTCCTTGACCAACACTTTACTATCAGCTCTCGAAACATCTGTACACCTAACAGTAATCTCGCACGCACCATTTTGTTAAGTTACTGGTTTTAGCGAGTTACTGGCGAGAATATTCCACATGTAGATTGTAGGATCGTGGTAACACTTTGATGACAAAATGTATGTAATTTCGTAAGATTTACGACACTTCGTGCTCTTATATTAATGTGATTTGGGGGTCCACGTTACCTTGGCTTGTTTAATCTTTGACCCGAAACTGTTTCCTGGCTCTTATCCAATAACGTGGCTTGCGAAGGAGTATTTCAGAATTTATTGACGTTATTTAACAGTTTGTATTCGACGTCGATAACGCACATGAAATAAAGGACACCTTGAGAACATTGATCATTGCAAATGTATTGCGACAATAAATCAGAAAACCAGGTTCAACACCTTGTAATAACAACTTGTTCCTCCGTCTATTGTGCAGTTGGTTTGGCATATTTTGTCTCTTATTTAGAATACTGGGCCCCAACATTGCGAACTAGGCAGTTTATTCCGGATTGAGGTCATACTTATCTTATTATGAAACGATAAATCGTTCGCGAATGGTGTCTGCTTTTGCATATCTTACTTAAAGATTCAACTGGCAGACTGGCACTCGACGCTTCAGAAAGTTGAGCAATATTATTTCAATGTATGAGCGGAATGTATAGCAGTCCATAAAAGGTTTGAAATATAATCATTTTAATGAAAGCGCTGATTTGAATTTTGACACATTGAGATTAATTTGATGGTGTTAACGAATCGGCAGTAAAATATACGTTCGAAGAAAACGCGTTACGTTTATTTGTACCGCGCATAGCTCACATAACTTCATTACGAGCTCAATTGAATAAACTGATAGGAACGCCGCTGAGGCGCTCTGCCAGTTGATTGCTCAAATTTCCTCTTCAACTATCACAAAGATATGGTGAATTTCTAATTGGATAAACGTGTCGTTTCCTATTTAAAGGCGACGGCGAGCGTTACGCTACCACTTTTAGGTGACCTCCGATGGTTTCGCAGGGCTCCCTTGTATCTGATGACGGAGACGGACGTGGCAGGTCTCGCTAGGCTGGTGGTTGGGTATCCACGCGCCGTCATCCCGAGTAATGGCCACCAGGGTCCGTGCTCTCGCGCATGCGCGCTCAATGACCCACTAATGAATTATGATTTTGCCTTAAACACTTCCTGGGTGATTCTTGTTTTTAAAATGGACCGCTATCATCTCGTCACTGAGATTTATGACACTGACTCCGTAGCGGATATTATAAAGATGAAATAAACAGATTTAAATTGTTTAGATTGTTCGGCATTTTTCTTTTCTCACCTAAGTCTTTGGTTTCTTTTCACGCAGACTGTTGTGCGAGAAGGTTCGTAGTCAGTAGATCGTTGACACGTAATTATGGAAATATAAATAAATGATCAATTAGTAGTAGGTACAATGGAAAGTCAGACGGGATCATTGTGGATGGTTGTACTCAAAAAAATAATTATAAAGTAGGAATGTGCGTTTTGAATAAATAAAGAAACCACATTAAAATTGTTTACCTCGGTGGCGAGATTTGTCGTAAATTTCGGTGTCGTTTTGTCCAACTCTTACGCCAGAGAAAGTTGCCTCCAAAGATCGTGAGTGATACTTAGATTTGTTTAATAAAGCTTTTTAAAAGTTTACGGCGGAGTAGAAATGTGTCGTGCGATGGGGTGCCGTAAATCACGCGCGATGGCCGCCGATAGCGCGCGCGTGCGCAGTCAGTAGTCGCACGCACACACACACAACCGCCACGCACGCTTTTTAGGGTTCTGGTGTAGCCAATGAAACCACGTTGTCGGGGTTCCTTACCTGATAGATTCCAAAAAGACTTAAAAATTTAAGTTCGCTACCCGTAGAATGCTAATGGGTTCTATTTGCTTCATTGTCTGACACAAGTGACTGAAGGTTACAGCATTGTACTTAGTACCGTAATTGTTGCTTTTCTAGTTTTTGCAGACATTTAGAACTGTTAGTACTGTTTAAAGAAAAAAAAGTATGAAACCCATTAATTTAACAATGGTAGGTATTAGGAACTTGACAAAATAAAACTTTTTCAACTTCACTTCTCAACAAATAAAAAGGAGAAGAGAAATTATAATAATTATTTGACCAAAAATGTTATAAAGTGTTAATAATTCGTCATTTGCTTGTACTGAACCCTTTAAGTATGCCAGTCAAACTTGCTATTCGCCGGTTTTTCTTAATTTCCAATCCGGCAAGTAGCCACCGCGATTAATCACAGAAGCTTAACCCGACCGACGTGCAACACTATCATTAAACCAAAAATTGTCTAAATCTGACGTTTGATTAAGAGAACAGTCTGCGTTGCGGCTACGACTTTCGTAGTTTGTGTTTTTATTTAAAACTTTTTGTGACACGAGTCTTCGCCTATTGGCCAAATCTATCCGTACTCCCTTTTTTAAGTTACATATATACCTTTAATTTTGACTCTTAGTAGGTATGGAGGAATTCTAACATCCGGTCTATTAAAATACTTGGTCATTTATTCGATATTGCTTCGAAATACGGCAAATTACTAAATTTCTTTGTTTCACAGTTGGATTACAAAAAAAAATATATTTTTAAAAAATATATTTGTTGAAGCGTATGTACAATCATACAAATGTTTCCATTATAATTTAGAAATCTACCTGAGAGACTAAATAGAACCTTTGTTTTTTTACTAATTTATCATCCTTATTGTTTAAAATTTACTGGTTTTAATTAAACATAAAAATACGCCAAAAATAGAAATTTGTGGAACTTATGTGAGTTTTGTTTTATTTTTAAAAACGAAGGTACCATCAAGAACTGAACAAATCTAAAGCAAGTATCAAAGTTAACGGTATACGCATAGCCATTGATTTAAACGAACATAAAGAGTTGACTTAATTCGATACGCCACTAAAACTGGAGTCGCGCTTGTAATAAGCGAGTATAAATTAATTTAGAACTTTGGTTTTGGTATAAGTCGTCAGTGGGCCAGGCACTAATACGCTTCGATTCAGTTAATATGCGCATACTTAAAGAACGACTATTGAAACCAATTTGTTCTCGCCACGATAACCATTCAAAGCAGTTCCGTAGGTCGACGTTTAGCGTCCAAATATACTTTTAGATAACCAATAGACTGCCATTAATATTCACGCCGCATTGTCCATCTCGAAACAGAGGTAAATAATGTTAATCTAATATTAACTGATTAAATTTTTTAGTAAATTAGAAAATTCTAATACTTTTATTAGTAGTTTTCACAACCACGCTCTATAATTATTAGGTGCATGCAACATACAAGTATACAACCATTAGCATTTTAAAAATAGTCCTACAGTCTTTCTCCTGATTCAATCAAGTATTACCTTTACCTTAGGATAAGGGAGTCTTTTGTTGCTGGCAAGAATTTACGAAGTCAGCCCTGTGGTACAGATTTCCTACAACAACAGTTCATGTGTCCCAATCATTGTTTTCTTAAATGTACATGTGTAAAGTAATCCAGCCTGTGGTTGGTGACCATGGATTTCAAATCTTCCGTTGCACACTTACTCGTTTAAAAAAATGCGTCTCATGTTTTTTTCAATGACTAACTGATCCTGTCAGCTGGTAAGAAGTCAGTAGGCGCACATTGAGAAGGGTACAAAATATTTCAACGTTACATATGGTGTTTTTTATCATACAATCTCATATTCACGCGGGCAAAGCTGTAGTCAAAACTTAGTATTTGATAATATACGAGAACATCTGGAAATATACCGGCTCAGCTTTACTTTGTATCGTTCGACTACGGCCGGATCACCGTCAGGCGTCACTAATTAAAAGCAAATTGAATCGCCTCGTGTCAAGGACTATTAATTTTACGATCACGGACGGTGCCTTATTACGTGTCCCCCGTTATTTATCTTTATGTACGTACGGATAGATCGTATCTGAACGTCCGATGATAAATAAATTATTGAAGAAGCCATCGCTCTCTTATCGGGGAAAATAGAAGACGCATCGTTCGCGCTCGTAAAGTTATATAGTAATGGAAAGTGGAAAGATGTTGACGGATAATTAACAGCGTAAAAAGAACACTCGGTTTTGCTATACGGGATAAGTATTCTAGTAGTTATAAAAGTAAGAAAGTTTAACTACTCCAGGGTACATATTCTTCTTATAACTCAGTTAATTTGTTCTTTTAATTCAGTAAGTAAAAAATATACTAACGTATTCCTTAGGGGATTAGTGCCCGGTTCTAATATTTAACGACTCGTTATGTGTCTAAAATGACTATCCGTTTTTCTCCAACCGACTACGAGTTGTTAATACCGTTCCACAATTCACTTTCCATATCACCTGTCATCAGTCGTTTGTCGCTCGTGTTTAGTTAATGCCTCGTATAATTTATTACTATCCGTAACTAGAACGGATCGTTTTTCAAATATTGGACCCGGGCATTAAAAGTTAATTTTTTAACTTTTATTATAAGATTTTACATCTTACCCTAGGACCTACGAGTTGTTCTTTACTAAATTTTATGATTCAAGCTAAGTTTGGATTTTACTTAGCGAGTTTGCAAAAAAATTATACAATAAAATTTAAAATAGAATGATCAGGAAAAAATCATGATTTATCAAAAAATGCATGTGTTTAAAATTAATTTCTTAAACTTAACTACTAGTTTCAGTTCGAGGCCGATGCATGTCACCTATTAACATTTTTGTTTTATCCTACCCAGGTACGGAATCCTAATGATGAGTCGGTACTCATCTACGGGGAGATTAATACTTAGTGGAATGGTACTGTAAAGCTCGGGCTTGCGCTTGGGCATCAAGAAGGGCGCGTGCTGCGGACCACCGGAGCAGGCGGTGCTTTACTTACGAGTCTTACGAGGATTTATTGTTATAAAAATAATGTATCATCGGCGGCGTGCACAATGCACGTAACAAGCCTCTGCATTAACGGGACGCTGCGGGAACTGCTCCTTGTACGCGATGTCACAGCTATAGCTATGCTATTTAAAAGCTACTTATGGTATAATATCAGTTAAAGACTCAGAAAAAATACTTTTAACTTAATTGAAGATTACATCGCTTCTTGAATACAAAGGGGCCACAAATAAAAAAAACAAAAAATCGTTTTATTGCAAAAATTATGGAAGTTTTTTTTGTATTCTAATATTGACTATATTTTATATGTACCCATATAAAGAAGCATTGGTCCCGTCAAAAAAGGAAACGAATCGTAAAAAAACGATTCGTGAAAAAACACGCTTCCTCTCAGTGTGAACAGGCTCTAATTATGTTTTTAAATTTGAGGTGACATTACCTTATTAATCTTAAATCTAGTTAGTAAACAAGACTGAAACTCTGATGGATGCTTTCAAGAAACTTGGAAGAAACCTCTTCATATTTTTAAGTTTTATTTATTATCTACGTCAATTTTTATTACAAAACGTGTGCCATGTTAAACGGTTAAACAAATATAATATGAGAGACAGGCAATAATAGCGAACTAGTACGGTACTGTAAAAATGGGAAATTTAAAAAAAGATTAGTTACAAAAGTTAAACGGAATAATTGTTTAACTCTTGATAATAGCATAGCTTAAAGTGTGGCAGTGGTTTAAATCTATAACTTATTATTTGGAGTTATTCACATTGATCGATGTTCTAGCTCAGCAGTTTTCGATCTGAATTTAAGTGCAGTAGCAACGATGGGCCGATAAAGATGGTCTGATCGGATCGGTGCCGCCGATATCTCTACAGATCTCTCTACAAGCGAAGCTAAAAGAGTAACTTCGTTGTAGGTCTCTTCTGTTATGCTGTGAAAAGTGAGAGGCAAGAAGAAAACCTTTGGAGACAGTAGCGTGGCGTATTTAGAGCATAGTATTATTGAACTTATGTTTAATTGTTTACCTTTTATTTTGTTTTATGGTAAGTACAAAATAATGAATAAGACAATCTTAATAGCGTAGTGACTTAGATAGGCGCCCTAATTGGGAAAACAAACTCAATTCTTCCATTGGCTGTCTTATCATTACACCCATACTTTGTTGACGACCCCAATTAATATCCACAAGCTGGTACTCCTAGTGTAGGGGAAAAATTGTTTGAGATTAATTGACTTGTGAATTTGCCTGACGTATTTCTCAGTTTCAATAAATTATTTATCCTTTATAGATAATCTTTTCCACTTCCAACCCCACTTAACCAGCAAAATCTAATTTGACAATCCATGTTTAAATACATTTAGGTCAGAGATAATATTTTGTTAGGTCCCAACATTATTTATGGAGCTGGTACGCCCGATACATAATTATTTAGAACAAGTTTTGAAAGGCACAGGCTGGGGCGGAGGACCACAATTAAATTCTATTAACGCGACAGTGCGCTGTGCAATTAAACGAGTCGCAAACGTCTGAAATATCTCTCATTCTTATTTGACGGCTGGTGTTATGAAAGTTTAGCGATAATTATAAGGCACTGAGCCTGCCTCTCTAAGGCAGGGTTGGCATTTAACTTAATTTATTTTGCAGCTGGTGGATGGTCTATAGGTACATTTTTTTATAAAGATGCAAGATTTGTTTGTTTGTTTGCATTGCTGCACTAAAAATGAATTACTTTCGAGATTTTGTAAAAACAATATTTTTGTTTCTTTTTCTAAATAAAAGGGGATTATTCATACACAACACCGTGTATGAATAACCATTTTCACATATATTATGTATGTACGTGAACTTAATTTAGAGGCAGTGTCAATCTTTCATAGAGGACTGTTCGTCATAATCAACTAAAGTAAGTGTTTTTGTTTTTGTGCTCACCTCCCGAGCCCGACATCACGCCAGATTAGAAAAATATCATTACTATTGGGATGTACAGTCGCCGTCAGATATATTGAAGCAGACAGAATGCTACAGCATTGCCTACACTAAGGCAATGCTTTGTTCCGATCGGAAAATGCTAAAATACACAGCCACTATCTAAAATGTCATAAGTCATTGACTTTGCGGGAAAACTAATTATAATTTTGTTATGTCATATTAGATGAAGATAAAAGACATTTCAGTAATTTTGGTTGTAATTGGTTCAGCTACGTTGTGGAGTTTTACCTAATAAAAAAATGAACTTGTCACCATGTAGAAATAACAAATATAGTAAATGTTAAATATTAAATTGGACTTATTTCTTGGGTATGTTAACATCACACAAGATTACAGTATTTATAAAAAAAAGCCTAGAGTTATAAAACTAATTCAAATCGTGGCAGACGTTTACCCATGAAGAAAAGAAAGAAAGAAAGATATCATTTATGTCTCAATTTTCTTGTGAATGAGACAAAAGGAAAAAAGCTCAGCTAATGCTGTCTCGAGAATCCCGCGCAGCGTTAGTTTTCTGCTGATCCCTACCCTTGTGAGATGTTATTCCAGGGAATATTGTGACTTTTAATGGCTGAATTGACTTGAAGTGCGGGAATCGAATTCACGACTCTTGCCTTTCTCTTCCTCTCTCATTTCCAGCGCTTTTTTTGTTACTTTGTCATAGAGCCAGCCCTGGCGATAAGTTGCAGGGCGGCAACTTCATCTGATAGCGGCTGTCGCGCGACATCCCGCGTATAAATGTGGTCGCGACAAGCGTTTGATTGCGCGGTCGCGCGACGTTGTTATTACGTAGCCCTCGTCATATCTATACGTCAGCTGCAAAAAGCACGCTCAGTGGAAATACATCAACGTGTAATTAGGTCTAGGAAAAAAAACAATCAGAAAATTACAAAGTCGACTACCTAAATCCAAACGAATCGGTGCTTGCGACCTTCTTACTTGCATTCTGCCTTGATTTCTGTTTCATTCGAAAACTGATTAAAAAATAAACATAAAATTACTTACTTCAGAATGAAGACTTCTTTTGAACAAAGCAAAAAGGCTTATTTAAAGGACCGTCTGCCGCTTTCTTTAACTTGTTACTTCAATTTGTTGGATTGATTGACTCACTTACTTTATGATAAGTAGGTACCAAATAGCAAGAAAACTGAAAGACTTCTACTAAAGTGTTTATTTTATCGTAATTTCTTGTTTAATAAAGAAAATGTTTTCGTACATGTAAGAAAATACTTTTATTTTAAATAACATGAATGAGAAGAGAATAAAACTTATTTAAAAAAACATACTTTTTATTAGATATAAGATATGCAACGTAGTGAATAAAATGCTGCAATAAATGTTGAATCTATTAAATGAAAATAGCAGTTTTAAAAACTATTTAATTATCGTTTTCGGAGCGCACTGTGCGTCTTCAATCCTTTGTAGGATACACCGCGGATGAAGAAACTACGAGATGATAATTACAGAACATGTCAAACACTGATTGATCAGTGATATACATTCAGTGAAGGTGCAACCGGTCCTAATGTAAATTAATCTTTAATAAACGCAATGAACGATGGGCGTTTTGCAAGTTTTTTCGAGGAAGTAGTGTGACGAGTAATAATAATGTCCTCCGGACCGATTACGGAATTTATCTTTTTTCGATAATACACGAAGACACACTTATAAGATTGTTTAAGAAAAGATTGCACAATATATCTTAACACTCAAGTTGTCTAGTCCAAAATATTGTAAAGATTAGGATAACTACTGAGTTTCTTGCCAGATTCTTCTCGGTAGGATTAGGTTCCGAACCGGCTGTAGCTTTAATTTTGGTTAATATTCATTTTGACGATGCATAAGTGTTACTTGTAACCAACATGAATAAATGAATTGATTATGATTATTGAATAGGTAAGAGTCGGTAACGATAATGAAGTGAATGCAGAAACATACTTTGCTTGACCGGAAGCCCGGTTCTTAAAGCACAAGACTACAGAGGCGTATGTTTGTTTATTATCAAAATTAACGAATCATACTAGGAGAGATACTATATATCAAACTAGCGTCCCGCCGC
The DNA here is from genome assembly GCA_037074685.1 of Glyphodes pyloalis. NCBI lineage: Eukaryota > Metazoa > Arthropoda > Insecta > Lepidoptera > Crambidae > Glyphodes > Glyphodes pyloalis. The sequence goes on from JAYKKO010000011.1 coordinate 6,035,083, forward strand.
GGCTTCGCACGCAAATAAATTTGTTACAAAAAATGTAATAAATAAAGCACCGCTCGAAAGATTTTGTGCAAACTTCACATAAACCATCTACTAAATATTCGGAACAAAGCCTTTGGATTTGGATTGGTGAGCCCGTTGTTAAGTTATAAAATTACAACAAAAAGTGGCATTTATTTTTATATATACTGATTAGAAGCAACGATGTTACTTCGTAAGATTCGAACCCACGATATCTTGGTTATGAGCCTGAACTCTTTACCATTTGGCCACTGACATGCGACGAGTATGACGAATGAAGCGGTACTAGGTCGACCTGGCAAAGGCGAGGTGGTCTGGCTCGATTACCTGAACGCTTAATCAACGCTACTGAGACAAGGTTTGATTGCGAATGATAAATAGGCGAAGATACAACGTTGACGTTGTACGGAAAAACGTTCTCAGAGAGATACAATTAAATGCTTCGATACCGGTTGGCTATAATGGGCTGTACGAAAGTAAAAAGTTTACCCAAGTTGGTTAGGCATTTTAAGAGGCGCTAGCGATCATGAACGTGATTACAAATTTCTGTTTTTAGACATTGCATAGTCATGTTTTTGGACGGATAGGTCGTTTTTAGGGTTCCGTAGTCAACTAGGAACCCTTATAGTTTCGCCATGTCTGTCTGTCTGTCCGTCCGAGGATAATCTCAGAAACAGTTTGCACTAGAAAGCTGAAATTTGGTACAAATATGTATATTTATCACGTCAACAAAGTGCAAAAATTAAAATAAAAAAAAAAGTTTTTTTAGGGTACCCCCCTACACGTAAATTGGGGAGTGTTTTTTTTTAATTTCAATCCCAACATGTGATACATCGTTGGATAGGTATTTAAAAATAAACAGGGGCTTACTAGAATATTTTTTTGATAATTTTAATATTTTGGGAAATAATCGCTCCAAAAGAAAATTAAATTGTGTCCCCCCCTCTAACTTTTGAACCATAAGTTCAAAAAGTATGAAAAAAATCTAGAATATAGAACTGCATAAAGGCTTTCTAGGAAAGTTATTTTGAACCTGATCGGTTTAATCGTTTTTGAAATTTTTGAAAAAATATTTTTTTAACTAAAGTTGTAATTTAAGCGTATTATATGCTAGCATTCTTTTCTTACTTAACATATTTTTTGTATTCTCAATTAATTTTAAGTGGGGATACTTAAGTATTGTGATGCACTGAAAATTAGGCTGCGCGTGGCCCGACACGCTTTTGGCCTGTTTTTTATTAGTAATAAATCTAAAATCATACAGACCAGTCGATTACAAAAAATAATACGTTGCTAAAAATTGTTTGGTCAGTTTTCTGAAGAGCAAAAGCTTGCCTTTTGAAAACTGGTTTGTGCTAGAATGGCCTTGACATTCGGATATAATCTACGCAAAATTTCAGCTCGTTATGCACAATGTAACCAAAATCTCAAAGTTAAGTTCTTAGGAAAACGTAAAATTTTCATCGGATACCTACCTTGCCTAGTACAAAGATCCACATTTCAACATGCGTAATTTGTTCTTGTACCACAAACATTTCTCTGAATGAGTGTTGCAGAAGTGCGAACAATAGGAGTAGATGGAGGCAACTGGCAAAAGCTACACTGAAAAGCGATGCATTATGATCACGACCACTCTGTCAAGAGTGCACGACTAAGAAGAATTTGTTCTTGACTTCTGCGCAAGCTTTTTTCAATTTATGTCACGATTCATCTTTAGACTGTTGCAAAATTTACTAAAATGAGCCAAAATGGAGTTGCAAGGTGAGCACTAAATTTAGAATTCTAACGTATGGTATTTCCATCTTTATCCATTTGTGAATGATAAGCATGAAAATGATGATAATTATAACAATTATAATATTAGACTTGCTGTGCCCGCGACTTCGATCGCGTGGACTACAGGACTTTTCCAGTTTTGTCCCGCTAACTCCCGTTTCCGTGGGATTTTTGCAATATCCTGTTGCAACGAAGTTTGATGTTTACTAAGGTACCTCCATGCCAAATTTCAAGCATCTAACTTAAGCATTTTAGATTTTTTAAACAAAAGGATTTTCCCGCTAATATCCGTTTCCGTGGGAATTTCGGGAATTCCTTTCTTAGTGCTCCTCTACGGTACTTAAGCTACGTCCCATTATAATTTCAAGTGCCTACGTTTAGCCGTTTAGGCTGTGCGTTAATATGTCAGTCAGTTTCTCCTTTTACATATTTAGATTATTTCTGTCAGAGTAGATACAGTAATAATTTTGTAAAACGTAGACTTGTTTAAATTACCGGTTCATTATTCTTATAATTCGGCTACTTTATGCTAGTAAAACGATGGTATTCTCAAATAGTGTCGCTGCCTGGATATTGACCTGTTTAATAGATCTACTCTACAAATATAATCCTTGCCTGCTAATATTTTCTAGTAGAAACTCCAATGCAGTGGCCTCATTAAATGAACCACCATATCTACCTAAATGCCATTGCGTAGGATAAACTAATTTGAACTTAATATCATCATAAAGTTTATTTAATAACGTGACACTGATCTTGCATTACTATAAGTGGTAATTAGTAGTGTAATATAGGTTTTATCATAATCATGTGCAGCATAAAATTATTAATTAGCAGTAAAAAGCCTCTATGAAGACGTAGGTAATAAGCATGGGCTTTCTATGAATAGTCTTGAATAATAACTGTTAATGACTAACTCAGTTTCAGATCCAATTTACTTTTCGCCTACTTGAAAATAGCTTATTGAATATATTACGAGAATAGTATGAATTACAATTTTCTTCATTCACTCTCATTGTTTTGTTTAGTGATAAATTCTGAAGGTAAAAATCAATTTATATTTATATCGACAAACAATATTAATGGAAAATAACTGAAGGTGTAATAAATAGATAAGCAAATTGTGTCAAATCTTTGTAAATGAATTTGAATTGAATTAAAATAAAAACAATTGCAAGAAAAATAAAGTGCTGACTACATGTAGTTTACGTTGCATTCATAACTAAGTCATCAAATTTGAATGATGTAGATAGCTCTAAGTCTTACCCGGCCACTTTATTATCCAGTATTCCTTCTGCAAACAGATAAAAAAAACTTTTTTAATTTTAATACCAACGCAAATATGGAACAAGTTCTCGGGCGGATAGGTGATGATGGTTTTATGGTATATTTAATACATAATTTAATCGTTATGAAATATTATTTGGAATAATAAGCAAAACGTTTGATTAAACTCCGAGGGAATGTTAATAAACTAGTCATAAAACGTTATTAGTAACGCTTAATAAAATTTATTAATCAATTAATTGGCTTTGGTTCCGCTAACAAACTTTTATTAATGCCACATGTTAATAATTTAGTTCAGGTTGAATGCCAGTAGAAATTCGAATATTGCCATGCCTAGTTTCAACATATTAATTTTTGCTTTGGGTAATCACTATATTTACATACTCGCATACGGTTTTTTTGATGTTAGTCAATTAAAATCCAATCAATGTTTTAATTTGTTTACGTTGTCATTTTGTACAAAAAAGCAGCTTAATAGCTTATTTTAAGAAAAGGATTGAGCCGGTTTCGGTAACGATTAACATTATCGATTTTAAACAAAAATTAATGCACAATAATAAAAGTTTATTGCTAACAACTTCATATCTACCAGTTAGGTTGAAACTAATTAAATTACAACAGCTTAAGGGATATTAAAAAAATCATTAAAATTGATTATTTCTCGGTGAGCATATTGCTGTTAATTAACAATTCGCATTTAACATTCCATAATACCCACTACTGAATGTAGGCAGCGGTTCGGTACCATTGATGTCTCTAATTAATTGAGTACACAAGCAAGCGTGTCGGCATATAGCTCTGATTTATGCCTATTGAAATGTTTCTAGAGCTAAGCGGGCTTTCATTAATATACTTTAAGATTTTGAACACAGCAACAGCTTTGATATTGTACGCTATAATTTTTTTTGTCAGTATTGCATGAGTACTTACAGAATTTACATCATTACCTATTTTATACATACATTAACTAAATTAAGTGGATGTAGGGAGATATAAGTAAAAGTATCTAAAACCCCTTATAGACTGACATTATGTTATCATTTTACATTTAAATAGTACCTACATCAATAATAAATTCAAATACTTGACAACAGCACACTAAATGACTCTGGTCCTGTAGCTTATGTACTTGTGTTATAGAAATCATAAACCGCTACGGTAACGCAATACCCAGTCCTGAGTGAATATAGAAAATTTAGTATTATTATTACATATTGACCAAACCGGGATTTGAACCCGGGACCTCAGATATGGATAGAGGTTGATCAACAGTTTTAACGATAAAATGTATCTTTTACCACAAAATAATCATGGAAATCCTCACTTCTTCATATGCTAGACTTTAAAAGTAAGTAACTCCTATTGTTTATTCTGAAAACCTCCTTTAATCTTATCAGAAGTACTTTCTTAAATTTGGGTATTAATAAAGTTTGGTAAGATAATAGTTAGATACAATTTTGATATTCCACCTTTTTTAGCTTGGTATAGCAACTTTTGTGTGTAATAGTCTTTAATTGTTGATATCTCTCCGCATAATGTTCAGAATATTACGGCATACCACACTTCAGATCCATTTGTGTGACTATCGATCAATATTTTTTATTTCTTTATTACTTGTGTAATGGTAGTCATTAAATTGCTAGTGGTGTAGTTTCATCATCATTTAATTTGACTTTCTTATTTGTACAATCTAGGTTGATTCAGTGCAGTTTTAAGTCACAGTGTATCTAAAACGTTGCTTTCTTTACAGTGTAAGAAAGGTATGTCTGCATAGTTTTGACGACCTCCAGAAGTCGAGAAGCGAGCGGACCGGACTTTGGAGTCGCGCCATCTCCGAGGTCCCGGGTTCGCTCCCCAATCGGGTCAATACGGGAAACGAACTTTTCTATATTGTCACGGGTCTGGGTGTTGTGGTACCGTCGTTGTTTCTGATTTCTGTAACACAAGTGCTTAAGTTACCACGGAATCAGAGCAATGTATGTGATGTTGTCCAATATTTCTTAATTTATATTCCAGAAAAGACAACTTTTACAAAAATTTTGTAAGGGATTAAGTTAATAAATTATTTAAGCTTGGTTTTGGATAACTCAGTAAACTCATATTATGATACTTGTCTAAAAATAGGATCGAACAAAAATTTCTAAATATTTACTGCACAGTGAAATACTCGTAGATTTATGACATCACAATGTACCTATTGATTTCAGTATTACTGAGACATCCTAATCTACATTTACATACTAAGTAACACTGACATGGTATTCACATAAATAACAAAACATAAAACACGTATGTGCCTCTCATGTCGAGCTCACAAAAGGCAACCTACATTGCATTATGCCGTTACATAATGACAGCTGCGTTTTATAGTGGAATTTAAAGAAAAAATATTTTCTTTATATCGCCGAGGCATTGTTGGGAGACAGTAACGGTGGCCACACGCGCGCCGGTCTCTTTACAACGTCCGGCGGAGTCTTTTACACTAAACGATTAGCTAAGAGCAGATTGTAATACACGGTTGCAGAATCAGAATTTGAATTTGTTTATTTTAGTAACTACTCAGGTAGTGGTTTAAAAGTGAGTATAAATTTCTAAAAATAAAAACCGCGCCACCGATTTTTAACACGTTCACTGCATTATGAGGTCTAACAAGCCACAAGCATAACTTATCGCAGGTGCGGCAGTCATAATCGCGTTCTTTCACTCTGTGCGGGAGGGCGTCTATTTAACATTTCTATGAGTACAACAGAGACTAATATATAAAATTGCTTCTCTTACGAAGCCTAGCATAATGGCGTAGACAATATTATATGAGATCGATTAGGCCCCATACGCACTGTATAGAAATTAATCACGTTCAGTGCGTCTGAACTGCCTTTTTTTTTTTTGACGGGGGGAAATGCGTTGATGCACCGTACCGTCACCCCGAGGGAGGGTGACGGCGTGTGTGGGACTCCCTGCCCTGAAAAGGGCAGGACTACCCACTAAAACCCCCCGGTTGGACCCTCATCGCCTACGTGGCGGCGCTGTGGGAAATCGGCTCAGCCTTTACTTCCACAGCGAGGTCTGAACTGCCTCAAAAATTGTAGGCACGGAGTGAGACGCGGGCGGCGCGGGCGCCACGCATCTTAGCGTAGTGACGTGATAAGTTTCGATACGGACGCACGCTGCTAGCCGGTGTCAATTTTTGTACTCAAGCTTATTTTTCATAGCACAATTAACACTCATAATATGCGCATTTGTTAGTGTGAGTAACACTAACAAAACCGTAATAAAATTGTCGCCCCTCTTCTACCATTCGATATCGATTTTTATTTTATATAATGTACACAAGAAGACGTTTTGAAAATCTTTCACACAATGTTGTGTTGCTTTAAACTTTGTGCTTAAACTAAGGCCTGGTCGTGGATACTTCTTCGCTGCTCTAAACAAGTCGTAATTCGATTTTATAAGCAATATTAGCTCTTATTTTGCAATAAAGTAAGCTTAAGTGCTTTTCTACAGACAACATTGAATCAAGTTTTAATGAAAAACACTTTAATTAAAAACAAATATTATAATTTTATCGTGACTGCAATTTTGTTATATTTCCATCCCTAGTCGAGACACAAATTGAACTAACTTTCAGTGCGAAATGAGGCAGAACAGATGTCATATATATTTTTTTAATTTATTCAATACCGAAATGTCATAACTGCGGGCGAAGCTAGTTTAAAGTTAAACATCTATTTAAGTTTATAATGGTAAAGTTTCAAGCCAATATTGTCTCTTCTGAGCTATATTTAAGGTATTTTTAGAAATCATATTTTGTGAGGCCAATAAGGTCTCATACGCACTGCAAAGAAGTTCAATTTTGACTCGAAAAGACCTCACACGCACTGGCTGAAAGTCTACGAAAAATGGTTTCGCAGTGAACGTGTTAAATAATAGCATGTTATTTTTGGACTGATATGGTACAATTTGTGAAACCTGCTTATTGACTTATTTCAATCGCAAATGTATAAATTTTGCATTTTCGAATTGTTATATACTAAATTTACTTTTACACTTTTTAATGAATTTATGCGATTAGTAGCGCGTCAACAATATATTGTGGAATAATTACGACAAATTAGAGACGCCTCTACGCCTACTTGGTGGTATAATAAAATATACAATATTAGATAGTAGTAAATTAACACCATTTAATATATTTAACGAATATGCAATTATTTAGTGAAAATTATACTAAAAAGTAGTAAGAACATGTTTTTTAAAGACGCATGACTTTTATGATTCCCAGCCTATTTAGTAACTATATCGAAATTGTTGGTTTAGCAAGATCCTTTTGCTTGGTTGAAATCGTAATCGTGTCGTGTGCTATACGTCGTCCCTCTGAGTGATCAAGCAGTGCTAACGATACCTACAGCGTGTCATTGTTCTCTCTCTGAATTTGTTTTGTCCGATAAGAGCTACTTCAACTACCAAACGCACTATGAATTGGAACACATCATTTGTTACTTTTTGTGCACTCGACGCCTCCACTTAGTTAAAAGATTCGATTGTTTTCTTTGGTCCGGTGTTTATTATTTATTACGCTGGCGTATTTCGTACTTTAATCATAACTGTATAGTGTAATCTGTTGCCAAACTACATAGCTACAAAATTGTGAAAAATTTGAAATATAATAAATATGTAGATATTTTGAATGGCAAATTGATCGCAAAATTATGGCAACTGTCGAAACCTAAATGGCGTAGGTTGATTTAAATCATATTATTGAAATTTTCGTTCAGTTGTTATGGTCAAAATTGTGTCGTGCTGCCAAGCCCATAGCCACCTATGCCACTAGGCCAATCGCGGCCTAATATGGAAGGGCTATTATCGACAGGCGCAAAATGACGTAGTATCTCTAGACCGGCATTACTTCATCGAACAGTGGGAAGCCTCGTAAGGACATTTTAAATAATGATCGATAGATGACTGATAGTCTGTCTGACAAAAATAGGAATTATTTCCATCGACTATTGATTGTTTAACTGTATTATTCTTGCCCTCAGATCGTCAATATCTTTTGGATCGACACATAATATTGTGATAATGAAGGCAGTGTTGAATTGCCTCACCAACATTACAGATTTATTATGCTGTACTTGTCACCCTTAAGCTAGGACCTCATTACCACTTAACATCAGGTGGGATGAGGTCAATCTTGATGTGCAATATAAAAAAAACCTTCTGATTGACTAATTTATTACAAACTTGCTGTTGCTCGCGACTTTGTTTTGTTAATTTGGGGTAAAAATTATATAATTTCTAGTATCTTATTTGTAGCTTCCTACCTAAGTTCATCCAAATCAATTAAATCCAATAGTTTTTGATAAGATGTAGTTTAATATATGTCGTAAAAATCAAGTAATTACCTATATTTTTTCTTCAAAAAACTTTATCTTAAACTTTATCGGTTTGGTAATTTTTATCTGACGATTGAAAAATCAACCCTTATAGTAACACATTGATTAAAGTTCTATAGACTCCAATGATCAACATAATCGATGGTTGAACGTACAGTAGGCATAGTTTATCAAAAGACTCTTGCTTAGACAAAAAAAGGAAGTGCGTTTGCGAAATGCTTTAGGACCAAAATACTATTATCAAAGGGTTAAGAAAATTGTATTCCGAGCAAAGCGGTGGCGATCGCTCCTCGGCGGTCACGAATGCGGCGCGGGCGCGCTCGCTACTAATACGGCTCGTTTGCGCGCGCCGTCACGACCATCGCCATTACACAATAAAATTAATTTCACTTAATGCTCATCGATTATTGAATATAATAATCGTATAGTTTGGCGGCGTTTCGGCGGCTCGTGATAGATCGGAGGCTGGGACCCCCCGCGCGCACGCTCTGCTAGCACGACCTACCGGCTGTGCCCGTACCGTAAAGTTTGAGCTTCAGCTATTAATTTACTACTTACTTTGAGCACCTACTAACCGTCTTCTTAGTTCATCGACTAATGAAATTGAACGGTCCATATTCGTTTTTGAACTAAATATAGGAATTTTAAGACGACTTAAAAAACGGATAATTATCTTCCTTCTTTCTCTGCCGGCACAGAATTTCTTTAAAAGAGTAATTTTAAAACTTGAATGGAAGGAAGTTAATACTATTTTTTCTTATAAATCAGGAGGCATATCCTTAAGATACGGGGCTCATCTCATCCACCTGAAGACTGTGGAATCAACACAAAATGTACCTACCATTTCAAATGAAATATATGTTTCTAAATCGGTTTAGGCATCTTCGAGTAATCGGGAACATATTGTATCTGACGTATTCCTTTTATCTGACGAATAAAGAATCTCGTCCTTTTTTAGATGGCTAAAACGTAATAGTCCGTTCGAAGAAAAACGAAACATCGCATCTGAAAATAAGTACCATTCTTATTCTCATCATTTATAATCGCTTAGCGAACTTAGCGTCATTTATGAACGATGTTTGTTTTTCTTTAAAGTTGTATTCGTAAATATTCAGTCGATTTTTCAACGCAAAACACAATACTGCTCTAAGTTATACAATCTGATAGTTTATCTTATTAATATTCGTAAATGACTACCAAATTAATAGCAAAGGACCACATCGTAATTCACTTCTATAGTTAAAAACCCAGAATCAACGAGGTCGATTAATTAAACAAATCGTTAAGTTGCTTACCAGTTGAACCTAAAGGAGTAAGAAAGATAGACTAAGCCGTGAAACGGTGTCCGTATCTTCGATAATAAATCGTCACTTTAGTAGCACCATCAGTTCTGAGTTGTGTACCTACATAATGAGTAATGAGCACTACACGACGCAACATAAATACGGGAAGATAAAAACGAGAGATGTGAATAGTAGCCGCGAGAGGCGGTCAGCGGCAGATCGGCTATGTAATGGCCAGCCTTGTACCCATCCATAACGAATTTCTTATTCATCGATATTAATACGAGAACATGACAACCGTCCGTCGTGGTACAAATGAGCGGCCGCTCACAACGGATTATATTTATGTGAACATCATCTGATCCGCAATTAGTACCGCCAGCATAATAACGCTCTCGATGAACGCTTAAAAATAGGCGTAGATGCGAGTATCACTGGACAAATTACTTGGAGTAATGAAAACTGTATTAAATGTACGCAAGCTACAAGTAATAATGAACAGAAATGACTTGTTTACGCATGCAATATGCGATACAGGCTTACTTTTAATTATTGTGAATAGTAGCACTACAACGAGTTACGAAAACAAGTACCTCGTTTAGTAGGTACTAAGTTTGCAATAACGATACAACATGAAAGTAGAAAATGATTAGTAATACCTACATACATATGACAATTAATTGAAATTTTGAGAAGCTCGTGGGCCACTGGATAAACCATCTTTTTAAGTAACAATTTGACTGAAGCTATTTGAATGAATGTTAACGTGAAAAATCAGTACTTCAGGCAAATGAACACATTTATGTTTTGGTGAAAACATATTTTAATATCTAAAAAAATATATATTAAGGAATAAAAGATTATTTTATTTTCGTAATGCCTCATTTTATTTATTTGCGATATACCATTTGCACGATGTGTTATTAATAAATGTGTCTGTTTAAATGAAAGTACTTTTATTTTATAAAAAAAAACTATCAGTTGAGTGTCATCATCAGTAATTGTCGAACCTTAGTAAAATAATATCATCGGTTGAAATGAATCCCCCTTAGTTTGGGAACCATACCATAGGTGAAATTTCCAGTTTCCTTGTCACTGGTAGATATCTACCAGGCGTTTAATTGACTATACTTGTAAATTAATAATTCAATAGCCGGCTGACCCGCCGCTTGAACTCATAACGCACAGAAGACATGTCGCTCTCATTAGAAGTCGAGACATGGTTTCCTAATTGACATTGACAGTTTTCTTTCGGCAGCTTCGATGCGAAAATATTTCAACTGTAACTTATTTCCTACATATTATCTGATCTCAATTACTACCTAATAAACTGATTTTGATAAATAAGACGTTGGGTTATTCCGATTGTGTAATATTGTTATTTTTTAAGTAATAGTTTTATGGCAAGTGAAGTCCAATACCAGAAAATGTATGCATAACTAGCTGTGCCCGCGACTTCGTTCGCGTGGACTACATCCTTTTATAGTCAGTTTTACCCCTTTCTCCCCTAATATTCGAAACAAGAAGTAGTCTATATTTTAATCCAAGTTTCGAGCTATATTTGTGCCAAATTTCATATCTCTAACTTCAAAAATAAACCTTTTTCCATATAAATTTCCAAAGGTGGTATTACCCCCCCCCCCTTATTTTCTAATAAAAAATAGCCTATGTCCGTTCTTGAGATTCAACGTATACCTATACCAAATTTCATCAAAATCGGTTGAGAGGTTTAAGCAGGAAAGCGTTACAGACACACAGACCGACAGACAGAGTTACTTTCGCATTTATAATATTATATTAGTAGGGATATTGTAGTTTATATGTTTTACTTGATACACGTGTAGGTATTCATCTTCGAATATTAGAAGATACAATATTTTATGTGGTAATCTTTATTTTGATTTTATTACTTACTTGCCATTTAAAACTCATATTTCATGTGGAGTTATAACATCATTTACATAAATGTTTGTCTATTTGTTGCAAATAAATTGTTTTAACTGGAAGCTACCGAAAGATAAACTACCTACTTATAAAGGTCAAAATGAGAATGCACATCAAGTTTGATTTTAATTGATATCATAATGGTTTCGTTGTCATCAGGCAGATTTAATAATGACCAGTGCATTGTTTTGATTTGATTGGTAAAATTATTTTGAATTTAGTTTTTTTGATATGATTTAGAATGCCACTTTAAACTTAGAATCAAGTAATATTTTAATACTTTTTATCATTATCCACTTATTTATAAATGAGATTATACTGTATTTTAAAAGGATTGTAGTAGTAGGTAGGTACTAAAATTTTATTAAATATGTCAATTGGAAACGAGTACAGATTAACCGAACATTTCTATTGCTACATTGACAACAAGAATCGTTAGTTAGCTAGAAAGTTTTAAGCTAAAATGTTCGTTTTTTGATATAATCAGTTTTCGGTACACATGTATACTTGGATAATAGGCTTGTCGTAGCAACCGTCCCGCTTCGGATCTTATTTCACGATCCGTCTCTTCCAGTAATGAACCAAATTTAAGATAACTTTCACCAGATGAATATCTAAATATTTAAAACACGATAAAATATACTTTTAATGACTACCCTAAATGTATTTTATTAGACGCGGGAAGCTGTGCTAGCGAGCCGGGCCCGTCCACCTGATACAGATTAGAAAAATTACATATACATTTTCTTTTATTACCTTTAAGCTTTTTTATTTCAAATTTAAATTAATTGAGCGCAAACAAGACGCAGTTTATGAGTCAAAAATATGTGCGTTTGTAACATCTTAAATTAAACCGACTAATGGAGGATGGGATAGGGAGTTTTAGCATAATTTAAAGTACATTAACACTTGGTGTTATTTTTCATCAGTTTTATCGCTTTTACCGCTCGTAAACTATTATAATAATATCAAGGAACAAATCCTTGTTACTATATTAGTTTACGAGTGGCATGTGGACGTAGTTTTGTTTGCTAATACTAGTGTTGCCCAAATGCAAGAACAAGACGAGACTTAGCCAGTCTTGGTCTTGGTCTTGCGCCAATACACCTGGTCTTGGTCTTGATCTTGGTCTTGCGCTCCCAGTCTTGGTCTTGGTCTTGCAGCAAGAGCCTTGCAAGTCTTGCAATTACCTACGCCCTGTGGCGGCAATCAAATAGTGTCAAATGTTATGATTTCGGCGCGGCGGCAACGATTGTTTTAGATTTTAAAAGGAGCCGCCGGCGCATGTATCATAACCATGTACTTCCGAAAGGCGGCAAATTTCTTTGAGAAGTAAGTACAAAACCTTTGATGCCGCATTATCAAAGTGCCGATGGTTAAAACATAACTATACATGCACTCAGTTTGATTTTAATAGATATTTTTTTATTCGCTATGTTTATGGTATTAGTCGTAATGCGCATAGGTCCAGTTTTTCATATTCTTTGATACAGTTTTTTGTGTCTCATAGAATTCCTAAGCGTACCTACCTATACACCAAACTGTTACACCTAACTACTCCGTGAAATAGCGCTAAGTCCTAGCTGCAAGACGCAAGAGTCTTGCAGGCTATGTCTTGTTCTTGCTCAAGTCTTGCACGGTCAGTCTTGGTCTTGGTCTTGCTAAAAATACGCGGTCTTGTTCTTGGTCTTGGTCTTGCAAAAACGCAAGAACAAGACCAAGACTGCAAGACCAAGACTGAATTTGGGCAACACTAGCTAATACTTACCTTTAAATGTGCTTTAAACCCACAACCGTGATGAAAATTTATGCGTGTTTTGGCCGCCTAAAAATACTTACCTACGTAACTTATTTAGATCATGTCTACTTGCATCTTTAGATTATTTTGAATACCATTAAAAGTCGTTTTAAATTATTCCACGCCCGCAGAGAACTATGTCCATTATCGTTTCCCTGTCGTCGTTAACAGCAACCCTAATGCGCTTATTAGACCGTTCCATCTCATTTTATTTACCGAACAAAAATAATTACATGTTACATGTTCGGACATAATGTTCCCCGTGATATATTTATTGGTTTCAAGCACGATCTTATGCGGGCCTTCGGCGACATTATATATATTTTTTCGATAAATATTCATGAGTGATAGAGGCATTGCGATACATTACAACGGCTATAAGTCAACGAAACGCCGGGCGTGCGCCGGCGCCGGCGACGCGCCACGTGCTCCGTATATCATCCGGAAACCTTGCCCTCCTCTACTCGTGCATGTCGTCGCACTCAGACTTCATATTTTTATGATCTGTATACATTTGTTTTATGTCCATTCTTGTATTTTTTAATTTAGAAGACGTTGAAGATGCTAGGCACGAAGCTAGTTGAGACGGAAGCACGTAAGATCGGATCTTGAGTTCGATTCTCGGTTAGGATAATTCGCAAAACTCGTCCAATTTGACTTGGAATTTGGTGGTTAGATTGACCCCCGTTTGTAAGTCTGGCACTCATAGTATGGTCACTGCATGGATATTATTTAACGGTTCGTCTCTTCCAGTAGTTAACCAAATTTGTTCAATTATAGTACGGTCCACATAATTAGTTGCTACAAACCTCAGTCCCAAGTAATTTTAAACTATTTGTTTAGCTGACTTACTTACGCAGAGGTTTTATGTGATAAAGAAATATGTTGGAAATAATAAATAATGGCGACTTTAAAGATAAGACTGTTATACAATAAAAGCTGCCTGTTAAATAGTGCGTTTATATTAGTAGGTATTGGATTATGCGTGTAAATAAAAAACAAGTTCATTCGTATGTTGTACAAATACTTTGACTGCAAAAAAAGTCCCACTTTAATTTGCATTCCTTTAACAAAATATGCTGACTGACATTGTTCTTAATGCGTATATTCGTATATATCGTAAAACTACAACACTTTTTATATTCAGTCGGTATTGTTAGCGGTCAATAGTAAACAAATCAGTTAAGAAGGAAAGTAGATACCTCTGTTGTGTGAATTTTGTTTGATTTAGGTTTTGAATGAGCGCTACCGGCTGCTACCGGGCGCCCGCCCACGTGGCACGCGCCTCCGCCCACACCCTGTAATGTTCACTGTAGGACACAAAGAACGATTATTATTATAAATTTTCTCCAACAATTATCTAATCATAATCTTTAAAATGTATTCAAAATAAAAAATGCTTCTCAAATCTTACATAAGTTCTCAATTATGTTTGTTATGCTATCCATAATTGCAGCCCAGTTTACAAAACTCCCTAACAAGAATTTACTATATTTAACAGTAAATTTACAATAAACAATTTACTAATAAAGGATTATGAATGTTATCACATTCTTAGAAATCATAAATAATACACAACATAACACACATAAATTGACCTAAACCCAATGTAAGTAGCTTAAGCACTTTTATAATGAAAACCAAAACCAACGTTGGCCACAATACAAAACTCATAAACATTTATGAAAAACACAAAATATATTCCCGTTTGTTTGATGCAAGTATACGAGCGTTTGACTACTTAGATACTTATTCATTATTTTACTTATTTTTACCGAGCTTTCGATGGAACAGAAGGTTCGCCAACAATCCCAAACAATTTTAAAATTGTTATAATTGATATCAGATAACCCAATTCATAAACGTTGCTACCATTACGTAGTTATAAACATTAATTAAATACAACGTTTGTGAAATCCCTTGCATTTGGCATATCATATCTTCATATCTTCAATTACAAAATAAAATACAATAGGTATTAATTTTTTTTATAAAAGCATAGTATGTACCTATATTGACAACTCCCAGCCTGATGGTAATCAAGAGAGGAATTCACATGATATGAGATCCAAAATCCAAAATACTTGATCAAGAGTGATACCTAGAATTTCTTCGGGCTTTTACAATGAATAGCAACATTAAAAAAAAACATCAATGGAATTTTTGTAGCACTGCGCACGTGGCCGCTTGCGCCGCACGCGCGCTGCCCACGCGCACCTCACAACGGATGCGCCCGATTCCCCCGCGATCAATTAATGACCCTTCTTGTGTTAATTACGATGACAAATAAGCTACTATCATTATTATCATCATCGATAGCCGTCTGCAAGGTTTGCGATTTGTTGAACTGGCAAATCCTTACGAGCCCTACGTTTTAATCGATTTTTTTTTGATATCAACTTATTCGTTACCTAATTTTATTTGCTTTCATTCTCTCATCAACATAAAAAGAAATAAAGAAATGTTTATTTAGTGATATGACATAGCATTTATAAAACAGCAGCTTAAAAATAAAATTATGTCACTAAAAAGGCAAGGTGTACATTTATGGATATTTCGCCATACATTTTGTCCTTATTTCTTCATTTTCGATTCTATTCAAAAACGATTGGTACGTCCTAGATCACAATATTCTTAAAGCTTTTAAATTGAGAGAGGAGCAGTATTTTCAACTTATTTGATTAAACGTAATTCGTTTAAAAATCACTTGTTGTTTGAATAAAATAAATGTTGATACTCAATGATTATATCTACTTATATTAGATTAATATTCCATCATAAATGAGTAGGTATCGATGTTAAGTATTTTTTTGAATCAGAGATTATTATTGTTTTAATTTCGTTTGCGTCAAAATGTTCCATTAATTTCTATTTTATTATATTTTTAACACGTATCGCATCACGTTTCATTACATTTTAATGATTACCATAGTAAAATTTAATGTGTTTTGGAGGAAGAAGCATGTAATTTTATATGCATGTTGAAAGCTGGGAAAAAATAAAAGAAAAAAAGCTTTACTGATTTTACTACCTCGTTGTACCTATAGAAATAACATTTAACTTTTTGAAATAAAAAAAGGTTCATCTGTCCCTTCGTGGTCATTTAAAAACTCGTAACGAATTAAAACTGTTACAAGTTTTGTTTCATTTGCAGAATCAGATATTTAATTTGCGAAAATGTAATTACATTTATTATTTAAGTTATTACAAAATGTCATCATTGTACTTTGGGTTGAATGGAGACGCGATGTTAAAAAAAAGTTGAAACTAATTTAATGTTTTTAATATTTTTGAATAAACGGCAGTTATATAAAGAATATCAAAAATAACCTAAGCAAGCAAAATTTTTCGGGTAAATTGTTTAAAGGTATTCCTTGTTGCAAATGTGTTTATTCCTATCATTATAATAATTTATGTTGCGTAACTTTGTAAAGTAAATATTATGAAACACCTCGTTAGTAATAATACATAATGTATCTCTAATATGAATACCAGCTTAAATAGAGATTAAAATTAAGTATGTTGATAAATTACATGCAATATTTTGTCGTACTTATGACAGGTAAAATTAATTGACAGTAATATAAGATCAGATTAAATTAGGAAGACGGGTACAGAATGTAAACACGTTTTCTGGCGATGACGTTTCACTAATAACAATAAATTCTATCTCCACGGACGTCGCTGTCCTTCGTCCATTAGCTGAGCGGCCCGTTAAGACGGTTATGATAATTAGGTGCATCTCCTTAATAAATATGAGTGCGGCCACAGTTCTTTGGCTCTTATAAAAATGAATCTTTGACCCGTGCTCGTCTCATGAATATTTAATATTTACAAATTATTAATCCAACACTTATCCCGTAGAAGACGCATTCCGCGCGATAGGGGAATCGGGGCGACCGAGTATTATACTGATACCGCCGTCACTGCTATGACGGCTTTATGAAGATTAGGAAATAAAGTACCTCAGCCGGTAGGTACTTTATCTATTTAAAAGCATTAACTATCACCACCATATATAAGTGCTCCGAATTTCTCTAAGCTTAACCAAGAGTGAATTCTTCGTTTAGCTAGAATGAAAAAGGAGGAAGGAAGGACGTATCTCCAAAGTCCAAACCATAATATCTCCAATTTCCGCCCATAGGTTGGTACATATGTAGTCTTGACCTCTGTCATCTCATGTGAAGGATGGGACTCTTCCCATCCTTCACATTAAGGTTACACTCTAATTAAAAAAAAATCAATATATAGGACATGTACTATATAAGATATATACTAATCTTAGTAACACCATAAAATTCATGATGATAGATTCTAAGTTATTTAGTAAAATATGAATCTTTATATTTTAAGGAACTGTTGTGGAATTGATTTAAGAAATCTTCTCTTAGTTGCGAATAACTATTTAAAAAAAAAATCTTTATAAGCTTAACTATTTTTAAAATAAGTACTTACTTAATTAGAATCTTGTTCACGTTCAGTCGTTACGTGGAGCATATTACGTGTAGTAGATAAATCTTAATATCATTCTCGTTCAGTAGTCAAAACTTTTTATCACTATCTAATCTGTTTGATACACGAGCTAGCCAAAATATAGGTTCACTAAAAGTGTGCGTACATTATGGTTGATCAACACGCAAAAAGCTTTATTGGTTCTAAAACTCTTATCAGAGTGGCAAGTAGATTGTACATTAGCATGCCGTCGAGTTTTCTATAATGAGCTCAGTCACGCGTAAATAAAATTTAAATATGTAAGTGGCTACTGTTTTAAAAATATTGATAAGGCCATATTTTGAGATGTCTTTAATTGCTACTAATAATTCAATCCTATGCTCTCCTGATAAGGCGGGCCGATCGGCTGCTCTTCTAAAAGGGAATGACTTAATTGACGCTTCTTATAGAGAGTATAAATCTGTTGTGGAATGTGTGGTTGCATAGTAGCGGCAGAAAGTTGGTTTATGTTTTAAAAATATACGATAACGCGAACATAACGTCTATAAATTAAAAAGTAAAATAAAATATATTTAAAAGTATTATTTGAAACGCTTGAAAATCATGAAATTTTACAGTACAGATCTAATTAAGCCGACATACAGGACGATGTCTTCCACTGGTAATAAATCTCTAATGGCCTTATAACCTTAAAAGCGCAGTAGTACCTAACACATATTAGTTTTGAAGCGCTCTGTAAGCGAAGTTAAACACGTAGTACGTACAGTAATTTAGCTTTGTGTTCAAAGATCCGCCAAAAGAATAATGTAAATCTATTTGAACAAAATATTTTTATTTTGTAAATGGTTGCGAAGTGAAGACTTGGCGGCTTGGTACTACTTACTTTAATGAGGTCACAAATTGCTCTGGTGTGAAAAGGTCATAATGCCTAAGTGTAGGATATGCCGCTGTGTTATAGGTTCTTCCGCAATCAATAACTGATCTATGTTCGGGGAGTTTACAGTCCCTGCTACTTAATTAAGTTATCTGGTTACAGAACACCATACCATGCCCACTCGGTTATGTTTGTTCACGGTACCTCATTACTTGACGCCATTGTCATACAAACAGCCTACTCTGCAGGTTCTAGTAGGTAAAGTAAGGTAGCCACGTGTGTGCGGATTCATTGAATTATTCATGTAATCAGGATCATTTTAGAGTTATAGTTTTAAGTTAAAGTGTATTGAATGTGTATCTATTGGTATATTGGTTTTCGTCTAACATAGAGACAAAGTTTGATTTATAAATAAATCTTCTTTAATATGCATTAAGCGGCATTCGATTTGACAACAGATTACCGTTGAAGCGGCTCGTTACTACTCACTATAAGGATATCAACGAGCTTACAAGTTCGACAGCGACTTGTTTTATGCTATAGAAGAATGGATTCAGCTGCATTATGTTAAAACAGTTCTTTGTGTCGGTCGGAACTAAGACAAACCCGGGTTTCGGTGAGGCGTCTGCGAGTCCTATCTCCCGCTCCGACGGCCCGATTGTTCAGCCGACTTAACATATCAATTATGTCGAACACAAAGCCAGATAAGCACTTGAGCGACGTGAATAAAATAATTAACTGATTGGTGTTTGTATAATTCATCAAGTGGACGGACGTCGTGCGCTCGGCCACTTAGTGCCGGGTATCAGATAGCTCACGGTACTATCTCGTAGCGTAGTAGCCACAATGGAGCTGTAAATGCACTTCGCCATTGTGCGATGCCTTTGAAGCAGTTATCTGGACACGCCGATGCATTGTGGACATTATGATGCCGTCCGGCGGAGATACGTCGTGCCAGGAAACTTTGGCTGTCAAAATGTTTCGGTCTCTTTAGATTTGATAGCCACAAAAGAGACGTCATGATATCATAATGTAATGCTACCGTTTCGATTGAAGTAAGAAGTCACGTTACTATCCTGATAATATCAAGATTTGACGTCTAAACAAACGGACGA
Source organism: Glyphodes pyloalis (assembly GCA_037074685.1). NCBI lineage: Eukaryota > Metazoa > Arthropoda > Insecta > Lepidoptera > Crambidae > Glyphodes > Glyphodes pyloalis. Next base: position 6,055,023 of record JAYKKO010000011.1, read on the forward strand.
TGTAAATATTCCATTAGGCTATTGCTTAATTTTAACCGAGTTATTTAAGCAAGAATAACTATGATTTAATAGACTAACAACTGTATTCAGCTTATCAAAATTGCAGAGTTCATCAACGATAAAATCCAATATTGTTAATTTACTATATTAATCTCGCCTAATATAAATAAATGCACCCAATTAGATACTCGTAATTATTTTTATTGTATTTGCAACAGTGAGGATTTTTTTAAAACCCATCATGATCGTAAGCGTATGAAGCCTAATAATAAAATTATATTTATACCGAAGCTGTGTGAAACTGTACAATTATTTTTATGTATTCATCACATCATACGAAATATACAGTCACTGGTTAGCAACTACTGTTATTAACACTAACTTTCGACTTCTCTATCGCCTTATGTTTTCAGAGTCTAATAAATAGTATATAACATCTCCCACTCGCAAGTCACAATATCTCAGATTAATTAACGACATCGAACTAGCGTAACTAATGTATCCGTTCGATGTTTCACATCGTCGGCGTTTTAATTAGATATTGCTGATCTATCTGGTGTACTCCGTTTATGTGGCCCGTGGTGTCTCTGCGTCGTCCAGGCCGCTCTAACGGTGCTATCAGCTCATCATTGCATCAGCCCATCATTACATTCCGTTGAATATGGTTGAGTGAAGCGATGCCTGGCACACACGTCATGCTTGTGAACAGGTGCCACCTTTGGGGACTAGTCTGCTCCAGCTTACCTTATTCAAAATAAGGAGAAGGTTTTGAATATAACTGTATATATTTTTTATACTAATTGATTTTTTTTTTTTTCCTACCTGACTTTCGATGATGGCTGCGAAGCCTTATCATCTTTACCGAGCTGTCGGGGGAGCGCTGATGGCTCTCACCCCTTTAATTTAAGTAACGACCGGAGGGCGCCCCCTAGCGGGGCTCGAACCTCGGCTCGGGCTGTTACTGGGACTTTGTACCCTAATGTACGTTTGGGGAGAAAAACGACCCGGCACGTGCCGGTAGCGTGAGAAGGACCCTACTGCTAAGGGAGGGCGCGGCGCTGGCCCCCGCCGGCGGGGGCGGAAAAGCGGACGGCGTGTTGTGTTAGATTGTGACGCGAGTTGTTCGGCCGTTGTCATGGCGACAGTGATTGGGTCGTCGGGGTCTAGGGGTACATGCCTAGGTCGACGTTTCCTACGGGGGACTACGAAAGGGAAGTAATTGCTAGCCGAAACCACAAGAGGATTCGGATGATGCGTAGCAGAGTCGAAATAACGCGTGCTACATTGCTTGAAGTACTGCGCTATAGTTGGCAGTCCCAAGTCAATGTGTAAATTAACGTTCCGCAGGTACCACGGGGCACCTGTGGCTTTGCGAATAAACTTATTCTGTACTGTTTGCAATCGCTTTATGTGCGTACGAGCCGCGTGCGCGAACACGACGCTAGCGTACGACATAATCGGGCGGATACAAGTTACGTAAATTCTCACCTTATTTCTAAGGGACAATTTACTTTTCTTGTTTAAGAGGCAGTGTAGTCTGCCTAGAGCGAACGCCGCTCGGTCCCTGACTGTTTTGATGTGACACTGAAATGTCAAACCTTTATCTAGTGTTACCCCGAGATAGCGAACTTTCCGTTTCCAAGGGATCGGTCGTTCGAACATGGTGATCGGGGGATGAGGGGGTGGGAAGGGCGCGTGTCGGCTGAAAATGACGGCCGCGCTCTTATCGGGATTTACTTCGATGCGCCATTTCCTAAACCACTCGCCCAGCGCGTCGGCGCACTTTTGGAGCGTACGGAGAATGGGCTCGATTTTATGTGACGTACAGTACATAGCTGTATCGTCCGCGAAAAGCGCGATATGCGCTCGTAGCGGAGAAGCTGTAAATGTAGGGATATCGCTAATGTATAGCGTAAACAGGATTGGGGAGAGCACAGAGCCTTGAGGGACTCCGGCGGTGAGGATAGTACTCCCTCCATTCGATAGCGGAAAACGCGATTCGACAAAAAGTCTCGAATGATGAGCACGAGACGGTCCGGCACGTTTAGTTTGTACAGCTTAAATATTAAGCCGTCGTGCCAGACCTTGTCGAATGCTTTCGCCACATCGAAGAAAACTGCGCCCGTTTTGCGGGGGCGGCGACGGTTTAGGTTTTCAAGTACATGCTCGACAATGCGATGTACTTGTTGAACACAAGAGTGTTTGGCTCGAAAGCCGAATTGGGTATCGGGAATGAGCTTGTGCTCATCTGAGAAATCTCTGAGCCTCGTATAAACGATACGCTCATAGAGTTTGCCTAATGTACAGAGTAGGCTAATCGGTCTATAGCTGGAGGGCTCAGTTTTAGGTTTCCCGGGCTTGGGAATACCTATCACTATCGCCTCTTTCCACGATTGTGGGAAAATATTATTATCGAGTGCCGCATTGAAAATAGCGACAAGTAATGAAATGAGATGGGGCGGGAAGCGCTTAAGGACTTTATTAGTGATCCCATCACAGCCAGGGGCCTTGCGGGGATGGAGGTCCCTAATAATGGACTGAATTTCGTCGTTTGTGACCCGCTCAAGCGCGGGCGCGGTTGGCTGAAGGCCCACCCTGCGTTCGACCTCCGCCTCGACTGTTGCGAGGTGGTTTAGATCTACTGGCAGGGTGCTTGGTGAGCATTGAGACTCCAGGCTGTCGGCCAGACACTCTGACTTCTCCTCGTCATCGAAGGCGGGAGGGCCGTTTGGTCGGTTCAGTGGCGGGGTGGCCGCACTGTTGTCAGTTTTAAGCTTTCTAGCTAGTTGCCAGAAGGCGAGATGGTTGGGGTCCAGTTCGCCCAACAACTTATCCCACTGACCTTCACGCAACTCTTGCATACGGCGCTTCACAGCACGCTGTAAAGCCCGCAGCCGAGCCCGATTCGATTGACGAAATAATTGGAGACTAAATATGCTCCCCTCCCCTCTAGTCTTGTGAATAAGGGAATAGGGGAAGGTTAATAATGGAAATTTGGGTTGGATGATGAACAGAAACTTCACTATTCATGCTGGCAGTATATTGTGATGATCACAAACCGGCCTTCCAAGCGATTGTGCCAATTGCGATTATGGCAAGCCCCCGCTACGGGAGACCTACATATGTTTAATAGTGTACTTGTCCTTTAAGCGTCTTTTTTATTGGATCACATGAAATAAGATAACGATATAATCTACGTTATAATACACTAGGTACAAACTACTTGCATATACACCAAGGCATCTCAAATAATAAAATAATAGTTCTGAGTGAGAACTGAGTTCGGATTGCAAAGCTTTTGTTCCCTGAATAAAGTTTCCGTTGCATATGATACGAAAGCTGGAGGTTCACTCCTTACCGGATTCTGATCAAAAGACTGAAATATTGCATACTTTATCTGCAATTTATAATAATTTGTGGACTGTTAGTGCGTTTCTCCAAATCATCAACTGTAATATGATCTACATACATAAATCATGTTAGGTCCAAAATATTTTTTCGTTTGTACTAAATATTCAAGTTCATTCTTAAGTTTCTTATGAAATCTGAATAAAACTAAAAAAGTTGTATTTATAGTTATAAACAAATACTACTTTCTTTTTCTAAACCTTTAAAACTTGTGTTTGCATGTAATTTACTGGTCAAGATGCAATGATTCAAGTGGGTAGGTACATACCAGTCGAAAATTAAAGAGAAAGGGTTATAAAAATGTCCCGCACAACGACAGCGCGGACCTCTCGCGGCGAATGTGTAATACTTTGCCCGGGGACACTAGCGGGACGGGCGGTTTAAATAATTTTAATTACATGTTATTGATAAATGTAGTTACCCGGAGCGGTGGGACCTGTCGATGGCAGCGCAATTAGGCGGTGACCTTTGACTCCGAGATTTGTGGTGGGAACTGGGATTTGTGGCGGCCTGACGCCTCCTGCTATTGTGTAAGTATTGGGCAATTTCTAAAAGGTACACTTTGCTAGCACAAATAGAGGAAATATTCCGCAATATATTACGTTGACATCTTTTATTAAAATAATATTATTTGATGATCACTGGTCACAATGATATTTACATAGTTTTAAATAAAGGCAGTTTTAAAACTATTTTTAACGGCGTCTAGATTTGTATCGTTCAACTAGCGTAAATCGCTTGATCTGATTCTCTTAGTTTATTCTCTTAGGCTACTGAGTGAACCTCATAGCCTCATTGTATTTTCATAACACTTTACTTTTATTTACTTTGATTAATTGTTATTTCTGTTTCACAATAGTTTCATCAGAATTAAGTAGCCAAAACGTAAAAATAAATGAAACTGTAATTGACTGCCCTATGGGAAATACCTCCGGGAAACTCCAAAATAGCCAATAGCTACTTACTGTACTCTAATTGCAGTGATCTAACTTTAGTTCAGGAAATTCCTTGACAAAATAATTAGTTCGTTCCCATTTACGGTTCTAGTGTCACGGTTCTACCTACTTGGCTTGACTAAATAAAAACTTTGAAAACAAATGATTTGTTCTTTAATTTTGCTTTCTTAAGTACGTTTTGTTGGTTGAGTAAAAAAATGCACTCATCAACAAAAAGTAAATACCATCTCTGGCACGAAATGATCCCTATGCTAATTAGATACCTTCGATGGTTAAAAATGACTTCATGGTCGGGCTGCAGTTAGGAGCGAAATGATAGTCCCGTGGTACTCTGGCAGGATAAATAGAGGTGCGTCAGGCTGGCCACTGCTGGCAATAAGTCGCGCGTCGGGTGGCAACAGTCGTCCGACAGCGTTTTGTCGTCGCCCGCTGCATGAATATTAACGAGTCCGCTGTATCACTTGAAGGGGATAGCTAGCGGGCACAGGTGTGCCCAAAGGTGGTGCAGCAAGGAATATTTGAAAGTACAGTTTAATCCTGTTATTTTTTTTCATTATTTACATTTGTACCTACAACAGATAAAAGTCCAAACTCAAAGTTTACCAAACGATAATTGAGCAGTGTATCGTCGACGATGTTTCGCGTAGATTTCAAATTTAAATCAAATAGGGCAAGAAGGTATAGCTAGGATATACATATGTATAAGTATATTCTAAGGTGGGTAAGATTTGTCACATGTTAGGTTAGGCTGGGACGGCTATTGTCAAAGAGAGAGGCCATAAAAATATGGGCGGTCAAGCTAACCAAACAGTAGTAAGAGAATACCTGTCTGTCAAACATTTCTAATAGGTAGGCCTATTGGAAATGATGAGACCTAACAGATCTGTGCCCAATAGCAGGGTTAGGTACACCGTAAACGCGAGAGTTTGTAAGAATGTATTAATGGATGGATATCAATATGTCTCAATGTATGGTTGTTACACTTTAAGTAAAAAGATTTGGATTGGAATTGGATGAATTGAGCAAAGAAAATACATGAAATAGTTCAGCAACTAGCCGAACAATAAGTCGCGCGTCAGATTGACAACTGCTGGCAATAAGTCACGCGTCAGGTGGTGATAGCGTTGTCAAATGGCGAATTGTCGACGACTACCTGCACAAGAGACCAGTTTTATTTGCAAACGTACCCTAACTGGAAACTAGCTCTGTTTCTGTGGATAATCTTAATGTTTCTTTATTGCTCACGGAAGTGCACTTTCTTACGAATAAACGTAAAGTAAGAGGTGAGAGAATCGATCACAATGCGCCCTGGCCAAACAAATAACTTTTATCAGACAAACGACATTACTTAATAGAAAAATATATGTATTCATTAAGCAAAAATAAAATAATATGCGTCACAAAACCTGCTGTGTAAACTTAGCTGTAAGAATAATAAAAAAATAATAATAATGGGTTTTTCGTGGGTTTTCGATTAAATTTGTTTATTCCTTAAATTAATTTTTGTGACGGAAGTTAATTGACAGTTTCATTCAGGCGGAAAATTCAAAAACAAAACTCTATACCTAAATGACACACTAGGTACAAATAATCAAATCGAATAGGTACCTATTTATAAATTACGTTGTTTCATTGAAATTATTTATTTTTCACTTATTTATCGTAATGACGGGCAGACAAAAACTGCAAAATGGATTTGGATACAATCTATATTATATAAAGCTAAATTAAATATAAAGTTGAGACATTTGTGTCAATATAGCATATTGACGTGGCAGCTCAACTATAGTAACAGCTACTTTAAAATAAGGCAAATGACACTCCACTGACGCGAGCTCATTAATAGCGGTTGTACAAGCCGCTATTACGGCTCATTTTTCCCGGACAATCTGGGACAACAAATTTTCTTTCAATCACTCGCGTAATAACTAAGAGTCGTGCTGGGCGGTTAAGATAAATGCGACAGCATTTACCACAAATATTCATTGCCTTTTAGTAATGTTTCTGTAGACCAATTTAACTTTTATAGTCGCTAATAAAGTTGCTCACTCGGCTTAAAAAGCAGTAATTACCTAATTATACCGTTTGGACAGAGTTTTTATATCGGTAAACTTTACAATGGTATTCGGTAATTTAGAGTATTCCCATAATAAGGGGCCATGAATATGAATAAGTAGGTATTATAAACTGTACTGGTAATTTTATATTCATGGTAATTTGGTACAAGATGAGTAAATGGTTGATTAAGTAAAACTCAAATACTTATTAGATTATCTACTTTTAGTTAATGTTGATCCTAAGTCGGTGGATATTAATGTGCAAAAAATTTATGTAATAGAGATTAAAAGTAACACTATTTTGTTAAAAATCTGTACATATTAGTTCGTACCAATAAGGTATAATAAATTTTGGGCGGATGCAATAAAATCTTATATAAGTATCAATAATAAGCTTAAGGGAAAGAAATCCTAATGACAATCTTCATTACCACTACCCTCAGTCGATATAGAGGCCAAATTAATAGTTTAACGAATTATACAAAAAAACTAAATTTTTTGTTCATATTTTACGATAACCTACAAATTATCAAGGCCTTTAAAATGTAGGTAATGTAATATATACAACGTAACCTTGCATTTAGCAATGATTTAGGTAATACTACTATTATCCTATACAACTACGTATACTCACACAATACACACTTATACAGACGTAATCTAAAAACAAAATCAAAAACAGACTCGCTACCATTAACATGAGTAATCTTTTTTTAAAGGTCTCCGAGTTGTGGCATAATATTGACCAAACAAATCAAAGCTCAAAAGGTTCATGATTATATCGCACTAGAAGCAGTTGATCAAAAACTACTTCTCTTGAATCGGGCATTAGTGCGGTTATAATCGATGGAAGGTGATCAAGACGAGTTAAAATGTCACGGCCCGGTATCCGATATGAAAGTTCATCACACCGTGTTCATTATGGAGTAATAACGATCGAGATGACTTTATCGTTATTTTTGTTCAGTTTCCATTGTACTGCGGCTTTGTATCGATAAAATCGCATGAGAAGAGATTTCGATGTTTAGGCGATCTGTTTCGAGAAAGAAACTTGGTTCTTGTCTGTTTGTCCGGCAAAAGCTTCCGAATGGATTTTGATAAAGCTTTACATAACAGATTAACATTTAAAATATGATACTGAAACATTAACGACTAATAGCAGGTCGCTACTAAATTTCATACAAGTAGAAAGTACTTTTCAAAAGAATGTGCAAGCATTGGTTGCATAGTAAATAATTCTTACTAATTTGTTTTGGTGCTATGGAAACTCGCACACTAGAGCATTGCTAGCACACAGTGTCCAATCAAAACGTTATTTGTCATGCATCCGAGTCATTGTGAAGTGTTTGGCGGTGGCATGCACAGAATTAAAGCCACATCGGCTTCTGAATGTCGATTTAATTGCCAGATAAGTCGACCACTCGCGCAACACTATTGAAAGATAATGGCTTAAGACGTTATGCTGGTTATTTGAGATGCGAGATATACTACCTGAGAATACATCGGTAAGCTTCGAATCATGTTTGCTTAGTGAAAAGTATGAAGTGATATTAATGGAGACCGTGTGAAATTTATTCCCATTTTATCTGAACAGGAATTACGTATAGTATGGAAGGGAAACTAAATTGTAAGATGTTCAATGTAGGTACTAACATTTATTTTACGATTTTTACTAGCATTTTATCACAGCTTTGTTTGCGTGTAACCTATTATCAGGGTCCAGACTATATCATCTACACCAAAGACAATCCGTGTATTACCTTTTTTTTTTGGTTACGGGGGGAAATGCGTTGATGCACCGTACAGTCACCCCGAAAGAGGGTGAGAAAGGGCAGGACTACCCACTAAAATCCCCGGGTTCGATCTCCGTATGTTTATTTAGTCAGTGCTTATGAGGGTGTATTTGAGGCCCTACATTTTGTACTACTTTTGGATAAGTTTTATGGTTTAAGCTCTAATACAGCGTCTAACAAAAAACAATATTTACATAATCGTTACAATTAAAAGTAATTGAGTTGCGAATACATTGCATAGGTGTGAAGTGATCCACTGTCGCAATCGCGTTTATCTACGACAGTTGTTGTTCCAATAAGCAATAATCCAAACCAGTGATAAATTTGAGGCGAGGGTACGTGGGCGCCTAAACAGTGCAAGAGCTCATAAACCGGCGGGTATGGTAATGTCGGGTGCATGTGTACACTGCACTAAATCCTGGTAGCACTTCTGTAGGCTTGAAGGATGCACTTATACTGGAAATTTAATTATGCGCAATGTTTTTGACCAATGAAATTTTTACAGGCAAGAAAGATTTCTCACATTGTGATTATACATATAGCTATCGCCCTTGACTTCGATCCTCGATTTATTAATCGATACTTTTTGGAAAAATCGTTTTTGTAGGATGCCTGCGTTAAAATAATTAACGGTGGCTTATTATACTTAAGCACTATCCTTGCAGAAGTTCCCTAAATGATAAATAGAAACCAATTAAACGGATCGACCGCTTATTTCTTTCTACTACCTTCCATCGGATTTTATATAATTCTAACAGCTAGGCTGTGCTCCATATCTATTCAATGGGCATTAAAATTTTAAAATAAGTAAACGGTAACGGGTAGAACTAACGAAATACTGCCTAAAGTTTCGGTTAGAATGCATTAACTGTGGTCACAAGCTAAGTGATTAATGGAATCGTCTAATATTTAGAAACGCGGGCAGTAAGTATGTTTTACTTCATTGCCTTCCTATTCCTACTTCCTGCATCACGTTTAATTTTTTTTAAAAATGGAACGCGAAAGTCTTAAGTAACTTTATTAACTCTTTTAAATTTCAGATAGCAGCTGATATAATTCTGCCCACTTGTCTATCAAAACAGCGAAATAGTTACGTGATCACATTATCACAGCACGCCAACAAATCTGGCGACCAGCACATTTATCAGCCGAGTTCGTTTATGTCAGAATTACCATACCTTTCTAGATATCTGACAAATCATCGGGTTTCGCTGCAGTATCGGCTGGATTACGCGACAGAACCAAGTCACGCTCAGGGCCGTCTTTCACGCCATAGAGGTGTATTTATGCTTTAAGGTACGCGAAGTGCTAAAACTGAAAAAAGTGATGATAGTATAACTATTTGCTTTAAAGTTGATAATCCACGTCTAGGTACTAATTATTCTTAAGAGTGTGTACATATTTGAACTTTTGCTTTATTTAGGCATTTAATAGAAAACCTTTTCTTTTTTGCAAATATATATCTTCAAGGACATTAATATTTATTGTTTATGTTTTAAATATTTATTGATTATTTTATGCCTTAAAAATGTAACTGTAAAGAAAGTTTGAACACGTAGATAGGTTGTAGCAAAGGGCTGTGCGCAAAATCGATGATGAAGAGGTCACTTGGTCTCCACGAAGTTGAAGAGGTTCAAGGTACCTAACCCCTTCAATTTCGTAGAGATATTGGTTCTTTGAGTGTTTTTTATCGTCTCTATAATAGTGAGTCTTCCGAGGAACTGTTTTCAAAGAGTTTGGTAACTCTTATCTTTGCCGTACCATAAAGAAGTGGAACTAGTTGCCGGCTCATGTGTCCTTTGTTAAGGATTCTTTCATAAGAAGCGTGAAGAAACATCTTGCGGACCAGAATGGCGATGCTAACGGATAGGATTACGGTATCAAATCCGTTGTCATCGCGATATGGGTTCCTCTCTTGCTTACTATCAGGCTGGGAGGACCCAACATACTGTGTTTTTATTTAAAAAAAAGAAATGCCCGTCCCCCTTTCATAAAAAAAACATAATTTTCTCATTCAAAATAATCTACAACTGATATAATTAATATAATTTAAAGGTAGGTTTATCTTGTAAACTAAAAGTGTAATTTAACATAAAACAACATAAAAAGATATATATATATATATATATATATATATATATATATATTTAACTACAACGATGCAGAGGCCACTTTTGTTTCGAAAAACAAGCTAAGTTGGTTGGTTTTTATACATATATTATAAGGATGATGCGTCGAATCCTTCCAAGACCGATCACGCTCGCAGATTGGGCACTGCAGCAGAGTTTACGATGACATCGTCTGCGGGCCCCACGCGGCCCGCAGCCGGAGCTGGTCGCATTTCGTCACGGATCTGCTGATATTTCAACAGGGCTGTAAATCGGCCGTGGGCCGCGGACGGATAAATCACGGGAGTGGGCGGCAGCTCCCGCGGTATCCCGCTAAATAACCGCTACCGTTTACCTGCGCGAGATCATCTGATACTTGATTTAGTGTTGCCCGGAGTGAATGCGCGGACCGGCGTCCCGATACCACTCGAATTTGTTATTTAGATCGTTTCGCTTGCGAATATTCAATTAAACTGTCAAAATTTGTCTGTTTTATACCAATTGATAATAATTTAAGAACTCGTTATTAAATATTTTTACGGCAGATTTGAACTTTGATATTTTTTCATAGCCTTGTTAGTTATTAGGTTGGGAAAAAGTCGCTTATAGCATTTCCTTAAACCTAGCATGTATGAACTTGTAATAAATATCTTTGGCTATAATTTTGACGAAGATAATTTAAATTGAAATTAGGAAAATTTCTGATTTTCATTTGTTTGTTCTTTTTTACCGTCTTGATATTCGAAATTAGGTAGTAATAGTAAGACAATATTTATAAAAACAGATTTTAGACTAAACATTTATTAAAATTACAAATCTAAATAATATTTTAAAAGCTTTTTTTAAATCAAAGCTCATTCAACTTGTTTGATACGTAATAATTGTATTTCGCATTGTTTTTGTTTGATACGGTTCCTAAATATAACGTCATAGTTTAATGGGATATTACTGATGACAATATTATTATTAACAATATTTACACAATATTATCATAAAAAAGTAATAAAACATTTACCTAAACACTCACATATCGTAAGTGCAAATAAAATGAACACTTAAAACCTTATAATAAAGTGAGGATTTTATAGAAAAAGCATTATTATGATAGTGATATTGAAATGAAGTAATGAATATATAATTTTACAATAGATATCATGTTAAAATCTTTATGATGTATCGCGTGACAGCGTTTTTATCCACTCGCCTGCTTATTGCGAGTCTCAAATCTCAGTCATCTTGTCTGAGTTATGTTTATAACTCGCGTTTGTTCGCTCTTTCGCATCTTCGTTTCGTAATACAATTCCTATGCAAAATCATTGCAGCCTTAGAATTTATACTTTAGTAAGTTTTCGATTGTGTAACGGGTTGTTGTATATTTTACTGCAAGAGTCCATGTTACTTTGGAGGCTGCTTAAGTCTGATTGCTTTAGTTATGCCTATTCGTAAATGAATCCATTACAAAATGAAGATGCCTTCAATGCAATAGAGGATGGTTCGGATTGGCCTTAAAAGGTTTTGTTGTTCTAAGTTGCATGAACCCGAAGGATAAAGGCTGGCACTTTTCCTTTTTCTCTGCTGCAATTTGTCAAATATTTTCCTTTTTCTCTGCTGCAATTTGTCATATTTGCATATGACCATGCATGCCTTACACTTTACTGTGATCCTTAGGGCTGACTGTATACAGTATTTGAGGCCTTATTGGTTCAGTGATTTTAAGTGTCGACATGGTTATGTTAAAGGTTTTTAACGACCTCCGTAGCCGAGAGGGCACGCTCGGTGCCGGACTTTGGCGCCATCTCTGAGGTTCCAGGTTCGATCCCCGGTTGGGTCAGTATGGGAAACGAACTTTTCTGTATTGTCTCGAGTCTGGGTGTTGCGGAACCGTTGTTGTTTTTACGTTCTGTAACACAAGTGCTTGAGCTATAAGTAGCTCAAGCTATGGTAAGCCACAGAGCAATGTATGTAATGTTGTCCAACCTGGTAAGACGAATCCAGGAATCAATCCAAGGACCCCATGATTGGTACCGGTTTGATCGCTTGTCAAACGCTGATTAGTTATTACTAATAACCAATCAGGTTTGTAATAACTTTTATCAAACTTAAAATATGTTCAAAAATCAGGAACATGATTACTCGACTTAAAAATCAAATCCAAGAAACCCGACATCATAATACAGTTCTGAAACAACAAGTACCATATCATGGAGCAATTTTGTACGTTATTACAATCTTCCTAAGTTCGTGCTCATTCATCGTTTGTGTGGACTATAAATATTTTACAACATTTCATTAAACTAGAGCACGTAATGAGCGCGTGTATGATAATTGGATCAGTATATCCGTCAAGCCACTAAAACTCGGGACAGCTGGTTATAAATCAAAAATTCACGCCTTCAGGCTCAGTGTTATTGTTTTGTAAGCACCCACGCAAATTAGAATTTACGAATTGTACAAGGTGCAAAGTCAACAGTGCAGGGAGGAAACGCAGAAAGTCATTGTTGAATGTAATTTATTAAAAATGAAGTTAATGGAGTAAAAAGAACGATGGACATCTTGGTGAACACAATTGCTGTAGATCGATTTTGGTTTCTTGACCAGCAATTAAGAGCCTGCAGGGAATAAAAAAATGATTCAACAAGCATTCCACCCAAGTCTGTTTAACTCTAGACCAAGAAGTTCCTCGGTTGGAAGCCCGCAGACAAGAAATCCGTATCCTGAACTTGTAGAAGATCAGCAAACACAAAATATGTCATACCTATCAACAGAGCAAATGACTACAAACCCACCACCATGGCAAAGAGTGCCCCAAACAAGAAATCCAAAGAGGAGGAAAACTAACAGCCCGTCTCCAGAGTCCATTGAGATCTCTAATAGGTTTAGTACATTACCTTTAAATCAAACAGACAACAACATACCAGCTGTGAGTAAACCAAATCGCCCACCTCCAATAATTCTGTATGGTATCGAAAACGTTCATGAGCTTAAAAAATTAATGGAAACGGTCATTAGTCCCACAAGCTTTAAATACATAAATGTAAACAAAAACTTACTGCGTATTATGGTAGACTGTGTTGAAAACTATAAGAAGGTCATAGACTTGATCAGACAAAAAGGTTTGATAGGGCACACTTTCTCAAGAAAAGAAACTCGACCTTACAGGTTTGTCATAAAAAATCTCCACCATACCACACCCCATGAGGCTATTGTGAGTGAAATTGAAAAATCAGGAAACATAGTTAGAGGGGAAATAATTAACTCAAGGTATGGTCCAAACAAAAAACCCACAACAACCTTCTTTGTCAACGTTGAACCTAGTCCAAACAACAAGTCAGTCAAAGATATAAAATACATCTACAACCAAAAAGTAATAATTGAAGATCCTAGAAAAAGCACTTCTATAGTTCAGTGTCAAAGGTGCCAACAGTATGGCCACTCCAAAAACAACTGTATGAGGCCATACAGATGTGTGAAATGCGCAGAAGGACATAAAACCTCTGAATGCCCCAAAAAGAACAGAAGCACTCCCGCTAAATGTGCATTATGCTCCTGTGACCACCCAGCAAATTTTAAGGGTTGCGAGGTTTACAAAGAGATCCTAGCAAGAAAAAACAGAAATCCTAGATCACACTTTGTTAAACATATTCCCACAACTTTTGCTGTAACAAAAACCACATCATTTGTAGCTAAAGAACTAGAAAATGAAGAACAAAACCCTGTAGAGAAAACCTATGCTCAAGCTGCCAAGCAACCACCAATAGTCGTACCTGATTATAAAAAAACTAACTCCCAACAAAGTTCTGTACTCGAAAAACTACTGATCAAACAAAACGAAAAGTTAGATCAACTCTTTCAACAAATAGGTACCTTACTTAACCTATTAACACTCGTCATTTCGAACACAAATAAAAAATAGGTTCCCTACGTATTGCAGCGTGGAACATTAATGGACTGTCACCTAATATCCACGAAGTTCAATCTTTTATTACCTCAAATAAGTTGGATATTGTCCTAATTTCTGAATCACATGCCACTTCCAGGAGCGCATTTCACTTGAAAGGTTTCAATATATATTCTACTCCACACCCTGATGGAAGAGCCCATGCTGGTTCGGCGCTCATCATTAGGTCAAGTATAAGACATTACCCAATGCAGAATTTTGCTTCAGATCATATACAAGCAACCACAGTACAAGTAGAGGATCGCACAGGACCTATTATAATTTCAGCTGTATATTGCCCACCAAAACACGTAATATCTGAAACCATGTTCAGTGACTACTTCCAGACCCTTGGCCAAAAATTTATAGCAGGCGGAGACTGGAACGCAAAGCATACATTTTGGGGCTCTCGTCTTACCCTACAGAGAGGTCGAGCATTGAAACACTGCTTCGAAAGAAATCACCTGCAACCGCTAGCAACTGGAGAACCTACTTATTGGCCCACAGATCCGAAAAAACTCCCAGACTTGTTAGACTTTTTTGTGACTAAGGGTATAGGGCATCTGTACTCCTCTGTAGAGTCGAGCTTGGATGGTAGCTCAGACCACACTCCAGTCATTGCAACGGTGTCAACTACTCTTATCTATAGGGAGCAAGGAGAATCCCTTTATAATCACAAAACTGACTGGGAAGGATTTCGCAGTCACCTTGATGAGCATCTGAAGGCTAAAGTTTGTTTGAGGACATCAGATGATGTAGAGGACTTCTGCGTCTATTTAACAAACATGATTCAAGTCGCAGCTTGGAAAAACACTCCTGATATAGCGCCGAGAACGCATGGCACTCATCCATGGGAAATAAAGGAAAAAATTTCTGAGAAACGTCGACTACGAAGAGTGTGGCAACAGTCCAGACATCCAGATGATAAAACTGCTTACAGGCGAGCTGCAAAGAAACTGAAAGAAATCCTAAAATCTTCTGCAAATCAGAGTTTAAAACGAACACTTGAAAACATGAATCCCCATGGTAAAAGAGAATTCTCGTTGTGGAAATCAACAAAAATGTCCAGTAAACCGCAAGAATGCTTTCCTCCGATACGAACATCAACAAATTGGGCTAGGACTGACTCTGAAAAAGCAGAAGCGTTTGCTATTCATTTGGCATCCGTATTTACACCAAATCAAAACTGCAACGACGAATCTGACATAAATAAAATATTGGACTCAGACCTACAAATGTGCTTACCAATCAAACCCACTTCCCCTAAAGAAATAGTACATGAAATCAGAGACCTAGACACCAAAAAAGCCCCTGGATTCGACTTAATCACCCCAAAAATTCTGAAAGAACTCCCTAGAAAATGTATATCTCTTCTGGCATGCCTTTTTAATGCTATAATCCGAACCTCTTACTTCCCACACATTTGGAAAACTTCCCGAATTATAATGGTCCACAAACCTGGCAAACCCACCAATGAAGCCTCTTCTTATAGGCCTATCAGCCTCACACCTGTGCTTTCCAAACTCTGGGAGAGAATATTCGCAAGCAGATTGAGATCCTGTATGGAAGATTGCGACATAATACCAACGCACCAGTTTGGGTTTCGGAGAGCGCATTCCACCATTGAGCAGACACATCGCATATACCAAGTGGCTAATCAGTGTTTTGAACGTAAGCAGTACTGCTCTGCAGCCTTCCTGGATGTGCAACAGGCTTTCGATAAGGTGTGGCACAAGGGTCTGTTGTACAAAATTAAAGATAAATTACCACACTCATTCTACATTATTATGAAATCTTACCTGACTGATAGACTATTCCAGGTGAAACAAGGTGACTCGGTATCTTCTTTATATAAAATAGAGGCTGGTGTACCGCAGGGCACGATACTTGGCCCACTGCTCTACAATATATTTACCTACGACCTACCAATATCAAATGATACCACAGTAGCAACCTATGCCGATGATATAGCATACCTAGCGTGCGACGCTGATCCTCAAAAAGCTAGTTATAAACTCCAACAGCTGTTAGACAAAACAAACGAATGGCTGCACAACTGGCGTATCCGTGTTAGTACACAAAAGTCAACTCATATCACATTTACTTTGAGGAAAGAAAATTGTCCTCCAGTAAAATTAGACAATAATATTTTACCTCATACAAATTGTGTAAAATACCTGGGTTTCCACTTAGATAGAAGACTGACATGGAAAACCCATATTAAAAAGAAGAGAGATGAAATAAACATTAAATTCAGAAATCTCTATTGGCTCATTGGCAAAAAGTCTGTTCTATCTGTAGACAACAAGCTGCTCATCTATAAGTCGATTTTGAAGCCTATCTGGACATACGGTATTCAGTTGTGGGGCTCAGCCAGCAATAGTAATATACTCTGCTTACAACGTGTCCAAAACAGTATATTGCGCAAAATAGCAAATGCTCCATGGTTCGCCAGAAACAATGAAATCCATGAATACCTCAACATACCTACAGTAAACGCTGAGATAGTAGCCACCAAGAAACAATATACCAAACGCCTGACCCACCACCCCAACCCCCTGGCTACTAATTTACTGAACCAACCAAACGCAGTAAAACGACTGAAGAGGAAAGCTATTCTTGAAATGGGAAACTGAGGCAATGGCCTCACTGCCCTAAAACGCCATTAATCTCGGAACAGATCCGCTTAAAGTCCTGTGGACTGATTGCAGATAATAATAAAAAAAAAAAAAAAAAATAAAAAAAAAAAAAAAAAAAAAAAAAAAAAAAAAAAAAAAAAAGGTTTAATTTAACTTAGGTTAACTATACGGACGCAGCAGTACAAACCAATTAATTATCTCATTTAGCTTCATTAGACCAATGGAATACTTTATTCAATTTACAGATTGTGTCTTCAGTGAGAATTTTTAGTTTGCAATCAACTCAGTACCTTGCCAGTTTACTTAATCTCGGACTTATTTAATTATATGAAGGTTTAATTTGTCAAGGTACCTATCAAAATGGCTAAATGGTGTTGACTAGTACAAGACAATTTAAGTAATCGAAAGTCGGTCAGACTATACACACACACACACACACACACACACACACACACACATATATATATATATATATATATATATATACAACCTGTAACGGAAAGGGGGTAACAATGTAAAGTAGGTGGATACTATACCTGGTATAGATTCTATATACGAAATCCCGAGTTAAAATAAACACTTTATTGTTTTTATGAAATAAAAAATGATTAACTATAATGACTGACTAAAACGTAAACAAACGCATCACAACACTATTGAGGTCAGCGACCCCAAATCACGTTATCACTTCACGACAATCACTGCGATCCTGAATTTCTCCACCTCCTTCCTCGACATGCGCGCCTAGTACTTTCTTAGAAGATGCGCGAACATTATGCAACTTTGGGGTGTACAGAACGCGGCCTTGATGCTTTCTATCATCTCTTCCCTTGACGAGCATGCTACAGCGTACACCTTCCTTTTAAATTAGTCCCACAAGAAGAAGTCCAACGGAGTGAGGTCTGGTGACCGAACTGGCCATGTGATACGACATCCTCGCCCAATCCACAGATGGAAACGAGCGTTTTGATGGTTTCGTAAATCTCTTTCTCTAGCTCTCGGTCGGCCATCACGCTGCCGTCGGTTGCTCCGACACAGAGAATCATCTCGAATATTCTTGATTGCTCAAAGACATCACGAAATATCACTAGGCTATCCGTAGGAAGTAGGTAATCCAGAAAGGCAAAAACACAAGATGTTGTCACGGCGACGACAACTCAATGACTTAACTGAATTGTCAAAATGAGAAACGCTAAACCAACAAATTTCAGATGTGATTTAGTAAATACTAAAAGATGAACCACCATTGTGATATTTAAATTAATAGCATAATAGGTAGGTCACATCCAAGTCTTTCGACGATTCTAACAATACTGTGATAGTGTTGTGCAAGCGTGACTTAGTCAAAATGTTGTCTTGTATTTTACTGATATTTCAAAAAAAAATATTGAATCAATAAATGCGTGTACATAGCTACAAATGGTCCCATACAGTTTGTAACCGTTAACTGCTTTGGTATTTTTGATATTGTTATACCCTTTCCGTTACACGTTGTATATATATATATATATATATATATATATATATATATACACCGTGCTTTTTTAACCGTCTTACATCCGAACCCCTATATATATACCCATCATATAGAACATCTTGGCAGTGTTCATTTTTTTTTATCACCAAAAAATAACATAAGAAAACGTAAAAAATAAATCAATCTGACCATTCATTTTGAACACTCTGTAGCGCGCGCGCACGACGCGATGTTTTGTACCTACGAGTACATTCACCCGGGAGCCGGCCGCGACCGTCAGTGAGTAGCGAGACTGTAGTAGGTATCTACCTACGTACCTAGTTACTTGCAAGTTTCAGGTACAAACAGAATAATCCCAATTTTCCCTTCATACTTTTTACGGGCTTAGGACCGTCGGAAACATTTTACAATGTTAATTCACTAATTTAATTATCTATTTTTCTGAATGCATAGAAAAACAAAATGTAACAAAATGATTTACCGCGTAATTTTGAAAAATAAGCAATTTAACAAAGTAAATCGTTTCAGGCGTATTTAAAAATTGGAATCAACTGTTATTTGCGATAATTACTTATTTACAAATCACCAATGTAAGGGTAGGAGCTTTACCTGTATTGCAGTAATTGTTTAAACTGCCTACCGTTTTGTTCGATACACAAACGAGCACGTTTTTGAATGTTATCTTTAAGTTTATTTAAAATCACCGTTTCACTTTTCACTTGATCAAATGCAGCTGTTATGCGTAACACTAAACCGAATTTGATGAGAGTGCTCCTTTATTAAATGTGGATTATTCATTGTCCACCAGTGTTGTGGTTATTGAATATGCCAACGCGGGTAAAGGTACTCTTGTCAGTCCACAAAATGTTTACAGTGGGATTTTCAATGAGCCACTGACAAAATCTAATTCGTGCATCCGAGTCCGCACCGTATAATGCTTGAGCACGTCGGTAGTGGTATGGATGAAGTCCTTGTACGTGCAACACCTTCCATAAGTAATAGCGACTGACTCCGAAGCGCCTTGCCGCCATCCTAGTGCTCCGCCGCGGATGCATTTCGAAGTACCGCAAGATGTCCTCTTCTAAAACATGTGAATGACGGGGTCGGCCTCCACCTCTGGCATAAGATGGAGTGCGGAATTGTCCATGGTCAATTAAGCGTTGGGTTGCTTGTAAAATGACTTGGAGGCCCGGCACTTGCGGATTGACTACACCTCGGTGCCGCAACATATGGAGATGTTCGGGTGCGGCGTACAACCTTCTCGCTTCCCTTAAATTGTCTCCACTCACTGCGTACAGCCGAACCATTTGCAAGTAAACATAATTTCTATCACTCATAATCACACAACTCGCAAAAACTCCCGCGTCGCGCGTGCTCACTACCGGGGTGCGTCGCGTGCGCGTAATTCGCGTCTCGCATTCCGGAAGCGACTAATTCGCCTGTCCGGTCTGTGCGCAAGGGTGAGTGAGTGTAGGATGCGTAGGCGGGGTCAAGGAGCAAGCGCGTGATTGGATATCTAGTCCACGTGGACTGTTTTTGATTGGTTTGAGACATTTCTCTCAACCAATGCTGTCATAATAATCGTCGCGTACGCATACGCGTGTGTTAGAAAATTGTAAACAAACTGTACAGCGTGATTCATTTTTTATTTCAAATCGTATATTTTTTTTACAGTAATATTATTTTAAACGATAAAAAAAAAATGAACACTGCCAAGATGTTCTATATGACGGGTATATATATAGGGGTTCCGATGTAAGACGGGTAAAAAAGCACGGTGTATATATATATGTGTGTGTGTGTGTATATATATATATATTAACTTTGGACTTTACACCGCCCCTAAGTCGTTGGCATAAAAACGAATATCGAACTGCAAGTATAGGTATATCTTGACGTACATAGGTACATACATTTGCACAAAACGAGTTAAAATCATCAAAAATCTCCATAAAAAGTTGCAGCATTGCATTAGCTTTGAAGTAATAGTCTTTGCTTTATTAATTTAACTCGTATACAATTATTCTCTCAATATGTCAAACTGTCCATGAAAGAGCGTTATCGTCGGTGATCTACAGAGATATCCACCGTTTCCTTTTACAGCCGCGCAGACTGGTTTGAACCATAATATTCGAGCTAAAAACAAGTTGCCTCAGACAAATTGGTTAAAA
This sequence comes from Glyphodes pyloalis, assembly GCA_037074685.1. NCBI lineage: Eukaryota > Metazoa > Arthropoda > Insecta > Lepidoptera > Crambidae > Glyphodes > Glyphodes pyloalis. The sequence goes on from JAYKKO010000011.1 coordinate 6,075,569, forward strand.
CAAAAATCGTAGACGAGTTATATGGGCACATCCTATATAATTATGGTTATTTACTTACGGAAAACTTAATTAGAAGGTTTAACGTCTTGTTACTGGCCTGTTTACAATCGTTAATCGCTTTTCATGAATTTTGGACAATTATTTTTATAAATCGTGATTAAGGAGTAGATATAATATAACATAGGAGTAATACTTAGTGTAACAAAACAGGTCTGATTTAAAGTTCTATTTTTTACGTAGTGACTTGAGTGCTTGTTTTTTCATAAAGTAACCATTTGTTTAGAAATTATTACCTACTACTGACTGTATTTAAAAATAGTCTAAACCCATCGCAAACATATCCCACCCAAGGAATCATCTATTTTATTAGTTTCAAGAATCAGAAATGTTTCATTTCCTCTTACAGTACCGCGCGAGTTCTTTTAACTGCGTTAGACTAGCGGCACGCACGATACGTGACGGTCGTGGGTTCGAATCCCACAATTCACGAGTAGATTATTTTTTTCTGATTATTTAAAAAAAATAATTTAGCAAGCGCGGCGTGACGTGCAGTAAAAGTTGTAAATATATATTTCTTTATTTTTTACGAAAATAGTATCTAAAAAGCATTATGCTAAATGAAAGTGCAGGTTTTACAGTGAAGCTGATTACCAAAGATAATCTATGAACGAATTAATTAGCTTTGATAAAAATTGTACGGAAATAAAGTAACTAAGTAACTTACTAGTAACCTAAGAGTGATTTTGGCATCAAGTATGGAACACTTAAAATCGATTACAGTTCTAAGAAATGTAATGACACATGAAAAAATTTAGAGATTTATAGGAAAAAGCTCTAAGAAGTACAAAACAAAAATGTCAACGGATAGGTCACATAACACATATTATTATAATATCTACGGAAGGACGATGTTCGCGCTATTTCAAATTTTTTACACCTTTTTTGTGTACTGGCCGGCTACCACCATGAGAAAAAAAGAAAATAAAAAAAAGTGTAAATGCCAGATAGAAAAAGTAAAATATAAAAATGTAATTATATTTAGTTTTGATTTTTAAATCTGCTTTAAGTGAAGTTTTCAGGATATTTATCTAACACAAGAAGCAAAATCAATAATCAAGATATGATTTTGTACAGACGATGTGGCAGAAACGTTCTACAATGGCGTTCACTCTCTGAAAAACTCAGAACAGGATGGCTCTCCACAATACGAACAGACGACCATGGCACATAAGTTGGGGGAGGCCTGCTTTCACCGTTCTTTGGCTGGATGCTGATGGTATAAGAATTCAAATCCATGTTCTATTTTCATTTATGTTAATTTTTCCTACCTATTTTAATTTATTTCAAACCAACATTTTAGCGTAACAATCTTTTAAATACTAATTCGTAAGGTTTGTTCACTGAAAATTATTTAAACAAAAAAAGTGATTTTTCCTGTTAGTCCGTTTAAGTTATGTTATTAATATGCTAATTTATTTATAGGGCGTCACATGTGTTAAACATATTCATTGGTTGTTATTTCTAATAGAATTAATAATTTCGATATATGTCAACGTAAAGACATTCCATATTTATTTATACTAATAAAGCTTTTTACATTCAAATTACAAAAATAATATCTGAGAAAAAGATAAGAATATAGATTAGATAAAATGTTAACACAATTAACTAAAGTATAAATTTGAATCAATTGGTTGTTCTTCAATTAGGTTGCGTGTTATTTCGGAAATGTATACAATGATCTAGATAGATTAGATAATCTCTCGTACTACTTAACGTAGCTATAGATAAAAGAAAATTTTCTATTGACGTTCAATATAGATACGGCGCGATAGCTTATTTAATGTGAACGAGATTTTTTTATTTAAATGTTGATTTTGTGAGAATTTCACACTTGTTCTATGTTTTTCTGTATTTACTTGTCTTTTGTATTTTCTCCCTTACTTTATCGGTTTAAATCCGTTCGTACCAGTATAAAATGTGGAGATGATTGCATGTAGTAAGAAATATAAGGAGAAATAAGTATTTTTTGGGGAAAATATCCAAAAATAGTAGAAAGTGATATGTCATGCCAAGTAAATCGTACGAATAACTTCATAAATTAGCTTCCGCCCGAGGTGATGCCCACGTAATGTCCTGGTATAGATGTTTAATATCCAATTACCAATTTGACTTTTCCGGGATAAAGTGGGTTGAGTAAGTTTCAAAATAGATTATGCTATTTATAAAAATTAAATCAAAACTCTTGATAAGTTCATCTTCGCAATACCACAGAGAATTATGTTTTTTTTTATTTTTGATTATATAACCATGCAACAAATCTAAAAGACAATACATTCATTTCTATCTTAATATTATTCTGCTATAATTTGCTAGTAAGACCCGTTTACTTAATTCTTATCTAACTTAATTGGAAATCAGGTCGAAGTTAACTTCTTACTTCCCAGCTTTGTATTCACTATATACCCCGTGGCCCGCTAAGATCCTAATTTGACGATCTGGCTTATTACAGTGGAGGGATTGCCACCAGACCTTTGCAATACATATCTATTTGGATCATAGTCGGGACCAATGGCTTAACATCCCGTCCTAACGTAACTTTTTAACAGAGAAAGTGTTCCTTGCGGGGTTCGAATTCACGACCTCCAGATCCCAACTCTCAAACCACTTAACCAGGGAGGTCCTCGTAATTGAAAATAATTTTGAAAATAAATAAGGCAGTACAGACATCAAGATAAGGGAATCAATAAAAGCTTTTCAAATATAATTGTTCACAGAATTGAATTACCTTTCTTCAAGCATACCTATTTGGTTTGAATCCTTCTCAACCTTATTACTCTTAATGCACATACGAAGGCTATTTATAATTGGTCAGTATAGGCAAGCCGGTAACATAACGAGAAAGTAGTGATTCATTAGAGCACAATTATTTGCACTGTTGTGCCTATACGTCGAACTCGAAAGCTCGGGATGGCGTGCCGTGCGCCCGCGCAACTATAAATCTACGGCGCCGCGCGCACCGTTCGCCGATTAATCGCAGGGCACCTCCACACAAATCAAAATGTAAATGGATATAGTATGTTAAGTGCGCCCTGCTTGGTAATAATGATGTTAGCATTAGGCATATTAATTGGGTAGATAGGCGGTATCGGCGGCGGGCGCGCGCCCGGGGACGCGTGCGGGATTGCAAGCGTTCAGTATCGGGGTAGGAAGCTATTGATGTTTCTTTGTGCGCAGATAGTAGCTTGATACGATTTGTCTCTTATCGGAACTATTTATTTATTGTACAGATGACTTAACAGGAGTTATTGCACGAGAAAGCTCAGACATCAGGTTTTACTTTCAACCCAATGAATAGTATACCTACCAGTGATACTTAAGAGACTTAAGAGAGGCAGGGCAAAGCGATTTATCGCTCGAACTGGAGCAGCCCGACTGGTGAAATACCTCCACCTTACAGAAGACCGCAGCCAAATAACAATCACTCCGGTGTTGTTGTGTTCCTGCGTGTGAGTAAGGTTTCCAGAGCTCTCGGGGGGTGCTACATAAGTAGCAGGGGTCAAGCCTTCAAGGTAAGGGCGACAAGTCTAGTAACAGTTTTACTATGCTATACTTTTCGCTCTTAAGCTAGGAACTCATTACCACTTCACTTCAGGTGGGATGAGGTCAATCTTGGAGTGCATTATAAAAAAAAATAAAAAATATGTATACTGTGGTGTGAGAATGGGTCAATTAATGAATACATGTTAATAACCTTCTTAGGCAGGTAATTGTAAGATGTTATTATATCAATCAAGAACCTTTAAATTTTGATTAAAAAGATAAGAACTATTCCATTAAATTAAGAAACTTCAAACTCGTATAAATGCCTTAGTTTGTGTGAATGTTATTTTATAGTTATTCGCTACTCGAAAAGTAATTAAATTGTATCACCAAAGAAACCCGACTTAATTACCGGACAGTTACAATGTCGTAAATACTTTTAGTTAAAATAAACAGTCTATAAAGTTTAATTATGCATTAAATGACATCCAACAAAGGGGAAAACAAAAGTCTTACAAGCTAAGCGGGTAGCGTCTCGGTGAGTTCAAACGGGCCGCTTCCTAAATACGGCATTAAACAGTATAAAGCGAACGAGCGGTACTGAAGTTGAAGCCCTGTACTGATATAGTGCTTTTATTAAATACGTAGCGCTTTTAGTAAATTACGTGGTTTTCTGTTTTTAGGGTTCCGTATCTCAAAAAGAAAAAACGGAACCCTTATAGGATCACTTTGTTGTCCGTCTGTCCGTCCGTCCGTCCGTCTGTCAAGACCCTTTTTCTCAGGAACGCGTGGAGGTATGAAGCTGAAATTTATATCAATTACTCAAGTCTACTGTCCCTTAAAGCTGTGAAAAAATCAAACTTCTAAGCCAACGCAATCAAAAGATACAGCCGTTTATGCCGCAAATTTTCGACACTTGCAAGGGAATCAAAACCTACAGGGTGCTTCCCGTGAACTCAGAATCTTGAAATTTGGTACGAAGCAACGTCTTATAGCATAGATAAAGGAAAAATTACGAAAACCATAATTTTTATAATAATTTTGAACTTACTACCCATTTCCTCATAAACGCGTAGAGGTATTAAATTGAAATTCATACCAAATACTCAGGTCTATAATACCTTTAAGCTGTAACAAAATCAAACTTCTATGTCAACGCAATCAAAAGAAACAGCAATTTAAGCTGCATATTTTGAAACTCGCAAGTACTCGCAAGGGAATCAAAACCTAAAGGGTACTTCCAGTCGACCTAGAATCTTGAAATTTGGCATGAAGCAACGTTTTATAGCACACATAAAGGAAAAATTCCGAAAACCTTAAATTTTTAGTTACATTACAAAATATTTATGCTCCTCCATCTTTCCCCATTGTAATGTTATGAATGTCATTTTGCAATAAAAATACCATAGTTATGACTCGATTGTCGTAATGAACGAACTTTGTAAACCTTGCAGGTTTGTACGGAACCCTCGGTGCGCGAGTCCGACTCGCACTTGGCCGGTTTTTTATATATCATGTGAAATGTTTACCTTTTTGTTATTTATTGACGAGAATTATAAATAGAAATCAAGTCACTCTTAAATCTGGTAAAATTGCTAGCAAAGTAGGTACCAAGATGATATTTAAGTCTAATCAGAAACAAAAAGTAATTTCTGCACTGGAAATTGTTTAAACAATTGCTAGTCACGTTTAATCGTTATCAAAATGTTTTAGTATATCTAAGCAAAATTTTTCCTCACACACAATTAATGCGAAAAAAAACTGAAATTCAAGTTTTATTTGAGCAGTTCCGATAAGCCTCTCTTTAGTATCATTCCGGCCAACTTCAGCAGTCTTGTTCTTTCGGCATTAAACAGTATAAAACGTTGTTGCCACGGAATCATTAAGGCAAAGCTTATTGAAATGAAGAACCGGATCCCTAATGAACGCCGCAAAATCAAATCGGCATTGATTTCAGTCGATACAACGTTTATGTGCATTTAGTGTCGCCTGGAGACAGCCACGACGTTGGCCACGAGTTAGCCGCGTCTGATCACATCCGAGCAGGTATGCACTCAGTACATTACACGAAAAATATTTAACATTTTTGATTACTGGCTTGATTTTTGTTTTTCCATTATGTTTCTTACCTGAATTGAACTGCTGGAGAGTAGAGTTATGTTACGCCTTTAGACGCCATGGATACAAAAAAGCTGTATTGTCGTATTTTATTGTTAGCTACTGTAAAATCTAAAAATCGGTGATACTGCGCTATGCTCTGCTATTTGTTTACAAGATCTGGGGATCTACCCAAAGCTTTTGATATTTGCCGTTGAATGGCGAGCTTTAGGAAAAAAAGTGCGATGACCTCTTGTGATGGCGACCAAATTTGTTCCATAAGTAATATTTCACTAACGACAATTCTAAATAATCTGGCTGGTAGCACACCCCAAAACATCGAGAAAATTGGATCTAGACGAATTATATTTAGACTCTTGTCGATTACTAATGTTAAATATTAATTCCAAATACGTCTCCGGTGTCCTAACTAACAGATATACTTATCCCGACAAAAACAAACCCAGTTTCATTTAATTGAATCGAGATCAACTCACAATGAGCATCGTTGAACTTTTAACGTCATTTTCGATGCCATTCCGATCTAGACTAGCAATGAAGATTGAATGAGAAGTAGAAAATGTAGATCCAATTAAAGGCGCCAACTGTATTTGCATTAAGTATTATAGTTATTGACTGGTTATGCTAAAAATGGTTATGAGAAGCGGAATATTCATTCAATAATGTATTAAATGATACCCGTCACGATTGGGAAACGTAGTGACATAAATATCGATATGAGATTACGGCATAAACAGTAATATAATTGAAACGAGTGTTTTTGTACAATTAGATACATTTAGAATAGCTATAATGTTAGAATGATTAATTGACCCAGAGGAAAGATGCGCTTCAATATTTAAGTGTGGGGTTACAGTATAGTCTTGCATGGTTTTCCTTTTGAACTACATGTGACATAGGAATGACTTCGAGAGTGAACCAAACTAATCAAGACGGTCTAACTCACGGTCGAATTCGACTTATCATGTAGTGAAATGCCTCTAGGTGTACCTCTTTTAATTGTCTTCAATCCACACATTCTAAGATAGGACCACAGATCCAAATGTGGATTAACTTCTAATATATCATGAGTTGGTCAAATAAATCAGAATAAAATTACAGGTAGTAATGACTATGGTAAACATGATTTTATAGTTTGAAATAAGCGTATGCGTTCTTCCTGCTGAGTAATTAGAAGCTTGATGGTAATTTCTTATTTTAGCTTCAAATATCTAGGTAGGGGTTTGATTTCTGATAAGTTTAGAAATTCTAACCACGTCATTTTAATGTCCAAAATTGCGACAAATTATATTTTTTTAAAGCTAAATAATAAAAAGGGCTGACCAAACCTTTTTTTTATCAGGTTACAAAATTGTAAGCATTATTAGAAACAGAAAAATTTTATCTCCCCTTGCGGTGCGGGAATTGAACCCACGGCCTTCACGTATCGCGCGTGCTGCTCTTACCAACTGAGCTAACCTCAAGTTATTGTAGGCGATGAAATTTTTCTGCTGTATCAACCGTTAGCCTTTTTTGGGTTCGCTTTGAACAAATCCAGTCACATAACTTGCTCCAAAATGTTGTTAGAGTCTCAGGAAAATGTTTCCCTGTCTATGGGACAGTTAACCGGTTGAAGGGAAATGTAGCAAATTTAATAAATAACGAGCCCGTCCTAAGCAAACGTTCTCATGTTGCTTTTATAACGCAATGCAATAATTTTGGGTGCGGTCCAATAGTAATTTAAAATCAAATGAAATAAGTGGATGCATGAGAAAATACCACGATGCAATTACCTATTACGTGTGTAATGAGGGGGAACGGTAAACAACTCTATTATTGACGTAATTAGTTTGCAGACCAATGTATGTAGTTTTTCAGTCGTTAAATATTAACTATTGAACCGTTTATTTTTATACTGCCAATACAGTTTTAATGTTGTTAGCGTAAAGCTTGTTATTAGTTGTTTAACCAACTCGCATATTCTTGTGATTAAATCATTAAACTATATGATTTGTGATCGCTGCGAGAGCGGGCATGTTTACCGTCGTGGGAATGAGGTATCGGGCTGATTATGTTTGCCTTCAAAACATGCTTAACTAAGTATAAGAATGAAATATTTCGTCATCGTGATGATAATAATAGGGAATAAGGATGGTTGTAACTTGGATTTGGTTAATGAAGCAGTTGACCTCAGGGTTGGAGGGACAATCATTAATGACATCGAAAAAAGCGATAAGCTTAATAGGTACAAGCATCGGTGCATTAGGGGGAGTGCGCGCGCGCCGCTGCCACCAGCCCGCGCGGCTGGCTCCGAATGCTTAACGATTAAACTAATCGACGCGATAATTCACCCGCCCGTGTGTACACACCGTATAATTTCAGCGATTTTTATTTAAACCATGGGTGGCACAAGACCCGTTGACTCGTGATATCTCTATCAATAGTGATGCAACAGCCCGATTAGATATTCATTGGAACATAAAATATACATATCATAAGCTTTTTAATTAATATGACTTTATTAGTAGATTGTATCTGATATTTTTAATTATATTAAGTGTTAATTGAAGCCACGGGGTGCGGCGTAGAGTGGACAAGGCAGTGGTAATATATCGTCCATCATCAGGCTATTACGTTGGTACGAACATTCGGCGCGCACGCAACCTCGCGCGACACGCACAGAGTACCGCCGCTGGTCAAAGACGAACGCAAGAAATTTGTTACTGTTGGAAATGAGGATTTATTTTCTTTATCTGCTATCTGTATGAAGAAGAACTAAAATATGCCTCTATGTGGGACTCTTGTATCGGAAGGGTAAATCGATTTACTCGTAATAAGGAGGAGTTACAATCTCGATAGAGAAATCTTGTTATATTATGATTTTGATAACTTAACCTTTCATCATCTTGTGAAAACGTTTGTTAACAAGAATAACGCAAGTTATGGAAAACTATACCAGTTTTCGAAAGTATCTCCAGCATAAAAGAAAATGCTGAAAGTCATTAGTGTTCTTATGTTATGCACAGTTAAATTGTTTTAAAAGGTCTGCAATGCGTATTTAAAAGTACAAATGGTAGACTTTAATGCATTCCCTACCAACCCCACAGGTTAAAGTAAAAATTGTAGTTGCAGTCTTTAAAATGTATTATATAGACAGTTAATATGCATATTTTTATAAGCAGGTACATATAATATAGATAGTTATACTTTATTGCACAAAAACTTTACAGAAATAGGTTTTACAGATTGATTATAGTACAATTTAGGCGGTGTTATCTCTAGAAAGCGATCTCTTTCAGATAACCTTAAGGTAGAGGAAATAATAGATGACGAGAAATGGGTACGGCCGTGCAACAAGAATACGGTTTTATTTTAGAATTATTTATTTATAGTATAGCATGATAAACATACATAAACTCATACTCAAAATAATTAAAGTACTTAAACCAAAAAAGTTATAATACTTACAATATATAAAAAAAAACTATAGAATACTTACATGTATTGCATACAACATAAGAAATCATGAAAATAATTCCTCATCTAAACAATTTTTTACAGTAGGTATATAAGTATTTAGATTTGCATACCGTGTTTTGATAAAAGACAAACTAAGTGGAGTCTGTAGGCCCAATCGCGTATCTGTAGAGTAGCTTAATCTTTGTTTGAACAATGTTGTAGATGAGAGTAGATAAAACTGCCGCTGGATACACATCGTCGTGTACAGTTAATTGATCACTTAATTATTTTGCGTGTCCGCTCAAACCTCCAATTAAATCCTACTATTATTTTAATAGATAATTAAGGAATGCTCGTTTAATTAATTGCAGGCAACTTATAGAATTCAAAAGTAATTTACTTTATTCAAATGAGACGTGTCGGTGGAGTCCATTCAGTACAGGGCTGTCATGAGAGCTGTGGATGGGGGATAACTGTCTTTCCTTTAGACTAAATATTATGTTTTCTTTACTCTAGAATGTTGCTTATCCTACTTATATTACGAGTCTAATCGCAATGTTTTGCAATCTATGGATGTATGTTCGTTACTTTTTCACGCAAAAACTACTGAATAGATTCGGATGAAATATGGTAACTAGACAGATTAAAACTTGGACAACATGTCTGATACTTTTTATCCCAAAATAACGCAAACAAATACGCAGCCAACAGCTAGTTTACTTTCATAATATCTAAGTTCAATTTGAAAAAATAAATATTCTCTGGGATAGAGCTAGGCTAACAATTCAAGTCGCAGCAGTGGTTGAATTAATGTGATTAATTTGTTTTATTATAAACTAGTGACCCGCCCCGGCTTCACACGGATGTAAGGTAAATATTTAGAAATATTGGTTTTTCTATTCTTTATTGCAAATAACTTTCCTCTTGAATCTATCTATAAAAAAAACCGCATCAAAATCCGTTGCGTAGTTTTAAAAAATTAAGCGTACAAAGGAATGTATATGCTTGTGATATTGAAGGGCTTAAAGACTATATATCAGACCTGTACCTGTACTTAATTATATGGTTTAGTATAGTACCTTATAATCATAAGGAGAAGGTAATTCTGAATTGTTATTCATTTTATTCGAAGGAAATAATATCAAATTTTGGAATGCTCTAATTAACATTAATTCTCACGTAAATTCGTCAATACGTATCGTTCGTTTTACAAAAAAATATTATTACGAACTGAAAGATGTCCAAATTCATCGGAAATACTAAGTGTTTTAGATTAGTTACTATAATAAGGTTTATATTAGGGTTTAAAGTTTATTTAGTAGTTCAGTTAATAAGGATATACAAGACCACAAATAAAAATCGTAATGACTGAATTGTAAGTCCTAGGACTACACACTTCTAAGGGGTAAGTGGCAAGATCTGTGCCAGCCCTACATTAGTTGTGTGCTATTATTATTTTCCTGTGCTTTATTGGAGATTCGTGTTCATTAAACGCGGCCGCGGCGTTGATAGCTTATTTAAATGAACTTTAAAGGGTCTAAGTTGGTTTTAAGGCATTACACTTGATTTATATAGGGAGGGTGCGAAGGACATGTGACTTGATGGTATCGGAGATTTTGTCGCCAGGAAGTGATCCAGACACGCTGACGACGCCTTTAAATTTTTATTGTTGGAAGAAAAGTCAAACTGATGCCATAGGTGTGATTCTCATTCCTGGTTTGTTTGAATTCCGGATATCAATTAAATAATAAAAGGAAAATATAGTTATAGGACTGATATACCTACTCTCTGAAGAGTAGGTATATCAGTCCAATAACTATAGTCTAAGCTAACAGTAGGTTACTTTATGTCGACTATCCACCTTCTTTCTAGACGAGTTTTTTTCTTGTAAGTAAATAAATAAATTTGTTTAAAACAAAGTTGCTTTCATATTATAAGCAGGCATTATTAGGAGTTTAATATGGGTCAATAGGTTATCGTGCCTTTTGAAGTTAAAATTATAGGTAATTATATTTTTTATCAGACAATCAGGTCAATAAAATTTAATTAGAAAAAACCTCACCAAGTGACACTGTTCCTCTAATTTCGATCCCATTACTTACGGGGTTTAGAGCCCAGCGCTTTAACCACTACACTACAAAGTTCGAACACTTGTACTTTGCGTGTCGGTGTAGGTACGAGTATACTTGTAATCTCGTAATTAATTATGAATTGTGTCATCCTTATTGAGTTATATGCGAGGTCGCTTACGTTGTTTCGCCATTAGCGGTGTCTATGTTCTTATTGTAAGGCCGCGCCTGTGAGCGCATGTTCTATCGCGCGAGCGATGCGCCCGCCACCGCCTCACTTTAGAAAAGCGATATTTTAGCGACAGCCTACATGATTAATTTATAGCTTCGGAACAATATTCTTGCGCGAGCGCAGCTAAATCCGATTTAATGTGGAGATAAGTTGATTTATAGGATAGTGGTCTAGATAGATATGTGCCTTGTAGAGTCTTCTTTTTATTTTGATCCTTTCAATAAGCATTGCTACATTGTATGAGCTTGTAAGTAAAACAATTGCTAAAATTATCATCCATGAACGATCAATTGTTATGTCGTTAAATGAGATTATAGATTGTGAATTAAAATTGATTAACTTTTATTTAATTAAAATTCTTATTGATAACATAAATTTTGTAGGGATATTTATACTATTTCAGCATTGCGGAAAACATGATGATTTTTTTATTTAAATTTTATTTACCAAATAACATTTATTTCAATTGCTAATCTTTACGAATGATCACTAAAAACGATGTTTACAAGTATATGATAAAGGTCATACAAAAACAAGATCATGCATGATGCATTTATTACTATGAACTCGTAAACAAACGGGAACATTGTGTGGTGAATTGATTTCACATATTCATTTTATGGTGCAAAAATTGCTTCTGTTGGAAATAAAATGCAAAATTTATATTCAGTATCGACTTTATTACTGTTCTATTTATAAAGTTTCTCGGGTATATTTAAGTAAATTGAAGCAGTCGGAACGTTCGGTGTCATTTGCCTGGTGTAACTCATGGGTCTAGATTACTTAAGGCTCCCTCTGGGATAGGAGATATCTAATGAAAACAGGTGTACATGAGAATTTGATTCAAAAAGTCATTAAAAGGTTTCCGCGATGTTCAGATTATTTAAAAACTTTAAAGTGTTACTTTCTGTCCCTAAATATCTTTATTTGGTCGATAGTCAAAATATGCGAAAAAATTAAATACCCATAAATAAGCTTTTGAAGATGGCGTATGAAACACTTTTTAGATTCGTTTTAGGATTTGTTATTTGCTGATGTTCCTCTCTTAAATAATATCTATCTGATCTTAATAGCCGATGAAATAATCAGATTAAGATTATTGAGTTTTGATACTATGAGTAGGTACATTTTTATTAATGAGTTGCCGAGTAATTTTCAAAATGGTTTTGGATTGGTGCTGAGTTCAATTAAAAATTACTAGATGTTAAGTTAACATGCTATAAAATTGTTAAATAAATTCCACTCATTAGTAACCAAACAGAAGCGGTAGTACTTACATAATTTTAAGTACATATTATTTGAGTTTGATATCTTTGACACCAAAATTTAAAACCAGTAGGTAAGTAAATACTTGTTTCTAAACTGATATCAGATGTTAGATCTTAAACCGGACCTTTTTTCAAAACCACAAAATTCAACACCATGTTTCGTAATAAACATGAATCAGTTACTTTAATTTAGAAAGCTTCAGAATTCTTAATTCAAACATAAGGTACCGACATTATTACCATTGTGTAACCTCTTCGTGAGGTCAGCGCGGCCGATCGGGTGTCCCATAATTTTTTCTTTAATTTGTAATTTTCTCAGTAATTAAGACCAGCGTCGTTTGTTTAATGCAAATGAACCTATTCCCGATCATTAGTCCGTACACGTTCTACTAACTTTTCGTTAATTACGTATCCCGAGATCTAACACTACGGCGACGGCCAGTTCATTATCATTCACACGCAACCAAAGAGTTTCAATAAAATGCACTAAATTAGTAAACAGCCGATCGTCAATAAAGTAAAGATTCGATTAACTGCGGATAAATGGGTCCGTGAATTATACGGCAACGATTATGGCACTTTAATAGATTTTAATCTAATTTAAATAAAATAACGGATGGTGCATGCCCATATAACGGTATATTAATGCATCTAAAAAGTCCTAATTTCAATGTTTTGAAATTATTGATTTGATTTGGTTTATTTTCGCTACACAAATACATATTTTAATTGAATACAGTATACCTCGTATATTGCAGCTGGTAAGTAGGTTGTCATCAGACATTTTGTTTGTTATAGTAACAAGATCTTCGGCTCCCATCGAAATTTTTGGAATTCTATTTCTGCCTTTTCTTATTTCACTTGCATGTATGGAAATTTGGTCCATCATAAAAAGTCAGCTACAAATACAGTTGCCATCATAACATAGCTACCTATCAAAACAAGTTTCATGATTGTTTAAGACTCAAAGACAGCACAACAATATAGGCAGTGCTGGTTCTAGCATTACTGGCGCCCTGGATTAATTTCCGCCAGCGCCCCTGTAAAAGCGTATACCAATATATCGATTTAGGGGAATACATCTGGGTACCTCAGGGTAGCTTTCTAGCGCCCCGCCCGTTCAAGTCCGAGCACTCTGGGCTGTTGCCCAACCGCGCGCCACCCTAACGTCGGCCCTGAATATAGGACTTCAAAATTATCTCATTCTTGTTATAAAAATGTTCAAGACCAAAAATCAAGGTAAAGCTTTTATAAAAAAATTGCTTTCAGTTTTAAGTTTGATTCACGATATTTATGTAACTTCCAAATGCTGATTTATGACGTCATCCTTTTGTCAGAGATATTAATACACGAAACTTAATTTTAAATCCCAGCATGCGTATCAAACCCATGTCAAATTATCATTATTTTAATTATTACTTTACGAGTTTTTTGCTAATTAAAAGCAAAAATCATATCTGTCAAGCAATATATCAATATCAATGTACGGTACAGTATTTTGGTTAATATGAGCAAATAACAATAAAAGAACATGGCGTCTAATGCGTCACAAAAATAATGGGTCTCAATTTGCATCTCATAATATTTTGTTGTTTAACTGCTACGAATTACAATGAAATGCATGAAATACAATACTTTCTAATGTAAAATATGCTTATTGTTGGTGTTATCCCGCGGTTCTCTAACGAGGCTGGCCTCATTTTTGTGGCGCGCGCGCAACTCCGCTGAACCACGCGCCGCCTCGACATTATCAATAAAAAGTTTCCAACTCAATTTATCTTATCGTTCGGTAGTATCGTGAGTAGTTTCCACAATGAACGACGTGCCGATATCTACCAATTTCTAATCTGAATGATCCACCTTGTTAATTAGGTCTTGCGACGTAAAATCCGCCTAACTCTCATCTACTTACGGTCTATTATTGTTTGGGCGTGTCGTGAAATTTCTTTTTAATTTAATAACTTAATACGCTGATAGGTATAGGAAGCCAATGGTGCGCGAGCTATCGTCCGTCAGATAACACTGTCCGGCTGTCCATGCGCGCCCAATCAAAGTACTTCATTAAAATCTTATCGACGCTAGATAAATCACCTAACGACTGCGATCGATTATTTGGATAATTAATGGTGGTTTCTTAAATATGTCGGATTCTTGTCCCTCTAGAACTGGTGTGGACGCAAGATACCCTCGGGGACTGTGATTGTGTCGCGAAGCGTTCAGATAAGCTGGGAGATGTAAACTACACGCAGACACGGAGATCATTTTAATTAGCCGTGTTTCATCGAGATCCAATCTTTGGGCTGGATAGCGTTAATGTAAACTGTTCTTGTTTAACAATGTATCAATATTACAAAAAAGGAGTCATGAGAAATAAATTATTCGGAAAGAGTTATAAATAGTACTTACCGTACCAAACCTCATTGTCACCAAGAATAAAATCATGTTTTAATAATCCGTTGTTTTAGGCTCTTCTCTTGGCCAATGGATGATATGTAAATCCATTGAAATACGCTGTTGAATATAACACAACAAGCAGCTATAGAGCTGCTTGGCAGTGTCACTTGTAATCCAACCATAGCGTTTTTCAGTATCATCGCTATAAACACATTAATAAACAAAGCTTGATATCGAGAAGATACCGCGCGCCACGATAACCTCACGACGTCCAAATCTCAAAACGAATATGTATTTATTGTGGAACAACTAGATCTGCTCATTTACTTATTTATAGCTCGTGGTAATAGTGACGAAAATAATGTATGCTTTATATATTTTAGCTTTAGGAGTCATGAAGTTGTTGAAGCTTCCAGCCATCGTCAATAGTCAAATTAAATAGTACAGGACATTTTTGTCTTACCTACTTCAAAACTAAATGAGCTGCTTTGCATCGACTATAAAATGTGACAATATAAAATACCGCCACTATTGACATTATTCAGAGTAAAGTTAAGATTGTCCTCGGAAATGGTGGCTGGGTCGCGTTCAAGGCAGCCCCAGGCCAAGATCTGCATCAGTCCACAAGCGATCCTACGATGCTATCGACTCCCGCGCCACCACATTAATCTACATCAGCACGCGCTCGCTACCAGATTAATGAACCAGATAAACTTAAATACAACTACAGATGTCCGCTCCCAACTCCACTATACGCGTCGCGGGGACAATAATTGATGAATTAAACGGATTCGACGCTTTTATGAATGTTAATGATAACGGTCGATCGACCGTAGTACCGATGCGAACTCGATAATTAGAATGAATGGTTGAAGAGCCACGGCTGAAATTGATTGCCTTGAGTGGAATGTACCTTAAGTAGCAGATGTTGGGTGGTTAATGTGACTCAGATCGTTATGGTGGCGCGGTATGCTTGTCCTGTCGCCCCCTATCTCACCTGACTAACGTATACCGCGCCATAACGCTACATCTGTTTACAACTACTTTCTAAGTTAAAGATCTGATTTTGTCAAGCTTCTAGCATCATTTGCATCTTATGGACCTATTTATATTCACCATTTATGTGATTTATCAGTAACCAGCGCTGATGGTATCATTAAAAATGTAGTAACTAAATGAGCATATATTAGATGAGCAAGGGAAAGACGTTATTTATTCGATTTGGATCAGATAAGATGTCCTCCATTAGTGACGGAAGTAAATTAGCAGCTAGTATGACAAGCAGATTTTATCGGGATGCGTGATAACTGGTCAGATAAATTTCCATACTTACCTTGCTACTGTTTATACGAAGTAATATAAATTAAGTAACCAAATTTTTTTTGCTTACCTACCCAAATAATAATCTTCTATTGCGTGGCAGTTCAGTAACTGTAGATTTGTGATCAAACAGTAAATTTATTATTGTGAGAATCATTATGTCGTTGGATTAAAATCGACAATGATGGTCGTATATCTACTATATAAAAATAAGTCGGGTTTTCCTCCCTGACGCTATAACTCCAGAACGCACGAACCGATTTCCACGGTTTTGCATTCGTTGGAAAGGTCTCGGGCTCCGTGAGGTTTAAAGCAAAGAAAATTTTAACAGAAAAGCGGGAAAATCCTCTAAGGCGAAACGAAGTTCGCCGGGACCGCTAGTTTATCATACATTTATGCTTATGAATATCGGGGACAGCGTAGTAGATGAACGCAGCAGAAACGGGATGAAGCGCTAAGAAGATAGGATAAAAGATCGTGGCTAGCTTCTTTTTAAGTGTAAACACTAAGTATGCTAATCTGTTGAGAATCATTTATCTATAGACATCCGCGATATCATAGGAGTAGTTTCTATCTATAAGTAGCGTAGTTGGCCGGGTACCTACATCGTCCATAGCGTGTGTGTGTAGCTACGCAGCAATGCTACAGCGGTTTCATTGTTGACCAAACACCTGACGATGTGTAATAAACGTTTTCAAATGAAACATTCCTTAAAAGGATGTATAAGGCTGGTGCATTGTGTAACGTCTGATGCCTCTATTGGCGATTGGTCGAATGACCTTAATTGGTTCAATTGGAAAACAACCAGCCGTTCTTCCACATCGATGGGAACTGCTAATTGATTTTACTGACGTTCAATTAATTTATATGAGCTTAGTTGTCTAGTGCAGCTATCCTAGATCCATTGGTTTCTGTTCGGAATTTTGTATTTATTTTATTTTAACAAATAATTAGTATTTAGAAATCAATAATTTATTTTGGGTATAGAGCTAAACATAGTTGCATTTCTTTATGACGACCTCCGTAGTCGAGAGGCGAGCGGGCCGGACTTTGACTTCGCGCCATCTCTGAGGTTCTGGGTTCGATCCCCGGTCGGGTTATTATGGGAAACGAACTTTTCTATATTTTCTCGGGTCTGGGTGTTATGGTACTGAGTGTCTGAGTGTTAAGCATTTTGATTGATATACTAATTTCAAGAACAGCTTGGTGAATGTAATGTTTTCTGATGCTTATTTATTTAAGAAAACACCGCCATAATATTTTTTCCTCGGCTAGTACGAATTATCTTATTGTCATGAAAATGCAGAGCAGGAAAATATGCAAGATACCAAATATCTTTACTAGTATCCGTAAAGTTGAATTGCTCTCTTAGGAATCCCTTTAAAAAAATATATAGATTTTTGTACGTTTCTCTATGCCACCATGAATTCCGCTTATATAGCTATTCTTCATGTTAATGTACAATGAGGCAAAGTTAATAAATGAAAGTCATATAAAATTCGTATTTTTGTATCTAAATTGAATGTTGGAAATGAAATAAAACACAAACATATTTTATTGTCTCTTGCATTATCAATAATCGAAACCACTAAAGGAAATGAGCAATTACCATCAAATGTCAAGATTTGATCGCTTACTTCAAGTTTATCGCTCGGCCGGCGCAAAAAGGCAAAGCTTCCATCGATAAGGATTATTGTGTGAGTAATTAAGGCGGTGTCACACTGCAGCCGTTAATCTTGCAGATCGCTATCAGAGATGATCGCGTGTTGCCGCGCTCCCGGTAATCTCGCTGTACTGGATCTCTATAGAAATGGCCGGTTCGATTGTTTGAATTTGAAAAATTAAGCACTCAACTCAACTTTACACTAATTGGGTTGCGAGATTAGGATGCAATAAATTAGACAACATGAAATCGGGCTAATTACGATTTAAGTACGTTTAGCACATATTTCATGCTAACCAGAATCAATGGTGGTACATAAAATACACTCATTTAAATAAACAGTAAATTAATGAACAAAGTACGAGAACACAGATGTTTGTGACTTGAATGTTTTTAGTGAAGATAGAATCCACGACTCTTGGTCCAATTGACAAGAGCGTAAATAACCTATAAGCCATTGTATCATACAGAAAGCTGATTTTAGACTAAGTGTGACGGATGCTACTGCGTCTACCGGCCTCCTTTAAAGGACGCCTTCCGGTTGTTGCACTTCTCTAAAAGTTCGGCAAAGATGATAAGGCTTCGCAGCCATCGTCGACAGACTAGTTTTAAAAAAAACTGAGTCTAGCTAATAAACATTGGAAGCAATAGTTAAAGTGTTGAAAAAAGGTAGTCAGAATTTGTAATATATACAAACATACATAAATGCCTGATCATAAAAACTGCATTTTTATATGCCTAACCCACATGACTTAAGACTCATCATTTGTGCCGAATTTTACAATACGTTTATTTAACTTGCTCAACTAGGTCAAATAATAAATTGCTGAAATATTTTTTAAAATACATTTTTGTTTTCGAAGGAAAGAATAGTCTTTGAAAGGACCAATTACAATTGGGTGCAGTACAAAGCAAACAAAATTCGTTTTTACTCCTATACAGCCTCCGAAGAATAATGGACCGCCTGCATTGTTACAAAAACTTATTATTTAATACTTACCCACAGTGGAAGATCTCGTGAAAAGTTAATGCGTTTCTCTTGTACGATTTCGGCGCGCGCGCAGAAATGATTAATGTTAACATTATTCGCGAAGATTGTATGTATGAGCGTCTCCTTTTGTCCATTGAGGAGTCATGTACTAATATATCATTTTAAGTTTGGAGAAACGAATGGAAAGCAGGTCACATTGAATTACAAAAAATGACATCCAAAACCCTAAAACAGCACTGACCCTTAGGTCGTAGAAAATTACATTTTGAGGTTTTGATAATTCTGGTATCAGACTAAAATGATCGAAAGCACAGCTCGCCTTCAGATTTTAATCTGTAATAAATGATTAGATTTACACAAATAAGTCTAAATAGGTCGTAAATCAATAATTACATTAGTCCCAACAAAAGTGCGATAATCCGGCGCAAATATTATTTGACGGCGGACAGGCTGACCCTCTAATCCATAACCAAATGGCAATAAATAACTAGATACGGTGATATTACTGCAGCGCATACGCGCGAAACGCGTCCCCGCACAGCCTCCTTAAACCGTCTGTATTTACTTTTCAACCGCACTAACAGATAAAAGTGTCATAATATTTATACCATAACTTAGCTTTCTTATGACCCACTGTCGTAAAGTTAAGCGCGCTTTCTAGACGGGCAAATGCGCCTGCATTCTCGACCTTTAAGACCCGCTTATAAGGTCTCGAATCGTAAATAATAATTGTGCGAGATGAACACTGTTATCCAGAGCAGATTGTGGCCAGTCGTTCGATAATGTTTCTAGTTAGTTCGCAGTAAATATGAGAGTCGGAGTGTCCAGCCGGCCGTGATGTTCCCTCCGATGACGGTATGGACTATCTAATTTTATTACCAATATATTGTCATTAAGTCGATACTGATCTTGTTATACGCACAATGAGAGGTACCGGGCCTCGACGCCGGGGTCCGCTGGCTGATACAATTTATATTCAAATGTCATTCGCTTACGGACTGAGGAAATTTCTCACTCGTCGGATTTTCAAGTAATCTTGAGTTAATGGTGTCATATGTGGACAAATATCAAAGCTCTTGGTTAGACTTATTTTTGAATATAATAATAGCTTACTATTAATGTCCGCAGCTCTTAAGCTGTGAACATCGACCACTATAGAAGCTTACTAGGAAATAAAAAGTAAGCAGGGAATAATTAGCAACTCAACATTTACTTACATCTATCTTCTAAATTTATAATAAATCTGTCAAACCTGTACATTAAATATATTTTCAAAATAAAGGGGGTAGGTAATTAGTAATCGATACTGATGTCAAAAATGCAATCAGAAAAATGTATGTCTGTCTGTCTGTTTGTTTGTTCTTTATAGAAACAAAAACTACTCGACGGATTTTAACGAAATTTGGTACAATTATTCTTCATAATCCTGGGCAGGTTATTGAATATTTTTCATCATGCTACAATCAATAGGAGCAGGGCAGTGAAGGGAAATGTAGGGAAAACAGGAGAAGTTACTCCATTCTTAGGTATCCGTACCCAAAGGGTAAAAACGGGACCCTATAACTAAGACTTCGCTGTATGTCCATCCGTTCGTGCGTCCGCCCGTTCGTGCGTCCGTTCGTCCGTCTGCCTGTCTGACTGTCACCAGGCTGTATCTCAAGAACTATGATAGCTAGAGAATTGAAATTTTCACGGATTGTGTATTTCTATTGTCGCTATAACGATCAACCCTAAAAACAAAATTAAATCATTATTTAAGTGCGGCTCCCCTACAACAAACGTGATTTTTTTCCAATTTTTTGCTCGATGTTAATTAAAACTATTGCTGGTCGCTTGAAATAATTACAGAATCTTTGAATGTATCTTTTTTTTTTAATTACATTAAAATAAAAAAAATATATCAATGGGCGCTCCCATAAAAATAATGTAATTTTTAGCTCTTTTTTGCTAGATGTTCGTTATAGACGAATTTCGAGTCAGGGAAACTAATTTCTAAAATGGCTAGACCGATTTTGATGGAGCTTTTATTGGCAGGTAGCTATGAAATAGGGAATAATTTAGGCTACTTTTATTAAAGAAAAAATACATTCAAACTCATGTAGTCCACGCGAACGAAGTTGCCGGCACAGCTAGTTCTTAATATAAGCATAATATTGTCAGTATTCTTTTCCTTGTATTGATATTTAACGCCGTTTAAATGAGTATTAAAAGTACAATAAAGTCAGCAGACACGTGCCTGCTTCCGCAAAAAGCGACACAAGGAATTTTATTTCGGAGTGCTCTATATATGAGATGAAATGTCTTCTGCACGTGTAACTGTTTTAATAAATCATGAGGGTGTTATATCCTTATGAAACTCTATCGAAAAAAAATGAGTAAGATCTTGCTAAACTATGCATGTATAGACTATAACTTAACACATGTAATCTCCACAAGCTGATCAATAGTTATGTCACGCACGTCCGAAGCAGTCAAAACATGACGTGTGCATTAATTAGTTAATCTGCGGGCAATGTGCTGATAGATCTAGTTATTGTTACTACACTGTCATTCAAGATTACAGTGGCGTGGGTCCGTCCTGGGTCGAAGCAACTTCTCACGGGAATTTGAACCAGAACTAGCAACTATACAAATAAAGAAATCACCTTGTGTACAGTTCACGTCGCCTTGTTTGCCGGCCATATAAACTGGCCGTATTTACTGTGTACCCGCTCATCCTCCATTTAACGTCGAGCTACTTTGGTAACGTCTAAATTAGTAAAGTGAGAAAAGCTAACGCTCGTAACCGTTTTCGATCGGCGGTAAATCGAGTCGATAACATCTTTCTTGACTCTTGAACTCCCATCAGTTATTGTGTGTTGATTCTGTCCCCGGCCGTAACGGGAAACTCGCCTCGTAACGCCAACAATTCATACGATTATATGTATGCCCAAATAGGCTTACTTTCACACATCTAGTATGGGTATTATTGACAGTATTAAGCCGCGTTATTGCTTCGAGTCGGTATGTTTTTATGTAGCATTGTACTTCCATTCACATAATCTTCAAAGTTATTAAACCTTAGTCAAATATTTTCTATTCCTGGGATAAGCTATACGTTTAAATAACATTTGGAAATAAGTAAAGGTAAGGGAAGTTCATATTTTAAACTTGTTATAATTATAACATCAACACATCTCGTGGGAGTGAATCAAAACGATGCGTGTTCCCACCGTCGTATCCGTATGGATTAACCAAACAAGCAAACGTTAATCCTTCTCACGTGCAATGTAGTGTAAGGCTTCGAGCAATTAATGTTATTAATAATGTAGCGGTGCACGATCCGGTGATCTTGAATGTGCTTGTATGGTGGTCCGCTGCGGGTCGATGGATGACTTTACTCCATCATATTAATCACCTTCCGCGGACCCACTCGGCTTACGCGCTCCTAGATTGAGGGCCTCATTACAACCTTTCTTTAGGCTAAATAATAATTGAGACATTTCGAACTACTGTCAAGTAGAAACCGATACAGCTGAACAAATGGCAATGCATAAATTAAGTCCAACTATTGGTTCATACGTTTGACAGGTAAGGAAGCGGCTGCCATTATTTCAAAGCAGGGTTTTGGGTGACGCGCATAAGGATCGCAATCGTTCCGATCGCCATTCTTTCAGTTAATCGCATTATAAATTGACAAACCGGACGCGGCATGCACTTTGTCGGCATCTTAACAGATGACTCCGGAATTTATTCTTCAAAATAATGATTACAAATTTTATATAAATGTCTATAATTAGTCTACTGCTTAAGGGATAACTTAATCGCCGCATTTGATAGATGAGTTCAGATGATTAATTGTTATCCATGTTCATTATTGCCCCCGGTGTCTCAATATTCATAATTTACTAAGCTTGTGAATATTTATGCGCAATATATCGATGACAACTTAATGAACATTAGAAATACTTTCTTTGTCGGAATATTCTTTAGGTGGACACAATTGAGGCTACTACGTCTATTAAAATGCCATAAAACTGTGTTATGAGCGATATGACGTATGGGATATCGCCTCAACTGTAAAAAAATCATAAAAATATAATCAAAATTTTCATCTCAAATATTTCATGATTATGATGACGTAAAATGTCTGTTGTCTCTATCTATATTAACATCAGATAAAAAATAATAATAAATGGGCTGCCTGTGCTGCCATATACCTTAAAGATGTTGTTATTTGAATTCCTAAATGTAATTCTATTCAAATAAATATCAAATATCCATTTGTTCACCCAGTACTGGGGGCCAGTATAATTAAGATCCTCATTTCAAAACGATTGCCTTACGATTATGTTCAGTTTAATTCTCTAATACACTTATTTTAAGATTACTGCAATGACATTTATATTTATATAAAAAAGAAAACAAATAACATTTTAATTACTATTTTTATGATTGATTTGCTCCAAAGGCAACTACCGACTATGCGTGACCGCAGGCTGATTTTAAAGTTCAGAAAGGTATTTAAATTTAAAAAGAGTCTGCTTTTATATGAGTCCAGTAAATCTAGATCGTTAACAGTGACTAGTCGACGACGCACTTTCAGAAAGCGATTGCAGTCAAATGAATGGAAGCGGTTAGGGCTTAGTATAATGCACGTTACCACGCGAGCCTTTCGTGTTCCTAGTTCATTACTCAAAGCTCATTTAGAACTATCCACGATGCATTGAAAGGAGCGATTTTATTGTACTCTATTGATTCCATTAACGGGCAGAGAGGAATGTGTCCTGAACGCGTTTATTCTGTCACTGGTGCTCATTAACATACCGGATAAGTAGACTTAGGTCTTAAAGGTGGATATATTGTTAATAACTTATCGTAGCCAAATGATTAATATGTATTCGCGAGTTTAGGTTGATCAATGTTACAAATCTAAAAGTACGTGTAAGTTAATGAGTAAAATCTAATAAGTTTTGAAAGTGGCACGCATCATATTTTATTTCTAACTCTACGTTTCGGAAACAAGCCTCACACAGCTATGGTTTTGCTTTGTAAAATATCCGCATAATATAAGAACCAAAATATTTAGAAGTTTACAAATAAAATTTGATTCATACAATGTGAGATAGGCGATGAGGAGGGCTGAATATGGAGGCGGAAGACCAGGAATACTTTACGTAATTAATTACGACAAGGAATACTTTACGTAAAAAAAAAACGTTTTGGTTGAAGATTTTGATTTGAAATTTCTGTTTGAAAGTTCGCTGGTAAAAATATTCTCAATTTGTTTTGTGTGTTTAACGTACTTTGTGTTCCGAACAAATTAAACCATAAGAAAATTTGATTTTCCATTTATCAAGTTTAAATTCCCATAAATAGCCTATGCAAAACGTTACTTTTTATTAAGAATACATAACGATCACAAACACATCCAATATAAGTAGCTGAAGCATTGAGAAAGCCTCATGCTCGTTTGAGGTTAATCCCACAAATTAATTGCAAAATCAACATCGTCAAAATCGTTCCTAGTGCATGTAAAGATTTGTTCTAAGCCTGATACATAGAAATACCAAACATTCGTCCCTCAATTACCTCAATCAGACATCATTAGTGTAACCGAACCTGCAACGTGGACTCTGGAATGCAAATTTTAGCAATAATAATGACACCTAACGCCTGCTTCAACTAGACATTGTAACGTTGACAACTATGCTTAACCCTCGTAATAATTACAAGCATACATTTTACTCTTATGTCTACGGCAATAAGGTTGCAAACGTCTACATGTGGATGTGGTTTTTCGCAACGATAAACAAGTCGGCAAGAGAAGTTTGTGCAGACAGCGTTATAGTATTTTATATGCAAGTACTTAATAGCGGTAATATGTAAGCATGTGCACTTTTTATATTTCTTAAAACTGCCACTGTAAAGC
Organism: Glyphodes pyloalis; assembly: GCA_037074685.1. Lineage (NCBI taxonomy): Eukaryota > Metazoa > Arthropoda > Insecta > Lepidoptera > Crambidae > Glyphodes > Glyphodes pyloalis. Next base: position 6,100,516 of record JAYKKO010000011.1, read on the forward strand.
CTATTTTAGCAAGAACTAGTGTTGCAAAGTGAACTTGTCCGAGCTAAGTTGATGACGATATAAGTGCAATAATTTTGCATATAGGGTCACTACATAATTAGGTGAACTGTAATCCTTATCGATACGCCAAGTTGATAACATTAAGTAGCACGAATTAGCTTGAATGTATATCTGGTGTGAATAAGAGTTGTAAGAATTTTTTAATGAAAGCAAATGGCAATATGTTACCTTGCGTGGATGGAATACATGTAGTCGAAGTACAATTTGTGGTCATGAATTTAATGTTAACTATAAGCCAGTTCGAGTCTTCTTTATTTAAAAATTACCTGAAAATTGTTTTTTATCGCTTCTTATAGTAAGCGTAGTTGAAAACGCTGGTAGATAGATAGATATATTTTATTGCACAAGAACTTTACGTTCATCGATTGATTATAGTACGATTTAGGCGGTCTTATCGCTAGAAAGCGGTCTCTTCCAGAAAACCTTAAGTTAGAGGAAATAGTAGGTTGCTGGTGTATTTATAAGCTTTTCCTTTCCTTTAAAGTAGCCAAGTTCATGCATTTTATGCAATTTAGTGTCATGGCTCTAAAATAAAATACTGTCTGCAAAGTTTGATTTTAGTTCTGAATCATCTTTGTGAACAAAGGTATTATTTACATACTGAACAGGGTTTTTTGAGATCACAAGGAATGCATTTTGTTTAAGAATGCGAGTGCATCTTAAGATGACCCAGCATTTTGAAGCGAGGTCCGTGTGTTGGGACAGGAAGCGCGTACCATTAACACGATGTTATGTCCTGATTTCTCGATAGCGTTGGTATTGTTACAATGTAGATCTTGCGATACCAATCACTAAACACTGATAGAAGCCGTAAATAAATATTTTAAGAACGCGAGTGTGGTGCTTTGATTAATCATTTTGTTACAAACATTTAACAAAGTATAAAGGTTTGTAATAAAAATCCTGGCATAACATTGCTTGATATAAACTGAAGTGAAAACTGAGTATGGTTTTAAAATTAAATGTTTTAAAAAATTATCAGAATTTAGATCGGTAAATAGGCAAATAAAACATAATGATGATACGTTAAGCCATTCAATAAATAATTGAAGACCTCAAAAGATACTTGCAATTGAATTGCAACTTAACTGATGATATTTCAATGTTTGATGGCCCTAGTAAAGGATCAGGTAGTCGGGACTTCTTTGAATGAAATATTTTAAGAGTTTATAAGCGATTGCAATTTGAAGCTGTTACTGCAAAATGACTCGTTAAATTACCATAAATCTATAAGATTTCATTCAAACTGTAGTGAATTTTAATGGATTCCTCGAACATCCACATTACTATGAATAAAATAGTTCTTAGTCACGGAAACGTTCGCTCTTAAACGCATCTCTTAGAACTTAAAGCGGTAATCTTTTAAGTGTTTAGAACAAGTTGAAACAGTAAAATAAATATACGACACTTCAAGTTCACATCTTGCGACGAAGCCACTCTAACAGGCTCTAGATAATAAGAGCGTTTTGAACTACTCTTACTCGGCTCAACAATAGTCCGAGGGCCTCATGTTATGTATTTTAACTAAGCAATAGTAAGAATATTTATATTTTCTACATGTTGTAACTTTAGTGATGATAATCACCACATACTCTATAGGATTTTACTTTTGAATAGATACATTTTATATATAATATGTTTCCCTGTTGTTAAGTAAAATTAATCGGGAACTTTTCAAAAACCTGAATTTAATGAACCAATTATATTTCCTATTGTCTCAATTATATAAAAGTTTTTTTTAATATTGGTTATGTTATCTAAAATACGAGTATATCTCGGAATAAAATCATGTCTTAAGTCAGTTTTTATTTGGTGTAATACTTCACAATATTATTTTATTAACAACTTAAAATTGTTCTATTTACATTAAACTGGTATTGTATAAATGAAGATATTTGTACTTATAAGGTCAGATACTAGCAAATCGTTATTATTTGACCTCTTAAACTAATAAATATTACGAGCTTTTAAAAGGTTGTCTGAACGTTAAAGTGAGATAAAACATCATCTGGAAAGGCAAATTATTTATCCATTATTTCACTGTCACGGAACTCTAAGCAGAGTGTATTACAAAGGCAACGTAAAAGGAGAACCTTTTATAAGTGATTTTATGAATATGGAAACAATAAGGAAATTTGTTATTATTAATTATAGAGTCGGCCTTATTATAACTGCGCAGGTGTCAACTGTTCACAGTTCACAAATCAACAACAATTATCATGGGCCATAATAGTAATCAAGCTGGCATAATGAATAAGGAGGGCATTTTTTCCGTAATGAACTGTCGAGAATGGCTGTAGGTAGTCTTTTCATTTTCACTGAATTTTTGAGGAATTGATACACTAATCATGTAAATTGGAAATAGCAGGTAAACATGGCGAAAATGTAAAAGTTTATTTTCCTGTTTAATATCCACGAGAACGAAAAACATAAAAATATTTTGCTAATTAAATCATTTATACATTTGTATGTGTTGATTCTAATCCTAGAAAAATCAAATATCTATATACAGCTCAGCTGATGGTTATTAGTAAGAAACATTCACCATAATTGATTTATCTGTAAGGGGGCCTAGCCAAGTGGCAGTTTTCAAACTGCGAAATAGTTTCGACACGAATCATAATTAAGAATTAAAAAAGTAACTTGTTCTTGATATTGGAATCCCATATTAAATTTAAAATTTTTCGAACCAATATCGAAGATCGATTGCCATCGCTAAACCCCAGGTCAATCACAAATGTTAAATATGATTCCAAAGCCCTCTTGGACGTATAGCATAGCTCCTGGCCTAATGCTTGAGCTTACCCCGGAGGAACAAATAGCTTCTTTTGGTTTATTTAGCACGTGTAACAATGCCATGGCGTGAACTGGCTGATATTCGACTCATAAGGGCCAACGTGAGTGCACGCCACGCATTCTCGTTCCTAACGTAATCCGGTAGAGTCGAAAATAACCAAACTAATTTTCCATTCAAAAAGGCATGAGTTACGATTTGAGTTATTTATAACGGTCAGTTTGTGCAGTACATAGTCCTTGCCTTCATTGGACTCACGAATGATCTTAATTAGAAGTATTGTCGACCGAAGTAAATTATGCTTTTCGTCGCTTTGTAATCCAACCGCTTTCATTCCTGGCCGTCTCTTGGTTTCGTCTCATTGTAAATCAAATACCTATCAGATTCCCGATTTGTATGCCCCAAAGCGTTAATTAGGAAATTAATGAGACTGTAACGGTAATAATTTTAATAGCGTTTAATTTTTATTCTCGTACATGAATATTTTAATGCGCAAAAGCAATAAAATGTCGGTTGGTTATGTTTTATTTGGTCAGGTTGTTATTGAAGACGCCGCTGTACAAATTGGTTCTTGGTACATGTTACGTGTTAATTACGGAGTACGTTTACCAGACTAAAATATTTTCTAGTTATCGTTTTTTTTTCTCATTTTAATCTCGTATCTTTCGTCGACTATGACTCAAATAAGTCCATAATATAGTGAACAGGCGTCAATAGAGATGAGGCCTGTGTCCATTCAATGAAATGAAAATGGTTCAATTAAAAAAAAAATATGAGATAAAGTCGCTTTCCGTTATCTGTTTCTAAATATGCATAGATAAAGTGACAGGCAGGTTTTAAAACATAGTCTACTAACAGGCAGACAAATTCAAGTATCTACATTGCACTTGTGCATAGTAAAGTAGTACCTACTTTTACAAAATTAAATAAGTAGATGTATTAACTGGAAAGAATCTCCAAATGTTAACTTTGCTTAATTAACATCAGTAACATCTTATGTGAAAACTAATTTTATCTTAATGAAAATAAAATTGTTACAATATAATAAACTTTTGTGGGCGCAAGTAAGGTTATTATTATTTTAGATAAAAACATCACAAATAACAGGCTTTTCCATTAAAACGAATCCACCTTACCTCTATAACGTAATTTACAACATTTTTATTCTTCTAATGTATTTGTGTCCTTTTTGTAACCAATTCAAATATAACAATCCCTAAAATAATCAAATTATTTTAGGGATCTATTTGTAACTTAAGTCTAAATTCGAACCCTGAGCATTTAGTAATCGCTCACTTAGCCTATTAAAATTGAAGTTGATTCCGGCTTTCGCTAAGGCTTAATTAAATTTAGCGCTTAACATTCAAGTAGGTACACAATTAATGTCCAATAAACACGCCAGGAGAACATTTCGCTTTCACAATTGACAAGTTCAACGGTTTTCGAGATTTACACGCAGCATTTGCGTTCCAAGGATATGGTCTAAAATATTCAATTTGTTAAGGTGTTCGATTAGTGATATGTTTTTACGTGATTCATCATTTGTCTTATGAAGAACATTGATATTATTATTACAAATATCTCATGTCAACACGAAAGAAAAAGGCGCGGAGCGATTGTTTGTTGTACCGTGCCTATATCATTCAATGTAAGGAGTATTTTATTTTTCCGTTGTTCTTAGAGCTCTGAATATATACGTTATATTTTACGAACTGCGTTTAAAGACCTTTTCAGGGATATTGTTATTTGGTTTCATGTTGCACTTATTTTCGATTATTTCCCAATACGTCCCATTTAGGTATATCTTAAAGTAATAATATTTAAAAGTGGCTACTGCCACTTTTACATTATACATTGCCCTTCCTACTGGAAGGGCAATGTATAATGTAGATAATTATTAGGGTACCCAACGCACTATAAAATGAGAGCCACAGTTCATAAAAGCTTAGATTTTAACAATTGTTGCTTAGTGTTAGATATTTAAAAATCCTTTAAGTAACCAAAGTGGCTAATTTAACAATACTATTATAAATGAGCTGAGTATTTAAATAGTTTATGTACCTACCTGACCTAAACTACGATCTTCACCAATATTCTAGTACCTACTGAATGATAACGTTTACCACAAGTTATCCTGATTGTAGATCTTAATTTAGAGCAATAGCGCTATTCAGAGGTACAAATGCAACAGATATGATTGGTATGCTAAATGTAGCAAGAAGTAACAAGTCCTGGTATCAGCTCGCGGGTAGAATTGCGAAAAGAAAACGTTTGCTCTTTAATAACGATTTTGAAACGTTGGTCTTGTAATTGTATTTTACTTTACTTCCATCAGATTTTATGTTTCTGTGGGCTTGATTGCTTAAAGGACTACGGTATTTCTATTTAAACGAAGGAGGTATTAATCTTTTGCTGTATTTTAATGCTTCTTAGTTAGTGTTCCACCAACGTAGATCGTAGGTAGGTATTAGAATTTCACTCAATCTTATTTTACTGAATATTAAATATTATTCTTGAGAGTTTTGTTAGTAAGTTTATATAACTTTATTTATCGACCGATAAATGACCTAGTTAAGAAACGATCCTGGCTGTTATTGTCGTCGGTTCGATCCCCAGCATAAACATTTATGCGAAGAAAATTTGTGTTGTTTGTTTCTAAAAATAAATTTGGTATTAGGTCAATGTATGTCATGAAAATAAATAATGTCTGAATTTTATTTACTTCTTTGTAATTAATACTAAACTTTCTGCGTAGAATTCGAAATCCATGGATACTGTGTGTGTTTTTGCAATTAAATACAATAATTATTTAAAGCATCAGAGCCGATAAGTATCAGCGGTCAGTCACGGCACCGGGGCGCGAGGTGACGTGATGAAGACGTACGCAGTTACAAGGTGCGACAGTAAGTTAGGGCATGTAAACTTGTTGCGCGAGAAGGGTTCGTCCTGTATAACCAAGCTTATATAAACAATTTATTACTTTGGATATTTAATACTTGTTGTCTGCACATGCAAAGTCATAGTTTAAATAGTTTACCTGCTTACTATACACATTTTAGACAGAAATTTGTAGATAATATTAAATATGTGCAGTAAAAAAATACATGTGTATATTCCATCTCCATATATTTAAGTAAGATATCATCGAAAAAAATTGCGTTAAAGCAAAGAACGCAATTTAAAAAAAAATCGGTTTAATTCAGTTGAATATAACATATTCACGTTCATTGTTAAGTGTGAAATGACTTTCTAAAGTAGGTAGGTAAATCTTTTTAAAATTTCATAATAGCTTTTTCTTTATTGCTCGTGACTGTACCTACTTAAAAAATACTTACATTAGAAATTCAATTTAATACCTTTTGTCAAATATGTATATTTAATAGGTAAACATAATTGCAAGGACTTTTTATCAAGGGGTAATTTCAGTCTATGGAAAATTAATATTAAGGTAACAGTGCCCTTAAATATTGCTCAGCCATTGGTTGAACTTGAACGAGGGTTGACAGTGAGTTAAAAGTATCTGATATTGTCGCGCGAGAAGGGTTACAATGCATATATTGCAGGTGAAAGGGAAATGTTGTAGTAATCTAAAATGTGTATATATTTTTAAATTCAATTTATGTATTGAATATAATACAAATTTTATTTATTATAATTGAAGGTTATGCTAATTATAAAATATTAAATTGAATTTTGATTCTCGAAAATGTTAAAAAATTATCGAGGTTGATTATTTATACCTAATTAAATCATCATTGTCATCATCTGATTTATAAATAGGTAGGTAAAATCAAAATGGATGCCTCAAAACCGCAATGCAGAATTATAAATTCTTCATATTGATTGGATGTAAAATGGGAACAAACCGAAGAAAAATGAACAGTCGAACTGAAGATTAACTGACGTGCTACCTACGATATATCGTCACGCGAATTAATGAACGACATGGTACCTACTTAAAGTCTTAGTTAATTTTTTCCCTTGACTTTTATTCCTACTCGAGTATTTTTTTTTTCTCCAAAGAACCACTTTTTCCCACATTCTCACGTGACTATAGACTACGTTTAAAAAATCATAACTCTTAATACCTCCGGCCGTGTTTATCTCGTTTTCGGTAATAGAATACCTGGAATATTTTATCAACGCACGACCGAGTAATTTAATATAAAGCGTATCACTAAATGATCTCTCGGTCGCGATGACTATCGCGAGGTTAATAACGGTGTTGGAGGTTCCCCTTCGCGGACACGCGCGCGATATTATCGCCTCCGAAGCATTATTGATGAGAGCCCGCCATAACCAAATAGCCCGAGGATCACGTTTATTTACTTATCTAACGTTTGTTAAAACTCGGATCTGTGGCTAATTGAATCAGGGCGACGACCCCGTTATGACAGGTGCAGAGCGGAATGGAGTTTTCGTGAGATTGCGTCGCGATTGTCAACTACCGGCCAGCGATAACATGCAACCGCGTCGTGCCCACAGACGGACTTTGCCTTATTGTGGAACAGAAGCCCAGGCTACCCCTTTACGACCTCCTCAATGGCGAGTCGTTTATGGAAGAGAAACGATATGAATTACGTTTACTGCTCCAGAGATTGCTTCATTCATTCTTGTCGTGCCATTGAGTAACTCGGTTACCAACGCGACGCAAATTGCGGACAATGCTACGTATCTCTGAATAAACTACGCGATTTAGCTATCTCCTATTGGCGTTACATTTTCTAATGCCGACAGCAGCCGCCGTTGTAAGGTCCAACGTGAGTCGATGAGACTTGTAAGAATCAACATTCAGCTATGCCATTTTCTGCTTGAACTTCTGGATTAATTAATTGATTTCACGAAACTGAATACTTTATTGCTTATTAGACGTCCGATTTTCCTTTTTTTGGTTATACTCTGGCCGAGAATGCGTAAAATTATTTGGTGCAATTTAAACCATTGCACCGTGATTGTTTGAGTAAGTTAATTTTTAACCCCCGACGCAAAAACGACGGGGTGTTATAAGTTTGACGTGTCTGTGTGTGTGTGTCTGTCTATGGCATCGTACCCCCGAACAAATGAACCAATTTTGATTTAGTTTTTTTTGTTTGAAAGGTGAATACGCGGAGAGTGTTCTTAGCTATGTTGGATAAAAATCGATTCAAGATGGCCGCCGTCAGAAAATGACGAATAACCCATTTGTTTTTTGGCCCAACTGCCGCAATATAGATATCAAATGAAAAAGATTTAGTAGCAAAATACTGCACACTACGGCAAATTTCAAATCCAATATGGCCGCCAAAATCCAAGATGGAAATCAAACCCACAACCTAAGGTAAGGTACCTACCTTAATATAGACTAGAGCAAGGCGCCGCTCTATGAACTTTTCTAGTTTATCATCCATCATAAACCGAACGTCGAGCATGCTCGCCGTTTTTAACCCCCGACGCAATAAAAAATTAATATAACCCCCGATCCAAAAAAGTACGCAAATATAATGACAAAAGGTTAAAAATGCTAAACCCTATAAAAAGCAAAAAATAACTTTTGATACTAGGTAAGTACCAACTAAAGCGTGTCAGACTATCTACTCGGAACTTTGTGCCACCTTTATGTCGGAGGCATAGCCGCTAATTTTGAACTGCAAATGGTTATCTTGGCCTGCTGTTGACCGTACCAATGAATTTTTGATTAAATTTTGTCGAAGTCGGGGGACCGCTTTTTACCTTCAAAAATACTTACCTAAATCAAACACTCTCGCGTCGTGCGGCCGCACCACACGGTAAGAATAATTACCGTGTGATGTTCTTACGTTGCGATAGCGCATAAGTCTGTGGGAGCCTTTATACGTTTCATTCCGGCATTCCAGGGTTTCATCTGCCTCATCCCATATTCAGCATCAGGTCCTCGTCAGTTAGAAACACGAAGAGAACCAGTTAAGACAAATTCAACGAGCCTAAACTCAATGGGTTTTCTAAAAGGCAGTCCAGGGTTACATCTCCTATCTTCGAGCCCTAACAGGAAACCAGCTCAGTAGTTCCAGAAGACATTAGTGTTTCAAATGTCAGATCTCACATATGCTTGCAAGCAAACTGTGCGTGTAACATTCCTATCACACCTAACAAACGACCTAATGACCTTGAAGACCTGAACCGATTTCCACCAAACTTAGCTAAGAACACTCTCGACGGATATTCCTTTCAAACAAAAAAAAAACCTTTTTTTGAAAGGCAACGTTACATGCACAGTTTGCTTGCAAGCATATGTGGGATCTGACATTTGAAACACTAATGTCTTCTGGAACCACTGAGCTGGTCTGCTGTTAGGTGCTCGAAGATAGGAGACGTAACCCTGGACTGCCTTTTAGTAAGCCCATCGAGTTTGGGCTCGTTGAATTTGTCTTGACTGGTTCTCGCAACGTAGGAACATCACACGGTAATTATTCTTAGTACATTTTGTTCTAAGCCGCACTTTACCCCACACACTGCTGCGGCAAGCAATTTAGAACAAAATGAATTAAGAATAATATCGCGCTTTTTTTTTTGCGATGCGATATCGCATGTGTCTGTGGGAGCCTCAAACCGATTTATATTTATGCTGAAAATCTAGAATGACCAAAGTTTAATCTTTATTGTTTCTTAGTCACCGCATTTTTCTCTTCTGGATCCTTTGACCACTCAGCCTATTTTCAATAAATGTATGTTTGTAAACAAAATATATAAATATTTCTACACATCATAAAAGAAATTAAATGAAAGAATGAATTATTAAAGAGGTCCTTCAAAAAGCATGAAATAATACCCCCGACCCAAAAAAAAAACGCAATTATTATGGCAAAAGGTCAAAAATGCTAAACTCTATAAAAAGCAACAAATAACTTTTAACACTACGTAAGTACCAACTAAAGCGTGTCAGAATATCTACTCGGAACTTTGTGCCACCTTTATGTCGGAAGCATAACCGCTAATTTTGAACTGCAAATGGTTATCTTGGCCTGCTGTTGACCGTACCAATGAATTTTTGATTAAATTTTGTCGAAGTCGGGGGACCGCTTTTTACCTTCAAAAATACTTACCTAAATCAAACACTCTCGCGTCGTGCGGCCGCACCACACGGTAAGAATAATTACCGTGTGATGTTCTAACGTTGCGATAGCGCATAAGTCTGTGGGAGCCTTTATACGTTTCATTCCGGCATTCCAGGGTTTCATCTGCCTCATCCCATATTCAGCATCAGGTCCTCGTCAGTTAGAAACACGAAGAGAACCAGTTAAGACAAATTCAACGAGCCCAAACTCAATGGGTTTTCTAAAAGGCAGTCCAGGGTTACATCTCCTATCTTCGAGCCCTAACAGGAAACCAGCTCAGTAGTTCCAGAAGACATTAGTGTTTCAAATGTCAGATCTCACATATGCTTGCAAGCAAACTGTGCGTGTAACATTCCTATCACACCTAACAAACGACCTAATGACCTTGAAGACCTGAACCGATTTCCACCAAACTTAGCTAAGAACACTCTCGACGGATATTCCTTTCAAACAAAAAAAAAACCTTTTTTTGAAAGGCAACGTTACATGCACAGTTTGCTTGCAAGCATATGTGGGATCTGACATTTGAAACACTAATGTCTTCTGGAACCACTGAGCTGGTCTGCTGTTAGGTGCTCGAAGATAGGAGACGTAACCCTGGACTGCCTTTTAGTAAGCCCATCGAGTTTGGGCTCGTTGAATTTGTCTTGACTGGTTCTCGCAACGTAGGAACATCACACGGTAATTATTCTTAGTACATTTTGTTCTAAGCCGCACTTTACCCCACACACTGCTGCGGCAAGCAATTTAGAACAAAATGAATTAAGAATAATATCGCGCTATTTTTTTTGCGATGCGATATCGCATGTGTCTGTGGGAGCCTCAAACCGATTTATATTTATGCTGAAAATCTAGAATGACCAAAGTTTAATCTTTATTGTTTCTTAGTCACCGCATTTTTCTCTTCTGGATCCTTTGACCACTCAGCCTATTTTCAATAAATGTATGTTTGTAAACAAAATATATAAATATTTCTACACATCATAAAAGAAATTAAATGAAAGAATGAATTATTAAAGAGGTCCTTCAAAAAGCATAAAATAATACCCCCGACCCAAAAAAAAAACGCAATTATTATGGCAAAAGGTCAAAAATGCTAAACTCTATAAAAAGCAACAAATAACTTTTAACACTACGTAAGTACCAACTAAAGCGTATCAGAATATCTACTCGGAACTTTGTGCCACCTTTATGTCGGAAGCATAACCGCTAATTTTTAACTGCAAATGGTTATCTTGGCCTGCTGTTGACCGTAAGTAGGAATTTTTTGATAAAATTTTGTCGGGGGACCGACACCGACATTTAACTTTTTCTAAGCATTAAAAACTTATTAGCAGTGTACATCAGTTACATGACAGTATATTGTAGGTTTGAGTGAGTTTTGCCTTGAAACAAGATTGAACGCACGCGTGCGTGTCAAGTGATCTATGGCATTCACTCGATATCACAATTAGGACAACTGCCATATGGGCTAAACTCCTATCTTTACAGTGTAGTTTCATTTACTTGAATGTACGATCTGATTAAAACTCTCATGTAAGTACCTTTGCACTTAATTAATCAGCACTTTCAGTCCAATTCTATAATCAAAACTGATGTGTTTAAAAATGAAAATCATTTAAAATCCGAGAAACAACGTATTTTAAGCAGGATAGTAGAAATTGTGACTGCAAGTAACATTTACTATTTTTGTTACTATCCAGCAAACAAGATTTGTAAATATAGTTTGGCATTGGATCATCCAGATATAGATAAAGAAATAAATTTTCTCAATATACATATATTAATGTGAGTCTCTTAATCAGGGTCCGGTCCTTAACCCGTTCGGCCATTGGGAAGTGGAATTCACTGACTAATCTCAAACCGACATCAGTGTCCATTCATACAATACACTATCATTTTCGACATATTTACGGCTGAATCACGATATTGAAATTTTGCTCCGACTTGACATCAAGTGATCGGCCATAATGTGATTACATTTAACAATGGCCCTACAGATAGTCAGTGAACATAATTTATTTCGGTATAATTCGATATTCGTGTCGTAGTCGTGTTGTGGTGAGATTCTATGACCTTTGGCCGATTGTGCTGTATTAAAGACGCATTATGCTGATGTATCACTTTGCGTTGTTGGTTTAGATTTCGGTTTTTATTTTATCTGATTTGGTCACCTATTCAACGGCTTTTCGAAAAGCGATATTAATGTCTTTTTAAGAAGATAAAAGTAAGATACTTTCATTAAGATCAAACTAAAAGTGATCAGTTTGGCGTCTAAAGAGCTATCTGACTAATTAAAAATATATATTTGATTTAGTTCAAACTGAACGATTTGAACTGATTAAATAGTGACTAAGTGATGTAACTGATCAGCTTTTGCTTGATTTTTATATTCCTTGGTACTTTTATAAAATTATACAAATATGCGTAAGTACGGCAAGTGCTTGGAATGTTAATAATATGGTAACAAATGTATTGGACCCCATACATATGCAAATGTTAGTAGCTACTTAAATAAAATTGGAAACGTTATTGCTTCACAGCACGTCAACTATTCGACATCTAGTGACACAAGCTTGGTGATCCGTGAGGAAATTATAATTTTATTTGAAAACCAACGAAGTGAATTAAATATTAAAATGATAAATGACTGATGGCATACTGAACACATTTCAGATATAAAAGAAGAAAATATAACTAATTGAAAGTTAGCTGATTTAAATTTATCTTACTGCTGGATGTGATTATTATAAACTGGAAACTATCACAAATAATAATTTATTATTCAGCCTACGTATGTTTGTTTAGTGAATAATTACAAACGATCTTTAAAATAAAGCAGATACCGTGTTTGTGGAATCATTTGTAAGGCAAATCGGTAGGCAGATAAAGATACGAATATAAACGAAACCTTCAAAAACTTCCCCTAAGTGCTCAAGTGAAGTCATATGGAATAAGTATGTTCTGTTTAACATGAATTGATGCTTACATTTACATAACATGTACTCTAATTCATCATTTGTAACTTTGTACTTGTTATAATAGGTACATGCGCAAATTATGGTTGAAGGTCTCCAAAGTTTTTGTAACGATTTATACAACAATGTCAGTTCATTGTCCTGGTGTGCAAATAGTTGACATTTAAATGGCATTTGTACGGTAAGGAAATGAGCACGGTAGATCATAGTATAAGATGTAGATTTCATTGATACTTATAAGACATCTTAGAATATCCATGTCAAAAGTAGTAATTTAATCATCCTCTCTGATGTAAATTTTAATTGACTCATTTTCGCTTTTCACATAAAATCATAAAATCCAAGGACAATTATGAAAGCAAACATTTCTGTATTGGCTTGGTTCTAGGTATTCTAGGTTGATCCAGTTAGTATCCGTTGTTTGGTATTCATATTATTAGAAAAAGTTAAAACATCTGCTTTTTTTACAATAAATGTTACGCTACAGCATTGTTTTACCACTAACAGATTCTAAGTCTTGCCTTATCGGTGTTTTGGTTAGCACAGCAAAGTACACTGTTGCTTCATTAATCAAAGAAAACATTTTTGAGTAAGAATAGAAAGCATTTGCTGGTACTGCGAGCGCGTAAACTACGGAACCCATTAGCATACACGCGCGTATACCTTTGTCGCTTTTTATTTTTATCGACGGGATCGATTGTAAAGATAAGTTTATCGTAAGACAAGTAGCGCCCACCCGGCGGTAGGCGTTCTTGCCTAGCTTCATGTGTCCGGATTTTATTACATCTAGATACGAGTTAATTCGCGTATACGTCACATACCTGAAACATCAAAGGCTGCACCCACCCTTCCATACTCTTTATTCTCTACGACTTAAAGTTCCATTTCCAAACAAAATACAAACTCGTTAAGGTTGATTGTTAGATTGCAGAGAACTAAGAATTCCGGCGTTTCGATTCCAAATAAAAGCTATTCCAGTTTCTATACATCACAATGTCTGACATTTAGGCGTGTTGGATTTTAAGGGTAATTGAGAAGCGGATTCAAAGTATTTATAGTTCGATTTTGGGCATTTTCTATTCAGTGGCCATTCGAGGTATTCGAACGAATGTAATATTTTCAATGGACAAAAGAAATAGAAGATTGAAAGGAATAATATTGAAGCAGTATGTCATATTAACGTTATGTATAGCGGCGCCCGCGACCGGCCGATCGGTGTGATACTTATCATAAAATATCTTTCTATGAACACAGTCGATTTAAAAGGCAAAACCGGTCCACCATCATATTTTGGTTGTTCATCCAACCTTATTTTATTTAAACATTGCTCTTTTGACCTTTTTATGGTTGTTCAAAATTTTTAACAAGTACCTAAATAGTTTGAAACTGCTGCTGTAGATGTTTTCTAGACGGAAATTAATTCGTGAATTTGAGTTAAAGCCATACCATAACCAAGTTGTAGGAACTAGACTGAGGTGATAAGGTCATAACTCTAAATATTCATGAAAATGTAAAAGTAACACTGCAGAATCGCAGCGTATAATAAATTTGGTCTTTAACGATGAAAAAAAATTGTACGGTTTTTTGTTAATCTATATTAAAATTTATTTATTTATGCACTGCAAAAGGCATGTAATCATACCTAAATTATGCAATCCGGCTATACTGATCTCAAGAGACGCATTGGCCAGGCCAAGATTGTATTAAAGTCACCCATAATAAATCACATCTCTCCTATAAAACGTAAATCAACTGTGACATAAAATACATTTATATTGTTTTCACTCCGAAATGACAATAAAACGGTTTAAATTCATGAGTGATATAATGTGTGCATCGGCATAATGTGGCGAACTAAAGATAAGCTGCTTTAAAATTTAACAGTAACATTTGAAATTATGTCGATGATCAGAACTTTATAGCTAGCTTTGTTTTATGGAAAACTTTAACTGTTGTTTTTAAATAAAATATTTACTATACTGGCGGGCCCGGCGAACTTCGTTTCGCCTTAGAGGATTTTCCCGCTTTTGTTGAATTTTTTCCTGAATTTTCTTTGCTATAAACCTCACGGAGCCCGAGACCTTTCCAAAAAATGCAAAACCGTGGAAATCTGTTCGTGCGTTCTGGAGTTATAGCGTCAGGAAGGAAAACCCGACTTATTTTTATATAGTAGATGAGCTATGCATTGCATTTGATCAACAGAATATAATTTAAAAAAAAACTACTTGCTCACACAACATGATCCCTTTTTTTTTGTCTGTAGAGTTATCATAATATTCTTTTAATTTAGCGTACATATTTTTAGTTAGTTGATTTCTCAAACCGCTTAGCTTAACATGTTCGGCAATGTCCTTGTTTTTCATGGTTAATTGATAATTATTTTATTTTATTTGTATATCGTATTACGTAACGTGATAACATCGCGATCATTCGACTAATTGATTGATGATTTCAAAGTAAAATATTATTCTGTGTAACTAAATCATAATCAAAATTGCGTTTTACGATAATATTCATACCACAAGTATACTTATTAAGTACCAATATACTTTGGATTATGTTGAGTGGTTAAATTCATATTGATCTGAACAAGCAGTCTGCATCTCGCTGCGTCTTATGACATTGTTATTATACTTGGTAATGAAACTTATACTGCGTATTGTTTTTATTCATATCCAAAGATAGTGGGGGTGTCGCAGGAACAAATCAGAACTGTTATTCAAATGTACATAATGTTGTATGCACCGAGATCGAAAGCTCTCACTGAGCGAATTCAAGCAACTTGCTTTATTATTTTTGCTAAAAAATGATAACGACGTTGTATAAGACTTGAAGAATTAATTAATTTCGCTTA
This sequence comes from Glyphodes pyloalis, assembly GCA_037074685.1. Classification (NCBI taxonomy): domain Eukaryota; kingdom Metazoa; phylum Arthropoda; class Insecta; order Lepidoptera; family Crambidae; genus Glyphodes; species Glyphodes pyloalis. Next base: position 6,116,272 of record JAYKKO010000011.1, read on the forward strand.
AATGTATATTATGACTAAAAATTATATTGCTCTCTTTTGATTTTTATTAGATTATCACTTTGTGTTGATTAGTTTTTAAATAAAAATATATTTCAATAAACAAACTTTTCCGTTTTGGTTTGACCTTTGTAACTATGCTTTTAAAAATATAATAACTTTTTGTGTAAAATATTATATTTTTAAAAGCATAATTAGTGAAAACTAGTGAAATCTTCAAAATGCACCAAAAAACTTTGTAAAATGTTGAGTTTAAATTCGTGTGGATTCTACAGACGATTTAATTTTGTTACACCAATACGGGTCTGTACCAAACTCACTAATTTTAAACATTGTTCACTGTGTTAAAAACATTGATACCTAATTTGTAAAAATAATAAAGTAATAACGTTTAGCTATTGATTTTTACATGCAACTCTCACTCTGAGTTCGATTAAGTCAACGTTCCGTTCAAATGCTGGATACTAATTACTATTAAAAAAAATATATAATCCAATTTTCTCCCCAGTGTGCGTGCAGCGTTGCACCAATATGCATGCATTGATCGGAAGGCCTTGAGCTATGTACACACTTACGTGACACGATCTCGCTAATGTCTTATAGCCGGTTGTCCGCCCTTTCCATTCACACAATAGTGAGTTGTAGGCAGTTATGAAATGATCGTACCATCAGAAACGCTAGTCTATTGTCATAGCTGATTGACTCTTGAATGCTATTTATTTATCGTTCGAGTGACGAGAATAATAACAATATGCGTTATATAGCGGATATATATAAAATGCACAAAGACTAATCACTAATAATATATATAAAACAAATCTTAAAGATTAAATTAAAACTTCGTAACACTACTAGCTTCTAAAATTACATCAAACGGAATGATTCTGACACGAAACAATTCGTGTGACTTAACCGCAGGAACGTCGATTTCATTTCTACAATATTTAAACGAGTATTTCTGCACACCAGATGAGGCACTTGTTATATTCTTAACGATCCGATCTTGACATCAAAAATAGATTTGAAAAAGGGAAATTGAGTTCATAGCTGGCGTACGATGCTGTGGCCGGCGTCTTATTATGGACACTTAGGCGAAGGTGGTGTTTGTAATATTGGATAATATTCGATAGTAAATCCCGCATCGAATTGCATTGGATGCACTATCAAGGCGGAGATGAGTCGGGCGCCACGCTCGCCGGTCTAATACTGAAGTTGTCCGTTTGTCCGCATTTTTGTACAACTTTGGTTCTGTCAGATTTTGTAGTGACTGATACGAAAACAAAATATATTTTTTTTTATAATTCATTTGTTATTTCATTCGTTTTATAAAGTCATTATATTATATTATCTTAAGTTTAAACAACTGCTTGATATTTTTAAAGGTGTATCTCAAAAGTAAAGGAAAGCGCGGCTGATATTCCTATCAAATATTTATGTCCGCGGTCACTGTAAACTGTAAAAAAATAGGCTTTTAAGCCAGTAAAAACCCATTTGAACCTCATTATTCCTTATCGGTTTGAATTTCGCATTGGAATGAAACACTGATTTCAACAATACCTACAATTAAAAAAAATTGACATAAAAGCAGACTTCGCTCCAAATGTATTGACTCAAGTTTTAAAACTTCTTATGATTAAGAGGGCTATAATAGTTTGGTTAAAACCAACACAAAACATATTTTTCTGCGATAGCAATTTTAACGTTAATTAACTTCCTTAAGAAGTACAAATTTGGTTGGCAAAATTAACCAATTGATTTTGTGACAATAACCAAAAAATACTCATTCCTCCGTCTTACTTTTATTTAATTTTTAGATTAATCCTTTTTTCTTCCAATTTAAATTATAATGATGAAAAGTCAAGAAATAATTTTAATTGCTTACACTACGCTGTTTCATAAATCCATTTAAAAGGCGGACGCATTTTTTACATAATGGAGCAAATCAACGGGATGTTCTAGTATAGCATAAAACGCTTTAGCTATAGGCCATCGCCGACCACTCAAACTGTTCGTGTGTGGCATTCTTTATGTAGATTCAATGGCGTAGATGTTATTTCAAACTCTCAACTCGAATTAAACTGTGACGTCTTTATGACACGGACGCTGTGTTTTGCGGGCATTATTGTATGATGGAGTATTAGGCGCCTTATCTATATAAACAAGAGAATATGCATACATTTGCTTGAGATTCTTAAAACGTATTAAATTTTCTCTCAATAGTTACGAAATTTATTGGAGGCTTTTTGTGTTTGCGCAACTTAAATAGTAACTTAGTAAAATATATTGCTCGTTTGTTTGTTGCGTTCCCTTTATTGATACATTGAAAGACTTTTAACATGTCGCCTAGTATGTTATACTTAATATTTTAAATCGGAATGTGTATTTTAAAACCGCACATAGAAGATATTAATAGATATATTACAATAAAAAAATATTTATTTTAGGGATTAAATAAGAGGTAGGTACTATGTATTTTGAAGGAACAAGACCAAGTTTGGAATTTTACACTTGCACCTGAGTTACCACCTCATTATGTTCGACAGTTCGAGAAAAAAATCCAAAGAGGCATAAAAAACTGAAGCTAAAATCACCTAAAACATTTGTTGTCCTGGTACATTACGTTTGAGCTTAAAGTCCACTTTTGTATATCAGGTGGCGTCCTCGAAGAGTTATGTCCCACCGTACGTGCGGTAATTTCTTCACTTCGCCCGACTATTTCGTCGTGTCGAACTCTCTTAACTATTGACGTTATCTTGATTTACGCACTTTATTAACATTTTATTACACGATTGAGCGCGTTTCGTAAGTAGTTAGTTAGAGAGTGGTGCGAGCAAAAAGTTAGTCGCATGAAACTAAGGTTTAGTAAGGTTTACAACACGACAACGGTTTTATAACACACCTTTATAATGTCTAATAGGAAAATTTAGAAACGACATTAAACAAGATGTAAATAGCTTTCATTTTTATTTTTTTAGTTGTACGGTAGAAATTCGGTAGACACCATAACGCGCATTTCTGGTGGAGTAAATATGAGTTACGGAATGCACCAAGTTCGTCCGCTACAATTGGCCCATGGATATATGCGCTCATGTCACGATCCCCGGCCAGGTCAAAATGGGAAACTATTTTTTTATATATTGTATCGGGTCTGTCCGGTACCATCGTTGTTTCTGATTCCTTAAGATACTTACCACAGAATTAAAGCCTTTTATGTATGTAATGTTGTTCAATGTTTATTTATTATTTATGTCACATTTGGGCGTGGCAGCCGATGTCGTACCTTGACCACCAGACCAGGTGTGTGGTTACGTTTGCCCGTTGCCGTTGAATGATATGGGTAACCCCAATTATACCTACCTCCTAACATAAGGGAACGTGGAGAAGAAGCGCCAGATGCAAATCCTGTGCTGTGCTTGAACTGTTCCGTGGCTTCATCAAACGATATGCTAGTACTGGCCAATGATGTACCTAGTCTTATTCCTTTTCCTTTGTGATCCATTTTAAACTCTTAGGTTATGGTTCACAAGATCAGACAACATTTTCAAAGTCTTGGTATTACCTCAGCTATGATGGTTGTTCAAACTTGCCAGAAAGTGTTATTCAGCTTCCCAAGTACAAGTGTACAAGGACCCCGGCTAAGGGTCCTAACTAACTAATGGATTAGAACATCTAGACGCAGTACAGAGATCGTTTACACTGCATTAATTAAATATAGTATAATAAATTAAAAGATTTTAGACCGTAAAACTTTATCTTAATCTTTAGTTGAGTGCCAGGTGTGTAATAATGTTATCAATATAGAGGCATGTAACCAGCTCATAAGCGCATATTATTTTTCTATATCCAATTGAACATCGAGTTTGTTTTTATCAATCTTCAAGATTTATATTTTTTTTTCAGTTATCTGTTAATTAATGACAATACCTACGAATATATATCTATCTAACATATTAATATATAATAAAATATGTGACTGTGTGTAAATATAATAATATGAACATTTGGTACATGGTGTTTAATATGACTGAATTAGGAGCGTAGTCCCCATAAAAAAAATCAAAATAATCTTTGTCACTTTAAAAAGAAAAGGTTTGCCAACCAACACCAGTATTTTGAATTATTTTTTCATTTACCACCTTAACTAGTCTATAATCCATATGAGAAGCTATATTTTTAAACTTTTCATATTAAATCATGATCCGACAAAGAGATATTTTGAAGCCAGAAAATTATTTCTTAATGCTTTGATAAGATTATTAAGATTAATTTCTAAATATACCGACGTAACACAACAAAAAGTAAATAAGTTATTAAAATCAAATTGAAATTTACGATAATCATAAAGTAAAGATTAGGGTGCCCCGATGTGTCGCGTGTGATTTAAGTACATTCCCGGTCGTCACAAATACCCATAGATCGATACCGGACATTCTTCTGTTAGACATTTTATATTACGAGAGCTCTGGAGGTCCGAGTTGTACAAAAATTGTGACATACGCGTTACAATAAAAAAGTAACAATGAAAAGAGAGTAGCGTGACAGGACCCCCCGGCCTCTCAAATAATAAATGCATTTATGATCTATGATCTGAAACTGATACTTATAATGGCTTCTGTATAAAGTAGCTGCACCAAAATCGACTGGAGTGAGCTTGCGCCGTTGTATCGCTGGCCCGAGGTGATAAATAACCTTAAATTGCTTGTAAATGGTGAAACTATGATCTCCTATTGTACAAATGTTGATATTGTTTTAATTTTAAAGGAGCTCGTTTTTCGAACAGGTCTGTCCATAGAATAACTGCTACTACGCAGTGTGCGTGTTTTACGATACGCATTAGCGATTCAACAAAGTTGCGATAAAACTTTCGGTCGTGTAAATTTATTCTCTGCAGATTCTCATTTCGTACACGCTAACCAGTAGCGTTTATTCGTAAATCAATTAAAACGCTGGCTGTATCGTCTGAGCGGATTAAGCAGTAGATAATTTTATTAGCGATTCATCAGCAATTACGAGTTCATTTGAGCCCCGCTAGATATGCGGCAATAAAAGGTTGGATTTATAGTCACATGCTGTAAGGGGCGGACGCAATATTTATTGCTATATGGCGGTTGTCTGTTTGTTTATTTATATAAGTCCAGTAGCAGAGATAGATGTTTACGTATTTGGTAGTGGTAGCGATCCGGTAAGTAAGTAGAGTTGCCAGAGATGTATGGACGAAAATAGGAATTTGGTTGTAATTCACAATTTTTTTTATTATTTTGTCAAAATATGCTATTGATTTAATTTAATCACTTTTTACCAATTAACAAAAATATGAGAATGATTTAGACATGTCTTTAGGTAGTTTTTAAACTTCGAGCCAACAATAATCTGCAAATACATTGAATTGATAAGCAAATAATATAATAGACATATAATTCTGTCAATTCCAATAAATATTGCACAAAGCATTGTTTCGTTTTTATTAAACGGCGGATATCGTTGGCCTGTACTGTTGAAGCAAAAGAATTTAGGAAAAAAATGTTCTAAACCCCATTTCGCTCTCAATTAGAGGTGCGCTACGATTTTTTAAATTTATTTTCATCTATATTTTAATTTATGCTCAATTAGCCGTATAAAAATACAATCAGTACGGCGTTTATATTACGGTTCTAAGAAGGACATTCCACGTAAACTGCTAAACTTGGCGACAGTAGCCGTGAGCGGCGAAGTGACACGTCCCCGGTCGCATGTCTCGAGGGAATATATCAATCGGCGGCAGAGTAATGGTCGGCTCGGGCCCGCAAATGAGCCGCGGACTTGCTACCGATCTGCGAACTTTCAGCTTGAATGTTAAGTAGTTTTAATTATTTCGCATGCGCCCCCGGGTTTACGCCGCACCCGGCGCATTCATCAACCCGACCGTGTACACGCTTATTACTACACAGAAACACGATCGCGACGAATATTAAGATGTTTATTGCTTAATACGTAATTGAAATATTACTTGTAACTGTTAGTCGTATATTAATTTGTCAATAAGGATAAGATATTGACAGCGCTCGAGATTGCATATACATAATGCAGGGCAGCGATTGGTTTCGTGACTTTCTAATTGTGGTACCAATATAAATAAAGAGCTTTATTTCTCTTGGCGATCATAATCTAGTTTGAACTAAAACATAGAACCGTGTACACAGACCCCAATTTCAAAGTCCTCATCAAAAATCATTTCAAACGGTTTGTTAGATTGTTTTAGTATTTACTGATAAAAAAGTGAACTGTATTCAAGATATTGATTAACGTTAACACATCTTGACTCCGTAAAAGCCTTGCAAGATCTATTTATTGAAACTCAAAAGTATTTTACTTCGATGCTTGATTTGTCATAATTATATTCGTCATTTCCCTGTGATCATCTTTTGGCTCAAGTATGATTTTGGTGATTAAATATTTACTACCCGTAGTCATTACGTAATTTGTAGTAGGCACGCAACAATAAACTTTTTTTTCTGTCCAATTTGGTATTTTTTTGGAACCAATCTAAATGTGTTTTTACATAAGAATAGTTCTTACTTAGTTTACAGTTGATCTAAATAGTTGGCATGTTCAAGCTACTAAGTAATGGTTTTAGCTTGAGTTTAAACATGGTTCTCATTAATGCAAATTGTGTTAATAACTGCAATTTAAAAGGCATAAATATATCTACTTGCACCTTAGTTAGACTAATAATTTCAATTTGTTATATTTAATTGCACGACACTTCACTCCTTTAAGTATAATTACTGACATTCAGAGGTACGACCGACTAACACGTAAGCTCGCGTAACCAGAAACTGTGTAAAACGAATACAAGAAGCGATGTTGAAACCATTTGATACAATTTAGAATTGAAGTGATTCATTTAATTAAAATTCAATAGAAAAATTATTAAAACAGAAAAAAATAACAGTTTTAAAATAGGGCATCCTTAACCGATTTCAAAATAGAAGGAGATTTTATTTCTACGGTATGTAAATTGTTTTTATTCACATGACACGAAGTTTCAATTTCACAATTCAGCAATGTTTATGCATTACTTTAGGTGCTCTGACTGTTACATACCTACATTTAAACCAGTTCACCTAATCATCGATAAAAACTTAAGCATGTTGATATCAAAATATTTGCGGAGGATACAGTGCATGAGCTAAGCGTGGCTCTGAAAGCATTGTAAAGAAAACTAGAATCGCATTAAAGGACCGTACAACCAATGATGAAATTTAAACAAATACGGGCTGGTCACATGGCATTCCAGTCCAATTCGCTAGAACTAGCGATTAGTCGAGTGGCGGTATAAGATTTAGGGGAATTCATATCATTTTGGTAGATATTTAAATTTATATAATATTTAAAAATGTTTCACATTATATTAGATATACCTACCTACTTGGTGTTAGCGCATTATGTGAAATATGAACAATATCGGGCTAGTCTACACTAGACGCTCTTACTAGTATAAGCTTGACGAATGAGCACTATTGCGTATTCAATGCCTCGGGCCCTCATTCTCGTTCAGAGTTGTTATTAGGGCAACTGAAGACGAGCAACGACTGTGCGGAAAGAGCGAGATACATTTAAAAGTAATAAACGAGATTTTTACAATGATGGTTAATATCATAAGTTAGTACTTAGCGTCTCATTTCATAAGTTTGTACTTCCGATGTTGATCATCATTGTAAATATTGTATTACTTTTATAAAATCTATCGCGTAACGCAATTAAACCAACAAGTAAATTACATAATTTATCGCGAGATATTATAAACAAATATTTTTTTAAATATTAGTTTATAAAAAAAAAGTTTGGTGGTTAGTAATCAGTCCGCGTCTGAACTTTAAATTTGGAAGTGTAGTAAGTACTTATACTATACCTCAGTGAACGTCAAGAGCTCCGTACTGCCAATATTTATACAGTTCCTACAAGGTACCTGTTACGGATAGAAATGAAAAAAATATTTAATTTCAGCTAATTTTCACAAAATCACATATACATTTTATAAAAATAATAATAATAATAACACCTATGTACTCCGTTACTAGCGTTTATTTCGTTTTTGGGAGCAGGCCCCCAGTACCTACTCATGCAATGTAAAATATAAACTGAAAATATTTATTAACGGGTCTACGGAGACAAATATCTTGTAGTAAAAAGAAAATTACATACCGTCCGTTTGCAGCTTCCCTTTTGCTAACAAAATGCGGTGCGATAGCGTGAAAGCTCGCGATCGGCTCCGCTGAGCCTGAGCGGTCATTAGCGCGCACCCATCATCAATCGCTCGCCATAATTAAGACGCTGAAATGCGAAACAAGTTTAATCTTTCGACTTCACCGAGGTGTATTTGTACGCCTGATTTGAAATGCGCTCTTATAAAAGTAAAAAAGGTTAACGACGCACGTTCGAAAAGTAAACACATATTTTTCTAACAGAATACTGTTTGCAATGTGGCTAGGGGCGTATTCGATATAAGATACACCCAATTAAAGCAAATGATGACGTGTAATTGATCTCTTAGGTGGTTTTTCTGGTAACTTTCCATTGAGTCGGAATGAAAATATGAGAATTGTATCCAAGTCAATCTTTTTTATTAATAAAGATTACATTACTTATGAATAGTCTCTATATAAAGCAAATAAAGCTACCTCCGGTTCGGAACCTATGAGAAGATACCGCTAAGAAACAGAAGATACCGGTAAGAAACTCAGTAGTTTTTTACAAATGAAAAAAAAATTGACAACTTTATACGCACCGTGTCAAAAATATCATACTTACTTTAAAAAAAATCTAAGCCACTGTCTTCAATCGACCGCAATAATATTATTCAGTCACTAAATAAAAAATATTTGCTTTTTAGACGTGATTTTAGTAAGTAATAACATACTTATCTTTGTTGTAATATGACGCCATTATTTCAAAATACAGCTCAATTGAACTGCGATGCCAATGATTTTGATTTCCTCAAATACCGATAAACTTGTCAAAACACCGGTTCAAACGGCAACTAATCTATTCTAGCGAAATAAAGGCGAGGGTACAATAAACCAGACATATCTATTCCATTATTAGTACGGCCAACAATCAAAATGTAATTGCTAGTGATACTGAGTTATTGCTGCCTGGCCAGCATTTCTGTTGGTCGAGCCAGGCAAAAGTAGGCACCATGCTTCGCTGCGGGGCTTGTCTGCCTTGAAAAATTACTACTCTCGTAAATATTTCGTTGAAATGCAATTTAATTTAATAATACATACATATTTTGCGCGAGTACTTTGCACCGACCTTTTTAAGAGTAGATTGCCAGTTTTACAAGTAAAATATTCACTCAAGTCGCATCTGCAAACATGAAAAATGGCCTGTTAAAACAGATTGCTTTATGGAACTTTTCAATAATGTTGTAGAGAAAAATATTTGTGATAGTGCCGAGCGAGTGATTTTACAATATTAAAGTTTATTATGGGACTAAAGTCAACAAGATCAAAATATAACAATATACTATTTAAGAAAATCGACAAAAATATCAACTTCTAATGGATTTGAAAAGTCTACCGAACTCTGCATACAAATAGTAAATTTAAAAAATGAACAAGTCGCCTTTTTTAATATCGCTTTTATTACATCATGTTCTACAGAGAACTTAAGTAGTAGATATTCCGTGTAAACTTATTACCCATAAAAATTGTTACCCTTCTTAAGAAGTGCTACCTGAACGTTAATGTCACCTGTTATACGGCCCTTTTACTGTCGCCATAAGCTGTGTTTTTCAATCAAAACTTCGCCATATGGAATTGCATAACCGTGCAATCAATCCTTATATTCATCCCATCGCGATATCGAGTGAGAGCCTCGTAAAAATTGACATTGACACGAAGCCGTACTAGTCTTACCGTATAAGGCATTAATTTTACGACCTCTCAGGGTAATTTACTTTCTCAGAATGGTGCAAGAAGTATGAAGAGCAATAAAGTGTTAACGGTGTTTCGATACTAGATCATGACACTGCAATATCTATACAACCCATCGCATCTCTTTGAAGCTCTTGGTTGAACCTTAGATGGCTGCAGTAAAGGTGGAATTCGTAAGTGAAATTCATTTTAAGTGCATTAGTACCGTATCAGTGTTTGATTTACTTAACATTTTTATGCGTCCACTAATAAAGTTTACATGACCATCAATTTCAATTTTACTATACGCAGGGCCCGAGGCTGCCGTTCGGTGGACGTCTATAAATCAGTGTTGTTAGCTTTTCGTTTTAAAAGGACCTTTATCACAGCGTCTTCAGTTCTCTGTTCTAATTGCACAATTAAAATATTTGCTTGGTCTCAAATACCAATGACCAGCCGATCAATTCGTTTTTATGATCTATATATACACGTCATGTATTGTTTTGTGTAATGCAGTTCCATTTATCATCCAAGCTTAATTGAAAACAAGTACCCATATTAAAATATGAAAAAAACGTATGTTTGTTTTGTATCACAAAATTTACTACAGATGCACTTTTGAGATTCATTCAAGACTGTGATGATTAAAACTTAAAAGAAGGCGGTGACACTCAAAGGGGCAATAATGATTTAGTATTTATGAATTCGTAAAGATTTCACTCGACGGGCAATGGGTAGATAAAATCATAAATGAATGTTAATTTCAATATTTAAGTTTGGTACGATCGACAAATCATCCAGATGGTATCTCGTGCGATCCCAAAACCGGTCATTACGACCATTATGATATCTGGCGACCTCTAACACCGACTCCATATTTACCGGACGCATTGTTCATAGCATTCAACTACTAGGGTCATTCAGCCTTTGAATCAATGGAAAAATATCGACACATTGACACTGTTACCGATACTAAGACGGGCTATCGGATTCCATTATCTGTAAAAATATTTATGGTGCCTGTCAGCATACATTGTATTGTGTTTCGCTATGGTGAACTTCGAAAGGAGTGTGCTAAACTTGACGATATATGACTTGTACAACGAATACGTTATGTTACTACGCATGTAGAGAGGGACTGTATCATATTAGTCTGAATATTGTTTGGTTCAATAAAAATATTAGATCAGACACAAAAACAATATGTAACTAAATTCTTCACAGATACCAAGGTCTTCCTATTTGTTGGTTTGGCAATTATGGCATAGAAAATTAATCTATTTCAATAACTTTATGAACAAACGAGAAGTAATTTTATATTTTTTAGTTCTTCCTTTTAGTGCTTTATTTTATTTATGTTTACCTTTTGTACTTTCTTGATATTATCGCGATCAATATAGGTTTACTTACTTGAGCAAGAGACCAGTCGATCCGATCATAACTGTAGGTGGTGGTTGGAGTTTGTTTAAAATTGTTTTCGGACGTGATGGCCAGACAGATAGCGTCACCGAGTCTATTATTAATATTGAAGGCGGCGATCAACCTGCAGGCGAATTAAGGCTTCATATCGAACATTCATGAGGTTTACGGTTATTGTATATTTTCTACTGTAACGAGGTAGATTAAATTTTATAGAATTAGGCAAAAAAACCTGTAGGTAGTCAAATAAAAATGGAACGAACGAACTTTGGGCTTGAGAATTGAAACGTAGTTTTTGATTTCATATAATAAAACGATTTCAAAAATTAAAACGTTTTGATTTTTCGTCATCGGTTACGACATTTTACGTTTTTGTAGTAGGTCGGCCTGTCACTAGAAGAAAGAGAAGTAGAGTCTAAGTAGGACTTGCACCAATTCAATGGTATGTAAATGCAATTAGACATATTTAATTAGTGTTATTGGTATAATGGACATCCTATGGACGAACGTTAAAGAGTATTCTATTCTATTTTTCAAAATTTTGCAGATAAACTGTACATGATGCTAAATAAAAAATGCATTTTAAATAATACAGGAAAGTGTAATGGCTTCTCAGCTCAGCCGATTTATGCCGAGGTGTGGCGCAGTGGCGGCCGCGGCGGTGTCGATGGTATCAGTCGCCGTTATTTGTACATCATTACTCCGGCATACACTTATGCATATGCAACCGTATCGGTATATGCTTCTTTTTTTTAGGAAACTTCTGCAAAGATATCTTAGGTTTCATAAAAGTGTATTCCCCTTGCTCTTAATTTTCAAAAGACATTCAAATTGATCAATGCCCTGATCTTGAATGAACAAAATCGCCAATTGATCCGTGGCATCTAAAGATAGTAGCAGCTGCCGGCTGGTTTAAAAAGAATAAAAATGAACGAACGTATCATTAGTACTTTATTAAATGCATTTTTGCTTGTGTGAGTGTAACTAAACTGTCTTTACCATCCATACTCATCACATGGAATGATACTTGTTCTTCCTGTAGTAAACCAAATTATTGATTTTGCCAAAGGGAAGTTCTTGAAGAACAAACTACCTGTTTCTATTGCTCCGATCCCAAGTTTAATATACGATTTCATTAATGAGCCCTGAAAAAAGAACAAATAAACTCCAGAGTTACAGCGAATGTAGAAATGTTTGTTCTCAAAATTGCTTTAAAACTCTGCATTGAAAACGGTAAGTTAAAGATAAACAGTAAATATTAAACGGTTTTATTCAAGAAGCGTTTTCGCAAATAAAATATTTGCAAAAGATAGTATATTAGCAGGCGATGGTAAAGCACCTGTCTGCGGTCCATTCAAATTGTACAAGCAGCGTTTAAGCGTACTGGTATTATGATAATAAACTTTAAAAGCTCATTGTTCCTGTGACAAATACTGTCAGTAAGTACGGGCCGGTGGAGGGATGTCGCGAGGCGCGGAGTGGCTCCCGCGATGGCGGATAAGCGTAACCCCACACTAGCGTTCTTTGAGCGTCGACGCCCACGCAACGCAGACGCGACGTCGACGCAACGCCGACGCGACGTCGACGCAACGTCGACGCGGCGCCGACGCAACGTTTGCGCAGCGGCGCGGTCGAAATGACGAACGCCAGGACTGCGCTCCACAGGCGCCGCGCCGGCCCGACGCCTGCGCAGCGTTTATTTTGACAACAGTACAATGATCAACTCAATTGTTTCGGCCCGCCCGTGTTTTGTAATGTGGCATGCAATAAATGATTGAATTGAATTGAAGTTTTAGAATCAGTAGGTAGAAGACTTTTTAGCTGATAGCAAATATGGATGTAGCTTAAAATACTAGCTCATATTGCCGAAGAAACCCATTTTCAATTAAGTACTTTTAGTTTTCGAGAAAATAAATGCTAAAGTTGCCTTTTCGTGCCATGTGTCAAATAGGTAAAATATATTTTTTCCTTTACAAGTTGAAAGCATTAATTTATCACTGCAATATAAAACATTATATTGTGCGTTATTCAAATCTTACATTTCCATTTTCGAAATAACTGTACATGACGTCAGCGCGGCGCGACGCTCGAACGCGATGTGCAGAGGACGCCCAGCGCAAGCGCCGCTCAAACGCCGCGCCGACGCTGGGCGGGCGCCGCGCCGACGCTGAGCGGGCGCCGCGTCGACGCTGAGCGGGCGCCGCGTCGACGCAACGCCCAAACAACGTCGGCGCGGCAAGACGCTGACGCTCGAAAGACGCTAGTGTGGGGTCCCTCTAACGCCGTCATAAGTCCGCCGCGTGCGCAAATAACGACAAATCGTGGCTCGATCACCGCACGCCGCGCGCACTCACTGGATGCATTCACACAGATATGTAATCCGGACGTGCACTAGCATGCTATGTGAAGACAAGCAGACTGCATGCTGCAATGCTGCAAATGTAGTAAAATCAAACTGAAATGAACTACTGGCTTTCATCGTTTGATCTGGCTATTTACATAGAGGAATCACAAACGGTTCTGGGATGAATTCATGATTGAATGGAATCGGTAGATATAGGTTCCGAACCGGAAGTAGAATCACTTTGCATTGTATTCAATGACGATTCAAAAGTGTTACATGTAACCTACTTGAATAAAGAAATATTTGAGTTTGAGTTTGAGAATTATAATAAAAAATATTAACAGATGATTAAGTCTTCCTTCTGATTGAATTTATTTTCCATAGTCAAGTTTCTTTAGTAACTTTCAATTCCTACTCTACGGTAGTGGTTTCATAAGAAAATTTTCACTTTGCAATGCAGTATGTGACATGAATTGTAGGAAAATAAATGTATAATAATGTTTTAAGTCAAAGTCAAAGTCAATATTTTTTTATTCCTATACATTGCATTAGTAATACTTATGAATAGTTAGTTTCTATATTAAAGTTACAATTTTAAAAGTATATAAAATAAATAAACTTGCCTCGGGTGACGGTACAATACGTCACGCAAGTTTATTGTTTTATTGTTTCTTCGTGTTGGTTCGTTTTGGTGTGAGCGCGGCAGCTCAAACATCCTGATCGCCACTACCCGATGCGCGTGCGCGCTGTTTTATGCTCACTTTTCTACAATCCTTTACCGCATTGTCCGTCGGACACTGACAGCCACAATATATGGGGAGTCGATGCGATTTTTGTCTAGTGGCGCTGCGTGGGGTACCACTTCAATAAAATATTGTACAGTGCACCTTTGACCGCGCGGATCGATAGGGTATTTAAAATGCTTTACACTTTTTGTTATCGATCGGTGAAGTGCATATTTATTAGGTACTGGTGCAAGCATATTAGTATTGAAATCATCGATCAGATAAAGTTGTTCATGTAGTTTTGTTGGTTATTACAATTATTGACACTGCTATAAGCAAATTCTGAAAAAACTACTCTCAATCCCTAACTGCTAGTTTACCCCAACAATTTTTTATATTTTTTAATTGGATATTATAATGCTATCTCTTAATTTTAACAAAGCACTTGTATAATCTGATGATATGACTTTTTATGGCCACTGCGACCATTGTAAACTTTATATTCGTTTTACATTTTTTAAATTATAACTATTACATGTGTGTAGATAGGTACATGCATTTAACTTATTTTAGGTAAAAATATTCATTTTGAAATAGGTGATAGGTATTTTATTATTATTTATTCAACCGAAACTATTCTAGTTTATTACACGTTACAAGCAAAAACTATGAATCATTTGGCAGATTTATGTCTAATTAAAAATACCAATATATTATAATTAATAAAAAAAAATTTTTACAAACTAAAATGTGAATTTGAATGAAATAGTGTTTTAATATTTTGTTATTTCTAGTTTCTCCAACCTCAAAGCCTCAATTCCTTGGCAATTTAAATTGTACGTGGGTGTGGACGCTAAGCGGAAGAGACCATATTCGCACATTGGGTCCATAATTCAAGGTAACAATATAGCTTACAATTACAAGTCACCGGCGCAAGGTGACGATGATAAATAGATTTCCTTGGGCGAGCGACACGCGCCGCGAGTTGCGCGCATTTCCGCGCATCTTCTGTGCAAACATAAAAAGACCTACCTTACTTTGTATTAACTTAACGATTACCCATCCTCTGGAAGTATGAATAGAGACCAACTTACAATGGCCGCTAACTTGCAATTGTTTCAACTTTATCATCGGCAATTATCTCCCAAAGCGATTCTATGACAAATGATTCCTAATTGTTACTATATAGGTATGGGCGTACACAAAACTCGAGAGCCTTATGTAAATCACTTCAGCGGCTGTCCACTAAGTCATGGGGGCGATTCCATACGACGCATGGTAAATGAGTAAATGTTTGGGCACATTGTTCTAGGACCGGTTGAGGCGGAAACGCCGCGGTGGGTTGCAGCATTACTTATACATGCGTCGACGCACTTTGGCAATCAGCATTAATCAACCCGATATGCCCTCATGTCTCCCTTGTCCAACGCGCATTGATTTGTTTATTTTCTCACTGAAAATACGATTTGACATCCAGTTCCTAGCTTGGGGCTGGCCGTGAATCAGAGATGAGTAGACAGGCTAATATGGATTCCTTAAGCTAATGGCAACACTAATCGTTACGTAAATAACCACACAATAGGAAGTTCCAGTAAGAAACCCACTAACAGTAACTTTCCATGTAACTAGTTAAGTATTAAAAGAAATTACGATGAAACGGATATCAATATTATGAACGACGCTGAATTTGAAACCGTAGGAATTATCTTTCATCTCAAATGTTTAGACACATTTTAACGGTTCATTATAATAAAGATAAATGAAATGAGATTTCCGAGTGTATAAGCCGAACCGTTTATTTATACTTAATGGTAGTCGTAAACACAAGAATTAAAATGCTAGTGTCTGACATAAAAAATGCACAGTTTCGTAGTTAGTGGTGAGGAGAAACAGCTAGGGAGAATGTGTCGTTGGCTTATTGTTCACATGTCGACATGAACACGGCATGATGTCTTATCTCCAAAACCCAAGGGCCATGTACAGCACTCCGTTTATCTGAGTACTCCACGAGTCGCTCGGAAACATCGTGTCCGTCGCGTAAACCCACCATGTTTTATTCTCTCGCATTCAGCGCCGATACCTTAATAAAACCCAACAAGATTGAGCAATAAAAAGTAATTTATTTGATTGTAATTTCAAAACACAAAGTGGGTCTCATTTTGTAATATATTTTTATCTTCGTGGTTTTGTGTTTCTCGCCCATGGCACGTCCTGGCGGATGATTCGTTGCGCGCATCCAATAAATTCCTCGGTATCTCCGATTCAATTTCGGCTCTGGGTCTAACTGTTGCGAGGGAAATAAGACATTAAGCGTTACCGCAACACAAAATAATCGCCACGAAATAAACTCTCAATCAGAGATCGACAGTGGTACCTGTTTCAATCTTAACTGTAGCGGTAGCATTTGTGAAATAACTGTTAGTTACAAGTAACTTACTTGAGAACTTTGAGTGGGATTTTCAATGTTTGTATTCACTATATTTAAATCAGAAAACATCACAACCCAAAGCAGATAGTTAAAACACTTGTATTGTAGTAAACAGAATAAACAGTGGTACTACAGTATGAGTTTAAATACATTTATGTACATAAACACCTAGGCACAGAACAAACATTGATGACATTTGTCATCACATCAACTTGGTCCTGGGCAACAAACGCACAACTCCTGACGTAAAAGGCAACGCCAGTCTGAATTTTCCCAGATTCTGAGAAGTGCTTAACATATGCTTTAAATGCATCACCAAGGGAGTCCCTAGATAATCGTTAAAGCTTTCTCCGCCGCATTAAAATGTGCATATCTATTACTCACCAGTATCTCCGAAATCTTTAAATTACATCTCTTAAAAGGTGTGAGAAGTATGGCTGCGTAATCGATGGCGGACGCGGTTCGGCTCCCGGTCTACCGCACCGGCGAGTACAATACGCGCAACTCCGATATTATCACTAAACCAATCAATTTGATCCCTCATAAAAAGTTCTCGGTAGGTAGCTAGCATAATGCAGCCGCTGTATCGGGCCTTCGATCCGTGCCTGTTTGGTAGCTGGACTTTTCATATATTTTATGTGAAAAGGATATGGGCATTGTTGTTGGACGCCCCGCTGCGCGCACGCCGGGTAAACACTTGAAATTACAAGTCAGCTTGGACAGTCCCCCCCGCGACCCGTTCGGAAAAATGCGCTTCCAATGTTACGCTGGACATAAATAAAAATATTGTCCGATGTCAACTGGCGGAGCGGCCGGGCTGGTCAAACGTGTTCGTTAGTTGATATCATTGAATAGAATAACATAAACAGATTTATAGATTACACGGCGCACTCACGCGGCGAATTAAATCAGTTGAAATAACTTTCGGGAAGCGCACTAAAATGTGAGAGAGTTAACTAGAATGCCTGTGTGGAGTGGAATGTTTGGTGACACGCCGAAGTGGCTGGGCATTCCTTCGCACCGTGCCGTTATTGTAGATAGTAGCATCTATAAATAAATACTTCACACGATAAGTTTATAAGGCAACCTTACTGAAATTCCGGACTCTGATGTTAATTAATTTAACCTCATAAAGTTAAGTTTAGGTTGAATTACGAGTAAATTCCCAATTGTAATTATGTAAGAATGAAACTTTGTTCAATTTGATTTATTTTAAAGAAATTTATAATTTTTAAATTAAGCTGTGTTTGCTTTTGCATATGTATAAGGCAGAAATAATTTCGTAAACAAACATCATTTCACAGAAACACAATGCTGAATAAAGGCGTAAATATTTTACGACGCATTTTATACGTTTTATGATCATTCGCAAAATATTAAACAGAGTGGCTCCACAAATCTTTGTGTACTTACGGGAACAAACGATTCCCAGTATTTGAAGTTTAATTCGTTGTTGTAATTTTGTTTATAATTTAGCATCACGACAAATATAATGTGTGATACTAATAACAATATCATACGTGAATGTGGTTTATTCGGTTAAGTATTATACCAGAAGGTATGTGGAAATGCGTACACGTGAATTAATTTTGCACGATATGGGAATTACAGAGTCAACATATTGTTCCTTCATTAAACCTTTGGGGTAATCAACATGAATTAATCAAATCAAGTTATGGGCCTCTATCATGGTCCAAAAACTTGTCTGATTCTGTACACATTGAGGGAATACTCATTAATTATGCACAGTTCAAAAATGAACTTTTCAAAACCTAATAAACCCACATATGTTCGTTCTACACATGTGGTGCGTGGCCAAACTGCATGCAGCAAACATATAACAGTTCGCGACGAGTATGTTAAAAGCTCAGAATCCTTGCAACTATATTATTTTGGTGCTGCTATGTGCATCAAGGATACTCACATTCGAGGCTCAAGTATATAACAATTACATACTAAATATTATTTGTGCAGCAGCTAGTTACTATAAAAATACGATACACAAGAATACTTCCCCTCCCTGCACCAGATCCAGTTCCTTGCCCTGCGCCAACACTTCTATAATGTAAAAGGATAATAGGTAACTAAACTTATAGCATTCATATAAATCTTATGTACGGTGCAACACTCGTACATTTTTTCCATTCAATATTTCCTGCCAATTTCGTATATCGTTCTATCAATCGTTAACCTTTATCAGCTATTTACTTTAGTCCGCAATTAGCAAGCATCGCGTGTACTCACTATCATAATATTAGTAGGTATCAATAAAGTACCTAAATCACCTCTAACATATCTCTTATCATTTAAAGTTGTATTGAAGCACTGTACAACTATATACACCTTACATATCTGCATACAAATTTTCATACCCAATTTTTTATCCCCAGTATGTTAACAAAACTTGAGTTTCATATTTCTTTTTATCTTATTAACAACACAAATTAATTTTCAACTTTTAAAATGACAGTACTAACTTGTCTTCTTTTTTGAAAAATGTATTGCATAGTTTTCAACCCCAATACCGACAGACAAACTCAATTCCCTAGTAACACTTTGTGACTACAGAAGATTGTTAGTGTTATGCATTTTTAACTATTTTTAGTTTAATTTCTTTTTTTTTGTTGTTTCATCTTTGATCATCATTATATTGATAAATTATTTTAATTTTTAATTTTTTAGGCATATAGCAAAAAAATTGTAAGTAGGATGTGTGAATACTTTAATAAAGTTCACAAATTGGTACATCTAAGTACGGATTCATAATTACCAACGCGTAAATTATTTAGCACATGAATTGTATCTCATGTTAGCCGCATCACTTATGGTAAGATAATATGTACCCAGTAATTCTCTTCATCTTAATAGTGTTTTTTAATATTTAGTTTGGTATTATGTTGCCCTTAGTCATGATAATGATCACTTGATATAATATAGTCCATAGTTATAAGAAGTGGCTGAAATGCGGGAATTGAAATCTTGGCATGGCTGATGTACCGACTGCCGCAGTACGTAAAGATGACGGTTTGTATACATACAAACGTCAGCATACGTGCTGAGGTATGCCAAGATTTCGTTGGTCTGATACACTGTTGGTGGTTATTATCGCCGTGCCTAAAGGTAAAAGTCCAAGGCGCGAGATGTCACTCGCCGGTGTAAATAAAAGAATATTGTCCCCGAGACTGCGCCCATAACGCACACTTTGTTCCTCTTGGAGCCGAGAGTAGATCCTTGCTTCGAAAAGAGTAATTTGTAGATATATATAATTCATTGTAAAAATATTTACAGAAACTGGTGTTACAGACATGTTTTAGTACAATATAAGTGGTATTGTCGCTAGAAACCGATCTCTTCTAAACAAGCTTTAGGTAGAGGAATTATAGATATCGACAAATAAGTACGGCCGCGGTCGTGTAAACACATGAAGTAAGATTTTTACTAAAAACTATTTGAGAAATGTAATACTACTTACCAATAAACAAGAAACATAATTCATTAAGAATCCAATTTAACAATTAGAACAGTTCATATTCTTATTCTCAGATCAAGATGATGATGCTGAAGTTATAGATTGACGACCTGATTTTTTTCCGTCGATTGGCTTTCTTTTGAAATCTTGTCCTGACAGTCTATTTGTATTTGTGAAAAAATTCCTACGTGCACCAATTTTAACGTGATGCGTGAATATACACTTCTTTAATTCATTTTATTATAGTAGTTAAAGATATTGTAGCATACAAGGTTACTCGAATCAACTCAAGTGAACCGCAGAATAAAAATAAAAGGTTTCAAGTGTGGTTCTAAAAGGAGTACAATAAAGCTCGCACGATTAGGTCCTCCCCTCCTCCCGAGCCTCCTCGGCCTGGCCGCACACGCGCGCCCTCCAAATAAAAGTGCTGTGTTGTCGCGCGCCAGAATTACGACGCGATCCTCTTTTATTATCTCTATTTTTTAATTCAATTTTACGATAAGGTCGCACGTATGGTGCCTAAGCTGCTTTGATCGTTTTGAAAGAGCGTACATTTTTTGGTCATTATAATATGACACTTTTTAATTTTCCGCTTAAGTTGAAATAGGCAAATCGTGCCTCCAGACAATAAGTACCTACTTGGAACGTAAGATGCCAACTATCTTAAACATGTATGACTGTGCCACTTGCACAACAGTGGGACACAGAAACACGATGATTTCGCTATGGTGACAGTTTTTTTTCCAAAAAAGAAAATGTTTTATAAATATAAAGAGGTAAGTTTTGATTCTTAGTTTGCAATTAATAGGCTCTGAAACTACTGAACTAATGAGAAAATGGATTTCGGTGTTGGGAAGAAATGTCATCACTCATGCCTGGGTGATATAGGCTGTATTCTATTTTTTTTTAATCTTGGATACGTACGAAAACTCATATACTAGTAATGTTACCAAGGTGTAAAAACTATCCACCCATGCAGGGGCGGATCACTAGTGAATAAATATGTTAATAATACTAGATTAAAATATCACACTAAATCCGGATAAAAAGACAAAAATAGTCTATCCATTTATTAGATAAGATATAAAATACGTGGAAATATAGAAAAAGCATTATGAGTCGCGATGGTCCTTATTTGCAAATTGTCATGGGCACTAATAAATATAAAGCTTTATTCTAAAGTGAACTTTAAAGTATCTCATGAGAGCTCTAATATTGATATTTAATTGCTCGTGACGGCGGAAGCTAAGATTTGTATGAACATTTAATAAGATCAAGATTACAGACAGCCAGAATATGGCTTAATTGTTAGAAGTATCAAGACTAGTCAGACTTAGAACGTGCTCAGGGCATATGACTGTTGAGATTGACCTCTCTCAATACAATCGCCTTTCGTCCGTGCGAGTGTGCGTGGTGCCACATGGCGTTGCCTCTTATTTGCATTTAACCTAAGATTTGTGTATTGTTCATTAAGTAAACATTCTTTACAATAAAAGCTGCTTGCTCAGTGCAACTGTTGAACACAAAAAGTATACACCCTGACACTTGAAATTATAAATTTCGTTAGATAGCGCCTAAGTGTGCAATGCGGTGTCTTTTTATTTGCGTACTAGCTACGAGTTGTATCTTTATCTTGTTGTTTTATCAATTAACCAGCTTCAAACCTCGTTTTAATCACTAGGGGATGATTTGTGAAGAAATATTTTACTTGTGTTTCAAACCGTTGATAAAGAACTTTCAGATTTAATTTCAATTGAATAACTTTAATAGCGGCAAACTTTCAGACTAATCATAGATCAGTCAGTTATTCAATGAGTCAGCTTTCGTTAATATAGATTCAGATTTAATGTTTCGTTTAAAAAACTGTTTCCTTACTAGTTGAAAATATAAAATCATCTATGTTTATCGCGCAATAGGCGTATTCGATAGTTTACAAGCTGCGATTTGTGTAATTTACCCACATGATGCCCACGGCCACTTTCTACCATCGCACCGCTCGCCATTGACAGGCAATTCATCCACATATATAAGAACCAAAATGGTTGCGCACTCTTCTTTTCAAAGGAAACTTTATACCACGTACACTTTGTCTGTAGTATGAGTTCTTAACTGAGGCTCCCCCGAGACTACGAGGTATGAACGGTACACTCCGTACGCGCCGTACCGTTCATACCGTAAAAAATCCTTAAAAATCCGTAAAAAACCTAAAAATAACCGTAAAAACTTTTTAGTGTGTAACAGTAATGTGAAAAAGTTTGCCCCTTGCAAAAGTTCATAGGCGGTAATCGCTTATCATTAAGCTCATCATTAAGTGGTATAAAAATCTCTAAGCGTTTCTCGAATTTTTTAATTGGTCGTAAGAATCAAAAGGCAATGAGTCGTAGAAAATTAAAGACGGTTGATCTAAATGACTGCTAAGGACTGAACTGTATCTGCTAAATAGTGGATCGTTTATAGTATCGACTCGATGTGCATTACAGCGTAGCCTTATTTGTTACAAGCTACAGTTTGTGCACATGTTAATAAAAGGAAAAATAAAACTAAAATACTGGTTAGCTTTAAATAAAAAGTATCAAGATGCGTTAAGGACAGAACATAAAAAATCTAGATCCAAATGTCACATGATATTGACCCTTCTCAAGAAAATAGTTCAATATCTGGTATCGCTACATTTGATACGTCTATTGGTGTGCGTCGCGGCGTCTCCATATTTGCATACAGGTTAAGATTTTAGTATTATTGTTAATAAGGGACTTAGATCTTTCAAACCCATCTTAATCTTCAAAATACTATCTTAATTTAAGGTTTTGTAAAAATAAATCCTTGTTAAAAAAATCCAGTTGCTTATTGGCCTAGGCTATGCGTAGATAAATCAGTTAGGCTAGCTTAGTTTAATCTAGATATATATAATAATATATAGTAGAGATATCTTGTTAGTTGCATACATTATTTATTATTCACGACTAGTGGCGATGCCACCATTTTACTAAACATTTGTTAGTGGGTCGCTTGAATGGGATTATAGAAAACATTTTATTCCGCCAGGCCGCAATCCACACTCTGCTTATTTATTGCCCCTAAGGCGGAATTATATTGCTCCCGTGCGAAGCTAGGGCAAGTCGCTATTGTTTTATATTTAAAGACATAGTTTTGTACCAAAAATACTTTTTGAATATGTAATAGTTCAGGCCTTGTCAAGCACAAAAATATGTGACAGTCAAGACATTGACCTCTCCCAATAAAATAGTTATTCGTTGAATGTCGCCTGAGTATGCGTTGCGGCGTCTCCTTATTTGCATACAAGCTACGATTTGTGTATTGTTAATTAGAGCAGCGGAAACAGGTTCCCAATAATGCGTGGCGGCCGCGTTAGCATTCTGTCTCACTAGGAAGATTTAAATGGATAACTAGCATTAAGTGATTTTGAAATATTAAGGGGTATCATAAAATTTTGATTATTCATACCTAGACCGTCAAATTGTCGAATTGAGAATGTTATTGATTTTGTTTTTGTAAAATGAGAATAAAGTTTATGACATTTTTGCCTTAAACTTAAAAATACATTTGAACACGATTTTTTTGCATGATTTTGAAATTTATTTTACATTATTTCGAGATAAAAAGTATCAAGCATATTTGAATACAGTATTTTATTCACCTTGTTACTAAATTTCATTTAATTTCATCCAGTAGTTTATGCGTGATAGAGTAAAAAATATCCATCCAAACAAATTTAATCCATCATCTTTTGCGTTTGTAATAAGTCTCAAACTAAGAAGAGATTGTATCGTGCAGTTGTCACGAATAAAATATCCTTCATAACGTAAACATCTTTTTCATTTATATAAAAATGAAACATTATGTACACAAATGTTTATATTTATTGAGTGGGGATTGTAACCGTGATATTTGAATCGGAATGCCCTGTGTATCGTCTTTATCAAAAAGTGTTTAAAAATAGGTCACCAAATACTTACAAAAAAATATAATAAAACTGCTTTTAACTACCGGATTGTAATGCTATTGAGATTGAGTAGCTTATATATATATTGTCACTGGAATAATAGCTTCCCAGTGAGACATTGACCAGCCTCTCTCCGCTCCATTATTGTTCCATCTGTTATTTAAATAGCAATAGATTACCCTTTGCACAATCGAACATAATTAACACTGTATGTTAATTCCGCCTATATTGGTTCAAGCACAAGTTTTAATTCAATGGATGCATTTTGCTGTCTCGCGACTGCAAGGAAAAGACTTCAACGAGTCAATACTCGTCTACAATAGTGAATTGAGTTGAGGAGTTGTTTTTGAAACTCTGTTTACTAATCGTGTGCTCTTTAGGATATAATTATAAATCCATTTGTGATTTACCAGGACAAAAGGTTTGCGATGCGAAATTTTGACAATCTTATGATCTGATTAATTATTTCTGTCATTAAAAAAAAACAAATATTAAAAATCTATTTACTGTATTTACATTAATCATGTGGAAACTGATTGGACACTGTGAGGGGGAAAATTATTCCTCTCTTATAATTTTATAAAGAAAAATATTATTACATTTGGATATAATAAATAAACTCACTGCGTGGGGATCTTAAGTTGAAACCAGGGGTTGTTTAACCTTTTTGGATTAATGTGCGTGTAAAAAATTGACTTTGTTGAAGTACCATTTACTTCAGAAAAAAGTTAGCATAGTTCGTGATAAGTGAATAACATGACCACAGTTTATATGAGGTGGCCTGAATTCTTGTTCAAGCTCCTATGGTATACCATTCCTGGTATAGACGACAACATTTCACTCGATTCGCATCATTAATGTAAAATAAAAATTCAACAGCACTTCTCGTTGTATCCCTGTGAGTGCCATCAAGTCCGAGCACAAGCACTTTTACCTTATAAATATTTCATTCGCTAAATAAGATAGTTAGCACGACTTAGCGACAATCAGTTTCGAATGAAATAAATTGCAGGTTCAGAGTGGTAGAGCTGAGTTATGCGCCAGAGTCTATTGGCGTCAACGATAGCCCTTACTTGATATCGTGACACAATGGAGAGATGCCTCGTAAATTGGACCCGGATAGGCATGGGGCAAGTACGATTGAATGTTTCGATATTTTCAAGTTAGTTCCGACTGGTGAAATACCTTACAGAAGACCGCAGCCAAATAACAATCACTTCGGTGTTGTTGTGTTCATGCGTGTGAGTAAGGTTTCCAAAACTCCTGGGGGTGTTACATTTGTAGCAGGGGTCAAGCCTTCAAGGTAGGGGCGACAAGACCAGTAACGGATTTATTATGCTGTACTTGTCGCCCTTAAGCTAGGGCCTCATTACCACTTAACATCAAGTGGGATGAGGTCAATCTTGAAGTGTAAAATATACCTCTAAAATAAGTTCAGTTGGCGACACATCGATATGCCCTTTTTTTCACTACAACTGTTACCAATTTCAATCGAATTTAGTCACATAGAGTTCAGTACCTATTGAAAGATTTAGGTCTGTCAATGTGATAGTTCAACTTAGTTTGAAAAATTAATATTAAGTACTGTGATTTCGTGGAGGACAGTAACGAAAAAAAGTGGTCTTTCCTTTTTACCTGTTGGGCTTAAATTATCATTTCGTGTAAATTTATAGTGTTGAATTATGTACATGCAAGTTATTTGTCCAAGTACCTATATAATCAATTTATTTTTATTTGCAAGTACGGTCGATACCACGTTAAGTTTGCAGTTCGATATTAGTTGTTATGCCAACGACACAGGAGCAGTGCAAAGACTAAAGTGTTAAAATATTATGTGTAATAGTCTGACGTGTTTTTGATCGTACCTTGAAGCGAGTTTCGCGGAATCTCTAAAACTATAAAGCTCCGAACACGTGCCCGTCTATCAATGTTCATTTTCACTCAACATTAGCAGAAATATACATAGCTAAATAAGTGTTCTTGCTTTAAAAAAATTGGTTGTAGGTATATTGATTGAGGATAATAATAGCCCACATTGGCAGAGTTTTCAAAATAGTGATTTATAGTTGCTCTGTACAACAACGGTAACTAGTCATACCACTGCTTGTTTTGTTAGTATGAGGTTATATACATTTTGAAGCCCACATATATAATTTCTTTTATGTATTTTCTTCATTAAATTGTTTAGCTAGTTAAGGAAAAATGCGTCATTCCCATCACTATGCATGTCTCTGCGGCGGGTCGCGCACTCGACGCTTTTATTGACAAAACCCAAAGACACTCCCTCTGATAACTTTATTGTTATTTACATCACCGAATTATCATTTCGATAGCACTTGTCGTACATTCTGTAACGCCGTGTCCGAACCGGACCTGGTATCTAAATTGCTTAATTGGAAAGCCCCGAGAGGGCGCTCGGATAGCCGATATGAATGTGTGGTGACCTTTCAATTGAGCCAACCCAAGTTATGGCCCTTGGCCGCCATTACACGATTTTATCTGTAATGTTGAAAAGCCGAATAAACTAACGCTGTTTATGCGTTCCGCTTTACATTGCGAAGCGATTCGACCTGTTGTAATTGATACGTCCCGATGTAAAAGCTCATCCAATTTTAGGCTAATGTCTTCGTGTTGACAAGAAAAACGTCTCTGTCGTTACAATAAAGAGGTATTTTAACGCTTTCAAGATACATAGGAGGAACGGGATATTTTAAATGTAAAACAGGCAGGAAAAATAAAGTTATAAAATTAGGACTCGTCCATGTCTTAGTATTTACCTAAGTCAAGTAAAGTTAAGAACAGTTTATGAAGTTTTGTTATTTAAGTTCATGTAAAAGTAAGTAACTCTTAACAACGAATATCAATACAGAAAACATCCCGAACTACATTTTTGTAATTTTACTATTCCTTCAACGTAGCAAATTTAATCTATAATGACAATGTCTGGTTTATAATCTCGAGTAACATAATAGTAGAGAAATTTGTTACAAGCCGTGCAAAAATGGGGTTTGTGACCTATGCGCATTTGGTGGTGATAAAAGCAGTAAGTACATGGATATCGTATCAATGCATTGATTTAAATGACCACAAAGGCCTTCATCTTTGTGGGACGTTTGTTTGTTGATGCTGTAGATTAACCGTGAAAGAAGGGCATAATAAGTACTTACATTCCGCATTAAAAATATTAATATGGAGCTGACGATGGCGTAGGTGTTTTCAGTAGTGTGATTAAATAAAATAACCATAACATATTACACGTGGTCCTGTGCGACTCGCGATACTCGATATATCGTCGCTATCAAAAAGTAATAAAGGATAAATCGATTACCTGGTGCAGGCACCGTCTGCGACGGTGGGCGACCTAACCAGGCGAATCCTCAATACCACACTTTATGCAACAATGATCGGATTCTGTCGTCTCAGAAGATATGTCGCCCCGTATTTACTTTTCACAGGCATCCCCATTTACGTCTCATTTCCGAGCCGGAGACGACAGTAATTTTATCATTTTAAAACTTCCAATACCGATTGAGTGGGCCAGAGTCCGCTGAATAAGACTTTACGAATTTTTAAACGCGAATAAAGTCTTAATAAACACTCTTTATGGTAGCCTTGTAATTTTATTTGCATGCAAAATAGGGCTCGTGGCGCGTGTTAGGCTAATAAGGAACGGATGGCCAGCCTTAACGAGCCTATAGCGATAACGTTGCAGCGTCGTACTTAAATGAAACCACGTTTTATTGAATTTCATATGTTCTTACCAAAAACGTCACGCGGTGAGTGTGGTTATTGGTTGCCCACCTCACGCAATACCTACCTCGCAGGAAGAATGAACGAACAAAAAGAGCATTTGGATTTTTATTCTCATCTCTGGGCGAATCGCTCTGTGGCTTATTGATTTGATTTTTAAATAAAAAAATACCTTTTGTTTTTATATTAATTTAAATCTTTTTATTTGTCCACTAATTTTAAAAACTTTAAATATGTTGTTGCGTATATTACAATAGGATTCAAGATTGCTTTAGTAGATTGAACACGGCATAGCTTTTGTAAGCACATTTTATAAGAATAACTAGAAAAAACTTTCAAAGGGTTTAAGAGGTAGGTACTTATTAGAAAGTTGAATTTGAAAAAGTTACTTTTGTTATTTTAAACTTCAATAACTTGAACAATCAATTTCAAATAAGTAACGTTTGACTTTCAAGTTTTTTTTAACCTATCGGCTTTTCAAGCCAAATTTTGAAGCTGTTGGTGTTAGCAAACAAAAAGTAAAGTGTCCACCTGCTCCTGACCCCAGTATAGGGCTATCATTGAAATCGTTACTACATTGGGTACAACTGGCTTAATGTTAGCCTAATGCAAGTTGGTGATTATAAACCCAAGCTTTGATTGGAAAATCCGAAACAACTTTTCTCGACATCGGCATCGAATCCAGGACACTAAAAGAGCTGTGCTCCGGTACTTTAAGTTTAACAAAGCGTCCTGACAGTAGTAAGTAGGTAAGAAATAACCTCTGTATTCATATGACATGCTTGGTCGAACATTAAATTGACGTGTCTCTGTGTTACGATCAAAACAACTTTAGCAGCTTTGCAAATGCGTTCTGTTTAGACTTGGATAGAGAATAATGTTATCCCGGCGCACCTCACAGTCACTGAGGGCGTGTCAGGTAAGTTTACATATTCCGTATGCATTATGCAAATCGAAGTTTTATGTTAAGCCGGCCAGGGTGCGCAGCGAAGCCACTGACGCGTGCCACTCGTAACTCTGAGAGAACGTTCGCTTGATAAGGATGATATGTATGTAGAACGTATATAAAAATGATAAACAAAGAACAGAGAAAGAGGAAGGATGGAAGAGTTAAAGAAAAACATTCAAGGGAAGACAATGCATTGTAAGCAGGAAAAAACGTTTCAAAAACTGCCTCGCGATTGCTTTATGTCTTGGACATAAGAACTAATTTTGTACTAAGTTTTTACCTCATATTACTTAAGTAATAGTGTCAGTGGTCACGGCTTCAGTCCGATTGATGAAACTCAATTTTTTTAAAGAAATTCAAGACTCTGAAAATAATAATAGTTTGTCTTTTATTAATGAATAGGATGGTACAAACAAACTCTAGTACCATTCTATTCTTATTCATAGTCTTCTCACTCGAGAAGACTTTGTATTTTGCACTAACCTCAAATACTAAAATGAGTAATATTAATGGATTTTCGTATCCGAGATTTCGTGAAAAGTCGTCCTTTCTTAATTATATCTCACTGTTTAAGTGAATAACATCATGTAGCTTGATCCAAAACATTATTCATGAGCACTTAACTTATGATTTGTATTTCTCGGTAAATTTAGTAATTAATTTAAACAGCATTTGCATAACTGTTGAATTAACGAAAATTCAATGAGTGAATTAAAACGACGCACCTATGTCTGTTGTTATGTTAAAACTGTTAATTAATTACAAACTATTATAAAAGTCTAACCATTTTAAGACGCAAAATTCATTGGGTAAATGATTTTTAATTCATAGGCCAGAATGTACATACCAAGATTCTTGCCCTAAGACCACCATACACTTGTACTATATTTTGATCTAAAAAATATCTGCGCGATACAGAATCTTTAATGACTACAGAATCTTTAAACCTTCCTCGGTCTGTGACTTCAGAAATATTAATTTTAAAACCGATAACACAATAGCACATGTATGTTAAGCAGAAACCAGTCTTAAGATTTAACTGCCTCAAAATTTAGAACGAATGCATCAAAACATTTTATTACGTTGACATTCGCATGTTCACTGAACATAAAGCAAGCAAACGTTAACCGACTGCAAAATAACAAGCGTGTAGTGTAATGATGTATGTAATTAACAGCTACTTATAGACAGGAATTTATTAGGCGCTACATTGCTTAGCACTTTACTCTGAGAAGTCATTCATAACTAGAGTGACTACATTATGCTCGGATTAAAATAGGACTAAAGTTGTTACGGGAAGAATTTAGTTCGTTTAAATACGGACGGACGGAACGAATAAAATATGGATCTTGTACCTACTAATCAAATGGTTAAAAATCATAAAATTATAATTTACTATTTCTGTATATCACGGTCTTATTCGCGTTCTTTCGAAGAAGAATAAGAAGTCTTTTAATTCCTTGGCATCACGGTTTTCCTTATTTCCTTGGAGAGACCTCTTAAAATGTACCTCATTGTGTCTTTAATATCAATTTCTGTGTAACATGAAGTCAATACTTTTATCGAAATTAAAAGAAGTTTTACTAAGACTGCCGTTTCGTATATTCAGGTATGTATTCTACACATCTGCTAATCAGGCAAAGATTTTCTCTAAGCCGGAAAGTCATGATATTAGGGAGGTGGTATTGGATGGCTTAAATTATTTATCTAATGCGCACGCGTTGCCTTTAGTTTGCCAATGCAAATTGTGTGCACGACATAATTATCCAGTCGTTGTACTTCGTACAGCTTTGACATAACTTGTGTCCCTGCATCATTGTGATCATAGTAACTATTTAAAGTAACATTTTGTTGTTTGAACTAATCACCTAATTATTATCTTATCAGAAGGAGTGCTCGTCATCGTAATCTTTTTTTAATAATTAGAAAAGTAAGATGGTTATGATCATCAAATTTATAAAAAAGTGGGGTGCAGGCATTTTGCTTGTTTACTCCGCAAACATGGCTTGTACATTGTGGCCACCCCATGTCCAGCCCGCTCAAGCCCTGGTCACGACGGATGTTTATCTTCCCGCTGCCGTTGCATAATTACGAACTGAGCCATCAGGAAGTGCGCCGTGTTCCGTGCCTCTGATAGATATATCCAATATTATCCGCTGTGAATGGAGCGCTGCGCAAACACGCCGAGCATAGAAGAAATGTGTTTGGACGTGACTGGCTATTATTAAGTAATGATATAAGTGCAGTTAGCATTAGGAATACTCGTACTAATGAGACCACTCGTGTTGCGAAGCGGTACACCAACTTATTTCAAAAAGCTTTCATAAAATTTAAAAATATTTTATATAACGGTATTAGTAACGAAATCAAAAGTGAGGAATGATTAAATTGTTTTGAATTGATTATTATAGCAAATTTGGACTGCCTCAAAAATATATTTTAGCGAGAAAGTAGGCACAAAGTTTTTAGGGTATTTTCATTTGCCGGTCTAAATAAATATAGTTTAAATACACACAGGCTTAAAAAGACGCAAAAATGGGTCCTAGTCAGCTAAATTTAGTACTAAGTTATATTCCATAAATAAATAATATAATAGGACAATCATTAGTCTCAGGGTTTATCTATCTATCACAGTACAAGTATATATACATCTGATGTTTTGGATAGCTACACGTATATTCTCATCTTATGCTTTTAATTCTGTTCATCATACTCAAATTGTTAAAACATAAGATATTGTTTTCAATAGTTAGTAGGTCGTGTAAGTGTTTTAGAATTCAATTTCAAGAATTCTTAAAGCAACAGTAAGATTTAAAGTACACTTGTTTTAGCTTACCAAGTCTTAGCCATTAGCAAATACTCCAGTTAACTCGTTACTAACAACAAAACGCCCAATACAGAGCCACTTGTCAAGTTACCAACGGTTCATTTGCATTCATATCTTACATTTTCTTATCCCACACTTCCGCGTTACGTTGGCGAAGCAAAATGGTCGCACCGGCCACCAGTTTTGCAGGTGGGTCAGGTGTGGAAGGGCAGGGGGGGGGGGAGTTCATTCATCAAGCTCCATAAGGCTCTAAACCTAATTCGACACGAGCTGCCTCGCAACATCCGCTCTTGCAAAACGTTATTTCATTCATAACTTTGGTACAGGTTGGGTTCACACTAAGAGCAAAAGCTCAATTCATTGAGCGGCGGTTTTTATAAATGATTCACTTTTATTTTAGGGCACATATCAAGTTTTTAAGTCTTCACTTGGAATGTAAATGTTGAAGGTTGGATAAGTAAAGGCTATTATCACAACCTGTGCAATATGGTCTAGTGGCAAAAAGCTGTCTCGTGATCCAGAGGTCGTGGGTTTATATTTGGGATGGGCAACATCTTGTGTACTTTCTTTCGATTTGGTTAGGACATTTTCAAATTCATCATGTATAACTTCTGATAAGAATAACTATCGATGTAGTCGGAAGGGTATATTAATAGTTGGTCCTAAGCCTGATGTCTTTCCGGTAAAGTCGGCCCGCCGTCCCATCGGATTAAGGGAGTGAAATAAGAGAGAGTGCACTTGTGTGTTGCACAAACGTCCACAAAATCCTGCGTATTTAGTTGATGTCAATCTGACCACTTTGACCAGAATTGAATGGGACTGCATTATTATTGAATATAAGCATTTGTTTATGGACGATCACAGTTGTTTATAGACGAGATCTGATTTAAACCTAGTACCTACTTAGCATGCGCTAATTTTATCAAGCATATATACAAAGATAACTCCACTAAAAATAAGAGTCATGTACGCGCTCGATTCCTATTTTTAACACAGAAATATTACGTAAATTTACATTATTTTTACTAACATTTAAGCTAATGAATTTGTTTGTTTGAACGTGGTAATCCCAAGAAATACGAGTAAAAAAAAATAGGTCCTAATAAAGGTAGTCTGTTTATCGAAAAAGTCGTTCAACTGTATAACATCACGCTGCGACCAATAGAAGCATTGAAAATGTGGAAAAATACGCGAGCGAAGCCACGGCGGGCCGCTAGTTACGGATCAAACTTAATGACGTATTATTTCTAGATCAAAAATTTTACATTTAATTACACTATGTTGATAAAAATTACCTACGTGTTATGTTGTTTACTTTCCGCAGAAGGTTTTTAATAAAGTTAGCTTTTATTTCAAGTTAAGTTTTGTGAATAAAATAGATTATATCAGAAAAACAAATTTAACAGCTTCCCCCAGTGTGACCAAAGCCCAGTTCCCGGCGCACCCACGCCGCGGGCCGACGGAAAATAACATTTAAGTCGAGCCGATGACATCAGCGCCGCGCCCGCTACCAGCTGCACGCGCGACGCGCACGCGCGCAATGCACGCCGAAATACGCCGTTACAACGTTTTCGATCTTTTTACTTGGATAAGGAAGTCATCGTCACTGAATTAAAGTAATTGCTTTAGCGAATTAATTCAAAAGAGTGGCAGAGGTTAGGCTATATCTGCCATCTATGGAACTATAGAACATGTAGACGTCTTAGACAGAGGAGTCGGTAAAACAATAAAATAAATCAATGTACACTTAGTAAACAGCTTGACCAATTGTATGATGGAAACTGGAACTAAGGTGCTTACATACATTTACAAATACCAAGACAGAACCAACATAAATGTCTGTCACCAAAGTTTGTCCCGAGTGGTTCGGCCTGGAAAGCTAGCTATTGTTCCAATCGACATGAAAAGATCAATGAAATTTGAACATAAACTAGTGGCCACTTTTATTAAAAAATAATCTTAGGTCCTAACATTTTAGTCTTGATGGTTTATAGGTACAATTTATGACTAGCTGATATATTAGCTGTCTCATGTACGATTGTATACAATAATCCTAGACTCTTCATCACTGACGCTCGCTAAGTCACATGTTTTTTGGCGAGTTTGGAGTGACGACATTTACAAAGTAGCGGTCAGGGTCAGCTGGAGATTAAGGAGAGCTATACACCGAGATCGTTAGAGAGTATGCTGAGATTTGAAGTATGATGATGGGCATATATTTATGGTAAACAGACCTAGGTCGATAATAAAGTGGGATTAAAAGGCCCGTAATTCCATAAACGCTCTGTGATGGCAGTGAGTCATATTAAAGACCACGATAGTAAACTTGTTTCATTGTTTTAATAGTTTAGTTAAAACTGACAATCTTCAGCTTTTCGTACTGTACAATCGAAAACAATCCAATTGGTATTTATTTTTCTGATTCTAAAAAAATAAAATAATCAAAAAGAACAAGATCCCTTTAGCTACGTTTTATGTTCTTTATATTTGAGCCAAGTGGTCTACGTCATAGCGCTGATGTTAGTAACTCGCTCGATATTATCTTTTGCAAATACAGCTCTTGCTCTTGGTTTTTAAATTAATTCTTACATTATCATAGATAAACAATGACTTAGTATTAATTAGTAGACATTAATTTAGTGACTTAGTAGTTACTTTATTAAACAAACCAGCGACCCGCCCCGGCTTCGCACGGATGTAATGTATACTTAGAAATATTGGCTTTTCTATTGGCTCTTCTTGTAATTAAAAAAGGTTTGACGACCTCCGTAGCCGAGAGGCGAGCGGGCCTGACTTTAGCGAGCGCCATCTCTGAGGTTCCGGGTTCGATCCCCGGTCGGGTCAATATGGGAAACGAACTTTTTCATATTGTCTCGGGTCTGGGTGTTGTGGTACCGTCGTTGTTTCTGATTTCTGTAACACAAGTGCTTAAGCTACTTACCACAGAATCAGAGCAATGTATGTGATGTTGTCCAATATTTATTTATTTATTTATGAATTTAATCGAAACAGCATTTTGGTTAGCGAATGCTTGACGTTTCTATCAATATGAATATACAGTAGTTGTAACTTTAGTATAAATGACTTCATACTGATACTCTAAAAAGTAGAAACATCTGAATACCTAAATAATGTGAAATTTGGTACCTAATGACAATTTGGCCAGGTCATGTTAGTCTATTATCACTATGCTTTATGGAATAAATTACCAATAATGTCACAATAAAAAATATCATAGTTACAGTGAACGATGAGTCTCATAATCTATTGTTACGGTACCACCGATCGATTACAAAAGATACATACTTTTGTTAATAATCCCTAGTCTTTGTTCTTGTACACGTTCATTTGTTTCTCATCTCATACACTGACTTTATTACGTGCTATCAATTAGACTATTATAAAGGGCACGGTGTCCATAGGTAGACAAAACGTCTCGGCCGGTGGGGTAAGACGATCTCAGCCTTTCATTGTTTAAATCGTCTTCCCCACAGCCCGCTCTCCCTAAATCAATGTCAAATTACCACTTCTTAATCTTTCGTAGGCGATTAGGTTACATGCACGTGTTCTCACCGGCCATACATCCAACTAAATAGTCAATGACGCTGAAATACTGACGGTTTAGTAGAAGATTGCCGCATAAATCCAACGTTTGAGAAATTTTACACGTCTTTGTTAGTTAATATATGTTTCGTCGGCGCTATGCTATATTATTTTACTATTAGCCTGTGAATGGACTGCGATGTCGTAAATGAACCATTCTTTTCTTAAGTTTCGTCTTTGAATTTATTGGACCTCGGCCAAGTGAGGATTTTAAGTTTTATGTATTGTTACTGCAACGTAAAGTCGTTTTATATTACTTTTTACGAGTAGTGCGCTGGTATTCGTGGCGTATTATTTAAACAGTTATGTTTACCTCATTGAATTGTATGTACTAACGTAATGCTAATCTCATAACCTGGACTTTGACCGGAAAGTCAATAAAGTCTTATGACACTGGCGTCGTTCTCTGGCCTCTAGATACTCATTGTCTGCTCTAACATTGTGTAAGTATTCGGAGAGTATTCGTAATGGTTATTTATTTCTTTAGTGGTTTAAGCCCAAGCTTATGCTAGATATGTGGCAACCTTACCAGTCTTTTGACGGACATGGGTCAGAGTGCGTATAAAGACGCGAAGCTATTTAAACTGCCGAGTAGGCTACCTGAATAGCAAAAACATCAAAATAGAAGAGGCTGTTTATTGATACGTTCATTTTAGTTATATTGAAAAACAAAGTTCCTACCTACCTACCCCTCAAACCAATTGATAGCCTTTAGTCTATAAATATTTTAATACCACAGATACATGTAAGAATTTACTACGCAAAGACAATTTGAGCAACTTGTAGCTAGCATTGTCATGTACAAGATAAAAGTGTGTTAAGGCCTAAAGCAAGTTCTATGTTCAGAGTTACTTTTGCCAAGCTATCATTCATTCATTCATTCGCTGTGAATCATTGACCCAGACCCGCCATTTAAGAATCCTCGTTACCTGACCAGTGCTATTATGTAAGAATAAGACAGTGTCGTTGAGAGATCATCGACACTTAAAGCTTTATCGTCAATAAAGCAGGCGAGTGTAATGGGATCTCGGAGCAGTCGGCCTATAAGGGGTCAGAGGTCACCCGTTAGGATACAGCGAGGCGGACACTAGCCGGCCGGTGTAGGGTTAACTTTGCATAAAAATATTGTGCTAAATAATGCTGCAGGCATTTTTTTCATTACTGCGATAAATTTCACTTTTTTTGTCCTTTCAAGATATCGTAATCTGGAACGGCGATATTAGCGTGTAGATA
This sequence comes from Glyphodes pyloalis, assembly GCA_037074685.1. NCBI lineage: Eukaryota > Metazoa > Arthropoda > Insecta > Lepidoptera > Crambidae > Glyphodes > Glyphodes pyloalis. The sequence goes on from JAYKKO010000011.1 coordinate 6,152,876, forward strand.
TTCTCCGAATTTATGTCATTGACGGTCGTTACATTTTCTAAAATATAAATGAATTAAGCTAGCGCAAGTTTGACTAATGTCATGCTTAAAAACAGGTTTCACCTTTGGAGTCTTGTCTGCTTCAGCTTGCCTTATACCTAATTTTTTATCAATTCACTCATCAAGCAAAAACTGTATCACTTGTGGACCGAGTAACATAAATACCGTATAGTTAATAAGTTAGATGCTGCCAATGTACGAGTAACATAGGTATCTACTGAGTTAATTTCCAGTATTTTCTCCGTAGAAATAGGTTCCATTATCCGGTAAGATATATTACAATTCAATGTTTATAAGATTGTGTTTTACTTGAATAAAGATATTTCGTTTTTTTCTGAACTTTTATTATAATTGTACCTACTAATATCTAGGACCATTGTATGGTTGAAATAAACTAATAAATGTTTATATAATTAATTTAGTTTGATTGATTTTAATATGAAAACATTTTCTACCTCTTAAATTTTTTTGCTAAGCAACCACTATATTATTTGTTTTTTCTTGCATTACGCTGGACCTAAACTGCCTAAGTAAGTAAGTAACCTGAAGTATCACTATGTCAAATTTCGTAAAACCACGTGAAAATATTTTGTTTTACAATGTTTTACTGCCGGTAACCACTTCCCCGCAAAATACATAAAGAGGAAACGTCTGCTTAGCACTTAATGCCTATGGCGGCGGTTCCCTGAAGTTTACTTGAATTAGAAAGCCTCCTTTGTTGGCCGGCCCATTCTGTGCCGTAATCTTTTATGATGCCTAGATGCGTTCCGTCATCCGTATCACAGGATTAAGTTCACCTCTGGACTTCCGTATCAGTAGGTACAATAGAGTGTCTTAAAATTAATTTTTTTTACTCTAAAAAAACGCAGTTACCTGCATCTATAGATATAAAAGAAAGTCGTGTTAGTTACACTATTTATAACTCAAGAACATTCTCTCTCTCTCAATCTCTCTCAACACAATTGGTGGTAGTTTAGAACCAGGAGGAGGACATATAATACTTTTTATATTATTATTTTTTTACTTTTTTTTTGAAGTCTTTTCATTTATTGCCACTAGGCGGATCAAAGTTCACCGGGTCACCTAGTTATTTATAAAGTTGAAGCGTTTGTTCCTTTGAAAATGGTTTCAATGGTATACATATTTTTTTGTTAGATAGTCCATTTAACAAGGAAATATTTAGGCTATAAAACATCACGGTGTGCGACCAATAGAAGCGTACATTCAGTTGAAAATGTGGATAGTACGCGTGTGAAGACGCGGCAGGACGCGACCTAAGATAAAATAGCGTGTGAACACAATGAAATCCAATCGTCTGTAATATACTAGTTACAGTACTGACTGTACTATGTCCGTTAAAAAGTCTCTCTCATGTCACTAAAGAAATTAATGGAAAGAAATCAAAGTTTGAAATCGGTTCAGTCGTTATTTAAGTCTATTTGTCACAAACCAAACACAAATCTTTCCGCATCAAATTACAATAGTGTAGACAGTAACTATGTTCTAAGTTTACGCAAATGTGTACGGTGGTATTTTAGGAGCAACATTTTGGAACTCGTGGTTTCGCACACTTGTTATTAAATCGTTATAAAAATTGTTGCCAAAACAGCCACTTCAGTGTGGATGCATCATTAATTGTCTGGCTAATGACAAACGCAACCGACCGCGTCAATGACGACATGACTACTGTGACCCACGGTCACCACGACAATAAAGTTATAAACGCACACAAAGACTCCGCAGTACTCATGCAACAAAGCTTAGAATTGGCTACTTGACAGTGTTGGCTACGTAACAATAAAATATGAAAAGTGTTAGATACGTTAGCTTATTAGTTAAGTAATAATTTTACATTTTTATTTTTTAATTAAAAGCAGAGTTAGTATTTTATTTTTGCAAAATAAATTTTACTTTTTTTATCTGTGGAACAAAAGAACCAAAACGGAAACCACCATTGCAATTCGGAAATGACATCTGTCGGCGAAAATTATTTATTTTAATGTGGCGAAACAATGATAATTTTACCGATTAAATTGAATTATTGTGTCTCTAATCGTATTAAGAATTTATTAAAACATTTTCCGTTTATCTAAATTAAGTCGTTCCTATGCGTATCGGTTCGTTGTCTAGGACGTTGACGTCATAATTGCAACAGTGACGAGACTTGGCGTTTTCGCGCGCTTTTTAAATGTGTTACACAAATTCTTATTTCTTTCTGGTTATTTAAATTTTTTCCAGATAAATCGAATTGCTTGGGATATAAAATGAACGGGCGCACATTTTACATTACTTTTTCAAAAACTGTCAAGTAGCCAATTATGCATACGATAAATAAGACATCATGGCGTATTTTATATTTGCTTTGACAGCTTATCACTTTGACAGGCGGGAAGAAAAATGTCCTGCTCTTTTGGTATCACGAGCCACTGGCAACAGAAGGTTAAGTAAATCAAGGAAGTAAGTACTGCTATTGCCGACAAACATATACTACTTGTCTGGTAGACACATTCCTTATATGAGTGACTGGCGGATCTTTATCACTCAATTATAATGTCTTACTGTTTCTGGTTTCGGAATATCTAGTTGTTTACTGCTCGAGAAATAATTGTTAGCTTTTTACACATTTATGTGTCAGCCATATTAGCTATTAGCATAGCTGGGCATTAACTCGTTAATCCGTTAATCGTTAATTAACGAAGTTAACATTTTGAGCTTGAAAAACTGTTAACGGACTCATTCACTTCCGTTAATAATATTGAAGTCCGTTAATCGTTAATCCAATGCCTATTATCCACCGCATGGCACCGCGAGTGAAATACGAGTGCGTGTGAGAAAGCTGCGAATAGATTAATTTTTACCCACAACGGAACGGAGCAGGTATATGCGTTTAGGGTGATTGTAGTGTATTAGTAATGTTGCCACCGATCTTCAAAACGAATAATCCTTTTTGATGCGGTTTTCAATAACGGGTTTGTGTTTGATGAGTTCATGTTCTTAGACAGGTGTTATGACTGTAACGCACTAGGGGGCGCCACAATATTAGTGTAAAACAATGTTGCGATATAATCAAAACGAAATGTCCGATTACAATTCTGTTTTCCAAAATGTGTACGTGCCACGTGGTATAGTGTTGCCGTCGACTCAATTGTATATAGATTATTCAAAGGGGGCCCAAATAATCTAACAGTCGATAGTATCGATAATATTGATATAATCGATTATATCGATACGTATATTTATTAGATGTCATGGATTAATCGATTATAATGCGTAGTCAAATACAATATAATCGATATGATCAATTATATCGATATCAAGTTTTCAAGCAATAATATCGATGTAATCGATTATAAGATAATGATTGTTTAGATTAGACAAAACTATCGATGATATCGATACTATCGATTGTTAGATTATTTAGGGGGGGGGGGGGAGGGATCGATAATCGATTATCCGGCAACACTAACGTGGTAGCTTAAATGCATGTTTCCAAATAATAAAAATTACATATGTAACTCACTAGAGGGCGCTATAAATACAAAATTTATTGGGGGCTGCCATTAACCCAGCAAAAGATTTTCTAGTGACGTGAATACAGTTATTGAAGAATTGTAGATGTTTAACGATGACATAAAATACACTTATGAGTATGATTAATTTTTTGTTGAAATTTCATATAGGAAAGGCAGCCCCTGACGGATATTCCTCGGTTATATATTATGGTAAAATTATTATCGCTACATTTACTCGTAAGTATATCTTCGAGAAACAGACACGTTAGGAAAAAACTGTAAACATCGATATTACTCGGTACTTAAGTATATCTATTACCGATTTCTCGAGATATCCACATTTTTTTAGAAAGTATTTGTACGTCCGTTATAATATTTCGTTACATAATATTTTTTTTACCGTCGTGGCTTTTTTTCAAAATGTTTAATGTTCATTTGATTTCAACATGTCATTAATTACTTAGAGTCGGTGTTAAGTTAAGTAAGTACTTATTGCAACAACTTCATGTCTTATTATTTATCTATCAAAAACAGCGTTGCTCTCGAAAAATAAAATTTAAATGTTTTTTTATTTTTCAAAGATTTCATATGTTCTTACTTTCCTCAAGAAATTGTGTTAGCACTTCATTAATATTTTAGAATTCTTACTTATATAAATTTCACTCATCTACGTTTACTCTTAGATGAACTATAAATAACACATCATTTTTTGTATTGACCTGAGAACAGAGATATTTATTTAGTTACTCTTTGACTATAAGGAGATTATCTTCATATTAATCGACAGTTATTTCACAAAGACGGGTCAGCATTACTTACCCATACACACTTGTTAGTTAGTAATTGCCGGTTCCATCTCTGCAATCAATTGCTAGCCTAGATTACGATCACTTTTATTAAAGTCTAAAGAGTCAGATTGCGAGTTCAGATAATTGTCTCGAAAGAAGGCCGTGCTTACACTGTACATTTTCTTATTCTTATATTCAAATGGTACAAGCTTAGGGTAGGTACGGTACGGTACATAAACCCCCATGTAATTATTGAAAATGTATTACCATACATTTCGACTATCAAAGATGATACAAATTGTTTTTTTGTGAAATGCTCAATTTAGCATATGTCTCATGAAGTCTTAAAATGTTTCACATTCAAGAAATCTCCATGATATCCAAGGCTTTAAACGTCAGTCTGTATGTTATATTAATACTCTTATTTGACCTTTGTCTTGCTTTTATAGTTTGTTTTAGGGAAGTATAGTGTTGATTTATAAAAGAACTGATGTGAGACTTTGAGTTTAATACTGAATGACAGGATAATATTCCTACTTTGGTAAAATGTTTAATAAAAGCATGTAAGTTAAAGTATAATTTTATTAATAATACACATCAGTTGTCATATACATTTTGTTATTATATTATTAAAGAAAATCATTTTTGAAGTTGTGTATCTAACGTTTTCGTGTGTGAAGCTGCTGGTAATAAATACATTTCTAATGTATTAAGCAGGACACCCCCACACTGTTAATAGCGAAGTAAAAAACTAGTTATAAGTTCAGCTTTATCATGTGTATTATACTGTTTCTTGCCGGGATCTTCTCTAAGTTATAGGTTCCGAACCGGCGGTAGCTTCATTTGAATTATATAGCTGTCTCATAAACATTACTGATGTCATTGACATGAATAATAGAATTTTGAACTTTGAACATCGCCTAAATGGGCGCCAGTAAACTTCAAGGGCCACGTCGTGTGAGCGTAATCTCTGGCTAAACAAAGAGCACATCCACAGACTGACGAAATGACGCTCTTGTCCTCACTCCACTCTCAACTTTTCCGTGACTGCCTTAGTGTCCTACTATTGATTATGATTCTCGAAATGACGAGTCTTATTTTTAACGCCGTTCAAAAAATAGCGTCGTATAAGCTCGACCTTTTTTTTGAAGGAACAATTGATTCACCGATCCAAAGCTAGGGTAAAACAGCGGCTTTTCTAGGACTCCCCGTCACTGTAAAGAGTGGAGACTACCTACTAAAATCCTCCCGCACCTCTCATTGTCTCATGCCTGGTTTTTATAATTTGAAAAACGAATCGTTCTAGTTACGGTCGATAGTAATAAATTATACAAGGCGTAAGATAAAAACGACCGACGAACGACTGATGACAGCTGATATGGAAAGTAAATTTGAAATTAAAATTAACGACTCGTAGAAAAACGGAAATGTAGTAATTTTTGACACATTACGAATCGTAAAATATTGGGACCGGGCATAAATGGTGGCGCCAGATGCACTTTAAGAGGCACATCGTGTGGGCTCGGCCTAATCTCCGGCTAAACAAAGAGCGCACCCACAGACTGGCGGAATGACGGCTGTGCCCGGGGGCTCAGCGCCGTATGGGAACCCTCGACGTGTGCCTGACTGCCTTCGCCGCGTTATTCAGACTCTAATTTATTTTACTGTAATCTATTATGACCATTACTTGAGTACGTGGAGCTTAGACGGTCGTTTTTAGTTTTAGATTTGTAAAGTGGTGTTTTTAGATCGAGGCAATTTATCATATCATAATATATCGCTGAAAGACTAATATTATGCTTTGTACTGTTTTTACAAAAAACTGCTCTTTCAGAACGTTAGTCCGTTATTTTTAACTATTTGATAATATTTTTTTTGCAGCTATACCTACTTACAACTAACTACAAAATACGATTGATTATGTTGATGATGATGCAGATAGATATCCAACAATTTCCAGTAAATGTATCAAAATTACTTATAAAACTAATCCTCTTTGTGATCAATTATTTATGATCGACTGTGATTGTCAACTATGGAATAATAATACATAAACATTGGACAACATTACATACATTGCTCTGATTATGTGGTACGTAGCCAAAGCACTTGTGTTACAGAAATCAGAAACTACGACTGTACCCCAACACCCAAACCCGAGACAGTAGGTACGTCAGTAGAGTTAAATCCTATGCTTATGAAAACAACATGTTTTAAAGTATAGTTATTACTCAATATTTTTGTTCTAAGAAATATTTTAATAAATTCATTGTTTAACGAATTATGATTCCTCGAAAATTAGTTAAGATACCTGCTTTATTTCTTCAAATAATATTTCCACGTATGAAGCTTTTCAAGGGAAACATGATCTTGATGCGGGCTTAGATACTGACATCGGGAATTAGGCGTGAAAATATTAAAGCTTGAATAATAAACTACATGACTATAAAATAATAAAACTAAGCGAAACGAATCATTGTAAATAAGCGCTCATAAAACTATCTGCTCTGTCGCGCGACGTCCACAAGCTACAAACATATGCTATACTGCGTGTGATAAATTATTTCATTTCACTATTTTATATACAGAATGTTTTTAAAACACCCTCCTAGGGTTTAAGTCAAATAAAACAGATACTTATTTTCTATATTATACTATGAATGTTTCACAAATTTTCAACTCACGTGCATATAAGCTGGTAAAGAAGGAAAGAAAAATAATTATTAGCACACACGATAAAAATACAATTAAACAAATGAGAAACATGAAACCGCGACAATGCAGCTAATAAGGTTCCAGCCTCAGCATGAGCTGCTGCAACAAAGGAATCAATGCGGCAGCAGCGCTAGTATTCTGGTGGGACCTTAGAGTGGCGTGATAAAAAAATAAATTCATAAAACAAGGTACAAAAGTCTAAGAACAAAAACATAAACATATTTTTGAAAGAACACAATTAAAAGTTGCAAGTTATAGGAAACAGAAACACACAATACTTAGAAGAAAAAACACATGCATCAAACATAATATGGTACACACATTCTTCAATTATTCTATAATAAGAGTCCAATGCAGCTTGTTAAAAAAAGGAATATAAACTTCCAAACCTAAGTGGCAGTAGTACCTATTGAACTGATCTTTGGTTTCTGACTGAAATGAGCAATTAGAAATATCAGTGGGGACTAACTACTTAAAAGGTGTTCACAAGCAACTCCATGCTTTGGTCGGAATGGTTACTAATTTGATTGCTTGCCTCACGTGCGAATCTATTTCAATATCTTTATAGATGCTATGGCAACACATAAAACCTACCAAGAGTTTAATTTCTCCCTTATTATCCATAACTTTCTTCCGTTTAAGAGCTGGCCGACATATACGATGATGATGAATTTAGGTGAATATATGATAGAATTAAAATTTACAAATAAGTGATGATTTATTTTATTACATGTAAGGACGGGACGAGGTAAATGAAAGATGTTGTCGATTCTAATTACGATGTTATAATGTTCTCTAATAAACAACGATTACAATTATATATTTAGTCCTATCACTACTTCACACAACGTCAATGCGATCGGCAAAAAATAGAGCAATTATTCTTTCAAGCTTTCTAGACTGCTCAAAACAACCTTGTTAAAATATATTAGATCATCATCCTGTATTTCTATCTCAAAAATAAATGAGAAGTGCCTGGGCCGATATCTGGGCACACAATAGCGCACACACGTGCAGTGATCCATTAGACGGGATAAGTGCGGCTAATTCCTGCTCTACGGCGCGAGCACATCGGAGCAACGCGTGCAGACGACCGACTCCGTGCAACAGATATCAGATCAGATTGTATACAAAATCTGGAAGTTAAACTAGGACCGTCTCGTACTTAAGATGCCATCACGGCATCCCGCAGTCACGGTAAGAATCAAATGGTTCAGGTTAAGTTGAAGAAGTGTGATTTACAAATTGAAGAAAAAACGTTATTGGGTTCTTTTCATGTAATTTGTCTTGAGAAGTTCAAGAGAAATTACCTCCAGGCTAAAACGAATTTCAACATTTTATTGAAATGAGACAACTTTCATCCTGAATTCACCCTTTCTTTTACCCCACCAAGGGATAATTAAAAAATATATATTTATTATGTGTTTATGACTTTTAATAAAGAAAAAATGTACTGGAATAACTTTGAATTATCAGAGAACTTTCATACTGAATTTGATTCGACTTAATTCAAAAAACGGCAAATTTTAAGTTAACAAACAAAAATCCTTCTTAATTCTCCTCTACCCTATATAAGAAGCCCCTTTGCACAATTTGAAGTTCCTATCGATTTCATAGATTTATGTTTTTGACATCAATTACAATTAAAAGCATAATACTTATTCAAATTAAACAATTGAAAAAATGCCTTTTGTAATGGTTTTACTTGTAAGTTGCCTGATTTTTTTTAGTTTGTTGAACAAGTGACGACTTTTGTTAGTATCAACACATGTGTAGGTACATATATACAATAGAATGAGCTATTAGGAATAAGTGTGGCTAATTCGTGCTTTGGACCAGCACGTGGCAGACGCTCAAGTAGGTATAATAACAGAGTATCAGTTTAACGTCTTAGTAGATAACTATTAAGTTAGATGCAAATTGGAAGTAGACTTACCTATGTTTAGCATAACATTGAGAGATTGTTATAAAAGATGCAAAACGGTCAAGTTCAAAGAATAGGAAATAACAGATATGAAATGGGCATTTTGTTGTTTAATGTTAACGACCTTTGAAGCCGAGTGACAGGACGCACTTTACCAACGCGCCCGGTCTACGGTCCGGGGTTCGATTCCCGATTGGGTTAATATGAAAAACGATATTTTCTTTATTTTCCCGGATCTGGTTGTTATGATTCTGTTGTTTTTCTTATAGAAATCGATAACAACAACAGAACACAAATGTGTATAAAGACAACTTAACTTACAACGTATTCAGTAGATTTCGCAAACATATGCTTAAGCTGTTGCTTTAAATGATCGAAGAATAAATGATACTTAAATTATCATAAAGTACCTATATTGAAATCTCGCACTATCAATTTTTAATTTGTGTTAAATATGTCATTAAAAAGGCAAAAGTGTAGCGGCTCGTAAGGTTGTCAAATCAAGTTGCAACACTTTCAAATTGTCAGGTTTTTCCAGATTATTAAGGGGATTTGATAGTATAATAACCTATCTTAAAAAAATGATGATTCTGACGTTCAAAACCGTATATGACTACACTCTAAACAAGTCTGGTTTTTTCGTAAGAGTCGCAGAGGACAGATGGAAATTGCTACATCGTATTCAATTCAAATTCAAATATTTTTATTTCAAAAGAATATGGTTATAAAGATCTTAAATCTAAAAATTATGTTGCTCACATACTCTGCCATTAGTGGCGTAGAAATTATAGGATATAATGTAATAACCAAGCTCCTCAATACAGTATCATAGCTCGTAGTAGAATAATCCAGACTTTGTAGTAAATGCACAATATGAGAAAGAAAATATATTACAGACAGTTTTTCATGCTTTTCAAAATAGCAACGAGTTTAGAAGCTGTTTTGCCAAGAGAATTAACGTTCCCAACGTGGTAGAAGAATGGCTTTTGAATTAGTTTCAATGCGAAATCAGCGGCAGATTCTTAGTTTTCCTGATCTAGTAACTAGAAACCACACGCTTTCAAGTGGTCGTACAATCAAGCTGAAGTATCATGCTGTGTTCGTTAATTACACCAGTCAACTACAACGTATTTTGCAATCTGAAGTTTTATGCTACATTACCAAGTGCTTACTTTACCAATAATATATATTTTTTTTTAACTGAAACCAGATTGCAAAAGATTTACAGAGAAAAATTTATCTTAGCACCTCATTTTGCTGTTAGTGCCTACATTTGGCAAACATTTTAATAAAACTATCATGATCATTGATTTAACAAAAAGAAACAAACAAATTGCTTGTTTTGACAAAGGTCTTGTTTAAACTTATAGTAAGTTCTTGGAACTTGTTAAGAAAGAGCGGAGTCTCCTGGCACAGGCATTGATATGCTTAAAGGAGGTTCCGACAACTGATGTTGTAACTGTTATCCTAATGAATAAACAAAATTTAATTTAATTTATTATTATTGATAATCCTATTAGCTATTCTGTATTTCGGTATAAATGTCATTTCTTCATATACTAGAATAAAAATTGGCGGGGTAATGTCTCATGGCATTATAAACTAATTGACGAGATTAAAAAAACGCAGGCATGGCATTAAAAAAACGAGATAAAAGAGACTTTGAGATTCGAATCTGACAATAACTTTCAATTAAGGGGCTACTTATTTTTCTACGTTTCCATAAGAGTAGAAATTACATGCTCTTTGCAGTTTCCATTCCAATTCCGCGAATGCAAGCAAGGAAGTATCTGAAGGGCCGTCACTTAGTCTATGGGAGGTGGTTATTCATTTGTGCGTCGCGTCGACTCGTTAGCAATTGGACATGCCTGTTGCACGAAATATTTCAGCGATTGAAGCGGCGGTAAATTGCCGGCAACAATGGCGCGCTCTGCGCCTGCGCAGCCTGGCTCTATTTAGTGCGCGGTCAAGTTCGAATGGGCCTTGCCTTGGGGGTAAAATTAAAAAGGTAAAGAGGCTTCTAGACGTCTTATCAAAGATTTTTTTAAACTATCATGAATAGGTTCATAGAATTACTTATTAATTACTGGACTGAGCATGGGGACATTAAGAGCAAACACAAAAAAGTAAAAAAAAATACGCAATATGTAAAGACAGTTTATTTTGTCTTAAAAATATAAATAAAGAAGGTTTAAGGTCACTATTGTGGGAAACCTTAATAAATAAAAAAGAGTATCTAGTTATTTTTTTAGAACAATTTTATTATACAGAACCGTGGATTTAATCACCGTTACGTGTTATCTACAAAATTGTGTAGCTGGCTTAGATTACATCGCCTTCAAAAAAAGGCACGGCTGATTTGTAAGCCGAGACGACGACGTTTCCTGCTATAAATTAGAAATGCGCACTTAATTGTTTTTAGACTTAAGCCGACTAACAAATGACCAGCCTTTGACAGAACACTATTCGGTATTACTTTACGGAGTGGAAAACGACATAGAGTGACAGTGATTCCCATGGGCTGGCCTCGTATTAATTACAGCGCGATGAGCCGCTGCGCGCGCGCATCCATCAAGCGAGCGAGATAGCGCGTTATGAACGACGCACAGATTTGTACTCGTAATTTGTACCACTGTCATCACATTTCAAAGACAAATATAAAGGATTGAGGACCGGAATGACAAGTGTCAGCGAGAGCATTCGTTTGGTATTTTAAGAGACGTTTTTATTTAACACGAGCAACAAGAGGCGGATTGATCGAGACAGGTTTCGAGTGCCGTTCCGAGTCGAAGGGCAGGTAACGCAGTCCTTGCCTCGACATTCCGAGAAATGTCCTTACGGGCTCTTCACGTTTCACCGCAGCAATCACGTGACTTCACTTAAATACTCCTCTTGTTTACATCTTTTTGCTTCATTTATTTCAAGGTTCCGAGAAATCTTGGCCTATAGGGTCCACAAAGTCGTTAGGCAATCCTTTTTTACTCCGATCCTCAATTGTGTCCACTTCTTAAAATAAAAAATAAAACATTGTCCTTTTCGTAAAGTGTTGCATACCACCAATGGTCGTCCGCAGTGGTATCGCGGGGTCATTAACCTCTGGACTACCCTTTTAATCTAAAAAGCAAATAAACAATAAATAAATGAGGTGTTGCAGAAAGCCACATAAAATCATAGTATCTACTTAATGTGTTCAAAAATTCTCTAGAAATGTAATATCTACATATATTTTATCGTTAGAATGCGATAGAAAAATATAATTGATTGTACCTAAAATTGTGAACTTTGAAATATATTATGTTTTTTGGTGTAGTACAAGAATTCCTGTATGGACCACATCAAACAGGTACAAGGATCTCGAGCCGTAGGGCAACAAATTTTATAGCGCGAAAGATGACAACACCGCTCGTTCGGTAAAAGCTCATTTATACAGCATCATTTAGTCTCAACACGGTAATTTCGCAAAACACCATTCGTGTGCAGAATATTAATTTGGCTTGTACAGATATGTCTCAAAACATAACACCGCAGAAGGTAAATGTACATTAACTAGTGACTAAAAGTACCTATTTAACTTACATTATAATAGTTCATTTGACGACCTCCGTAGCCGAGAGGCGAGCGGGCCAGACTTTGGCGACCGCCATCTCTGAGGTTCCGGGTTCGATCCCCGGTCGGGTCAATATGGGAAACGAACTTTTCCATATTGTCTCGGGTCTTGGTGTTGTGGTACCGTCGTTGCTTCTGATTTCTATAACACAAGTACTTAAGCTACTTACCACAGAATCAGAGCAATGTATGTGATGTTGTCCAATATGTTGACTATACAATCGCCTTATTTTACTCTAATTCATAATGGTGCCATTGCACGAAATAGTTTGACTACATTGCGTATTATGTAAATAAAAATATACTACTTACTCACTTATAAATTCGCAATGTTTCTAAACTTTGAAAAAGAAAATGATTAAAGTTACCGCCTGATACAGTGCTGATATTTATTTCTCTCGCCTTAGTTAAAATGTTAAACTTTAAAAGAAAAATCTGTAAAATAAGCATTTGCAATAATCCCCTAAATCTTATAATGTGTTTGAGACTTTATTATAAAACAATCATTAACTTTTTTATTTATTATTTTTATTTTATATTTGATAAGCATGTTTATTATTGTTTATTATACATATATATATATATATATATATATATATATATATATATATATATATATATATATATATATATATATATATATATATATATATATATATCTCTCTCTATGTGTTCATGTATGTTTATCATGCTATACTATGAATATAATTTAAGAAATAAAACTTTATTTATGTTGCACGGCCGTACCCATTTCTCGCCATCTACTATTTCCTCTACCTTAAGGTTGTCTGGAAGAGATCGCTTTCTAGCGATAAGATTGTACTATAACCAATCTGTAAACCTATTTCTGTAAAGTTTTGTGCAATAAAGTATATCTATCTATCTATCTATTAACTAGTCGCATCTAGCGTTTTACTTCGTAATGTTTAATACGCACTGGTAAGTTTTGAAATATACTTTTAAAGTTTATATTTCCAATTAAGTAAGACTTGAGTATTTTCAATACTAAAGTAAAAAGGTCCAGCTATCTTCAATCTCGACTCCATAATCGCTTACCATGGCGTAAGATAAAAACCAATCGCAGATCAGTTTCTAATAAAAATCTTCACACTTTGTTCAACCTATCCTTCTGTGTCTTCTTATTACGTGGCCCATTGTCGTGAAGTCACAATTACACGCGCGATGGTATCGGCCATTTGCGCGCCACCGGCGTCAAAATTTAATTACGCGCGAATTCGTCGCTCACTCACGCGCCAGCGATCCCTATCGTGACGTCTGGGCCACTGGAAGACGTATCGCTTGCAACGATATTTTTACGCAATTCATGTTAAGACCAATTAAGTTCGCTCGGGGACAAGTTCCTTGCATAACAGTAGAGCTGTGTTATCTAGAGTATTTGCATGTGATGATGTAAAGTTTTGGATGTCAATGAGCTTGCTTTTGATAAATGCAACCTGGTCGAGGCCATCATCCAATCATGTATTTCATTAAAACGCTGACTTTTTTTATTAATTATACTATTTCTTTGTTCGGTTAGATTGATGTAGAAATAAACAGGATATTATCGTAAATCATCATGACATAATAGCTTGCATTAAACGTTCTATAAAATAAGACCAATAAATACTGGTCAACTTTTGAAAGGCACAATTTATTAGAAAATTATTCCTATAGGTATACCTCTTACAATGTTTTGCGGTAGGCCCTCCACAACAAAGATCCATAAAACCGTTCTCTGTAGGTAACCGAAATTGGGTGGGACCAGATAAATGGACAGATTAGGTTTAGTAATGGCTCATTGATCGATTTGGTTGCGAGCTTTCAGTTATCTCGTATTTCTAAAATTAGATCTCTGACTGCCTATTCGCACCCAATCGGAACCGGTTACATTGGAAGTTCCAAGATACTATCGAAACACTTGCAGTCGACTCAATCAATCATCTCTCAGTTGCTTGACGAACTATTGCAATTGTACAATCCAAGACAGGTGAACTCCAGGTTAACTGTGGAGTTGAATAATTGTCCAGCTGTAACCACTCGTGACTGATATCACGATTCACGGCGATGTATTAGAGTCAATCTCAAACAATCGGACTAAATTAGCAGCCCCGGGTGTAGTTCGTCGGTGCTAGTCACCATCACCGAGGTATTCGCCTAGTCACTGAATATTAATTAAGAACAAGGACCACTCCGCTGGTGCCTGGTATCACAGATCGCGCTCTGTCGCTCTGTTTATCATGAACATTGTTTAGTGTTATGCGAGCTTCGCTGCATTATGTGCTTTGTAAATGTTCACAGTCATGGTTGTTTTGCCCAGCTTCATGGTGAGATATCGAGATTAAAATCTCCACGAGTGAGTCGTCAGGGGTGTGGCTCTGATTCACGGGTGATTGTAATTTCTAAGAACCTAAAACAATATTGTGATTTTTAATAACCTATCTGTACTTTAATAATAGCTTAATTGACACATAGTGATTCATTGTAGCGGGCGGACGCGTGATTTGTTAGATGTCGATGTTTGAGTTTTTAATTATACGTAACTAAAGATGCGTTATTAGAGGGGCGGAGTGTTATGTTCGTCACGGCTATGGCTATCTCCGTTCTGATGTGTGATGCCTTGTTTTTTTGACTGAGCAGTCCAGTCAATCTCTGACAATTTGACGTGAAACATTTTATTGTTGTAATTTGCTTTACTAGCAGGATGGACACCGACGGGTCTTTTTGTCCACCTGGAACGTGATTTACAACATCAGGGTCGAATTTCTTCAAAAGCTTTTAAGATTTAACTTCTTAGAAGTCCTAAATTTAGAAACGTTACGGTCACCTACACTAAGTATGGAGATCAACAGGTTTTGTCAATCTCCAAACTTGACATGTAGTCATTAAAATAAAAAAACAATACGTTTTCTATAAAAATATGTTCAGAAATCAAATTATAGGGTAGGAAGCAAACGTTTGGATTAAAATTTTCCTTATGGACACAAATTTAACGCGGTGTAAGCATGACGCGCTCATAAATCGTGAGCTATTTTCGTAACGCACTTTCCAATCCCCGAAAAACAATAAGAGCACAACAAAAATTAAACAACAAATTAGGCGTTGACATTACCTGCCTCCATCAATCATGGGATGTTTCGATACGCACACTCGCCCGTAACCCACTTGTCTCAGTTCGTAAGTTTCAACAAATTGAAGTGTCACTTTTGCCCGATGTAGTCACTTCTCTGGTGTAATCACGGGGAAATTAATCTGACCTGCGCCTGCGCCGGTTTCGTCACCGTATTTACATTGCATACGTTTAAATTATGATTTATCTCAACACTGTGGTTCGTGGAATAATTTTCTAATACATGATATGGTAAGTTAATCGGATAGGTAGGTAGGTACTTAACATATGTGTCTTGTACTATTATCAACCAAAAAATTAAAGCTAAAATGTTAGAATTAGTTGTAAGTATATTCCGCCCTTTAAGTTCTTTTTTTTAAAAGCCATCATCATTACCAGGTTAAAAATTGAAGACATGTTTAAAAGTACGTTTGATGTTATGTCTACGAACAAGTAATAATAATCGTTGTTGTTTTAACGAACATAACAATGCATCAACTAACTTAATGACAAAAATTTAAGGATAAAAAATTCTAAAATCTTGTTCGGCTTTACGTGATAGTTCATAAGCGCATACGTCATTGTGTAGCGTCGCAGTCGCGCGCGCCCCGCTGGGCAATGACATGTCAGAGGCTGCACTGCCTGGGCTAAGACAAAAGACAAATTAATTTTGTACACAAGGCATTTAATTTGAATGTGAATAGCATGAAGTGCGACGAATGGCCGCGGAGAACAATACCCGGCGCCGACGCACCGCCTTTTTGTTTTACACTCAATGGATGTAAAAAGTACAAAATCTAAGCGCTGAACAGACAATTCCGTATTATGATATGGACGCAATAATGGAGGGACGGGGCGCCTAATAGCTTATAATATTAAATGTACGTGATAGACGAGCACCGGCCATTCTCTCCGGACACAATGTGTCCGCTCCGGAAATAATCAAGTGGAAAAACCCTTAATAAACAATAAACGTTATAGATCATCGCAATGGATTCATTCGTTTCGTTATAATTTGTGAATGGTGTTTGTTGTTTTTGTCTGACCTCACACAAATACCCACTAAATAAGGCACCTTTCTGTCTTTTTGACCGGTTTCGATTTATTTTTAATGCAGATCAAAAATAAAATGCTTGCTTTTGTTCAAATTTGTAAATCACTAACAACTGTTATTATTATACCATTCGTTCATAAGGTCTTTCAATATCATCAATTTAGGAATTAATAAAAAAAACTAAAATGTAAATCGGAACAATGGTTTTATATAAATTATTTATTAAAATTGTATTGATCGAATATATGATTAGATCAAACTGCAAAAATGTTCATTTACATTTTTATGGACTACAACAAGAACATTTAAATAAAACTTGATGTATGAAATAATTGAGATTATTTACGGTAAGTGGAGCAATCTCGTCAAAATATTGACTAAACCCAAACAATTTAACACCAGCACCATTTACGACTACCAAATTTATTTTACGACTTCCATGACATGTTGTTTACTTATTTGAAATATGAGATTTGGTATCCGTCAGGCCACAATGAATCTCAAGTTGGTAATAAGTTGGCTCGGGGCGACGAATAGATGCTTCTTCTGATGTGTTCCACTTATGACACTGGGAATCTTTCGGCGTTAAGAATACCTGTTATTTAGAGTGTTAATTACTCCTTAAAATAGCAATCAAAATTAAGGTTTGAAACAATTTTTTACTAAAGAATACTTCGTCATAGGGCCTTGTTTTAGAATTGTCAAAAATCTTGTTTTTAATTTTCCTCATCATTCACTCTAACCATATACACAAATGCATTTTAGGTGGTAGGTACGTATATGGCATTTTAGTTTTAGCTTGAACTGTGATATTCTAATGTATTGTTTAAGTAGAACTAAACATGAGCTCTCTATGTCATGTTTGCTTTATATCATTAGTCCATCCATCAAGATCAAAATATTGTTTTGAATCGTAGCTGTTAGGAGTAACGTTCGATGCGCTCGCCCATCAATCAGGGTGTTGACGCGAGCCCTTGGACTTGAGAAGCGGAGCGGATGCTGGCGTCGCTCGAAACTTCAACTTTCTGCTTATTGAGTAATATGTGATGGAGACGTAGATGATATGCATAGAATTTAAACCATGCTTGTGTGTTGAAATGATACAATAAAAAAAAAATGAGACAATACATATTTGTTATAAATTAGACATTAAATTTTACATCTTGACGTTTATAAAAAAGTTTTTACGTAGTGAGTAGTAGTACTATTAATTCACTTGTCAATATGCGTCAAAGTAAAATTTTTAGACAGGTACACGTTTCAACTAAAAAACGCCATTTGGATGACTGAAGTTTTGCATTTAACACCATCTAGATTAGTGATTCCAAAAATGAGCTTTATCCAATCCAAAAGCTTAATTAAGCCTTAACATTTCGAAGGATCCATGTGAGCAAAAATTATAATAGGTGCTATGCAAAATGTAAACTAGGGTCTACTGATGTCGGATCTTATTAAAAGTAACGTTTGAAACGGAAATGACTAACAAATGACTGGACGTATTCTTCGCTTAGCTTCTCCCAAACAAGTTCTCGAGCAAAAAGTTTTGGGATTTATAATTTCACACTTTATTTATTTTCATAGCCTATGTACTGGAATGTACTTAGTACAAATCGTTTCAGCTTTTATTACTTACTTGTGAGTATTTTAGTAAAATGGGATATTAAGTAGATATGAAACTGTTTCCTTTTCCCATGATTGTCTACTGATGCTAGAATACGTTTCGCGGCCCGCGGCCCGCGCTGCGCCCGCGCACGCCCTCTAATGACAGCCTTCGCGCCGACCCGACACATCCAATTCACATGTTAAATGGAATCCCCTTCGCGCTCCGAAATTACGAGCGTCTGTGTTATTAAACTGTTTGTTTCTTCAAAAAACCCTTTTTTTTCTACAGACATTTTATCCAATTAGTGCTACCGTGTCGAAAGGATAATGCTGTGATGAACGTTTAGCGCGTTAAAAGCGGAGTCTTGTCGGCCGCGATAAAGGACGGAACTACCCTTGCCGAATTACTACTGATAGCTGTATTCTCTTTGTTATTTGACCAGTGATAGCCCGATTAGTGTTATGAATAAAACTCTAAGGTACGCAAGGTACTTTAATAAAGATTTGTTCAATATCAAGTTTGAAAAATTCACATTTCAAAATCGAGCGTTTGGAATTTTGACATCTAAACATATATTTTTTTTCCCTCTAACATTGTAGGAAAAGGGTTTTCAGATATTCAGTCATACTCTTTAAGTCACAAATAATCCAAATTTGTAATAATTACAAATGAATCCACACTATTCTTATAAGAGCAAGATGTGTGACTTATTTTTTTAATCTCCTTATTTTTCCAATAATTATCAAACTTTGACGAACAAAATACATGTGACAAAATATAAATTACCGATGACAAAATAATTAATTTATCCACGCGCTAAGTCGTATCAGCATACGTGATATAGTGCCTCCATGGCACATATGAATCAAAAATTGATCAGCATCATTGAAATGCGACGTGCAACGGATAATGAGCGAATCCGACCACGAGAAGGAAGTGGCATCATGACAGATGATCGATGTTCACAATCAAATGTGTATAAGTGTATAAACCATTCGAATTAATCAATTTTAATTGAATCCGATACACTTAATGTATGTATGTATGCATGACTATTGAAATTAAGTAGGGCTCGTGTTACGGTTGGGGGTGTGAATATGTTTAAACTGCGTAATACAATTTGCTCAGAGTCGTCCTTTCAATCATAGTAAAAACCTATTATTCTTGTGGTAATATTGTAAATAAATGTATAATTAAAGCTGCTGTCACAATTTCAATTTTTCAACTGAAAGATGTTATCTAGTTTAGAATTGAATTCAGTTTAGAAAAGGAACCTAGACATCAGAAACTTGAGTAACACGAGGTAGTAATGTTAAGGACTTCATCTCTATCTTTGCCGCTCCACCGTTATATATGTATGCGTCTGTAACTTCAGAAATACTGAACTAAATTGGATAATATTTTTTATACGTTCAGAGTTTGTTAGAACAAGGTTTTTACAAAAAAAAAATACGTGCATCGTACGTGTGCGAAGCTACCACGGACCACAAGTTTTAATAAAAATCAATAAATCAATGTAAATCATGTAAAGTACAGATGAGTTTCAACAATAAGAGAAATAAAGCTAAAGCATGGTAACAATTACCCCGATTGACCTCATATCGTCAAATCACAAGTCTCGGAATGAATCAAATCGGGCTTTCATCGCGAGCGTGGAACAGGCGAAATCCATCAGCTGGCTACGTGGTGATTTATTTAGAGGAGGGCGCGTACCTCACGCGTGTACCGGCGCAGAGGGATGCCCAGTGAAAGCCGATGGAGCCTCCCGCGGCGGCGGCTCCGAAGCTACCAACTCCTGCCGTCAGGTGCCGCACAAATAACGCAATAAATACCAGCTTATCGCAAATCAGCTCGTCTCACCGTGGGGCGATTTATTCATGAGCCCCTCGCATATGCTTAACCCCTGGTACATTTATCATCGGCACGTAGCTCAGTCAATTAAATTAAACCGGACCAGCCGATGATAGCACCGCACCAGATACGAGATTTTCCCATACATACGCGAGTTATTTATTACTCTGTAATTTGTATTTGTATTATTGTCTCGATTTATGGACAAATAACCTTGTTTGATCCTGCCGGCTTTACTTTTTTATGATTTGCTGATACGGTTTTTGATGACATCCACGATACGCGACTTAAATGACTACGTCTGCAAAGAGGACTCTTAATTTTACAGAATCAATTAACTTCAGTAAGGATTTTCATACAAATATAAAAAAAAATGGCCAATTGTCTAACGTTAAGATTTGTTTATATTAACATTCATCACTGTATGTCCGAATCAAATAAAAATTAAGAGCAATTTTTGAGTTACTTCATCGAAACTGGTGACAGTAGGCATACACCGGTGTATCTTAACATTGACTAATATCGGACATCTAATGTAACATTACTATTAATATGTCATTACTCACCGTAGTACGATATATAATGAGATAAGTAATTTAATGAACTATAATAATTTAGCATAAACAGCACATTTGTGTTGCTATTTTGCGAATACTACTCTATTCGTTACTGTTTCCGCTGTACCCGTGACTTTGTTCGCAAGAACTACAGGTATTTTAAATATAAATACTTTCATAGTAAATTTTATTCCTACATCCTCTCATATTCGGAACAAAAAGTTTCGAGCAATATTTGTGCCAAATTTCATATCTCTAACTTAAAAAATAAACATTTTCTCATAAAACTTTTCAAGGGTGGTATTACCCCTACTCTCCTTTATTTTCAAAACAAAAAGTAGCCTATACCCATTCTAGATGTTCAACGTAGGTATACTATACCAAATTTAATCAAAATCGGTTCAGTGGTTTAGGCATCAAAGCCGGACAAATAAACAGACAGACATAGTTACTTTCGCATTTATAATATTATAGTATATAGTATAGTACGGATTTAATGATAAGAAAACTTGATTCAGAAATTTAGTTGAGTTTACAGAACCAGCACAAATATTTGCTAACGATGTACTTTCGTTTTCAATTTGAAATTAATATGAGGCAGTATTTTCCAGTTAAAATTAGAGGGAATATATCCTAATGAATATAAAGGTATTGAATTGGTCTTTATTAAGTACAGTAACAATTTCTCGGTAAGCTATTTTGCATAATTACCTCCTACCAAATAACTAATTGTTCATGATGTTAAGATTGTTAGTGTTTGACAAACATAAGTCACACTCAATTTTCGAAATTAAACATGCAACCAATATTTTATAAGTGAATTCAAATTATGTTTATTACTTTGAACCAGTAGAAATTAGAACGTTACCTAAGAAAGGTTTAGAGACTATGTATTTTCAGTAGATTTGTCGTCAAAGCCAGACAGACAGACGGACAGACAGAGTTACTTTCACATTGTATAATATAAGTAATGATTGATTGGGTATTTCAATTGGGTATTCATTAAACTTGTCAAAATGTTGACGAAGTTCGACAACTACCATTTCAATCGACAGATTGAACTAGTTTATGCCAAATAATCTTAAAAAAAAGGAAAAAATATTTTGGTCTGCTTATCTTTCAGTGAATAGTAATTGTGTGTAGTGTAAGTCCAGAGCTTCCTATGTTTTTCGCGAAAACCTGAATAGCCTACGTTTTATATAAAAGATAAAGTTTTCGTTAAAAATAAAAATGTCAAACACATAACATTATAGGTACTATTAATATTGCTAGAGTTATTTTCAATTCCAAGCTTAACGTTTTTTTAAATTGCTGGGTAATCAATTGCAATTATAAGAAATTCGGTTTTCATTGTATAGATATCAAGGTAAAAACAAACAAAAGTAAATTACCCGTGACAGTTCCCAATTTATACCCTTGTAATGATATTCAAAAAGCCAAACGAGTGTACGTACAAGTTTGCGGTTCCGAATTCATAGAGACTAGTAGTTCTTTGTTGCTAACACTATAAAGTTACAATTGGCCCAACGATACCAAGAGTAAAGTAAGTACAAAATAGCCAACATACTCACGTCCACAAGTACCCTCAGGCGCCGATACACGTCGCAAACTAAAAATGTGTATAAATTATGAAGATTACATGAAAAAGAGAAATGTGTTACATTTAATTTTATTACACACGATAACTTATGGGTTAGGCACGGCACTTGCTTGAAAAACACGTTGTCCAATCGCCTCAGATAAAATACGATTTAAGACATTATTTTCTGGAAAACGAAATTCATTCTTTGAAATCAAAGACATACGTACCGTTCTTGAATGAAGTTTGTATTCGATTTCAGTCTTTTAGAAGATTGTATCGTTTCAAAGTTACATACAGATCATTTGTGACATTAAAATATCAATTATTTATGGTGTTGAGATAAGAACAGCCTCTCGAGAAAGAGGGTTATCAACGCGTTATCTATGCAGAAATCCCGTCGACAAGTTACAAGATATATTCACCTACATATTTCATTAAAATTAAATATGTAGCAGTATAAGCACCTGATGCTCGCGAATGAGTGATGAAGATTCGATACGAGTTTTAAAAAATGGCTCCGATAATACTATAGTATACTAAGAATTTCGAGTGTCGACCTCCGTAGCCGAGAGGCAAGCGTGCCGGACTTTGGCGTCGCGCCATCTCTGAGGTTCCGGGTTCGATCCCCGGTCGGGTCAATATGGGAAACGAACTTTTCTAAATTGTCTCGGGTCTGGGTGTTGTGGTACCGTCGTTGTTTCTGATTTCTGTAACACAAGTGCTATAGCTACTTACCACAGAATCAGAGCAATGTATGTGATGTTGTCCAATATATTTATTATTATTATTTATTTATATACAAAATCAAGGACATAGGTCAAATGAAAATCATATCGTAATATAGTTCTGATTTATGGTAGAACTAAATTATATAAATAAAACTTGAAGCCGACAGAGTAGGTACACAGAATACTTAAAATTCCAAATTAAACGTTTGGTTAGTAAAAATAGATAAAAATATAAATTGGTAAATTAATCAAATAATTTAGTAGATAGTGGCTCAAAACTAGATCATCGATTACTTTTCACGAAAAAATATGTAGATCACACCGATTTCCATCGCGGATTGATCATATTAATATACCACATTTTTAATTAACCTCATATTTTATACTATTATATTCTAAGTATGGGTTTAAATACAACCTATTCAATAACACACAACTGACTTTTGCCTTGTATGGAAGAATTGATACAATTATTCTTACTTCATATCTTTTCCTATTATCATCAATTACGATTATGTAAATTATGTGGTACATTCTCATATCCTGATAACAGTAATAAAGTAACAATTTAAGTTATTCCTTTCCATATCTTATTTAGGATATGTTTAACGTGAACGATTCATGTACCTATCTAGAACTTTTATCAAAATTATAACTGCAGATAGGATTTTATCGCGTGAACATAAAATAGCAACAAACTTATGACCCTATAATCAGGTATTAGCAAGATATCATGACGTTTTGAGAGGGCGTTCTTTGCACGGGTTAGTTACATATAAAATATGGCGGTTAAATAAGATACGTAAAATT
The DNA here is from genome assembly GCA_037074685.1 of Glyphodes pyloalis. Lineage (NCBI taxonomy): Eukaryota > Metazoa > Arthropoda > Insecta > Lepidoptera > Crambidae > Glyphodes > Glyphodes pyloalis. The sequence continues at coordinate 6,176,751 of JAYKKO010000011.1, forward strand.
ATAAATGTCTAAAGCAATGTTTGTTACACTAATCTAATACAGTAGGTAGGTATGTGTACAGTGTGAGGCAGTGACGTTATTTTGGATATAATCATAAATAAGAGGATACGTAGGTACTTATTCATTTAGACTTCAGTAAACCTTATCATTTGAAGATTGCCGACGCCAAGGTAGATCCTATCATGCGTAATTTGTAGCAGACGGACCAATCAAAATATTTGTTTATCGTTGAGCGAGCCCGATTGCGATGTTATCGATGCCCATAATGTCACTACGCGTCGGCCGATAGCTTATCTCAGAGCCTGCGACTCGTAACTTTAGCATTAGCCTCGACATCCCTTTCTGGCCGCGGGGAATTCGATAAAAGCTTTACTGGACATTCACTGCCGTAAAACGCGAGAAATTTGACAACCGCACTGGAAGAGCCGAGCGGAGCGCGAGCCTCGAATACTATCCTCACTTCAATACCTCCGATGGGAGATAACATCGACCCGACCGAATTGAACGTGTCGACGGACGCGGCACAAACAAAACTCGACGGGATGTCATAACAACAAACAGCCGAAAAATGTCAAGCCTACCAGCTAATGGTGATCATGGGAGAACAAAAAATATTTGTCCGAGAAGTCTGCGCTAATGTGTAACCAAGCGAGCCCGCGAGTGACACGGAAACTCTCTTCACACACGTTTGACCTCCAACAAAGGAGTTCTGTTTGCGTTGCGTCGCTACTAAAATATTGAACGAGAACTAAGTGCGTGCTTGTGTCTGCGACGATGCTTATTATTGACTTATTGGTTGTCCACTGCAAGCGACACGCGCGCTAATATTGGGGAATCAGACCACGGACGGTTTGATGGTGCAAACAAAATTGAGTTCATTTCAACGTTTGTACCCCACTTTTTCTTAATACAGTTAGAAAACAATTACTGTTGAATCGAGAAACCTACAGTGTCATTTTCAGTGGCTCTGATTAGCAATACATTTATAACCTCAGAGCAGCTAATGTTACTACTGTGATAATCAATTTTGGCTACAAATAAGTAGATTTTGGTACACAAATGATACTTTACTACTAACCTGGTTTAAACAAAAAGTAATGTCTCTGTTGCAGAAACAATATTTATTAGTCTATAAGCATTCCGTAGGGGCTAGATGTCGGCTCATCACCATGCCAACGTATTGCTATTCAGCGGATTTTCCACATGCTATTGACACGGTTATCCACATTATTGAAATCTAGCCGAATTTTTTACACAATTTACTGTTACCCTTTTTCTTTGTCATTAATTATTTATTTCTAAGTATTGATGTCCACAATCCTTAGTTAGCGCGAGTGTCTCACGCGCTATTTGCCCGAGCAGCCTACAGTTCACTGCCTCACGAATGATATGCAAAGTTCACGTCCACCGCGAAACAGCCACTGACCTGACCAGTTCGTCCAAATGACATTGTAAAGTCACCTAATTTTAACTCTAGTTCGATTCTCAGTCAGGTTCATATAGTATGTACCCACTTGTAGTAATAGGCTTGGATCTGGGTGTGCTGGGTTGGCGCCCCTAGTTACCTCTACTGGAATACTGTCGACGATAGCTGGCATATACGTCATGCTTGTGAACAGGTGCCTCCTTTGGGGACTGGTCTGCTCTAGTTTACCTATCAAAAATAAATACAAAATGTATCTTCACTCATAAAAACAAAACTATATGACTTGGTCCGAAGTAGTCTCGTAGCTATGGGTTAGATACTGACACTGTAACTAATCTGCTGAGTTTCTTACCGGTATCCTCTCGGTAGATAAAGGTTCCGAACCGGCTGTAGAATCACTTTGCATTGTATTCAATAACGATTCAAAAGTGTTACATGTAATTTATTTGAAAAAAAAAAAAGAAATATTTGATTGATTGATGATAATACAGTTTTTACTAGTTTTGGGGTCAGGGTTACAAGTTTTGATGCCTATATAAAATTAAAACTAACCCTAGATTCGACACTATTCTCCTAATTATATGCTATTGTAAACACTGAGTTGTTGTTGTGAATAAATTATTTATTATTATTGATTGATTGATTGACTATATTTAGTAGAAGTATGTAGTTTAAGATCAAAATATCGACGTTTAATGCTAAACAATATTTCGCAACTATTCTTAAGTTGTTTTTAGCTGTACCTGCTTATTTCTTAGATTGAAATTAGGCACCGCACAGTGGGGCACCTTAACAAATGCAACTAGCTTCAAATTATAAATTCATCAGTTTACCGTACCTCCTTAAAGTGTAACAGGTAGAATTGCAGCGATAATGGTAACGAAGTCATGCGGCGACTTGTTGCAATATTGGACGATTTTGTCTCAATAATTCTAGCAAAGGGACTAGGACTTCGTCACGCGAGCGCTGCCCAGGGCTTCATAGGGTTACCAAATGTCCATTTGGAACCAGAGATATCACACTTTTTATTTTTTCTTTACTCAGCATCATTTTCAAATTTACTGTATCCAGACAACTACGTCGCTAATTAAACGTAGTAATATAATGTTTTGGTTCTTGATTCACAACTAACTATGTTTTCTACTATGTGGTCAAGTGTTCAGTAGCAATTGCTTCAAACTAAAAAATCCAACAGTAGTCCTTTTGTTTTATATTTACTTCTCTTAAAGGCTCGGTAACCCTGACTAGGACCAATTAGCTGGCGCCGAGAACCGAACACCGCACAATAAATCAATAATTAAACTGTCCATCTACCGGCAAATGCTGATTTATTTGAGCCTTCTGGCCACGCTCGGCTCCGAATGTCGCGCAGCGAGACTTATTATTGCTTACTGCCGGTTCAGTGAATAAAACTAGCCTTTGTATTTTTCAAATGCACCCTTGGTAATCTTTGATTCCTAGTATTTTACTCAATTTAACTAAATTGGATAGGTTCTATATTTGTTTCAATTAGATTACTATTACCTCGTTTTATTTATATTAATAATTCAGTACTACGACTATTTTATATACAAGACACGACCAAAATATTAGGTGCTCAAAACAAAACGTTGCGAAGTGATTGGGTGCAAAGTGCAAAGTATTTAAATACATTTATAAAAGACTTCACAGAATTACAACAATCAATTGGCCCTAAGCTACGTTCCCTTGTATTGTGAGAACCAGACGGCAGACATTAACTACAGACACCAGCCTAGTACACCCAAATCCAAGCCAATTAAGAACAAATCGCTTTTGAAATTCGACCTGATCCCGAATCGAACTCGGACCTTACGCGCTTCGAGCGACCTTCACCATTGTCCCACTGATGAGTTCACTTTAATTTACAATATTATGTCACTTATACCTGAAGAATGATAAACAGTCTCAGCTACTGGAATCGTATTGAGGAAATGAAAATTGTGCAAGCGGAAGCTATGATGCTCTGTTACACTTTTTAATGCGAAATCTAGTAGACATCACATCCCTGCTAAATAATATCGATGAAGGAACTTTAATCTGATTTACATCAGACTCATTTCTACGAACACAACATTGCGAACTAACAAGAGTAAAAGTTTAAATTTTATCTAATGCTTATCACAAAACTATAGGGTAACTTTTGAGGATAAATAAACAAATTATTTTTATCTAACTTGTAGGTTTTTTTACGTAATGATATTAATATTACTAGGAGGTAACAAGTGCATCTGTAATTACGATCTTGATTAAAGCTCTGCGGAATTGCAGACATTGAATATTCACATTAGTCATTCTTTTGGTCCTAATTGATTAACCTGTGGGAAAACCAAATTCCTCCCAGGTATGTAAACGACATTAGATAGACAATGTAATGAAGTAAATTACACAAATTGGCTATAAAACACGCAAAGCCGCAAGCTTTTATTAGATCATTAGTATGACTAAGTAATACGAGAAAGCAAAATTATGGTAAAAACCTTAACTTAGTGCTTACTAAACGCATTCCAAATAAATAACGAGGGATGAGACATCTCAGAAGAGCGTGAGAAGTCACTGACATTTAAAATTGAATTCAGCTCAATACCGCATTAGTAAGTCAATTTAGCCTAATCGTGTACTACTGATTCTGACAAGTGATGCTTGTGCATTGAAACGGTCACTCACATAGTAAGCTCGTGCAATCTTATCGTGTTTATTTAACTAATAAATCACTTTTGTCCGCGGAAGTAATCTATTGACCGATTTAGAAACCACACGTAAAATTTGTTCAGAAGCCTTATTCCCATGACATACTGACAGAAAATGTGTACTTATTCAGTTATCCGAGCCAAAGGTGATTTGGAAGATTCCCGCAATCGGCAAAGGAACCCGCTAATACGTCGAGCATAGCCAGTGTTTGTGTAGCATTTCTTTGTTAATTTCTCTCTAAGCGGCACAAAGTGAAAGATTAAGTATGGTGTACACTGCACATTAGCAACTGTGTCCGATCTGAACTGGGCAAGGTTTCACACACACATCGGTCTCTTGTTTGCTTAGGGCATTAGTTACATAGCGTAACTGTCGCGTCGCAACTTCGTTACAACACAGTTTCACCAGCTTTAATAGGCGGTGGTCCGACTTATTCGGAAACGTGAAGAGGCTTCCTTTATTTTTAAATGACATCAAAGACACTAGAAGTTCTGTTCTCGACGCGCATAAACAACGGTTAGCGTGCGTCTTCGACTAGCAATCAAAACATGAGGGCCCTCGAGACGGTGCGTGTTAATCTTTAGTATTTCAAATTAAAGTAAATTAAAGACCTCGAACAACTATCTTACGCGGAATGTGTATGGAGCAGTGGCGTGAGCGCGGAGCGTGGCTGTGCCTGCGACAGCTCTCCGTCACCACGAGGGCTCTCCGGGGCCACCGAGTGTTTTCATACACACACAACGCGCAGACGTGTTAATTCGTAGACACTTGGTTTTTTTACCGCGGTGATCGACGACTGTGGGAACGCTTTTGGGTGCCTTCGTTAGAAGTACCTACTCCACGGTAACGAGCAAACAGCCCGAATAGCTTCCAGTATCGCTCTAAGTGGCCGTTCGGAATTTACGACAGTTCACGTGTTAGCCGTTCGCGATCGGGCTATCCGGGACCGATTGTTGCGTTACGACACCCCGTAAAGGCGAGTTATAAAAATGATTTTGGTTTCCAATTTGAGCGTCATTGTCTGCGAGACGAGAAAGTTGTTGGCGGCGCCGACACCAATAAAACGGTCGACAGAGATGGGCACGCGCGGTGCGAGGTGCTCGTGCGCCCGATAACTCAGTCTGATATTCCGTCATACGTGCGGTTATCGTTTTGCGCTGATGCCCTGTGAGGCCGACATCGGCCGATGGTATCGGCGCCCACCGATCATATATTACACTGACAGGATAACAATAAAGCAGGATATCTGTTAGCGCCAGGGTAAGTGAGGAGCAGGACAAATGGGAGCTCTAAGCTATGACCCTGCGTCGTACCGTAAATCTTGACAAGAAAATTCTATATACAACATCCACCAATCATTCGAACTATCACAATATTTCTTGCAGATATAATAGTCAAATGGATTAAAGGTTTAACGGTAATTTGATATCTACTCTATCAACAACCTTATTTAAATCTACATTTTTCGATTCTGACAAACAAATGAATTCGATACCTTAAGATGGGAAAACTTAAAAAAAATGAATTAGAAGATTTATGTATATTTTGTATCATAAGGGAATGAATAAATTATCATAACTTTGGGTTTGTTTTTCAAATTATACAATCGGAAGACGGATCCATACGTTGACAGGTTGTCACGAGTCACATTTGTACGTCGGACACCAGTATCAGTCCATGAATATATTACGGCAGACAAATTGAATTCTCAAGTAGATTTACATAAATAGTGTGCAATAGCAGTGCTATTATAATGCTATAACGCGCTGTAAAACAATAGGTGAGCGGGGTCCTCCCACCTCCCACGTGGGTCGCTGTAGGAGCGAGCTGGCTGCATGCTAATCGCTTCTAATCACGGCCCGATCGAAAGCTGATTCATCCCGCTCTTAAGATCCTATACTCTGTTTATTTACCAATCAGTATACTTAATGCCGGCCGAACCATAAAAGGCGATATATTTGTCTAGTGTCGCTCTCAATTAGAAGGCGGCGGCGAATCGACGCCATATGTGGTCGCGGTTAGCGTCGACTTTTAAAGAATATTTTTTGTTAATGGTAAATGCAAATGAAACAAAATCATTAATGTTTGCCTCCTTCATTCTCCTCGCTAGCCTTTTATGGGCTTCTCGCTCGGTCAGTTCACGGTTCGGACCCAAAGATGCGGTGCTATTAGGTTTTATGCGTGCTTCCTTTGAAAACACTCAAATATTTAATGTTTGAGAAGCCTTAGTGAATATTTAGGTTAAACATAAATAACTAAGTTTTTACTTTACAGGTGCTTAACTTCTTAAAGAATTAAGATTAAAACTATCGAAATACTTCATGAATTGCGTATGTAGGTACCCACTTACACCCTACTTACGTTTCAAATTCTTACACGACTTAATCTCGTTTTTATAAATATGAGCACTTGATGTTACAGATTGAGAATTCGGTATTCACAACCATTTATATTTTTATGCTAGCAAAACTTATTTGTAAACGACCGGACGGTCTAGCTATGACGACATTTACAAAAAAAGCTAACATACTTAATTCCTATGAAACCCAAGGTTTTTTTTTACTGTACCTCAAAGCAATATATTTTGTTTGAAATTAAATTTACTACTTACTTCAGTTACTAAGAATCTTTTATCTATCATTTAAAAATAATATTTCTGAAACATAAAGTTTATTGTAATTAAATTGACCCCTAATATTTATTACGATCATTATGCATAAAAATCAGGTTTATGTTACGGCTAAAAGTTGCTCATTCAGGAAGGTAGGTACACTCACGCTCAAAGTCGTACCCATTCATTATATCGTTTTTATCGCTTAGGCAACGAAGCGTGGCGCCATGCCCGTCGCGGATCGAATTTCGTGTTGATTGCGAAAATGAGCGCGTGCGCAGGTGGCACGATGAGGGGGGATGTAGGGAGGGTGCGGGGGGCTAGAGGTGTGCCCAGTGGCAGGACCGCCCCCTTCTTTGTTTACGTAACGCCCCCGCTCATTATAAACAGCTGTTTCGCAATTATATCAGGTAATTACACATTGAATAGCTTGTTTGGATCTGAAGAACATATGAAGTCATTATGCCGCTATTAAGATAACTGCATTTATTTATGGCGCCTACGCTGTGATCTTTTTAACTTAATAAGATATAACATTTTATTTCCAACACTTTAATTAAATGCCAGTTGTTTAAATAATAAAAATCCAGTTACTGGAAATGTTTCGAGGAAACAATTTACTGCGTGTGCGCCAGAAATTCACCTCAAATTAGTTTGACAGATCAAAGTTTGATGCAATCAATTACGGACAGCTTTACCTACCCTTTGGGATCATTCATATGAACGGTTGTCACTAGTGCAATGTCTGATTTATATACATATTTCCTGCTAGTAGGTAGTAGGAAGTATTACTGCTATAAAAAGAGATATTATGTTTCGGGGTCCCCAATTTCTCATTCTTCCAAATATTTGCTGACCTAGCGTTATCAGTCTGTTGGTACATCCTACACCACTACCGACAATGCTAGAAAACCAATAAAGCCATAAACATAAAAAACTTAAAGTTAATTTTCTATATCTATGCCTATACATATACCTACTTGCGACTTAAATCTAACAGACATTTTCCTTTCAGTAGTCAAGTACCTACATTACAAAAACTAGTCAAGCGCGAGTCGAATACACAGGGGTGGTACCCACCACACCTCAATACCATTCCACCCATCTTTGTATTATGAAATTTAGTTACCATAATTAACTGGTATGATTTTCTGTTTGTTAAACCGCAATTTTACAATGAAATAAGGGACCTTTGACTAACAAATACATATTTAACATTAATATTAAAAAGTTACCTTCTCGACTTCCTGAGATAAAAAGTCTTAACAGATAGTTAGATTATACCGATCAAATATCTTAGTCAAATTTTTTTTATTCAATTAGGCTCCTTCAAAAACTTTTGCAACGTCTTTGCTTTCGGTTCGGAATCCATATCAAGTGAGAAGATATCGACAAGAAATATGTAACTGTAGCATTATCGGACTTATTTCTATGTTTTGCATTATTTTTATTCAGATTTGAGGGGTAACATGGAGCGAAATCATAACGTGATTCACGCCATCAAAGAGTTCCGATGTATTTTCTGAGATACGGAACCCTAAAACATGTGACCCATATCCATGATCATCTATTAGATGGGTGTTAGTATGCAGGCATTGTACCGAGGAGCAGCCGCGGGCGGTGTGGGCGCCGGCGATATTTCAGCCGACGCAAACAAACGGAACATACAACTGATGAGATAAATTTACACAATCGTAGGACACATTATTGTAACCTACTTGAAATGGTGAACAATTCATTACGTTGTAATCTGTACTAATACAAAAACAACTGTTAGGCTCCATCCGGATTTCAGGAGTTCCAATTCCGCAAAGATTACTTTATTTATTTATTAGGTTTACCAACAACTGTTACATTACATACAAGCACATAAAGAAAAAATAAAAAATAAAGTTCTAGGCTATATGCACAGTCTCTTAGAGGTAAGCACCGCATGCAAAAACAATTGTCAGAGAATGACTGCAGTCCATATTACAATGACATCGATCGCAAGAATCCGAGACGGGAAACAGGGCTTAAAACGAAGTTAAAAATAAAGAGGAATAGAAGGCTGTTCGCATTCGTGTAGCTACCAAATGTGGGCAATCTCCCTTCTAAAGGTGGTCAGTGAGCTTAAGATGACGTCAGAGGAAGAGCTAATTTCGTTGAGTAACCGACTTATGCGGTAAATAGGAGAATTTCTGCCATACACCGTGCGTCGTTTAGGCGTTATCAGGGGTTTAATTGGGTTTCGTGGAGGTCGACGTGGGACATTAAATTCAACTTGCTGAAGTAATGAAGGACAGTCTATGCCATTTCTTGTTAATTTATACAGAAACATAAGGTCCATCATTTTGTGTCGTTTGTTCACTTAGGTATCCAATTTCAGTTAGACCATTATAGGCTTGAATGACCTGATAGTGCGATGTGAATGACGAACCCGTCATTGCGTAATCTTTTGCCCCGACTATTCAAATAAGTCTGGTTGATGCGAATCACGTACCAAAATTCCTTGTAAGGGTTGCAGAGGTTAGATGTCAATCGTTCTAATGAGATCAGATCATGTACACAGAGAGTAGAACAATGACATATTTTAAATAGTTATATAGTTTCCGCAAGACATGTACCTAGTCACTAAATAATCACGTAACACGTTCGGCCTTAAGACATAAAAAGTAATGTCGGTTTTTCGCTTTATGAAATTTGGAAATTATCTAAAATGAGACGACCAGTTCACAGGCCAACCGTTGTTGAATTAGTAAACCTGAATAATGTGAAGATAATTGAGAAAGGTTACGAGGATGAAAGCCAGACTGACTCGATGCAGACGAAACGTTGTAACTAAGTTGCGATCTCAGACGGCGCCCGAACCCGTTACTCGCACGCCTACTCGCGTCGCGTCGCGTCGCATTCTGCTCGCTTCTCTACATTAGATTTGCACAAATTGTTACTTAATAAAAACTAAATCCACTTTATTTTTTGCTTCACGTGTTAGAGGAATAAAGTGCGGAAAATGTCTGGGGACCGACATCGACATTGATCTTGTCGCAACAAGTAGTCAAAACTTTTCGTCCTATCGAATTCCATTAGCTCTTTTAACAAAGATTCGAACAATGAATGATCACAATTTGTTTTCTTTTTTATTTTATCAATGAAGATCTCTCATTACCAACTTATATAGAGATGATGACAAGGCGCTCATTATTTTTTTTTAAACGTAGATTAGGGTATCAAAATCAAGTTTAAATTCCTTATTCTGGTTAAGTCAAAAGCTGAAACTGAAATGCGATTTTAATTACCAAACTGAACCTACTTACTCGTTATTTAATTATGTCAACGAAAACATAACCTAGGACCAACTGATTAATTTCATAACAATATAAATACAATTTAATAAGTCTTAGTTGCTTGAATAGAAAAATTATTTTAATTATTTTTTTGGACGAGGGGGCCCTTCCCGTGTCGTTACCAGACTGAGGTGACGGCGTGTGTGGGATTGTCCTGCCCAAAAAAGGCAGGCCTCGCCTCTAAATTTCCTTGGAGTACCTCTTTGCCTTAAAAGTGAAGCTGTATACAGCTCTCACTCCACTACAGCATATATAGAAAATCATAGCGAAAACTTACATTTCAAAATAACCGTCTGATTGCTTTCGTCTGAAGTTACGTTCTCCGGCTATAGTTATCATAATTCAAAGTTTACCTATAGTTTTATAAATAGGTTGGACGGAAAACAAATGGCTCATTATTATTTAAATGGAATCTTTTCTTTAATAAATGTTTTACTCTATCTAAAAATTATGTGATAAAAATATATTAATACTATCGTAAAATTCTTAAAGTGGGCATCAAATCGCTTTCATGGTTGCTATTGGATGATCGTTATAAAGAGGGTTTTATAAATAAATCGGTTATAGTTGCCATTGGGCATTCACAATTAAGCCCCGGTCCAGTTGTACAGTGCTTTGCATAAAGATGTGAATAAACCGGTATAAATTTTGATGTCGTATTCGGCTCACTAATGACATGGAAACGGAAAAATTAGGATGGTTTCTACGAGACTGGCGCCAGCTCTCCGTGTCAAGTGGTTAACCACAACAGCCGTATATTATTTTTACATACATGGTCTATGTTGTAGACGATGTGTCAATCCGGTTATTTTGTGAAACAACTAAACCTTTGTTGCAGTAAATTTTTATTTAAAAGCTTAAATCGTCATCATAATCAACCTGTTCTCGTCCACTTAAATTTTAAAATGTATAATCCAAGGCCCTAACCGCATAAACACTACGAATCATTGGAATAACTTAAATTTTCTTTGTCTTTTGGCAGTTGAAATATCAAAAAATATAAACCACTATATCTTTTCTTATCTTTTATCTATATCGATAATTTACTGAGATGCATTGTGTTAAAATTTAGTGCAATTTCGTACAATTCACACACACCTACACTCACCTCATCAGTTATTTACTAATTCTATCAAAAAACGTTTTTACTGTATTTTGAAAATTTAACCGGCGGACTAAATTGACAATATTTTTTTACCCTGCCGTCGTCATTCCCATTATAATTCGAACACTTCATACACTTATATATTGATTTGGATTCGATCGATTTTCTAATAAGAATAATATTCCATCCTACATAGTTGGAATACAGCAGAAGTAAATTATTATTTTTCAGTTGGATATATAAAATTGTACATAGAGTCAGGTTTGTTAAGAATACCTTCATTGATATGCCAACTCAGACGTTATGTAAAATGGTTGATTCGACATTCTGACTGCGACACCATAACGGTTATGAATAGCCAATGAGAAGGTATTTGTGTACATATATGTTGACACAATGGCATGACTACTAAAACAACACTTGATAAGCTACAAGTAGGCAAAAGGCATAGCACGAATATAACATGCTACTGCAAGATTCGCTATTACATAATTATTTCTAAAGCCTCAGTGTAACTAATAAACCCATTGATAGTGATCGCAATGACCGGCTTATAAAAATAATTTGATTTTTAGAAATGCATTCCTTTACTGCTCGTCACGTACCTATTTATTTAAATTAATTTTGAAAAATTACTTTCAATTCAGAATTCAATAGGGGTTTATTAACGCTAGGATAATTACAATTTATCGTTAAAAACTGTGCCCTTTTTGACCGTGAAACTAAGTATTTAATCAAATATAAAATTAATGTGTTTAATAAGATTTACAAGTTAAAAATTAAATTTCATCTGCTCAGTTATTTTATTTCACAATTATAGTAGGGGTATTCAGTAAAACGTTATTTGCATATCAAATAGAAGATCAAAAGATTGAAATCATTTGCCTAAATATTGAAAAAAACTGGCGTAACACCAAACGTAACATTATGTCTTGCTATTTAACTAGCTATGCAGGAGGTGGCAAATGTAAACGAGAAATATGACAGTTACATAAAACATCAAAACTTAGCATACACGAGACGAAATCCAGTCAAGGTTTTATGCGCTCGTGAGATATTAGCCTATTATATTCACACTTACACAATACCGCCAAAAAAAGTAGGCGCCGCGCAATTATCACTCATCAGTAATCCGAGATGAGGTTAAAAGTTACGCAAAACATTGAGATCTTCACACGATTCGATTATTATCTATAATTTAGGTCTTATACATTCGATCCAAAAATATTCGTATTCATCTATTTGTTTTTATTTTTGTTTCCTTAAAGAGTTAATTGAATTAGGTACATTTGGAGCTACAAGCCTAAATCAACAGCTAAGTAATAATACCATACAACATAGAATCAAAAGCAGTATAAGTGTTGAAAAATAGTTATTTATTTTGAAATTGAAACAAGCAATTTAACGGTAACTCTAAATATTTCAGAATCTATGCACAATATTATGAGTGGGCTATTATTGTAGCATTTGTACTACTATGTTCGTAATTTGTAACGGACTTTAAATTCACTATTTAATTTCACGGCGTAGCATCGTCTAACATGAAGTCATCATGACTGTTATTAATAAATCTAGCGATGTTTGGATTAATTCCCTTATCTTTTAGCAATAATCCATATTGCTAAAAGTGAAAAAGCAAATATTTTTCGAATTGCTGAAATTAGTAGTATCGAGAAAATAATCGTAAATAAAAAAAGCGAATGAACAATTCTGTTACAGTACCTGTTTGTAACGGCAATTCTATTTTCTAAATTATGCTATTTAAAGTAAAAGCCAGTCGTTACATTCAGAAGTGAACAATCCTAGTAAAGTCGGCCTATGTAAACGCCGCTACCATCAAAATCCGCCAACACAGTGCCGACGCAGGTTTTGTTTATGCGTGAGTCAGTCAGTACGAAAGTGACGATTATAAATTAGCAGCGATTCTTCTCCGTTTCGACATCAGGAACAACACTGCACCGGAAATGACTCGGGGCTTGCTCATCTCGGGCCCTTGTGTTGCGCACGCGATCTCATCTATTGAGCACTCTATAGGACAGGGATGGGTAACCTTTAATCAGAAACCCCAGATCAAAGTCAGATGAAACTTTGATCGTTTGATTTGATAGTCGCCATTTATTCAGATTTAAAATTAGGTCTAATAAATTAATTATATTTAATAGATGAATATATAAATATATTGGACAACATCACATACATTGCTCTGATTCTGTGGTAAGTAGCTTAAGCACTTGTGTTACAGAAATCAGAAACAACGACGGTACCACAACACCCAGACCCGAGACAATATGGAAAAGTTCGTTTCCCATATTGACCCGACCGGGGATCGAACCCGGAACCTCAGAGATGGCGCTCGCCTAAGTCAGGCCCGCTCGCCTCTCGGCTACGGAGGTCGTCGAATAAATAAGAAATGAAATTTATAATAAGTTAAAAAATAATTATCACTGTTATAATAATTTATGGATGTTATGTTACGTTCACTGTTGTAACACTAATATCGCTATGCCAAAATAGGTATCATGATGTATTGTATATAGTTATTTCTACCCTTTGTCACATTCATTCATTAAACGACAGGTAGCTATTTCGCTATGTTATTTCTTTATGTGTTCAGCCAATAATTTGGCTAATAAAACTGCTTCTTTTGAGCAGCATTTTACAACTGACATATCAAATATTAAAAATCTGACATTGGATAATTTAAATTAATTAATGAGACAATAGAGGAGAACTCTAGCAATAAAGTAAAATTAAAAAGTAAGCCCTCATGTTTTTTAAATTTAGTACATCAAAATATACAGGGCTATTCTGGAAAGGAATTAGAAATTGGTTTATTTTTAGATGACAAAAATATACATATATTATGTTTAACTGAACATTGGCTGAGACAATGTGAATGTTTAATTAGTATCGATAATTTTAAAGTTATTAGTTCGTTCATGAGGAAGTCATCTATTCGTGGTGGGTCACTAATATTAATGCATAATAAGTATAGGTCTAAAGAACGTAAAGACATAGTAGCACTTTCAATTGAGCGAACTATAGAACTATCGTGTGCAGAAATGGAACATTATATTATTATATGTGTATATAGGCCCCCTCAATCGAATTTTGATTTATTTGAATCCACTATGGAGGAAGTGCTAAAAAAAACTTGTAAATCAAGCAAAGAGGTAGTTGTGTGTGGAGATTTTAATGTCAATATTCTGGATAAATCTCAAACATCTGTAAGGTTCTTAAATTTATTTAAATCCTTTAATTTAGTTAATCTCTTTTCAGAACCTACAAGAATTTCTCCAACTTCAGCTACCTGTCTTGATAATATTTTCTTAAAAAATAGTTCAATAAATAAGTCAATCATAAACTATTTACAATCAGATCATTTTGGACAAATAGCAACACTTGAGCATCATCATGTTTCCGACTTGGTTGAAATTGTTTGTAGACCTATTACAGAATACCGAAAAGACATATATAAAAGTAAAATTTGTGAAAAAATTTCCAAACTACATTTTCATGATGAAAATGTTGATAGTCTGTTTGGGAATTTATTTGATCTGATCGATGGTGAATTTAATAATGTTTTCAAAAAAAAGAAAGTTAAAATAGATAAATGTAAAACTAAATTTAGTGACTGGGCTACGCCTGGAATTTACAAGAGTAGGAACAGGTTATATGAACTATACAGTAAGTATCAAAGCCTACTCAAAAGACCATAAAACCATTGAATATGTAAAACGGTATTCTAAATTATTCAGAAAAGTATGCTACATTGCTAAATCAATTTTTTTACGCAATAAAATCATTGGCTCTAATAATAAAATTAAAGCCACTTGGAATATAATTAACAAAGAGGCATGTAAATTAAAACCTCATGATCGTAGCTTTTCCCTCAAGATAAATGATAATTATTTAAATACCGATAAAGACGTAGCGGATGCTTTTCAAGATTTCTTCACGGATATACCTATTTCTACAACGCGTCTTTTAAAATCCAACCCAGATCATGCCAAATATATTTTATCATCTAGTGTAAATTTGTATGATAGTAAATTTAGTTTTGATTATATTACTCCAGACACCATAACTAAAACATTCAAACAACTGAATATAAAGAAAACAGAGGATTTATGGGGTATCTCAACTGACGTAATTAAATCCATCATACATAATATTGCACCTCACCTAGCTTTGATTTTTAATAAATGTATAGATGAAGGTCAGTTTCCGAACTTAATGAAATGGAGTAAAATCATACCACTTTTCAAAGCAGGAATCAAAAGTGACCCATCCAATTTTAGACCTATTTCAATATTACCTGCATTAAGTAAAGTCTTTGAAAAAATTATATTTAATCAACTGCTTGAACACTTTAACAACAACAACATTTTACATAAAAATCAGTTTGGTTTTACTAAAAATAAATGCACCACTGATGCAGGAATTACATTAATGGCACACATTCTTAATGCTTGGGAAAATAAAAAGGACGCATTAGGGATAATTTGTGATTTATCTAAAGCATTCGATTGCGTTGACCATAAAATACTATTACTTAAGTTGGAGCATTATGGTGTTGCATGTGATGCATTAAATCTGATAGAGTCATACCTTACTGGGCGAATACAAAAAGTAAATATTAATGGAACTAACTCTTCTGGCGCACCACTACTTATGGGAGTGCCCCAGGGATCTATATTGGGTCCATTGTTGTTTTTGATTTATATAAATGATCTACCATATTTTGTCGAAGGCATGTGTGAGATTGTATTATTCGCCGATGATACTTCGTTAATATTTAAAATTGACCGTGGATGTAACAATTTTGACGAGGTGAATAATGCTCTTTCCCAAGTTGTTCGCTGGTTTTCAATCAATAATTTATTGCTCAATTCCAAAAAAACAAAATGTATCAAATTTACAATGCCTAACGTCAAACAAATAAATACATGTATTTGTATGAACAATGAAGTAATCGAGATAGTAAATTCAACAAAATTCCTAGGAATTACTTTAGATTCCAAACTGCAATGGAATCCTCATATCGTTGCCCTGGCAGGAAGACTTAGTTCGGCTGCATATGCTGTAAGGAAAATAAGAAACCTAACTGATGTAGATACGGCAAGATTAGTTTATTTTAGTTATTTCCATAGTGTTATGTCATATGGTCTATTGTTATGGGGCTCTGCAGCAGATATCCAGACAATTTTTGTACTGCAAAAAAGAGCCATACGCTTTATTTACGACCTTAGACCACGTGACTCACTGAGGGAATTTTTTAAAGAAATTAATATTTTAACAATAGCGTCTCAGTACATTTTCGACTGTATTTTGTATGTACGAAAAAACTATACGCTTCTTCCTAAAAAATCAGATACCCATAGATTTAATACAAGAAATAAACAAAAGCTTGCCGTCCCAAAACTCAGACTTCATAAAAGTAGTAATTCCTTCATGGGGATAAGTATAAAAATATTTAATAAGTTACCACAAAGCATTATTGACTTGCCCATGCATAGATTTAAGACTCAAATTAAAACATGGCTTATCAAAAAGGCTTATTACACTGTACAAGATTTTTTTAATGATAAAAATATGTGGAATTGTTAAAATGTCCATCTGCACCTAGATAATTTATATTATTAATTCAAATATTTTAATGTCCAATTGTGATGTTTGTCATTTATTTTAAAAGAGGATATCTGTTGAGTTTGTTGCGGCGCTTCTTCTCAACAGAACCAACGTCGAGGCGCTGGTAGGAAAAAACAATTGACGTGCAAAAGAATTTATTGCAAATCCACTTGCAGAAATAAATCATTTCATTTCAAATCATTTCAAATCATTTCATTTCATTTCATTTCATTTCATTTCATTTCATTTCATTTCATTTCATGAATTGCAGTAAAGAGTTTGAGTTGGAGTGTTAATCCAGTACCCATTGTTGGAACAATATCTTGATATCAATAATGGAAACCTGCAGTAGAGCGTAAAAGAGGCTGATGCTTTACTTTACTTTACTCAAAATACAACTACATGTCCATAGGTATAACTAAGTGCCATCATGAGTTGTTTCACAACTTAGTTTCATGTCATATTAAATTCGCTACGTATTTGATTTACTTAGACGCGGAGCTTTAATGTGACAAGGTACCTACTGATTGCTGCATCAATTAATGAAAGCGACTGTACTTGACATGAGTTGCAATTTCTATAATTAAGACAGCAATTTTCATCTCATAATTTAGAAATCAAAAATTATACTAAAGAAAAATAATTAATAATAATTGGCTTAAAATCAGTGGACATCAGATCTCAGTTAAACGTTAGCAAGGCTTACGTTTCATTTATTGTTTTTGTAATGAACGCATAATTCATAAACTAAACCGTTTCCAATCTCTGGTAAAGCATAGTTAGTCGCTAGAACACAATGAGCACGCGATATGCCTCGTATTGTCACCTGTAATTTTCCGCTATAAAGGCACTTCTAATCTTGCGATCACGTTTTCCTTACCTCCGCTACTGTATTGATATACCTCTTTCTATTTGTGACAAAGGAACAATACGTTCGCGTTTGAAATACAGTCTTCCCTTTAGTTCCGGCAGCTGAGACAGTGCGTAGGCGCATTGAAGATATCGAAGTAACTGACAATGCTCGAAATTGTAAAAAGAGAAGGTCCTATTCCTCCCTAGGGATTAGTTAGAACCTAGGTTGTCTGTCAGGGCTAGTCATAACTACTACATGAATGTTGCCTAAAAAGTTTTTTAATAAATTTTATGTCCAAAGCGTATATGGAAATAACCGATTAAACTGAGAGATTTCTAAAAATCAAGGGTGATTGAGAATTGCTCTAAATCATTAGTGAATGAATTGCATTTCTCATTTATATGTACCTACATTTGTATAGGTAAGTCTCATGTATAAATTCCAGAATTCAATCAATTAAGGAAATTATAAAACTGTATTTTTGTAACTTGTGCTTTCCTAATCTAAAGTCTTACGATCACGTGTACAAAAACTTGTTTGAGCAAAAAGACGAGTAATGTGATATCACTCTAATGCATTTTATAAAAGTATTCGTTGTTAAAAGGTATAAATACCTACATTAGAATAAACACAAGCTTTAACGATATTCAGAGGATCGCTACTATTGTACAACAATGAAAACCTTCCAATGTCACTAACATTTGCACAATCAAGATTTGCACTGATACTATTGGCTATTGAAAAGGTTATTCTACGAATCTACTATAAATCATGCTAACAAGGTGTGCTTGTGCGAGCGAATACAAACGTTTATCCTTTTGTTGGAGTCGTTGGAGATGAGCACAATGTAATGCGCGCGCGTTGCGATACCGCGCCTAATGACTTGCGTGCCTAACTAACTATTAAAGGATTCGAGGCGAGCATCGAAACTTGGAAGCCTATTGAAAGGTCTACATTGATATTACCTATTTTGACTTTCAAATATGATTTAAATTTGAAATTAACTTCTCGAATATTGAAGAGGTAACTGTGCTCGGAGCGAAGGGAACACGTGACGTGGCCGGCCAGTATGCAAATATGTGAGTTAGTGTGTGCCTGTTTGCTATGCGTGCACGACGGGCGCGGCACTCACACGGCTGCAACTCAACTTCCATTCATAAAACCATGGCACTATCTAGCTATGAATTAATCGCAACATTTGAATATGTTTACGCTCACAAAGGAAGCGGCCATTCAGAAAAACTTGCCCGAAAACAGGTTTGGCACGTGTCAATGAACGATGGGATACTTTGGACGCCATCGCCGGCCGAAGTCGTCGGGTTAGATGATTTAAACGGTTTAATAGACGCTAGTTTGAATAGTTAGTTTTTATCAATTATAATTTAACGACATCCGGTAACACTTTGCCGTTTGTTGTCGAATTTTGCAAACCGGTCGAACTTTTATGATGCGTTGACTCGTGTCTTCATAATTAACAGCATGTGTTCTCTTTGGTCGCGGTAATTATTTTGACAACTAGGAGTATTTGTAAATTTATTTAACCGAAAATACTAATCTTTTCTCTCTTTTGTAAATATAAATGTGCGAATCAAAACAGCATACCTTAGCATTCATAGCAAACCTTTTAGCTGGTTGTTACAATAAGTTTGCTTAACTTTTTCGACATAATCAAATTAGCACATTTTAGGCGTGCACTACTATAAAAGCGTATCTACGTATTTCTTTCGCTAATACATCTCGATTGCAAACGTACATGAAAGAAAGTTGTAAAAGTAAATTACATGCCATAATACAATATGCCGACGTAAGCAGATAACCACATAATAATAATATATATTTAAGCCATGGTGCGTTTAAAAATTGGTATTACTTGCTAAAAGTCATTAAAAAAATTGAACAGCATCATCTATGATGCCTATAATTTCCTACTCTGATATTTGTTTTATAGGTGCTCGAAACGCAGAAACAAGAACGCGATTCTGAAATGATTGTTGCAGGTAACGGCTAAATGTTATCTTTTGATTTTCTCATGTCTACGTTCTTAAGAAAACACGTTAAATAGTTACTCCTGTTTAATAACTGGTAGGTATTATTCCACCTTGAGAACATAATGAGACTTGGGTCACTTGAGCCATAGTGAAGTATGATCTATACCATCTTATAAACAAATTAGGCATTTATCAGTAGCGGGGAGTAAATAACGAAATTTATTTTCGTAGTTATGGAAGCCAAAAATAGCATAAGTACATGCCTGATGGAGATGTACTTATTCTTGACTTTACTACTTGTTTATTTGTGAATGTGCAAATAATAAATCAGAAATGAGGAATCTCTATGAACCAATAAAGCATAAATTCATTTTCTTTGAGAGCAAGGCCGAAATTCAAATCCTAATGATAAAAGAAACAGAGTTATAAGTGTAAAATGGGGTCGAAATGTAACTTTGTTATGCATGTGAATAAATTATTTTAACTTAGACTTTACAAAACTTGAATACTGCAAACGGGTATGATGTCATCCCTGCAATACTTGTCCTGTGATTTGACTAGATAGGCCTTGTCTGCGCGCGCTCGCAAAATGACACTTCTAATCAAAATTCTATTATAGATTGTCGAGTCTCAAACGAGATCGCCAGGTCTATGAATGAAAGTAGGCGACCTTCAGGCCTGGACGTAGGCGCAGGCTGTCGCAAGTACAGCTCCATTCACAAAGCCAGCGGTGGGCGTGCGCCTATAATCCATGTAATGTGGCTAGTAACACACTAAGCTGTTTTGTATGGTGATGGCTAATGAAGGACGTTAGTAGTTTGCCCTCAATTTCAATGATGAATATGTAAATCTTTACGACAATGCCATAGACTCGCACAGTCATCATTCGTGTCAACGAAGGCAACGCAGAAGTCTTGTAGCAATAAAAGTTTTCATACAATACATAGTTAGACCAACATACGAGTATATTATATTAACTGCCGTCCACTGACCATGGCCCCACACAAAGCTATGCTGAATGGATCAAAAAAAGGTACCTACGCTGAGGTTTTTTACAGAGTATCTGAAAAGCTTGTAAAACGGATAGACTTAGTTTTTTTTAGGTAGACCAAAAATAGCTTTTCATGTCATATTACGGAACAAGGAACAATTCATAGCTAGCTGTCGAATAGTTTTTTTTTTCTTTTATTCTAGTACTAGCGGCCGCCCGCGACTTCGTTCTTGTGGACGTAATCTTTTCAAGCAATAAATATAGATGGTCAGTTTTACCCCTGTCTCCCTTAATATTCAAAACAAAAAGTAGTAAATTTTTTTTTGTCCTAATTTCGAGCTATATTATTGAAAGTTTATATGGGGAAATGTTTATATATTCACTTGATATATAAACATTTTCCCATTTAAACTTTCAAGGGCGGTATTACCCCCATCCTCCTTTATTTTCAAACCAAAAAGTAGCATATGTCCATTTTAGAGGTTTAACGTATACCTGTACCAAATTTCATCAACATCGGTTCCGTGGTTTAGGCGGGAAAGCCGGACAGACAAACAGACATAGTTACTTTCGCATTTATAATACTAGTATGGATGCACATGCCAATTGCCTTGCGGTTACGTGTTAGCTTACACAATTTGCATATCAGAAACTAAGGTTTGCAGCAAAATTAATACGGCAAATTAAAGTCGTATTAAATCCCAATGTAAACCAGACTAACTAGATCTAGAAGGAGATAATATTAAGAATAGCTAACGTTCCATTTGCGATCGCATTCAATGTGCTTTTAATTACACGAGTTAATTTAACCTAATGCGCGCATTTTTATGGGTGTGAGCCTAAGGCAGGCTTGTCTTGAATATATTTTTGCGAAAAAATAGAATAGCCTTCTGACTACAGATTCTTGAACAAAAATCTGACTTATAGATTGTAATTTTACTAATCTAGGAAGTATAGGTATAAAATATATTCCTAACAAATCTCTTACTAAAATATATTGACCTAACATTTATAAAATAATAATATAACTTTTATGCCATAATCTCTATCAAACTGTTACGTGAATAGTTATTTTAGACTTGACATTTACAGATAGGATGTCAAAAGTCACCAAATAAGTGGCAGTGAGATCCCATCCGTACGTTAGCCATTTTACAGATTTTTCATAGCATAACCCATTGGCGAATTGTCCACAATGATGTTGCATTTTTATGAGTGATCAAAGTTTTCCGTTTTGTATTATTTATTCTTATTTTAGTGTTTTACGAATACGACAATTTCAGATATTGAAGTTCAGACGTTTTTAATGAACTTTTCTTAACGATCTTGTGCCGTAAGTTAAACCTGATATTTATCTCCTCATATTGACCATAAATATATAAAAAGATGTAAAGCCAGCCTATCCCACACTTATATAACACATATTTATTTATTCGTTTGTGGCAGACTTAAGTTAATATCAACCGGCACAGTTTAAGGCAACGAGCCGCGAACACACTACTGCTAGTTAGCCGATAGGCATCTCGTTGGCACCGCCATCTTTATGTGACTCACTTTCTTAACTCTCCCTGTAGATGTGCGATTATACGCTAAACCAATTTAGCCAAGATAACTACAGCATATGCTGTAGTAGACTCTACGCCATCCATATGGATGGCGTAGAGTCGAATCGACGATAAAAGACAAATCAGATAGGTTTATTTATGCACAAGTGGACATACTTAGCGCCTCGATGGTATAGTGGTTTGAGTATGGAGCCATCGTCTTGGGGTCTTGGGTTCGATATCCGGGTTGAGCAAATAATGTTTCGGATTTTTTGTTTTCACTAAAAGTATGGTGATTAAGCCGGTACATTGTTAAAATTGAGGCTTGATTTCATTTTTATATTTTATGTAGGTATGTACATTTAATATAATGTGCGATGTAAAAAAATTACATACTAACTTTTCTTATCAAATTACCCACTTTCGTGATATAGCTATCCTATCTGACCTATCTAAAGGCAACTAAAAATAAATGTAAATAATTTCGAATAAAAAGATGAGCCTCGTGTTACAATAATAAATGTAGTAAATAAGTGAACATAATTTTAGGCATTCTTTGAAGTAGCCACTTCATCTGCTCAGTTTATTTCCACTGAGATTCCAATAATATCTCATCGAGACGTCTACTTTCAACGTCCCACTTGCCAGACCCACGGTTCATGTAGTTATAAACGGATTAGGAGCTATTTCTACTTTGTAATTTTGCCGAGATAATAGCAGCGACTCCTCTGTCACATCAATATAAATGCATATATTTTAAGCTGTCTCAAGGTTCTTGAACTGCTATTTCAAAGGAATCAGTTCACTTTGAAATGTAAAATGTTTATGGAAAGGACTGAACAAAGCGGCGTTTCTTTGGCATTCACATGACAAGCTATGACCAGGAGCGCTTGCGGCTGGCTTAAAATTGAAGTTTCTTTTGACATAATATGAGTCTTAGCTGCGACCGTTTCAGTGGAAACTCATATTATCTTACAGCTTAGTTTCGCTTGGCAAAATACTGTATGTAAAATTTATCATAGTTGCATATTTTCGCACCTAACTTAATGCAAATAAGCGATATACGTATTAACTTAATCGAGGCCAGTAATCTTTATCAACCTAATTACTAATTAAATGTGATGTAATATGTTTTAACGCCGAAGTAGTTCGTGACTTTATTACTAATACCATAAAGTTGAGTTTAGTTAAGATTTCACTATGAAAACCCACATACACGCCTACAGTAAAACTTACGATTGCAATGAATAATCAAGGTCTTAATATAAAATATATTATTGTAATGATATCCTTTCATAATGTAGAAATATTTTAAGAAACTTCTTGAACCATGCGTAATTGCTACTATTCTAACATACAAAACGTTCTACTCGGTTTTCATAAACTCATTTTTAAATATGTGTCATGTTCAAAAACTTGGTGGTTTGTATTATTTGGCAACAGTAATTAAAAGAAATGATCATAGAATACTAACGTTTTAACTGTATCTAACTATGTTTAGCAAATTAACATCTCATCTCAAACAGAACTATAAAATAATAACAATATAATTTGTTTCACTAATCAATTTATTAAGTAAATAATTTGTTTGTCTTGTACAGTTTTTGCCCAAAATGCCGTTTCCAATTTCCGCGTCGCATCGTCGAATTCACAACAAAATTTCAGAAGTAACATTTTTTATTGAGGCTATGGCTTTTCTTGTGTACCAATGTGAAGATTGAATCTTACAAGAGGTGTTAATAAATAAGCCTAGATTATCCTCAGACAGATCTAATCAGATCTTGTTTACATTGCGAAAGATTCCCTCGTCGCCGTGGAAGGTTCATATCTCCGCAATTTAAACTGTAAACATATTGGAACGCCTTGTTACACAATTTATTGTTTACCTATCGTTTATATAAGCTCCATATATACGGCGACCCTTGTTAGGTTGATTTCTGCAAAATATTTTCCATTTATGCGATTCATGATTGTTTTTGCATGCAAATGGCTTGTTGTAAATACATCGTTTCACTATTAGGTATCAGATCAGATACAATTTCCATTTATCGCTTAAGCATTATACACGTACAAGGAATCAATTTTATTGTACCTTACAATGTGGGTACATTATTCTTTGTAGTTGCCGTACGCATTAAATTGTAGAACTCTCCTTTCTGTTGCTTTTATGGTCATAGTGTTGTAGAAACTAGCATTAACCTACATGAATAAAACTATCGAAAGGCTGGGCTAGTATTTATTAGTTGCGGCTTTAAATAATACCTACATACCAGTTAAATTAAATAAGATATATTGTAGGTAGTTAGTTTTATTAACTTACTAATTATGTACCAAACGAATGAAGAATTGGGAAATAACCTTATTAACAGTTGACAGCAATACTTTAATTGTTATTACAAACAAAAGAAAAAAAGCATTTGAGACAAAAATACAATCAGAAAAAATGGCCGATGCCTCATTGACCGACGTTTAAAAGTTTTCAATGGCCTCTCAGATGGGGCCCGTAACCATAATTTTCGTTAGGTAATTTAAATGTGGACTTAAACCCATTATGTTGAATTAATAGCCCGTTCACCAAACAATTACGGGTCCGGTTAAATGCTATCAGCAAATCTATGGGTTGAAATCTCATAACCTTTTGCCTTCGAGTCAAATCAGCTGTTGGTATTGAGGCTCGGATTGACCGCTAACATCGTTTATACTGCTTAAACAATCTTTTGATACTAAAAAAGTTTACTTCGTAAAACGATAAGTGATATAGGTACAATTATAGGAAATGATACCTACTGAAGTAAAAGATAATTCTTATCAAAATCTGCTTTAAATTCGATATACCAATTTAGATTTTTGTCATTTAAAATTTATTGAGTAGGTTTATTACTCCAATATATCATTATTATTAATGAATGATATTCTTGAAAAAGGTTCAACATCTCTAAAAAATTTTAACTTATTTAAAGTTCGGATAGCTTAGTAAAAATGTTCAGTTAAATTTACACACATGTTATACCTACATGCAAGAAACTCAAAAAATATAGGTATGTGCACAGTCATGAGCTATAAAATGGAAACACTTGAGGTCTTGTGACGTTATTAGATATTTAGAAGAGATAATTTTACGCACACTTAGTATTAAAGTAACCTATCTCAACTTTTCTGTATGTTCA
This sequence comes from Glyphodes pyloalis, assembly GCA_037074685.1. NCBI lineage: Eukaryota > Metazoa > Arthropoda > Insecta > Lepidoptera > Crambidae > Glyphodes > Glyphodes pyloalis. The sequence continues at coordinate 6,202,102 of JAYKKO010000011.1, forward strand.
TATTGTGCTACAAATTCGTCTTAGAAAAGCGTACCTACGCGAAATTTTTACAAAGCAAACAGTGATCAAAGCTAAGCTTTATAAATCAGCATTTTTTCTTCATACAGATTAAGGCTTTTTATGTTCAATTTATAAGAGATATTAAGAAAAAGGAACCTAAAAATATTTATTATTTTTATACCAAGGATGTGCATCATCAGTAGTGACCATGAAATATGCTACCCAAACCTAGGCATTGCAAACTTGATTCAGTAGAAGTGCAGACAAAAAACTCGCTCATCTAGGCTTTATTTCTCCAAGTGCAGTAACATCGTTAAAAACTAACGCAGAACAAATAGCTTGTCGTGTGATGAACACGCGTCTGCAGTTATGAATGGGCCGTAGTGAATCACGCGTCCATTGAAACGACGCCCCCGCTCGTGCGCGCGCGCAGCTAACGCATTATTTGCCAATACCGCCGTATTGTTTCATTTGCACCATCAAACACTTCTCACTTCCTGTATACCTTCTGGTCAAATTACTTTATCTCATTTGAAATGCATTTAAGTAAAATAATAAAAGTTAGATCTCTGGTAACGATGCTTTTCTTCTTACTGAAACCGCCTGCTAAAAGTTTTCAATTATTGGCTTCAATTTCTCGTGTTACTTATTGGTATACAAATTCAGTTTATATTTGTAGCTTCGGCAGCCTTGATTTATAAATACCTACTTGTGAAGGTATTTAAAAAAATCAAACTTATTTTTTTTTATATAAGGTAGGTAGGTACGTAGGTGGAATAATCTATCCGGCAATTATTGAATCAAATAACCTTTGAAATAAATTCTGTGATTATACTGCAGGATCGATTGATAAATTTATTGCAAAGTTTCAATGCACTTACACAATTATTTTGAAACTCGAATTTGAAAGCACAAGAAATAAATGTCCAACAAACAGTTGCATAAGCCACCGACTTGTTTTAGAATATGTCTTATTTATCTCCCTTTGCGATTAATGGCTTTATAACATGGCATTAGTCTGTGATCAGCCCTTAATAAAACCTTCCTGTTTAAATCGTGAAATTCGAAATAATAGCCCGCTCTGACTTTAAGTGTCTCTTAAACTCAGTAATTTGTGGAGTGTTGTGTGAATCGACTCGCGATCATGTTATGACTGTAACCCTGACATGGACAGACGACAATCACTTTATACTGAATCAGAATACGAACAAAAACGGATGCCTTGACCTCCTCTTAGTGCGGTCAGAATCTGACTTATTTTTGTTCGATTTTGTACTTTAATGGTGAAAGGATAAAGGTCGCGTATACCACTTCAGAGGCTTTACGCAGCATGCAAGTGAAGCCCTGACACATGAATGCGATGCCACGTCGAGCTCTAATAAATCATATGTCAGATGTTAATCGAGGCTTTCAGAAGAGACGCCGGACAATATCATTACTCCACCACCGGGTACTTCACACAAAACTTTATTAACAGTGCCCTTTATGTAGAAGCTTTGTTGCAAAATTAAATTAGACTTTTTACCTTTTCAATTTGCTCTGCTTGAGCAAGGATGTTTGTTTTATGTTGATTTGCAAGATATATGATGATGTTGGGTAGCATCACACGATCTAAAAAGACAAATTAAAACATTTTCATTAGATTTAATTAAGCTATCATATTTTTAAATCAACATAAAAAGAGTGAAGTTCTGAGCAAACTTTTTTCTAGTTTTGTTTTAAGTGAAATACTTTAAAATTAAAATCTCAACATTATTTTAATTCAATCATAATGATAAAAAGTAAACAAGAACGTGAATGAGACGGAAATTGTGAAGAACGAGTAAGAAATGTCCCAAGTAACTAATGTTAACACAAGTATTCCAAAATTTTAATAAATATGTAAAGTAGGTAGTGATACTACTGACGTAGTCACAAACTTTCACAAACATCAAACTAGTCGTTCGGCCCTTATCTATATGTGACCTTATCCAGAGTTAGAAAATACTGGTGTTTCAACTCGAGCAATTTTATTTAAAGTGTCGCATCGGCCCGAGGAAAGTTTGCTTTTTAATGAATATAAATGTAGTCTTAATTACGAACTGGTTCAGGTGCGTTCACCCGCTGTTGCACTGTTAATAAGTTACGTGAACTGATCTTATTTAAATAATGTCGAAGCTCCGAGATACGATGTACGCAGACTCGCGTCATTACAAGAAACTAAACGAACGATAAGATGTTTAGATAAAACGGTAACGTTAGAGTCCAAGACATGCTCAATGCTCATACACAGTCTTTCCCAACATCGCAGTGAATGCCAAATGGTCAGTTCGACGCGTTTAATGACTATTACGATATCGTCTGCAGTAAATTGTTAATGAGTGGTCTTTTACTAGACGTTCTCTTCGTGCGGGTCGCACACCAGTTACTTTGAACTTGAACTCTAGCGGCGGTTATTAGCATGGTAAGAATCTCAATAAGACGCTATTATCGCATTCAAAGCCCCTGTGAATCTGTATAAATTTAACATCAATTAATATAATCCGTGTATAACTCTCTAAGACGTTAATGTGATGGCGAACTGACTCGTACTGTGCTTCTACTTGTCCGAGTGATATTATATTACGCCATGTAAACCGATAATCTCAATTGAGATTCCTTTCGCTCTTTTATGGGGTACTTAATGTTTGCGATGTAAAAGCGTCGTTAACATCGCTTTATACTTACAGATCTGTTTTAATCTGTGACAAGCTGTTATTGTTAGCCGGTGAGGAGATTAGGAGAGCTATTGTATGGCGCGTGCCGGGCGCTAGAATCTCCTTAGGGAATTGTTTGTTATGCTTTAGGCGGCATGAATAATTGGTATGCTTTGATCGGGCTAACGCCCAAATAGAATATAGCCCCCTCTAAGGCATGTCCAAGCGGCCATTACCTGTAACTGTGAACGCAGTTCAGCTCGAATTCAATACAGGTGAGACCATTTGGATGTCTGCTGTACTTGAAATAGATTACTTTTATGGGCACTAGCGTAAGCTGCATTAAGAATTATAGGTGTTATTGGTTTTGTTGGCCGGACCGAGGTTGAAAATGAGCGTCAGATAAACTCGGAGCTTACAACATCAGAGATTATTGTCGAGGATGTAAGCAATCCCTACACCACGGAGCTAGAAATCAGTAAATTCAATTCAATTCAATCATTTATTGCATGTCACATTACAAAAACAGTTATATAGGTGGTATATGTAGAAGGTATACATGTGACGCCCTGCAAGGGCATAGCAACTATAATAGGGCTTATTATCATTATTCATTAACATTAATTATCTTATATCTAATATGGCACTTACTCAATTATTCAATTATTCGTACTAATTTAAAGTCTTTAAACACTAGGACTAAAATTATTGTGAAACTTAAAGAAGACATAACCTACTATAAAGCGTGGATTCTGCAATGATACGGTTATCAAAATATAACATATAATAGGATAACAACGTGACAGTCTACATAGATGATTTTATTCCAGCTACAAACACTCTCACACTAGTATTTACCGGCGCCACCACAAAATACGAACAGACCAGTTTTGTTTCGAGCGTATCTAAAAGGTCAACCGAGCCTTGTACATCTTGCAACCATTAGCACGTTCGACGAAATCCAGGCTAACTGGCTATATTGCTGTGACAACCATTGCGGAAGGCAACTGGTGCCTAGAATGAAGGTCTGCAGGCAGGCGCGGGGTTCTGAGCACGCACGCGCCTTGCGCAACCGTCGGCGCCGGTGAATGGAGCGTGTGGGCGAAGCTTTTTATCAATGAACGGCGAATTTGTGTCGTACGCACGCCGCCGACTCACGGCCGACCGCCGCTGCCTCCCGGTGCTTCCAACCTTGCTAACGAAAAATGTCAACACGACGCCACAAAGGTAGTCAGCCGATATTGCGCTAAAACGACCTGCTTGAAACACCTCTTGTCTGCTTAATTAGTTTGCGTGCGCCCTCCTGGCTTGCTCTACACTTGCTACCGTGATTAAATGCAGTTCATGTTCCGAATGCATTTGCATAACGACAATGTTTTAATTACCTATGCTAATCCGTGCATTACTGCTTTACCGTGCTTTGTACTGTGATTGAGACTGTTATATTTCCTTTTAACATGACTGCGACTTATTTTCATTTCTTTTAAAAAAAAATTTACAGGCACATCTAATGTATCAAATTAAAACTTTGCATCTCTATGCATAAACTAGTTTAAGTGGATTTGGTAAACAGGTAACGTTCTATCACAAAATACGACAATCTATAATACTGGACACGTTAATTGTAAACGCAAATCGGCCCTTAAGGTTGTTGATTTATATGCCCAACTTCCAAAGTATTCGCCTATAAATTAATTCCTTATTTTCCCGATAAGACATAAGCCAGTCTTCTTAAGCGACCTGTCAAAGTATCAATAGCTAATTTATGCAAGCGAATTTGAAAGGAAATAATTAATTTATTTAATTGCTTCGGCACTGCTAACGCCTCCAGTTAGCCTTCGTTCAAATTTAACTATGACGTCGTCTCAGTAGTTATCTCGAGTCTCGGCCATTGAGAAACAAACCTTGTCGTAGGTACCTATTTGGCAGCGAGCGACTGCATTAGAAACTCTCTTAGTATGACTTTACCTGCGGCACATGACCTTATTATCTAAACAATAAGGCATATATTTCTTGTAATAAGTGGATGTATTTACAACATACTGGATATAGAAACTGGATATATCCTATGTGAAGACGGAGGTGGTGCAATGTTCTATTTTGATGCTGATCAATTGTCGTGTTCCTGGCCCATCGATCACGTTGAAGAGAACGCTCTCGTATTACTTGGTATTTCTTCTAAATATAGCTTATAATTGATGAAAACCTTGTTAGTGAGTAATAATAGGTTACGGCAATAGTTAACGTTTACAAGATATAAACATGAAAGTCATCGATGATTTTCTTCAGTCTGCAAAGAAAACATGGAAATAAATAAAAATAAATAGAACTTACATAATTTTATTATCTTACCAGAATTGTCAAATCCAAGACATATAATAACGTTTGACTATCAGCAATTTTGTCTTTTGTCTGGAAAGTAAATAGGTAAGTACTTAAGGGGTTAACCTGTAAATCACTAAATATAATTTAACCATTCCAGTAAATAAATAAAAATAAAAAACAATCTAAATGTTTATGTTAACACGTACACTCCCTCTGTCTCTTGGAGCGGAGTTCGAATCGCAAATTCAATTCACAGCTCGGCCACCTAAGTAGTAGGTCAACTTACTTCAGTAGATTGCATTGCATAAGCTGTTTACGCAGTACCTTCTTCGACATTGCTTATTTAATTGCGTCATTCATACATACAAATGGCACACTTTAGGAAACGTGAATGGTGATTGTTGTTAGAGGTTTTCGTTTGGCTGAATTCCAAGCGAGGTTTTAACCGGCATTCTCACTTATTTTGTTAGACTTTAAGGCAGTGTCTGTACTTTGGTAAATGTTAATGATTTTATATGTACCTATAGTAGTTATGAACTTTTATCACTTACATAAGTTGTGCATTGTTAAAGCTAATTTACCCCAGGCATCCATTCGAATTCATTGGGAGATATTTTATTAAAAATATTAATCATTTAAAAATTGTGTATCTGGATGACTGATAATTTTAATGAATGCTTTGATGTTAAATGTTTCCGCTATTGAAAAACATGCATGATTACTAAAATATCACATTATTTCAGAGTTAACCCAATTTAAAACGGTAAATATTTCAATTTAAAACACTATTTTCGAAAATGAATGACAGTTTTAACGGATGACATTTAATATTAGCAGTGAAATATTAGGCTGTTATTCATGAGATGAAAACATTTGCAGCATTGTAAGTTTACGATGACATTTATTATGTTCATAAATGTAGCGGTAACGAAGTGAAAATCCTTCTCATTAAAGCAAAACTTATAGGTCTTAATGACTAGTACAGGAACTTGCAAATAAGTGATGATCCATGATGAGCTTGGTGTAACATTAGGTAGATGACTAAAATAACAAGATATATATTTTTTCTTGTATCATTTAAAAAATGCTGAGACATAATCTATTAAAGAATATTGACGTAAAAACACTCTTCCACCGTCAATTTTGATATAATTGTTGACGTCAAAAAATGCGTTTTCATTGTATATTGAAAATCTAACTGACCAAGTCGGTTGAACTTGCACTACCTACCTAGTTTAGTGAAATGGTATTGAGAAAGTTTTTTTTTTGGAATAGAATGGAAATATGAATTATTCTTAATTCTAATTACATAACTGTTGATGACAATGACAAGAATTAAGTTAAAATACAGGTTTTTTATTGTTTAGGTATTTTATTAGGTAGGTATAAATTCAATTAACTTGAAATTATAACCAGTTTAATACTGAAAAAGGTTTTAAATCATTATTCATGTTTTAATTTGTCAATGACGAAATTACGACATATGTTAGTGGGATTGATTTTGTTATGTAGATATTCTAATTACCAAAATAAAGATGAAGGCAATAATCGTAAAATCTTACAACATCCCCATTGAGTCTATCTTTATACCTACGTGATATCTACATTTTACTGGTAGGTCTACAAAATATATTGTATAATTTTGTAAGATACCGCATTAATACTCCCTACAAATCAGACAAGTAGAGACATTTTGTTTATCAATGTGAAGCGTCTTGTGATACTACCATCAACGTGCATATTAAAATTCAACTGTCTGATACTCTATCTGAACCACCCAGCCAGTAATCTCATGTTTTCGTCCACAATACATATCCGTATCTTAAAACTGAATTAATTACTCCATAAACATCTTCCGCATAAAGAAAGTTTCATTTATCTCCCCACTTACAATGAAAAGAGTAAGTACCAGTTAACAGTCCTTTATAACCAATACAATGGGGGCTATCATAATCGGTTGGTACGACAGTTTACGAGCCATCTCGCGGCACAAACATCATAATGTTTGTATTATCATAGAAATCGCTCTGTTGAATTAAATGATTGATATTATGCCGTGGTGGCGCAGGCGCGTGGGCGGTGCGTGGGCGACCGGAAGGAAGCCTAGTTTTACGCAGCTGCGCGCGCGACCTTCCAACGAAATGGCGCTTGAACAGCTGTTTTTGAATGCTTAATTCGGGCGCCAATGTTAGATTTCCCAATTTCCGCCCATATAAGATACAATTTGAAATTTGAACTCCATGTTGGTAGGAAAAATAAAAAACCATTTAAATTATTATTTTAACTTGATATCACGACCAAATCTTCGAAGTTGGGATTCGTATAATAAACATGACATTTCAGTTGTTGGATCATACTGATGCTGGCCTATAGACATTGGAAATCTGTGGAGCAGTCAAATACCCAGTCTTGTGGCTGAAATACTTAATTTTGGATACTTATTTTATTTTACTTTGTTCCAGGCTTTAAACATGGATAAGACTCTGTGCTGTAGATACTCCTAATACTATTATTATTATATGCATAGTTACTGTCTATAATTTAAAATTCTTTTTAATGAAATTTTCCTCTTAGTGGTTTTTGAATAACCCTTTGATTTTTTTTCTTTTGCTTGGCTGCTCCACAGCAGTTTTTGTTTTGTGGTCATATCATTTTGGTTCTTTGAGAAAGGGTTTCCTAGTTTCGAGAGTTTTGGGATCTCTGAACTAGTCTACCAGTTTGACAACAAAGTTATCTAAATCGAAAACCAGCCTAGATTTAAGAGTAAAATATGAAAAAAAAAACAATTCGTCAGATATTTAGTAAGATTAAAATTTGTCACTAATGATTAACCCGTCAGGTATGATGATTAACCTTTGACAGGTATTGTTCTACAATAACTAATCGATTTTATCGTCCAAAAATCCATGTCACCAGCAGACAGGCCGACAGTGGAACTTGTGTAAAGCAAGTTTCTCTCCACCCGGCATTTCCGGCGAGCCAGCGGCGCGGGCGCACACGCCAAACCGGTCCGTTAATTGGGTGTTTCTGGACACCATGTCGATTAATTTACGACAGACAAGCTTCCTGTATAGGGTTGACAGATCTACAAGTCCTACCAAATTTGGCAATTAATTAAGCGTTTGATTAGAATAAAGTAGTGCGACTGAATTCATCGTTACAAGGATTGCTTCTGGGTTCTGTGATACCATGGTATGGTAAATACGCGTTAACGCACCGATCGTTACTCCTCATACCTCATCACGCTGAACGTCTTTTTGAAAGCCAGACACAATTGATTTTCTATTGTGTCTGGTTTTTTGGCCTTACGACCTTAAAAACCCCAATAATTTTGTTGCCAATGTGTTTTTAAGATAATTTATTATATAAAACTAGCTGATGTCAGCAATTTCGTTTGCGTTATTATTTCGAGATAAAAATAATCTATGCACCTACTAAATTTCATCACTGAAAAATCAAAAGTGATAGAGTAAAAAACATCTAATCATCCAACCATATCTATCCATCTGTTTATCTAACCATACAATATTTCTTCATTTCAGCTAATATTATGATAAGGTACTGACTAATAATTACTAAAGATTTATTCGCCACAAAGGTACAACTGCGCATAAGGTATTTAAATAAGTACTATAATAAGTAAGAATATACTGGAAAATAAAGCACACGTGTCATAAAGGTAAAATGTAAATGTTTTATAAAATAGGTACAACATGAAAAGTCTCCCCCAAAAATCTTAACTTCATTCCACTAAAAGGATTTTCAACAACCTTTATTGAAATCAGTTAAGTACCTAATTTTACCCACTTAGGCAATTAATGGCAAATTAAAACCTAGTTTAAGCTAATACCTTGCCTGAAAAGCCAATTAAAATACCAATTAAGTCCGAGTTAAGCAATACAATAATACCTCGCGCTTTTACCAGAAAATAATAACGTCTGATGTATTTTTATTTGCTGAACTAGGTAATACACCTTCGATCTGTTTAGTTGTATTAACCAACATACAAACCTCAACGAAAGCACAAAGCACACAATATTCTATGCTTTCACATATTTTTAAATTCATTTATTCCGGTGTGCAAAATTCAAATTTTAATATCTCCATCTATTTAAAATATACCCTTAAGATAGCTAAAACTGTGTTAAATATCAAAACCTAGGTTCAAAAACAAATTAACTTTCATATTGAGTAGGTCTGTACTTTAAGGCGGAGAATCGAATAAGTAGGCAAATTAAAAATGAGTAAACGACGATTTAACTCGTAGTTTTTGGTGAGTTAAAAGTAACTGTATTCCTAAATTAAGCGCAGTTATCAAGGTAATTCATTTAGATAAACCTATTACGGAAAGCTGACTTGATCAAAGCAGGGGTTCGAAGCGATACTTATCCCTAGTTATTATTAAGACACTTATAAACGGTAATTAATCGTAAAGTACGTCAGTTGTTGTCAAACAACGTTATAACGTGCCTATAAAAAATAAAAAATTGTGTTAAAAAGTTTAAATTTAATGTAGGTATTTAAAAAAGTATCAAACTAACGAAGGGTTTAAGTAAAATAATACTGTATTTTTAAGTAGGTTTGCAGTTTTAAACAAAACATTATTTTTCTCGATCAATTAGTAATCGCTGATGTGAAATAAACAACTCCATGTTTTATAATTCGTTTCATTCACGTCTCGACATTAAACGAAAACAATTACCACAACAAAAATCTGTCAGCCCTACTCCTGTTAGATGATACGTCCATCGCGATATGACAAGTTCGTCGTTACCCAAGAATTTTAGGCTTTCAACAGACTTGTTAATTAGATTGATATGTAGCGCCGAACCGTATGCAAATGATCCCTGCAGCCTGTGTCAATTATACAGAAATTACACGATTATTTGAAAATTAGAATGGTACCGTCAATAAGGGTGATGAAACCTCAGTAAAAGTAAAATAAATGTGTAAATTAATATCTGTTAGACACACTAGTTAAAACTGCCATAATTTGGAAAGTTAATTAATCAAAGTCCTTACAAAACTAGTAGGCGGTAACACAAATGTACAGGGTGAAACACAGAGAAGTACAGTCAAGAGAAAAAAGGTAAAACATCTGGCTCGGGAAACAGAACCGTAAGGTTTACTTTAGATTGAGTTTGTACATACTCAAATGAGCATTCATTTATTCGTGACTGTAACATATTGTATTAATTGCCTAAAACTTCTCAAAGATGCAAAAGTGGTTTTCCTATTTCAGCAGTATGGGTATCCTAGTCGAAAAAGTTTTAAATTTCGAGAACTTATGAGAATTACTTCTTAAGCATAAAAGCAAAAAAGCATTATTAGCAAAAAAGAAACCTCTGATGGGTCAGTTTCATTCAAACAGAAATAAAACAATTAGTCAATCAACAGAAACAAATGATGACCACGACCATGAGAATGGTTCGTTGACTATGATCAATTTCATTCATTGTGTTACGATGACCTTATGTTGCCATTCATAAAAGATCTGTAACATAATGTCTTCTCGGAAATATAGTATAATGGCGCCTCGAATTCGCCAATAGTCAACAATTATGCGTTTAATTTGCGGTTTAACGGGTATTATTCATCATACCGATATTAGTGGACTTGTGGGAAAATATTAATCATCAAAAGTTATTTTTAACTTCCTATCTACTCAAGATTTTATATTGTGTCAAGAACTAGGGAAGTAAAACGTAGGTAGGAACGTATTAATTGTACCCATATGTTTTGTGTATGTGGGTATGAGTAGCGCGAGGAAAGGGGGAGGGGGATAGTCGTAATCTTAAGTTTTTTTATGTCAGATACGAACAGTCGAATAAAGTACCTACGATACCACTTCTTTTAAATTTTAATATAATATTCCGTAACCAAATTTCAAAATTAGGTACATTATGTAATTTTGTCAAATGTTATCGATATATTCCGTAACAAAATTACATTATGACATTCTTAATTCAAACAACTTATACCTACGTTAAAGCGCTTGTTATTTTTTTTATCTGACGATTGAACAATCAGCCCTAAAAAGGTAAACACCGTTTATAATCTCCTAATGTTTACCAGTAGGTGCTACCTACGAATCGTACCTGACTATTTCAGCGACAGTAGTCACATCTCTCAAATAACTCAACGCTTGACACTTACTAGTTGTACATTACGGCACTAAAAGCCGCTTGCGCAACAGCATAAAGGTGTCTAGCTTTATCTGTCAGTCAAGCATAAATCACTGGATATAAAACCAGTAGTTAGGGCGAGATGAGAAAATAATTTGTTTATATAAATTAGGGCCGGGTGCGCGTGGGCAGACGCAGTCGCGTGCGCAGCCTACGCTCGGCTTGCGATGCCATTTTTCTTAGGACTGTTGAAACGAAACAAAAGGCGTGTGTTTTATTTTAATTGCACGTATATTCTCAATGGTAGCTACCATACGGAGTCCGTGTGCGTTGTAAATAATATTTTAAAGTTTTCTATTGTTTTTAGCAAGTCTGAATACTCGAATGATTTGATACTAACATGTTGTGTTAGTAGTTATGTCGTTTTCATGCGTGCCGTTCTTACCTAGGATATCATCAGGATTACATTGAGAAGAAGTCTATCAGTAGATTTTTCCTGTAGGTAAGAAAGTTTTAGTAATCATTGATTAATTACCGCGGTGGCTAAGATAGGCACCGGAAGCGTGAGAAGTCCCGGGTTTAGTTTTAGGTCATGTCAATGATTCCTAAAATCATTTTTTTTCCAACCGGCTTAGTTCAGGGAGTTGGTAATGGATTGAGATTCGTCCTAGGTTTCTATCTGTCGTCTTGTACTCAATGGACTTACAAGGAAAAAATCCCATGTTTATGTCTGCGTTATTTCTTAGTGTAAATGAAAATTCTTGTATAAATAGGTGGGCATTTACTAACCCACCTATTTATAAAAGAATATTGCTTTTGACTGAAGTAATCATTCTGCAAAGTGCGCATTATGGTCTTCAAAAGCACCATAATCATACATACATAAAGTTACAAAATCATTTTTAAATTTTGAATAAAGCATTCATGATTCCAAACCATTGCAGGACTATTTTTGTAGTAGAACCTTAATTTTAGACAAGCGTTAAATATCTTAAGTTTTATTTTTAAATATCTTAAAATCAACTACTTATAATATTTAAATCACTATAAGGCAAATAAAATTGTATCACTTATTATAAATGTAAATAATAATTAAAGAAAGTCAAGCATTCATTTAAAAAATGTAATAATTTTAATCACTTTTTTAATAATAAAAGAGGATTACAGATTTAATTCACTTATACCTACCTGGTTTACAAATACTTGCCTATTTAAACGTTATGAAGAAAAGATAAGGGTATTTACGATTTTAATGAAGATACTAAAAGTAAAATCGTCTTAAAATACGTAACTCAAATGATAAATAGAGATAAAAACTTTTTAGTGATGTTAAAGAAGTTTGTAGATGGGGTGTAGGGTAGCTCAACCCACACTCTCTCGGATCTTTTTAAATCCAAATCTGAAGATATCACCAGGTAAGTCTATTCACAATTGTCTCAGAAAGATAAACTGATTCGGACTCGATAACTTTTCACATAGAAACCAAAAGCTAATTTGAAATTCGTTTTCAAGTGCGACAGCACGCATCGAAAATTTTACAATAATTATTCAAATATGATTTTTCAAGCATTATATGGATAACACAATTGAATATCAAATGAAGCTTAGGACATAGGTACTCATTTCCATTTACAAAGTTGCGTATTAGGTAAAGTGACATTCAAAAACCTTTCCGTTTCGAATTCTAAACGTAAGCAAATGTAAATATTAACCAAAGTTAGAAGAGTAAAACATGTAGCTCGAATACTTGACGAACGTTACCTTCCCGCGTCTTAAAGATATCTTTCCGATCCAATATGAATAGCCTGGCCAAACCGAATTCATTTATTTCGCCTGCCAATAACGTTACTACTAACGCCATCTAGAACTGAGACCGGAACAAAGTGCCTGCTACGGGGCCGCAGAGGTTCTTTCCACGTAGCCAGTTCGTTAGCACGAACCGCGAGCGCGTGGTGGGTACGGCCGGCAAGAAGTTGTTGCCATCAGCCTGCTCGTACAGAAGGCACATGTAACGGTGCGGTCCGGTGCCGCGAGGTGGCGTTGGCGGTTTGTAACCTGGAATGTTAATTCCAATGCAGTTTTTGCTGTAATTAATGTTTCTAGATAATCTTGATACATGAATTTCAAATGCTTGCTACGTGACTTACGGTCGGTATAAAAGCAGTGTAAAACTCTGTGGCCACTCACATTCACCTCAAAATTTTCCGCTGGCTTTCTTCAAATTATACCTAAAATATTAATCAATTCCAGAGCCCCAATTAATTTAGCCCTCAAACTACTAGACTATCAAGACGATAGGAGTGAATAGTTAAATAAATGATGGACATAACTTGTTGTGACAATGTGTGCTACTTTTTTTGCTGACCTAACATACTAGTGAGTTTACAGCAACAGTCACACGGTTTTTGTAACATTTTGACACCCTATATGAAATAAACACTGAAATGTATTTATATAAAAAGTATGTAATTTAAAACCGTACCTCTATAATCAATGCCAAGAGTTTTAGTGCTTTCCTTTGATTTAAGAGCCGCGCCCTGCAAAAAATAGATGTAAAAACTTAAACTATTTAACAGTAGGTATTATTATTGTATATGGGCGAAGATAATTAGATACATTATGTTAATACCTAAATTTATTACCTAACTTTCTGGCTTTAGGCCTGAGACGACCTCTTATAAGGCTCAAGCTTAGGTAGGTATGTTCAAAAAGGTAGGTAATTGTTTGTTATATTGGGGCAATCACAACTTAAAAATTGTCACTTACAGGAATATTCGATTTCAGCATATGCAACCAAAATTCACCTTCCATCTGAGGCGGTGCATCTGGGTCCACGACTAAAATTGTGTAGAATTTTTTCTGCAAGCAAATTAAATAACGCCGGGGGTAAATTCTGTAACATAGAAGTGAAGGTTGTAGAAGGTAATTGTAAACATTACATACCGAATCTGCAAGCGTGTATTGAAACAGTGGTTCTTCCATGAATACTTGTTTAGGCAGCAGAACATCACAATTATGGTCATTAACCATAGTTCCTCCAACGCTGGTTACATTTAATCCAGTTAATCGTTCGCATCCTTCTAAAAGGCTTTTAACGTCTGTCACTGAACACTGTGATGATGTTCCATATGAGAATCCCGAAAAAACTAACAACGTAACTAAACTTTGCTTAAATGAGACCATATTGGCGGCTGTGAAGAATTGAGATTTTAATCCGACTAATCAGAAGTACCACGTAGTGTTATATTTTCTCTGGCTACACTACGAGTAGCGGTTTTATTGATACGCTTCTACCGTTTTCATGTTCAATGTTATGGAAACTTGGTAGTGGTAAGTAAGCTATTTCGAGTATTGTTAACTGAGTAACAATGGTGGATTGCGTAATCAGTTCTATAAGAATCATAGGGTGAGATCATCACATCGACCTGGACCGCAAAAATCTTCTTGTATCATCAAAATACCTATTTATCTACTTAATTTTTTGAAGAATGATTAAAAGTGTTCATGAGAGTAAAAGTTGATCAGAAGTTGGTGCGATGGGAACCCATCACTTTATCGCAATTTGGTTCGTCGATATTCATTTCCCATAAAACCATTCGCAGATGTTTCTAAACGATATTCAACATTTATAGAATCACGTTACATCATAATTTCATTTGATCGAATGCTTATTATCTACAAACTTACTTTATCGTTACTTCTTTTCATATATTATTTATTTTATCGAAGTAATGTTAGTTTACTATTTTGTTACCCATAATTTTATTTCCACGTAAGTTTCAATATGCAGAATTGTTGAAACATCAAATTTAACATTACTAAAGTCCGTGTTGCCGAACGATTTTTGTTACTAATATTATATTGCACACTTTATTTATAGACAATTTAAATTATAACTGATATGAATATGTTATAAATATTGATATAATAAATAAACTGCGTTAATCCCGACTCGCCGTGGTCTTCTCGCCGTGGTATTAGTCTGCCCGATACTAGAGCAAGGAACATTTATACTACTAGAGTGTTATTCAAAAGCCGGAGGCGCGGAGGGAGAGCAGCCTCCGCCCGCTGTAATAAGCGATCAGCAAGCCGAAGCTGCGTAGGCGAGCTTGGGTGACTTTGCCTTGTTACGCAAAGGCGACGAGGCTGCTATTCCCGCAGCGCCGGAGACGAGGAAATCCTAATGCATGCCTGCTTGCTCGCTGCTTGCATGCATGTCTGCTTGCTTGCTGTATGCATGCATGCCTGCTTACCTGCTTGCTTGCTGCATGCATGCATGCCTGCTTGCTGCATGCATGCCTGCTTGCTGCATGCATGCCTGCTTGCTGCATGCATGCCTGCTTGCTTGCTTGCTTGTTGCATGCATGCCTTCTTACTTTCATGCGTATACATGCGTGTGCTTACATGCATGCATGAATGCATGCGTACCTGCTGCATGCCTGCTTTCTTTCATGCATGCCTGTTTACTTGCATCTTTCTATATCTCTTAAAATTTGGATTTTAAGTATTAACGTTACACATTGAAACAAGTTTTTATGGATGGTTTTATCGATAACTTAATTATTCTATGAAACACTCGTTTGATATATCGTTATTCTGCTTAACAAAACAATGGCGAAACATTTATTTTGTGAAATGTTATTCGATGTTATGAAACGGCGATTATTAACTATTCGATAAATCAAGAAAAAAATATAATTAATATTCATGGAATAGTTTTCTGTGAAATGAAATTCGGTATCAAAAAATTATGTGTCTTGATAGATACCCTGGTACGATACGTACCATTAGTTACTAACACAAACAAACAAAAATTCCGCCTGATATGTACTCTTTGCATATTTCTCACACACAATAAATATATATATGTATTTCTAAAAAACTAAGTACCTAGGCAGGTTACGGAAATTGCAAAAATTTTCGTGTGTGTAATCTGGGTGAATTTCCAAAGTTTTTCAATAAAATATGATTTGACAATTATAAATACCTAAACCAAAAACTAACCAATCACGTGCTACTTATTCGGAATTATGAACTTACATAAATTTTGGCAATTAGTTTTAATTTATATAAGTATATTTATTCATTCAGTAGTCTGCAACTGCAGGGTATTCCATAATATTCAAGACCTTGCAGATTTTTTTTTATAGTAGCGCAGTATATTGGCTCCTCCCAGCCTGATGGTAAGCAAGAGAGGAACCCACATCGCGATGATAACGGATTTGATATCGAAATATCCTATCCATCGCCATACTGGCCCGCAAGATGTTTCTTCACGCTCCTTTTCAACAAATCCATATCAAAGGAAGGAGGAAACACATGAGCCGGCAACGAGTTCCACTTCTTAGATCGGAATTTACCAACATATCAATAAAATTGCAATAATAGTCGTCCCGCCCTGCGAAGCTTTAATCCAATATGTAAAACGGACAAATTCTTATTGCTTTTCCAGAAAATCGTGCAGCTTGACGTATGATCCCAAAGTATATGAGCAGCTGGTAAGGCCCCCGATAAGGAAATTAAAAATAGGCACTACACAAACAGCGGCAGAAGTCGCAGAGTGAACTTAACGTGACGAAACACGGGATTTAAAAAAAAGTAAGTTACTAGCGATATCTTCAGTACTTTTGGCTTGCACGTACCTAGTTACGGTCTATTAGCATATCATGGTAACAGTTTGATATAGATAGGTTCTAACCCACGACATAAAAGCGATAAGTACATAGGTAATCCAAAGTGGGTGAAGATCTTATAACTACTTTTAACAAACTCGAGTCAGATACATTAAAAAAAACTTATGACCTCATTTCATTTAATCAACTTTTTGATCTGTAGGTAGGTTTGTGACGTAAAGGATATGCCAATCACGATAATTTTATGATCATGTGTCACAACACGATTATTTGATGAAATCTGCAATTAATTCACGTTACCTCTAGATACTAATTGGTGTCTAATCAACCCAGCTTTGCAATGCAAAATAGAAATAGATTAGAGTGCAAACTAGGTATACCCCAGTTAAGTGAACAGCAGATGACTTTTGAAATAGCTGAGAGGATTAGATGTGCCCGTTCATGGTGTCAGAAGCACTGGAATCTACTATGTGACCCTAGCTTACATTGTCAGGCTAAGTTCCAACTGTACAAATTCTTCGTGAGACCTATTCTAACGTACGGTTGTGAAGTATGGACTTTAAGTGACCGTTCATCACGGAAATTACTCCGCTTTGAGTGTGCTACTCTATTGGAGATATACAAATCTAAATACCCTCATAGGCATCCAAAAAGATTAAGACCATCCTTAAGAGCTGTGTACAGACGCTACAGAGACACAGATGTTGTAGATCACGTGCGGAACGAGCGGTTGAGTTGGAGCCAGTTATTAAAGATTGAAGAAAAAGCATTGAAACGTAAGAAAAAAAGGAAAAGGGTTCACTGGTGGGATGAACCGCCAATAGTCACCAATGAAACAAGGGACGAAACAAATCCATACGTCAGCAAAATCAATAACATATCCCTTACAATAAGAACCTCAAATATAAGTGTAATAGAAAACGATATAAAGGAAGCACCTGGTTGAAGAACTTGAACATCGATGGCTGACTGAAGCAGATCAATGTTCTATCACTGCGGATCATGGTTAGGAATGTCGTGGCTGTCTCTACGTTTCCGTACTAATCTATTTGATAGATTACCTACAGGATCGAGTTCATTAAAAAGAGGCCAGTCGAAATGATAACTTAACATTTTACAGAATAAAATACATTTAATCAAATCACTGACTTTATTGTTTATCACTTGGTGGTAAATGTGAATTTTTACGATGGACATTCTTCTTTTATGGATAAACGAAGGCTGCGGCGTAGATTACTGGATGTACCGGCATTGCCTTCTCTGCTCAAATTTCTAGATCCTGATGCCTTTGATTTTTTGCGACGAAAACGAATTTTTGCTTTAGAAAAATATTTGGTGAGGTCATCAGCGCTGTAGGAAATCGTGTGAAGCATTCGCCGCAAATTGTTTGGTCGCGACCCGGTTTTCCTCTGCCACCGTATTCCTTGTAATTTCATGTAGCTAACGACGTCGATGTCGGTATACTTTTGATACAATTTTTTCTCGCTGCATGGTCCAAAAATTTGTCGTAAAGCCTTAATCTCAAGGACTTTCATTTGTGATTGTTGCGTTTCGAACCAATCATAAATTAGCATTGGCCTCAAAAATATTTTATAAGCCAAGATTTTCTTCGCTGTGCAAATTTGTGATGATTTTAATATCTCTTGAGTTTTTTGGCACCACAAGCGGGTTACACCAGCTAATCTTGGCATAATCTAGAAGTGCAAAGATATTGATCGATCTATTAATTCCAAATAAATTATATAAAATTAAAAAAGAGCGGCGCATTCGCACCTTTACCTACTGGTACAAATGCGCTACTCGCTCAATATTGTTACAAAAGCGCACGAGGGGCGCGTGCGCTGCATAGATACCCTATTACCGATATTCATAAGTTGTAGCTATCTACAATATCCAAAGCTCTACAATCGATTGTGCGACAACTTAAAAGGATAAATAACACTTGATACCCCAATAGTTCCCAAAAACATAAATAACCAAGCTCCATTATAGGTTCCTGTATCCTTTAGCAGGAACAACACAACTTAACTTAAAACAATTAACACACAGTTAGTAAATAAAAACACAAAATAGTAAAAACTTTTCCTCTCTTTGAAATGACAAATTAAAAAAAAAAAAAAAAAAAAAAAAAAAAAAAGCTCTATGTGAAAGCCAGACATCTAAATCGTATTTAAGAGCATCGGTAGTAGTTAGGGATTCTGAAGCGAAACACGACTTTACAAGCACGTGCGACGCTTGTGTGCAGTTGCGGCATAGGTACAACAGCTCAGGAAGCAGTTTAGGGCTACGTACAAGGTAACGCGGTTCCTCTGGCGGTTACACAAGCAAATAGCGATGCAACGGGGTTCAGGGTTATCTGCGTATCTTGCTCTTTTTTGCGGATACTACTTTTAGACGATATAACTTATTTCCTCCCTAATAACAATAGTTCGGTGCCATTTATGTATATTCTCTAATTAGTGTAAGTAATTGCGAGATCCCTGATTGACATTAAAAATGTCAATTTATGGAATTTTATTCAAGAGTCTATGTCAATGAGAAAAGAAGTATAAAATATGTAGATACCTTGTAGATACCTAGTGCCATGGACTTAGTTTATTATATTAGGTCCATGCCTAGTGCACGATGAGTGACTTATTTTATGAATGAAAATATAGTACCTACTATAACTGTTACGTGAAGACTATTCTATTGTCTCCCCCATAATTTACTTAAATAATAAAAAATATCATTCAAAGCCAATTTTATTTTATTTATTTATTGCATCATGTTCTGAGTAATACAGTTGGTTAAAAATAAAATTTGTGTTCAACATGAACCCTGTTGTGGCACAGCAATCTTAATTATAAAATAACAAACTAGAATGAACTAACAAAACTAACAAACAATAAACACCGATAAAAAACGCGCGGGAAGTTGACTTCCCGCAAAATTTTTGGCGTCGCTGGCTCAGCGGGAAGTTTACTTCCCAAAAGGCATCGGTCCAAGTCCGTGATTTTTTTGGGCGTGTTCCTTTTCTTTGTATGATTTGTCAATTCTGTCACATAATCTGTGGAATATTCCGCGTCTTTTGAGGTAAATTCCATTGCTGTAAACGTTTTGTGCTTTTCGAGAAAAAATGTTGAAAAGGAACACGGTGACGAACAAGGTAAGGTGAGTAGGGATGCAACATCGTTCATGAAAAACATCGATGTCAAAATATCGATGTTTTTAAAAGTCAAACATCGATGTCGAAAATATCGATGTTTATGAACGATATATCGATGTTTATGAACGATATATCGGTGTTTTTTAAAATACTTACAGGATTGACAAAATGGCCTTGAAATACAGAGAAAAAGCGTTTTCCTATCAGATTGATATAGTTAGACTGATTACTGATAAACAAATTACTTACCTAATTTTAAATAATACAGATATAATTTACTAGGATATGAAGAGTGGAAGAACTATGAAATAAACAAAATCAAAGACACGGAGATATATTTATTATACTTGAGAGGAATTTAACAAAACAACAGCCTATTTCATTTTTCAATATAGAATTCAAAAATAATAATTTCGATAATCTACTGCCAAGCAATCGGTTTCTTTATCGAGTAATAACAGCTACAGCTTCAGAAAATAGCCGCTCACTGGGGACTGAAGTTGCTACTATTGGCAAATGTTTCATACGATACTACGCAAACTAAAAAAAAAAACAAAAAATATTAAAAAAGTATTGTTTTTGTATGGCAAGGATTTGAGCGAGCAAGGTTGCACGAGTTCTTGGTAGTATACGCACGAATCAATAGATGGCGCTAGTAAACATCGGTCATAAAACATCGTTCATAAAGAACGATATATCGTCGATGTTTTGAGTTTCAACATCGATGTAAAAACATCGATGTTTATGAACGATACATCGATTTTTTTAAACATCGATGTATCGTTTGGATCCCTAAAGGTGAGTTTGACATTAGTGTGAGATTGTGTGTGACGACGCGAAAGTTTAAAGGCGGAAATATAATTAATTAAAAGGATTTGAAAAGGTAAGTTGTGCTCTTTTCAAAGATTATTAACTGGTTAAATATGTACAAGACCAGTTTTCGTGTTAGTGTTTTCTGTTTTTTTTCTATCAAAAGTTTTCAAGTCGTGTCGGGTAGTACTTTAGATTAATCTGACTTTAATCGAAAATTTTATTAATTATGCGATTTAATCACGTTAGTGGAACGTATTTTGTTGATGTATTAGTTATTCTAAACCATTTCAAACAATGACCGTACTGTTTACCGCAAAAATACATTAAGATTAGGTTTGTTTACATTATCGAACAAGGGATCAAATTACAAAATGGCCGCTCCCCGATGTGGCCGGTGGCCGGATTTTTATTTTTTAATAAATACTTCTCACCATTACACAAAGATGTAATTATTCTAACATGTGTTTCAAGATCCATGCCGAATCCTAACCAAATCTCAATCGGTAAAACCGGTTATGTTCTTAGTATGAACTAGGGTAAGGTAGGTCTTATGGCCGTTTTTTCATTACGTAGTTTTGCAATGTGACGTTCTGATTTCAAATAGCTGTAGAATAGAAATGGTGCCAGGATGAGAAGTGATTCTTTTACATATTATATAAAAAGACCCTATCTTTTAGATTTTGTTAATATTATTAATTTAATACAGTATTAATGACAGCGGACTGTGACATTGACAGTTAAATCTGAGTTATGCTGTGATCTGTTGTGATTTTGCGTGATAAATAGTGGCTTACTTACAACTGATGAAAGAAAAGAAAATACAAAGGACTAAAATTATACGAAGTAGCACCTTTGAAATTGACCAACATTAATATGGACGCACATCCACTGAATTTGGTAAATTTAAAACTGTGAAAAGATTAGAACCGTAATGATTTTTGGCTAGAACTTGTATTTATGTACATTATTTCAGGCCCACCAACAACATCGTCGTGCTGAGGCTCATTTAATAAACAATAGGTACGATGAAGCCATGCAGTGTCATCACAACGCTGCGGAACTTCTTTTAGATGCAATGAAGTCGACGACATCTTCAATAGCTCTGGAATCCATTACACTGCAGCACAGTTATCACCTTAAACAAAAGGATTTAATCAAAAGTAAGAAAGAACAATATGCTAGAGTTAAGAAGGCCATGGAGCAAATTAAAAACTTGGGAAAAGACCCTTTACTAAACATACAGAACCATGATAATGCAAAAGTACAAGTTGCAATTTACAGGGCTATAAACGAAACTGATTCCCTTCTGCAGATGCTGTCCACTAAGAAAGAGGAAGATCAGGCTGGAAAAGAAGTAATAGTCAAAGATATAGTTGATGGAAAAAGGATGGAGAAGACACAGCAGACAGTTGTAGAAGAACTACATACATTAAGTCAAAACCTTCATTCATTAGTTGATCAACTTGTTTTTCAAGTAGAAGCTTTGAAAGATGAGAACATGACTTTGAAAGAACGAGTTAACTATTTGGAAAAGGAGAGAACTAAATATTTAAATCTACCTTCCTCTTATGAAACTGGTCACAGAAATAACTTGACAAATGCACCCTTAAATGGTTACAGTAAAGATTCTGCGCAAAAGTTGCCTGTCACAACAGATATCAGACGACCAATCCAACATCCAAATTTTGATGTAAATGCTTTCAGAAAAGATTGATTTCACATAATTTTAGTCAAATGGCAGTTTGATCTAAATTTATTACCTAGTAAAATGTCATGTATACATTTAGCTTACTTATAAAGTTTTAAATTAGTTTGTCCTTCAATTTAAAAGTATAGTAAACAAGATTTAAAAGTAAAAAATGTACAGTTAAAGCAACCCAGATATTACACTTTGGAATTAAGCATTAATATTTAACAGAAAATGTTCACCTAGATGTGCCGTTGCCTTTACTATTCATTGGGGCTCGTCTCTTTCATGATAAAATTTTATTTATTGTTACATTGGTACAGTCTCTAGTCTATTATCATTTGTATCTGTCCAATTACATTCACATATCTAATCCAATGTAATTTTTGTATTTACATACATCCTTGCATTGATATTACATGGTGATAAATCAATTTAGATCAGTATTATCAGTCATACAAATATTAGGCCAATCACTATTCAATGAAGTTTTTATTAATGAATACTGAAAAAAAGATTGAGACATCTGTTTCATAAAAATATTTTTTTTATCTAAATACAAAGTAAGTACATAGGTACACACTGCATTCCCAAATTTGTCAAATTCTATTCATTAAATTTAAACTTCTATTAGGAATGTTGCTTTTTAAGCAAATTGATGTGCTATCCCTTGTAAAATTGTGAATATATGAGAAATATATATTTTAATAATTAAAGAGCATAGGACCTCGCTGGCATACCTACTTGTCCGCCATTTTGCAAAAAACGTGTTTCGGCGGCAAGTGATGAAACGCATGTCAATCGACAGAGTAAGTGATAACGAACAAAAAGTGTTGAATAATCAATTCTCTAAGTGATACGGTTTTTGAGATATTTGAGTACAAAAACAAAAAAAAAATATTTTAAAAAAATCCTTTGATTGAGATGCAAAATCAATGTTTATTTAATAGGTAGGTATCGAAAATAAAATCAAACCAGTTCTTTTTCTTGAAAATATTTTATTACAACATAAACATAGATAGATAGATGAACATGTTGAATTGGTAACTACAACTATTAGTTTGCCACCAACGGCTTCTTTTGGTTTAAAATTCGTCATTTGCTTCATTCTCTATGTCATGTCTGACAATTATTGAATCTAAAAATGCCGCTGGTGACGAAGGCAATGTTTCCTGGTGTCGAGCCCATGCCATGAACCATATCACACACATTATATGGGAACAACAGCCCAGGGTTCTTTTACCCACTATGCAAGAACAATACCATCCTGCGACTTTATCTCGGCCCTCCATGAGGTTATTTATTAAAATATACACAAAATAGGTACGGTTTCCTGAATGACGAGATTGAATTTTGGCACGTAATAGCCATGAGTCATCTGGAAAAATATTCGTATCATTTCCTCTACATACTTGCACTACATATGCACCGTTTGTTTTTATGTGCTCGCCGTAATAACTCCTGGCTTGAGCGATTTGATAGGTTCCTAACGCCATTACGATAAGATCGTCTTTAGTTAAGACAGGGAAATCTTCTAGCTCGACATTTGCCTCCATTGTTTGGAAATCCACCCTGTGGTGATTCAAATTATTTTGGATAACTATTTCGCTCAAGGTGTTGGGGGAGTTCTGCTTCAAATTAATTTGGTTAATGATTTCATTCACTAAGTAGTGATCGTTGTATCGAGCACCAAAAGCATTGAGTAAAGCGCATGCAATGCGAAACTCTTCGTACATTTTTCTGGCAGCTACGTTTGGATATTGATTTCTCAATTGTCGAAATTGATTTTTAAGATGCCCATTATCTGTCTCCACTACCCACCGGCATATTGTCACTTTGCGTGATTCATTGGCATCTTGGGTGGTCAGTTGCCTCTCATGTCTGCTTTTCGTTTTGGGCATAAAAGCACGATATCCTAATGCTTCCAGTGCTCCAATAACGTCCCGAAAACCGCGGTCAAGAATAAAAACGTCACCGGGCTGAAAAACTCTCCGAAATTCCTCATTTTCAATTAATTCAAGCATAATAACGGCGTCAGATTTATCGGCCGCATAGGGACCAAATGCTTCTATGATATATCCATCAGGTGCCACAATCAAAAACATCTTCAACAAATTCCGATATTTATGAAGGCTGTAGGTTTTTTTTTGAAATAAAATAGCAATGACGCGGTTTGGTTGTTCAGGACTTCCATATAAAAAATTCGGTATGGACAAAATTCTTCGACGTAATTCATTTCGATATTCTTCAGTTTCTCTATTGTGCGAAAAGCCCAGATGCAGTGGAACGAATTCGTTCAATAAACGAGTTCGCACCTTTTTCATTACACGACCAAAGTGTTCACGGCCTATCCGAAATAAGGAGGATAACCTGTCGTTAGAGTCGCCTGTGTGCAATTTGCATAACACCATTGCTAGAGCCCTTTTGGGTTGTTTAAGTTGTTGCAGTGATGGAGTATTATCTAAAATATTCAAAAAAGCTGTTTTACTGAATCCTATATAATATTGAAATATTGTCTCGTCTATAGTCTCGACTTTTTCAAAATCTAAATAGTCAATTGGCTTTTGTAAGAGTTTTAACATGTCGGCTACTTGCACTGAGTTAAAAGTTTCGTGTCTAGAACGGGTATAATCTTCAAAATCCCTCCAGATAACATTTGAATTTAAGTGTTCACTGCAGACTCGTGCTGCAGCAGGAATGTAAATATTCTTTTTACGGAAAATGTCTGACCTAATTGCTACGTTAATTCTATGTAAACCGTCACGGACATTACATTGTGCTACAACGCAATATGACGAAGTATACGAAACTCTCGAAAAGCCAGGCACCGGAATTCCCACACTATGACGGTTTGCAGCACCTTCAAGTTCGTCTTGCGGTACGCCTTCTTCCAGAACTTCATCGGGAACCTGCATTAGATTTTCATCGGGAACTTGCATTGGAACTTCATCGGGAGCTGTTATTGGAACTTCATAAGGCATCCCTTGCGGAATGGGTGTAGAGACGTCTCTTAGTGGATCACTCATTGGCCCTTCAGCCGATTCACTTGAAGACGGTTCGTTCACGAAGCTCACAGCATCTGCTACGCTAGCTAAGCGCTGTTGTTCTCTTGTATAATAGCGGTTAGCACGCTGAACACATGGACGACAAATCCGGTCAGACGATGTTATCTGGAACAATAATTGATATTTAAAGGCCATTAGACATGATGATGATCTGAGTGACTTATGGCACTACCCAAAGAATAATGGGAATAAGAAAAATTCCATTTTTCAATAATAATAATGTTGCATTTTAAGTCTAGTTTGACCTTTATGCCAAACTAAATTACGTATACCTACGTTTAAACCTCACCACGAGTATTTTATTTGGGGTGTTAAAAAATACTTAATCAAAAAGTACAGGTGAGTAATTATGTCAAATGCATTCAATTACAAAACTTAATTTATTATTTTAAGAATTTATTTTTCTCGCACTTCACGGTTTTGAATCAGTGGTATATAGACCATGAATGGGTGTCGCAACTAGGGCTGCCAACTATACTGTTAAAAACAGTAGTATACTGGTTTTCCACCACATTATGCCACATTGTAAAGTGCATCTTGTAAAAAACGCACAAACTCGCTATAGGCGAGACTTTGTAGTTTTTTGTGTACAAGATCGTCATTGGTGATATGACTTTGACATTTTGTACTAGCGAAGTGACCGTTTGGTTCGGAAACACCACATGTTAGGTACAAAACATGTGGGGTTTTTAAACTCATCGGTATTTTGTACTAATGGCTTTCACTGTGACTTGCAGTGATACATACGGGGTTCTTTCAAGAAACGTTGCAAGGACCTCTATACAGTGTTTCCCCATCATTCGTTTAAAATCCCGAAAAGTGTAGCATGTGGGGTTTTAGAAATCACTGATTCAGTTGTTACAAGTTCTCTATAATTAACACATAGTTTTATTATTTTCGCGATTCATTGTAGTTTTCATGTCCGATACCATACATACATCCATTACAGTAACATAATAATATAATAGAATTCAAAAACTGGATAAAAAATATTTTGTACTAACCTCCCGTGCGCCGAGTTGATGGTGGGAATACGCTTGCACATGTAGATTATTAGTGAGATATTCCTCGGTCAACTCATAGCTTGGTAGCTGCGGCCTAGGGCGACGTCCGCCCATACGGGTGGCTGTACTCCGGTCACAAAATAAACACCGTGATCCTGGTGGACCGGTGGTGTTACTTGACATGGTGCTCGTAACACAATACTTAACAATAAACGCAACGTAACAAAAACTTAACAACAAACACAACGTAACAGAAAACTGCGAGGAAACGCGATACATTCATGCACTCAGACCAGAAGGTAGACGCCGAATGATATGAATGAACAAAATGGCGGCTGGCGGGGTGCGGTACGGGGCGGGGAGTTTCGCGGCGCACCAAACCGGTTGGAACTGGTTTCTTGTGGCACGGATGTTTTTCTTACTTACTTTTTACGATCGACTAAAACAATTTTTTTTGCAGTATTTTTCAGTTTTATAGACTCTAATATCTCAAAAAGCGTATCACTTAGTGATTTTATAACTGAACACTTTTTGTTTGTAATCCCTTACTCTGTCGATTGACATGCGTTTTATCAGTTGCCGCCGAAACACGTTTTTTTTAAAATGGCGGACATGTAGGTATGCCAGGTTCCATACAAAAATGCCCGAACCTCTTTATGTATTAGTTTTTTTTAATTCAACATTTAAAAGGCAATTGACACGAAACAGTCAGACAGACAGTATAACCATTCAACTGAATGGTTATACTCATAAAATTCATTCAAATATAACTACCTACTTATCTTACCAGTATGTAATACTTTAATGAAATCATACTTATGTAACTGTACCTACCTACTTACCATTTATAATTCCATTTTGAGTAGGTATTACAATAAATACATCCCTGACTGACCAGAATTCGCGTGCAATGTAACATTTTAGCTTTGAGTTTGCAAGCTTTAATGTGTGAAGTAGGTAGGTACCTAGTTGATTGCATGGCAGACTATTACTCATTGCATCATTCGGAGGGGAGCATTGTAATGCCTAGTTCTCCTTCACTGATGTATTCGTTTTGAATCTTTAAAAGGTGTGCGCTTTAACTGTTCTTAAACTGGAATACACTGAGTCGGTAGGTAATGTTACATTACACGCAAATGCAAAGCACGTTCACCACGGCTGTTTTGGGCAGTACCTGCACCGCATCGGTCGCGAGGAATCTCCGTCGTGCCACCATTGCGGCGCGGCGGAGGATACGGTGGCGCACACGCTGCAGATGTGCCCCGCTTGGGATCCGCAGCGCGCGGCTTTGCGCGCATTGGTGGGGCCGAATCCCTCACTCCCCAGCATAGTCGAGGCTATGCTCGGGAGTGAGACGGCATGGGATGGGATGGCCTCCTTCTGCGAAGACGTCATGTCGCAGAAGGAGGCCGCAGAGCGGGAGCGGGAGGACGACCCTTCCGCTCCTGCCTGCCGCCGAAGAAGGCGGTTGAGGGCGCGGCGGCAATATGACCGCGCCCAGCTACCGCGTGGGGACCGGCCGGCTGATGGTGTGAGGGCACCTCAGTTGGATCGGCCATCCCCAGACTCCCCCCCAACACGATGGGGGGAGTAGACGGAGCCGCGTAAGCGGCTGTTCCGCCGGCGGCGTTGTGGAAGTAAAGGCTTAGCCGATCTCCCATAGCGCCGCCACTTAGGCGATGAAGGTCCAACCGGGGGATTTTAGTGGGTAGTCGTGCTCTTTTCAGGGCAGGGAGTCCCACACACGCCGTCACCCTCCCTCGGGGTGACGGTACGGTGCATGCAAAAAAAAAGGAAGCACGTTCAAATTACACTTGAAGATGTATCACTTGATGTATTTGGTCCGAATAGTGTAAGACCACGCCCACAACAAATGATGCAGTCTCAACTCTATGTACAGTCGCCGTCAGATATATCGGAGCAGACAACGTGACCAAATACTTCTGAACAGTTAAAAATGACAATAAGTTATGGAACTTGGAGAGTGTATGGACACTACAAGTTACCATAAATATCTGATCATTCACTACTTCAATAACATCTGAGCAGATGCTAGTCAATAACTTCTATACACACAACTAACCAATAATATCTGAACACTCATCTACACAGGTAGCTAAATGAGACAAATGACGTGCGTGGCACATATTGACATTGTGAGTGTTCAGATATTATAGGCATCTGCTCAGATATTACTGAAGTAATGAATGTTCAGATATTAATGGTAACTTGTAGTGTATGGAACTTTTTGGCTCCGATAGGTATATCTGATGGCGACTGTACTAGGACGTGATCGAACTAGGTTGCCAACCTACTTGGCGAAGGTGTTTGCAACAGCGCTACTACCAGTTAACACGTGGAACGATAGTGAAATCACAACTGCCTTATTTTTAGGGCATTCTGCTGCTGCTTCTGAGAAGTCGCGCATTGCTTGCGATCTCGAGGTTCCAACTCCGTTAGTGGGCGTCCTAGTTGTTTTTTTTTAAAGAGATTCATTTCTCCCTAAGTTCGGTGAAGTTAAATAGTTGTAGCGTCGATATCGCGAACGTTTAGGCCAACCTACTATTAAAAACGAAACGAACAAACGAAAGGTTTCGTTTTTGAAGATTTATCGAAAGTTCGTGTTTTGATTTGCATAATTAATTTTTTTTTTTGCAGGCGTTCATACGCAATCGAAGTGTGATGCCATTTACAACCTCATTGGCGGCGCTAGTATCGATAGTAAAATGAAGCCTGCATAAAATATGACCGTGGTCAACACGGACTTATTTGATGAAGAGAAAATGAGTAAAGTGCAAACACAAACTTATTTATAGATATGTATTGCATATTGGTCTTACACAAAAATAAAGTATTACTCTTGTTTTACATGTAAAAATAAACTTCCCAGTTCACTTCCGGGAATAACTATTCTTACATCTATAAGAAACTCTATACATTAACGATCAAGAACTAATAACACTTGTAATATTTTTGGTAACATGAATTATCTATCAGAGATACCAGAGCTAAACTATGTCTAAAGGATGTAAACACTGACAATGGTAATAAATTCTCAGTAGACATTGGCTTTCCGAAAATCTGTCATCATATCAGACACTAATAACTACAACAGTATTCTCAAATGTATAACCAAATTCCATTATATACTTCCATAATTTAAAGTGTTCCTATTGTTATAAGTATTAACATAGTATTAGTCGTCCCTTTCCACCCGAGTTATAAACTCAGATATAAATGTTATATAAAAGCTCATTTCATTGAATTTTAGCACATAAAGCATCACAATATCCAAAATATTATTTCCAACATATTTTTTAACAACATTATTAAATCAAACATATTTTATACTAACTTATCAATAAATAAACTACTTTGCCTAATTTATTATTTGATAAAAAACAGAAAAAGATTTTGTCTAATATTCAAATCAACCATAAAGGTAGTAAATTAGTGTATAAAACAGATCCAATTTGTGTATTCGAATGCCTTATCAAAATGTATGTTTAGGCCACTATATCGTCATTATTATTTTTAACTTATACTTCGAAACAAATAACCTTGTTTTAATAAATAGTAGGTACCTAAGTATTTATGCAATATTGTTTTTTATAATGCCATATACGGCCACTTGTTTATTTTTATAAATAATACAATCACTAATTATGTATTCAGCTACCTAGACACTTATACATATATTGGGGAAGTTCACATTCGTTAAGAGATTTATGGTATTACTATATAAGCTATCTATGTTTAAAACGCGACAACTTTGTCGGCTGTAACATGTTTGGCTTCGTATTTAAGCATATTTAACACCAACGTAAAATATATTAATGTTAAGAATTTATTTTAACCGGAGCATTACAAATCATGGGAAACCAAAAACTTTTATGGAAAAATATAATGATAGTATTTTCGGTCATAATATTATGTATTTTGGTAGACTTGTAAGAGACAATGATAAAACATTATTATTTAAGACTTAAAATATATAAAATAAATAAGTATGTGAGAAATCCTCTAAATACATAACTTAAGTTGAAACATTACCACTGTAAAGGACATTGGAACAAATATAATTGCTGGGGTATCTTCATGAAGTAAATGTTTAACTTCTTATCTAGAGTAATAAAATCTTATCCTAAAGTGCAAGTAACAATTTAGATTATTTTGCAGAAACACAATTGTTTAATTAGTAAATATTAAAGCATCATGATGAGAAACACGACATGAATAGGCACTAAAATGGCGAATCACATACTGAAGTGAACAGTAGTCATTTATGTATTCATCTCACAACCACAATATACATAGAACAAATTATTTCATTATTAACTCATATAATCTACTGTTAAATTTGTTTTTTATAGGTATATTTGGCTATTTGCATTTATTATTATCTTTAAATGTCATCAAATAATAGTTGGTTCGACATAGGTTTCAAATTTTCAAATGTGTCTTCACAATACCCAAAGCAAGTTCACATTTCTTACTAAAGGAGTAAGTAAGTAGTAAGTTATATTTTTTGTTAATATTGTCATTTAAGATACAAGATCAAACGTTTCTAGATGACAAATATTACGTCATCGAGCATAATATGCATATCTTGTGCTGGAGTAGATCCACAATCTTTCTTTTGAGAAAGGCATAATGACACTTTGAATGATGTCCTATTTATAAGGTATTTAAAACAAACAATGTCCTGAACATTACCTTCAACTTTCTTTTCCGCACATGCAACCTTCACAAGCCTTAGAACAATAATATTTCAAATGATAAATGTAAAAGAGAAATATTAGGAGATCATAGTAAATAAAAAGAATCATGAAAGTAAGCAGGAAAAAGTAGTTCAAGGAGTGTAGGGCGGTGGAGGCGGTAGAACAGACAGATCGTCAAACGGGAAGTACTGTTGTGTTCCTAGGACTGGAGGTGCATAGTTGGAGTGGATTGTAGGCACATAGTCTGCATTAGGGGTGTATGGTGGCAAAGTTGGGACAGCCGGTGTGGGCCCAACACTGTGCGCCTCATACCCATCCCAGTCTTCCATGAGATTTCTTCTTTGGACATCTTCATCATTTGACAAAGGTGCACCCCATAAATTTGCAGCTGAAGCCAGCAAAGCCAAAGTCCCTGTAAAGATAGCATTAAATGGTTAGCGTGATCGGAAAACTCCTGTTGTTGTTTATCATACTAACATTAACCTGATCAAATTTGTATAGATGGATCAGGATGGTAGACAGTTAAAATACTGGAATAAAATACAGGATACTTTTATACTTGATAAATAATGTGATGGCAGGTGTGGACAACCACTATTAAATACAAATATTTATAGATACAATAATGTTATATATTTTTGACACTAAATATTTTATTACCTAGATTTATGACAGTTGAATAAATATTTGTGTAAGTGGCAATAACAGTAACTGGGAATATGAAATGCAATAAAGCTAGTTAGTATTAACATATAACTCACCTGCTCCTGTTATAGTATAAAATCCATATTCATAATCAACCTGTATAGTATTATGGTCAGAATTATTTTCATTTCCCAATACAACAGTAGTGTAATAACAAACTCCAACTATGGCTATGACCCAAAAGACACACATGATGCTTGGGACAGCATTTCTACGCAATGTTTTTATTGCCCTTATATCCACACTTGTGATATTGATAACAATGCCAACTAAAGAGCAAAGTAGCACCATAAAACATAACAAAATTAGTATTCTCATGAGTGTGATTATCTCTGGTGTACTGCACGGTGGCAAACCTGGAATTTGAGAAAAGGCTATGTAAGATAATGTTAAATGATATAAGTAGATAGACTATCAAAATATTAGATTTAGAATAAAATATTACATAGTTGGGTTTATAAACCAGCCAAAACATTTTTTTACAAACTAGCTTTTGCACAGATTAGGTTTGTTTCTTGATGCTGTAATATTCTTGCTAATGTGGAAAAAATATATCACATTTCATCAAAACTCAAAAACTTCAAAGGGACTAGTGTACTCTCATAACACTATCTTGCCTATAATATTTTACACATATGAGTATCAAATACTTAAAGATATCTGAATATTAGCAGTCTGCTAAGCTTTTACATGTTCTAAATTAAGGCAGATTTAGTTAGATTTAAACTTACCATTGAAATCAGATTTGTTAAAAGGATCAAATATAGTATTCTGATGAATGCTTATTTGATCATCATCATCATCATCGTCATCATCAAATGTGAAGAACTGCACAAGAGACAAACTTTGTGGACAATGCAGGCCTTTGATACGGAACCAGCTAGGCTGCACCAAGGCGGCACAGGTCAACATAAATGTTGCCACATTGAAAGCAGCAGCTATCTTATTAAGCTCTTTGTCCTTGAATGGGAATGTTATTTTCAAACCTGAAAGACAATTAGAATACTTTAATGTTTTTGCAACTCACAGTTTTTTACTGTCATTATTTTTAATAAACATACTTTTACATCTTAATGGCCAATGGTAAAATCATTAGAAAACAGGCTAAAACATCCTTATTATTGGATTGAGTATGGTTTTCATAAAATAGAGCAATATATCAGTAGTCTAAATATTAATAGTTAGTGTCCATTTAAATGTGACTTATGGCTACATATAGTGATTATCATTCATGTTTCAGATTAAAAGTACTCTACTAAGTGATTATTGATTACCTATGCCATTATATGATGTAAAATGTACACACATTAAAAAGTTATACCAGAAAAAAGTAAAATATACTTAACATGAGGCTAAAAATTACACTGTTTACATAAAAAAAACATTTAATAATGTAAACAATTACATGATTTGTATGTAATTTGTATGGTAATTTACGTATAACAACATTAAATGGGATTATAAATAGATTTCGGTACACAAGGGACACCTTCCAGGGGGTCTGTGGTTTTGAAATGATCTAATGTTTGTTTTCTGTAGCGATTATTAGACAGTATTCAGGTGACTGAGACCTAGAGCTTAGAATATTCTTTAAACGTTTACTCTAAGGTCACTTATCTTGTTGAAATAAACGAAAAGACAGGTACATCCACTTATCTGTGATGTGTTTGAAACTACCTGTTTCAATGTTAGTTATATCATATTGCAGTACATTTTCTACAACGCAACGTTACAATGCAACAATTACATAGATAAATAAATTCCTATTTTCATTAATTATCGACAGTTTGTAAAATTAGCGACTTAGTATCTCACCTCTAATCCAAGTTAGGCAACCCATTATGTTGAAGCAGTCATTGAAAACCGAAAATAATATAAAATTAACAGTTATTATGAAATTAGGAAACAGCAGAAAAGATAGTTAAATTTAGTCGCAAATCTAATGCACACAACACCACAACACACTTCCATTAATTTTTAAACGTCAGAACTATTGGACAGTTTTGACATCTAAATGACAGCTGTCAGTATTTTTTTTAGAAAGCGGCTCTGGTAGCTAGGCTCAAACCAAAAACAAAGTAGTTAGGTACCTACGTAGCGCGTAGTTTTGTAGCAAAATTGCGTAAAGGTAGTTCTTGTAATGAGTTAAGAGAGAAAGAATGCACTGTAGATGTATTGATTTAATACATTGTAATCTAAAAATACGCCCAATACCCGTTCTCTATCGTGACGTTAGATCAATTTCTTACCTCACGTGACTATGGCCTTCAAGTAACACATGGCCTTGAAATATTCACAGAATATTAAATTGTAAAGGTACCTATTTATTTTAAAAATTAATATTGAAAATAAATTAAATATTCAAAGGGGGCTCCCATACAACAAACTTGATTTTTTTACCGTTTTTCGCTCGATGTTAATAACGCAAATAGATAGACGCTTGAAATATTTACAGAATATTAGGTTATATATTAACTTCCAAAATAAATACTAATATAAAAATCAAAATAAAAAGAGGGGGGGGGGGCAGCTCTGCAACAAACTTGATTTTTAGCGGCTTTTTGCTCGATTGTAAATAACAACAACAGGTAGGTAGACGCTTGAAAAATTCACCTATTATTTAGTTGTAGGTAGGTATATTTACTTCAAAAATAAATAATTACATTTGTAAGATAACTATTATTCACTAGCTTTTATTTACAACTAGCGCCCTCTAGTGATAACATCTTGCATTACATTACAACACTTCAAGCATGAAAATAGCATTGCATCAACGCCCTTCAATGGAAGTACCGCGACGCATCAAGAGATGGCGCTAGCCAGGATTGATCGTGTTTATTTTCTACATCGCGGTGTGACAAGATTTTTCTTTATTTGATTAAATTTAATCTGAATAGAAGGAAGTAACTAGTTAAAGACCTTACGTGCTTCGAGGTATCGCGTCCTACTCGGAACGGTATGACTAAACACACAAATCGACTTGGAGAAATTTGCTCTGCATTCGCTGCTCGCCTCCTAATTGGAACTGGTTTGCGGGACTTAGCGTCGCCACCTTTTTGAAAACTTAAGAATAAACCAAGCTAACTAGATCGGCGTTTGGATTTACTCCAACCGTGACGTCAGCAGGCGGAACCCCCCCATTATACATTTAAAATTAATAAACATTTGAGGGGGGCTCCCATACAACAAACGTGTTTATATTTACCATTTTTAACGACAAACAAAATATTTACAGTATGTTTAAGTAATTCTTTTAAAAGTATATTGACTTTTAAAATAAATGCCTACCTATTTACTTCAAATAACTGAATTAACTATACTATTACTTAATTAATAAAAAAACAATAGTAGGGAACCCTTCGGGCGCGAGTCCGACTCTCACTTGGCCGAGTTTTTTCATTAAACATAAATGACTTACCTTTCTTTGCAAAATAACAAAGTGAGATTATTACTAGTTGTTTGCTGATAATACTTCTCGAATTATCAAAACGAATTGACACAAAAAATGTGAAGTTAATAGTATTATTGATATCTCTGTTCACACATAGGTGCCTACCTACACGCAAATAGTTGGTATAAGAGCAAGCCCGAAGGGATAAGAGCACATTACACATTAGGATGTCCGTTTATTAATCTTTGTTTTTTTTTACCTTTGGGATGATTTATTTTTACAATTGAAGTGTAGTTTACACTGAATGGTGCAAAATTAATTTCAGCTTTTTTTATAATGAAAACTAGAGAGTAACTGGTTCCGAATCGGAGGTACCTAGCTTCATTTGGTTTATTTATACGATTCATAAATTTTACTAGTTTAATTTACTTACATGGATCATGCATATCTCATTGTGATTAAGGTAATCTTGAAATCATTTCCCAACGATGCCAAACTAAGATGCGTGCCACTTGGCTAGGCCCTTTGGTCAGTACCTAATAATAAAAACAAATTTCGATAAGCAGAAATTGATTGTGAATTTAAGAGGACCTAAATAAGGGTTCTTTATTGTTAGCCATCACCAATTAACATATTATCCAAAAATCCGACTAATGATATTATTGTAAAGGTAAAAGTTTGTGTGTTTTGATATTTAATTTTTTACTGAAAACAATAGAGTGATTTAGATGAAATTTGTAAGATAACATTTTATCCCGAAATAACGCAAATGAAATTGAAGGCTGAAGCAAGTCGTGTTTCAAGCTGCATATAATCTAGGCTCTTTTAAATGGACAAGTCTGTCCAATTACTAATTAACTATGTAGGTTCGATAGTCTATTGGTTTGAGTAACTACATATTTCTGTTTTCGAAGTCCTGAGTTCGAATCTCGGAGTTTTAAATTAATTTCCCACTGCATCATACCGCATTAAGCTATCGTGTCGATTAGGCTAGTGCCATTATTGTAACGATGATTTTGCTTCAACAATAGGCCTAGCCTTGCAAAGCTGTCCTTTTAAAAGCTATACTTACTATACTATACGTAAGTGGTTTTAAAGTCTGCTACGGTTTCAAGCATTCTGCGCCGCTAACTTAAAAGGCACATACCTATCTTTCTAGCTAACCTGACATATACCTCTCCTAGGTCACGACTTGTTGGGAAGAGCGAAAATATCTTTCCTCCCTCGCAGTCCGTTACGAGCCGTTTGTCGCGAATCTTCTTTGTTAGAAATTCCAAAAATGTTACAAAAGTTCGAGAAAGAAAGTAAGTACTTAAATCTTTTATGTTTCTTTTAAGAGCTAAAAGATACTCGTACTTTGAAGAAATTTACTTGATGTTTCGAAGATAAAAAAATAAATTTCCTTGATACTGTTTATAATTGAATATAGGCAAAGAAGATTTTAAACTTTAGCTTTTTCTAATAATTAAGTTAAATTATTTTCATAGATCAAGAAAATATCAGTTCTTAAATAAATCCTACAGATATATTTTAGACCCTTCAATGATTTTTGATTTAATAACAAATTCAATATGATCGAACCAGATATAATTTTATTAATAAATTCCTTTCGTTGTTCCAGAACATTTTTGGAATAAAGCCTTTTAAGTTGTGCTGGCTGAATACTCAAGCGAAATAATGAGAGGTTCAATAACTTCGATTGATCAAATAAGCAACTTCTCAATGGACTATCAAGATCTTGCAAACAGTTTTGATGCTAATAAATCATCTCTTGAAGAAGGAACTTGTGATTTTGCCAGTGATGTTTTCTACAACACCAGTTTCGGATTCATAATCGCTGTACCAGAATGGGAGGCAGCTTCTACCGTTCTAATACTTTCAATAGTTATTTTCAGTACAATTTTCGGGAATGCTCTCGTGATTCTCGGTGTGTTCACATATAAACCGTTACGAATAGTGCAAAACTTCTTCATAGTTTCATTAGCGGCTGCGGACTTGGCTGTGGCAGTGTTGGTAATGCCCCTTAATGTTGCCTATTCGACTTTGGGACGCTGGCTTTGGGGCAAACATTTGTGCAAGATGTGGCTTACTTGCGATATTATGTCATGTACTTCGTCCATTCTTAACTTATGCGCCATAGCTTTGGACCGGTATTGGGCGATAACGGATCCTATTAACTACGCTAGTAAAAGGACATTGAAGAGGGTGTTATTCCAGATAGCAGGAGTGTGGCTTTTATCGTTGATAATAAGTTCGCCACCCCTTTTAGGGTGGAACGATTGGCCTGAAGAGTTCACGCCCGATACTCCATGCCAACTGACATCTGAGCAAGGATATGTAGTGTATTCATCGTTGGGTTCGTTTTTTATTCCTCTCTTAATAATGGCAATAGTTTACATAAAAATCTACATAGCTGCGAAAGCTCGACTGCGAAAGCGTAACTGGGCAACAAAAATTCATAAGCATCCAGTGATAAACGATAATCAGGATGAAAGCCTAAACAAAGAAGATTCTGATAACGATTCAGATAGCGGCGAAAGTATGAAACGTCATAAGAAAGCTTTTTTGGATATGAAGAAAAACTTTTTTGTGCCATTGTTGCTATTACACGATCCTTTAGCAAGACAGAGAATGGAAAATGATATATCACTGAAGCCTGGAATTATATCACCAAATCCATCCGCTAATTATTCTAGTCAGATGGCGGGTTCGTTTGAAAAATTAAGCCAGAGAAGAAAAAGCAATAAAAAAGCTCTGTTAACTAGCGTGAATCCTCATGGTGATATGGTACATCAGTTTATTGAGCAAAAACAAAAAATATCCCTTTCGAAAGAAAGGCGCGCGGCGCGAACTCTAGGTATAATAATGGGCGTATTTGTTGTGTGTTGGTTACCGTTTTTCTTAATGTATATATTGTTACCATTTTGTCCGATCTGCTGTCCAAGCAACAGATTAATTAATTTCATTACATGGCTCGGTTACGTCAATTCCACTGTCAATCCATTGATTTATACGATTTTTAATATGGAATTTAGGAAAGCATTTAAAAAACTTTTGTGTATGGCTTAGTAAATTGATTAGAGTAGTTTTATAAATATGTACCTACCTATGTTCTTGTAAATATATCCTTCTTTAAATTCAAAGTTATTTTTCTCTGAGTTGAATTTTATGTTAAAAAAATTGTGTTAGGATGTTCAACGTTGCATTCGTTTACCTAATTGTGGCTGGAGAAAAGTTGAAGAGCCATTGTCAGAGCACTCGAGAGCACCCACGTCTTGTTAGCGGAGGCCATTGTGCATGCGCACAAACCGAAAAGATGAATTCTTTTTGCACTCTTTAGTGTCTCCTAGACAGCAAGAAATCTTTATAGCTTTACCATGTCTAGCGGTCTATCTGCAGCTTATATAAGCTGTTATTTGCCATGTGTTAGTTTAATATTCAAACTGACTAAATAGTCAGTTAAAACATGGTTTTGTAAAATGTTTTTTTTTGTATTCTATGCAAAATCTGCTTGAGTCAAATATCTTTCTACCCGTCAAATTGAAATATTGTAGCATTTAGCTATACTCTCACGATTTCGTTATTTTCAAACATTTTTTAGAGTAGCAATTATGTGTAATTGACTTTCATAATCGGACTATATTAGCAATTATTTCTCTAATCATACTTTTTTGGTGTAAAATTGAAATGTTGGTATGAACTCTGGAGAAAGTCCGGATAATGAATGATATGAATCATTAATCATTGCGTCTATTTGTCAGCGCATCACTTGTGCGGGACACCGCCTGATGAATGACCCAAATCAACCCAATAGTAAATCACTTCCCTAGAATGTAAATTCAGCCGGTGAGTGATCTATCCCTTTGTTATAACATGACTTCTCGGTATTATTTGTATTTGAACTTAGTGTGATGTATTAAATTGGTAATTATTTTTATATCCACTCGGAAACATATTATGATAAAGTAATTAATATCTCACGCGAACTTTATTATGTCTCAAGTCTTTTACTAAAATCTAC
Organism: Glyphodes pyloalis; assembly: GCA_037074685.1. Classification (NCBI taxonomy): domain Eukaryota; kingdom Metazoa; phylum Arthropoda; class Insecta; order Lepidoptera; family Crambidae; genus Glyphodes; species Glyphodes pyloalis. The sequence goes on from JAYKKO010000011.1 coordinate 6,241,415, forward strand.
TAAAAATGATTGTGTTTATTAAAAAAACTACCTAGACCTTCTAAAAAGTCTAGATAAATCAATCCATAAATACAGAGAGATGAATCCAAATTCTAATTGTACCTATTTGAAATGGTTTTTATCTGAACCGAGGAAACTTATCGTGAATTTCTTGTAAAAAAAATTTAATAGATACAAAAAATAACTTTCCACTTGATTCCTATGCCTAAAGACTGTGAATCGTTTGTTCAATATAAAACATTACTTATGTTTTATATTGAACAAACGATCTATGAGTAAAATATTAGGTTCGTGTGAAAAGTAAACTAGGTAGGTACCTTTTCTTTATTATTTTCGAGACGGGACTAAATCTAACCGTAGCTACCTATTTGTATTTTTATTCAGTCCATTTCTACTTTTTACTTCCGAAATTCAAAGGGAGAAGGTTGACCTATTTAGAAGCGGTTTTCAATACAAGAGTATATGATGTTTATCTGCAAACGTTTTTACACAGGTGTTTGTTTAACACTCTAGGAGAGCTACAGTAGGTATATATATAATTACACAATGGTCAAATTAAAAAACGTCAGTAACGAGCCGAGTCGATAACATTTGAGTATAATAGGTAGCGATACCGGTAATAAACTGATATCCTGTAGTTAAAATCATTTGAAACGTTTCTTCAGAGAGATATTTTTATACTTGCTGACCCGAGAGACGTAGTCCTGTATAACGACGATTTTGATTATATATTTTATTCTTTTTTTCCTTCATAAGAACCTTTTCCTGATAATAAAAAAACACAACACAACAAAAAAAGGGAAATTGGTCCAGCCAATCACGCGTGATGGCGTGATCAAGGGAATAAGGGATTAATTTGTATATATTAAGATGCTGGTAAGTAATAAAAAATTACGTTTTGATCAGTTTATTGAAGTGCGCCTATTTGGTGTTACCTACATCAAATTTCGGTTACCTCACTGTTTCACTCCGATATTTAATCATATAAGAGCCGCATTCAACCAATTCAAGAAGACTTTTGTACCTATGTTCCAACACGGCGCACGGTCCTTCTACAAACGCATACAAATGGCCGATTATTGGATATCACTACTGCTGCTAGGAACACTAGAACTAAAGCTAGGGCTTAGTTCCCGTTAGCTGGTGACACATTGAAACTTGGAATTTAATCAGAGGCGCAGGGGAACGTGTTTTGCTTTTATTAGGTACGAGTATTTAATTAATTAATGTGTCTGCGTGTGAATGTTGAAAAAATAGTAACGTTGCCATGACATTACAGGACATGTATAATTTCTAGTTAAGACCTTTTAAATGGAATGTTAAAGGTAAATGCAATAAAGTTTTTGATTATGAATGGCGATGAAACAAACTAATATTCTAGTTAACTGAAGTTAACAGACAAGATGTGAGATTATTTTGATTAGCAGTGTGTCCCGGCTTGGTGCAATATCCCATAATTTCGATGAGCCATTGATTAATGCTTGCATTTCCTGCATTTCCGAGAGTAGGTAGCGTGAGCATTGGTCCGTTTGGATTCTGAGAATTGTTATCCACGATATCCGAAACCGGCTATTACAATGCAATTATTCTAAGAATTCGTACCAAAATATTTTTTTCTATATATTGCACTTCAAGATTGACCTAATCTCACCTTATGTTAAGTGGTAATGAGGTCCTAGCCTAAGAGCGACAAATGCAGCATAATAAATCTGTTACTGGACTTGTCGCCCTTACCTTGATCCCTGCTTCTAATGTAACACTCCCGATGAGCTCTGGAAACCTTACTCACACGCAGGAACACAACAACAAGGAAGTGATTGTTATTTTGCTGCGGTTTTCTGTAAAGTGGAGGTATTTTACCAGTCGGGCTGCTCCAGTTCGAGCGATAAATCGTTATGCACTACCTCTCTTATCAGGTATATCGCTACGCTATTATACCCTAATGTTAAATAATTTAGATTTGACCACTTTACCTTTACTATGGTGGAGATATTTCTCGATAGAGTAGTTTTGGCCACTTACCTTACACACACACTCACACAGGTTGCGCCATGATGAGCCCCAAGGTGGGCCTCATACAGAGCATGGTCACTGTCCGTGGTAGTCCGTAGGGGCAAGGGCCAGATCACAGTTCTCGAGGTTCCGATGCCAGCAGAAATCAATCCCGGTCAGAAACGCGCTGTATTGTCTCCTGGTATGATCGCGTATAAACAAGCGGATTTGGTAGGTAGGTATAACGTTAGTTTTCGTTATTTTCCTCGTTTAAATTACATAAGCTGACAAGGCTCGACACTAATCAAATAAGAGACAATAGTTAGAAATATAGATTTTTTGAGAAAGTTCGGCCATGTTACGGATTTGATCCTAAAATATATATATGTATATGCTAACATCTAAGCTGAGCTGACAATGTATTACATAGAAGTTTTTTAAATTTAAGGTTAAGTTGTTTCTCTTTCTTAGGGATAGAAAAAGTTTATTGAAACCTAATAGTAGAAAAGTGTACCTTGGCTGATTTGAAGGTTACCTACTTTTTGAAATCTAAATTTGCACGTAATTTGTAAGGAAATCATATGGGAATTATTAATTATCTTGAGCAAACCAGTGTAATTTTAATTAAAAAAAATATTACTAGTGTACCCGCAAATTTAGTTCGTCTGGGATAGTGACCTTAGGTAACATTTTTCATACATTCTGCAACAATAATTAACCTTAAGCCCTGCTCTTTAAACATAAATAAGTATATTTCCTTCAGTAGGAAGAGCAGCACGCGCGATAGGTACGTGAAAGTCGGTTCGAACCCCACGCTGCAGATGATTTTTTTTGTTTCTTTAAAACATTCTTAATTTTACCAAATATCGCATGTGAACCGCCGGATTGAGTAGACTTTGTGCGGTGAAGGACTGTCGGTCTAGTCTAGACAGAGTGTAATATATCATGAACTATGATGCGTAATTATTAAGCGGCAAATATAGCGGCAAGAGCACTAAGACCACTCTGTGTACATAAACATCATTTATCAAGTTTGCTCTGCTCATTTGCATCAATCTAAGCGAGATTTGATCTGCAATAGATGAGCAACGTGATATACCTACTATTTGAGTACGCTTAAGTAGTGAGCGAAAGATATGAAGAAATGAGAAAATTGATTGCTAGATACCAAGTCTTACTAGTTGATATGTAGGAACTGAGATAAACGAGAGTAAAAATAAAAATTAGCTATAGATAACGTTTGCAGCCAAATATCCCTGAGCCATCGAGAAGATAAATTAATGTAGGTTCAGGATAATTTATAACACAAGTCTTGTGAACTTTTGTGTAGTAACTTTCTTTTGTTTACAAAGCGATATTACTGTCGTATTAATTCTGCCATAATGTAAACAATTGGCTCAAACTCAAACTCAAACTAACACTTTTGAATCGTCATTGAATACAATGCAAAGTGATTCTACTTCCGGTTCGGAACCTATATCTACCGAGAAGACACCGGTAAGAAACTCAGCAGATCATTTACAGTATCAGTATCTAACTTATTGCTATATGTAGCTCACTTTGGACCAAGTCATATAGTTTTGGTTTTGATGAGTGATGAAACAAATAAGTACTCAAGTAAGTTTTTACTTTCGAGAGGTAAGCTGGAGCAGACCAGTCCCCAAGGCTAAACGACCTACCTGATTCCTTTAGATTTAGAATCTATAAATATCAAAATTGAGTACAACATATCGTGGAGGTGTAGTCAGAATTAGTTAAGTTGCTACTTCCTAGCATACGCAGTCTCGAATGGTTTTAATATCTTAAGTTACCAAAGTTATTTTATTGCATCCATAGGTACCCTGTTTATGTTTAACCGAAATTTTAGATAATAATGTCTTGAAAACTGACTTCTTGTCAGTCGATAAATCTTATCTCAGACGTTTTCTATTCGGTCTCATACCCAAAGCTTTCTCGAGTGCACTCTATCACATTTGATATTCTGAATTTTACATTAATATTGAATTTTCAGTAAGTCTTACTAGATATATAGCGCGTTTCATATCTTTTCGAAGTACTGCCCAAAAATATGATTTATAACTGGTCAAGAATGTTATTTACGTGCCCTGATTCAGTCGTAAAGACATTTACAGGGTTCTTTGGGCATTTAATAAATAGTTTGTACTAATTATTAGCGAGCAATAGAATGTAAACGCTTGAGCTATTATAACGTCATACTAATGCAGGTGTTACGTTGACAACTTTTCTATACTAGATTTATACCACGATGAAACAAGAAGTCCGTAACCTAACAATTCTAAAGGAAATCGTTGTTATATCTTGCGCTCTGAGAGAGGGTTCTGTAACCAACAGTTTTGATAAAGAAGCAAATAAAAAAATATATAAATCAACTTTTACACATTTCCAACCCTTGCTTCGTCAAATCTAGAAATCTGATTCAATTCAGAATTCTAAGTCTTTATCTACAGTCCAGACTCTGTCTAATATATTCTTAATAATCAGGAGTTAGTAGTAATTAGTACCACGCGGGTTTTAATTCCCGGTTTTATGTCGTCCAAATAGACGAAAAGGTATATTAAATTGCAATATTTTTTTAATTTTCTTGACCTAAAATTCTACTTTTATCCAAGGGACTGCAAAGATCTTGAGAACAAAGGTATTGTTGGAAGAGGGACAATTAAATGACCCTTTAGGGGTTCCGTTTTTGTCATCTGAGGTAACTCTAAAAATATGTCATGTGATTTTATGCCGACGGTGAGGGATCTCAACCCAAAATCGCTTATGCTGGTAACGTAAAAATGATAGCTACTTATCAGTGCCGCTCGCTGTACCTTTTTCGTAGATGGAATCTAAAGAAGTTTGCAATATAAGGTGTATCAAACCACAAATGTTTCGAAGATGATGTGTGATGAAGATGTTTCTTTTTTACGTGGATTTTACGGTTAATTTTTACTTAGAGCGTCGTTAAGAATGTGGAAATGAAAAGTTAGAAAATAAGCCTCTAAAATCCCCATTTTAGAGGCTTATTTTCTAACTCCTCAGGTTTAATTGGATAATTACTGTTAAAATAAATTTACAATCACACCAATCTATATCTGAAACTAAGATTTTCCTATGTAAGTACTACGACTATCAGAGTCATTTACTGGAGGTATCATTCATTCATTGGAGGTATCCCGGCAACATTCCGAAGTAAACTTTTTACAGCTTTAAGGAACTACAGACATAGTTAAGTGTTTTATGTTCATTTCAAAATTATATTTTGCGCGTTTTTGAGAAAAAGTGTCGTGACAAACTGACGCGACAAACGAATTATTGCAACAAAGTGACCCCTGAGAATTCTGTTTTCTCTTTTGAGTCCTAAAGACAGGGATTTAAAGATAACAGGAAAGGTTATATATTCACCATGTTATAGGTAAGAATATAGTTCTAAAACGAAGTTCTAAAAATAAAATCAGTGTAACCGTTTTTTCCCTGCTACGGAATCGAAAGCGAATGCTTTAAATCCTAAAAATTGCTCCATTAAGGTCACAGCAGATGTCATTATTTATTAGGTTGAAAATGGTGTAACAATCTTGAACTTACTAGACATTATTTGATATATAAAAATATTTTGCAAGCAACTAGAGGTACTAAAAAGTAGCGCGTGTAACCGTGCACCGCAGTAAATACTGATAAATATCTACCTTGTGATAAGAATGAAATGCATAACATAGTAGGTGTTCCGGTAGAATTTCAGCTAGGTCATTTCGTGGAGTATAATTTGACCGTTTATTATAGCTAGGTGTGGTGACAGGGGAGTTATATCGTTGTGTGTGCTGACGTCACTGCTACTTCTGATAACACAAGTTAAGCGTCGCGATGAGAGTGGGCTTTGTATGTTCATACCTTTATGATATTCAGAGCTTTAAGAATCTTGTCGGGCCAAATTTGTATAATGTACTCTCTGTCAACATAGCTGAAAACAGAAACAGTTTAGGTTAGTGTACTTAAATGGTTTTATTATAGAGCAGTTTTTTGTAGTACCTACCTACTAAAAATCTTTTTAATCTTTAGAGGGAATGGTAACATTAGATAAGTCGTTAACTTCTGTCAGAAAGCTTTTCTTATTGTAATCTCTGAATAAAAATTAGGTAACTAAATTACAGTACGGGCACGGAACAACCTTAAAAAAGGCAAAAAGCTACAGGATACTACATCCTTATCTTCCGTTGTGAACGTTGTGCCGCCGTTTTCGGGCGTAACAGCCGAATCATATTTTCTGATAAAAGGTAGATAGGATCTATAGACTCAGGGGCTTCATAACATCTGATATCTGTTAACAATGAGAGCTTAATGAGCTTATGTACTGTAAACAGTACGTCAAGGTACCTAAACACTTGATGTTTGATATTAGTTTTTGTACCAATGACGTAAGGACGGTGTAACATTCAGCGTGTATGAGGTTTTAACTATTAATTAGGCAAATGGTTTTTTGTGAACCTTTGTTAGCCATCCTCACTTGCTTTTATTTGGAAAACGAATTAAAAAGAAACAAAAATTTAAGCCTGGGTCAACCTGGCGTGGGTTTATTCAGTTAGTATTCGTCATCTGGTACTTATAATACAAGGCAAAACCTTAATTGAGACCTGAGTTTGAGGTTGCCATTGTCGGCATTTATTATCTACTTATATCTACATACAATGTGGTTTTCGACGTACTTCTTTGGGGCAAGACTAACTAAAGCTTTAATAAGCATAAATAAGTTGTAAATTTGTATATTTCTAATAATATAAACAATTTAAAAAAATGTACACCTTAAGTTTCGTTGAAATATTTAAATCTATGTGGGCCTGCTGGGGAGAATATTCACCAGCGAGTCTTTGCTGCCGACTTCTAGCCGTTTTATTTCAGATACTAGTCAAATATCCAGCATTTGGTATATTTTGAGGTCAACCAAACTCTAATTAAAACGTTAAAGATGATGGTTCAGTAAGTACCTATTACATAATTTGCACGAAGTTTTAATATTAATTTTGCAACGGGCTGGGTGTGTATTTGGCGGAAAATTACTTAAGATCAATCTTTAGGGGTGTTCGATAAATTTTACTGTAAGTATCTACGAGATCCCCTGAACCATAGAGGTAGATGTTGTTATTTACTTAGTTGGCGATATACAACTTTATAACATCGGGAGCCATTGTTTATGTTTCGGTATGGCCAGATCCGCTCTATTTGGTGCTATTTAGTAAGTACTTTATACGACCTAAATATACACCAAGTTATTGTCGTAAGGATTTAGTAGGTATGACAAACATAGCACTGGGGACTAATTGTTCTTAATTCAATACTATCGCCAATGCAAATTGATCTAGTCCAGAACATTCTAACTATACAATTTATCCCTATGTTGATATTTCAGTATTATAGGTACCTACCTACCTATTAGCTGCCAGTTGTCTTTTTCATGGGCTTCCAAAATGATAATAATCTTAAAATCTGTCGTTAATAAAAGTGTATGATTGCAACATACACCAAGCTAAGACTTTTTTTTTTATATTGCACTTCAAGATTGAAAGAGATGGGATGAGGCCACCTGATGTTAAATGATAATGAGGTCCTAGCTTAAGGGTGACAAGTACATCATAACAAATCTGTTACTGGACTTGTCGCCCTTACCTTAAAGGCTTGACCCCTGCTACTAATGTAGCACCCCCCAGGAGCTCTGGAAAGCTTACTCACACGCAGGAACACAACAACACAGAAGTGATTATTATTTGGCTGCGGTCTTCTGTAGGTAAGGTGAAGTTATTTCACCAGTCGGGCTGCTCCAGTTAGAGCGATAAATCGCTATGCCCTACCTCTCTTTAACTAAAGTAAGACAGAAATAGGTGTACATTTACTTAAAAACATATATAAACTCCCAAACACAAATATTAATTTTTGGGGAACTGTTTCAATAGCCAAAACCGCCAACAATTGTTCCAGTCAATACCTTTGATGAAATATTCTGACTCATGAATGGTGGGTATAATACGAAATAATAGTGAGTAAACGTAGGCCCTTTGTCTTCGCACAAAATATACAAACCACGAACGTTTGGAAGAGCATATCAGCATTTAGAATTCAATTCCGCCTTGATACAATTGTGTGCTCCGAAAACGCGTCTTTATTTAATTAAACCAGCACTCAACATCAAAGACGTAAACTTAATGGAATGATAAGTGCCTACCCGCGAATAGTCATCCTATATCTAACCCACAGAGTATGAAACAATTAAGTATTTACCTCCCTACACCAAATGTTTGAAACTTTGCCATTTTTAGATATTGTGCAGAACCCAAAACTAATGAAATACCTGCTTGGAATCACTTAAAAAAAATTAAGATTTAAAAGAAAAATTGTTTTTTTAGGTATTTACAAAAATCTACTAGAGTATGTAGAATACCTACCTAAAAAAATAATTTAACCCATTTAAGTTCGTGAATCTGGGGTTTACAGTGCTTTAATTATTATGAATTTCTTTCTGAATTTATTCTCAGCTAATATGCTTCACCGATTTTTATAAAAAATGTAAATAACGTTAAACTTTGATAATTTAAATTACATATTTTTAAGTTTAAACTGATATTTTTATTTTGCTTTGTAGTGTATCCAATATGTTGTGAATTCAACAAAAAATGTTGTTTCACAAAGCATGATGACGATTGATGGTTTTGAAAAACATCTCACAACATGTAGATTTAAATCTTTTGTACTAGGAATTATTTTAATAAAATCGAAACGCTTACTCTCCCATGGCTACTGTTAATTTAAATCATATCACGTAACACATTTGAATGTGGGTGAAACGGGGTTAATTTGAAATTGGGGTATTGAGGTAATTTGTTCAAAAATACTCATGTCATACTCATGTAGACCGAAATTTATGGTTAGATTCACGAAAAATAAAAGGGGTTCGCAAATGATTGAGTTACAAGGGACAGATTGAGTCACAGGTTCGTGTGTTATTACAATTTTATTTCATATCATTGGTTCTCAAACTGATTCAGTTCGCAGAGAAAATTCAGGTTTAGACAATGATAAATAAAATCACAAAATCAACGTATCAGTAATTTATTGATAGAAATCAAATAATTAATAATTTCGAATATTTTTTCTAAATAATGTAGAACAATTTTATGGTAGTAAAACTAACTTGACCGAGAATTTAACCCGAGCCACCCTCCGGGTGTTTATTTTAGCCATTACACATGGAGATCGTCAAATCGCGGAATCGTATTACGTATGATAACGATATGTTTAATGTATTGTATTGTACATGTGTGTTATGTGGACGACTGCATAGTCGACGTGTGATCCATTTTCTTAGTTTTCAATTAATTCTAGTTTTAAAAAAAATGGGCCTATTTAGAGATGACATGTACACCTAACGATATCCAGGTTTAGACTAGAGCTGTTCCGGAGTAGCTCTTTTTAGTGGAAGTGGAGGCAAATGCGGAGGTGATGATTTTTATCTCACATACTATAACATGATATTTTTTTCTAAAATTTTAAAACCGACACCTCGGTCGGCAAAAACGTTAGAGGCGGATATGAAGTTCCGTAACTATCCAAGTTTATAATGCACTGTTTGGGAACCACTGTTTTGAAATGTAAAAAATATGACATAGTTTTAAAATATTAGATACTATTTTGGATCTAGAGCAAACCGAATAAATTTAGCTCAACGTTGAAAATATACGTAGAACGAGTTATTATTCTACATTTTTTATTATTCTTACTTTAGGAAGATTTCATGCGCATAATTTATTTGAATTAGTTTATTTTGTTGTACCTACAAATTTCGTAATAGTAACATTATTTTATTTAGTTCTGATTCTCTTTCATGCTTCAATAAAAACGTAATTTTCTATTGTTTTCTTACGGTCTATTTCGATGGTCTCCAGAAGCATTAAAACAGGTAGGTACTAAATTTTGTTCTTTATTCAAGTGCTTGGTACCTACCTACATTTACAACCGTTTAAGAGAATAAATCGATTTTGCAAGTTTTATGGTGGCCTATTTGGGATATGTGCTGACCATCCATCCTCCCATTTGAAGTCGTAATTTCACGGATTCGTGACCAACCAAGAAAAATGACGGATTTGATGATATCTCGACAAAGAGTCCTGTCGGTGACGGCCAATATCGTTTGGATCCTGCCGTTGAAGTCTCAATTTATGACAGCAGTTAGAGTTTGATTTATTTAACACGAGATTCAGGGGTTTTTTCAAAACCGTGGGTCAATTTGGACTTTTTTATTGACTTTTACATTGTGATAGCTTGAAGAAAATGTTGTGTTGTATTAAATGTAACACGCTTTTATTTATAAATGGGGACTATGACAAAGAGGGGGGACGAGATTGAATAATTATGTATGGTGAAAAGTTTTAGTGTTAAAATTAAATAAATTTGTACAATATGGAATTATTTCGTCCGCGAAGACGCTTATTTGTCGTTAAAGGTTACAATCAAGTTACAAAGTGTTATATTTCTTTTTAGAGTTAATTTATTTTTAACTTTTTAGTTCATTTTATAAACAAATAATAAAAGCTTGTTTTTAAAAAGGTTTTTTTTCTTTAATTTTATTTTTAACTTTTTAGTACCTCTATTTTTAATTCAAAGTACTCGTCAAGACTAATCCAATGAGACCAAACTCGATGGGGTTGCGTCGTTTAATTACTGAGTTCCTATGGCCACCTTCTGGCTCCAACATCAGACCCTGGTTACCATATAGTATCAAAGTACTCGTCAAGACTAATCCAATGAGCTCAAACTCGATAGGGTTGCATCGTTTAATTACGGAGTTCCTATGGCCACCTTCCGGCTCCATTATCAGACCCTGGTTACCATATAATATCAAAGTACTTGTTAAGACGAATCTAATGAGCTCAAACTCGATAGGGTTGCATCATTTAATTACGGAGTTCCTATGGCCACCTTCCAGATCCATCATCAGATCGGCTCTATGTCACAATAACATTGCATTGTCATCCGATTTATACATGCATTCTAAATTTCAGCTCAATCGGAAACCGGGAAGTGCATCAAATTTAAGTTGCAAGATTTGATTACAGAACGACAGACAACGGGACAGGTGAAACTAAATAAAAGCTTGTAAAATATACCTAGCTGTTGCCTACGTTTTTAAAGTCAAGATCAAAATCTTTTTATTCAAATAGATTAAAACACTTAAGAACATCTCTATATAAACAAATCTTCGTCTATGTTATTTCAGGTTAAAAAGTTTTAGGTAGGTACTCTAGTGTGTAATCCTAAATGGATTCCATCTAAGACACTTATCAGTTGTCTGTGCAGCCATAGTGCAGCCACTGTTCTTCTTATATTGCATACCTACTCTATCGACTTGGTTGGACCTTTCCTCTAAATTATTAAATTATTTACGTATGATACTTTTATTGTTTTGTTACTGGTTCATTTTAAAACCACAGTAGACCTGATTGAGACAATGTAGCGAATTTGCAACATGTGTTTGGACATGGTCTTGCATTGTATCAAATGTAGATTCAGGTGCTGTGTCGAGTTTTCGAAAAGCAACTTAATCGCCGCATTTGGCGTTTATATTGTATTATGTGGAAGAAGGTGGGGCTGCATGTAGCTATAAAGTTTTTCTCAATTAACTAAGAAAGATACACATTATTATTTACTTTATACCTATCAGTCTGTTTCAAAAGCTACAAAAGACATGTTAATTTAGGATCGGTTATTAATACAATATAGTACCTAATTATAACCACAGCTAACTTATAAAAAATAATAAAATAAACAGGATAGATGGAATTAAAAAATAAATCGCTACGAGCAATAAATTATTATATGTCAGATTTTCTATCACGCGGGTCATTAAACGCTGAGCTTACTCGAATTTATTTCCGTTTTTATTACAAATCTTGACATTTTTGTCGCAAGTAAAAATGTGAAAAGATTATGGTGTTTTTATAGCTGTAGGGAACTGAACGACTAAGGACATCGTTAGGTACTGGATCTACAACGCTACCTATTCACCTCAAGATAAAGCCATAAAAAATAAACAAGTGGAGCTTTGTGAACAAGTAAAGAAAGAAAGGTTGCTCTAAAAAGAGAACAAGTGTCGTTGGATCACCTAACATAATTTTTTACCTAATAATAATAAGGCAAGAAAATTCGTAGTACTAAATGGATTTGGATGAAATTTGTTTGACAGATAAGATAATGTATTTACATCTAGTATGCTTTTTATTCCGAAATAACGCGGATGAAGTCACGGGTAACAGCTATTCACTATTTTTTGACACAGTTTAAGCACTATCGAATCATTTCTTGTTTCAGGTAAGCCTATACGTACATATATTTTAAACAAGCGGAATACGTTTTTCAAAGCACCTAATCGTCAACACTTTAACCAGTTTCGGAGTAGGTAGGTAATGAAATAAAAGTTTAGTGATAATACCTAACGGATATAACTTAGTTTTTAAGCGTATTGCAAAGAGTTTTCACAGATTTATAATTAATTGTTAAAATTGTTGAGAGTGCAAATCAACTAAGAATAACTGCTACTCTGACTGAAATGCTTGTATGCACAGTCACAAAATAAATTTCTCCTCGTTTAAGCTAGACTCGCACTAGATAACCACTGATCCGTGACAATCCCGAGAACTTACCTTAGCTAGCAGACTTTTTCCTTGAATTTATAGGTGTGAACGTTTAGCCAACGAGGCAAGAAAACGTGCTTTTAGCGAAATCAAAGTTGGCCTTAAAATTAGTGGTCTTGTTTGTTTTATAAGATTTTGTTTGTGTGTGAAAAACTTGAAGATTTTGTTTAAAACGTGAGGTGGAACGAAGGTTTCACAAATGACTTTCCTCTGTGGGAAGTTAAAAGGTTTGTATTCTTCAATAAACATTATCTGAGTCCATAATTGTTACAAAGAAGAAAAATTAAGAAGCTTTGTGTTATCCATTCCATTCCTCCAGGATTATTTCAAGAGGATGAGATTCCAATATTAACGTTGTTTTTATTCAAACCAATTTGTTCGTGTTATTTAGGGATATAAAATATCTTTCATGTTAATCTAATATCTCATCTATCTTTCTATCGAATTTTATATGAATCCATTATATAGTTTTTGCGTGAAAAAGTATCAAACGTGCATGTGCACGTTTGATACTTTTCAAATTTTCACGTTTATAATAATATTTGAAAGGCCTCATGTGTTCTTTTATTCTTTCTTGGATTAAGAGAGGTAGGGCATAGCGATTTATCGCTCGAACTGGAGCAGCCCGACTGGTGAAATACCTCCACCTTATAGAAGACCGCAGCCAAATGACAATCACTTCTGTGTTGTTGTGTTCCTGCGTGTGAGTAATATAACATACAGGTATCTTGTTTTAGCATGATTTTACAACTCAAGTCTAACAAGAATACCTACTATAATCTAGGACTTTCGCGTTCCATTTAAAACATTTAAAATAAGTTAAAACATTTTAAACAAGTTAGACTCGCTAAACGCGACAATGTTTTTCAGTAATGCAGTCAGCTCGTGACCACGGTTGGTGTAACCTAACCGAAACGTCGGTCAGTAAGTAGTTCGTATTCGTAGTGTGATTCAAATTCCATCATCATAAGCATTTTTGCCGAAAGACGTCCACTGCTGATCTTAGACAATGCAGTTTCGGATTTGCGCCACTTGCATCCATCGCCACCCTGTTACAAGGTTGTCTCCACATTGTGCGCCGCCGACCCACCTGCGTTTTTCGTTGTGAGGTGGTCGCCATTATAGAAGCATTTTCCCCATTTTCCATATCGGGTCTATAAACTATGTGGCTTGCTCATTGCCACGTTAGTTTTACAATTATGTGAGCTATGTATATTGAAGCCAATTTTGTAGGTGTTAGGCAAGCGGGCCGGGCTTTGGCGACGCTCATATTTAAGGTCCCGGGTTCGATTCCTGTTCGGGTCAGTGTAGAAAAGGAGTTTATTTTCTTTTCTCTTTTTTTCCATTGTTTCGAGTCTGGGTGTTGTGGTACGGTCGTTGTTTCTGTAACACGTGCTAGCTGCTAACTACAGAATTAGACCAATGTGATGTTGTTCAACATTTATTTATTCTATACTTATTTTATGTCGGTTATTTCACGGATATCCTTATTTCTGAATTAAATTTGGAATTAAACAATGTGTTTATAACGTTTTTGTGTACATACACACTACACTTTTTTTTTGATAGTTTTATCTTGAGGTGAATAGGTAACGTAGCAGAACCAGTACCTAACAATGTCCTTAGTCGTTCCGTTCCCTACAGCTATAAAAACACCGTAATCTTTTCACATTTTTACTTGCGACAAAAATGTCAAGATTTGTAATAAAAACGGAAATAAATTCGAGTAAGCTCAGCGTTTAATGACCCGCGTGATAGAAAATCTGACATATAATAATTTATTGCTCGTAGCGATTTATTTTTTTATCCGATCTATCCTCTTCAGTTAAAGTAAATTTAAATAAAATTATTAGTTGATTTATTATTAACACGTCTTCTGTAGCCCTTGAAACAGACTGATAGTTCACATGAACTGAACATGTTTAATCCATTATGTGTCCATATCACTGACAAAATATAAAAGCTTCGGAAAATCGGATCAGTCCTAAAATAAAAGTTTTAATTGGAAAAAGTCAATACTCCGGTATGTACTTCGAAATCGTGGACACAAAAATCTTGATTAGTTGTTTTCTTCAAATCTTTTATAGACAGTGTGATTTTTATGCCCACTTAATTGTAAAACATGGATAAAGTTTATACAATCAGTAATGGATATATCTAATATTTTACTAAAATATGTCTCCCGACACACTCATTATCATGGGATGTTATATTATTAGAACTATCTGGCTGTTTGTTAAAACAACTTAAATTCCAAATTAGCTGCTACTTTCTTTTACCATAACTAACAGTATTATAATTATGTAATACCTACTTTTATTAGATTTCCTAAGAAACAAGTTTATAATATTGAGAATCGAAGTAACCTACTTTCGAAACAGGATAAAATTTACCTTCACAATTTAATTAATCAAGTGCTTCGTTGCTAAAATAACTTCCGCCTCTCCTTTATTTTAGCAAGCTTTTTCCGTTATAATTAACGTTGAGTAAATTTTTTACAATAATTGTGTCTTATTTTATGTCTGTTTTAGGCTAATAAGTCGCAGTCCCAATATTAAATATTTTAAAACAAATATTTGCATTTAATAAATGGAAATTAGATTCCCGCGCTAGAACAGATCTTTGCAAACCAAATAATTTACAGATATGTATATGTATTATTGTTTGATAAATGATACTTCGAGACAATATTTAATAATACTAATTCTATTTTTATTAACTCGTCGCAAAATATTGTTAACTTGCTTATGCATTGATTTAAAAGTCGAAAAATGTTATATGAAAACGGCTTATTCTAATTTAAATTAAAACAGGATATGAGTTTTTTGCGGCGCTTTTTCTCAACAGGACTAAACGTGGAGGTGCTAGTAGGAAAAATAATTGACGTGCAAACGAATTTATTGTTTATCTACTACGAAATCCGAAATCCGTAAAAATGGTATTTAACCAGCTTTTTAGTAGTGATCTGAATCTAGTCAAAGCAAAAAACCTTATTATTCCTCGTAGTAAAGCAATAACACCGTAGTTACGGCGGTTGGGCAACATGCCTTTAAAGTTAAAAGTTCCGTTTTATTTGCTTTTCGTATTTACTTTAAGTTACTTTGATAAACAAACTTACTCAAATTGGGCACTTGCATTGTAGGAAAAAATGCTCCCGTTAATCTCATCAATTAAAATTAGCCATCAGTCTAAATCTTGGGAAGTGACAGTTAGGTTAGCCGGATAGCATGTTGTAGTTGTACACAGGTCTTTATTTTAGTTTTTTTCAGATTTATGTACAGTCGCCGTCAGATATATTGGAGCAGACAAAGTGACCAATTACTTCTGATTAGTTAAAATGTCAAAAAAAAAACATTATTTTGAGAAAACAACGTTTGGACTTATTTGACAGTCTTGAATTATACAGTAAAAAATTAGAAAACAGTAGATTAAGGTATAGTATAATATTAAAGTATATATAATATAACAATGATACACAAGAGTTGCAGGCTGACATCTCACGGCTGCATGAGTCTCTTAGGAGAATAACAGATAATTATAAACTGGCTCAAGTTCAAATAAATGAACTAATATTGGCCACAAATCAGTTCACAGACCCATGCAGCTGTAGCCAGAGTGCTGGCCCTTCTGACCAGCACCTGGATGACAGTGTTCAGCTTTTGTCAGACACAATAAGTGAACCCCAAAAATGTACTTTATCAACACCCAGTACCAAGAATGTTTTAGTGTTTTCTGACAAAATAGGAGTTGGCTATGGGCCTCTTTTGAGTGGAATGATACATTGCAGTGTCATTAATATATGTATGCCTGACGCTCCACTTAGTAAAATTTGTGAGCAAGTAGGAAGTTATAATTATAATAAGAATTCAATAATTATTATATAGATGGGTAATGGCTTGAATACTATTAAAAAGGATATATTGAAAAGCTTTTCTTTTCTGAAGGGTTTAATTGTCAAAAAATATATATTGTGTACCTTTTTCAAAACATTACACTTCTAATCAAAATAACAGTATTCACTTATTGAATACATTATTTTACAATTTGACATGTAGTCATATCACTATGAATTTGTTTGTGTCAAAAAACACAAAGTTGTCACCAACTTTGTGTTTTTTGACACAAACAAATTTATTAATTATCTATATTAATAATTTCGTCAAGGGGTACGGTAGACTCGATCGAAACCTTAGATGAATAACAAAGCCTAAAAAAATATTGATTTCGAGTCGACAACATATATCCGGAAAATTTTGGGTTATGGAATATTTCGTAAAATTCTAATAGCACTGACAAACCAACCGCTGTCGCCATCTTAGGTAGGTACGCCTTGCCGAAATTGACGTTTCGCGAAAATATTGTTTTTGACACTTTTTTATGAAAAACTCTTTAATATGTGTTTTGTCTTTAAACCTGGGATTGGCCGATTGCTATAACAACCTTAAGAAAAAAATAACCATAAATGTAGAAATTTTAGTTTTTTTATGATGCCTACATCATTTTGTTAACCGCTGATATATTTGTCTTTGTAATTGACTTTGCCAAATTCTCAGATTAATACTTACTGCAACATTACAATTTACATATCTGTAATTATACACATTTCACCTGAGCAAAGCCGGGTTTTCACCTAGTAATTTAATATTCACTGGCAAAAGTTTTTATTTGCCTAATAAATTCAAATTTCGATTGGCTACATTGTTAGCTTATAATATTAATATTATATTTAGTAGACCTTTGGAATCTGTTCCAATTAATTTAAATTTAAACTTCAGACAATAAAGAAAAACTCTGGCAATAAATTAACAAACGACAAACTCAACTTTCTTAACATTGTGCACCAAAATATACTGGGTGTTTCTGGCAAAGAGTTAGAATTAGAATTATCTTTAAATAAACAGAATGTACATATATTATGTCTCACTGAACATTGGTCGAGAAAATATGAGGTAATTCTTAGCATTGATAATTTTAAAGTTGGTAGCTCTTTTACAAGAGATTCTGCTATTAGGGGTGGATCACTGATTTTAGTTCAAAATAATGTCATATTTAGGGAACGTAAGGATGTAACTCTTATCTTTGCCGGACCATAAAGAAGTGGAACTCGATGCCGGCTCATGTGTTTCCTCCTTCCTTTGACATGGATTCCTTCAAAAGGAGCGTGAAGAAACATCTTGCGGGCCAGTATGGCGATGCTTACGGATAGGATATTTTGATATCAAATCCGTTGTCATCGCGATGTGGGTTCATCTCTTGCTTACCAACAGGCTGGGAGGAGCCAATATACTGCGCTACTATAAAAAAAAAATGTAGTAGAACTTACAGTCGAACGAACTATTGAACTTTCATGTTTAGAGCTTGAGAAATATATTATTATGTGTGTGTATAGACCACCATCCGCTAATTACGTATTATTTGAGAATATTATGGAAGAAGCCCTTAGAAAAGTATGCATTTCGAATAAAAAAATAGTTGTATGTGGCGATTTTAATGTTAACATTCTTGATAATTCACAGAATTCCACTCGGTTCTTGAATCTTTTTAAATCATATAACTTAAGTCAACTTTATAACTGTTAGTATTTAAGGTAAATTTGTAGGTATCAAAATAGGATTTATTATCAATTACAACTTTTGTTTAGTACTACTAGTGACATCTAGTGAGTTATTTTGTAACTAGCTTAAGAATGACGGTTGTATTTCTTTATAAATAAAAAAGTTAGTCTGTTGCGAATATCCAACTTGTTTTAATAATAACGAACCCACACGAGTCACTGCCACTTCGGCTACTTGTCTCGATAATATATTCTGCAACTGTAATACCATTTATAAATTTTATTAACTCTGACCATAGCGGTCAATTAGCTGTGTTCGAACATCATCGTGCCCCTCAATCTTCATATGTTACTTGTAGACCTATCGCCGCAAATCGTGTACAAAAATTTAAATCGTTACAAAAAATACAAATGTATGCGAAAAAGTGTCTCTTCTAAACTTCAAATCAAATAACAGCAGTGATCATTGTTATGGAAAATTATTTCACACTGTTGAAGAAGCATTTAACAATGTTTTTACTCAAAAAACTATAAAAATAAATAGTTCAAAAACAACATAGTGACTGGGCTACGTCAGGTATATACAAAAGTAGACGTAGATTATTTGAACTATATGATTTAAAAGCCAATTCTAAAAACTCTTCAGTAGTAGAATATGTTAGAAAATATTCGAAATTGCTTAAGAAGGTTTGTGCGATAGCAAAGTCAAATTTTCTAAAGAATAAAATAATGAAGGCTACAAATAAACGTAAAGTAACTTGGCAAATTATTGACAAAGAGACTTGTAAAAACAACATACATACTCACAAGTTCTCTCTTAAAGTTAATGATAGTATTCTCGAAAAAGATGCTGAAATAGCAAACGTTTTTAAATCTTTCGTTTCCAATATCCCGGTCAGAACGACGAATATCTTATCCTCAAATCCGTGCCTTGCTGAGTCCTTGCTCAAATCGGACGTGGATGAGTGCACAACTCCGTTCAACTTTGATTATGTTAATTATAAAACTATTTTGAAAGCTTTTAAGGAGCTTAATATGAAAAAAACTGAGGATTTGTGGGGTCTTTCAGTAGAAGTATTGAAAAATATCATATATTCTGTTGCTCCTCAACTGGCTTTTAGATTTAATAAATATATCGATATTGGGACCATTACTATTTTTAATTTATATCAATGACCTGCCCTTTTATACAAAAGACTTATGTGAGATAGTATTATTTGCTGATGATACATCTCTTATTTTTAAAACTAATAGACAGAGTGACAATGTTTATAAGATTAATGATGCCCCGATTCAAATACTTCATTGGTTTACATCCAATAATCTTTTACTAAATGCCAAGAAACCAAAATGTGTTAAATTTTCAATGCCTAACGTAAAGCAGTTCAATACTATAATAAAAATGAATGATGAACATAACGAAGTTATTAACTCGACAGTATTTCTTGGCATTACTTTAGACTCAAAATTACAGTGGTCTCCCCACATATCTAACCTGGCTGGAAGACTGAGTTCGGCTGCTTATGCGGTCAGAAAGATAAGGTACCTAACAGATATGGAAACAGCAAGATTGGTTTATTTTAGCTATTTTCACAGCGTCATGTCTTACGGTCTGCTATTATGGGGATCTGCGGCCGATATTCAAACTATATTTGTTTTACAAAAGAGGGACATCCGAGCCATTTACAAGCTAGGACCACGTGAAAATTAACATCTTAACAGTCGCATCTCAATACATTCTCGACTGTCTAATGCATGTATACAAAAACGCGTAGACTACATAAAATAGGTAATTCATTTGTTGCCTTAAGGATAAAAATGTTTAATAAACTCCCTCAAGTTATTGTTGAGTTAGGTACCTTTGTACAAATTTAAGACATTTGTCAAACGTTGTCTTTTGAAAAAAGGCTACTACAAAGTAGAAGAGTATTTGAATGACAAGAACGTGTGGATCAATAACTAGTCTGCTCGCCTGTTCTTACGTGTTTTATATTATTTTAAAAATATATAACGCATTTTCTCAATCAATGTCAGAATTGGGCCTCGATGCATGTAAGTCATACAGTTAATTTAATTTAATTTACAAATACCTTTGTTTTATTATTTTTTTTTTTTAATAATTGATTATAAATTTTTATTTTACAATTGACAAACTAACTGTGTGTCTTAGTGCAAAATTAGTAATAAGTGTAGCTTTCATTTGTAAAAAAAAACTACTGAGTTACTTGTCGGTATCTTCTCTTTAGTTATAGGTTCCGAACCGGAGGTAGCTTCATTTGCCTTATATAGAGACTATTCATAAGTATTACTAATGTAATCTATGTGAATAAAAAATATTGACTTTAAAATATTGACTTTGACTTTGTCAAAAAGTTCCATACACCACAAGCTACCATTAATATCTGAGCAGATATTATTCAAGTGATGAATGTACAGTCAAAAAATATACAGTCGAAGCAAGCAAGCATTGATAACTATCTTTAAAATAAATTAAATCTTAGCTGGCGCCCTTTATTCCATGAATAATAAATATTATTTTTTTCATCAAACAATTTCGTTATTAAATAGACGTAAAAATTAATTCAAGAAAAAACGAACACAATTTTTAATCGATATTACTGCCCTAAATTTCGTGTGATATTACTGTCCTAAATATGTGTTTATTGTGTTCAATTTAATTTATCCAGGTATGTAATAACCTTAACGAAAATTTGCTTTGTAGTATTGATAAGGAGAAGAAAAATATGTTATATCGAACATTGGTCAAAAACATTTGATATGGTTGTTGCTTTATTTGCAAAATAATTGCCAATGTTTTCAAAGTAATTGCAAATAAAAACATCTCTTACCTACTCTGCTGAAAAGTTAATACAATTAATTGTTGTGAAGTCTGAGAATAATGGGTTTTTCAATTTCATTCTGTAACAACACTTTTGGCTTCGGCTAGCAGTCTTGAATAATTAAAGTCGAATTTGTCCGTGTCGAAATCAGACCTTATAAAAGGCCTCCCTTTTTTATTCAGGTACCTATTGAATGAGAGACGATTTATTTTCATTTGGTGTTTTAGAATTTGTTTTTATAACATTTTCCTTCAGTTCCGAAGTTTTAATAAAATATCGCAGATTTATTTTGAGTGGATTTATCGACGATAAAAGAACGTTTGTTGTTTTTGTTAATGCTAAACGTTTTAAAGTTTCTTTTCAGCGTAGGTACTAATAAGTCGTTGACATTACAAATTCTAAAAGATATCTTAAGCAAGTCTCATGATCAAACGACTCAGTTAAGTCTATATGTTTTTTGTTTTCTTTTGATCAAACATGTTCATTCAACTCACTCTCAAAGAAACTTTTAATGGCCATTCATAGTTTAAATAAACGATCTCGCTTGGGATTCAATGTTCTTTAACTAGTAGGTTCAGACAAGCTAGAAACTCAGGGGATCTAATCAAATGATTTAGTAGTCCGAGAGTTTCGTGATAGGTTGACCAAGGGAAGTTTTGTTTAATAAGCTTAGCTCGGTGTTTAACCCTTATGTTTGTTAAATACGTCGGAATGAACAGGACGAGAGCCATTGCTTGGCGTTATACAGTTAAATAATTCATACTAAACGTTTTGGAATGATATTTGTACTAACACTAGTAACCGAAGTTAATGTTAAATAAATTTTAAATACAATGGTGGAAAAGTGTGTGCCACAATGTTGTATGGATCTTATCTTGGGCGATCATATTTTCTTTCCAGTATAGTTTTGATAACATTTAATCAGTTTGTGGGTGGATTCGAACTCGATTTTGCTTTTTTTAGAATTTTTTACCAAATACAGTAAATAAATATTTTAGAGTCACATATATAGATACGAGTAATCTAAGTTGCTTCATCTACCAATTTACATCATCATGTTACAATTGATAGCACGTCAAGCTTTTTATCCAGTCCGATATTTTTTATGACCGTGATTTTCACACTTGACCGCAATAATATTCTGCCAAATTAGACTTCAAAATGTAGATTTAAATGTAGGTATCACGTGTATAGATAGACATACGACAAGAAGGCAGTGATGAATGTCGCACACAGTCGAGTGTTTTGGAAGTAACGGAAATAAGTTTATTGTCAACAGTGGATGCCCTTATTTTTCAGATTGAATTACATAAAGCTATAATATAGTGGAGTGTCCCGCTTTCTCACCGAAATGATTCTTCAAAAGTTCTCAAACTCTATAAAACGTTATCAGTGGTGACAGATAAGCTTAGCATATTAAACTATTTGCCTGAGTGGTCATACTTAGATTAAATTGACTTTGACATAATTTTTATTGTGTGAACTAACTTTTTTTCAAACAATTTCTGTTCTGTAATTTCTCTCGTATACTGAAATTTGAGCTTTAACAGAGAATCGATTGCGTTTAGTTTCAAACTATGTAACGGATTAAATAGGTACGTGTTTAAGTATTCCAAAAGTGTATCGGTGAGGTCAAAATTGTTTCGAACCCAAAATTAGTCGGATCCCTAGATTGTTTGATTGAAGTTTTTGTTATGTGTTTGTTATTTATCAAGTCAATGTTATGTCTGCTAAAAAATAACTAATCATTTTTAAACGATATTTAATTGTGCTTGCAATATTTGATGACATATTTAATTGAAAAAAAAACCTTATTGATTTAATTTGAACAAAAACTCAATGGAGTTCTACAAGATCATATTATGTACCTAGTTAACATACGCGGATTTGATTTATCTGGCAAATCCGAGGTAAGATAAAGAGTAGCTTCTTCATGTTATGTACTAGTAGTTAATCGCAAATATCATCAACAATTCACTAATGCTAAATAACCTCGCACTACTACTACTCATATTTTATTCTAGACAGTAGGCAAATGAAGACAAAAGAATAGTAGACAATAGAAGGCTACATTACAATATTCATACTTCTTACCACCAAGGTATCTTTCAACGTTAACATTCGCTCCGAAAAGGCAAATAATTCAAGTAAATGTATAGGGTTTGTAATTGTTCCATCGTATTTGGACGATCGCCAAGCGAGAGTGCTGGTCGTTGCATCTAACTGCTTTTCAGTAAAAACTCACAGAAATTATGACTTTTGCAGATAAGTAAGTCAAGCAAAACTTTTGCAATTTAGAAAAAGAAAACGAGTCACAAGTTCTTGTACAAACTTGTTTTGTATTAAATAATAAAATAAAAACACCATGCGTTTCCATTACAATGTTACGGTTTGTAATTTTTTAAACTTACTAACGTATAAGGTTTGATTAACACAAGGAAAATTTTTGTTACACCAGGTAAGATTTTATGGAAAACCAAACATATTTAAATACAAATGTGCGATGGACGTTGCTAATTGAAGAAAATATTGCGCGCTTGGCAATTCTTTTGAAACAAAGTTAAGTTCTTGAATGCATTTTTAAATAGCTTTGATGAGAGTAATGCTTATAGAAAATTTTTCTTGATAAAAAGAAATCATGTGAATAGGCATTTGGATATTTTAAAATCACAGTGGCCATTTACTGGACATTTGCCAGACTTAAGCGTGACTATTACGTCTAGCAGATTTTCTGCAAAAAAATTCTATGCAATCTAGACGCGGCTTTAAATTATGGAATGGGTAGAATTTAAAGAATAAATTGAAGGCTGAATTTGGTGCAAAAGACGTAAAATGCAAAACTCTGATCTTTATGGAAAGAAATAGGATTGCTTTTTCATGATAGTAGAGCTGTCGGTGGCGGAATACGTGTACGGAAAGCGCATTGCGTTGCATCAGTATAACATGCGTTGGTCGTTATATTGAATGCAGTAAACCTTTTTCTTTGTTATTTTACATGGAATAACAATCAACCGCAATGCGTTATGAGCCTATGAAGCGTAGAGTACGCACGCACCGGTACTATAGTTCACCAACCCGCCCAGTATCACAACCAATAACGCATTAAGAACTCCTTTTTTTTCTAAGTAAGAGTCGCAATCGTCTCGCAGGTCTATCATGGCGATTTCTGAATCTGATGTACTTTCGTTACATTTGTAAGCAGCTTGCAGTATATTCCTCTTGTCAAGGCTGCTATGGCTAAAATCGCGAAGTCATCAGTGGTCGAACACACAAAATAACTGCGTGCTGAATGAGTAACGGTATCATCATGCACCAGTAATGGTACCAAAAAAAAAACATTTGTTGTGTTATACAAACTTTTATTATTTACCACAAAAAAGAAGGTTGATAAAATTTTCAGTTTGTTATTCCACTTTTATGGTCACTTTTGCTCTCGTTGGACCAACTTGTGTTTAACAGATATTCAATTTAAAATACTTACTTGTCCGGAGTACTGTTTCTTTTGGCCGAATGCCAAGCGTGAGCGGTCGTTGCATATAACTGCATTTCGACGAAAACTTCTCGCCACTTCTTCGAAATGATGGTGTGCTAAGTTTGTGGGAATAGAAAAATGAAATTCTGGGTTATTTCAAAATTATACGATACCAAAGTTTTAGTTTTTGATAAATTTCTTGTAAAAGCTGAGTTCTGAGAAAAACATCTGGCATGTTATTGGAATGCCTTCTGATCAAGAATTTAGCTAAAAAAAATTAAAAACCTTTAAGGGATTTAATGTGGCGAGATGCGTGTTTACTTCAGCATTTTTGTTACTAAAATTCAATGGTCCCAATTATCCCATTTCTTGTCATAAAAATATCGACTGAATGAAGAAACATCTGAGGTAGGTAGTAAGTATTAGCAGATAATCAGTGGTAAACTTAATATTAAATAGATGTAAATGTGAGTAGCGGCTAGCGCAAAGTCAAGAAATGAAGCATAGTCGGCTTAATGATAAAACACCTGTCTTTGGGTAAAATGGGTCAGAAGTAGTTATTATACTTAACTAGCGACCCGCCCCGGCTTCGCACAGATGTAATATAAATACTTAGAAATATTGGCTTTTCTATTATTTATTACATATAAAAACCTTCCTCTGGAATCATTATCTACTAGCGTACAAAGGGATATAGGGACAGAAAAAGCGACTTTGTTTTATACTATGTAGTGATAGGGAGAAATAAGAGGAAGATATACGCTATTATTTAGGGATAAGATCCGCCTAGTAAACAAGCAAATTAACCTACTTACATCTCCTAGAGTTATTTAAAATGTTTAAGGTAAGGTTAAACAATGTAGCTAATAGGTATGAAGTAACGAAAAAGGGTAAGTAACTTGATGTATAAGGCTTACAAAGCTTCTGCGCTAAGACACTTTAACTTACAGCACTTAAATCTTAGACAAAAGGCTGTGG
Source organism: Glyphodes pyloalis (assembly GCA_037074685.1). NCBI lineage: Eukaryota > Metazoa > Arthropoda > Insecta > Lepidoptera > Crambidae > Glyphodes > Glyphodes pyloalis. The sequence goes on from JAYKKO010000011.1 coordinate 6,266,924, forward strand.
GCGATAAATCTGTAAAACTATATTACTGTAATACGATAGAAACTGCTGCAGTTTGTTACACGGGTCTCGGTGAGCTGTTAGAAGTTCGCGAAATCCTACCAGAAGAAATAACTCTCTCCCCTAGGGATACAGTTACAGTTACGGCTACCCAATAATACTTGGGCTACTTTTTGTGTTATTTTTTCGTCTTTTTTCTTAACAATACAAACATTATTATCTATTTCAAGATAATAAAAAACAAATGCGAGTTCAGCCCACACGATCTGGGATCTATATAAACCTACATATAGAGATAAACAAGTACAGAACTACTACCTACTACAGGACCAAAATCAAATCAGAAAACTCTAGCAGGATGAAAATTGACGTGTACAATAATGTAGGTATATAATATTGGGATAGGGACATTTTTTACGCATATATATAATTTAATCAATCTATGATTAAATTTTGATGAAGAAAATCCAAACAAAAATGTCCTTGTTAAGAAATCTGTTCTTTTTCTACAGAAAAAGTAAACATGCATCGATGCCACAAATATATATATATATATATAATCCATGTACAGTGTGTGTAAGAGTAGCAAAAATTTGGTATAAGTACTTTCGCAGCATTGAGATTATATCACTGATTTGATGATAAGCGGCATATGTATGATGGTAAACTATTAACCAACGTACCCACGATGTATGGCAACTTTAACGTATTCGCATCCCTGCTAAAGCATCAGCGTGTTAGGGGCTTAAGATATTTTGAAACTTAAGAAGTCTGATAATCTGCGTCAGTTTGTTTTTCCGAATTTCTTTATAATTTTTCTCCTTTAAATTTGCTTACAAAGATATCTCATTTTATCAAAGACGGAGCGAGTAAACCAGCCTACAAACAAAGGAGCGGTACCCTACCCTAAATAAATCTGTAGATGAAGAAAATAGTGTACCTACGTCTGAAGTTTTTCCAGTATTGATTTAGATAGTGATCATACTATGGTATCCTTTTGACTTCACTCAATGTACATTGTAATTCAATTTTTCGTAAATTGGAATACAAATTGAATAAAAGATGAAGTACAAGTGAGGAAAAAACTGATTGACTAAAATAGGTATTATTTATGGCCGTAGTATTTGTATTAAATAGCTCGCAAAATATATATCTATTTTATCTCAGTAACGGTTTATTACGTATTGAAAATACAATATTGCGAATAAATTACGTAGTATTTTCTCTTAGAGATGCTTTTAAGTGTCTGTTTCTTTCCTAAGACTTTTAACGAGACATAATAAAACCCCTTTAGGGTAAACAGTCGTAATTTCACTGCATTTGATTTCAAGCTTGCATTTGCAGAATGTACCCGTAGAAGGGGCACTCATATAAAATATCACGATTAATATTCTTGCAAGATTACGGGTTTTTAGTCTTAATAGTCTTTATGAGTGTTGGACCGGTATTCATTAATTAAGGCGAAGAGGTGTGAGACGGGTTTCAATCTCCATTATTTTTTGAGCGAAGCAGTACCACACACGCCGTTGTTTACTGGAATTGACCACCTCCGTAGCCGAGAGGCAAGCGGGTTGGACTTCGGCGTCGTGCCAATTTTTCTATATTGTCTCGGGTCTGGGTGTTTTTGAACCGTCCTTGTTTTTGATTTTCGTAACAAAAGTGCATTAGCAAATTACCACAGAATCGAAGCAGTGTATGGGATGTTTTCCAATATTAGTTTATTTAGTGACTAAACCGTAAACTAGGAAAGTGAAGTGGTTGCAAAAATAAAGCAACAGAAATGCACCATATGTAGGTACTTTAATTGAAATTAAGTCTAATATAAATATAATCCTTTATATATAACATTTTCGTATTTCCCTTGTTATTGTATAAGTAGGTATATAACTCTCATAACCACAGAACATTAAACATTTCTTTCTATGATCTGCGCTCAGAATCTATGAATTGAGGTATACCTAATACACCAAAGGAGTTAATAAAACGCAGATAAAATAGTCCGGAACCTCTTTTTATGATAAAAAGTGATACGGTATTCATACAATAGGTAATCAATAACCTCACTGTACCGGAACCTGAATACGATTACTCATATCGTTCTTTTAGGGTTCGAACAAGAATCTTTTAAAAGAAAGAAGGTCGCCGATATATTCAAAGGCTTCTATGATAATATACTTACAAATAGCTTTCAGTAATGTTTTGGAGACGTAATTTCGTTAAGGAAACTGATACGGACATGTGAACATATTTAATTCGGATTTGGTTTTTGTCATGGGAATGAAATAAGATTAACTTATTGATTCAGTTTAGGTTTCGGATTTTGCTTTATTGTCTGGATGTGAAGTTTAATCTAGTTTGTACCCAAATTCGTACAACTGGGCAACTTTCTATGTTTGGGAACTTTTCAACAATTTGATGTAAGTTGATGAACGAAATTCAAATTTCAAATAAAATCCCAACGTCGTTATGAACGTATCATAGTAAAAATTCTAATATATATATATGTATTTATACCTCTATTATTATTACTCAAGCCCATTATTTGTTATATTAAGGGCATTGTGTCAAAATATGTAATCCGATATTCTTGAACTAATATTTCTATCAAACATATTTAAAAATCCCCTAGACTAATTCACCCTTCATACAAAAAAAAAACAAAATCAAAATCTGTCCATCCGTTTGGAAGTTAGGATGCTATAGGCAGACAAACATATAGACAGACACGTTCAACTTATAATAAGTTGTCGTTTTAGTGTAAAAAAATATACTGAACCGGTTCTGCTCAACTCTAGGCCATATAAGTATAAAATAAATTTCGTTTTGAGAATCAAGCTTATTTGGCACAAAGCAAAGTTTCTAATAATGGATGACTTGGGAGAAGCAGTGACAAAGTTCGCTATCTTTTGAACTTATCGCAAACGTTTGACTTATTGTTACCATCAAGGGGCGGTACACATACAAAAGAAGAAAAGTTCTAGAAGAAGCAAGAATCGTCTTAAAGGTCTACAACGCGCACGTGATTTCTCGAATGTCAAATATGAATAGGTATGTCGTATTTCCGTATTCGATCTAATGGACGTAAGAACACCTTATTAACGAAACAAATCAGAAATAATAATTTAGCAAGTAGTGGAAAAACCGTTTAATTAGGTAACCAGACTTATTAAGGATCATAAAATAAGTTAGCAGCTTAGAGTGACTTCCGGAATCATCATTATTGTTAGATACTCAGGAGATTTAGTACTGGTAATTCCTAAACAAGCAGGAAAAAATTCAGTGAAAGTGTTTCCCCTGAGATTCGAACACAGAACGGCGGTTTTGTAGAAAACAACGCTGTAACCACTTCATCACGAGCGCGCAATTATTAAAAGAAGTATAAAGCGTCTATGTTTGCTTTAAACTATTATTCGCATCAACGTAACTAGTTATTTTACGATTGACAAAAGTACACGTACTCACAAATTTTGTGTGGTGATGAAAAAAGTAACGACTTTTACTACAGGCGCGGTCAACTGCACGTAAAAACACTTGTAGTTCGATATTAGTACTTAATCCTAGTACATAAAGGCGAAGAAAAGTCTAAGTGTATATAGTCTCATTTGCTTTTGTTTGTACCTAAGTAAAATAACGGAATGCTTTTACTGATACATTCAGTGTGCTCATGAAAGTTTAAGAGTGTTTATTTTAGTGAAATGAGTTTTTGTTAATTGAATCGCTGCCATTCAAACTATTAATGGTTTGTAGGTACTAACATTAGGAAGGACCAAAACGAGAAATCCAAGCAATGCGAAAACTTCTCAGCTCGCAAATACGTAAACCTAAGTATATCTTTGCAAAATCTTTTTCCTAGATTCTTTCGAACTTTGCTCGTTATTACAAAATTGCTGAAGCTCGGTTTCGCGGTGTAATCGATCGACAAATTGTGTACAAATAGCAATTTGATGAGGTAGAAACGAGATTAGGAAACAAAGTGAAAATCAATTTGCTTGGTACCTTTATAAAAAGAATAATGTACAGAGGTGTTAAACGGTTTTAATTATCACCTTACAACAATCCCATTACATTGATTTTTCTTGGCTTCTTAGCAAAAAACCGGGTTCCATGAAAATAATATTAAAATGAATATAGCTAATCTGTTGCCCGGGGTAAAAAGTCTGTTAATTTTTTTATTACTTACATTTCTATATATTATACTAGCTGTGTCCGCTACTTTGTTCGCGTGGACTACATCCTTTCATGGTCGGTTTTACCCCTATCTCCCCCAAATATTCGAAACAAAAAGTAGTCTATATTTTAATAGAGCTATATTTGTGCCAACTTTCATATCACTAACTTAAAAATTAAACATTTTCCCATATAAACTTTCAAAGGTGGCATTACCCCGTAACAGACAGACAGACAGACAGACAGAGTTACTTTCGCATTTATAATATTAGTAGGGATTGTAATTATGTGCAGTTTTCTGGATGTTACAATGTTGAATTAAGTTTGTTAATATAGATAACTTAAAAATTATGTTTTTAATATTATAATTTATTACGCCATTACGCTATTTACAGTGTTTATTTTTCTTCAGCGTTAAAGAGAGGATCAAACATTTAACGGGAAATAGCATTCGCTCCTGCATGCCAAATTTCAGCGTCCAGTCGATCCGTCCAGTGGTTTGGGCTGTGCCTTGATAGATCACTATTTTAGTCAGTCACCTTTGAGTTATATATGTCGCAGTCATCTGGTTTAATCAGCTATTTGATTGGATCACTAGCGCGTTCATTGAATGACGACGTTTAATTGAATGACTAAAGGACAACTCGTCAAATTGTTTAATATAACGTTCAACTTCTTGACTGAACGTCATTTAGCACAGTCGTTGAATGGGATATAGCTGACAGACATGCCATAACACACCTTAATAAGATTTTTTAATATGTTTTAACAATTTTAAGTCTTAAGACAATTAGGCTAAAAAAATATTTTTTTACGAATAAGTCACTTTATATCTCAATTTCACTCTAACAATTATCAACACAGTGCTATTCGATTATATCTGTACCAGCTGTTTGACGCCATCTTTGTTTTGATGAGCACTAACGCCGCAGTGGAAAAAAAATGAACTAAATTACAATCACCTGACTGATTACGTCCGCTATGTTCAAAAGGCTATGTTACAATCCGCTAACTTGTTGGACGTTCCGTGAGTCTTATTCATTCAACGTTCGGCCTAGTCATTCAATTAAACGTCGTCATTTAATAAACACGCTAGTGATTCAATCAAATAGCTGTTTCAACCAGATGACTGCGACATATATATGAGTTCTCCTATTATTCGGTCTTTGGGAAGAGCGATAATTTGCAATCTACCCTTTGTTCAATAGACAAGGCAATTTTAGAATCACTGATCGACGACGCTGAGTTGATAAATATAGTTACGAGATTGTGGATTTGTGATTAGACGGTAAACATAAATCACTGTTCCTTTAAAACGGCTATTTATTATCTTCTAGTACACAGAACACTTGTAGGTAGGTACAGGCGTTTTCTTCACAGGAATACTGTACTCACGTAAAGCAATACTTGAACCGTTTATCCAAACTTCTTACTTTAATTTCACTATTTACTTGCACTTGTCTTCTTTTTGTTTCACTTGCCATCACCGACTCCTCGCACACATATAAAAGAGGGGCTATGCGGCGCGCAAATGCTCTTACCAAACCTTTTAGAGTTGAACTATTACTATCGGTTTCTCGTTACCTACTATTTTATTTAATGACCAAACTTTCTGGATACAAATTACGACGTAGGCTTAGAGGGTAATGAATTGGCTGACATCCACGCGTAGGCACCCGCCCAAATGCGCGTAGAAAATTAATGTCTTCATTGAGTTCTCTGTCCCCTACTAAGCGGGAGCCAAGAAATTGTGGCTACGGAGTTGCAATTGAAATATAGGTATCAGGCAAGCCAAACATTCCAACATTTGATTCAAAAGCATTGCGATGATTGGCGAATTCAGCAAGGCATTTCCAATCTCGTGAAATGATGTTATAGGGCATAAATATCGTAAGCTTTAATTATGTTGCTTCCACTCATAGACCATAGTGGTCCGCTTCGTCTTCACCCTGGCTTAAACCCGAAGTCTATAAAAATACATTCTTAACTTTTTTAAATCAGGCTCCGGCCCGCAGCCGTCATTATTATCATTCAGAAAACCTCTCATGTACAGTCAGCTGCTTTAATTTGTAAACAACTCTATACCTTACGACATTAATATTGCAACGGCCACACATACAAACATCACTCACTATACACATCCATTCTCCCTCACTTATACACACGCGCTCACACATAAACACACACACACATATACTCACACATTCTCACAAACGCACAATATTATTATTTAACTAGACTTAATAATATTCAAACACAACGTATTTAAGGAAGAGCGGAGTTTCCTAATACAAGCAAACTTGTTGCTTAAAAGGAAGCTCCAACCACGATTTGTTGTATGTAATTTGTGTTACTAAATAAATAATTTTTGCAGTTTTGCCAAAACCAGCTGTACGATTAAGGTTTTAATAAAATTGAAATCTGTATCATCCTAACTCATTTGCCTCATATCCATTCTAGTCATAAATCGGGGCATATAGAATTGGTAACAGTACTGACAATAGCCCGCCAATAGGGTATCATCGTGAATTTGCTTCTAGTTCAAAGGATGGAAATGTAAATAGTGCTCGTTAACCCTTTGAACGTTCTGAGAAAGGGTAAGGCAACGAAAGGGCTAAAATTAGGACGCGTTAATATGGGCTCTAATAAAACTGTTGCTTTGCTAGCTTTGGAACTAAAGTCGAAATGTAAGGGAAGTTACATTACTATTTTTACTCTACATATATCTAACTTTTAGGTATTATTTTTATGTAATAATGGTTATTCAAACCTAGCGTACCCACTTCACTTTAACGATTATTTCGTGATTTGGAACAATAAACGCACTAGAAAACGATCACCCTTTTAATGTCCTATAGTGTGACAGAGATAGAGACTATTTCTGTTTAACAAATATTAAGAGTACAATTAAATCGTAAAGTTTCACCTCTTAGTTCCCTTATTCACAAACGTTCAACCCGATTACTACACAAGAAGTCGATGTTTTCTCAATGATTTTGATGATCAATGAACCACTGTTGATGTTGAGATTTGAAACAGGTTTCATTTAAAGAAGGAAATTAAAAAAAAAGTTGAAACATTTTACAGTAGATATTTGTTTGAAATTTGTGTCAGATTCGGTTATCGACCTATACGTACCTATATTTTAAAATATACTATTTCCTACTTAGTCGTTTAAGTATATATGTATATACATACATATACAATACATATAGGCCATACGGGCTTAATGTTCATAATGTAATGATGAACTTCGATATTTTCATAAATTAAAATTATTGATTTTACATGTTAGTAAACGTACCTATAGATCAGATACGAGATTGCCATTAACGATCATTTTATTCCGAAATAATGCTAACACAAAAGTCTATATCGGATTTGGATTAGTAGGAACAATTTAATTCTAATATATTCAGAAAGTCTTTCGTTAGCTTATTTTAGATGACATTACTATACCTACAGAAATCTTCCGACTTTCTTGTCTACGCGTGACGCCGAATTGATTACACTATGGTGACGGTGTAAGATTCCGCCGGGTTTTTGTTTTACATAACATAATTCTCAAGGACCCTGCTCCGGCTGCGAGCATGGTCTATTGCATGAAAATGAACTGAAGATGAAATTCCTATTACTCGTAGTAAATGAAGATATATTATTAGTTACTTACTATAAATAAACATAATATAAAACTACCCTCAAGCAATTTCCTGTACAATTTACCAAAACGTTACTAAATACACTTTTCTTAAAAGCGTTTTTACTCAGAAAAATAAACCGGAGACTAAAAATAAAGCCAGACTGTTGAATGGTACATTCGAGATTACGATTCTTTTCATAGAAGTTCTAAAAGAGAAATCATTCAAAATTTTATTCAGAAGCCTCTGAAATGACAATAACTTTATGACCTCCATAGGCTGCATCATCTCTGAGGTTCTGGGTTCGATTTTCGGCCGGGTTGATATGGGAATCGAACGTATCTTTCATATCTCAGGTCCAGGTCTTTTAGTACCGTTGTCTTTCCTGATCTCTGGAACACAAGTGCTTTAGCTACTTAAAACATAATCAAAATAAGCTTAAAGCTTGTAATTTCATACAAATAGGTATATAAACATCCATGTCTTGTACTAAACACATTACAAAAGATATGGGTATAATACAGTACTGGTGGTATGGTCGTTACGCCTAAATGATGGAATTTGGAAAATAATTTAATTGTTATCGAAAACCATAGGATGACACGAGTCGCGGTAATTTTTGATGAAAAATGTGAGATTTTTCTGCAAATTAAGGTACGAAATAAAAAAATCGGACAAATGCGAGTCGGTCTCACGCACGGAAGGTTCCTTACCATTATCTATTCAACATTAAACACAATTATTTATTTTTTAAGTTACGACTAAACTTTCTGTTATTATTTCAACCGTCTTACTATGCAGTTATATTTTTTTTAATTGATTTGATGATGTCAAAAGTAACAGGAAACGTCCCTATCCCAAATAAGGAAAAAGTAATTTAACGTTTTTACCGAGTTTCAGAATTTTAGCACAGGTGAGCTGTCACGGTTGTAATTAGTACACGTCCTTTTGTTCCGGGAAAGACAAATAAGAACTCTCAACGGCTCCATAATTAAAGTAGGTACTTACGTAGTAACGATTTTGCAGAGTGTAAAAGCTTAACGAATAAAAAAAAAACACCAAGTAAAATTTTAAAATGCAAGCTTTAAAATAAAGCCGACGTAAATTAAATTGTTAAACTTAGTTCAACAAAACAGTTCTAATCAGTGGAAGAAAATTTTCATCCAAAAATATCCTCATTTAATTTACTTAAGTCTCAAACTGACATTACCAATAATCCTTATCTGCCAAGTCAGATGCTTAATTTGCTTGCGAGTCACATCTTTTATCGTATTTTTATACATGGCTGTGGGCATACTTGACTTTGGCTCGGCTTGGCATCTGATATTTTGTATCTAGAAGATTTTATTATTATCTAATATTTAGCTGTAGGTATACTGCGATTTCGTTAGCATTATTATGTTTTTTTTGGCTAAGCGTTACTTGGTTTTTGGATCAAATGCGAGTATTATGTTCATTTAGTATCGCACCTATATAGTATGATACATGTACGAGTATATACATCTGTCAACGTTTTTCATGAAAAGGAAACAAACGTCTATCAAAATTTTCATTATTTTCTTTTTTGTTTAACATGAATCTGGCTAATGTAACAGGTACTCGAAGATAAACTTACACCAATAGTTTCAGAGTGATTCTTATATAACAAAAATAATTTGAAAATATTAAAAGGTGCAATTTCGACAAAATTTAGAGAGATTACGACTTAAAAATGTAGGAGGTTTCTTGTGTGCGACTTCGAATGATGTGTTCAACTATTAATAATCGAGAAAAGTTATGGATGTAATTTTTTTACTTATAAATAAATAAATAAATAAATAAATAAATAATTCATTCATTTATTTCCATCACAAAAAACAGATACAATTGGATTTGTACATGAGATGAACCTAAAAACACAGTAGATTTATCCGTATTGTGACAGACTGACGCCTAAAAAAGGTATGAGATACCTGAACTATAGGTCGCCAGGCCACCACCCACAGGTTAGGCGCAACTGTATAAGTATAGGTACATTTAAGGCACAGAGATCATCAGACAATGTGACGGGTTGGATGAACAGCGATTACTTAACACTCGTATCTACATCTAAGCTTATTCAGAAACCGAATTGCGCTATCCCACCTCAACTGGAGTAATGTATAAATTCATAAGTTAAACAAAGAAAAGAGCTGTATTACAACCACGAATCAGTTAAAGCTAATCAGCGCAATTCAGATTCAATATATACCTACATTTAGTGAGTTTAACAAATTTAGAAGAAAATAAATTTTCACTTAACAGAAAGTAAGAAATTTTCAGTTGACAAATATGTTAAGGATTTCAGCCAGTTAGTAATTACAATTTTACATTTAGATGTCGGTAAATGGTATATAGCCAGTAGAGTATTTGTTTTGTTATAAATAAAGTCACCTAGGTAATAGTAATGTTTTCGCGCTAAGGAAGTGTTTATTGGAGTAGTTTGACAGACTGTGCCCTTTCTTCTTTTGTTATAATTTAGCTTAGGGTCGTATTCTAATTCAGAGTGTTTTTTTATCAAAGTTTGTAGTATAAACAATTGTCTTACAGTTAACACATCCCATTTTTTGTATAAGTCAGTGGTTGCATATCTATAGGGAAGAGAGGCCGCAGTCTTAAGGACAGCACGTTGAGCTCGCTCTACCTCAATCATTGTAGTTTTGGAGGTACCACCCCAGGAAGTAATACAGTAGCTGATAATCGACTGACACAGGGCGAAATAAATGGATTTGATGATGTTAAAGTCAGCGATATTTCTGAGCGATTTGAATATATAGATCAATTTTCTAATTCGACCTACAAGAGTAAGAATATGAGATTTAAAGCTGAGCGAGTAATCAAGCGTGATCCCCAAGTATTTAATACTGTCCACCATTTCCAAAGATGGACATGTACAGTACGAGTCATCTGGGTTATTGCAGTAATGAGCGAAGATGGATCCTTCAGACGGTAAGCCTCTCTTGCTACTAGAGAAAGCGAGGTATTTCGTTTTAGTGACATTCAGGGTAAGGATATTAATACGAAGCCAATGGCAGACTATGTTGAAGCCATTTTGGGCATAAGTGAATGCCTCATCCCACGTGTTTCCAGTAAACAGCAGTGCCGTGTCATGTGCAAAAGTAACGATTTTTCCTTGCGGTAATTTCAATAGGCATAGATCGTTTATGTAAATGAGAAACAGCGTGGGACCTAGTATACTTCCCTGAGGAACACCGAAGTTTATGGGAAGTTCATCACTAATAGTTTGGCCCAGTTTAACTCTCTGTCTGCGATCGCTGAGATAGTCCGTGAAAAGTTGAAGGGGTACACCTCTCACTCCTATTGATTCAAGTTTCCTCAGTAATAACGGGACGGAAACTGTGTCAAAGGCCTTAGCTAAATCAAGGAATATTGTCAGGCATTTTTTCTTATTGTCTAGACCAGATATAATTGTATTGGTTAGTTCAATAACAGCATCATTGGTAGATTTACCAGCACGGAAGCCATATTGAGAGGAAGCTAGTATTTTGTTAGATTCCAAGAACGTGATAAGTCGCTTATTAATTAGCTTCTCCAATATTTTGGAAAGTGCCGGCAAGATAGATATTGGCCTGTAGTTGTTGACACAGCTGCCGTCCCCCCCTTTATGAATCGGTTTAATGAGTGAGATTTTGAGGAGGTTTGGGAAGGTACCGGAGGTAAGGGCTAAGTTACAAATGTAATTGATGGGAGGAGTCAGAACATTCCTATTTTGCTTAATAAGCCAGGCTGGTATGTTGTCAACACCCACTGCACAGTCCTCTCTCAGGGACATTATTAGCCTTTCAACTTCATCCAAGTCAGTGGGCAGAAGAGTGAGAGAGTCACTTGGTGTAGCGGAAGTGCACTCCAAGGGGTTAGTTGCCTCACTATAGCTAATTAGTTCCTCAGCAAGTTTTTGCCCGAATCCTGTGAAAAACAGGTTTACCTTGTTTGCACTTGATTGGAGGTCTTCTCCAGTATTCAAACCCAATGATTCATCTTCCTTCCTATTAGTGTACACTACATCCTTGACCACCTTCCACATCTTTTTCTTATTGGCTCCCACTCCCTGAAAAAGGGATTTTTCGTAGGCCCTTTTTAAGTTCCTTAGTAGGGCATTGCAATAATTACGATACCGTTTGTATGTGCATAGAAGAACCTCGTTATTTGGGTCTATCTTGGTTTTTTTGTGTAAATTATCGCGGTTTCTCATGCAGCGCAACAGACCGGGTGTGACCCAAGGTTTGGTAAGACGTTTGCGTTTAGGAATTACTACATCTTTGGAATTATTAGAATAAGAGTTTCTCAATGCACGGACAAAGAACTCAGTCGCTAAATTAACATCAGTCATATGATAAATAGGACCAAAGTCAAACGTTTTAAGGTTATCATATAAACCTTCACGATCAAAACGATTCCGCGTCCCAAGAGTATGGTCATAGTTTTGAGATTTCAAGTTAATGTTTATTGCTACACAGTTGTGGTCTGTAATTGATGTGTCAATAACAAGGCAGAAAGATTTCTGCTTTGTTTTGAGCATTACATGGTCCAGGCATGTACGTCCGTGCGTAATCATGGTGTGAGCCGGAAGCAACGCATGACCAGCGAGTAGATTTATTTATTTATTTATTTATTTATTTGCTAGTCACATGGTACATAAGGTGTTACAATTTAGGAAGTACATTGGACACATGACACCCCGTTGGGGCACTGCAATAGAGATTCACAAATGAATTAATCTATTTAACTATAATTATAACTAACTATCTATCTATCTCTACTTATGTATCTATTTATTTAAGATTTATCATCAAAAAAATCTTTTATGGTATAGTAGGCTTTCAAAAACAGGTGTTCCTTTAGATGCTTTGTAAATAACTTCATATTATCTATTTCTTTTATACTGTCGGGAATGTTATTAAATATTTTGATTGACATCCAATGCGGGCCAGATCTTACTAGTTGTAGGGCATTGCCAGGAGGGAATTTTAGTTTATTTTTATATCGATTATTGCGCTTTACAATTGTATGTGGTGTAAATAGATTATAATGTTTTTTAGTAAATTTACAAGATTCTAGTATGTATAGACATGTTAGGGTAAGATTTTTATATTGTACAAAGTATGTTTTGCAAGATATTAGAGGGTCAATATTATAAATAATTCTTAAACATTTCTTTTGGAGAATAAATAGGTCGTCTACATGTGCACTATTGCCCCATATGAGTATTCCATATGTTAAGCAGGAGTGAACATACGCGTAATAGGCTGTAAGCGCAGTACTTGTGTCGCTTGCACGCTTTAGGTGGAAGAGAGCGTAACAGAGGGATGATAGTTTTTTTATAAGGCTTTGTATATGGTTATTCCATTTAAGGTTATTATCGATTTTAATTCCAAGTAAAGACGTAGAAGTTTCACTGATTATTTCCTTATCTTTATATTGAAATTTTATGTTAAGAGGTATTTTTTTATGGGGATGAAACTGGACAATTTTTGTTTTATTAAAATTTAAAAGTAAGTTGTGCTGATCTAACCATTCAGTTATTTTATCGAGAGTCAAGTTAAGGTTGATTTTTACATCATTATATTTTTGCATGGAATATTAAGAGAGATGTCATCGGCAAAGATTTAGGTATTCACCTTGTCTGTTATCAGTAGATGCTGGAGAGATATCTATATTTATGTCACCCATAATAATTATGTTTTTATAGTGAGATAGCTGTCTAAGTAGTACGTCCAAAGAGTTCAGGAAGTTGCAAATATTTCTATGGCTTGGGGAGCGATAAATTCCTATAATGCATGTAAGAGGATTAATTTTTAAAAGTAGGCAATTTGCATCATTAAGAAGTGGTTCCTCGATTTGAGGATTTAGGTAACTTTTATAGTAAGTGATGACGCCTTCGTTTTGAGTGAGATTTCTGCTAGTTTGGGAGAAGCTATATATATATAGCTATATAGCCAGGTAAAGTAGGAACAGGTTTGGGACTTTTCAACCAACATTCAGATAGAACAATTACATCCCAGTTTAGACTAGATCTACAAAGAAGTGTGTAAAAATTATCGAAGTTACGCGCAATACTCCTAATGTTTTGGGAAATGATACGCAAATTTTTATCAAACGATGGGAGTATATTCTCAACCTCCTCAACACCACAACTGGCAGATGCAGAAATCTCAAAACAGTCCAGGTCGGCATTGACCTCATCATTAATCATGTTATTTGGGTTAGCTATTTCTACGAGAAAGATTCATAAATGCACTACCGAGGTGTTTGATACACGAGAAGGAGTTGATTGGGTAAGATTGAGGGGACACTATTACAGATTTAATGATTTGGATCCTTGCAGAATTTTCAGAATACAGACTACGTAAATAATTTATAGATGACTTTATATTAACTGGCATTTGTAAGGAGTTGTATTTATTTGAGGAAATCGATTTGTGAAAAAATAACCGGCAAAAATCATCAAAAGAGAAATACAATTGACCAAGAGACGTACTGCGCACTTTACGCAGTACTAAACAACTAAAAATAATATAAAAAATACATAAATTTGAGTACGTGAACAGTACATAAAAGGACATTATAAAAAAAGCTTATCAAAGTCACTTTCTTCATTTATACGATTTGAAGGTAAACCTTCGGCTTTCCTGATATATATTTTCCCATATGATGTCCAAGCAGCAGCTATCTTGCGGTTTTTGACCATTTCTCTCGCCACATAATAAATGCGGCGGGCCTTAGACGTGAGAGCCTCCGATATATATACTGGTCTTGTGGTACCAGGGATCATGAGGTCCTGTGTATTAAGTTGGGGCTGGTTGGATTGCCGTTTCAACTTGTTATGCTCTTTATCTCTTTGGACAAGGTTTTCCTTCCTGGTGGTCGTCGTGAAATCTACGATGACGGTATTAGATTTGGTCCTATAGATATCACGCACTTCTGAGTTCTGGAGTGGGGGCTCGGAACCGACTGATGATACGAGGTTACGGACCGTTGAACACAAGGATAATTTATTTTCGTTTTCAATTCTCGGAATATTTCTTAGTTCGACGGCCGCGGCCCTGTTATCCCTCTCCAGTAACTCGAGCTTTGTTTCTAGCGTCTTGATCTGAGATTTGTGTTTTTGATTATCCTTCTCCAAAGTGCCAATTTTATTTACAAAGGCATCGTATTGCGACGACATGAAGTCTACGGATTTTTGAAGTTCGGTATTTTGATCGAGTAGGGTGCCGATTGCGGTGTTAAGAGCCGAAAATTTATAGTCTTGATGAGATTGCATCTTGTCGAACATAGCTTTTAACTGGCTCATGAAAGCGTCCGAGCTCCCCGCTACGTCGCCAAAGCCGCGCTTCAAACTTTTTGCGGAATTCGTGAAGATATCTTGGTAGGTTGTGTCTAGAGATGTCATGATTTTTGGTGTGCCGTCAGAAGTCAAATGGAGGTTTGAGTCAGACCCGTAGCTAACTGTAGGAATGCTAGGTAATAAATTGGTCAAGATATTGGTTATAAATAACAAATATAAAAAATCAAATAATAAGATTTCTGTTAAAAATCTTATATACCTACTAGATATTTCAAATGATTAATTTGATATTAAGGACACACCTTGAAATCAGAATGGATGCTCCTGTTTACCAAAATTGAAATCCATAAGACAAGATTAATTTTATTACAAGAGTAAAGTTTAGACACTGACGTTTAAATTGAAGATATCAATTTCCCGTTAAAAGCCGAGGCGACATCCAATGATTAATTCTTGCGGTAAAACTTTAAGTGTAGAAGAATTAATTTTCCGTTAAATTTAATAAATCATTTGTTGTTCAGCCGTACTTGAAGTTTCTAGATTCAAAGTTGTATCCAATAACCTTAATTAATTATTTATCAATTAATTGGTTACAGCACCAAAAGTTTGTTTGAATTCCAGATAACTTGGAATCCTGAATTTCTGTGACTCAAACTACGTCGACAAGATTATATAGATACTTTACCTTTGCCCAGTCAGGTATATCCAGACCAATCCATATTTGGAATAAAATGG
This sequence comes from Glyphodes pyloalis, assembly GCA_037074685.1. Classification (NCBI taxonomy): domain Eukaryota; kingdom Metazoa; phylum Arthropoda; class Insecta; order Lepidoptera; family Crambidae; genus Glyphodes; species Glyphodes pyloalis. The sequence continues at coordinate 6,282,785 of JAYKKO010000011.1, forward strand.
TAACCACTTAGTGGTGCAAATAATTCTCACCTTATTACTCGTTAAGAGTTTCAGGGACTAGGATGTTTTACCTAACCTCTCCTTTTTAGGGTTCCGTACCCAAAGGGTACAAACGGGACCCTATTACTTAGACTTCGCTCTCTGTCTGTCTGTCGGTCTATCCGTCCGTCCGTCCCAACAGACGGACACGGTCCGACGGACAGAGTTAGAGTTAGAGTTAAAATTCGCAGATTATGTATTTCTGTTTCGGCTATAATAACAAATACTAAAAAAAATATTTAAGAGGGAACAAACGTGATTTTTAGCCGTTTATTGCTCGATGTTAAATAGCAGCAATAGGTAGACGCTTGAAATACTCACTGATTACTTGTATAGTTACTTTGAAAATAAATCGTGTCTAATGTTGAATAGATAATGGTACGGAACCACTTAGCCAATTTTTTATACCACCTAACTACCAACAAGCGCGGGGGTGGAGTTTTTTTCGTTACGTTGATGAAAATATGTGGAATTAGCTCTTTGCGTCTGTTTTTCCGGACAAGTATGATCTAGGTTCCTTTAAAAAATGAGTGCATAGGCGAGGTACGATTGGCCCAGCGAGCTCGTCCCATAACCTCCTCAACACTTAATATCAGGTGAGATGAGGGCTAATCGCTGGTCAGCATTACATAAAAACATGCATAAGTATACCTAATACATTGTTGGTTCAATTTTAATTATAAAACAGTACCTACTTAAAACAAAGCCACCAGTGTACGGGGTATTTGTTTATTGTTAAAGGATTTGCATACAAATCGTTGGCAGCTATGTACAGAAACTAACTGTAATGGGGACAGCCGGGTATCCGGTAGCAGTAGTTTTGTCACATCAAGGTTTTTACTATTGTTACAGTTCGGGTCGCAAAAATGAATGGACGCAGTAAAAACTGGTACTTTTGATGTTATTTTTGTAAATGGAAAAGAAACATTATCAAGTTTACTAAAAAGCTTTCACCTGATTTTAAAAACAGCTGTACTTTATAGCAGGGACGAGAGAGGTTATTAACACTTAGGTACAAAGTACAAAAGTAGTTTAGTACGAAGGGGTTTGGTCATGATTTAGAATTTCACCCTGTAGTTCCGTCTTGTCTGTTTGGTTTTCAACGCAGAGATTACTTAAATTTGCTAATAGTCTTTTTTACTAGATTATTGCTCGATTTATCTACAGGCTAGTAGCCCACAGCGGCTTCGCATGCGTACTATACCAGTTTATTCCATCTTATTGTGAAAAAACTATAATATTTAGACATATGCTGTCGTGATATTTTTTGTAGATAATAGTATGTTCTGCAAAGACGTAGTACGTTATTCTTTTCTATATAATCATCAGTTTTCGCAATGCACGCGATGTTAGAAAGTTTTTTAGTATTTTTTTCATATCTTGGGTTATTAGAGATTTAGTACAGATGCCTTACTTTTAAAAAAACCAGTATAGCCTATTTTTAGCGGATACAGTGTGGCTTCCCAAAAGCGAAATAATTTTTTAAATCAGTCAAGCAGTTTCAAAGCCTATTTATAGCAAACAAGCTAACAAAAATACAATAAATTCTTGCCTCTTTATAGTATAAGTGTAGATAATGATCAAAAAATTACAATTTGAAATAGAAAACTATCTGACAAATGTATATACCTCACCTAAATTATGCTAGTTATCGAAAATAAGAGAAAATTCTTTGTACTTTGTGAGGTCACTTTTAAGGTATTTATCAGTAAGCTTATGATAACCAAACGAAATAAAGTTATTGGGGTTATTACTAACAAGAAAATAAGCAGTTTTGTAAGACCAATTTATGATTACGTTTTATCCATATATTCCTTACGACCTGGAATATTAGTCAACTGTTTTATTAATCTTGTGATCCATAAATCGGCCAAGTAGGTAATCGTCATCAAGGCGTCTTATGGCTCTAGATGTTGAGTCATTCGTATTTATTATCGATAAAATTACCATTAAAGTAGGTAATATTATTGCCAACATCATGGATATTAAACATTTACGTATCAATTTCGTGTTTACATTTTATTTTATTTGCAATTTCTAAGTAGAAAAAGATACCTGCGAACTTCTGGATATGTTTCGTTACCATCCATTTTTAACTTTAACCTAAAATAAATTGTACTCTTTGAGAAAATTGGACCTACTTAGATCGAAAAACTATGTTTGATTTTACTAGGTATATAGTATAGTATACCGATGTGCGACTAAATAAGCAATTGCTCAAACAGTGTAATAGATGATCCTCAAAATCAGGTCAACTTTTGATGAAAGCTCTCGAGTTGTTTAAACGCCCAAATTGCAATTTGCAATATTTAATTATTGTATGCTGTAACACCGCAGTGCTAGACAAACTTTAGGCAACCTATGTGAGTTTTAACGAGTTCCATCCCAAAGTAATTGCGTTTTATCCTGGGCTAGATTTTGCTGTTCACGCTTCTCTTTATAAAGATACACACAAGAAACCTGGAAGTGAATTTACGAGTTTTAGACCCAAAAGTTTGGAATATGCATAATTTAATTATCCTTTCCATTGATTACATCACTCAATAGAGCATGTCCATTAACAATTTATATTTAAAACAAATCGAAATTTACGTCCATATGTACCTACATGTGTGGATTAAAACACTTCTAAATACCATACAAGTAAATTCAAAACTTTTATCACTGAAATATGTACTTAATCCAACTCAAAGTTAGAGATGTTTCAAATTCAACACAGGATTCAATTGAACAAGACCAATTAATTACGAGTGTGTTTACTTAGGAAAACGGGTCTTTATTCAATACTTCAAAGCAACCTTTATGGACATGAGGTTTTGACCTTAAAATTTGTTTGCACATCTGTCACTCACAACGGGAAGCAATGTGTAAATGCAGTAAATAATGCACATCTTTTTGTATTATTTCTTTTTATGTAAGTGTCCTTTTTCTTTTAGAATTTCAAATAAATTAATCTATTTGACTATAAAACTAGTTTTGTTATTACAAATCTCTTTAAGGATGTAAAAACATGCATATTAGCATTTAAACGCTACTAAAATTTATATTTCAATTTTGAGTGAGTAATATTTTTAAAAATGAAGTTCTTATGCATCTGCTAGAACTATTTAAGAAAGGTAATCGGAAGTTAAAGTATTTGTGCAACAGTTTGAAAAATTGTAAGTACAAGTTCAAAAATATATCTTATTTTAGGTAAATTACTTAATTTAGGTAAATTGATAAACAATACACACATATATCCCTGCCTTTGTTTTACTCGACTTGTACTCAAATTTGCACCATTTTCTCGCCCTTTCACGTCTTTCCAACAACATCTCCTATTACATAATATTTGGCTCAGTTGTCACAAAATGTAGGTGTTATTTGTGTATGCATGGGCCGAGGCATATTCGGCTCGTATTAGTGTCGGCGGCGTTTAAGGGTTGGCAGTGATGTGGGTGCCTGTTAAGTGACTTCGAAGTTTTGCTCTGTATCACGTAGCCATCCGCGTCACTTTGCCAGTCAATGAATGGTATAATGGCGACTTCGGAACTTTTGAGGAGGTTACTATTACGCGAATTTTTAAAGTTATCGGGCCAATTTCAACAAGCTCTTTGTAAAATAAATTTCGTTCTTTAAATTGTTTGTTTTACACGTTTAATTTTTTTTTTATAGTAGCGCAGTATATTGGCTCCTCCCAGCCTGATGGTAAGCAAGAGAGGAACCTACAATTGCGAAAACAACGGATTTGATACCGAAATATTCTATCCGTTAGCATCGCCATACTGGTCCGCAAGATGTTTCTTCTCGCTCCTTTTTAATTTCAAATAATCAATTATAAAAAGAAAATGTTATGAAAAAAATTTGGAAGATTTATTAAAATCATCACTAATTTAAGTTAAATCTATCGCAACTTCCAGTATCGATTGCAAACAGATAATGAAAAATCAAAAGATTGATAAAAACATTTTTCTTAGCTGAATTTAGCTTTGCAGGTGTGAGGAGTTTTTTTTAGGAACAGATTAATTTGCTTTACAAATTTCCTTCTGGCTCCTAATTAAATAGGTTAAGTAGTTATTTGAATAAATAAATGTCTGGATTACGTAACCGAACAATATATTACGTCAAAGATGATAAAAAACTTACATAGACGAGGAGCCAGTAATAATTGACTCAAAAAATAATTATTAACAAGTGCTGAGTAAAATTTTGCACAATTTCAATTGAAAATATTTTACTTACTGAAGGATAAAACTGGTGAACGTGAACCCTAAATTGCGCATAATTGAACACCCACTAAACAATGTTGGGCGAAATTCGCAAATATTAATTCTACTGAAACACGAAGTGGCTTTATGAACATGAATCTTTCCTACCCCGCAAATTGACAGAAGCTTCATTAGATCCATCTAGGTTTACGGTCCGCGTTTACGGCAAAAAATACAATTTCACAGAGAAAAAAACCTCTGTACATTCTGTTACGCGTTTATTACGGAGTGGGGGCGAGACGGCTCGCTGGCGTACAATAAAACATTACACGCTCGCTTCTCGTACTAGAAAAACGTGTACCCATCTACACAATGTGAGTTAAGAATAATATGAGCACGTACGTAAGTATAAAATTAACAACAGACATTAATTTCGCCCCTGTACAATGCACGGCAGGATATAATTAATCAAAATATTGTATCTATATTTAAGTTTCATGCCAAAACTGATGCATGAAATTTGGTTCAGGCTCAGATTTTGGGTACTGTACCATCGAGCTAACGAAAGATTGGCACTTGTAGTTGATATTAAGTCTTATGTGCACTACTTAAAAACGATACAAAGCCAAAATATTTAGTCTAACGTACTTTTGTCTGTACATAAAATTATGTTACGGATTTTTAGAACATAGTTAGTTAGTCACCGATCTACATTTGCCCAAGTGTGGGTATAAGAATTATACCCATAAATTACACTTGTGCCCATTGTTGCAAAATGACTTAATTTTAACGAAAGTTGTTTGCGGTGCAGTGGTACATTGAAGGCCTGATTCTTTACTTTTAAACAGAACACATAACTAGTGCAAATATGGCTGAAATCTTAACCATTTTTGCCCATCCACAATACTTACGCAAAAGTAAGCGAATAGAAACAAATAGGTATGTTCTCTATTCTGATTCCAAACAAATATAAACAAGAAACGTCGGAGTAACCATAAACATACAATAAAATACACTAGTTGAGTTCAATAAACCCCAGAGACCATTGATGGTAAACACGTGCTTTGTTTCGGTAGCTCTGAGAAAATAAAGGGTGCGGTTTCTGTTAATAAAAATAGGTAGGTAGGTACTCAAAGGGATGTGTGGGTAAACTCAATCAAATCGTTGATTTGCTGTTTTACAGACGCTTGCGTCAATGTAAGGGAATTGAGTTAACTTCTTAAAAGCTATCAGATACAGAAAGTTTTTAGGATTTTTATGCTGAGACTAATTATCTACTGATTGGTTTTATTCCCCTATATGAGGTCAACGCTTCTATGGTCAAATGTTAAGTGATAGGTTCGAATCCTTCATAGCTAGAGATAGAGTCCATTTTAAAATTCTTGAGGTTTATGATTAAATCTTAAAAATTGAAAATGAAAAAAACCCCCGACATAAAAAGTGTGAAAAAACCCTTTTATTTGATACCAATAATGAGGGAGTACGTCATTTTCTGGCGGCGGCCATCTTGGATTTGAAATTTATCATTATGAATATATTCTGATATGTTAAGTCCTTTCATTATGATACCCATATTGTGGGAGTTGTGTTAAAACATGCAAGCCATAATTTTGTGACGGCGGCCATGTTTGATCGATTTTTATCAAACATAGCGAAGAACACTCAAGAAGAAGGACTTATTTAACAAACAAAAATCAAAATCAAAATCGGTTCATTTGTACGGGAGCTGCGATGCCATAGACAGATACACACACACACAGACAAACATGTCGAACTTATAACATCCCGTCGTTTTGGGGTTAAAAACAAAAATCCTACACACTTTAGCCAGTACTCATTATTAATACGATGTATTGATTTCAATAATGAAGACCTTTGCCTTGTAGTACGATACCTTTACTTAACTAGCTGATATTTTTACATACAAAGTTTGTAGTATTTCAATTTCAACTCATTTAAAGCTCGACTAATAAGTGGCAAGGATTTTTATACGTACATAAATTGATTCAATCAGTAAACAGCATACTGTTTGCCTAATCGAAGAGGAATTGAAAAGGGTTTAGAAAATAACTCTCGGAAGAGTATTTGAAACCTTAAAAATGTTATTCTTTTAGCAAAGGTATTAGGTAAAGTGCTTTTCTCTTTGTTTAGGTCTGTTTATGTCAAAACTGGGAGATATACGGTGCAATTTGTTTCTGTAACAACGCTCAGCGAAATCGCTTTTCAATTTCGAATGCATTTATGCAAAACTCCTGCTGTTCTTGCTGATGAGAATTGGTTTTCTTATAATTAGTATTCATCAATATGTATGCAGATTTACTGGATTTTCTAAATCATACCTAATTACTATTTCAGTACCGCAGTGGCAATAAAGTTTAATCAATAAAATCAATGTTGAAATAGAAATAGAAATAGAAAATGTCTTTATTCATGTAAACTTTTACAAAAGCATTTGTGAATCGTCAAGTCAAGTAAACTACCACCGGAACACATAGGTATTTTATTTAAATTGCTCTGATTCTGTGGTAAGCACCGTAAGCACTTATGTTACAGAAATCAGAAACAAGGTATACGATACCACAACACAAAGACCCGAGACAACATAAAAAGTTAGGTTTCAATGCTGGCTTGACCAGGAATAGAACCCGGGACTACAGACATAGCGCGACGTTATACGAGGTTTTGGAGTTGTATTTAAAGTCCGAGTTTAATAAAATTTAATGTTCGGTTTAGCGTTAATCTTATTTTTGATTCTAGATTAATTTTAGAGTGGCAATTTTTCTAATTGGCTTACCTACATGTACCCCAAAAACTTTGTTTCAGAATCATCACGTCAATCAGTATCGCCGATATAGCCTGCGTACTTTAGTTGTTTTTGTAGTGCAGAGAACGTTGATTGGCCAGCCTCTTTCAAAAACGTTCACTTTCATTACCTAAACAGCTATGAACTCAGCGTTGATGGTAAGAATAACTCTTAAACCACACTGTCTTTCATTAAACAGTAGATTGCAAATGACGCATTCTATAAAACTCTCTCGAAAGCCTTACGCGCTGCGACTATAAGCAGCGATGCAAATAGGTACGTAACGGTCGTTGCAGCAAAATTATAGTTGCAAATCCTCTTCCTTTGCATACATGATCTACTCAAAGGAATATCCTGATGCAGTCACTATTCAGTCGATAGAAACGCGCGTTTTCATTTAAACAAATGCTAGTATACGTCTAATGTCCGGTTCAAATATTTTACGATTCGTAATGTGTCAAAAATGACAATCTTTTTTTTCTCCAACTGGCTAAAAGTCTCGAACGGTTTTAGCTTCGGACTCCTACAATTAATTACTATTCGTAACTAAAACGGATCGTTTTTCAAATAATGGAACCTGATATAAATCGATGCATTTATTAAGAACGCTTAATAAACCAGCAGCTAGTTCATTTCAACGATATTTTGAAGTCGAAACTGCACTAAACTTTTAGCATTATAAATCATGTGTGTGAAATTCAAACCAGCTGTTGTGATATTAGTAAAGATTAATAGTGAGTAATAAAATGTATGCAATCTATGTCAGCCCTAATTTTGTAAACAACAATGGTCGACAAATGCGCATAACCTGCAGATATCTGCTTTCATCACGTCCGCTTTAATCCGATTTAGGGTTGCCTCAACCTTTTTATTCAAACCGTTGCGTAAAAATCGTAGGATGCGGACGATATGTTTTTCGTCATTTATTTGTAGTTTGTTTAGTTACAAGTAGGATACTATTTTAAATGACATTTTGCTATACTTATTTAAAGAGTGAATACTGGCCCTTGAATGTTAAATTAAATCTTAGTTAATTTTAAATATGAGAATATAGAGGAAAATTGGCTGAATGTTTATGTGATCAATCATTTTTAGCTAGATAATAAATATACATTAAGTACATAAATGTTTTCTTCAGAAAATAATAACTTTTATTAAAACCTATTTTCTATTCATTTCTTTTTTTTTATTTACTAGGCTTACAGCTTAAACCGAATATTCTTTTAATTATTTATTTTATACCATACATGAGTCGTATCTGTAAAAAATTAAATATAGTGCGATTGTTTTTAGAAACACAAAATTTACTAGGTAGTTAACATAATTAATTCGTGACTTTATCGTGTACAAGCATCTTTCGTGACAAAAATATAAAAGTTTAAATAACATAGCAATAATTGTATAGATCGTATGTGCCACACTCAGAAGCACGCCCAAATGTCATGAGTTTTTTCTATCAATGTATTTAAGTTTGTCCTGTGTCCAGGTGTTAACAAAAGTATTTAAGTTTGTATTGTGGTACCACTGTTAACTCAGGCGCAGTTGTTCTTGTTTCCATAACACAAGTGTGTAAGCAACTTAATTTGGGAACAAATCATTGTACATAAAGTTGTCTGATATTTATTTTATTGATATTCACGTGACTTTAATAAAAATGTTTGCAGCTTGACATCCCTATTGGTGGTTTGGAAGCTTATAGTGTACAACGTGTCAGAATATCGGTTTGATATTTATTAGTAAGTAAATTGAATTGATGAATTCATTGAAATTAAAATATTGATATCGAACCTTTATATGGCTCGCTTTTTTGGAGTAAAAAAATAACGGCACACTAGTAAGAATAATTTATCATTAGTATCTAACTTGTAACTGGCTAATTCTATGAACTTTGTAAGCATGCTGTTTTTGCTTACACACGACGCACATAATGTCAAGATATAGAAAAGAAAAGGTGATCTGTACATGGATATTATAAAATATTTTTACTTCAACGAGTTTTCTTGTTCGTTCTTTTAATAATTGTAACTTGTATAACATTTTACTCACCGTAGAGCGGTTGAACATATACTTACTCAACAGTGGCAATTCTAATATTAAATAAGATTACGCTATTTATTCCTTTAATGTTTTTTCAGTCACCTAGTTTTTCAATTATAATTAAGAAATAAATCACACATTCTTGGCTGTGTAAATTGAGTTCCGAGAGGTGCTTTAAATCGGATCGGAGCTCCAAAAACCGCGTGAAGGCTCAACTTGGAATAACACGGCGTCGTAGCACATTATGAAAAGGAATGTGAATTCCAGTTTGGAGTTGTGGCAATGTCTTTGCGGTTTCTACAAGTTTAAACGCAGGCGCAATAAAAAATTGAATTCCTAAGAACTCTTAAGTACGCAAAAAACATTGTAAAATTACAATTATATCCAACGAAGTTGGTTTGGCTGGCTTACAGTATTTTCGTGCGCGTAATCTACGAAATCTTGCTAAAATATTTTTGTCGCTGTCCCATAGTTGTATAAGCTACATTACGTATGCTGTGTTGTTTTGTTTAAATATTTTTATTTTATATTTTGGCTGCTAAATGTGTTCGAAAGAATATACCAAAATGTTATATAACACTATTTATAATTTGTTAATTAAGCTTTGAACATATTTAAAAATTCACAATTCTTGCGCAAAATATTCTTTGATACAACCAATGCAAATAACCATAACCTACCCTAAAAACCCAAACCTACCCAAAACTGAATGGAGGTAGAAACCTCCATTCAGTTTGTCGTAACTAAAATGCAATTTTATTCAGTATCAATGCATCGTAATAACTCCACAACACCCACACCTTGTCAAATTTAAAATATAATTGACCATAATATGAAAAATTACGATTGGGCTATGAGTTAACATGAAGAAATATCAAAGACTCTAATAGCACACGGGTAAGTAGGTATTGTCTGATTTATTATTCATCTAAGTTGTCGAAGCACAAAAGATTGATTGAATGATTTATGATCTAGAAAAACGCACAAAAATTCTTATCGTTATTACTACAACCAAAATTTAATTAAGTAATTAAAGTGGAAAATGTAATTTTAAATTTATCCGGTAAAAATATTATTTTAAAGTACGCAATTAATTACTTTATCCGGCAACACAATCGCGCACAAGGGATTACTGGAGTTAGTGGTTCAGTAGTCAAAAATATAAAAATTATATCTTGAATAATATGAAACGACTTGGGATATTAATATCATTGGTTACAATCACAAACACACTTTTATGTTTTTTACATTTTACCTAAGTAGGTATGCCAGCTTTTTTTAAAGTTACATATTAAACATCAAACCGTGCATTTTTATTTTTCATCTGTATCGATGATGGCTGCGATAAGATAATCGTCTGTTGGTTTCAACTCAATTTTAAGGGTTTCGTAGTAGTTCACAAGACACATGGGTTTTCAAAAAACGATTTTTGATATGTTCGTCTGACTTTTTAAAGAAAGATACAGATTTAAATAACAATATTTTGTTCAAATGAACTAAGTACCATATTTTGCACTTAAATTATCCAGCGATGGATTTGGAATTACTTTTATGTCCGATTACACGGAAAATGCGAATCATGGAAGTTTAAGAGAAAAAGGGGAAGACCAAATCGCTTCGGAAAAGCTTACACGTGTACAGCAACAGCTTAACAAAAAACTTAATTAAATTAATTGTACTTCGAATGAGAGCCAGTCTATCTAATTACGATTTTAGTGGGTGACGGAACTTCGCCAACTTGAGCCAAAACTATTTTGAGTCAATAATGATATTGGGCGCTAATATAGTAATTTGTTACTCACATTCAAACTATTCTTAGAATAATTTGTTCTACAAAGAGATTTATAGAGTATAATATCCTTACGTTGTAAGTTTATTCAAATCATAATTCACTTAATAAAATGGGCATATCCGCTAATAGAATTAAGGCAAAGTTTATTTTTTCTTGTTGTTAATCATTTTGAACAACACCATTTGGTATCTAATTCACTATGTCATGTCAAAGATTCAACCTTGACTTAAAAGCCTTAAATGTTACTTCAAACAACTGACAAATAATTTAAAGAATAAAATGTTAAGTCCAAATTTTTCTTAAATAGGGCTCATAACAAAAATTTGTAAGAACATTTATTCATAACATGCCTTTGTATTATTTTTTTAAAAGGTTTTTTTAATCTCGGCTAAACGTTGCACTTCAAGACGACGCAATGTTAAACTACGTGTTCACATATATATTTTATTTATTTCCAAATACAAAAATTGTTTCAAAATAGCCTCTGACTTTTAAAGTACATTAATGCTGGAATTATATAACAAAAATAACTTGCAATTAGCAAATAGTTTAATGAGTGGAAAATTAACTAATTTAACGCAATCACACTTTGAAGAAGTAGTATAGGTATTACCTATGCTATAGTAAGTTTGCTTTCATACCACAAGAAAAAGGGAATATAAAAACGTTAGGTTTTCGTTTACATCTAAATATTTAAGGCATATGGGACTTTGTATTTGAGTTAAGGTAGAGTCGCGGCATTAGTTCAATTTGATAAATCTTTTGGTATTTTACATTGGGTAAATGCAAAATATTCAAAATTGGGTCAAGCTTATCAGCAACATCAAAGATTTAAAAATATATATTACACAATAACCTAAAAATAATTAATCGTAAGGTCATTCTTGACTTTCTCAATATGAAAATACTACATGCGGTCTTGTTTTTAAAAGCAGATGGCTTTTATTTTAATCTTGGAAACCTTTACGTTACCACAAAGCTATTTTTATGATTACAAAATTTACTTATTACATTTTATGGTGAATATATTGAAGTTTCTTTATCACTAACAAATGGAATGAATATCACATGTTTAGTGTGTTGGATAACGCGATACGAAGCCGATGCTCTAAGAGTTGAAATTCTTGTAATAAAGTACTATTTATTTCATTTAACGAATCATATAAGCTGAAAAAAAATTCAGTATTCAGTATGAATTATGACACTAGATATATTTAAAACAAAGATATGTAGTCAGTGAGTACTAGGGACCTACTTTCTGAACTACTATAAAATAAAATGGGGCTAAGCCTGATGACAGAGTCTGAATGAAAGGAAATGTAGCAATAGTCATAAGATTAAGTTACTGTGTGTAATTTCCGTAGTAGGCGTATTTTTACAAAATATTCATAGGCAAACGGATTTCGGAAACGACATGGGCTTTAGATTGAAGAGGAAAGATCGCTGCCATTATGAAAGTTTGTGACATAAAACAAATCCTGAAGCATAACTGTAGTAATAATCAGAAATAATCAAAATATCAAAACTGTTTACTTAGTAAAAGCGTATTTTATCCGTCTAGTTTTTGAATGGCAGACGAGACTTTGAACTGCGAACGCAATTATAGTGCCAGCAATTATTAGAGTGCATTTACCATCAAATCATCAAAATAATATAATTTATCGTACAATAAACTACTGGTATTGTAAAATAAAAAAAATGAGAACATGCGTATCTCACACAAAATTACTTTTTTACTAAGTAACTGGAAATACCTACAATTATAACTAGAAGAAAATTGCGCATCCACGGATTTGTGAGTAACAAGCTAAAAAGAAAAATGGATTGTATCTTTTGTGACCAAGAAGCTAAAAGTGGATATCTGTTTAGACATACCTACTTGTCGGAAACGATTATTGTGTGAATTTTAACGTCACTTTGAAATAACCTCATATTACCACCATCACTATCTTTGATGAGCAAGACCGACTACAGAATAATATTTAAGACAAAAATGTTTCATATTTGTTACAGAAGAATTACTGAAAAAATTAATATTGGAAACTTAGTTAATTCAATATTGATCCAAGACTGAACACTTTATACGTCGCTTCATTTACCTGTCCTTTTTTATTCTCCTTTGTAAAATGAAATCACAAAAAAATTTTTTCACTGCGGTTAAAGGTAACCTACTTTCCTGTTTTACACTCGATGAACTCTATGATCTTTATTCACATGATTTCATTTCCACTTTGTAGAGCGCGTCCTGATTCCAGATTTCTGTGTAGTGACGCATTTTTTTAATTAATCTTTTGTTTTCCTTACATCGCTAGAGGCCTGTTCTGACCTCATTATCTTGCTAATTAATTATTGCCTTATTTCATCGTTCAATATACACAAACGTGTATAGGTGTACATAGATGTAGGACCGTTTTATGAAATATTCACTGAACTAACATTTATCCGCCTACAAAATAATAATAAGATACTAATTTAATCTTACGTGATCATAGCAAAATTAAATCACTCTACAAACGACACAAAACTTTTTTACTTACTACTCTCAACAGTGTCATTAATTTAAAATTCTTTTTTGAAATAGATAAAATTTTATTTTTGGTTTGTTTTTATGGTAAATTGCAATTTTAATATTCTGCGAAAAAATCTTTTAACTCTTATACCTATATATCATACAAAATGACGTTTAATATTTTTATCGTACCAACTTCACAGAACAGAGAGCTACATTTCTCTGTTATCGGTTAGTTGGTTTTTGTTTCAGTTTTAAATTTGTAGAATTTTAATACGTGAATAGTCAAATATTCATTTGACTTCTTTTCTGAGCTAACTGTGAAATGTGGCATTTTAAATGAACTCGACAAAAGCAAACAAATATCACTTATAAAGTGGACCATTAAGATACAAGTAAACAATACAAAATATGCATCAATTTTTTTCAATGAACAGCGCCTACTTCTAGAGTGTATGTGCGGAAATAGATTTAAGTAAATTATTTGCAAAAGCTCAAAGTATCAACTCGACGAGTGATAGAGAGAACTAAGCTAGAAGCTTTTGACTTTATCTATGCAAAAGATTTTAAAATAAGGATATTCGTAGCAAAACTAAAATCACTAACAAAGTTCTAAGAATTGAAAAACGAAAATGGCTTTAGGCAGGCCATATGGATATTGGGCCAGAAAGGTTCTTAAATGGCGTACCGGAAAACGCAGTGTAGGGTGGCCCCTAATATTATATTTATTGAACAATATCACATACATTGCTCTGACTCTTAAGCACTTTTGTTACATAAATCAGAAACAACGACGGCACTACAACACCAAGACCAGTGGAAAAGTTCGTTTCCCATATTATTGACCCGACCGGGGATCGAACCCGGGACCTCAGAGATGGCGCGTCCCCAAAGTCAAATAATAATCAGATAGAGTGGTAGAGAGGTCACTCATGCCAGTATCACAATGTTCTAAATTCAACATTGCACATCCTTCGGATGAATAAAAATATTCCTTAAGTTAACACCGATTTAATAATTACAAATATCCGTATACATAAATTATGACTACCTACATCACTAAAAAATTAAAGGCTAGTAAGAAATTAGCCAACTAATAGATGCAGGATAAATTTATAAAGTATAATTAAATTAATTTCAAGTATATACCACGCTCACTAAATGATTTAGGGAATTAAAACAAAGTCGAAGCATTGTTTACAAGTTGGAAAACTGTTATTTAGGTTAGAAAACATTGCCATGGAAGTGAGTAAACATTTGAGAGGTCTTATTCATTTTACTTGATTAAATCGACTAGCTCAACTTGATCGGAATACTTGCAAGCTGTTGTTTTTTGGAGCACAGTTTCCTTTACATAAAATCTAAACGAATACTTTACATTTATAAGCAAACTGTGTATTATTATTTATTATTTTATTTATATAGTATCTAAATTTTAAATATGTACAAGTATTTAAATCCTAATTTAAAAATTTATATCCAATGTTGCAACGGTATGTTAACTTTTAATTTTTGAATAAAACTAAAAACAAAGAAAATATTCGGTAACAAATACGCCCAACACTTTTAAAGTACGAAATACACTCTCTATTTTATAAATTTACTATGTGGATTAAGCTGTAGGTTCAAACTAATTTTCAGTCCAAATAATTGTGCTTAAAAAATTGATGCTTTGTCGTGTAACTTAAATAAAAATTCTAAAAAGTTCTTAGATATTTCGTCTAATTTACAAACATTAATAAAAGTTTATTTAACAGCTACAGATTACAATCCCCCAGGGGTGAGATAAAACCGAAAAAGTCCAGTTATAACTAGATACCTACTAACTCGTGTTTCATCTACTGGGAGTGAGATTAGATATAGGTACAGTGAAATGCGAAACGGAATGATCCGGACGTTCCATAAATTTTTATGATCATATATATTATGTCGCAGTCATCTGGTTTAATCAGCTATTTGATTGGATCACTAGCGCGTTCATTGAATGACGACGTTTAATTGAATGACTAAAGGACAACTCGTCAAATTGTTTAATATAACGTTCAACTTCTTGACTGAACGTCATTTAGCATAGTCGTTGAATGGGATATAGCTGACTTTGTAATATTTGATTAGGGTAACCATAAGTTTGCCACTTAAAAGATAACTAAATTTAGATAAAAAAAATGAAGACATGACATAACACACCTTAATAAGATTTTTTAATATATTTTAACAATTTTAAGTCTTAAGACAATTAGGCTAAAAACATATTTTTTTCACGAATAAGTCACTTTATATCTCAATTTCACTCTAAAAATTATCAACACAGTGCTATTCGATTATATCTGTACCAGCTGTTTGACGCCATCTTTGTTTTGATGAGCACTAACGTCGCAGTGGAATAAAAATGAACTAAATTACAATCACCTGACTGATTACGTCCGCTATGTTCAAAGGGCTATGTTACAATCTGCTAACTTGTTGGACGTTCAGTGAGTCTTATTCATTCAACGTTCGGCCTAGTCATTCAATTAAATGTCGTCATTTAATAAACACGCTAGTGATTCAATCAAATAGCTGTTTCAACCAGATGACTGCGACATATATATGGCAAAAGTCTAACTAGCATCGAGTATAGTCACGTTACTTTACTTATTTTCGTATTACGATTAGATCCGCCTATATATAGCTTAAAGATTGCTACTAATAATTTAAGAAATAATATATTTTTTTTTCCTAGTACCATATAGATCCAATAAAAAATAATTAAATTTTTGTGTTATACAGAGCGCGAAAGTAAAGATACCTAGAATCAACAAACCCAATTCTTAGGTCAATTATTGTTATGTAAAATGGAAACCATACTTCTATAGTGAGATTCATTTTAAGTGTAAATTGATATTACTTTGATAATAGAAAGGCTCAGTCCTCTATAGCTTTCCAAGGAATTCACGTTGGCTATTCATCCAGTACATGCTCGTTTCAAGGCGTAATCGGGTCCTAAGTAGTAAGTCCACGTGACTAGTCACTTAACACAAAGTACGTGTAAATACCGTGCACTTTCTAAAATCACAAATATTTGGAATCTATCGTGATACTTTACTGAGAATATCACCACGACATTTTCAGACCAAATTATAAACTGACCACATATACAACAATAATTCAAACATTAATTAGTGGCGTACCCATAATCCGGTAATAAATAGGAACTTACATAACACTGTCAACTGATTTATCAGTAGGTCATCTACGCCGTAATATGTATTAATAAATTTATTCTGAAAAGCTACTGGCCATAGAGTTTCTAAGATTCCTGAAAATAAATTAGAACATGTTCTTAAGATACCGAGAATCGCTGTGATAAATATTTAACGATCTGGATGATTCTTAATAGGGATTTTTGCCAATACTTAAAGTGTTTCTTTAATGTTTTTTTTTCTATTCCACATCATTGCACTTTATTACATTTGCACATTTTAAAACCATCGTTATCATAAATTAGAATTCCAATATCATCTAAAAAAAACTAAAGTGTACTAAAACATTTCGGTGAAGTCTAATCAAACCGAAAGATATCAAAACTTGTAATGCAGTTTGATTATACGTATTTATGTTCGCAGCTTTCGTCAAAAGGCTATCAGTGCAAAAGTCCGAACGAGTTTGTAAACTGTAGAAGGATGGACGGTCCCACGAGGATTGTCTCCTACACTCCACTTTAGTTTGGCGCGAGTCCCCATCCTGAGCGTACGCGTCCCTGTGATTCATACTCCCCGATACTCTCGATAATAATATCTTTAGAACGTAAAAAATCGGAAAAAATACCTAAAGTGAAACGTAAATGCAATGCTAGTATTATTTCGGGACCATTGAGTGACTCTAAATATATTAATTTCAACAAAGTTTCGACAAGTAAAAGTTTGTTCAGGATGTATCTTCTCTTCTTCAGTACATTGTTTATAGCAAGTAAGTTGTGTTTTATTGATATAGTTTGATTTTTGAAAACTAATACTTCAACTATAAGTTATGAAAGTAAAAACATAATTTTCGGAATTTGGTTTTAAGTATTTGCATCAAAATCATGTCATCCCCTCAGAGAAATTAATTATTTAAAGAACCTCTTGAACCTGATGAGGGTTGGGAGCTAAATATTGGATGAAAACAATTTTCATAATTAAACTTTTTGAGGTTTTACTTTTTAGTGTTTTAAAAACCAAGCCATTTTGTCTTCTTTTGGGGCTTCGTCTGGAAATAAAGTTATCAAAAAAATAAAAGTCTGTCTAATAATTTATTTTAAAATTTTTATATCAATATTCAATTTCATAAAGTATTCGACACATTACAATTTATTTATAAAGTAGAGTATGTATTAATTCAGTTTAAAAAAAACATTACAAAGATTGATTCTAATTTATTTTTAGTAGGTACCAAATAAGTATTTCTATAAACTAATATCAGGTATTTTATAATTACCACGAATATTTAATAATTAATCGGCCCAGCAATGTTTTAAGGCCCATAAGCCAACTTACAATATTTTTTGTATAAAAGATATATTTACCTGTAACAATTCTTTACAAAATTCACTACCCGCCTATCAGTTTTTTCGTTGTTCATCTTTGTTGGCAGTCGCATCAAACTTATAAAGATAAATTAAAATAGCTTTCTACTTGTTCATCAAACTTAAAAACTGATAAGAAGCAAACGAAAGAAGAAAAAATACAACAGCAGAATAAAGTAAAATTTATAAACTGTTGAGTGGAAAAGTTTCAGCGCGGCATTTTATAATTTCACTTGTTTGAATGGTATTAAGTGCATACTGACCGACGCGTCATAATGATAGTAGTCAAGTAGGTATCAAAACTACCTAGTTTTGCGGAAAATAATTATGGAAAATAGTGAATTTGCATTTGATATTAATCTGAACTAATGAAAAGATATGGATGTCATTTTTTTCTTTGAACTGTTCAACAAATGGGGTAAAAAAAGAATAAGGCTCGTTTCAATCTTGATTTCCAGACCAAATGTTGACTAAGTCCTTGTATATTTAAATTAGGGATGTTGAGTTGATAGTCAGCTGAGATACCGAGATACCTGTCAAAACGCGATTCCTTTAATATTTTATTACCTACTCGTACTTAGTATTCGAGAATCGAATACAATATGCATAATAGGTACTGTTAATGGGTAAGAGACAATGATGAATGAATACTAATCCACAAGAACTTAAAACCATTAGAAACATCGCATCAGCTTTAAAATCCTTGTCCGATAGATTTACAGCTAATAGCTATTCAAGTGTCGCGTAAATATGGTTAAGGTCGAAAACTAAATGTTATGACAGTTTTCCGACGGGTCGAGCCGCCACATGAACTGTTCTGTATCTGACCTTTGCCGCTTTTTTATCTAAATTGTATTGTTTTCAATAAAAATCATAATAAAGGATCAAACATTTGCAGGGTTGCTTTCATTTTCTGGTTCCTCAACAATTGATTTAGAATACTATGTTGATAAATGCAAAAGTACGAGCTCTACAGTCGGACAAAAGCATCCAACTCACTAAAAAATCCAAATATAAATTGAAAATAGATTAGCAAAACAATTGTAACGAAGAATTCGCACAAATATTTATTTTAAAATTCCAGCGCTCGAGTTCTCGGCAAACATTTACTTCTTTTATTGCAAACGACTTGAAAATAGTTGTATTTTTTTGTTAATTTATTTATCAAAAGCAAGTCAGATTTTACACTTTGAACACTATGCCCCCCTTATGTCGTGGACATAAGAACAATTAATGAAGCAGCTGTTTATGATGATGCGTTGTCGGCCTTAAAATGATTTATTTAATTGTTTTGTTTTGTGGTACTGTCTATTAATTATGATTTCCATAACACAACTGTAGTAATTACAACCTACCTATATAGATATGGTTCAAATCTGTGTCGATATTCAATTATATCATGTTCTTACATTGATGATAGAGACCACACACAACTCACTTTTCAAACGCGCTGGTGTGAAGAGTTTCGATACACGAGTTACAAAGAAATTCCTTTGTTAGGTACTGGGTATTTATTCACTAAAAGACAGTAAAGGGGTGAACTTTTATTGACTATTTCGATTTAATCAAAATCAATTTTGATCCTAATGCCAATGAAGAAATTCTTTGACAGCATATCTCAATTTGGTTTACTGTAATAAAATTGTTTGAATACTTGTTTTTCTTGAAACAGTACTGATTTGATATAATCCGATAATATTGTAAAATAAGACAATAAAGTTTGTATTAAAAATATGAATGCAATTTTTCATGAGTGATCGCTACACTACGCTGTTATAATATGTTTATGTTTTGCAAGGGAAAATCATTTAGGCTTACTGTCAAATAATGTCATAAATTTTCGGTTTCTATTTAATTTTTGGTCGATTATTGTTTTCAACTTTTCAATGGTAAAGGTATTAAAACATTTTAAATGATAGATCTTCTGTTCTTTCTCTTATCTAATTTAATGTGGATCAATATTTTATCAGATTTTGATGAGTACGTACCTATGAATATCTTTAACGGAAAAGGTGTAAAAAAACTGGCAGGTAAATAAACATCCGCTACCCATGTCACAGACTCGTATATAAGCAGCCTAAAAATGTTCTTTGTTGCACTCAACCTTTTAAATATTATTATCACGTTTTCGTCATTTACTCCCACATAACATTATCGGTAATATTTCATTCAAATCAGAGCTTGCCCTTGTAAATGCGTTTTTAGTTTTTAGTTATTTGAAACCCCTAAGTGAAAATAGTTAGGAGGGGCCTTAAAAACTTCGGCTTTTTCTTAAAGGATGTAATGTTTGATACTATTAACCTGTTCATTATTCGTAAAAAGATAATCCTAATAGTATGGGATGAGAAAAAACGAACAACTAAGTTTATATCCGTTCCTAAGTTTATATTACTATTAAATATGTAAACATAGATTAAAATTCAAAATTAACATCATTCGCATATTTCAAAAATAATATTCTTTCAACTAATTATTTCATAAACTAACTTATTAAAAAAAGGTTCATAATTTTACATTTCTACTTGTTATTTTTGTCGAAATTCCAAATTATTATTCGAATTATGACACTTTATTACGTGTACTGATACGAATATTCGTTTAACCAGTCAATCAGTAAAATACTGGTTTTAGGAGCAAATTTGACTGGTTAAACCAATCCGTGAAGCATGTACAAATCGCTCGGCGTTCGTGATAAATGTCGCTGAATTTAGACGGAATGGTTGCACATCCAATAACCAGGAAGGCGTACGTGGCTGTACTTCGGTATTGAAAACGAGCCATTTGCTGAGAGTGCTATTGTAAAATGCGACATTATTATAGTTGATGATGTTCTCTATTTGATGTTCAAAAACACTGTGTTACACTTGAAATTTACAGGAGTAAGAATTTTCATAACGTTTAAAGTAAATGGCATTGACATTTTAAGGTCACGTGAATTTTATAAGTGAAATATCAATCTAATACATTTTATTTTATTAATTTCACACGTAGAAATTAAATAGTGATTTCCAATCAATTTTGATTGTTCTGCTTCCGTATGCATTCCGTAGGCTTCTATTGTTTGTAATTGAGCGATGCATAACTGAGTTGAACGTTTATTTCGAACAAAGCTCCCTCAGTTACCTTCAGTAAGGGATTTCAAGCCTTCCATTTTACTTCCTGTATCGAACATTGAGTATGCATGGTGAACTGTGCAGTGAATGGTTTAATCCTCAACTACAATGCTATTTTCAAAGAGGGAAAGATATTTTAAACAGAAAAAGGTATTTTATTCTAAATTAGAAAATATCTAATGATATATTGTTGAGATTACAAAGGGAACGGTGTGTTAATGTTAAGTTTTGGTTTCTATAACAACAAAATAAAATTACAGTCTTTGCTTATTTTTTAAGCTGAAATGCTATGAAATAATAACTAGCATGTTTTTATTGTCATTCTGCCTTAAACAATACAGTGATAGTGCAGCTGTTAACAAATCGGCGTACTCAAAACTTGTGTGTTATCATTTACCGTATCTACTCTAGAATCTATTTGACACACTTTTCAAAATGCGTGTATTACTCTATTCAAAAGAGAACACATTGACTCGGGACGATTCTTTGGTTTTTAACTTCGCCATACCGACGAGTCGCTTATAGCGATTTGGATTAAAATCTTTTGTTTGAAGCTTTGCTGCGTGACTCATTTTTCCTTAGTTTATTTACACGAACGTTCTGTTCCTTTATTTTCCAAATTTTTCTAAGCATCAAGTAATAATAAATCCAAATGTATGAAGATATTTTAATTAATAAATAAATATTGGACATCGCATCAACACCCAGACCCGAGCACCTACAGAAAATTTCGTTTCCTATATTGACCCGACCAAGGATCGAACCCGGGAGCTCAGAGATGGCGCGACGCCAAGTACGACACGTTCGCCTCTCAGCTACAGAGGTCGACATGAATATAACTACATTTAACTTCTTCGATTTAATGGGCACTGGATAACATTGCGAAGAAAAAGTCTTGTAACTGTTTCAAAGACGACGTATTCCAACATTTGTTCTGGCAAATATTTAATTCGTAGCTTCTCAAGTTTAACGAAAATTACGAATACTTGTAATTTATGAACTAGCAATATAAATAAGATTTTGAATTTATGTTGCCCATTAAAGTATTTACATTTGGTAGCCCATGAGTTGGCAAAAAAATGTCTGTATTCCAACCCTATTCATTCACACTACTATTTCATGAATAAATAGATATCTCTTTATATATATATTATATGGATGTCTTTATAACTATCATATTTCCCACGCTTGTGGGTTTCAGAGGCGGGCCTTTGATGCAACGCAACCCGCTGGTTAACAAGTTTGCAATTCGTTAGAGAACCCAAAATGACCACCAGAAATAGATCGGAAAACCCATGCAAATATATTGCACGTGTTTGAACTTTCCAGTGCATAAATCGGGGCATAGGTACAGCTTTATTCAACACATATTTGTAGAAGACCACCGTTTGACATAGGTAGTATATCTTTTAGTGGTGGCAGACAAGCAACAGCTACGGTGAAGCCCGGTTAACCCAATTAAGTCTCTGCATTTTTGTCCTATTGTGATATTCGTATATTTTTTCTGCTAGAATCATATTTTATGTGATCACATACATGCATGATGCATGTACTCACAAACACACATTGTTTACATTATTCTTTCATCTAGTGTATTTCATGGTCATGCTGTACTAGCACAAAGGTGACCTCTTAACTGTCATCTAAGCGAACAAGGAAAGGTTGAAAATCAGCATTGACTTGCGCCTGCGTCAGAATTAGCTAAACGTTTTCCTATTGTTTTTTTTGTACATCATATTTTAACGGTTAACGTACGAGTAGGTACTATTTCATATTTAGTGTATCACAATATATATAGGCACAATATTCCATTATTTAAAATCTAAAGAAATAAATAGAACAAAATACCTACCACACAAAATATACGAAAAAAATAATAATAAAAAATTGTATTAGGTAGTTTTAATGTAAGGATATTACTGTTTTTTTAAATATAATCTATAAAACCGCCTTATTAATAATATTTAAGAAGTTTTAAAATTGATGGTGTACATTGAAAGAGAAAATTAAACGCTACTACTAGTAAATATTGTACATATAAGTTTTGCTAGTTTTGTACAGTCATTTACCTACCCTGGTGGACTGTGGAGCAGGTCTTGTTTGGCCTACGGCCAACTTAGATGTAAAGAGCTTGTTCTTCCAGCTATTGAATCACATCGACAAGGAAATCAATCACAAACTACTTGCCATCGATTTTTATATTGAGTAAAAAACAATTATCGATATAATATTATGTTGTTATCGTGTTATTGTTGAACATTGCCCTTTGTACGCCGTAATGGTACGACTTGTTTACAGTTTAATTATAAATAATGACAAATCTGTCTGTACAGGCACGAGCAATAAAATGTAAACACTAGAGCTCTTATTACGTCACCACGAGGTCCACTTTAAAATCATGTTGTTGTACATTAGTGCACTTGTACCTATATATCTCTGAACAGATAAATTAAAACAACTTATAAATAAATGAGCTAATTAAGATATCACTCGACTTATTCACCATTCAAACAAAAAAAAACAGTTCATACGTTCGAGACTTCGACCAACACAGACTTTCGAACTTCGTTGAATGCTTGAAGGTATGTAGTGCTGGTTAGCCTAACCAGGTATATCAAAAAGGTTAAGTTAATACTTACTCTCCAAGTAAGATAAAAGAATCAAAATTATAATTACATCGTTTTTAAATGAATACTCGGTCTAATAGTCAGTAATTAGATATTGTTTAACTACTAGACACGCCCTTCAACCTTATTTTTCAATGAAAAATTTTCTACCATGTATCTTTTCTATTTGCCGTATTTCTATTCAAATACTCAAACTGGTATCTATATTCCCTTGTCATTTGATTTATATTTGTTGCAAAACTGACTACACAAACCACATACCTACCTATACAATATTCTAAATATGTACCTAGGTGGCATCGTTAAAAATCTACTGATAAAAATAACCCATAACGCATTCGGAACATTGTTTCACACACAAGTATTAACTGTCCCAAATACTTGGAAGAAATCTTTTGTAAAAAATACGTGCCTTACTTTAATGAATTGAGAGGGTGTCCTTTTCAATTTTGATGAACACAACTTTGGCATAAAAGTCTCGCAAGAAAATTTGTTCGGCTAAATGACATCTTCGGCGATTCCTTCATTGTTAAAGTTTGTTTTATAGGATATTTGAATTCTCGGCATTCGTAGTCACATAGAAAATTTACGCTTAGACGCATTGTTTCAAAAATGATTTGAAACAAATTTGCAGACACGGAAAGTTAAAGTCTTAATAATTAGATTCCAAATTTCAGGTGCTTTCGTTTATTTGTTTGTTTTTTATTTCGTCTAATGAATCGACAGTTCTGTGCCCAAATAAAGTTGTAATAAACTCCATTATTTCTTAAGTCAGTTACATTTTATAGCGCGCAAAAAGTAAGCTTTCATTTATTTATGTGAATACTAGATTTTGTATCACTGTATCTTAATTGTAACAAAAATTTACACCACTTATTAATTACGAGTATATACATATGTTAATGTTTTGTTTAACCTTAGTACACTTGTGACTAAACCTCGACTGTCCCAATTTCTATATACGAGTACTTTAATTCAAATACAGAACAAACACGTAATGTTTATCATAATATTATTTGACCTAGGTTTATCAGGTAAAAAACATAATTATCATTGAAATCGAAAATAAATCTTACATTATTCATACGACAGAATACGATGGTGGTACAAAACTTGATAAATATATAAAGTGAATCAGTCAAACCTTTACTTGATCTAAGATAACACTTACCTTAGAACTTTTGGAAAGGATCGGAAACAAACAGTTTTATAGAGATCATTTATTCAGATGGGATTCGGTTGTGAATCATTATGGTTTCCTTGTGTATAGTAAATTTATCTGCAGGATTCTAACTTTAAAAGTTACATACACAGATCGACTATTTAGTAGGAATTTACTTCGACCTAAATAGGCGTATAAAGTCTAACCTGGCGAATCTACTTTCAATATAGATGCCTCCCAGGAATTTCAGCCTGTTAAATAACGCTGTTTTCAAGATTTCATGTAGGTCAAATATTGTAATAACTGTTTATAACCTTTCTATACTAGCCGCATCATCGAAAGTACAAATTCATTCGATAATAAAAGAATTGTTTAAGTAATGCATATTAAGATTAGTTTACCTTAGAGAGAGAGTTTTGGTCTGAGTGTAGTTTAGTTTAGTTAAAATTTTACTTAATGAAGTCACTTTAAAAATAATCGGATACGTAATGTTCCTTTTTGTTTGGAATTTCTTTTATCTCGAGAAATTAAAAAATAAGTATTTTTTTGATTCTCTAACATAAATTCATCGTAAAGATGGATTTGCATTTGATAGGTAATACCTAAGCAAAAGTAGGTATAATCCAGCCAAAGATTAATTTATACAATCGTACATTCGTTTAATCTTACTGTGTTGTTGTTTTCTGCCCGACTCAATATTTGAATTCTTTCTTGACGTCAAATATTTCTGTTGACAAAATTGTTATGGGCAGAAAATTTCAAATAACGTGATTCATATTTCAGGTTTTGTGGACTTGGCACATCGAATATTTTGTTTTCTGAAATTTCCTCACCACCCGCTTCCTTTGCATGCTAAGTACATTGATATTCCTTAAACTAAAGCGCGTGAATTATAAAAATGCAGTGGTGAAATGTTATAACTTGTATGCAAGTTCATATATTATGGCTTGCCAAGTGTCTGTTAAAGAAATTCGATCTCCTCTCGACACGTTTAAAATGAAAGAGGAAAATGTCGTGTCGTGGTCTCGAAATGTCCATCCTGTACATTTTAAATTTATTGAATTGACATCGAAGTTCGGTATGTGCTGCTTGGGAAAAACTCCTAGTTTTTAAAATAAATGAACATTTAACAGAGTTTAACATTTATATCAAAATATTTGAATACATTTGAAAAACATTCAAAAACATACGAATGTTTTTTTTTGGATAAATATAGATAAAACCAGAAATTCTAAGAGCAACGCTTATTCGAGTATAGTGATAAAACACGTTTAAAATGTTTGGTTGTTACGTATGAAGGTTGAAATGTTTAATGTTTGGGTAGGTTTTTATATCACTTATGATTCAAATAGGTATAATTTATTTTATTTTTTTGTAATTTTGATATTCGTTGCCTTAAAGTAGGTATTGAAAACGAATGTACCTAGCATAGACCGAATTTTAATAAGTTTTGTAAAAGAGATTACGATCATATTATCTAAACTTATATACAAGAAGTGACTGCCATCAATTTTGTCCGCTAACCTACTTATAATTTACCTATTTACCTGAGTAACTTCGGGCTCAAACTTTTGAGATTTCATGTTTTAATAAATATAGTAAGTCTAAACACCTATACACTTATTTCAGTTCATTATGTTACCGCACGAACTTCATACAGAGTTCAATTTACGACTAAGCTTGGCGATCTTTTTACTTGTTAGGGTAATAAATTCACAATATTTTTTCGTAAAGTGTTCCGTTAGTGCGGTGTGAAAAGTTTTCATGTGTAGAACAAGGTGTAAAACATCGAGCTGTAACATTTTTCTTTGTTTGAAAAGGATAACGCTTGATGGCCTTTTCAGGATAGTTATCGTTGTATATTATAAGGCTGTTGTTTGTTCTTACTATCTGACTTGCTGGGTAGTAAATATATGTCAATATGCACTAGCATATTGATGCTCTTAGGCCATCAAATTGTCTTATACTTACTTGGCTTAACTTTCAATTTTTTTCACTTTCGCTTTCTTAAATGCCAACAGGAAACCTACCTTGTAAAATACCAAGAAAAAAAAGCAACAAAATGAAATAGCAAAAATATTGAAAACGATTGATTAAAAAGTTAATTAATTCGTTTAAATTAACTGATTGCTTTCCAATGCATTGACGGTAACTTCAAGTAAGCTTACATTATAAAATCAGTTTTTTTTTATTAAATCATCAGATATGATGAATTTACCGACATTTTTAAGAAAAAAAAATCCTTAATTAAAAACGGTTACATAAACTTGATGCAAAATAAAAGTTATAGAATATTGATATAACAAGAAATAAGTTTATATATGCGAATAGATTTTTCGACCAAAATCCGATAGAATAGTCCGATAATATAGATCGAAGTAATATCCCACTTATTACTTAAACATAAGTGTTTCCTGTGTTGTTTTCCCTATTAAATATGTACCCTTTCATTTCAACATTAAAAGGATTTATTTTTCATGCAGAGCGAATTTGACACCTCTCTCCGAATCAAAAGATTATTTTTGGGCCAAAATATGTACCTATACCATTTGTAAACAAGCTGTCCCTTTGATTACAGATTGTAAACAAGCACGAGTCCTGTCTGTTTCCAAATATTATTGAAACTCCACACAGTCGTTTGCTTTAAATGAAATATCACACCGAAAACCGCCGTGTCAATGTTCATAAACAAAATATTTCAAACTGGCTGGAGTGGAACTCGTATAAAGCTGCTTTTCTACCAAAAATAATAACTAAACCGTGTTGTTAAAAAAGTTTGTGGCAGCAGTTGAATTATTTATTTTCATAGCTTTGGTTGCCATGGCACGGTTCGAATCAAAATTTGCTGGTAGATCTGACCTTGTTTAGCACTTAGATGTCTTGCATTTATTTGGTAGAGAACCAGCCTAACCCGTTCGACTTATGAAATGGTGATTTTAGTACAAGCGTTCATAAATCACAAATGCAGACAAACTGTAAATAGTTTTGCGGGACTCTGCCTAGTTATCTGCACTTACTTGACTTCTTTAATAAATAATAACAAAAATGATTGACTTAATAGATTTTAAATGTTTTTTTTACATCACGCAGATTTCAACTATCGTTGTGTGAGAGCGCTCAAGTGCTTTTTTTAATATTTTATTCGTTATTGCGAAAAAAAACTTAGTTTTTTTAAATATTTAGATGTTTCACTTCTGCGTATACCAAGTTTTTTGAAAATAAGATATAGAAAAGAAGACTTAAGAAGTTTAAAAATCTGCCGTCATACACGGTATTACCTTATGTATAAAGTTAATACGTTACACTGTTAGACCCAGATCTTACGAGTTTATCAGTTTAGAAGTAAACAAAAGCTAGTTTTCATTTCAAGCTGAAAAAAAACACAGTGGCTGAGGTTCTTTTTAGGGGAGGATCCTTTTGGGCAAAGTCCCTAAAAAGAAAATACCTAAATACTTATCGCCGGAGAAGGGCGATAATAAATAAAATTTAATACCTACGGCTTCCGCGGTGCTAAGTGAATTATCTGAGGCATTAACTGAGTTATTTGACAATTTTCCTCTAAACAGCTTCAAGAAATGATGATGAGGGTCGCACTTTACGTCATCTTTATCAGGAGAAGGTGACATTCGCAGGTAAACTGCCGCTATTTTATGACCGCCAAGCTTACCGCATTGGCTACAAAATACAGGGAGATCTCACTATGTTTACAAATTAAGTACGTAATTTTTTATAGAAATCAAGCTTGAAATCCATTTTTTTTTGTTCAAGATGAATTCATTTAGCAAATATTCACGATAAAATTCTTGGTTTGTCTTATCCTACTAATATTATATTTAATTGAAAATTTTAGTATAGTGCATAGATGTTTATTAACATTTCAAGCTTCAATTTGTACTTAAGCAATTTTGATAAAATTTTGTAGATTGGTACTCGAGATACTATTTTAACATATACGATAATTTTTATTTCGAAATAATTGAATCGCGAAAATAAAAAGTAATTATTTTTATTGTAAAGAAGAACTTAAGTTAACTTTAACTTTTTTCGGAATACAATCATCAATTTCATGCGGTGAGATTAAACAAGAATTAAAGAAAGGAAAAAATCGTTATAACTTAGTCTGTCAACAAGTGTTTCAATATAAGTAAGTTCGAATATCGAGGTCTAAAACTTTCTTAATAGGCTAAAGTTGCGTATCATTTTCACAAAATCTAAAAAACCACACCGTTGCGTCAAAGTTCCTATATTAGGTCGGTTAGTTCTAAGAGCACAAGTTGCATGATTCTTTATTAAAAAAGTTGGCCAGTGAGGCTTGTGCAAGTTATTTAGCAGTTGCGGTGTTGTTAATAAACGAGTAACGAGAGCTACAAAAGCTTATGTAGGTATTATTGTAGACGGACAGTATCTTGATGGGACTGTAACTGCGGCTTAGTAGTTATAGAGTTGGGTTTCCAGTAGGTAATAGCGATAGAATCCACGATCCTCTATTATACAGTGAGCTCGGATCCCGCGCGAAATACTTTCACTTTGTGACAGTTTGGTTAGGACTTCAATCATTACTTCAGAATCACCTGATTGGCCAACAAGACAAATGATTCCGTGATTCCGAAAGAGCCTTTACTTCAGAAGCCAGCAGTCCTTTTTTATTGTGAGGGGGGGGGGGGTCAGATGGCAATTCCATTAATGCAATAATTAGGCTCATCAAATCAGGATAATAATTCGTACTGGGGTATATAAAAACTAAAGATGCTTCCTGTACGACAAAATGTAGCTGGGACGGTAACTAGCCTTATTTTTTTACAAAATGATTAAATATTAGAGTGCGTTGATTCGTTTTTTTTTGCTATACACATTAAAACAATCGCACACATCGTAATGGAATTTATTACCAGCATGGTGTCCATTGGATATGCAGAATTGGATATTTTTTATTTTATCTCGATATGGAAAACTTGTTCAACAGTTTATATCCGTTAACTGGTGCACATATGTAGATACACCATCAATATTATACCTTTGAAAATAATTTGCATATTACACTAAATTATGTATGTCATTACAGTAACAGCGTGCGGTTTCAAAATTGAGTTGTGATTACAAGAGTTACCATTATAAGAACTTTCCTTATAGTTAGTGTTCTTAAGAATCCGTCGACTGATCTATATCTTTCAAAACAGTAAAAACAGTAATCAATTAAACATTTTGTAGACTGTGTATCGTTGTTCTAACATTCACTTAGTAAAATGCAACTTTTGTATAAAACATAGTGAGATGTCAATGAATGCCGCTTAGAATATAGGTTTAAAATAAACTGTCATTTAGGTTTTAAATAAAAGCTTTTGTGTGATAATCGGCCAATAATATTAAGTTTACCAAATGCCTACCGCTTTGTGGTATTACTATATTCTAAATTGATCGTATTTTTTTAAATTACCTTTTTCTATGACCAATGAAGTATCAGTCGTTTGGTGTCGCATTGTAGAGTCACATTACGGGCAACATTGGCGTAACTTGCGCTGTTTTATTTTACGAGGTCTCAGCCGAAGTCTCTAGTGGTCATAGAATCTTTTATGCCGTACGGTAAGGTGCTTTCCAGGAGGATTATAAATAATGCGTGCGACGTCTACCCTGCTAGAATTTTGACCCGTATAATTATTTTGTTGCTGCATTTATATAGTTTTGCGAGGTATCGTAAACTTACTTAAAGTGAATTCATTATGTATTGTTAACATCACGTGAAGGTACCCATTTGCAGTTCGATAAAAGATCTTATACGCACGACATAAAGGCGATGCAAAGTCCAACGTTTTTTTTTGTACAAAATAAAAATTTGGAGGGTCCAGTAAGTATTAATTATTTTTTTATGTGGAGAAAATCTATCAAATTCAAGTGGAATTCATATTGTTGCTCTACTAGGGTGTAAAAATGTGTAAGTTTATCTTCATTAGCTTCACGCCCAAATAGATGGATATTGGATTGAAAAGCCAAGTGAAAACTTGAGGTAAAATAATATAATAAAGGTAGCAGAGACAGATTTATATGGAAGAGAATGACAGAGTGTTATAAAGACAATAGACAATATAAAAGTTCAAACTTAAACCTAGAAAAAACAATCATCTTGCCAGAGTTGTGATTATATACCTAAAATAGGTTTTATTTACACAAATCTTTCTGGGAGAGTGGTAATTCCAAAACTATGTTTTAGGGTATTATCAATCCCCGTGGTAAATTCCATATTTATCTGTTAACATAGATACTATATTCGAGGTTGAGGAACAGTATTCTATTCATCCAAACATATAATTAACGAGGACAAAGGAATTAGATTCACGAGCAAACTGTGTAGTAGGTACACTGATTTTGATTATTAAGTTAAAAAAAGATACGAAAGTTAACTCTACAAAAGTAAACCAGAAAGAAAAAATATAGATTTTGAATTTAAATATAATTTTAAATTGGTTTAAGTGTGACGTTGGAGCTGAAGAATATACTAAAGGATAATTAAACAACTTATCTAAACTATATTTAAAGAACAGCGGGTGAAGACGTGGACAGAAGTTTTTAACTATACTTTACAAGCAGCAGAATAATCGTCTCAGTGCATACTAATGTTCCAATTATCTTTTTAAACGCTGCATTTTGATTGCAAAACCTGCCCACAGTACTTTAACACCGGCACATTATTGCAAGTCACGTCTTCTGCATTTTACAACAACTCCTTAATAAACTACAGTTTTATGTTTTTAGAACCCCTTATAAAAAGAACAAAAGTTTATTAAAAACAAAAGTATATATAGCCAGCAAATCCTACAAAAATTTAGGTTTTGTTATTCGTACATGTAAGCATTTCGGGGACAAATGTGTGATTCAGAGCATTTACTCAGCTTTTGTTAGGAGTTTACTGGAGTATGCGAGCCCTGTGTGGTCTCCACAATATGTCACTCACAAGGAGCGCCTTGAGCGAATTCAAAAGGTATTAATTAAGCATCTTAATTATAAATATCGTGTGCATCATAAATCCTATGAGGAAGGTTGTGTCGCGCATGGTCTTTTGACATTGGAGCAAAGACGTATCATTCAGGATATGAGTTTCCTTTATGATATCCTTAACAGTAAAGTGGACTGTCCAGAATTAATTTCAAAGATTTCGTACGGGACGCCGCGCTACCGTACACGCCACACGTCACTACTTCATGTGCCGCGTCAACACACTAATTACCTCAAAAATTCTGTGCTCTGCCGATTGGTACATACATATAATGCCAGATTTAACCAAATCGACCCTTTTAATAACTCTAAGCGCTTGTTTAAAAGAGAAATAATGACTGCACTAAAAAGTTTATGATGAGATCTTATTGCTCGTTTAATTTATTTTACTAAGCTTTATTTTATCTTTTATGTATATATATATGATCTTTATATAATATTGATATATATATTATCATGTATCTCTTAACATATAAATTTTAATGTACGTATTAAAAAAAAAAAAAAAAGAAAAAAATGTATAAGGGTGCGTATGTATAAGGTAGGGATAAACGTTATTTAGCCAACGATTATTTCAGTCTCTTTGATATTACTTGCCTATTTTTCTTTTCTTTTTTCTTTTTCTTTTTACCCTTTTATTGTCCAATAAATACTGTCTCCTACTACATAATCTGGAATACGTTAGGAAAACCTGTTATTGGCCTTGCTATTTGTTTATACATTTTCAAATTATGTTATTTATAAACGCTGTTGGTTTTCTATAAATAAATAAATAAATAAATAAATTTCATACAGTTCTACTGTTGAACAAATATTGTAGGCAAAGAGTTATCAATCTTCTTTGTTGGCGATGTGATGAGATGTTTTGTTTTTTACTCGTAGTAAAACCAAAAATAGTATTGTACTCGTAAATTATGGAATCTTGATTAATCCAAAACCATTATTTTGGAAATTCTTGTGATTCTAGAAGAAAGAACTTGGATGAAATTTGTGCATAGCACAAACATATTTGGTTTCACATGATTGTAAAGTCGCGTGCAAATACAAGTTATATTTCAATTAAAAACATAAAGCTTTTAATAAAAATGTTACGTTTTTAAGAGTATGCAAACAAACTCTTAACAAAGGGAAATTAAAGCGCAAATGCTGTTTCGTTTTCTTTACGTTGAAAAAGTTCTCACCATTAAGATGAACATCGCAAGAGAAATGTTAAAATTACATTTTTGTCTTCAACTCTAGTTGACTACAACTCATAGGCTAAGTTCAAAAGTCTAATGTACGTACACAAATAACAAATTATTTCATGTTATGTTAAGAAGGTTTGTTAATATTTGTGAGATAATTAATTGGGGTTACTTTTGTTCCTGTATAGCTTACCATTAATAGGAATCTTGATTAAACTTTCAGTAGGTGCAAACATATACGGTCGAATAAATATTAATGGCTTCAATTATCTTGATACGTGAATCCTTTGTAATAAACGTTTATCTTAATGCCTTGTTAATAGGTCGTTACGTCAAAGATATGTTGGCGATGACCGGCACCCGAGGAACAGTTGTTTAGTAATGGCTTTCGTAGTTTATAACTGCCATCAAACAATTTTCAATTCAATTGGAAAAGCTTTTAGGTTCAAAGTATAAGTAAAGTAAGCCTGAATAGTGTTAACAACATATTTGTTGTAGGCTTTTTATTTAATAGTTCCACAATATATTGTTAAATATAACTTAAGTGCAAAAGTAGATGATATTTTTCCTCTATCTACTCTTCCACATTGAGTTCTTTAAAGTCATAGTAACAATAGATGACAGTTTTAAATTAGAATGTATTTTCTAATTAAAGCCTATTAATATTTCCTGTTAAATTTTTTTTGATTCGGTTAATATCATGCAAAACCATAACTATTTTCTTGTGAATGACTTACTATGGGCCTTATACGAAAGTAGGTAAATACGTAGAAATTCTGAGGTCACTGACAGTCCAAAGTATGATATAACACGCAAGTAAAACGTCTTTGCTTCGTATTTTTCGTATTACAGGCATTTAAAAAAGTATCCTAATAATTAATCCTTAACCAGTCACCTATTATTTTCTCGAACACTAATTTGGACTTCCAAAACTTCGTGTAGTTGATGTTCGTGGGTGGTGTTCTAAACTTCACAATTAGGATGAGCGTCGCCCCAAGTATGCCAAAGATTCGGAACTCGTACCATATACATAACGTGTGGTAAATTACCATGTGCACACCCATATAGGGAGCATCTTATGTTGTGTTAAATATATCAATGATAACATTCATAAAGTTTTCTCTATAGAAAATATTTTTTTATTTTACCTCAGAAATCATTTTGGGAACATTCTAATTGCTGTCTCATCTGCGCATCAAAATGGATTTTAGGGTAGAAACTCCGTGCAACACGATTTAGAGACTTGAAATTCATTCAGCTGTAACGAGTGAATAACCTTTAAGTTCTCTAACTTGAAGTCCCGGTAAATTTGGTTTTTGTTAATAAAATTTAACGTCTTTATTTTGAACCTGCAAGTTGAACGCTTATGCAATTAAAAGGTATTTTGGGAGCATTTCGTATGCTGGTATCCTTGGCTGGATGCTAATTTGGTATATTTAGTTATGCACGACATGCGAATTATTTTTAACAATGCGTCTTTCTTAATATATTTACATAAATAATAATTTATTACTCAGTAAACGAACCGAAAATAACAAATTACGGTTCAAATTGATACGTTAAAGCAAAGGTGACCACATTTTTCTAATTTTTCACTATAAATTATTCGTTGGACTTTGTACCGCCCATATGTCGTACGCATAACAATTAATATCGAACTGTAAGTGTTTACATTTGATGTGCTGTTGACTGTACACAATTATATAACATAACTATAACGAGAATTGGATACCGGGTACCCTACCTCATTATTGCTCGTATATAATAGTCGCTTTTGCTGTATATAATCTATAATTCAAACAATTCTGTCCTATTATAATAATAACATTTATTCGCATAAAAATTTGGTATTTACGCTTTTGTCTAACATTTAAAATAGTTAGAACCCTTATTTCACCAGTTATTTTATATTATAGCATGCAAAAAAAAACAAAATTGACTTAATAAATAGGTACATATGTCCCATGAACATACTTTGTATACACATTTATCGTAACATATACACATTTTTGTAAATAAAAAAAACACATAATAAATAAAAATTATTAAATCTTAGTCAAGCTATTTTATTTATTTTTAAATAATTTGGTAAAAATGGATTACAACTCATTAGGCAAATTATTAAAAACTGCTGGGCACAATCTCATCTCTACTATGAGATAGAATGTGCTATTACTCCACTGCTTAGACCCTGTGTAATGTCACTGACGCGACCTGGTTGTCAGATCCTCTGCCGCCAAATGGCTTTTATCGAAATATTTACCGATACCAACTGTAATGGATTAATGGAACTTTAACTAAAATTAAACTCATTCCATGCACGTAGGATATATTATGCAACCACAGCACGATTGGTACACACACAATCAATCAATGACTAATAAAACAAAAGTTAATATCAGAAGAAAAACTAAAACATATTGGCATATTAAAAAGCATAGCCAAAAGGGCTGTGATACGAACCGATTTCCACGGTTTTGCATTCGTCGGAAAGGTCTCGGGCTCCGTGAGGTTTATAGCAAAAAAATTCAGGAATATTTTCAACAGAAAAGCGGGAAAATCCTCTAAGGCGAAGCGAAGTTTGCCGGGACCGCTAGTATAATATAATATAATTTAAAAATGTTATTTTCTCTACAAGTGATTAATGTAATCTTTTGAGAAAAATAAATATTTTAAACCATAAATCCGGTAAGATTGATTACCATTCCAATACTGGACTGCAGCATGCACAGGTTAACTTCCCGTTTGTTCCCGAAGAATTGTTACTGGATATTTTTACGTCATATTATAGATTCATATTTTTTTTGTTCACAGGTGGGGGAGGAGCACAGCTCGGAGAGACAGACAACTGCGACTCCAATGAGTTGAAGGTGTGCGTAGATCTGATCCCGCGTACGCCCGTGGGTCTTCCAAAAACAAGGGAAGAACTTGATCTACATTGTTCGTAAGTAGGATATATCTATATATATAAAATAAAGTCGTGTTAGTTACACTATTTATAACAGATTTGGCTGAAAACTGATGGGGAGTAGTTTAGAACCAGGAGAAGGACATAGCATATTTTTTATTGATTTCTTTTTGCTTTTTTTAAGTCATCTATTGCTTCTAAGGCGGAACAAAGTTCGCCGGGACCGCTAGTTACTAGTTAGTATTATTTCGATGGAACAGAACAAAATCAACAGAAAGAGGGATGTAGGTAGGTATTACTGTTTCTTTCAAATATTAAACTTTACTTGCATCATAAAAATAAATTAATTTCATTCCTTTCTTTCTTACGAATAATATTTCGTCAAGTATTTACTAAAAATCACACATATTATTCAATAATAAATGATCGAAAATACGAAAATAATACTTGATGGTCAAGGTGATGACCATGACTTTGCGCTACGGAATGGAAATCATAGGCAGGATTTGATTTGTAATTTCCTTTGGACTGCATAGCGTTTTCGCACCAAAGGAAATAACCTGTCTTCGAACTGACATTTGCAGCGCCTGACGACATGCCTGTTGAGAAATTTTATCGTTCAAACAAAATGAGTATTTAGGTATGGTACTAGTTCCAGTAATCGTGTTTCCTCGTAGCCGAAACATAATTTCCTGACTACATTTAACCATAAAGTTAGACCGCCTGTTTATGTACAAAATGGTTGCAGTTGTAAGCTAAAACAATGTTGTAACGTAATTTAAACAAATTAGGAGAAAAAGAACTTAAAAATATTTAATGAAAATGTAAATATATACCATACATTGATCAACAGTTACAAAGTACCAATAGCTAATTAAATTTGCATTTCCACACAGTATTCTTCTACGCAGGATATTCCTACCACTTTATCTACACTACTTCCTATAATTTGTGAGCTAAAAAAACGGAAACAAACTTAAAGAATTACTCTAAAATAACAATGATGTGGTGAGTGCATTTATGTATCTGTATTTATTTTAAATATTCCTTTTGAACGTTTATGTTCAACCTCCAGGCGGCATTAAATATGGAAAGTAGCCTCAGCATTGTTGTGTATTAAAACTTTGCCGCTCACAGCCTAATTTACATTGTAAGAAGATGTCGGCATTATAATGAAAAATGTTTTACTGAATTCGGTAATACAATTTTGTTGTAACTAATCTATATTGTGAGAATTTCAATTTCTGCGAAACTTTTTAGACGTGGTTAAGCGTAAAATTTTATTCCATGATTCCTAGAAAGTACCTACTACACGAATTGGCATTTTATGAAACGGACAAGTTAGCTAAATAAAATCAGTATGAAATTAACATAATATGAAAGTTTTTAATTTTGAAGATTAAAAAAGAGTTGATATTTTCATTCGAATCATTATTATTATATTATCATTTATTTTCTAAACACGATAGTGGACAGGTAACTTTGTACTGACGACTCATAAGTGTCATTGTAAAGCTCACATAAAGATATGTATTTTATGGCCACAGTTTTTCTCTCACTAAGAGAATCCAATCAGCTAATCCTTATTTGTATCTGGCTAGTGAATTTACTTGTGTGACTTTTGCTATTACTCCACACTACCAAAATTAGTAGAAAACATTTGCTCTTTGATTTCCCTCGAACATAAAATGTAGTAAATTCTGTTCCCAGTACTGTGTTAGATTGCTTCTTGCGAGTAATACAATTTAGCAGGCAATTGCGCCTAGGCGGCTTTTCGTGTTTTCGCGATCGGCAACAAAAGGGTGGCTTGTAAACAGGCAAGCGTAGCGTTTGACAACAAAATTGATGGCACAATACTCACAGCTAAAATAGACTAGAATAGTGTTGCAAAATTATCGATAATGTTTACTTGTCAACCTATTGGTAATACTGGTGTAGTTAATACAGTTACGGTTCTTCAACATCAGTATCATTTCAGCCGCTAAAAATGCACGACTGAACATAACATACCCCTAATATTTGTGCCATTTGTACAATTTAAAAACAATAACAGTAATAACAAAGTCACTCTCACAATGAGTTTTATTTTTCAAGATAAAAGTCAATGATTGAACTTAATCAGTTAGTAGTTAGGTCTGAAATATTATCACAATACACGTAGTCACTGTCATCATCTCAGTCTAGTTATTTATTTATGTGTAAAACATCGTTTATATTTTTTACTAAATACCAAATATAACAATAGGTTTTGCAATGATTTTAAAGAAGATTGGTGTAAATATCATAAAAATTTGAATCCGGAATAAAATAATAAAATTATTCTATTGCAAAAATTAACAATTTTATGTTCAAGTGTCCCATGAGGACATAACTACACAACCATATTGTACGAGACGTCTTTATTATCACTATCATATCATAATCACCAGATACGTCACCACAAAGTAGGTACTTGCTTTTTGATACCGGCGCAGAATGAACATTCACTGTGCAACACTACGTAATTGGAATTTGGAGTTTCAAGTACTGTCTTGTGTCTCGCTTAAATGACGCTAAAATGGCCTGTTAAATATTATTGTCAAATGATACTGCTCGACCAAAATAATTCTGATTTTATTGAAATAAGATTAAAAACGTGTGTTAATTAAAAATGAATTTGTCATGTAATTGAGACTAAACACCTATCTGTGTATTCAATCATACAATACTTTTATTTGATTGCTCGATTAATTTACCTATTATGCAGCGAAATTTATGAATAAAAACAAGTTAGAGTAGTTTATCCTGAATTCAATTTAAAATGCTTTTAATACTTTTAAGTCTAAAAGGTTTTCTCCAACAAGTTAACGATATGTATTTGAATTTGAATACATTTTTCATCAAGGTGACTTCATGTAATGTTTTTAATAAATCGCTTTAACAATATTCACTCACTCTCTTGACGTCCTTAATGACTGTAAAGTACATTAATTTTATTTTGATTAAAAACGAAGTTAATTAAGTGTCTCATCGAAAAATTGGCTTTCGTAACTTAAGCCACAATTATTTTTATAAAATTTGACAGTATCGTACCTATATGCCTTACTATTAAATACGTAATATTTAACACCTAAAAGGTAAAGAGGGATCTTCAGACTCATAATTAAACTTTAGCTTTCGTTTTTTTATGTTTAATTTAAAAACAACTAAGAATTCATCGACTTTTATTTAATTTTAAAAGCATATATTTTCGGAATATATCTACTCGCTTGCGTGGTCAAATATATATAATAATAATAATAATAATTTATTTAAATCAAGATTACAGAGATCCATTTGTGTTAGTGTGACTTAAGATAAGGTTAGTAAAAACAAAATAGAACATAAAAAGTACAGAACAAAGCCACTTCGCGCCATTTTCCCAGCCTTTACGTTGATAAATGCACCAATTTAAGCAGCAGGCTTCAGTAAATGCACGAAATGCTTCGTAATAGAAGAGTCATATCTCTCAGCAACCGTCTTCAGGATACTGTTGGTACTAGCCCGCACTCTTTCCAGTAACGACGCAGTTTTCTTGCGTATGACAGCATAAAAGCCGTCAGTATGCGTCTGAGCAAACATCTCCGACGCACTGCAAAAACGAGGCAGCCCCAACAATGCCCTGAATCCGTTATTGTATTGGACACGCAGGACGTTCAGCGACCTCTTTGTGTAGGTGGTCCATAGATTGCTTGCGTACAAACTTTGGCAATAAGCCTTAAATAGCGTGATTTTCACTTGATCAGTGCAGCGGGAAAATCTGCGGGCCAGCATATTACACCTGATCGCTGACGCCCTACGTTCCCTCTCAATGTCTACATGGTCCTTAAGGTCGTCTGTAACGTAGTGACCGAGGTATTTAAATTGATAGACCCTGTTAAGCTTTGCTCCGTTCAACAGGAGCTCGGGTACTTTACTTGGACACTTTCCTGCCGCCTTAAAGACCATGTACTCACTTTTATTTACATATATAGCCCTAGATAGATATTTCTCCAAGCGGGTGGGCTCTATCAGAATACCAGCGCTGCTACGGTGCACGTTGGAAATGTCGTAGTAACATTTGCTCCGGTAGAATCCATAAGGCTTCACAAGATACTTTATGGTGATTGTTTTGGTTTTGTATGTTTAGTAGTTATAATGGTATATATTGTTTTCTTTCCACCTAATTTTCTTAGCTCAAATATTTATCCGTTTTGTTTTCTACTGAATTTTTTCAATAGTATTACGAAAAAAAAATTGAAAGTTAAACATTGAATGTACATAATTAATATCTATTAAAAAAGCTGTTTGCCAAAAGTTTACAAAGTAATTTTACTGACCATTTTATTGCATGACACACGAAGTTTCGCTTTTGGGTGCCAAATATTTTTGCTCGATTAAAGCTTTTTCCTGTATCTCTGGCATGTTTGCTTGTGTCATATTTGCATTCGTTCTTCAAAAGAAGCAAAGGTAAAGAATCGCGGAATCCATAAAATAGACTGCAAAATACGTTCTCTAAGAGTACATTTTATTTTTGTATGATCTCAATCTGTATTATGTTATGGTTTTCTTTTTATTATCACACTACCGGAGAAAGGCTTTCATCATTGATATCGCTAAACTTACAGTTAAATTATTATAGTTCAAAATTGATTTTTGGTCTGGCTAATATACCTATTATCCAAAAATATGGGACATGTAAACGGTATGTGTATCGTCGATAGCTCACTTTTTTAAACCACGCCCACCGTACATTACTTTTCGTGGTGCCATTTTCAAGCGTTAGAAATGCTTCTATGTTTCTTTCGTTCACTGACGGAGATGTTTTTGACAAATATCGTTAAACTTGGCAATAAAAGTTCTTTCATCCCTTCCACTTCTGCCACTTAACGGATAACTTTGCGTAATATAAGAATATTGGGAAAGAAGATAATCTTGCATTTCTTTATATCTTAATAAATAATATGTTTTCATAAACCCGCAAAGCGCCCATACAAGTACTTTTACCGTTTCAATTCTAACGCGTGTAGGGAATGTGGACGATACATCAAAGAATATAAACAACATTGACAAGGAAAAATTGTGCAGGAGAAAATGTGGGAAAACGTTTTCAGCCAAAAAAATATTTATTGCACAATGGAAGAGTAGATTATGATTATAATTTCGTTTTTAAGATTGGTTATTTACTACCTTAGTTTTATAGTTTGACCGCATCCTGTGGTATGTGTAATGTAGAAGTACTAGGGGCTATCATATGGTGCTTGAATGGTGCTGCCACATGATTGGTGATTTTTGACATATCCGTGTTTTAAATGTCATGGTAACACATGGACCTAATATAATAAACATTTCTGACAATGTCATATAAACAATAACCAATCATGAATCAATTGGACCCCATGACATGAAAAATACATTGTTAGCCACACCACAGTGGTAAAATCAAATATTACAAAAATATTTAAGATGTCTACATACAAAAAAATGTTTAATAAAAAAGATAGATACAGCTACTTTACTTAACTAGTCAAGTAGCTGTATCTATTACTACTAGGACCGATTTAAATGTATTCTAGGTATTGTTTTATTTTCTGCTCTACCATGTTGATTGTACAACAAAAACAATGAATTTCTTTAAAAACAGAAAGAAAATCAACTTATTTTAATATAGTATGCAAATTAAATGTCATCATAAAACAGTAGACCCAGCTTCAAACTAAACTCGTAGGTATATCTTTTCTTTTCGGCATTCAATGCTTCTGTCGATCTAAAATTTTAAATATGTTTTTTTTTCGAGATCAAACGTACTTATATGTTTTTTGTCCACAGAGCGTACCAGACTGGCATGGCTTGCATGGACACGTGGATCAAGCGCTGTTTACCAACAGACGGGCAGAAGTTAGTGCAACAACAAATTGGGGGGGCACGCGCCATCATGAGGTTCTTGTGCACCAACGAGACTGCACTGCGACGAGGTACACATACTCGTATTTTGTTTTATTTACTTGTACAATCTAACTGCTGAGGAGAGGTCTAGCCAAGTGACAGTTGTTAAACTTCGGCATCGTTTCGCCCAGTTTTAAAATTTGTGTTAGATTGTATTTTCTAAATCACGTTACTCTTCTAAGCGAAATGTCAATCCCATACATATTCAACTTCTTGAAACGACTTCGAAGTTCGATAATTGTTTCAAGGCCCTGCTAAAGTCTCTTATCGACCTTTCTAAAACTATGGTCACGACTACTTCATTCAACCTCGTTTGACACGTCGTAGCGCTATCTTTGTTATTCATTTTCGATGAAAGCTTTCTTGAATTGTTTTTCCCATAATAAATTTAAAACGAAAAAAGTACAGTAAAATGTACGAGTACTGGCAGCTGAAAAGCTGACAAGTACTCGTAGTAATGAAGAATATTTGTACGAGTAGGTATGTGCTTAGAAGTTCAAATGTTAATAACACGTACGTAACAACAATAACTCTGAATTTTATTAAGCAGTTTTACGCAGTGCTAGTTATGTAAGATGTCCGTAGTTCCGCTACTCATTACTTTGGTACTCCTTTGAATTATACTGTTTTCTCAATACTGTATTGGTTCGTGCTAAAAGAACTTGTTAAGTATTAGCTTTATTGAATTGTAACCGAAAATTTTGATTTAATATTATAAACATATGGTGAAATACCTCCACCTTACAGAAGACCGCAGCCAAATAACAATCACTTCTGTGTTGTTGTATTCCTGCGTGTGAGTAAGGTTTCCAGAGCTCCTGGGGGGTGCTACATTAGTAGCAGGGGTCAAGCCTTCAAGGTAACGACAAGTCCAGTAACAGATTTATTATGCTGTATTTGTCACCCTTAAGCTAGGACCTCATTACCACTTAACATCAGGTGGGATGAGGTCAATCTTGAAGTGCAATACAAAAAAACGTAAAATTATCCCTATTCACATAGTTCGATTTACAGCGTATCTATTTGCAATTTTTTTCCACGTACCTATTCCAGACAGCTTCATATGTTTTTTATACTCGCACGAGTATGTAGTTTATAGAGTTTTATATCGAACATTATTTGTTTTTACCATTAATAAAAACAAATGTTTCGAAGCAAGCCTCTCTATAGATCAACTCGCTTCGACATTCATGACCACGAGTCAGGACATATTGCTTTATTATGTAAACTACAATTTGCTACACTTTGATCATGTGGCATCTCTCTTGCATTAAAAACTATCTCGACACCACTTGAAAAATAGATTTTACGTAGACGAACTTGCGTTTTAGTTATTTGTTTATTTATTCAGTTTGTGTCTGACTAATCAATTAACCTTTTAGGTACCTTCTATGTTAGTTCCTGCACATTATTTAAGTTAACCATGTACCTACCATCTTCAAATGTTGTAATGTGATAAAGTGCAATAAAGATAATTTGAATTTGAATTAAACTTTGTATAAACAGTGTGTACCTAATAAATATTTTTCTTTCTTTCTAAAATAGAATAGAATCAGACCAAAAAATACAAATAAATTGACAAAATGTTAAATGTTACAATTCTTAATCAGTATGAAAATATTTCTTTATTTTATGAAAACAGATTTTTGGATGCCCCTTATAACTTATGACAAGCAAATATTTGCGACTGTCGCATACAAATAAGATAACAAATACCAAATAAGAGGAAGCTAATAAGCACTTTGACACCATTTTATAAAGCGTAATTTAGTAACTGACTTTAATTCTAGATTAATCTAGAAACATAAACGTTTTTAAATCAAATGGAAAATGAAATAAATTATTTAGAAAATAAAACTTGAAGTTTTTATATGATCTCATTTTATGTCTTCATCTATCGTTTCAATATTCGTCACTCATTATCTTTCTACTTCATTGGTGTCTACAAAAACATGCCGTGACATAGGTATAATGTGTTTCCTTTGCTTATTTAAATTTTGCCGTCAAATTGCTTAATAGATTATTTTCAAATAAACAATAGTGAACAGCAGTTTTTTGTATTGTTAGGAGTTTAGGATGGTTTGAAAAAATATTTTTTTAACTAAAGGTGTAATTTAAGGATACTTAAGTATTGTGATGCACTGAAAACTACGAAACCCTCCACTGAGCGTGGCCTGACACGCTTTTGGCCGGTTTTTGTTGAATTGGAAATACCTGATTGGAAATTATCTTCAGTAGGTACAATGAAAAAAGCCAACATCAGTTTAGAATACATGATTAATAGAAAGCGAATATTATAAGATGAATCATTCATTGTGTATACGGAGACTGAAAGCTAGTCTGAATGAATATAATTTATCTAGGTTTGCATCCGTCACATGCCAGAGCGATGCATTGTTGCAACTTTGAATGTAAATGTCACTACATGAATACGGAAAATAGACGCAAAAGTAACGAAGCTTAACATGTTTTCGCATTGAAATAATACATTTCAAATTTTGAGTATTAGAACGTTTTCGGAAAAGTTTGCTTTTGTTTGGTTTTCGGTCTTAGACAGAGGCGTATTTTGTAAATAATGGCATTGAAAATACAGTGGGTATACTTGTACTTAATAGGTTAAACAGTACCACATATAACTATGCAACATTTGTGTTTATTTCTGAAATTATACAAAACGATGTCAGTTTGTATAATTTCAGCTTAGAAAATATCCTACTTAATCAAATGACTGTCTTGTGTGATTTTATACATTATGCTGCATTACAATTGCCAGTACCATTAAAAAGGCGTCCTTGCTTTTTTAAGTGCGGGGGAGCGTACCCACTAAAACGCACCCCCGCGTTTCTCATTGCCTACTGGTGCCGC
Organism: Glyphodes pyloalis; assembly: GCA_037074685.1. NCBI lineage: Eukaryota > Metazoa > Arthropoda > Insecta > Lepidoptera > Crambidae > Glyphodes > Glyphodes pyloalis. The sequence goes on from JAYKKO010000011.1 coordinate 6,327,484, forward strand.
CATGGAAATATAGGTCTTCCAAATTGATGGACCACTTGTGTATTGTAAAATTTTGACCTTTAATTCGTCACCGTACATAAGTTCATATTAAGGCGCTTGATTTTAGGCACATAAACATTTTTGAAACTAAATGTGTGCACCGGTGCTCTTGTACCAATTAACATAAAAATAAAAGCTCGAAATCAAGCAAACGTTTAGAAATTGGTCAGAAACCATATAAACAGTACTTTGGACTAGTTTTGGATTAGAATTGTACGATTAAGAACCATAGATTTCGTTTATGACTGAATGGAAGCTAGATTTTTTGTTTTTTTGCTCGGTGCAAATTCACTCGCGACATCGTCCCAAACTTCGTATAAATAATTTTGGACTTTCTGACCAACGCGTGTAGACAAACGCTATATTTTTAAAACAATTTTATAATGTACTAATAAATATAAGCACGCTTCAGCTTTAGATATGATGGTGGGTAATATTGACCAGATTACATACAAGGTTGTGGCCCTTCAATTCCCCAGTGTCATGCTCAAATTGGCAGATTTTATTGACCATTAGATTGCCTCAGTAAATGTCCTGCCCATGAATAAGGTAATATTGAAGGATCATTTATTTATTTATTGTCGTATCCGTTTCGTGGATACAAAATGAATTATGACAAACAAACTAGCTAAATAACAGATTAAAGCTTAAGTCTGAATAGCAATGAACGGTTTAAATTTACACAATGTGTGTGTATGCCGCGAAATCCAGAATAGGGTACCACTTAGAAGGTTTTCGGGTAAGCGGGTGGATCATCTTTCATGCAATGCTAATTACTTTTTGTTGACGGTTCTCAACGTTAAAGCATAAAATTACATTCCACTTCGCTGACGTTAATAAAGTATTAATGGACGGTAACTTAACGAGCATGTTCTGACTAATACTGAGTAAGTCTAGAAATGAATTACAGAGATGCCAAAAAAATTGGAATGTATTTTTAGTTAACAAGTGACGCAACATTTCTAATCAGTTTTCATAAAGTCTGCTCGCTGAGTCCACTTGTGTTGGAGCTCAGACAGGATAAGATCCATTGAATGCTGGATTACATTAATTAGCTCCAAAAATTCGTTTCACAAATCAAAATCGAGTAATTTTGTCTTGATAAATCTTTTAAGGCATCAAAGCTACTTTGAGTAGGGACTATAAAAATGGAAAGATACTAAATTAGTAGAAAATCTACGCTGCCACTTGCGAATTTTGTGATTAAAACAAAAACAAACATAATATTTTTAACTAAAGGGAGTAAATTCAAGCTAGCTTAATAAGAATTGAATTAAAAGCGACATTCTAGCCGAGCATAAAAAGTGCATGCAGGCCAGCTTCTACAATTTAATAATTATACTGTTGCTATGCAACGCAACTTCTCTGTCGGCTAAGCATATAAATAATAAATAAAAAAATGCGCCAGACAATCACATCAATCACCTGGTCTCAAACTAAGGTTTCCCCTTTTACTATGAGCCCCAGACGACGGATACTAACTGGGGGCGTCATCCCAGACCCAAGTCAATTTAGAAAAATCCGTTTTCCAAATTGACCCGACCGGGAATCTAACCCGGGACCTTTCGCGCTTTGGCCGCCTGCCATATATAGGAACAAGAAAGTCAGACTTTTTGAGAGTTTAAATATTGTATTTTTTCAAAAACCTTCGACTTTTTAGTAGCAGTAACGAAATAAAACGGAACAATCATTTTCTGTAGAGATCAGCTTCCCCTCATTTTTTAAACTAGCTTTTATTGGCGAAAAGTTCGTAGATGTTTTTTATTATTTTTTTTTCTAACCGACTAACACATGACGGCCGCAGATGACCATTTCATCTTCATCGGACTCTCAGGGGAGTGATAGCTCATACCCCTAAACTGAAAGATGTATTTATGTACTATATTTACCATGCTCACTCTAATATTTCAAATTACGTACTAAAGTAACTAAAGTAAGCCAAAACGCGGTTGCAAAACTTTCCCGAAACCCTTACACAATTAAAGTAAATGTTATATACAGCCTTGGCCAAAAGTATTAGGCACACAAAAAAAAATGCACAAAACATGTTTACTAATTGAACAGTTACTAAATGCTTATCTTAGATGTACATGTTGTCTTTAAAAACTCCATTAATTTTTGGTTTACATTCTTGTTATATTTGTTAGTAGGCCCTGTACCCACGTAAAAGTTATATGAGTACACCGACTCTCTCTCTCTTAATATTATTGCCTGGCAAAATAATCAGCAGAAAATCTAGTTCAGCGTGAAGTAGATTTCTCTCTCAAGCCTTATTAGCGCAGTAATTAAGATGTCAGCAAAACATTATTGAAAGAAACCTAAACTAACCTAAGCCAAAACATTCTCATGATATCAGGCAATTACGAAAATATCAATATGGAAAATAATTGCTAAGGTGGTGAATCATTCGTCACTGACAAATTTGTGAAGTATTATATTAAAAAGTTATTTTGAACGTCAAGACACTTAACTTTTGTGGGCTAAAAGCGGCTTTCCATCAATCTTTTGAACCCTCTGAGCAAAAAATCCTGTCAACATAGGGTTTGTAGTCATGTGAGTTCATAGGGTCGTAAACGAAAAAGTATTCGTTAGTTGGACAAATAAGAAGCACATGGCAGATATTTAATTCTTAAGGTTTTCTTAATGTTTTAATACCTTATTTTACCTAAACATGATTATTAAGATAAAAATGAGTCAAAACTAAAATTAAGGTAAGTGATACAAATAAGGCCTACCTAATTTCAAACACTCAAAATTTGATAAATTATTCGAAGAAGGTGATAAATAAAAGCATGGACTTCTTTTTTGGTTAATATTTTATTACGAATTAAGTAAACATTATATAATCTTCAATTAAAAATCAACTAAAATGAGGTATTTGTAAAACCTTAGCTTTAGGCTTTTTTAAAAACTAGTGACTTAATTAAGCCTACATATTTAAAGTATACTGAATATTGTTATTAAACTATCAATCATTATAAAATTATGTATTTCTGAGTTTTTATCACGTTTTCATGAGATCCTTGTACAACTTTTAAATTTATGTGACTAAATATTATACTTAAATTGCTAGTCAAACTTGAAGTAGTATATTAACAAGAAATAAAGAATACTATAAAAAACAACGTATCTATTCAAACAAATATTAGAAAATGAACATATTTTCTCAAAAATATTATTAAATATTTAAAAATGAATTATTTTTTGTAGGCCTTATTTAAACAAGGTAACAAAATAAGGCCTCAGATCCTTTATCTTCAATTGGTTTTGGCTTAATCGTCTGTTTCTTCTTTTGTTTGTAGGTTTCTTTGGCAGTTTTCTTTCCTTTTTTTATGTTTTTCGATTTATTTTTATTTTGTTCTTTATCTGTATTGAATAAATCTTGAAAAAATACAATAAAGCTAAAATTCAACAGAATTTTTAACAAAGCCTAGGGTTACTATAAGGCCTATTAAAAAAGTAGGCCTTATTTCGTACCATATACCTCATACATGTTATACGCAATAATTAATTCACATATCCTAAATAATGTAGACCGTGTACATAACTTGAAATAAAATTCTAAAAAATACCGTAATAAAATACGATAGAAATTACGACAAATTAATAACACGCAATGAAAACGTCGTCCACGAACGACGACCGTTTTCACTGGCGCTGGCGAACACTGGCGCTGTGAGCGTGAGCGGGCGCCTCTTGCGCACTATTTGCCGAGTTGTGGAGATGTATTCTATACATTCGTGCAATATGTATTTGATAAAAATAACATTAAACGACTTTTTCGCACTATAGGCCTTATTTGAGCATAGGCCTTATTTGTATCAAGTACCTTATGATTAAAATTTTCGTACAGTTTATTGTTATACGTTAATTATTGCACCTAAGAAAACTTCAGATCCATCTTCCTAATAGAAAACTTACGTAAGCCCTTGTGTAATGGGTAGGATCCATTATTGAAGATAGAATCACAACTTTATGTACTTACGTAAACATTTACGTTGAACACTAAATTGTCTGAAAAAAAAGAGAAATGTTTTCTTTGGGTAGTGTTTGAATTCACTGCCCCCCATTTCTAGAACATGGAAGAGATTTTATTTTGAGCCAAGACCAAAATAAGCACACGGGCTTAAGAGAACCAAGTTATTTAAAAAAAAAACAAAAACGACCTTGCCCCAGTTCTCAGCATGAACTACACAACCGATTCCCAATTTGCGAGTCGAGCCAAAAGGCGGAATTGTTAATTCCACTTTGACACTTTCACGCTCTGTTCATAACGAAGTTTGCGGCAAAACATGTTGATTCAACGAATGTTGCTACAAACATGCCCTTTTCAAAAAAAAAATTTGTTACGTTCCCTTACAATTTGAACGTCAAATTACACCCAAAATTGCGTGACACGCACGCAATCCTATCATAACCCCGCGCAAATGGCAAGAGAAGATTTATACTACAACAAGCCTTTTGTTTTCCCGACTTTATTGTAATTTATAGTCATTGTCACACCAGACAATAAAACGGTTCTGCTATATAACCATATATGAATTGTTCTGTGGTAAACGGTGAAATATTAGAGAGTATGTACTCTCTCTCTAGACCACTCTAAACTTTTTTAATTTAGTTCTATTGGAAAAGGGTCGATGATAAACAGTTATGTTTCTGAATACCCACCTAATTGGATTTTCACTACAAATTTTTGATTACTCGTAATAACTCTTGAATCAATTTCATTTGCACTGAAGGAGTTTCATTTATTTTAAAGCTTTATTGCACAAAAAATACAACAGATGAACTTATTGCTAAAGGTATTTTCTACCACTTAATCTATCAATCATGAAGAGTTTGTTTATGGGTGTAATACCCATGAAAATTTGCGTATGGAATACCTACAAACAAATACATATAATATGAATTAAAACAAACAATAAACTAAACAATATGAATCATAAGGATAACTTTTAAATATCCATAGATATACCTGATCAAATAAAAATAATATATAAACGTATTTAATTGAAATATTTTAAATTAGAATAAATCTTTGAAATGGGAACAAAGTCAAAGCTTTTAAGTACTTACCATGACTACGACGGTGTTATGGTTTGATTATTTCGATGTTATTATTTTAAAAGCCAGTGCTTTTGTTTCCGCTAGTGGCACTTTTAGTTAGTCTTAATATTATGGTTTTCATATTAAAACCTTTTAGCAGGTACGTTTCATTAAAAGCAACATTAAACTGAATGGCAAAAGTTTCCTTTTAAACTCGTTAAAATTGTCGTTGTCAACGTTTTGTTATATTTATCAGCGGTTACCTACATACTAACGTTGATTATTGTAGGTTATTTACCATAATGTTGGTGACCAATTTTTCAACACGGGATACTTACCTATTACCTACCTTTCATAATTTTCACAGATGATATATTTTTGTCGGTGCTATATCAAAATTTACAAAAAAAACAGACTGAAATAAATATTTAAGGAGGCTCTCATACAACGTGTCTATCAAACCATTATTCAAATTTGTTAAATATCCTAGCCAGTTTTTGATTTAGCTCTTTTTCTCAAAAAACGTATAGCTCGATGGCCTGTTGGTTAAAATACTGAGCACATGATCTCAGGGTCTTGACTTCGATTCCCAAGTCAACTAGTAGCATGTTACTACTGATTGTCTAATATACCTACGTCGTATTTTATTAATATAGGCAAGCGATTGATTAATGCCGGGTTTAAATATTCGAAAAACGATTCGTTCTTATTACGGATAGTAATAAATTATACGAGGCGTAAGCTAAAAACGACTGACAGACAACTGATGACGGCTGATGTGGAAAGTAAATTTGAAATTAGAATTAACACTCATGTAAAAGTCATTTTTGACAAATTACGAATCGTAAAATATTGGAACTAGGCATAAACCAATTGGTACTTATTATTGTACCGATGACTTGATTTTAACAATGATGACGTTGAGATAGTCAGTACTCGTAACAAAACAAAAATAATAACTTTAATATGTCCTTATTTGTTGTTTAGAGTTCCTGAAAGAGCCCCGGTGTTGGGGGAAGGTGTCGCCTGACTGGACCCGGTGCGTAGACGAGCTACAGGGCGCCGTCAGGGACATCACGGACCGGGCCCAACAACTCACCTACTTCAACAGGAACGCTGAACTTTGCTGGTATGTATTGTAGAGGTACTGTGTGGAATTAAAAAGTTTCTGGTCTAGGCGCAGGCCATTGGCAGGATTGCTTATCAATTTTTTTATGGCTGGCGGCTGTTACCCACATCTCATAGTTATTTTGACTGTTTCATTAACTTATATATAAAATAAAAAATATTAAATTTAATATTCAGTTCTAAATTATTCAAATCGAAATATTAAAAAAACAGCGTAAGGTCATAAAGAGTGTCAGTTAAGCTACTTGTTGTCGTGAACAACGCTTAAACTGAATTACTAGCCTCACTTTTATCCTAAGACTATTATGAAATACGACTGTTTACCCGTGTGCATTAGGAAACAATGTTAAATCTCACGTGACATTGAAACGACATGATTAGCCACAGCGGGATAGAACTAGAATACACGAAAGAAGTCTATTAGCCATTCATTATTAAAAAAACAAATATTAATTTTCATACAATCAGTTTTAATTACATACATCAATCTAAAATTACTGCACAAAATTGTATAACGCTTCTAATAAATAAAAACAGAGGACTTAAACTCTACCGAAGGCCGCGAGTTGCGGGAGGGCAGTTTAATCCCGGGACAAAAAGTTTTTGTACGGTCAAGAACACGTCGGGGTAAACACCAGGTCGATACTAGTTCTTATGTATAAGAGCTGTGTAAAGACCAAAGTGAATAGTCTAACGTGCTGTTGATCGTTAATTACATTCCATCCCCTTCAAACGCGAGGCGCGTAACTAGTAGTTTATAAATACCAATTAAAATATTATTGTTATCATAAATAATAAGGGTGTTGTGGTACCTTCGTTGTTTCTGATTTCTGTAACACAAGTGCTTTAGCTACTTACCACAGAATCAGAGCAATGTATGTGATGTTGTCCAATATTTATTTATTCATTTATTTATAAATTGCATGCTCATCCTACGAATAACACACAATGAGTATTAAAAGTCTTATATTTTCAACACTGTGTGCTTGAGTAACAAGACTTTTTTAGATCTTATTCTTAGAGTTCAGTTACTTCGAATGCATTTCTTAGCGCTATTTACCATTTATTTTGCTCATTTTTGTCTTTGCGTAACTATTTGCGCTTTTCAACGTTTTCAATTACTTTCAAGCAGGAAACAACTTCACTATACTTTGCTAGTTAATTACTTGAATCAGAGGCTTTCTAATCCGCTCGTAAGCATAGTTATATCACGAACTTTTAATTATTCATTTTGTGGAGCTCATAGCAAACTAAGTTACTTCTCTATGTATTTTGAAGTTTAGCTACGTCAGACACCTCAAGTTTCAGGAAACTGTCCATAAACATGCTACCCTACAAAGGAGAAAATCGTTTGGCGAATGTAATTAGATGATCGAAATCTAGAAGGGCTAATTTCGGAATAAACTAATGTATGTATACAGTTGAAAATTCGCTTAAACTATAGTGCACTTCTTATGATCCGTTGTGGTTGGTACTGATGCCTTATGCCATTCTCTGCCAAATAATCGCAGAGTTTTGAATTGAGAAAAAGTGTAACATACATATCGTAATTTATCCTCAACATCATAATTTAATTAAAAATGAAAACGTGTATAATATTATTATGTCTCAAATAATACCGGATAGAAAATTACAGAACTTGTTATCGGATACATTTTGTAGTTTAGGTGCTTAGCCTTTCAATTATAGCTAAAAATCAATTTAAGACAACATTCAGGATAAAATTATTTGTCGAAAATATATCGACGAAAAAAGGAAATGAATCATATCATGTGAAAGAAAAGTAACAAAATTGCAGTACGTAGAAAAGTGTTAAAACGTTAGCTTCGGTGGCAAAACCTAAAAATAAGTCATAAATCATAACACGCATGAATAGCACGAGTTTCACTCCAGAAAGAAAAGGATTTTAATGCACATTTTGCCTGCACTTCCATAACACAGCATAAAAGGTTTTTGCGTTACAATTAGTACAAATCTTCATGGTTCCACTTTTCATGAATGTGTTTAAATTAAAAAGTTACCTTATTTCAAGAAAAATCATATTTACGCATATATACTACTCAAAAAAATTACACTACTAGATATAACAGTTGTACGAAAAGAAGAGCGTTAGAGATTTTTGAAGTAGTTTGGATTCTAAGCAAAATAAACAATCGGGGACTGCCGCGGTAAAGCTATTGCATAGCATTTTGTATCAACTTATGCAATTATAATTAAATGAATTAATTATTTTTCGTAGAGTCGTACAATACGTCTAATCGCACGCACACAATGCCATGTCGAAGACTGCCGAACTGAAACGACGTTAGACGATGCACGGCCTTCAAGCCACACCTCCTTGCCCGTCAAAGTGGGGAGCATGAGGTTTTTTCGTTACGGAATTTCTGGATTCGGTCCCCACGCTCAAGGCCCGCGATAGAAGCTATGCAATAGCTTAATTAAACAAAACAATAAAACAATTCGCCCGTCACAGCTAATTTTTTTATAGACAAAAGCACGTCAGTTCCACACTTCGGTCATGGCACCGGCCTTATGTCCTGCGCATAAGATCCAATATGGAACTGCAAATGTCACCTTAACTTGTTTCTACCCTACCCTACGTCACAACGGAGATTACGTCCGTCAGGTAGTACAGTAGGTACGTAGTAACATAATATGGAACCGCGATTGTTTTCATATGAGTGCATTTGATCGCTCTCAGAAATCGACTTTACTATATGAGTTTTTAACGTTAATTTCATTATTGTCATAAATTGAACTCGTAAGCGTTACAGAAATACTTTTATATATTAAGCAACAATTTTAGAGAGACGCGGCGTCGTCAAAAGCCCATTAGCGCATGTAGCAGCTTAGCACTTATTAAACGCTTCTTGAATTGAATATGAATGAATGTTCCAGAGCTCGTGAATATTGAAGCCCTGTTACACTATAACCTTGAAAATTAAAATTATTTCAAGGTTGTAGTGTAATAAGACATAAGTATAAATGTATACACACTCAACTGACCACTTTTTTATTTTTCACAATTAGTTAACTACGCGTATATTTTCTCTATAGGCCACTATCTTTCCACATAATCGATAAACACTGTACTCTCGATCGATAATTTTTATTTTAACAGGTTTACAAAACATCTACATTTCAATTAAAAAGCTAAGAAAATATTAAGTGCATTATTTTTATTTTGATATCAGCAGTTACGGTACGGTAGTAAAATCACTCTAATTTTGATCAGAGGGGCTCTGTGCCTATATTTTATTCTAAAATGTCATGGGCTTCTAACGAGTGAAATATTACCACGGGTCTCTAAAAAGTGGGAAAAATCTATAATTTAGTATTACATGTCCTTCAGCTTAAGTGATGATTATGACGATGATACGACTAGCTGATACCTTTAACCATTTACCTACGAAATAGGTACGAGTAACATAAAAAGTATCTGTTCAGTAAAATGTGGACACAAGCATATTAACTATTTCTGACACTCACTTATCTACCTGTATGATGCGACGGGTAATCTAAACAATTATCTTCCGTATAATTTATTTTTTTAATAATTAATTACTTACTTTCCAACACTAGTTTTGATAAGTTCTATCTTAAATACTAACACACTTTGTATGAGCCAAGTTACCCGAAAAAAACTATTTTTTTTTAAATATTTCTTTATTAAAACACTTATACCGTTTTATTTATCTTCTAGCAATGGAATGTCACCTTAGACTCCAGAATGCTAACAAACATACATTTTAATTATTGTGTGTTCAAGGAAATTTCAGGGACCTTGCTTTAAAGATTGATATACCAGTGCTCGGTCCCCGAGCCGCGTACCCTCCTAGGAATCGCCTGCTTACGAGCGTCCACCTCTTAATATCTCCTTACTTCTTTGGATCTTGGTTGCGATGAACTGCGCAAGGGTCAGTCCTGACAGTGGCTTGAGAGTCGGTATGGCTATTTTTTATATCATTTAATACAGATATTATGCAGACCGGTTGTTACCGATGTAGCTGCACAAGATTAGTTAAGAGGAGACTGCACTTGGTACATAACGCACCAACATTGTGGCATAAAGATGGCGGAATAAACGCTCACCTTGTAAAGTAAAGGCAGTGTTGTTTCTAGTTCTGTGGCAGGAGTTTACGCCTCGGTCATGATTCTTGTCTTGCTTAGAAGTGAGGAAATCTGGCAAGCAGCAGCTTTCTTTTTGGATTGCGTTATGTCGCAAAAGGAGGTAGTAGAAGGACAACCTTTCACATAAATGTTACCCTATGGTATGGTCCCTACGAGCCTTTATAGGTATCCTATATCACAAATTATTCTATCAATACTCAAACCATAGGTTAGATAGAGTATTCTACTAACTTTAACGTAAGCATCCAATCCCAAACGGAGCTTAATAATCCGAGTGCTTATATCTGCAATGAATACTTCTTTAAAATTTTCATATCATAACTCCCTCGTGTATGTACGGACTCCCTCATACATTTCCTGTCAGGGGCATAAGGCGCTCCTGGCTTATGTGAATATGTGATTTTACTCCGTATTCAGCCCATAACCTCCGAAGCTCTTTTATTTACTGACCGTACAAATTCAATTTCCTGGAATGAATTGGCCGCTTATTTCGATTTTCTTAGCAAATATTTGCATTTGTTTTATCTACAACTAAGTAAACATCAATACTCTGTCATATTATATTATATTGAGTTATAACTGTGTTAAATATTGACTTAATACTTTTCGACATATTGTCACAATTAAGAATATAATCAGTACATGGGTGTCAGATAAAACGACTAACTCGAACGAACTATTATGAGTACATAATTTATACAATTGTTAGGTCTCGCAAACAACTGTAACATAACAATGACGAAAATATGTAGAACAAAATGCGATGTTCTTTGCAAAAACTTGAGCCGGTAATAACAGTACAATTATTTGCGACCCTGCAGTTCCACGCCTCTGACTGCGTGAAAGTTTACAAATGTATATTTATTCTATGAAACATGTATACCTAATATAATAAATGACCTTTGCTCGAAAAGATATCCGATGCAAAAATGTTTTTTAGTATCTGTTCATCACAGTTATCAGTTTCATGTTGAACGCACCGCTGTTTAGACAGCATTATTTTAACATGACCTAGAAAAGCGCATTATTCGGGGACAATACCAAACGAAACAAGAAGTCTGATGCGAAAATCTAAACAAAGTTTACAGTTAAAATCTCTTTAGTTGTTTTGATTTAAAAAAGGAGGAAGTTTAATGTTCGACAATATGTATTAATTTAATTGTTCCTTTTATATATAAATTACTTTTGGGTTGTTTTTATGCGTACTGTCAGCGTCAAATAGTTAGTAACATTTTTTATTGAAATATATTTTATGAATATTTTTTTTATTGAAATAATGTGACAAACTTAAAAAGTCAATAATATCGGTACAAATAAATTACAATTCAAATGTGTCGTCCTAGTGAACGACTACTTTGATGATAACTCTTAGAAATTTTGTTTGCACCAATATTATTTACTTTTTGGTGGCGTCTAATATTTGGATATCCTGAATCTTACAAAATTTTTGACGCTGTTATATGACTGTAATCTGTTGTACGACTGTAACATGGCATTTGGTTAAAGTCTACGTACATGAATATGATTACGGTATGACGTGAACTACAAATAGTTTAGAAAACATCAATCTTGCTTCTCTGAAACCAAGCCTAGTTCAAGACCGTGGCAGAGATAGAATTTGTTTTGATTTTACAACTACCTGCTACGAATTAAACCGTGTTATATTAATAACAACGCTTTGACGATCTAGTCGCGGATTTATTGCCGGGTCAACCAAAGCATGTTTCGCATTTTCAAACGAAGGTTGAATTAGTGCTTATCAACCTGCATTTGGGTAGCCTTGCGATTATGCCATTTTTTTGTGACATAACATTATGTAAGAGAGGTAGGCATAGCGATTTATCGCTCGAACTGGAGCAGCCCGACTGGTTAAATACCTCCACCTTACAAAAAACCGCAGCCAAATAACTATCACTTCTGTGTTGTTGTGTTTCTTCGTGTGAGTAAGGTTTCCAAAGCTCCTGGGGGATGCTACATTAGTAGCAAGGGTCAAGCCTTCAAGGTAAGGGCGACAAGTCCAGTAACAGATTTATTATGCTGTACTTGTCGCCCTTATGCTAGGACCTCATTACCACTTAACATCAGGTGGGGTGAGGTCAATCTTACAGCGCAATATAAAAAAAAATGACAACGTTATATAGATAAATTAAAGAAAACTAAAGATAAAGCCTAATAAAGTCAAAGTAGGGTAAAAACTCAAATTAAAGGTAAGTAGAAACCAAAATGATCTCCGCTCAAGGTATAAACGACGCTTAAGACCAACTATATCTACTATAACTATGTATTTAAATTCAGAAATCCGAAAGGAATGTGTTGTTATTAAAAACAGATCGTTCGTCAGCTATTTTAAAATTGTAAATTGAATCGAAAGCTTATATCGGAAGCCTTCTGTTCACGAAACAAATGGTTTAATATTTTCAATTCGTTTGCTTTTAGCTACAATGGATCCTTTTAATTCCGTCAGAGCTGCTGCATGTATCAGATATTTATTTTTAGTTGCATATCAGTTGATTGAATAACTTTTCTTAAAACGTTATCAATACGTTAAAATCACGTAATCTTGTGTGTATCAATACTAATATCATGGTTCTTTTTGATGACCCCTCAGATCATATTTCTGTTGTTGACCCCAAAATGCATTACCTATCCTATCACTGCGTATCTTGGGTTAAATAACGCCTAGTATAAAGCGCTGATTCACAGAAGCTAAATGACTATAATCACCATTTGCTTTGTTTAGTACGCCCTACGTATAGCAACGATGATAAAATCATGACATGACGTGAGTAGTTGGTTGTATGACATATTTAATATTCTGACCCCTCAGACAGTGTAGAACCTCAATACTAGGGCGAACCAAATCATCAATTTTCAATTGTGAGTAGGTACTTACCCAAAAACTAAATATGTCGGATCCGATGACAGATAGCAATTTTAAATCCTGATAATAGTAACCAACACACTTCGAATGCGAATAAGGAGATCTAAAGAACTTATTATAATTTATGCAAATCAAAAACCACGTTTCAATTCTCAAACTTTCGATTAATCATCAATTTCGTTTGTTCGTTTTATTACGTACGCGTACGAGTATGTGGGCAAGATAAAGGTACGCCCACATACAATTTCCTTCTTTCAGTATTGTAAGCCTGGAACAATAGTTCGCGTGTGGTTCGATCCCGTGTTTATTTGTGTTTATTCTGCACTAGCTGTGCCCGCGACTTCGTTCGCGTGGACTACATTCTTTCATGATGTGTATTACCCCTATCACCCCTAATATTCGAAACAAAAAGAAGTCCATATTTTCATCTACGTTTCTAACTATAAATGTGCCAAATTTCATATATCTTAATTTAAAAAATTTACATTTTCCCAAATAAACTTTCAAGGGTGGTCTTGCCCCCATCCCCTATTTTCAACAAAAAATATTCCTATGTCCGTTCTAGAAGTTCAACGTATACTTATCATACTAATATAATAAAGAGGAAAGATTTGTACCTATTTTTGTATGTTTGTAATGAATAAGCTCAAAAAGTACTGGACCGATTTAAAAAATTCTTTCACCAATAGAATGCTACATTCTTTCAATTTGACATAGGCTACAAAATTAGGGATCCAAGGTAAAATGGCGCGGGAAAATCCTCTAAGGCGAAACGAAGTTCGCCGGGACCGCTAGTACCAAATAAATTTAAACTGGTTCAGTGGTTTAGGCGTGAAAGCCAGACGGACAAACATACAGACAGAGTTACTTTTGCATTTATAATATTAGTATGGATCTGGTTGTTTTATATATTTTTTAAACATGCTCTTATGGTATCACAATAAAAGTTAATCTATACATAGCATCCTTCTAAAGCTGCTTCCCATCAAATATTGTTCTATTCCACAGTTCCATGCAAAATACAAACAACTTATTGTCCCCGCCCTCACGACGTACATAGGTGTCCGTATATTAACATAATATTGCAAAATAGGCTTGTCATATAGCTTAAAGTTTATCTGACTTAGTTAAGTGTGGAAATAAATATTTTATGACGTGATATCAAGTGCGCCCACGAAGCGAATGAGAGTGAAAGAAAACTTAATTCTGTTTGAAGTTTTGTTTTGCCGGTGCCATTGAAAATATTGCAAATAAAAACCTCCTTCTTGTATCACACTATATAATAAACAAAACCGCATCAAAACCCGTTGTTTAGTTTAACATTTCTAAGTATACATAGGGACATACAGAAAAAGCTACTTTGCTTTATACTATGTAGTGATAAGGCCTCGCGAACCACTCTTAATATATATAATACAATAATATATATATTTCGGAATTATTAACACTCTTGGAAAAGCACCATGTACCTTATATATCTATTGTTAATACGTAAATGTATTTTATTTATTTTTGCATCAAGTAGCTTTTAAGTTTAGTCTTAAATTATTTGGTTGTTAATCGTTCAATTTAAGTGGCAGGGATTGTTTAGATCTTTAGTAGTAAGCGACCTATTTATTTTGGGATCAGGGCAATGTATGTGATTTGTGTTTTTTTTATTCACAGTGCAAGAGACGCATTCATAATGTGCGTGGGGCACGCGGGCCGTTCGTGCTCGAACTCGGCCGGCACCCTGCTCAGGCGCATGGCTTGGGTGCTCGCGCAAGATGTAGCTGCGTGCACCCAGCACCCGCGCGCGACCTGCGCCGCGCCACCGCCCCCTCTCACGGCGCCACTACTCACTGCTCTTTACGGCGTTGTCATGTACCCTGCCAGGCTTTAAACAGCTTAATATAAGGATTAATCAAACTAAGTTCGACTGAAGCTATGCTTCACAGATCACCATTTCACCAATAATACAAAGTCCTAAGATTCGGGGAAAAGATGTTCGATGAAGCGAAGCGTCGATCGAAAAAGAGTCGGTAAAATGATATGAGCCTCCTATATCGCAAGTATTTGATGAACTAGGCAGGCAAACCTATTGCTGTTGTAGTTAAAACTTAAAATTAGAATCTATCATCATAACATAATAGCTGTAAGAAAAAATTAAGTAAAAATTCATCTCAGTGCTTTTTCTTGCACCTTTTTTATTGGTAAAAGTTTGCACTTGCCGTTAGTGAAAACTGCAAGCTACGTTAGGTTTACTTGTCATTGTATTTTAGGGTGATTATCCGTAGGTGCATATGTTGCGTACAAGAAAAAATGCCAATTCGTCAAAAAATTAATGTTCGCTTTTAGGAAAGAGTAAACATTACTAGAAGATACGTTCTCTAGATACAAGTATTCAACGGTATTATTATGACAAAACTTGGCCAAAATATTAACCAAGAAGCTAATTTTTAGGGTCGCAAGATGCACGATTATATTTACGATTATATTTGTACAAATAATCAATCGTGCCTCTCGCCCTTCTCAGCAAATAAATATGATCTGAGGTATCAGTCAATTTGATCTGAAACTTTTCGATTGTTTTAATTTAAATATAAAACAAATAATGTAAGTCCTAAAGACAGAAATAAACTAAATTACCAACTATAAAATTGGAGACAAACTCCTTAACAGCTTAACATCCTTAATTTTGAATTAAAATATCGCATCCTTAATTTACGAGAAAATCAAAGATTTTATTTCAATGTTACCTATTATGTACCTATAAAAAGACGTATTTAAAATACAAAATTGTAAATATGCTGAAGATTTTAGTACACTAATAGATTAACGAAAAAATAATATATTCGCTGATTATAGTCGTAATCAAGCAACATCCAGAATTGTAATTGATGTATTGAAATCCATTTGAGAGGCTTAACATACTTCTATGTGTATACAAATGTGTGAAAATGCGTAGGTATGTAAAATTGCTTTACATTTTATTCAGTTAAATAATGCGAACTTTATTCGCGACTATTGATACAAATAATATAAAAAAATCCATAATTTTAAATAAATGTAAGTTTTTTTTACCTAAAGAATTGAAAGGTTAATTATTAACCTTAATGTTGATTGTTATTTTTATTAAGAGTACATTATATACATATTATTGCTGAAAGCATTCTTTATATTTATAAAATAATATCTTAAGTAATTTTAAAATAATAATACGTATCCATATAAGGTAACACTTAAGTATAAAATATTAGTTAAATTCATAATATAGGTCTACTAACTATTAAGAAAATGTTTAATTGAATAATTAGCTTTGTTAAATAACATATTTTTTCAACGTCAACATCATCAAAAAAATCAAGTTTAAACGTCTTAATTTATGTCTTATCTACCTTTTTAATTATACCAAAATGTATTTTAAACATATCTTAAGCTTTTATACAAGTTATACTGAGTTGCACTAGAATTTAGGGCGTAATGTTTATTAAACCTAAATTTAGATAAATATTGAAAGTTTACTTAAGTAAAAAGACATAAAAGTGAGGTTAATTAACTCAATTAGTACATTTAAATAAGCTAAAGACGTTACGTACAGTTTAAGAATATAAAAGCATAGCTCTTTTTAAATAATCCAAGATTAAAATAAAAAAAACGGAAGCAATAGTGTTAGTATATGTTTATGCTAATTCCTAACACTCTAGCCTCCGTTTCAATTACTCCAGAACAGTGGAACAGGTACAAATTATTTTATAAACAAAATATATTTATGTACCTACTTTATGTATGAAAGTTTGTGTGAGTCTACATATATGTGCCAATAAATGTTTCGTTTCTTTCTATATATGAGTATGGGCCCAGAAAAAAAAGTAATCTATCTAAACCGTGTTGAAGTCTCGAACCATCAGAAATTGCTGAAAAGTGTATGTATGTATGTAGGGGTGCAGTACACCTCTCTCACTATGGCAATTAGAAAATTTCAGATCACGACTTTTGCCCGTGGAAGAACGCTAGTAGGTATTTGCATTGCAATTCCGACTCGCTCTAGTGTTTGGGCAAATAGTAGCCTTTGGTCACATATGCGCAGTAGGCAGTCGTATATCTCGTGGGGCTTATGAGGCAATCCAACAAACGCATGACCGTTAATTACTGTTATTAAGAAACACAAAATTAGTTTTTGTAATGTTTGATACTTACGTGTTTTTTTGTCTTGTGCTGCAGAAAGAAAAATAAATAGATAGGTACGTAGAGCATGTTAATGGCGTTGAAAATAATTAATCGGAATCAAATAAAATCATACTATTAATAAGAATTACCGACTACTCACCATGATATTTTTCGTTTTAGATTGTTTCTTTTATGTCTAACAATTTTTTTGAAAATATATCTTTGGAACACCGTTTCAATAACTCTCAAGTTTAAATTTGAAATAAATGTCCACTTAAAAATTAAGTGCTCGTCTTCAGTAGATATGAATTTATAAAGTTTTAGGTTCTTTTAAATAAAAAAATTCAGTGTGTGTGCATTAGGAAGTGAAAAGTAAAACGGCCAATTATTATAAAGTACTCGTAGATAGAACAAAATTTGAAATCTCGTAAAAAAACTATTATTATTTACACGAGTTAAAAAAATGTTTTATAAACTCAAAATTTAAAAATAATGTAAATCAAAACATGTTAAGATTAAGTAATACATAATAAGTAAAACGCCTGTTCAAATAAACCTTTTGGAAGCGTTTCCATTAAATCGTTGTGTATTCAGGGCGTTACATCAATATACCATTAAATGTTAAGAAACTTTTTATTGTGAGTGACTCGATGTTTGATGTGACATGAAGTAGCTTAGAGTTTCGGGAATATTTCTATCTATGTCTTGTATATGTGTAGTAGTGTTTGCTTAAATGAATCTATGTCTCATTAAGAAATTAAGAAATGTAGGTAGTTAGGTATATAAACAAGTTATTATGTGAATATAAATGTTTAACAGATAAAATAGAAAAAAGTAGATATTCGTAATTAACATAGAAAATTAAAACAGAATAATTGGAACATGTAAGAGAAAGGTGAGAGAAAAGTATGTTGCGTACATTTTTGTATCAAAAAGGATGGTAAATGTTCTGTGATTGTAACAAATTCCATGTTTAGTGTTGTGATGGAAAAGAGTAAATTATTAAAATTTCAATGTTTTTCTTATCCTATTTCTTTCCACCCGATAAATGCAATGCGACCGAAAAGAATCCGGGTCACTTAAAGATATCTGAAAATTTAGGAAACTATGAATTCGTTTCCTAAATTTTAGTTAGTAAAGAGTATCGATTTATTTATTCACTTAAACATTATATCTACCTGTACAGGTCGCTTAACCTTATAATATACCTATAGCGTGGCGATTTTAAGAATTTGCTCATTAGTAACTAAAAATACCTAACGTCATTCCTGCGAAAGCATTCATACTCGTGACGACCTCCGTGGCAGAGAGGCGAGCGTGCCGGACTTTGCCGTCGCGCCATCTCAGAGGTTCCGGGTTCGATCCCCGGTCGGGTCAATATGGGAAACGAATTTTTCTGTATTGTCTCGGGTCTGGGTGTTGTGGTACAGTCGTTGTTTCTGATTTCTGTAACACAAGTGCTTTAGCTACTTACCACAGAATCAGAGCAATGTATGTGATGTTGTCCAATATTTATATACTTATATTTATACTCGTAGTATCCAAAAATGTCCACAGTATTGTGAATTAAATTGAATACAAGCAATTTTGATACTAAGAAAAGTTTAATTGTATAGTTTTTGAATCAAACAAGCTCGGTGAGTATGTCACTTTATGCCGGGTTCCAATAATTTAAAAACGTTCTAGTTACGCATAGTAATATATTATACGAAGCGTAAGCTAAAACGACCGACAGACGACTGATGACAGCTGATATGGAAAGTAAATTATGGAACGGTATATATTAACGACCCGTAGTCAGTTACAAATCGTAAAATATTGGAATTGGAAATTCGATATTACATTAATTAAACTCAGCGAAGTCTATAATATTTCGACCACATAGACCAAACTTTAGGATAGAAAAGGAATGTAGGTCCAGTTGATTTGTAATGAGGTGTGTGCGTGTTAAAATGTTGTCTGAATTACTTTAATTAATTAATGCAGAATTTAGGTATTTAGGTATTTTTGGTATTTCATTACATTATGAGGCCAAAGTTCAGTAGTCAAAAGTTATTCAGCTAAAATGATGATGGTAGTGATGACCCAATGTGTTCCTAATTATAGTAACATATGTTTATATCTAAAATCCTTTTGCTACAGAAAGCACTTCAAAAGAATATTTGTATAGAACTGAAATCTATTTTAAGTGTTTCCGAAAAACAAAACACTTCTACTTTCTGACTGCTAAAACATAATGCCTAGCTGGCTAAAGATAGATTTCTAATAAATCATTCCTTCGACAAGGAAAAACAGAATAGAAATCCCTACAGTAATTTTTGATATTAACCCGAATGGACAAATAAACACGCGCCACGAGGGACTTCATATTTCATAAATATGTATAATATTATATAACCTAGCACGTCATAATACATGTCTCCAAATTTTAGCTTTAATTTAATGGGAATAACACCCTTTGTGTTAAAATAATGGTCCCTTTGTTAATTATTCTCGCACTTTGCGTTGCCTAACGAATAATGATTCGTTCAAGGTCGTTTAAGCTGGTTTCATAAGTCAAAAAACAAATCAATTAAATAACTTTATTTATGCAGATCTAAAAGTTCTTACCTAATACTTAATAGTTGTGATGGGTCATCTTGTTTGTGGAACGTGATGATAGACATATTACTAATTTGGACTCCTTTAAGGAACAAAGATTAAAATATAGAATGAAAATGAATGAATGAAATGTACATAGTATAAGTTTCTTTTAAATTAGATAGGTATCTACTCATTTATAAGTACAAAATGTACCTAGGTATGTTATTGTAAAAAGCAACCTCTACGAATACCGACACAAATAACATAGAACTTTCCCAAGTAACTTGTCCGATTTGCAATAAAAACTTTTGAAGCAGCAAAGTTCACAATATTTGAAAACAGTTGCCATTGTATTATATACCTATTTGCCATATTCGATTACAAACTTTAATTAACACCTACTGTATTTTCAGTTCGATTATTCGGGATTATACCATTGGAAGTTAAAGTTATTACTGCAGCTAAATACACAAATTCAAACACGCAGCTTCAATACAATCTCCTCAAAGTTGTTAGTAAAATGTCATTATGATGTAAGCGCTCGGAGAATGTTTAAAGTTTGTACCATCTAGAGTACCTAGCCGGCACTTCAGTACCAGGGTAGGTAAACTATATCCAACAATACAAACGACTCAATTCAGCTTACATAGCTAATATAACTACGTAACTTGACTAACACGATGGATCAATGATTAAGTCTTCTGGCAGTTAAACCAAGGAGTTCGTCTTCGATTCCCACCGAAAACAAATACTCGTGTAGTGAACATTTGCGACTGTTTTATGCATTGTAGTACCACGGTTAATTCAGGTTTGCATAACATAAGTGTTTTCTTTTAGGATTACGTCGATGTTCATTTGTCTTCTCGTCTGGTATTTATTTATTATCTAATAAGCCGTATCAGGTACTATGCTAAGGTCATATTTCAATCAACTTTATGATGAAACGGGCCATATTCCACCGCGCTGGCCTAAATTGTATTAGTAAATGAGGGTGTGTGTGTAAGGCGAGAAATCCACTATCTGACAGATTTTGTGTGACGAGCTTTCAAAAAAGATATTTCATTGCGCATTGAAAGTGAGACGCTGTACTACAAGTTGCAAATAGCGGCGTTTCGTTTCCTCGATGCTCTAGATGGTCGCAAGCCCTAGAGCTAAGTTTTTAAAGATTTCTACTAAATTTGAGTTATGTGGACACACAGGCGACAAAAACAAAACCGCGTTTTACTTTGCACCCTTTCTGTTGTGACACACCGAGAAAGTTAGATTTATTATGGCTATTACAACGTTATTTATATTTATGGCAGTAACTTATCGAAACAACAGCACCTACAGTGGTGGCAACATTTTCGAGAAATTTATACAAGTTTCGCTATTTTAATAAAATGAGATACGCAGAGTAAAGTGTCGGTACACATAAATAAAAATATTGCTTACGTCAATACAAAACTAAATGTTAACCAATACGTGGGTATGATGGTTATAGTGCTCCTATCAGATCAGCAAGGACTAAGGGTGGCAGTCTCCCCTGGTCTTTAACCCACGCTCGTGTAAAGATCATTTGGCATTCCGTGAAGGTATTCTTTACTCCATTTTAACTCTTATCATTGGAATTAAAGCATACACTGCACTGCACTGCAAACTAATTCTTTTCTGTGAAGAAAATATTCAGACGCAACCATTTTGGATTCAATAAAATATCTTCAAATGATTAAATATTGTATTTTTTAATCTGGAACAAAATTGGTGATTTTAAACTGAAAAAACATCATGTATCTACATGCCATAAAATAAATTTTAGTTTAAAATCTGCAGAAAAGACACTTAATTCTCAACAGACTCATTTTTAGTACATACTTAATTACTCGTATGTATATATTAACTGCACATTCACGTTTTTTAAATTGTTTAATATTGGTAGAATTAAAGATTACTTTTATAGGTATACGTGATATTGTATATAAAAGTAATCTTTAATTCTATTTGAATCTCGGAATCGATTATTCATAGTTCAGTTTAGTTTATCAATCCGAGTTACATTTCGTTAAAGTTATTTATGTGTGAATTGTTTAAGCAAAGCTAAAAAGCTCACATAAACTATGATTGCTGATTTCCCCCCCGCTGGTTTCTGCATCTTGTAGGGATGGGGGTGCTCAGTAATCCTGTGGTCTGGCGCGTTAAGGCTGGCCTTGCCACCCAGCCTCCGATACCGCACAAGGTAAAGCTAAGACGGATCCCGAGCTGGGCCAAGGCGAGCAGGTGGATTGCAGAGGAAGAGGAGGAGCTCGGTGTTTCGTTGCCGGCCTCCCTGTCCTCCACGACCCCGTAGTGGTGCGCTACCGCGCGGAGCGCGAATCACGTCATAGTGGCACCGCGGAGGAAGACGAAGATGCGGTATTCCGCGGCCGGTAGGTCTCATGACTTCATCTGGCTCTCGGGTGACCGCAGTGGCTATAAGCAGCGGAGCCACACAGCAGATCCGCTGCTGGGACCGGGGACGCCAGGCGTGAGGTAAGCCTGGCGTCCATCAAATCGATCCCAAGGGGGTGGAGCGAGTCAGGTGGCCTAATACGCTCCAGCTGCGTTTTGCGCGGCGAGGTGGGCCGCTTGGTGGTAGGCGCTGTGGGCTGGCCTGTGTAGAATCCACAAGGAATCCCGACTCTCCCACAATTTGGCCGCCGAGAGGGTTTAAGTCGGTGCGAGCCCAACACGCCACTCTCTGTTCCTCGCAGAGAGAAATCTTAAAGCATGGATATTATAGTAAAAACACCGAAACCTATATAAACTTTTACTTTTACTGTCAGAATCATTAACCAATTAGCAGCAGTAAATCAGGGAAGAACATAAATAAGTAATTTCATGGTTTGATCGTATTTATTGACACCGAATTCGTTAAAGTTGTGGGCGACTGAATTTATAATGAATCGTTTAAATTTGACGGCAGTTTGATTCTAAGTTGAAGTCATTAATTTGGGCCAATTTAAACTTAGTAAGGTTCTCATTAAAGGCCCCTGTAATTGTTTGGTCCCGTTTAATTGTAGTTAGGTACTGGGACCTACTAGTTTTAGTGCTAATGCTTAGGAGTTCAATTAATAGGATTATACGTTTTGGAACGTCATTTCTGTAAATACTGTTTCAATTGCTTTGTTTTGTCTATGTTTAAAATTGGCGATTCACGTTGGAAAATGGAAATAAAAAAAATATGTTAGCCTCAAAACGATCTATATTAAACTAAAAAAATACATGAAACTCGTTTAATTGACACTACATACTACAAAATAATGTATTCATAGTTGAGCCAAATATGTCACTAGCTGACACGTAACGCGCGAGGTGTAAATAAACGTTTAATATATTTTTTAACGCTTCAAAGTTGCGAGGGTAAAGCATTAATTTAATCCTTTAAATTAAATTAAGATAAAGCATCTAACCATTTTCATTAATTCGTGAATTGTAGAGTAGTCGATGAAACTTTAAGTGTTGTTTTGTTATATGTACAACTCAAATAAAATGAAATTATAATTTAATTGATTTTTAACTGAATACAGTAAATTAAGGGTAAAAACGCAATATACAATAAACTCTATATTTCGTAGAGATTGATACTAATATTCGTCTTATTTTTGTTTTAAGATCCATCGATAGCAAGTAAAGTTATAATTTAAATACAAATGTGTTTTCTTATGAGTACAAACTCATAAGAAAATCAGAAAAAGCAATGTCTAAAATCAAACATCCATCCGAAGATGATATCTTACATAGGAATGATAGAACGACTGAACTAAGACACCTAATATCCTTCAGAAAACATTAAGATCGTATCATAAACCCGTCAAAGAAATTGTCGGTGAACTTTCATCGAGGGTTTTGATCCGATCGTTTATCGACAAAAATGAAGGCTGACACGATGCCTCTTATTGGAAAACTAATATTCTGTTCGTCTTCAATTCAATACTACTACAATTTTTACACGCGCGTATTTTCAGCTTCATTTGCGTAAAACAAGCTTCGCCAATATGTCCTACCTACGTTAAAGTCTATAAAATCTGAGTTTTATTTTCAAATATTCCACATGAGAGTATCTTTATAACAGAACACTAAACAGTAACGTTTTATTACGAACCAGCCCGAACTGTATCTTCCATTTATTGAAATCCTTTCGGATCAACTGACGCGATATATCTACTTCTACAGAGTACCGAATAGGTTATCTGTTCTGGTTACTTACTCTCAAAAACGAAACGAACAAACGAAACGTTTCGTTTTTGAAGATTATTCAAAATTTTAGGAATGAAGACGTGGTTTTTGATTTGCGTAAATAATATTTTGGTTTTTGAAAAAGCTTAATTTGCATTCGATGTGATTTCTTTATGATTATGAGGATTAAAAATTGCCATCCGTTGTCGGATCCGACATATTTCGTCTATGGGAGTAGACCCCCAGGTTCTGTAACAAATAACAGAATCTACATGATAATAACGCGTAACAGTGTACGTACTTTCCATGTTTTTGAAATTAGTATATTCACAATGGGATGCTTGGAAGGATTTATTTGACACGCTCCATTGTAAAAGTACGAATTTGGGACAAGAAAAGGGGTTGAACGTTGGTTTATGAGCTTATTATGGGTAACTCGTATTGTAGGTATCCATTTGCCGTTGAAAAGATTTGTTTATGCAAATTTTACATAAATGTTTCTTGCCCTAATGGAATGATTCAAATAAACGATGTACTTACAAAAAAATTATGTGCTGCCTTTAAAACTTTTTAATATTTTTGCCACATGCTGTGTTACACTTGAAATAAAGCTACACAGTCTTCGGTTCGATATTGAAATATGCCGAATGAATTTTGTGATATTATTTAGGAGCATCATTTAAGCTTCGGAAAGTACAGTCAAAGATACGTCAGACCATATTTTTTTGCTTTGTTTCGCCCTTATTGAGTAAGCATAAGATTTGTCAAATGTCATAATTAGGTGTTAATTACAGGTGTTAGGCAATTTTCGTTCTTCAATGTCGTCTCGATAAATTTTAAATATATGGGAGAAACTTTTCTATATGAATTATTAATCCCATTAATGTTAAACTTGTTGAAACGAAACCGAAAATTGATAACACTTGGGTACGCCTTCTAATATTTCGCGTCCTGGAATAACCAGTTCCATCTTAGAGAAAACGATATAATCAATTTGATGAAAAAAGTCATTAATTAGCAATTTTTGGTTGATTTTAAATCACACAACATATAAATCGCGGCAATAATTAGAACCATTCACATTTAAACAACTTTGGATTTTTTCACTTCATGAAAAACGATACTGTAATTAATAAGGTCCACTCAAAATATATGTCAATATTATTTTTGCGCTATTTTACCTTCACGTATCATATTTCACGAATATTCAGTTTTGCCATGTCGTTCAAACGTGAAAACAAAACTTTGTATCACTATATTTTCCAACCGACTGACCCATTTAATTAATATGCGGTGTTATTTGATAAGTGTCGCAATTAAATTAATTACTATTTGCACATCATGAAACAAGATTTGTTTTCGATAGTTTAGTAGGTAATTTATTTAAAAACATTGAATTAATTTTGTTGTGTGCGGTTTTATGGTTTGAAATTGGTACATGCTAGAACAGTGATGTTTGAATACCTTTTAATTGAATGGAAAAAATATGTGGGTAAATGCATTCAATTAGTGGTAGCGTTTTTTTTAATTATCTAACAGTGATTAATTATAAAACACTTTTGGAGTTGGAGCACTCCAGTGTCGTGCAGACGAAATAAGAAAATGATATCAGTTATCACGTGTAAAGTGTTAAAATAGACTTCATTCAAGACCCTAGTTCCTATAAAACAGAATAATTAATAGAATTTAGACCTTTTTTACGAGTATTCCTAAATCAATGGAAGTTAAATTTTGAAAATGAACTAATCTAATTTTTGTTTTAGAGGATAGTCCAGTTGTTTTATCCCACTTTTTAAGATTTAATTGGTTATCTATAACTTCTGTTTATAGTATAAATAGCTAACAGAGCACTGTTACAATTATGAATAAGCATTGTCATAAATTACATCAGGCACTATTATCCGTAACACTAATTGGTAACCTAGTAATAGATTAATCAAAGACACAATTAGCAACCATCAGATACTTGAGCGACAAGAAGATACCCTACAGTTCCTCAGTTTAGATTTATTGCCTGACCCTAAAAATCTACTAATATTATTATAAACGAGAAAGTTTTTTAATTTATAACGAAAAAATTATGATTTGAATGTAATGAAAGCTAGCCAGACTAGATACTGGATTATACTTTTTATTCCAAAATAACGCGTATCTTTTTCAATTTGCCATGAGATACGCGTTATTAATATTGTTATCATTATCATTATCATTAATATTGTTTCCTTAATTATTAATACTAAACAATACTAATTAAAAAGGGTAACCATATGGTTAGCATGGTCACTGTGTTATATTTGTTTATTGGTTTTCATTTAGTTAATTTCATCAATACGCACGACGAATATGCAGTGATTTGTCGTATGGAGAACATGTTCTAGATCCATTATCGTACATATAAATGAATGAATGAATGGCTTTATTTCAGAAAAAGACTTTCCACATACGTATGTAAATTAAAATAAAATATAAGATAAAATAAAACAATAATAAAAGTAATAATAGGGGTTTTACCGGACGTGGATAGATGACCAGTGTTTGAGGATTGGACCATCTATTTCGGCAAACACCGATAGGAGCGTACCAAAGAACTCATTTCTAGTTGCAGTTAGTCATCCATAGAGATTAGAATAGAAAATAAAATATCATAATACATTTATATTTGATAGGTATATATACTTTATGTATAATAGTACAGTTCCTTTAGGATCAGATCGACGAATGCTAACCAATATTTATAATTCATCCATCTACTCGAGTAAAGCTAACCCCACGGCAAATAAGAACTAAACATATTTGATACAACTGCCGTTTACTTCATCGACATTACCAACTTCGTGTATCATGACCAACAATTTTGTAGTAGTATGTAACTTATATACTTACAAATTTCACGAGACCAACTAAAACATAACTATTTAAAACTTCGCACCAAAATACGGCTGTAAAACATACGAATAAAAAACCATATTAAGAATCTAAAGGAACTTACGCGGACCGTTCACTTAAGTTGAATGAAAAACTCGGAACATTATCTGAATACTAAGTAACAGTGGTGCACTCATTGCATACGAATCACGTCACTGATCGCAGTTATTCACGCTTCGCAGTCAGTTAAACGATAAAGAAGAATATTGAATGGGACAGCTATTGAGTTGGCACCATCCCGCATTTCATGCAAATGTAGGTCATTTTATGTGTAATGGAAACTAATGTTCATGAAATGAAATAGATTTATAAGAATAGTCTGAGTTGTCTTAAGACGTCAGTTATACCAACTCCATTTCAATAAGGATGATCGGATGATCGCCCGGTAAAAAACAACTATTCTATTTCGTTATTTACCTTTTCAAAATACAATAAAAACCTTCTTTTGCGTCAACCAAATTTATGAAAAACACCGCATCAAAGTTTGGTTGAGAATTATGGCGCAATGTATCTTTGATGTGTTTTGTTTACATTATATGTGTTTTATATTTTTTTGTAATTTGACTTTCGGACAAAACATAATACCTATTTAGTCTCCAAATCTTACACTTAGTTATAATTCATAGCATATGGGAATTACACATATTATGATTAACTTTGAAAAAAACTTTTACGGCCCGCGACGTCGTAAGCATGGAAAAGGTAGATACGGCTTTTTCAGGAAATAAATATATCCAATATTCTAATGATATTATCCAGAATAAATATAGCTTTCCAATGGTGAAATAATTTTGTAGTATTTTTTGAGTCGATTCATTACAAACAAACATACACAGCAAAATACAAATATTTATTTTTTATTATACTAGTGTAGATAATAGAAACCCTTTGCCGGGATTTTCGTTTTTTTAATTGTTATAAAAGGTACAAATGAAAGTAAAATAATGTTAAAAAAATAAAAATATTTTCTTCCCTACGTCAAAACTAAGTCGCCGATATAGTTAGTTCTAAAAATTGAAACACTAAAGTGCGGATGGGCAAGCCACATAGCTCGTAGTTTGAAACTCCGATAGGGCAGAAAGAGACGTTATAAGAATGGCGATCATGCACTGGAAAATGCAACGTGTGACGGCCACAAAATGGATAGACGACCTTGCCAGACCACAGATGCGAGTGGACAAAAGCTTCTTATGAAATACTGGGAGTAGGACTTTGTTCAGCAGTGGATTTATTTGGGCAGAAACAATGATGTACAAACGTACAAATGGTCATTTAAACGTACAAATGGTCATTTGTACGTTTGAAACCTTTCTTAAAATATAACCTATTACCATAGCTGGGCACCGTTAAACAAACAGTTAACTTCGTTAATCGTTAATCTGTTACTAAAAAAGTTAGCTTCGTTAAACGTTAAAGGGTTACATTTCTAAAGAATTAACGCAAGTTAACGTTAATCGTTAATCCGTTAAAATATAATGGAATCCGAAATCCAGCAAAAAAAAAATCTTAAAAAATTGATGAATGAAATTACTTTAACGCTCCCTTCTTTAAAACAAACACAGCAGTCGTCAATCTTACTAAACACCGACTCTAAGTAATTAATGACATGTTAAAATCAAATGAACATAAAAATTTTTGAAAAAAACTCACGACGGTAAAAATCGGAGAAAAATAACTCAAAACCAATTATTATGTAACAAAATATTGTAATGGACGTAAAAATACTTTCTAAAAAAGGGTTGATATCTCGAGAAATCGGTAATAGATATACTTAAGTACCTAAACAATGAATATCGATGTTTACAGTTTTTTCCTAACGTGTCTGTTTTTCGAAGATATACTTACGAGTAAATGTAGCGATAATAATTTTACCATAATACATAACCGAGGAATATCCGTCAGGGGCTGCCTTTCCTATATGAAATTTCAACAAAAATTTAATCACACTCATAAGTGTATTTTATGTCATCGTTAAACATCTACAATTCTTCAATAATTGTATTCACGTCACTAGAAAAGCTTTTGCTGGGTTAATGGCAGCCCCCAATACTCTTGTGACTATAATGTTTTTTGAAATCGGATAATTCGTTTTAATATTATTGCCATATTATTTTGCACTATTATTGTAGCGCCCTCTAGTGAGTTACATATGTAATTTTTATTATTTGGGAACATGCATTTAAGCTACCACGTTAGTGTTGCCGGATAATCGATAATCGATTTATTATTGGTAATACAGAATTGTAATCGGACATTTCGTTTTGATTATATTGCAACATTGTTTTACACTAATATTGTGGCGCCCCCTAGTGCGTTACAGTCATAACACCTGTCTAAGAACATGAACTCATCAAACACAAACCCGTTATTGAAAACCGCATTAAATCGGATTATTAGTTTAGAAGATAGGTGGCAACATTACTTTGCACAAACGCACACACAAACATCACCCTGAACGCATATACCTGCTCTGTTCCGTTGTGGGTAAATCTATTCGCAGCTTTATCACACGCACTCGTATTTCACTTGCGGTGCCATGCGGTGGATAGTAGGCATTGGATTAACGATTAACGGACTTTAATATTAAGAGTCCGTTAATAGTTTTTCAAGTTAATTTAAAAGTTAATCCGTTACTCAAAATGTTAACATCGTTAATTAACGATTAACGGATTAACGAGTTAATGCCCAGCTCTGACTATTACTATGTTTTAAAGTGACAGTCGTCTTTGTGTCATATTTAACCATTCAACTAAGGCAAGGAGTTATGAGCGTTGAAATTGTTGTAAAAAATAATAAAGAAGAATTATCTTCAAAAACAAAATATGTGACCTCTGCCATATTTAAATCAGCAGGCTATGGTCCGGGTAAAAGCTATGTAAGTTCTCCTAATGAATTTTTTTCTTATTTAATTGCTTAACAACCTGAATGGAAAAAGATGACTGAATAAATATTCAATTAAGTAGGTACACCAGGTTGCGTCTGATGAATTCAATTTAGTAAAATTTGTTTCTTAATTGACCTCATTGAATCAAAGATTTTCCGCCCCTTGGCCTACCTTCGTCAGATTTAAATGTGCGCAATGTAAAAATTAAATGTAACAGCAAACGTCTTCAATCAATACTCCAAATCCCAATGGATTAATTAATACTTTTGGGACAGCCCAAATGAATTTCATTGAAAGAAACTCTGAAACGTAAATCTCTTGGGAGCGGAGAAGTTTACAGTACAAAAAGCTGACTATTTTTTCCTTGTGGGCTGTTTTATGAAATCGTTTTCGTGGGATCGGGTCCTGCAATTTTTTTGATTCCAATTGGCTTTTTGACATTTTAAATCAATCTTTATAAAATTATCAAAAAATTGTATCACAATATATCGGTTTAAATATTTTTTTTTTCATACGAATATAAACATTTTTTTTGCCTCTGAGGTGTCCACATTGTACGAGTATTTATGTAGGTATTTGTATGTATGAGAATATATTTATATGTTAGTACTCGTATAATCGCATACCTGTACAATTAGGTACGCGATTATCTAATGGCATAAAATGCTGACAAGTTTTAAAGTAGTAAATACATTTCTTGTGTGACAAATGTGCAGATTTTAATTTCAGATTGCTGTATTCCCACGGTATAAAACTCGTTTTTAGGAGAGACTGTAAATTGTGTTCACATTGACGTTTCGGTCGATAGGCAATCTGTCTATATTATAGGCCCTAACTTTACTAAAGTTTTTAAAAAAAAGATGACCTGTTATTTATTGTCTTACGAGGCATACCTCGTAAGACATATCTTTACATGATGTCTTTACATGATATCTATGCTTCCAATGAAAATGGCAGCAACTCTTGTTAAAGATTTGAAAAAGTTCATTAATTATTTTCGGTAGATACCTACATACGTATAAATAAACACATAAAATATATGTGTTTGAATAAATTGTCCAGTATAATTTAAAATTTTACACGTTAGCAAGCAGTTAAAGAACCAAAGAAAGCCACTTATATATAAGTAAAATAACAACCTTTACCTTAAATGCATGTCTCTACTGTTTGAAAAAAACAAGAATATCGTTTCAGCGTTAAAAATACGAGTCTGAGCTAAAAACATATCTTTCATTCATCGTGATTTATGACGGTAGTGTTAGCTTAAGAAGAAACCACTTTTTATGACGGATTATCTAATATCTTTGCCATTACATGTCTCTAAAGAAAAACTCGGCCAAGTGTAAATTTACTCTTGTTAAAATTAGAACCGTACTAAAAGAACAAAATCATCCTAACCGCACATTTTTGAAAACTACTTTTATATACTTCTTTACATGGCTACTCTTCTAGTTCTTTCTTCTTAATATTAATAAATGAAAGCAGCAAGTCAAACTTATATTTTAAAGTAAGTATTTTGACATAAATAATTAATTTCATTTCTTGTTTTCATCTACTTACGTTCTGTAGTGGTGTGATGTTCTTCTTCAAAATATTTAATTTTTGTAAGTATAACAACAATACATTCAGTTATATTATTATTATCTCTAATATGACAAATAACGTTTTATAATATATATAATAATGTTATAAGAGCAAAAGTTTGTATAAATGGATGTCTGTTTGTTGCCCATTCACTCATTAGCTGGATTCTTATGAAATTTGTATGCATTGCATAGACGGTACTAACATACAGAATACGTTTCACCCTAAAAGAATATAACAAAATTGTGGACAACGGCGCTAACTAAGTATTTTTTTAATAGGCTATCTAGATTACTACCAACTCGTATATTGGTAACTATAGTCTGGAAAAAATATTATTTCTGTACACAACACATATAAAAACAAGATTGTATACCTATATTTATATATGTATAACAAGCGCCCCACAGCAGCTTCGCACGTGTATCTACTTACCCCGTTTTATCCACTTTTTTCACTGATTTTTCGTTCCTATAGTCGCAGCTTGATGTCTATAAAGCATTCCTCAATAAATGGACTATCGAACACAAAAATATTTTTCTCAATTCGGGCCTGAGATTAGCGCATTCAAAAAAATAAACAAAGTATTTAAAATATTAGTATAGATATGCCATGTAACTGGGCAAGCTTATTTACATTTTTCAAGTAACTAACTTCCCAAATCGTTGCCAAGTTGCATGCATAACTATGCATGCAACTCCCAAACTCCATAATTTATATCAATTTACTCAGCGTACGTGATTTGATTTGGGACTACTCTTGCATATAGAATACAGAATTATGATAACACTAGCTCCCCACCCTGGCTTCACACTGGTGCGATATGTACTAATAATACCTTGGACTTTTCTGCATTATTATTTTTATATATTATATAAGTATATACATTATTAAAAAAATAACAACATGCCTCTAAGATTTCTAAATCTAATATTCAATACTTTAAGATGCTAAGAAAAGATTATTACCTAATGTCCCTACATAACAGTGTCCAATTAAAAGTAATATGTATTTAAAAATAAAAAAATACGACCTAGTTATGTAGATACTTATAATGTTGTAAAGTGTAATACTTTTCAATCGAATATGTACATATAGTGTTTTTATTATAACAGGTATTTTTTATGTACCTTACTTTGTGCATTTTTCTGTACCTATGGTGTACGTTTTGAAGTTATTGCCAAATTTTGTAGGTGCAGTCTCGAGCAATAAAATGTAAACACTTGAGCTCTTATAAGGTAATCTTGAAAGTTCACTTTAGAATAAGGCGGTATAGTTACATATTATTGCACGTGCTGCACCAATTAATATTTTTACCTATAGACGACCACTACCTGATAATCATTAGAGATTTCCTTGGCCGAGACTGTTTTTTAGTCTATTCTGCTCGAATATTACCAAGGTTTAAAATTGACATCAGTAAGTTATCCAAGATTTATAAAAAAATCATGTATTATCAAGAAGATTGAAAAATCCACCTTTAATTTGCTAAGCTTTATAGCAACAATATGACAGCTTTTTTAGTAAATAAATCAACTTTTTTAATAATCTTTACTGATTATGTCCCACAATACCATTTTCATCTAAGGTACAACTTTTAAAGGTTGAGTTAAGCGAAGTTCCCAAGTGGAAAAATAAATTTTCACAGTTTGACAAAGGACTAAACTTTTGCCACGAGTTTTTCTAGTTTGTTTCATAAAGCTAGTAGTTAGTTGTTTACGTTAAGGCGGCAGTTTGTCCGAAGTTTAATCGCGCGGTGACTTGGTAACGAGCTATTTAACTTTGCGTGGGATCTTCACATATCTCAGAAAATTTGATTAAGCCTTTAGCTATTCTCACTACTACTTAACGCTGGTAAAGCTGCTTTTTATGCAAAGGTGAATGTATTTTTGATTGAAGAACAATGATGTTTAAGTGTGAAAATATTTTAATGAACTAAACCTATATTAAGTAGATATACATCTGTTAAACTGTTCTGTTACACCTTAAATATTCTATTACACAAAGGAGCAGCCCCATTGCAGAGTAAAAGCCTCACTCATTGAAATCAAGTCATCGCTAATAGAGTGGGTACTGGATTAATCACTTTGCTTATCAAGTGCGGATTGGTGATTAGAAAATCATTCGAAAAATCCGTGCCATATGTTGTTTAACCCAGAAATTAAACCGAAAGCTAAATAAATAGTACACAACCTGCGGCCGTCTACATAAACGTGTTATCCAAGTTTCTAACAGATTAATTTTAGATTTGTCACAACTCTGCCAAACAAAAACCACATTCTGAACACGTTCCAAAAGGGAAACTACAGTCGTTTCCAGGGTTTTATAATTATTCGAGTGCAACGGGAAGTTCGACGATAAATCAGTAATTCGCCTTGCCGAGGTTAAAGGGTGAAAACTAACTGGCGTGCTAACAAAAGAGTGAGTTCGCCTTGTGGCATGAGATTGGGATGTGATAATAATTAACGTTGGTAGAGCCAAACCACGGATCCAGACTGTAGGGACGTGCGGGAATTTAATATCGTCGATATCGATCGGAATACCGGACAAGTTCACGTAAAAGTGCCAAGCCCTTCATAAAATTTTGCATTGTTCTTAAAGTCCTATTTTTGGTAACGAATTACATCTCGCATGTATAATTTGAGAAGATTTGTTTCGCGAGAGTAATAATCTACCCTAAGGGTGGATTAGGACAATCTGAAAATATGAGAGGGGAGCTTTCGTAAATTCATTTTCCGTCCCGCCATATTATGGTAAGCATAATGTAACATTATTGTCGGTTAATGAGTGTTTCATTTATATTTATTACATGGGTATGGGATGGGTAACCATGCTGATCAAATTAAATGACATTAATATGAGGATCTTTGTGCTTCGGGAGGTTGTTTAAACTGTCATTATATCCCGATGTTAGGCGTTAAACCTTTGCAAAGGCCATGTGGCGGCTCAAGAACATCTGACAATAGTGATTACGTTATACCAGTTATGCTAGTATGTTTATGTTGATGAAAATATAAAAATACGTCTTATCATAAATAGGCAACCGCAATCCTTTTTTTTCATAATTTAAAACCAGTATTATGCAAATTTTTATGCGAATATAAAAATACATACTATTCATAAATATTTATGAATAGTATGTATTTTTATAACCGTTTACTTAAAAATTTGCTAACCGGGCGCAGCACACGAACTAAGTCATGGCCTCCGGTATTAAGTGCCTCCATCTAGGTCTATTCTCTGCTGCTTCCTACGATTTCACTCCCCATAGCGGTAAATGGAAAGTTCGCATACATTTTTTGGGAACTAATATTGCCTCATATGCATGCCGGACGCGACAAGCGGGACAGAGTATTGTTACACTTCAATATCTTTGCATCACAATAATTTTCTTTGGATGGATATGACAACTTAAATACCTACCATTGTGTAAACTGAAAATTTGTATGTGCACCACTTTTAAAGAAACTAATAATTTAGTAGTTAAAAACTATCCAAATTAAATCTCTGAATTAAAGCGGTGACGGGACGCTTGATTACCTAGGATGTTCGGTACACAGGATTTTTTGACAATGCCAGATTTAGGTTTCTCCAGCACTGGTTGTATTCTTTGTTCTTAAAATTGAGATTTTTATGTGTGTCATCTCATTATTTTGAGTTTCTTTCTTAGCTTCTATGTTAATTTGAGAGCAATGACTTCTGTTATCTAAATATCTCCCTTAAATAATTCGTCTTGGTTGGCAACGTTTTTGTTAGGGGCGTGTTAAGACAGTAACCGGCGCGGCGTCGGCAGTGCGAATCGTAAAAAATCTAATTTGACAGCGGAACATCTCACGCCCGGACCGAATAAAAGAGAATATATATTTTCTGCTTTCGTCGAGCTCCGTAATTTTGTATGACTTTATGCTAACCGGAAATGCAGAATCATAAATTAACAATTTAAACGCAGAATGCAAATGGCATTTATTTCATAAAGTATTAATTTTGTATTCATTTTTACCAAGACATTCCCAGAAAAATATTGTTGCGGGTGATCGTTTTGAAACATCTAAATTTGTAAGTAGGTTTTATGAACGAAAGTATTTGTGCCCAAAATGCGAAAGACACCAGGTTCGATCTCGTTTAACACAATCTAGGAAATGACAAAAAAAATGAACTTTCTAAATTGTTTTGAGTCTAGGTTGATGCCCCCAGTTTGTATCCAACTCTAAGCAACCTTAACACAAAGGAATACCTTAGTTTATTGGCGAGGTTGTCTGTCGCATTTATTAGATATTTTATAACATTTCATTAAGGTATTTTATGGGAGGTACATTTGCTCAAGCTTCAATTCAAACGTAAAACTTTTAAGTAACGGCTGTGACAAATTAAAATTCAACATTTAGGTATATTAATTCATGAATAAAATCTTGGTAGTAACTTTGATAGTTCCAGAAGTTGAATAAAATTTAAGCTTGCATTTTAATCTATCTTAGCTGCAAGCAACGTGTAAAAACTTTTAATCTCGATTTTGAAGTTCGATTAGTATTAAAGCTACTATACATTTATCAGTTGTATATTCTTTACGCGTTACTTATGATGCGAGAGGAACCACTATTTGAAAACGATACCGAAAGTTGGACTATGCTCACTGCGGTTCAGTATTTGGAAGGATTACCAATCTGACCAAATTAAGTGACATTTATCACAAGCATATAGCTTCTTCATAAACTGTTATGTCGATTTTAGTTGTTATATGCCTTGTCAGAGGCCATATACGGCTTAAGAACGTATGCCAGGAAGGACCACACACTACTTCTCTAATCCGTATTGATTCTAAAATGTAAATTCTGACTTGCTTTTGATTGCACCGTTACAATGCTAATAACTGTTCAAATCTCAAGTGTTACGGGCCAGAAAGCGCCCCTTACGGGCTATATAAAGTTTGAAGCCCACGCTAGACTATACAACCGATATAATGATTTACAGCCAAATTAAATTTTAATCTTTGTCTGCAGATACCTTACAGATTAAATTTTGATTAGAAAGTTTAACCGTAATTAATTCAAGAATGGCAATTCAGTACCGCAGCCGTACTTTTACGTTTTCTCAATGAATGAATTTTAGTTTGCCGGTATATATGTATCAGTAAGAAGGTTTTAAATTTTAATAGGATAAAAAAGACCTTTATAAAAGTATTTATTGATGGAGCCCTTGATATATTTATACGAAAAAAAACTATGGGGAACCAACCAAATTTTTGGATTTCATCTCTCCACGGTTGAAATAGTATATTACACAATACTATATTATATTCTTATTTTGTGTGCATATCGAATAAGAACTTTGCTTCAAATTTTCGATTAAAGTGATACGGTTCAAGGATTACCTACGTTTCGTTTCCGTGTCAACCATTAATCACAGAGATGACAGTGCACTAATATTTTCAGGCACAAAGCGTATGCGTAGGTACTACTTATAAATATAGGCTCTAGTAATCCAACGAGAGGGACAGCTATGATAAATACGAGTTTTGCTTGTTCCATACATACGGACGGATTTTGATATACTCGGCTACCATAAAGTAAATTATTACGAGATTATATAAAGGTATTATAAGTTTATATCCTCGGCATATTTAGTTTCAATTATTTATTTTGTAAGTCCACAGTTCCATGCAAAAACAAACAAATTATTGTCACGACGTCATGACATACATTGGTGACTGTATGTCATTGCAGAAAAGGTCTAAAGTGTCGTATAATAACATTTAATTAAAACCTTATGTACTTTGGAAGAAAATTTTTTATGTATTTAATACGCGTGCGGCCACAGATCGAAAGAAAGCCTAAAGCCCATTTAAAAAGAAAGAAAAATATGACTGTCTCATTAGCCTCTCTGGGTACGTCGTAAAGTGAAACTATAAACTTCTCAGAAATTATTCATCCATTTGTAGTATTACAAATTAACGTATGCCAATAACCGCGTTTACTAAAAACTTTAAAGTTTTGTTGCAAACTGTACCTACCAATTACTGTATCTACCAATTCTAATGTACCGTTGAAGTGAGAGCTGAATACCTACGTAATGATTCCGATAAATGCAGGAGCCTTACTGTGATTTTCTAGCGATAGGTACAAACGAGCCTTTGACAACCGTGGACCTGTAATACGATACCAGGGATCCACATGTATTCCTATCTATCTATTGATGAATAAGCGCGTTTATACCAACTCCACGTTTGTATCGCTGCTTTGAGTAACGCATCTATGATGTGAGAGGTAGAAGTTTTGCGACGGTATCGATGCTGAATCTCGATTCTAATGCGTTTGCATTACTGCTTAAAGTCGCAATGTGCAAACGGTTATAGTCTCAACAACAAAATATAAAAACTAATGAGTCACTAGTTCCTCAAATTCTGACAAGTATTTTCCATAAAGGTTTATGACCAAACAGGATAAACATGCTTTCGCAATGATCTACGAGTATATTATTCTGTGACCATCTACCAAACTCTTATGTAGGTACCTACTGTAGTTTATTATATCTTCAATATTAAGCTATGGTGGATTTATCTTTGATCAAAATTACAATTTGGTCGAAAAAAATTACCTATTACAACTACATATCGGAAAAGTAGTAAGCCAATAAGAAAACGTCATGATGTGATAACCTCCTACAGTCAGTATTTTGATTGCAAAAGAGTAACAATAGGCTTGACTAAAAACCAAGCAAAAAACTAAAAAAAAATCCTTTGCCTCAGTACCTCACCAAAAAGTGTGGTTTAATTTAAAAAATCTTAGTTAGAAAACTAGTATGAAAACCAGCTTACTCCCAAATGTTTATAGGCCGCCAAATGGTTTTTGTCTAGAATTGAAAAGTAACAGTCATGACTAATAGCTTAAACATGGAAATGGTCACCATAAATATCATTAAATATTGAGAAGTAAAGATTTTGCTTAAACCGTAAATTTGGATCGAATGGTCACCCATCCAATTCCAGGCGACCGCGTACCCATGCTGTCGTCTTGTATTATTAATTAAAACGAACCAGCACCTCTCCGAAGCATTTGTATTCTAATCAATACGTAGTTCGCTCGTCCGTAAAAAATCTTAATTGGCTGTTAGTAAGTAGGTACTCTTTTCAATAAACACACTTTATATAAAGCTTTTAACATTATAAAACGTATTCGCTTTCATTTCACGTCCTTAGTTTTCTTAGAACGTGATCACAGATTACCCGAATCAACGTAACGCCGCACCCTTCATGGCTTCATACAGTAATAATGTTGCTCTTGAAATTGTATACCTAGTAAGAATTCATATTTGGCCGAAAGTCACTGGGAGGCACTTGGCAGCTCTAATTGCCCTTCTGTTTGCTCCATTGGCAAACCGGGTCAATATTCCGCACCAAGCTTTTGCGTTCTGATATTCCAATCAGCTGTGTACTGTTGAGTAATTTCGCTACCAGACAATACAATTTAGGACCTTACAAAATAAATAATAAACTGTGCTGAATGATCTAAATAAATGACAATATTATTTCGACAATACCTTCTTTATCTACTACTGAAATCAGTCGATATAGCAGAACTATTTATAGGTAGTGCACGTTCTCATTAATATTTTCAATAATGTGCTGATAAAGTAACAAACAATAAACTTGATAAAACCGTGGCTGTTTAAACGAATTGATCATTTTGTCACAACATTTAGTGAATTATAAAAAAACAAGGAATTATAATAAGTTAAAAAAAAATAGACATCTGATAGTCGATTGGAGTCATTTCTAGTGTCTCTATTTTATCTCTCAGGAGGCAATGCATTCCAAGAAGTTCATAATGACAAAAGTGATAATTGTAACTGTGAAATGTAAAGGATGGTCTCGAATAAGTAGGTAGATCTTACTTAAAACAGGTCGCGCCTTTATTAAAGTTGACTATAACAAATTACTGGAGGTCATCACGGGCTCCACAATAAATACGGTGGGTCTCTAAATTACTGGGAACTCCGTGTTTTGATGTTCTTTCATCTACTTTCCTCTAGATTCAATTTATAATACATAAGAAAAAAAGTCTTCATATATTATTTTTTTAAGAATGATTTTGTCAGATAATTATCTGCCAGTACGCTGTGTGACTTTCTAACAAATGCTATAGTCTCTTTTTTTATTATATTGTCAATACATTGAAGTCTCCAACCAATAACGCATTAGCAAATCAATGATTGTGTAATCGTCGGATCATCGGCTTTACCGAGATTTAAAGATTTACGGAATCTTTCTTTGTTTTCATCGACGTTTTTAACAGACTTCCAAAACATTTCGTTTGTAAGCAAGATATTCAATTTTGAATTCGAGAACCATCACGATTGGTAGGTATGTCCACATAAATCTCGTCCTTTTGTCCGAATACACATTTATTGCTCAAATTGAAAGACAAATGTTCTTGAAATACAAATCGCAACGGAATCGAGATCTGGTTTATGTAGCAATTTTACTGGATTACGATCTCAGTGGTAACATGAAATCATTAATCAAGACTACGCAATGAGATTATAGTACTGATAGGTAGGCGAGCTTTCTGTTACTGGTTTACTACAATTTTCCTCATCGTAACGGAGGATAGATAGTTGGATGTATGTTAACGTTTTACTCAAGAACTCGAAATGTACTTGCAACATAGACAGGAACAAATTACAAGTTTTGTAGTTCTCTTACATTTAAACAAACGTTGATAAAGTAGCTACGTGAAAAAGTAAGTTCAAAAACATAATTGAATTTTTCAAGTTGATAGTAATTCGATTTTATGCAAACTGAAGCTTGATACTGAACAATAGAATCTATCCCTATTGCGAAGCCGAAATTGTTGAAAAGGTAGTGCATTAAAATAAAATAAACGTGTCCCTAAACATTAAAAAGTTTTCACTTCACTGCCGCAAGCTTAGCATTAAATCAACAACACGTTCACAGAAGTACTACAATTAAATTGGACTAAAATCATAGGTCCTTCACGATAGGACACCCTTTAAGTGAATAAAAGCCTTGAATATCAGTCCATACTAACCTTTTCAGCTAAAATTTCCTTAACGAAGCTTGGAGAATAATTCCATTAGATATTAAATGTCCCACCATT
This sequence comes from Glyphodes pyloalis, assembly GCA_037074685.1. Taxonomy (NCBI): domain Eukaryota; kingdom Metazoa; phylum Arthropoda; class Insecta; order Lepidoptera; family Crambidae; genus Glyphodes; species Glyphodes pyloalis. Next base: position 6,368,141 of record JAYKKO010000011.1, read on the forward strand.
TTCACAAGATCGAGTTAGGAAAGCATTTTATTATTGAAACACAATTTTAGATTTATCGAAAGCATCACGAAGCAAAATACATAATGGACCCTCAAATCCTAAACCGAATGTCACTTATTTACCCTTTCGAATTGCGGTCTACGTGTTAATTAGTAGGTAACGATGTTTGTGGCAAACTGTGGGTTCTCTTATATTAAAACAAACGTTGATATCGAACTACAGATTGTATTTGGAGAGATTGGTAATCCATAAAGTAGTGAATTTATCAGTATATATAAGTCAACAATCGGTTATATACTCATAAGAATTTAAATCAGAATGGATTTACTTTAATTCTAAAGCGTGCATCTCGGCTAAGATAGATTTTTACGCCTTTGATTATATTTTTTTATTCATTTATCATTATTATTTATTTAGGAATTTAAGAAAATTTTGAAAATATACCATAGTTTCTGTCATTCGGGGATATTGCAGCTCCCCAACAATGAAATGCAAACCAATAAACAATCAATGAAACAAAAGAAAATTATTTAATAAGTAACACCATGAGCGAAATTATAAATAATAATATTACAACCGTAATTACCATCTACATACCTACCTGAAAACTCTCTGCACAAGACTTGGAATAATATTCTGCTGAAACCCAGAAAAATTGGCGACTGGGGCTGCATAAACGTACGCCAAGATTAATTAAAACCACTAACATAACAATATAATACAATAAAACATTGATGCCTTAATCGTTCAAATATGTCTGCGAGGTAACAAATAGGCTTTTGAGACAGAAAAAAGTATGAAGTGTCGTAAGTAGTAGGTAGGTAAAATAACATATTTACCTATCGAATCTATAAATTCTAGGTTTTTAGCATTAAAATCCTCTTCACATAGTATTCAAACAGAGTACCGGAAAAAAAGTTATCTTTGACTCTCATTCACTGCGTGTCCACACTAATAATATTACCTCGTGCACAATATTATCATAACGGTTAGGTTTATATTACAGGTACATAAGGTTTGTATTAGATTAGACTAATGATGCTTTAGACCTTTCTTGCAATGCTTGTGTTTAATTTACAGGCACCTGTAGGTACGTCATGACACGGGAGACATTTATTTGCGTGTAACTGTGGATTAAATAATCTTTGATCGAAGGTAATATAATTTAGGCTTGCATATAACATTGCTGGGCTTCAATTCACGCAAGATGAAACAGGTCTAACTCCAAAACGTGGACTCAGTGATCAATGGTGGTGAGGTGAGTGTAAGGCAAGTAACCAACCTTATTTTCAGATGTTCACAAGCCACCAAATGACTACTGACTGGACTTAACACCTAGGATCGAGAAATATCTCGAATAGTTAATAAACTACGAGCACCTATTCTAAGAATTTCTGAGACAAAGAAAGATGTCTGCACGTATATAGAAGAATGGAATGCATTGCTTCATCCACTGGCCCTTGAAAAAATTGATGCGCCTAACACAGCCCTCGCGGGAGCACAGAATGATATGTTAAAATTTTTAGAAACATTTTTGTGGGCTTAAAATAAAATATTTCCTAATTTCAATACGGATTTTACCGTTTCCACAAACCGTCAATCGCAAAAATAAATAAGTAACGAGAAAAGTTGAAAAGAAAAACGTTTCAAAGGAACCGACCTCAAATACGTTAAGATTTTAAATCACATTTGATTACATCGCGCCATAAAAGAGTCATAAAAAGAGAAATTGCTTTCGTAAGTCATGAAGAATGAAGTGAAAATGCATCATGCTACTCGAAGGCGGGGCGACCTCATTTATCAAGGTCTGAGGACAAGGAAACTTAAACACACCAGATGATAACAGTATTGTTTTGTTGATTCAGAATCTGTAAACAATATATGGGAGCGTGAGGGGAAGGGGTATGGGGCGGGGGTGTTAAAATAATAACCGAGAACTTGCTTCAAATAATTTTCTTCGTTAAATATAGATCAAAACAGACAAGTTCGAATATGTTGATAACTGACTTATTGCTAATCAATAAATGTCATTCCTAAATTCGACTGTCTTTCTGGTTTAAGATCTTTATTCTCACAAGATTTTATTAACACTTACGTGAGATAATTACAGTGTCTAGCTTAAATAAATAAACGTACAAAACATAAAACATAACGAAAGTTACTTATTAACAATTATACGAAACTACAGGCAAAACACTCACAGATAGTATGCAAAAATAGCGATACAAAAAACAAAAAAAAATTATAACGAAGGTAGAACTATATCAAATTTAGAAACAAACTAACATAAGCAGGCGTCCAGCGACAAACTTGGCTTGGCTTTCATTTATCTTTATGCAATCTGATAAATCGATTGTAAAGCAATTATTGAGAAGATGAGCTCTTTAGGTTACGTTAGCAGTTGGGTTTTTATTTATATTTGCAAGTAAGCCTAGATTTGTTTGTGGATTTGTCATACGTATATATATCATTAACAGGAAGTTTTTTTGTAAAACGTTGCGTTCGAATCCAAACTGCGAGTTATTGTTATGTTCGGATACGTATACCAGCGGCTTTTTTTAATTATAAGGTTTATCCATTGTTGGCTTTTCAATCTGCAATATTGATGTACAAAAGTTTTTTTGTCAACAACAATATATCTGTCAATATTGACAGGTACCTACAAATATTTTGTGCCCACTGTCCTTCCTGTGTTTTCTATGTAAGTAGGTATAAATAAGTCGTATTATACGAGATATATTATTGTATTGAAATGGTAAGTAAAGCGTTCATATATGACTAAACTTACATCTGTTTACAAGTTCGATGTCTCTGTCTTAGGAACTTTAAGAATTAAACCAGTATTTCTTTACCGCCCAGGCAATATGGAAAATTATCCTTCTCTTATGAATGTATTATTTTTCTATAATTAAAACCACAAAATGGATGTGCATCAAACACAATGTAAACGTAACATTTATTACTTAAAGACATCATAACATTGACATATAGGTACACATATACAGAAAGGTGTCAGAAAAATAAATATACAGTAAAACGTGAAAGCCAGCGTTTTCCTCATCCACCGCGTTACAGACAATGGCAATTCATAATGTTCTAAATAAAAGGCCCTCACTCAGCATAAGTCATGGCCCACGTTGCAGGCCATGACGCTGGTTTTCAGTGGACCTTGCCGAGTGAGTATCCACAGACGCCAGCGACGTTGCACAGTGGCATATCTATTCATTTTGGATTTGATAAACAAAAAAGAAAAAAGAAATAATTGTAGATGTACATATTATATCGATGGTTATAATTGTAAACCAAAAGCAAAAAAAAAATTAAGCTGCGTGTCTCGTACCTACTTGTAATTGGGTTTTACGTTAGGCCGCTGTCCTAACATAATAAAAGCTCAATGATATTGGCTTGATAAAACGCAGAACATACACAATATTTACACATTCTCTTTTCTAACAACACGGACAAATTACTTTGGTAAATATTATGAGAGGTCATATTTGCTTTCAATTATGCTAACACGATCAGAACGCTTCTGTTTACAGAAATACTCGGTAAAAATATAACGGAATCATAGGGATTGACGTTTTAAGCCGATTTACAAAAGGGAAGCTTACTTGACCGACTTCAAAAAAAGAGGTCCCAATTCAACCGTATTTCTTTTGCTATTGATATATATCTTTAAAAAAGAATGTAATATTTTTGACATCAGTGTTTTGCATGATAATTACAATAAAATGTTAACTTTGCCATTCGTATAATGTGACTACATTATAGATAAAGTTTCAAGTAAATGTTTAGTCGTTTTAATTGAACAATAAAATTGTAAAGGTGTCATTAATTTTATGGGTAAAACGCATTTGAAAGTATTAAAGATAACTTTATTTTATAAATTTGTGTACTCTGTTCACCAGTTAACATACAACAGTAGGATTTTTTTACAAATATGGCCCCATAACGCGTTGTTAACATATTTAATACCTACTCAAACACTTAGTCTAAAGATACCAATTTGAGTCAACATGAAATCATATTTCAAAACAAACATTGCATTGTTTACTGTTATCTTACAACATTAGTGTTAGTAATTGCTTTAACAATTTATCGTGCAAATCAGAGATTTAACGGATTTATCATTTCAGTTTCAGTAAACGTTATGAAATGATTTCGAAATATCCGATTTGTTCCGTTTTGGTGAGGAAAATAAGATTCCCTGACATGTGTTATTTTTGAGACTTCAAACACTTTATTTCTTGATAAGAAGTATCTAACTTCTAGCTACAAAATTTCATACTACGTAATCTATTCGTGAAATAGTTACAATACATCAATTCATCACACATCGAAGCAAAATAAACTCGTATCTTTATACCAAATGTATCAATAAGGTGTTGTCTACGTCAGTAGCTGTTTTAAAAAAAAAGGAAGGAGGAAGAAGATGAGAGTAATCAGTTACTTTTGTAAAATAAACAAAAACAAATGTGTCCCACTAGCCTCACAATAATATTAGCGCTGCTACGGTGTTGAATGTAATTCTGTAGCAGCATATGCTGAGGTAGAACAAAATTAGTTTTATAAGCTTCAATGATTTTTAAAAACAATAAGCATTTAATTTTAGTCCCGTTTGTGGTGTGAAAATTTATTATGTTGTAACGGCTAAAAAACGTATTTTTCCTTCCTAATATTAGCGATACTGAATGTCAACTTATTAAAAATGGAACGCAAAAGTCTACAATTACCTACTCCTTATCGTGTCGCAGTAAGGCACTTTCCTTATTCTAAGGTTAGGCATCACTCCTACACGTAAACATTCGAAATTCAATTCAATGTTGTTATTTTTTTCGTATATCCAATAGTTCCGGTTTCGGAATTAGTGGCATCTCTTTGCAAACGGGCTTATACCATAAACATGTTTATCTACATATGCATCAAATCACGCTCTAGTTTGCGCTACGGACTGCCGTATCTGGTCGCAATCACCATTAACATCAATATTTAAATCTAAATGTGTTTACTCTATCCGTTTAATTTACTTTGATTAAAAACGCTGTTTCCAGTAGAATTATTTAATGATGTGGTTTAAAATATTGTTTACTTTTAGGGTATTAATAGGATATAAATATTACTTTGAAATATATTTGTTGTAAAAACCTTCAAGATGACAATGATATGAAATCGTAAACCAGCGACCCTTGAAAGCTATTAAATAGTGAGATTCTGAACGTAATATTTTTTTGGAGTGGACATCTCGAAGAGTAGAGTAACGAGATGATATTTACCTACTTTCTGGTGACCCAAGTTGAAAGTATTTTAATACTTATTTCTAAAAAAATATTTATGTAGAAAAACATGGAAATGCAAGCAACTCAGCGACCCTTAAGATCTATTAAATAGAAAAATTCTGAACGACATATTTTTTTGAAGTGGACATCTCAAAGAGTAGAGTAACGAAAGATCTACTCGTGCCTACTTTCCGACCCAAGCTGAACGTATTTTAAAACTTATTTCATAAAAAAATATTTATCTAGAAGAACATGGAAATACAAGCAACTCGGTATCGGCGTGCGAGTGCAACACAAAATGGTTGTTCAATGTTATGAATTGTTAAAATTTGAAGAAGAGCGCTTTGGTTTTTCGACTTCATATGGTTAGTTTGGTAAACTAAAACCGCAAATTGGTTTAAAATTAAATACGTTTTTACGTGGTTTCAGTCCATAAAACTTTGACATCAACATCCAACCATATACGATAAAATGATATGTGGGCGAGTTCGATAAGCGATCATGAAGAAGTAACATACTTTAATTTGCATTCAAAAATTCATAATGCTACTATGTAGGTATTTATTAAATTAAAAATATTGCTTTTTATTTTTTCACAAATATCCGACAGTGTCCGCTGGTTGCGACTAAGGTTAAGAATGGCTTAAGAGCAATAATCTGATACTTTCATAATTGTATGCGGCCGCTTAATTTAAAACTGGACGCAAACTTTACCAAAACTCGTTTGAATAAAAGCACTTGTACTTATACGTTACAAATGAAATGCCAACACTATTTGTAGGTACTATTTTTACATTTCGCAACCAAATTAAAATATCGGTGTAGAGTTTGGTGTGCTATCTAAGAAGTTCTTATCTGATATTGAAACATAAACACTGTTTTCATTCTAATTTATACCAATTCACTCGCCTTCTGCTTTTTAGATTTATGCAGCCCAATTCCGAGCTTTGGATTGATTTGTCTATTTTCGGAAGCAACACTACAAGTCGCCAGCAGCCGCAGAAGATTGATAGTTGATCCTGTCTGCATCTGGCTCTGCCAACATCACTCATATAGTTTGTAGACCCATGTCTATTGTTCTACCAAAACTTCACATAAAATTGTATTCTTAACTAACGACCCGCCACGGATTAGTACGGGTACAATTTTGATAAGTACATAATGAGAAGCGTGTGAAGTGATATTCGGGGACTTTTCTCAATTTTTACGATATAAAATGATAAAATCAATAGCATTGTACATATAAACCATTTTTTAATAATTCTAAGTATGTACCTATATATCACCAAAATTAGCATCAAAGGCCGTTGTGAAGTTTAAAATATGTAAGTAAGTTTTAACAGACAGTGAAAGCGACGTTGCTGATATGCGTTTAGCGGCAACTTTGAAAATTAACCCTAGGATATTAGCTTTCGCCAAACAATTAAATTATATCAAAATAAATATTTGCACTTGGCCATGCTTTAAATTTGCTTCTTTTATTAGTTTCGTAACAACTTCTCTTTCGAACGCATCGGCTGACGGTCGGCCATGGTTAAAAAAAGGCTACTTAGCTACCTATTGGAAAAAAGTATAAGAATCGTCCGGTACGAAATTACGTAGAATAAATAAGTTCTGACTATAAATTCGGAATGTTTTGTTCAAGAGGTATTTTTAAACTATGAGAATATTACATAGTAAACGACATCCTCTTACAAACAAAGCGAAATTGTGACAATAAAGGTGTTATTGCACCTCACCTAGTTTGGTTACAAAAACTGACGACTATCTTTCAAAATAGCCGTCTTATTTTAACTACGTGTATGAAGGTCTAAGTTTTATTAATAAGACAGTTAGTCAATACGTCAAACTACTCAATTAAGTTAGTTAGTGTTAAGTAAGTATGTAGTTTATTATCAGTTTAAGAGATTACACCAAGGAATTATCTCGAGTTTGGTGCAATCAGAAACAACACCGATAGGGCTACTTAATACAGAATTTGAGAAATCTAATGTGATATTGTTTAACATAAATTGATAATAAAACTATAGGTACTTAAAAAAATTACGTAGTATTTTTTCCTCAAATAACTTGAGCTGTCAACTTTAATTCCAACCCCTACAGAAAACAAGTCAGTATAACTATCATACGTGCTCTAGATTTAGGAGACCCAATCCACTCTGAGGTTTGGTTTAGTGTGCCTAAAATTGTAAAGTACGCAATTAATATTCAGGTCGTTGGTGCACTTCTAGTTTACTGATTACGTATTCCCTTCCTCAGAGGACCATGACACTGTGAAATTATGTATCAAGGCCACATGGGGCCAGTGAGCCATTTATCAATACAATTTCATTTGCATATTCACACAATTCTAAAGTAGGTCGATTAGCGTTTGCTTTGATGAAAAGGTAGCAATAAATTTATACTAATTTATGTTAAACATAATTAAAACTATTACCGACTGTTTGAGGGTTGTAAGTTAAAAAATGCAATAAATGGCTGTGTACCGCCATTACTAGTTAGAATGAAGTTTGTGCAACTCCCACTTAGTGTCATAGACATGCTAGACAAGCAGATTATTTCCACTTGGAACTTTGATCTAACTCTTGGCCAATATTGGCAAAAAAAAAAGGTAAAGAGATGACGTTACGTTTAATTACGTGGACGAAGAAATATGAAAAAAAGAATACATCCTAAAGGCCAATAGCTTCACTTCGTGAACAATATTCTTGAATAAAATACCTACATAACTGTAATAACGGGAATACGGGGAACATAGAAAAATGCGGCGTTATCGTCAACCGTTTAATATATATCAACTCCTAGCTTGACAAGCAAAAACTTCACTTCACGTTTATGGTTATAAAGCCGTAACATAAAAGGAGTACGTATGCACATCACATTCCCCCACACTTAAACTGCTACTCACTATAATTAACGTAAAATAAGTTGAACAACTAAAAGCTTAAACTTATACATTCCGTAATTGAAACAAAAATAAACCTTAACTAAAACTTATACCTAGGTAACTTATCTAATCTACATTTCCGTACTGGACGAGATAAGGCAGGTACGTGGGCGGCTGTAGGCGTTTGTGCATCCAAAACTGCAGCTCCCGTTGAGCTCGGTCTGTCCGGGCTACCGGAACAATCCCTGACCTCCGCCTCCCCCTCCGCCGCACCGCGCGCCAGCGGTGACTGCTCCGGCACAACCGGTGATCCGTCTTCCTTCGACTGCTCTAACTGAGTATCCTGTATCGGCGCAGAACTTGTGCTGGTACTTATTTGATTGTCGAGCTTAATTGGAGAAACTAAAGAGTTCCTAGATCTCCGCCTAAGTTGGTCGATATGTCGATGAATGACCCTACCGTTTTGATTCGTTATTTCGTAATCAGTACTACCTAATGAACGACAAACTTTTCCCGGCTGCCACTTTTCCCCCTTTAAGTACTGGCGGTACCAAACGTCTGTGTCTACCTCTAGTCTCCTATCTGAACCACCTGAGGCTTCTACCTGACGAGATTGACTATTCAAAATTTTACTCTCCCTATCCGGCTTTAATAAGTCCAACCGTGTACGAAGACTTCTACCTATTAGTAACATAGCCGGGGTTTCTCCAGTCGAACAATGTTCTGTATTCCTATAATAAAGTAAAAATCTATTTAGCGATTTTTGGATATCAGTTTTCTCAATTAAAGATTTCTTGATCACATTTTTAATAGATTTTACGGCATTTTCAGCTGCACCGTTAGAAGCTGGGTGATAAGGAGCAGTAAAAATGTGATCAATTCCATCGCCATTCAGAAAATCACTAAATTCTTTACTCGTGAAAGGTGGTCCGTTGTCACTGACCACTTGTTTTGGAATGCCCCAACGAGCCCATAACTCGCTTAACTTTTCAATTGTTGATGTCGCTGAAGTATTTGAAACTGGAAACACTTCTATCCATTTCGACATAGCATCAATCACAACCAAATACATTTTCCCTGAAAGCGGTCCCAAAAAATCAATGTGTAAGCGCGTCCACGGACGGGCCGGCCAGGGCCAGGGGCGCGGCGCGTGTCGCGGCGGCGCCGACGCCACGGCCGCGCACACGCCGCACGCGCGGCACACCGCCTCCACCGCCTCGTCCACGCCGGGCCACCACACGTACGACCGTGCCAATGCTTTCGATTTATTGATACCCATGTGTGGTTCGTGAATGATTTCTAAAACCTTATCCCTGCATTTCTCCGGTACAACTAACCTATAACCCCACATCAAACAACCCAACTCCTCATAAAGTTCAGACTTCCTATTGAAAAACGGCTTTAATCCATCTATCTCACACTGCTCCGGCCAACCATCCCTAATAAAAGAAAGTACTCTGCCCAACATAGGATCTTTACTAGTTAGTCTCTTAATTTGATTATAATCTAATAGTAACGCTTCTTGTGCGAAATGTAAATATGTTTGTTCCGGGATAACCTCATGAGCCTCGCTACCTTTCGTACCCTTTTGGAAAGGTAATCTTGACAAACTATCAGCACAATTATTTTTAGAACTTACATATTCAATCTCATAATCGTAAGCGGACAGTATAATGGCCCATCGTTGCATCCTACTAGCCGTCATAGCAGGTATACCCGTGTTCAGACCGAAAATCGAAACCAATGGCTTGTGATCAGTACGCAGCGTGAACTTACGTCCGTACAAGTACTGATGAAATTTCTTTATGCAGAAAATGATTGCAAGAGCCTCCCGGTGTATTTGTGAGTAATTCCTCTCAGCATCATTCAATGTGCGCGAGGCGAAGGCGACCGGGCGCTCCCCGCGCGGCCCGCGCTGCGTCAGCACCGCGCCCAGCCCGCGCGCGCTCGCGTCGCACGTCACGATCAGCGGCGCTCTTTGGTCGTAGTGAGCCAACACCTGCGCACTCGCGAGACATTGTTTTACCTCCACAAATGACCGATCACACTCGGAATCCCAATTCCATACAACCCCCTTGCGTAACAAGTTGTACAATGGAGACAAAATAGCACTCAAGTTCCTAACGAACTTACCGAAAAAATTCACTGTCCCGAGGAATGACCTCAACTCCGGAACATTTTCGGGTTTTCCCATTTTAACAATCGCTTCTATTTTAGACTTGTCTGGTCGAATACCTTCCTTCGACACTACGTAACCAAGGTAGGTGACTTCTTGTGCAAAAAATGTGCACTTTGATTTCTTAAGCTTCAATCCGTTTGATTGTAATCGCTGAAAAACCGCTTCTAATGTTCGTAAATTATCCAGTTTCGTCCTTCCCCCAATAATAACGTCATCAAGAAATACTTGTACGTTAGGAATGTCACCCAGTAAGTTAATCATAATTCGCTGAAAAATTCCTACACTTGAAGATAAGCCAAAAACTAGCCTATTGTAACGGAACAACCCTCGGTGAGTATTAATCACCGTAAACTTTTTCGATTCGTCCAGCTCTATCTGGTTGTAGGCCTGGGAGAGATCTAGTTTACTAAAATACCTATTGCCGTTTAATTTGACCAACACATCCTCTATTTTAGGTAACGGATATCGATCGACCAACAAAGACGGATTAAGAGTAGCTTTGTAATCAGCACAAATCCTAAGCGTACCGTCAGGTTTGTTCACCGGCACCAGAGGAGAGGCCCAGTCGGAGCAGTCGACGGGCTCAATGACGCCGGCGCGCAGCATGCCGTCGAGCTCAGCGTCGACGCGCTCGCGCAGCGCGTACGGCAGCGGCCGCGCGCGGTGGAACACCGGGGTAGCCCCCTCCCTCACGCGCAAGGTCGCCTTGCCGCCCTTGTACCGGCCCAGCCCGCCATCGAATAACTCCTTATACCTATTAATCAAACTATTAATATCCTCTTTTGTTGGATCACATTGATCCGCTGACAACATATTACAATTAAAAGATGGTATTTTAATTTTAAGTTCCGCCAGCCATTGTCTCCCTAGCAACGATGTCGTCGTACTTCCGTTAATTACAAACAACTCTAAACGTCTGGAATTGCCCTTGTAAGTGACTAAGGGTTTAATAATACCCATAGGTTTTATCTTAGACCCGTCATAAAAATTCAATACAGTCCTGTCACTTTCAAGTAACAAATGTTGAAAATACCTCTCATATGTCTGCCTGCTAATACAAGATATGGCTGTACCTGTATCAATTTCCATATTGAGCATAATTTTATCAATTTGAATTGGTACACTTACAGATTTATAGTCGTTCAGACTTAGCTGGTGTAACTCTTCTTCCATGTCTCCGCCGCTCTCCTCGCTAATTTCGCGATCGGCTTCCCCAAAATGCACTTTGCTCCGCTCCCGGGATCCCGGCGCCGTACACCGCCGCTGGCTCTGGCGCCGCCCGGTACTCCGCGACCTGGTGCCCGATGTTGTCTGATTTTCCAAACAGATCCGCCGCAAATGGCCCGTGCGCTGGCACTTACTGCACACATATTCTCGGAACCGACAGTTCGCGTAGATTTCTTGCTCCACAAGCTCCACAACTAGTACTTTCGCCGCTAGGTGTCCTGTATCGATAGTTAGCACTAATTCCTCCAGCAGCGCCGCGCCCCCACGAAGTGATCGCGTTCACGGCGCCCGCCGCTCCGCTAGCCTGCTCTGAAGTTCCAGCCTCCTCCACGATAGCCGCGTCCCTTTCTGCCGCTTCCAATGACGTTGCAAGTTTGAAAGCTTCCGCAAAAGTGATAGTGTCGTTCTCCGCAAAAAGCCGCTGACGTATGACATCACTTCGCAACCCACAAACGAATTGATCACGTAAATTCTCATTCAAACTTCCTCCAAACTTGCAATATTTTGAAATTTTCTTAAGCTCTGCAACGTAAATTGATATATTTTCCCCAATATTCTGCCTCCTTTGCCTAAAGCGAAATCTCTCTGCAAGCACTGATGGCGTCGGTTGTAGGTATGACTGCATCAATTCATGTACGGTCTGGTACGTCAACTCTGATGGCTTATTGGGACTCGCCAAATTTTCCAACAATTCGTATGCTTCGTCGCCGATCGAGGCAATTAGAATAGGCAGCTTCATCTGTTCTTCAATTTTATTTACTTTAAAGTACATGTCCAATCGATCTACGTACGATGACCACGTACCGCCCTTGACGTTGAACTCACTCAATTTACCGATAGACATTTTTATTGATAATTTTATGTGGATTCGAATCAGAACTCGTCGCCAAATGTAATAACGGGAATACGGGGAACATAGAAAAATGCGGCGTTATCGTCAACCGTTTAATATATATCAACTCCTAGCTTGACAAGCAAAAACTTCACTTCACGTTTATGGTTATAAAGCCGAAACATAAAAGGAGTACGTATGCACATCACAATAACTTCAATAGATAAATAAAAAATATTACTTCCAATGTGGAAATATGTATATACAAGTAAGAGACTCTAAAATAAGGCAGCTAATTTCTGATTGGAAATGCCTCGTAATATTGACCTTCGTCAATTTTATATCGCGAAATAGAATCTTCGATCGGAATAAAGATTTAAGATGAGCGAGTATAACTATTATTTAAACGATAAGCATTCTCAACAAAACTCGCAAATAACCTCTGATGACCTTCGTACCCGTGAGGCGAGCAAGCCTGACTTTGGCTTCGCGCCATCTTTGAGTTCTCAGGGTCGATTCCCAGCCGGGTCATTATAAAAAATGATTTTTCCCGTATTGTCTCGGGTCTGGAGCTATCAGAAACAACGTCGCTACCCCAACCGTAGTTTTTTCTTATTTCTGTAACACAAGTGTTTAACTACTTACTACAGAATGTATATACCTAATGTTGTATGTATTTATTTATTTTAGGTGTATCACAATATCTAAGTAAATCCATTTCATGTATGGTCTTAGACATCGTTTCAGATAAAGGACGTCTTCAGTTGACCATTTGTAATTATAAGCAGATTTAGGTTAGTTAAAAGATTCAATCCATTTCTTTGATATTGCGAAACTCATAATTTTAATAGAATATATCGTACCAAGTGTAACGTAAAGAGTCGTAATAATGGCAAGCACCCATTTGCCACATTTGCCTTACTACTTACCAGTATTGATTTATGAGTTTGACCTTCCATTCACACAATCAGTGATCCTATTTTATAGGGGATTCGTCTAGTTTTAAGGGCAGTCATAAAAATAAGGTATCCCTTATAAAGCCAACAAAGTTTTGAACGGCTAAACTCCATTGGGAAGCACCTCAAACTGAAACTCAAATATTTCTTTATTCAAGTAGGTTACATGTAACACTTTTGAATCGTCATTGAATACAATGCAAAGTGATTCTACTTCCGGTTCGGAACCTATATCTACCGAGAAGACACCGGTAAGAAACCGCATTTCTTCTTCGTTTTGTATTGCATGGCAATCAAGCTTTTTTCGCGAAGTGTATCTTTGCTTTAGCACGTAAAAATTAATGCAATTTTACGATAGAAAACAGAAACAGAAAAAATTTATCCCCCCTTGCGGTGTAGGATTTGAACCTATGAAAGAAAAAATATCGCCTGCGATTACTTGCGGTTGGCTCAGTTGGAAGAGCGGCCGCGCGATACGTGAAGGACGTGGGTTCGAATCGCACACCGCAAGAGGAGATGAAAATTTTCAGTTTTTTATTTTACACCGGTATTCGGTGCTGGTTAACGGTATATATCATTATAGGAGATATGTAGCTTACGTATCATATCACCATAGAATATAATAGAAAAGATTTGCAACTTAAGCCATTAATCAATTATTTTTTATCTATTGCTATAAAAACAAAAAATAAAACCATTTCTGTTCTGTAAATAATACATTGCGTACAATTTAATAACAACAATTATCAATTTTATAACAAACAAATTAGACATGTATTTTATAATTAAATGAGTGTGTTTTGTTCCACGATTAGATTTTTTTAGTTCATTAGGCCCGCACAAAGGAATACGATGAAATTAGGTGTCTATACATTATAATTTGATATTTTGTTTTGTTTAAATAAATTGTAAAAACACATACTTATTCTGGACTTCATTTCAATTGATTTAATAATCAAGTATGTAGCTACATTTTCATAATTTAAAGCCCTGACAATAATTAATACACGTGAAAGCGCAATATGGTAGGTAGGTACTAGGTACCTAAAAACGTGCAGTTCGATGGAAGTTATTACCTATTCACTGTCATTGCAAATATTACATTCTAAGTGATTTTGCCTGGCCGCCTTTTAAAAAAAAAATATCCGGAAGTATTCTAAATTCAAATGATTTTGTGTGAGAATCTAACGAAAAGAATCATAAGACTTATAGAATAACAAATCCTTTTTCAAATTTCGAAAATGATTGTTATTATAAAATATTTTTTTAAAGATAGCACGTGTCAAATACGTAACTTACGTACCTAACTGCATTATAACTAAATTAAGCTTAAAAATAAAAGAAAACTAAGAAACAATACGAAGTAGGTAGGTAAAGTAAAAGGTCGTATACAACAGTTGGTTAGGCAGTATGAATTTTGCTGCCTTTGTCATACCGCACGGCCCGATGAAAAAAAAAAGTGAAAAAGTTTGTTCTTCTTTCATTTTGGCGCGTATTACGCTACATTTTTCACACCGCTTTTTGCTTACTACTAATAGCTGACATAAATAACGTGAAGTGAAAATGTTCTCGCCGGAGGATCAACAAATCGAAATTTGCCTTCTCAAGTCTAATTTAGAAAAAATTGGAGATGATTTATTAGTTCATGTAAGTGTATTATTAGTCTCAATATTATTAATCAGCATATGAATGAAAGGTAAAAAGGTACTTTATAATATTCTTATTCAATACAAGGTTTTTTTCTAAAACAAACTGGGTGTTTAAGTAAGAAGTTTGTTCTTAAATAAAATCAGCACAATAAACTCGCGCCGCTGTAGATTCAGTACTTTGCCGCATTAAATCTCCGCGAAAAAGTCGTTAATACCGAGTTGTATATAATAGATGTATATGTATATGTGTAAAACCGTAAATGGTGATTATGTGAGTGTGATGACACACACATACCTACTTATCACAAATTATAAATAAATTTAATTGCACTACCGCTACCAAACCTAAACAACCTTTAATCTTACATAATTTCCTTTAAATTGTCAATAAATAAGTACATTGTTCATACATACTATAATTTCTATTACTTAGATAGTTTAATACCAGCATGTAGTTTAATACCAATATGTGAACATATGCTTTTTAAATTTAGACGGGTAGGGCATAGCGATTTATCGCTCGAACTGGAGCAGCCCGACTGGTGAAATACCTCCACCTTACAGAAGACCGCAGCCAAATAACAATCACATCGGCGTTGTTGTGTTTCTGCGTGTGAGTTAGGTTTCCATAGCTCCTGGGGGGTGCTACATTAGTAGCAGGGGTCAAGCCTTCAAGGTAAGGGCGACAAGTCCAGTAACAGATTTATTATGCTGTACTTGTCACCCTTAAGCTAGGACCTCATTACCACCTAACATCAGGTGGGATGAGGTCAATCCTGAAGTGTAATATAAAAAAAAAAAAAACAAATATATCACTATGAACTAATTATTGAAATCAGAGACAGTCAAAAGCACATCAGATTACACACTGTAAACGTTGTATCTCGCGTAAGATATGGGCATAAGAAGAAATCAAATGAAAATTTTTACCGTAATGTACTGGCCTTAGAATAATATTCATTTCCAAAATACATTTAAGATGTAGAAACATTTTCTTAAAAGTAAATTTAAAAAAATATCTTTATGGGCATTCACGTCTCCAATCTTTTTTCTTCTTTATTTGCATAAGAACTTACTTATCATTAGGCTTAGAACTTTAGCTACTATTGTAAAAACTATTCAATTGGTTCAATTGGAACACACTTTACTTGATTGACAACTCTACTGTTAACTGAGTAAGTAAAGCGCGGACGAATAAATTCGGGCAAGATTGATTTATGTAACGTTCACTTATCAGATTTTGCAAAATAATCTTATGGATTTGGTGTTTTTTGTAAGCGAGGAATATATCGCTTACGCATTGTTAAAAACATTAGCACAGCGTATCTGTAACTAAATAACAAAAATAACTTTAAAATTCTGACCAGAAGTGAGAAACTTAGATTAACGAGTGATAATTTGAAATCAAACTCTTCAGCTTTATAGTATAGCACAGAATTCTCTGAATGTTTGTGTATGTATTCATATATTTCTTAATAATCCGTCTTAGAATTCAGCGCTGCCCGCTTTAGACGCTGAGAATGAACAGAAACGCAGAGAGACTATGTCAGCTTTGAATGTGGCGCGGTCCCTCAACGCCGAGAGGGAACGGCTTAATCTGGAGAATGGTAAGCTGAAGATCTTTAAAATCATACTCATCTGCTAATGTATTAGTATTCTACTTGCAATTCAAATGAAATAAAACATGTTAACACATAGGAACTAATGTTTATTTGCCTTATATTTCTATGAAAAAAAAGCTCATGCAGATGAAATTTCTAGTGACCATAAGTACTGCTGGTATAAATGTAATTGTTCAGGTCACGCTTAGTCAAATACATGGATTTTTTTGAAGAGTATTGTATGTAGTCCGAAAACTCAGCAGGTTAAAAACAGTGTACCTACCTACTGTAATCCATACTCACCAGAAGAGCCGATCCTGGCGAAAATAAAGTCAGTATTAAGCCGATTATAAAATCATTCATAAATTGCGTGATAAAAGTTTGCTAGAGACTCTTGTCTACGTGATTTGAAACTGAATCTATAAATTGAAAGCTTGCTTACATGCAACACCACGGGCGAAAAGTTCTGTAATTTGCATTTATTATTAAACGATACTCACAATTTGTCCAAACATGTTCAATAAATTCGTAATTGGATAAGGATACTACCTAGTATTCGCTTAAATTTTCTGATCCCGTCATTTAATTGGTTTCATACTCCAGATTATGTTACGCGATCCAACCTAATTGAAGTTCAAATAATCTGAACTAAGATGATATATTTATATCATGGACGTCTTTACTTAGTTCAGTTATTTATTTCCTCAATGTACTTAACGGAATATGGTCAGTACATCGCAGATTAGTGAGCTTAATTACACAAAAACTAATGTATGCGCACGAGAACTTTAGTTTACAAGCGGCTTAAACTCATTTCGTTAATCGCCAGCTTCGACTTAATTTACGATCTCGGCATAACATTGCGTGGTATTCATGTACAAACCACCATAATAGATTTGTACGAAAATGTAATATTCACAGAACAGCTTTGTTGAGTTAATTTGTAAAACACTTCGCCTGTGAAATAATGCCTCGTTCATCCACGACATGCCATGATTTAGTTCACAGAAAGTAATATTACCTACAATGATAAATTGAATACATCTCGTTTAATTTAATGTTTCGCGCAATACAAATTAGAGCTTGATTTGAATTTGAGACTAAAAACCAGAGATGATGGATTTCCATAGTAAATTATAACAGCTAAGCCTCAGCTAGGCTATGCCAAAATAAGACAATCCTTATTACAGGAAATAATAAAAATCTTTAGCTATACAACTCAACAACAATAACGTTGTTGGAAAATTAATCCAACTTCAGACAAGTGCTACATCGAAAATGAGCGAGCGCGCGCGATATACCTCGCAGTGAAATGTATAAAAAATTATTAGGGTTCCGTAGCCAAATGACGAAAAACGGAACCCCTACGGAGACGTCATGTCTGACTGTCTGTCTGGCCGTCCGTATCTCACAGCCACTTTTTTTCCGAGACTTGAAGGGATGGGCCCGGGGCCTTGCAACAAACAAAGCAAATAAAAAAAAGTTATTGAGAAAAATTTTACGCTTAGAAAAAGTCGCAAATAACAATTTTAAAATATGTATCTCTGTTTTTATTGAAATTATAAATCTTTTAACGTAAAACATACCTTAACATTCCCTGTCAAAATGACAATTCCATAAATTTAGTATGTTACAAACCAAACAATCAGACCTACTTTTCACAAAGGACAAAGGACCTCGCAAGACCTGCTTGCTAGGGGCCTCGCAAGACCTGCCCGCTCGGGGCCTCGCAGTAGGTAAGGCCGCCGCTGTCTATGGATAGGTCTTCAAAAATGATATTGAGGTTTCTGTAAACGGTGAACCCTTATATTTCTATTTTAGAACATTTTGTATCAAAGAATTTATTCTTGGTAAAATATAATTATCTTGGCAAAGCCTCAAGTATAAGCTCGTAAGAAAATAAATCTTAATTCATTATCCATTTTCAAGGAAATCAATTTACCGTAATCTACTCAAGTCCTTACTTCTACAGTACATTGTTTATTGTTTCCTAAATTTCATCATAAAAGCCAAATTATAGAAAAGAAAATCATGTTAGGAATTAAATACGTGAATCATACAAAAATGGAGATTTATTTTAAATAAAGGGTGCATTATATTACACGCTTCACCGGACAGGAAAAAAAAGGTTATACCTACCTGCCTTTATTCTTTTCTAACGTACTTCAACAAGAACTCAATTGTGCGCTAAATAGGAAACTGAAATTTATGGTGGGACGGACCTGAATTCGCACGATAAATTAACCCTAGTGTCAACGATTCGGAGAAAAAATATATCACATTATTTGTACAAAGTTGAATCTGATGACCATTTCAAAAAAAATCGCGTAAACAACTCGTGGCGTATAAATTAATAACATAGAAACAAAGTCAGACCTACTTGGTTACGAGTGGGTTTGGTAAAAAATGACAATTAGGGAATATTTATACCTTTTTTTTATTTCGCGAATTGGAAAATTAGTTTCTATTTAAACACTGATTTCTAGTTCATGAACTATTTTAACGTTTTATCGGTAGGGAATTTCCAAAATATATGTTTGCAGTTACCGTTGAAGTAAGTTTGTCGAAACTCATAGGAATCAAACAAAGCTTTATGCTATTTATTTAAGATGCAATTTGCAACCCCATTATCATAAATTCACAGTTCACGCTCACCAACAACTCGGAAGTTATCGTTCTACTCGTGACTGTTCATAACAAAACCAGCTCTTAGAATAATTCGTATCTGCATAACATTTCTGTTTTCTTATTCCAGTGAAGCTGACTGCCAAACGTATGCAACTTAAGAAGCAATGCGAAGACATAACTAAATCAGTGGACAATGCTAGAGAGAAACGAACCCACCTCGCTCATTCATTACAACAGGAGGAAGAAGAAATGGAACTGTTAATGTGAGCTGAAGCCGTTTATGCTTCTAATTACTTTAATGTCCCTGTTATCTTGAACCACTTATTTGAACACACCATTAGGTGAACCGTTTATATTGCTGCAAATAGTTAACCCAACATTTGCTTTCCGTATCCAGTGGATTAACATATTAGGCTCCAGGCGATTTCAGGAACACTAATCATAAAGAACTACTATTCGAAAGAAAAATCTATTTATTACTATTTAGGTTAAAATATGGTCGGAGGGTGTACATTTTACTATTTCTAAGAATGAAACACCATATCGATTTACCTATCAGCTACATCAAATCGTCGTAAGTTATTAAGTAGATAACGATAGGAGATTACTCTCTGAGAGACTTATTAATGAAGGCATAAAGTGAACCGATGTAATATTTATTTTGTCCGTTCTATTCCAGATTAGTAACAGTAAGATAAAATTGCTTTTTTACAGACGTAAATATGAAGATTCTTTACGTGAAAAGGCGGACCGCTTTAGACGAACTAGGTCATTTTATGTAAGTTACATTTATTTTATTGTAGGATCACAGCAATTCCGCAAATCAAAATCTACTACATTAAGTTAGTTCCGTATTATTTCCGTATTACATTAAGTCCGTATTATTATAAAAACATCAGCTTGATTTAAACGTGAACTAATCAATCAGCCAACCAATTTTAAAAGTGTGTTATGACAATAATATTCCAAAGTCAAAATTATTCATTAGTTTGGCTGTTTTGAACCAAGACTCTTCTTATTCAATCTTCCTAGGTTCAATGAACATTATTTTCTAGAGATAGTGCTTTTTAATTTACTGCTAAAAAGAGGTAGGTATTTTAGTATTTTGGGTATTATAATCCGCAAATGTACAAAAATCTGTTTCATTGTGATTTAAATGCAACTTCTCCAAGTTTTCTATTCCAACGACTCGTTTTCGTTTTAGACGAATAAATGCAAATTTAGCACAGCATCCTCGTAAATCTTCGTAAACCTTAGTTCCATTTGAATACCACGAACATTCAACTAAAATTTCCCACTTTGTTCATTTTTATGATTGTAAAAATATCTATTTCAATGGAAAAAATATAAATGTTTCATAGAATAACTAAATTAATAAGTATTACTTATAATGTTAAGATCTGCTCATTTCAGCTATATACCTACCAGTAAAAATGCTTTCATTCGTGGTTTGTAAAGCTTTTATACATAAATAAACTTTCATATATATGGCAGATATTATGTATTGTGTCCTAAATATTAGCAAGATACAAAGTATTTGATGACCCGAAAGGAACTTAATTACTAAAAGGTTTATATTTAATTATTTCTCTGTCATCTATTTTGACGAAACGCTTGTATTACTAGTTTACTAAAAAGTGGACCATATAGGACTTTTGAATGAATAAAGGTTAAATCATTGTGTCTGAAACCTTTCATACGAAAAATTGAGGGCTACGTGTATAAAATACGTCAAAAGGCGACAAGACGAGGCGCAAGGCCGAATTGCTACGTGATTGGTAATTTTACCTATGTAACATGAAATACATATGTCAAAATAGCCAATCCCGTAGGAATAACCCTAAGCCACCAATTTACACCATCACAGAAACTTACTTTATTTAACAATAAAAAAACAGGATGAAAACGAAATAAGAGCTGAATTAGAAAAAGTGAACAGCGCAATTAAAGAGCTTGAAGACGAAGTGAAAAAACGAGAGAGAGTCGTGGAGGGACTGACTGCTCATCTTGAAAGCCTTTCTGCCGACGTGCCCGAAAATCTGCTCGTTTTACTGTAAGTATTTACCGATCATTTAACCATCTTGAACTCACGTTTTTTCCTTATTTTATTTTTGTTGCTTCATCTTTGTTTTATTATATTATACGATTATTAGCTGACTTTAAAAATAATAGTCGTCTAATAATCGTATTAACTGAATGTTGTTTTTTTTTAAGAAACAGTTTTCAAAGTCTTTAATAGACATTACAATTAAGAGAACTTAAAGCAGCCTTTAAAAAAAAAGAGTGCGCGTTATATGACACAATTTAAAACCTGTTTAAAAAGGGGTTGTCAATATCATAACTATATAAAAAAACGGATCCGCTCTAAAATAGCGGAGACTACCAACTGAACCCCCGTAACTCTCATCGCCTTATTTGCGTTGCCATATAGATAAACTTTCAAAACTAAACAATTAAGTTTGCACTACTACCAGTCGGCTTATGCCCGATTCCAATATTTTAAAAACAATCCTTTCTTGTTACCGATAGTAATAAATTACACGAGGCGTAAGCTAAAGACGACCGACAGACGACTGATTACAGCTGTATGGAAAGTAAATTATGAAAAGGTATTAACGACGTTTGGAGAAAAACAGATAGTAATTTTTGACACATTACGAATGGTAAAATATTGGAACCGGGATTTAGCAGTTAAAATGGTATTGCATAATAGCCAGAAGCAACACAAATCAATATGGAAATCGTAGGGACGCCGCACCGATGAGCAGCTAAATGTAAATGTCATAAAAAGCGGTCATTCCTAGTCATTTATGAACATGCCTACTAAAGCCTGACTTGAAATATTTGTTCGTAAACGATAGCCGATGAACGCGTTACCGTGCGCTGTAAGTCGATCGCCCCAGGGTCATAGATATGAAGGACATCAGAATGCGACTTCAATAAGAGGATTCTTATATCTCCCACTAGGGACACAAGTGTCCTTTCTCGGAGTAATATAATATACCCAGAGCACCGATAAACGGCACCAACCCCATGTTTGTTAATCATCCAGATAGCGGTAACCAATACGTATTTGTTTGTCATAAACAATTTTATTATTAGAATTTTGTAAGAATATATCTTTATTACTTACATTTAGGATTGAATGTACCATTTTAATAATACGATAGAAATATACTAATCCACTCAATAATATTTTCATTCAACAAAGTAAATAGCTGTGCACAATAGGCACTTCAGAATGCCGTAATGTAATTTTACTAAGCTCGCAAAATATATTTTAAATGAATAAATTTTTATTTTTACTCGTTACATTTTTCTTACATTTGACCAGCACTTTTATCCCGGAGTAACATTCAAAAGTCAAAATGGGGTTTCTTTCAATTTATCAGATATTTAAGTAACGAAATAAATCAATGTTGGGTAAGGTGCCATTTATGATTCAACAATAACTGGCTATTATGGTCTTTATTTGTCTCCGCTCCTAAAAGCAACATAAAGAACAAAGTTTATCTTAAAATATTTTGATGAAAACTGTTTAAAGTGGCATTATATTCAAAAGTAAAAATAGTCTGTCCATATATAAAAAAGCGGAAGAGTATAATTTTACGAATTTTTACTTAACTAATTAGCATTAGATATAAAGATGAGATATGAAAAAAACTCTGTTAAAATTTAAAATGTATTGATATGCTAGAACTGATGTACTAGCAAATGCCTACCACTTTGCTGACATTATTTTTCCGAGATACAAAATATCGTCCATGTCATTTCTCTTCCTACCAAATTTTATCTAAATTAAAAAGTACTTTTTGCTTGAAAGAGATACACGATTCGTAATTTCATACAAACTTTGCGTTTATAATTACTAATAGGATTAGATAGCCTAGTTACATACCAAGGAAGGCTAGGCTATGATTATTTCTGTTTCACGACATAGGTTTTACAAAAGATACGATGAGTAAAAATAAAGAGAATAGTTATTAAAAGCTACATTGTGAGATACTGGCGTACCAACAGTCACGAGCAATAAAATGTAAAACTGGAGATCTTATTACATTGACATAAGATTAATTTTAGAATAGAGTTTATATACATATGAGTGCACGTGACTGGTACCTACTATCCGTCCGTATCACTGTACTTCCGCAAAAAAACGTGGCCCGCTCAACTAACTAATATAATAAAAGGATACGACTACATACCCATTATATAGCATATGTCATGCACAAACTAACTGATGAGTATGATGTTCCACGATTGATGTTCAGGAAGCCTGCAAATACCGCTTGATTACTTATTCTGTTAATGTTGTCATTAATCACTGCTACCTTTATTAAAAGCTTCATACCAAAAGTGGTGCCATCCGTTTTATTACGGACAGAGCACTATGTTCCTAGGTATTTTAATGCGTGACTATAGTAATACTATGTACCTAGATAGATAAGAAATATTATAAAAAAGTTGCCTACTTACTTTTATAAAATCTGTATTGGCCACCATTGTTATATGTACGACTGTACTAAACTGACTGTAAGTAAAACAAAGACTAATTAAAAGACAGTAGAAAATAATAAAACGTATTCATAGATGATGTTTTAAATTAAAATAAAATCTAAATTTTAATAACTAATGCTGCATGAGTTTTTGGTACAATTATTAAAACATTTATTATTCATGAAAAAAAATCAATTACACGTAATATGTTATATAATCAGGTGATTGGACCTTGAAAGTTCGACGTGATATTGCCATTTGCCATGTAGATAAGCACGCCATGGAACTTCAGTAAAAAATTGCCTTCCAGTGCGGAATGATACAAATACATAGGTATATCTGTTTTAACTATTAAATCGTAATCTTGCCTAATCCAGTACAAAAATAGGTTCTTAATAGTTGCCGAAATGGTCATCTGTTTCACAATTCTCGTTTTGGCACAAAAATGTTCAAAAGGGAATTCAAAGCTTTCGTGTTCCGTCTTATCTCAAGCGTAAGTAACTTTGAACACTGACAGATTTTCTTTAGCACTAGATCTATTTAAATTACTTACCTAATATCCTGACAAATACAAATACTTTACTTTGAAATATACCTATACCTATTACCTGACGTGTCCTGAAATAGGAACTTTGCTAAATAACCGTGGAAAGACTCTAGAAACACTGAGGTGGCGATAGGCTTCTCTTCTCTTTTATCTTAATCTATACTATACTTATGCCATTGAAGAAAACAAATTACCTTGTACATGACTTGAGAAAGACTTTTTAAAATACTTTTATTTAAAGATATGTGTGAAATGTAAGGAAACTAATTAACTAACTTCATAATATATGACTAGTCATAATTATATTCCAAAACCAACATATGGCACGTAATATAAAATTAAAAAATCACGGTAATTATTTTGAAAAAGTAAATAGATAATAATCCAACAGTTATGCCTTTCTTCTCGAAGGATAAAAAGAGATCCTTTCATTTGCTACGATATTTAGCGTAGTTTGCTACGCAAAGATTCTGTAAAATTATACGGTCCACTCTTGGATACCGTGGAAAATATGCTGTGACGGTTTGCGAGACACATCTCCGCCATTCTAATTTATTGCTTATTTCAACAAATTTACTGCGTTCCCACGAATAGCGAGGGATTTCTCTTCCTATTGACCCCTGCATAGGTACTGGAAGACGGTTAGGCTTTTCTGGCTCCATCCGATCTTAGGGCAATGTGTCACGCGCCCATCGCCAAGGCAGATCTTGGATTGGAGGCAATTAGATGAACGAGGAAGGAGCAGGGAATAAGGATACTTAAAATTTAAGCATTCAATTTATTCTTACAGTGGAAAATCGGAACTAGAAGCACAAATGCAGTCAGTTACCAGTAAACATGACGCATTACAAGAGAAAAGAAACCAACTGATTTCCTCAAAGAAATAGTTAATTTACCAACAAAAACTGTTTTTTACTATAATTGAAATGTGTTTGCTTTCAATTCCAATTTAGATATTATTTTTCACCTCTTATAAATAGCTGTCAACTTGTAATAGAATACAAAATGTTTAAACAGATTATTTGTGTTTCATTTCAAAATGTTTCTCTCATTTATATTTGGTTTATTCAAATTATTCAGAAACGACAACAGCAGACCAGAATTTGCAAAAAGTCTTGGGTGCTTCAATATACAAAAACACCGTAAAATTTGTTTAGTCCGTAGTTGATTAAACGTTTGGTTTGTACATCTGTTTCGAATAATTCCCTTACTTTACAATAACTTTGAGAGAGAATTATTTCAATTTTAATTGCATGTTTTACGTAGGGAAATTCAATTAACAATTTGTAATTTATTTTAGAGAAAAGATTCACTAATTTTACTTCAAAAATATTAAAATGTTCTTACTACAAAGTTGTAATAAATTCAAACCAAAAATGAGAGTCAAAAACGCGTATTGTCGCAAAAGTTCTGTACATAAACTCTTTCGTTTTGTATTACTTGACTTTCTGTGCTTTCTTTATTTTTCCGATATTTAAACCGACAATTATTTTTAACTCAAAGAAACAATTTTCAGGTGTGAATCGAATATCTAAAAACTACATATAATCTGTTATATCTATTGGTCAATCTAACATGAAAATGGCTTCAAAATATCCTTATTAAATTATATCAAATATCCTCAATATTTAAATCAGATTTTGCAATAAGGATACTAATCTTACGTGTTAGATAGGTATTATCTTTCCGACCGGTTTTTAATCGAGTAGTGTTGTAGGAAGGAAATCATAGTTGTTGTTCCTTGATACATTATTTACCTTCGTCAATTACGAATATCGTTCGCTAGTATTATTAATTCGCACTTAGATTGTGCATACATGTTTTTGAATGAAAATTAATTTCGAATATATCACCTTAATTCACCATGTAGATTTCGATTTTTTTATTTTTTATGAGGCACAAATATAGTTATTATAACGTGGACATTTACTAAAAAAGGGTTTTAATATTCCATAAGGAGACAACGTCGCGGACTACATCCAGTTCTCTAAGCTTAATAGCCATTCTTGGGCATAATGATCTCTATATACGAACGTCCGGTTCGTACGTCGTACGATACGGGTAGTGAGTACCTAATCCATCAAACTGACGACTTATTTAGATACCTATGCTTATTCCACTTATTTTTTATTTTCGCTTATTTATGACCAACCAACTATGTATTACAAAATTGCTAAATCTGAAGTAAACTGACTATTGCGAATATCGAAATTTATTTCAATATCTTTCTTGAAAAGGAAGAAATGAGGTTCGTGCCGCAATTCCCGCTGTATCCCCGTACCTGATTGCATTCGATTGTGGCCTCAATTGAGTCAGCACCTTTCCTAAACAATTTGTAAAAACCCGGCATGATCCCAGGTTAACTTAGTTTAGGTGGTGACGTTAAGCCATAGAGGAGTTTTGCATTTTTATGATTTTCAGAAAATTTACTCAAGATCACACCATTATTGCTAAATTCACTAGGTGACAAAATAAAAACCAGTGCAATGGCTTCTAATAACAAACAGGTATTCAAAATATAATGTTCACGATTCTTAAGTCAAAATTCACTTTGCAGATCGCACAGGCAGGTAAGTATACATCTAAATACAATGTTTAAAAAGAAACGATTTAGTGAAATATAGATGGAAATGCATTTTTTAAATATTAGCAGCTTATACTTAACTTACCAGAATCAAAGGCTGTACAAGGAAACATAATATACATTAAGCTATTGTACAGGCAACTACCTATATTGATATCAATGAGGAAAAAAACAAATAAAAATATTTCTTACGTAATTATCATTTACATAAAAATGGCTTAGCATATTGCCAGATATTGTGTGACACTAAAATAATTATAGAAACCGTTGTTGTAAAAAAATGACTTAATTCCTAGTTAGAACAGATACATACTAAGACGCCTGGATAAGTATCTGGAAGTCTTTTGACTCTGGCCCATATATTGGCTAAACACCCGAAAGGTCAGGATTCCTGTTTGTTTTACCCGACCTGTTCAACCATCCCCTGCTTGGATGAATATTCAAGGAATATTTGTGTTTGTTCTATGTGTGGGTACATCGTTGATTCTTCTCACCATAACACAACTTTGGAAGCAGATTGATATATGTAATTTTGTCATTATTGATGACATCAGGTCATTTTCATATACAAGGGAAAGACTTTGTTAGAGACCAGTTAATTAGTGTAATTATCTGGCATATGTGTGTATAAAGTTCTTAAAGTTTATTCACGTAAACAAACGCATTATTTTGACGATGATTTGTTAGCTTAAGTATCTATTCATGATTACAATAATAGCAACAAGATCTGCACAAGAAATTTGTCCTAACAATTAGTCGAAACTCAGTGAATTTATTTGTACTTTTAATTACTGTAATTAGTAAATAGAAAACATGATTTTGTTTTTAAAGTTACCTTTCAAATATGATTTAAAATAATATAAATAGGTGTACGCCTGGCACGAAAACACAATAAGAGACCTAGCAAAAATATTGCGATTTTAATCAAAACAAAGAAATCTCGGCAAAAACCGCCTTTGTAAAAAAGTTCTAAGTTTTATATTAAGGTTTGTTTTCCATCGTAGACGTGCGAGGTAGAATTTGAGTTATTAAAATATGTTACCGTATAGGTACCTACCAGAAGACTTAGCAAGGCTATATTAAAAAAAAAATATACACATCCTTAGCTCGCAAATATAGTGCTTATCTACTAACTTTCTATAGCTTATAGAAAGTTCGGATCAGAAAATGCAACGTAAGGTACACAACGTGGACGAATGTTAATGGCACAGTTGTAGAGAGGTACCTACAAGTAGTGATAGTCTTGGGAAGATGACTGTATCCAGCAGCCGTGACCGTGGCAGTCTTTTGGCTGAAAGGTATACATACATGTCCAGCTAGAACTATATAGCTTAGCATAATATCTTTGGTATAAAAGTATCCTAACCGCTAAGTTGACTAAGGGCTAGTCATAACTTGTGACACATCCTCCCTGGCTGCGGGCCAGTTAGACCAGCGCATCACATTTCCCGCCACAGTGATGTATGTTCCACACGACTTCAATGAGCTTCCTGCCTGCTATAAGAATGAATGCTACAATAAGTTTTGTGGAAAATTCTGACGTTATCTTATAGTGAAGAGATTTCTTTGGAACGTGTGTGCCCTGAAATAAATTCAAAGTGTATTTACATACATATTTACTCTAAGAATGACGTAAATAATATTAAACTAAACATTTTGATTTTTCTTTAGTATTTTGAAATGATTAGTAACTCATACTTTACTATAATGTCTCATCTATTCCCTGTGCCGAAAAGGGGATATTTTAATTACTCTGGACTTTACGCATTGCATATTATGTAGGTACTTTATTTCAATCATGAGATATAATAGGTATTTACCTAATAAAAATAAAATTACTGTACTTAAACATAAGGTATTATTTAAATAATTATAGAATAATAAAAAGCTTAATAGAGAACAACGTTGGCTAACTAGTTTTTTTTATTTTTTGTATTAACTAACGATAATAAATTTCAGGAAAAAAAGTAAGTCGTATTTATTAACACCTTTGCAATTTATTTTCTCTTTGGTAATAAAAAACTTGTGTTAATTGAGTTAAAACATAATTTTCCTAATTATGAATACACCTTTCCTCTCTTAATTTTTCATAAAACTCAGCGCCCTGCGTAATAAAGAAGACAATACTTGTTATATTATGAACCTTCTAGGAACAAAATACGATACGACTATAATTTATGGCCAGAATACGAGTTAACTGCTGCTTTTAATAACGCCGCCTCAGCATGTGGAGGATATAAATTTAATAAAAAGTTCTTGAGAGTTATTGATTAGTTTGTACTTTAACACTCGGTTTCCAGCCTAAGCTTATTTTCATATACAATTAAGTAGGAATGTAAATGAAATTCGGCATCAGCTGAAACCATGTTGTAAACTTATACAGTATTTTTGTTACTTTTAACTAGGTATAGGTTAAAGTGGTTTAGCATCAACATGGGGTTTGCTGCTATGCTTTGAGGCTTTGTGGTTAGCGAAAGCTCCTTGGAAAGCGCCCACTACCGCAGCACCTTGTAAAAATGTACCCTGCAAAAGATTAAAATTAATGGGTTAGCTTTCACTAACATATTTAACCCAACATCTTGAAAATACGTAGTCGAACATCCTAAATCGAAAACAAAACGTGGCTAACACAAATTATAAAGTTAGCGTTCAATTTTTAATCGGGAAGATAAGATTTATGTTAATCAAAAGATTGATCAAAAAGGTTGATTAATATTTTAAAGCTATGAATATTCAGTAGAGTCTTAAAAGTTTTCCTATTAAAACTGTCTGAAAATAGGATGTAGATGTACTGGACTGAAATATTAAATAGTTTAACAATAAAATTAGGTACTGAATATTTAATACTAGTGTCAAATGTTGTGATAAATTTAAATGCTTATACTAAAATAAAGAAACAAAATTAAAATCATTTATTTTATATAAGTACAATTAAATGTTTCATTTACAAATCAAGCTAAGACTAATTAAGGCTTATGTTTAAAACTCTCAAAATGAACCTATAATACACACCAATCCATCTTTTATTCTCTTTCCCCAAGACTTAGGCGTAGTTGTGGTGATTTGTGGGCTTCCAATCACGGGCGGCGGCGAAGGGACGTTTGCGCAGGCAACCCAACAAAATTGCAAACAGACAGCTACGATGACAAGGAAAACCACGACCTTCATTGCAACTAGACTTGTGAGCTGCGAACGAGTGACGTGTATGCAGGCACATCAACTCTTTTATAGTTACGAGTATGTCAACGAACAGGTAAAATATTCTAAATACCTACCTACTCCTGTTACTTGAGCTACTGGGACGTATTTACCCGAACACGTGTATCACTCGTAAAGCTTTACGAACATCTTTGTAATTTCCCACCGCTAAAAATGGATACAAAAGACTTGCTTTTGACAATTATCTATTGATCTAAATTCGCACGCCCACCTGTTTAAAAGTGTAATCGTATTTATCTACACTAATAGGTATTATAAAGAGGAAAGATTTGTACCTATTTTTGTATGTTTGTAATGAATAGGCTCAAAAAGTACTGGGCCGATTTAAAAAAATCTTTCACCAATAGAATGCTACATTCTTCCAATTTGACATAGGCTACAAAATTAGGAATTCTTGGTAAAATTTGAAAAATTTCAACAGAAAAGCGGAAAAAATTCAAACTTTATAAGGATTAAACCATTTACTTCGAAATCCCGTCGCCAAAATGACATTATTTTGGAGCAAACATCTAAATCATTAAAACGATTGTTATGGGTAAACTATAAAATGTAGACATATGCGTTCGCGGGTTTTTTTAAAGATAATGTTAAGATGAACAATTCATCCATAGAGCATTTTTGTATA
This sequence comes from Glyphodes pyloalis, assembly GCA_037074685.1. Classification (NCBI taxonomy): domain Eukaryota; kingdom Metazoa; phylum Arthropoda; class Insecta; order Lepidoptera; family Crambidae; genus Glyphodes; species Glyphodes pyloalis. The sequence goes on from JAYKKO010000011.1 coordinate 6,398,851, forward strand.
ACTTCAACTATATGCTCAGCGCACGCCACGGAAGGCCTCGGAAACGATATTTTTCCCCCGTTTTTGAAACATTTTCGGTTACTGCTCCACAACTATACGACCTAGCGTAATATTATATAGCCTATGTTATTTTTGAATAATGCAACTTTCTAATAGTGAAAAAATTATTGCAATCGGTCCAGTAGTTTTTGAGTTTATTCATTACAAACATACAAAAATACAAATCTTTCCCCTTTATAATATTAGTGTAGAAGTGTAGATGAAGTGAAATTGAAAAAAAGGATTTCTTTTAATATAAATCATAATTACATCAACAATCATATTATTTTTATTTCTTCAAATACAGGTATGTATATAAAGCATGTTTAGAAACTTTCCGATATTATTTCAAACATGCAATGTTCACTAAAATGTTATGTTAATTTTAAAATATTAAATTACAACGACTAAAAGTAAATAATATCATTGTATAAGGCACCATATAAATTCCTCATGCGAAACTCAAGCATGCAATCGTTTATCTTGAATATATAATAAAATAGAAAATATTAAGAATGTGAGAAAATATTCAAGTGAGAGAGAGAGAGATATTTTCATTCTCAATCTCGATAAACAAAACGATCATATCAGAAATCATTACTATGTCACATACACCAAAATTCGTTTTCTAATTCCCAGTGTGTCTATATGAAGAACAATGCTGATTGTGACAGCTCGATAAATTAGAATCATTTATCAAGCTTAGAATACCTATGCGTCTCAGAAAACCAACTTTTTGCGGTTCTAATGTTGTAATTTACAGCACATTTCGCGCAGTTGACGGTGCCAAATTGTTATTTGCCAACCAAATAAATTACGCTAATGAACTTAAAACAGAAAACGAAACATTACGCACACACTCTCTGATTTAATAGCGGATCGACGAAACCCGAGAATCATGTTTTCTTAGCTTGCTTTGATGTCAAAATATTGTGTTTCGAATTGATAATGAGATAATAGGCGTAATGTTACACACCATTGGAAGGGTTTACGTATTTCCCCTTCGTTAAAGTGTAACTTTATTAATTACAGGCTTTCAAGTGTAGATAAACAGGACGTGTGTTTTGATTTGCAGGAAATTTTATATTTTAAAGGACGCATAATTCTGTTATCTGATTCTCACCTTATTCATTTTTTACTCAGTGGTTTATATCATTTCACTAGTTTTAGGTATTCATAGCTACTTTCGTCATTCCAGATTCGGGATAGTTGCTCGTGTATAATTTAATTAGATGCTTGTGAACAGGTGCCACCTTTGGGGACTGGTCTGCTCCAGCTTACCTCTCGAAAGTAAAAACTTACTTGAGTACTTATTTGTTTCATCACTCATCAAAACCTAAACTATATGACTTGGTACAAAGTGAGCTACACATAGCAATAAGTTAGATGACACTGATACTGTAAATGATCTGCTGAGTTTCTTACCGGTGTCTTCTCGGTAGATATAGGTTCCGAACCGGACGTAGAATCACTTTGCATTGTATTCAATGACGATTCAAAAGTGTTATATGTAACCTACTTGAATAAAGAAATATTTGAGTTTGAGTTTAAGTTTAGAAAATAGAAAATGTCTTTATTCATGTAAACTTTTAAAAAATCATTTATGAAGACTCTTGACTTTTACAAAAGATTCTATTAGAAAATAGAAGAAATTAAGAAAAAAATAGTATTTTTTTTTCTAGACTCCGTTTTAGGGTACTTGCATACGTATTCATTGTAAAATGAAAAACTTTTCACGATATTTAGGTGTATTTTATTTAAAGTCAACTAATAAAGTATTGGTATTGGTTTAATTATTAGGTAAGTCTACTTTCTGAGTAAAAAGTAGGTAGATAAATAAAGCAAATCCTTTAGGTACCTACTTTATTGTAAATACAAAATCAACTGGTCTGAAGCGACTACCAATAATAAGGTTTAAATTCTAATTCCTAAATTGACCCGAATAGAAATCAAGACCTTCGTTACAAATTTACAAAGACTTAACTTTTAATTGTTCGTGGCAACGGTTTAATTTTTATTGAGTTTCGACGTTAAATCAAGTTCATATCCAAGTTTAAATGGATGTAGGCATTAATAAATTTGATGCATTACACTATAGCCTGATTACTAGACATGATTTAAGGCGAAATAATGTTTGAATTTCAGGTTTGTTTATGGAAATCATTCGATACGTTAAATGATCGACCACATTAAAATCACACAGTCAAAATGTTAAATGAATGAACATAATATTGCTTTAAACATAAGTTTATAATGAAATCTTTTTGAATCTATCTTGTGTAAGATATCCTTAAAGAGCATATAAAATTTATAAGTATTCGATAAATCATAATACGCCTCGCCTTACGTTTGAAAAGTTTATCTATAATAACTTACAGTGTTACAAAAAATCCAGAGATCTTCTAGTTGGTTCCTTAATAACGTTATGATAGACTTTTCTTAAAAGAAATTGAATAATTATTTAAAACTAGTGATCGCCCGCGACTTCGCCAGTGTTATTTCGAGATAAAAAGTACTCAGTTTCATCTACTCAAATCAACGCAGTTGTTTTTACGTCAAAGAGTAACATACATTCTTACAAACTTTCGCATTTATTATAATAATAATAATAATAACAACCCACAGAATTTCTCGATACGCTAAAACAGAAACTTTGTGTGTTTTCCAGCCGCCTTAATAGATACAAAGTGTGCACAAATCGTAAAAACCAAAACGCACAATTTATTAAAAATGAAAAACAATTTTACCGAGATATAAAAAAAACACATACTAATACTCAAGAGAGCCCTAACAATAACCAGACAGTACCTAATACACCGAACCCAGAGATTTTGCACAGTTTCTGGGCTAATATTTGGGAAAATCCCGTACAGCATAATGAACAAGCACCCTGGATCCAAACTGAAATAGAAAATAGTTCGAAAATCAGTCCTATGGAATACGATTCTATTCCAATAGAAGTATTTCAAAAAGTAATTAGTAAACTTCATAATTGGAAAGCTCCGGGATCTGATCACATTCATAGCTATTGGTATAAAAAGTTTACTACTATACACCCATATATTTACAACCACATCAATAATTTCATTTTTCACCCTGACTCTACACCAACATACATTACCGCAGGTACAACATACATGCTTCCCAAGGACAATAATGACCCATCAAACCCAGCAAAATATAGACCAATAACTATTAGATCGAGACAAACGTATGGACACCAATATATATTAGAATCTGGCAAGGTTATTGATCCGTTAGATGACCAATCATCATACAAATACTTAGGTTATGCACAGTCCAAACAAATACATCACAGTGAAATTAAAAACAAACTTAAACAACAATTCAAACATAGATTAAACTCGTTACTTAAAACCCAACTAAACTCACGTAATACCACCAAGGCTATTAACACTCTTGCAATACCAATCCTCACTTATTCATTCGGCATAATTAACTGGACAAAATCAGATCTTAAATCCCTACAACGTATGATCAACACAACAATGACCAAATTCCGAAAGCACCACCCAAGATCTTCTGTTCAAAGGCTAACACTGTGCAGAAAAGAAGGAGGTAGGGGGCTAATTGACATTACAAATTTACACAATAAACAGATTTCAACGCTGAGAAAATATTTTCATCATAAAGAAGAAGTGTCACATATTCACAGAGCAGTAGTACAGAATGATCACAAATTCACACCACTTAACTTGTATGACCATAACACCCAAAAATCAGAAACTATTGTAGCTCCTGGAACAAAAATAGCAGACTGGAGTTCCAAATCCCTTCACGGAAGACACCGCCACGATCTGAGCCAAATCAATGTCGACAAAGTAGCGTCGAACGCTTGGCTCACTCGAGGCGAGCTCTTTCCAGAAACTGAAGGATTTATAATGGCAATTCAAGACCAAGTTATTGAAACCCGGAACTACCAAAAATATATAACAAGAACAAGAACAATAGACACCTGTAGAAAATGCAATAGTTTACCTGAAACCATACAACACATAACAGGCGCTTGTAGAGCTATAGTTCAAACTGATTATAAACACAGACACGACCAAGTAGCTAACATCGTACACCAAAAACTTGCCATTAAATATCATCTCATACAATCACCAGCAACAGCCTATTACAAATATACCCCGAAAGCAGTCTTAGAAAATAAAACTCACAAAATGTATTTTGACAGAGCTATACTCACAGATAGAACCACTCATTACAACAGACCCGATATCACGATAGTCAATAAAATTAATCGCACAGCCCTTCTGGTTGACATCGCTATACCAAATACCCACAATATACAGAACACTATAGCAGAAAAACTTACCAAATACAACGATTTGAAAGAAGAAATAACAAGAATGTGGAACCTGAAGAGCGTATCGATCGTCCCCCTAGTTATCTCCACCACAGGCGTCATACCAACACAACTTCACAATGCAATAGACATGTTATCTTTACCCCCTACAACATACATTTTAATGCAGAAAGCAGTTATTTTAAATACATGCAGAATAGTAAGAAAGTTTCTACAAACAGAAGCATATTTACAATCTACTGGACCGACAGACATGACCTCTCACTTGAACCCACCTGGAACACACTTGGCTTAGGCCCGTGTATTCCAATATGCCAGTATCAAAAATGATGCTGAGATTACTAAATGTTTAAAATAATAATAATAATAATCAGTTTATTGCTCAGACACATTAAAATACAAATACAGAATGCAATTATTTAAAAGTAAAAAATTTGAGCAAAAGGCAATGGCTCAGCTTGTGCTGACGCAGGACAGAGATCCTGCGAAGCGCTGATTTTCAGCCATGCCTTCCTCTCGAGGTGGTAGGTGAGAGGCATGCGGGTATGAGGGCTACCAGAGTTGATAAAACAAAAGAAACAAAAAGAAGAGAAAAAAAAATCAAATGCAACTGCCAAAAAGAAATAAACAAAAAGTGTGAATTGTGTATGTGTGTGTGTGTGTGTGTGTGTGTGTACGTGAGTGCCATTGATAGATTGTGTGGATTTTAGTCTACTTAGGCCGTAGGTCTGTATCCCTCTAAAAGAAATCTTTCAGACTCAGGACCTTCCAGTGCTCCTTTCTAAGATCTTCCGCAGCCAGCTGCTTCTTTAGTAAGGCAGTTTTGAACTTATTTTTGAAGCATCCTATTGTCATCTACTTTCTCATAGGGGGAGGTAAGTTATTCCAAATGCTGGCTGCGTAATATTTGAACGATCCTCGATAACGGGTGGATTTATGCTTAGGTACCTTTAACAAATTTTGTATTGCAGTGCGACGACTCCTGAGACAATTATCCTTAGCCCATTGGAGCTTCTCAAACAAGTACTCAGGTTTTTTGTTCCAAATTATCCTGTGGACTGTACTTGCATAATTGAGTTCTCTTCTGGCCTTCATGTTGAGAATACCTTTTCTATTTAGGTAAGGTGTTATATATTCTCTCTTGGGCACATTATAGCAAAATCGAATGCAAGCATTTTGTACTCGTTGGATGGCTTTCTCGGTGCGTGTGTTTAAATTAGGTCCTATAACGGGGCTACAATAATTGAAGGGAGACAGGACAAGTGAGTCCACCAAGATAAGTCGCAGCTTTTCCTTCAGATAAGGTCTAATTTTATAAAGGGTTTTCAGTTTGAAAAAAGCGTTTTTAATTTGCCTGTTCACATGTTGCTCATATTTTTGCGCGCTGTCCAGAATCAATCCTAGATTACGTGCTGATTTAACTTTTTCCACAATGACACCATTAATTGAGATTTCCTCTTTGCATTTTTGTACTTTTTCCACTTGCTGTTTGGTGCCCAGCAGCAACACTTGTGACTTAGAGGGGTTTAACAAAAGGGAGTTTCTTTCAGACCAATCATACACACCACGCAGATCAGCATTTATTTTCTTGATTGCATCACTAGTATCTCCAGGCTTAAAAGAGTAATAAATTTGGGTGTCATCGGCGTACAAATGATACTTACAGGTGTCAATACTGTATGGAAGGTCCGCTGTGAAGATTGAAAATAATACTGGACTTAATAATATTAGTAGGATTAACAAAAAAAATTTAGCCTGTCATTAAATGAAGAGTACGTAGCTACAGTGAGTAGGTTTAGTTCATCCACGTACCCGCTGCTGTGACGTAGCGGGAGGGGAGGTGATACCCCTACGTGGCGCGTCCTCAGGTGGCGGATAGGGGAAGCCCGCGGCTGCCGCGCGGAAGGTATTCCCGCTTATAGGGATGCCTTGCGGGCGGCAGCCGGGGGTCGGAGCGTAGCTCCCGCGGACCAAACACCCGGGGGGGGGACTTGGGGAGGGGGGAAATCTGTCGTGCAAGTTGATGTCTGCTTCGTCGGCTTCACCATGTCGGGGCCTTTGTTTATTGGCCTGGCCAAGTTGGCCTTTTGACGTTGTTGCTCTTCGGAGCGCAGTATGGCAGGGTATCTCCGCGGCGCGGCGGGCTCGGCCAACTGCGTAATAGCAGTTGGTCGCAGCAGACTTCAGTCCCCGTCGGGCAACCTGTTTCCTGGTCGAGTGTCTGGTGATCATGTCTATCGGCTCGATCAGACCAGGGGGCTTGCCTTAATTGGCTGGCCCAAGTGGAGCATACCACAATAAAAAACCCCTAATCTCGACGCTGTGAGTGCTCGAGGCGTCGGGGTCGTGGTCGGTGGCATCGGCCTCTCTGCACGGGATCGCCCGCCCCCGTGCAGTATGAGGGTAGCTGGGGGTACTCGGCTCTGCCCCCGGTGGTCCTTCATTACCGTTATGTTCGTGGGAATAAAAATGGATTCTTTACTAAACAAAAAACAAACTGATGAGTTCGTGGAGACTGCTGAAGTGGCACCTTTGGGTGCGGAGTCTGGCGCCGTTTGTGCGATCGCGCCAAAATTTGATGGTGCGTCCTTGGACGCAGAATATGACGCCGTTTGTCCTGGTGCGTCGGGGATAAGCAACATCGTTGCTAACAGGAGCCGCGCGTCCTCTGTGGCGTCGCTGGCGTCGGCAAATAGCGGCACTTTCTTCGCTAGGCCGAGTGAGTTTGCGTCGGACGAAGAGTCCGATACATTGACGAATGTATCGGACATGTCCATTACATCCGAACGAGGGAAGTATCTTCGGAGGGGAGTGCGGAAGCGCCCGTTGCCTGATAGGGAGAAGGGGTCGGCATCTGATGCCCCTGAACCCAAAAGCCGATCGAAAAAGGGGCGTGGAAGACCCGCTACCACCGGCGAGTATGTTGGCCGGGCGGAAGCGCAGCGGGAGTTAAACGCTGCCAAGAGGGCTGCCATACAATTAGAGCTCGAAGCTCAAGCGGCAGAGACCGAAAGACGTCTTCGCAAGGCCCGTAATGCAGCCGGGTACGGGGTGTCCCTTACCGCGTCGCTGGAAGGGAAGTCGGTTGCGGAATTGCAGCGTTTGGTGGTCACGGAGGCGGAGAGTTCCGTCTCTATGATTGGAAAGTCCTCCAATTTAAAGGGGACCTTCCAAAAGGCACTCAAAGAGAGTGCCATAAATATGAGGGCCATCTGTGAAGAGGCCCTCAAGAGAACCTCCTCAGAGGAGACGGAGCGGCTGCAGGTGACAGTGGATCGCCTGCAGAATGAACTGGCTGGTCAAGTTAAGCGTGTGGCCGAGCTAGAGGCCGCAGTTGCCAGGCTGACCAAGTCTGGTCGGGCATCTCCTATTCTTGCCCCGGTCCCTGCCCCCGTCCAGACGGCGATGGAGGTGGTGGAGATGTCCCCGTCATCAGCGGGATCACCGACATTGGACGCGGCAAACATCGAAGCCGTGGTCCGGAAAGTAATGATGGAGGAGCGGGCTCACCTAAATGCCCGACTCAACGCCCGCATAGAGGGCTTAGAAGACCGTCTCCTCCCGGAGAAGCGGCTTCGTCCGCCATTGACAGCGGACCGTAGGAAGGAGCCTGTGGTGGCTCTCGAGCGACTGTCGGAGACTTTCCGGGTCCCTGAGCCGCCGAAGCCCCAGAGGGCTACAAGATCTAGAGCGTCTAGGGCTACTGCGTCTGCTCCTGCTCCTGCCTCCTTGCCTGGGCCCTCCAAAGTGGCGGTACCTGTCGTTGTCCCCCGAGCAGTTTCTCGTCCTGCTCCTGAGGTAGTAGAAGACCCTCTTCTTCCCTCGACCACCCCAGCCAATGAGGGGTGGTCTACGGTAGTTAAGAAGGGAAAAGGCAAGGGAAACAAGTCCCCTGGAAATCCCCCTCAGTCTGCACCTCGTCCGGCACCATCAACCAGGAATAAAAGAGTGGCTGCCTCTCCCCCGTCATCGTCCAGGAAGATGGCTTCGGCTTCCAAGCCAAAGTTGGTCCCTCCAAAGACCGCGGCGGTAATTGTCACCCTCACCGCAGAGGCCGCGGAAAAGGGGGAGACGTACGAGTCCGTGCTGTCCAAGGCCCGTGGCGGCATGGACTTAAAGGAGATCGGCATTACAACCGCGTCTGCAATCCGGATGCGCCCCACTCAAACGGGGGCGCGATTATTCGAGTTCCCGGGCGCGGATTCGGTTAAAACCGCGGATGTCTTTGCCGACAAAATGCGGCAAATCGTGGATGAGGGCCTTGCAAAAATAGTGAGGCCCGTCAAATATGCCGGGCTCGTCATTTCAGACTTAGACGACTCAGTCTCCAAATCTGAGATAGTAGAAAAGGTCGCCGGGATCGGAAAATGCCCGGTGGACCAAATAAAAGCCGGGGAAATCCGTCCCGGCCGCATAGGGATGGGCACCATTCCGCTGCAATGCCCGGTGGCTGCAGCGAAGGCGGTAGTGGAGGGGGGCCGATTCTTAATAGGATTCAGTTCTGCGTCGGTCCGTGCGCTGGAGGAGCAGCCCCTCCGGTGTTTCAAGTGCCTGGGTACTGGGCATACCCGCCCCATGTGCCCCTCCGCTAAAAACCGAAGTGAAATGTGCTTCCGCTGCGGGCAGACCGGTCATAAGTCGCCTGCCTGCAGCGAAAAGAAGGTACACTGCAGAGGGTGCGCCGAGAGTGGGCGACCGGCCGGTCACGTTATGGGGGGCAAGAGCTGCAGACCTCCCCCCAAAAAAGGTAGGGTGATGGCGCGGACCCAGCCAGTCGCCCCAGCAAGTCAAGCTGTGGAGGAAGTTGAGATGACCCAATCATAATGACCCAACTCAACTTCCTCCAGACAAACGCCAATCACTGCCGCTCAGCGCAGGACCTGCTGTTCCAAGCTGTAGCGGAGTGGTTGGTAGATGTCGTAGTAGTCGCCGAGCCGTACTCAGTTCCCAGTGGTTGGTTGGGGGATCGAGACGGCACAGTTGCCATTTTCAGACGGTCGTCGTCCTCTTCTCCCCCTCTCTCCCTTTTTGAGAGGGGTGCGGGTTTTGTTGGGGCTTCGTGGGGGGACATCGTCGTTTTTGGAGTGTACTTTTCTCCGAATCGTACACTCCAAGAATTTGAAGTGTTTCTGGGAGACCTACAGGGGGCCGTTGCCCGCTCGGCTATTTCCGGAAGGCAGGTCGTGGTTCTTGGCGACTTTAATGCCAAGGCCACGCACGACATGGGGTAATCCGGCTGCCTCTTGCAATCGACGGGGGCAGCTGGTCGAACTGTGGGCAGCGGCTTCTGGGCTCTCCCTTTTAAATCGGGGCTCCACACACACGTGTGTGCGACAGCAGGGGGGGTCCGTGGTGGACATTTCGTTCGCCACCCCTGCTGTCGCCGCACGTGTCTGTAATTGGCGGGTCGATCCGGCCGAGACTCTTTCCGATCATGTTTACATCCGGTTCGAGGTCTCGGCCGTCTCTTTGGGGCGCCCGGCGTCTTTGCCCCACTTTCCCAGGTGGGCTCTCTCCCGCCTGGACAAGGCGGTAGCCAGGGAGACAGTCCTACTTCAGGACTGGTTCTCGCCTCCCTTGGCTGGTCCCAACATAGATGAGTCGGCGGAATTCCTCCGCGACTCCCTGACCGAGGTGTGCAATTCGTGCATGCCTCGGTCCCGTCGTCCGCCCCCCCGTCGCGCTTGTTTCTGGTGGTCGGGGGAGCTTGCTAATCTTCGGGCCAACACCATCGCGGCCCGAAGGGCCTATACTCGCTGTCGCCGTCGAGCCCGTCGTGACCTCGAGAATGAGGCACGACTTTACGAATCCTATCTCGAAGTCAAAAGGCTGTTCAAGGCCGAGATAGGAGCGGCCAAGGATCGAGCTCGGGCCGAGATGTTAGAGGGTCTCGATCGAGATCCATGGGGGAGACCGTACCGGGCTGCACGAAACCAGCTGCGTCCAATAGGTCCCCCACTGACCGAGACCCTCGAGCCGGGGTTACTTAACAACATCGTCCGGGCTCTGTTCCCGAACAGTGACCCCGGCTTCGTGCCGCCTGTTATGGGCCTTTCGGGCAATTTTGGGCCCACAGAAGGGGACTGCCCTCTTATCACAGAGGAGGAATTTAGCATGGTGGCACTCTGCCTCCGTGCTAAGAAGACGGCGCCGGGACCGGATGGGGTCCCGGCCAAAATTGTGGCCTTGGCCGCTGTGGCCATGGAAGCCAAAATGAGGGAACTCCTCGACTCTTGTTTTCGAGTCGGGAAGTTCCCAAAAATTTGGAAAGAAGGAGTCTTGTGTCTCCTGCGAAAGGAGGGGCGTCCGCAAGACTCCCCCTCTGCTTACCGGCCCATTGTTCTTCTTGATGAGGCCGGTAAGCTTTTCGAGAAAATCATCGCGCAGAGGCTCAACGACCATCTCCGAGAGATCGGGCCAGACCTCTCGGACGCGCAATTTGGGTTCCGGACAGGGCGATCCACCATTGATGCCCTGTCCAGGTTGAAGTCCTTCGTCGCAGAGTCACGGGAGAGGGGGGAGGGTGTTCTGGCGGTGTCTTTTGATATCGCCAACGCCTTTAACACCATCCCTCACTCAACCATTATGGAAGCGCTCCGCCACCACCGTGTCCCCCCCTATTTGCACATCTTGATAGGGGACTATCTTGTGGGCCGTTCTGTGGCCTGCGTTGGCAAGGACGGTGAGGTGCGCCGATATAGTGTGCAGGCCGGGGTTCCACAGGGGTCGGTGTTGGGTCCACTCCTGTGGAACCTCGGTTATGATTGGGTCCTGCGGGGCGCTCTCTTCCCGGGCACGGGTGTCATATGCTATGCAGATGACACCCTGCTGATTGCCCGGGGTAGGGACTTTGGTTCGGCGGCTCGCCTTGCGGCTGTGGGGGGAACCCTGCTTGTTCGGCGCATAGGGCTACTTGGGCTTCGGGTGGCGCTGGAAAAGACCGAGGCCATCTTTTTCCCTGGGCCTCGGCAGCGCTGCCCTCCTGACGCCCATATTGTGGTTGGGGGCGTGCAGGTCTCGGTTGGAGCCCAGATCAAATATCTGGGCCTCGTCCTCGATGCGAAGTGGCAGTTTGGCCCACATTTCCAGGCCCTGTCACTTCGCCTCCTTCGGGCTGCTGACGCCCTCTCGTGGCTCATGCCAAATCTTGGGGGGCCAAGGGCCAAATGCCGGCGGCTTTACGCCGGCATTCTCCGCAGTATGGCCCTGTATGGCTCCCCCATCTGGGCCGAGTCTCTGCAGAGGGCGGAGAACGCAAGGAGTCTGCGCCGCCCCCAAAGGGCAATCGCCCAAAGGGTCGGGCGCGCTTACCGCACCGTCGGTTTCGCAGCCGCGTGTGCCATGGCCGGGACGCCGCCCTGGGAGTTGGAAGCCCAGGTGCTGGCAGCGGCCTACAGATGGCAGGCCGCCAAGAAGGCCTCCGGGGAGCGCTATTACCCGGAAGACCTGGCAAGCGTTCGACGGGAGGCCCAGGACGAAATGATCCGGGCCTGGGCCCACAGTCTAGGAGAATGTCCGGTGAGCCGCTGGACCCTTGATTTCGGGATCGGTCGGGATTTTTGACTTTCCGTTTGGTGCAGGTGCTGTCCGGCCACGGCTGTTTTGGGCAGTACCTGCACCGTATAGGTCGGGAGCAGACTCCGTCATGCCATCATTGCGGCGCGGCGGAGGACACGGCGGGGCACACACTGTCAGTGTGCCCCGCCTGGGATGCGCAGCGCGCTTCTTTGCGTGCGGTAGTGGGGCCGAATCTCTCACTCCCCAGCATAGTCGAGGCTATGCTCGGGAGTGAGACGGCATGGGATGGGATGGCCTCCTTCTGCGAAGACGTCATGTCGCAGAAGGAGGCCGCAGAGCGGGAGCGGGAGGACGACCCCTCCGCTCCCGCCTGCCGCCGAAGAAGGCGGCTGAGGGCGCGGCGGCGATATGACCGCGCCCAGCTACCGCGTGGAGACCGGCCGGCTGATGGTGTGAGGGCACCTCAGCTGGCATTGCACCGGTCTCCACTGCGAGGTGGGGATGGTCCCGTTGGACCGGCCATCCCCAGTCTCCCCCCGAACACCATGGGGGGAGTAGACGGAGCCGCGTAAGCGGCTGTTCCGCCGGCGGCGTCGTGGAAGTAAAGGCTGAGCCGATCTCCCATGGCGCCGCCATTAAGGCGATGAAGGTTCAACCGGGGGGTTTTAGTGGGTAGGTAGGTGGGAGTCCCACACACGCCGTCACCCTCCCTCGGGGTGACGGTACGGTGTATCAAGCATTTCCCCCCGTCAACAAAAAAAAAAAAAGTTCATGAACAACTCTGAAGACTGAACCTTGTCACATTAGGTCACTGTCTGTCTGACTTGCTTAGTTACGCGGAGATTTGGTATGACAAGGTACTGACATGTATACGAACTAATCATGCTGGCTGTACATGGATAAATCCAGCAATGTAATAAATACATTATAAAGTAAGTTAACGCTGCCCCGTGAATTTTCATCCCGCATCAGCATCAAGTTATGAAAGTCGCGGTACTCAATTGTTTAATTAAGGTACATTAAAAACATAACGCGCCCACAATGCAAGCAAAGCAAAAGCAAATAGTATAACTTAATCAATAAAACTAAATATTGGCAACATCACATACTTAGATTGCTATTATTCTGTGGTAAATAGCTAAAGCACATGTAATCCCACAACACCCAGACCCTTGTCTTGATCATGCCGAGATAAGTTCATTTTACTCATTGGCCCGACAGGGAATCGAACCCGAGCCCAAGAGATTATGTATCAGACCAGATTGTATTTTAAACGCATTTTCCACGTCTTTTTATTTTGTGACCATCCTTGTTTTTCCCCGGCCCGAAATATCTAATCTAAACTAAGACTTAAATCTGGTATGAAATTATATCCTTCATTATTAACCAAATAAAGCTAAAGCTAAGATTAGCTGGTTTTGGCTTCCACCATCCATACCTATAGTTATTCGTGACTGATTTTAGTGTTGTAAAATATTTAAATTTCAGATTTAATTGGGCAACACGTGCGTGGCACAAGGGGGTCTACTCACAAAAACGAAACGAACAAACGAAAGGTTTCGTTTTGAAGATTAATCAAAAGTTTTCGAATTAAAACGTGGTTTTTATTTTGTATAAATAATATTTTGTTTTTTGATAACGCTTTATTCGCATTCGAAGTGAGTTGGTTGCGGTTTTGAGAAGTAAAAATTGCTATTCGTCGTCGGATCCGACATATTTCCGACATGTTTTTGGAAGTAGACCTAAAGCTATGGTTATAACTAATCTATTTAATTATAATACAAATAAAGAAACACGTCATGTTAGTTTATTATAATTTTTATGTTTCATAATTAAAAAAAAGAGGTTTAATTTATTAATGTATTCTAAATGTTATCTACCTTTGTAAGCCTTATCAGTCAAGTAGTAACTATAAGATTCAAAGTTGTTTTCTAGAAATAAGGGAACATTTTGGAGTGAATACCTACTTTAAAATGAAGTGAAAACTAGGTCAATATATAAAATCGTCAATAAAACACAAAAACAATATTTTGGAGTATTTTATTCAAATTTCCTTTAATAACCTTAAAAAATAACCAACTACATTTTACCTACTTATACTACAAAGTTCATTCCTTAAGTCATGATTCAACACGTATTGAGTTGCCTAAAGATTAGTGATACAGAATAATTAAATGCAAACATCACTGTTACTTAACCAAACAAAACAACTTCACATAATATTAATATTATGATAAACATTGTTGTGATATACAAATACCTATGAATAGCAAATGAGTTTCGGGGTCATTAGGTATTCATTGTTAACAGCAATGCGTATCATGGTCACGGTTTTGCGGATATATACTAAGAGTTATTATTTATGTAACATCATACATAACCTTAGAGAGAGGGTTAAATAACACTTCTTATTTTTATCTCCATTATTTCTATGGTTTGACCTTAGTTCAGCGATTATTACAGCCTACAGATGCGTCAAATGGTTCCGAACGACTAAATCGGAAATCATCAGATAATAATTATTGATAAATTGTCAAACGAAAGATGCTAAATCATTCACACTATGGTAATATAGTAATTAGTTCCTAAGTCATCGTCTTCGTCCCGGTTCCAATATTTTACGATTAGTAATGTGTCAAAAATGACTATCCGTTTTTCTACGAGTCGTTAATTATAATTTCAAATTTACTTTCCATATCAGCTGTCATCAGTCGTCCGTCGGTCGTTTTTAGCTTACGTGTCGTATAATTTATTACTATGCGTAACTAGAAGGATTCGTTTTTCAAATATTTAAATAATTGACAACTGTATATTTTTCATTGAGAAAACCTTTAAAACATCTAGTTAGTAGGACAGTGTTCATAACCGTTGAATATCTGAGAGATGGTTTTTAAGTAATAGTCATTTACCATTACAATTGGTAAAAAGGACTAACTAGATCTTGACTAATCTCTATACATATCTTTATAACTAGTAATACTGCACACAAAGTTTTCTCTAATGTTTCCGTTTCCTTCCTCTTACAAAGGTGTACACATCATGAGCCGTGTCAGCTATGCTGATCGTTCGGAACGCTTTACCCTGTAACAAAAATACTCAATCACAATCAAATTCATAGTAAGCATTGCTTCTCTTTGCGAATTTATTAAACATTTTTAAGAGATGTAGGGCATAGCAATTTAACGCTCGAAATGGACCAGCCCGACTGTTGAAATACCTCCACCTTACAGAAGACCGCAGCCAAATAACAATCACTTCTGCGTTGTTGTGATCCTGCGTGTGAGTAAGATTTCCAGCTCTTGGGGGTCGCTATTTTAGTAGCAGGGGTCAAGCCTTCAAAGTAAGGGTGACAGATTTATTATGCAGTACTTGTCGCCATTAAGCTAGGACCTCATTACCACTTAACATCAGGTGGGATGAGGTCAATCTTGTATCATTGGTCAAGTGTAATATAAAAAAAAACTATCACTGCTTTGTCATATCAGGTCCTTGAGGCTGGACGGCGCTGACTGTTTGAATACGATCGTAAGCCGCTAGTGTGAAAAGACTTTTTCAGTGAAACACGTTAGGTCAAAAGATCAGACCAATCAAGGTTTGAAGGTTGGATTTGAATTCAGCGAGACCTATATGCAAATAGACAAATAAACGTGCCTTAATTGTATTTAACCTGTGATTTACTAAAAATTGTAATACGTTTGCATCATTAATTACAAGATCACAAAATTGGTAAAATAATAGAAATTGTAGGTAAACTCTTTACATACAAATGAAATAATAAAGAAAAAAATAAAACACGTTGTCATGGCAACATTTTTCCTGCTATAGATACCTTAGATAATGGAAGCTATATTTGATAGGTTACGTACGCACCTACTTTTTAGTTTTGTCGTGTCAAATTCGACGATCACATGACGCCACTATTATTAAATATGTGACAGGTACATAATACATTTTCTACTACTACGTCTCACGTCCTTAACTGGGTACTTCTAAGAATCAAAGCTAAAATAAAAACTTCAAACATTGTTTGAACTTCGAATGTCAATATCTCAATAACGCAGCTATTGTTCATTGATGGTTTTCCGAACAAAACAGGGCCATCTATGAATAAAAATGTCATAAATTTATGTCCTTTCTTTTACAATGTCAATGCTTGACAATGGACAACAGAATTAAATGAAGTTTATTTAGGAAGTCCTCGCCTAGGGCACTATACAGATTGGAAATAAACTCTATTAAAATGCAATTTTACAAGTATTAGCGCTTAAGCTTGGTGCAGATGACAGTTACTACCAGTTTCGTTTGATACTTAATACTAGCTGTGCCCGCAACTTCGTTCGCGTGGACTACATCCTATCATGGTCGGTTTTACCCCTATACAAACTTTCAAAGGTGGCATTACCCCCCCCCCCCTTACTTTTTAACAGAAAGTATGCCTATGTCCGTTCTTGAGGTTCAACGTATACCTATGCCAAATTTCATCAAAATCGGTTGAGAGGTTTAAGCGGGAAATCGTAACAGACAGACAAACAGAGTTACTTTCGCATTCAAAATATTAGTAGGGATTCAATATATAAAAGATTAAAGATTCAATCGAATATTTATAAATATAGAAGTAAATTCAATTAAACCTAAACATAATGTTTTACTTTACGAATAAAAAGAAAATTGAATAAACAATATTAATGTAATATTGAGTGCAATTTGTTTTTGAGCAAACACCGATAACAAGACGTTATGATTACACACTTTATGTAGTAGCTTCAATTTTTTTTGCTTTTTTGCATGCGAAGCATCATTTATTAGTAATTTTAATTTAAGTATAAAATTAATAAAATAATAATGTATGTTCTAATGACTTTAATAAAGAGACCGAGATTTATGCTACGAGCATCTTTCGCGAAAAAAAATAATTGTATCGTCACGTCACATCTCTAGTGTGGTACTTGTCACCGGCATCATGCTACAACGCGTGCACCGACTTTATGTACAGGTTCTTATGTACGATAATCCAAAAACATACTCACAGCAACTTCGCCAGCCTTCTTAGCGACTTTCACAAAAGTCTTGACTTTACCAGGCTCTGGATGCGGCGCTGGTGCAGCTCCCACCGACAAAAGTGCTGTTAGCAACATCAATATTGTTAATAGCCCCAACAATTTCATCTTGTACGTTAGACAGATGATCACACAAAATAATATCTTTCGTAAAAGACAGCGTAAGAATGATGCTACAGAGCAGCCCGTTGTCAGAATTTATACAAATGTAATTACCGCGGCGGGAATGTACCTTCTCCCAAGTGATAAACGATGAATGGACATTTGATTATGAAAACATCAATACCTACGTGCTCTGTCGGCAATATGCAAAGTACGAGTATTCTGTTTATTTACAAAACGGGGAAGTTCTAGGGAGTTAAATTTATCAATTTAAAAATAACAAAGTGTCCGCTATTTTTCTCATAATTTCAACATCATTGGTTAAATGGATATTTTGACCATTTATTTTTTTTTTCTTTTATTTAAAATATATACATACATGACGACCTCCGTGGCACAGTGGCTAAGATAGGCGACCAAAGCGCGAAAGATCCGGGGTTCGATTCCCGGTCAGGTCAATCTGGAAAACGAACTTTTCTAAATTGACTTGGGTCTGGGTGCGCTGGGGTGACGCCCCCAGTTAGGATCCGTCGCCTGGTGCTCATAGTACAAGGGAAAACCTTAGTTTGAAACCAGGTGAAAAGTGTGATTGTCTGGCGCATTTATTTATTTATATATTTTTTGTCAGTCAAAAAGATGGACAAGTCATGATGGATACAAATGATAGTATAAGAATTTGGTCTTCTTTTTGAGGTATATCAGTATTTCAGATCGCGTTTCAAAGCGCCTTGTGAGTGGTTTGTAGCATGAACGTCATTAACGGGTTTTTCTAGCCCCGATTTCACCAAGAATCGTGCTCATTCCACATAGGTACTGCATTTTTTACTTTTCTGACCATTTATTGTTTCAAGGTTTGCTTATGCCTATAACGTTATTAAACAAAATCGGAAATTATAATTCCTTATCGTAAAAACAAAGTCAAAGCCGCGGTCAAAAACATGACGTCACACATCTCCTATCACAGTAATTAATTAAATGTTACAACCATACATGGGTTATCTTCATTAACCTAGATATCATCTGACCAAACAATGACGTGGAGGAATCCCCAAGCCTAAATAAACCTTTGTTTAAACTAAAATATTAATTCCTCAAAAACTGTTCCGTGAAACTTTCTTTACGCGCGTATATTATATTTCCTATACTCAAAAATTACTTAGGGTTAAATATAACCTATACCTACTATAACTCATAGTTTAGAAATTGTTATCCACAGTTGACTAAATCGAACGGATTGATCATCCTTTCGCTTCGACTGCCCTCGACTCATTCTAACGGAAAGTTACCGTTCTGAGTGTATCCTGACAATCCTTCAAATGTTAATTTCCCTTTTGTCTAAATAAGTAATTTAATCGGAATTTGAACGTAAAACCGTTCAAGCTGACTTCCTGCCATAAATACATCTGGCCCCAAGTAGGTACTTTGTCGTCTTTCCGCGCTAAACCCCATTGTCGGTCGTTTCCGGGTCCCACTGCGCCCGGAGTTTCTGAGTTTAATGTTTTTACCTTTTATCTATTCACTTTCGCAGCCGAAAAGTGGGGTGCTGTGATAACAAAGATTTTTTTGGGAATCTCGAAACATTCAAGTCATGATTATAATACCGCGCAGATGACGCGTTTTATCGTTTATCTCCCTACTTAAAAACAGCAAGGCCACTCTCAGTTTAGGGTTACGCAATATATCTAGGAAAGTCATTTATGTACTTGATATATAATTTTCAATTTAATTTTTACTTCCCTTTGTACTTATTAGTGATCGACTAAATGAAGTGTTTCTTTAGCAGAACCCTATAAGGTTCCGTACCCAAGTGTAAAAACGGGACCCTATTACTAAGACTTCGCTCTCTGTCCGTCTGTTTGTCACAAGGCTGTATCTCAAGACCCATTCAGCAGAACGCAATTTTTGGTCCATTTTTTCAATATCAATTAATACAAACAGGTAGGCACTTGAAATGTAAAATGAAATTTGTGCTGCTCAAGCAGCGATGCAGTTATACTGTCATAAGTACAGCATCAATGTAAATGTGACAGAATAGGAGCAAATGTTACTAGGACGCGTGATTCCTTCGATAGTACTGCGCTGCAGCAATAGCTACAAACGCGACTCGCTTTCATAGATACAAACACGCGTATGAAGCGATAAAAATACTTGTTTATTATTGGAGTCATGATACAATACAAAAGCGTGTCACTGCAAAAAGATGCAAGGTGTACGGGCCCTAAAAGATTCTACGAAAGTCTACAACGAAGGGGTGTTTTACCCAAGAAAGTTTTTTTTTGTTAAAACTTATGCATCCGGCTATTAAGGATATCTTAAATGTATCATATCACTCAAAAAGATGATAAGATTTAGTAGCAAAATTGGTAAAACTTTCTTTAACACCGGCCTATGACGATTGTTTGCAGAAGTTCGTACCCAAAAGCAAAAAAGGCAATTGGCTACTTTCCACTAAGAAGAAATCGGAAGAATATTAGTTTCTAATGATAAATTAAGATTTAGATAAGGAAATGCGAATTTCAAGAACATAAATATCAAAGATTATTAATATTTTTAGTAAAGAAAATCCAATAACAGAGGCATTAAGTCACGTGGCTGAAAACGCCGAGCAGAAAGTCACAACGTCACAGCTTTTAGCAGTTTAGAGGTGTCCAGAGGTACCACAGATTAATAATGAACGTACTATGGATGTTTTCGATTTGAAAAATCGGAACGCGAAGTCGATTATTTTTGAAACATCGTCTAACAAATCGATATTTTTGAGTATTGATTATTATTCATAATTTTATATTTCCATCATGACGCTCAGTTCGCAACGGGCCATGCAGCAGAAATCGTAATATTTTAATTTCGTCCACCACCACCACCATACTTAAACTGCACTTAGTTATTAAATACTTTATATTGATAAGTATTAATAGCAGACAAATAAATGCGGTTTAATGTGGCCATAAAAAAATCAAGATTTTTTAATAACAAAATGGTTGTTGTGCCTCACTCGACTTATGTAGATAGGTATAGTGTGTCGCGAACTTTTTTGTAGATAGTTATAAGATCTACAATTAATTTGAACATTTTATGATTCTATCTTTTATAGTTTAGGCAGCGTACGCAAAATAAGTAACCTTTCTGGTTGATTTTAAACCTTGTGTCCGAAAAACCCAAATATTTTACGGAACCCTATTTCTTTTAAAATTTTTTTGTTGTTGTTGTTGTTGTTGAGGATATTATCGATTATTTATGTGTACTATTTAGGTTATTGACTAGGATATACTCATAAAAAAATGAAGTATTATTGTATGATCAGATACTAATAGTACTGTTTAGCGTACCTATGTAACGTCAAATTTGTCGCATGAGATGATAAAAAATCCATATTGTTGATTGTTTTGTATGATATTATATTTAACGCATAATTCGTATTTTACGCTACCGAACAGTACTCGTAATTTCAAGTTTTCAGCCAATCGACAGGACGCTCTGAATATTAACGATTTTGACATATGTAAGATTGCGATAAAATTTATTTCTGTGGCGCACTGAAACCTGCTTTGGGTATTCAAAGGTGTCAATACCTGTTATTGAAACTAAATCGAGATTGAAGTCATATCTTGAGTAGTGTTAAAATTGATTTCGGTTCTGTGGTTGTCATGACTCAAGTTTTTTTTTGGAATTTTAATACATCAAAAAAGAATTGTCAAATAAAATTAAGAATATCGAGAAAAACATCATAAGGCATCCATCCAACAAACTCGATATGACAATCTATGATCAATGACAGCTCTAATCTTGCTTACATTGACGTCATTTTAGGCGCCATGACAGCTTAGAGCGTTTTCGTGGGAAATTTAAAGATATTTTTTAAAATGAAAAATACATGTAGTAAATATATATTTTTTTGTGAAATATACTTTTCATGCAATGAAATGAGTATCAAAGTTTACAATTAACAAGATTACAAAATTTTGTCAAGTAGCCAATTAGCACCTGTCGCAATGGTTTGTCAAAATGAAAGCATTTCCAAATTCAATCTGATGAATCCGCAGTAATATGACGCTCGCAACAGAATACCTATTCAACGTCACTTGTACCAGGCAGCTATATTGCAACGGCAGGTAGGTACGACGCAAGCATTGAACGCTGTTATTATCTTAAATTTCCGATCACACGGCCGGAAATTGGTAACAGTTCTGGCTGTAATCTGGCCAGCTAAGTGGCCTACATTGGTTCTAAACAAGATCAGTGCTTGGAAATGCCCAAATTAACTGCTGCAACAAATAGCTCCGAATCTGTTGAGAACGTGATTAGAAGGCCCTATGTAAAACTAAACATGATGTTTTTGTTATTGCAATCGAGTTTTTGTTCTCCGTCTCAGCTGGATTAGCTCAGTTAGTTAAAAGTTTTTAAACGGCAAACAGTGTTATTACATATAAAGAGTTAAACAGTTAAGTGGACAGTCTGCATTTTTGTATAACTCAAATACATAAACGACTGCACGAGTAAACCACAGGGTATTTATAATTATAATGTTATTACTTGGTCAATTAAGCAAGTAGGTAGTTCTATATTACGGTTTTATGCAAAACGTTGCCGTATTTACTTGTGAAGAACGTATTTGTTTTACATAAAATTACTTTGCTTGTCTATACATCTATACAAATATTATAAAGAGGAAAGGTTTGATTTTTTGTTTGTTTGTTTGTTTGTATGAATTGAATAGGCTCCGAAACTACTTGGCAGATTTGAAAAATTCTTTCACCGGTGGGAAGCTACACTATCTACGGGTGACATAGGCTATATTATATTTTCAAAAAAATTAGGGATCCTTACTAAAACTTCAATAATGTAATTAAAGGTGACGAAGCTTCAATACCTTTATATAACTTTTTGAATTATTCAATTCGGACATTTAATTCGAAAGATATCATGAGTTTAATAATGCAAGTATTAGAAAAAAGTCGCTTGGTTGCCGCTCACCGCGCTCAGCTAGCCAGCATGCGATGTAGGCTCCAAGCGTCACTGGGGTAAGGGAGGAGTCAATGTAATAAAATAAATTGCAATATTTATATGTATAATACGTACATATTTTAGTACCTATTGCACACGTGCGAAGCCGGGGCGGGTCGCTAGTTTTAACTAATTCCAATCTAATTCTTTTTAATTTATATCTTAGTATACATACTTCCATTTCTTTGCATAGTTTTTTAATATAACTCTTGTTCACACACAAAATTTTTTTGACATTGGCGGAATCATCGCGTTATCTAGAGACGCGAGATAGAGTCCATAAAAAAAATTTTTTTACGCAACAACAAATTTAAAATTAAATGTATAATCCAACATTACAAAAAAACACACTACAGCTTTTTTAACTTAATAAGATTTAGTAACCGGAGGGCATGATCATAACTATTATAATATATTCTGAACTCCAAATTACATGTTTACATATGTCTAGTATTTGTAAAATATTTACGACACAATTATATGGAACGCCAAACATTTTAAAGAAATCACAAATTTAATTGCCCTTATTTATATATAAATCATATAAATCAAAATAAAATGGTGATGATCGAAAGCCAGAATCTGATTGAGCAATTAATTAAAAACGTATGAGTCACATGAATAAGACGTAGATTCTATGTTTACGATGCTGTTAATAATGAATTTACAATCAATGAGTTTGAGGATACTATTACAAATAACATTCTTACCGCAGAAGGAAGATCGAATTATTTAGATTAATAAATCAGAATTTAACGTGTATCCACACGTGTGTTTATATAATAGAAAATAGTGGATAAACAGGAATCCTTGCCATTAACATACAATTTTAATAATCAGCAGGAAAAAATGAGATTCTTCTTGCTTTATAATACTGCACTTGGAAATCCAAAGCATTTATCGTAAGGACGCCATACTGCGTTGTTACTCTACTCAATAAACCAGGCAGTCATGAAGTTTTCGGCTCTGTTTGCGATGGCGGTGGCAGTTCTTTCGCTTTTCCTGACTTCTAGCGAAGCTGCCCCAGCTCCTAACCCTAAAGTACCAGCTAAGCAGATTGTGAAAGGCATTGTAAGTAAATCTGACCATTAATCATCATCAACCCTTAATTTTTAATCTGTAAAACCTATTTCTGTATGTTTTTGTGCAATAAAGTATTTCTGTCTATCTATCTATAAACCCATTAACGTCCACTGCTGGTGACAGGCTTCTTTATAAGCACGCCACTGAGTTCAGTCATCAATACGAAGATTATTGTGTCAACAAAATGGTTTCTGGTTAAGTACTATTTAAATTATTTCCAACCAAAAATAAAAATTTACTACTCCACTACGATCCAAAAAACTTCAACGTATTAAAATTTCAAACCAATTTATCCAACAAATAGCAAATCATTTACAATGTTTGCAAAGAGTTAAAATAACGCATGTCCAAATTCCAATTATTACTTAATTACTATGAAACTAAGTTTTAATTAAACAGGGTTTGTACACAAGAGTTTTGATATTTCATTAATTTCCAAAGCAATTTCAGGTAATATATTAGCTCTGTGTAGGTACAAATAGCACTCAAGTAGGTCTTAAACTTATCATTGTAACTAGTTAATTTTATAAATCTTACTCTCTTTCATATCTATTATGTTCATGGAAGTTTTTGTCAAATTTTCTGCTAAAAAATCTTACAGAACACCAAAACTCTCATTTTGAAGAATTGTAACCATGTAACCATTAATTATTATTATTAGCATTTTCCCTTTTGCTCTCATCATAAATTAGGTATATAGATCCAACCCCATTTCAGCTTTCTACTTCCTTTTACTAAAAGGCTTCCCGCTTCGCCTGTGAGAAACAGTTGCATTACTCTTAGACTTATTATTTTCATCTGAGGTATGTGTTTGTTGTACCCATTTCTTGTCATTTACTATTACCTGTACCTATAGGTAGTTTGGAAGATATCGCTTTCTAGCGAGAAGACGTCTAAACTGTAGTATAATTAATCTGAAAAAAAAATTCTTTAATTGTTTTGTGCAATAAAGTATCTATCTATGTTTTTGGTGACTACAAACAAAACCATACAAACTGAGCACTAAATTAAGGTGATCGGCGTCGGGCTAACTCATTGTGCGAAAATAATCAAATTAGGGCTTGAAAACTGAATTCCGACACACGTATCTTCGACATTACGCTACTCCGACGAATCTTTACTTACGTTACGACGAAGAAACATTTGTAAAAAAACTACTGAGTTTCTTGCCGCTATCTTCTCGTTAGCTTTATAAAGAGACTATTCATAAGTATTACTAATGTAATCTATGTGAATAATAACATTGACTTTGACTTTGAAACGCCACATTTCCAAGGCGGAGTTTTTGTAGTATGGGAGAAGATAATGCGGGAAGGACATAGATGTCTTCCCAGAAATTGGGAAACAAGATGAAAAAACATGTTTTTGTAAATCGATTTTTATTATTTTATAGTGCTTTACGTCTCACCTTAACTTTAACTTTGGAAGAGCAGCACGCGCGATACGTGAAGGTCATGGGTTCGACTGCAAGGGGAGTTGAAATTTCCTATTTATTTAAAATGTTTTTTGTGAATTTTTTATTTAACGTGTTATTTTGTTTCAGTCAACCGGTCTTAGTGTGCTGACGGCAGTAGGTACTGCTCGTGAGGCGTGGAAGAGCTACAAAAACCGAGGCTAAATAAATAAAAGTTAAAGTCAAAGTCAATCTTTATTATTCATAAAGATAACATTCGTAATACTTATGAATAGTCTCTATATAAAACAAATTAAGTAGCCAAAATCCAATCAAGTGATCACATAAGTTAATCAAGTGGATATATTCTCAAAGTTATGTAAAATTAGATTATTAGTTTAAGAGATGGACAACTTGTCGTTTTAGGAAATGCTAGCATCAGACTGATCGACATTTGGCTTGGTATATGAATTTCATTCCCAAATATGCAGACTTTTTTATGATTCTGAATATTCGAGTACAATTTTCTCAAATTTAGGTACTTTTTATTATAAATTCCATGAGGGAAAGAAAGCATAAGACAACCACTACTTAGGGTAAACACTTTTCTTAAAGCAACTCGCTTTAAGAAAAGTGGTTACCCTAATTATACGAAGAGAATATTGTAGGAATTCTGAAACGAATAACATATTTAGATAGAGATATTCACAGTTTGCATAAACCAAATGAAAAAACGGTGCTTTACGTATTGTTAACATAAATAAATGGCTTTAAATATTTTTAATGAAACATAAAAATTTAGTCTCCAGTATGGGATTCGAACCCACGACCTTTTTGTATCACGCATGCTGCTCTATCTTCTCTTTTTCTCTTCAGTTTCTTTAAAAATGTTTAAAGTTCGCTAGTGCGCGGTGCGGCGTGAAGTTCTAAAATGTCAAATCCATTAAGTGACTTTAGTCACAGTATTCAATTATTTAATTTGTAACAGAAATTCATATTCCCAATAAATCTTTACATGTTAAATGCTTAAATGATTTTTTAATACCCGTATAACGTGCAGTAGGCTGGTAAAATATAAAAATAATTTATGAATATTCATTTAATAAAAAATCAATTAAATAATTGTAAGTACATTACTTCAGAATGGCTGCACCGCACCTATTTGGTTCATGTTTTTTTTGTATTGTTTAATAATTGTCAGGGTACGGTTTAAAAAGAATAAAATAAAAATTTACCGTAATTGCAAGTGAACGAAGATTCGGCGGGCAGCTAATACTGTTCTATAACTTAGCATTCACATAGCATTCGCAAAATATTCACAAGTATTGTTCTTCGACTTTCAAAGCAACTTTACAGAACATCATACGGTACAGACGATTGAATTCCGAACAAAAGTTCCAAATTTTCTTCGTAATAGTTCGAAGTTTGGTGAGCTCGCACAAAAGTTTGCTTCCACGCCTTCGATCAAAGATGTTCTAGAAGTACAGTTTCGAACCAACCAAACAAGTGATGCCTTGTTTTGTAACAATATTCAGTCTTTTTTCACTCTCATTCGCTTCGTGGCTAAAAATTATTTCCTGCCCGACTTATTTCAGTCCCATAAAGTCTCAGTTAAGCTATATGACACTTAAGGCAAAGCTTGTGTTGATATGCATTTATTTACACTATGACGCGCTGAAAAATAAGTTGTTTATATTTTGATTGAGTGTTCAAGGGGCATACAGTTTCGTATACGGAAATGTGGATTTAATTTCAATTTAATTTGATATAGTTTTCAAATTAAATACATGACTTAGATATTCATTTGTTTTCAATGTATAAATAGAAAAATTGATACATAAATACACTCCACTAAAATACCTGACATCAAATTAGGAATCTTATAATAAGCACGTAGACTACGAAATCCTGAATCGTACGAAGTTTGCGAGGTTCAAGAATAAATCAATCGAATATGTCGCATTAATTATTACACCTATTGAATTTTAACAACACTCTTTACGAAATCAATATTGAGGACCTACGTCCAAACCTGCATACGTGGATCATAAAAATACCAATATCCATCAAAGATTCCTTTAAGAGGTAACAATGCACACTAGCGCTAAGTCCAGTACATTAAAAAAACATTATTTAGATCTCAATATCTAGCTTAGAATTTAAATAATAAAACCAACTTAGTGCTTTGGTAACAAGAGTCATATTTATTATGTGTTTGCGTACCTACACTTCAAATTATGCATTCATTTGTGGTAATTGAGAAAGTGCCACCAAATAGGACCCGAAATTAAGACAATACTTTTACTCATATAAAATTTTTTGAAAATCTTTTTTCTTCACGGATACCTCATAACCGCAACACTGGGTGAAAAAAATACTTCGTTTCTTTAAAAATTTACATCCGTTTTCTATTAAATGGTTTTGGCGGCGCTAGTGAGCAATACCAACACTCGAGTTTCCACTTCATTCCTGGGATTCCTAGGATAGACGTTTTGGTGCTACACAATGCACGTGTTGTGAATACAGGGTCTATTGTGGGCGCACTGACGGAAATGTTCTAGAACTCAAATGCAAAGGAAATATGTTGGCGTAACTGAGGTACTGGCTACTGTTAACTGAACACAAACTAGGTACATTTAGTTAAGGGTGTTTTTTACTTATGAAATTATTCTTATTGATACTCGTAATATATCTGTCATTTTTAGGTTTATAACTTTAAGTTTATTTTTTATTATTTATTAATATCCTTTCAAAATAAAAGAAATTCAATGATGGATTCCATATCCTCATAGATTTTGAAATGATTCAAGTAACCATAGAAATAAGGTGTTTAAAATAAAATTTGCAAAAAGGTTTTAGGGTAAGTGAGGAATTTATTTATAGTAATACATTTTAAAGAAACTATTTTGTAACTTACATTTACTCTTACATTACCAATTGCAATTGAAATGCAACTACATTCTATAACATTTGCGCAACTATTAAAAATCTTTGCAAATAGCCATAAAGCATAACTTACGAAAAATTAGAAACAATTTTATATTTAAATTTATCCTCTTCTTTCTTTGGCTTTCTGGAAATTTCCATAGGCTGTGTGTAAGGCACTGCCACTGGCAACCACCGCTTTCTGGAAGATTAATTAAAATTTTCAAATAATTGTAGCAAAGTATGATGGACATTTAACAATTTACGTAATGAACTCTAGAAAATATATTTTGAACAGCCCAAATGAGGAAACAGCACACAGATCCAACATAAGCTCATTTTGCATTAATACATTTATTAGCAGGAGGACCCAATGGTACTTTTTTATGTATCAGGGCACAATTATTCAGTTTTAAAGAACTGATAGGTATCTATAAATTTTAAGACTTTCGCGTTCCATTTTAAACATTTAAAATAATTTAACGGGTCAAAACGCGACACCAAAGGTATCTACCAAAAAACTAAATTTCAAATTTTATAACTCCAACTGTAACGGTCAAAACTTAATGTAGGTATACATATTATGTTTCATTTGATAGTCACAGCTTTCACATTTTGAAATACTGAATTGAGGGTAGATAAGAGTTTTTTAAAGACTATAAGTTCGTATGTAATTTGTGCAAGTTATTAGAGAGCGTGTTAGAAGCCACAATAAGTTGTGGTTTCCAATAATAAATATTGGACAACATCACATACTTGTGTTACTGAAAACAGAAACAACGACGGTATCACAACACCCAGACCCGAGACAGTATGGAAAAGTTCATTATCAAACCCGGGACCTCAGAGATAGCGCGACCCCAAAGTTCGACCCGCTCGCCACTGAGCTATAGAGGTTATCAAATAATGTAATATAACGGACTAGCGGATACTTACACCAATTTGTACGATGGGAACTTTAGGTTCTGGGGCAGGAGACGCCTGAGCAGCACTGAGGAACATCGCGAATACCGCCACCACCATCGCGAACAGAGCTGAGAACTTCATGACTGACTGATTAACACCGTGGCTGCTCAGAACTCCAAGAAGACGATACGACTAATGTACTATGAAATCAACATCTTCGTATTTATGAGATTAGTTATCCATGTATTTTCCTGCTAAGTATTGTTTAGATTACGTAATTCGGTTATTCCATTAGGGCGTGTGTGGAGGAAACTATTTAATTGTTTCCATTTTATCCTTCATCTTTAGTAAAATTTATTTATGCAAGATAATTTTAACGGTTCGATTTGATCAACATATTTTGAGTGTATATGGTTTATATTGATTACTGATTTAATTAAAGTGATCATTATTAAGAATTCTTTTTTTTTGTCACATCTACAGTAGTAGAGAAACTCAGACCAGTATTATCTTAAAAAACAACAAATATTTTACTTTTAACATATAGCTACCGTATTAAAAGCGTATTCCTTTATTTCCATTCACAATTGTCCGTAGTATATGTAAAACATAAATGGTTGCACCAATCATATTATACTTATCTTTTCAATGTTTAGTGGACTCCTGTCAATTAGAGTACAAAAAAGATTCTGTTTTATTTATTTTGGGTTTCAACTTCCATAATCTAATGACATTCAATTTAAACCAATGGCCTAAACTAGTCTTGCCGAACCATCAACAGTTTACCAATTCACAATAGATAATATTCCTCAGTATTTACCATTGTAGTATTGATACAAGTTTTCGAATATAAATTTTAAAATAATTAAAAGGATCAGAGCGTGATAAACTCGTGTCATCGGTTGGTGTATTCTAAAAGTAATTAGTTTGCAGTTAACTAGATACTAAAACTGTTATATCGTTCATCAATTATTTGAAACTAGCGGCCGCCCGCGACTTCGTTCGCGTGGACTTAAAATACTATATACATATACATATGTATATATGGTCGGTTTTACCTCTATCTTCCCTAATATTCGGAATAAAAAGTACTCCATATTTTAATCCAAGTTTCGAGTTATCTCTACCTTAAGAAATAAACATTTTCCCATATAAACTTTCAAGGGCGGTATTATCCTCATCCACACCTTTTTTTTAAAACAAAAAGTAGCCTGTGTCCGTTTTAGAGGTTCAACATTTACCTATACCAAATTTCACAAAATCAGTTCAGCGGTTTAATCATGAAAGCCGGACGCCTGTCAGTCATACAGAGTTACTTTCGTATTTATAATGTTAGTCGTTACAAATGGAACGCGTAAATCTTAAGTTTTTAAATGTTTCGACGTCTTGAAATGATTTGTAAGTATTTGTTCATTGTTTTTATTTTTAGGACGTGAACAGGTACACACTTAATTTATTAAACGATAATGAATAAAACAACAAAAATAGGTTTACTCTAATTTTAATATCTAATTGAACACCATGGTACAGACATACAAATAAATTATCACATGTATTAGATGACATATTTTAAGCTCATAGCTATAGGCAGGCTATGCCGCAATTGAGTGTCAGGCTTTTTTTATTCTGTTACTCGTCATTTCGAGTCGAGTCGACAGTGATATAGGTGTGCAAACATTTGTTGAGGGGTGATCTAATGAGAGCAGCCTTCAGCTAATTTTGGCACACCTATGCTATTCATACATATGTGTAGTCAGTAAACAGCACGGCAATGAAAACACTTGCAAATTTAGTTCTTATGCGCAGGACATAAGGCCGGTTCAAAGTCTATGATGCTTGTCTGACCTACTTTTGATCGTACATACTTTCACAACTGAAATCTAAAAAATGGCAAACATTAATTTCATTCTTAAAGTCGTAAGACCCAGATAACCAGACACAATAGAAAAGTCTGGCTTTTAAAAGATCTGTTAGCTTTTACGAAGGAGTCCTCTCATATTTAACCCTAGAGTGGGC
Organism: Glyphodes pyloalis; assembly: GCA_037074685.1. Classification (NCBI taxonomy): domain Eukaryota; kingdom Metazoa; phylum Arthropoda; class Insecta; order Lepidoptera; family Crambidae; genus Glyphodes; species Glyphodes pyloalis. The sequence continues at coordinate 6,429,227 of JAYKKO010000011.1, forward strand.
GCGTCTTTTTGCGTAACGTCAGTAGGCGCGTGGGGAGCATTTTGCCGCCTCATTTTCTTTGACCATTTTGACTAGTAATATAGCAATTTAATATTTTTTCTTTTAGAATTTAAATAAATAAACAGTAAGTAATAATTAATCAACATATTCATTCAACTTTGTTTTATAAACTTTGGTTTACAAAAGACTTTAGAAAACTTAATATTTTTATTGACTTTTTTCTCTTATGCTACATAATACTTTTTAATACTTAAAAAAATGGAAAAATATAACAAAATTATATATTTTCTAAATCTATAGAATACGCTTTATCAAAACAGTCTTCACAAAGATATGTACAATGTTCATTGCACAGTAACTTTTGGCATCTGGAACACCCTTTTTTCGTGCGCCTGTTTCTCATTGGCCATCTGCGAGTCATCCTCCCAACAGAATATTCTTCCTTCATTTGGTCAACCACGTCAACACCCCCTTTAGTTATATTATAAAATGTTATTATACATCGAAACTCTAGTAGGTCATCGTCGAGAAGCTGGAGTAACAGATAAAAGTTGAGATTGAGCTGACGTACTTGCCTGCGGGGACGATACAGTATTCCTGAGACGAAGTAGTTGCGCTAGTGGTTCATCATCATCGCTGGACGTACATGTTGGAGATTTATCACCACGTGGTTATACTTTACGACGACGAGATCGAAGCTGATGGCTATTCATATCTGAACTGGGTGTAGGTGCTATTTCGGAAGACACAACAGTTGAATAAGATTATTTATTGTTCGAAGCGTCACTGTCTGCTGACTTCTGTTTCCGTGTTGTGCTTACTATGAATAGTAGATCTATCACTATCTGAAATATTTTCATTTTCAACGATGTGTGTACTAGCATCTTCAAAATCAGATGTTTCTTCTATCCAAGACAAAATTTGAGCTTCTATTTTATCCATTCTTATTTATTATTTTCGATTAATTCTTTGAAATCCTAAAACATACATATTTTTAGTTGCAAAAGTTATTAATGCACCATAAAATATAGTCAACATTTCGAGTTTGCAAAAAATACTTTATACAATATTACTTACGTGAGTGGGCGCGCGGTGACCAATTTGCCGCCCGGCGACACCTGATGGTAGAAACCTTCTTCTCCAGCGGTCCCCCGCGCACTGACGGCGTCCCGATTCTCGGCAAACGTTGCTAACAATAGTGGGGGCAGCTACTAAGAAGCGCAAGTCTAACGGCTAGTTATTTTAAAAATTATTAACGGTTTTTTAGCGTGGGCGGCAAAATGCTCATAGCGCGCCCACTCTAGGGTTAAACTCTTTGATCACCTGACATATAATTTTTAAGAGTAATAAATCAATAATTTTTTTCATTCGTTCGGTCATTCATTTGAATATGCATTATTTTTGGATTGACATGGCGCGGATGATTGGAGAACTATTTTTCATATTTTAATTTTATTCATAAAAGAAAAGACTAGCTGGAGATTGGATTTTAATGTAAGTTATGTTTACTTACTTGCAGATAGTTCTAATAATGTTTTGTGTATGGAAGCGACTTTGAGATATTATAACAGAAATACCTACATGTAGGTATATAAAACAGTTTTCATGATAGGTAGTTTTACTTTATCAAACTTCCATTATATAATCTGGTAGCTAAAAGGACATTCGGTCTAACAAGGTAAAAATAAACGCCAATCAACTTATATTACATTTTGGTTAATCTTTGGTGTTACTATGTTTTACAATTTAAGGTTAATTAAATCTACTTATGAAATAAATGATTTTAAATATTATCCTAGTTAGTTAATGTTTACGGAATTTACTCTTGATTTCCTTGGCCACCTCGCTTGCTGTGCCGATAGCGGAAATAATTCCAAAACCAGTTTTCTGAAATGGAAAAAAAATGCATCAGTTCAAGCAATAAGAAAGTATAAATCCATGGCTCAGCCAAGGATGCAATGCCTAATAAATATACCCAAACACGCACTCCACCACAATTACGTCTTTTAAACAATTTATCGGACGACATCCATATAAGATAAATGAAAGAATAAAATACGTCTTACAAATACCCTTGTTTGTCATTTATTTATGATTAATCAAAATCTTAATTAATAAAAGACAACATAATGTACATTGATCTAATTACGAAGTAACTTAAGCACTTCTATCATAGAAACCGAAACTTAAATACAAAAATATCCAGTAACGGAGCAAAATTAACGTGCCAACGAATGTTGGTCCTAGGTGGGTACCGAACTCATGATCCCTTGTTAAGCAGCCATGAACTCATTGTTCAACAGAACCATTATTCTATCGGGCCAATCACTTAATTGGTATGATCGTCTGACAAATTAACTTATTATTTTTAATAATTTACTTTAACCTTAAACTTTAAAATTTTTTAACGACCTCGGTAGCTAAGGTTGCTCCAAAAGCAAGAAAGATACCAAGCTCGATTCTTGGTCAAGTCAATATAGAAAACGAACATTTTAAAATTAGCTTAGAACTGGGTGCGCTGGAATACCCTCCCGTTTGAATATATCATCTAGTACTCAATGGTATGATTGTCTGGCGCATTTATTCATACATCTGTGCCTGGCTGCAAGCAAATGGATAAACACGAGAAAAACAAAATACAACAATTTCATGGAAAGGTTATGTAAAAATCCCAAGAAGGCCCTCCCTCATCCCAACAGGATGTCCAACTATCGAGGCTCCACTATCCCATTAATGCACACGGCCTTTAGGTTAAGGACAGCCCTGGATCAGTCAGATTCCTTTCTATTCAATTGTTAACGTAATGGTTGGATTGAAATCTTTTGTAGGTTTACAGTATTACGTCTGCGTAGAGACGTCAATTAGCATAAACACAGGATAGGATGCTACGTAGGGTTGCCAGATCATCGGATGAAATTGGACACGTCCCGGAATAAAACTGGTGGTCTATAATTTTTTAGAAAATTTGACAGATTTGGGTAACCACCTTTGGCAATTACCGTCATTTTTTTTCATACCTCCCTCTGCTGTGTAAAGGGGTTTTGCCAAATATTAAACGAATAAGCGTAAATGCAAGTGGAGACATGTATGTTTCGGCTTTTCCTAACATGACTCGGGTTTGTGGTTACTTAATTCCAATTAGTAGGTACTTGCAGTGGGCCAAATAGGTATGTAATACTTTATAGGAATCACTCTCAAGTAATATCCTGGAACTGATACGCCTGCATCTGGCTACCTTGTAGCGCCTCAACCGTCTCGATTTCACCAACAAAACCGAAACAGTTACAATTTAAGACAGAGAGAGTTAAATCGTAAATAATGAAATTGGAAGCGAATTGCGGTAGACTGTGTTTTCGGTAATAAACAAAAAAAATATCGTGAGAAAACCCTCAAATAAGTATGTTATATGATTTTGATAAAGCTCGTCTGATATTAAAAAAAAAAAGATAATTCGGTCAATTGTCTCGCTGTAAAAAAATATTAAATTGACAGCTAGTGGATTTTTTAGACGGATTTATATTATTACTTCTAAAACGCAATACTTGATGAACCAAATCAAAAAATTGACTGATGAAATATTTTTTTTAGTCCCCCAAATATAAAATATCAATAAGGGCGCCAATGTATGTGATGTTATCCGCTAGTTAATTGATTAAATTTAAACTCCTTGTGTTCATAAGTGTCATGCCCCAACGACCTTTACTTGAATCTGCGCTTGGGGCATCAAATACCATTAAAAACTGTAAAAGTACTTACAACCACTTTGCCGACTTGCTTTATTTGCTTAACTGAAACTTTGGGCTCAGGAGCAGGAGCCGCTTGACCAATGTTCAGGAGAAGGGCGAAAACAGCTACCACCACAACAAACAAAGCCGAGAACTTCATAATTGATGACTGACTGCTGACGGTTAGAACACCAGTTAACTCTATCACTTAGAATCGGTTAATGATAGCGATAAAGCACGACCCATATATAAAGCTCGATGTTTCTACTACATGTTTCCTGTCTGTCCCATGAATAAAATGGGTTATTCCACCAAGAAGTGATGACGATTTCTTCCTGCATTCATATGACGTTAATCTGATTAACCAAGAATGCGTTTCCCATGACTAGATTTACGCATTGACTGATCTTACCAGTGTAATCATAATCATAATAGCCTGGTAAACACATGTAGAGCGCTATTAGTTCCTATACAATCCAAATCAATACAAAACAAAATCCAAAGTAATAAAAAATAGTCTGGCGAGCTTTTGACTAGACTTATCCCGCAAAAAAAAACTAAAAACATTTACATCCAAACTCATGTACCTACAGCTACTTCCAGGAATTTGTATTAACTGATTAAGCAAAAGAAAAAGTTAAACAATGGCAGTAAATTATTAAAATCTTAAGTTACTTACTCGTAGTTAGGAAATCTATTACAACGAGCAAAAAAACAAAAAATGGTATTCGTTGTTAAATACCTAGTTAATAATTTATTGGAAGAAAACTTTTGAGTCTTTTTTTTTCCAGAAAAAAATCATTTATCCTATCCGAAATAGGACCTATAAAGTCGTAGAAAAAGCTTCATGATTGTGAGTAACTTTATTCTTCAACCCCGACGCAAAAACGACAGTGGGCTATATATATAGTTTGACGTGTCTTTCTGTCTGTGTGTCTGTTTATGGCAGCATATCTTTCATAACAAACGAACCTATTCTGTTTTTGTTTGAAAGGTAGAAATTAATTGTTTGTTAGAGATACATTAGTATTTTGGAATGTAGGGCATGGAACGGGGATTTTGGCATAAACCATGAGGCATAACGAATCTGTCACAAACATTTTAATAGATTCCAAATTCCACTAAGCATATTCCAAAAAGTATTTGTGGTATTGTCCGTTGTGAGATTGTTTCAATGGGAATAGCACGCTTTTATTATGATCTTCGTTTCTACATATTGTATTTTCCACATCATTCCAATAAAAAAATAAATCAGTAAATCTGCTTAGCAATGCAAAATGCATCATGTGCGATATATCTTGTGCTTAAATAAGGATAACGTGAACTGAATAATAATTCACACGGTAGACACCTGTCCGTACACTGAATAGCTTTTTATGATACTTTGAGCAAAATCGGCAACATTTGTTATCAAATTTAAAGTTGAAATTGATATCAAATAAGGTAGACTTTCCGAACCAAAAAGCTGTGACAAATCAAGGTTTTATATCGAAATAAACGGTGTTTTTTTTTCGAAACCACTTCCCAGTGTTAAAACCAGCAAAAAACAATTAAATGTTCAAATCCCAAATAAAAAAGGTTTAAAATCAGGTCGTAGTTCTGGCCAAAACTGGTCCACGCTTAGCACATACCTACTTCGCAAACGCAATTAATTACGCAAAATAACGCCAAAATTGCCAATAAGCGGGGTTATGCTTGCTAACAGCGCCTTGGGATAATTGCCACAAGACCCTATTTTGGAAAATTATATTATTATTTTAACATATTTTTATATTCTTATTTATATCTTTACATATATTATATTTTATATTATACATTACTTGTGAAAATTTTCTTTTTACTTATTTTATAATTCATAATAATTTGTAAATCAAACGTTCAGTTGTAGTTTGGTAGTGTATTTACTACATTTAATTAGAAAAAATATTTCTTAGAATTAAAGAGAGTTATTTAGTTCAAAACGACGTTTTGATTCTACAGTTCTTCTAGGAAAATAAAAAAATGGAATGATAGTTACATAGCCTCGGGCTTACTACGCCTTGCACTTGGCCAATTTATCCATATTTGTAACCAGTCTCTAAAACACTTCCATTCCAAATTATATTTTTTGATATATTAGTAGGTATTACTACCATATTATATTTTCACCTACACGCGACACGTAAGGGTAACACCTAACCTTTTATTCTTATGATCCATCCAAAAGTTATGTTATTACAACTCATTCGTCCGAATCGTTTTTGTTTGAATACTGTTTTGTACCAAACATGACTATTCTTTTGTATCTCAATTTTCCTTTTTTGTTGTTAGAAAGTATCGCTGCGGTCCTATGCAAATTTGAACCGAAAAGTTTTCGATACACATTTTTATTTTCCAATGCCAAGTAAGTTGATTATGGTAATGGTAAAATCTTTTTTTTATTTAGAAAATAAAAACAAGATTTTATCATTTCTGTTATTACCCAGTGATTTGATGACCTTATATTTTGTAAACCTTACCAGTATGCTATCTCCAGGTAGGCTGTTAAAAATATCGAATAACGTTGCATCTCAAACTAGTGGCGGTTCATTTTATTTGAACGAAACAATAATCTTATTTCTGATGAGTACATAGTAAATCAGTAATACCCTAATTTCAGTTAGGACGTTCTCTCTTTCATTTTCCTTTACATTTCTGTTTACAATCAAGTTGGGTTATTATCCCTTCAACGTGCGTCAAATGCTTCGATTTCATTCATAAAGAATTTATAAGGTAAAAATGAGGTATTCCAATCACAAAGTTTACTATTCGCTACTACACTACGCAAACGTAAGCTTATGTCACTGACCATTCCTACTTCTCGGAATGTGTAATATCTTATGACGTCAAACTTACGGATTCTTGTGGGGTAACGACGAGAATTTTGAACTTCTACTCTTTCTGTTATTTTTGCAAGGAAAATATAACAGATGCATTGAGCTTTAAATAAAATTAGTAGTGCTTCGTTGGTAATTCTAAGCATTATCGCGAAAGTTAACTGTTCTTGTGTCCAATAATCAGTCAGATATTGGAGTAATGGCGGTACTGGCAATGTTCTTTAGCGCTGTCCAACCAACTCCTGCACCAAACCCAAGATACCAGTCAAGCAAATTGGAAATGCTATATATATGTGGGATATGGACATATCCGAGCGTGTTGAATGTGTGTACGAATATCCGAATGGTGTGAATGATAGAGAATGATGAGTGAAAGAATAAGAAGATGAAGAGAAGACGGTGCATTTTGCTAGACAACGTACGACGAGTAAGACGATGTGTGTGTTTTATAATTAGTTTATTTAAGTGATTTTCTAAATACATTTGATATGACTATACAATTGCTCTCATTACATCCCGACCCGCTACATATATACCTACTTATTAATTCCTTTGTAACCTGATAGAAGTGACCTATAGGAGATAGCAGAAACTTTTTTCGAACTGGAGCGTAATAGCGGTGCTCTTAAGAATAAGAGGGACCCCACACTAGCGTTTTTCGAGCGTCAGCGTCTTGCCGCGCCGACGTTGTTTGGACGTTGCGTCGACGCGGCGCCCGCTCAGCGTCGACGCGGCGCCCGCTCAGCGTCGACGCGGCGCCCGCTCAGCGTCGACGCGGCGCCCGCCCAGGGTCGACGCGGCGCCCGCCCAGCGTCGGCGCGGCGTTTGAGCGGCGCTTGCGCTGGGCGTCCTCTGCACATCGCGTTCGAGCGTCGCGCCGCGCAAAATGAAATGTAAGATTTGAATAACGCACAATATAATGTTTTATATTGCAGTGATAAATTAATGCTTTCAACTTTTAAAGGAAAAAATATATTTTACCTATTTGACACATTGCACGAAAAGGCAACTTTAGCATTTATTTTCTCGAAAACTAAAAGTACTTCATTGAAAATGGGTTTCTTCGGCAATATGAGCTAGTATTTTAAGCTACACCAATATTTGCTATCGGCTAAAAAGTCTTCTACCTACTGATTTTAAAACACGGGCGGGCCGAAACAATTGAGTTGATCATTGTACTGTTGTCAAAATAAACGCTGCGGCAGGCGTCGGGCCGGCGCGGCGCCTGTGGAGCGCAGTCCTGGCGTTCGTCATTTCGACCGAGCCGCTGCGCAAGCGTTGCGTCGGCGCCGCGTCGACGTTGCGTTGACGTCGCGTCGGCGTTGCGTCGACGTCGCGTCGGCGTTGCGTCGACGTCGACGCTCAAAGAACGCTAGTGTGGGGTTACGCTTAAGGACCAAAATAATGTTATCACAATCAAGCCCTGAAACTGGATTTTCCCCTATGTCCCATTAACTGGCGCCCGATTCCCTTACGTTCGTTTCAAATGAATTTCCCTTTGAGATTCTAATTTAACCATTTTTAGCCTTAGGTTTTGTTATCTTACTTTTTCAAACGAATTACTTTATTTTTCCAGTAAACAGGCCTGGGCATTATAAGTTCAGCTGGCGCGGCCATAGAATTGTATAAAGAAATCAAGAACCAAAGAGGGTAAGATGATCTCCATATTTCGATTTTTCTACCATCTTTGATATTCAAATAACAATGTATGATATCTCGTTCAAGTTCTTAAAATACCTATAATTATTTGTAGTTAGGTTTAAAGAAATTTTATTTCTCATAAAAAACTACAAGTTTCACTTAAAATGAGATTATACAAATTGATCGATTAATCTATTTTCGTACCTCTGGTGCTTTATATAAGTATAAAAATAAGTTTCTATAAACACCAATCCTAAAAACACCAATAACTTCATTAAAACCATTCAAATAATATTACTACATTATAATTAATTAATAAATTATATTACAATCTTCAATCTTTTAAAAATAATATTACTTAAAATAAATAATATTTAAAAAAATACAGAGTGAGTTATTTACTTATTATCAATCAACTTCACTAAAAAAAAAATCTTTTTAGTGAGAAGATAGACAAAATTCATTATCTAAATTTTAAGACTTTCGCGTTCCATTTTAAACATTTAAAATAATTTAACGGGTCAAAACGCGACACCACCAGCAGTCAGCTCGTGACCACGGTTGGTGCAACCTAACCGAAACGTCGGGCAGTAAGTAGTTCGTATTAACTACTAAATAAAAATGGTGTCGCGTTTTGACCCGTTAAATTATTTTAAATGTTTAAAATTCATTATCATTTAAAATCATAAAATAATTCCGCTAATCAACTCAATTGTTTCGGCCCGCCCGTGTTTTAGAATCAGTAGGTAGAAGACTTTTTAGCTGATAGCAAATATGGATGTAGCTTAAAATACTAGCTCATATTGCCGAAGAAACCCATTTTCAATTAAGTACTTTTAGTTTTCGAGAAAATAAATGCTAAAGTTGCCTTTTCGTGCCATGTGTCAAATAGGTAAAATATATTTTTTCCTTTACAAGTTGAAAGCATTAATTTATCACTGCAATATAAAACATTATATTGTGCGTTATTCAAATCTTACATTTCCATTTTCGAAATAACTGTACATGACGTCAGCGCGGCGCGACGCTCGAACGCGATGTGCAGAGGACGCCCAGCGCAAGCGCCGCTCAAACGCCGCGCCGACGCTGGGCGGGCGCCGCGCCGACGCTGAGCGGGCGCCGCGTCGACGCTGAGCGGGCGCCGCGTCGACGCAACGCCCAAACAACGTCGGCGCGGCAAGACGCTGACGCTCGAAAGACGCTAGTGTGGGGTCCCTCTAAATTATAAGACAAAAGTGCAAATCAAAATACCTAATTACAATCGGAAATTAGCTTCATCAACACATCTCTTCTTTAAACGAATTGACGGTATACAAACAAAAACAGATTCGCAATGAATGCTAACAGTCGTACCTGGAGGCCTACTCCCGAAAACGAAACGAACGTTGCGGACGACGGATCCGCAACGTTCGGCGACTTTTGCTACTCTTCAAAGCTTTCGAATCCGGCGTATTCGATTCCCTCCGAACTATTGGTGTTTTTGACACTTATCCGTTCGAATGAGCTACTCCCGAGTGCAATTTGACGTCTAAGTTTTCGTCGTCCGTTCTGATCTAAACGTCAAATCTTACGACAACATTTTCTTATCGTTTGGAGTCCGGTGAGGATAATAAATTAAGATTAGTGTATCCCCATGGCTCGATATTTATTATACGAGGACGTCTTACGTGTAGAAAAAGCCGAGTGAAGTCGGAAACGTCGCCAACTGCGGCAAATATTCTTCACCAAAAGAATTCCAGGCGGTGAATTCATTCGAAGTTATCCGCTAAATAACAGTGTTTTCGAAGAGTTGTGTGAAGAACTAAACCCGTTTCTCCCTAAAAAAACCAGCTTCTGGAATAGATCCCGTGACCAAGGTAAGTCCAGTTATACAATTACAATTTTCATGACTAGAATACTTTCTGTAGCCCGCGACTTCGTAGAAGTTAGTTGACGATAAAAAATATCCTACTTGTTGCTATAATATACCTACTTATAATCTAGCTACAAAATTTCATTCATACATAGGTATTAACTATGTTTAAAGTGAAAAGAAAGAGTAACAAATATTCATGCTAACAGATACATATACAAATAACTATAATTATATGCAATCATAAAAGAGAAGTGAGTATTTAGTACATAACTTGGTTCATTTAATTAAGCTAATGAATTAATGAACCTGTTTATCTCTACACTTTGTTCTACTTTAATGATTATGCGGTAAAGGGTGTTTTTGTACTTAGCCAATGGTTTTTAATCAAGGCTTAACATAATATTTCAGGTTCTATGCAATGTATGACCTACCTGGCATCTGTGGATGCATTGACTGCACCCATATCTCTATAGTAAAGCCTATGCATCAGGAAGAAAGGTTTTTTAATAGAAAACATTAGAGTATTTAGAAAACCTTACCAACAATACAGATGAGACTGATGCTATGTTATTGGGTAAGTTCAGTGTTAATTTGCGCAATAAAACATATACTTAAATAATGTTTCACTTGTCTGTGTCCTTATCACGAACAAAACCAGTAATCAAATTATTTTACATAGTAATAAAATAGTTAGGAAATTGAAGGAAAGGTGAGTAGGAAGTGTATCCACTGAAATTGGCTATTAACTTTCTTTTTCCTACAAGTACATAATTATGCTTGTGTTTACTATGAATCAATGTTCACCTCCGAGTGTTAAATTATATCAATCTAAAATGTCATGACAATCTTCTTAGATTGTAAGGATGCTTTTCATCAAATGATTATAACATATATATATTGTTTTACAATGTGAGGAAAATTATAGCTTTAAATGTTTGATTCTTAGTAAATGTATTTTTCTATTGTTTCAGGCAACAAGAGTGATTGTTTCAAAACATAAATAAAAAAGAATGTACTTTTTTAAATTATTTTATTTATTTCTGTTAGTGTTTGATTAAGATGTTGTAATTAACCTAATGTTACACTCAAGGTGTTGTGTTTTTCCCTCTCCATGTTTAATATTTGCTTTCGTTCATCATTATGTAGCACCATGGGATGAGTGTATTGTCGCAGTATTGGCCTCGAAACTGTAAAATAAAAAAATAATAAAATAAATTCCTCGAGTTTGCAATTCTTTCTTTCTTTCTTCCTTTCAATACATACTGCAAGTCAAGTCAAATATTTCTTTATTCAAGGGTTACATAACATAATACTTTTGAATTGTCACTGAATACAATGCAATGTGGTTCAGAACTTATATCTACCGAGAAGATACCAGTAAGAAACTCGAATAGATTTGTCACGGTAACAGTGTCTAACATATTGATGTGTATCCACTTTAGACTAAGTCAAATAGTTTTTTTTGATGAGTGAAGAAACATTAAGTACACTACACACTTAGTGCAATGTAATTTTGAAAACACACACATTAAGTCTAATCACCTGAAAGAACGTGTTACCTTTGTCCATTGCTGGACTGTTTTAATGGCACCCCCATACTATTTAGCTGCATCGAAATATCCTCCCATAGTCGCTTAGAGCGTGCCCGACCCTCCACGCTGTGAGATATCCACGGGCCAACTCCTTATGAGATGTTAAAAATCTAGTAACGCCTTTACTTAGCATACTGTCGCAGTCATTGAATACTGAAACATAAAATCACAAGAATCTAAGTTGCGTACTCCAACCAGCTAACTTTGTTGGACAAATCCAAGAAAAATTGCACCTATTAACACTGTGAAAAATCTAGAACTCAGAAGTAATTCATCAATTATATTAAACAGTAAGTAAATATTATTATTTTAACAATTCATACTTGCCAAAAATTTACAAGGAAGAAAAAGCAAAAAATTATTTGATTCAAAGTTTACTCAACAGCGAAAACTTTCAAATCTGTCACTTGTCAGAAAAAATCTTGGTGTTGCCAAAAATAATTAAAAATTTTGTCACTACACATGAACACAGTTTTTATAAATCAATGACTTTAATTTTAAACAAATCTGGATAATCAATTTTACAGATTACATATGTAGAAATATTAATCACGAATGCAGGAAAAGAATTTCAATCACGAATGTAGGAAAAGGTCCTAATTGTAAATGTGTAAACCGATTTTTTTTTCGTTTAACACTTCAACAGTGTTCGATTCGCTGACATAGAGGCCTAGCATGCGCCGCGAGAGTAAATTTTATCGCGATTTTATGAAGTGTCAAAATAAATAACGTCAACTGCTGATTGGCTGAAATTAGTACGGTGGATTATCACCCAATCAACGGTATATAATTTTTTATCGTCTCACGCGATAAATATGACGTATTGCGCATGCTAGACCTGATAAACACGTCACTTAATTTCAATAAAGAACATCAACTGAGGTACGGACAGGCGTACGAGTGGGCCACGAGACCGGGCCTCACATCCCGGTGATAATGTAGCGGGGCACCGTCTTGTTGTAACCACATTCTCACCCAGCGGAATTTCGTCTATCATTTCTGAAACCATACATGAGGACAGTACACAGTCCAATGTGTACATAAATTTTATTTTTGTACCATATTTGAACAGAGTTGTAACATGTTGGCAACTTTATTTGGGATCACTTTTCGATAGCCATAGAGTAAATTTTAATATGTTTTATGAATAAAATAATTACCACGATTTAGTCAATACTAGGCATTAAAAAATTATTGGTACTTAATGTAGTGTTAATTAAACAAAAAAGGGATAAATCCTTAATTTTAGAGCTTTTTCTACTGCTTTAAAACAAAATCATTCTGTATTACCGATTTTTCGAAGTTTACCGTTCGGAATGCATCACTAAATATCCCTCCACGGCACGTCCGATGGTTTGTCTATGGATCCGCAAGAATGAGGATCTAATTGTTCGTATACGACAAGCGTGGGGAGTAGGTCTTAAATCCGAAGTTCGTTGATTCTTCGTTTCGATCCGAAAGTTCTTTTTCGTTTTCGGGAGTAGGCCTCCTGATGTTACGCTAGGTACGAATCTCACCACATCAAATACGCTCTAGTGTAACCAACATAAGGACATATTTTGAATATGGGTACGTCTTACAAGGCATCCCGCATGAACAATAGATGTCGATAAAGAGTGGCGGACGAGTTTAGTATAGGTAGTTAATTGATTGACGTGCTTTAAAGAGCTTTTGATGAAGGATTATAAACACTAATTAATCTTACTCAGAAAACATTGTTAATCTAAAATGGCGGCATTTTGAAACTTATTTAATTTTCAACTCATGTATAAGTGTTGCTAAACTATTTTAATTTGTAAACTAGTCTAGGGAAATAAGCTGAAAAATGTATAAAAACTTTTAAAAAAACTTGCTTTTGTTATTACTTGTTAATAAAATAAAAAAAAAGTGTTGAATAATTTAAATCTGTTAAGAAATACAACATATTATTTTAATTAATACCGGCATTAACATTTTTCACTGATTGTTCACTCCTATTGATCTCAGCGTGATGTTAAATAGCCAAAAGACTTAGACACTAAATGGACTATCCAACACAACATTTTCTTCCAATTGGAACCAGTAGTTCCTGAGATTAGCGCATTCAAACAAGCTCGTCAGCTTTATAATATTAGTACAGTTTAGAGTTATTCTCTAAAGACTAGACTTTAGAGTACTAGTTTAAATGAAAGATTGTTTCAAACTGATTGATTTCTAGCCTTGAATATGTAACACGCTTAAAATACTTAATTTACGAGATACAATACTTTTTGGCAAAAACAGCAATTTTCCCTCGAAATTAAGTGAAATTTGTTAAAAAATTTGTATTTATTATTAGATTCAAATGAATATAGACTGTTGAGTTCGTTTTATGAATAAGTTATTATAAAAGCGTTTTTTAATACGTTTAATTTTATCTTTTTATTGTTAATGTCCCGGCGTTTTTGCTTTATATACTTACTTCATATTTGTAGGTATCATTTTCATCTTGTTCATCCATGTTCCTTCGATTGAGTTTGTTAGTTTCTTTTATAGTTTGATTAAACATGTTGTAAGTTTATTCAAGTTGAAATGTTATAATGTAGGTAATAAAATCTAAGCTAAAAATGTTTTTTGCTTCCTTTAAAAATGCTTGTCTTGATAAGTTAAAGCTATCGTGCAAAAATATCACAAACGGTACCTTTAGAAAGTACTGTGATTTTACCATTTGATAAATTACCCCTAAAAGTTTCGATTTTAGAAGTCTATATTCACTCCACATAATAAATGTGATAGCGCAAATAAAAATATATAAACAAGGACAAAACAATTTTTTTAGGGAAACATTTTCTTTATTTATTTGTAATTGAACACAATCAGGCAGAAAAATTTAAATTATTGATAAATAAATAAGCATCAAAATATGACTTTTTAAAATACATTACAGATAATGCAACTATAACAAAACATGACGTTATCCGCGGTTCTTGACATTCTGATACACCTCATGAGCAGTACCAGCAGCCCCAATTACACCGAGACCCGTTTTCTGTAAAAAATAATAATAAATGTATTCATATAGGTACATAAAGAAAGTAATTGTAAACAAAAATTAGCAAGTTTAATTAACAGCATGTTGACTAAAATCGATCACAATTTTTATTTCTAGTTCCTTCTGAGACGAAGCTACAATTTTGAGTTCTGAGTTTTGTTCTTAGTTTTGGCAAAAAATCTGGTCCACACTTCGGGTGACCCCAGGGGCTTACTCTCAAAAATGAAACATGTCAGATCCGACGACGGATAGCGTTTTTTAATTTTCATAAGCGTAACCAACTTACTTTGTATGCGATTAAGCGTTTATAAATAACAAAACATCAAAAATCACGTTTTAACTCATAAATTTTCAATTTATCGAACGAAACCTTTCGTTTGTTCGTATCGTTTTTGGGAGTAGGCCTACAGGGCTGGCACATACCTCGCACAACGTATTGAGATGGCTTTTAAGCAAGGTAATGCTGCCATCGTCTTAAGATCAATGCTATAAGGCCCAATTTTAAGAATATTACATTAAACAATTTTAGCAAAACTTTTCGTAAAAAATTTGAGTCAAATAAATTTTTACTTTTTATTTCTTTTGTCAACATTTACTTACGATAGCTTTGCCGATCTGCTTGACTGGTATTTTGGGTTCAGGAGCGGGAGACATGTGACCAGCGCTAAATAGCATCGCCAACAGCGCCAACACCATTGCGAACAAAGCCGAGAACTTCATAACGACTGTTTGACTTCTGGACACAAGCGAACACTATCAAACAAGGATTGCGAATGTTTATTGAAGCGTAAGGAGACGCATTTAAAGCTCTAAGGATCTTAACGTTTTTCCTTACCAAATCCCAAGTAACGTAAACTCGGAATATCCCGAAGAGGTTCTATGCGTGTGACATAGGGCTACGCATGCGGGTATTCCGCAGCCGCTTGTTTGCATATTAGAAAGTATCGTAATAGGTAAAGTAAGATGTGACTCGACTGCTAATTTGACAATATAATATGTCTAATGTTATAGTGTTATGTTAGTGTATATGTGTTATAGTGTAATGGTTTTCAGTAACTCATAATGCCGTTACAAATATGATAAAAACGATAGTGTATAGATATTTACAGTACCTTTAAATAGACATTAGGCACGGCTTAAGACGGAAAATTAATATCAGTTATGTGACTATAAAAATATTTTTACATGGCAAATTACAACCAACCACGTATGTTGTATGTCACTGCCACATATAGAGGTTATTCTTATCTGTAAGTACATATAATGCTGACGTGATATAGGTCTGTACTACAAGATTGTCTTCCTGCACTAATGTGTAATGCATACTGCATACAATCTCATTCCACAGTTACTTTTCCATACAATACCGTTTTTTAGATCAAAATGTTTACATTTTATTGCTCGTACCTACATAAAAAGGAAAAAGGATTAAAGTCCAATAAATTTAATGTAATTTGTAATCACTGAACTCGAAATGACAAGCATTTTGTCCTCGTCCCTGAATATACTCGCTTTGATTTTTAGATCAAATAAATTGGAGGGACGTTGCCTCAGGCGAAAGTATAACAACGATTATATACATAGGTACACAAAACTGTCTCAATAATAATATCAAGAAGCAAAACTATCAATAATGCATTAGTTGTTTCCAACCAGTTTCTGAAAGTTCGCTTAAGGCAAAAATAATGGACTCATAACAATAGGTAAAAAAAATGTTAAACGATGGGTCCTACATTTTTATGTGAGAGTGAATAAGCATCTTCATAGTACACAAAAATAACGTCTGGGTACGTGCTCCCTCTTCCCCATCTCCCATCTCTTAAATCCGACCATCATTCAGGTAATGAATAAAACATAAGTATAATTATCGTCTATACAAAATACGTCTTCGCCATGACGTGAAATAAACGTAAGTTGATTAATGCCCTGAATACTAATGTGACGTAAACAGTGTCGCTACCTATTTCTTATGCTTGGTTAGCGCTTATTATGACGTCGAAACGTCAAGCTCTTGTGGGATAATCCAATTTGTCTGTCGCTGGGGTTTTACCGAGGAAAAACTTTCAGTAACTTAGAACTAAGAGAGGTAGGGCATAGCGATTTATCGCTCGAACTGGAGCAGCCCGACTGGTGAAATACCTCCACCTTACAGAAGACCGCAGCCAAATAACAATCACTTCTGTGTTGTTGTGTTCCTGCGTGTGAGTAAGGTTTCCAGAGCTTCTGGGGGGTGCTACATTAGTAGCAGGGGTAGCCTTCAAGGTAAGGGCGACAAGTCCAGTAACAGATGTATTATGTTGTACATGTCGCCCTTAAGCTAGGACCTCATTAACACTTAACATCAGGTGGGATGAGGTCAATCTTGAAGTGCAATATAAAAAAAAAAAAGAAAAAAAACTTTAAATGCTCCTCCCCACGCTTCATTGTACGCCACCACCACGCCACATTAACAACACTTGCTCAGTAGTGTTCGATTGTGTCCGGAAGTCAGTAAGACATCATGAAGTTTTCGGCTCTGTTTGCGATGGTGGTGGCTGTGCTGGCGATACTCCTGAGCGCTGGTCACGCCTCTACCGCTCCTGAACCCAAAATTCCAGCCAAACAGATTGGGAACGCTATCGTAAGCATTCATATAACTTCGACTTAACACCCAGTAATGTACACACGTTGGTAGTGCAAATAAAATAAATAAATAAATGAATGAATTAATTAATTAATTATTATCATTAAATAACGTAAAATGTACCTTAAGTTAGGCTGGCTTGCAAAGGAAACTCGGTTTTGTTAAATCAACGGTAAAGGTTGAATCTACTACAGCCATTGTTTTTAGGATTATGTAAGCCATCAATATCGCTGGGCGTCTGTTTTCCCAGAAACGGTTTGATGATGCCATTTTTTTTCAGAAAACGGGTCTTGGTGTCATCGGAGCCGCTGGTGCGGCCCACTAGGTGTACCAAAACGTCAAGAATCGCGGATAATTCTATGAAGTCACCATAAAATTATGTTGTACGTTCTGTGAAAAAGGCAATTTGTGATATTAATTTAACATACCTATCTACTAATTTTAAGCACCTTGACGTTTTCATTTATGTTAACCAAAGCCTAAAAATTAAATGTTGAAAATGTACAAAAAAAACTTTTCATTTCATCCCAACCGTTTAACAATTATGTGACATACAACTTGGATGAAATATTATTGTAGAGAGCTGTTTAATGAATATGAAACGCTACCAATAATCTCAATTAATAGATATAGTAATAATGGTTTATAATTGCTAAAATTTATAGTAAAATCTAGGATTAATAGCTGTTAATCAAAACCTTAAAAAGTGCTCGACGCGTTATGGACAACATGTCTGCATTTAAAAACATGTTCTATAATTAAGCGGACATGGTTTCACCGCTCATGGAGAAGATTATTATCGTTTCATAGAATTCAATACAATTAATATGTAACATATCTATCTAAAAAAGTATTGGCACATTAAAATCGCAAAATAAGCTCCGTGTCCTTTTTGATGTTGGGAATAGATAGAAACCTTAATAATAATTAATTTTATTACTCCAAAGCTTTGCGAAGGAAAGGTTTCATGTAAAAGGCACGGTCCACTTGTAATTATTTTGATGGCTTTAGTTACTTAAAAGCATAAATACTATTGTATGTTAAATATCAAATTTCCCTTCAGATTTTTTCAAGAGCCAAATCAAATTATTTGGACTCATAAAAATGAACCTGCATTGAGAACATTTTTATACCGTAATTTTCTACGATTTCAAATGTAGCCTAAAACCTCATGAGACATTTCATCGCCTTTCAATGGCTTTTAAGGAGGAATACCCTTCTACAGGTAGTATAGTGAATTGATGCACGGTCAGTTGCTGTGGTGGATGAACAAAGGAGTGGTCGTCCTACGATGCTTTCATGGAAGAAAGTGTGTTGGTATTAAACAAATATTCAAGAAAACAGGCCGGCTATTCAATTACAAAAAAATACCAAAGCAGATCCACCGCCAAATGGTATATCACAAAATACAAGTTTTTTTGAAGGCAGGGAAAGCACCGTACTACTGCTTAGGGAATAAAAGACAGCGACGTGTGTGGGACTCCTCCGCTCTGAAAAGAACGGAGACTATCCACTAAAACTATTTCCTCTACCTTAAGGTTGTCTGGAAGAGATCGCTTTCTAGCGATAATACGGCCTAAATTGTACTTTAATCAATCAGTAAAACCTAATTCTGTAAAGTTTTTGTGCAATAAAGCATATTTATCTGTCTATCTAAAGCTCTACCGTACCTGTCGGTGCCTATTGATGGCGCCATCGGAATATAGTTTAACTATTAAGGCCACAGCGCCATCGGTCATACCACGAAATACCTACCAGCAGGTTTATCTGCAATGAGCTACAACTGAACGGAATACTGCTTCCCCCTGAAAACGCGCCGAAACACTCGGTGCTCAAAATGAGAGACTTCCTGGACACTACACACGTTAAAATCTTAGGGCATCGTCCTTACAGTCCTAATCCAGCATGATTTCTATTTATTTCCTTAATTTAAAAAATAAGTTGAAATGTAAACAGGTTTCATCGCTGTAAGATACGCAAGCAGCGTTCTAAATGCAGTGGTAGAGATATCTTCGGTAGACTAGAAAAAAAGTTTCTAAAATTGGTTCAGATGCATGAAACTTTGTGTACCTATGTGAAAATATTTGATTGAAATATTGTAGCCATAGAAGTTCGCTTTTTATAAAAACTGTTGTTAGACGAATGAAATACCTTTTTTTGTGAATATTTAGATGTATATTTACTTTTAAAAAGGCTTGTCGCCCTTAACTTGAAGGCCTAACCCCTGCTACTAATGTAGCACCCCCCAGGAGCTCTGGAAACCTTTCTCACACGCAGGAACACAACAACACAGAAGTGATTGTTATTTGGCTCTGGTCGGTTTGGTCGGTCTTCTGGAAGGTGGAGGTATTTTACCAGTCAAGCTGCTCCAGTTCGAACGATAAATCACTATGCCCTACCTCCCTTCTACCTCTCGCTTCTACACCACGTGGACATTTTACTTCAGACCCTATTGTGCCTTCATATGAATGAAGTTCTACATCGATTTTAATGAAGTCGTCGTAAAATAAGGAAAAACAAAATAACTGTTCTCAGTTAAAAATTTATAAAGCTTATTAAAAAAATTACTAGCTCTCTTCGTAATAAATATTTTGTGTGAGTGGTTTACATTATAGTCAATGAAAAACAGTTTTTTTACTTTTATTTTATTAAAGCTTTGGTATAAATAAGATGAACACATTTAAGTACCTAACTAAAACTAGTAGGTACGTTAAAATAATATCACAAATGGCCTATTTCACTAACAACGAACTTCCAAGAGGCTGTCATTTTCACTGTGTGAAGTTATCCTCGATTCTTGACGTTTTGGTACACCTCGTGGGCGGTACCAGCGGCTCCGATGACGCCCAGACCAGTTTTCTGTAAAAAATGTTAAAAAAATCAAAGTCCATTATTTTTTTTTAAATCATCAAAATTTATTTATTCTGCGCAACGAATTCTTAATTAATCTTATTTAAAAAGTTAAAACTAGGAACATAGCTCTCACACCATGAAGACTTAACTTTTAAATTGACCTCATCTATATAACTGGCACGTATACAATCTCATTGTAAAATTAATTATATGATAACGTCATAAAAGCACAAGTGATTCGTTTTTTTGCTGTGACTGTATACTTTTGTCACGATTGTTTATGATTCTACTTTGCAACATTTAACGGTCTAAACGTAGGAATCTATGCTGATTTACATGTTGTAAGTATTGCTGTATTCCTACATATACCATAAAAAATCTTTAACTTACTAAGCACTAAACTTAACAATAGGACGTTGAAAACAGAAATGTACTTACAACAAATACTTACAATAGCTTTGCCAATCTGTTTGACCGGTATTTTCGGTTCAGGTGCGGGGGAGGCGTGACCAGCACTCAGGAGCATCGCTAGCACAGCTACCACCATCGCGAACAGAGCCGAGAACTTCATGATGTCTAACTAACTTCTGGGCACAAGCAAACACTACTGAGCAAGTGTTGTTAATGTTCAATGAAGCGTGAGGAGGAGTATTTAAAGCTCTAAGTAACTGATAGTTTTCCTCGCTAAAACCCCAGCGACGGACGATTGGATTATCCCACAAGAGCTTGACGCTTCGACGTCATAGTGGCACTAACCGAGCAACGACACTGTTGACGTCACATCATTAGGTATTCAAATAATTAATAGATTAAACTCCTGCGGTTTAGTGGTAACGAGTTTAGGATCGTGACCTAATAGAGGCCAGGTACGAATCCCGCAGCAGCGTTAACATTTTTGTGCGTGATTTTAGTTAGGATATAAATTTTTTAGATGTGCCGAATGAAATATTAGCTATCTTGACGAGATTATTTAATGTTCTTGCACGGTTCACTAACAAAGACATATGACTACGTCTAGGTAATACATTTTGTAATGAGCTGCGTTAGTGTTTCAAATACCTGGTAAATACCTACTCATCAGTAGCTAGGTTCTGGACTGGAAAGATTTGCGAGGGGGCCGCCCTCCTGCCTTACCGCTGAGACGCTTATGTATCCTGTAACATTACGGTGCCATGAAGTACAGGTACTAGTACTGAAATGTGAACACTTGAGCTTTTATAACGTTCCTAGAAGGTCCACTTTTGAATGAGGTGGCATATATAAAATTAATAAACGTGACTGTACGAACAGATTTCGTTTTTAATTTATTCATCCTGTCTAGTTTGTTTCAATTTATTCTTCAATATACTATTTTAAATGTTTAATGGTCGTTTTATTTTATCTAACCTTAATTTCGTCAAAAAAGACTTACGGGAAATAAGTATCCCGTATATGAATAACAATAAACTGTTGAACCAAGTCCAGTCCAGACTCAAAAGAGTAGGAGGTTCATAATTCATTTGTACCTAGACAAATCAATATAAATAATCTACGTCAAGTGCGCACAATTTATGAATTTCCTCATTGATTCATAAGTCATTACGCGCTACTGCGTTACACACGCTTTGAGTGAACTACGTTTTCACTATGAGCAGATCTACATTAACAAGATTGGCAAATGCATTTATTCAAAATGGCGCCCTTCAGATAACAATGTACGTGCCGTATTTTATGTTATAAAGCGTAATACCTAATAATCGTATTATTCGTACTGGTTTGTAGTAGAAAATAATTTAAAATTTTTTGTGCATCTATTTACGGAGCTCGGGCCCTCTACGACTATGATCCCGATTTGACGAGGTTTGTTTGTACATTGGAGTGATTTCCGTCTGACATCCACGTCCCTTGAAAGGAGAACCAGGCTTTTTCCGCCGACCTTCGTAGCCATGAGACAAGCGGACCAAATTTTGGCGTCTTGCCATGTCTGAGGTCCCGAGTTCGGTCCCCGGTCTTGTCAAATGGGTAACGAACTTTTCCATATTGTCTTCGGTCCGGGTTTTGTAGCACCGACTTTGTTTCTGATTTCTTTAACACAAGTGCTTAAACTACTTACCGATAAATCAGACCAATGTATGTGATGTTGTCTAATAATTATATAATATTATTTATTTTATTTGGATCAAAGCTAAGACCAACGACTATAACCTTTTCGTAGGTATTTAGCGCAAACAATAGTAATAAAATCGATTTAAAGTTCGTTACAAAGTTAAAATAATTTCAACGTCTTATATTGATATTTCAGTGTCAGATATTAATTCAACTTTCACGATTACCAGCAGTTTTTCAAATACGTGATGGCGTTGTTTAAGCACGGGATAGGTCACAAAAAAAGCTGATGTGACAAACTTTAAACGATCAGTGCAGTATGTACAGTAAAATTCGAGTTACTCACACTGGGGTTGTGAACAATGTTGGTTACCATACTTAAACTATGAATGAATGATAGTTATTGTTTTGACAAGGAAACATAATTAAATTTGCATATCTGTCGTTGGCAGCGGCAGGAACGGGTGTAACGATGCGTGCTGACGTCACAAGTGATTTAGATTAGTGAGTAGCGGTGGCAAACTTTTGACTTCGAGCGGAAAAACCCGGTCCTTTTAGCGGAATGTTCAGAAGGAAACCTAACGTATTTCGGGTCACCTTAAATACGATGCGTCTCAATTCCTGAATAAACGTGTGGATTCGTGTCTAATTTGCTCAGCAATCAAATCAGTCATGAAAGTCTCTGTTTGTGATGGTAATGGCGATGCTTGTGCTGTTCTTCAGTACTGGCCTGGCCTCTCCCGCTCCGGAACCCAATATTTCAATCAAGAAAAACGGCAAAGCTATGCAAGACATTTGTTTAACACCTGTTATTCGCGACATCGTCTAAATTGAATAGTGACTTTGAGAAGCATTTTTAAGCATTTAGTTACTGTACAAATACGACACATTCGTAGGTATAACTTGATACGTTATTCTGAGGTTCAAGATTATCCGTGACCCAAATTTCTGGATAAGCAAACAGACAGAATTTTGCATTTACCTATAATGTAGCAAGTATTATTACCTGTTGCCCGAGACACGTCACGTTTTTCGGGTTAAAAAAAAGAATTTTGTAATTTTGGTATAGGTATATCTAACCACCACATTTTGCCCGAATCCATTCAATGCTTTTTGCTTGTAAAAATAACAAACCTCCCTGCACACACGATCTCAGTTCTATAGTTTTTTTATTGAAAGGACTAACGCAGTAACGATTCTGTTTTGTTTCGCTTGTGCTACGAAACTTTGGAAGTGAATACTTACTAAAACATAGGTTGAAAACTAAATAAACTTTTATCCTGTTCTTTTGTATGGGTGCGCGAAACTAGTAGCTCTCGTACGAACGAACTCAACTTTGGTTCGCAAACAGGTCTTCATTCGTACTGTATTAAAGTAATATTTACTCTGAAACGTTTACTTTTTACGTTCCATTATATATAATATATATTAGGAAATTTGATGTCCGTGGTCCGATAGCAAAAACAGTTTAGAAAAGATACCTAAAGTCAAGTAAGATGTAGTATCTCGTTATTAGTCGTTAATCTTGGTCGGAGATGATTAGGGACTGGTCAACTCTTTTTACACTAGCGGTCCCGGCGAACTTCGTTTCGCCTTAGATAATTTTTCCCGCTTTTCTGTTGAAATTTTTCAAATTTTACCAAGGATCCCTAATTTTGTAGCCTATGTCAAATTGGAAGAATGTAGCATTCTATTGGTGAAAGAATTTTTTAAATCGGCCCAGTACTTTTTGAGCCTATTCATTACAAACATACAAAAATAGGTACAAATCTTTCCTCTTTATAAAAAACTTTACATTAATAGAGACATTTGCTTCTCTATTTTATTATATTCCGTTGTTTCAGTACAGCTACTCATTTGCCACACATCATCACTAATTACTGTAGGTAATTAATCCAGTAGCTTGTGAACAGGTGCCACCTTGGGGACTGCCCCAGCTTACATATAAAATATAAAACTTTATTCGGTTCTTCACTCATCAAAATAAATATATGACTAGGTCCACAGTCTACATCGTATCAATAATAAATTAGATACTGCTGCTGTAATATATCTCTTGAGTTACACACGAGTTTTCATCTTGGTAACTTTAGGTTCCAGATTGAGCATATACCTACTCGTACTAGCTTTGGCTTATATTAAAAATGATTTAAAAGTGTTAAATTTAATATATGTACTTAGAAAAAGTTATATAAATGTACTAGCGGTCCCGGCGAACTTCGTTTCGCCTTAGAGAATTTTTCCCGCTTTTCTGTTGAAATTTTTCAAATTTTACCAAAGATCCCTAATTTTGTAGCCTATGTCAAATTGGAAGAATGTAGCATTCTATTTTTGAAAGAATTTTTTAAATCGGCCCAGTACTTTTTGAGCCTATTCATTACAAACATACAAAAATAGGTACAAATATTTCCTCTTTATAATATTAGTGTAGATGAGCAGCTCGACTGGTGAAACACCTCCGCCTTACAGAAGACCGCAGCCTAATAACAATCACTTCTGTGTTGTTGTGTTCCTGCGTGCGAGTAAGGTTTCCAGAACTCTTGGGGGGTGCTACATTAGTACCAGGGGTCAAGCCTTCAAGGTAAGGGCGACCAGTCTAGTAACAGATTTCTTATCCTGTACTTGTCGTCCTTAAGCTAGGACCTCATTACCTTAGAAGGCGCAGAAGAGGCAGGGCGCGGCGGCTCTACGACCGCGCTGTTCTTCCGCATGGAGACCGGCTGACTGGGAGTGTGAGGGCACCCCAGTCGGCATTGCACCCACGGTCTCCAGTGCGAGGCGGGGATGGTTCAGTGGATCGGCCATTCCCGCTTTCCCCCCCGGCCACCCAGGGGGGAAATGTCAGGCCGACCGCGCGAGTGAGCCGCGCGGCAAGTTTATTTCGTGATCTTAACCCCCCTCCCGTACCCCTGCCCGAGTGACGCCTACAACGCATAGCTAGCCGAATACAGTTTATTTTTTAATTTTTTTTTAACTCGTGATATCTTTTGAATGGATTGCAGAATCGAATAATTCAAAAAGTAATATAAATATATTGAAGCAGTCTTAAATAATACATTATTTATTTTGATAAGGGTTAATACCAAGGTACAAACAAAGAGCTTTTTGTAGCGGTGGTATTTTAATTTCTTTTTTTCAATAAAAAAACGCTTATTGTGACATGACTGTAATAGTTAGAGATATGCTGCCGCTGATTTTTTGTAGATAATAGTGTGTTCTAAAAAAATGTAGTAAATCATTTTGTTCTATCATCAATAGTTTTCGCAGCGCACGCGATGTAAGGTAGTTTTTTGATATTTTTTTCACACCTTGGATTACGTTATCGTAATTTTAGTAAGGATGCCTATTTTTTTTAAAATGAAATATAGCCTATGTCACTCAGGAATGATGTAGCTTTCCAACAGTGAAAGAATTTTTCAAATCTGCCAAGTAGTTTCGGAGCCTATTCAATTCATACAAACAAACAAACAAACAAAAAATCAAACCTTTCCTCTTTATAATATTTGTATAGATGTATAAAAAAGTGTATTCGATTGTTGTTTTGTATTTTAAATTTGACATATTTTTTTCTGTTCTAGTAAATCGTTATAGGTGCTGCCGGTGTTGCCGAAACTGCCAATCAAGTCAACAAAAATAACAAGAAGAGGATAGAATGAAAGAATAGCGAATATATTATCTTCATAATAAATATGCCTCATAAGATTTTATTCATATTCAAATGGTTAATATAGTTTAATCTTTTAAAATTATTCTAGATGCATTATTTGTTTGAAATTGATGTATTCTTTTTAATAAATTGCCTGAATTACCTCAGTGCCTTAAACCGATTTCCTAATTAACTGAAGGATAATGAAAGCAATACCTACTTATCCTCTAGATTAGATAAGCGGAATTCATCTACTAGGTAGGGTGTTAGGAAATTGAATTAACAAAACCTTACTCCCAAAGGTTAAGACGATATCAGATCCCATGAAGAAGGAAAAGAGCCAATGAGGCATGGCCCTTAATCTTTATAATTTCCCGAATAAAATAAACGGATCTTAGCTAAATCGATAATTAGCTGACCCAACCCACATAATTTTCCTTCTGAGACCAAAATAAGTAAAATGAATTTTCTTCTTGTATGTTTCTGAAATCTCTAATATTATTCCGCTATAATTTAGCAAATCCAACCAATCACAGATTATAAAAGGCTATCCGAAATTAATTCCTTTTAAAAAAAAGTGTATCTTACTAACGGGAATTTCTTTTAAATGTGCAGTCAACATGCAGTAAATATTATTTATTGGACTAAATTTCTTATTATTGTCTTACGAAATACTGTGCAGTTTAATTTCAAATTGGTTTTTGACTTAGGCAGTCTTGGCACTCGAAAGCGATTTTTTCCTATCCCATAAGTTTTTCTCTTCAGGTACACGTTGACATATTAAATAGAAGAACAATAATTTATATTTATGTGTAGAATATCAACAGTATATACCTATTTAACAAGATCTCATCAAATATAATAGCGAAATAAGTAGCTTCCACTCCAATTTGTGCCTGTCGCTGACAAAAAGGGAACGTTCTCGTTTCTTTTGACTATGTTAGTGTCAAATATGCAAATAATTTCGCAAAATGTAGCGCTCGTATGTTTAATATTGTGAAACTTCATTACGAAGCTATTATTTCAATATTGCTTAAATGTTCAACTTTTACAGGAATTATGAGGCATAGTCAAAAAGAAAAGTCATTTATGATCAAAAACGTATAAACAAAGCTTTTTTATCTTTCAATTATATGTATAATTATTTAGACGTTCTCAGCAAACTTAATACCTACATCGATGCATCTTTTTTCATACTCTGTAGTGTCCACTCAATGTGTACCGGAATCGGGTTCTATTAACATTTTTTTTATTCGACCCACGTAACTATAAATAATTTATTAGGTATTCTGTCAAGAACTTCAGAGTACAAAATTTTAAATAAAGTTAAAAACAAAATAACGTCGTGGGGTAATCTTTACTTTAAACTATAAGCTACGCAGCAAGTCCTGGCTTTTAAAAAAGTGGCTAACCATTAAAACTACTACTTGTCTCACCAATTTCACTCAACAAACCTTCTGATGAAGATGATTAATTAATGCTTTGTCGTTGTGTTTGTTTATAACAACTGCCTGAGTTGAAATTAACGGAAATACAAACTGCCTGTTCTAAAGTAACCTTATGTCAACGAATAGGCGTTCAAACTATTTAGTGTCTTGGTCGCCCATAATGCGCTTCGCGAGTAATTTTATCCAGCCTTTTTCAAGTGTCAAAATCGATAATATCGGTTTGTGTATTGCTGATTGGCTAAAATATATATATATCTCTACATTTTTGTCCTGTCATGGGGTAAAGTTTTAATTGCGCATGATAGACTTAATCGATTAACATTGACATACAATTCTTACTTTACTGCTTTTGCACTGATAAAGATAAAAATTGTCAACATTCGTTTATTCAACCGTATGATTTACACCTGGTTTAAAGGTTTGTGTTGAAATGGGGTGGTCAATATATAAGGGAAGTACAAAGTCCGAAGTATATAGTCAGACATGCTTTTGTCTGTACTTAACGTAACGGAATTCACGCATTTATTGACAGATGTTATCACCAACACTTAGTGTAACGACTAACACTGATAAATAAGCTGGCTGGTCCAAACAATGGTTCAAAGCAAGACGATGATAATAATAATGACAGTCAATAAATTGAGTCGGAAATTACCTATAGAATATGGACCGCGAAGTGCGTAGCTAAGCTACAATTTTGCGTAATTTCGATCTCATTTCAGTACCACTACCCTTAGGGATTTTTCTCCATGGTCAGATAAAAATTAATAAATCAATAAAGTATACATTCTTTGATTTAAAAATGTACGAAATTTATGATAACAATTAAAATAAGTTTGACGACCGTAGCCAAGAGGCGATGGCCGGGCTTTGGTGTCGCGCCATCTATGAGGTCCCGGGTTCGATCCCCAGTCGGGTCAATATAGGAAATGAACTTTTCTATATGTTCGGGTCTGGGTGTTGTGGTACGGTCGTTGTTTCTGATATCTGTAACACAAGTGCTTAAGCTAGGGGCATACCACAGAATCAGAGCAATGTATGTCATGTTGTCAGATATTAATTTATTTAAGTTGTATTATACTCTATTCGACTGTTATTTCTATGTGACTATCAAAAAATCTGGCCTAATAATTAATAATAATTGCTAAATTTAGACAACATAATATACATTGGCTTGATCTTAAATTAGGTAAATTAAACAATTGTGTTATGGACACCAAAACCAAGGGAAGCAACTGACTATATAGAAAATTTAATACGTTTATACACCCAGACACATAATAAACACAAATATTCATCACACGAGGATGGTCGTGGTCTTGGGTTGCAATCGAATCAAACCGATTGTCCTTAGTTATACAGGGAGAAGCAACAACCATAAAGCCACCGGGCCAGCTACTGCCGGTAGCAATACAAACTGATCACAAGTGTATAACAATTATTATTATCGATAGCCTAAAAATCATTTAAATCGACTCAGCACATAACAGGTCAAAGAAAACCCGTTCTACACTCTAGACACCCACTTAGTAGGTACAGTTGGCCAACAATTGATAGTTTGACTATCGATAGTTTACCTTGAAAACCAGTAACAAAATCGAGAGCTATCGATAATTTTCGATATTACAAATCAACAAATAATATTAATTGGAAGCAATAATATTGATAGTTTTGTTGTTGTATTTGGCGTCACGCCATCTCTGAGGTATCGGTTCGATCCCCGATCGGGTCAATATGGGAAATAAACTTTTCCCTATTGTCTCGGGTCTGGGTGTTGGTTGTGCTACAGTCGTTGTTTCTGTAACACATGTTCTTGAGCTATGTACAATGTATTGTTCAATATTTTGTAAATCAATTGTATTAGCCTCTTCAACCACTGATTGTATCGATAGACTGTCGATATGCAACTGTACGACTTAGTTTTGAATGCATAATAATAATATTATCGTATCGAATCAATTACAATAATGTTAGTACGTGATTTACCACAACAATTGTAATTGGCAATACAAGACAATTAAATACAATGGCTGGAATAACCGAATAATGAAGCTGGGCCAAGCAGCAGGAAAAATCTTTGAAGGTTTAAATAAGATGCGCAGTGTTGTCTCGCACATTATTTGTTTAATCGCAGCAGGCAGCGAGTGTAAAGAACTCAGTCGTAAAAATCAGTCAGTCAGTCAGTCATGAAGTTCTCAGCTTTGTTCGCGATGGTAGTAGCAGTGTTCACTCTGTTCTTCGGCAGTGGTTTGGCATCCCCCGCACCGGCTCCGGAGCCCAGAGTTCCCATAGGAGCTATTGCTAAGGGAGTTGTAAGTAATTTTGATATTTTTTTATTGGTTCGGAACCCATTTTAGTTTTGGTTGTCTCCCTCCAAACTTTAATACTTTTAACGTAACTCATTATTTAAATCAGAAAATTATGATTTGCAATACATGCACTCTGGAGTACTAGAACTTTTAACTTTATCTTTCTGCCCATCACAAAAGTATTTAGATGCATGAACCATCCCCTATATGTTAACAGCACATCAAGGATAATGACATAGATAATACTCTATGTCTGGGGGTCTACACAAAATGAAAATAACAAACGAAAGGTTTCGTTTATGAAGATCAATCGCAGTTTGCGAATAAAAAAGGTTTTTGATTGTAATAAATAAGTAATAATTTGTTTTTAACCGACTTCAAAAAAAAGGAGGAGGTTCTCAATTCGACCGTATATATTTTTTCGATAACTCTTTACTCGCATTCGAATCGACTTGGTTGCGTTTTTGGGAATTAAAAATTGCTTTCCGTCGTCGGATCCGACATTATTTCGTTTTTGAGAGTAGACCTACCTACTGGATTGTATTTCAAATATGTTTTGTTATATTGTGTATGCTAGACATTAAACTATTTTTTGTATCTATTACAGAGCACTGGCGTCAAGTTGGGCGAAGCTTTGAACTCTTTAAGAAACCGAGGCTAAAAACATTCTGCAAGCTAATTTACCTCAACTTCCTAGTTTAAAAAAAACAACATTTAATTGTACCGACATGTAATTAAATTTTAATTCTCGCCATATCACGAGTGTTTTCTATTTCGTCTTTATTATATCTTTACCTATCGTAGGTATGTTAGTAAGTAGCCATTTGTTATATAAACTAAGCATACAAACTTCGATAAATACTTATCAAGCAGCGCGTACATGAAAAAAATCAAGAGAAAGGTAGTTTCATGCATGCTAAATCTAGTCCATGTAAGATGTAAAGTTTTGTCTCATGACCTGCAAACCTTTTTCACGTAGTTCCAAGTACATACATCCATGCATAGTAGGTGCTTTAGTAGGTAGTTTTGTGTAGAAATATTCTGTTTCACTATTTATTAGTATAAAGATCTAAAAAATCAATACAGAATATTTCTGTACTTTCTATGGGAAGTTGTGAAATTGAATAAATTATATTATGTATTCATTTGACTTATTTTCCTTTCACTACTCTCTACCGAATACAATATTCTACACTTTTAACGGGAGTATTTCAGATTGAATGAAATGCTAAAATATAAGCTTCTATTACTACTACTTCTAAGCATATTAGTACATTTAGGTTCAAATGGTGTATAAACTAAACCCCGACGTTACAAAAAAGCAAAAAGTCATGAAATACTTTAAAATAATATTTTATGATTTTTTGTTTTAAACGGCCTAAAATAGACTAAGAAAACGTTATACGTATTCTTAACTAGTTACCCGCCCCGGCTTTGCACGAGTGCAATTACATACAAATTAAGTTTTTTGGTTTTTCTGTAGGTACAGTCGCCGTCAGATATATCGGAGCAGACAAAGTGATCAAATACTTCTGAACAGTTAAAAATGTCAATAAGTTCCATACACTACAAATTACCATTATTATCTGAACATTCAATACTTCAGTAATATCTGAGCAGATGCTAGTCAATAAGTTTAATACACACAACTAACCAATAATATCTGAACACTCATCTAGACAGGTAGCTAATGGTCATGTGTCTCATATGACGTGCGTGACACATATTGACGTTATGAGTGTAAAAAATATAGTAAAAAAGTGACTTTGTTTTATACTATGCAGTGATGTTTGTGAAAAACATTGGTAAATAGGTGAAACACCATGTGAGGTGTATAAACTAAAAATCTGCTGTAAGTAGCAGCAGAACAAATAAAGTTTATATTTTAAAATATGCAATACTTTTTTGGTTTAAAAAAAAACCAAGGAAACGTTATATTCTTAGAATTTGGAAATTTAAAAGGCTTTTCATAATTTACTCATTTTCCATTAAAGATACTACTCTGGATTTACAACTTATACAATTTAACATTATCATTATAGTTATATATCCAAGTTTAGGTACTGAACAAAAATACATCGTAATATATTTTAATAGACGTAAAAAGCAAAATCAAATATTTTATTCATTTAGATTAATTAGTAACACTTATGAATAATCTCTATACATACCTTTGACGACCTCTGTGGTGCAGTGGCTAAGGTAGGCAGCCAAAGCGCAAAAGGGTTCGATTCCCGGTGGGGTCAATATGGAAAACGAACTTTTCTAAATTGACTTGGGGCTGGGTGTGCTCAAATGACGCCCCCTGTTAGTATCCATCGTCTAGTACTCATAGTACAAGGAAAAACTAGTTTTTGACCAGGTGATTTCTGTTATTGTCTGGCGCATTAATTGAATGTAAATCAAATGATGATGACTCTGGTTCGGAACCGAATACTCAGTAGTTTTTACAAAAAAAGCTAAACTTAATAATTCTTTTGCACCAAGACATTAGTTACAGTTAATTTGCCAATTATAAAAAAAATAGAGTGAATTTAGTAAAATATTGTAAATTAAATTAACTTTATGTGCAATATAAATATAAACGCATCGTTTTATAACTTTTTGGCCTAAATGACATAGATTGACAAAACACAATCAAACTTCAAACAATTTAAAAAGCGTAAGTACAGGCGAGCGGACTAGTTAGTGGTCCACATGTTCTTGTTATTCATATACTTTTTTAGTTCGAAGTAGTATTTTTATAAAACACAACGTTTGTTAGGTATATGTCTTAAATTTCACAGGTAACTCAATAACAACTTGAGGAAGCTTATTAAACATTTCAATGCTTAAAGCAGCTTAAAAATATGATTTACCTATTTTATGAAGACTTCGTTTAGGAACAGCGAGCTAGTTTTTATTTGTAATGTTAATGCTACTAGTGTCCGATTTTTTAGGAAAAAAATTATGCAAGTTTTATAAAAATGCAATAAACAGCCGAGAATTTTCCCCCGCTGGACATTTTCACAGATTCCTTGCTCTTATTGGTTGCAGCGTGATAGTATAAAGGAAGCTTTAAGCCTGCCTCAATAAATGGACCATCAAACACAAAAATATTTTATAAATTCGACTCAACAGTTCCTGAGATTACCGCGTTCAAACAAACAAACAAACAAACTCTTCAGTGTAATTTCATCAGTATCAAAAATGCTTTCCAAAAATTATGATCATCTCACAATTTTGATTATCATGGTGCATCCTCTCCGTGTTTGAGGAACATTATTAAAATATTTTAACGCATATACAAATACAAGAAAGTGAGGATTTCCAAACTTTTTATCTCGTAAACATTATCTTAATCAGTGTCGACAAAAAAATTGGTTTAAAAATAAAAATCACAATCAAATCGCTCTAAAAATACCACAAACATGATCTACGTAGTGCAAATTATCAGTGAAAGTGTTTGTAAACCATAATATTAGGAAGAGACAGTGAAATAAGTGACAACTAAATCAAATTGAAAGTGAACCAATACATAAGAAATAGTCAAAAAAGTGTAATAAAATAACATTCCCAACAAAATCTAACGGATTTGATATAAATACAATCAAAAAACATCGTAATCAAACTACATTTTGTGTGAATAAAACATCATCAATTTTTAAGAGAAGGTAATCAACAAACAACGATCTATTCAAAAAAATCCCTCGAAGCAGATAACGATCTTTCACGAAGAAAAAGCATTCGTAAATTTCACCAGCTATCCTAAGTTCCACCTGGTACAGTGGTACGCGCTTCACTACAACCACTAGCGGTCGTAAGTTCAAACCCCGCTAGACTGGTTCAGGCTTTTTGTATGAGATCACATTTGTTCGTAGCAGCTGAACCATGATGAATGATACTTCATTTGTGAATGTAACAGAAAGACGCCGTCTACAAAGGTCAACTTCGTTTGACATAGGCAGATTCGACGACAGCAATAACGCCTATAACAATAATACGAGCAATTGCCATGATTCGACAATGAAAAGCTTTACTTGTTTAGACGACAGCACCGTAACGGAATTAAGAGTAGAACTACAGGACTTATCTACAAAACTAACATCAGCAAATAAAGAGATAAATAATTTTAGTTTAGAAAATACCAACCTCCGAAGAGAACTAAACAAATGTAAAAAAGTCATAGACGCTTATAAAAATATGAGTCAGGATACGAAATTGTTCAACTCACCTGTGTTAAAAAGAAAAAAAGTTGACACTTGTATTCGAAAACAACACACCGAGCATAACGTACCAAATAAGAGTGATATAACTACAACCCAAGGAAACAACACAACTATAACATCATCGACAACACAAAATATACGCGAAGGACAGCTAAACCAGCCTGCTCCAGCGGATGAGACAGAAACCCTACTACCGGAAGAGAAAGACTATTCAGATAAAAACACACAGAAAACATTAGGGACAAAACCACTTGATGATGCTAATGTAAAAAGATCTAAGAATGAATCGAATGACCAGCAACTCAACCTGAAATTAAATAAAAAAGCATTGTTAATCTTGGGCGATCAACAATCTAAAGGCTTAGGAAAGCTATTACGGAAAACTTGTACTAACCACACAGTTACTTCAGTTGTTAAGCCCGACGCAGACTGTCGTTCAGTTTTAAATACTAAGTTACACACACATTTAAGTTTCATTCATTGGTGCAAACGACAAAATACCCACTGAAATATTTTGCGAATTACCTATATTTTTAGCAAACTGCCAGAATCCAAATATAATTATCCTTCAAACAATACATTACCCCTATCTAAACGAACAAACTCTAAATAATCAAATTAAGTTAATATGTAAACATTTCAATAATTGTAAATTTATATCTTTGACAGATGTGGGACATACTAATAAATTATCAATGCTCAATGACTTATGCTATAATATCAAATTAGAATTAGACACCTTGACTTACAATGAAACATATCTAGAAAGTATTAGAGAACTTAGATCGAAGCGATTATCGCAAAAAGAAAAAGTTACTAAAAATATTATTAAAAAAGGCACCATACCATACTATTTCACCAAGATTATAACCGCTACAAAAAATGACCTATCTACACACCATAACGAACCACTTACCATGACCGAAAATAAAAGTAAAAATATGCAAGTGCCTCCCAAAAAAGGAACGATTCCATACTACTTCAAAAAGACAACATTTTTTCGACCCACATAACTTTTACTTATTGCACCAAAATATTTCTAGCATTCTGAAAAAAAAAGATGAAATAGAGATAGTACTTAATGATTTTAAAAAAGAAGGTAAAGAAATAAATGTTATATGCCTCTCAGAGACGTTCCTAAAAAAAGGTCATGAAACCAATTTAAAACTAAATAATTATAAAATCGGGTCATCTTGGTCACGTGATGAAAAAAGAGGTGGAACTTGCATTCTACTAAAAAATGATTTACGTTTCACTAAATTGCAAGTAGCTGAAAGTTTATCTGAAAATTATCATTTTGAATGTAGCGGTGTAATAATAAAAAATCCATCTGTAATAATAGTATGCATTTACAGAACTCCGTCTTCAAATATTTCAATATTCTTTGATAAACTTGAAGTATTACTTAGAAGGATAAGCATCGGATCTCGCCGAAAAATTGTCCTCTGCGGTGATTGGAATATTGACATCTTAAAAGACAATAAGAGCTCACAAACACTGAACAGCATATTATACAACTATAACTTGAATATTCACATTAGTACGCCTACAAGAAAAAAAGCTTGCTTAGATATAATAGCTAGTAATATTAGCAATGTAAAGGGTTTTACTAAGCAATTATTCCTTTCAGACCATAATACGTGCCAAATAATGTCATTTCAAGATAACAATCACAAAACAACTAATTGGTTTGAATTAAAGAGAGATTTCAACGAGGTCAATAAATCAAAATTTTGCGAATACATAAATTCATTGACTTTCAACGATATTTTAGAGAAAAATGATACGAATGAAGCTTTCAACACATTCCATGACATACTGGTACTATTATTTGACCTATGTTTCCCAATGGTTAGAGTAAAATTTGGCAACACATGTAGGAAAAGTAAATGGATTACAAAAGGACTGAGAAAATGCTGTAGAAAAAAGAGAACTCTGTATTACAAATATCTTAACTCTGACTCCCGAACAAAAATATATAATCAAAGGATTTACAAAGAATACAATAGATTACTACAAAAATGTATGACAACGTCACAAAAATTACTTAATTCTAAAACAATATTGACATCTAAAAACAAATGTAAGGCATCTTGGGCGGTAATAAACGATAACATTAATAATAAAGAATTAAAAAATGACATTCAATCAATTCGTAAAAATAATGACACCATAAGTAATTTAAATGACATAGCAGAAGCCTTTAACGATTATTTTTTAACGATTGCTCACTCTTATACAAATGACAAAATAGCTAATACTAACGGCACCAAAATAAAAAATACAATTTACCTTTCCCCTACCTCAGAAGACGAAATACAAAGGATAATCCTGAAACTTCGAAACACAAATTCTGTGGGATATGATAATATAAACACAGAAATATCAAAATTATGCGCGTACAAACTAGCTACTCCATTATCCCACATTATTAACTTATCAATAGAAAACGGTATATTTCCTGAAAGACTGAAGCTATCTATAGTAAAGCCATTATTTAAGAAGGGTGATGATATGGATATGGGAAACTACAGGCCAATAACGCTAATTCCAGTACTCTCAAAGATATTCGAAAAAGTTATGGCAAAAAGATTGATGTCGTTCATTAGTGACCACAACATAATTAAACGCGAACAATTCGGTTTCCAAGAAGGTAAATCAACATCCCTTGCTTGTTTCACGTTAGTAAAAATGGTAACTGAAGCTTTAAATTGTAAATTGATGCCTCTGGCCCTATTCTTGGATATGTCAAAAGCTTTTGACTCGGTTAACCATTCAATTCTACTTCAAAAGCTTTTTGATTACGGCATAAGGGGTGTAGCAAATCATTGGTTAAAAAGCTACCTAAGCAACCGCCAACAATGCACCGAAATAACTCGCATAGAAAAAGCAGCCAGAACTACATTCAGATCAAATTATAAAAGTGTTGAAACAGGTGTACCTCAGGGAAGCATTTTGGGGCCCCTTTTATTTATTTGCTACATTAACGACCTACCTGAAATAACAAAACATGAATGTATTCTGTTTGCTGATGACTGTACTCTTCTATTTCAAAATAAAAATTCAGACAGTCTCCAATCAGATATAAATAGTACACTCTGCGATACAATCGACTGGCTGGATAAAAACAACCTAAAAATAAACATAAAAAAAACAAAAGCGATCCAGTTCCACACATACAAAGGAAAAAAATACAAATTAGACCTAAAACATAACAACAATGACATTGAAGTCGTTGATTCCACTTCATTTCTTGGTATCATAATAGATGAGCACTGTAACTGGAAACAACATATTGATCATGTTTGCAAAAAAGTTAATAAATTTGTATATGCACTGAATAGAATAAAAAAAATCGCATCCTTAGAAATAGCACTTCAGACTTACCATGGATACGTATCATCAGTACTGCGTTATGGCATAATAATATGGGGTAATAGTGTCGATTTTGACAGAGCCTTTAAAGCTCAAAAAAAATGTATACGAGCTCTAGGTGGAATCCACAATAGAGACTCATGTAAACCACTTTTCCAAAAATACAAGATCCTAACCTTACCCTGTATGTATATAGCAGAACTATGTCTTCTTGTAAAACACCACCCAGAATATTTTGTAACTGTAGAACAACACCACCAAAAGAGAAATAATCGTGAGTCGAGGAAGAATAAATTGTGTGTTCCGAAGTCTAACCTAACTTTATACAGCAAAAATGTATACGCAATGGCTGTCAAAGTATTTAATAAATTACCCTCAGATCTCAGACATGTCCAAAAAGTCAAATTCAAAAACATGCTGCGACATTGGCTCCTAGATGGTGGTTTCTACTCAGTAAAGGAATATTTAGATTTAAAATGATAATTATGCAATTTTATTCCAATTTTCTTTGATTATTAATAATTTGACAATTTATCTGTTTCTGAGAACGTATAGTGGTTTTTTTTCTCATTGTATGTTTTAATTTATATTATTTGACCTAATTTAATTTAATGAATTTATTTGAAAGATAATTTTAATTTTAATTTAATTTATTTATTTGAATGTTTTAACTTATATTGTTTAATTTAACTAAATGATTTGCATGCCTACATTCTTAAGGTATGATACTGTTGAAACTATTTCTGTTAATCATCTAAACATTGTACACAGTATTACGCAAATAAATATTCTATTCTATTCTATTCTATTCTATTGTGTTTATAGATGTTGCAGCATTTCGCGAACCATTATTCAACTTTAAGTTGGCATTTTAGTTTACTATTTGTATTGGCATTTATTATTTCAGTTACCAATGTAATCATTTTTACTTTTAGAGTAGAAAATATAATATTGAGTGGGCATTGTGCTTTTCTTTTGAGCTGAAGGTTTCCCATGGTAGGTACGGTACATCGTTAGTAAACCGCGTATACAGTCATCACAAGCGAGCGGCTTTGAGTACCAGGTATGTACAGAAAAAGTTTTTCTCAATATTTAAGAACTAACTAGATGAAGTAAATTAGAAGAATATGAGACGTAATACCAAAATAAAATAATATGTGAAAAGCCGAAAAGCAAGCATAATATCTAGGTATAAAAGGGAATCATATTGAATTATAAGACATTGTTCTTATTCAAAATTAAGTATATTATTAAGTTCGTATTACATATTTTTTTTAATTTTAATATTAAGGTATTTTTGGTATAACATTATAATGTAGTAAAGATAATAGTTAGTTGTTAAATTTTAGTCGAAGAATCCAAAAATAAGGCCGTCTGCTTCATTTGTTAACCCCTGTTTCTGAGGGAGTTCCATGCTTCACCAAGAGCCACTCCAGTAGTCTGCAAAAAAGTCCTAAATTAGTATATGCAAGCAAAGATCGCTTGTGATAATATTTTTAAATAGTTTGGCCCAGTTGCGCCCACTATAAGTGACAGGTTCACGGTTATAATTTTTTTTATGGGCAATGTCAGTTTTAATAGCCGCCAAATCGTCAGTTACCGTTCAAATGGAGTTAATGCAACTAAGTTTAATATTGCAAATGAAACAACAATAATTGTCCAGAAGCGAGATCAACTAATAGGCAAATAGGCTCATCGCTTATCATTTTTTTATATGACATTGCTTAAAATGTTTTCAGTAACATACATACATACATTCTCACCAACTTTCGCATTTATAAAATCAGTAGGATTTGGATATATTATATTAGTAGACCTTTTAATAAATTAATGCAATTTGAATCAGAGGGCGGATAATTGTTGGAATAAAATTTAAACTAATAAAATGGATGGTTCTCCACAGTTCCGATCATAAAGTTGGTAATATACTATAATAACATAAAGGACACAACAGCTATAAAATAAATAGTTTTAGACAGTTAACAGTAATCACTTACAATGCCTTTAACGATCGGCTTGATCGGGATCTTCGGCTCAGGAGCCGGAGAAGCAAGCCCCGCGGTGAAGAACATGGCAATCACCGCCAGCACCATCGCGAAAAGACTGAAGAATTTCATGACTGACTGATCGACTGAGCTGCTACTAAAATCTCAAGCACTCACTACCAAGAAGGCAAGTTGAATGCTGACCACGAAACGACCCATCGTATTTAAAGCTAGAGATTTTGTCGATTTTCCTGTCCGCATACGACGTAGTCCTCAAACTTGGTTATTCCATCAAGTAAGACATTAGTTGTGTGTTATGCTTGCAACGAATAACATGTAAATTACCTTTCCTTCCTTAATCTAAGACCCGATTGTTAATCTGGTAATTTCGCGGTGATGGTTTTTGATCACATAGGTACGATGTGATGCTGTCCAGTATATTTTTCACTATTTTAACCCTTATTATGATCGAGCCCAATAGCTTATTGCTATGATTCTGTGGTAAGTAGAAGTGGTCAGAAACAACGACGGTCCAACACGAGACAATGTAGAAAAGTTCGTTTCCCATATTGACCTGGCCGGGGATCGAACCAGGGACCTCCGAGATGGCGCGACGCTAAAGTCCGCTCCGCTCGCCTCTCGGCTATGGATGTCGTCAAATTGTTTATATACCAAATTTCCCATGACCTTGTGAGGTATAGAATGCGTGAGACCACTTCCTATGCGTAGGACCGTGCCTAGTCTATTAGAGAACACTGTCTAAGCCTGCTAGCATGCGCAATACTTCAAATTTCTCGCATGAGATAACAAAAGTTTCGATACTGTTGATTGGCTAATAGCACACCGCACTCATATTATCAGCCAATCAGCAGCTGGCGCACTGACTTTGACGTTTGTTAAGAGCGCGAAAAAATTTAGTCGCGTGGCGCATGCTAGGCCTGTAGGAAGACAGTGAAGCTGAATATTAGGCGACCTCAGTAGCCGAGAGGCAAGCGGGCTGGACTTTGGCGTCGCGTTTCTTAGATCCCAGATCCCATATTGTCGCTCGTTTTCTGTATTGTCTCGGGTTTGGGCGTTGTGGTACCATCGTTGTTTCTAATTTTGTGAAACAAGTGCCTAAGCTACTTACCATAGAATCAGAGAAATGTATTTTGTACCTTTAGTCTGACTTACCTTTGAATATACATAACTACCTACATTTTAACTTAAATACACATAAAATAAGTGGAAATGAATATCTTTTAGGAAGAGCACAGTGGCAAGGCACAGTGAGCATAAAATAGTTTCTGATGATCCGGATTTTCAAAATTAGAGGCCACCAAAAAGTCAAAAATATCGTAGCAATTAAATTAAATTTTAAAAGCATTAAACCCAATAATTTACTATAATGTCTTCTAACGATCTTGAAATGTCAATCCCTTACATTTCTAACGTTTTTGAAGGATAATTGAAAATTCGGGAATACAAACGTGGTGTTTGTTTTTTTTTATAAATAATATTTTGTTTTTAAAAACGCTATATTCGCGTTCGTAGTGAGTTGGTTCAGATTATAAGAATTAAAAATTGCCTTCCGTTATCCGATATATTTCGTTTTTGATAGCAAGCCTTCTGGAAATTTTGTGAAAAAACGAACTTTGCATAAGGTCCGGTCTCAAAATAAACCTCAGGGCATATTCTATGGCAGTTGGTTTTCCCCACTTTGAAACTACAATAGTGCAAAATATACTTAAGACGATTTGGTTATAAATAACATTTTATTGTTAATTTTTCCTTATTTCTTTGAGGAAATCAAGAGGAATATGTTATGTGATCATCAATAATCAATAATGATTAAATCTGATAGAACTCATTGTAGCATATTTGCATTATGAGAATTATATTAAAAGGAGTTTTTCCTGTTATAAAATATTTTGTATCAGAAAGAGCAATAAATAAAGTAACAAAGGGTCTTAGTATTTCGTTCTCATTCACAAATCGTAAGATTTTACGGCAAATACCCAAATCCTAAGAAAAAGGTAATCTACTCGTACAATTTTATTAATGTACTTGCTTCTAAGTAATGTAATGTTTCATATTATATCATTTTATTTTAAGAAAGTATTTGTCGAAATAAAATATAATTATGTCTGTCTTGGCATTCAGTTTATTAATTTTATTAGTATTTTGCTGAGTACTTTTTGAAAATCCCTAGGTCTAAGTACTTTGGACTCTGTACCGACCTTATACTGTGCGATTCAGATATTGGTGCCTTGCGTGTACTTCCTGTACCTACTCCAGTGGAAACGTCAACTTACACTTTTCGACTCAACTAACAAAGTCTACGTAGTATGCATGCTTTTCAAATGTGGGATGCTGCGCCTTGATCCCTTACTACCACAACACAAACGATTTTAAGTTTACTCAAGGTTTTCACTTATCTTATACATATGGTAGTAACAAATGGGAATACGCATGACTTTTTTAAAAGTTTTCACAGCAGTTATGAAAGAGCGATTGCGGTCTGACTCGATAATCCTAAAAAAAGGAACCAGACCTATTCGAATCATAGCCAGGTCAAAGGGTTTAACATGTCTATCGAAGCACGGATACATCAAAACTATGATTTGATGTATCGAATAGCACGGGATTAAAGCCTTAAAAACTATTAACAAACTGGGAAAAACAGATATACCTATTCAATTCAGTGGACAGTTAATTCATATTAAAGCCTTAGAATAAAACTCTTGCTTGTATCATTCTTAGAACAATATTAAAATTAAGTTCTGGAATTGTATTAACGTAGCCTCAAATACTAGAACACAAATTACTGGGCTATAATAATAATGTAATACAGTTGGAAACACAAATATTATTCGTTGGTTGGATTAAAGATTTGATTCATAAAGGGACGAGGGTCTATCGTTTTATTTATTAAGAATAGTACAAGTGGCGGGTTAGAGAATAAGAATTAGATTAAACTATGTAAAATTGAAATCAAGGATCAGAGCAATACAAATATTGCTCTTTTACTTAAATTAAAAAGCCCATTGTAATGTCTCCCCTAAATTTTCTCGAGAGCGCATATCTTTTTAATATTTCTATATAAATGCAAATCCAGAACAGTGGTTTTATACGCGCGTAAAAGTTTGTTTCTGGAAAGCACATACTCGGCACACAACTCTGGCATTTACACGAACTTATCTCTGCGTAGAGTTATCCTGATTCGCTGAGGAAGCGGTTCGAGCAAACACGCTGGAATAAGCCCGGGTACGCGCGTCAGGTTTTTTAAAGCCTGAAATATAACGCGCGTGTCAATACGTAAATAGAA
The DNA here is from genome assembly GCA_037074685.1 of Glyphodes pyloalis. Taxonomy (NCBI): domain Eukaryota; kingdom Metazoa; phylum Arthropoda; class Insecta; order Lepidoptera; family Crambidae; genus Glyphodes; species Glyphodes pyloalis. The sequence goes on from JAYKKO010000011.1 coordinate 6,471,744, forward strand.
AATAATGGATACGTGCTGAAAAATAAAACCCGGCTGCGCCCTGATAACATAAGTAAGTATAAAAACATGTTAAAAAGTAATATTTTTTTCAAAACAACGTGATCCAAGACACCAATCTACATGTAAAAAGTTACACTAACTAACGATCGTGCTGTAACAGAATGTACTAGTACTCAACTTCATTTAAATAAATTTCTTAAGAGTATTTATGAATTGATAGCTATTCAACCGCCGTCTTTGGAGAGTTGATTTTTGTATATCAAATCAACGGATATTATTGTTTCAAAAAGGGTAAAATGTGTGGGATTTCCATTTCGAGATCACGTAACATGTCTACCCCAAACTTTTTATTTTTGTCAAAACTATATCAAACTTCAGGTCTGAACACTTGACATTGGCGGAAGAACGCGGGAGAGTCAATGTGAGAAAAAAACAAAGTTCAATGACTTCCACTTGGCTAGGCCCCAAAAACAAATAAAAAACTAGCAAGTACCTACTCTAATAGTAACTCTTTTCAAAAATAACACTAAAGCTAAGGCGGAAAAAATGGTCTCAAAAAAAATTAGCACAAAAAAGGTACTTAACACGAGATGGGGTTACTAAAACTAATGAAATAAATAAATAATAAATAAATAAAAATCTTTATTTCCAATATCTTTTTTAGGTACAATGTAATATGTTATGTTGTATGAAATACGTTTGTATTCGCTAATACCGTTGAAATTTAAAAGTTACATAAACAGGGTATCTTCGGAAGTCAATACGAACATAACTCGAGGCATAAGGGTGCATACATTTTAAAGCTTTGGAGTGGCATATTGCAGATCTAGTACTGATACTTCAGAAAGAACGTGCAAACCGCCACTATGACTTTATCTGTGACTTTATTGAGTATTTGCTATTAACTAATTATTTTTACCAAATACCTACCAAGAAATTCATAAGACTGGCGCAAAATATACGTCTTATGTTAAGTTATTTCAAGAATATTTCATTTTATCCTCTAAATTCAAGTCAAAACGTAATTGATGTAATGGTAAATCCGATCATCAAAGCCCTCTTAAATGTTGATTGAAACTATTTTAAGTATATTTTCCTTGAAGGCTTTATTACTTTAATAGGCTTTGCTCGCTACCTTGTTCGCGTTATTTCGAAATAAACAATTACTGGTTATATTAAAATCTAATGTTTCCACCTATATCTTCATAACCTAACGCTATCCAAAAAATAATAATATAACACTCAAGCTATTGACGTGGTCCAAAGTGGTTTACACATAGCTATAAGTTAGATACTGCTACTGTAACTAATCTGCTGAGTTTCTTACCGGTGTCTTCTCGGTAGATATAGGTTCCGAACTGGAAGTAGAATCAAAGTGTTATTATAAGTAACCTACTTGAATAAACAAATATTGAATTTGAATTGTTCCATACAAAATCTCCCTAGCCATTTTTAGCCCCGTTACAATTTTGGAAAATTATTAAAGTTTCAGGTCAATACGATCAGCGGTTTAGGCTGTGCGTTGATACGTCAGTCATTCAGGACAAACAAACTTTATACATACGTATACATTAACCACACATTAATAAAACGATTTACACATACAATTTTTTAAAGATATAACTATACTATACGATACGAGTATAATATTACAGCTTAACAGTAATTATGCGTAGAGTAAATTAATGGTGAAAATGCTTCAACCATTAGAGAATATCGATAGATGCGAATTTTAATTGGGGATTCATTTTCATAATTTCTAATATAAAAATAGGACAATATTCGATGTATAATAATTCATAGTAAATTAGTTTTAATTTCGGTGACTATTCATTAATGTGTCCAGTGTCGCTCGCTATCACATTAAATCCGACAATACATCATACATTAAATTCTTCCAGCCGATCATGCTGTAAAAATTTAATTATTTGATTTTATCAAAGTAATTTTTATTGCTGCAAATACATTTAAATACTTTTGTACTTATGTCAATACTATCATATAACCGCTTCGACGTCTGTCTTGTTTACAAGCAGTGCGTTAACAAACACAGTAGGTTTCTTTTTTTAATAAACAACATACATTGCCCGCATAATAAACAAATTCATGACGTTAATTATAAAGGTGCAGATGGAATATTAATTTTACACTTTTTTTTAAAAGTAAATTTGTATTGTGTGGTTAGTCTTAAGTGTTATGTGTTTTTAAATTAATTATTTTTCAGGTGAGCATTCAAAAAACTACAAAGTCGTCAGGGACCATTTTTTATTTGAGTTGCTATTCGACTAAAAAATCTATCGGCCAGTAAATGTATCACGCTAGAGATAAAATGCTTCCGAGGAAGTGTTTTAGAACAATGCTACCGATTAGGGGTAAATTCAAAAAAGCAATCATTCATTTCCATTCATTTCGATTATGAAAGTTATTATTTACTGGTACCTATATTTTAACGAATAAATAAATAAATTTGAATATTGTCTTATGTGTTGATTTTATAGGTACTGTTGGTTTTTTGGCCTTGTTTTTATTTAGTCTGCCTAAAAAAATATTTTACAACCAATTATAGTTTTTAAAATGGTTTGTTTTAATGTTGTGATGTTCAAAACAAAGAAACGTTTTCTTTGGCCCTTTTGTTTCTGCGTTAGTCGGTCTCTAACTTTTACTTCTACTTGCATATACATTTAACGTTTGATTTTTTGTTAATAACAACAAATGGGTATCAAAAAAGAAGATAATCTAATTTACTTATTCCAATCAACATTTTTTTCTCTTTAAAATACGGCTTGTTTTTGTTTAAAATAATATTAGGTAATGTAGAAATATTAAATATATGAATTTATATGTCAAAAGCACGTCGAACAGAACACACTTGACGCTCAAACACTTTGGATTTTGAACCGCCCTTGTGGTATGACCATAAAGACTAGTGTCGAACTGCAAATGCTTACCGTGGTGTGCTATCGGCCGTACTAAAGTGTACCTACGTGTATTTGACGCTGACAGATTGATCCGGTATCAAGAACAAGGGAAGACTAATAAAGGCCTCTTTGAAATTATTTACGATGGCAAAGATTTATTTGGCAATAAAGTATCTTTCAAGTAGATTTTTTATGTTTATCGATGGAAGAAACAATACTGTTTTTTGCTTGTGAGAGAAATTTTAATCTTTTGTGTGTTTTAAAATGTTATAAACTTAAGAATAGACAAACATGGTCAGAAAGCTTCAAACTGCAAAACCATCGGGAATTTCACGTGTTATTGTGAGTCAATCATAAAATATAGGCATATGCTGTCATGAAATATTTTTATATAACTTTAAGGAGAATATTTCCGCCATATATGAATTCTGTGTAGCTTTAACCATTAAAAAATGGAGTAACTTTTCCCGTTTTCCCAACATTTCCCTTTACCTACTGCTCTGCTCCTATTAGTTGTAGCGTAAACTAACTAAACTCTAAAATAGAGCAAAAGAGATTAACTATTAGTGACTGAAAGTAAAACGTTGACTTGAATAATGAATGACATTGGCAATAACAAAGATATTAACGAAAAATCTTTAATTTTTATCGTTATCTTAATTAATTTTAATTTATATCACTATAAAAATTATTTAAAACTAATTTGCATTTTTAAGAAATGCTTATTTTTCTAATAATCAAAATGTTTACGTCGCGCTGAAATGCTAAACCCAGAAGTGGGCCGCGTAGTGAAAACGTTTGGGGTCCCCAAACGTTTTCTGGTCTAAGTCATCAAATACAAGCCGAAGTCACAGTTCAAATTGAACGGTACCTAAAATTTTATAGGTAGGTACTGTTAGATGGTTCGATGTAGCATATCTGGCTCACGAAACAAAGCACACTTTTAGTGTAAACACTCTATTTTCCATTAACACGGACGGACAAATTCGGTCGTGTAATTATTCAGTAAAAGGACCTTTTTTTGTTTACCACTTTCGTTTGATTCGATTTGTCATACCTAACAATGAATGAATACGCCGGTCTGTGATGAATAGCCGCCTTGAAGTTGATGTTGATTGATGTCTTTATTATTTTTTGGTTTAAGAAGGGCTATGTGTTAAAGGCTGTCTCTTCCTTACACTAATTAAAATATACTGTCAGAATGAATACGTAGTTGTTCATGGAAAGCCTGTGGGCCAAACAATAGATATCTTGCAGTAAATAATATACCTCTACCTTGCAGAAGACCGCAGCCAAATAACAATCACTTCGGTGTTGTTGTGTTCCTACGTGTGAGTAAGGTTTCCAGAGCTCCTGGGGGTGCTACATTAGTAGCAGGGGTCAAACGTTTAAGGGAAAGGCGATAAGTCCAGTAACAGCTTAATTATGCTGTCTGTACTTGTCGCCCTTAAGCTAGCTCATTACCACTTAAGATCAAGTGGGATAAGGTCAATCTTGAAGTGCAATATAAAAAATATATATTTTCAGGGTGCTACTGAGACTGCTAGGTATTATAGTACGTCAGGGATGTTTGCGGACAATAAAACCGAGAGGTTTAATACTGTCATCCGCAACAGCGTCCCTGATTAAGTAGTAGAATCCGAAACAGTCACAATTGCATTTTGAAAAAACAGGGATAGATATATAGTAGGTACGCGGGGAAAGCCACCGCGGGCCGCTATTCTGCTTATAAATACAACAGCGGGTTCATGATATTGAATCAGGTAGGTACTATTAAATAATATCTGTAATTTTAGGAAGAATGGTTTTTATTTAGATCAATAATACTGATTTATCTTATTTATTTCAAAATCAAACCTTAACGACATATCGATGAGCAAGAATTTTGTTCCGCGATGTTACCCTTGGTTCTTCAGGCTGTTCCAAGCTTCGCCTAACTTGATACCCGTACTCTGTTAAAAATATATACAAAAAAAGTATTAGTATAAAACCATTACTATGTGTGACTTACCAATATTATGGTTAACCATTAATATGGTTGACTATGGTTTTAAAAATGAAAATAAAAGGAAAAACCTTTTATAACTAAAAAAAAAAATTATTACTAGAAAATAAATAGGACTAAAAATACAAATTCGCCGCCCCACCCCAAGTTAACAGATTATCGCATTTCAATTCTATGGGTGCTAAAATAATTTTTGCAAGCTTTATCGAAATCACACATTTATGTAACACCTGCACGCATAAAAGTTTGGTGAAGGCAAGAATAATTATGAGCTCACATTCATGTAATTGTTTTAATTTTCATATACATGCTTCTATCATTTTATACCCATAGATCTACGAGTAAGTTATTTGCATATGAAACATAAGGGCGTTGTCTCTTTTAATACTGGAATTATTTTGTTTAAAACAAGGATCTCCAATAGTGGTAATTAATGAATTTAATTTAATTTCAAGCCTGAGACTAGTCTTTGGAAAATAGCTCCAAAGACGCAAATGCTGCTCATAACTTGGAGTAGGTATAATGAAAAGATTACTTACAATGCCATTGACGATAGGCTTGATGGGAATCTTCGGCTGAGGTTCAGGAGCAGCCAGGCTACCACTCAAGAACATCGAGATCACCGCCAACACCATCGCGAAGAGAGCGAAGAACTTCATGACTGCCTTGAGCTCGTGACTTGCGAGTACTTGCTAGTAATTGGAATTTTAGTACTCACGGAGAAAAACTACTGGTATATAAAGCTTGACTATCGTATTATTTTTTCCTATTGTGGTTAACTTACTTCACCAAACCATGTACCTACTCATATTTCCAAAAGGTAAAATCTGTTGGCATTTCCAATACAAGATGAGATTTCCTCGAGGAATGACTCTAAATTATACGAGGCGTATGATGACAGCTGGTATGGAAAGTAAATTATGGATAAACGAATAGTAATTTTCCACACATTACGAATCATAAAATAATGGCACCGGGCATAAATCGTTGTCATCAAATTTAAATTTTGATAACTATTTTTTTGTTCTGTATTTATTCTGTTCCTACTTTTCTTTAATTTTTTTTGAACTATCGATTTGTTAACACTATACACCTCTTTTCTATTATACCTACGATGGTAAACTTTGCATTTTGTAGGTTACCGGCCTACATATGTTATATATAAGAGTATCAGTTCTTAAGACTTTCGTTAGATCATACTAGGTAATACTAAACTTTAAAAATATACCGTTATTTGGTAAGTATTAGCAGCGGACTAAGGTCCACCAGATACCAATAATGCCAGGTTGCTATGAGACTAAAGCTCCCTAAAATTATTTTTTTTAAATCAAGCGTTAATTGCAGGCCCTAAAAATTTTAAATTGACCGGGGCTTCCCAAGGCCACGGTGGGCATTTTGACGTTATAACTAAAAAAATTTGGTTCAGATTCATCGCCCCCGGGTCTCTAGCTAGATAGTATTAATCCACCAATGGGTAAGTACGACATACAATTAAAAGGACTCAATATTGATTCGGCTCCTTCAGCCAAAACTTTCGTGGTGGGGCATGTACTAATGTTCGTAATCGAAGCCCATTAGGTTATGTAATTGAAAGCCATCAAACTATTTGAGTAACATAATGTGAAAGCTTGGACGTTTGTATATAGATGTATAAATGTTGTTACCAACTTAATCGCGCAAATTTTACTGAATGGATTTTGGTAGCTAAATTACATAGGATACTATAATTAGATAGGGCGATACCTGAGTAGGTATCGCCCTTCGCGTTGTTCTGATAATAGAGTTATTATCAGAACAACGTCTACGAGCATCTAGCGATGATAAATATAAAAAAAATCAGGTATGTAGCTAAAGCATTTGTGTTACATCAGAAGGAACGATGGTACTACAACACCTATAGTCGAGACAATATAGAAAAGTTCGTTTTCCATATTGACCCGACCGGGAATCAAACTCGTTACCTCAGAGATGGTGCGACGCCAAAGTTCATCCCGCTTACCTCACGGCTACGAAGGTCGTCAAAAAAAATATGATGCCTCGTTAAGGAATCAATGATTACTATTATTTATTCCGTCAGTTAGATAAAGTATTTACGTAACTATTTCGTAAAAACTATACGCAGAAGTGACGTCGCGCTGAGTTTTAACGCAATGTAAATTCTGTGTACATGATAAAAGAAAAAATATTATGTGTCTTATAATTTTTTGGTTATATTAATTACCATTGTATCAAACAGAAATGTTTAGTCATCTACTCTATCCTACCCATTGGAAAACCAGCCGTTAGGTTAGTCTGTAACCACAGTAGGAAAATTATAAGTACCTACTTACATTTGGCAAGCTTTATATACCAGTTACTTCCCTCAGTGAGTACATACTCAAGTCATAACATTGGTGGCGAGAAGTCGCAAATCAAAAGTTCATAGCAGTCATGAAGTTCTCAGCTGTCTTCGCGATGGTGATGGCGTTGTTCGCGATGTTCCTGAACGGTAGCCTCGCGGCTCCTGAACCAAAGCCCAAGATCCCCATCAAACCGATCGTCAATGGCATCGTAAGTAGTTATTACTGCAAGTTTAGGCGAGTAGCTAAATCAGAACATTCTAACGTGTACTTACTAATATCATAAAGTTGAAGAGTTTCTTTGTTTGTGTAAACGAAAATCTCAGGAAATACTGGGCGTCTACTCTTGAAAACGAAACGAACAAACGAAAGGTTTCGTTTTTGAAGATTGATCAAAAGTTAGGGAATTAAAACGTGATTTTTGATTTGTATAAATAATATTTTGTTTTTTGATAACGCTTTATTCGCATTAGAAGCGTGTTAGTTGCGATAATGAGCAATAAAAAATACTAAACGTCATCGGATCCGACATATTTCGTTTTCAAGAGTAGACGCCCTGGTTCGAATAAAATAAATATTTTTATGTTGGATAAGTAATTTATCGAAGTAGGCTTAAGGCTGTATAAAATCACGCTATGACCAATAGGATCAAAGAATACGTTGATTGTTTATAAAAACTTAAAAGTTTGTTACTTTTTCCCACTAAATGACTATGCTATGACTTGATTTGGGACAAAAAATCACGATACGGTAGATAGAGATCAGGCGTTTGAAAAATATAACAGGACAGTGTATATTTAATTTATGTAAATTATTTTCTGAACGATAAAGAAGTATGGCCTGGTATGCCAGGCCATACTTCTTTATAGATATTCTGTGTTTGTTACCTTAATTATGATGAAATTTTAATAATTTATTAAATTACTTTACAAAATGTCATTGAAATTATTTATTTTGTACGAAAAACAAGGTACTTTACTGGGTCCTATGGTTAGTTTGAAGATTAAAAGTTTAGATAGGAAGAAAGCAATATTTGATAGATTAATTGAACAACTTAAAAAATATGTTTTCCAATTTGGGTTACCTATTAGTCTATTAATCCCTCAGATCATTTGTTTAAAGTTCTGTGATTAATTCCTTCCGTACAACCAAACAGTATTGATAATGGACTAATTAACATTTTATCTTTTACAGACTGCAGGCGTAGCTTTGGGCGAAGCTTGGAATAGTTTGAAGAACCGCGGCTAAATGAAAATAATGATAGTACTAAAATTGTAAAGTTAAATTCTAAAATAATTTTTTATTAATGTAGTTACTACTCTCTTGTATAATTAATTTCTCCTGTTTTCATATAACTTAATAAGACAATGTTCTGAGATGTTGGTAGGTACCTATACAAACTAAATAATTACTGTACGATCAACAGCACACCACTGTAAAAACTCTCAGGTCCATATTATAATATGTTAAAATAACGGGATGCCAACGGTTGATTAATTTTACCCGCCTTAAACTTTATTAAGTAAGTAGGAATTTAATTTTAAAAATGAATGTAATAACAACATTTAACTGTGATTCCTTAAAAATAAAAGTGCAATGGAGAGTTGAATCCCTTCGAGCAGCTTTCATTTCGAACCAGGTTTCCAGCATGTAATCGAAATAATCAGGTTTATGTAGCCATTTCATAAACTTATCGATCATTATAGAATGGTCAATTATAAGATCTGGGCATAAATACCTAAACAAACATTCCATGTGTCTGAACCGTAAGTTACCAACAGTCTTTCATTAAAGTAATACAACTATTATACATAGGTATATATATATTTACATATACATGCATACAGTGTCGTGTCGTTGGTTTAATATACATATAGTCGTTAGTTTCGTGTCAACTTTCAAATTTGTAGAGTTTGCAAACCAGCCCGGGCGGGTTCAGCCTGGCGGCGGTGGCCGGTGACTTTTTAGACATCCACCGGGCCTGCCATTCATACCGTAGGTGTGGAAACTGCGTCACGAAAGTCCCAACTTGTAGAAAATATATGTCTAAAAGTCTAAAAGGGCACCGGGCCCGGCTTGCAAACTCTTGATAGGTATTAAATAATGTGTCAGATACCTAATATTAAATCTATATTTTGAGAGAACGTCCAGTCGTTAAAGTAAGAAGGAGGATGGTGCGATTTAATCGGAAATCTTGCATCAAACTATTAGACACAAGACTCAACAAACTTTCATTGTAAACATTCTATTTCCATTAAGACGTCCTTCGTCTTCGGTCGTGAAACTATTCAACAAAAGGACCCTTTCTTGTTTACCACTTTCGTTTGATTCGATTCGTCATACATAACAATGAATATACAGGTTTGTGATGAATAGCATTAAAATAATCAAAAGGTAAAGTCGATGCTCATAGGCATTTCCCCATGGACTTAGATATTAGGTCCATGCATTTCCCAACAATGACAGGTAATTTTCCTCGAACAGTCTCTTACAATTTATGGCTTTATAATTGAATGGGTCTACACTGTGAATAAAAGATGTAGGTAGGTACGTTCGGCAAATATATAGTGGATTGCTAAAATTTGTTATTATGTTACGTTAAACATAGATTAATGATTTCAAATATGAAAATAGTATTAATGAAAATAAAAAAAATCTTCTCCTAAAATCAAAACGGACAAACGAAAGGTTTCGTCTTTAAAGATTAATCAAGAGTTTTTGGTTTGCATAAATAAAATTTTGTTTTTCTAAAACGCTTAATTCGTGTTCGAGATGGATTGGTTACGATTATGATAATTCAAAATTGCTATTCGTCATCGGATCCAACATAATTAGTTTTTGAGACCTCCTTGTGCATAACCGTCTCCACCATAAGGGCACACGGGGCCCTTGCCCAGGGCCCCAATCTTTGGGGGCCCCATTGGACCGACCATTTCTCTAAGCAAACAACCAGCAGCATTCTAATATCGTGAATTACATATTATATCAAAAGATTTAGTAATAATAGCTTTTTTAATTTCCAAAAGAGCCCCAAATTCTTGTGTGCACAGTAGCCCCAAATACGTCTTGTATGCCCAAGGGCCCTAGGCTGGTTTAAGACGTCATTGTCCTTGTGTTAGTTCGTTTCATTTTTATACATTTATCAACATACACATTTTTCTTTCATAAGAACATTCTCCTGAAAATAATAAACACAACAAAAAAAAAGCAGTGATATTGGTCCAGCCGTTCACGCGTGGTGAAGTGAGCAAGGGAAATAGGGATTAATTTTTAATATAAGTATTAAAATTGTCATAATGCAACTGTTAAAAATCATACAGATATTAAATTAAATATACCTAAACTTTAAAGCTTCAAAGGAATAATATGTAATATATAATAGATATATAGGATGTATCTTACTATGGATTTTAATGATGATCGTAGAAGCCCATATTGTATGAACCGACAATCAAAAGCACGTAAGACTATTCAGGTAAGACTTTGTACCATCCTTTTAACATGGGTAAACAGCAGTACACTTGCAGTTTTATGTTAGTTCATAAGAACTGCAAGTGTACTGCTGTCCTTTTGACGAAAAAGTCTTCACGTGACAAATTATAAGTAAGATATTTCATCTTCGTACTTGCAACACAGAAGTGCACTCACATTTTTCACTCTCGTAATCCGACGGGCCGGTAATCCGACTCGCCTGAAGAGGGGTCAGGCACAGATCCTACGATAATACATACCAACACCATGTATCATCTATACCTACTACTATTATAAAGAGGAAAGATTTGTAGATACCTATTTTTGTATGTTTGTATGTTTGTAATGAATAGGCTCAAAAAGTACTGGGCCGATTTAAAAAATTCTTTCACCAATAGAATGCTACATTCTTCCAATTTGACATAGGCTACAAAATTAGGTATCCTTGGTAAAATTTGAAAAATTTCAACAGAAAAGCGGGAAAAATTCTCTAAGGCGAAACAAAGTTCGCCGGGACGGCTAGTTTTTCATAAAGTCATATTATAATAGTGGTCAATCTGAGATCAAACTGTTAACCACACACAAGATGTTGCAAAAGTCGAGCCCACGACCATGAACCTGAAATAAACTAAGTGGTAGATAATTGGAAGACATAAGTTGGTTAGGGTTTTTAAGAAGTACCTACCTATATTTGGTAATATACACCGTATTAGTTTCCCGCTTCAGGACAAAAGCCTCCATCATTGATATCAAGTCGTTAAAAAAATGGATGCTGGCCATGAGGCCATTGATTAACTCGACCCGGGAAAGGAACCTAGAACACTAAGATCATAGTCTAGTACTAAACCGGCGTCGAGGTATAGCATCTTCAGTACCTTGGTTTAAATGTGATATTGACAATCATGAATCTTAGTAGACTAGAATGAGGTCGAAAAATTGTTAAGTGCCTTGGCACAAAATTATAGCAAATGATCAATAACACAAAAATTATGTTTTAATTTTAAAAGGATTTATAATTATAATGCTAAGCATTCAACTAGTTTTACACAAAAAGTGGTGCATTACCTACATGAACAATAATTTCAATTAAACGACTAGTTGAAAACATTCATCAATTGGCATGTTTGTGCGGTAATAGAACCCACGGACCTAAATTTTAACTGCACCAGTTAATCAGACAATGTCTCGTTTTTAAAGTTGCCTATCAATAGGCTATTATCACTAAATTGTAAATCGATAGGGTTCTTAGGTTTCGACGTCAACAAATTTTAGTTAGAAACTCTATATTTTAATAAGCGAATGTTGTATTTTTTTTTAAAACACACAAAAAAATAATATCTGCATCTGTGCATCTGTTCTGTTTATTCTATCATGATAATTTTACAGAACAGATGCACCTAACTTTATACTATAGGGTAAAATTTAGGCCAAAAATGCTTTCAAACAATTTATTTTGTTGTTGAAGGACACCTTATTTAAACCGACATAAGGGTGAAGTTTCTCAATTTGCGGTAGGTAACATCAACTTAACCCGGACCATTGTAATGTTTGTCATAGTAATAAGTGCTGAGTAACATTAGTAATAAGATGTTAGGATAAGATAACTTGTAAAATTGAAAGGAAAATTAAATCAGTATCATCCCATATGTACGTTGTAGGGCACTAGGCCTTACTTTCTTTGCCGACTATACCTTCATAGAACAACTTAAACCTAAATATTCATTCCCATAACTTCCATAAAACTACTCTCTGGAAAGCTACCTACCTATAATGAAATATTGTTTTTATATTATAATTTTAAGTGCATCCTAATAGCAACAGTTTGGCCTTGATTTTTAAAGAGTATAAATGTCTACTAATCGTCTTAGCAACACACGCGTTATGAGGTTCGTGAATTCAAATCGCACATCACCGACTATCCTTGTCGTTCCTCATTAAAAGTATTAGTAACTGTAACTCTTAATTCGTGGTCATAAGAATTAATATCAAACTGAAAGGGAACCGTGATGTGCCGTTGACCGTACATTTCAGTAGGTTCCTATATCTGCTATTGCGATGTCAGTATTATTAATATGACCCCGCAGATCATTTAAAATTTGTGGGTGACCCACACATTAAAGCGGCTTACAATTAAACACAAATACCATACAAAATCAGTTGGTATGTGTTTCCACGCGGTAGGCACTTTTATAGCGACGAATGCTGACGCAATTGAGTGCATCTGTGTCAATAGCTTCGAGAATCGAGAAGCAAAAATTCGCCATCATTCACGAATGATGTTGCGATTAGTACCCGAGACAATAAATCGGCTATCGTAAAAAAATGTTAATGCCATTGTTCTACTTACTAATTTATTGCGTAAAAAAGTACAATGAAAGTGATAATGGTAAATTAAAATTTAAACAATTAAAATTAAGATTTAAACTTCCTCTAAAAAAGCTTGGTTTTTTTGTGACAAATTCGAACATATATTTTTTTTTGTTTTTAACTGTTTAAGATCGGCGAAGATGATAAGGCTTTTCAGCCATCCTCTATCAGCTCATCCTACGGTCGGTTAGGAGAAAACTAAGTACCTACCTAGTTTCAAACACTGTAAACGCCATTGCCTACAAAATAAGCAAAAATTTTTCTCGTACATATACCTATAAAAATTCGTAGGTCAAATGTTTAGAGCCGTTTATGGAACAACTTGTTAACAATCGATATACTCGGTCTCGCCCCAGTCGATGTATTAAACTCGATTGTTCGTACGTGCGCACGCCACCACAACCAACTCACCTAATCTCTTCACACGCACTACCAACAGGCGAAAATTTTCTGTCGCGCTGTTATTTCATCCACACTAGCGAAAAATACATAAGAGTAGCACTACCCTATCTCTTTCTATATCTGCCTTCTCCCTTGTTCACTGTTCATTCATAACTGCAAGATTGACATTTGATTTAATTACATTGATAAATTTTCCAAACATGGCGGAGCAAATTTGTAAATATTCTAAATTTGGTTATAAATTTAGATAGACAATTGAATTTTACATTAATTCCCAATTGTAATTGACCTCAATATATAATGATGACAACTTTCTAACCGTAACATAGTAAAATGTGAAAGTGAAATCCAGTACATAGTGAAGATAACCTATGAAGATAACAAACAACCTCTTTTTTGTTGAAAATCGTAAGTATTCCATTGAAAGTATAATATAATATATGAGATATTAAGTATATGTGCCTTGTGATATAAGTTTTTCTAAAAATCTATGTTATAACTTGATTATTTTTACTGGGAATTAACCTAACCTAACCAACTTTTAAACAAGACATGATTTAATTTTACAATATTAAAACACACTCAATACTACGTTATAGACGTATTCAATGTTCTTGATGCAGAGTTTCTACCATCTTCTTTACTTGAGATACGGTTTTGACTTGTAACTGTTTTTAAAGACGATGTTATTTCCATGAAGGAATGTTCACATAGAAGAATCAATAGTAATTTTGCTTAATACATTTTCAGCATAAAATTTGCAAATCTTGGGTTGAAGAAGCTGGCACTGGCAATAAAATAAATTGAAATAAAATTTTAGAGGAACAGCTATTGGAGATTTGTAAAACTTGAAGAATAAATAAAATACCATTCCATCAAGAAGGGAAATAAGGTAATGTATTGTATTTATTTAACATTTCGTTTTGAGTAATTTGGACAAAACAAACATCACAGTTTCATTTAAGATAGGTGTTGCAAAAACAATTTTACCAACTACGTTGGTAGATTTTTACTTGTCCCTTCACATGTGCCATCGAAATAATGTCACGACTTTATATATATTTTCATTGTTGGGAAGTTACACTTTTACATAGAGATATTAGAAAACTACCCATGCAAAGCCGGGGGCTTGTATCCCTGTTTATACAGTTTACTCTTATTTTTCGCTCCTACAAGTTGCAGTGTGATATTAGATAGCTTAAAGCCTTTCTCCATAAATAGACTATCTAACACATAAATAATTTTCCTATACACACCAGTAGCTCCTGAGATTAGGGTGTTCAAACAAACAAACTCTTCAGCTTTACAATATTTTTAATTTCATAAATTTTTTCTTTTTATGTTTCAGTAATTGGGGAAAGAGCATAAGTGTTCAATGGCTCAAAATCTACATAAAACTATTGTTTTCAACTTAGAGAGGTCCAGATTGAAAAATCTATAAATTAACTTACTATGATACTTTAATATTTAATGATAGTTGATGAAAATCCCAATGGGATTCTTATAATACCTGCGACTTTGTTGTTTATTTATATCCAACATGTTATTTTAGTAGCTAATCTGTCTAGCTATCAACTATTTTCAAAATCCATTCATTAGTTGTCATATGAAAGAGTACCAAACATCCTTACATTAACAGATACTTTTAATATCAAGATATATGTTGGATATTTTGCAATTTTGTTAAAATTAACTTGCCAATTATTACTAACATGGATGTAAAGTAATATATAATTTGTGCTAATTATCTTTGATTGCTTTTGTGAAGATTATTTACATAAACAAGTAGTAGTGATAAGATAACATCTATTTTAAAAAACTAAAGTGATGTTTAAAATATTTACACATATTTGACTTATTAAAGATTAGCTGAAGTAAAGAATTAAATTCAAGAGAATGTATTATTAATTACAATGGAATATTTATTCTTTATGACGTTAACTGTTATGTAAACTAAACATACTCGTATTTAATAATAAATTATCCAAAAATAATTTTTTCAATAGTAAAAGTATTTTGGATAGTTTCAAATATTTCATAGATAGTTTTACAACTTAATTCATTTAAAGCTAATTTTGTTATAAATTTGTTCATTGTTCTAGCTGTACATTTATTCTAGGTAGGTGTAGGTCTAATAAATCAGTGCAAGTAATTGTTATTTCCAAACGGCACACTGGAAAATGTTTTGATGTTTATAATTTACTTTTTTAAGTGTTGATGTATGTATAATTACTGTATTATATTAGTCAGTTGTACTTTATTATAAAGTTTTCCAAAAACTCTTGAGAATCGCTGTTGTATAAAATTAATTTAATTATTTAAATCACGATGTCACTAGGAAGTGTTATTAAGAGCAATTGTATTATAGGAATAAAAGCAATAAACGTTTTATTTCAGAACTGATTGGTGTTTTAATTTACTTTTATTATCTTTAAACTTAAGATTTCCGTTTAGAAACCGTACTTTTTTCGATAAACGTCGGTTATATACTTCACTATTTTCCCGATAACCGGAATTAACCGGTATATGTATAAATTACTATTAAATACATCACTACAAGTTTATGACGTCATCACAGCCAATCAAATTTGAGTTGGTGAGACCCATGGGAGTACCCTATTTAAGTACTGGTAAGTGCGGTAGAGACGGGTAATGTGCTACGTCACAGTGTTCAAAAAAATCTCATTATTCTCATTCATGGAAATTACTTATTTAGAGCTGGCAATCCTGAAAATTGCTGGAAGAAGACAGGCAAAAATGACATGTCGCAACGAAACAGACCAAATGTATGAAGTTGGTCGTCTGGTTCATTATTGGTCTGTGTCTCTTCAGTAGCGAATAACCTCTTGTGACAGAAAACGTGTCGCCGTTTTCCATGCATACCGGCAACCGTGTTAGTTTTTTATTTTTATCACAGCTGTTTATGTAAAAGGTCAGTACATCATTTTCCAATTTTAAGTTAATAATTTTATTGCCTAATTGATATATATTTAATACACAAACTGAGAAACCGAATCAAGGAAAATAAACGATTTTTTTAAATTACTTTTTTTAATCTATCACAGTATTACCTATATAGTACCTAAACGAATATATGTGTTTTCTATGTTACCTAATTATTGCCTGTTATAATGCTGCAATATTGTAGGTTAGAGATCTGGGAGATCTGACTTGTAACGTGCCATAAATCAGCAAACGCCATACAACTTCCAAAAAAACTGTTAAATGGTTTTAAACGGCTAGGTAGGTATATCTCGTAGTTTTGGCTTCTTTTATGGTCTTAACTATGTAGGTATAAGTCTGATTTATGACTAAATTTAAGCTAAATTACCAACATATTTTTCATGTAGGCATAGCTATCTTGTTATAAACCTACTTGCAGATGTACCTACCTACTTCATTTTCATGTTTTAAAATGCTGACAGGTCACTTGACATTAAGGTTTTTTTTTGCTAAACCGGTAAACGAAAAATGTACTCTATTTCGTGACTCATAATATCTATTAATACGAAACGTATTTATACGATCTAAACGTTTATATTTTGTAATATAATAAATTTTTGTAATATTATCATCATTATTTCCTCACAAATAATATTGTTATGCTATTACTTTATTATTTACTCACATTGATAGTTTAGAGCCGGTTAAAAAATCTATACAAATATACTTTACATAAAACACGGCAATAGTCTAATAATTTAACAATGTAAATACTTTCCTTATCAAAACTTCCTACCAATAAATTGCGTGTTTCAAATTCTTAAACAGTACCGTGGTACCTATACCTACATAAATGTAGGTACGTCTATAGCTCACAATATGGTAAACACTAGCCGGTCGATATTAGTTATAATGCCCGCGTTATAAGGACGTATAACCATTTCATTGTATCCACCAAAGAAACAAATTGTTCTATTGGAAATATAATATTCATTGTACCCTTTATTCAACCTTAAGTCCCCAGTTTCTAAATGGACATAACTTATATTTCAGCTGCAAATTATTTATAACACCTACTTAACTATTAAATAGTTAAGTAACAGCTAGTTTAAAATTTTTAAACTAGCTGTTGTTCGCGACTTCGCCCGCGTTACTTCAGTTTAAACAGTGTCCTATACGTTAATCTAGATTAATCTAGAATGACATCTCTATTCCTACTCAATTATATCCAAGTCTGTTCAGTATTTTATAAGTGAAAGAGTAACAAATCTACATCCATACACTTTAACCAAGTCTCGCCTTTAGAATATTTATCAGTAGGATAGGATGCAATTACCTTTAGTAGTCTAAATAGTAAACAATGATAGTGATCCTGGTGGCACATTGTAGAACATTTCTAATAATAATTTATTATAATATGAAGTTTTCTAGAACGCGCCAAACAGTCAACCTAAATGCCATTGTACCTAACAGTTGGACCAAACCAGCGACGACCCATGGCCAAACGAATTCTCTAATTCATTGGTTGGACCTTAGGTACACTTACGTGCCGTTTCCCACGTCGATAATTTGTGTCAAAAATATTTCATGCTTTCTAAATTAATTGTAAATCTTGTTAACTTTCCAGGTCTTCAAAATGTGTGGCATCTGGGCAACGTTCGGAGTTGACGGTGGGCTGACTCCCACTTGTGTCAAATGCTTCTCCAACATCGTGCACCGCGGACCAGACGCGTGGCGCATCGAGCAGGACGCACGGGAGCCGCTCGCCATCTTCGGCTTCCAGCGTCTCGCCATCGTCGACGGCTTGCACGGCATGCAGCCCATGAGGCTACACACTTTCCCACGTACCACTCTCATTTGCAACGGCGAAATTTACAACTGCAAGCGGCTCCAGGAACAATACCAGTTCCCATACGAAACCAAGTGCGACGTCGAAGCTATCATCCACACTTTTCAGAAATTCGGAATTGCAGATACCGTTAAGAAACTCGATGGGGTCTTTGCATTCTGTTTAGTCGATGGTATCAACAGAAAAGTTTACATTGCACGTGATCCTTACGGTGTTCGTCCCTTATTCCGCTTTCACGATGAGGAGAACGGCGTTTTAGGAATCTGCTCAGAAGCCAAAGGTCTAATAGGACTGAAACAAAAAGGTAGCCCAGGCTCAACTTTGGGACAGTTTCCACCGGGACATTTCGAAGTATGGAACATCACAGAGCAAGGAAAGATGACACTTGACTACACTGAACAATACTTCACACCAGGGACTCCCCCTAGATTTTTACCATTTGTTTCGGAAGGTGATTTAGATAAGCTGAATGTGTATGAAAAGACAGCTCACTTATTAGAAGCTGCTTGTAAGAAAAGGCTAATGGCAGAACGACGAATTGGCTGTCTTCTTAGTGGTGGCTTAGATTCATCCCTTATCACCGCGCTAGTAGTAAAACTCGCAAAGGAACATCAATTACCCTATAAGATTCAAACATTCGCAATAGGAATGGGCGATTCGCCGGATTTAGTTGCAGCCCGAACAGTAGCCGAATATCTGGGGACGGAACACCACGAAGTCCAATTTGATGAAAGTGATGTCAGAGATGCTTTAGATAATGTAATTTACCATTTGGAATCGTTCGATATTACTACAATACGGGCCAGCTTACCAATGTATCTCTTAGCAAAGTATATTAAGAACAAAACAGACACGACTGTCGTGTTCAGCGGAGAAGGCGCCGATGAGCTGGCACAAGGCTATATTTACTTCAGAGACGCACCTTCGGTATCGGCCGGCCATGAGGAAAGCATACGCCTCCTCTCCGATATTTATTTGTATGACGGTCTTCGCGCTGATCGGACTACAAGTGCATGGAGCTTGGAACTTCGAGTACCATTTTTAGATATACAATTTACACATCATTACCTAAGCATAGATCCAAAGTTACGACAGCCACAGAATGGTGTAGAAAAACATTTACTAAGAAGCAGTTTTTCAAAGAGTGGCTTGTTGCCAGACTCGATTTTGTGGAGACACAAAGAAGCATTCAGCGATGGAGTCGCATCTGTGAGAAAATCTTTATTCACAACTATAGCTGAAATAATTGCAGAAAGATATACCGAAGGAACCCAATATAAAGACGGAGTTCAACCCACAACGACAGAATCGAAATACTATCGAGAAGTTTTTGAAAAATCTTTCCCAGGACAACACAATTTCACGCCGTACTATTGGATGCCTAAATGGGTTCAAGTATCGGATCCCTCAGCGAGATTTATAAAACATTACGCTGCATAAAATAGAAAATTAAATAATGTTATATCTTCAATAATAGTATGACTATTAAAGTTTTATCAAATGTTCAATGTTATTGTTATTATGCTTCCAGCTCATTCAAAATTGCTAAAAACCAATGAATACAAGTACCTACTAATAGAGTAAAACTATGTACCTACTGATAAAACGGTTTATTAAAATGTTTGTTCTCATTTTTATTATTTTTATCAATACGTAGGTATGACTATCCATCTGTCTTCAGTCAATCTGAATTAATAATGAATAAGGCTACTAGTATATTTTCACAGCATATTGTTTAACGGAGGCCTAATAGAATCCATAAAATTTTCTAAACAAAAGCAATTGCCTTGGAGAGTGAGTGTTGGTGGCGGTTCTTTTTCTATTTTCTCTTTAGACGGGAAATCATCTAAGAACGTTACTCTTTCATGGTTCTTTTTTTTATCTTCAAAGGTCGCGTCGGTATCATAATTATTCAGTGAACTTCTACTTGTGCTCTCGGAAAGGAAATCGTAAAACGTTAAATTAGAAGTCGGCTTATTACGAGTAGTAACGGACGTAGCGCTGTCTGCTAAGTTGACGGCTTTTTCTGTAGACTTGTCAGATGAATCTGGCCTCATCTCTGATCCCACGTCTTTGAACACCTTCGTCGTCCGGCGCAATAGGTCCCAGATGAAATAACAATTGGGACAGAATGCATCCCTGCGGAAATAATCCATCATGTCTTTGCATGGTTCATGTCTGTCTGGATGTATATCAGAGTTAGCGTAAATGTATTTGTCTAGTAAATGATTTTTCTGGTCAACTTGTACAGCTTCGTCATTTTGATATACACGATAATGCAGCGATGGATTCTTGAAGGTCTCGCACGTGTTGCATTTGCAAGCGAGATTAGCCAATTCCTGTTTTAGTACCCTAAGTTCTACTGGCTCCCAGCTGCAACTGGTGTGAGGCATTATAGTGTCCCACATGATGAATTATTCGCGACTATTTTGGTCACAGGTTTACCTACATTATTTTGTTGGCTCACACATTTCTGGTGTGTTTGGAATTTAAGTTATGGAATTATGTTTTTCTGTAAGCTCCAATTGTGTTTGTAAAAGTGACAACTAGGTATGACAGGCATGCAATTTATCTATGTTCTAAAATTTTATCCAAAGTCTTACTCTTTGATTTTATAATTATATTATGTAACACCTGTAAAAAATTAAAACATGATTGAACTAAAAGTACCGGCATACAAGAATGACCTTGGCTAGGAGTATTATGTACCAGTCTATTTGTTTGTGGATCTGGTAAATTGTAGCTCCAGATTGCGAAGCAAGTGACGGTCCACTTCATACCTAGATGCCATACCGACTAAAAAATATTTTACTATACTTATTTAAAGTAAAAGTTTTAGAAGGAACTTAGGTCTAAGCAAGTGAAAACCACCAAAACATCAAGTAAAGACTTCAAGAAGGCGAAAAACCAGCAAAAATATACACCACATTGCAACCATCTAAGAACAGTTTATTGCAGTCTCATTATTTAATACGCTGATTTCTTTGGCACTACTCGCACAAGTAGCATCGGTAATAAGTAGGCAAGTAAATTTTCTTTATAAATTATAAAATTATTAACTTAGATAAATAGGTTGTCTGCAGTCTTAGAGACTACTTTTCTACCGCCATATGCGAGACTGTAGGTAGGTATTAAGAACCAATAGCATTTATTTATCTTTTAGTCCAGCCCAAAAAAACAGCCTTAGGTATTAAGGTGAATTTCCACCAGAGGGGCAAGACGAGACGAAGATAAAGAAATGATCAATCCTTTCCTTTGCCACACATTTCAGTTCTCTTCACGCCTCAGCCCATATCTGAAAAGTAAAATATTAGAAAGGAGGTATTAAATGCTGGATATCTATGGAACATTCGTTCTCATAGATATACTTTCCTTTAATCTAAGTTCGTTCTGCTTATTCACGAGAGAATACGATGATTTACGATCTATAACGATAAATGACAATGACAATTCACTGAAGACTATCCATCACAGAAACCTACATCTGTTTTAAACTCAGGTTTTAAATCAACGATCAGTCAAAGTCGATAATTCTCCGAAAAAAATGAAACAAACACAATGAATGAAGAAAACAAAATGGCTGATATAAAACAATTTAAGTACATCTTCCAAAAGCCATAACTCCCCATCTAAAATTATGAAGAGAGCCCAGTGCAGTAAAAAAAAGGGTCATACGGGTCGGTTGAGTACTTCAAAAGTAGGTATTTTAACTAAGCCATAACTTTTCGTTACGATATAGCCGAAATATCATCATATCATATGTGACTTGGATAGATAGGTAGGTACTCTATTTTCATTGTAGCAGAAAAAATCTACAGCCGTATCCCTTAATGTGTAACAAAGTGCAGATATGTTATCATATTGGTCGTTGTGAAAGATCTCAAACAGAAACGACTTCTTAACTTGTTAGGCCTGGAATTAAAGGCGTAACCAGGGGCCACAGGCTACCTAATGAACCTTTTGACCCACCTTAACAAAGGCTAGCCAAAGAGTACCTACTAGGCATTTAGTAAAGATCACTTTGGTGGCCTAAATAAAAAAGTTTACAAACGAATGTTCTTCAAGAAAACCCCTAGTTACGCTAACGCTTGCAACGTTTAGGTACGATTTGAATGAGAGAATTTGTTTGCGGGGGACAATTATTTTGCTAAATTATAATTAACTTAAAACTTTCTGTTCAATAGACTTTATTAGCTTATATTTTATTTCAGCCATTCTGCGATTGCCCTCACTGTGAGTGTAAAAATTGTCCCGATGTAATACAAAAACTCGATATATCGAACAAGGGCAGCTGCTCCGGGTTTCGTCCTAAAGGTCCCAAACGCAAAAAGGGTAAAGACAAGAGAATGCCGCAGCCTCCCCAACCCCGTTTGAGTATACTGGACTCTCTGAACCCCGACCGAAATTGTGACTGCGAGATCATGGCTCGTGCTATTCGACCTCATATACACAGGAATATAGGCATGTCGCAACAACGTCAGTCAGACCAAAGGTCATCCGTGCGACTTAGCAGCGTATCAGTTGAAAGACCTTCAAATTCCAAGGACTTTGGTTAATACAAACGTTTCTAATAAAATATCAGCTAACTAATTTTTGATCCCAACGTTCAGCAGAATTAGCGGGCCAACACAACTTATTGGTTTTGTTGCATTCCAAAGCCTTCTGAATTCAGGGACTTATTAAAACCGAAGTTTCTATTAAATATATGGCCAGACATCGTAGCCTAATGGTCTTGTCCCATTCCTAAGTTTGCTACATTGCGAATAAACCACATAAACACCTATTGTAAAAACGACCTATTCTGAATAAAAATAAAATTTAATTCGATTCAAGCTTTTATTCATTGTTCTTTTTCATCTTTTATACAATTATTTTACACTTTTTATAAGACTTCAAGTACACAATGAACACAATCTTATAGGTAACATATTTTTAGATCTGTGCGCCGAAATTTGTTCCACCTATCTACATACTTGTAGTTCATTCATCGTCCAGATTATTCTCGTTATTCTTCGCTTTCTCTTCTTGTTCTTTTTTAATTTTCTTATACTTTTCCGATATGTAGTTCCAATATTTGCTTCTAATTTTATCGTATTTAGTTGCTAAGACTTGGCAAAGGTCAATGGCCCTATCAGCACTATGAATGCAACTTGATTCGCCCTTCTTAATAGCTTCATCGCAGACGTCTATTATGAAGGCTAGTAGATATGGTGATCGGCATTTATTTTTATACAACTCCTCACAGAATGAGGTGACTACAGCATTACCGCTAATCCCTCTTTTATCATGCAATAACACACCTCTTAGGTAGTTCCATGCACTCTCATTATTCTTTACAAACTTAATTTTCTCCATAGCATAACAAATTTCTCTCTGGACATTCATGTCAGACCAACCGAGGTGATTGTTGAGAATGAAATACCGTTGATTCCATGCGGAGTTATTGCGAACGTCGTCTTTGATAAGGTTGTCCACGAAGTCCATTTCCTTGCTATACAACCTGAAAAGTGAAGAAACATACAATGTTTAATGCTACACACATAAACACTATTATATATTTACTATATTTATTATGCTTTTCCTCATAATGGCACTATATTAACAGTGTAAACTCTTTCAAGGTTTTATACTGTATCCTTATAACAATGTTTAGAATAGATCTACTCATACTCAATTCCGTTACACCAATAAATCCGCCCATAACGATGAGACAGCTCAATAACTGACTTACAATTCTTATGTTTCACAATAATATTATAACTTGAGATTATTTAAAACCATTCGTATTATTAGGCCTTTGCTTTGAAAAGGAAGTAATTTATTTAACTAATTTAGGTATTTAGGAAATATATTTAAGTTCCTTCAGGCATCAATTTCTGGTTAACTATCTACATAATTCTCAATAACATAGTCTAGTTTACAAATCTGAAACTAGTTATTTACATAAATGAAGTCTTGATGTACAATAAGTAGACTCACAACTTGAATAAAACTGTGTTGGTTTTTATTGCCATATTGTAGTAAATAACACTCACCCAAAAGTTTTAATTGCCCACTGCCTATGTTGCCAGGCATGGTAATTCTTAGGATCCTGTAAAAGAGCATCTCCAGTGAGCTCTAATTCAAGTGTTGGGTCCTGCAACCATTCGACAAGAACTCTTCGGTGGTGCCACACCTGAAAAACAAAATCATTTTCTTTGACAATCCTGATACTACACTGGTCTGGCCAAGGTTGATCTCATCTTGTAAATGTATTTGTGAAGCACATAGGCATTTGTACTCAAGTCATGAATAAAAATTCGAGTTGGTATATAAAATTATGTTTTCTATGCATTAGTTACCTAGTAACCATAGTCCATACACAAGCTGAAAACTCAGTTTGGTAGGTAATGGATGTATTCTACTGTCACCATCAATTAGGGATGAGAGGTGGAAAGGGCTTTATTGGGAGTCCCTCCCCTGCTATTACTCCAAGCAGCAGTACAGTGAACCAGAGCGATTCCTAATATTTATTTATTTCTTGCAGTTTGCCTTCTTTTAGTAGCATAAAATAAACATCATACAACATTACCTACACCACCCGTTCCCAAAGTAGCACAAGAACTTGCATTATCAACTAAATAACAAACCAGTATCAACTAAACAGTGATATAGCCCCCATCATTAATTGCTGCACTCTTCAATACTTTAAATTAAATAAAACTTTATTTGAGCTCAAGTTGAAGGTTGATGGTACAATTGTCATCCCGCCAACTTATAACCGGCCAGATTCTGGCTCATGTAATGAAATAACATGTAATAAATAATATGCTGCTGGCAAATCAAAACTCCCAGCCACAAAGTAGGGCATGTCCCACGCCATAGGGCATGTCATACACCATACACCTAGTTTTGTCAAGAATCACCAAAGTATTTGACATGCAACTAGTGTTCTCTTAAAACAATTACCATGCATAAAAGTGAAGTCATTGATATTACAAATGAAATACATACCTGATAATTTTTAGGTGAGTTTTTAATGACTGATTCCACATAATCTAATTCAGACCGTAAATCAGTGCCCAATGCTTTCAGAATATCTCTCCTGTAAAATTACAGAAATATTTTAGGTATCAATCACACTGTATAGTTTCAAAACTCTAATGTGCAGATTGTAGCATAGGCTACAATTCTTTCTTGCTACATCTAACTAATATATATATTGGAGAGTAAATCATAATATTTCTATATCCACCCCTTTTAAGATATTAATCTACTGTCAAGGGCAATTCTGATTTATACCAAACTAGCTGTGCCCGCGACTTCGTTCGCATGGACTACATCCTTTTATAGTCAGTTTTACCCCTTTCTCCCCTAATATTCGAAACAAAAAGTAGTCTATATTATAATCCAAGTTTCGAGCTATATTTGTGCCAAATTTCATATCTCTAACTTCAAAAATAAACATTTTTCTATATAAACTTTCAAAGGTGGTATTACCCCCCTCTCCCCCTTATTTTCTAATAAAAAGTAGCCTATGTCCGTTCTTGAGGTTCAACGTATACCTATACCAAATTTCATCAAAATCAGTAGAGAGGTTTAGGCAGGAAAGCGTAACAGACACACAGACAGACAGACCGACAGACAGACAGAGTTACTTTCACATTTATAATATTAGTAAGGATGGACCACATAGCTATATTAAATTGGATTAGGATTAATACAAAAAATATGAGTAACTTATTTATTATTGTTTCAAATTGCTGCATAATTTCCTCATATTTTTAGTCTTCTGTCAATTGTTTACTGTCATCATAAAGATTACCTATATTGCCAAACAGTGTAATTAGCAGGATTGAGTTCTACTGCATCTTTTGTCAGCTGAAGTACTCTTTCTGATTTCTCATTCTTTTGAAGTACTGCACGGAAGTAGTCATACACATCTTCAACTAAAAATAAACAGTTAATAATTTATAAGTAGGTAGTCAATATTGTGAACATTCTAATTGGTTATACATTTTCTTTCATTAAATCAATCATTTGAGAAAATATTGAAATCTAGGAGTCGTTAGTGCACCCAGAAATTAAGATGAGACATAAACCGAATAACAACAGAAATACAGTGGGGCCGTTGAATCTGATTTCTTTAACACATGTGATTAAATACATAAAGACTACTAAACAAATCCCTTAACAAATTTCTGTTTGTCCTGGGAAATAATGAGTTTCATACAATTATCATTTTGATTCAATAATTGTAGCAAGTTGAACTTAATTGAAGTAAGTTTATTGATTCAAACCTTACATTTTTCAGAGTGCGCGATAACTACCACTGGGCTTGGGCCATCGTCCTCCGGTACAGGCGTGATGTCCTTCCATTCGGGCCGATCCTTGTACAGGGTCCAGGGAATATCATTGTCACCGCTGTCAGACATATTCTCAACACCAATGTAGACCGATTTCTGAATAAAATCGTCTCAGATTCACGTGTACAAGTTGCAATCTTATCTGATGTAATGCTAGAGTAAATTAGGCGCAGCGCTGTGAATAAACACAGCTAACCTAGGCTCAGCATCTAAGAGTTTAATTGGCACGTATATTTATTTATACACACAGGTAATTTACATTTATTGTGTACTCAGATTATGGAGAGATTTTGTATCGCCGAACTCAATTAAATGACAAGTCGAATTAAGTACTGTCAATAGTGTCAATTGTCATTGTCATCTCCTTTCACTGTCACGTTATAGGTGACGTCAAAAATGTTCCTTTTCACGTGTTTATCATCAATGTCTCAAAATAATTCCATAATTCCGCACTCCACGCATAACAGAACTGACCGGTTTAGACTCTTTGTACTGTTAATATATTACTCATGGTAAAAGTTCACTTCAATGACTCTGAGAATGTATCTCAATATTAAGGATATGGAAGAAAATAAAGTAGATATATGTTTGAAATATTTTAATAGAACACTACGAAATAATAAATTATGTTAAAACTAATAGGTAACAAATAAAGAGGAATCATTCAGCACATTTACAAAAATATTATAATCAAGAATCAATTAAGCTATGCAGTTTCATCTCCGCAGTTTTCAGATTTTACCAAGCGTAAGCCAGGCCTAATCCATTTGTGTAGGTCATGTGGGATACGGTTGGGGCGGCAGAATATGCTACTCCAAGGAGACCTCCTGCAGTGGCCACCTATAGCACAATAAAACAAACGATTAGATCACTTCTTCTTTGATACCTACTTCTTTGGACCAAAACGTGGAAATGCATGACCTGCTGCCAATTTTAGTATAACATTAAGCAGCGGTAGTATTCGGGATTGATGATCACAGAATGGGTTCAATATCCCTTATATTGAACCCAAGCTGACAAGAAATTAATCAAACAACCGGGACCGCGCCGTTTGCTAAGGAGTTATTAATACGGAAAAAAGCAGTTTGATGGGAGTGAATTAGTGAGACGGACAATTAAGAGTGTTAATAAACTAATCCATCTATCGTCAATTGAAGTTGATCGACTGGTCTAGTAGCTTTATGCCCGGTTCCAATATTTGAAAAACGAATCGTTCTGGTAACGGATAGTACCTACCTACCTAATAAATTATAAGGGGCGTCAAGCTAAAAACGACTGACGAAGAAAAACCACAGACATAATATAATAATACGTAAAGAAATACGGATTGTAATTTTTGACACATTACGAATCGTAAAATATTGGAACCAGATATTAATTGATCGACGTACAGACTGTTCGTCTAACCAATCGATCAATTCAATCGGTCAACGTTTATCGATAGGTCTGTCTAATCAAACAGCTTGATCGAGGCCGACTAATCCATTTTAGCATCGATAGATGTCATCGATCAACGATCTATCGATAGGTTTGGAAGAAACTATCGATCGACGTCGACGAATCGATTCTACTATCGATCGACGATCGACCGATTGGTCTGGTAACTCCCTTAAAACCTGACTGTACCTTAGCGACTGGAGCAGCAACACCAACATGGGATACATAGGGGGAAGCGACTCCAACGTGGGATACATAGGGCGATGCATAGCCTCCGTAACCAGTCGCCAGAGCCACGCCGGGATTGCTCACGCGCACGTCAGACTTGCGAACACTCGAGAATGGCGTGTCTATCGCTTTTGAGTAGGTTGATACCTGGAATCAAAGAAGAATAGGACTGATGTAAATAATGATACCTAATTACAGCTAGAACTAGCCTACTTCTCGCAACCACGTTACGGGCCCGTCATAGTTTAAAATAAATGAGTTTTCTCACAAACACAAATGTTCATCATGTGAATGGTGACGGATTGGAAATCGAACACACGACCCTTGGTTTAATAGACTAATCATTGTTAGCGAACCACTAAAAATTTAATCAGACTAGAACCTAAGCTTCCACCATATTTTTCTAAGTAAAAAATCATGGTAGGTAAAAGAAGATGCCATAAATTATTTAATATTTCTCGCTTTATCATTAACTAGCTGTGCCCGCGACATCGCTCGCGTGGACTAAGTACATCCTTTCATGGTCGGTTTTACCCTTATCTCCCCTAATATTCGAAACAAAAAGTAGTCTATAGTTTGATAGAGCTATATTTTTTTATATGTCTAACTCAAAAAATAAAAATTTTCCCATATAAACTTTCAAAGGTGGCATTACCCCCTTCCCCCTTACTTTCTAACAAAAAGTAGCCTATGTCCGTTCTTGAGGTTCAACGTATACCTATGCCAAATTTCATCAAAATCGGTTGAGAGGTTTAAGCGGGAAAGCGTAACAGACAGACAGACAGACAGACAGACAGACAGACAGAGTTACTTTCGCATTTATAATATTAAGTAGGGATTTGCACCTGGCCAAGGTTGAATGGTGACCGTAGAATGTTGGAATGCTGGCTGGCGATGGCCGGCTGCGCAGGGTATGCGCTATAAGGGTTCCACCCGCCGTAGGCTACAGGCGAGATCAGGCCCCCGGCCTGGGTGCTCACCACCGCGCACGCCACTATGAATAACTGGAAAATAATGAAGACAGAAATAAATGAAAGGGACACACCTATAACGAGAACTCCTCTAATACCTTACCTACCAACCAAATTCATGAGCCTTGGAATTACGTTTTAGCAGGAGTCAGAGCTTAGAATATAGGTACCTACAGTACAAACAGATCTAGGATTTTATAACAATAAGCATTCGTTATCAAATATTGATTTAGCGACCTCGATGGTGCGACAGTCGCGAAAGGACCCGGGCTAGATTCCCGGTCGGGTCAATTTGGAATATGAACTTTTCTAAATTGTCTTAGTTTTGGGTGTGCCGACTTTATGGTCCCTAATTATTTGTCGTCTGGAACTCAGCAAGGAAAACCCATTCTTGAGATCAGTTTATTGATTATCTAACTCATTTTTTTTGCAAATTAATTGTATGTAATTTTATTATATTAAATTAATATTATAATAAAATTACATCCTTAATTAGACTAAGAAATAAACTAGATAAATTATAAGCACAACCGATCTATCAAAAACTAGAAGGGAAAATATAATAAAGCTAAAGGGTTTGTTTGTTTGTTTGAACGCACTAGTCTCAGGAACTACTGGTGCGAATCCGAAAATATGTTTTGTGTTTGATAGTCCATTTTTCAAGAAAGGCTATTATAACATTACTATACGACCATAAGGAGGGAAGAATCAGTGGAAAAAGTGGAAAAACGAGAATAGTACGCGTGCGAAGCTGTAGTTATATTTTCGAATTTTTTTAATACTTAATTTAGTTAGCATTTTACAAACAGACAATTTAACCTCGTGCGCGCCACTGCTTTGCTACGGACCTCATCTCTTTTATGAGAACAGGCCTAAACTCTTTTGTAAAATGTATTTCTCTTTTATTAAAACTAGTTCTGAATTTTCATTTAAGCAAAAAAATAAGCGAAAAGCTGTTATTTAAGGATTAAATACTCACTTTTAGCATCATATTTGACGTTCAACCCCACGAAACTTTAGGAGTGATATGCAGCACCAATAGGCGCGTTGGCTATTTATACAATAGCCCGGTGCCAACACATGTCAGGGCGTATGGCCATGTGTGATAACGTGGGTATTAGTGACGTAATACATTGTAAGCCTAGTCACCAACTGCAGCCTACAGGGTCCTAAGAAAATGAAGGTACCTATAGCCGGGCGTGGCATACCGTGCAAGGGCACATCAAGCCTCTTATGTTGTAAAACTTAACGACTATCGTTGTTCTCTTGCCTCAATAATCCATGAACCTTGTAATAATTAGCAACAATCCTAAATGTATGAGACTGTTCGAATTGACTGTGAAATTGGACTGATAAAAGTAGATACGCAGATATGGTCGCAGTAAAGATTGCTACCTCATCAAAGAGGTTTTACACACTTGGACCAATTGGATAGACCCATTGAATACATGAACAGAGACCCTAACTTCAGCCCCAGCAGTTGTGGGCTTAAATCTCTTTAGGGGCAAATGTTCGTGCGATGAACATAATCATATATCCCATTTTTTATGAAAAAGGAAGTAGGTTCCTTTTGCTTCCCTATTGGTAAGTATAGGTAGGTAGATACTTCATACGTGAGAGTTCAACTTTAACAGCTTATCAGCCAATCAGTGCTGTTGCCCTTTATATTCTAAGGCTATTAACATAGATTTATTCCTTAAATAAATAAAATAAGTGCGCCAGACACCTTCACCAATCACCTGGCTTCACACTAAGGTTTCCCCTTGTGCTATCAGGACCAGACGACCGATACTAACTTGGGGCGCCATTCTAGCACACCCAGACCCAAGTCAATTTTGAAAAGTTCGTTTCCCAAATTGACCTGACCGGAAATCCAACCTGGGACCTTTAGCCGCCTACCTTAGCCACTGCGCTACCGAGGTCGTCGTATTCTAAGGCTCTTAAGTTACTGTCGCGTCTCCCAAGTACTGACAGTCAAACCATAGATTAAATGATCTTTTTTACTTGTTTATGTACGATTAACAGAATATTCGGCGGTAAGAAACTTGCAGTTTGATAGAGTTCTCATTCCCACGAAATAAGACCGGTACAAAGTCGAAAATATATAGTCTAACTGACGCGCTTTTGACTGTATTACGAGTATTTAGTTTACTTACCTACTGAGTGTTTAAAAAAGATAATACAAGGTAGAAAAAACTGTATCTACCTACCCAAAAGTTTTGATGCTGACTGTACAAATTCAATCTATTTACATTTTCTTGGAAAACTTGAATGATATATGGGTTTACTTATCTCTGAATATTACCTATACAACATGCCTTTACTCGACTTGAACTATAAAAACTGCACACATGGAGCAGAATATAATATCCGTGAGTAAGTAGACCAAGTTCGTCTAGTTTTATTCGGGCTAATAGTTGATAAATTATTCTTTAATCTATTAGTTAGTTATCTTCTCGTAACTATGCCGTGCAGTGGTTTTGTTAGTTAGATATTTCAACAAAATCAATTTGCTGCACCATTATCTCGTACATCACCAAGCACCTAGACATTTTCGCCAACAAATATAATCTCGAAGCTGATATTATCGCTTGTTGATCAATGCCGATATTTGATATAAGTAGTTTTAGTTAAGGAAAATTTGGTAGGAGGTAGGTAGATACTTAATGTTAATTATAGAATTACCTTAATTTAAAACAGCCACTAAGAATAAGCAATGACGAAATTCAATCCCATTGTGTCATTATAAGTTTATTCCCATCGTCCTTATCAACAGCTGGTATTTATATCTTATTAAATTAAATTAATTAAGCATAAAATTCCGTTGTATATATCAATGTTGGCCTAAGTACATATTTAAGTATTTAAACAGTTTCCTTCCGTGCTATAAATACAAACACAATAACTGTAATACCTTAGGTATATTTTCTTAACATAAATTATATATGTTGAAACCAGTAGATCTCACGAATTCAACTTAGACGGTCAACGTTTTGAAAGATGCGACTTATTGTCCAAAACACCTCAGGTTCAAGACGATAGTCTTTGACCAGTGTTATGAGTGTTATGATGACAGACCTATGTTATGAGTATCTCTTCATGATAGACTAAACTTGAGGTATCCGTAGCAGAACTAAAGGCACCGATACAGCTCTAAGCATCGCGAAGCAAAAATGGCAATAGACCTGGCCGATGGGACAGCAGGCTTCTAGAATGGCGTACCTACTGGAAAAAGAAACGTATCTGGCCCCCACATGATGGACCGGTGGGAGGCCTACGCTGTGGCGTAGTGTAGCCAGGCAGACCTGGGGTCATGCCCATTCATGTAACGACATGATGTAACATGCGGATGGTAATTAGGATAACAGCACCCCCAAACCTTGACAAAGCGGAGCGCGAGTTGAGTTCGAAAATGGTGCCCTCTCCGCTAGTTAGAACTGCTCTTCGATCCAGTAGCAATTTAGCCGTAGCGCCTTACCTGCGCCAAAGGGATTATTAGGTGACGAACAGTAATGAATGTACCTTACTTTAATACATTAAAGTTGAAATTTCCAATGTTAATGGTTTAAGCACACCACAG
Organism: Glyphodes pyloalis; assembly: GCA_037074685.1. Classification (NCBI taxonomy): domain Eukaryota; kingdom Metazoa; phylum Arthropoda; class Insecta; order Lepidoptera; family Crambidae; genus Glyphodes; species Glyphodes pyloalis. The sequence continues at coordinate 6,504,599 of JAYKKO010000011.1, forward strand.
CTTGCTAAAATAATTAAAATTGAAAATTTCAATCTTAACGTAGTAACATAACATTACTGTTCCCTTAAAATATTTTGCCGTATCGTCCCGATGATAAGCGCAGTTCTTTTGACGACAGCTCCACTCTACTCTTTCTACTCCCAAAAACGAAATATATCGGATCCGATGACGGATACCAATTAATTGTAACCAATTCACTTCGAATGCAGGTTGAACGTTTTCAAAAACAACATATTATTTGTGCAAATCAAAAAACCACTTAATTCCCAAACTTTTGTTTAATTTTCAAAAACGAAACCTTTCGTTTGTTCGTTTCATTTTTAGGAGTAGACCCTGTGGATTGATTGGCCTTGTCTATACAAATATTATAAAGAGGAAAGGTTTGATTTTTTGTTTGTTTGTTTGTTTGTATGAATTGAATAGGCTCCGAAACTACTTGGCAGATTTGAAAAATTCTTTCACCGGTGGGAAGCTACACTATCTACGGGTGACATAGGCTATATTATATTTTAAAAAAAATTAGGGATCCTTACTAAAACTTCAATAATGTAATTAAAGGTGACCTGAAAAATTCCTTACATCGCGTGCGCTGCGAAAACTATTGATGATAGAACAAAGTCATGCACTACGACTTTGCAGAACTCATCATTATCTACAAAAAGTGTCGGGATAGCATATGACTAAATATTATAGTTATGTCACAATAAGCGGTTTTTTAATCTAAAAAATTTATTAATATGCCGCCTCTTTTAAAGGCTCTTTATTTGTACCTTGGTATTAATCCTTATCAAAATAAATTACTTTATATTCAAGATAGCTTCAATACCTTTATATAACTTTTTGAATTATTCAATTCGGACATTTAATTCGAAAGATATCATGAGTTTAAAAATGCAAGTATTAGAAAAAAGTCGCTTGGTTGCCGCTCACCGCGCTCAGCTAGCCAGCATGCGATGTAGGCTCCAAGCGTCACTGGGGTAAGGGAGGAGTCAATGTAATAAAATAAATTGCAATATTTATATGTATAATACGTACATATTTTAGTACCTATTGCACCCGTGCGAAGCCGGGGCGGGTCGCTATATTAGATATAGCTAGAAGTGGTCATGTATAAAAATAAAAATATATATCTATACTAATATTATAAAGAGGAAAGATTTGTATTTTTGTCTGTTTGTAATGGATAGGCTCAAAAAGTACTGGGCCGATTTAAAAAAATCTTTCACCAATAGAATGCTACATTCTTCCAATTTGACATAGGCTACAAAATTAGGAATCCTTGGTAAAATTTGAAAAAAATCAACAGAAAAGCGGGAAAAATTATCTAAGGCGAAACGAAGTTCGCCGGGACCGCTATTTTTAATATGTGGGTGCTTTAGAATTAAGAACCAAATATTATAGAAGGAAGTGGTACCGTTATGATTGGCCCCGGAAAAAACCCTATCTACGCTACAAAAGCAGCGGATGGCCTGCGGCTGAAATTATGATGAGGGATTAAGGCGAGACCACGATGTCAATGTACGCTTACTGTTCATTGCAACTATTATAATACCCAAACCAAATTTGGATCAGGTTTAAATCTGCTGTACCTACGCATCAGTAGATAACACTTGAACGCACAATTAATAAAAAAAACTCTCATACATATTTTAAACAAAAGTAATAGTTAAGTGCCTCACCTACTTACATACTTGGGCACAATTACACGGTAATTCGCCACATTCACCATATGTCGGGCACGTGTTAAATTGCTAGACAGGGCGCGGCTAATGTCTAAGCTTTAGGCTTTATTCGCGACTGAGCTGTGACCTAAACACGTCAACGCATTGCTCGATACCTGAATTAAGTAGGTATGTACCGATCTACTTTTGTCAATACATATAGGTATTAAGTAGGTACCTACTTTATATTTTATTTGCTCATTAGCGATTGTCTGCGAATTCGCCTGCATTAATATTAAGCTCATGATGGTTTTGAAAAAAATAGTTTTCTTATGAGTAGGTGAAACATAAAAAATTATGAGTCTTGAAACCATGATATATGTGGAAATATATCATAGTTTCAAGTAGTAATAACAGCAGATATTAAAAAGTGGACCAAAATCGCCGAAGGTTTGCAATAACACCGAGAAATGGTTTCCCGAGTTGAAGGCATTGATTTGAAAGGTAAAAGACCTATCTGCACTCGGCTAATGAAGAAACATTTCGTATCAACTCACGACACCATTTATCGAGATATGGAAAACTTCTGTCTTTAAGGAAAGTTCAAACCAAAACATAAATCAAGTCCCGAAAGTATATTCCTGAAGCGTTAAAGATTATGGTGCTTGAAACTTCGGCTAAGTTATCAGGTAACTAAGTTAAATAGATAATGCTAGTATTACCCGCAAAATAATACCATACTTGCTCACCGACAGAAAAGTGGGACAAACAAACCAGAACGGTTTCTAGACAGCTAATTACATCCGTCATGCTGGCCGCATGCCCTGGTGGAGCAAGGCACTGTGTGCAACGAACGAACTGCAGTTCAAGTGCAACACAACACGAACAAGATGCACACTCTTAAAATTGCTAACGTTATTCTTATTTGTGAAATTATTAATGCACTCAGTGAACATTGGTATTCTGCTGACAAACGAGAAGAAATTGCAGACCAGAACTCCGGAGACAATCCTTTTAATCACGAACAACCACACACAGCAGAGTCACCAGGATACAGCACAGGAGAACATAAACTGTTGCAGATGAATCCAATTCGACCGAATAAAACGAATGTAATACCAACAAAATATAAAACATCACATTTCATAGGAACTTCCACATTTACCCTCGGTCAAGATATCCACGATCCTATCAGAAACAGTCCTCCTCTGAAGTCCATTGATGTTATTAAGTACAACAATACTATAAATCTTATAAACATCATTAAGAGAGTTAAACCAAAAAAGAAATTTTTCAAGAGAAGATGTCCAAATCAACGGATCCAACATAGCAAAAGGCTTACTTCAAATCAAAGTGCGGGAAGGACAAAATTCTTGGAAGTGTTTGAGGTGGTCGAGTTTAAAAATGTTGCCTGTACTTCTAGTAGTGGTTTGGAAGGCACGTGTCTTCATAAGTATGAATGCGAATCCAACGGTGGTTCTACCATGGGAACCTGTGCCGATGGCTATGGAACCTGCTGTGTCAGTAAGTCACCATTATGAATTCTTGTAGCCCTCTGGCCCAAGCCAATTAGAAATGTTTTGTACTTAGTGGCACAAAAGTTAAGACATTCATAATGATAGGAAAACTTCAAGCAGCTTAGTTCGCCTGTAAGCACAGTCTTTGGCCTCATCTACTGAATGATCGTGGTTGCCTTGAAATCTAGGTTAGTTATTCACCGTTTCTGCAATATTTCCATTAAAATATTGCATGAAAATTCATAATACTTACGTCTCATTATTTGGTGGCCGTTTTTTGTATGGCCTAAATGTGAGTGATAAAATTCAAGTAAAATATGATTTGCTTTCTAACATTAAATTCCCCCTGTTTTGCGTTTTTTATCGAAAATATTAGCATATTTATTTATTATTTTTCCCCAGATCTCCTGAATAGGTGTTGATTAAATTTAATAAGGTATAGGTGTGTTCTGAGACTGAAAATAACATAGGATACTCTTTTGATGGAAAAAAAAACATCAAGTTAGTGAAGCCGTATAAAGTTCTAAATTTATTTTGCAGCCCAGTTCTTATGTGACGGACAATCATCAGAAACGCTTGGGTGGTTTAGTAATCCAGGATTTCCTTCTCCAAGCACAGAGAGGCTATCATGCACTTTTACATTGAACAAGGCTTCTGAAGACATTAAACAAATACGGCTGGATTTTATTGCTTTTGAGGTAGATATGTACCACGAGTGCCTTTTAAATAATTTACAATCCATCCTCCACCCATCCATCCATACACAATCGGTTAAGAAGGATCTTCCAACATGTAAAAGCGGTTCCTACTTTTTGATTATTGTAAGAACTTATCTATTTTTTATGCTCTAAATCACACCTTAATTAAGCATTTCTTTTACAGTTACTAGCACCAAATGCCGGAACATGTCAGAAAGATCAATTCGTTGTGTCTGGACAAAATATGAATAGTATCATCCCAATTCTTTGCGGAATTAACACCGGTCAACATGGTAGGTAGGCATATTAATAACCTCTTATCAAATGTGTTGTAGAGTAACCTACTGGTATAAAATATATTAATGAGTAAAAAATTACGGTGTACCTATCCTAGTAACCTAACATAGAATGACAATCAACCAAATAACTACATAGTATGAAAATTAAATCACAAATTGTGGTTCAAACCAAGTAGGTAAATACTTATTGGGTTTCAAACCTAATAAAAGCGCCAGGCAATTATACCCATAAACTGGTCTCAAACTAAGGGTTTTTCTTTTTCTGTGGGTAACAGATGCCATCATATTTAATTCGTACTGAGAGCGTTAACCTAGCACATCCAGATTCAAACCAATTTAAAAAGTTTGTTTCCCTAACTTACCTTATCAAGAATCGAACCCGGGACCTTAGCCACTGAGCCACCGAGGTCGTCTATATAAGCCAACGATTTTGAGAAGTAGGTATACTACTGAACGACGTTTGATTTTGCTTTCAGTTTGACCGTAAAGTTTTGAACCTAAAAAAGAAAAAAGAGGGGTGTTTTGTGTTTGACTTCGATGTTTATCTTTCTATCCACACGTAGACAGATTCGTCTGCAGGTGGCATGGCGGACGCGTCCGCCGGCTTCTAGAGGGGGTGATTTGCTCGTCTGTGGTAGGTATTTGATGTCGGCAGACGAGCAAATCACCCCCTATACAGGGTAAGCTAGGTAGAGCTATACAGCTAGGTCAGTGATTCCCAAAGTGGTCCAGGTGGACCCCCAGGGGTCCACGGGAGACTTGCTGGGGGTCTACGTAGGCGTGAATAAAAAATGGGGGTCTGTAAGATGTTAATGGGGGTCCACGAAAATTTATCTGCTTTTGATAGTAAAGAGCAAAAATGTAAGCATAGTTTTTATAAGGGCCTACCTACATTGTTTTAAGTGATATATAAGAAAGATAAGCAGATAATATTTTAATAAGGCAAGCGACTGTTACTTGTCCAAATTTTTATTTTTTGGCGACGAATGTGGTAGAAATGTAGCAGCAGGGGGAACCACCGAAACCAGTAAAATTTTGAAAGTGGTCCACGAGAAAAATAAGTTTGGGAACTACTGAGTTAGGTAAAGGGCGTGATTGACTTGATTGGCGATGCCATCTGCAGACGAATCTGTCTACGTGTAAAGGAAGCATAAGATAGGTACGAATTGACCAATTTCGATGCGTTTTTTTTCATTTGCATGCCAGTTCCCTGCGGTGCAGTGGTACTTAGCTGTGTTTGTTTGATATTGGTCCAACAGTGTAAGAATAACGGCTCTTGTCCAAATTGATGCAAGGCATTTTTGGCATATGATTAAGTACTTAATAAAGTGCTTAATTTCCTTAAAATATAAGTAGTTTTTGCATACGGATTTTTTTAAATTTGAATTAAATTTGACTATTGAATATACTAATTACAAACGTAAATTTCAGCATACATTGAAGTTGGTGATATAGAAGGACCGATATACCTGTCAGTTCAAACAGATTCCTCAGAGAGCAGAATGTATTCTATTAAGGTGAATAATAGCTTCTCCATTCCTATTAAACTATAATGTTCCTTACTTACATACCTATAGCATTTAATATTTCATAAACTTTCTACAATATTTTTTAATTTAAGGTGACGCAGTTAACCGCAACAGACGTATTGTCAGCGCCTACAGGATGCCTACAATATTTTCAAGAAGAACAAGGCATTTTAGAATCGTTCAACTATCGTGATAGATCAGAGATTGGTATACCGAGGGTTCCCAGTTATTTAGTATGTACACACTATTTTTATATTTTTAGAATTATAAAATACTCGTATGTGTATATTATGTGTTTTGGACCTGATATTTCAATTGTCAGATAAAAAACAGTCGAATAAACTACAATACGACTTATTTTAAATATTCATAATATTCCGTACATACCAAAATTAGTTAATGACGTTCTTATTTCAAACAACTTATACATTTTATAAGCTTGCTTATTTTTATCCTTCGAGCAACATAGGCTTCCAAACTTCGTTGCTTGAAATTTTTATCTGCCTATTGTAAAATCAGTCTTAATACGAGTATGTGTAGTTATAATGAATAAAGGTTGACATGATTTCAGAATAACTTGAATTACGCTATGTGTATTCGACGTGCGCCTGAGACGTGCAGCGTTACATACGTTAATGCAGATTACATGCGAATAGTGAACTATGACCTAGGTAGGTAATGGTGAAAAAGTATACCTAAGTACATCTTAACAGTGCAACAACTAGAGATGAACTAATTATGGTATTAAAGTTACGTTGTTATAAATAAACTTTACTAATAAACAATTCGTAAATATTTGTCTCACGCCTTAGCGTAACCCCACACTAGCGTTCTTTGAGCGTCGACGTCGACGCAACGCCGACGCGGCGTCGACGCAACGTCGACGCGGCGCCGACGCAACGCTTGCGCAGCGGCGCGGTCGAAATGACGAACGCCAGGACTGCGCTCCACAGGCGCCGCGCCGGCCCGACGCCTGCCGCAGCGTTTATTTTGACAACAGTACAATGATCAACTCAATTGTTTCGGCCCGCCCGTGTTTTAGAATCAGTAGGTAGAAGACTTTTTAGCTGATAGCAAATATGGATGTAGCTTAAAATACTAGCTCATATTGCCGAAGAAACCCATTTTCAATTAAGTACTTTTAGTTTTCGAGGAAATAAATGCTAAAGTTGCCTTTTCGTGCCATGTGTCAAATAGGTAAAATATATTTTTTCCTTTACAAGTTGAAAGCATTAATTTATCACTGCAATATAAAACATTATATTGTGCGTTATTCAAATCTTACATTTCCATTTTCGAAATAACTGTACATGACGTCAGCGCGCCGCGACGCTCGAACGCGATGTGCAGAGGACGCCCAGCGCAAGCGCCGCTCAAACGCCGCGCTGACGCTGGGCGGGCGCCGCGTCGACGCTGAGCGGGCGTTGCGTCGACGCTGAGCGGGCGCCGCGTCGACGCAACGCCCAAACAACGTCGGCGCGGCAAGACGCTGACGCTCGAAAGACGCTAGTGTGGGGTCCCTCTTATACTTACCTACCTACTTTACTTTTAACAGAACGAAGTCTGCAAAAATGTTTTCAACATAAAAATGCTAAAATGCTAATCACTAAGTACCTATCAGTAGGTTTTGATTTAGACACCACTTAAGTGTTATTTAAATAACTTAAAATAGTGTTCATATTTTCTAAAATACTGATATGTTTTAACAATAGGGCTTAATATTTCATACGGCTCCAAGGTTTAGGTAAATAAGTAGACCTACACCTACCTACTGTATTTCTTGTAGAAAAAGTTTGCAATCCTATTGGTCATTCGTTAAAGCAAATTGTTTACATCTACACTAATATTATAAACGGGAAAGATTTGTATTTTTGTTTAATAAATAAACCGTGCCGATTTTAAAATTCTTTCACCATTCGAAAGCTTTATATTTGCTAGAAAGACTTAATTCCACGCGTACGAAAATGCGGACGGCAACTAATATTAGGTATATAAATCAGAACCAACGAGAAAACTCAAACAAACTCACCCAATCTCAAGACAACATAGACAAGTTTAATTTCTTTATTGAATCGCCTGGAAATCGAACGCGGACCCTCAGAGATGACGATAACGGTTCGCCACGAGCGGGCCGTCACGCCATCTTGCACACATGTAGAAGAACGATTAACTTCGTACAAAAGTCCAGTAGCGCATATTATTATGGCTTTCGTATTTCAGATGGTCTACCAGTAATCCCACAAGGGCAAGCTGGAGTGGAGATATTCAATTGTCCAGGCGATTGGTTGCTCATAGCTGCGACCCGTCTTTGTGGAGAGAGGCTCAATGACGGAGCAGTTCTGCAAGACTTCTCTCTTGACGCGCCTGTTACAGGTATTTTTGATTTGTCTTAGATTATACTAGATAATATTTATGACTCAAATTAGCTTTACACATTAGGGCCATCGTCAATTTTGTAAATCAATTTTATAAATGTTTCAAAAGTCGATTCTAAAATGAAGTTATATTATAAAGCTGAAGAGTTTCAAGAGTTAGGGCATAGCGATTTATCGCTCGAACTGGAGCAGCCCGACTGGTGAAATACCTCCACCTTACAGAAGACCGTAGCCAAATAACTTCTTCTGTGTTGTTGTGTTCCTGCGTGTGAGTAAGGTTTCCAGAACTCCTGGGGGGTGCTACATTAGTAGCAGGGGTCAAGCCTTCAAGATAAGGGCGACAAGTCCAGTAACAGCTTTATTATGCTGTACTTGTCGCCCTTAAGCTAGGACCTCATTGCCGGTCAGATTTTACCCTGAGGACCTCGCCAGAGTCCAGCGGAAGGCAAAGGAAAATCTTCGCATTGCATGGGCGCAGAGTTTGGCAGAGTCGCAGTATGGCCAATGGACTCTGGAGGCGTTCGGCCCTGTTTTTGAGGGCTGTTTTAAGAGGAAGTTGGGCTTCCTCTCATATCGGTTGTTTCCGGAGGTACCTGCACTGAATAGGGCGGGAAGAGACGCCCGTTTGCGCCCACTGCAGGCTAGAAGAGGACACGGCGGAGCACACTTTGGTTTCGTGCCCGTCGTGGTCAGAACAGAGAGCCGCCCTAACGGCCGTAATAGGTAATAGGGGCCAATCTCTCCCTCCCGAGCATCGTCCAAGCCACGCTCGGGGGCGAAGACGCCTGGGCGGCGGTAGCCTCGTTCTGCGAGAACCTCATCTTGCAGAAGGAGGAGGCAGAGCGCCAAAGGGAGGACGACCCGACCTCCCCAGCGCTAAGAAGGCGCAGAAGAGCCAAGGCGCGGCGGCGCTACGACCGCGCCGTTCTTCCACACGGAGACCAGCCGGCTGGTGGTGTGAGGGCACCCCAGTCGGCATTGCACCAACGGTCTCCAGTGCGAGGCGGCGATGGTTTAGTGGATTGACCACCCCCGCTTACCCCCCCTACCACCCAGGGGGGAATTGTAGGGGCTGCGTAAGCGGCCATTCCGCCGGCGGTGCTGTGGATGGAAAGGCTAAGCTTATCTCCCACAACGCCGCCACTAAGGCGATGAGGTCCACCGGGGAGTTTTAGTTAGGGTAGTCCGGCCCTTTTCAGGGCAAGAAGTCCCACACACGCCGTCACTCCCCTCAGGGTGGCGGTACGGTGCGTCAATGAATTTCACCCGTCAAAAAATAAATTGTGTTGGTTAGTAGGTAGGTAAATATATTTATCGAGGAAGGCGCTATATAACATCGCGCTGCGACCAATTGGATCGAGGAATTAGTGGAAAATGTGGGAAAAAACAGGAATAGTAGGTACGCATGCAAAGCCGTGACGGGCCGCTAGTATTTATTTAAAGTTATATGCGATGGTCCTACATTAAAGGACAACAGTAATATGATGTAGGACAATCCAAGAATCACAATAAAAGTAATTATGTGTTTTACTTTGTTATGTTTATGTTGATACATAAGTAAAATAAATTGTAATCTCGGTTGTCTCCGAGTCGCACCAAATTAGGTACACCTTTAAGTAAAAACGATAATTTTTTCCTAGTCCATTGACTTGGAATTCTAGAGTAAAGGAAACATTCTTAAAGTTTAAAAATTTAAAATATCGTTTCTTTCAGACAGTAATGCGGGTCCGATAACAGTTTGGTTCAGATCTGACGAAGGCTACACTGGCAGAGGATTCAAAATACAATACCAGCAGAATGCATGTAATGGCCTATCATAGCATGAACTTTTGTATAATAAATAAATTAATATTATTTTTAAATAAGAACAATCGTTGCAAAATAATAAAAGTATGTTTATTTTAAACCTGTGTACACATAAATAAATACAAATTGTCAGATTAAACAAAAAAAAATGCAATTTAAACATTTTAATTACGGGGAAACTGATATACACTTGAGGATATATGGTTAACACTCACATTTTCCTTATTTTAAAGAATATTGAGACATTAAATATTAATATACAAAACCGTAGTAAATATACCTAATACTTTGTGACATATTTTTAATGTAAATTGATTATAAAAATTACAAAAGGTACATACTATGTATTATTATATTTTTCAATCAGATGTTAACTTTATTACTCAATATAAATGTTGAACAGCTTGTCTATCCAGTTAATTTTTAACATCAATCAAAACACAGTTCCTTCATAGTTTTACTATGAAGATCTATTTTGTCACAATTTTAAGTACCTATCATCAACACATTGACTATTTAATAGTTTGGCAACATTTTATAAAGCTTCCAAACTATTCAATAGTCTAATTAAACTTCTAAAAGATAATTGCAAGTATCAACAACAACAGGCTGATGTAACATAAAGTCCAATTTTACGGCATTGGCTTAGAATTATTTGTAAGAGTATCCCAGATGAACTACAACTTTCGTAATACGAGTAGTAGTTCTTTCTTATTATGCATCTAATAAAATTAATATTATTTTAGGTCTAATGTGGATATGTACCACAATACTTTTTTACAAGATTTCAAAATATGACACTAAAAAATGTTTGGTTAAGTCTGAGGTGTCTAGCTATTGTTATGATGCACTTGTTAAATTAGAGACAATTTAGCAATTATTCTCAAGAGTGTAAGTGAGATCACGGTTTATTGAATATTAGGCTAAGATATGTAATTTTAGACTGTGTGAAATATTTGGGGGTTCACTAAAAATCATAAAAAAATAACCCAAAAACGTAATTAATAGGGAATATGAGTGGGTGAAAAAGAGAAGGTTGTTTTCAGTTTGTATAAAAAAAATTGACACATTTTTTTTTCATTTTCCAAATAAAAAAATATGCTTAGATTAAACAATGCTAAGTGGCGGGATTGAGGCGTTGCGTCATTGTTTCTATCACTGTTTTAGTACCTTGTGATAAGTATGATCAACAGCATGTCAGACTATATACTATGACCTTGGCCAATGCAGTGCCCATGAAAACTAGTATTCAACTGTAGGTGTTTAACCTTGGCATGCTATTAACCATAATAACTAAACAAAACTTTGGCTTAAATTAAAAAAATCTACTTTAATATTATATGCAAAACTTACAACAAAACAAATTTCTAGCATAACAACATAAAGAATGTATAATTCCAAATCCAAGTAATAAAATATTACAACAGAAAGTAATAAAATCGAATATACCACAAAGTGACAAAAAAATATCTTTTACTTGATCCCTTTTCCAATGTTTATAAAAGTAAATTATTTTTTAACCTATAAACCCAATTTTTTTGAAACCCCAAAATGTATAAGATGAATGGAAAAAGAGATGCTCAAATTATTAAAAACAAACCAGTTACTCCATTCTGACTATAAATGCATTTTAACCAAGTACCGTATGTACTTAGTTTTCTTGTAAATTTTACATACCTTTTAAGAACTTTTCTTTTTTTCTTCATTCTTCTTACGTACTTCAATTTGATCCCGGACAATTTTATGGAATGAAATTATAATGCTAACCACTATAGCCCGTAAAAGACCCATGCCAAATATTTGACACAACACTTGGGATGTGCTCTCCACCAAACCGCCGTTTAGGAGAGCCAGAACTTTTCCAGAGAAGCCAACCACAGAGTAAGATTTACCAGCCTGAAATAAAGTTTAGCTATCTATATTAAAAGTACAATAAATGGAAATGTTGTATGTAGAAGTAATTATGATCAGAAAAAGCCTGAATTAGGTAAATATATGTCAGAGAAAGGAATACGAAAATATGAAAGTATGTGCACAGTAAAATTTAAGGAATATTTTTATATTTGTATCATATCATTACTATTGAAAGATACATTTGTATGTCTTTGTAGGTGTTTAGAGTGGTTGTCTAAAAACCAGTTATGGTGATGTACCATTACTAGTTGAGCTGATTTTCATAATAAGCTACTTTGGTATCATAATTTCTAATTATAATAACACTAGATGCAAGGCAAAATTTCAACATTCTAGATTTTTAAGAACTTACCAAGGCGTCTTTGATAACTTTGCTTCCAATTTCTTCTGGTGTATGAAGTCCACCTGAGCCAGATATGAGTTTAGTCTCAATAGGCTTAGTGAGCTCTTCGTTTTGGAAGCCAGGAGTGTCTGTGTCAGGTGGGAATGCTAATGTTACCGATACATTGGTACCCACAAGCTCCATGTTTAAGGATTCTGCTAAACCACGGACAGCCCATTTCCCTGCACTGTAGGCACTGTAGCCATAGATACCTGGAAAGCAGTTTGAAAATTATTTGAATATTGTCAATAATTAGCAAAAAATTGTAAGAAGTTACTATGTGGCTTTTAACATCATTAAGAATTAATAATTCAGTTGGTTGTAATTTTTTTTCATGTTTTATAAATGTGTGTTTGTGTGGATATTTGTACCTCTTTCAAAAGCAATGAATGGCTTTGGATGAAAACAAGCAGAAGTTGTGGACAACTGCTTGTTTAGTTAATTAAATCAATCTTTGGTTCTTACTTTGTATAATACTTGAAATCATATTAAAAATTCTAACTTACCAATAAATGCTGCTTCAGACGAAACAAATACTACTAGGCCTTCGTCTCTCTCCTTCATTCCAGGCAAGACATACCGAGTAGGGTATGCACTGCCAAAATAGTTCAAATCAATCATCATTTTTATATCATCTGGTTTCATCTTATCAAACTGCCCACAAATGCAGGTACCAGCACAGTTAACCAACATGAAAATTGGACCCATCTCAGCTTCTAAAGCTGCAAAACATTTTTCAATGGCAACATAGTTGCTGGTCACATCCAGAGCAGCATACTTAACTTTCTGTTCATCTTTGTCGGCACATTGAGATGTTATTTCACTAACCGTGGAATGGAGTTTCCCAACATCACGGCCAATTATAGTAACGTTAGCTCCCAACCTGGCGGCTTCTAACGCCGCGGCTTTGCCTATTCCACTAGAACCTCCAGTTATAACCACATGTCTTTTTTTTAAACTGTTGTAAACAGTTCTTTTCTCTAAAGAATAGTATAAAACGTAAGCCACAAGACTTATTACTGATGCGAGTATAAAGATAACATAAGTAAACATGATGAATTGTAATTACGGACCACTGTCCTTACTTGCTTGCACTGAGCTTTATGAAGTAATGAGTAAAAATGTGAAACCACCGAACCGAAAGGAAAATGAAAATGACCAGACAGCGTAGGACCGAAGAAAAGAAAATGAGAAAACACAGTGGTTGTGGATAACGGTATTGACGTCCTCGGTCGGACGTTTCATTGACAGCCGGCCGGCAACCAACATTGACTTTGACACTTATTCAAGTTTTTAGCCGCCTGCTGGACTGGACACAAGCTCGTTAAACGGTGCGTGGCGATGGGCAAACTTTTATTTAATATTATATATTTATTTACAACTTACTTGACCCAATGGTTAACTTATAGAAAATGCTCCTAAATTTTGTGTTTTTTTTGTGCACTAAAATTTATAAATAAATAAAAGAGTACATAATCGTTTCTTGGTAGATTTTTATGTCCTTTAAATTTTTATCTATGAATAAATAATGAAAGTTCTTTAAAATTTAAATAGGATTATATGTGGAAAGGCCCTGTAAGTAGGGCTTTCATAGATATGACAGCACTGCTGTCAGTTGTAATGTCACCTTGAATCTGTCAAAATTGTGTCAAAAATCGGATCGATTGATTTCGTGTATCTTTCGTCATTTTATTTATATTCTTTAATATTTCATTCCTTAAAAGATTTGAATTTTATCAGATTGTCTTGTGAAATTATTTTTAGTTATATGCCTTTGTTTTTATTCAAACAATGAATTTTGAGACGAACAGGCTCAATACCTTTGCGAACTGGCCTGCTTCCGCGCCTGTAGATCCTATACGAATAGCAAAGGCAGGCTTCTATTACACCGGAGAAGGAACGGAGGTGCAGTGTTTTAGTTGTGGAGGTAAAATATCTCAGTGGAACTACGGTGACCAAGTTATGTGGCGTCATAGACATATGGAGCCTAACTGTGATTTTCTGGTAAATCCCCGGCGGTCTGGTAACGTCCCGCTGGTGTTGGGATCTGAATGTCCGTCAAATTTGGATTCCTCTACTTCGTGGTCTTCTCATGACGACCAAAATGATCCTGGTGACTCTATTCAGGATTATGGACTGACGGATGACGATGTAATGTACCAAAATGATGGGTTGCGGCTGTTATCCTTTAGTAATTGGAATGTAAGTATGCCTGTTTGTTGACTTACTAAAATAGTTACTCTATCTTATTGATCATAAGTTTCATTTTACTCATCTTTATGTAGCATGATAATGTTATGCATATATTTTGCATATTTTAAAGGTTTTCAAAAGTGAAACAGATGACAACACTAGTCAAGGTTTCTTTTTCTAATGTAAAATGAGCCAGTCCAACTTGTGAATAGATGTTTTTTTGATTTTAAAAGCCTGCATATGCTTTAATTCAAATGATGGCTACAAAACATTTCATGTCATGTTTAACAAACATAAATAAAGAAATTCATGACTTACTTGCTGCAATTGGTTTGCTATTTTATTTTGAACTTGAGTGGAACATACTAAGGTAGACAGTTGTAGCATCCATAACTAGAGTTCAGTCAACAATACAAAACAGTAAACAGTTGCAGATGGACATAAGTTCTTATGTCCACAATATGAGGATGATCCAAAAGCCAAAGTGTTCAGTAAAACATGCTTTTGATTGTACAAATCAAATATAACCTATTCATTGTCATCATCATAGAAATATTTTCTTTTAGTGGCATTTTAATCTATGATTTTTCTTCTCGAAGCTAGGGTCATTGGTCAAGTGATCAAAGATGCCAAATTACGCTTATTATGCTAAACAAAGTATTATGTTCTAAGCTTGTTTCTAAATTCAGATACTACTTGTTATGCAAACAAACTTATCAGTATCAGGCACTTAACATTTCTGTTATCAATATGACCTGAGAATTTTAGATATATATAAACTATGTACTTAAGTACAATAATATTATATACAACATGAATATAGTTGTTACCATCCAATCTTGTAGCTCTCTTTGTGTTCAATGTTTTGCAGTAGAAATACTTTATCTAAAATGACTTGACCAGATAACTTTGTCTTATATCAATGTTTATGATGATATATGCTTTTTAGCTATCTTGATTTTTTTTCAAACAGTAGAATAAGCAAGCTGTATTTACTTAAATAACTACAGATTTTTCATTGGCACACAACTATTTGTCCACTTTGTTGTCTATGTAACCTTGGGTCAAGGTTGTATTGATTCTATCATTCCAATGGTTCTGTGTTAGGTGTTATGTGTGTGTATATATTTTTCAGCATGAATTTTGTTTTAATTATAAAATTATATAAATAATAATAAGTTTCATGCTGAAATTATTTTACTTTTATGAAATTTGTGTATGATGACCTAATTTAATTTTTACTTGAATATATTGTGTATTGTCAATGTAATAATTAAATGGAGTAAAAATAAAACATGTGGCTTCTGTAACCTTATAATCAAGTTATAAATTGTGTTGTATCAATAGATCCATTTATACATAGTGATGTTTTTTACTCTTTTACACGAAAGCTTCTGAATAAATTGAAATGAAATTTATTAGATTGACTGATAAAATTCTAGATTAAGGTATAGCATTCTTTCTTCCCGGAATGTTTAGTTCATTTTAAATCTATACTTATTGACCCAATTTTGTGTTCACTTAGTTATTTAGCATACAGGCAGACCCATAGCCCAAGTTTATGATTTGCAGGATTTATCAGTATCAAGAGAAGCACTTGTTAGTGCAGGCTTTTATCATGCAGGAGAGGGCAAGCTGCGTTGCGCATGGTGTGGTGGAGAGTTAGCTCCTTTCAGAAGATTTGGGTCTTTAGGACCCCCCTTAGAAGTGCATAGAATGTAAGTGCTTAGTTGTGAAAGTTGGGATATTATCCTACAATGTTAAATTCCATTAAAAAGTTTTTGAAGTAGTGTTAAACCAGCAAAGATTGACATTATGCCATCTAATGTTAATCTTATCATTTAAATTGACAACTGCTTGATCAGTTTTGTCACTTTAAAAGACAATTTAAGATTCGCACATTTCAAAACAATTTAAACAATTAAGAATTATGTATTCAAGTAGTTCCAGTATAATTGAATGAAGCAATTAAGATTATTTCAATCACGGTTACAGGTATTTCCCCCGGTGCGCGCATGCAGCCTCGCTAGAGATAGCACAGCGTAACAACGTCATTTCACCGCCTACGTCATCGCCTTCGCTAACGCCGCCAATACAGTCGCCTCCAGAAACCAATGAAAGTCAACGACAATCGTAAGTTTAGTAGTTTCCTCATGGTTAATGTTTCGTTTCTTCTTTTGCTTAGGGACACCCTTTAATGAGAACGCCGAGTATTTTGGTTCTGAGCAATTCCCAACTATTTGCTTTCCAATATTTTAGCCATGTGTCGACCCTGCAGTGGGTTGGTAAATATCCCTTCATCAACAAGTGATGATGGTACTGCTTTATGCTGTCATACTAGTAATTTAGTAGAAGCTAACTTCGTCCTTCAGTCCAATTTATTAATAACTATCTGACTACAATTTACTGTCGTCATATTTGGGTGAAGTCTTACACTACACTTGCAAAAGCATGATCTCTATCAGAAAACATCTAGGGAATATAGACAAACCCCATAATGGCACGCAACATTTGACTTTAGACTGCGTATATTTTTCAAAACTGTACCCCTAGCTGGAAAAAACGGCAGTCCAGTAAGTAATTGAGTTGGACAGTTAACGTAGTGCTAATTTTATATGGCAACGTTCGTAGTAACGCTACTCACCGCTACGGCGATCCTTCGGAATCCATACTATATTCTCACTACGTAATACATTCGATTATCGTTTAAATGCGTGCCAAGGATATTTTACTCATAATGTGTCATATGAAATTGATTTTTATGAACACCACTGATAAAAATCAAGTCCAAAATCTTTACTGGGCTAGTAGATGCTGACGACGTAAATAGACAATCAATGAGGAAAATCAAACTGTAACAATGGATTGTTATTAACGCGAAGTGCGTATTGGCATTGATACAGAGTACGTGATGTTTTAATTTTCTATACAGAACACCCGAGAGTCAGTGACATAGGAATGTACGGTCGACAGCATGTCAAGGTAAACAATTGCAGGTCGATATTATATCTTATGCGGACGACATAAGGGCGGTACAAATTCTAAAGTATGTAGTCTGGCGTCTGCACAATACCACATTGTGAATTGAATCGTAGTCATACCTATAACGTCATTTAAGAATCGATACTGGCTAATACCAGTTATGATGTGTTTCAATACGTATTTGTTTTACAACATTTTATATGTTAGATTAGTAGACTGAATCATTCACAATTAAGATTGTTTTCAACTAGTTTTCAATAATGACAATGACACATTATGCAAGTTTTTGGATTGGTAGGCAAGTGTTAATTTTATTTTCTCATGTTTAAATTATTATAATTAATCATTTTTACGTAAAATGCTTAAGTTCAATTCATTTTATTAGTGGTAGTTACGCCAAATTTTCAGTTTACATGTTAAAGTCAGTTGTCACACAATTTGGTACCTACTTAGCGGTCACACCGCCCGGCGCACCGCGCATGCGTCTCTGACCGCGTTACTTGCCGCCACGATTGATGCCTATGTCCTTCCTTCAAGCTGTATCAGTTGACTAATAATGACCTAGGCTCTTACCCCTAGACAAATCAGTTGAATTAGTATTTTACAGAGCACGTTTATCCGGTGAAAGGGTGTGCATACCTAATAGGAAGATTGCGTTTTCTAGCTTCTATAAGCCTTCCTTTTTATCATATTCGCATTTACAAAAATGTATGACACCAAAAGCTACTTACCGTATGGGTTTTCCTGAATTTGTCCTAGTTTTTAGTTCTATGATTCTGAATTGGACAAAAATCGGAATTCTTAAAATGTTTGGTTATGTATCGTCATTAGTTTTTATAAACTGGGTCTGGGCTTAATGTCTATTCTATGTTACACTTATCAAGTAGGTAATGTATCCGTACTAGCATGCACAATACGTCAAATTTCTTGGATGAGACGACAAACGTTTCGACACTGTTTTAGTTTCTTTAGAGTGGCTGATACTGCACCGCACTCGTATTTTAAGCCAATCAGGAGCTGACGCAGTGAATTTTATCCTCTTTGCTATTAAGAGACGACATTTTTGATATTGTTGATTGACTGGACACCGTGCTCGTATTTTCAGCCAATCAGCAGTTGGCGCACTGATTTTGAAGTTTGTTGAGCGCAACATTTATATGCGTGGAGGCACTACGAATGATTTATGATTAAGGAGTATGGTATCACTAGTGTGCCCCCTAATGACGTCACTATTTGGTACCAGATCGGGCGCGGAACATAACGCGCGTCTTCTAGAGAGCGGTGGGACTTGGCGCAATCTGGGCGTGGTAAGCGGCGGGCCACATCACCCGGCTTACGCGTCCTTGGCCGCGCGACTTGCCACCTTCAATCGGTGGCCAGTGGACCGGCATCAGGCCCCGCAGGTGTTGGCTGAGGCTGGCTTCTACTACACTGGGACTGATGATCAGGTATGACTACCTAGCCAAATGTTTTGATATTAAAAATTGGTTATAGACCATATTTGTGTGGAAAAATAAGCACTGATATACATATAAAGTTTTCACAGGATAATTTACAATTTTGGACATGATTTATTTATTTAGACCAACCAACATCTGTTTACATTAATAGTTTTAATACACAGTTAATTTTGATGATGATGATTTCATGATAAAGTATGTTCTTATCGAATAGTAATCATCACAGATGATATCAAATGATATTGCAAATGGTAGATAGTGAATACAGATAAAAAACTTATATATATTTTACTGGGGATAAAAAGTAGGTCAATTTAAATTTCCAAAGTCGACGAATCACATCTCTGAACGATGGCTTTAGTGAATAAAGCTGCGTATCGTAATATGATCTTACATCTATTGAAACAATAAAAACAATTGAAAATGAATCTCATAAAGTCATACCTAATAGTTATGTTAATTCCTTACTGACTGGCAAAGCATGTATGAAACTAGTCAGCCAATAACATACGTGAATGAGACCTAAGTCCAACAGTGGGACTATAACAGACTTCATATTTTTAATGGAACGTTGTAAATAATTTAATACACTTATCCAGTTAGCATTACCCTCACATTGTACTCATATAAACAAAAAGTTAAGTTAGTAACTTATTTTCATCGGGTATGCGGCTCCCTTCGTTACCGTGCTAATCAACAAACAGGAATATTTATTTGTATAGGTACTCTTGGTGTAATGCCACCAACAGCTTTATATTATGCTGCATACATTACCTACTATTTCCTTTTATAAGAGAAACGCTAAATACCTGCATTTCAGTATGACTTCCCTCTGGAATTAATCTTATGTTGACAGCTCGTAATAAACCTCTATTTCCGTCAATACTGGATTGACGAAAATTGTGTATTCCATAAAAAGAGAAACATTACTTAATTCCAGGTGAGGTGTTTTTACTGTGATGGCGGTCTTGGCAAATGGGAAGCGAACGACACTCCGTGGACGGAACACGCGCATTGGTTTCCGCATTGCGGTTACTTATTGCTCGTTAAAGGGCAGGAGTATGTCAATACCTGTCGAAGTCGGACTTCCGTACAAAGAACGGTGAGTGACATTTGTTACTAAGAAGAAAACAAGAGGCAATGCGCGTAAATACGAACGGCGAACTTTCCTTGTTAAATGACATTTGTTACTTAGAAGAACACAAGAGGCAATTCTATCGATGCGCGTGCATACGAAAGGTGATTTAACCTTCCTTCCTTCTATATGAACCTGGTTGAAGAACAGTACTTACTACTTAGTCCTTACGAGAATAGGTATTCGTCCTCGTTTTAGGTGTTAGAAGTATTCAAGTTAATGAAAACAATCAACTCTTTGTTGACAAAACTGAATGAAATTAATGAAATAAGTGTTTATAGGACTGAATTTTTAATTGAATTGGTACAAGGCAGAGCTAAGTGGTGTTCGTTAAAGGATTGAAGTTTAAAAAAGAAAAACTAAACACGTTCAAATAACAGAATAGTAACGAATTTAAAAATACAAACGTGTTTGAACTCTCTGTTCCAAATTTTCCTTGTAGAGTGATGATCATAACATTAAACTTAATTAATTCATAGTCATTCTTCTGGGAAATATTTTGTAAATCCTAAAGGCGCCACAATATAATTGATGAATCAAGGTGTGACTCATTGGAAACCTATTGAATAAATTAATCGTTAATGCGATTCTTCCATTGAGTCTTGTACCTACTCAATGGAAGATTATTTACATTGCAATGGTTTAACCTGTTTGATTTGTTTAAACGTAAACAGTGACGTAATGTACAAATTTCTTCAAATACTGGTAGATTTTGCACTCAACTAAGCGCATGAATTTTGGCGCATGAACAATCCGTCATGGCAAGCCCTATCCCTTCGTGTATCACTCGTCCCAGCGGGACGTTTTTGTTTTAATTAAGCGCAGGCCGCCATTTTGAAAAAAAAAATGATAATAACGTCAGATATCCAAAAAAGTAAATTACCTAACTCTTTAAATTCCAAAAAACCTATAAATTAAAATATTTTTTTATGAAACCTACTTAATGATTGCATTGTGGACGTAACTTACAACTGCTGCCTAATTTGTCATTGTAACATGACATTGACAGATGTTTAGGTATTGCCATCTAGCGGATTTTTCATGCGCTATGGCTTTCATTGGAATGTCAAATTGTATCCAAAGTTAAACAACAGTAAGCGTGATGACTTTGAACGGGAACTATCAAACCAAATATTACCCCGATGCAAAATAGTGAAGGTATGCTTTTTTTGCAGTTTTCTGCAGACAGCGGTTTGAGTGCGAGAAGAAGAAATGCAGGTGTTAATTTTCCTATAAGTGAAAGTCAAGTAAGTAACTGATGTTTAATGATAATTATAATCAAAACTGTATGTACGATCAAAAGCACGCCAGGCTTTACAAGGCCTTTATGTCGGCGGGATATGAACTAATATGGAACTGCAAGTGTTTACCTTGACTTGTTACCTTAATGTTGACCATACTTGTTACCTTAATGTTTATCCTATTTGAACTATGTTCCCTTTGGGATATGTTTTAAGCGAGTATGGAAATTATGGCAGCTTTGGAAGTAGTGATGAGTTAATGATAGATCGACTCATTATACAAGTTAGGCAGCATTGGCATGTGCCAATGTAGAGCGGGAAGGGAGATTTGTTTTTGTTTATTCGGTGAATAAAGTATAGTAATTACTTCAAATAAAGTTCTGGACATATTTATACAGCGCCTAAAAATATTAATTAATTATTTGTTATGCATGTTGCAATTGTAAAATAAAATAATTTACTATGTTTATAATCAACTTCGCGTCTACAATCACTGCATAAGATAAAACATAGTCGCCTTTTGTGTATGTCCCTATGTATGCTTAGATCTTTACAACTACGCTACGGATTCTGATGCGGTTTTGTTTATTATATAGTGTGATTCAAGAGGAAGGTTTTTATTTGCAATATGGAATAGATAAACCAACATTTCTAAGTACATACTTACATTGCATCCCTGTGAATCCGAGCCGGGTCACTAGAATACGTATATAGTATACATGTACCTTTGTGTTTTAGTGTCAAAATCTAAAACAGCTATTTAAACAGCTTTTTGTGATTGTTATGTTATGTATTTCAAATAAATGCAAATGTATTGTCGCAGGTGGAAGCATGTATGGAGAGTGCAGTGACGCTGGCTGCGCTGGGCGCCGGGCTGGACGCCGCGCGCGTGCGGCGAGCATTGCTGCGCCGGCTGAGAGCTACCGGTCAGTTTAATATATGGGATACTAGATGTATACCGTTCTCTCGGGATAAAAAAGTATCCTTAATGAATAATAAATAAATAAATATTGAACAACATCACATGCAATGATCTGATTCTATGGTAGGTAAGTAGCTTAACCACTTGTCTCATAGAAATCAGAATCAACGACGGTACCACAACACCTAGAGCCCAGACAATAAACAAAAGTTGGTTTATCATATTGACGTGACCGGGGATCGAACCCGTCAAAGTCTGGCCCGCACGCCACTCGGCTACAGAGGTTGTCAAAAAGAAAGAAAAATGAAGTATTCCATTTATCTTTTTTACGTAATTTAATCTAAATCCATTCAGTAGTGTTTGTGTCAAAGAGTAACAAACAAAGATGCATCCATACGTTTTAACAAACTTTCACGTTTATTATAATATTAGGAGTTATTACCTTACATAGCACGAGTGTAAAATATTTTGATTAAGTCATCGAGAGTAATAGCGGCAAAAAATATGCCAAGCAAGTAGTTTTGACAAAAATAGGAACCACATTTTGGCCGACCGTCAGCGAATTACAAATGATTTAGACGTCAATTCAGTTTGAAACGCTCCGTAGAAACTATGATTAACCGCTCGTACCCTGGACTTCCAAACACAATAGAGAATCAATTGTTTATTGACGGAATGAGTCATTGAGAATGGAAGAGCTAATACCCACTCGGATAACGGCAATAGGCATTGAATTTTCTTACATTTCAAATTGATAATAACTTACATTTCAGGTTATTGTTTATAAAGAAATGTATCAAGATTAAGATTAGGTACTTCATAAGGCTAATAAAAATATTTCTAAAATGGTACGTATGTACGGTTATAACGTTAAAATTACAGTTCGATATTGTTTGTTATGACCTGGGCATCGTCCAAAGAGAGGTAGTGCATTGCGATTTATCGTTTGAACTGGAGCAGCCCGACTGGTGAATGAAACTTGAGTCCCCCTTACAGAAGTCCGCAGCCAAATAACAATAACTTCGGTGTATTTGTGTTCCTGTGTGTAAATAAGGTGTCCAGAGGTGCTACATTAGTAGGAAGGGTCAAGCCTACAATGTAAGGGTGACAAGCCCAGTACCAACTATTATTATGCTGTACTTATCGCCCTTAAGCTAGAACCTCATTATCACTTAACATCAGGTAGGATGAGGTCAATCCTGAGGTGCAATAAAAAAAGTGTACATAGCCTTAAATATTTTTGACTGTACTTAGAGTTTTATGGTATGGTAAAATAATCTTATTTCAGGTTTACCATTCAGTTCATCAGAAGCACTAATTGACGCGGTGCTAGATGAACAATTGAATGAAGAAGCTTGGAGCGTCACGCCGCAGAGCCAGCGACTGGCGCGAGACATTCTAGCTGAGACGCTTAGAGAATTCGCACCTGGTGGCGGGTAAGGCACTAATTAAGACTTTCGCGTCACCTTTTAAATAAGTTAACGGGTTAAAAAACGACGTGCTGATTGGAGTCAGCTCGTGACCACGGTTGGTGCATGCTAACCGAGCATTACGTAGTTCGTGTTAAGTGCTAAAATTATTGTCGTGTTTTGACTTGTTAACATATTTTAAATGTTTAAGGCACTATTTGTATAGGTGTCCAATTAATAAATGGAATTTTCGTGAAGATTTAACTTGTGAAATCACATAATCCAATATAGTAATAAGCCAACAACATTATATAAAACGTATGCAGAGTGAATGAAGCATTGAAAAAGTGGCCTTCCACAGGATTAACAGCAGACAAGACCATTAGACTAATAGGAATACGCCTTTATTTTAAATCAGTCGCAGACGTTCTTGTGTAAGCTAGATACTTTATGCATGTCCTTTTAAATATGAGATTGAGAAGGCCATTCGGGAATACGGTTTAATTGTATTATGTTCTAGTCTGTGGTGACGAATTCATTTAGAGAATACCTAAAGAAATTCGGATAGAACAGTAGGGTATTTTGCCTATCTCCTATTTTGCATGTTGTTTCATATCTAAAAAAAGAAGTACTTAATAATTAAGTACTTCTTTTTTGAATAATTATTATTCAAATCGTAACTATTTTGGAAATCACATTTTCAAAATAGTTACGATTTTGAGCCTTTCAAGTTGTGTGGGCAAGTCTAATTTCAAAGTATTAAATTTATTAAATATAAAACAAGTATGTCTTTAAACGTTCGAAAAACTTCTTTCTCCCTTCTTTCTTCGGTAGTAGGGTAAAAAATAAAAAAAAATACCTAGAGACACCGTTTCTGGAGACGTGTGAGATACTAAGCCATTTGCTTGTGTACGATTAGTGCGTAAACAAAATCTTTATTGATTATTCCTGCAGGTTGGGCCATGTAATCGTGCAGTTGAGGTCAATGACTACTGTCAAGTCCCGCGCGCTTTTTGATATATATTTACAAACGATATATTTATTGAAGTGTCACAAACGTGGCCGTGACTTGCATACTCAAATTAGTATAAGTACGTATCGAACCGAATGACTAACGGTAACAATACAAATTACAGTTGGTTGCTCAATGCTATGTTTCTGTGGCTTGTGATATGAGGTATACCGGGCCACTGTATTAATTACTGAACAAATTAATGGTCTACGCATCTCGCTACCCAAATTACCCAAGGACCGCATATTTAGATATGCATGGTTTAAAAAAATATGGCCAGTAAAACTATTTCAATTATTTTTGTATTTCATCATTTTATATGTGAAACTTGTGAAATGTCAAAATCATGACGTTAGTAATTCTCATGTTATCAGAATGTTTACACAAACATTTCGTAGTAATCGCAATGACGTCGAGTCTTTGATGGTAATATCATACAGAGCTAATCTTTCAAGTACATAGGTATATTTCATAATATGAGAGAACAAAATCTGAAGTGATGCAATTCCAGTTTGTACTCTACTAGTATTGCCTTGCATATGAGTCAAACAGACATACCTATTTTGCAATACCATTAAATTATGTTCCTTCTCATGAAACAAACATAAAATAATTGTTCTTAGCAGATGGTGATTGAGGAGCTCAAATACTATAGGTATATTACTTTCGATAATCATACGTTTGCTATATTTAAATTTTTGATGGTTAGACTAATGATCATATTTTACTACTATACATTTACTGCTCAAAAAGAAAAACTTCAACTGCAAGGAATTACTTAGTTAGTTTTTCAAAACAAAATCTTGTATTTTTACTTAGATTAAAATATGAGTATTTTTTACCTTGGTTACTTTGGTTTCTGAAAAGTTCTTAGAATGTAGTATCTAAAATTGTCTGACTAAAAAAATTACACTTTTCAATGCTTTGACCGAAGTGTGTAAAATTTAGTAAAATTTTCGTTTCAGAATAATTCCGTCGCAGTGGGACGACAGACCAGACAGCCAAAGATCTCAATCCGCTACTCCCCCTCGCTCCCCTTCCCCAGAAATCGTCAGCCCATCAGTACGTCGGCCAGTCCAAGAAATTAGGCACGATAGGGATATAATAACTACAGTAAGGGACACAATAAATAAATCAAGTACGACGGATCAAGTGAAACCTGTTGTGGATACCGAGGTTGAAGTAAACGAGAGTCCTAAAGAAGAAACTTCAGTCAAAGACTTGTCTTCATTGTCTCTTGAAGAAGAAAATCGGCAGCTGAAGGAGGCCAGACTTTGTAAAGTGTGTATGGATAGCGAGGTGAGTAGAAAAAAACCTTCGATTTGCCAAAATTCATATTTTGTAATCTTATCGTATTTTACAAGTTTGCGTGCCATTTGTTTTAAAATAACTTATCAGCAGTCGATAACTCCAAAGTTGACCTGATAAACACATGTGAAACACGCAAGAGTGAATAATTTTATATTCAAATTTGGATCGAATGCCTTTCAGTGCATTGACAAAAAGTATACCTATATGCAGCAAATCCTTATCGTTAAATCCTTGTCAACAAATTATCAAGCCAGATAACTTATACAGTTATCCCGTATACAATGAAACGAATCATATATCATATATTCAGGAATAATCGAGTATCCAACAAGATAATTTGTTTAAAACATACCTGATGAATTAAAGTTTACATAGACAACGTGGGTTTTGGTTTCTGTAACACAAGTTTTCAAGGTACTTGTTTTGGGATCAAATATTGCATGTGATGTCAGTTATTTATTTCGTACTACTTATTTGTCGCATATATGAAAATCTCAGCGCTAAACACGACTGATAAGTTTCTGTATCTCTTACTCACGTGGCTCACACAGCAAGGGGAATAAAAACGGGAACCTTGCAGTCTGAAAAGTAGTTAATATTTTAATCCTCGTTTCGAGCTATATTTGTGTCAAATTTTATTTTCCCATATAATCTTTAAAGGACGTTATTACCTCCATCCCCCTTATTAATCAAAACAAATACACAGAAGCCTATGTCCGTTCTAGAGGTTCAACGTATACCTATACAAATTTCATCAAAATCGATTCAGTGGTTTAGGCTTGAAAGCCGGACAGATACACAGACAGACAGTTGTAATGCATTTGTAATTTTGGATAGAATGATAAGTTGATGGTATTGACAGTACTAGGCTAGCTAGGAGATCAGTACGTGGCACTTTATAAAGCCGAGTTTCCACTGAAAAAAAGTTGGCAACACGCGTTGATGACAAATCGCACCCCCGCGGCCCCGGTGCGACACTGTCACTTATGCAAAAATTCAGGAGAAGTATTTAAAATTTAGACACCTTACAAAACCAAAACAATGACATACGAATATAGAGATGAGATGAACAGCTTATACTACAACGTCAACTTTCAACTTTACTTTTTGATAAATATTTATCCCTTTATGTTGTAAAAAATATACTATATCTTTATTTAAGCTTTCAAACCCCCTCAATAGTGACGATGTGGCTCTAACGAAAAATTATAACTGTAGGTGGGTCGCAATGACACTCACGTCCTCATACGGAAACTATGCGTACTACACAAGTAATGTTATCGCACCAAGTAAAATGGTTCTTTAGGATAATTTTCAGAGATTTAACTAATTTTTTGCACAAGTGACAGTGTCGCACCCGGGGTGCGAATGTTTCCGGTGAAATCACGTGTTAATGGTGGCCTGTGTTGGCAGGTGAGCGTGGTGTTCCTGCCGTGCGGGCACCTGGTGTCGTGCGCACGGTGCGGCGCAGCGCTGGCGGCGTGTCCGCTGTGTCGCTGCGCCGTGCGCGCGCTCGTGCGCGCCTACCTCGCCTGACCTAGCCGCGCTGGGATAGTAAGTCAACTTTTATATTATTTTATTCATGTAAATTACATCAGTAATATTTGAAGGGTCCATGGCAATAATGATGAATGTCCAAAATATTACAATCTATGTGATCAACGTCATTCGGTCACTTCATACATGCAGCTAGTAATTTCGTTTACTAACTAAGCAATATCGCTTTCAGTCCAGAGATAAAACCGTTTCTGATATTTGACTACACGTCTAGAACGCTCAGTGTCCCAGGTATTCACGGCAATAAGGCTGAATTTTGGGCAACGTTTATAAAGTTAACACTCAAATATCTCGAAACCAAAAACATAGACGTTTATCATTACTGCAGTGCACCCTTCATTTATAAAACGTCTTTATAATGCAAATGACGCTACCTCCGATTCGGAACCTATGACTTACAGAGAAGTATTTATTGGCCCCCTAACTTAGTCACACGCAATATCGCCGCACATCTCTCATTAGGCAGAGAGCCTTCCACTCCCCTGTAAGCTCAGTGAAGATGAAAAGGCCATCTGCGGCGATCACTTATAGTCAGTTAGAAAAAAAAGACACATCTCTCAAGATTCGGCCAGTGTAACCGCGATATTGGTATGGCTTGTTAGTGGTCTTGGTGGTCCAAACTTTTTTGAACGCGGGAATTGTGTCCGACGTGTATCATAAAGCGATCCACATGCACTAGCTTTCTTTACATTGGGAGTTTCATTAGAAACTTGTTGTTTCCCGCGTCTTCACCCGCGTTGTTGCGGGATGAAAAGTAACCTATATGGCCTGTTCATAAGTTATAACAATCAGACATCCAAACATCCACTACAGATAAAGGTCAAAATGGCTCAGATGGGAAATCAGGTGATCTCAAAACATACAAGACCCCCTGTTCCAATCTTTCGATTTATCTTCCCACACACGCCAAAAATACCTGTTTATACCTTATGATTAATAGCAGTTTATGCAGCTTATGCTACAATGAACATTATTTTTTTTAGGATCAAGAAGCTTTTGGTGTTCATCGAAAGGTGACTACGGGGCACAGTTGGTTCATTCAAGTGCATTAGCTATTGGTGTTCCGTATCTGTTACTTATAAATCTGACTACTAGGGGTATTAGGTATGTATTAGAATAATTATTATGTTAAAGTAAATGATATTCATTAATATTAGGCCTACATGAGATGTATGCTATAGGTGCGTATCGGTGATATTCGAAAACATTGAAATAATTGTCATATTTATTATTATGAATTTTTAATTAATTATCATTAACCCTAATGGTTGCTAGATTAAAACAATAAATTATGTTTTTATTCTTTCATAAAATTTATTTGACCCAAAAACATTTTATGTAATATTTTTTTTATTACGAAAATCAAATTTACGGATACTTAAAATAAAAAAAAATCTCATTTAGGAAAATTAGGAAAATAAACATAGTCTATCTATTTGTTATAAAGAAATTTTATTTTCGTTTTTATTTGAGATTACAGGCATTAATTAAAATTAAGATGCTTAACATTATGGTAAATTAAATACAAATTAATCCATGCGTTGTGTCCCAAATGATTCGATTATAAAACTGAAACTATTCGATTTAAAAACTTAAAATATTCGATTTAAAAACTAAGCTTTGTTTTTTAATCGAATAGTTTATAATGTAAAGATTTGAAGTTAGTTAAAACTAACGGGGATAATGTCAGGTACTTTTTGAATGGACTTAGATAAAGTTCCGTTAGTTAATAGTCGCATTTTTATATTTTTCCAAGTTCAAATATATAAATGTCCATAAGGACTGTAAAGGGCAATAATACTTCCTCAAATATCTAAATAAAACGATTTAAAAGTGAGCCTTAGTGTAGTGTTTTTAGAGCGCAGCGTTTTACATTTAGGAGTGTTAATCTGATCCGTAGATATAATAGATTGTGTGGTGGCCGTCCTCATTTGTGACTCTTTAATATAATTGTACATTATTAATGTCTTATCTTCGTAGACAATAAATACCTACGTTCAAGAATCCTCACCAAGTAAATCAAACACTTATCGTCATTGTAATCTCTAGTATTCTATAAAAGGACGACTTTGCTTCAAGGTCAAAGAGGAGTGACCGAATATTGTTATTGTTAATACCGGAAATACTCGTAATATTTGTTCTAAGTACTATGAAACTAGCACTTATTCCAAGTAAATAACTTTTCCATAGATAAAACGAGTAATTACTCTTATCAATTATGTTGTGAGTGTAGAACAAGTTTTATTAATGTTTACTCGTACTTGGCAAGGCTAGTTAATAATCAATTGCCGAAATGTATCATCAATTTCATTTGATCTTTTTTTTCTGATGCTTGTTTCCCTGATATACACTAGCTTTAAAAAGTCACAAGTGTTGTCTTAAATGATCGTACCTATTACGTGGCTGTGACAAAAAATACTATTGACGCGTGGCGGTTGAATGTAAATGCAACGCATATTGTCACGAGAAGAGCAATGTGACGATCACATGTCGTTGAAAGAAAGTTGATAACACTTTTAACACTCGTGACGATATCGTGTCTTCGTGATTTAAATATTGACGATAACAAATGCATGATGAAAACTCATTTCTTTCAATTTGTTTGTGGCCGTAAGGCTTTGTGCCTCTTAGGGAATAGGCCAATTATCAGAACATGTTCAACAATTTCAGCACAGGTGACGAAGAGCAATGTACTTTATACTATTGCATTAAGATTGGAATTAGTAATGGTAATGGGTTTAATAAATTACACGACACGATACTTCGATGGTCTAGTGAGGAAAATATCAAATACATATTTTACATGAGAAACGAATGTTTTATTGAATGTAAATGTGAGAATGATGTTTGTCTGATTAAAATGTTTGAATTGAATCGATAAAAGATAGTATAAAGATTTACGTTAGTGCTAAAAGCGTGTTTCATTAAAAATAAGCGAAATCTCAATTGCCCAAGTCCCCCAACTTTATTAAGCAATATTGCTAAGTGCCGATTCGCTAGATTTAAGCACTTAATGTAAATGTTTTACGCAAACAAAAATATTATTCACCTTACAAGGTTCTAGAATCATAGACAAACATTACTTAAGGAACAGCCTTTTGCTATAATATTAACGAATACCATAGATTATATGAATCTTAGTAAGACATGCAACTTTTGTTGCGAAGATACGTGTTCAGGAATTTAAGGTTTGGTGTGTATTTTTTGTGTGTTAATGACATGAGTTTTAGATCATACGCAATTTTTTATATAAAATGTATTATAACAGTTCGTATGTGTGTCACATAAAAAGGAACGAGTAACTCGAGTTAACATGATGTTAAAAAAGGTTCTAAAGGTCCCTGTGATTACTATTAGATCCAGTGTTTGAGTAACAATGGTATCGATATACGTCTCAAAATAAAATGTGAATATTATCCCAGTGCATCTTTTATGTTACATGTTTGCAAACGTATTTATTATAATAGTACTTTAATGGATTAGATTTGTAAAAATAGCTGCGTAAAATTATACCTTATAGTAGTACCTAATAATATATTGGTTCAAAACCCTATGAAGTTGATTCTGTTCGTTTTATTTAAGTTATTTTTTTAATTTCCCATTCATGTAGTACTGAAAAGATTGGTATCGAGAGTAATATAATATAGTTCAAATCATGTATTTGGAAAGTCCCTTTGTCAAAACTTGTACTTGGCAAGTCCCTTTATTAGTTAGGGGAAATAATTTAATGCATCTCTGGCTTACCTTAGGTACTTACCATCCATTGAATGCACCCATTTTGTCTTCTCGGTTGTATTTTTATTCTAAAATTAAAAATAGTGTTTTAGAGCTTCGTCTGTGTATTTCGTGAAGCCTTGGATATTGTAGTACCCATTTTTAGAATCAAATTTCCTCGGATGACAGCTGAAACTAGAAAGTGATTAAAATTTGAACTCGATTAGCAGAAATTATTTCTTAGACGAAGTAATTCTTAATTGAAAAATACTCAACTTCAATGTTATAATACCATATATCAGCAACAGTGAACGCATAGTTAGTTCAACCAGTAACTACTAGCCGCATAGTTGAAGCCATTTACTTGTTTCAAGTGACTTCTTCGGTAAGTTAAAACTTGGCGAAATCCAGGATACTACGAGTATGTTAATTACGTAAAATGGGGAAGGTATTGCAAACGAGTCCATTAGCTCTGCCAACGGAGTTGTTGTGCATGTACCAATTTACATTCCGTATAATGATCATGGTCTGCGTCGACGGACTTACGAGACGTTTGAACAAGTGCCTAACATGTTTATGGAAATGCCAACTAATTGTAAGTAGGCACTTTAGCTTGTTAGAAGTGCCTTTCTTTAAGTTAGTAACTTCATATTTGCAGTTTCCTTTAAAAACACGGATTAATGGGGTAGGTATAAGATCTGGAGTAAATACCGACGTAGTAGGTACTAGATACCTCTTTATGTGTTGATAATTTTGGTAGGTTTGATGTGTAGCTTAGGTAATATTTCGTATAAGTGCTTCAAGCAGATAATTACTGTATTGGTATCACAGTTTTTTTTTATTTAAGATGGGTTTAATATTTATTTAGGTAAATCATGTCCATCACTAAGTTATTGAATATCAGTGAACGAAAAAAACATGGAAGCATTCGCGTTATACTAACTTAAATCGAATATCGGCATCAAAACACACACAAGCATTGAATACCCATTTAATCACCTAGTTTTGGGTGTATCCATTCTCACGCTACTGGCAGGGGTACCTTTGCCATTTAACATATGAAGAAGAAAAGTGTGATCTGTTTGCCGCAGCAAGGTTTAACATGAACATGATCATTACCGATATTTCCGCTGTTTCGATTAGCGAGATACCTCTAGATCACATCATTGGTAATGCAACTACAAAACGACCGCAGTGCTTAATCCAGAGTAATTGCGGGATCGTTTTGAGATCAAAGGCGACTTTTTTGGGACAAAGGTGAGTGGTAAAGGTAGGTATGCGATCGCGGCGCCGCGCGCGCCGTCTGGCCGAGAATAGAGCGGCGCGCGCCGAACGACCGAAATAGGGCAGACGCTGACCAACGACTTAGAACTAATATTAATATACGAAGCGCACCTTGGATAAATTTTAGACTCGTTGATTAATGGAAATGCCGCCCTCGAATTCGAATCCTATCACATGGTCTGTTGGTTTGAACGAGAACGTTGTG
Organism: Glyphodes pyloalis; assembly: GCA_037074685.1. Lineage (NCBI taxonomy): Eukaryota > Metazoa > Arthropoda > Insecta > Lepidoptera > Crambidae > Glyphodes > Glyphodes pyloalis. The sequence continues at coordinate 6,537,205 of JAYKKO010000011.1, forward strand.
GCAGTGCATAAGCGAATGCGTTTTTTATTTGCTGTTTTGGTCGCTTGCATGTTGCTCATCTTATGCGATGTACCTGTGCTTGCTTTGCTTGCGAAATTTAGCATGACTGTCAATGACAACATCAACAACATCACATACATTGCTCTGATTCTGTGGTAAGTAGCTTAAGCACTTGTGTTACAGAAATTGGAAACAACGACGGTACCACAACACCCAGACCCGAGACAATATGGAAAAGTTCGTATCCCATATTGACCCGACCGGGGATCGAACCCGGAACCTCAGAGATGGCGCTCGCCAAAGTCAGGCCCGCTCGCCTCTCGGCTACGGAGGTCGTCAAACGATGACGGTTTAATTGCTGTGAAACAAAATAGTTTTTTTTTTGAGTTTATGGCTATTTTTGCATACAAAACGTAGGGTACCTTTCCTCTTCAATTTAGACTGATTTTGGGTAGGTACCGATGCATATTTAAAAGTTTACTTCATTGTATGAAACAAGTATGATATTGTAGTAAACAATAATGAATATGAAAACCAAAGAGACGTCTATGGTCGCTTGGAGCTGTAAACCGTTTATAACGCAATTCCCGAAGGACAACAAAACCTGTAGGGACTTCCCGCTCTTTTCTGGTTTTTATTGAAATGCATGGAAAAGTAGGCATTTTTTTGTCTATAATGGGACAGTTAAAGGCTTTAAAAAAAAGTAAAGCTGTTGGTAAATATAATTCATGATTATCTAGAATTCTAGATCAGTACAGTCAGCAACAATAGCTGACGCTAATTTTGTTAGTCTGTGGTCTGGGTAGTATTTTTCGTTCCCTTAAAGTTCGGCAAAAGCGATAAACTTTCGCAGACATCATAAATAGGTAATCAGGTAGGAAAAAAGTCCTATCCATAGATGGAAAATATTGCACATGTAATAGATAGTAAGCTCTTAAAGAGACAAAGAGAATTTCCACTGAAGGATCCACTCGACCTAATCGATCAACTATCGCTTTAACTATCTGATAGAATGTGATATCTTAGTATATCAGGTACCTACCTACGTCTAGGCAGAGTAAAGTAAGTCCTTAAGGACACTTTCAATTGGTTTTCTAATCAACTGGTAAATTGGTTCTACGCTCAATTTAAATGCATATTTGCTTTTCTATCAAATATTCCCTGTGTGGATTAATCTTAAAACATACATCTTGTAGAATATGTAGTTGAAGAGTTTTAATAGATCCGAATAATGATCTAGATGATGTCTAGGTATATTGAATTTGAATATAACAAAACAATGCATACGTGATAGATAAGACGTTATTATCATAAGCTACAGATCATTTAAAGTCATTAAATTGGTTGGTATCAACGAAAGTTCTGATAGGATTCAAATCGGGATTATTTTAGGTAAATACTTTTGCTTGCCTAAATTCGACGTAGTCTTAAGAAAGATAAGGGGACTTCATACTCGATTTTATTGTTCCTTTGTTCGTACGATAATGTGCACCTTAAATGAACGCTTGCACTTTATGCATGCAAAAACATTTCCATTTCTAACCAACAGAGGGCGCTATGTTACTTCGTTGCATTAAATGCAGTTTTGAGCGTTGGTGTAGTGAGTCAGCGAAGGTGGAATTAATTAGATATCGCGGTGCATAAACGCAACGCTGCGTCCTTGCAAGGTTGTTGGAGCAATCACGTGCCCGCGGTGTGTCTCGATGATTCTCGTAACGACTGCACTATTAACGATTTTTTTATTTAGACTCCATGTTAAAAAGTACATGATTTCATAGAATGATTTCAAAGTTAGCTTAGTACAGAAGGGCAACATAACACACTATCAGGCCTAGCATGCGTCCCGGGAGTAAATTTAATCGCGCTCTTAAGAAATGCCAAAATCAATGTGTCAACAGCTAATTTACTGAAAATACGAGTACGGTGTACTTTCACCCAATCTACGGTATAAAAGCTTTTGTCGTCTCATGCGAGAAATTTTACGTAGGTATTGCGCATTCTAGGCCTATATGACAGTAACATTGTTTTAACACAAAATATCACAAACCACATTATTGAAGTCGGGTAAAACAAGTCAGTAAAATAAAATGTCCCTGACACACTAAATTCGCATAATTCATTATCTCAATATCTATTACAAATTATCTTTTAAAATCAATAAAAAATATACTTAGTCCATATGCCGTCATGTGTTTAAACTGCTGCAAAAATACGTATATACTCAGTGCTATGTTCGAATCGACTGGCCAATCTTATCGTATAGCCGAGCATATCTGGGATTCCCACAACATCGGTGGGCCGGGGATTCCCCGCCAAGACGACGGTGGCGCTACCATATCTTGTGAACAGTTTAGTAGTATTACATTTACATAATAGATAACGTATCGAAATTGTAGCCTATCAATGTTTATTATGACGGGGAATACCCTACTGTTGACATTCCTGACATTCTTGAGACAAGGTAGACAAGCTAATTCTTTTTAGTATTCGCTATCAATCATTGACAGTATAAACGCTATCTTTCTGAAGTTATTATAAACTGGTGGTCCGCCTTCCGATGGGCAGATATATCTTTTAATGCAAAGCGGGTTATATTAATGAAGTTTTAGTAATTATAAATTTTTAGTTGTGGTCCCTAATTTTGTAAATATAAATAGGCTATGCTACCTGGGGATAGTGTCGTTTCCCAACATTGAAAGGATTTTTTCGAATCGGTTCTGTATTTTCCGAATTTATTTGATGCAAACAAACAAACAGACAAATCTTTTTTAGCATTAATAAATTTAAAATAATAATGATTAATAATTTAGATTGTTATAGATTATCTCTGCCAGTTTTTGTCTATATACAACCTATTAAATTAAATCGAAGAAATTTTAAGTCGACATCCAGTTTTCCGCGATTTAAGGTTTGGTTTTAGAGCCTGCCGAGTCGGCGACGAAGTGCTAGCTTAAGGGTGACGAGTACCGCACAATAAGTTCCAGTAACAGCTTTACTGGACTTGTTGCCCTTACCTTGAAGGCTTGACCCCTGCTACTAATGTGGCACCCCCCAGGAGCTCTGGAAACTACTAACACGCAGGAACACGACAACACCGAAGTGATTGTTATTTGGCTGCGGTCTTCTGTAAGGTGGAGGTATTTCACTAGTTGGGCTGCTCCGGTTCGAGCGATAAACCGCTATGTCCTATGTCTCTAAATTATTTTGTAGATATGTACACGATAAGTATCCTATCTGTAATTATCACCTATTTGTTAAGGGCCACGTGCATGCATTTGCGTTTTAGATCTTTAAGTTACCGATCCATATGAAATAAGCCTGTGAGTAACACCTAATTGCTTTATGGTGGCAAACTATTAAGGAATATTAACTTGTTACATTTGCTTGTTTGTGTATTTATAGGTTTAATTTGCTAAAATTATACTTCGGCTTTATTTTCCTGTTTGTTTGCGCATTGCAAGAGAACGAATTAATTTTATATGTAAAATTCAATATGATTTTATCAGAAGAAGCAAAGTACTTTTACCACCAAAATGGGGTCGTTAGAGATGGTCTCAAAAATATTTCCACATATCTCTTAATACTCATTGGTAAGCTGTGCCATAAAGCAGACTGATGTCCACCCACAGAGTACATCAGAGCGCAATTATGCGACGGTCTAAGTACTACTGAAAATTCCTTCCGTTTAATAATAGACTTTATTTGAAAGAGTGAAAGGTCTACCTTTTATTTCTGAGCTCAATGAAATGACGATGTGTTACGAATCGCCGGCGCCAAGTTTAACAGTCTTCGAATCAGGAATAGAGACTCGCGAACGCATATGGCTTAATTTATGGGAGAGACTCTTTACAAGTAAATTGGCGTAACATCGTTCAACCGCACTCTTGAGTACTGTAATGAAGTAAGATTTTCGTATCTTTGAAGAAATTTGACATTTCCGCTTAAAAGTTTAAAAATACCTACTATAAATAAAGGTTCCTTTTACGTGATTGCTGTCTTTATTTTTAATGAGAATCGCAACACGACATCTTTTCTTGCAGTCATTAAAGAGAGAAGGTGTTAAAAATTTACATAAACTATAACGAATAAAATCCTTGTTGTTCTTTTAAATTAAATTACCTTGGTAGGTAATTTAATTTAAAAAAACACTAATTCGTCTCTAAAAAGCTAGTCTTCAATAAGTACCTACCATAGATTTATATGTTCTAAGGTACCTAATAATCCTGCATACACCTCCTGTCCCTGTCCTGTCCCCTTTTACAAAACTTCGAAAACAGATTCAAATCCGGAAACTATGCTTCGCTTTTTTTTTAATGTCCAATCATTAGAGAATGTCTGAATTATTACTTTTATATTTTATTATTAACTTTCTGCGATTCGCTACTGGAAAAAGTATTTTATAAAATTAGTTGATTAAAATCATCGACATTGGCGCCATCTGGTTTAGTGAATTCAGTGGGCAGTTATAGTTAGGCGTGGGCGGCGCTTGTATGACTCAGAGACACGCCTAACAAAGTCGCGATGCAAGCCATTCTTAATGCGCCGATCCCCATATACTGGGCTGTATCTATTTTAAATACTTTAGTATATTTTTGAGAAATTTATTTGTCTCACTGTTTTTTGATATGTGGAACGTTTTTATATCTGTTGTCTATGACCATCGACAAAGCAAAGTTCTTAACAGAGGGCAATTGGCTACTTGACAGTTTTTAAAAAAGTATTCTAAAATGTGCGCCCGTTCATTTTATATCTCAAGCATTTCGATTTATCTGGAAAAAATGTAAATGACCAGATTTTATGTAACACATTTAAAAAGCGCGAGAAAACGCTAAGTCACCTGACTGTTGAAATTGTGACGTCAAAGTTCTATACATCACACCGATACGGGTCGGAACGACTTCATTTTACGAAAATATCGAATTTTTCAAAAACTGGAAAACGTTTAAATAAATCCCTATTACGGTTAGCGACACAAAATAATCATGGTTTCGCCACATTAAAATAAATAATTTTCGCCGACAGCTGTCATTTGCAATGGTGGTTTCGGTGGTTCAACGGTTCTTTTGTCCCTCAGATAAAAAAAGTAAAATATATTTTGCAAAAATAAAATACTAACTTTGCTTTTAATTAAAATATAAAATTATTACTTAACTAATAACCTAACATTGCCAACACTTTTCATATTTTATTGTTTACAATGTCAAGTAGCCAATTGTAAAAATCAGAAAGTTGTTAGTATAATAACCGCGAAAGTTTTGAAGAATGCATGGATGTGTGGATGTACAGACTAAAGCAAATCAGACTACCGACTTTGGACTTTATGTCCTGCGCATAAGAACGTATATCGAACTACAAGTGTTAATGTTAACGTGCTGTCGACCAAACTTACGTTAGTTAATATTTCACGTGAAACTACTGAACGCATTTGGCCGAAAATTGTTAAAAAGAAATAAGAATATAGGTTTACATACATGTTTTTTTATCCTGGCATAACTCGAGCGAAGTCGCGGGCATCAACCAAGTTCTCTTACATACGTTTGTATTTAACTTATGCAGGGTTACTTAGTATTTTGCCTTCGAGAACTAAGTATCTGGTATCACTTTGCTATATGATAACCGCAATTAAGTAAACCAAGACGATTTATTATGCCTGCGAACCGAAGCAATGATGTCACTCGTATTTTTAGAAATACATACGCTAGCTTAATTAGCAAAGTTATATTTACAATGTTCAAATGTTAAAATTCTTAGATCAAGTAATATATTTAGATATATTTGTCAAGTTACAAGCGTTCACGCAGTTGCTTTGATTGATATTATGTCTTTTGTTCTTTTCATGTATTTTATGTACTTAACAAATTTTAGTAGATAAAGAATGTACTGACAACCACGTCAAACTACAAACTTTGGAGTTTGTATCGCCCTTATGACGTGCCCATAAGAACTAATATAGAACAGTGAGTCTTTACCTTGACGTAGGTACTATCGCCCGTACCTATTACTTCATTTGAAATCACAATGTTGCTACTGATTTTTACAAGCTTTTTATTTAACTTCATTTAAGTACAAATTCAAATTAGCCCCTGAAAATTTTAATTGGCTATTTTTCTAACTTGTTGATATTTTTTTATATGCACTCGGTGTCACCAAACTTTTAGAATTAGGTCTGTCTGATTAGGGTTGGTTGGAGTGTTGCCGCTTATACATAAAATTCTGGATGCTCCAGAAATATTTGCTGCTTTGTGATAGCACCTTATGTCGGTACCAATAAAGCTCAAGTACAAACCGTCTTCAGATATGAGAAGAGTGTTGATATTAAAACGGTTATATTGCAAGATAATGAAGAGTTGTACTTAAACAAAGACATAAATTGTAATGGGTAGGTATAAATAACCGAGTTCAAGATTATTTTGTTTTTATTCATTCAATGTCTAGAAATATTTTTATCCGTGTAGTTTACATCAGTATCAAGTATGAATCGTCTTTATATCAACCTTTTAATAAACGCACAAATTCTTTTAGGGCTTTGGTTCTATACTTTTGCCAGTAAGTGCCCCTTTTAATGGCTAAATAACCTAAAAAGACAACAAATTAGTCAGAAACCCCTCTTTTAGGCAATTTACCAGCCAGAAAACCAAGTTTGATAAACGCAAAACGCCTTAACATATTTATATTAAATTTGGTACACGTTTTGCACCGCTAATATGAGTACAGGAAAATTATTCGGCTTAAATTCCGAAAATACCTACAATTATTGCTGCAGCAATGGATACGAATAGGTAACTCTTATAAGTAGATACGTAACGATAAAGAATTCTCAGATTTAAACTGAGTTTGAACGAATAACAACTTCAATTATTTTACCACTGTAGTAAAGATTTAGAAATTATACTTCAATATATTAATAAGTACCTACTTATGTGCATCACGAAAAAGAGTTTAAAACTCATTTTGGTGAAACTGACTTCTGGCACCGGATAAGCATAGCTTTGTGGAGATTAACAAAGTATTTTCACTTATGAGTACAGTTGTAATCATCTTTTCAATCGTATCGTAATACAAGAACAAAACAATATATCAAAGACATTTTTCTATTGTTTTGTCTGAGATATTAGAGTAAAAAAGTATACAAGGTATTATGGGAATCAACTTCATCTTCGCCTACCTTGTTTCATTACTAGAAGCAGTAGACGATTTAAACTTCATACTAGGTATATGTAAAAACTCGATGGCCTAGTAGTTCAAGTACCAAGTCAAGAGCAAAGAAGGCACAAGTAACTTTCGGTTGAGTCTGGTGAGATAGAAGGCGCCAAGCGTGGGGTAAGCCTGGCGTTCGTTACGTCGGTCCCGAGAGGGTGGGGAGTGTCAGGTGGCCTGGCACGTTCCTGCCACGCACGTTATGCCGCTTAGCGGTAGGCGATGTGGGGGAGCCTGTGTAGGACTCTACACAGGCAAGGGATCCCGACTCCCCCATTACTGCGCAGAGTGAGCCCGACACATCACTCGCTGTTCCCCGCAGAGAGAGACGGTGTGGCAGTCATTTCCCCATCGGAAAAAGTACACAGTGTTTAACGTCGACTAATTTCAGTGATTCCCTGTAATGGGACATTATAAAGGCTGATCGTACATTTATATCTGTTACCCGTTTTGAGTTCGAAAGTCCCACTACATCAGTCGATAATTTATTATTATTATCTAGTCTATTGTTGGCGGTATTATCATATTTATTATTTCTATTATCGTGGAGGTGGATTGGGTCACTTCATGATGGACAATAATATACGAGGCAAATTACGCATCTGAGGGTTGCTTCAACTGCATTTTATTTATTACTGGCGGTTTCAAAATAAATTATAGGATTTTTTGCATCTTTTCAGTTTTAAACCGTAAGAGTAAAATTTGACTAACCACAATTAACACAATTGAACTTTTTTCAGACCATCAAATAGTAGGTCTCTAATATTTTATTGACGACCTCCGTAATCGAGACGTGTGTGGGCATTTGTCGCCCATTTTAAGAAGTCCCGGGTTGGATTCCCGGTCGGATCAATATGGCGTCTAACTGATTTTAAATTGGTTAGGTGATCTGAATGAAACAGCGGCTTACATCTTCGACTCGTTCGACTGACTTTAATCATTGAGTAACAAGATTATTTATATTTAATTAACTAGATAATTCGCCTAGTATATATCCAACACAAGAGCAATATATGTATGTGATGTTGTCCAATATTTATTATTTAAATGTAGGATATGTAATATAATGTAATGTAGGCCCAGCAAGAGGTCGTCGCTTGACCCACCCGAAAGCGCACGTGATAGAGGGAGGATCTCTGCGGCAATCTGCAGCAGGGGTTGTGGGTTCGATTCCAATGTTTCTGAATATCTTAGTGATTAACTCCTTGCTCAGCTGGTGTAACTAAATCCAGTGTGGCCAATAAAACTTTGAGGATGAAGTAATATTTACTTATTTAGTGAGTAGTGGATGACTAAACGTAGTAGTGTGAAAATGGCTGAATCACTTATCGGTGTTTACGTGTATCATACGTATTAATTTTCCTCCTTTGAGAAAGCAGTAGATCCACCTTCAATATCCTCTTATTTCATAACCAGCATACATCTCACAGTTGCACAGGCTACGCACGCTACCCGTACCATAGCATATTTTCGATGACATTCAGGCCTAGTATGCGCGATATGTCAAATTTCTCGCATGAGACGACAAAAGTTTTGATACTGTTGATTGGCTAAGAGCACACCGCACTTGTATTTTCAGCCAATCAGCAGTTGACGCACTGACTACAATGGATATTGACGTCTGTTATTTATTTATTTATTTATTTATTCAATTATACATACATACTAGCTTACAGTGTCCCAAGGCGCCAGTATGTTTATTGGGCATGTCAAAAACTTAATACTAAATTACGTGCGTCAAATAAGATTAAGCAATGTCAATAGTAATAAAAAAAATATATAAAAAAATCAGATAAGAATAATTACAATACACAATAAAAAAAAAATAGTAACAATGTCAATTAATAGTAATTAAAATAATCAATGATAATTAGAATGTCAGATGCAAGGGAAAACAGATAAGTTCACGTTTTAAAGTTATTGTCAACATATTGAAAGGCTTTCCTTGTCAGTAATCTAAAGTGGTCAGCAAATAGGTCAATACCGTAGTCATTGGCGAGCATGTCTCCTATCAGATTTAATGCACGTGCGGTAGGTGCATGCGCAGCGTACGCGGTACGTGTCTGCGGCCGCCGCAGCAGGCGCGGGAGTCGCCGCGGTGCGACATGACAGTCCCCTCCTCGTTCCAGCCTAGACGCTTAGGAGCTAATAGGGATACTTGACTTAGTATCCTTGGGCAATCTACTTTGTCGCGTATTATTGATAAATAGTACATCAAGAGTTGGACTACCCTTCTAAATTCTAAGCTATTCATTTCTACCATTCCTAGAACAAACAGGGACGGGTACAAGAATGGATAATGGCCGAATTTTTTTTTATATAACCAACGAGCGTACTTTCTCTGTACCCTCTCTACAATAAGACGGTACTTGTCTTCATGTGGAGCCCAAACAATTGCACCGAACTCGAGCTTACTGCGAACATACGCATTGTAAAGCACGGTTGCTACTCTCGGATTGTCAAACTGTGCAGAAGTCCTAATTACAAAACCTAGAGTTTTACTTGCAGCTTTACAGATCGTGAGAACATGTTCATGGAAGTTCAAATGAGAATCCATTATTAGTCCCAAATCCCTAATGTTATTTACCCTTTTCATGGGCACGTCATGCAGATTGTAATCATTGTCAAAATTATTCCGTTTTCGCGAATACGTCATGATTTTACATTTGTCACTATTGAAAGGGAGACGATTTTGCCTACTCCATTTGTACACAGCATAGATATCGATACCTAGGCTTAATTTAAGGTCGTCAGCAAACAGGAGACATTCAGACGAACTAACACAATCAGGCAGATCGTTGATAAAGATGAGAAATAGTATCGGTCCCAGAGTGCTACCTTGACTCACACCAGATCTAGTGTAGTAGGTATTCGATTCAAAACCATCGACCCATACGAACTGACACCGATTACGCAAGTAGCTAGAGAAAAATTCTAATAGCTTTTGTGTAAATCCTATTTTTGCCAACTTTTGCAGTAGGCGATCATTGTCGACCAGATCGACTGCCTTTTTAAAATCAAAATAGGCAGTATCCACCTGCCTACCAGCATCCATTTCGGTGCACACATAATCCACGTGAGCGATAAGGTTAGACATGACAGATCTAGCTTTTCGGAAGCCGTGTTGGCAGTCATGTAAGGAACCCCGAATCTGCTTATTAATGTGGCAGCACAAGATACTCTCAAAGATCTTGGCGAAAACTGATAGAACAGCAATTGGCCTGAAGCACGATACGCTGTTTAAGAGCTCGATAAAATTAAGTCGCGTGGCGTATGCTAGGCCTGTATGACATACAGGTGCTATACGCTGCGATGCATCCACCGGTTTCAGTAGAGAAGCGGACTGGACAAACTACCAGATTGTTTTTGTTCTTAAAGTATAACGAAAGTCGTTGGTTCGCAGTTTTCAAAAGACTAACTTTATTTTCTTAATGCAAATGAACATAGACAAATTTAGCCATACATTAATACACTATGAATTTATGGATTTATAGATGGAGTTACGCGTGCCTAATCGACCTCGTATTTTGATAACATTTTAACAAAGTAGTTATTTGAAAAAATATTGAACGACGAATATCAACCTCTATATTATGTTAAAAACTGAGGATTACATTTGATTCGAATTTGTTTTTAATAATCATGAAAACAAAGCAAATAGTGGGGACATCAGAACTTTTTTAGTTTCGATGTCCACCACAGAGGGACAGAGCAACTCATTTCTTATCAGTGTCCACCAGTAGGATCGAACGGGAAGGTGGTGGATATAGCAACTATTTTCCCGATGTAAAATAGTGGGGGGCATCGGGAATAAACGGCTAGGTTGTAGGTAGGTAATTTAATTATTCCAGTCGATACGAGAAGTTGAGTGAACACACGGACCAAATAAATAAATAAATTATGATATAATGGAGTGTCATTAAAATATAAACACTATTTATCATAGTTAAATGTTTTTTGTGGTTTTACTTAGTAGTAAAGTGAAGAGCTTTTTAAGTAGTGTAGTAACGCAAAAAAAATCTTTGGAGACGAACTTATTTTATTGCGAAGTATTTTTTTCGGTATTGGACCACGAGCCATAACGACGAAGAGGCAATCAATACTTTAATTATTCATGGTATCAATATTTGTTTTGGCTATGACGTCAATTAGGCTTGGTGTATCAAGAGGCACTTTAACAGATATGAAAGCTTTGATATCATAGAGATAATAAAAAAGCTGTCTAGTACTGCCACACAAAAAATATGTACTTTTAAAAGAGTGTGTAATAGGAAGACCTGGAAGCATTGGGCGATACAATGTCCGGACCGCGACCGACGCCATGAAAAATGACAGCAACCGTTTTATTCTTCATTAATTCATAATCGATCTTCAAATGTCAAATGTAAATCTGAAAAAACTTTAAGCCGTTTTTTCGTATTTGATTATGTGAGGTCAGCGGTATGTCCCCATAACTTAGCCGCATCGTCATCAACACCGCTCATTTGTTTTTTTCCTGTTACCAAAAGTTGTTATGCGACCAAAAGATCGTCAAGGCATCAAAGCGTCGCGCTGTTCTTCGTTCGATAACAAAGGGAATTGAAAATGTGCTAAAAATGGAAATCAACGTCATTGACCAACATGGTCGAAAGATTCAAACCCCAGACATGACTTTCAACGCACAATGTGTTGACATACAAGTCACGAGCTTGTCTTCGTTACCATAAATGAAGGTGCGGGAAACTGCCTTATTTCAGACTGACAGCGGAGCGTTGTGATTGGTGGAATTGCCCAACTCCGCTTCAGTGATTGGTCTATTTATTACTGTTGGTTCTTCCGAAGTAGAAAGGCACACTTGTAATGGTAGGAAAGAAAAGTTTTTCTTTAAACTCAATGAAATCTAATCTTCATAAATTAATCCGACCTTTTTTGAATTGAATGGCTTCTTACTTTATTGAAGTCTACCTCAGTCAATGCTACGTGAGATGGTAATTGGTGGTATCAATGATCACTTCACGTAGCATTGGCAGAGGAACTTCACGATAAAACACGAGTGTTTGGTGTTCAATAGCATTCCGTGGAGGCCAGTATCCAGTTTAAGCTTATTTCAAGGCACAATCGAGTCTAAAGCAAGATGTTTATACCTACGGACAAGTGGCTTGACACTCGTTGCGCGTTTAAATGCGGTCCACTTTATAGATCTTTTTTTTTACTCACTATTGAACTTTTACTGTACACCAAGTTCGTACACTTAAGCAATTATAAATAGAAATCTATTAATTGTTCCGACAATATTTTTTCTTCTATTACCTACCCAACTCCACAGACCAGGTCCTTGTAGTATTCTTACAAAAAAAGTAATGACTTACTTCACAAAATTAATCAAAACATTCATAGTCTAGTTCAACGTTCGTCTTTTTAAATTAAAGTAAATAAATCGAATAAGATTGGTTCAAATGAAAATTATATGAACGACATAATATTGTCTACTTCTGACCAGTGTAGCTACATAACGACTTAAAATAGATGATTCTTCATATTGCCGCATGCCCACTCGTGTCACGTTGTTCAATGATAGTCATCAACTATTCGCATATAAGTTAACATAACAGCTATACGACGATCTTTGCTCCCTGCATCAGACTAGTCATAATTAACTCATACCGGATGGACAAATTACTTAGGTTTTACTAATCTACAGCTACACTAGTAGTGATGTCAACATACTGACTACATATGGTTAGAAGATTGAAAAGTAAAGTCATTCATTCATAGAAATCTACAAGTCATTATGCGTAAGAATAATATTTTTTGCACCTTAACATAACAATCTAATGGTCTTAAATATAAATTCTTTACATGAAACCGGTGTTCCCAAACGAGAAATACCTAATTTCTGGCACCTTTTTAAATTTAGGGGACATAAATACTGACTGGGCCACAAATCACCCAAGCGGCTCACTTAGTACCTACATTTCGCACCTTTGGTAGATCAAGGGCACATCCGTCAACTGGTTTAAAAACAAAATTAATAAGAAAATCAGAAAGTTCTTAATTCTTGTAAAGCACACGTCTAAAAATAATATAGTACCTATATAGTTTATGTATTGCAAAGGAAAACAACTCTAGAGTAATTTAACAGATATACACCACATTAAATGCAAAAAATATCTCCTGAATAATTGCAAAAACTGCAATTGTGCTCTTGTTCTACCAAAGGTGCGATTTGTGGCCAACCTACTATTTATTAATAAAGCTTTTATTAAATAGCTATAATGACTTTTGTAAAATTAGCTACATTTTCCTCGAGGTGGACTTCGTATGCTGTTAGATACGGTATGCCTCGCAGCGCTCCTGTCTTCCCACCAGGACGTAAGGACAAGAGCGTCGCTGCGCACAGTCTGAGAAGCACGTTTTTAGGTAGGTAAACAATCCCTTTTCATCATCAAATGGACATCGACTTTGACCGATGCCGCAACAGCTGTATCGAGCGAATGAGGCAAGAGACGTCTTCCGCAACCCGCAGTGGCGCAACCCGCACCACAATGCCCGCTTTCACTGAGAATGGGAACGCAGCGGTCGCATTCGTATCGACCATGCAGTTTCGCAAAACGGAAACGTACGACTGAATAAAATAGTTTCCACCTTCGTTAATAGTCATATTGGTATACAGTCCAATAGGTAAACAGTGAACACTGATTTTTTATGTGCTTAAAGCATTTTTTAACGCTAGGCTAGCTAGGAGTTACGCGAAGAAACCGGTAATCTTGTTTTTTTTTAAAGTTGATATTATGTCCGCGTTGTATTTATTATATTTCGAATATACGTTTTTAAAAACGATTTCGTCGAAACTGCGTAAGAAAAAAATCTCTCATAGTACGATTGCATTAAATAGATTCGCTATCTGCTACATTCTGTTTCACCGCACGTTTTTTCAAAATCAAGCCATGACTTTTGATGAATTCTCAATGAACTAAACGACAACGAAAGTGTTAATGATGAAGTAGATAAATAAATCATGGTGAACACTTGCGTGTCTTTATTATATAAAAACAAAACCAGGGATTAATTAATGAACATATTTTTTCACACAATGGTAACGATTAAATCCACACCAAGGAATGGAATGATGGCTCTGCTGGTCAATAGAACTAATATGACCACATCTGTTTATCTATGTTCAAAAGTAAGTACCTATCTGGCTAAAAAAAGCTGTGATTAGCCATGGGTCTCTTTAGTGGATGTCTCCACTGATGTAGTCCTTTTTTTTCAACGATTTACAAAATTTCGTGTTTCTGTCACTTTCTATAAATTCTGCAGTACAAGTTTATGAGCTATCGAGATTGCTTTGTTCATAGTAAAAGAAGTCGTAAAGAATCCGCTACCTAAGAATGTACATTCTACTAGAAAATTCTGTTGGCTGAATGCCAAGAATATCAAGACAATTAATAGTCACAATATTTTCATTTAGTTCTGCATAATGTCAGAAGAAGCCATGCATGATTTTTCCAAGTTAAATGGACAACCGTTCGGGGGTTACTTTGAATGGAATTGTGTCCGCAACGTGCTTTATCCACAGTTCACTTTGTTCTGAGTAATACTATAAGAATTCGTGCAGTATTGCATTTGGTCGCATGTCTCGTTGGCGCCAGTGACTCGCCGCGTGGCATTCAATAGCTGGACGATATGCCGCTTATGGATTCGCTGCGAACATTGTAAGGGAACGAAGCAGTCAGGAAATTTCTAATTGGTCATAGAGGAACGAGACGCTATCTTGTTTACTAGGAATTTAAATGACTCATGTGAAACGACTCGATTTATCTAAAAGAGAAATTAACCTTAACAGACATCTTGTTTATTTAAACTTATCAATATAGGTAGTGGCAAATAAAAACACTGCAGAGTACACTTTGGATTTTTCACCGCCCTTATGACGTGCACATAAGGTCTAATATCGACCTACAAGTGTTTAACTTGACATGCAGTTGACCGTACATACTTGTATCTACCTTACTTGCTTTGCAAAAGTAAGTACGTGTAATTGCGATTAAAATGGTATCGGTTTACTGCTATTCATTTTAAAGTCAAGAGTATATGAATAGATTCCCTCACGTTTAAATGTAACGTCTGTGTGGACAGACAGTTAAGTACGAAAACGATGAGTCATGTCATGTATGGAGTCATTGAGGTGAATGGAATATATGTTATGCAGGACGCATATGATTGTGTTCGTCGTATACCCTGACCTCACCAGGTAGTGGGCCCTTTTGTGGGTATTAATAAGTTTCGCTTGGGTTGCTTACATTTGAAACCGAGCTTAGCTTAATAAATTTAAAGGGAAATAATTCAAATTTAGTTCCTCTTCACGCATGAAAAAGAAGAAAGGTAATGTTGATTATTACCAGAACTACCTATCTCTTCATAATTTACAAAAAATAAGAAATAATAAAAACTAAATAAAAACTACATTATATGTACAAATATACAAAATTAAATAAAATAAAACTTCTATATCTATCTTATCACCTGATATGACGCAAAACTTTCACATTTAAATGTTAATTCAATCAAAATTACATTAGAAATGCCGTATGAAATTATAATTCTTATTTTAAATAAGTGGGTTCCAAAAAACTAAAAAATAAAAATATAACTACTATGAATGTTAATTGATGAGATGAATCTCTTTTTTTCTGCATAATGTCACGTGAAAACGTTGACACACCAACCGTACGCCCATGTAATTTGATCGTCAAATCGTCTGGTTATGTTGGTACTAGGCAGTGCTAAACTGTATCCAGCACATGGCCTCATTATCTCAACAGATCGCTGGCACGTATCGCCTGTTCCTGAATATATAAAAAACAACATTTTTGCACTTATTCCTTTTAAAAGGCTGCGGCCTCCCCTTCGCTCGGCAACACGTCTGCCTTGAAACACGGAAACGCGATCGTCAGATGTCAGACAAAGATTGCATTGAGTGTAGGTCTACCTAAAGTAACCTCCGATGCCAGTGGTCGGGATATTATACAACAGTGTCTATATGTATTTCTAAAAACTGGCATATTTACATACAAGGACATAGAAATCGCACATATTCGAAAATTTTCATCTAACTAAGTAGGCAACCTTATTTTATCAATGGTATTTTAGTAGTGGGCAGATGCCTAAGCTTTGTAAAATTAATTAAATCTATACTTATATAATAAAGCTGAAGAGATTGTTTGTTTAAACTCGCTAATCTCAGGAACTATTGATTTGAATTGAAAAAAACCGTTTAAAATTCTATTTGTATTGGATAGTCCATTTATCGCGAAAGGCTTAAGGCTATTTAACATCACGCTACAACCTATAAGAGAAGCCGCTTCGGTCATTATAAAAACAATTTTAATAATAACATTTAATTTAGTAACTTTTGATAGTGCGTCTTGTCTGCATGCCCTAGCACATCTACTCATAATACCCATCGGGTAGTAGAAAGATTATTTTTTTCGATTCAGAGATTTTGACAACTTGAATAGTTACCTACGTTTTCTTCTAAGCAAAATGTAGTGTGTAGGTACCTATCTAGGGTCGAAGCAATAACAATGAAAACTAAACATTCATAAGTTATTACTAAGTTCACCACAACAAAAGAGGAAACTTATGTTTTTGCTTTGCGAAGTGAAGTAATGTATTAACAATTTGTCACCGATTGTCATACTGTCATTGATTGCACATGAATATTCATATTACAAATATGTGCTCAGAAACCAGGCGGGTTTTACGGCCCAAACAAGCTGTCGAATCAGTCCTTAAAACCACATAGAACTTTGTTACCTAATCAGATATACTTAAGCCCCTGTTTTGATTGGTTAAATATGTAACAATGCGAGTTTGAATCTATGTTCGGTGTTAGATTGATTTTGTTTGCAAATGAAATATGAAGAAGCTGAACACTCCATGCAGTAACCTTTATAGTGACTACTTAGCTATAGAAGATAAGAAATAAGTACCTACTAGGAATGTTAAACAGTATTAAAATTCCCAGTTTTTGGAAAAGTAAAGTAAAACATTCAGTGCTCATGTAATGTTACTAACGATCCATTTTAGAAGTCTAAGTACGTTCATTGCGAAAAACACCAGTAAAAATTATTGAAATACCAGTTGTATATTTTTGACATGTTTCTTTCAGCAATTCAGAAATGAGCTAATTAATGTATTTTCATTATGTAGGTACTATTATCTGTCTCAAAAACTGTCAACAATAACTTAGGTAATCTTATATACTTACATAAGTTGTGCCAAAGTGCCAGATACAACAGCAATAATCTTAAAACTGGGCCATTCTCTGTAAGTAAGAGTGCCAGATGCCAATCGATTCCTAATAGTGGCGCCAGACATTGCACATAATTACATGATCTCAATCGAGGCACTCCCTGTATCTGTATTAATGGGTAGTTTTCGTCCGTTTGTAATTTCATAGAAAATCTTAAATAATAAAAGACCACTCCCTATAAGAGCAATAAACCAACTGGCTGAGCATATGCATTTCAAAACCGCCTGCAAACTTAATGTTGATAATGTTGTCATGTTAAAATTTCCTTAAATTTTTTAATATGGTTACTTTATACTGAAGAATACACGTGTTTTGGGGATGGGGTTAACTTTTACCGCTTAGCACGTCATAATAAAAATATTACATAATTAATAAACGACTCCTAAAACGGTATGTAAGGCATGTGATCATATCGTCAGATGTTTCCAAGCCGCCAAATAGCCTCAACATACGCATTCACAAACCCCGGAATCGGATTCGAATTTGGAAAGTATGTTTCATCTTTTTTTTTTATATACGGTTGAAAGAAGACAAACCATAGACTATTCAACACGGAATTTTTTCTGACGTTTGTGAATCTAAAATATTTTTTTTCCGGAAGTTTTGTAAGCTGGTCACTCATTTTTGAAAGCAAACCAAAATGAGATAAGATTGACTACGACTTCTTATCTCCTTGGCAATAAGCCCGTATGACTCATTTGACATGACCAATACAAAAAATTGCATCCCGTGCACTTTTAACACAGGCAAACAAATCTGCATAGCTACTCTTTTATTTAATTCTAGCTGTCCCGGCGACAGTCGTAACGCCTTTTTATATATATTACACTTCAGGATCGACCTCATCCCACCTGATGTTAAGTGGTAATGAGGTCCTAGCTTAAGGGTGACAATAAATCTGTTACTGGTCTTGTCGCCCTTACCTTGAAGGCTTGATCCCTGCTACTAATGTAGCATCCCCCAGGAGCTCTGGAAACCTTTCTTACACGCAGGAACACAACAACACAGAAGTGATTGTTATTTGGCTGCGGTCTTCTGTAAGGTTGAGGTATTTGACCAGTAGGGTTGCTCCAGTTTGAGCAATAAATCGCTATGCCCTACCTCTCCTTAACTCCAAATTTTCTAACCTTTTAAACCCTGATCCTCCACAATTATTTCAAACCCAACATTAGTCAAATCGGTCTAGCTGTTGTCGAGTTTTAGCGTGACTAGCGAACAACGATGAATTTTATATATATAAGATGTCTGTAGTACCTACGTATACGGGTAAACTGAACACACTATGATGAAACACAAAATTGCGACTTCAATTTTACGCAATCTATTTCGTGCTGTATCGTTCCAAATCCTTTACATCGTCCAACCATTTTTGCTAACAGTACTGTTAGCACGTCCAAAAACGGTTATCGCGTCTAACCTAGAAGTTCTAGTAGGTAATACAAAAGCAGAAGATCGTGACCTTAATCTACACATTTACGAAAAGCTTACTATACTTTGCATTATTAGGTATGTACCTATTTATAGGGGGAGTAAACCAAGCAAAGCACCTTTTCTTTCCAATATATACATGAAAAACAAACAGGAAACTATCAAACCAGGACCAGAAACAAATGCTTGCTTGTACCTATTGGCCTAATCATCTTACCAGGACTGACTGAGGTACAAAAGATGATAATTTTCATTTGCTACGGAATCCAGCAGAAAACAATTAAACCGGAGTTAGTGACAAAAGCTATTCGCAAACAAACGGCAAAAAGATGCCCAACGATTTGTAGGTCCACTTAACCCATCCGCTCCAGAAACGCAGCTCCCCAATTAACAGGATCCAACTAACAAAGGCGCCTTCCGAGGATGAATGGTTCTCGGAGCATGAATGGCACCGAGTCAATGGCGGCTTCTAATTGACCCGAGCGTGCAGTGATCATTACCACCATCGTGAACCGTTGGCACCGTATGCTGTCTTAGTTGCTAGGACGCGTTTTGAAATAAACATTCATGTGATCATGCGTTCCTGGTATTCGATATCACTTGCAAGTCTCAAATTATGGCACTGAGTCGTATCTTTGGATAGACAGGTCTTTACTAACGTGACATGTTTAATTATGTCCACTTATATTAGCTACTTACTCAAAAAAAGTTCAACAGTTTCAAGTTTTATACCCGGTTCCAATATTTTATGATTCGTTATTTGTCAAAAATCTACTATCTATCCATTTTCTACGAGTCGTTAATTCTAATTTCAAATTAACTTTCCATATCGCTGTCATCAGACGTCTAACGTTCGTTTTATACTTACGCCTTGTATAATTTACTATCCGTAACTAGAACGAACCGTTTTTCAAATATTGAAACCAGGCATTAGGAATCGTTTGTAAAATTAAAGTTCAAATAACCCACTTCCTTGATATAATCTTTCACTGGTAGGTTTATCTCAAAGACCTGGCATTACTAGATGTGTTTTCCTTACATAGTTTAGATGTGATTGAAATACCATAAAATAATTTTTAAGTCAGTAAAACCGTGATACTGCAACTCTAAGCTACCTGAGAGCTCGTCGAGAAGGACATAAGCATGGCAATGACATCAAAATTAGCGGTGGCATGGGCAGCATGCGTAGCATGTGAAGCTGTGATATAGTGGCTTTATTTTACATATTTGCTGATCGTATACACGCCACAATGAAATTCATTTAAAATTTCCTAATTTTGATAGAATTTGTCTAATTGTATGAAGTACGTCCCTATGTAGTTAGGTACAGTAAAAAACACACTATAAATAAATTCTTTGTGCTACCCTTACCTATATTATGGACATAAGAACTAATATCAAGATTTCGTGTTATGTGATGTGCACTATATTTTTATAATCTTTGTTTTCTTTTAATATTCAAAATTAATTTCTAAATGTTCAATACATCCTAAAACATATGACATTAGGACAATATCCTAGTTACTCGGTAAGCAAATAAGATCTCTTGTCTTTAGCTCTACAAACCAAAATATCAAGTCTAAAGCCAGAACTGTACGTTTAAGATTAGATGACTGCATAAGAAGACCACAGATAAATAAGGTAGGTCAAACAAATAACGTACTTGGAGCGTCGCGGGTGGAGTGTGTTGGCGGCGTGGGTGGTGCGTGGTGGCCACAATCTAATTATAACCTCAGTCTGAAAGCTGAGAAGAATAAGCCAAAACGACTAAAAAGCAAGCAAAATTGTTTCTTCGAACATAGCGCACTAAAACCTACTGTTAGTTTGCTGATCCTATTTTTCTTCGAAATAAACTCAATTTCTATATGTGGCACACAAAATTGGATGGCTTAATTCAAAATTAATCTAAGTTTAGATATTTTAAAAATAAATACTAGCTTTTTCTAGCTCAATTACATTTGGTAATGGTAAGTTTCGAAAGGATGAGAGTCATATTTTGCATAACTATGACAATATATGACACACCTCTCTGTAGGGAACAGAGAGAAGTGTGTTGGGCTCGCACCGACTACTCCCTCTGTGGCCAACACTGCGCAGTTGTGGAGGAGTCAGAGTAGGCTCCCCCACAGACCCACTAAAACCCCTCGGTGAACCTCAATGCCTGAATAATGATGCTGTGGGAACACAACATAAACAATTCTATATGCATTTAACCGAATTTTAATCTTTATTCAGACAGAAATAAAAGCTAGTACCTTCCGCAGTCTACCAGTCTCAGTCTAAGGTAGTACGTACATACGTAGACAAGCTTATTGTTAAATGTGTGAATGCTTATTTGAGTGCGACGGTCGTGTTTTATTATCTACTTGGCTGTATTATTATTTTTCTTGTGGTGGCACTCTGGATAATCCTAACCGACCTCCGCGCGAGCGCAGGTGTGCATAAGGCTGCCGAAAGTTGCATATCGATATTTGTTTATCTCACTTTCGAATCATAGCTGAAATCTAAACCATTATGATGCTGGTCAAAAGGTTCACGGAAATTGACTATGGTGGTCCTAGAACCTAAGGGCAATATTCTGGGCTAAAAAAATCATGCAGACAGATTAGTAAACGTTAGTAAACGTTTAACAACGTTTACTCTAGCAGTTTTTATAAAATTGGTAGTTGACGCGAAAAGAAAAGAATAAAAAATATATATATATATATAGAAGATAAAGTGTTCTTTCTCGAAGTGTTTAAAAGTGTTAGCAATATTTTTTTGGGTTTTAATGTAATATATTTATAGCTTATTTTACAAATAATTCTTATGCATGTACCTACTTGCAGCTTTAGTATTTATACGAACTATGACTAAAAATATTTATAAAAAAAAATAACTTGAAATCAGTATTTTTCTGCTGGGTTTTGGAATGTATAATACTAATATAAATTATATATATTAAAACAGATATCAAGTTACCAAATTACATGATTATTGGAAAGTATTGCAGTACAATCAAACCGGTTTCTTCAATAGTAACCATTGCGATGGACTAAAAAGGGATAGAGATTTTATGAACATATATTTAGAAGTTTACCACGCATATACTTATATTATGTAATATATAAAGCTGATGACTTTGTTTGTTTAGAACGCGCTTATCCCAGGAACTACTGCGTTGAATTTGAAAAAATATTTTTGTTTTGGATACCACATTAATAGAGGTAGGCTTTAAGCCTGCAACCAATAGGAGCGAATGACCAGTAGAACATGTCTAAAATACGGGTTTTAAACATGCTAAGCCGCGTGGGGCCGCGTTATTTTTAACGGTACGAATAATATTGTCGATGTTGTTGAATGGCCATCCCTAACCTCGGTGTCAACTAAGAATGTTTTAAGATTCTCTGTCAGCACCAGATGTGTATTTAAAAAGTTTGTAGTTTATTTAACCCGGTAAATTTTGTACTTATGTGCTTTTCTTTACTCATTTGATCCCTGACCTAACGGGCGGTTAAAAATAATTATTATTAATTAAATGGAAACACATATTTTAGGCTATCTACTATCTAATTTCGATCTGTCAAATTTTTAATGGTTAGTTACGGTTGTATGACCCACGAAACCTTACATTTCTAGTAAAAAAAATACCACATTAACACTTCCAGGCACCAAAATCATATCTGAATAGGTATAAGGTTACAGGTGTAACGGGGGCTAATTATCGCCAAAGTTTCGTTAAAGTTTACATGAATCTATACTAATATTATAACGAGAGCCAAGCCGAACTTTAGCGTCGCGCCATCTCTGAGGTTCCGGGTTCGATCCCCGGTCGGGTCAAAATGGGAAACAAACTTTTCTATTGTCTCGGGTCTGGATGTTGTGGTACCGTCGTTGTTTCTGGTTTCTGTAACACAAGTACTTTAGCTACTTACCACAGAATCAGAGCAATGTATGTGATGTTGTCCAATATTTATTTATTTATTTTATATATTATTTATAAAGATCAAGTGCTTGCTTGTTTTAAACCGCAAACTTCAGGAACTACGGATTCGGATTGAAAAATATGTTGGTTTAACATCACGCTTTGAGCAATAAGAGAGAAGAATCAATGGAAAATTTAAAAAAAAACGAATATAGTACGTGAAGCCGCTAGTTAAGTATATTTTCTTCTATTTCTCAGTGATTACAGATAAGCTGGATCGTGGTATATTTGTATGTGAAAATTTTTGTTTCGGAAACCAGTTAGTATGCAATATGAAAACCAACGTTACCAGGTAGACGACAAATAGGTAGGTGGGTCCTACTTATGCCGTTATCACCCAACATGTATGTCATTTAGTGTTATCGAAGCAGGCAACTCGAGTTGTTTGTGTTAGGTGTAATGTATGCCGGTATCCAGGTTATGGCCACAGTACGCTGAAGATAACAGTAATACTATTTCATCTACAGTCAACATATTATTTGTTATCTTGCTACTCTCTTTCAGCCGTGGCTTTGATTGAGTTGGATTTTTAAAGGATTTTTCGAGCTACAATTTCAATCTGGGTTCATAATCATGCGTGTATTCACTGGTTTTAGCATTCATTAAATACGAACGAAAGTAATTTTCAAATACTTTCAATCGTGAAATTTTTGTTTGTTTAAAAGTGTCCTTAAATTTTTGATCTACATATTTTATTGCATTCGTTTAAGCTTGCATGAAATGTTAATAAATAAATATTGACATTTAACTATTCAATGTGAAGATTTTTAATCATCGGCAAGATGCAACGAGAAATCTTAAAACTATCTGAAATGAAAGTACCTACTTAGTACTATGATGTACCTAGTTAAATTAATTTTTTTTTAATAAACCTGTTCATAATGGTGCTTAATACGATTATTTGCTAAGTATTTGTCTTAAACCGTTTACACTGTATTTTGACTTTAACATACATGTTATCATTTCGAAAGCAATTTCAGTCACATAAAGGTGACCAATGTCTCATTATAGGTGGGGTCGAGGGAAATCCCCTTATGATTTTATTCGTTTACTGATGGAAAGTGTTCAAATAACATTTTACTAAAGTTCGGAATAGCTGGTACCTACTTATACAAGGTACGATCATTTTAAATATTCATAAAACTCTTTGAAATTCCCTGAACTTAATAATGAGATTTTACGGCTCCAGTAAGAAGAGCAGATATTTGGAAGAAATTCGATAGACGACAGATAATTCGATATTCGGGCGGATGCTATAATATTCTCCACATCAGCATTTCCCATTTCACCATTTCGTTACCGGGCTATCAAAATAAAACACCTGTTCTTAACATTCCCCGCTTGTATTAAAAGTAATGAATCCAAAATTCCAGAAACATCCTGGGTTTAATTTATTTAATTTAGGAATGTGCTCGTGGCATACCTATACAGATAGGTAATATATAGTTCGGAACCGACACTGGAGGTAAATTTTGCTGCTGCAATCCAATATTAAATAGATGACAACTCCATCCGGGCAGACATCCACCAATTCGCACGCGAAAGGCTCGTTTAATGTTTTAAGGACAGCCCTTAGATTTACGACACGAACGTTTCGTAAAGTTGCTACAGAAAATCTTCCCAAGTAAGATTGCCTTTTAAAGGATGTTGCATCAAATAAAAATATTTATTGCTACTTAAGGACATGTTTTTCAATTTTATTCCTGATGCCGTATTATTTATTCTTAGAAATTGTTTGATTTTAAGGTATTAAGTTTTAATATTCAATGTATTTGTTTTCATATTTGAAATATAATAAGTTATCTTTTTGATGGTCATCCACAAACCGCCGGTAACTTTTAATTATACAAAATAGCAAAGTCCTAAAATCGAAAATATCTGATCCGATGACTGGTCAATATTTTTAAGCTCATAATCGGAACGGACTAACTTCAAATGCGCCTAAAGCCTTTATAAAACCAAATATGAATTA
Source organism: Glyphodes pyloalis (assembly GCA_037074685.1). Lineage (NCBI taxonomy): Eukaryota > Metazoa > Arthropoda > Insecta > Lepidoptera > Crambidae > Glyphodes > Glyphodes pyloalis. Next base: position 6,562,063 of record JAYKKO010000011.1, read on the forward strand.
CTTAATCAAATCCAAACCACGTTTCAACTCGAATTTTCGATTATTCTTCAATACTAAACCTTTCGTTTGTTCGTTTCTTCTTTGTTAATAGGCCTATTAAATTGTATACAACAGTTCAAAAAGATAGTTTACTGCGTTGAAACTTACCTATACAATAGGTACTTTCATTAAGTCGTGCTGACAACGCGCTTCCGCTGCGCTGGCGACGGTATCCGGCGCATGCTCCGCTTCGTTGATGATAAACAAAGGGTCAGGTCAGAGGGGCTTCCGGCCGCTGCACAATGTATGTACTTTCGTTATTTATAAACAATACAAGTACATGAATATTTATTTATGTCGACGTGTGCAGGTAAAATAGTAGCAGGTACGCTCACATTCCATTCCACTAACGTCCATGATCTACAAAGCAAGAGTCGCTCGCGGATCTGATGATTTCGTCTCACTGATTAAAAGAGAATGTGTTTTTTATTGATTTACTTCAATATTTCAATTAGGTATGGGAATTATTTTTATGGCTAGAACAATTAGAGAACAGTATTGGTATGTGTGGTGAGCAAGTACCTACACAATACAACTCTCATAAAAAAATACGGGACGGATGTATATTTTGATTTAAACATATCATATATGAATATTTAAATTAATTTTGATTTTTTTTTAATATTACTTACACACTTACAATTAGAAAATATGGATTAGTTAAATACTTAAAATAAACCAATAAGTAAACCACTGCAGATTGAGGTTTACAGGTAAGTCATAAAAATAAAGGAGAATTACATCATCTTAAATGATGAATATTCATTGTATGAAATTAGACCTTAACCATATAAATACTTATCAGCCACCGACAGTATTTAAACCTATGACAAAGCGGGTAACGTTTCCTGGTTTGACCATCATGATAGATAGACAATAGTGAATAGCATGACTTCATGCCATTGTCTATAATTGGCTACTTGACAGTTTTTGAAAAAGTATTGCAAAATGTGCGCCCGTTCATTTTATATCCCAAGCAATTCGATTTATCTGGAAAAAATGTAAATAACCAGAGAAAAATAAGATTTTGTGTAACACATTTAAAAAGCGCGCAAAAACGCCAAGTTATGTCACTGTTGAAATTATGACGTCAACGTTGTAGACAACGAACCGATACGCATAGGAACGACTTCATTTAGATAAACGGAAAATGTTTCAATAAATTCTTAATACGATTAAAGACACAATAATTCAATTTAACACTAGAAGCGCGGGCGTCCCAAATTTGACCCACTTCGATGTTCTTCCTGCCCTAGTTAATAAATTATTACGCGTAAAATCGTCATTTTTTATGACTTTTCATAAAACATGATGGTAATTATTTATACGAGATTACAACCACGTAAATTCAATATAAAATAAATAAAATCTAAATTTACCTCTAAGCGCGGTTGAGTCAATTTTGACCCAGCAATGGATATTGGAGTTTATACTTATCTTTCTTCAAAGATGATCAAAATTTCGTCAAAGTAGGTATAAACATTAGCTAAACGTGACCTAACACCTGCGGAAATCGCTGAATTTCTTCAAGACATCAACGAATAAAACTCGGAAGGCGAGCCATTACATTCCTCCGACGAAGAGTGGCAACAAATACCACAAATAGCGACTCGTCATCCGATAATGAAAATCAAATTGAAGATAGGCCAGGTAAATATTCTTATTCAAAATAATAATATAGGAGTTATTTATTATTTGTGGAAAATAATTATCATTATTTTTAGTTGAAGAAATAACAATAACAAATTCTGAAGATGAGAATACGGCTAGACAATTCAGGGGGCATGGAAGAAGCAGAAATCGTGGTGGATCACGCAGTCAAGGACGGGGCCAGGGCCGGAGTCAGCCATCACATACATATAATTCGCTAAAAAAAATTGCATTGGGAACAGAAATTACTGCGCCTGATGGAACAAATTGGAAAGTTGAATCAAAAAACTCTGCGCTTCCAGGTAGGCGGGGCCAACAAAATCTATTCAAAGAACGTGCTGGACCTACTCCGTATGCTAAACGTAATGTGGATGAGACTTGCAGTAGTGCTTGGCGACTTATGATTGACGCAAACATTTTGAAACATATTTTATCTTGCACCATAGCGGGAGCCCGACGTACTCACTCTCCCGACTGGGTCATAACAATCGAAGAGCTTGAAGCTTTTCTGGCTATTATTTATGTACGTGGGGCAATAGGAGCAAAATGTTTAGATTTAGATTCACTATGGTCAGTCAAATGGGGCAATGATTTTGTAAAAGCCACCACGTCTCGGGATAAATCTCGGGAGATTATAAAGTTTTTGAGATTCGACGTGAGATCTACAAGAACACAAAGACTGACAACTGACAAGTTTGGATTGATATCTGAAGTTATAATTTTATTTCTAATGCTCAAAGTACGACCTCCGTAGCCGAGAGGCGAGCGGGCCTGACTTTGGCGAGCGCCATCTCTGAGGTTCCGGGTTCGATCCCCGGTCGGGTCAATATGGGAAATGAATTTTTCCATATTGTCTCGGGTCTGGGTGTTGTGGTACCGTCGTTGTTTCTGATTTCTGTAACACAAGTGCTTAAGCTACTTACCACAGAATCAAAGCAATGTATGTGATGTTGTTGTCCAAAGTTGTTATACGCCAGGACCCTACATAACAATTGATAAACAACTTTTTCCTTCCAAATGTCGATGCAGATTTACTCAGTTTATGGGTTCAAAACCCGACAAATACGGACAAAAGTTCTGGTCTCACATTCGTATAAATACCCAACGAAATACCTGGACGTCAAGACAAACGTACTCGTTGTCAAGTAAAGTCTTCTTGTGCAGGTAATAAATCGTGTGTGAAATTTGAAGCTTTTGAAAAAACGGTTTGCAAGAAGTGCACATCGAAAGAGTTTTTCATTTGCTCATTATGCGATTCTGACGAGTAATAATACTGCCATTTTTTAATTATGTTTAATTTTAATTTCCCGTAACGCCTGGATAACTTTCAAAATACAAGTACAATTTTCTATTGTGTATAGTATTCCGGATCTTACGACTTGAATTGTTTGAAATTAGTGATTTGTATTTCAAGCCAAAGTACACCAAAATAATGTGTAATATATAATAAAAACATTATATCATAATTACAAGTTTTATTTTTATGTTCGGAAGACCTACAGCTAAACTTTTCATACATAAATTGCTTAAATATCTTCGCATTATGGTAGCAAACATAAAATGGACAATATTGACCCATCCGCGCTTCTAGGGGTGTCAGTATGTGCCGCGCTTCTAGTGTTAATCGGTAAAATAATCATTGTTTCGCCACATTAAAATAAATTATTTTCGCCGACAGCTGTCATTTCCGAATTGCAATGGTGGTTTCCGTTTCGGTTCTTTTGTTCCACAGATAAAAAAACTAAAATTTATTTTGCAAAAATAAAATAGATACTAACTATGCTATTAATTAAAAAATAAAAATGTAAAATTATTACTTTACTAATAAGCTAACATATCTAACACTTTTCATATTTTATTGTTAACACTGTCAAGTAGCCAATTATATAAAAAAACCCATCTTTTTTATTTAAGTTGAGCTCTTCATTTACAATTTTGCTATTCGAAAACAAGTTTAAAACTCAGGGCTAGCACACAAAACATTTATAAAAACATTTCGTTATACATACAACCAAAACGTTTATGGTTGAGAAGTTTGTTTGGAGATTTCCATGTATTTCTTGTTCTTCGTAAGTTCACATTGATAGTCTTAATACACACTGCGTACATACATACATACACATGGCTCGTGCACGACACAAAATATCGTGAGCTACTAAAATTTAGTGGTGAAATCATGATGACCATTGTTTTAAAGACCTCGCGTGAATGAATTGTTGAGGAAGTTATTTTCTACGATCTCAGTATTTAAAATGTAAAAGCGAGGAGCTTATTGTTTTCACTGCAAATGTATTTTGTTTTGTTTGTTTTCAACCATGTTTGTTTCGTGTTGTGGCATAAGAACTTGGTTGAAAAGGATACTACCCGCGTTACAAAATAAATAAATATAAATATTGGACAACATCACATACATTGCTCTAATTCTGTGGTAAGTAGCTAAAGCACTTGTGTTACAGAAATTAGAAACAACGACGGTACCACAACATCCAGACCCGAGACAATATACCTAGACAAGTTTATTTCCTATATTGACCCGACCGGGGATCGAACCCGGAACCTCAGAGATGGCCAAAGTCCGGCCCGCTCGCCTCTCGGCTACGGAGGTCGTCAAAACAAAAGCGACATCATTATAGTTTTAAAATAAAATAGTATTAGGATCATTCACTCATGAAACGGCGTAGGTACCGGTCAACGTCAATCTCTCCTCACCTTATTTGAAGAAACGGCAACCCTAATTAGAAATGCAAGCGACATTTGAATTGACGCAATGTGATTAATTTGTTGCTTAGCTAACGACAGGATAACGCCACTTAGGCAGCAGGTGTTAGATGCTAAGTAATAACCTAGATGTGGACAAGCTCCATAAGTGGCTGGACCGAAACACGGTTCACACTTGATGCGCTACGCGACCTTTTCATTATGCAAGCCGTTGACAAACAAGCATAGTTTGTACCTGCATTACATCAGTTGCGTAATGCTTACTTTTGGCCATTTCTGTGCCGTTACACGTATGCTGGTTTTGTGCCTGACTCTGGCCTGTGTTTTGTTTTTTGTAGTAGGCTAAATAATATTTACAGCTATTAAACATAATATATAAGACCTGCTGGTGAAGCAACAGTTTGACCTGTCGTTTGTCATGATTTACCTCTATCCTTCTTGAACGGAGAAGAGGTATCCTTAGAACGAGTATTTTATCTTTACGTCTTCTACCTTAAGTTATGCAACAAAATATTTTGTTAGTTTAAAACTAACTGCAGACTTAGTGGTCGCCACTGTACCTGATTACACGCGAATACTCGTAATTAATCTAACAAGCGGGGTCGAGGACCTCCGACAATGCTGGTTTTGTTCCAATTGCTCAGGTATGTGCGTCCTCATTGTAAGCACGCACCACGAATATGACGTGCCTAAACCACTCGTATTTACCTCTACACTATGCATAAATATGCTATTATATAGAAGAAAATGCTCAACCCAAATGGTTATTTGGCTTTTTTCGTGTAAGTTATGCTATTTTAGGAGGGTTATGATTTTGACCGGTATGTATGTATGTATGTATGTTCAGATGATCCATCGTAGCGTAGCTTCAAAACCACTCGACAGAAATTGACAAATGAGGTATTATTAGAAGCGTCTCAATCATCCGTTGGTTATAGGATATGTGACGTCACGATAAACTGAATGTGGCGCCCTCTAGAGGACTAAAAGTCATGACGTCAAAATGTATCGTGTTTGTATATCGTGTTTGGTATCAAATGAAAGGGCTTGATTAGCTGGTTTCAAAAATATATATAACTTAGTTAGTACTTTTGCATGCAGTTTTGTTTATTCCTCTTCATGTTTAAAAGAAACTTTATATTGCTTTATTCTACCATGATTATTATCTTTTTTCTTACTTATTGCTTTACTTATTGCTATCTTTAATCTTATTTACTGTTTGGCAAAAATTAAATAAACTTAAAATAATTTTAAGCTAAAAAACTACGATGCTGAAAATTTGCTTTTTAGTCGGTATATAATCGACTGCACTTGTTTTAATATTACCTATATGTACATACATTTATAAGTATTTTAATATGTGCATTTACAAAAGACTGTAATCAATAAGCATTAATGCGAGCATCTGGAATGGAACTTAATCCCTTAATTGTATTTTTTTATTTGGGATTGGGATAGTTATTATTTATTTGGAAAGTTATTACATTTCATGTTAAAAACCCTATCACAAAAACGATGTTGACGAACCTATCCAACCTAATGTTTGACCATTATCGTGTGTTTTAACTGATTTTTTTAATGTGGAACTTTTAATTAACGATCATATTAATTATACTACAATTAACATATTAATTGGTTCTGATAACCCTAACCAAAATAACCTCTTTTAATGATTTAAAAAAAAACCTATTCACTTAGGTATATTTTTTTCTAATCATTTGAAATGATTCAGGTCTTTAAAAGTAAAATAACAATGTGATTCAATAAAATGTTCCAAGAAATATGTCTTCTGTAGGTAGAACGTGGTTTTAAAATGGAATAGCTATCTGTTCACTATCAAATTGACAGAAAACGTGACATGTTTTATAATCTTCCTGATGGCTCATGTATAAGACCAGGTTTCCACCAAAATTAAAAGAATAGAAGATGCGTGGTAAAATAGAAAATATTCTTACTAATTCAGAGCTGATAGGTACTCCACATTAAACTTATACGGATATAATGAGACCTAGCAGCCGCAGTTTCAGAAGAATGACCAAGATGGTGCCAGATACCTAATTAGAGTCTGTTAATGCTGTACCTTGAGTGAACTTGGTACCTAATCATTATCAAGTTGTGTACGATCTTTGCGTTTTACCACTTCTTCACTAAAAACAAAACCAGACGGTATGACCTGTGAAGCCGTAACATCTTCACTGAACTTTCGGGAAAGACTCCGTAGTGAGTGGCAGGAATGTGACTTAATATGACAATCATCTGATTCGTAGTCTAGATCCATTTTCACACAGATCTCAAGGAATCCAGCTTTACCACATGCCTTTATGGCCCTAATGTAATTGTTGGATTCCAGCAATTTCATTGTAACGATGCACTTGTACAATGGACTCCAAAGCAAAAATGAATATAATTAAAATTAGTCTAGAGTGCCTAGATAAAACATTTTTAGAGTGAAACATGCACTTGGATAGGTTATTGCTGCCAGTGGTGTTGTTGTTGGTCAGGTTGAACCGATTTCCCATAACATCACCAATCAAGGCGTTACGGTAAAATCGGGGGGTTTTAGTGGTAGTCCTGCTTTTTGCAGAGTAGGGAGTCCCACACACGCCGTCATCTCCCTCAGGTGACAGTACGATACGTCAAAGTTTTTCCCCCAGTCAACAAAAAAAAGTCTCCGTTACACAAATAAAAAATGTGTAAGATAGCAATAGCCTAACGAAAAGAACGGTAGTTAGCGCCGCACAAAAGGCCCTTGCTATTTTTATCTACAACTTCATCTTTTGATGTTTATCATGTTCCTTTAGGTTACTAGTAAAGTATCCTAATAAAACTCCAAACTGAAGATCTCAGCCCGGCCCCTAATCTTGTATCTACGAGTAAACAATAACCAGCATTTTTCTTGACATCGGCATTCTTTGCTTGCCACACTCGACGACGAGGTTGAATAGAGACAAAAGTCTCCGGCCCACTTTGATAAGCCGCCTCATTGTTGGATGTGACTTAACCTTCGCTGACAAAGGGATCGGCGATAATCTGTCTCATGTCCATCAGGTCATCAGTCAGCAAGTCATGAAAGAGGCCGGAGAATGGTCCGCGTTGAAAGCTGCCGCTCGCTTGACAAATGAGACCACGTTGTTATAAGTATTAGGTACGTATTACTTAAACAGATGATGAGAGAGATGCCGCTGGGAATGAATCTTGGGACTCATCAATCGACCGCACACTTATCTTTATGTAAACTTAGAAACTCACTCTAGTCGCCATTTTAATAACAATGAGTGATGATCGTGCTTGCAAGGATTGGGCATAGTTTCAGAAAGATAACTTCAATAATGCAGATTTAAGATGATGATGAGGCGCAGTACTGTAGGACTGCTTCTTTTCGCGAAAAGCGGAAACTATCCACTTTATCCTCTCATCGCCTAAATAGTGGCACCATGGGCATATTATGGAGATAAATTATCATAGTAATGGAATATATCCTGTCGATTCCTAACGATTTTGCATAGTTATGCACAGGGATAGCTGCAGCGGCTTCGCACGCTTTTTCCACATTTTCAACTGATTCTGCGGTCCTATTGGTCGCATAAGCGTGATGTTTTATAGGCTTATAGTATTTCTCGATAAATGAACTATCAAAAGCTTTTTTTTTTCAATTCAAATCAGTAGTATGTCGCGTCCAAGCAAATACTTACACTCTTCAGCTTTTTAATGTTAATAGATAATACCAAAACTATTAAAGTTTTTGTAAACATAAAGTTAGCGTCCTATCGTTCTATGTATTTCATTTGTAGTGCAAGAAAAATGCAAAGCTTTTCTTTTCTACTTTGAAAATGTTTAAGTCCTAAAACGACCTCTCCATTCAATACAGTAATATCGAGTATTACAATAAAGTCGTAATAAGCAGTATCATGGAAGTTTCGATGTTGTAGTAAGAGAATAATTGGCGATAGTGCGCGATAGCTCGCAGGTTCCCATCACGAGCTGGTTGTATAGCCAGGGGACCGTATATGGCTTGCGGTCGGATGCCCATATAGAGGGTCGTATTAACCGCTCAGGCCTCGCGGTCTGACTGCTACGCAACATTTTTAAAGCAATATTTTGCAAATTTTGAACTAAGGCAACATAAAAGATAGGTAGTTTAAGTTTCATGTTACTTCTGAGTGAAAAATTAGCATCATCTGGTTGCCATCTTCGACATCTTGACGTGCAAGATGAAAAGCAGTTCGATATCAGTTCTTATGCCGACGACATAAGGTAGGTACAGCGTTCAAAGTGTGTGATCTGACGTGGTTTTGTCTGTACACTAAACAAATAGACAATCAGTTCTTTTTGAGATAGTCAAATGATAAGATACAGATAGCAAATGAGATCAGTTTAATCAGCCATCAATTGTTATTGCATTCAATTGAGAAGGTAAACAAAGTTTTAAGTTAACAAAAAATATACATATTTTTTGTAATATAGTGTAAATAGATTTTCTGTTAGTTTGGTTGGGAAATAATAAAAATTGTACCTAAAAGATTACGGTAACGATTGAATATACACAAAAATATATGATTAAATAAAATATATATTTAAAATATAAAATCATACTTATATTAACATTATGTGCAAATGATCTAAAACCAATTGTGCTTAATTATTCCTATGTGTTGGTCCTTTGAAAGCGATAGCGTTCCGCTCTGAAGTTTTCCAGCGTCTAAGTACTTATGTGAGTACAAACACTTTTACGTGACATTGGCAAAAATGAATTGCGCCAATAAAGTCAAGTTACCATTTAACAAAACAAATTAAGGCAATCTTCGAGACGAATCAAAGAAACTGTCTATACTATGCATATGTTAATAGAAAACAAATGTCTCGTCTGTCTGCTATCGAACAAACAAGCATAATGCATTCGTGATTATAAAGTTCACCGCCCAGTTGTTTTCCGCTGTCAACTCATTTGTTTGTGTTTGCTGCGTATTGGGGACAAGGGTCCAAGGGGAATGTCCCACATTATTCATTGAATATTTATCATGTGTGATGTCATTTTACAATAAAGTGTTGCAACGTCTAATTTGTGAGTTTTCTTTACCAATAGTATGGAATAAGCTTGGCCATATGTGGTGGTCTCAGTCTCAATGAGGAATGTGGCGAATCAGAGGAAAGTGGTAGCAAAAGGGGCCTGATTTACCCTGGGCAACGGAGGTTACCGACGTCTTTTTTAGGATCTCTCTAGTCGACGGCAGAAGTTGCGGTGCGACCCCTCGCAAAGAAAAAAGGAAAGAGCCCCCTCTTTCCTCTCTTCTTGAAGACGGGTAGTGGATGGTGGGTGGGGGACGATTTTCGCACGAGACCAGAAGGGTCTGCGGGGACCAGACCAACCAGGTGTGGGGTAAGCCTGGCGTCCGTTACCTCGTCCCGAGGGGATGGGCCGTGTAAGGTGGCCTGGCACTCCAGCTCCAGCCGCGGGCGGTGTGCGCGGCGAGGAGGGCCGCTTAGCGGTAGGCGCTGTGAGGGAGCCTGCATAGAGTCCGCAAGGGATCTTGACTCCCTCAAAACTTCGCGTTGACCACTGAGGGGATTTTAATCGGTGCGAGCCCGACACACCACTCTCTGTTCCCCACAGAGAGTGACGGTGCGGTAGGCATTATGCGCCTTTCTGGTAAAATGAAAAAAAAAAAATATTGCTTTTTTCACGTCACTTTAAAAAATAAGTTAAATTATTTTCCTTTTTTTAGGTTTAACAAATAACCGTTATGACTAAATATGAGGAAATAAGATGTGAGTACTGTAACAGAAACGTGCACATCGCACAAATACCTACAGCTGCGCATTAACGGAGTGAGGAAAACCAATAACAGGTAAGTAATAGGAAAAAATACCCTGTATAAATTCCCTAACTGCCTACTATTGTATGTATCAGTAAAATCCCCGTCACGAAACAGTAAAAATGTTGAAAACTTGAAATTCTTACGAAACTCGTAAGCTGTCCCGATAAGGCAGATATTTCTATAAGGATAAAAGTTTAATTTTTTTTCTATTATGCTTGGCTCACCTACGTACTACTAACAACCATTTTACTTTAAGTTTCACTCATATTAAAACCAATTTTATTGGCCTCCATCCATAATAGTTAATTGAATTTTACTGCACCTGCATATGTTGCAAGTTCTTACGAGTACCTACCTACCTACCTACAAACGCAATTAACTGTAAATACTGTAGATTTGTTAAAATAATATTTGCTACACCTGTACGGTTTCTAAAACTAAAACGGAACAGACTAAGGGGTGGCGATAAGATTTGGGAAATAAGATCAAAACTTTACCTAAATAGGAATTATTTACTATGAGTAAGTACATAGGTATATCCTAGTGAGTATGACGATACTCACAAAAGAGGTTTTGCATCCATGTTAGGAATCCGTAGTTCGCTCATGGTTTTGACGAAGCTAAAATAACCGCTTTTTATTACATGCATATGAATATATATACTAAAATAACATTTTTAATTTTTTTTCTTTCTGTCTGTTTGTTTCGGCTAGTCTCTGAAATGGCTTGACCAATTTTGACGGGTCTCTTACTATTAGGTAGCTGATGTAATAAGAAGTAACTTAGGCTACTTTTATTTTTGAAAAATAATTTAATTTTATAAAAAATTCGAAATCCTGTAGTCCACGTGAACAAAGTCGCGGACACAGCTAGTGGAACATATAAAAAATACGACCATCAAATAAGACAAGTCATATTTAGTCACCATTGTCGTCGTATGTTTCTAACAAACCCGTTCATATTAGCAGCAATGAAATAAAATATAATGCATATCAAATGTGTTGCCGTCTCGATTACTTGATGTCCTTCAAGAATAATGGTAGGTATGTCTGGTAAGTAGGGGTTTTAGGCTCAGCCCTCTAACGCATAATATACTTTAGTGGCCTACCGCGGCTTCACACGCGTATATTCCCGTTTTTTCCACATTCTTCATTGATTCTTCGCTCCTATTGGTTGCAGCATGGAACCAGTTTAAATTTAAAATACTAGTTTCATACAGTCCACTATTACATTTACATGGAGTCCTTTTTTTCTCGAAATTACGAAGGCAAAGTCGAAGGCAACAGCTAGTGTAGTTGGTATACAACTAGCTTCTTATGTATGAGCTAATTTTTTAAAGCGGGTAAAAACGCACCACACTTATGAGTCGGAGGTATTTGACGCGCGACAAACTTTGCACAAGAGCGAGTAATGAGAGAGTGAAACCTAGTATGAGTTGAAAATAACAAGCGCGAAGGCACGTGTTTATACGCGAGTACTTTTTTGAAAGACAAATAGGCCTAGCATTTGACGCAATACGTCAAATTTCTCGCATGACAAGTTTCTATACCGTTGATTGGGTGATAGCACACCGTACTCGTATTTTCAGCCAATCAACAGTTGACGCATTGATTTTGTCATTTCTTAAAAGCGCGATAAAATTTACTCGCGTGGCATATGCTAGGCCTGAAAGTGTCACGCACGTGTAAGATCGTTCATCGATCGTACCCAAGTACATCGATAAATATATAAACCCGAATCTGGCAAGGGTCTATTGCCACCCCTACTGAGTTCAGCCATATGTGTCCTAGATCGCGTCATGCAAGGCTAATATTTACAGTCGCCGCACACAACTCGTTTGTTTTCTATGTCATGGAGAGCAAACTCATTTAATAATTAAATCTCTAAATAGGACCTTTACTAATTTAGCCTACTTTATCAAATAACGTTTGAATGACGGCCATAGCGATAAGTTTTAATTGAAAAAAAAGCGATAAGCCAGGTCAGTGATTATTTTAATAAATTGTTTATGATATTTATGGCTCCATCATCAGAAAAAAAAGACTAATAATACAAAAGTAACCCTATGAGTTGTGCCAAATTAATTTTCACCACTTTTTAGTAGTGGTACCGCCATTTAAATAGCTGACAAATTTAATATCTAAAAAGGTAATAATGTTTAAGGTTTTTAAATGGATGGTTCCCATAACGTCTTCTCGTCCCAAGGGTGAGAAAGCCAGATGGCGTATGCTCTTAAACATTAGTTTCATGACCGGATTTCATCTTTAGTTGCCCTCCCTTAATTAACTGTTTTACACGAAATACGTAGTTTGTTTTTAATTTATTTATTTAAGCCTACACAGCGTATACTTATCAACATTTTGTGGCACGTCTTTTTTTTTTTATTACACTTCGTGATTGATCTCATCCAACCTGATGTTAGGTGGTAATGAGGTACTAGCTTAAGGGCGACAAGAACACATTAATAAATCTGTTATTGGACTTGTCGCCCTTACCTTGAAGGCTTGACCCCTGCTACTAATGTAGAGAGCTCTGGAAACCTTACTCACATGCAGGCACACAACAACACAGAAGTGTTTGCTATTTGGCTTCTGTAAGGTGGTGGTATTTCACCAGTCGGGCTTCTCCAGTTCGAGCGATAGATCGCTATGCCCTACCTTTCTTTAAAAAATTGCCTTGCCTTGCACTTTTCCATTAAAAGCACTGAACACTCGGCTATTCCATCTAACAGTTGTGATAAATCCTATCCCCAGCATTGGGACTTAATCTGTATGGCTGAGTTTGTACACCTATTAAAAACTGATAGTCGTAAATCGTAGCTAAACGAACAAGCTATATCGGTGCCACTCAAATTAAATGCAGGGACAGTAACTATTTATAAATTAGTTAGTGAACGAGTCATACTAACGGCCTTGCCCTAAGACTCGAAGCGGACCTTGCGTACCGCGAGCGCCATTTAACAACCTAGCACATCTAAATACCTGACCAGCTGACTACACCGGTTCGGTATTCGTCCATTATTGAAGCGATTTTACAATAAAACCTGCTTCACGGTTATTCTTCAAGCGTGAACAAAATATCTCATTTAGCGTTCTTTGCACTCACTCTGATTTGAGAATGTCACTTGTTATATTTGGACCGTTTGAGACTCTTCAAAAGGAGTGCTAAAGTATGATAGCTTTTAAGAATGATTTAACGACGGTTATGGTCGGAACAGGCAATCTTTTTTATTGCTCCTAAGAGAGCTGCGCCCGTGTAATTTTCAGCAAGTAGCTAGCTGGAAACTTAATTTTTAATCATTTTATAGAGCACTAGCGGCCGCTCGCGACTTCGTACGCATGAATTCAGCTGTTTCTAGCAATAAATATAGATGGTCGGCTTTACCCCTATCTCCCCTTACATTCGAAACAAAAAGTATCACATACTTTTATTTAAGTTTCGAACATGTGCCAAATTAGATATCTCTAACTTAAAATATAAACACTTTTCCATATAAACTTTCAAGGGCGGTGTTACCCCCATCCCCCTTTTATTAAAAACAAAAAGTAGCCTATGTCCGTTCTAGAAGTTCCGCGTATATCTATACCAAAATTCATTAAAATTGGTTCAGTGATTTAGGCGTGAAAGCCGGACAGACAGACAGAGTTACTTTTTTCGTCATTTCGTCACATTTATTTGTTTTCGTTTACGGTGCTGGTATTAAAATTACATATTGTCTGGATGATTCTAAGAAAACTACGCACAGAAACATAACGAAATAACTCTTAATTTAACCTCTTGCTTCAAATAAATGGGGCGGTGGAGGGCAAAGATTCTACGTAAAAAGATAAACGGAATAATAATAAAGAACCAACTGAGATGTCCTCCATCGCAATGTCATTCGCGGAACACGACTACTTACGCCAATATATGCACAATGCAGCATTATGTTTCAAGACAATGGTGCATTCAGCGATGCGCACCAACTCTTTATCAGTTAAACACCCCTTTATTTTCTTCATTTGCTTTATGATTGTGACATATCTTGAAGTGTGGAAAAACATTGAACCACCTACTGTATGAAGCAATAGGGTGGGGTAATGAATCATGCTTTTCGAAACTAGTTTGAGTCTTGGCTAGGTAGTATACCAAACAGTACTGGGTTTACGCCCCCAGTTAGTATTCGTCACCTGGTACTCAAACAGGGTCCAGAAGATGATCAGTTGATAGGTAAGACTATCGAACGCATTTATTTATTTATGTATTTAGTAAAATAAACTGTGTGATTAGCACTCTAGTTATATTAAAATATAAATAAAATTGGAGTGTTTGTAATATTTTTAATATTTCGCTTTTAACTACGTGCATATACGTGTAAAAATTTTATTTTATATATACTATATATAAAATAACATTTTTACAATGTTTATCTGTGTGTCTCTTCTGGCTAATCTCTGAAATGGCTAGACCGATTTCGACGGAACTTTCATTGACAGGTAGCTGATGTAACAATAAATAATTTAGGCTACTTAAAAGTTATAAAAAATATTTAATTTAAGAATAAATAAATTTAAAATCCTGTTGTCTACGCGACCGAAGTCGCGGGCACAGCTAGTTTTAAATATGAGTTGCACTATCTCAACTGCCTCCTAATATTTATTAAAAAAATAAATATTTCTTTAAAACTGTTAGTATCAAAGCAGCATTGCAGTGGAATTCTACGTTATTTTAAAGTTCTAAACCAAAAAAATCTAACGAAATTAATAATCACTGTTGGTGATAATCGTAACTACTGGTCCACAGATTGTTTGATATTATAAATGTACTTCACCGAGGATAATAAAATACATGTTTTTTTCATAACAATTTAAATTTACGTACTACTCGCAATTCTTAGTCTTATTGAAACAGTAGTAAACGTACCTGCGTACTAAACCCTCATAACATAACAGCGTTAACAGTGTTAACAAATGTAAACAATTCTTTAATCTATTTTTTTAATTCTTACTTTCTAAATGTATCTTCAGGCGTGAATGCTTAACATCATTGGCACGTGCATCAAGCAAGCCGGCATTAAACGCTATAAATACTCAAATTTATACAAACCACCTGCTTAGGTGTTCCTACTAAAGTGGTCCGGAACACATGCCGCCCTAAATTTAGTTAATAGTTTCCTCCTTAATCCCGCTATAAACATCGCTATGCCATATAAAGTACTATAAGTCCACAATTACCATCTATAAATAAGCACAAATTGGTTTACCGATTTGTCGACCAAATGCCGTGACCCACGTGGAGTCCACGGTGTGTACAAAATCTTTCTTTCTAGAGATGGAGAGAGGGTCTGGGCTTATTCTTAGACTTTTCAAAAATAATCAAAACTGATCCTGTCGTATGACAGTTAAGGTTGCTGTTTAGGTACCAAATAACCCTTGGCCAGATTTAATATCAAATATCAAGGTGTTCGACGAAATCAATATTTTAACATGGCTTCGGTGAGATTGTCATGATAAATTATAAATTTTAAGACTTTCGCGTTCCATTTTAAACATTTAAAATAATTTAACGGGTCAAAACGCGACACCATTTTTATTTAGTAGTTAATACGAACTACTTACTGCCCGACGGTCTGCCGTGGTCACGAGCTGACAGCTGACAGCTCGTGACCACGGTTGGTGCAACCTAACCGAAACGTCGGGCAGTAAGTAGTTCGTATTAACTACTAAATAAAAGCTTGTAAAAATGGTGTCGCGTTTTGACCCGTTAAATTATTTTAAATGATAAATTATCACTGTAATCAGTCCTAATTGTCACCTATCCAATACACCCGTATCCAGGTGTTCATGCGGTATGCATAGTCTAACTTCTACGTCATTTTCAGGACGGTTAACACAGAAAATACCTAACACTGACAAATTTAAAATAGGTAGGTAATAAACAATGTGAGAAACTAAATAACAGTTATCTTATAGACTCTCAAATATTAGTAAACAATATTGGAACTGTTATTTATATTACTTATCACTTTTATTTTTTTTATAACATTATGGCCCTTATTTCTATCTTATTACCAATAAATTAAAAAGACGGACTTAAGTCCTAATTAACCAAGATAACTTAAACCTGTTGATGACCAATAATGTAAACTGTTATTAGAGAAATAAGATTATAACGAGATTGGACTTTGGAAATATGAACGTAAACAAATTAATCATTATTTGTTAATTTAGTAATAATGTGAAACATCTGCTAAAACTTTTGATTTTGCAATAAAAAGCAATAAACAAATCTCTTTAACTACCGAGAAACAATTTCACAGGCACCTTTTCATCAATTTGGGCGACAAAATTACTGACTGAGCCACAAGTTGCCAAAGACCAAGTGGCTTACTTATTAAATTGTGCCCAACTTATTATTTAGGTTAGGTAAGCATTGTTTGTTGCTTTATTTTGCGTATAATATACAGCAAGATGATATGGCCTTCAAATCTTCGCAATTTTTCATGCAAAAGCGTGGTAGAGTAGTTTAACAGTAGGTATAGTCTAGTGCAAAGATATTAAGGCTTTTGTTTTCAAACAATACATTTATTTCTTCTTTGTCGTGTACTTATGCATGTGTTGGTTTAGGTGTCGTTGATCTAAGTAGGTATGTTTATTTTATTTCTTTGAATTCGAATGATACATATAATTATAAGAACAAGTCGCGGGTCTGATGTCTAGTGTCATTCTCTACTAAAAATTTAGCCGTAAAACAACAAGCGGTGCCTAAAAAATATTTGATAAAATGTTAACGTATAATACTTGTCAGCATGTCCATCTATACCAGAATACCCAAGAAAGAAGCTCTTCTAACTATAAGACAATAAAGCACTGTGTGGATGAAATACATTTTAATTTATTTTCGCTTTTTATATATAAAATATATACAACATTATCTTGTATGTCTACATCGAACGTAAATATAACACGTAACCATGATTTACGCTTTGTTTTACCCTGTCTTTTGGTTTGAATATTGATCTTCGCTTTATGACGCGCAAACTTTGTAGGACATGATTTATCTGTCTGGCTCTTCGAGAGAATTCTTAAGAAGAGACCACCAAGGTTCCATATGTATTTTGTTGTGCGCTCTAAATGCATATGTAAACCTAGCTTTTTCCCTCTACATCGTTCACGTTATTTCAGGATAAAATGTATCTTATATATTAATCTAGTATTATCATCTATCTTACCTACTATATATCCAAATCCATTCAAAGTAGTATTTACATGAAAGAGTAAACGTACATCCATAAATTAACGACCACCGTAGCCGAGAGGTGAGCGGGCCGGACTTTGGCGTTGCGCCATCTCTGAGGTCCCGGGTTCGATCCCGGTCGGGTCAATATGGGAAACGAACCTTTCTATATTGTCTTGGGTGAGGTACCGTCGTTGTTTCTGATTTCTGTAACACAAGTGCTTAAAAGCTACTTACCACAGAATCAGAGCAATATAATTATGTGTATGTGTCCATTATTTATTTATATTTATTTACAAATTCGTGAACATACATCCAAACATCCATAAATTCTATCAAACTTTCGCATTTACTGTATTAGTAGGAGTTCTTTCTCTTAATTGATCACATTGTGATAAAATTTTAGTCAGGATTTGTTAATCTTGTTTTTACGATTTTATATTTAACTACTCCTATTTGGACTTTTTTTGACAATACGTGAAGCAAACCAAATATATTCTAAGTGAAAATTTATCTCTATTCATCAACTAAATGTCGTGTGTGAAAATCATTACTAAAATTATTTAACTTTTATTTTATAACTAAGTTCGTTCTTTTCGATGGCATTGCAACACATTGGTGCAGCTAATGCAAAAAGCAATTTTACTTCGATGAGATCTTTATTATATTTACTTAAGTTGATATACAGGAATACCGCAGCTGCGACTGTTATCGTTATCATCAAATAAACAATGTTTGCCGTGATATGCAAATGTACCCACAGTGTGCCCATTAGTATTTTACTGTTAATGTTAAGTAGGTTAAATTAGGAACTCTAATTATTTTCCCCTCGCTGGGTTCCACATCTTGTTGCGATGGGGAAGCTCAGTAACCCTGTGTTCCGGTGCGTTGAGGCTGAATTACCACCCAGCTTTGGGTACCGCACAAGGTAAAGTGAAAACAGATTCCGAGGAGGGAAGCGAAGAGCAGGGGACTCGCGGCAAGCCCTCAAGGGCTGAGGTGGATCGTGGAGTAAGAGGAGGACCACGGTGTTTCGATGCCGGCTTCCTTGTCCTCCGAGATCTGGCAGTTGCGCGGGGCTCAATTCACGTCGTGGTGGGGCCGCGGAGGAAGAAGAGAATGCGGTGTTGCGTCAGCTGGCCTCCCTAGCCGGTGGATCGCGGTACTTCATCCGGCCCTCGG
The DNA here is from genome assembly GCA_037074685.1 of Glyphodes pyloalis. Lineage (NCBI taxonomy): Eukaryota > Metazoa > Arthropoda > Insecta > Lepidoptera > Crambidae > Glyphodes > Glyphodes pyloalis. The sequence goes on from JAYKKO010000011.1 coordinate 6,580,683, forward strand.
AGGGAGAGCTGAAGTGAGAGTCTACCGCTGCTACCCTCACACCTATGGTATGTGGACTCAGCAGATTCGCTGCAGGGACCGAAGACATCAGTTGTAGGGTAAGCCTGGGGTTCGTTATCTCGGTCCCGTGAGGTAGGCCATATCGTTTTCGAAGGAAGGTATGCTGCTTAAATGTAGGTGCGATGAGGGAGCCTGCGTAGAATCCGTAAGGGATCCCGACTCCCTAGAGTTGCGCAGAACTCTAAGAGAACAGAAACCGACCAAACGAACTAACTAAAACCCACCGCGAGCCTGACACACTACTCTGTTACCCGCAGAGAATGACGTTGCGGTTGACATTTACCCCTTGAAAAGAAAAGGTTTTTTCCCGATTTAATACAGCAAAACAAAACGAGTGACTTTTCAATAAAATAGTGTCTCTATTCTTGTCTTAACAAAATTTTACCAACGTGCGTTATTTATGTTATCTTAAAAACTCAATCGCACAAAGTTATAGATGTTGTGGTTTTTGTGAAACCATTATTACCATTTCGAACCCAACCGTTTGCACCGACATCGTAAACTGGCGCCCAACGCGTGGTTCAGGTTTTCATAATTCTTATAGTGAGGTAAGTGTGAGTAGTTGAAGTGTTATTCTAATAGGAAGTAGTACTATTTAGTTCATTATCACTTTAGTCTTTGAGTCGCTCAGGTATAAATGTAGCTCTTCTCTCCACTCGACCATGCAATCTTGACATACAAATCTCTAAATTAATATAGTAATTAAAAGTGTTAATTTTAATATTTACGTTAAATGTGATTTTTTGATAGTTTTCAGTGGAGTTTTAAAGTAATTTATATAAAAATCGTCTGATTTAGGATTAATTCGGTGGAAACAGAATTTTATCTGGCTTAAGAATGGATATCATTCATATTACGTTTTCGCTGTTTGTTATCATAATAGTTCAAAAGTGTTTCCAATAAAAATACTCGGGCACAATTTCACAGTGAAATTTTATCAAATCTTTTAATGTGCTGAACACGGATGTGGTATATTTTAAGCTTATGCATAGTTATCTGACAAAAAAAACCTTATACTTCGACGACCTCCGTAGCCGAGAGGCGAGCGGGCCTGACTTTGGCGAGCGCCATATCTGAGGTTTCGGGTTCGATCCCCGGTCGGGTCAATATGGGAAACGAACTTTTCCATATTGTCTCGGGTCTGGGTGTTGTGGTACCGTCGTTGTTTCTGATTTCTGTAACACAAGTGCTTAAGCTACTTACCACAGAATCAGAGCAATGTATGTGATGTTGTCCAATATTTATTTATTTATTATTATTTATTTATTATACAGCATAGCAAAAACAAAGAGATCTTAAGCAATCCGACTGTGTAACTACTGTTTTTTACCGTTGAAACCTCCTTAGAGTCATAGAACAGAGAACTTCGTTAAAGTGGAATTCGAAAATATGTAGGTAAGTCTGGGCTTCAAGATCCGCACCGAAACAAACGTTTGATGATGAAATAATACGTTATACATGTTAGATGTTATATTTCCATAGCAAAAGGGTAAAACACAGTTTATGGATCAATGGCTAAAACCGAACAGTTAATTGCTACGCGTTCGAAATACAAAATTACCGTCGTTATTTTCCCTGAATAAAATAAATATAACAGAATTATCAATTGTAGTTAACAGTGATAACAAAGCAGTTTATTTATAATATTCAATTATTATGAATGGGACCGTAAATAAAACTTTTTCTATTTTAATATTACTTATTTATGGATAATATATTTATAGATGTTTAGTAAATACATTATGAATCACAACACAAACTACATATCTGTCGCAGGCATTTTGGATGAAACCGCCGTTCAGGTACATACGGCAGTACAAAAACGTAAGGTGCTTTGTAAAATGTCAAAGGCAATATGTATATTCCCGTGCTATCATGTATTTTTCCCAAACATTTGATAAACGATTCCCACGCTTTAAAAGGTTTAAAAAAAAAACCACTATATTGTTAAATAAAAGGTCGTGCAGGCTTAAAGAAAAAACCAAGTTCAACAACCTTTATTGCACATATGTCTGGCGCAAAGGTTTAATCATGAATAAATATTAAGTAAATATATTTTGTTACAAAATTTGTCCCCTAACCATCGCCACCCCTCTATGGTAACGAGTCCGTTACTTTAGTTTGGTAACATAAGTTCTGCTACAAATATCCTGTCCAGTTCCTCAGAGTTCCCAGAAAAAATGTTAGTATGCGATACCTACTTCCTGCATTAAAAATCAGTAATCGGATCACTTATGCTTTTTCTATCAACAAAAAATTTAATCAATCAATTGTACTGATATCGTTATTATCTGATAAAATTCAGTTTAAAATGAAGATATAATTAAATGTGATAATACTTTATCGCGGTCTACGAGTCCCACCTTCTTGATTATTATAAAAAAAAAGATATCTTTTCGTCTGTCTGTGAAAGTAAACAAAGACCAGTAATTACCAATTAATTAAATAATTTTGTGGTTAATATTTGCGATAAGTTTGACTGACCAATCACAGATAATAATCGATTTTTTATTTTATAGAAAAATTTCATCACCCCTTGCGGTGCAGGAATCGAACCCACGACCTTCACGTATCGCGCGTGCTGCTGTTCCAACTGAGCTAACCCCAAGTTATCGTAGGCGATGAAATTTTTCTGCTGTATCAACCGTTAGCCTCTGGTAAGTGCCCTCTGCCGAATATGTTTAGAACTACATACTTATCGGCCCGTAGTACATTCGTCGCAGAAATGTTTGAAAACCACGGAATCGAAAACACCTTGGCTAGGGGTCGCAATACCGAATCATTTAAGCAAAACCTGTATTTTCGGTATTGGCTGCAGACCAATACTGATAATCCGGTATTTTCGATATTTTCGGGATTAAGATAAAGTTAGCAAATTTAGTATAAAGTTAGTTTACAGAAGAATAGTATGTAGGTAGGTAAGGTATCTAACTTAAATGAATTTATCTTCATACTAAAACAAAATTTTTGTTGACACAAGGTTATTTGATATGTTGGTAATCAATCAGTTACTTCTTAGCAACTATTTACTAATAAGTACTATTCAAAATGCCCGTTTATTCCTTTATTAAAATAACTTAGGTTAACTTGTTCAAATAATTCAATTAGAACCCCATTGGCTAATGAGGCTCAACACCCGGTCCAGTTCAACGACAAGATTCTTACGTTTCTCCTCCGTTACTGCCCTGCCACCTGAAGGCCTACCAAGGTATCGTCCATGGACCGTACTGTCATCAGCATAGCACCGTATGTTCCCAAGCGGTAGCATATCATTGATATGTAGAGGGTGGGCGATAAAACGATGCCCTGTGAGACACCGGCATTGATAGACATGAGCCGCGATCCGTCAGAAACGATGCGAATTCTACGGTCACGCAGAAATCCGGAAATCCACTTACAAAGCCGGCTTGTGGAGACAAGTTTTGTGCGAGATCCGATCAAATGCCTTGGCAATTTCAAGGCTGATTGCCAAAGCCAGCTCAAATAGGCTGCACCATAATACCAGCGCTGCAGCAGCCTTGCGTCGCTGCAGCATATAGCTGAGGTGTGGCCTAGTTGACCACTTACCCATTTAGTCTTTTGTTTTGTTTTTTGTTGCTATTTATTTAATGTTTGTTTTTGTTTTTACTTCTTCTTGTTTTTAGTTTTTATTTTATTTGTGTAAATTTGTATCTTCTGTGTAGTGGTCAATAAATGTATTTTCTTTCTTTCTTCTTTCTTTCCAAAGATTCGCCATGCTTGTCGATTGCCTCCCTCCAGAGGTGCGTCACATACGCTAGAAGATCACCCGTCGATCGTTTCAGCCTGAAGCCGTATTGGCGATCGTTAATTAAGGAGTGATCCTCTAGGTAGAGGATCAACTGTTTATTGATGATCCGTTCCATGACTTTGCAGAGCACTGAGGTTACGGCAATAGGGCGGTAATCTGATGGGTTCGGTCTCCCTTTTTACGGACCGGCAGCACAGGTTTTAAGAACAATCGCTGGAATACCATCAGGTCCACCAGCTTTTTGGACATCGAGTGACTGTAGTTCACAGCGCACATCGCAATGCCTGGTAGAAATATAAAATCCAGCGCTTAACCACCGCGGGTTGCGATGGAACTGCACCTGGCACAGTGATGGACAACAGGAAATAAAAGGCGCTTGGACCACCACCCGTTAACCCGCAGGATGGGTCATCAGCAGAAGGTTAAGCAAAGAAGACGAATATCCTTCCACGTCTGGTATCCTTGTGGGCTGGCTAACCAGTTGTATCAGGCAATGGGTAAGAGCGAATGTATGGGCTGTTCTTCCTGCATGGTTAGTAGTAGCGGATTCCAACCAGGAGTCGCCCAGTTAAAGTCCCCCAGACATACCATTTCTGCAGTAGGGTACTACACTTGCGCATCATCTGCTACCCGACTCAAATACTCGAAGAGTCGAGTTGTCTCATCATCTCCGGAATGAGATCGATATACGGATTTGTGTCTCCGTCCAGAAAAGCATGGCGGGCCTTGCGCTGAACGAGCGCGCTTAATTTGAATTAAATGGCGCATAACTTTTTCTATTTGTATTTGTTTTTATTTAATTTACTAAAACCGAAAATACCGAATATCCCGGTTTTTGTGAAATCAATACCGGTATTGATTAGACCTAAATTTCGCCCGGTATTCCGGTATTTTCGAAATTCGGTATCCCGGTTTGCGACCCCTACTTGGCATCTTAATCAATCAATTAACGAATGTATGACGGTAAGGGCGACAAGTCCAGTAACAGATTTATTATACTGTACTTGTCGCCCTTAAGTTAGGACCTCATTACCACTTAACATCAGGTGGGATGAGGTCATTCTTGAAGTGTAATATAAAAAAAAAATTCAATGATTTGAAATTTATATGATAGATATGCATTAGTTAAGTCATTGAGTCTATGGGTGGGCACAGCCGCGGGCTTAGCCTAGTGATCGAAGCTGATTGGGACTTTCATATTTTTCGACTGTAGGTACTTTCCACTTCGATAACCTAATCTATTAAAAACACTGGATAAGATCACAAAATTTTCAGTACATTGTTCGACCAATCAGAAATAACCGTTATGCCGTGATACGAAATCTATCCAATGCCAAGTAGGTGACTGACGTATGGCCTATAATCCTTTAATATGTACCCATTAATGTATAAAGTAATGAAAAACAAAGATTACTGTAATAATATGCCTCATTATCTTATACCTACCAATATTTTTAAATTATTGGAAAAGATGAGACACAAAAATAATCAAGACTTTCCCAGCTGTTACATTTAGAATTGGGATGAAATGAGAATAAGAAAACTATAATTCTCGACTCTTGTCTAGTGTCTCTTGTAAGTTCATATATTTCGTAAGTAATTACTTATTTGGTTGAAAAACAAGGCCTTTTATACGCCGATGGAGTTTCTAACAGATAAATTTTAATAAAAAATTTATTTTCCACTTTTGTTTGCATGCATGTTTTTCTTACAAATCTACTTTTATTCTAAACATGTGACCAACTAAATATTTGTACGCTAAAATGAAGCAAAACATAGTGATACTAATCTAATTATAACATATCTGTAGTACCTATGTTTTACAATTAAAATTAGATTGATTGATTGAAGGGTCGTGGAGGTCAAATGGTTATCGATCCAATGACCAGGCTGGTCAAATCACAATAACAGTCCGAGCGAGCCTCGGGCTCAGTAATAGATGCGAAATAGGAATACAGGCTATGTAAAAGTGTAAGATAATACTCGCCAGGACACCTAGTTGTAAATAAATATGAGACAACATCACACTCACTGACATTTTTTAGTAGAGAGAAATGCATGATACTGTGTACGGTCACCCGGGTGAGTCAACGGCGTGTTACTCCTACCCTAAAAAGAGGTCTACCCATCAAATCCTTAGGCGTGGCTTTGTGAAGTTCCGATGACCATTTTCTCAAAACGCCGAAATCGTATTCGATGTTTAATCTCTTTCTTGACAAAAGGATTGGACAGAGGCAAAAGATTGACTATTCAAAACGGAATCATTACTGATGTTATAAATAGGCCCCCTGCAGCCCTGGCCCGCCACAGCGCCAGCGGCAGAGTGGCAGCTATTTAAGCCACCTTGTCACATCCCCCGTGACGGTCACGGGATAGGGGGTGCGGGAATGGCCGATTTGCAGAAAGACTTGCGGTTCAATTACCAAAGTACCTTAAACACTTGTGTTCTCATTGGCCAGTAAAAACATTTGAATATACCATTTTTCATCGAAAAGGCGGGATCAAAAGATTATTCACAACAACCAAAATATAAATAATTTTACAATTCCTTATCCTAAGAGGCAATCTATTCGACTATGTGTATATGTATGCCTAATGTATATGTATGTATATATGTAAGCTATGTATGTCTTAGCGAGAGGCTTAGCTTAGAATATCTTTAGAAATATCGATTTATCCTAAACTAAGTTTAGAACATCGTTCTGTCCATTACAATTGATATAAGGATAAATTAAAATTGAAAGAAATGCTGCAAGTAAGCCTTGAGCAATTACATATTTAGAAATACGGAAGCAGTGTTAATAATGTTATGTTAAATCGAAGTTTTAAAATCTAGAATTAACCCCCACAATTTTAATAAAAGATAAACGGGATTAATCTGGCACATCAATGATGGAAAATAAAAATACTTGCATAAGATTGCGGTGTGATTTCATTTTAGTGATTTCTTAGGACCAAAGTTTATACCTAGACCAATTTAAGTTTTCCGCTTATTACACCAACACTTATCACCCACACAATATTTATACATGTAAAACAATCGGCATGCCAAGTACGTCAATGTGACCTTCGTATCTAAGAATTATGATTTAATCAATAAATATAAGACGATATCGGTAACTATAAGACTATCCAAAATAGTACAGTATGCGTCAGAAACGCAACGCAACGGCTTTTCAACCGTTTTAGTAAAATATTAGTCAGCACCTTCTGGAGTTAACCTTGACGAAACCGCCAATTTGAAGGATTTATGAAGTACAAGCTGTGCCCGCGACTTCGTTCGCGTGGACTACATCCTTTTATGGTCGGTTTAACCCCTTTCTCCCCTAAAATTCGAAACAAAAAGTAGTCTATATTTTAATCCAAGTTTCGAGCTATATTTGTGCCAAATTTCATATCTCTAACTTCAAAAATAAACATTTTTCCATATAAACTTCCAAAGGTGGTATTACCCCCCTCCCCCCTTATTTTCTAATAAAAAGTAGCCTATGTCCGTTCTTGAGATTCAACGTATACCTATACCAAATTTCATCAAAATCGGTTGAGAGGTTTAAGCAGGAAAGCGTAACAGACACACAGACAGACGGACAGTTAGTTTCGCATTTATAATATTAGTAGGGATTATATTCCATGAAATGGCGTCAAATATAGTATTTTTACTTCAATTTTACGAAAACATTAAAAAAAACAAATATTGACACGTTCATCTAGAATTTTAAAGAATTGGAGAAATAAATAATTTCCTCGCTAATTAAAGCAAAGAGGGCAAGGTTTTAGAACGTTAATTACAATTAGGAGAAATTTTGTGTTATAATAGTCGAAATAACCTTCAATTCTAATAAAAAATATTTTACTGTAAACTACAGAAGCAATGTAATTTTTGTTTTTCAAATATTGGACAACATCACATATATTTTGCTCGAATTTTATTTTAAGAAGCACTTATGTTAAAGAAATCAAAAACAACGACGGTACCACCAATACCCAGACCCGAGGCAATATAGAATAGTTCGTTTTTCATATTCGACCAGAAACCCCAAAGATGGCGCGACGCCAAAGCCTGGCCCACTCACCTCTCAGCTACGGAGGTCGTTAAAATTAAAGGAGTATTATAGAATTAAAGCGTTGACTTCAAAGTAGAAAACCTGTCCTAAGTGTATAAATAGTCAATGACAAACACAGATGCTGCAGATTATCTTAAGGAGTGCCAATCAGTGTCAGACGCCATCTTTAGGTAGGCATGTCGTATCAGATCATCAATCTAATCATGTAGGTATCTAGACATTGGCAGGTGTTATCGTGTCTCTAAGGATTGCCATGGAAAAAGATTCAGATGTGTTCCAAGGATTGGTTTATAATGAGACTAGGTCTATCATGCTGAACCTCATTTCCTTCTGTTTTAAAAGATATATAGGTACGACTGGAAGTGAAAGCGCAAAGAAATGTTAAAATGCTTTTTTACACTTTAGAAATTATGATAAAAATCCATCTAGCATATCAAAGTCAAAGTCAAAGTCAATATTTTTTTATTCATGTAGATTACATTTGTAATACTTATGAATCGTCTCTATACAATGCAAATGAAGCTACCATGATAGGGGTAGGTAGGTATATCAAACTTTGGGCTGATTTATTTGTTTCCTTTACGATAACCAAAGTTTGGGCTGATTTATTTGTTTCCTTTACGATATTACCTACTAAACAGATTAATTATTCAAAATTAATTTAATTAGTCAATTTCCAAACATTTAAACTTATGTTACAATTCTGCAAGATAGAGTATGCTTTCGAAGTAAATAAATTTCAGCTTATTTAAATTTCTACAGCAGGGCAAAGGCAATCATATACAAAAAGGGATTGCCCATACCTGGGCTATGTCCAAAAAAACCGGCCAAAAGCGTGTCGGCCACGCGCAGTGTAGGGTTCTGTAGTTTTCAGTGCATCACAATACTTAAGTATCCCCACTTAAAGTTACAAAAATGGGATATCTGTGTGTAACATTGACTTGACATAGGTATACACTAAAAAAATATTTTTTCAAAAATTTCAAAAACTATTTAACCCATCAGGTTCAAAATAATTTTCCTAGAAAGCCTTTATGCAGTTCTATATTCTAGATTTTTTTTATACTTTTTGAACTTATGGTTCAAAAGTTAGAGGGGGGGGGGACACAATTTTATTTTCTTTTGGAGCGATTATTTCCCAAAATATTAAAATTATCAAAAAATTATCTTAGTAAACCCATATTCATTTTGAAATACCTATCCAACGATATATCATATGTTGGGATTGAAATAAAAAATAATCACTCCCCAATTTACGTGTAGGGGGGTACCCTAAAAACACATTTTTTTTTATTTTTTTGCGCTTTGTTGACGTCATTAATATACATTTTTGTACCAAATTTTAGCTTTCTAGTGCAAACGGTTTCAGAGATTATCCTCGGGCGGACAAACAGACAGACATGGCGAAAAAAGGGAAACAAATATTGTTCGACCGAGAATCGAAGCCAAGACCCTGAGATCATAACCCGATACAGCGAACACTTTATTTTCAAAATACAATGTTAATATATTTTTGCTTAAAAAAATAACTAGAAAATTATTATTCATGAAAACTGTGTTAAGATGCGACATTGCGCTAAATTAGGTATAACTCAATGTAGGTATCTAACAAAATTTGTGTTTACATGAGTGAAGGAAAAATCAACAATAATATAATAACGCTGAAGAGTTAATTTGTTCGTTTGAACGCGAAAATCTCAAGAGCTACGGGTACGATTTGAAATGTATGTGTTGGATAGTCCATTCATCGAAGAAGGTTAAATAACATCATGCTGCGTCCAATAGGAGAGATAAATGTGGGAAAACGGGGATAATACGCGTGCGAAGTCGTGGTAGAACGCTAGTGTCTTATATTTTTTGGTAATCTAACTGTGGGATCAAGCATTTCCAATCATCTACCATTTTGGTTCCTCGTTCCCTTTAAAATGAAAACAAATCATTAACCTTTAACCTAATCTCCCATCAAAATCACGTGACTACCTAATGGAGATTAGTTTGATAACAAACGCCAAACCCACATGTGTTGATGAAGGATGACTCATATTTTGTTTGTAAACAATAAGATGTTGCATAATTACTACATTTATTGAACTAGGTACTTGTTATCAGTTTTTGTAGTAAGGAGATAATAATAACAGAATGACGTGACATTTAAAGAAACGGGACTGCACCGATACGTCCAATTGTTATTGACATTACAAAATCAGTTGACTTGGATTTATAAAAATCAACTCATAACTACATGAGTGAGTAACTCGAATTAAGTGTTTCAGTAGGTTATCTATTTAAATAATTACAATATCCTGATGGGACGTTCCACGATTGAAGAGAAAAATAACGATGTCGGCTGTTTGTTTACGCCTGCAAAAGGAAAAATTGGCGTGATTTTAGTTTCTTTCTTTTCTTCATTTTTGTTTCTTGATGGAAGTTTAGTTTTTGCGCCTCGCATCCCTTACCTTAGTACTTTTTCCGTTATACGCGTCGATTATCTTTCATCATCTAGCCTGATTTATGTTTTTCAGCATCTAGCCCTATTTTTATAGCCCTTCTAGTCCTCTTTAGATCTGGAATGACACACACGCATACATATGATATATTTATCTAACTTAGAACCAATATTCATCATCTGCAGATTTCCCCGTTATGTCTTCTTAACTGCTAATAAGTGAAAACTGTATAAAATGTATTAAATAATTCCACTAAATTCCGGTGTGAAAGAGCCATAACTGTACTATACGAAAAAGTACCACCTATCATTGTTCCGCTGCTATGCTTGAAGGAAACTCAAAATATAAAAGATACGAAATATATTCTAGCCTTTGAGGATTTAATATATATTTCTTGGTAGGATAGTGAAAATTTATTTATTTATTTAAATAATTAATTGCACAAATAGGTACAACAGGTGGACTTAATGCTAGGGGCATTCTCTACCAGTCAACCCTTGGGTCATGCAGATAGTTTGTATATGGGTGCGGTAACATGGGAGAAAAAAAAAAGAAAAGAGAAAGAAATCATTTTAAACAACAGTAAATTAAGCATTAAAAATAACATTACGGTATCTTTTAAATATACGATAATAATACACATCTATATATATAAAAGGAGAAACTGACTGACTGACTGACTGACTGACTGACTGACATATCAACGCACAGCCCAAACGGCTAAACGTAGGCACTTGAAATTTGGAAGGGACGTAGCTTAGGTACCGTAGGGGTGCACTAAGAAAGGAATTCCCGAAATTCCCACGGGAACGGGAATTAGCGGGAAAATCCTTTTGTATGAAAAATCTAAACCGCTTAAGTTAGACGCTTGAAATTTGGCATGCAGGTACCTTAGTAAATATAAAGTTTAGTTATGGCTGTATTTTGAGAAATTCCCACGGGAACGGGAGTTAGCGGGAAAAAACTTTTGTATGAAAAAATCTAAACCGCGTAAGTTAGTTGATTGAAATTTGACATGCATATACCTTAGTGAATGCAAAGTTAAGTCATGATTGGATTTTCCAAAATTCCCATGGGAACGGGAATAGCGGGAAAAACTTTTGTACCGCGAGTTAGAGGCTTGAAATTTTTTAGTATATGGGTATCTTAGCAAATGTACAGCTTCATGGGAATGGGAAACATCTTTTTCATGAAAAAATACTGCACTAGCGCCAGATTCAGAATAATTGTTATGTTGTTTTTTAAAATAATAAAATTAAGCATTTTTTAAACTTTTCTCCAACACCCACAAAGATCTCTCTTTTATAACACGCCACGCGGACGAAGTCGCGGGCAAAAGCTAGTACTATATAAAATCACAAATGATAAAACTGATTAGACCTACATCAATCAGCTTACGACTGATTTCCATTTGTTTTTGCAGTAGACAAGTCAATAAATAAACATCAAGCGGCGCTCCATATCATTTTGGCTTGTAAAACATCGGGTTTTATAGCCCAATGCATGTACGTTCTCTGGAATGGTCGACTCAATTAAGATACATGTTCATTGAGCTGGGGCAGATAATATCTCACTCATTGAGAGATGTCGTCATGGAATAAGGCCGCCGCACACGCTGGAGCCAGCGAGCTGTTTGATGCAAATAGCCCTTGCAGTGGTTATTTCATTAAAGTAATGCATTACGTCCGCCGGGTCTGTCAGCTTGGCGCGCAGCCGACGGGTATTGTAAAACGACCTCTTACCAGCTATCATCTCTTTATGTGAATAATCGAGTTCCATCTACATCTGACGCACTCTGTAAATTATCTATTAGTGACTCCTCATCAGCTGGTGGTAACCATAAACGAAAAATGTTATTATGACGGATTGCAATTTTAAATTTTCATATTAATTATCGACAATTTTTTAAATAGGAAGGTAAACAAAATATTACTTTTCCCGACCAGTAACCACATCCTAAACTTCAAACTTGTTAATCTTTCGTAACAAACCCCGTATCTCCTTTTCGCACTTTTAGTGTAAGAGTGGCCCTTGCATTTAGATTTCGGTTTGTTTTCTAAATTTGCATGCAATGGTCTTATCAATCTCAGAAACGTCGCCAGTAATATAACTTCTGTTTCAAAAATGTTCTACCTATCATTTTACATGCAACTAGGTAAACATAATAATTTCCTATTAAATCCGCCATCGGAAGCACTGAAAAACTTTCAGAGCGTTACAAATTTAATTTTAAGGCATTGCATATGTTATATTCAGTTTTCATCTGGGACAAATTATTTATTTATCGAATTGGTTAATGGAAAATGAAGAAATAACTCCAGAAAATTATATTAAATTTAGATTTTCTAGTTAATAATTATTTAAATATTTTGGTCTCTTATTCATCCGATGAACCAGAGACTATTATTAGTGGGTAAGCGTAATCAGATATTAGTCAAATTAATCTTGCTCATCTTGAACTTAAAATATGTACGTACCTAAATATAAAAATAGCACTCCAAATGACATGGGGTATCTGATTAATCAACTTCCTCAAGCCAGGTTGGGTCTCTGAATCATGATCGCAATTACGATAAAAACCTGTTTTTGAAGTTTTAACTTGACACGGGTCCTAATGCCAAATTACCTTTATACTCAATGCCCATGCCCACATACTAACAAACTGGTGATTTGATAATATAATTTATTTCGCTGTAAGGATTATTTCGTCCACACAAAGCGGGCTGAGTCAGAGTTGGCTGCGTAAATATTTTTATTTCGACTGCGTTCTGGCTCTTTGTTTTGCAAATGACTTGCCTCCAACTGTTTACACCAAAGTGTTTTGAGCAGGCCCATGTGCTTAGCTTTGACAAGCTGCATATCATTGTCCGCTTGGCCCCACGCATGCCTTCACACTGAGCAACGAACACGAATCATCGGCAAACGCTGAAAACAAACAGCAAGAACATCCGTAAGATTTATGACTTAACACTAATCGTAGAATTATAAATAATTAGTTGTGGACAAATAATAGGTATCATAGGCCGTCCGTTCCACAAAAAGCAACATTCCACTAGGGCCATTAACTAAACAACTTGAGTAAGTAAGACCGAAGGTGCACCTGAGGGGTATTTGTAAGTTTTTGTCGCCAAGCACTGATGCATAACATCGTAATTTGAATCAATTATCGTCAACATCAAAGCCGAGCAACTTTCAATTGAACAAGATGACAATGTCTTCACGAAATAGTTTATAAAAATATATAGCATATTTTTATAGCAAATCGAACTAAAAAGTAGTGCTTATTGATGTATTACATGCACCCCCTCGCTTTTCATTCTGTATTGAATTATTCTGTTTGTGATTAAAAAATAGTTTTTACTTTTAGTTCGCTTTGGTTTATAAGCGTGTTTTTTTATTTTCTTTTTTTTCCAATTTTCTATGGATATAGTTAATTCAATATAATATTTTTTTTTATCAAATTATTGTATTGTTATTGTATTGGTAAATCGCCCATTATGACGTATGCAAAGTTTCAAGTTGATTAGACGTTTAGAAATCGGTGAAAAACGTGTCCAAAACTTGCGTTACGAACATTGTTAGTTACAACTAAATCTTTTAAAAAAGCGTGTTAAAAAAGACACAAGAACTTTCGATCACAGGGTTTTAAAAAATATAGAATACTGAGATGTTTACTAAATCTTTGTCGTCTGTCAGCAGATATTATTATGATCATATTGAAAAATAGTACGGTACCTACGGTACAAAATGATTCCTGCTAGGAGTTTCTTGATGGACAAATGAAATTCGAAATGCCGTGTTTTACGTCCCATCCTATTCCTCATAATATTTCATTTGGGAACTATTGTCGAGTATGTGAAGCTCACTTTAGAGTTCAATATGTTAAATTTCCTGCAAGGACTTATCCCATTCGGTTCAGTTAGCATTAAAATTCAGAATATAAATTGCATGAGCACGCTCGACCTTTGTCCGTGGTTCGTGCGTTTAAGTTCCAGTGCGTACAAGCATTATTTGCAAAGAAAATAATGTTGCTTTCCATTTAGTTCCTTTACCAAATTCCGTAAACCAGCTTTCTCAGAATGAACAGCCTGTGCATAAGTTTACAATTATTACGGACACTCACTGTGTTGAAATTTGAGTACCTAAGTAAATTACAGTTTTGGATACAGAATTTTAAAAGGAAAATGCGTAGTCCTCATTAGTGAGGTCGTACAAAATGTTTATTGCAGTCATTACGAGTTCCACATAAAAACTGTTTTATGAAGAGCGTCAATCTGCAGGTGCTCCTGCGATTGGAACAGAGGCCATATGCAATAAGTATTTGTGGACCGGAGACCACTCGGGGATGACGCAGTGTTTACCTACCACCCGCGGGAGAGTAGAAATAAAGCATAACACACGCTGGGTTATCGTGGCGAACGTTACTCAGCGGTCAATGTACCAATCGATATCACGCACAATAAATCAGTGTTGCCAGTGTTTGCCAAGAAACCCTGGACAAAGAACTGACAAATTTTGATTAAAGCTATAAAACGGGCTTGCAACTTCAGTGCGCGTCATACATATAGAATATGTTAGTTATTTTGAGCAAATCCTTAATTAGTAGGCCGACTAAAATCCGGGTAGGTATAAAAATGAATAGCTTAACTTTATGCGCTCGAAACTTATCTACTCAGGACACTTAAAAACTGTATCGATCCAAAGCTTACTTTTAGAAAATAAAACACTTATAATATTCGCTGTGGGAACCTATAGATCAGATATAAGATTTATATGTATTTGTACGCAAAATTACCTATTTACTTCCCATTAACTTGACTTTCCCCTCAAAATCCTTAACTCTTCACAAAACGGTTTTAGTTCAGTTTAGGATCGAGTAGTGAAGGTAATTGAGGATAAATAAAATTAAGGATGCCCATTTTGAATTCAACATCGTCATACCGAGAATCACTGCAGTTAACTAGTTCACTACTTAACATAAATACCTAAGTAGTTAATTCTTGATAAAACTGCACTGTTCTAAACGTTATATCATTGGCTTTATCACAACCTATGAACCTAATAACGATGTACAAAAACTTTTAAATTATTTTGATAAGACCCATTGATAAATTTAAGTTCTTGGAATGTTTGCTATGACGCGGACGTCGACATTCTTCCGATGTAACTGTAATTAATGTTTTAAAATAACAGATACGTTTCTAGAGAGGAACAATGACGAATCCAGATAATTAAGATAACTATTATATTTTCTTCTGTACTGGTCGTGGCTAAATATTATGATGATAACAAAATCATGTTGAAAAATAAGCAGGAACATGTCACGGACCTTCGTGGTTCTAAATTACGAAGAGGAAAATAAATTGGTGTCATTTGCACATTTAAGCTGAACTAGTGCAGTTTTGCTCAATAAAAAGATTGCCTCCTCAAAGTCAGTTATGATTGCAAGTTCCTGTTCTTTGGCCTGGACTCTTTAATCACTGGGCCTAGCATGCGCAATACGTCAAATTTATCGCATGAGACGACAAAAGTTTCGATACTGCACACGTATTTTCAGCGAATCAGCAGCTGGCGCACTGACTCCAATCGATTTTGACGTTTGTCAAGAGCACGATAAAATTTTGTCGCGTGGCCCATGCTAGGCCTGATAGTCATGTATTTAGTTGTAGATTTATGGTAGACAAGTATGCCACAATACTGCCCCGGATAAAGAGAAGACAAATTCCAATCTGACTTTTAACAAAAAAATAAACAACTTATCTGGTTCAGTTAGAGATAAATAAAAAAGTAGTACAGTCACAAAGTTATCAATGTATGTTTAGCACGGGTATCATGAGGTCTTATTTACCTAATTAGAACATACTGGACCGCAAACGGGGGTAAACATACAACGAATTTAGACTTTATAGATAACCCGCTAATTATGTCGCTAACTGTTATTGTATCATGATAAAAAACTCATTTGACAATGAGCGGAATATGAAGCCCTTCTTAAATCTAGTTGTCGCTGGAATTATTGTTTCACTTGAATTGATATGAAACCAATCCTACGGTCGGATTTGAAGCGATAATGTTTTCATATTCGTCGTAAAACAAAAGATGATCAGGAAATAAGTAGATTAAACAATCCTTCAAAAAGCTATAACAAGTTGCATAGAAAAACCAGCTTTTGATAATAATGACGGCGATGTAATACAAGGCCTGAGATGTAGACATATCTTTACCGATGACATGCGTTACTTAGTCCTACTTTGAGTATGCATCGTCTCCACTCGACAGATTGATGAAAGCATCTCTGAAATGGTAGGATGAGTCAGTCGAATCGAATACAGAACAAACCGTAATCTATTGGAGATTGCAAAGGTCCGTAGTCTCAATGTTACCACTCGATGTGTTTACTCTTGCTAAATCTGTATAGAATCGATTAGCCGCATTTTATCACGCGCCGCTCAATTTAAACCCGTTACTATTTAACACAATGCGTAAACATCGGTGTTGCAAGTGTGAAAATAGTGTTCCAATCTAAAGCTACTAACTGCTTATTTGTTATTTTAAAAATAATAATTTACGATTTGAAGCAATAGGTAGGTACACAAATCTCTGTGTTCCGAAATCGAAAGCACTGATCAGTTTTTACGATTATGTTTTTAGTTATGTAAATTGAGATAGACAATGTTTGTGATATTGTCCAATATGTATTTATAATATTAACATTAATTATGAAATGGGTTCCGCCATTACCCGGGTTTGCGAAAACACATCGTCAACGTAATTGTGATTTTAACATTTGTGATTAAAGTCGTTATATACCTACTTTAATACAGTTACCTACTATTCGTCATCTGATTTTCATAGTATAAGGGAAAACCTTAGTTTACACTAATCGCATTTCGTATCTTAGACACGACTAATACTTCAGTTTTGTTTAAAAAGCTACAAACTCGTGTATAGGTACGTTTAATTCGCTTGGTTTTTCCCTGCTTCTTGTAGTAAGATTCTTGGATTACTTGAACCTTAGAATATCACGCAAACAGTGGTAAATAACGTTTTATGGAAAATGGATATGTCTATTCCCCGTCGATCATCATCTAGCTCATATCATGGTGGGCGACTGGTAACCGCATACTCGAGAAAAAGCCTTAGGTGATTTGTTTTATGCATGCTGATTTAAAATCCGCTCGATAGTTTATGGTTGGCGCGATGGTAAAATATTTGATCGCAGGCCCGTTACCCGGCGGTTGTACCGACCGCCATTCTGCTCTGTCGGCTTCTTTTGTGCATTGACCCGTACATGGCTTCGAGCACCAAAGAACTTCCTGCTCACTCGTTGCTGGTAATATATTGTATCTATTTGCTTTGCGATCTAGTTCGCGAACGTTGGACTGTGGACTGTGGAGCGTGGTGGGCGTCTGTCGCAACTAGAACTTGAATGAGTCAGCTCAGGACAAGGAGATTTACTAAGGTCTGTGTTTTTCCTGACCATTATTGCGTCTTTTAAAATGCAAAAGATTTTAATCTATTTAATTTTAGATAGATAGATAGATATACTTTATTGCACAAAACTTTACAGAAATAGGTTTTACAGATTGATTATATTACAATTTAGGATAATAATGTTGATTTTAAAAAGATTTCACATAACACTTTAACTTGAACTTCGTAGTCATACCTTCATTGTTTTAAACATATGCATTTTGATCTTTACAAAAAAAATACAAGTACTTAAATTTGTCCGTAATTTACCCATTAGGAACTTTTTTACTTTTAGATAAATTTTAGCGAAACATCTGACTTCCTAACGATTTCGCTGAGACTGGCATCTCATCATCTCGTCAGATCCTCGTTTCTTTATCACGGCACCAGCGTCGAAACATTTTCATTTCGACAAAAAAAACCATCTAAATCGCTTTGCAAGGCGATAGTTATCCGCGAACGAACTTATAAAATTATGGGGAATTGAAAAACCTTATCTTTGAAGTCTGTTTCCAAATTGTTTCGAAATATAAAGTTTTGTTTCTTGTTGCCATTTAATAAGTTATTATCACCTTTGGTCACATCGGTTGAAGGAAAAAGTATGTATGTTTTATTATTAATAACATACTTTTCCTAGGGACAATTTATAATTCCCGAAGAACTTACGAAATTAAAGCGGAGACGTAGTCTGGAGGTAATCCAAAGTTTAAAATTGTCGCTTATACATTTTCGTCGCCACTCGAGTATCGTTTAGGAATGTGGTTGGCAAGGATGTGTTATCGTCTTGTACTTTAGTCACGGTCCAAGTTACAAGAGTATGCCCTTTACTAAAAAAATCTGTATTGTCACATTGTCCTTGAACTATGAATCGCCAAGTGATATTATAGTATCCTTACATATCATTACCAAAGCACGGCGATTTAAACTCAATCAAAATTTCACAACCTGTTTACTAGACTCTGTTTCCCACATTTCTCTAGAACTTGTAAATGTAGTGAACCAAGAATACGACTAGAAACGAAATTAACACCCGTGTTTATATGACAGGTGCCACTGCTATTTTTGGCTTGCTAAAGAGCCAAAGTGGACAATAAAATCACAACTGGGCTGCGCAACGCAGAAAAGCAATGTTATTAATAACCTTGTTTTTGTGAAAATTCGAAAGTAGGCAGCTTCAACAAAAATATTTGTTTTAACCTTTGTACTCATTGTTTTGTTGTGTGGATTAAAACAGAATCAGAATACGTATATCGAAGCCAGAATGGGTCATTACATGAAGCCAGACTGCACGATTTTTGGCATTCTCCTTAAATCTTTTTTCTTTTTTTTTTTGGAGGAGTGGGTAAATTTTCTTCAACATTTTATTCGGAATAATGCATCTTTTCTCCAATAACCGCCTCAGAGGCAGAATTTTAATAATTATAATTTAAATATAAAATTATTAATTTTAGTATTGGCTAGTTGAGATTCGACGCAATAAATTTACCTCTAACTTGATTTAATTGAACTTTATGCAATATTAAGTATTTGAAAGTTTTCATAAGAAATATTTTTCATTGACCATTAGGTAGGTACACTCAAAACATCGTCATAAATCTCAAACACATAAGCACCTAGTACCATACCGTCCTTATGTTGTGGGCATAAGAACTACTAACGAACTAGAAGTATTTACCGTAACATTATTTTGATCATAGTTTTCTAATTTTGAACATACCTTGTCCCAAAATTGTAGATGGCAAACTGTGTTTATGGATCAATGGTATCGACTTTTTTGATTTGTTCTATCTTCGTGATCAACGGCGCAGATAAACATTTCCAAGTGATCAATGTAGAATAATCCCTAGGTGGATATTGGATTGGATTGATACCTACATCTAACAGTGAATTCCCTTCATCAATCAGCACTGGACCTTCGCGATGGAGTATGGCATGTTCTGTCTCAT
The DNA here is from genome assembly GCA_037074685.1 of Glyphodes pyloalis. Classification (NCBI taxonomy): domain Eukaryota; kingdom Metazoa; phylum Arthropoda; class Insecta; order Lepidoptera; family Crambidae; genus Glyphodes; species Glyphodes pyloalis. The sequence goes on from JAYKKO010000011.1 coordinate 6,600,442, forward strand.
AATTGAACAAACCTGGCGGAGCATTGGGACGTTAATGGCTGAATTATTTTACTAGGTGTGCCCGCGACTTCATTCGCGTAGACTACGTACTTTCATGGTTAGTTTTATCCTTGCCTTTCCTAATGTTCGAAACAAAAAGTAGTCCATATTTTAATCCAAGTTTCGATATATTTTTGTGCCAAGTTCATATCTCTAAATTGAAAAATAAACATTTTCCCTTATAAACTTTCAAGGGCAGTATTACCCCCATCTCCCCTTATTTTTAAAACATAAAGTAGCCTATGTCCGTTCTAGAGATTCAACGTATACCTTATACCAAATTTCATCCAAATCGGTTCAGTGGTTTAGGCGTGAAAGCTGGACAGACAAAAAGACAGACAGGCAGAGTTACTTTCGCATGTACAATATTAGTATGGATTGCCAAAACAAAGCCTAATAGTTCAGATTAAGGTACTAGTAGAAAATTGTCGCAGAAATGATCTATCTTCTAACGCCCAAGAAAAAGCAGTTTCAGTGATCATTAGAAGCTGATTTGGTGGTTACTCTTGCACTTGTCGCGTGTCACGCTGGCATTCCTGCGCGGACGTCCTCACCTTAAATGGCGCCCGCGCAGAACGCACGCGCAGGGCTGCCAAATGAGGCTAAACCGCAAGCCCGTACCTGCATTCCTTTGGTTACTTTGAAGAACACTGACTCAAGAAACATTTTCCTTTTTGAAATACTTACCTTATTCCTTGAAATGGTATATTCCATTGTAATTTACTAGACGTCACGGAAAAAGCATCGTTCGTAACTCTGACAACAGAAAGACTAAGAAGGAGAGAAGAAACCAATTTAATCAATTCTTTAAATTAATTACGAACTAATTTTCGATTTATTCAATCTGTATATTTAGGCCCGATTGATTAAAATATATAGTCAGATACGAAATAACAGTCGGATAAAAAACACGCCTAATTTAAATGGTATAAAATTCCTTTACGAACACTTTTGCATCGGCTTGTCAACTTTATCTGCACGATTAAAAAATCAGAAATAACCAAAATGTAACGTACTAGCTGCCCCGGCGAACTTCGTAACGCATTTTTTAATTTCTAACCTTAAACCTTTTCTGGATCTCCACAATTATTTCAAGACCAAGATTAGCCAAATCGGTCTAGCCGTTCTCGAGTTTTAGCGAGACTAACGAACAGCGATCCATTTTTATTTATAAGATTGCTTATTTTAGGATTTGTTCGATGCGTGTGATGTTCTTCGACATTTAATGTACATGTTTTTCAACGAAAAAACTAAAAAATTGTAAATTTTTTGAACTTTTTTGGAAGTAAGAGTAACTTCTTTTCGACGCTCTTCTCTAAATCCCTAGTTACTTATTCTGCCAATAGCAAGGAATTTGTAACCTGAGTACCTTAGAGCCTTTTTTCTTTTGGGGGAGGGAAATGCATTGGCCATATCGCTGCCTCAGCGAAGACAGCAGAGTGTGACAGGAGCCTACTCCTCATCGCCTATTGATGGTGACACGGAAATAAGTAGGACTATAGCTGACACGGAGGGGAACAGCCCTGCGCGATTAGATTCGCCATTGGCCAGCGGCACTGGGAACGCTGCGCTCCCACGATTCGCACACACCAGAAAAGGGAACCCAGGTTTTTATCCAGCATTCTATAGGGACAGCTGTTAGGTCTTAGATGATCACTTTCTTGAAAATACTTCTATGGATTTCTAATAATAAATTTTGTGTAAGCCAAGCTAGTGTTTTACGTACGAGAGAATTCTCTAGGCGTGGATAAATCTCGGTTATTTGTGGAATGTAGCATGAAGCACTTAAGTATGGTAAAGGCAGAGTCACGAGTAAGTATTTTTTCTTATAATAGGGTCCCGTTACCACTTTGGAAAAAAATGACATCACGCCCTTATAAGGCCAGTATGTAATAAAAAGTCGTGACTGTATCGATTAATCTGCAAAAAGTCATTATTTTAGATGTTTTACGTTGAATCTGTTAATTTTTGTTCAAAAATTTATCCTAAAAAGTTAATGTTAAATTTAAATCTACAATTTCTGGTGTTATGATTGAAAATAGGTCTCTGGCAACGGATGTTGGCCGTTAAACCATATAGTATTCTACGAGGTAAATACCGTTCTTGTATTCTAAGAATAGGTAATTGCAAGAGCTTTTCGAAAGACTTACAAAATTAACAAGTTAACATCAAACGTGAATGTTTATTCGCGTGCTGTTGTAACGGCTAGATCTCGTACAAAGTGATTTGTCACTGAAACGGATTGTTGAGCCATTCGCGAACGGGCCACGGTACCGTTACTACTGACGGAATGCGAACGCCGCTCTATTGGTACATCACTATACCATCGGCTATCTATATGCATAGATCCATCCTTCGATTTGGTTATGAGCTAGTGCAATCTTTAACATACCTACTTTTTCCGTTATAAACCAAGTACTTAGATATTACGCTTTCATAGGATTGGCAGCAGATGCCACTTAGATGCAGAGGAACACGCATCAGATTTTAAACTAGTCGCAAGCGCACCTAGGCGAGGTCGTAGTTTACCTTATCATTTGTATCCAAATGTGGCTAAAAGGATATTTGGTTAGTTTATTAGGCGAATACAATTAAGTACCTACATACAAGTCTGCCTGGTTGTGAATACATTCTGTCCAGAGATGACGAGTTTGGTTAATTAATTGAATTCACTTTATTTTTCGAAATTTGTTACTTCTTGTTCTTCCTTTCTACTAAATTATTAACTAATCAAATTTTTAAAACATTTACAAGTTTTTGCTCATCAATCCTTTCTTCTACAAGTTTTTAAAAACGATTTCCAGAGATCAATATCTCGAACTATATTCGATCACTGGAGCGAGAATATAATATTTCAAGCTCGTTATTCGTTTAATATCGTGATGCTTTTGTCACAAAAAAAACAAACAGTAAAATCCAAGTTATTTTAGTCCAGGCATTAAAGAGGTTGCAATAAAAAGAATATACTCGCATCTAGTGTCGTAACAGGTTAATTAATATTTCATTCGGATGAGTTGTTAAGTCACGCAACGCTTAACAATGGCCAATGATGGGTGACAATGGCGCGGTCGTGCTCACGCGCATAACATGCAACGCCGCCATTTAATAGCCGTAACTATTAAACACATAGGGCTACGAGAAATTAAAGAATATATAAATTCTCTACGAAATATCAACCTCCAGCTCATAAGCTATAAAAAATATATTAAGTTTACCATTATGTAACATAAAAACAAATGCATTAAATATGTATTATTATGTGTAAAAGGGTAATTTTTAAAACCATACTTAATATTTGGTACTAGAACAGAGCAATCACACAAAATGAAAAATATATGTAGGTAGATTAGATTAGTCGTTATAAAAGCATGTATTTTTTAAATATCATCATATCATTTTCTTAAAAGTTAAGAGTCATGGAAACCCATTATTTGAGCTTAAACGTTCACCAACTAAGCAAGTAATTTATTAACATTACCCTTTTAAAATGAGATTGGTACATACCTACTTTAATAAATTGCCTATTCTTATTCACGTCTTGATCTTTGAATAGGGCATCCAGTTGTTGTAAATGTTTTAACAGTTTTTAAGGAGCATTCGCATCCAGTTATTATTCAAATTTCTCAATCCAGAGGACATCTGCGACCTAGTTCTTGCTCAAAAAGGGCTCTTTACAATTACATTGAATTGAAAGAAACTGGTCCGAATATATTAATTCTTAATTCGGTATGGGTCCAAATTTAGGGAGGCAAAGAATGAATGGCAAAAATGCTAATAAATGTGGCCCCCTCTAATTGAAGGGACACGAACTTGTCTCGACACGATTCAGTCCAAAAATTACTTTGACGATAAAGTATGAGTCAAAATTTTGCTTCTATAACCTTGGCCATTACAATTTTAAATAAGCTTTTGGACAACTTCTAGCAATGTAATACTGGTCGAACCTGAATGAATAAAGATAATTCTAGATCTCAAAAACCTTTCGTAAGCATTTCATGCAGATTAACTCGAAACTATTAGGTATTTCTAAAAGCGTAATAAATTGATTTTACTTTTTTTACTTTACGTAGCCGGTAGGTACACCACAAGGAGCTACTTTTCGACCAACACTGTATTTCATTCTTTAAATCAGAATTCCAATAAAATTGGTGTCAATGACTCTAGGTATTTTAAAATAAGAAATTATTGAAATAGGAATCTATACCAATTCGCAATTTCATGACTTTAATACCTACTATTATCGCTGTCTATGTAAAATACATAAAAAACTTTGTAAAATAAAATTAACGCGCCAATAATGTACCTATTATTGTATGAACGAGATACACCATTGGATCATTACACAGACACCATAACCTTGACTTACCCGGGGGTCGAACCCACATGCTTGAAACAATTTATAGCTTCACTCTTATTTTAACATCTTTAGAATACCGCAAGCTTTTAGCTTGAACCGCTTAAAATACCCAATAACCAATAAGCTGTAAAAAAATAAATTTACTTACTTACTTTCAACGTGAATTTATGAGTATTTGAAATGAAATATTCGTACCGGAAGAAATACCAGAAAGTTTGTCAGTTTACTTAGGGTAGCTCACTAAGTTAATTGTTGAAATATTGTACAGAACTCATGTAGGTAACATGCGGGTTTTTAAATTGGTATAAATGGATGGTTCATGCTTTTAACGTTTGGAGAAATGTGGTTTTTAAGCGTTTTGAAAATGTTTACGATTTACAATTTCATAGACCGCAAATAAATGGAGATTATAGCTTAAAATAGCTTTAATATCGTACCTAATACTAAAGCGGACCACCTGCTTTAGTCGGAGCATTAAATTTGAAACTGTGACAAATCGGAGAAAAGAGAATATTAAAAAACAAGTACATTAATGATAACTGTTTTACTGCATTAGCCTCACTAAATTAAGATCTGAGGGTCTACTCTCAACAACGAAATATGTCGAATCCGATATCAATCAATATAATAATAGCATATCAATTTATTGAGGATATCAATTTTTTATTCTCATAGTCGCAACCAATTCCTTTAAATGCTAACTAAGCATTTTCATAAAACAAACTATTATTTATGTCTATCAAATCTATCGAAAACCAAGTTTTAACTCATTAAAACCTTTCGTTTGTTCGTTTCATTTTTGGGAGTAGACCCCAAGGAATAAAAGTTTATGCAGACACGATGAGTTGAAAAGCAAGATAAATCTATCGATTAAGTTTCTTCTAGAAGTAAACACGTGGCTAACCCGTCGTCGCACGTGAATTAACATTGTTTGTTTACATTTCTCTAGTTTTCTGTTAAACAGATAGAAGCTACCAATAGCAATTTTTGGAAATCAAATTTAAGAGACTGATATGCACGTTAAAAATATTTTAGTCAAGCAATTATTATTTCTATTAGCAACATAGCTTATTAATAGGAAACTACTCAACTACACATTTAAAAATCTTTTATAGATGAAAAATTTTTTTAAAGTACTTTACGACTAAAAAGCATTGGAAATTCTGAATATAGGTATTCGGAATCTATCAGAAAAATAAAAGTTTTGGTAAATTTCAAAAGATTTTTTTTTATTATGCTTGATCCAATGCAACTCAGTATTGTATAACTTTTTACACGTTATTTACGGAAAAGACTTATGTACTTGACTTATGGTGTTGTTGAAAATTCATCAAATGGTTGTTAAATCTTCATATCCAAATAAAACCATTAATAGCATTCTCAACAAACAACAAAGAAGACCCAATTTGAAAAACAACGTTTGAAAGAAAGAAAAAGGAAAGAAATACATATATATTTAGTGACATGACACAGCATCTACTTATAGAACAGAAACTTTAAAATAAAATTATGTTACTAAAAAGGCCAATACACAATTGTATTGATAGTTGTATCGAGGTATCGGAGTTTGAACTTCTCATGTCAGTTTTTTTATTAGTTTACTACGTCTACTCCCAGGAGTGAACTGCACAGAGGATATTCCGTCAAAGTAATGTGTTTCTTACAAGGCAATAATGGGAATTGGTGATCTCAGTTGCTTCGTCACTCACGCAGTCACCAGACCAAAATAACCGTATGTGGAGCGACGTGGCCCCCAAACGAGCTCCAAATGGTGTTGCCAAAGTATCGATTTTAAAACTTCATTTATATTGTTTTAAGGATATATTTAAAAAGACAGTCTTATCGATAAAAGTGGTTATAGGATGGTCTTTCTCGTCGACGTCGATACTGTAAGACGTTAATTTTATATAGTAGCAACATCACTACCGATAATATCGATAGTAGATATATTAGATAATATATATTAGATCGATATTTACTAAATATTTATTTTAGTGCAATAGAACCTATTGCCTAGTCCTTGAGCCATCGATACTATCGATATGATAACAACTATCGATTATCAATCGCCAACACTAGTTCCAATCCCGAGTGGGTGGAATATAGGCCACGTAATGTTTTCAGAATTAAAAACGCAGCCCAGTGGACTAATTAACTCAATCAACTTTAATACGATTTGGTGGTTTTTAATAATTTTAACTGCTCTAACCACTGCGCACTGTTTTGAAGTTTTGAACTGCCTCCATATTTGCTTTAATGCCGTTGTCTATGGGTCGGTTTAACAATATGCGATGTTCATTTCTTTGTTATCATAACGCCTTTATATGATCGTTAGAAAAGGAAATTCCATCAAAGCTAAGCAGGAACCATGATTCACTGTTACTAAGAAATGTCTAATAGAACTGATAGTTTAATGGTTCTGTGACCGTTTGAAGGTTAGTGACCGGTACGCATAGATACTCGCAATCTTTTTGGCATGAGCGCACGTAAGGAAGGAGGCCGAGCCGTTACCCCACACGAACTGTTCTAACAACTTGGCACAGTTTCACATCAGTTTATAAGGGAGATGATCAAAAGAGCAATAGAAAGCAAATATGAAATTGAGAACGTAGCCGTAAATTAGGCTGACCCAGTAACGTGATGATTTAACCGAATACCGGACAACATCTAGAATTGGTTTGTTTAATGAATACACAAAATTAGGTGCACTAAGGGCTACCAACGACGTACTCACAGTCCCATGTTTCACTTTAGATCGGAATATATCACTACATTAGTAGAAAAAGTCGCTTCTCCCCTATCTTTCCGTATGTATGCTTTGATCTTTAATACTATGGAACGGATTATGATGCGGTTGTTTTAACACGCTTAAATTAGCTTTACTTGAAACTGACTATGTATGTAAGAAAATTTTGGAATCTTAATAACTACATAACAGTATATAAAGGGAAGGTTTAAATGTACATTACAATTTATTACATACATATAGTAGTAGTATCTAAAGGAGGGGCGCTAGTTCAAAATATAAAAGAAAATTCAATCTTAAAAGATCATTTTGTGCTCTCATTTGAGCAATGATCTTTGATTTTTCCTGAAAAAGTTGTTTTCTTATCTGACTGCTCCGAAGATACATTAGTTAGCTCTCTTGCTCAAGGTATGTGAGTTTGATTCTCTGCCGGGACAAACATTTGTGTTTGTGCTATGTATGTGATGTGGTGCGATAATGCTAGGTTTCACTTCAAAATATGAACATAGCATGTATAAAAGTAAAATTAGGGTTAATGGTTACGTCAAATTCAACCAAATATATTCGTAAATTTTATTTCCATTATAATTTCAAATTTAGATCGGTATGTACGGGAAAGTTGAATTGAAGAAGTACTTTTTACAAACATTTTGCAATTGCAGTAATCTGTTATCGGTTCCGAGTAAAAAGGAAGGGTGGTCGCCCTACCACACATGTTCCGTTACTAGCAAGATAACACCACAGTTGTCCGATAACAATGTGTTCGTATCGCACAATTTCCGAATACACCGTTACCAACGACAAAAGTCTGGTTGACATTTTTCGCTGCGCTGCGTGCAATATTTATTAAAAAGCTTTTGCAACTAAAACAACTCTCGATGAACCTCCTTATTAGCATTAAGTGCTCCTATTGCAGCTCGTAGATCTTTGTTTTTTTTTTGTATTGTTTCACTTCACAAAACCACTGCTGCAATGTCTGATCAGCACTGTAAGGCCTCACCATCACATATTTTAACTCTGTAAATTACTTAAAGCACTTCTATGCTACCATTTTAATACTTAATTAAAATATTAATTCAAAATGCTTTGGGATAAGCTGTAGTCATTGTGATTTTCGCTAAATTTATGAGCGTCAACCTTATCATACCTGAGTTTGAAGCATTTATCAATTTTGGAATCTGTGGTACATACCTGAAGTTGCCTTTAGAAGTCACTAAAAGACCGCAGAAAAATAACAATCACTTCTGTGTTGTTGTGTTCCTGCGTGTGAGTAAGGTTTCCAGAGCTCTTGGGGGGGCTACATTAGTAGAAGAGGTCAAGCCGTCAAGGTAAGGGCGACAAGTCCATTAACAGATTTATTATGCTGTACTTGTTGCCCTTAAGCTAGGACCTCATAACCAGACTTTTGGGCCGCATTTCGCGGCTTTGTCTCCGCGCCTTCTCAAGACCGCGGAGTCCTTAGCATGGCTTCTCCCCAATGTGGGAGGTCCTAGGGCCAAATGCCGGCGACTTTACGCCGGCATTTTGAGAAGTATGGCCCTATACGGCTCGCCTATCTGGGCCGACTCTCTCCACATTGGGGAGAACAAAAGACTTTTGAGGCGCCCTCAACGAGCTATCGCCCAGCGAGTGTGCAGAGCATACCGCACAGTTGGTTTCGATGCGGCGTGCGCACTCGCTGGGACACCGCCATGGGAGGAAGAGGCCCAGGCATTGTCAAGAGCCTATCACTGGCAAGCCCTGAGAAAGGCCTCCGGGGAGCGCTTCTACCCGGAGGACCTGTTGCGTGTGCGCAGAGAAGCGCAGCAAGAAATGGTCCGGCGTTGGGCGGAGTCCCTGCGAGTGGCTCCGTGGGGTCGGTGGACCCTTGATGCGCTCGGGCCAGCAATAATTCGCTGGCTCGAGCGCAAAATGGGATTTCTTTCATTCCATTTGGTGCAGGTGCTGTCCGGCCACGGCTGTTTTGGGCAGTACCTGCACCGCATCGGGCGTGAGGGCACTCCGTCGTGCTCCAGTTGTGGCGCGGCGGAGGATTCGGCGGGGCACACATTGCTAGTGTGCCCCGCCTGGGATGCCCAGCGTGCAGCATTGCGCGCTCTGGTGGGGCCGAATCTCTCACTCCCCAGCATAGTCGAGGCTATGCTCGGGAGTGAGACGGCATGGGACGGGATGGCCTCCTTCTGCGAAGACGTCATGTCGCAGAAGGAGGCCGCAGAGCGGGAGCGGGAAGACGATCCATCCGCTCCCGCCTGCCGCCGAAGAAGGCGGCTTAGGGCGCGGCGCCAATTTGACCGCGCCCAGTTACCGTGTGGGGGCCGGCCGGCTGATGGTGTGAGGGCACCTCAGCTGGCATTGCACCGGTCTCCACTGCGAGGTGGGGGTGGTCCCGTTGGACCGGCCATCCCCAGTCTCCCCCCGAACACCGTGGGGGGAGCAGACGGAGCCGCTTAAGCGGCTTTTCCGCCGGCGGCGCTGTGGAAGTAAAGGCTGAGCCGATCTCCCATAGCGCCGCCACCAAGGCGATGAAGGTCCAACCGGGGGGTTTTAGTGGGTAGTCCTGCCCTTTTCAGGGCAGGGAGTCCCACACACGCCGTCACCCTCCCTCGGGGTGACGGTACGGTGCATCAACGCATTTCCCCCCGTCAAAAAAAAAAAAAAAAAAGGACCTCATAACCACTTATCATCAGGTGGGATGAGGTCAATCTTGAAGTGTAATATAAAAAAAAACTTAAGGTCTTCAATACAACTTTGTTGGTAATAAAGAGAAAAGAGTTTTTCAATTGTAAAGTTTTACAATTAAAAGACTCTTTTAGGTATCTCTAAAAGGAAGTCAATGATCAGAGTCGAGTAGATGGTGTGTCAGGCAGGAGAACGTGGGCGGAGATCAAGGCTCTCTGACTCACATCACGGCCTTTTAGGGCTGTGCAACGATAAGGTTTTTTAAATATGTAATATAAAACAATATGTAATATAAAACCAAATGAGATGTAACATTTTAAACATGGATCATATTAAAAGTTAGTTATTTGTATTAGTTTATTTGTTTGTCAAAAGCGCTTACGATGGACACATAGATTATCGTCTTTATCGTTATAAGAATATTACCTATCTACTATCAGTCAGGTCGTGACCACAGTTGGTGCAACCTAACTGAAACGTCGGGCAGTAAGTAGTTCGTATTAACTACTAAATAAAAATGGTGTCGCGTTTTGACCCGTTAAATTATTTTAAATGTTTATCCACTATCTGATTGCAACTATGTGTTCATCGTAAGCACTTTTAACACACTCATCACAGTATGCACTAATATAAGATAATTTTAACAAAGTTTAAAATATTACACTTTCGTGATTTTGGCAATACTTACTTACCTATTCACTTCAGCTGTAATTAATTTAACCCATAAAACCTTAATTTAGTAAGTATTTTTTAAATCTAGATATAAATTTATTCTTCCACGAATTCAAAAGTTATTATTAGTCATATATCATACTTATTGTACCTATAACGTATTATGTATCCTACATATCCCAGTAGTAGCCACACTAGGTCCCCAATAATCACGTCAGACGATGCCTTCAGCTACATACCAGAATACTATGCAGATATAAAAATGCATTATATTTCTAGAATCTATACACTAATGGTAAAGTTCTTAGCCACCTACTAATGCTGAATCAGGAGGCCAATTGCTAACTGTCAATGTCAATTTTACGATTGGACCGCACCAAAGTGCAGTTACAAAGTTGCGCCCGGCACTACGGGTTTTAAAAAGTAAAACGTTCACCAACTGCCTTGCAACCTGAAATTTGTTACGTTACGTAATGTTGTGGATACTTAGATTATTTTATAATTTTAAGATGGTTTTTGCAAGATCACCCTTTAATTTGAACGATTATTAATAAACGTTACTTGACATAAATAGTCGTCTCTATTTTTAAAATACCATCATCAATACCATTAGTTGGTTATATTAAAATAAATTAAAATAATACAATGAGACAACACCGCATTTATTGTTTCAAAAACGTTTTTATGTACTACTAGCGGACCGCCCCGGCTTCGCACGCATACTATCTCCGTTTTTTCTACATTTTCCACTGATTCTTCGCTCCTATTGACCGCAGCGTGATGTTATATAGCCTAAAGCCTTCCTCGGTAAATAAACTAACCAAAACACAAAAATATTTTTTCAACTAAAACCAGGAGTTCCTGAGACTAGGGCAGTCAAACAAACACTTCAGCTTTATAATATTAGTAAGTATTAGTACAGACATTATTTGTGGGACTAGTTACGACATCATTAAAAGTTTACATCTTAAAAAAACAATTCAAAATGCAAATTATGTAAATTAATTATTTTAATTGATTATTTTCAAATTGAGATAATCTAATGAAGAAATTTCATTTATTCAATAGTTTACAACAAAAAAAGGCCGAAAGGACTTAACAGTGTAAAAGAAGCACAAATTTGGTTTTAGCGTTTATAATCTTGGAATTTTGGTATCAAAGATGTACGTCGCTGAAAGATGCCCTTTTAGAAATGGTGGAGTAAGATCTGCATAATAGTAATTGCAACGTAGCTAAAAACTGCCAATTCACCACTTTGACAAAAAAATCGATAAAAAAGCTGGGTATTTTACAAGCTAACTGAATTAAAGTTACCTAATGAACCGTGCAGTAAGACTTCTCGTTATAATGAGGAAAACCACCTTTCACATACTCAACTGGTAGTACAAGATCCGTTTGAAGTATCATCACGATATGCAAAACCAGTCAATCCATAAAAAAGCAGTTTTCAGTACCCGGCCATATAGCTTCACATCTCGGCATCTCGTTCCAATCAAGTTCAGTGTGTGCTCGTAATTGTAAACTTAATTTACTCGTAGGAAATCTTGAACAAGTTACCTTTACGATTTCCTGTTATTATTGCAGTCACCCGGCTGCGATATGGGAACAAAGCAATGTTGGCAACACAAGGAAGTAATATTGTTTATGATACATTACCTTACGCAATAAGAGATTGGTTCTGCGTACAAGTGCTCCTTAAAACTCTTTTTAACTCGTTTTGATAAGCGTGGGCTGTATCTATCTATGTATGTATGTATGTAACGAAATCTTAACCCAATTTTCACCGGTTTCTAAACGTCTGATCCACTTGATTTTACATACGGCACTTATGCCGTCATCAGCCCTTAGGGCTGATGACAATAAAATAATTCGATTAAACTATATTCATAAAAATGAACTTCAAAAATAATAGTTTTAAAAAACGAATGAACACGCATAGAAAATAATTTTGAATTACAAACAAAATCATTCAATTCAGGGTAAAAAGGTTGGAGTGTATTTTACAATTACAAACAAATATAAGTAACATTGGATGCAACACGCCATGTGGCTAAAAAGAGATTTTCGACTCATGATGTCAAAACTTATTTTTAACTCTTTCTGCGTTTCTGTTTACTCTTTGTGTCATTATTGCCATGTTGTATCGAGCTCTTTAGCATTTTAATTTGTTTGATTTGTTTGTTAGTAGGTAATACCTAAAAATCAAGCGAATTTTGAATATGTATAAACTATAAACTTTAAGACCTTCGCGTTCCATTTTAAACATCCCTACTAATATTATAAATGCGAAAGTAACTCTGTCTGTCTGTCTGTCTGTTACGCTTTCCCGCTTAAACCTCTCAACCAATTTTGATGAAATTTGGCATAGGTATACGTTAAACCTCAAGAACGGACATAGGCTATTTGAAAATAAAGGGGGGATGGGGGTAATACCACCTTTGAAAGTTTATATGGATAAATGTTTATTTTTGAAGTTAGAGATATGAAATTTGGCACAAATATAGCTCGAAACTTGGATTAAAATATAGACTACTTTTTGTTTCGAATATAAGGGGAGAAGGGGGTAAAACCGACCATGAAAGGATGTAGTCCACGCGAACGATGTCGCGGGCACAGCTAGTTTAAAATAATTCAACGAGCAAGACCAGTTAGCTCGTGACCACGGTTGGTGCAACCAAACCGAAACGTCGGGCAGTTAGTAGTTCGTATTAACTACTAAATAAAAATGATGTCGCGTTTTGACCCGTTAAATTATTTTAAATATATAATAGCTAATTGCGTCATTTAATTATTTTTTGCCGGTTTAACCAACTGTCGTAAATGGTAAATATTTGTCGCTCTTTGGACGCCGTTCTTTCTGAGTTCCAAGCTAATATCCAAGGTCCTTGCTTCCAATTGAATTAACTCAAGGCGAGGACAGAGTAAAAACTGGATCTTCCCTGTTGAGAGCCGTGGAGCGTCGACTTCTTGGTCCGGGCATTGTTGATTGGAAACGAGTCGCGGTTGGCGCGATCCAATGGGAAAAGTCCCACAGTCAAGGCTTTGTGGAACTATGAAAAGGCGGACGAGGCATTATCACTTCACTACATAGCATAAAACAAAGTCGCTTTTTCTGCCCTATACCCCAATGTACGCTTAAATATTTAAAACTACGCAATGGATTTTGATGCGGTTTGTTTAATAGGTTTTTAATTGCAATAAAGAACAGAAAAGCCAATATTTCTAAGTATTTACATTTTCATCCATGCGAAGCCGGGGCGGATCACTAGTTATAGTATAAAACAAAGTCGCTTTATGTGTATGTCTATATGTAAGCTCTTCTCTTAAAAATCTTTAAAAGTACTCAACGGATTTTTATGCGGTTTTGTTAATTATATATTGTAAATATATAATATAGATTCGAGAGAAAGGTTTTTATTTTCAATATAGAATAGAAAAGCCTTTTAAAGAACATTAGTAAGTATTTATATTGCTACCGTGCGAAGCCGGGGCGGGTCGCTAGTGTCCTTATATATTTGGTAAGGAAAACTCATCTTGGTCATAATGTTATCTGAGTTAATCCTGACATGTTTTCAATCCTTTAAATTTAGACTTATTAACTTAAAACAAATTAAAAGGTTTGGTTTGAGTTCGGAATGGCTAATAAAAATGTACCGATTTTGAAAGGTATGCAAGTACTTACGTGATCAACTTATGCGGAGCCGCAAGTAGGTACTTATATTGTAGTCGACGTCAAACTGTGAAGGGTATAGATAAATATATGGGTTAAGTACTTTTTAAGCACACTTGTAACTTGTACGTTATGAAGGTAGGTGACTACTTCAAATATTCCGCATGTGTATTGACAATAAAATGAATTATTTTCTAAGATTTCATTAATTTTTCACCAACGCAGTTAGGCCCAAAAAGTACCTTATTTGCACGACAAAGCAAACCTCCCTAGTCTGCCGAAAAGACAATTTTATCAAAAATCTTGTGGGTAAATACTTACAGAATAGTGTCAAGCTAAATTAAATAGTACCTACCTTTATTTAAAGGGTTCGACTTCTGGATCGAAGTTTTACATTTTTCGAACACAGCTCAGGTTTTTCATCATTTCATCTTCTACTACCAGCCAGTACCCATTGCTGTGATAATAGATCAATGGCTGATAATTTTAACTTTATTTCACCGTGGGCCATAATTCGTACAAAGTTTTTCTATTATGTCATGTCCACAGGAATGTGTGCCGTGGTGCTCGCGACCCAGTGCGGCTGTGGTTCAATCACCAGCAGTTCCCGTGTGAACGGGCTGCGCTCGGGCCCCGGGTAAAGGTCGCTGCTTTACTTTTGCAGAACGTGACATTTCGCCTAATTACACCGCATTAAAATAACCCGCCAAGTACGTAATTGCGCTAGAATTACAGATTTAAACAGGTTTCGCTTGACTGCATTCCGTTGCTAAAATTGGTTTGGCAGATGAGCTTAATGCTAAAATTAATGTTGCCGGTCACGAAAAAGAAATGAAGTATTTTTGGTAGCCATAAAATTTTAGCAACTAGATACTTCTACCACTAACAAATGGCTGCTTCGGTATTGGCTTTTGCTTTTAGACTCGTATACCTCTTTATATTATAACGTAACTTGCTTGCAAAAAGGAATATTTGACTTTTATAAAATTTTAACTGTGCTCACTAAAAAGGTAGGATTGTTCAATTTTGTATACATTTTTACACGCAACTAATAAATGCATACATATAATTTGAAGAATAATGTGTGTATTATTGGAAATTTTAAAATCACTGACCAAACTAAAACACACTGTAGGGATATGTTTGATTTGACTGATTTTCTGATTGATCAACGGCAAAGTAATTTTAAACAAATTCAATTCAGGCGGATTATACTAAACCTGTTCTAGAACCTAGCCTAGTCATGATAATGACTCAACATTTATCACAATTAAAATAAAAACGACAAATGAGTCAAAATAGCATTTTACCCCAATTTAATGAACATTCTATTCTTATCAAGGTAGACAGGTATTCCGAAATGGTTATTTAATTTGATGACGCAGTCTCGTGCACACTGCGATACTATTATTGAGGTCATTTTAGCCGACTTCAAAACAAAGAAGGGGGTTGTCAATTCGACCGTATATATTTTTATGAAACAAAAAGTTATGGTAGGCAAAATCAACCTAATTTCTCTCAAGACATAAATTTCGCGTAGGAGGCAGAAAAAAGAGGACGAACCGATGGGTTTCAACTTAGCCAATTCGATTATTAAACCATGTTGGGCGCCATAATGCTTTGTTTTCTTTGCCATGTTTTTACACTTTACATTTGTGCATAACATAAATCTGGACAATATTACATAAAATATATATTTTGGTAAACTTCCGAATCTTTTACTGTCACATGAATAATTTAAATTTTAACTTAAACAAACAAATCTTTTTTGTAAAACAAATGTTGACGGAACATTATTCCATGCAAAGCGACTGGGTTTTTTCCTAAAACTAATTAACTAATTCGCTTCTAATGAGGCCGAATGCGTTTCGGTAATTTAGGACGAGTCGACCCGTTGTCCCTTAATCGGTTGAAGGACGGACGGATCCACATTCCATTCTACGACTAGTAATTACTAGGATTTGCCTTTTGGATGTCTGAGATCGATCGTTACATACACACTTTAACGTAAGGCCATATAACCAGTGCCCTGTGTTTTTGGAGCAACGGCTTTTTTTGAAGAATTTAGTATAACGGATTTGCTGAATCCAAACACATCTGCGAAACAGTGGGTGTGATATAGTACTCGTAATTAAAAGACGAAATATACCCTTATATCGTATCTTAGTGTCTTAATACTTAATATCAAACTACAAGTGTTTACTGTGATTTGCTGTAAACACTCGTAGTTCTATTTAATAGATCTTGTAAGTACGAGTATATTACATTGAAGATGTACAATCACTTATTATGATTTTATTAATATAATAATGTTTACTTTGAATTTGACTTTATTAATAGATTAAAAACATATGGTGAAATCGTCTTCTCCTTATTCTGCTACTAGTTAAGAATTATTTCCTTTGTCTTAATCATACCTCATTCGAGTAGATACCCATTCTAGCTCAAACTAACAATTCCTGAGAAAATATCGTTTTCTTACACAATTCCCAGCAATACCGTGTGAAACAGCGAACAATGATATCGAAGAGATCATGTCTTTACACGTCGCTTCAAAGAACGGCTCATTGAAGCTCTTCTATCAAAAACCAATTTTCATAGATCCCTCAAAAGACACGAACGCATTTCGCACCAGAGCAGCCGGGGGTTTTATCAAAGGCCCCTAGTTATTGGTTGTCGTGGCACATACTGGATCCATTGAGGTCTAAGGCAACAAAAAATATAATACAAAAACCGTTATGCCCCCGAAAAAACGTTCCCATAACTCATGAATGTATCTCATTGAGAACTTGGTATGCTCTACATGTGTTGGGTCTTGTTTGTTTCACGAACTTTTTGGAAGTCGTCTTGTGTCACAATTTGTCTATGTGTAACACAGTTTGCTTTTCTAATAAGGTGATTTTAAAATGATTTAAGTATGTAGGTACCCATTTTTATGAAAAAAAAATCAATAAATTTTATAACTATTTTTTTATTTATAGATAATAAGATCGTAGATAACAATTTTGTGTTAAAATTTTATCTTTTTTTGTTAATTTTTTTTTTATGTACGATACAGAATATCTTATTTTTCTCTTTATTTTCCTATTTTATAATCGGTGTTGTTAATTTGGCAGAAGTTTAAGGACAACCTGATATAAATAAATAGAATATCGTTTACTTAATAAATAAAGCTTGTCCTGATCTTATTTATATATATAAATATAAATATATAAATATTGGACAACATCGCATACATTGCTTTGATTCTGTGGTAAGTAGCTAAAGCACTTGTGTTACAGAAATCAGAAAAATTTGAATACAGTTGCCAAATATGTAGATTTACTAATAGCAAAACAAAAATATTCATGATTTGGATTATGTGGATAAGCAAAATAAAATCAAGCTATGTAAACTTACTCAATCCAAGTTGATATGTAGATTGGTACAGATTTTAGACTAGGTATACCTTATCTTGATAACGGTACCAATCCGTAATGTTAGGTAGTTTAAACAATCGGTTACAATTTTGTTTCGCTGGCGTAGATTATCTGTTGTAGTTATTATAAAACTTAAAATAACAATAACTGACGAGGATCTTCCAGACAATCCAGCCACATGCGCCACACATGCGTTACCCGTGAGACCGCGGCGACTTCCATGAATGGACCACAGATAATATGGGATCGCAACGCATAGACATTCTCACGGTTCCGAGAAACATGATAAAAAGCTTACTCACATGACCCGACACTCAAAACCCCGGGACCCGATAAAGTTTAGTAAAAACCGGGACGCGTGTAGTCTGATTTTACCTTCTTATTGGGCAGCTGCGATATTAAAAATTTCAATTGGAATTCCCCACATACCTACAAAGGAACGATAAAGACTAGCTTTGCACACGACCGCAATCACACAGTTAAACATTATCCCGTAGGACGGTATGTCCCTTTTGTTGTTTTTTGTATCAAAAAGTAAAAAATAAATATTCGAATTTCATGAAATGTATGTTAGATGTTTTTATACAAACTAAAAGATTGTCCCAGAACAGCTGCTTAGGCTACACGTATTATTCGTTTGCGAATGACGTCAAAATATAACGCGGCGTGGGTAGCGTGCATATTCTACGCAGCTAAGAAAGAGATATTGGTAATAATTTAATTTTTCAATAGTGTACACATCAGCGTCTTATCTGTGTGTCGCCGCCATTAGTCTAATCAGACATTTATTAAGCTTCTAGGCTGTCTATTAGCGGATTGAAATGTTTATAAAGTATTCAGCAGGACTTACAAGAAAAGATACATTTTGGGGCGATTTCTCCAAGGGTATTTTTGTTATATGTTTCACTGTAATTTTTGTACACAATTTTCATTTAAATTGAAATTGTTTTTATTTCCTTATATTTCGCAGTTTTATCAAAATCTTGCGCCGAAAATAAATCAATTGACACTTAAGGAGATGATGTTTTTTTTATAATTCTGCTTAAATGTACCTAGTTAAGCTAACCTAAATCGATTTGGTTTTAAACTTAATTGGGGTACTCAAATTTTTTAACTTTGCCTTTACATCTAAATCTAGTTGCAAATGTTTTTTTTTATAGAAATTACATTTTTTTTAAAACATCAAAATTGTGGACATAGTGGAATACCACTATCCTTGATTACAGTTTTCACAAAAAAAATAATACTACATACTGAGAACTTTGTTTTTTTTATATATAGCACTTCAAGATTGACCTCATCCCACCTGATGTTAAGTGGTAATGAGCTTAAGGGTGACAAGTACAGCATAATAAATTTATTACTGGACTTGTCGCCCTTACCTTGAAGGCTTGACCCCTGCTACTAATGTAGCAGCCCCCAGGAGCTCTGGAAACCTTACTCACACGCTGGAACACAACAACACAAAAGTGATTATTATTTGGCTGCGGTCTTCTGTAAGGTGGAGGTATTTTACCAGTCGGACTGCTCCAGTTCGAGCGATAAATCGCTATGCCCTACCTCTCTTAAATTTCTTTATCTTCTTTATCTGACAATCCAGTTATTTCGGGGAAAACAATATCATCCCATAACTGAGTGATCTGCTCATTATGCAGAGTAGGTACATAATGTACCAATTTGCGATATTATTTTACATTATGTGTCGCAAATAGGGTTGTCATCTGGGTTTAAATTTACGTTGCCATCCACTTCTTTCCAGTACTTACAGATTTTTAAATATACCACCCCCATATAACTAATAACGCTTACCGAATACCACCGAAAATGTTAAATTATTTACTTTGTAATTGCTGAACCGTGGGTAACTTTCTATTTTTAGGTTAGAAAAACTCACTATTTATAACATAATACCACCAATAACTTCTATACCTCCCCGGGTTCGCTCGAAATTACACGGATTACTCAATTTGTAAACAAATCAATCGAATTGTTTACAAATGGAGTAACATGGAGTTTTAGTAGGTAAGGAGGACCCCCTTTTTTACCTCTGTTACCTGGGAGTAGTATAGGTTCCCAACAATGCAAGAATTTTACAAACTAGTTTCGAAAATTTGCACTGCAGAAATCTGGCCTCTTTATAAAATAGGTAAATATAGCAATTTACATAGTAGGTGACAACCTTCATTGCATAGGTCATGTCATTTAAGTTATCGGAGAAGATAGCATAACAACAAACAACTATTATAGTCAGGTCAAATTCCAAGTATGTTCATCTGAATAACTGACAAGACAGCACTTGTTTTTGTTTGCAACTTAGTTCCGACATTACTCACTGCAGAATTCGTTATACTATATTCAATTTATGCTTTTAGTATAGGTACATTGCTCGCTCTGAGATATTCAGACTGAAATAGTAAAGATTAGTGACCGCAATTTAAATTTAATAAAAAAAAGAGGTAAAAAGTACAAACTTATAATTCTCCAAAAATCAATAGATGGTTTCAAAACCATTCAAAACCAACACACGTTTCGAAATTGCTATGAGGAACTACAGAGAGATGGGCATAATATATCGATGATGAGCCCCAATCGACTCAAATGGCTGCCAGCTAACTCGTCACCAGATGAAATAATGAAGATGAAAAGTTAATAGCAAAATGCGCGTGATAATTATAACAATCAACTGAACTCGAACGAAAGTTTTCTCTTGTACATACTGTGAAAAGCAGAAAAAGAATAGCCAAGCCAAATTAGAAAAGTTCGTAGACGTATATTTAAGAGCATTTTTGGCAGGAACAGTTACTGGTGATGATGTTTGGTGTTTTGGCATTCGGTCTTTGTTTAAATAAAACTCACATCTTTTAATAAATTATACCGATCCGTCATTTTTATTCAAATAAATGACAGATTCTTAGTTTTTCTATGTTTTTCTATAAAAGATTATTAACAAAAATAAAAATCACATAATCTATTTAGAAATAACTTGATTCTTTAGAATTTGATTAGGAGATTAGAACAGTAGAGATTAGAAACCCATTATAGGAATACTAACATCAATAATGTTGGTGTTTTCTTGCGAGTTGGCGTTGGATATTTTAAGCAGAGATATTTTACCAGCAAGAAGCTTTTTACCGAGCATATAACAGTAGAACAGCCTTGGCTATCTCGCTAGGAATGCGGGTGGGAGCCAATGGCTGGGAAACATTAAGCTATCGCATCAAGCCAGCCCGTCTGGGCGGCATTCTTGACTCGGCCACCGACGGCCGGCTCAGGAATGTCTGCACACCGTTCCTAGTCAGCAAGCCGAGACGGAAGGAGCTTCGGAAGCGTTTCATGGAACTGCCCAACCTGATCCAAACGACCCTAACAACATCCCCGGAACCGGGCAAACCGAACCTTGTGACAGACGCATAAGACCACATTTCGAATTAACCACTAAAAGCGCTTTAGAGCGATGAAACTGTATCTCTCTCGACTTAAACGTCGGAAGTCTAGTATAATCCAGAGAACTGTATGCACTTTATCTCCTGCATGTAAAGTTAAAAATTCATTGCAGTCTGCGTGTTCTAGATCGACGACGTTCGCGTGTGTTCCGTGCGGCAGCGCGCAGCGGTCGCGCTCAGTGGAGCGAACTGCATCCTGCCTCGAACAAAGTGTAATTTCCAACTATTTTACTTTACCAAACCTTTAATTTTTAACTTATTTGCTGCAGTAACTGTCTGATACTATCGCAAAACGATTTCCTTGTAACTAACATAATCGGTAAGTCTTCTCTATAGGTAGGTATACCGCACTAAATTGGTTCGGAGTTGATGTCATTATTTTACATAAGTACCTACCTAAAGTGCATGCGTCAAAATTGTGTGTTTAACAAATAAACGGTTGGTAGAATTCCATTACTTTAATGTGTTTACCAAACTGATGTTGAAATTTACAACTTATTTGTTATTTTCGATATCCCCCGCTGTGGGCTGAAATTCTTTCTCAGGGTTTTTTTATTTGGTGAGCTGTTAACAGCGTCACAAATTGTCCCTGACGATTATTGATTAAACAATTGACTGTCCCGCATGCCGTCCGTCTCAATTGTAAACTGTTATTGGAAATCAATTGACACCAAACAGTGCGTGCGAGTTCCCTGAATGATGCAGTCTCCATAAATATTTGTGAAGTTTAGACGTTTGTTTGCGATTGCGTCACTTCCAGACTATGTGAAGTATTCACAAACAATATTTACTTGCTTAGTTAGGAATATAACATGATACAAACATATCTATATGCGAATATGTTCATAAGGGGACTAAGTGAAGAAATAAATTAATATAGCCACACACACAGTTATAGGACATTTAGGGGTTCGGTATTGTTTGCTTCGGTAATTATCTATTTACGCATACGTATGTAGGCGCTTATTTACGTACATAAACATACTTACCCAACCTCACCTGACCTATGAAATTTCCTAAGAAAGACACAAAATGCTTTTATTAATAGATTCCTTCATGAAGGCAAGTCAATATTTTTAAATTGGCCTTTTACGTTAATATTTACATTTTTTTTTCTAAAGGCAGTTTTGTAATATTAATGCAATAAAGTTATTCGTCCACTGTTTTTTCAATAATTATCTTGACTAACTTCAGAGTTTAATATCCAATTTAAACATTTAAAACGTCAGAAATATTTATTTTTGCCGCTAATAGATTTGAAGAAGCAGCGCAATAAAATCCCAGATCCAAAATCAAATCTTTTCACAATTGTGAAAAATATCATGAATACTGAACGTCTGGCTACCTGAACATATTTGATTCATCGGCTACATTAATAGAAATAAACGATAGCCAGATAACATTGTTTTAAAAATAGCGCAACGTCACTTCGTACACTTTTTACGAAAAATTGACTTTAACCAACCCCGACCGAACTTTGATGCGCTGTTTTATCATTATATAATTATATCTAATTCTAACTGTACGGGTTCAAAAGAATTCTTATTTTTTAATGTTTTATACCTATGTGGAAACGATTTCGAACGATGAATGAAGAGCGCATTTAATAATATTTCATTGAAATAGGTGGTACATTTTATTTATTTTTTCTATTTCGATTTTTAGGCTTATTATGTTTTTTTCACACATTGCGTTGTACGAGTGATGCAAGTTGAACCGTGACTCGATACGCGGGTGTGGACTGCAGTGAAAGTGAGGTCGACGCTTTCTATCCGTCATCAGCCGAACACTCTGCGAAAGTCACAGACAACGAGGTACCTACGTCTACCAACTCCGGCTTACTTGCTACACAGTCTAAACGTTGTAACAGTCTGGAAGGGCTGGCGGCGTTAGGAAAGGGTGTAGTACTTAATATGATATATAAATACTTAATATACATTTTGGACCACATCACATACATTGCTCTAATTCTGTGGTAAGAACTAAAGTAATAAAGTAGTAGGAATACTAATTAGGGGGGAGAGGGGCACGCAAACCTGAATAATCAGGTAGAGATTTCAGTAATACAAATGAGTGTTCCACACAAAACATGATGTGGTACGATCTCCATAAGAAAATTACTTCATTCGCCGGGTATTATTATTAGCTTGACATTACAAGTAAAGTCATGTCAACGTTTCTTATCATCCATACATACTTAAATGCTTCAAGGAGCCGGTATACCAGTACACTCCCATGCAAATCTTTCAAATCACGGAAAGGTAAATTTCTCTATCGATAAGAAAATCAACAAGGGAGATAACATTTCTTAATTATAATTGCAGAAAATCATGTTACATATTACAAAGTTAAATTAGCTTAAGCACCTGTAATTGGATTCAATGGTCAATAGTTGGTACCGCATTTAGATAATTTAATAATTATACTTCATTTAAATCACATAATATACATAATAAATGAACCAACAGACTCACGGAATAAATACAAAAACTTTGTTCTTTTCCTAATGAAGATAGGAATTATAGCATCATATGCTACTGAGTTCGTTATTACGTTGTTTTTTTGTATCTTCCATACTGCATTATATTATATAGATTGTGATGGCTAGCCTCCTTTCTAATCGGAAAGCAGGCTTGCAAACATGTTTGCAGTTAGACAACTGTGGGTATTATTGCAGCAGCTCTTATGTGATCATTTAATGGGATTCGGTACCTCAAAGGGATCAGACCCTTGATCACTCGCGTCTGTATGTCGATCACAGATATTATCCTAAGAATTAACTTGGCCGATTGAGTTGAAAGTTGGAACACATATCGGTGCCCAAAAACGGACCACTGTTGATTGTAAACAAATACCTAAGTTAAAACTTCTAAACGCATATAATTACATAGTAACTGGAAATATCCAGTTTTGATATCAAATTCCGGTTGGGTCACCAACCACAAATCACCATATTTATCATTAAATATATGTTTTGTAGTACCCAGTCATAAAAAAAATTTACTCATTCTGTTGTCACGGCATACCTAACAAATAATTTAGACTGCATTATCTGACAATCGAATTGACCTATTTTATTGGGTAATTTTAAAATAAATACAAAGTCGTAGACAACAGTTAGTTTCGTCATATGTGGCATATATTTTTCCTGGTCCCCTGGTATTCTTTCTCAAAAATATATTTCCACAAGATCTATTATATTTTATATGACCTATCTAAAAATAACCAAAGATGTTTTAATCGTTATTTTCGCCGTCATTGAAATAAAGACTGAGTTGATACGAGGTACCTTGGTTTCATACAAAAGAGACGTCGCTGGAGACGACTACTGGGAGCCGCGCGGTAGATGATCGCGGGGAGTCTAATGCCTCCTTGATGCCTTCTCCACACGTAGACAGATTCGTCTGAAGATGGCATAGGCGGACGCATTCGCCCATGTGTAGAGTGGGTGATTTGCTTGTCTGTGGTAGGTATTTGATGTCGGCAGAGGCGTCCGGCACTTATCCGTGAGTTGTCGGTTTTTGTAGTGCCTCCTCTACACGTAGACAGATTCGTCTGCAGATGGCATCGCCAATAAAGTCAATCACCCCCACTACGCGTCGGCGGACGCGTCCGCTTTGATCGTCTCTCTATATCAATTTTGCGTGCATACGTGTTGCGTCTCATACCTCCTCTACACCTAGACAGACGCGTCTGGAGATGGCATCCGCGGACGCGTCCCCTGACGTGTAGTTGGGGTGATATGCTCGTCTTCCGATATCAAATACCTACCACAGACGAGCACAATACACCATCTACAAGTCAGCGGACGCGTCCGCCAATGCCATCTGCAGACGAATCTGTCTACGTGTTGAGGAGGCATAAGATACAGTCAAAACGTTGTTTAATAATGGGTTCCTTTACGCTTCCCTAAGTTATTGACATTCAAATGTGCTTATCCGTTTTACAACAAATCTAGTAGCGATGCTTTATTATCTAGTTGGTCACGTTATTCGTCGCGAACATAGCGTGTTTATTTTCTCCATGAGTTCAGAACATTTCCTCTCAAGAGCAAATCGCCGAGGCAGCATCAGCGCCGTCGTGTTTTTCTTGATCCTGACACTTGTGTCGCTTGCTCCACCCATCTACGTCACTTTCTTCATCAAGAACCTACGTTGTGAGGAAAAAACTCTGTCTCATTTCTACACGTCCGGAGAAAACTACTCGAGTCTACTGAAAAACGACTTTTTGAACCCTCCGTCTTCTCAGTTCAAGTGAGTTCTGTACATTACATACTACGTACATTTAAGAATGCTCTCTTCGTCTTGTTATATTTTGGATTCTAGAAGTCCGTGTTACTTTACTTGAATCAAAAATTTAACGTGAGAAGCTTAAATAGTTGAGAGTTGGCAAAGGTTGCTTCATCAATTAGGATGATGACTGGATAGAAAATAATGTTTCTGTAATACAATGAAAATGTATTTTTATTGCTTCAACAAATTCATAAAAATGTATGATCATGCGAATTCGACCAAAAATAAAGTTTTAGTCATATACGTGTTCTCAGTTCGAGTTTGAAGTACATTGCAACATAGGTACATATAAATCTAGATAGGTACATCGCATTGCACTCGTCAAAGGGGGTAATTTCAGTAAATTATCTTTTTTCATTCATGTTCTATTTTATCCTTAATACAATTCTATATTTTTAATAGGCCATGTTCATTTCATTCTGTTTTTTAAGTATTTTTAGTATATTTAGGTATGTTAAAATTTAAAAAGTGCTATATGCGACCAATTACCTACTTAATATTTTTTTTTGTTGAAGAATCAACAAAAGGTATCTAGTGTATCTTGTGTCGTGTTTGTTATTTGCGCGACGATGGTTGGATCCCTATTAAGAATTATATAAAGGCTGTTGTTCGCAACTCCTAACCCGTCTCCAAAATAAAAAAAAACAACCGTATCATAATGTGGTCCATACACAAACAGCAGTGTGAAGCTATTATCCGTACAGACAATGTCCATTGTCTGCCTCGCAGAAGAGACGTGAAACAAAATCCTTGCGCGTCTTGTGCTAATGCGATGCGTGCGCGATCCTGCGCCTGCGCCAGTCCGCTTATGTACAAAAGTGGTTCAAAAAATATATTTTTAGACATTAATTTACACCATCCCTGCGAAAGAAACCTTAAAAAAACCTAACTGCAAAACTAACGTGAAACATTTTTACGGATCTCATCAAATATTTATCATACTTATTATTATTTATAGAAAATCTAACGCTTTGGCATACGATAATACCAACCATAACAAACGTGATCGGAGAAACTTGATAGCGCGAGTGATTGGATAAACAGAAAACGAGGCTGTCGGTCTGTTCACATGCCCAAGCAATTACACGAAACGTGCCGCAAACAATAATGCTGAAGCCAGATTTATCAATGTTTGTATGAAAAGTGCTTGTTAGCTGATCCCGTAGCGTACGAAAATGGTATTGCCATTTAAAATTTAAAACACGATTTCCTGTAATTGGTTATTCAAATAATTTCATATTTTTTAATACAAATTTAAAAATCCGCTTGTCATTTTTGTCACGATTTTAACAGATAATGTCGCCATCTCAATTATACCACCAATTATTATCTCTCACGCCCACCCCGTTTGTTTGTGCGACACGTTAAATTTTTTATTCGTGTGTTATATCGATAATTATTAGAAATTGCCTCCAAATACTCATATTTATTGAGGAGTTTTTATTTGAGGGTCTAAATAGGTTGATAATAGAAACTTTTTGGTAAAGTTAAAAATTGTGGTAATAAGTGCTTCGGTCAGCCCATTTTGGTATATTTAGCAAATGTAAAAATTAAATAAGAATTAATTAAACTCATTTATTTTGTTTAACTCGTTCTTTGTAGAAGCCCTAAAGTTAAGGGGTAGGTAGGTAAAACGAGCCGTCTCTTTGTTTTACGTTTAAGGAGACGTCGACCGATGCGAACAAACGAGACGTGACCGTTTTTGTCTTCTGTTTCTTATTAGTCTCTAACCTCACCGTCATACACTTATGAACAAAGAGAACTTGTATAATAAAGCATACATTGCCTGTGTAACTGCATTATATAAGATTCGTGTTTTTGAAAAGCAAGCATCCTAATGTGCGTCTTGATAAATACTTGAAATAATAAGCTGAGATGACGTCACCTCGACTCAAATTTGGCAATGGCTGGCGCGATGACCTCCAAATACATACGTAGCGTGACTCTACTCTTAAACTGCGCAGCAAAATCAAGATTGGTAGTTTTTTTCCTTAGAGATGAACATGGATTTGAAAGAATACCTTTCGGATATTATTAGTAGCTCCCAATGTATCCAGAGCAAATCGTGCCTACCTAAATTTGCAATTAGAAAATTCGAATTTAATCCATGCTTATATACGAAGCTGAAGAGTTTCTCAGGATCTACTGGTTCGATTTTAACATTTAATTTTGTGTTAGATAGTCCATTCATCGAGGAAAGCTTACATTTATAAAATTACGCTGCGACCAATAGGTGCGAAGAATCAGTGGAAAATGATCAAAAAACGGGTAAAGTATGCATGCGAAGCCGCGGCAGGCCACTAGTATAAATATAAGAACCCCGTTCCTTTTCTAAAATTTTGAGTCAACATAAAGTTTCGATACCGACCTCTTAATGTGTTGTCAGCAACAAATACAAACTTTCCAATACAAACTTAGAGTAAGTTTTATTTTTTTAGTTTTCCAGCAGGCCTAGCATGCGCCACGCGACTAAATTTTATCGCGCTCTTAACAAACGTCAAAATTGGCTAAAGTCAGTGCTTCAGCTGCTGACTGACAGAAAATACGAGTGCGGTGCGCTATTAGCCAATCAACAGTATCGAAACTTTTATCGTCTCATGCGACAAATTGGACGTACTGCGCATGCTACGCCTACAGATCTTCATATGAAAACATTGTGTTTCATCCCAGATGCCGAATATAATCACAATATAGGCCCTTACGTTATCGGGAGTTGGAAAACTACGTAGTTCACGTAGTATAGTGACATCATCTCTTGCATCATCCGTATGAAAGACTTGTTCATTTAGTGGGAGTTGGTACTTACGAGATAAATCTCAGTTCGGTTACGTCATTCAATGTCCTTGTGTTTTGCTTTAGCCCTTGGTCCCGATTACGGTTCAAATAATTTGGTTTCTTGGTAAGGGTTGCCTTTATGGACCAAAACGCATGACTTCGCTGTTCTTCCCAGATCTTGATTCATCATCATCATCATCAGCCTGTTGCAGTCCACTGCTGGACATACGCCTCTCCAAATGTTCGCCACTTCGCTCGATTTTCGGCTTATTTGATTAAGAACAGTTAAGACTCGCCGTAGGTAACAGATCTTCTGGATCTGGCATCAGTGCTCGCTAACAGGAAGCCAAACAAACAGATACGTCAGATCTGAAGTGATTAGGCATTCATGTCTCCAGAGGATTAGCAGTTGCGTGTAACCAGCATTCAATTCAAGGATATTGATTGGGTATAATTAACGCTATTTTATTGAAGCCCTAGCACGAACGTGACGTGGGAAAAGCATTGTTATGGTAATTCATTCGCATTAGCTGCAATTATATGGTTATTAGAATGTGTACGTCAACGATGAATTTCATGAACTGAATGTTAATTGCAGGATGCATTTAACATTAATCGTTACGTAAAAGCTATTTTAGACTTAGTACTATCTTAGTGGTGAAGAGTTACAAACACAAGCATCAGAGAAGAACGCACTTTAAACGACATATTTTATGAACCATAAAAGTGCTTTCCTCCTAATTTTTGACGCATTGTTGAAATAGTATTGCGCTAAGCGCCCATCGAAAAGCAGACAGAACATACAATCCAATTAGTAATTTTTGAAAGCATTGGGCAAATGATATTGTATGATGTAACTTAATCGTAGCCAAAACTTTTACCGTAGCAATATACTCGTAGCATACCACGCAAGTAAATTTTATCGCATTTTTAATCAATGTCAGTACCTATCGATAAAATCGCAACTCATTGGCTGAAAATTCGAGCTCGGTATGCTATCACTCAATCAAAAGTGTGACAAATTTTGTCATCTCATGTGAGAAATTTAACGTTTTGTGCATCATAGGGCAAGTCAGCAATGGTACTGTTTTAACAGTAGATTTGCGGTTTTCAGATTTTCTTTCTGTTTGAATCTTCTGTTTCTTTCCTTATTTTTAAGCTCCCGACGCAAAAGAAATGTCGATGTCTCTCAGTCTCTCTCTCTGTGTGTGTTGTGTAGCTTTCAAACTAATAAACCGATTTCACTGCGGTTTCATTTAAAAGCCAGTTATCTTGCGGTGGTTCTAAGCTATATTTGGCTCAGGTAATTTCTTTCCAGCAGTTTATGTTTATAAACTTTTTCCATCATCATATTAAAATACATTTTTTGGCATATTATTACCCGATTAAGTGCTTCACGTGTGCTTAGTTCTAGTATTTTAAGCGTAGGGTTTTTATACATATAATATATTTTTTTTTAACATTTGGCTTATAATGGATTATAATTCAATGACAGGAAATGATATTATGTACTCTCTTGTCGGAATTTGAGAGAATTTACCAATCACAGTTAATGTGATTGATAAGCATATTTATTTGCAGATATGAGTGAGAGAGTCCGAGTCAAGAATAACAGCTACATGCTAAAGCCTACTGTACTCCGGGGCTACCGCTTTAAGCTTTAAATTAATATAATATAAGTATGTATGTGATCCCGCCTTTTATGGCCTTCTGTTGTTTTAATTGTGTGAAGAAAGTGTGAATTGCCCCGGAACTATGACTGTTTTAAGGTATTATACAGCATTGAAATTAAGATACCTGAGTGTATTGATCAAGGAAGTATATTTAAAAGTATATATTCCACGTTTACGATCCTTTTATTTAAACTAAGTTTTTATTTTACAATTTGAAGAAAACTTATTTTTGGTATGCATAACTTGTTTACGTTCCGAACACAAAATTAGTATATACACTTCTTTAAAAATGTATGTAGGTACTGTACGCATGAATCATTATCATAATTAGTTTGACGTCGTGTTGCTAACGTATCATAGATTTATTGTTGTCTGAAATAATCTAATTTATTTTATCAGATAGCATACAAAATCGATTCTGTTTATTTTAGCACAAATATGTTTGTTCGTTGGATTGTCTCCGTGCATCGGAAGGCACATTAAACAGTTCCGAGCTGTATCAAGACTCAGCGGGAGGACGGGTAAGTGTGATCTGACTGGATCCAACTTTTAAGCCCTTTTATTAAAAGCTTGGGTTGTAAATAACGTCTGTACCGGAATCTTTGAGAAAGATTTCCAATGGTTTCCAAACGTCTCATTGAAACTTTGCATACGTCTTAAGGAACGATGACAATACAATAAATGTCAATTTTTTTCATTATATTCTATTAATTTATTTGTAGAAAATTGGGCTAGAAAATAAAATAGGAACAATAGTGATACACGCTTTTATAGCAAATCGAACTGAAAAGTATAAAATATTTTTTAATTAAGTAGTAAAGGAAGGTATATTGGTGATATAGGTAACTTGATGATAACGTTTTAAACTGATTGCCACACAATGTTAAATTTAAATTTTATTTAAAATTTAAATAAAACACAATTGCTTACACTCGTAGCAACCTCCTTAGCGCTGTCTCATGAATGTGCTCGCATAGGGAATTTTGTGGCAATCAGTTTAAAAAGTTATCATCAAGTTACCTATATCACCAATATACCTTCCTTTACCCTACAAACAGAAAAATTCAATTCAGAGTAAAAAGCGTGAGATGAATTTTACGATATTTTCGTAACTGCCCACATATAATTGTAACTTGTAATACATCAATAAGCAAACCATGCTTTTTATTGGACTCTGTCCCGCGTTTAGAAACAACGCTTTTTACTCTTGCAGTTCGATATTGGTTCTTATACGCACGACATAAGGGCGATGCCAAGTTTGACGTGCTGTTGATCGTACAATGAAAATGTGACTGATCAGGCTAAGCTGATATGCAGGTATCCTTTAGGAATCCGCACTATGCCTGCATGATTGAATATTGTAAATGATCTATTAATAGGTATCAAGCGTTTGTTGACGCTGGAGTGTACTTTTTATTTTTAATCTTTGATCCCTGAGTTTGCACTTGGTCAGCCAGTTACATAATGTTTCAGTCTTTACTTCAGTTTTCGGTCTTAATGAAATAAGAAATTACGGAAGAACTGAGGAACAGTTCTTCCGCAATTTCTTAGTTCTTGAAATTAGATCTTTTTTTAGATTTATTAATGAAAGTTTTTATATGATTTGTTTCCGTAAAAAACATGTTCTAAGAATGAAAGATAAAATGTGAAATTTTCGATGTCTTAATACTGTCTACAGGCGGTAATTTCATAATGAGCGTTCAATACAATGAGAGGTAACTTGGGCCGTTTGAATTTTATGATCTCAAAAACAATAGGACCTATAAACTAATTTTACTTGTAAAATAACACGAAGTTATTATCGTAATTGATAATGTAATTACCCAAACTTTTTCCTTGAAATGCTTTGGTAAGTGATTTAATGGCAAATATGTTAGTATGATACTGGAGTTACCTAAACAAATAAGTACACAGAAGCTAAGACAAATAATTAGTTCTCATTTAAATAAAATTTAAAATGTTGTTTTTATTTATTTTTTATACAATACATACCTCAGAAAACAAGACTGACAACACAACAATAACTACAGGAAATCATTTCACTCAACATCTTCGTCGAAGTATTCAGAAATAAGTACCTACCTACTATGTATAATAACTTTTTCCATTAAGGTTTATAATTCATCATAACCTGACGACCTCCGTAGCCGAGAGGTTAGCGTGCCGGACTTAGGCGTCGCGCCATCTCTGAGGTTCCGGGTTCGATCCCCGGTCGGGTCAATATAGGAAACGAACTTTTCTATATTGTCTCGGGTCTGGGTGTTGTGGTACTGTCGTTATTTCTGATTTCTGTAACACAAGTGCTTAAGCTACTTACCACATGTTGTCCAACATTTATTTATTTATTTATAATCGATAGCGTCGGATCATGATATACCTAATGTTTCAAAGTTTCCATTATGTTCAATATTATTGATATCTAAATCTACTTAAGCGAAAGCTGACTGACTGACTGACTGATCTGTCAACGCAGGCCCTAAACTATAAGGGTAAGAAACTCACTAAAAAAGGATTTTTGCAAATTCAGCCCTTAACGAGGTAAAACGGGGGTTCAAAGTTATTATGAAACTTAACCGTTTTTTAAAGAAATTCAGTATGAAAGTTCTTTATCAAATCATTAAACATATGTTAAATATTTTTTTGTAAATCATTCCTTAAAGGAACCCACGTTTTAATCCTCTAAAAATTTGAAATTTTGCATGCATTGAAGGTCATAAAACACATGTAACATATTTTTTCGAATATCATTCCTTGAGGGATAGAAGGGGAAGGTGTAGTTAATGTGAAAGTTCTCTGATTGCAATAAAATACTCAAAATCGACTTCATTAATTCAGAAACTTCGTGTGGATTTCATCTTTTTTACGTCTAAATAATTACCTTCAGCGGGCTGCCGCTGGTTAAGATAATAAAGCTTGAAATTTTCGGTTGAATGGTTTAAGCGTCGCGTCGTAATATTCCATGACAATATTTCACCTTTTCATTTGTTACTAGACCAGAGAGTACAACGTCCTTGGTTATATTAAATAAGATTGGGTTCAATTCACATTCACATCCGCGCAGTGGGCTCGATCGCGATTATCTACCTCCGACTCATAGGGAAGGGATAGATCCGTTGAGTCAGCGCCATGCCCCAAATTCCATAGCAAACCATCCGCTCAGCCTCGCCTGCATTGGAAAATCACCAGAAAGCCTGTTGACGTAGAATCCATAATGGGTTGAATAATATTCTCCAAAGAGCCGTTTGTTTCGTAGTTCTCGCGATCTGTAATGTCTAGCAGATGCTTTATGGCTGTTTCAACAGTTAAATTTGGTACTGACTGCATTGCCTTCACCATAGAGAAATGATGCTTCTTTATGAAAACGTGATCTGACTTAACAAATAAGTTAACAGATTGCATGAAAAGGGCTTAACCAGATCGCGTAAATTAAAATTAAGGAGCCTAGTTACAAATTCCACAAAACACAAGTTCCTACTTCTGTTCCTATTTCTCTATTTATGTATTAATTTTTCATGAAATTCCCCAAAGAACTGATTACGAAACCGGTGAAAAAATGTCTGGAATTGCAATTTGAACATTATCGTCATTGTCATACAAAATATCAGGAGGTATAAGGATTTGTTGTGTTGTCTTCATTGTTAATGTGTTGTTAGCGTTTGTTTTAGGTACATAATGAGGATCTCAAAATAGACAGAAATACCTCATTACACCGCGCAGTCCCATTTTTGACGTGTCTCTCTAAACACTTGACATTGGCGGAATCACTGCGTTGTTTGTAAACGCGGGACAGAGTCCATATTAAAAAAAAAAATATAAGGATTTGAAGAGAACTTATTGAACATATGTACTCGTAAAATGTAGGTACAAAGTGAGGCTTAACGTTATGCTGTTGCTAAGAGCATGTAAGTAATGGCTGTCGTGTTTGTGTTTATACTGCAAAGGGCGCCAGCCTCAAAGCGCACTATTATTAGTTGAAGCGACCTTCAGGGCTAGGCTCGGGAATGTCTTCTGTTGTTTCAAGAGTGCTAGTTTCCAAGAACGCGTGCACCACGCACATTTTTTTTATATAAAACTGTATAAGACACGAAATCGTATCAACCGTCTTGATACTTTTGTGGTGTCAGCGTTTTACCTCTAAAATGATACATTCTGCCTGCCTGCTTACTAACATTGAACGAAGTGCTTTTTTGAAATGTAGGTATAAGCTTATTTATTCGGTAGTGTGCTGCACGTAGGTAATTCAGATTTGCTTTAAGTAAAGCTTATTTGGCATCAGTCTGTCACCCACCATTTGTTAATAGAAAACAGTCAGGACAAAGTGTAGATTGGGTGCATACCTGGAGATTCAATAATAAACTGAAGTTTCCTTAGAGTAACCACAAAGCACAAGCCGTACTCCTACCTCATGATAAAAAATAAACAACACGAGGATCAATCTCGAATTACTTAATTTTGAGCACATCGTGAAATAATTACTTATTTTTTTACTGGCTGGAGAAAAACTATTTCAATTAAATTCGAAATTCGTATAATTTGAAAATTTCGAAATCAGATATCCGATCCGGCCAATATCAAGTCGTTTACAGCACACTACAAATTCCATCGCCATCTTAGCGCCAGCCTACCTGTGATGTAAAAAAACCATTCTGGCTGTAGGGCCGAGGCGGCCCTTTTGAGATAATTTATAAGGCTGTACCATTCTCGGAATTTCGAAATCTCGCCGAGATAGCTCCGAGCCCAACTTACAGCATCAGGGAATGGAATGTAACGGATTTGGATAGGAAAAAATAGTGCATTGTGCGCAGCCTCTATTGTGACACGTTTTGGTAACGTTTTCTAATTTAAAAGTGAATAACTCCAAGCTACGCGTGCGTGTAATTCAGCTTCATTAAATTAAAGTAATTATTTTTGAAACGAAATGTATCTGTTCGAATGTAATTTTTATTACTTGCATCATCGTTATTACGAGATTATCTACAAGAGACGTCGCTATAAACTTGTCAAGTACCATTAAGTAACTACACATCGCATTCCACATTGATGTGTTAACATAATTTCTTGCGAATCATAAATCTTAATGGTCTTTTTTGTGCCACGGTTTCTGTGGGACATTACTTTCTTTAAAACAAAAGTGCATACTTGCAAGTTCAAGTGCCGATATTTCAAAGTTAAATCAGTAGATCTTTGCCCAGATGTATGAAGCCGGAATCTGCGAGACAACGACTCACACCGACGTCCATGAAACGACCAGAATACGAAATAAATATTCAAAAAGTCTGCTGAGGCTTTATGCTAGTACTGTGCTTTCTATAGGTAGGAGGATACAACCTCCCGCAGCACTTGTTTAGCAGCACGTACGGGAATTGTGGATTTTATGGGTACGGAACAAGACCGGTCCAAAGTCCATTGCCGCAGCTTGAAGCGCCTTTGACTGTACAAGTGGTCCAGTCTCGAGCGAACTTCTGGGAAAAGCAGACCGCATACCACGCCGAGAGCTGCGATTGGGCCGTGGAGAACTTGAGTCCCAGCCATAGGTGAACTGTATACAGAGCCGACAATTCAATTGTATTTTAAGCGAAGTTTTAAGTAAAATCCCACTTTAATTAAAAAACAAATGAATAAAAGAATCAGGTACTTGATGTCTCAGACAGAAATAATTTGAGATGTAAGTTTTCATATCAATATTTAGTTAGTGGATTAAAACATCTTTAGGGAAACTTTTTTTGCATACCTCCATTAACATCCATTAGGGAGAAAAGATAGATCTATGTTGCAATGCACTCAAATTTTATCGTTTTGGTATATTATGTTTTATACTGAGCAGAAGTAGGCGATATTACGTTATTTTAACCAATTTATTTGTACTTTACATGATGAAAAAGCGTTTGTTTAGAATTCCTATACCTGCTGTCCACACAAGATTTGCTAAACGCCTTCCTTTATATGCACACCCATATGTTTACAATCATATCAACAAAAAATGTGACATCAAAAAACTTAATTTTTACAAAGCCAAACAAACCATAAAAGAATGGTTGTTGGATCTGTCGTATGAAGAGACCGAACGAATCCTTCCTGTATGACATGCTTAACTTTAATCAAATACACACATGCTCAACCTACCCTACACCTACCCACACACACTCACACACACACACAAACTCACACTCAATATTATTATCCAATTGTATTTATAATCTTAAATGTTTAATAGTAGTTTAATAGTTTTTTTTTTTTTTTCTCGCTTACTAAAGTCCATACCGTGTTATAAAAGTTCAGATTTGTAAACATGTATAGTCTACACTACTAGTTAGATAATGCGATACAGGCCTGTGAGCCTAGTGCATTATCTATAGTCATATGGAAATTGTTAACTGAATTTCGTTAATAAAACATATTATTATTATTATTATTATTATTACTTTTACCAACCCCTGCGACTTTTTAAAATGTTTTATTAAATTGTCGTACCTACTACGAGACATTAATTTCACATAAAATACCCAGGCGACCCTGAATCTACTGCCGTGTAAACTATAGGGTTATTAAGCTGAGTTACCTAGATATATAATAAAAAGTTATAATGTAATAAGTTCTTATTAGCAGATAAAATGTAATAGACTAGAATGAAATAGGTATAGTGGCAGACAAGTAAATCATAAGCAGGCAGGTTAGGCATCATATTAAAGCAGCATTAACTAGCAATATTGCCGCTGCACTGCTTGCCAGTTCTGACTGCATTCCATTAATCTATGGCATTGTTAAAAGTCACGTTGTGAACGCTGCAGGCTGCGCGCGGCGGGCCGGGTTCATTCATTAAAATATATGCATTTATTACCGACCGAGCGCGTCTGCGCCGGCGCTGCACCGAAGCCCTATCCTATTACAATACCAATTCATAAACTGCATAGAAGGACATTTTATTCATCACATAATGGTGACGTACGTACATAGTTTATTGATGCACGCCTAAAATGTAAGAACAGTTTTATCATTATTTTTCATGGATGATAAATTTGGTCTTATTTCTCAGATAATGTTTATGTTGATATTCTTTTAAAAATTATTCTTTTTTTTATAGAAAAAATAGTTTTCCAAAAGTTGCACAAGTAGTAATATATGATACTAAAACGACATTCACTGTATCTTTTCAGACTTTTCGGTACTAAACTAATATATTATTATTCTGGGACTGAGCCCTAGAAGGATCGCGCAATGGCCTATTTCACTTAGCTACATGTCAGATCACACAATAGTAGTAGAGAAGCTTATAACATAATTATTGGGTTTAATAGCGATTAAACGTTACGAAAATATGATTATATATTGGAGATTTTGAAGAAAGGATCGTAGCTCTTTTTAAATGGTAGGTGGCTTTATTAAAATTCTTATAACCCTTTAAGAAAACTTTTCCTTTACATTTTTTTAAATGCACTTTAACAACCTACGATCAAATAATTTGTAGGTCAACAGTTCCATGCAAAATACTAACAAATTAAAAGGACCAACTCCATTACGTATTTCAAAAAATATTTTAAGTTTCATACAGTATAATCTAATTCAAAATTCGAATGAGAGCGAAAGAAGGCATAATACTGTTTTGTGCCTTGTTTTGCTTGTGCCGCTTTTAAGTCGCTACGGTGCATATATAATATGTTTGATCTAATTTAATAACAGTTTATAAATGCAACTACGTCATTCGTTAGTGACTTACCAGATATGACCATCTGGTGCTAAACCACAATGTAAAGTTTCCTGGAAAGCACAAGCCTACCCACACATTAAACTAAGTTGGGATTACTTTATGAAGTAATTTCTGGGTCTGTTTGTTGTTTTTGGTCTATCAGTCTATGGGGAAATTCTATGGAGCAAAGACAAAGGTTTTTGGGACACCTTTGTCCACTCTTGTCATCTTTACGTTAAACAGCGCCTGTCGCGTGTCGTCTCTTAAAACATTTTTTAGTAATATCATAGTCCTTGTAAATCGTTTCAGTTACATATTACATTATTAAGACTAATTAAATACAATTAGGTAGAAATTGCAAAGATGTCAGTTTAATACAGTTAACGTAAAGTTAAAAGTTTTAGAAATTAATTAACTATTTCGCTGTAGTTTTTGGTGTTAAAAGTACTTGGTACTTGAAGACTTGGCAATGGGCAACAAAGAAATTTGTTCACGTGGTACATTTTGTATTTCGGAACACTTTGTATTTTTGATCTCAAAAGGCGAAGGGCCTAAATTAATTCGGTGAGGGGGTGAAGCCGAGGCGAGGCGTAAGGGATGAGGGCGACAGCTGTCAAGCACGTGGTAAGGCAGATGTTGGTAGACTGACGCCCGCGCACGAGCAAGCTGCGAACGCACCTGCGCAACGCCAAACTTCTTATTTTTTATATTTAATATTAAACCTCCATCAATGCCACACACAAGCCGTGATTGCCATCTGCCGGTATTTTTTTTATATATTTTTGTATGGTTTGATATGAGGGTAGG
Source organism: Glyphodes pyloalis (assembly GCA_037074685.1). Taxonomy (NCBI): domain Eukaryota; kingdom Metazoa; phylum Arthropoda; class Insecta; order Lepidoptera; family Crambidae; genus Glyphodes; species Glyphodes pyloalis. The sequence continues at coordinate 6,638,698 of JAYKKO010000011.1, forward strand.
TAGGTGTTTATGTATGTAGGTGTTTATGTTTATGTATGTACCCATTAGGAACCTAATTGTAGGTCCAGTATTGCGTACACATTTCATTTTCTTCGTAAAGAATAGGTACCTACATATGATATGACCTATCTGACTAAGGTATTCACACGAATAGGTCTTGCATACGTAGGACGGATTGCAATAAATTGCTTAATGCATTTATACAAGACTTGATAAGACTGACAACTATGTCTCAACCGTCTACTAGCCGTTATCTTGAGAGGTTATTGTCACCTATGAAAATAAAATTGTTTAGATTAATAATCCTAACTTTTTTGAACTAGATAATTGGCTAAACTGTACTAAACTTGTTATAATTCTAGACACATGACTCAGAGTGACGTTTATTTACGTAATATCTCGTACCTATCTGCGCCTATCTAAGGATAAACCTACCTTCTCGATCTAAAGCGAGCAGTTGCATTGCTTGCTACGATACAGGTGCCCGCGACGTCACCTTGGTAGTAAAATATTATTTTACGCTATTAAAACCTTTGTCGTTGACTGCTAGTGTTGGATATTGAATCTGTGCTTTAAAAAAAAGCAAACGTCACTCTAGAATTTTAATTCTGTGTTGTTTTGTTGTTGTAAAACAAATAAAATTGAAAAACTATCAAACTGTGTATCAACATAATCTGTTTTTTAATTTTTAGGTGAAGTTTAATCAAAATGGTGATAAAAAAAATATAAGTGCAAAACCTAGTGTGGAATGGAAACTCGACAAAAATCATCACCTGAAGATGATACCGCAAACGAAACTCCCGGGACATCAAGTAAGTTTGTTGCATTCAATAAGTAAGTAGGTAAGTGTTATGTAACAAAAATACCTTCATCTTTTACGAATACATATGTATGTACCTAAAACGTTCAATAATTAATAAATTTACCTAGGTATCATAAGTAGGTAGGTCGTGACGACAATTTTTTTCTGTCCAATAATAAAGATAATGTTCATAGATTGGAATAAAATTCCTACTGAATAGAAGCAAAGCGCCAAGGCAATCACGAAGTACCCACCTACCTGCGAATCATTTACCATGATGGGTCCCCTCTAATTTTTGAAATGATTCGAATAAACTACATAGATACTCAGAATAATCAAAATCATTTTTTACTTTAAATAAGTTTGTTAAATCAATGTTTTAAAATAGGTAGTGGTTTCATTGAACTTGTGATAGTTGTGAGACGAGTGTGACAGGAACAGCTGATCTGATATGATGGGCAGTCATCTGCTATTGTCGTCGCTCGTATTCCTTAGGTTACTAGAATGAGATTCGTACGAAGCGTACTATTCATAGTAACGTAAGTCCCTTAAAATGTGGCCAGGTAATAGTTACCATTTGTGGGAGATGTTGTGTATCTTTTACAGGTATAACAAATCTATCCAAAATGTGAACAGATTTTTATGTAATGTTTTCTTGGCAATAGAAGATACACCGTTTTCGGTACGGTTGGCTAACCATTGAAGTAATTTTTTCGTAGGTAATTTTTCTGCTTTTTGCAAATTTATATAATATGTTAGGAAGAAACCATTGACTACGATGAGCATCATATCAGGATAAACACTTGCAGTTTGATTTGAGTTCTTATTCCCGCAACGTACGCGATTAAATTGTAGTGTTTTTTTGTTAATCCAAAAAATAACTAAAATATAGACGAACACATGAAGTCGACTATTCTTAGGTATGAACATTTTATGATTGAAAACAACATATCACTCTATGTATTAACGTTTCTTATCTTCGATAAAAGCGTCGCTGTAGTATTTAATGCTAGGACATGGTATCACTGGGCACAGGCGTGCCGCGTAGCGTCCCACTCACACGCTCAGCGCTCCTTGTCGACTCGACTCTAGTTCATTCGTTCGGAAACGTCTGCACGTGACGTAACGCTCAGAGCGTTCAGCAGCCCAACCGACTCGACTCGACTACTCTGTTCGTTTGTCGCGAGCGAGTGGCGCATGTTGATCAGGCAGGAATTATTATAGTGGACTTTTAGTGATATAAACATTGGTGTGAATTTATGCTAGTGGTAGTGAGGACTAGACATACCAGGCCAGAAATATTCTTTCGTTGAAGATAAACCTATCTGGATTTCAATGGATTCACTAAGAGGTAAGACTTGCTGTAGTTTCCATATGTTTTAATTTGGAACAACGCCAACGTCATTCAATTCTTTTATTACTAACACACTATTATGTGGTTATTTGTGGGTAGTGATATTCTTTGCCATTTATAACCTACAATAGTTGTAACCTACATTGGCAATTATTGAAGATTTTTTTTAGTCTGGTCACTAAGTTTAGGTTTATATTGCTTTATTGTAATAATAACCGAATATAATGTGCATCCCTAATAAAAATAAGTAGAAATTTATTTTTATGAAAACAATTGGATTATTTTCAATAATTGCAAAAATGTATACTTATTATAAAAATCAATCATACTCGTTCTAAATTGTATCTATAAAAGATTATTATCATGTGATTTATATACAAAAAAATAAAAATTATGTTTTACTAAATAATCTACTGGTTACCTGGTTAATTGCTGATTGCTGAGTCTGGTAGGTATATGTCTTCGTGGCATGAGTATTGTCTTTAAACTGTTTGTGTAATATGGAATAGTAGATAAATGTTATCTGTCAGTAAGGGTTTTACCAATCAACAATAGTTTATTCCTTTATCACTTCTTGGAAAGATAAAATATTTATATAGACATTCCAATTCAGTATTTTAGTGTAATTAATAATATCATACACTTATTCATACCAGGAAAATGCTACCTCACCAACCGAAATAGGTACATACTAATTTTCGACCAGCATGGCCTTGGCTTTTATAACCCAATGGGGCCTCTAGGTTGTTTGTACATTTCGTTAGATGACCTCTAAAAGACAGAATAACAATTACTTTGTGGCAGCAAACATACCTAATGTAATAAAGGGATCAGAAACCCACTTCTCGAGTTCTTAAAAAACACATAAAATTGACTATTATGCTCCATAAGTAATTTTGTTTCTCATTTTTAATTTTTTTCGAGCATGTTAAGAACAATAGCAAGTACCAAGTCCTTAGTAATAGTGACATGCATCATTCAACTGTAACTACTTTTCTTGCTGTGTACATAATGATGCAGAATAATAAATTATATAAGTAGGTACCTACCATTTACGTAAATTCGATGCTACTAGCGCCATCTATCGCGAGTCGTATAAATTATATTCTTTGCTGTTATAAGGTAGTACCACACTTCGAGTAGATACATGGTAGGTAACATACCTAACCAACTACGTAATATTGTTTTTGTTTACAATTGATGTGACTGTAAACAAAAATAAAACACTTTTGTCAGATAAGTACCAGATGATAGTCTAGTGTTTTAATAAAGAAATATCTACATCGAAATTAAATAATTATTTTTAGGTTTAAAAATAAAAAATAAAATTAATTATAGATTCATAATTCATGATTTAATTTTTTTATGAAATAAATATTAGTACAAAAATTGGTTTTTGATACCAATTATGAAAAAAATAATTTCTATAATAATAATCAATGACTAACCATATACGGCCGACAGCACGTCAGGTTAAACACATGTAGTTCGATTTTAGTTCTTAAATGTACGACATAAAGGCGGTAGTCTGACGTACTATTGTCTGTATTAAACTTTCTTGTTTTAAATTTATTTCTCCTGTCAAAAGATAGCGCTATGCTAAATATAGCATTAATGAACTAGCCATCTAACTATAGCAATAAATGTTCTTTTATAATCGTTTGCATTCCGTTCAACCTACCTGTATGTTTTATTGTGGCTTGGTATTAAATGTTACTAAAACCTTATTTTAAAATAAAGGGTAAGATGAACATCACATCTTATGAGTATTGTAATAATTTTCCATTCTATGATCTGAGAGTATTTGCCTGCTGGCGGTAGGTAATAAAAGTTTCCTATTATCAACGTTTCGTTATATGTGCGCCATCTGGCGGATACCCGCTTCCGTTGGTACTGTTTCCGGACTTCCATAAGTTTATTTTTTCAGCCATCACCATGCACGAGTGAAACCATGGTCTGTTTACATTCAAAACAGTCATTCACAATTTTTTTTGTTACTTTTCGTTTTTGGTCGTTTATTTTTAATCCTAGTCTCCCATTAAAACTTTTGGTAGTAACGAATACATGTTTGAAACTTTTATGTTGTGGCGAAAACGGTTTCATAAATTTTGAAATCGCATACCCTAGTTAGGTACTTCACATAGATAACAGTCTAGCGCGTAGGCGCTACAGGCGAGGCATTGGAATTCGAAAGCCGAGCGCGGGCCACCCATAAGCATGAGAACACGACCCCGTTCCCTTACCCACGCTGCTAGCTGTCGGGGCGCCGCCGCCGCCTCTCTCTTGCTAAATTTCATTTCGCCTTTTACGATGGGCTTGGCAGAGCGTGTGATTAAAAAACCACCAGCTATAATTAAAAACACACATAATTTCTAGCAAATTTTCAACTAGGATCGTGTATCAGCAGCAAGATGATTAATAAGTTGCTGGATAATCGATTCTAAATAATCTAAAAATCGATTGGACCGTCGATTATATTGATACTATCGATATTAATTTTAGGTAGGTAGGTATAATCGATTACAAACAATTATAAATATTATACCTATTAATCGAATGATTATAATTATTTGATATAATCGATTTTATAGATAGTCCATTCGATTTTGAAGTTATTTTGGCCACATTTGTACTATCGATTAAAATCACAATAAATTGTACGCCAATCAATACTAGCTTAATATTAAATGTTTTAATTAGGTAGGTACATATTCAAAGTTCAATTTGTAGGTTTGGTTTTGGAAGTCTTGCATACCCCGTCTACCTACTTGAATACATTCGAATAACCCCATAAGTCATAATCGACATCCCAATATTAATAGAGCATGTACTGTCCGCATTCCACGCAACTACTTTGGTCACTTTTTTATTTGGTCTTAGGCCCGCCCAGCAGTAATGCCACATTCCAAAGCCCTTTTTTACGCTGTGTGGTCGCGGTTTCCGCTGAAGACGGCAACGTCGCGTCTCAGATATGAATGAATCCGGTCGGCGTTGAACGGTGTGGCAACGTCGCCCCAGACGCTTGCCTGATTGAGAATCACATCTCTCCCGCGTCGCCCCTTAGCCCTCTTAGCTCATTTATAGAATATTCATACTCGTCGTACACATATTTTTGAAAGCTCCTCGTAACGCGGTGGTCTATGTTAATTCAGACGTTTTGGAAACGTTTGAAGCCTATTGGCTAACAACTCTGATCAGAGGAACTGATGTTATATTTGCAGCAAATTTTATCTCATCGGAACAATTATGTTGTAAGATGGTTTAATGTTTCGTAAATAGATTTTCAGATTAAAAACGCTGAGATGCTCGTGTTTCAAAAATAATAATAGTCAGGGTCGCAACTTGTAACACAGCTGGGCACCCCACGTAGGCAATTTCCAACCCCTCTTTAAAACTACGTACGCATGCGCCCCAGGGTAGTCATTGCAGTCGTCGCCAGACGAGTACGGTACAACTAACGAGTAGCTAACGATGCTTCAATTCAGTCGAACGCCATTACCGCAGTCTGAAAATATAAGTTTTCTTTCAAACAGTGAATTCGTTTATTGCTATGTCCAGTTGAAGTGTTGCGTTAAATAGTGTGCGTACCAGCAAAACCAAACAAAATGCCTCTTTTAGTGGATTGCAAAAACAGAAATGGTAAATATCGATCCGATGACTGTTTATTATCAGCGGCCATTGGCCCATGGTATGAATGTGTTATTTGTCCATTACCTTTTTCTTAGCGACCTTTTACCAATGAGTTATTGTAGACTTCCTTTACATAAAGTTATCGCGGAGTAAATTCGAAAATTTAACATTGTAGAATCGACAAATTTCAGGCAAAATAGTCATTTCTGTCGAACCATCTTTAGGAAAGTAAAATTTTACTAACAAATAAAAATTTTCTATTCTATCTATTTATCCATTATATGTTTTAGTCCTAATTACTATTTTTATTATTCGTAAGATATTGGTATTATATTTCAACACAATTATAAATGTAGGGAGAAACGTATTTGCAGCATTCGTGGTTCAAATAAGCTGATTAAATTTGCTAAAACATCTTTTCAGTACAAAAAAAGTAGAGTGAGAGATGAAAAAAAATTGATTGTGGGCACCGAGTGCATGCGCACTGAGTGCACGCAGAGGGTATGGGAAGGGGAAGCGGGAGAGGGGACCGGTGGGAAAGGAATGTGGATGACGCAGCCAGGCCGGTCGGCTGCGGACTTGTTGTTATGTGAAACTGTTTTTGAACGCACTCACATCCCACAGATCCTATGGTCCACATCAATGCTATTTGTCCGTCGAACTGTATTCTTATATCCGATGTAACATGCATAAATTACGAGTAAAATAAATCTCCATGTTCATCGCACTACTTTTTTAAACTGCTAAAAACATGACTTACTTTCAAGTACCTAATGAGGTTTTTTTCTTTCTTTACAGTGGCGTCCAGCGCTTCTGTCATACCACTACGCCCGCAAATGATCCAGTTGCTGAAGAGCAAAACTCTACCAACCAATATATCTATACCATTGCCAATAACCAATAAGAATTTGCCATCAACTAACAAAAATGTACCATTACCACCAACGACTCCACCTGCTACATCTGACGATAGAATTGATAACCGCGACACTTTGTTTTTATCCGATGTTTCTTTGCGTCGAGTAGAAGAGCGGCTGAAGACATTCGAGAAATGGCCTCTTTCGTTTTTATCGCCTGAACTACTTGCACGTAACGGCTTTTACTATCTTGGACGCGGCGATGAAGTCAGATGCGCATTTTGTAAGGTTGAAATCATGCGATGGGAAGAAGGTGATGACCCAGCCAAAGATCATCAGCGCTGGGCTCCACAATGTCCATTTCTACGAAAGCAAAATAACTCCGGCAATGGTACTGTAGATACATCATCAACTAATGGCCGGGACGAATGTGGAGTGTATGCTCCGCCATCTAATGCATCAGTTCGAATGCCCGGCCCTGTTCACCCTCAATACGCCTCAGAAGCAGCGCGCCTGCAAAGTTTTAAAGATTGGCCGAGGAGTATGCCGCAAAAACCAGAAGACTTGGCAGAAGCTGGCTTCTTTTATACAGGACAGGGTGACAAAACAAAGTGCTTTTATTGCGATGGTGGTCTAAAAGATTGGGAAAGTGAAGACGAACCATGGGAGCAGCATGCGAGGTGGTTTGACCGCTGCGCGTACGTTCAGCTTGTAAAAGGCCGTGAATACGTGCAAAAGGTTTTGTCTGAGGCTTGCTTAATTTCTGCTCCCAAAGATGAAACAGAAGCATCCTCAACAACCGCAACACAAAAGTCTGAAAATAACGCTGAAGAAGAATTAAACGTAGACGACTCTAAACTCTGTAAAATATGTTATGCTGAGGAACGTAATGTTGTCTTTGTTCCGTGCGGTCACGTAGTTGCGTGTGCGAAATGCGCTCTTTCGACTAACAAGTGCCCAATGTGCAGAAGGACATTCACAAATGCAGTGCGGCTTTATTACTCGTGAAAAATCCCAGACTATGGTACGATGCTAGTCACTGAAGCCCTGATGTAGGCGGGGTGTCTACTTTTGAAGTCATTAAAACTCGAGAACAGGATAATAGTTCTGCTCACGTCACATCTGTTTAACAATTTAATTGATTGAGTGATGATCTGAAGTAAATAATTTTAGATTTTTATAGTTTGTCAAATTTTCATTGAATAGGGATACTTATTAGTACTTCAAAATTCTGTCTACATAATATTATTTATTTAGTTTTTAAAGTGTGAAATCTAAAATGCAGTGCATACTTTTTCAGAATGTGAAAGTTTTGAATCAGTTAATTTCCGGATGTGACACAATATATTGTTTCCTCCGAGGATGAACAGGGGAAAATCAGGCCGATGATAGACACAGACCAGGAGAAATACTGATGATTAGAATAGCCTGTCGATTATTTTTCACCTTGAGTGGACACCCTGGTGCAATACGTATGAATTTATACGTACTGCAGGTTACAAATCAGAATCGCAATTTAAATTATTCTAAATAATTATGTTTAAATAATTATTTTGTTTAATGTAGGCCATTAAAATCTGAAACAACAGCCAATTTAAGAGAAAAAGATTTGTAATAACAAAGGGTAGCGCCGTAAACTCTTGACATGAATAATTATAGCCGCATATTTGACGACACGGAATGTAAATATTAAAATGTTTTAAATTATTTATCATTAAAAATACCGAATGACATGTAAATAATGTAAATATGAACTCTCCCATAACGGCAAAATTAAAAAAAAAAAACTTCCTACAGAGTTCTTGTACATAATGGAGTAATCTAATGTTACCTACAATATACCCACGAGTTCATGTTCATCCTGAAAAATATGATAGAGCTGTGATCTAATAAATTATGGCAACGTCTATAGTTGTTGCTACTATGGTCAATACTTGGCGACTTTTATACAAGTAATGTAGGATAATAATAATGTTATCTCGTGCCCAGATGAAAATGAACTCGCGTTGTAATTGTAGATACCTAAATACCAGACCACTGACTGCGTAGTAGTTATACAAATGTAAAGATGTACCGCTTTCAAACTGTCAATGTCCTTTTTAATTTTAAAACAATTGATTTTATTTCCAAAAGTTGATTTAGCTTGGCTACCAAAATATATACATAATCTTATTTAATTAATTAATTAAATACTGTAAATTGCTCCATTATTAACAAAGGTTGAAAAATTAAAAGTCTAGAATGTATAATAATGACTTAATTAAATTGCAATGTGGAATATTTTCATGATTATTTCTAATTTCAATGATAATAATTTTCCATAATGTAGGTACATGGTAATGTAAATTGCATTTAGATTTCCTATTAAATTTACTGTAGCATGGTCGTGAAACTTCATAAATAATTATTTGTATTAGATTACCATTATAGTTTGCTCTTCTTACCTAACAATAATAATAAAACAGGAAAATAACAGGTCATATCATGTAGCTAATAATGTCACTGTACCTATTTTACCGTACTGGATTTGTTTTGATTGGATCTACAACAAATACATATATATATATTAATAGAATTAATAATTAGTCACTTTAAAAATTGTTTTGTAGAAAAGAAATACCTACGTTGTTTTGTTAAATAAAAATTAACTATTTAATTGATATCAGTATTTTATTTTGAAACACCGGTATAGACATAATGAAAAAGTAACCTACGGACTTCTACATGCCCAATATCCTACAACGAAATTTAGTAGCATTATAGTTAACGCAATTTATCTTTTATTATTGCCGCTTCTAAAATTTTGCTAGCATAACTAATACGGCATATTATATCGATTGACGAAAACGCAGGTATAAAGTATTATCATTAGTTATAATATTATCATGATGTTAATTAAATAGTGATACGCGCCACAATCGATGCACGATACATAACATTAGTTACCACTAACGCCATCTGGTTTCGAAAGGCGGAACTAATAGAGTCACTAGCGCCATCTATTAACGAGTACAGATTTCGATGCTGGAACTTAATTTAAGAGTACTGTCGACATGTTGTCAGTCGGGGGCTGGATGTTTCTAGAATGGAAGGCTCTGGAACTATATAAGGCTGGACCGGGCCGCGACTAACGAGCGATTGTGTTTTATAATTTTATTAATGTGCATCTGGATCGAGGGCCCATTTTTACATCCTCGAAAACCGATATAACGCTTACAGGGAAATCAGTAAAAATTTAAAGCAATGGGCCATGAATTTCTTAAACGATAATTATAACTGTTATGATTAAATAACTTGGGCCCTCAATCCAGACGCTAGCATTAAGTTGCAAAGCCTAAAACTCGGAAAGTTCTACCCTCATTATTTTACCTAGAGACGTTTTGGTGGAGCTATGCCGCAGGGGTCGAAGGTCCAGCTACCAACCACGGAAGCCGACCTGTCCGCAGAATCACCAGCACTAGTCTTTGCTGCCCTGATGATAATGCTACACGAGCAGGCCATACGACAGGAAGAACTGGCCCGCCGACAGGTAATGGCAAAGAGACTTTTCACATACAAGTGAGGCGTCATGTTTCTTGCTAATAATCGATGGCAAGACCCCTGCCACCTTAAGAATCGATTAAAGTTAGCCTTGTGACATCGTAAAAGATAAGAATGAGATAAAGCATTGTTTTTAATTCGTTTCCAACGTTTTGTGAATGTGGGAGCTGATCTTCAAAACTTAATTTCAAGAATACCTGGATAAATCCTGTAAATCTGACATAGCAAACGCTCCTTCATATCTTTGCCAACACCTTAAATAAAAAAAAAACATTTACGTTCAATGAATGACGATCATTGTAAGAAAATTCGTTTCAGCACTATTCAATGCAGATAATTCAGACTGAGGATTACTTTTTCACCCGCTACGGAAGGTAAACCAAACGGTAATAAAGTTACCTATAAAATACGTTAATTTACCTAATTCATTCATTATCAATACCATAGTTAATTGATAGTAAAAACAGAATCAAAAATGTTTAAAACTTATTTCAAAACAGTCTATGAAAATATTTTTTTCTATTGAAATTGTACGTTTATATTTCTCTGCTAACATTTTTAAGGCGCTTATAATTCTGGTCATAATTAACATGTTTAAAACAAATTAATATCACGCTCTTGTCCATTGGGCCCTGTAATGAAAGAAGCCTCCCAGTTGGTGTAGGGGCCAACCGAAATGTCTGGAGCAATCCCTGGATTACTTTTTCCTTCATGAAACCCTGACAACTGTGTAGGTTCTCAACCTTTTATGCACTACCACCCCTCCCCTTTGCAAGAAAAAATCCAAAGACTTCCTTGTAACATAATACTTAATTACACACAGGTTACATATATGTCTTGAATAAAATCTATTAAAAATCACAGATTAAATTTCTCTCAACATAAAGCACGTCAAGGAATGTAAGATAATATGGATAAGATCTTTAATTCGCGTTCGAATGACTTGGTTAGGATTATCAGAATTAAAAATGGCTAACCGTTTTCATATGCAACATATTTATACGTTTTTCGGAGTTGGCCTCCTGTATTATCTAAATATTCCTCCTGTAGTATACATGCAACTTCTAAATGAAAATTAGAGTTTGCCCTCTGCAAATGCGTTGTTTTACTCTTCCAAACAATACACATGTAAAATGGGATATATTGTGATGATAATGAAGGGTTAGTGTTTTATTATGTAAATAAAAGTATGTGAACATTGAATGTGTTATTTATTATAAAGCATTACATCCTTACGCTACAATTGACTGGACATACTTGTTGTTTTGCTGCAAAAGTTCTTGCTTCAACTTGTCTATCTCTTTCATCATGATGTCATCCGAGGAAGTTGACTCATGTATTTGTTTACATTTTTTCAAAAAGTCTTGTATGAGATTCTGTCCTTCCGCCACTTCTTCCGATTTCATAGAGGCTTCCACTTCATAAAGGTTGGTTTCGAGTTCAGCTTGCTTTTTTTCGGCGTACTGGAAAAGACAAATATAGATGGACTCATAATTTAAATCAGGAAGTGTCCACGTATTTTTAAATAACATACATACTAGCGACATTTATAACACATATGACATAAAAGAAGGTTGCTATTCTAACCATAGACTTCATAAAATAGATAATTCATACGTTCCTTTGAGACAAAAAAATGTTTAATAAACTTCCTCAAATTATTGTTTACCTTTGAACGAATTTAAGACTTGTCAAACGTTTTTTCGTTTAACACTTACAATGCCCAAAACCCGGCTCCCGGGTTCTACTGTATTTTCGCCAGACGCCCAGAACCCGGCTCCCGAGTCGGCCTATAGCTAGCTATACATCGCCTATGCGCACGCCCAGCACCCGCTAGCCGGGTCCTATTGTTCTCTCGAAAGTAGCAAGAGCAAGGGTTGTCAAAAATATTCACAGTTCAAATAATGTTTTTTAAAGATGTAAGAACTTACTATATTTGTTTTATTTTAATGAATTTTTCAATTATCCGTGAAGTAAATAATTTAAAGGTGATGTTTAAAATAAATAAAATGTTAGATTGTGCTCAAACCCTTTGCAATGTTTTTTTCTAAAAATAAACGGACTGCATTTTAGCATCATAAAATAGTCATTGTTATTGTTCAACAAATAAATTTTATGACCTTTGTAATCTACCTGGTCCAGACATACCAGAGATTAAAAAATGAATGTAGAATTACAATCTGTATTGTTTGTCACTAGTAATCCCGGTTAACAATTAGAACAAAAGATTCGGTCGATGCTGTGCACGTGCTGAGCGGTGCCCTTTTAACTTACCTCATTGTCAAAAAAAGGCGCTTTGAATTTCGGCGTTCCTATTATAAACACACTAATTGAAAAAAAAATAGAATAATTATGGAGTTTATTTTATGGTTCCAAGTTTTATGGTCAAGTATCTATTATTTGCAATTTGTTATTGTAGTTCGCGCCGCAGCTAGCCGACAAAGAGGATGATCCTTTATTATAATTTTATGATTCATTTATTAGTGTCACCAAAGATCAGGTGTGCAACTGATACAATTGTTTTTACAACTGTTTTAAAGTGCACCTGCAGGATTAAGACAACATGAAAGTAGTCTTAAAATTTACTATTTTATTGTTTTACGTGTCAAGTGTTTTTTTAACACTGTCCATTCTGTTTTTAACTAAGTTTTTAAACAAATGTCAGAACAAGTCTTTATTAATATATTTTAATATAACTCCTTACAAAAAATCAACCATTGAAAATAAGAACACGAGGCGCGCGCTTTGAAAGTATTTCATAGAAAGTTCATCCTAATGTCCATAAGATTGAAGTTTAAAATTACACCTGCAAAAATTTGAGTCTTACTTTCATTTGCCGCGATTATAGGTGTATCTCAATTTTGTAACCATAAAATTTATAATTAATTCTATCTTTGCTACTTTTTCGGGAAAGCGTGGTGCCGTTTGTTGCATCTTAATATACTTTAACATACCTTGTTGTAAAACCTTATCGCGTAAATATGCACCACGTCTTTGAAGTATGAGTAGAAATAAATATAAGAAAAACTACAATCCGCTTACGAATCGCCTCCATGTTTTATGCACAGCCAAAATAAAGTTTCAATATAACTGTAAAAGACTACATTTTCTTTGCGAAAATGTACAACCCTTGTGCACCCGGGAGGCGAGTTCTCGGCGTGGCGCGATGTTCCGCGGTGCTGTGCGTCACCGCGGCGCCCGTGCACCCGGCTACGGAGTCCTATACATACTCGTTGCTCAGTTTTAGGCGTGTGGCAGAAACATGAAAATTGATGAGCATTGAAAGTGTTAAAGACTACTTAGTACAAGAATATATTCATGACAAAAACATGTGGACCATTAACTAGTCTGTTCGCCTGTTCTTAAGCTTTTAATATTGTTTGGAAAGTTTTGTCGCGTTTTCTCAATCAATGTCATGGAAGCCAAAATGTATAAAATGATGCATATATAATATTGCACATTAAGTCCTTACAGTTCATTTACTTTACAATGTGTTATTATTATTTTTAGTGACCAAAGTCACTTTTCTTTTACAACCGTAAAACTCACCTGAATGACAGAATCAGGCAAGTCAGCCAGTTTGGCGACATGGAGTCCCAAGGAATGCGTAGCGGGTCCAGGAGATATCTTGTGTAGGAGCAGCAGCTGCTGGTCCACCACTGACGCTTCTGCGTGGGAGTTGACTATCACCCCCGGGTGGAGGCTGGGGAGGCGCGTCAGCTCGTGGTAGTGAGTCGCGAAGAGGCAGAAGCATTGGGACTTTGTGGCCAACTCCCTGTAAAAAGCAAACTTTATATTCAAAACCTACTCTTCAAGTCAAAATTGATGTGAACAAGGAAAGAGCAGGACACGTCCAAATATTTCTAATTATTTCAGGTTCGGAAACCTATTAAAATGCAATAAGAAATTATTTCGTTTTCCACGGCAGTCCAATCGAAATGAAATCATTGTTCCAATGTTTATTTGAATATCTGAAACATACTTTGCTCGACTCGGCAAGCCGATCTGAACCCAGTATTTAAACAATTAGACCATTGAAGCGTTACGACCGTAGGCACATATTTGATTCAGAATTTTTATTAAATGAAAGAACAAACTGTGGTAACGAAGAACTTTGTATAAAGAAAAAATAAAAATAATAGTTTAAAAAACTAAAAACACGCTTTTAGCTCGCACTAAAAATTACAAAATAATTCAGACATTTAAGAAAGAAAGCGTGGAGCGTTTATGTTATCTTTACTCTTTTTGGACAAAACGCTCCACGCTTTCTTTCTTAAATGTCTGAATTATTTTGTAATTTTTAGTGCGAGCTAAAAGCGTGTTTTTTAGTTTTTTAAACTATTATTTTTATTTTCTACTTTTTAGTTTTCTCATGTATCAATAATTATATAATTCTTTTTCGTATCCCATTCAGCAAACCCTTTCATTTAATACCCATATCATAGGGGTGCATTTCAAATAGCCTGTCCGTTATCTTGGACGCCCGCCATATTGGATTTGAATCACGTGACTATTTTTTTCGTATTCCTGACAGCAAACCCTTTCTTTTGATACCCATATCATGGAAGTGCATTTCAAACAGTCAGTTCGCCATCTTGGGGAGGCCGCCATATTGGATTTGTAATGACGTTTCTTAGCTAGTCATGTATTGTCATCAGAACTCAGAGCGTGTGCAAAATTTCATCTTAATCAAAGACCGGGAAGTGGGTCAAATTAAGATTCAAAGATTCCGTTACATACAACCCGAGCTAATAAAAGCGTGTTAAAAAAAAAGGTAAATATAAAAAATGTGTGCAAAATTATTATTATGACAAATTTAGTAAATAATACCGTATTTCAACTGGTAAGAAAAGATAGACACTGGCGGTTTGATAAATAAAACCGATTGAGTGTAAATTAAAGTTAACCCGCTAGTCCCATAGCGGCGCAGACCCACGCGAGATAGATAGATATTTCCTTACTCAGCTATTGCCCACGCAATGCCGCATCCCTCGTAAGTTGATGTACCTCGACCCAACTCGTCGATCAGAACTAAGGAGTCCGGGGTTGCTGTCTGAAACAAGTGTAATAGACATTTTACTGTAACTGCATTTTCTGTTTATTATCGATACCTGCTGTATAAAAACTATATCCTTTGGCTTGCCTTTGGAGTTTCGCAACTTTCGACAATTCCGAAGCCGAGAGGCTAGCGGCCGGATTTTTTTTTAAATGATACTTCAAGATTGACCTCATCCCACCTGATGTTAAGTGGTAATGAGGTCCTAGCTGAAGGGCGACAAGTAGAAAGAAAGAAAGAAAATACATTTATTGACCGTACAAAATATAATATACAACCGATTACAAAATTAGAACAAAAATTAAAATTAAAAATACTAAAAAGTTACAAACCATTAAATTAGAAGACAAATGACAAAATGAAAACAAACAGAGAGGTCAAAAGGTGCCTGCCTCAGCATAAGCTACAGTGGTACACATTATGTATACCTACGGTACCACTGTAGCGCTGGTCTTCCGGCAGTACCTTGGTGACGTGGGTAGATCTACAAAATATTAAATCACGAAAACATACATGTACAGGTGTGATAGAAGGTTTAAATATATACGGAGCATATAGATGAAATACAATAATTAAAATAGAATAAAATAAATAAGTAAATAAATAAAAACAATTAAGTACAGCATAATAAATCTGTTACTGGACTTGTGACTTGGACTTGAAGGCTTGACCCCTGCTACTAATGTAGAGGAGCTCTGGAAACCTTACTCACACGCAGGAACACAACATCACCGAAGCGATTGTTATTTGTTATTTTTTCGTGACCAAGGAAATGTTTATATTTAGGATTTACTTAGTGTCTTTTAATCCTCACCCTCAGTATGGCGGCAGACTCGATCATTTCCAGCATGAAGGTGCTCTGCCCCTTGTCCTCCCGGTCGGCGGCGCCCACGCGCGCGGCCAGGGCCCGCAGGCGCGGCAGCCGCGCCGCCGCCGCCGCCACCAGGCAGCCCGCGTGCGCCAGCACCACCGCCGCGCCGCACGACCGCATCCACGTCGACTTACCGCCCATGTTCGCGCCCGTCACTATGTGCATAACGCACTCGCCTACCAAAATAATTCACATCGTTTATCATAATCTATTCGTTTATTCATGTTGGTTACAACACTTATGCATCGTCAAAATGAATATAAACCGAAATTGAAGCTACAGCCGGTTCGGAACCTAAGGCCCGGTTTCCACCGAAGCAGAGAGGAGAGGAGACGGGTGGAGATGTATTTGAATAAATTTATAGTACTATACGCCGTACTAGCGAACTTTAAATATTAGAAACAGAAATTTTTTATCTCCGATATCTTTTTTACCGAAAGGCTAACGGTTGATACAGCAGAAAAATTTCATCGCCTACAATAACTTGCGGTTAGCTCAGTTGGTAAGAGCAGCACGCGCGATACGTGAAGGTCGTGGGTTCAATTCCCGCACCGCAAGGGGAGATAAAATTTTTCTATTTCTAATATATGAATTTAAGAAGCCCTGGATAAACCAAAGTGGTTAACTATTGGAGAGGCTTATGTCCAGCAGTGGTCTGCGATAGGCTTATGACGATGTTGATGACTCATCAATAATCTTATAGGCTACGAGTTTTTATAGTATGCCGATTTTTCGTACAACAAGTAACTGTTACTTTGATGGGGGGGACATCATAGTAAGTAACCGTTATTTATTATGCCTAATATATAATACTGTGATTATATGTACTACTATAAAGCAGTCTAGAGTGATTTATTCGTGGGGTTTTTAACGATCCTATATCGTAAGTACCTAATGTCCGAATATTTAGATTTTTCTGTACTGTACATATTATAATTCAAATTCAATATTCTTTTATTCATGTAAATTACACCAGTAATATTTATGAAACGTCTATATAATGCAAATGACGCTACCTCCGGTTCGGAACCTATAACTTACAGAGAAGATCCCGGCAAGAAACTCTGTCGTTCATATTACAAATATAGCTGAACTTATAACTAGTTTTGCACTAAGACATACAGTGTAGTAATTAGATAAAATAATGTAGTAAATTGTAAAAAATAATTCATTGATTCAAAGTAATAAGAAAAATTAAAAAATATATATATTTAAATTAAACAAACTGTAGGTCCTAATGCACATTCGTGCTTAATAAGAATTTTGCCAACTTGCGAGTTGACAAATACGTAAAGAAATAGGTACCTCTTGCTGAGTTTGTATAAATAGAAATACAATTAGTAAATATAATTAGTGAAATTTTTCATGTGAGGGCGAACAGACTAGTTAGTGGTCCACACTTCTTTGTCATTAATATAGTCTTCTACTCTGTAGTACCCTTTTTTCAAAAGACAACCTTTAACAATTAGCTTAAATTTATTCAATGGTAAATCAACAATAACTTGAGGTAATTTATTAAAAAAAGTTATACTTAAACCAACAAATGAATTACCAATCTTATGAAGTCTACGTTTAGGGACAGCAAGCTTGTGTTTATTTCTAGTGTTGATGCTATGAGTGTCAGATTTTTTAGGAAAAGTATGCAAGTTTTTGTATACATACATTAGACAGTCAAAAATGTATTGAGATGCGACTGTTAGGATGTTGATTTCCTTGAATAATTCTCGCAGCGAGTCACGTGGTGTTAGCTTGTAAATGGCTCGGATGGCCCTCTTTTGTAACACGAAAATAGTCTGTAGGTCGGCCGCAGATCCCCATAAGAGCAGACCATACGACATGACGCAGTGAAAATAGCTAAAATAAACCAATCTTGCCGTCTCCACATCAGTCAGTTGCCTTATCTTCCTAACAGCATATGCCGCCGAACTCAGTCTTCCAGCCAGAGAAGTTATGTGAGTATAGTACAAAATAGTGATGTAACGAATACCAATTTTTAGGCATTCCTGAATGCGAATGCGGATGCGAATATCTGCCGTTGATATTCGCGAACGCGAATATTCACTTTTGAATTTAACGCCACGAATTTCGGGTATAGTTAATTAGAAAAATGCCAAAAAGAAAAACAGTGAGAATTCTACTGAATTACAACATCTTCCCAGAAATGTATTACATCAGAGGTTAAAAAGATGTCGCTTCAAGAGTTGTTTATAAAACGAAACAGTGGGATAATAAATCTATGAAGTCCTTGGCAGTTGATAAATCAATAGGTGAGATGATTTCGTTTCCCCTGTTGAGGTCCGCATGTTGTCGCGATGGGTTACTGATGCTTCCCAACTGTGGTGACAAGGCCAGCCTCCGATACCTCACATGGTGAAACTAAGGCGGATCCCGAGCTGGGCCGCGGAGAGCATGTGGCTCTCTGCGGCAAGCCCGCAAGGGCAGAGGTAGATCGCGGAGGAAAAGGATGACCTCGGTGTGTCGTTGCCGCCATCCCTGTCCTCCGTGACCCGGCAGTGACGCATTGCCGCGCGGGGCGCAAATTGCGACGGGTCGCGACGGAAGAGGAGGATACGGTATTACGTTATCCGGCCTCTCTATCCTCCGCGGCCGGTGGGTCTCGGGACTCCATTTGGCTCTCGGAGGAAGAGCTGGATTGAGTCTGTGTGGAATCTGCAAGGAATCCCGACTCCCCAAGAACTGCGCAGCGTTGGCCACAGAGGGGGTTTTAGACGGTGCGAGCCCGACACACCACGCTCTGTTCCCCGCTGAGAGTGACGGTGCGGTAGGCATTTTACCCTCGACAAAAAAAAAATTGGTGAGATAATTGCGTTGGAAGACCTTCCGTTTAGTTTCGTTGATAGTGATTACAATTAATATAATTAATATTAATAATTATATTAGCAATTCCATGCAAATTATAAGGCTTGAGGTTTTGTGATTAATATTATAAGAAATGTGTATTCCCTTTTAATTTATCTTTTTGTTATTGACATCTTATCTATTTTTTTCGGATGTTCATATTCGCAAAATATTCGCATATTTTTTGCGAATACGAATGTCAAGAAATATGCGAATGCGAATATTCGTAACATCACTAGTACAGAATGTACGTCCATAACTTTAAATGGGATAATTATTATTTGCCCACGTTTGTAACGCAAGTTTATAAGAAAAAGAAAGTTGGAAATTCACCGATACAATTAAGCGTACGAAACCTTGGCCTTGCTAATTATACAGAAAAGCCTTGCTCTTAAATAATTAAAAACAGCATTCAAATCTAATGATTAGCTCTAAAGAACCAAACGAACAGACAGTGGAAGTAACTTCATTTGATACTGGTCAAGACTAGCTCCGTTGTCTGGCTCAGGCAACTATATATGCAAGAGTCAATCAGCTACGCGCAATACGTACCTCGCTTGAACACCACATCGTTGGGTATATACGAGACTCCCTCCTGCACCTCAAGGCAGGGGTGCCTCACATCCTTCAGTATAAGCTCGTCGATGTTCTCAGTGAACTTGGGCCGGCAGTACGGGTACGGAGCCGTGGAGGCGGCCACCGCGAACGCTACTAGCACGTCCAGGCGAGACAGGATGTGCGACAGGCAGAATAGACACTCGGAGTAGCCAGCTGGGAATGGGAAACATTTTTTTTAACTACCATGGCAAGGTATCTACAGCCACTTAAGCTGGTTCCATCGACTTTGACTATCAGAAGTGTTTTCCAACCGATATATCTGTATGAGAATTTTTAAGTTGATTATAGTTTAACTTTTAGCGTAAGTTGAATCACTTAGATGAGTGGTATAAATATATCTTTGATCTGATGTAAAGACACTATTTTCTAGTGTATGACCATCAATGGAAAATTGTAATTGTTTTTGTTAAAATTTTATACAAAACCTTCTAATTTTTTTTCAAATTATTTAAAGGTTACTTTATCTTATAACCCATAACGATTCTGGTATCAAAGGTAAAAGGAAAAAATGTTTTACCTGCGATCCCAACGATTTCAGCCACCACTATATCCTGTTCCTTTTCATAATCAGACTTAGCTTGAACATAATCTTCAGAAATGCTCTCCAAATTACCAGTTTTAAACCTTACTCCCCCTTTTACTGCATCGACAATTGTGTATTTCTTATTGCCGCGTAGTGATTGTTCTTCCTTCATAGTAACTCTAGATCAAACCAAAAGAGCAAGGTAAGGTTCAAAGTTCCAAAGTAACATTTTTGTTATAATACAAACTAATTATGTTTTAATAGATGTCAATAATTTAAAAATTATCTTCAAACAATTGAAAGCCATTACAAAATCGTGTCCGGTCAAAAGCACATTACAGTCGTATAGTTTAATTTTAGTTCATATACAGGCATAAAAGCGGCACAAATTTTAATGTAGTACATAAGTGTTTCGCAATAAATTACAAAAAATGTTATCACGTTAACTTGTTTTAAATGTTTGATAGGAACACGAAAGAGAGAGAAATCTATAAATTTCGTCTATTTTTACTAACTAGTTCACTTAGATCAGAACTACTTAGGTTACACCGCAGTTAGTTCGACTAGTTTAGTTAGTCATAATCATTTGCCGGAGTAGCGTAGTGTCGAAGAAACTTGTGTCGTAATTTTTCAAGCCTTTCGCATAGCAGGTAATAGAACCAGCGTTTCAAACAGTGAACGAAAAAAAAACACCGAAGCATTTCTAACACTTGAAAATGGCATCACGAAAAGTAAGGCACGGTGGGCGTGGCTTTGAAGAGTGAGCTAGCGATGGTACACACGCAGCAAGTCACAGGCGCGGACCAATCACAGCGCGTATTCCATCCCATTCTATGAAATGACGTGACTAACGAACCAAGATCTTTTCAAGTGTTTTTATTGCTATATTGCGTATCTATTGCTTGTTTGCTAACACACATGAATGTAAATCATGTGTGTTTTGGTGCCGATATTCGATTAAAATTAGTATGATAGGAATTCTTACATGTTTTTGTCGTTCACTGGTTTCCAATGTATTTTGCGACATGCAAATTTCAGGTCTATAATAACTCACCTAAAGCAGAACTCGCCTTGCGGATTGGTTTCCAATTTGACGGTCTTGCCGGCCTCCAGGCCGAGGTCCCGCGCTGCTTTCTTTAGTTCCTTCTCCGCTGAAGACTGGATACCATCCAGTTGTTCGCTTAGCTTTTCTAGCTTCTCATCGAATGATGGCTTCACGAGAAAATCACCTAGAATAAGTTTCAATAAATCCTATAAAACGAATTAAGTAGGCAAACTACCTTTGGACCTGGCTTCGGACTTCTGTTAGAAATAATGTGTAACGTGCGATAGAAGTCATTAACCTCTACCCGGAGTGTGTTCTCTTACACTCCCAACGCTCTCACATCTTCTATACATCTATACTTCTATACTAATATTATAAAGAGGAAAGATTTGTTTGTTTGTTTGTTTGTAATGAATAGGCTCCGAAACTACTGGACCGATTTCAAAAATTCTTTCACCGTTGGGAAGCTACACTATCTTCGGCTAAATTATATGTATTTAAAAAAAATTAGGGATCCTTAGTAAAACTCCAATAATGTAACCCAAGGTGACCTGAAAAATTCCTTACATCGCGTGCGCTGCGAAAATTATTAAGGATAGAACAAAATCATGTACTACGACTTTGCAGAACTCATTATTATCTACAAAAAGTGTCGCGACAGTATATGTCTAAATATTATAGTTAGGTCACAGTAAGCGGTTCTTTAATCTAAAAATTTAATTAATATTCCGCAGCTTGAAAAGGCTCTTTATTTGTACCTTGGTATTAATCCTTATCAAAATAAATTACTTTGTACTCAAGACAGCTTCAATACCTTTATTTTAGACATTTCATTCGGAAGATATCATGAGTTTAAAAATGCAAGTATTAGAAAAAAGTCGCGCGGTTGCCGCTCACCGCGCTCAGCTAGCCAGCATGCGATGTAGGCTCCATGTAAGCGTCATTGGGGTACGAGAGGAGTCAATGTAATAAAATAAAGTGCAAGGTTTATATGTATATTACGTACATATTTTAGTACCTATTGCACCCGTGCGAAGCCGGGGCGGGTCGCTAGTATACAATATTTTGTCCTGAATGACTGACGGATCAACGCACAATCCAAGCCGCTCACGCTTGCCATTCCAAAACCTTTCTGAGTCAGGCATACGGCGTGCCCATTATCACTTTAGCTTTGCAATTATTAAAGCTTCGTCGGTGACTTTAGTTTTCATATGGACATCCTAATTTTTGGTGGATAAACTTGACACATAACACGCAAGGTATCCTCCTAATATTATAAACGCGAAAGTTCCTTAGAATATATGAATGTTGGGTTACTCTTACACGCAAAAACTACTGAACGGGTTTGGATGAAATTTGGTAGAAAGGGAAATGACATACTAGATTAACATATTAAGATACTTTTCATCCTGATATAACGCAGGCTAAGACGCGGGTAAGTGCTAGTTTAAAAGTACATAAACAATTTAAACCAATTTTTCTGTCACGCTTTTGTACTTACCTCTTTCAATAGCAAACATATCAACAGTTGTCTCAATCATCTGCTGGTACTTGCTGAGGTCATCATTTAGTTCAGATATCGGCTCCGAAAGCGAAGAGTGCACTGTTGCGTTGTCTGCTTCAGCCAAGCATTGCAATAATGCTGGCAATCTGTTAATGGCCTGAAATGTTTATATGAAATCAAATTAAAACAATAATGGCAATGGTAAATGCGGCGCTCTATCGGAAGGAACAATTTTTACTTCGCTACTCATGAGGACGCAATGAGATTGTCAACAAATCAGACTAGCGGCGATGTGTCCGGCATACCGTGGCGTCAC
Source organism: Glyphodes pyloalis (assembly GCA_037074685.1). Lineage (NCBI taxonomy): Eukaryota > Metazoa > Arthropoda > Insecta > Lepidoptera > Crambidae > Glyphodes > Glyphodes pyloalis. The sequence goes on from JAYKKO010000011.1 coordinate 6,661,673, forward strand.
AAAAGTAGACCGCTAAGAACTGTTTTGCTACACAGAATATCGTGGCATAAGGATAAATAACAATATCGATTTTGATGATATTTTTAGTGTTTTACGCAGCACTAGCGAACTTTAAATATTTTAAAGAAACAGAAAAATTTCATCTCCACCTGCGGTGCAAATGTACCACGGGACGATAAGTGTTGTACTTAGCACGTTGTTACTTCGGCAGAGGGCACTTACCATAGGCTAACGGGTAGATACGGCAGAAATTTTTTATCGCCTACGATAACTTGCGGTTAGCTCGGTTGGAAGAGCAGCACGCGCTATACGTGAAGGTCGTAGGTCGATTCCTGCACTGCAAGGGGAAATTAAATTTTTCTGCTTCTCTAAAATAAATAATAATATGATATCTGCCTACATTTTCGGAGGCAAAGCGTGGCTACTCGAACCAGGGACCTCAGAAATAGCACGACGCCAAAATCAACAAGCAAGGAGAGTTACGTTCAAATAAAGAAAGAGACAAAACATAGCTTCCGAATTCGAATAAGTCGCTTTTTGAATAAGTATGCTGGTTAGAAGTGCAAGTTCCGTATTCTAAGTAAGTCCAGATAAGAACGGACGCTACCCCATTGTAATGAGCTGAAACTACTCAAGTTAAAAACTGTTAGGCAATTGATACATGCTTCTCTTACCTGATATATCCTATAACAATCTTGTAAGTTTGCCTTCTTCCTCGTAAGTCTCCTTGCCAGTGCTTGCAGGTCCGGTATCCGCCGCAAATGGTCCTCATGTAATTGCAAACGCAGCTGTGAGCTGTTCACCAGCAGCTCAACTATGTCCAAGCGCTCGTTGATCAGATTTATATCGCGAAGTGGTTGCCTTAGCCACTGGGCCAAGAGACTGCACGAAACAGAAACAGATTTTAAATTAGCATTAAATATAATAAGACAAAATTAATATTGACATCATAACATTCTATTGCATCACCATGAAAAAGAACTAGTAATGTTTTCAAATTTATCCCAACGTCCGTTAAGTAAAATAAAAATTTTCGCGTTGTCTTAAAACGCGAGTTTAAGTTCATATATTTAAAAAAAGTGGAACTGACCCTTAATCTCTACCTATAATAACTTGTGACTAGCTTAAGTACTATTTGTTTATTTCAAAACGTTAACACTAACATTACAGGAATCTTAACCTGATACACTACAATAGTCAAGCCATTGAGTAGAAATAATGAAATCGGTTATGGTAATGCCAAAATAACTAGGTTAGGCTGGTGAGTTATTACCAATTTGACATAATAAGACTGGACTATAAGAGATTTTTGGTGCGATACAGTCCTTGTGGGACCAAAACCAGAGAGACTACAAGGAAGTACATATAGTCAAAAGTCAGACTTCATTTTGGACATTGTACCAACCTCATATTGTTGCTTAAAAGCGAATTTGCTCTTATATTTGCTCTTGAATGAAATCCGACTGAAAAATTCAATGATTCTCTGATGAACTTAAAATGTAAATCCAATCAATATCGTGGCTCCGAATTTTCTAGCAATATTTAGACCCTTAACTTTTTTTAATACCGACCGTTTTCCTTGCTGCGTGCGACATCTATCCAGAAGGCCAAACAAACTTCTTGAAGGAGCGTGTGATGTGTCGCCCAGCTCCGGCAACACGTTGAGTGCGGAGAGAGCGGCCGCGTCCAGGTGGAGGAAGCAATCAGCTTGGATTGTTGATATACGGAACCTGTGATTGTGACAAAAAACATTTGCAACTGAAGTATTGCAGTGAAACTATGAATGCAGATTTTTAGAAATTTTTAAAGAGCTTCACGCCGCATTAGCGAACTTTAAATATTTTAAAGAAACAGAAAATTTTCTTTCATTTCATCCCCTTTCTGCAACAAAAGTATCTCGGATCAATAAGTATGGAGTAGTCATAAGTAATCAGTAAACGCCAGCGTTAATTAAATACATAAATAAATAAATATTGAGCAACATCACATAGATTGCTCTGATTTGTGGGAAGTAGCTTAAGCACTTGTGTTACATAAATCAGATACAACGATGGTACCACAACACCCAGACCGTAGACAACATAGAAAAGTTCGTTTCCCATATTGACCCGACCGGGGTTCGAAACCCGGAACCTCAGACATGCCGCGACGCCAAAGTCTGGCCCATTCGCTTCTCGGCTACGGTTATCCATGTTAGTCATAGTCTAACTAACCTTCCAAAGTTAGTGCTATCACTCAACAAAGCGATGTATTTGATAGCTGCAGCCAAACTAGTCATAGCCGTCTCCTTTTTCGTCTCGGGGAACGCGTTCGAGTCTTGCTGCTGGTCGTCTTTGAACTTCAACAGGCGGTTCAGATCCTGGTTCAGGCCCTCGGTAGAGAACTCGCTTTTCTTCAACTTTGTCACCGTCACGTTTGCTCTCGTCATCACTTGCTTTAGGATTTTGTACTGTAATGAAATGTGTTACGAATGAAAGTTAGTATGGGGAAACGGCGCATACATTATTTAGACGTGATTAAATGCGTAACATGAATATAGACGATTTTTACTTTTCTTAAAAAAAAAATGTAATCACTTTTTAAATAACCTACAAAAAAGGCGAAATGACTGTAAATCGAATCAAATTATATTTTGCATCCTTAAAAGATCTTTAATAACTTTTAAAAAATGTTCAGTCATTTAATTGGCTACTTGACAGTTTTTGAAAAAGTATTGTAAAATGTGTGCCCGTTCATTTTATATCCCAAGCAATTGGATTTATCTAGATAAAATGTAAATAACCAGAGAAAAATAAGATTTTGTGTAACACATTTAAAAAGCGCGCGAAAACGCCAAGTCTCGTCACTGTTGAAATTATGACGTCAACGTCCTAGACAACGAACCGATACGCATAGGAACGACTTAATTTAGATAAACGAAAAATGTTTCAATAAATTCTTAATACGATTAGAGACACAATAATTCATTTTAATCGGTAAAATAATCATTGTTTCGCCACATTAAAATAAATAATTTTCGCCGACAGCTGTCATTTCCGAATTGCAATGGTGGTTTCCGTTTCGGTTCTTTTGTTCCACAGATAAAAAAAGTAAAATTTATTTTGCAAAAATAAAATACTTAGTATGCTTTTAATTAAAAAATAAAAAAGTAAAATTATTACTTAACTAATAAGCTAACGTATCTAACACTTTTCATATTTTATAGTTAACACTGTCAAGTAGCCAATTCTGCCAATACCTAAGTAATGCTATTACTTGCCTTGAAATAGGCAATAATGCGAACTGAAAGTATTCTTGATCCAAACATTTCATATGAATTGTCAAAACAAAAATATATTGACAATTTATTCTGATCTACAGCTCAAGCATTTAGGTCATTGAACTCTCGCAAGTTCCATATTTTCAGCTGTACTTACATCCTCGTTCTCAGTTTGCGGCACCAAACACTCGGACGGAGCCATCTGCACTGTAATAGTCTCTAGCTCCGTCAGCAGATCATCGTCTGTAAATTCCGTTACTGACATCTGATAGTCGCCTGCTGTTATACACGCCACGCCAAGTAATCTTCCCTGTAAATGTATAAGGACATACTTAAAATATCTACGACATTATTGAGGAGGTATCATCGAAACATTTATCTTGCATACCTACCTGTTTTCAAAACATTTCTTCAATTCAAAATATCAGAGTTCAATTGTAACCACAATAAAAAAACGTTTTGAAGACCATTGACCCCAGATAAACAAATAGACACAATCGCATTAAAAGTTTATTTAAATAGCGTCCGATACTTTATTAGGAGCTTTTTAACACATAAAGCATTAAATCCAGGATCTTAATGAATCAAAAGATGCTAAGTGTGTACAGCATGGTCAACAGCATGTCGAGGAATCACTTGCAGTTCGATATAAGCTCTTATGCGGAGGATATAAGGACGGTGCAAAGTCCAAAGTGTGAAGTATGATGTGCTTTTGTCTGTACATGATGTTGATTACGCCTTATGTCACTGGCGGAATCTCGTCAACGCCTAGTGATCTTTCTTCTCTCGCTATTAAGTACCTATACCGTATGCTTGTTGACATACATCGTGATTTAAAATTAATACATAGATAAGTAGATACTATGATAATGTATGTATGGGTGTTGTGGTACCGTCGTTGTTTCCGATTTCTGTAACACAAGTGACGAAGCTACTTACCACAGAAACAGAGCAATGTAAATGGTGTTGTTTAATATTTATATAATATATTGTTACGAGCTTCGGGTTCGTGACAATAAAAACAGCCGATAAAAATTACCAAAAGTCACACTCTAATTGAACACCACTAATTACAACCTCAAAACGCACTAATTAAAACAACAATCACTCCCAAGTCGCACTTCAAAATCGCTTTCGAAGTAATCACTTGTATCGCTAATTCAATACTGTCCCGGTCGCGGTGAATCCCGGCCTTTTATATTGCCGCGGCCGTTCCCGAACCTTCCAACGCAGAAACATCCGGAACATTCGCGCGCAGTGCGGCCTTGAACGGCCGTACGCTCGGTCAAGGTCATTGTTCTAGTAAATTCTAGCGTACGCGTCTCGACTCTCTGTAGTCCCGCCTTTCCACACTAGATGGCGCTGGTTACATCGATCGTGGCGCGTAACACTGCCCCCTCCTAAGACATGCTCGTCCCGAGCATTATCGGCTCCATAATAACGCGCCAATCTCTCCGCATGAACAATCTTAGGAGTGCCTCTTGCACCTTTCTGTTTCCGGTAGGTTACGTCATTGCCCCCAGTCCCAATCTGGTATGGTCCCTCCCATCTAGACTGAAGCCCAGGAGATCTCCCTCTGCTGTGGACTGGATTGCGCAACCTCATCTGTGGACCCTCGTCGAACACTCTACTGTTCACTTTGCGGTCACCAAGGGGTTTCATTTTTCCCGACATTTTCTGGCCCGATTGTCTGACGTGCTCACAAATGTCATTTATTTTGTACCGCCAGTTATTCGCATAATCGATTATACTGCCTGGAGCATCAGGTGGTATTCTGATGATCAGGTCTGCAGGTAGCCGTAGTTCTCTTTCTGCAGTTCGCTTAGGGCAACTGGATCGAAGGTGGCCCTTTTCCCCACAGCCGTAGCATCTAGGGCGGTATCCTTTATTGCAGTGCCGAACTGTAGCCGCTACAACCTCCCTGACGCGATGGGATCGATGATCCTGTCGCGCAGCTTCCACTTCCAGGGCATGGGCCAAGGCATCCTTTAGCGTCTCGTGGTGCCCGAGCCTCACAGCAGCCCTAACTTCAATATCGCGGATGCCGTCGATGAACGCCTGCACCAGGTTCCCATCAATAAGCGCTGGTACGGACTGGTAAGCTTTACGCACCAGCTTCTCCACTTCAAGGGCCCACTGCTGCAGGTTTTCGCTACTGCGTTGCACGCGGTCCCTGAGCTGTGCGCGAAACACGTGTTCCAGGTGAGCGTCGCCATATCGAGCCTCCAGTGCCTCAAGGAGCTGCTCGTAAGTCACTTCCTTACCGAGAGCTTCCAAAACTGATAAAGCCTGGTCACGAAGGCCTAGGGTGAGGGCAGTCATGGCCTGATTTTTATTCCAGCCATTCGCTTTCATGACTGCCTCAAACTGGATTTTGTAGGCCGACCATGAAGAAGTTCCGTCGAACGGTGGCACTTTGAATCCACGTAGCGAAGGTGTAGTAGCTACGGGAGCTGCGATTGCTTCTCCAAGTTTAAGACAATCCAGCGTTTTCTTAACGTCTGCCATCACGGTCTTCTTCACATCAGCCACTACGTTGTCAACCCGATTATTGACCTGGTCGATCCGGATTTCAGCATCCGACAGGCGGTTGTCATGTTGAGCAACCTTATCCTTCACCTCCTTTATGTCTTTCCCGAAGGTAGCGTGAAGGTCCTTCAGAAGAAGCATCTGCTCCTCTTGGCGACGAGCCTGTTCCTCCTGGCGGCGAGCCTGTTCCTCCTGGCGGCGAGCCTGTTCTTCCTTGTCCCGCTTAAGCTGTTCTTCCAACCGACGAGCCTGTTCCTCCTGTCGGCGAGCCTGTTCCTCCTGTCGGCGAGACTGCTCCTGCAGCATCATCATCAGGGCTGCAAGGTCTGGTGCTGCCGATGTTGCTGGTGTTGCTGTGGACGGGCCAGCCTCCGTAGTTAATAACTGGCTCTCCGATTCCTGCGGCAAAGCTCCACCAAAACGTCTCTGGTCCGTCTCCTGTTGGCGTTGACTCCGGGTACGGATACCCTCCGTGTCGTCCTTAGGTAAAATCGGCATAATTTAAATCCCACTTCTGACACCAACTGTTACGAGCTTCGGGTTCGTGACAATAAAAACAGCCGATAAAAATTACCAAAAGTCACACTCTAATTGAACACCACTAATTACAACCTCAAAACGCACTAATTAAAACAACAATCACTCCCAAGTCGCACTTCAAAATCGCTTTCGAAGTAATCACTTGTATCGCTAATTCAATACTGTCCCGGTCGCGGTGAATCCCGGCCTTTTATATTGCCGCGGCCGTTCCCGAACCTTCCAACGCAGAAACATCCGGAACATTCGCGCGCAGTGCGGCCTTGAACGGCCGTACGCTCGGTCAAGGTCATTGTTCTAGTAAATTCTAGCGTACGCGTCTCGACTCTCTGTAGTCCCGCCTTTCCACACTAGATGGCGCTGGTTACATCGATCGTGGCGCGTAACAATATTGATATATCATGCGTGTCTAGAACATAGATACGTTTGTATTACTATTTAATTGCACTATTTAGCTATGAAGAAAGCTACTGTTTAAAATCACAGGTAGTTAATTACTAAAAACTAGTTAGTATTAGATTAGCCAGTTTTATCTCAATAAATTTGTATTTATCTCAAAAGAAGTCGCTTTCTCTGATTAGACCGGGATTATACGTGCGCTTACGACAGATATCGCGGATGCATGTGCAATCAAATCATGTGTGAGCTTACGCGTGTTTGTTTGTATCTAAGACACGTGAATGAGGCAAGGCTACAGATAGCAGATGTTGCATTATGATATGCTGTTAATATCAGTTTATGACTACATCCTGATATTTTACAGTAACTTAATCACCGACTAAATTATGAAGACGTATACAAATAGAGAATAACATTCGAGATATATAAATTGCAGGTCGACATAAGTCTTATGCACATGTCATGAGGGCGGTAAAAAGTCCAAATAGTCTGATGAGCTTTTGACTGTATACCACACCATACCATTCTAATTGAAAAAAATGTCAATGGAACTATTGTTATGAATAGAGTACAGTCAATAGCTTTAGTTCGTGAACAACTCTGTACCTTGTCACATTAAGTCACTGTATAACTTAGTTACGCGGAGATTTGGTATGACAAGGTACTGAGGTGTATACGAACTAATGATGCTGGCTGTACATCAGGTTTTGTCATATGTACCTACTACTACTACAGGTTTTGTGAATGGCATTTTAAAAATGGACATACAACATCTTTTGTTATAGTAAAAAACTGTTCATACATGCTCTACTGATTTTTATAACCTTATCTGGACTAGGATGTAGGATGGACCATAATCCACAACGCAGTAAAATTCTCTCTAATTATCTGTTCCACTTTGATTGCCATAAAGTCAAAGAGAGGATCGCGAATGTAAGAACATACTAAAAGTAGAAGTACTTCTAACGAGCTTGGTTTTGTAAGACCAGGAAAGCTCATTTACAAATGTTGACGTGTTCATATCAATAGGTACGCAGATAGCTTTAACTTCAGGCTAAAGGATTGCATTGAATTCAGCTGCTGCAGTTGGAATATTGTGGTTTTTGTGGCTGATGATCATTACAACTAAGAAAATCACTTGAAATCCAAATCTGCTAATGGTATAGACCATAAGAACATAATACAAAAAATATATTTAATATAAGATTTAGTATTATTTATTGATTAATTCTAATTCCCTTTCGCCTTAGAAGTACCTAATCTGATAAGAATTGTATGGTGTAATGGGAATTGAGATTATTCTGGGATATGCCAGATGCACCTCTAGGTGAAAACTCCAGGAACTCAAAAAAAAGTTTTTCATAAATGAAGATAAATATGTTAATAGGTATATAGCACAGATATTAAAACTCCAGTGGGGCATTCTCAAGGGTAACATATTCTTTAGCTTTGTTAAATTAGGTTATTCGTGAGTTAATCTAAGTGTAGGAAGGTATTCGTAAAGAATTCGAAAACGAGATTGACTCGAAATGCATACGTTTTGAGTGCATATTCCTGGAGTTCTCGAACTGGATCTAGGGGTGCGAAATGTAACGGATTTTTTAACATAGCTCGCGAGATTAATCTAATTCATTAGATCGTATCGTTACAATGACTTGATATTAATAGGTTATGGAGGCATTTGCTTTGAAATGGGATTTCCTAATTCAAGTGTGTCTGAGGTTTGTATCACATACACACTTACACGCAAATAGAACACACATGTTAGACACATAGCGGCACTATTTTTCTTACTTACTTTGCTCACTGCATCGGTCTTGATGTTCACAGCCATGAGGCAGGGTGAATTTTCTTCTGAAGCTCCAAGCCCTTCGCCCAGTACCTCTTCCAACTGCGATAGACATCCTGGGGAGCCCTTGTATTTGAGCGACCAATCGCCACTCTTCACTGAGCCTTCAGCTACATAAATTTCAACTCTGTAACGCCTCACCTGAAGAACAACGTACGTAGCGTACATTAAAAAAACCGGCCAAAAGCGTGTCGGGCCACGCTCAGTGTAGGGTTCCGTAGTTTTCAGTGCATCACAATACTTAAGTATCCTTAAATTACAACTTTAGTTATAAAAATATTTTTTCAAAAATTTCAAAAACTATTAAACCCATCAGGTTCAAAATAATTTTTGTAGAAAGCCTTTATGCAGTTCTATATTCTAGATTTTTTTCATACTTTTTGAACTTATGGTTCAAAAGTTAGAGGGGGACACAATTTTTTTTTTTTTTGGAGCGATTATTTCCCAAAATATTAAAATTATCAAAAAATGATCTTAGTAAACCCCCGTTCATTTTTAAATACCTATCCAACGATATATCACATGTTGGGATTGAAATTAAAAAAAAATCACTCCCCAATTTACGTGTAGAGGTGTTACCTAAAAAACATTTTTTTATTTTTGCACTTTTTTGACGTGATTAATATAGATATTAGTACTAAATTTCAGCTTTCTAGTGCAATCGGTTTCTGAGATTATCCTCGGACGGACAGACAGACAGACCGACATGGCGAAACTATAAGGGTTCCTAGTTGACTACGGAACCCTAAAAATTAGAGACTATTGATTTGGTACTATACCGCAAAAGAGCCAAGTCTTTCACAATAAAGATCATCCTTAAATCCGAAGTACGTAATCTTGAGTTTGACTCGGATGAGTACGTATCTAACATTGACATTATAACCAGATAAAAGTCGGAGGTTTGTAACGAATAAGCTAAATAATTACGAAGTAATATGGGTTAAATTCATTACTAGACAAACCCGATATTAAAATAAATATTTTAATATTGAATCTAAAGCTATTATCTCAACAAAACTGGAATGAATTCGCTTGCTACAGCTTGTTTTAAACTAATTGAGGGACTAAGTTAATTCAATATTTGTAAAAATCTACAAAAACAATAATTCTGTAAACATTATAATAAAGTTTTTCCTCGCAAACTTATCCGTTAATGACGAAGGCAAATGTGTTTATCTTCATAATAATACCAGAAACTGTATGGTATGTGTTATTCTATTCTACATTATGATTATGTTACTGGAATCGGTTATTTATTAGTTGGATAACCTCATCGTCCATAGAGCCCCCAAAACATTATGTTTGTAAACAGACGGATTGTCCTTTCGATTTTTTAAGGAAAGTGTTATTCATCCAACTTAACGCGGGATAACTTGAAATTCCAAAAACCTTGACATTTACTAAGAACTAAATGACACTTGTGATGACTAACATATTCGTAAGTATATCTTCAGAACATTGATATTATGTCACGAAAATGATGCAACATCATCGAAAGTATAAGTACCTACTAAGTATTTGGTAGGAGTAAAAATGAACTTAATGCGGAAATAGCCTTAACACTGACGATACAATTCAATGTCTTTATTACAGATTGCTTGTATTATTATTAATAATCATCAATGATTATAGGTTGACCGATAAATAAGGTCAAGATGGTCGTATGTATTAGATATGTACATTCAGACAATACTATTTTTATTATTTAAAATTTACTACCTACCTACCTACTACTGATTTTAAAATTTTATTTAAAATCAGTAGTAGGTCGGTTATCGATTTTAATCATTGACTTCGTATACTTGGAATCCTCTTTAGTGTAGTAAACATTGGATATCTAGATTCAGAAGTGTGAATTTCAAAAGGCCAAAAAAATGTTTAGTAAACCGAAATGCTATACGAGCACAGTACCTTGTCACTTTAACCATTTGTGTGACTAAGTACTTCAAGTAGACAGTTTAGTTAACGTGTCAAGGTGTTTACTATGCTAAAGATGGTGGCTGTACCTAACTCTATAATTCAAATTTAAAATGCGTAAGTATTATGTTATTAGTGTGCTAAGAGATCTAAGGGTCACAATACATCTTTTACTTCACGTAATCAGCAGTAAGAGGGTCAAGAATTCTTTTATCTACAGCCGTTTATCATCATTAAAGTTTATTTCTATCTGAGCAAATAATTTGCATATATTTTTTCCTGCCCGTGTTTTTACATTATATTGAGGTCATGGGTGTTTGATTCGAATAAATCTATCAAAATCCTGGAGGAAAAAATTTCATCGTTATCAAGTAAGCATTTAAAACAAAGACAGTCATTGGGTTTAGTTTTGGACTCCACTTCTACTAATGCCCGGTTCCAATATTTTACAATCCCTACTAATATTATAAATGCGAAAGTAACTCTGTCTGTCTGTTACGCTTTCCCGCTTAAACCTCTCAACCGATTTTGATGAAATTTGGCATAGGTATACGTTGAACTTCAAGAACGGACATAGGCTACTTTTTGTTAGAAAGTAAGGGGGGGGGGGGGGTTTCAAATTTACTTTCCATATCTGCTGTAATCAGTCGTCAGTCAGTCGTTTTTAGCTTACGCCTCGTATAATTTATTACTAACTTACTTAACTTTATTACAGAAACTAGAACGGATTTTTCAAATAGGTATTGAATCTGAACAAAGAAAAAAAATAAGTTAAGTCATTCAGTTGTTTGTTTAAAGAAACCCACATTTTGAAAAATCTCACGTGATATTGGGAGTTGGGAGAGTGGCTGAAATAAATATCACGACATCTCTCCAGAGGTGGAGGGAGGGACAGAAAATATACGTAATACCTCACTAATTTATGGACGCCCCCTTAGGAAAGGAATGTGATTATATATTTACTAGTGCGGGAGTACCTATTTAATAAAGGCCCAAATACGTTTTAAGTAGACATACTTGACATGGTTACGATAATGTAGATCTACTTACAAGCAGCAGCTTCTTTATTAGTATTTCGAAGTTTCCCTTAGAGAGGACCAGATAGTCTAGCCGATTGGGCTCGATGCCCATCTTCTTAATGTTGGCAATTGAAGAGAATACTTCCCTTGCGGCGGTATGCGCATCAACTCCATGGACGCTGTAGTAGTCATTACGATCGAAGATACGTACTGTTGTTGGCGGTTTCTGTAAAAAATAATAAATAATATAAATAAATTGAATTAGTGCTCCAAAAGGGAATGACGGAGTCTTTTTTTGAACAGTAATCGACCCATTATGCTGCGGGGTTAAAATCGCAGCTTTTATTCTAGGCAACTTAATGAGTAGGAACCTACTGTCAACCAAAAATAGTCAAACTTGTACTTCTTAGTAAAGCAATGTATGTTTGTAACATGGAATTAGACTTACCCAACAAATCACGAATATAGAAATAAAAAAATTACTACAACTTATAGGATTCGTGGAATTAATAAAAAAAGTATTTGGTTACTAACAATACTTTTTTACTTAGGAATCCCTAAACAGGATAAATTCAAGTAATTCTCGTGTTTGCTGATAATAATTGTTATAAACAAGTACATATCTACAATTGTTATTCCGTAATAACATTATTACACATATTAATTTCGAACGTTTGTTTTCTTTCTTCAACTGACCGAACTCTACGCAAACAAAGCCGTACATGGGCTTCAACATTTCTAAATATTCTAATAAAAAGTAATCATGGATCGCTACAATTAAGAAATAAGTCTAGAATTAATAATCTACTAATACTACGGCATGGAGGACCGTAGCCTGCGATATTTTATGTTGTGGCGATGACATTGAACACAAAAAAGGGTATAAAATTAATCCAGAATTATAGAAAAGCTATCTGCCTATCTGCTGCCCGCAACTTCGTTTACGTTATTTAAGGACTAATTAATGATTTGTTACGCCTTTTAAACGGGGTGATGAGCAGAGATCACCTATTTGCTTCTTCTGCTTTTTCTTCATTTCGGGATAAATATCCTATATGATATTACATATAATATCAAATATCTCAAGCCACTAAATGTCAACCACATCCATTCAGTAGTTTTTGCATGATAGAGTAACAAAAATCTATTCATCCATTTATCCAAACATAAAACATGACCTCATTATCCTCTAGCACTGGTAGTAGTAATATATGAGTGGGAACCCACTCTAATAATAAATTCATTGCAAATCAATGGAGTGGTAACTGCTAAACAAAATTAGACTTAATTCCTAATCCTAACGATGGAATGTCAATAAATCAGTCGGAACTATACCTAAAATTTCGACTGGTCACTAAATGATTTGTTCACACTATGAAGTCACTACTGAGTCACAATAAGAAGAACACAGCGGATCAGATCATATAAAGTGGTCACCCAAGGTTTTGAGGTTTGTGATCAATAATTGTCGCATGAAGTACGTTTATATTTCTCAGAATAAAGCGTCTGTTGTGACCGGCCAAGGGTTATCGGTGGCCCGCAGATAGAAAATTAAAACACAATAAATTGGCGTGAACCGTTCCGCCAATGTCAGTAAGCGTGTATCAAGTCTGTGAAGTGAATCGTTGATTTGCGAAGTCCCAGCAACCCTTATATAAGGTAAGGATACGCTTTAAATCTTTATAATAAATGCATCTGTCTTTATGATCTCTAAGGCGGACTCGATTAAACTTTCTCTGCCTGCTATTAAATTTATATTTAACTTTTGCCCAAATGCTTTTTTTTATTGAAACCTTGTTTTGAATTTCACGTATGTCTTTTCAAGTAAATAAATGTTGAAAAAGGTACCAGTGTATTTAGATTGCAGAAAACCTATTATTCGACGTCCAATGAGATCCATTAAAAGCAGTGGCTTAGATTTAAACTATTTAATAAATTTGCGACCACTTTGATGGCCAAGCGAGCCTGATCTTATTCTGGACTAGCGGCCGCCCGCGACTTCGTTCGCGTGGATTTCGGTTTCCATACAAAGTTTCACCTCCGCACGCAACAGAAGCCCTCAAGGATGAATAATTTTCCCCGTTTTTTTCTCATGTTCTATTATTTCTTCGCTTCTTATAGTTGCAGCGTGATGTTATATAGCCTAAAGCCTTCCTCGATAAATGGTCTATTCAACACAAAAATATTTTTTCAATTCGAACCAGTCGTTCCTGAGATTAGCGCGTTCAAACAAACAAACTCTTCAGCTTTATAATATTACGCATAAATAAACGATGTGTGAGATGTCAACTAAATGTGTACCAAGTACTAAAAAGTAAATACACTGTTTGATCATTTCAACATTACATATATAATGTTTTAAAAAATATATAATTAAAGATAAATTCAAATTTAGGCGATGTTCGATTTTATGCGATGTTCGAATCAAAAGTGGTTATATTTAAAATTAGATCTTCCCTGCGACTTGGCCCGTTTATATCTAGATAAAATTTATCTTTTACATGTTAATCTAGTACGTCATCTCTTTTCGAACCAAAATTTATCTGAACTGTTCAATATTTTCTGCGTAAAGGGTAACAAACATACATCCATCCATACATTCTTACAAAATTTCGCGTTTATAATATTTAATTAAAGGATTTTATTCCGTACGTACAAATGCATTTGCATCAATTTTGATTTAATTTCCCAAAACATACCTATTTAAAAAGCAGCCCAATAATTCGACACAATAACGGCTATTTTCAAGATCTCAACTACGTTAACTATTCATTGGTATTAAAATAACATTTTATTATTGGTTTCAGGGCGACCAAAAGATATCCTAAGATGAGGCGTATAATTCTGGCCTCGGCAATGGCCGTATTAGTTACGGCTAGGCCCGATTTGTATAGAGAAAAAGAAGACTTTCAGTACTCGAGAAGTTCTTCAGATGAAGGAACTAAATCTGGCTTCTACGATGCGCAGAGAGGAAACATGGGTGGCAATTATGAACGGGCCCATAATATGGACCATTTAGCCCAGCACCAGATGGGTGGTCTAATGAAACAAGTAGATGGAGAATTAGGTCAAGGATCAAGAATGAGAAGTGGAAATGTATTCTCGTCTGCAAACTCACAGGGAGTTTATGGGTCTGGACATTACGATCTCAGCAGTTTAGGTAGCCGTAATTTTCAAGATGGTACCACTTACGAAAACTCCCAATCGCAATCGTCCGCAGCTAATAGAGCGTACGAATCACAATCAAGTTCATCGAGTCAAAACAACGCACGATACAGCACTTCTAGCCAAACTCAGAACTTAGGTTCTGGAGGTTATCAATCGGGCAATTTGCGCGAAGCTCAAAACCTATACGGCGGTAGTGATTACCAACATGGATTACAAACTGGACGCAGTTCTTCTAGATTTTACACCCAGGCAGGATATCAAGGTGAAAATGAATATGATAATCTGAATTTGAACCAACAACAGTCTTCTACCAATTTTGGAGCAGATAGTAATAGCAGACATGGCCAAGTACGGATTGTGTTACGACCAGGACAAAGAGTCATTGTTCCGATTAATACACATGCTACAACTGGAACTCGAACTGCCTCTTATTACAACCAAAACACAGAAAATACTGAAGCAGAGGTTTTGAACTCTAGTGATCAACTACCTGCATACTCATCAAATAATCAACCAAAGCATTACGACAGTTCGTACAGCTATCGTAAACAATGGGAAAAACATGAGACAAAGCCGACAATAGTGCCCTTAATTCCTGCGAACAGCGAGCTTTACGATTCAAGTCTTACAAATCACGGATCGCACTATGAAAATACAAATTACAATCAAGCTTCAAGTCAAACGCGTCACCTTGCAGATGCCTATACACAACAACAAATAGCAAGCCAAACGAGAAATCTGGCGGCTGTAAATTCTCAACAGCAGTCAACATCATCCTCTTCTAATTCTAACACTTTTGGTCAAAGTCAACATAACTTAGAAGCTAACCTTGACTCTGGCAATATATTAGGATCTTCTAACTCCAAACCTAAAAGTTATCAGTCATCTTATTCTTACCACAAATCATGGGAGAGACAAGGAGACCCATACATAATTAAACCAGCAACAAACGGTGCTTACGAAACACAAACTTTTCAAAAACTTACTGACTCATCTCAAAACCAATTTCTAAATCAAAATTATGGATCACACCGAGGGTATTCTGCAGGCGATTGTGTGTTCAAATGTAATCCAATAACAGGTCATATTCGAAAAGCACGATCTGCAAACGTGTTCCAAGAACAAAACCAAAATACATTTAATGGAGAAGAAATACAACAATCCCAAACCGCATGGCTGAATACTGACCAACAAACTAAATGGGATCAATTAGAAGACCTAGGTCAGCAAACTCAAAATAAGTTCGATAATTTAGAAGACCTTGGACAACAAACTCAAAACAGTTTCGATCATTTGGAAAATTTTGGACAGCAGTCACAAAATAAGTTCGATAAAATAGAAGATCTAGGACAAAGTTTGCATAACAACCTCGAAAAATTGGAAGATTTTGGCCAGCAAACCCAAGATTTTGGACAGGAGCCACAAGAATTTGGACAGCAAACACAAGATTTTGGACAACAAACACAAGATATTGGACAGCAAACGCAAGATTTAGGACAGCAAATGCAAGATTTTGGGCAGCAAATCCAAGATTTAGGACAGCAAACGCAAGATTTTGGGCAGAAAACCCAAGATTTAGGACAGCAAACACAAGATTTTGGACAGCAAACCCAAGAATTAGGACAGCAAACGCAAGATTTTGCTAGGCAAACAAATAATTTTGGTCAGCAAACTGAAGATTTGGGACAGCAATTACAAGATTTCGGTCAACAAACACAAGATTTCGGACAACAAACACAGAATTTCGAACCACAATCAGAAAATTCTGAACAGCAAAACGTAAACAACTGGAACAATGGACAATTGACCCAAATCAATCGCAACCATTTAGAAGTATTTGGACAAGAATCTAAAAGTAAGTTTAAATAAGTAATCATTAAAATAATACAATTGTTTTGAACACTGCCAATAACCTGAACTTTTTAATTCGTAAGAAACATATAATTAACACATGTAACAAGTACAATTAAATATATGTGCTAGTTTATAATAAAATACCGAGACTTTTTATAAGCCTACTTTTGATCGAAAATCCTTTTTTTAATTTTATTACATATAGCCGTGCCAGCGACTTCGTTCGCGTGGGCTACATACTTTCGTGGTCGGTTTTATCCCTATTTCCAAGCTCGCTCTCGGACCTCCCGCCTTTTTATACCCTACCGCCCGCCGCGACCCGTGTCGAGCGCGGCAACCGTTACACAAAAATAATCCTTATAGCATGATTCAGTATTCACGTGCGACGGCGCGATGGCTTATTTCATGTATAAGTTTGGTGTTTCTATACCGATTTCAATGATTCTTTTTTTATTGAATAGGTAATAATGATAACTTTTTTAAATTAGGGATGAATGAGAGTATTATAAACGTAAGAGTAAACAAATATAATCAGAATGCTTCGAACTGCTAAGCTATCAGGAGTTACACGTGTTATTGTGAGTCAACCATAAAAGATAGACATATGCTGTTGCGGGATATTTTTTAGTCAATTTTATGTAAAATATTTCTGTCATACATAATTTCTATGTAACTTTAACCATTAAGGCTGCACACGCGACGGAAGCTTAAAAAATGGAGTAACTTCTCCCGTTTTCCCAACATTTCCCTTCACTACTCTGCTCCTATTGATCGTAGCGTAATGAAAAGTATACTATAACCTGCCCAGAAGTATGAAGAATAATTGTA
Source organism: Glyphodes pyloalis (assembly GCA_037074685.1). Lineage (NCBI taxonomy): Eukaryota > Metazoa > Arthropoda > Insecta > Lepidoptera > Crambidae > Glyphodes > Glyphodes pyloalis. Next base: position 6,679,032 of record JAYKKO010000011.1, read on the forward strand.
CCAAGTTTCGTTAAAATCCGTCGAGTAGTTTTTGTTTCTATAAGGAACATACAGACAGACAGACAGACAGACAGACAAAAATTTTACTGATTGCATTTTTGGCATCAGTATCGATCACTAATCACCCCCTGATAGTTATTTTGAAAATATATTTCATGTACAGAATTGACCTCTCTACAGATTTATTATAAGTATAGATACAGTCAAATACATTAACATTCTTTACTGAGACCGAAAACTTGAAATATTATTATGAGAGATGTACTTGTATAGCAAGTACATACGTTACCTATAAGGAATATTATTTTATACCTACTTCCCTTTTATTCAATTCAAAGGTCTAGACGAACAAACATCACCCAAATGGAATAAGCAAGCTGAAGCTGAACATGAACAGCAGGAAATGGATGTTTTTGGCCAGCAATCTCAAACAACCTGGATCAGGCAAGAAGAGGAGATAGCAAATCAAGTTAATAAAGAAGTAACGCATACGCAGTCTAACCCACATGATATTAATAATGAAGGTAATATTGATAAATATTTATATCAAAATTCAGAACAGCATCCATTTGAAAGCAATGATATGACTCAACAAACCCAAGGTATTTGGAACAATCTAAATCTTGGCAAAAAACTAAGTCAAGATTTTGAGGAATCGGAGACTCACCATGATCTTTTCCTTATTCAGTCAGAAACACCACGAAATAATCAGAAACCTTTAAATAGCTTATGGGATAAAATTGACGATTTGGATGACGATTATATTCCATTTAACAAAAAGAATGACAATAATTATTTTACACCAACTGGTTTAAATAATAACGAGCATCAAGTTAATTCTGAGTCATCTTCTATAATTACTTCTTCAGAAGTTAGAGATCTGCAAACTGATCAACATAGAGAAAGTAGCACAGAAAAAAATACTCATGAAATTCAGGATAACTTTTCACGGCCAAAAGAAATCACAACTACTCAAAAGACTTTTACATATAAGGAATATCAGGAAAACTATACAACAGAAAAAGGATTAACAGAACTAAAAACTACTACTGAAGAAAATTTAAAACAGACAACTCAGGCAAATTATGCACCTGAAAAAGGATTGCGCGAACAGGAAACTACAACTGAAAAGAGGGTTATGTTCAGTTCAGAAAAAGCACCACGGGAACCTAAATCAACTACTGAATACAAATTCGTTTTGGCAGAAACTGAACCAAAAAGTACTACCAATAAACCCGAAAACACATTTTCAAAAGATGAAGGTCGAGGTGATATAGGGCCTGAAGATTTCTTTGATGATGTAAAAATATCAACAGGAAAACCCCTAATAAATACCACACCTAAATCCAACGCACCTAATGTAGAAATATTTCCAACGCCAAGTAAACCAATCATTGCAACAGCCGAAATTGAGGACATACCTGATATAATAGATCAAACCGCGCAACACGAATCCGAAATATTTAACAATTTCTACAACACTCAACAAGAAACTAAGTACTTCCAGGATGAAAATACGCAGTTTGTTTATGTAAAGCCTAAGCAAGAGGAAAATCAATATCCCGTCCGTCCTGAACTTGAAAAAGAACACAATACTGAACTGAATAATCAGAACAATTTTCATTATGCAAGCGGAGCATTTGAGCAACATAATAAACAGTTCGAATCTATTGGACACCAAACAGAAAGTAAACACGAGCATGTAATAAATCATTTTTATCAACATGGACAAAATCCACAAAATCCTGCCTATTTTAGCTTTCATTTTCCAGGAAAAAACATAGAGGAACAAAATACCCAAATACATGAAAACGGCTGGAAATTTCATGGTTACCAAAATGAACATGGTGCTGGTAATTTTTACCAAAATCATTTCAGTGAACCACATGAATTTCATCATCAGCAGGGATTCCATCACCAGCTTGGATTCCATCACCCACATGGATTCCAACATGACCATGGCCTTCATCAGATTGGATTAAATAACCAAAATGGATTAAATAATAAAGAAGTATTAAATCAACAAATTGCAGGATTTGGAGATAAACCAAGCTGGGTATATCCACATCCAGGCCAAGATTTTTTTGAAAATAAAGATTTGGAGCAACAAAAAACAGATAATGAAAATTTAGAGCATAACCAGGGCTTTGAACACCATCATTATCAAAAATTTGAAGATTTTAATCAACATAATCAAGAATGGAATTCAGAACAACAAAACATGGGTCAGTTCCCTACTGATTTTTCACAACAAAATCAAGAATTACTCTCCAATAATGAAAATTTTGAACAAAGGAATGAAAATAATTTACAAAATTTTGGGCAACAAAAAGAAACATCAGACTTTGATGTTATACCAGTGGAATTGAATCCAAAGCTACAAAGAATAAGTACAGAAATCACAGATAAGAGTAAAAATCATGATGCAGAAGTTGAACATGAATTTGTTACTGAAATAAATGATTATACACCACAAATAAAAAAATCGGACATAAGCTTATCAGCAGTAAATCCAAATTCACTAAACACACAAACTGATACATCATCACCAACAGAACCAACAGAAAAACCAGGTTTCTGGAAATCTGTAGGAAATAAATTTACAAGTGCTAAAAATAAAGTAGCTTCTTGGTTTGGGAGTTAAAATTGCTTTTGCAATTTAGTTTATGTAAATATAGTGATTAAAATTATGGTTATTTATTTGATCAAAAAATATGAATGTCTAACTGATAGGCTGTAGGTAAAGTGATATCTTAATATTATTAATATTTGCCCATGCAAAGGCATATATTTGCAATGTACTCAAGGTCTGTCAAGTTGTATGATATCCTGCCAATGAATTATTTAACTGCAGTAGTTCCAGAATTCCAGATATAATATAAAATCAATTGTTTCTTGATGTGCCAACTATTCATTGAGATTTGAAGAGTTAATGAATAATTAACCATAGCAACCTAATAATTGCTAGACCTTCACTAGAAAAGTTATATATTAAAAATGTGTATTAACAATAATGCTTAATTGCTTTATCTTGTTTCATATTGTTCATAATAATAATTAATATACAACTAAGTCTTAAATAAATAAATACAAAAAAGTGTGATGCATTTCAACAAAGATAAATGCATACTGGCTTTCTCTCAATTTTGTTTTATTTTATCTGTAAAATATTTTCAACTCAGGTTGCATAGTCACATAAGATATTCCATGCAACTAAATTTTATCAAGCTAATATAAAATTTAGTCTCGAATGCTGATGTATCCATGGTTAGTTGGTAATTTTGAGTTCTTAATATTAATTTTGCTAAACAGCATGAGGATACTTACATCTGGCAAGGAATGAAAGTATTTAATGAATGTTTGTTGCTGGACAGAATCTGAAATGGAAAATGATGTGTATTTATTTCCACATAAAAGTATTGCAATTGTAAATTATGGATAATTCAAATTAAATGTTTTAATTGTGAACTAATAAACAATTAATTATGATTTTTATTATAAGAATTACTAAGTGATCCTATATGAACTAATAAAATGATGTCTGTTGAAACAAATATTTTTTTAGTTTTATTTCCTATTACATCAAAGATCAAACAAATGTTAAAATTTCACAATTTTAGTGTTATGTCTGCTTTTACACGTTATGATGCATAATGATGCAAAATCAATTTTAAATGTAAAATCAATGAATTATCCTTACTTTGCTAAAACAAATATCTAGGTGGAGGCGCCACTGAGGTTGATCACAACAAAAAAAAGTATGTGAATAAGACAACTACCTATTGCCTATGTGTAAGGCGCATTGATCAAAAGTATAACCAAGGTTTTACCATTACACAAATTGAGGATTCCAAATGTTGAGTATGATTAATGTTTATAGCTGAATCTAGTGACCAACTGAAGATTTGGTTTTGGATTTAGTTATCTGAATTCAGCAGAAAGTTAAGTCAAAACCGAAACACTTTAATACTTAATTATTAGGCCTCCTATCCAAGTTGGATAGGAGGTTGGATAATCCAACACACCATGTATTTTTTGCACATTGATTCTTACGTCATTTTACATACCTTCCTTCACCCTTCATGATGTCTAAAACATTTGTCATTATGTTTAGCATCTCTAGACTGCTCTTTAGGAATAAAATTTTTAATACTGCAGCTACTATTAAAATCCTTATCCTAATTTAATTTAACAATAGATGTTTTGTCATATTTACAAGTCGAAAATAAATTATTTAGAGCTTCTACATGAAAATGTTACAAAATATTCAATTTCAAAAACCAATTTTGACCAGCCACATAAAGTGTAAAAAGCTGGCAGCCTAATTAAAATGCCTGAACTCTGCTAAAATCTTTGCATTTAGTGTGCTATAATTATTTAACTTCAAAGGATAGCAGATTTAATCTGATTATTTAAATTCATAAGAGCAAAGAGTAGTGTGGACCAAAAACTAATAATAATACTGGTTAATATTTACTGATTGTTAAACAAGTACATAGTTATGCACTAAACACTCACTTACCTAAACTAAGTGCATGAATGGGCTGTGTTGTAGACATATTTATATAATCGTAAACTAATCAGTATTTAGAAAGGTATCATTCAACTACGTTTAAAGTCTTCCTCCAAAAATCTTTCTAACCTGTTACAACCTTGCAAACAGAAACGTCTAAAACAAAAATAATCCCCGCAGCTGTCAAATATTGGCGCCAATTTTTTTTTTTACTTTTATTATAAACCTTAGAATCAACAGCTGTAAAGTATTTAAATAATGTCCAATGTATTCTAAGCGAGGCAGATTTTAAGAGAGGCAGGGCAAAGCGATTTATCGCTCGAACTGGAGCAGCCCGACTGGTGAAATACCTCCACCTTACAGAAGACCGCAGCCAAATAACAATCACTTCGGTGTTGTTGTGTTCCTGCGTGTGAGTAAGGTTTCCAGATCTCTTAGGGGGTGCTACATTAATAGCAGGGGTCAAGCCTTCAAGGTAAGGGCGACAAGCCCAGTGTTTTATGTTACTTTCATTTAAAATGTTTGTTATTAAGTAACTATTAAAGGGCATCACAGAATCGTAGTCTAAAAGCGCTAAAAAGAATGCCTTGGCTTATATCCCACGGCTAATAAATATGAGCTGGATATTTATCCACTATCTAATTGCAAGAGTTATTCACTATCAAAAACTCTTTAATAATTATTGGGTTATTTTCACAAATAATATTAAGGGGTATTAATTGAGTTCACGGTCAATGTTTCACGTAACATACATAAGTAATGAAATTAATCCAAAGCTAGAGTATGTTTTCTTTCATAGCTACCACACTTTTTTCGGGCTATCTCTATTTCATGCCTCACCAATCCACCATCTATAGTATTCTAAGTCTATGTTTTGATAATAAATGTATGAAATACAGGAAGTTTAATAAAGATTTGGCTCTCGTTCAACCTGAACTTAAAAAAAAATTTTTCCGTCAGAGTGCTGTCTGCCTCTGACTTTGACAGTTATCAAATAAACACTGTGGGGAGTAGGACGGTGGGTTGGCTTATAATTTTATTTTTATTGTAATATGTTGATTTTTAAGTGTGGGCTCGTCATATTATCGTCAACCTTTATACTGTCGTAAGTATTTATGATCGTTTAGTACTATTTTGCAAATTGTGTCAGGTTCGATTTCTATTACTCGTGTTTATTTTGAAATCCTACAAATGTTTATTGCGTATTTTTCGTCTATATTAAACCAGTTGAATTTTATTGCTATGTAATTCCCGAAATTAGTTTTGAAAATGAACTGGAAATAAATCTCGTAAATGTATAGCACCTAATATTTATACACTTTCACTTTTTTTTTGTTCAAGCGTGTGCATTCTAATCTTTTCTATTTAATTTGTATTTATTGTTTTTTTATTTTTCAGTCTTTGTTTCCAAGTTGCGCAAGAGACGAATTCCTTGGACACTGGCCTTGCTTTTTTGTACTTAGCCAGCGGAATAATAGGTGAGAGGCAAATATCTTTGTTATGTAAACTGTAATGTTGAAACCCAGCAACTGCTGGCCTCACAAGTAACAGTTTACCTAATACATGTAACTGATGTGGTTTAATTTACTATTGCATATATTTGCTAACAATTTCATTTTATATGTCAGACTAATTTAGTGTTATGAAGATGCAATAACTATAGTATGTTGACTAATATTGCATGACTACTGATATCTGAAGTGAGATAAAATTTGTTGCTTAAAGTTTAGCGGTGAGAGTCTCCCACTTCCCCGCATGGTTGGTAAAGATGAAAAGACCATCTGAGATACCATCATCATAATAAGTCAGTTAGGAAAAAAAAGAGAAACAATTTTGCATACTTTTATAATAATATAATTTATCTCAACCTGAGAAATGCATAATATCTAAGTATTTTGCATAATTTCTCAGAATTTTAAATGTTTATATGTTTGAAATGTGCATTTTGAAATGGTAGGTTACCCAATAACAATCCTTAACATTTATTATGATGTTTTAAAACATCTTACATGTTAGTATTTTAGTAATGAGATGCTGGAATTTCATTCTTGTTCTTGATTGTAATTCTTCCATGAATTTAATTAGTTATTTAGATTGAGAATCAAATAGAATTTAAAGGGATTTCCGCAAAGAGATGCAACTCAAAACCTGATCTACGAGAAAAACAAAACCAGATCCTATGCTTAGAGGTCAAGGCACTATTCTTTTTAATATTAAAATATTAACCCTCTTTAAAAATACTGATATTCCTGTGCCTTTTGTACATGGCTAAATTAAAATATTATATTCACTAACTTTTGCCATGGCTATGCCAGCATGTTTATTCTGATAGTAAATTTGTCATGTAGTTCAGAAGTAATGTAGCATTTTACTGGTGAAAGAAATTTTTTAATTGTTTTAATAGCTTTTGACTTTATTTGATACTAGCGGTCCCGGCGAATTTCGTTTGCCCTTAGAGGATTTTCCCGCGCATTCAACGAAAGACATTTTAAGACTCATTTTTCTACACCTTCAGTTACATTGTTCAAATTTTGCCAAGGATCCCTAATTTTGTAGCCTATGTCAAATTGGAAGAATGTAGTATTCTATTGGTGAAAGAATTTTTATATCGGCCCAGTACTTTTTGGACCTATTTATTACAAACATACAAACATACAAAAATAGGTACAAATCTTTCCTCTTAATACTATTAGTATGATTAGAAAGTGCCAAAATAAATATCTTTCCTCTTTGTAATGTAATAAATTGGTTATTAGAAACAGAAAAATTTTATCTCCCCTTTCCCGCACCGCAAGGGGAGATAAAATTTTTCTGTTTCTAATATTTAAAGTTCGCTAGTACGGCGTATAGTACTATAAAAATAATAAAATCGATTAATAAATTGGTTGTAAGCTTCCAATTTGAGCAGTGTTAATGTTCCAGAAAAAACAATTATTAATGTTTATTTCATTTATTTAGGTTAATATAGGTAGCAAAAACAAATTATTGTCATGAAACATTTTAATGTATTGAATTTTAAAGTAATGAGTTAAGGTAATATCTACAGTGAGGTAGCATTATAAAAATCAAGATAATTTTACTTAAGTTTTTCTTATTGTGTTTGTGTGGTTACTAATATTTTTAATAACAAAATAATGTCATGTATTAATATCATGCTAACAATAATTTTTTTGCAGCTGGCAAAATCATCTATGACAGATACCAGCAAATTCATATTCTAGGTTCACTAACACCAAACCCAAATGTGACTTCCTTTGCAAATAGGATTGCTTCCTTCTCAGCCTCATTTTTGTCAGCGGGCTTCCTGGTTTATTTCTTTCTGTTCTTGTTTAAGGTAAGAGACCCTAACATAACATATACATGATAGCATTGTGATAAACATATAAAGGTAGATATGATCGCGAGTCCAGCATTAATTTAGGTTAATTGTCCATCACATACCTGAATTAATTGCCCTGATTAGTTACGAACTTCATGGAAAGAGTTGCAATGCAGAGTGCATTATCATGTATAATAAAATATTTTTGTAAATTACATAGAAATAGGTAATGCATACCGCAAGTGGCTGAATAAAACATCAACAATGTATTATTAAGTGGTTGCAGTCGCACCAAATGCAACCTTTAACTATTGTTAAACATGATATGTTTTTGCAATGTTGAAATATTGACAAATACGAGTGGTATATTTAGGGTATCCATATCCACCTCCCTCCATCCCCCGTCTCCCTCTCTCCGTCTGAGAGCCGGATGGAGTCCTGAGACCCACCAGCCACGGGGGAAAGGGAACCCGGGCGTAGTTAAGAAGGAGAGGTGGATGCGTGCCTTCGTGACTCCACCACGGCGCGATACGCGCCCCGCGCGACAGCACTCTACGCGCGGAAATCAGGCCGGCAACAAAACTCCGATATCCTTCTCTTCCTCCGCGATTCACCTCTGCCCTGATGGACTTGGTCTCCTGCGATATTTCTCGCATTTTATTGCATTTTTAGCGATTGTGGCAAAGCCTCAGTTTGCCAGAACTTGGATCCCAGAATGATGAATTAGGATATCTATTTGCACATTTACATTGAATACGTTAAACGTTTTGGTGGTTTCCTCCATCTTATCTGTTGAGAAAAACTTTGGCGATCTATACTTGTCCAATTACATTAAAACAGTACATATACCTATCTTCCCTTATGGTTTAGATTTGTGCCACATCAATTTTATTACACAAGACTATAAAATCAGTAACTTGGAATTATCTCGTTTTGCAGGTAGATAACAACAGTCTCACTGCATTGACTATTTTTATATACGGATTTGGAACTCTATACATATGGATGCAGGTGTGTATTTTGTTTATTATTTACTTTTTATGACAATTGTTGGGGATATGATTTTTAATTATTTTTTTGTGTTCAGGACATTGTTTTATTGAGTTTATTAAAGTAAATGATGCTAGAAAAATGTGAGGCCGGCAAAGCCATTGTACATAATTTAGGGCTTTGTAGTATCGACCACTTTCTCTTTCTAGAGACGGACCTTTTTCTAAGCGACGGTAGCATGCTGACCATCATGGAAATCTTCTCAAGGAGTTATTTGTTTAAAATCATAATGACTTTTAAGATTTTCCGAAACTATGTTGAGCTTTGCGGAAAAAGAATCATTGTAAGAAGGTTTTTCAGAATACATACAGATGTATCCGAGGTTAATTTGGGTAACGAACTTTTTAAATTGGATTAGGTTTGGGTAAGCGGGGTGGTCGCCCCGTGTTAGTATCCGTTATATGATACTTACAATATAAGGGAAAACCTTAGATTGTGACTGAACTAAACTGCGTGGTTTTCCTGTGAATTTACGAGGGTCAAATATCAGTTTCCTCATTGTAGTTATTAAAACAAATGGTATCTTTATATTGTACTAACATTGTGACAACTGACTAGTTAATTTCCATGTCTTACTAAATGCAAATCTTTTAATCTTATCGTCTTTAGGTACATGAAAAAGGGCACTCTAATTATGAGAGTTCTCAATGTTATTCCCTTTGAATTCGCTTTCGTAGTTAGAAAGCTTTCTGACCTCTTATCGTCGACTAAAAAACTTATGATAACCCATTTACCGAACTTTATTTAGTGATCACCCACTATCACTTATGAACACTTGATTTCTGGTAATACCTGTGGACTTGTAATAAAACTCAACAGAGTTTTAGAGTGTAACAACACTAAATATAGAAATTTAATTCATAGGAATGTCTCGCGAGATGCCTAAGAATGCAAGAATGACTCATGCTAGGTATTTCACAACTATTACTTGTGATCGAGGTCTCCAGTCGCACGATACGGTGTTACATTTAACAGTCTCTTTAGTTTCCACTCTCGTTTGGGTCTTGTTGCTACGGAAACACGGTTTAAAATGCACTCTCATATTGTGGTATGAGGTTTCTAAAATTGAAGCGGTGTTCATGAGCGGGAAAAAAATTCCGTGAGTAATGACGAGTTTAATGAGACACGTCCGCATTTGTTGGGTTCCCGCTGTGTAATATAACTGGGACAAAATTAGCTCTAATACGGAGCCTTTTGTTCATTGAGTTTATTATTTGAAAATGGTTTTTATTTAGTTCGTCGTCGATACATGTTATTTACGACCAGGAGGCCTATACCCAAACGAGAAATATGTCGGTTCTGATGACGTATGGAATTTTTTAATTCTCAGTTGGTATCGTAACCAACTCACTTCGATTGCGACTAAAGCGTTTAAAAAAGAACAAATATTATTAATGCAAACCAAACACGCGGTTTTAACTCCAAAACTTTTGATTAATCTTCAAAAACGAAACTCTCGTTTGTTCTTTTCGTTTTTGGGAGTAGACACCCAGTTCATTTCACGATCTGATTTGGTTATTACTCATTTAAGTAAGTCGTGAATAACAAAGGTTGTAGAGATTACGTAAACTTAAAAAAATCATTGATGCATTAATATTTTCTTAAATTTTTATTTTTTTCCCTAATATCGAACAGGAAAAACGAACTTCTTATTAGATAGGTAACATTTCGATAGTTCACTCATCTAGTGGTTAGTACCGGTAATGATATCGAGGTCTTAGGTTCAATTCCCGGGTTGAGATGCTTCGGATTTTTAAAACATTGTTCGGCTAAACATATAGGTACCTAGTGTTGAAATAAGTTTAAACTAACTTCTTTGTGAGTAGACATAATATTTAACCTACAAAACAACAAATAACGATGTTGTGACGAGTCAGCAGTATAAATAACTACTTATAAATAAATGGGATATCTAATCCTGAGTCGCTAGTAGGTATAAATTAAGATCGACTGTTTAAATGCAAGTCAATAACGGCAATAAAAATGTTTCACATCACTGGTTTCTTTTGTTCAACGACCTTCGAAAATTCAGAAAAAGAAACTAGGCTAGCACAAATATCTAAGAGCCGAATGTTATTTAAGATCTCCTAGAGGTCCACGTTTATCGAACGGTAAATGATGATGATTAATGAGTTCGGAGGTTGGAGTTTTGCTGAGCCAGTAAGCCTCAACCAATCTAATCTTGGATGACTTCCGTAACCGAGAGGCGAGGGGGCGAAAATTTGGCGTCGCGCCATCTCTGAGGTCCCGGGTTCGAATCCCGGGTCGGGTCAAGATGGAAAAAGAACTTTTCTATATTGTCACGGGTCTGGGTGTTGTACCTACTACCGTTGTTGTTTCTGATTTCTGTAACACAAGTGCTTTAGCTACTTACCACAGAATCAGAACATATATGTTACGTTGTCCAATATTTATTTATTTATAGTTAATCAAGGACATGTAGATACGGTCGGGCTAGGTTAGAATTTTCCCTAATCTAAAAAATCCTATAAAATTTAATTCATTATATTACGGTAAGTTTGATCCGGTTGAACAATAAAGAGAGCAGATGAATTCAATTTAACAATTTTGAGACTTGCAAATTACATTCAACCCTAGAATGGTAGACCACATTTTTAGCCGAACGTACTTCTAAGTAATAATTACCTTTAAGGTACAGGTACTCACAAAAGCTGCATTTGTTATTTATTTATTAGTTTTTACATTGTGAACGATGTCTATTTTGAAGATGAAGTTGAATCTTTCTCAAAAATATAACTTGTGTTGTTTGTTTCAGTGCATAATAACGACTTACGTGTCGACCTTATATTACGACAAGTACTTGTCAGTGCTTCGACAATGTCTTGCCAATCTGAGCTTCCTGCTTCTCATTTTAATGGCAATATTTGGCACAATCACGTCATTTCTGCCCAGAGGTAAATTTGTTCTTATTTTCAACTTTTGCGAGATTTGTTTCGGGAATCCCTCGATTGTATTAGTAGGGTCGTCTTTTTCAAAAATCTACAAAAAATGCGTTACATAATACTTGAACGCTTCCTATCTTGAAAATTTCAAATATACCTACTATGCCATTTTAGAATCGACAATAACGAACTCAATGCTTGTCAAAAGTTTGCCTGCTTATGCCTAAAGCCATAGTAGGTATGCGATTTTTTATACTATCTTCATTCGCCCATCCTTTCTAGGTCTTCTTTTCCACCCCTAAGTTTCCACCCCATTCCGCAACATTTATATTATCACCCTTTTTGTCACGTAGCTTTTGTCCCTTCATCATCACTATTGCACCAATACGAAATAACTGATATTCCACACATCCTTCTTATTAAGTACAAGATAAATAAATAGTTCTGGGAAGGTCAATATGTTGCAATGACGATTCAAAAGTGTCTACCTACCTACTTGAATTAAGAAATATTTGAGTTTGCTGTCACATGTACAGTCAACTGCTTTAGTTTGTAAACAACTCAGAACCTTGTCACATTAACCTAGCTGTTCATTTCACTTACTCAGTCACATGGGCGTTTAGCATGACAAGGTACTGAGGTGTATACGAACTAATGATGCTGACTGTACAATTCATATAGTTTATTTAAGATTGACAGTTAAACTGGTCAGTTTTCCATACATGTTCATTTGTTATGACTTTAATGTTATATTCCCTTTGTCTGCTTTTAAATTTTGTCGCCAAAAAATAAAAGACACATTTTTTATTTTACAATTATTTTACTTCTGCATCTTCAACTTTAGAAGTAGAAAAAAACATATTTACAATAATTGTTTTAGTATCGAGTCCTCATCCTTATTATAATTTCTAACTTTGATTGATTTGAGTCTGTTAAAAATTTCAGGTGGTTCCAGTGGAGTTTACTTATGTCTTCTAATCACGTCATTATGTAGTTATATGCTGGCAGCAATATTTTGTGTATTCATTTTATCTTTTGAAAAAGACTATGAATATTTTTCTGAGGTAAGTCATGACCAATATGTTTTTTTTATAACGCACTTTAAGATTGACCTCATCCCACCTGATGTTAAGTGGTAATGAGTTTCTAGCTTAAGGGTGAAAAGTATAGCATAGTAAAACTGTAACTAGTCAACTAGTCTTGTCGCCCTTACCTTGAAGGCTTGACCCCTGCTACTAATGTTGCACCCCCCAAGAGCTCTGGAAACCTTACTCACATGCAGGAACACAACAACACCGGAGTGATTGTTATTTGGCTGCGGTATTGTCTCGATTTTTCAAGTGTCAGATATGAAATAACAGTTAAATAAATGATTATTCATTTAAAATGTTATCATAATATAAGGACACTTAATGACTTTCTAAATTCAACAGCTTTACTTTAAGTACTTGTTAATTTTTATGTGACCAATGAAAAATCAGCCTTTATTTAATGACCTTAAATCCGTCCTTAAATCATAAAAGCGGCTTACTTTTTATCAACTTATTACTCGATAAATTTGGATAGACCGAAGGAATAGCAGTAAGCGCTCATGGCATTTAATCCTGGGGTCGTGGGTTCGATCCCCACAGAGGACACACATTGGTGTGATGATCATTTGTTTTTCTTCTGTTTCTGCTTGTTATGTTACTTACTTTGATATTAGGCCAATGTAAGTGATGTTGTCTGTTAAGTTTTATAACATGTTTGCAAATGTAATTTATTTTCATTAGGGTCGTCATTGGTGTTCTATAAATTTTAATATAGTTAGGTAGTTGAAAAATAATACTCCATGTTATGGGTAAGAACAATAAAACAGGAAGCCTGAGTGTAGGCCCAGGCCTGAACTATGAAATGAAAAAGGCCACAAACTATGATCCAGTCCCAGTGTGGTTTGCTGGATGAGTGTGATATTCTAAAGCTTTTAAAAATTGACGAATTAATATGAAATTTATTTTATAGGGATTACGATCCGATATGCTGCTTGACGATGATTGCCTCAGCGAGGCTTCGCTTGCGGATGTCGACAGCTTGTACGGGACCCAAGAGTTCGTCTCTAACTCGAACGTCATAAAGGGCAATATCATCTGCGGCAAGGTCTCCTGACCGGAGGCCGTGCCCTACCCGGGCACGCCCCTCCAGCCTTCTGCCATCACCACACCGAGTTCACCATTCTATGGCAGCTTTGGCAATACGAACTTAAAAGTACCCAGTGTTGAGAACAATGAACAAGAAGTTGACAATGATAGTGGTATGTCATCTGAAGAAAACGACGACTCTCTAAAACTAATCTTAAGTGCTTCTAATAAAATAAGTAGTCTTAGTTCAAACTTAAACGTTAAACATGAAGTAATAACAAAGTGCCTATCTAGTGATTCTCAACATTCAGAGCAATGGAATGAAATTCCGTCTTGTTCAAACAATGTTACTAATGTAAGTGTTATTAATGATGTGATCGATAAATCCAGGATGTATCTTGACGATGATATTGATCTAGAAACGGGCAAAAGTGATAGTAAAGTTTCAGATTTTATTGTGATAGATCTGACATGTGATGTCAATAATGTTCGTGAAACTAAATGTGACGAGATTGTTGTCGGTACAAATGATAAGATCGATTGTGATCCCAGTATACATAGTGTAGGTTCTAGCCAAAGTTTAGTTCCTGTTAACAACGAACTCATTAGCTCAGAGAGCCAGAAACTGGTCAGTTTGTCTCTGTCGATACTACTGGCCGCTTTGTTACAAGCGATGCGGTGTTTCGCCCAGTTCTTAGAGGATATTGTAATTCCGCAACGGTAATAATTATTGTAATTAATATTATTGTGTTCCTTTGTTTTTTTGGTGCATTATTCACCCAGTTATATTGTCTATTACAAAATGTCAATAATATATTTAATTATGATATTGTATACGTGGTTTTATTAAAATTTACCCCTTATACGGCAGAGCATGTTTCAATTTTTCATTGGTTTTGGACCTTAATTCTATGAAGTAAGGTGCAAAATATGGTGGTCATATGATCGACAGAGCCTCATAAGGGGTTAACGCCTATTAATAGTTTGTAAGAAATAGTTCTTGATTGATGCAATCGGAACAATTAAATATTTATTATTATTACACTACTGTCAAAAGGCCAATGCCTTTTAATTCAATAATTATACCTAGAAAAGATCATGATTTCTATTTAAGTTAATTAATAAATATTATGCTTGAACATTGGTTTGGTGGGTATCAAAATAATCGTTAAATTATTTTATAATAATTTAATAAATTATACAGAACAATACACAAACGCTGCTATTCACACACATCAAATAAATTAATGAGGTTATAGGTCGTACACTAAACGATTAGGTTCTATTTATTGTCTCAACATTAATGCACTAGTAGTTCATAGTGACGCCTCGTTGATCACTGTTATCAGTCTATTGTTTGCGTTATGGCACTTTTTCTTCCACTTTATGGAGTTCCTGTGGGGTTCAGGGGAGTGCTGCTCTATGGTGGAGGCCTGCGGGGAGTTGGAGACAACGATGGACCAGCGCCGGTTGCGGCGCTCATTCAGGTTGGGCAGTTCTGCTATCAGGTTGTTTTCGTATTCGCTTAGCATCAGATAGTTTTCGACCTGTGAAAAGATTTGCGTCACATTAAATCTCTAAGTGATTTAATACCTAACTTCTATGTGACTTAATGTGGCCAGGTAGGTACTAAGTTGTTAACAAACTAAAGATTCTTACTAAGTAGGTAGATACAAATCAAGCAGGAGTAGGTAGGTACAATTAAAAACAGCAGAACTGAATGATGTCACCTTGAAAGGTACTGAATTGATTTTAATTAAGAATGTGAAGAAGAGATGAAATGAAGTTTATTTGTTGAAATGTCTTAAGTTCGTAGTGTGGCGTGCGTAATTCTTTTTTTTTTACTTGAGTTTTAAGCATAAAAAATTAGTAATGTCTTGTCTAACGAAAAAATCTTTGAAATCATCTCTAGAGAGCTACTATACTACTATAATATCGGAGGATTGGAATTCCTGAAAATGATGCAGTTTAGGAATGAGAGCCATCTGCGCTCCCCCCAAAGGCTTTGTGAAGCTGATAATAAGGCATCGCAGCCATCATCGATAGATACAGAAGGATGCAGTCCTCCACATTGGTAGGTATACATACACACAACACCACTACACAAGTTTTTTTTCTCACAATTTACAAAGACCATTTAGCAGAATTTTTCTAATAAACCATTGCAAACCTTTGTAAAGCAAGGCTCCCGTTTTCGCTTGCCATTCAGCAAAGCGTTAACTGCAGCATTAAAATAAGCCTGTCCATTACCTTATTACAACTAGTGATACAGTCACCGCCGCAATCCAAGTCTTCGAGCAGGTGCTCCGGTATATCTAGATCCAGGTCTAAGTCGAGCCCTCCCTCCTCGCTGATGCAGGTCAGCTCGGGCGGCACGTTGGGGGGAGGGGAGCCCAGACTGCCGGGGCCAATGCTGTCGAGCAGGAGGTCCCGCCCAGTCCGGCCTGGTGCGACTAATTCTGCTCCTAGAACTGGAGATGAGTGAATAACGAAAGTGAACCTTGTGGAAAGGTAAATTACCGTTTAGGTACTTTTGGCGTTGGTGAACGCCCGCGCGCGTTATTAGACATAGCATGAAAGTTAACTACGCATCGATTCGTCGTTTGTAGAAAGAGAATTGATTTGAACTTTAAAATCCCGTTCAAATTGAGTCCAACCGAATAATCAAGAATCCGATACCATCTTTAATGCCACATCTCATGTAAACAAAAGGAAATTAAACAAGACGTTTAATGCTTCCCAAATTCTATTTTAAACACTTATATTTTCGATCAAAAGCGTTTCAGTTTTGTCTCCATTAGCAACTGCGTGACGCATCAATTTCAGATATAATTTCATATATACTTAGGTATTCGTTTTAAAATCGACTTCAAAATTAGATCGTATGTGCAGAAGGTGCAGGAAATCGGTTTTTTGTATAGTGATAAACTACTTTTTGATTCCTGTGCGGTCTTGTAGAAAATAATATTTCATAGAGTTTGTTGTTAAAGTTGATATATTGTGTACCTAAAGCGGTGGCTGCGCCGGCGGCGGTGCGCGGCTCGCGGTCGCGACTGCGGCTGCGTCGCGATGGGCCGCACGCCGATTCGCAAGTACCGCCGTTTTCTCTGAAAATGTTACGCAATAATATTAGTTAAATAACGAATCAGATAAAGATATTCTGCCAGAAAATTCTGTTAATGTAAATGTGAAACTTCTGAAACGCATACGCGAGCCAAAACGACAGAATTGTAGTATTTTATACCCAACATATTAGGTAATTTAAAAGCCCCAATTATGGCATTGCCTATGGCCGTAGCGGACCACACACATTGTAAGTAGGTAATAGTGCATCCGTACGGTGACAGGTAGACATTTATGGAAATCCTATAAAGCAAATCGTCTATAGAGTTAACTTATGGCCTCAGAGATGTCCCGAATTAGGTCGGTACCTACCTATTAAGACGGAGGTATAAAGCTTTGTCCAAAGTCTCTGAGACAATCACCTCTTTTGCTCTCAAGTAATGTGCAGAACTTACCCATATATAGTCTTTATAATACAGATCAAAAATTAAAAAAAAATGTTACCACAGATTTTTTTATCCCTGGACGTGACACACAATACAGATGTTCAAGTAGGTACTTGCGAGATAAGAATAAGTAGAGGCAGGAAACGTACTTGGTGTGTTTGTGAGCGACACTGCGTCGATGCAAGTCTATGCAGAAGAGGGACAGTGAGCCAATCAGCGAACAGGTCGAGCTGAAGTAGTACCCCGCCTTGCCGCCGCACCCCACGTTTATGTAGCCTGAGAAAAGACAATAAGCAAACAGATTTAATATTTTACTGCAATTGTAAAAATAAATATATGTAGATTAAATACACTGTTAGTTCGCAAAACAGCGGCGCATACTTATGCAATCGACTACCAATTCTTGACACATTTTCAATACATCCAGAGTACCTTTGATTTTTCTGTGCAATAAAGTGTATCTATCTATCTACCTACTAAAAATTCTTAGTTGATTGTTTGCACAGTGAACGGTAAAACGGAATGAAGGGTATACTGCCTAATACCTAAATACTAGATTAAAATCTCGGAATCTTTGGTCGATAACTGGATCGGGAAAAGTAGTATGTTTTGAATATTATGACCACAGCTCGAATTCGTGACCACCTATCCTCAGCAGGCGTGGTGATAAAGTCAGTAACTATTCTAACAATGACTTGATTTGAATGATGGTGGTATTTGCACCGTACTGGGCCGTACATACCTACATACGTTTAGAGGTATAGATAAAGCAAATGGTATATCTATTAATGTGATAGGTATATGTGTAATGTTATTACTATGCAAATAAATATTTTTTTTGTAAAAACACACATTAACCAATTTCAAATCAATAAATCTTATCAGCGTTAATTGCTTAAGAGGTATCTAAGTCCGTTAGATTATTCAGACCAGCATGTAGGTAAGTCGTGGTGATACAAACGGGCAATAGCTCTAGAGAAGCTAGTGAGCTGGTATTTTACTTATTTAGTACGTAGACTTTACCTGATAGGGGCACCCCGATGGCAATGGGCACGGCTTGCGAGCACTGCACGAAACCCCAAGTGCGAGCGAAGTTGCGCGAGCGCACCCTCTCGTACGTGTACATCTTCAGCGAGTAGTGGTAGCCGCCGCAGAATATGCCTGCAAACAACGAACGATTTGCTTTAGCCATTTGTTCACTAAGTTGCTCAGACAGCCATGGCCGACTTTAACCTGTGGAAGACCTTTGTCATTATTGGGTTATAAGGACTCATATGGATTTTGAACCTAAATAAGGTTAAGCTTGAATGAGTGATGACCTTTTTTAGGTAGCCGACTGATTTACTCGCAAATAAAAAAAAATACTTGTATGTTGTTGTTATTTTTTTATGCTTATGAAATAAATAAACCACGCCAGACAATCACACCTAGGGAGTCTTACTCTAAGGTTTCCCTTTTTAATATGATACTAAGTGGGGACGACAACCCAGAACACCTAGACTATTCGAAAAAGTTAATTTCATAAATTGACCGAATCGAGCCCGCGGCTATACACTGGGCCTATTGCAGCCACTGTACCACCAAGGGCGTAAAACTGATCTGAAAACGGGTGTTTTAAACGGGTATTGAAATGTTGCCTATCTACATGCTGCATTGCAGTAACACCCTTCACACTCCTAAGTTGTATCAGATACCATACTTACCATAGACCCAAGCAAACATAACATATCCCCTATACGAGCCCTCGACCGCCGTCAGGGCCATAGTCGCGAGACCGCAGACGAAGACTGCTGCCTGCGTTAGGTACTGCCTCGCGATACGGCATTCTGCCGAGTTTTGACGCACCAGCAGCCCAAATGCGGCACAACCCACCGCCCACGCCAGCCCGAGGTACGCTTGGAGCAGCTCTGCCGTATCACCCAAACCTGAGAAAAGGGGTAAAATACAGTTATACCTGCCTCTCAGAAGGCTAAAAACAAACATTACCTACTACAACTTGAACCCAAACTAAAAAGTAAAAAAAAACAAAATTTCCTCTTGTTTTGAATGCGTGTTACTTTTTCGTGAAAAGATAGATGAAGTACTAAAATATATATTTTACATCCTGAAATAACGTGACTGAAGTCGCTGGCAAGAGCAAATGTTTTTTTTTAATATTACACTTCAAGATTGACCTCATCCTACCTGATGTTAAGTGATAATGAGGTCCTAGCTTAAGGGCGACAATTAGGTACAGGATGACAAATCTACCTTACCTTACCTTGAAGGCTTGACCCCAGCTACTAATGTAGCACCCCCCAAGAGCTCTGGAATCCTTACTCACACGCAGGACCAGGACAGTATAGAAGCGATGGTTATTTGGCTGCGGTCTTCTGTAAGGTGGAGGTATTTCACCAGTCGGGCTGCTCCAGTTCGAGCGATAAATCGCTATGTCCTACCTCTCTTATGATTATATTATTATGTAGGTATTACCCCTATGCCCCCTTATTAATAAAAACTAGCCTGTCCGAACTAGAGTAACAAACACAAATTTTTGACATACGTGGGGATTGAATGCATGGATAGGCCATATTCGGGCCAGTCCAATGAGTAAGTCCATAAGAAAGAATTCGCATCCTATTTTGTCGAAAAAAAAATACGTTTCTTATAAACAATGTTTTACGAAGTGTAATAAAACACGGAACTTGATAAATAAAATTCAATTAGGTCTCTATTTTTCATCGGAAACTAAATAGATAGTACTACTAACTAAATAGTCACAAAAGAGCAAGTTCGACATGTAACAAAAAATATTTAGGTTTACGTACTTTTTACGACCAATAGCGGAGTATGATTACTTGTTTACCAACTTTGCTGTGATGAACGTCGTCTATTAGTCGTAAAACTACCTTATCAGATCGATTTAATACGGAAGTCAGTAATATGGTTAAGTGAAAGTTGAGAATGAAGTAATTGATAGAGTTACATTTTAACGACAAACTATCGCAAATAAATCGCTGAACTGATATTTGAAAGGCTTCGTTGAAGTAGTAGATAAATTTGTCTGCTCGCCTGCCATTTATCCTCGAAGCTTTTTTAATCCATAAAATATTTTAGATGGGTTCTATTTAATCGAGCATTTAAAAATATTTAGCTAACCTAACCTAAATAATAGGTTGGCCACAAATTTAATAAGTAAGTTACTTTAATTAAAAGGTGTTGTTGTGGATGTTAATAAGGCTGAGCCCATCCCAACACCCTTACTAAGGCAATGAAGTCCAACCGGGAAGTTTTAGTGGGTAGGCCTGCTCTTTTCAGGGCAGGAGAGTCCCACACACGTCTCTCCCTCGGGTGGCGGTACGGTGCGTCAAGCATTTCTGGCCGTACAAAAATAAAATAAAAAGGTGTCTGTGATATTATTTCTCATCTTAAATTACAGGGGATACATTTCATGCTGAGGGTATATAAGTATACCTTCATCCTACAAACGCGTATAAGATTGAATATGGATATACACGTAAATGTTTCGTTACTACTACATAAAAAACTAACATATGGATTTGGATGCATTTGGTAGACAGATTAGACCACTTTTTATTCCGAAATAACGCGAAAAATTTAGCGTGCAACAGCTAGTACATAAAAACCATGTTCTTACCTTCTTCTTCAGCATGGTAAGCCAAATAAAATATCGGTGTATTAATCCCGAACGCAGATATCCCTGTAGACATGAGCAGGATCCTGACCGTCTTCGACTTCAGAGTAGAGAAATCAAAGAACGGCTGGCGGTCGTCCGTCTTATTTCTGTCCTTCATTTTCCTTTTGATCTTAGTCTGATTCTTGAGGTGCAGTATAGCTCGCCGCTGAGGGTGGTACAGCGATGCGGATCGGTAGAACGTGCCAAGTATGAAGGTGATGAAGACGACTCCTGTAACCGCCTGCAGTCCTAGTCGCCAGCCGATTGCTCTGAAGAGAAAACGTAAACATTTGAATGAATTGACGACCTCAACTGTAAAAATTTTGGTAACCATATTTTCTCAATTAGCTGGGTCTGGATGCGCAAAGTTCACCCACAGTTAGTGTCCGTTCTCATATTACAAGGAAAATGTAAGTTTGAGAAGAGTTGATTGGTGTCATTGTTAGATGCATTTGTTTATTTAATTTTCCTGTTTTAGTAACGGTAATCTACTACTGTTCATGGCCGGGCCCAATTTTATATATGCGTTGTGACGTAGTTCTGTACTGTTTTTTCACGTAATTGGAACTTTGCGAGGAACTTGGATTTGCGAGACATTTACTTTTAAACATCTAAGCATACACAGGGATAGATAAACGGAAACAGACTTTGTTTTATACTATGTAGTATCAAAAAGGTATACTTTTTTAAGTAGATTGTAAAAGTAACCTATAAAAGTCTTAATACTCGTGTTTTCATATCTGCAAAACTCAAAAGTTATAAAATCTTAAGAAAATTGTCCATTTTTAATAAGTGGAGCAGTAGTGTTTCACTTTTACGACTGGTGGTTTACATACACCTACTTACTGACTAAAACAATAAACTTTCCGAGCGCTCACAATTTTAAGAGATACCTACACAATCTTAACTTTTTAGTGCAGAGAGTATTCCACCTAGTTTTAGGTATAAGCGGTCTCGTAAACAGAAGTCATAAAAATCTCGGTCTTTCTTCTTCTTTATAATTTTCTGAAAAATCTGGAATACTAATGTTATAAATGCGAAAGTAAGTCTGTCTGTCTGTTTGTCAGTCCGGCTTTCGCGCCTAAACCACTTAATCGATTTTGATGAAATTTGGTATAGGTACGTATACGTTGAACCTCTAGAACGGACATTGGCTACTTTTTATTTTGAAATAAGGAGGATGGGGGTAATACTGCCCTTGAAAGTTAAATTTATTTTGTTAATTTTTGGGAAAACGTTAATTTTTTATGTTAGAGATGTGAAATTTGGCACAAATATAGCTCGAAACTTATTAAAATATGGACAACTTTTGGTTCCGACTATTGGGGGAGATAGGGGTAAAGCCGACCATCTGTATTTATTGCTAGAAAATACTAAGTCCACGCGTACGAAGTCGAGGGCGGTCGCTAGTGTAACATAAAACAAAAACCCTTTTTATTTTAAGCTAGAATGTACCTTATGGCGCCTTTGATGAAGGTTGACATTACAGCTATGCCGAGGCCGCTGCCGCTCACGATGAATATCTCCACGAGCTCCCGCCGCCGCTTGAAGTACTGCGCCACCATCAGCGTTGAGCAGTCCCGGGTCAGGCCCACGCCCACACCCACCACCGTCCCTGGAAGATAACAAGCTTGACTTTAGCTTAGTAGTACATGCAGTACGAAAAAGAAAGAAGACAAAAGTTCGTTTAACCGTTGTTTGTGATGAACCAAGTAGATTAAATTGTCGTCAAAACAGAAATCGTCCCTTTATCACGAAGGCTCGAGAGTAGGGAAGGGGGGAGATGGGGTGCTATAATGAGATGCCATACATATAGTAATAAATAATTATTTATTAATAACTGATTATCATCATTTATTTTAGTATCTACCCTCAACAAGAAACTAAAATGGGTCGAATTGTATTTAATTTCGGCGTAGGTATATCACATGCTTACATTATATTATCATTTTTAAAACCTGACGTGTAAGAGACTTTTGGTGATTATATTCGTTATCAGTAATGTTTAACTTGATAGAAAATATATACAGTTACTCTTTTGCGAAATCTTTTACAGTAGTGTAATTAATATTGGATTACAACACATATATTCGTGCGACAGCACGTCAGGTGTTCACCTTTCAGTTCTATATTAGTTCTTATGCGCACGAAATAAGGGCGGTCTGACATGCCTTTGTTTGTACATTGCTCTTTATTCTGTGGTAAGTAGCTGAATCACTTATGTTACAGGAATCAGAAACAACGACGGTACCACCACACTCACTTGAGACAATACAGAAATTTTCGTTTCCTATATTGGTCCGACCGGGAATCGAACCTCAGAGATGCGCGGAGTCAAAGTCAGGCTCGCTCGCTTTTCGGCTACAGATGGCGTTACTTGATATGCACTTGACGACGAGTGTACTAATTTACAAAAGCAGTTGGGAGAGCCATAATTATTCGGCCCTTTATCTACCTAATAATAAAAACCACAGGAAACTTCTTTGGTACAGTGTCTCCAATCTATTTAGAGAAGTAAGGGAGTTTTCATTACCTATTTAAGAGGTACCATCTTAATGGTAACGTTGTGATATCGTAAGAGATGGTTCGTGTAAGTTAACGACTTTTCCCCTACCCTCACCCTATATGCATGTAAATTGGCTCTCATTCGTTTGTGTACGGGTTGATATTTATTCGTATGTTGTTAGTATCGCTCACCTAAAATGTTATATTTATGTTTAGTAATAAAGGCACTGATATAGGTGATGCGTTGGTAGCAGCTAGATTATTTTGGGGACATATCATGTCTCATTGTGGCCTGTTGTCGCGTGGATATTATCTGCAGGGCATGGTTAAAGTGGAATGGATTTTGTTACATCGTTCGCTTGTAAGAATTCTGTCGTACCTATATGTTTGTATTTTTATATGTTAATTCAGACATATTATTTTATCTGGTATATACCTACTCGTACATTGTCTAGACTGAGACCGCGATCCAACATATGAAGGGCAAGGGTTTTCTGCAAAACTATACATCCGGGAAAAAAATTTAACAGAATAAAAAGTGTTTCATTTTCGCTCATTCACACAATTACTAACAATTAAATAAATGCTTATTGAGCACTTTTAATAAAATCCGCCCGAAAATTTTCAAAGTCCCGTTTTCATACAAAATTGAAAATTTTCAAATGAATTTAAAAAAAAATCTTTTTGCTAAGTGTTTTTGTTTCCTATATAAAATAACGTTTTTGAAAAAAAATAAAAGATTTATATTGGGACCCCCTTTTCGCCACCCCGACCAGCAAACGCATTAGGTATAATGTATAAAATTTTAAAAGCTGAATTTCACAAACGAAAATGTATACAAGTATATCAACTTTAAAAATATGTATATTTTGATGAACTAGTTAGTTAGTTCTGTGTCTGTGTGTTTTTATAAATTGACTATTATGGATATTTACGTATATTTTTAAGAGAGGTAGGGCATAGCAATTTATCGCTCAAACTGGAGCAGCCCGACTGGTGAAATACCTCTACCTTACAGAAGATCGCAGCCAAATAACAATCACTCCGGTGTTGTTGTGTTCCTGTGTGTGAGTAAGGTTTCCAGAGCTCCTGGGGGGCTTACTTAACCCCTGCTACTAATGTAGCAACATTAGTAGCAGGGGTCAAGCCTTCAAGGTAAGGGCGACAAGTCCAGTAACAGCTTTATGATGCTGTACTTGTCACCCTTAAGCTAGGACCTCATTACCACTTAACATCAGGTGGGATGAGGTCAATCTTGAAGTGAAATATAAAAAATATATATATTTTATACATTCAAAGTCAAAGTCAATATTTTTAATTCACATAGATTACATTAGTAATACTTATGAATAGTCTCTATATAAAGCAAATGAAGCTACCTCCGGTTCGGAACCTATAACTAAAGAGAAGATACCGGCAAAAAACTCAGTAAGTACCTATTACTAGGTATACGTATTTTTAATGGTACGAGTACAACTATTGGATCTGGTTTCTAAAACACAAGTGTTGAGTTAGGTTTTAGAATAAGTCAATGTATGTGAAGTTGTCAGATTTTTACATGTTTATTTGTGAGGTTGTTCTGTCTGTACGTAAAAGGCGAGGATATGCTTATCAACAGGCAGGGGGAGCGAACATGCGACGTGCGACAAATCACCGACATCTGACGCCGACTCAGTCGTCTATGAGAATTGATGATTTATAAATTTTCCCTAGCACAAATTTAGGAGTTTGTTCGGCTTCAGTGTCTGGGTCCAGAAGCAATCGTACCCATGTTTGTGCCATTTCATATATTTGCATAGCAAGACTTTTAAGGTGGCTTACCAGAATAACTTTATAAAGTTAATACTTTATTAGATTAGGATAAGGTAATCCTAATTCAAAGTTCAAGTTGATATCATGGACTTCGCACCAATAACAAAGATTTAAACTATTTATTTCATATTTTACTCTAAATGCAAATTAGTTATTAAAGCTAGTTTTAGTTGTTAAACTAGGCATGGTAGGTAATGTATGTGGCTTGGTTGGAACAGATACGTGTTCCGAGTTTACTGGAGAGTACCAGATTGGAGATTAAGAAAGAAATTATAAAATATCTACAAAATAAGTTTCTTTACTTTGAGCTGTGATAAAATAAATACATACGATTTGATTACGCCGTTGCATACTTTTACTTTTATGGTCCTTTGATAATGCAATCGAGGCATTTTGAAATATTTTCAATCAATTGCTCGCATTTCGTCATAAATGACGTTTTCCTTCAGCAAAGAACAAGTGATATTTTATCACTCAAAGCTGTTCCCAAAATCTCATTGATGCAAGCCAGGTTTTGAACTCACGACCTTTATAATAAGATCGAGGTCGCGAATCGCAAACAAGTGAACTATCTCTGCTACCTATGAGATTTATTACCCATTACTTAACTGTATTTAATCACTCTTTGATACCAGAACATGTACGTATCCAACAACTTTAATTTACTTTGTTTTCATTTATTTCTTGTTAACCCAAATTGCACAGTCATTCTTAACTTTTAGGACAAGTAAACTTCTACTAACGAAATACATAGGAGTTAATGAAGTTCCGAAATAACAATCAAACCGATCGGTTATCCCTACTAATCCCTACTAATATTATAAATGCGAAAGTAACTCTGTATGTCTGTCTGTTACGCTTTCCCGCTTTAACCTCTCAACCGATTTTGATGAAATTTGCCATAGGTTTACGTTGAACCTCAAGAACGGACATAGGCTACTTTTTGTTAGACAGTAAGGGGGGGTAATGCCACCTCTATTAAGATATAGACTACTTTTAGTTTCGAATATTAGGGGAGATAGGGGTAAAACCGACCATGAAAGGATGTAGTCCACGCGAACGAAGTCGCGGGCACAGCTAGTATGACATAAAAGACGAAATATACAAAAACATGTAAGGCATGACAAAGCTTTTTTAAAATACGTAACGATTCAAAATCCGTTACCTTAACAGAAATTAAAATGAATTGGCTATTCATTAGTAAAACTACACTAAATAGAAGAGTTAGGATGTTTTAACAGTTGTTTTTACTTGCGTAGGTACATTCTGTTTGTTTCAATTTTAATTTCTGCCCGAAAAATTAGCATCGTTATGCATACGATATTTGAAAAGATAGCTCTTTATATAACTAATGTTTTAGTATAGGTATACCTGTTCCTGTAACTTTCTTATTTTTTCCAAGAAAACGACGGTTATCAAAATAAATAGCTTCACGTTGAATTGTGTTATTTTGGCTCAGATTGCCTACCATAGCTCAAATGAAGGCCGATTCCGTTCTAGACAAACTAGAAGAAACTTCGCCATAACCTTGTAGGGCCATCGACTTTTATTTCGCTATGATTGTCAAACTTTTACACTCGACTATCGCAACTCATGTCCTGAATTTATGGGTTCATTAATGATTCTCTTAACAGAGATGTTATTGATACCTTCAGACGAATCTATTTCAGATAAGGTTTCAGTTACATCCATACATGGTCATACTAAGCGTAGCGTAGGTACTCCGAAGATCAACAAAAAAGTGTGAGCAACCTGCTCAACTGCTACTAAAAAATAATTTAATTTCATAAAGTGCGTAAGGTATTAATAAATTCGTAAGTAGGTATGGTTCGTGTGTTATGGGATAGCCTTAGAGTGGTGATTTAAAAATGTAGTGTGTGTTGAAGGACGTTTGATTTAAGGACTCGTTTGCGAAATACTAAAAAATGAAGTTTGTGAGGATTAAATATAATAGAAAAACGATGTAGATCCTAATTTAGAATCAGTGACAAAGGATAATGGAATGCTTTTGCCTGGCATATTATTAAATAACGTTTGTGTACGTATCAAAAAACATACGCGAATATTAGTGCAAATCCCACGTAACGTGCCCAGCATAAATGCAAGCCGTAAGCTGGTGCATTTCAGGATAACGCGATGCTCCTCGGAAAACATTAGCATTTAAATTGGGCCGCTTCGTTGCACACGTTTATTTCTGCTGAAGTTACCAATATCCGGTAATATCGAACTTGTAACTAGATATTATCACAGAATAGACAATATTAGCTCTACATAAAGAGTAGGAAAAACGTGATAGTAGGTATAAGCCAAATACATGTCTTTCTATCTGGGCATAGATTTACAGTGAGGAATTCATGTAGGTAATTTATTTGAAGAAAAAAACCCATCCATACAAAATTGTTCCTAGATAAACATAAGATTTCTCGAAAGTTAAATTAGGATTAGATTGCAATTATCACATTAGTAACATTATATACAGACTTATGAAGCATTTTACCACGCGGTGAACACTTACTTCGTGAAGTTCTTTCTGTTTGGTTATGACATTGCAAGCTTAAATCATCTGAGTATCCAAATGGAAGATAATTCCGTGCTTCTGAAGGCACGCTAGGCCTGACGATGATTCCAATAGGTTTTATTTCCCTTGTAAGGGCAGCGGGGGTTTGATGGCGAACGCTCCTAAGCTAAAAACCGTCATAACAGGACGAGCTTCGGAAACGAACTAATATATGTACATACTTATATTGTCTTGGTTTTGGGTGTCCTGGTACCATCGCTGTTTTTGATTTCTGTAATACAAGTGCTTAAGCTACTTACCACAGAATCAGAGCAATACATGAGATGTTGCCCAATATTTATTTAAGGAAGAAGAAATGCACAACCGTTATAAGGCCTAGGTGAAAAAAGAAGGACGTAATACATACTTCTTTTACATATATTGGCCTTCATGTAAAAAACTGGTATATAAACTAATGTTCAAATAGTAGGGTGTTATTTTCCCTGGTTGTTATCTTTTATAACATTTTGGCGCGACCGCGATTTTGTCTTTGTTTGGTGGTGTTGCGTCCCTCATTTATGTAGATTGTGTAACTAAATAGGTTTACATTTTGCGCGGTAAAATGAATTAGGAAAAGCGAATGCAACTGGAAATAATAGCAGTTAACTCTAGTTAAAGTTGGTGGGGAGCAAAACTACCTTGGAAATGAGTCGCATAAAGTAGCATTACGTACTTAAGCTGACTGTACAGAGAGATAGGTACTTTCCACCGCTTTGTATTAAAGTTGGTATAAATGGAAGCATTGGTAAAGAGGATTGAAATGAAAATGAGACTGTTGAAAATAACGATAGAGCTTTCTTAGTAAGCAGTAGATATGTGCTGGGTATCCGTTTTAGGATTTGTTTCCGCGGATATCCGAAAAAGAAAAATAAGTTTCCGTCACTGTTACTTACTCGTTTCCTTGGTCTTGAACTGATTTTTTACATTATACAATTTTACTACCTAAACGAAACTATTACAATAAAGAAAAAAATTAATAGTTCAAAACTATGTTTAGTGTTCTACTATTTTGTATCAGCTAACATGGACACAATCTATTTGCAAATAAACAAACAAAACGAAAAATAAAATGCGACACATTCGAATTTTGCCAGGATGGACCGTCATTTGAATCGTGTTCGTCGAAACAAAATAGTCATCGTGAAAAAGGCTTTTGAATCTGAGTATTCCCACAAATATCACAGTTGCATATGCAACGGAATAAACCAAATAAATATTGCGAAAATTCCATCCGTCAAAATGTTTGATCTCCGCGATACGTGGTTTTGTCGTACATCCGCTTGTTTACTCAAAGAGCCAATTAACGGATACCTTTGAAGTTACTCAAACGGGTTTCGGATATGAATCTGATGAAATAAATTGAGCCGTCAGAATACGCAAGTAATGCGCTTTCAGGTGCATTTAAAGTTCCATTTATTTGTGTTGCTTTGGTGTAATGCTTTAATGAATCGTATGGGCATTATTGAGTTCTTATTCAGTTCGTCGAATGACAACGAATATCTGCTTCGGGAACAACATTATTTATTTATGACATGTGATTTTAATGAGGTTCTTTATGATTGGAAAATGGAATAACTTATTTAACGTGTATAGCATTTTATATGACTTATAGTCGTGTCTTAAGTGGTTTATAAGTTTACAATATTATTAGACATTTGTCTCATAACGCAATAGATTATGACAATTTAGAACTTCGATTTGTGAAAATTTTTGCTACTCTTGGTACCTATATTCTACTTGGCTGTCTCAAACGTATCGCAATAAATGAAAATTGAAATTGCTTAAATTTACTTGATAGTGAAATACTACGAAATAAATTATATCGTCTACACTCTACATGCTTGGGTAATTGGACTTTCATGGGTCACGGATTGAGTGGCTTACATTTTATTGTGACCCAATAAGAGTAGACTTGATTTATTACCCTCCTTCGCGCCTATCACTTGAACAGCTTTTTACGACTGCAGGAATGATACTGAAGGAAATTACATTTTTTTACTATGTAAATATAAATGTCGATGTTAATTTTTTTCAAACGATTTAAAGAAGCAAGTGGTTTGTAAATTTCCCACTAAAATAACACAGTCTTAATGGGCTGATGAATGTGAAATCAAAACACAAAATCAGGTCACAAAAGTAAAATAACCGTTTCCATTTCACAAAATTAAATAGTACGACCGTTCAGATGAATAGTTTTGTATTTCCGTAACAAACGACATATGTAGTGATTTTAACTACTTTTCACAACGTCATTTAAAATAAGCATAGTTCAAAAAACTAAAAGCATTATTCCTATTGAAAAAAAGGTAAATGCAAGTAGGGTTGCGATCTTTATTCTTGGGACACCCGGTCCCAGGGCAGACACGCTTACGGCTAGGCTCGGTATTATAATCTGGGAAGTCTTGGGTTTTTAGTTCATGGGTATCGCGTACCCATGAACCGTTTACAAATCAGCGTACAAATAATTGCTATCGTATATAGTATCCTCTGTCTGAGAGCCGCGTAGCCGGTACGCTGAATATCGTAGCAAACGGAAACATAAGATCGCTGCCTAACCCTTCAGGAGAAAGGCGTGGTGACTGTATTTATGTTAGCAGAAACACTGTCAGCTTGTTGTTTACGACCTCTGTAGCTGATCTGGCAAGCAGGCCGGACTTTGGCGCCATCTCTCAGTCCAGGGTTCGATTGCCGGTCGGGTCGATGTAGAAAACCAACTTTTATTATATTGTCTTGGGTCTGGATGTTGTGTCCGTCGTTGTTTCTGATTTCAGTGAGACAAATACTTAAACTACTTACTCACACATAATCAGAACAATGTTGGTATGTCATGTTTTCAAATATTAATTAATTTTTTTTTCCAGTTAACACCGACTTAGGTCCAAATTTGTGTCTTTCATAGACCACAGCGTCTTGAATTCGATTCCCCGGTCGAGCTGAGAATGTTTCAGATGTTTCAAACCACCAACCCGCATTTGGCTAGCGTGGTGATTATGTAAGAGGAAATATTTGAATTTGCGTGTGTCGGTTTGTGTGTGTGCACGGTAGGTTTTGTGTTTATTCAAAACAAACACATTAATGACCACAAATAATACTGTGCCGTTTAAAAAAATATTTTACCATTGGAAAGATACATCCACCCGGTTATATTCATTGCTAGAAACGACTAACTCCACGCATTAAGGCAGGCCACCTGCCTTAAATAGGCCGACATTTTCCTGTAAGGAAACCTTACCGTAACTGAAGAACAGCTGGTGGAACTGTGTGGCGAAGGATGTGAAGAGACAGCCGAGCGCGGCCACCAGGCCTCCGACGACGGCCGTCACGCGGGTAGACTTGCGCACACACAGCGCCACCGTCACCGGAGACAGCGCAAGCGAAACGCCCGCGGACAGCGCGCCGAGACATCCTGGAAAGAAGAGATTATCGTAAACTTTCCTGACTAAGCATTTGAGTCACTACAAGATAAATAACAAATAAATCACAAATTTTGGACAACATTGCATACATTGCTCTGATACTGTTGTAAGTAGCGTCGTTGTTCCTGTTTTCTGTAATACTTGTGTTACAGAAATCAGAAACAACGACGGTATGTACCACAACACCCAGACGCGAGACAGTATAAAGTTATCTCAATTAAAAAGTTCGTTTCCCACATTGACTCGACCGGGGATCGAACCCGATTGGCGCGATGCCAAAGTCCGGCCCGCTCGCCTCTCAGCTAAGGAGCTCGTCAAGATGAATATGTCATGATATGTATACTGTAAACGCGAGAGTTAGTAAGAATGTATGCACACGCGTCCATCTAGTCACCAAACAACTAAAACATACATTTGTATGTTGGAGGATGGAGTCATAATAACAAATAAGTTTATTTAAATTGAATCTGTTGTCCCTAGATACAGGCTTTCCTTTTTTGTTGGGGAGGCGTAAAGTTATTAATGTGTTTAGTTGAAGATTTATTGTATGTGCTTTGTCTTACATTTCATTTATCTTTTTTGAAATCATCTTTCACGCAAAAACTACTCAACAGATTTGGATAAAATTTGGTAGAGATGACATACAAGATTAACATAGGTACAAAAAACTATTGAACCTGAAATAAAAAGGGTGAAGTTGCAAGCAACAGATAGTTATTTGATAATTGAAATTTTCACAAAAATATCTAGTTATTTTGCAATTACACATATAGTTACATAACGGTTGACGACATTTCCCTATCTTTCTGAAAATAAATACGATATTTGAAAACATGCCTATTGTTTTAGTAAGGTTGTGAAAATTTTGTTTGCCAACATGTAACAAAAACACTGATTGGTAGATCGGAGTGCACTTCGCAACTGATTGGCAGATAGAGCACCCTTATCTGACTGATTGACAACGTGACGCAAAACCTTATCTATTTTAAGTAAAAACAGCTGTGCCGCAGCTACATCCGCGTTGAATTTATAGATAATAATAACATTTTTGGAAAAATAACAAATCTAAAAGGTATTATAATATCAAATATGTTACACGTAAATATGTTTGAAAAACATGCTTTTATTTCATTGGGTTTAAAAGAAAACTTATATTAATCAGGCTTAACTTATCATAATTATAATTGAACCAATTATATGATTTAAACTTGCCGTGAAATTAAAGTAGGTACTCGTATTTACTTGTTATGGAAATTTTAATAATGACAATCAATCCGATCATGTCATTTAATTTACTTGTTTACGATTGGGGCCGGACTTTAGAAGGTTTCGGTCGGGTCAATATGGAAAACTCTATATTGTAACGGGTCTGGTGTTGTGATATCGTCTTTGATTCTGATTTCTGTAACACAAGTGCTTTAGCTACCTAACAAAAAATTAGATGAATGTATGTGATGTTGTACAATAAAATAAAGTGACAAAGACAAAACTAAAAAAAGAAACTAAGGTAAAGTTCATAGTTTGATAACACTATGGTTTTATCAAATATTAGCGTTGATTAGCGATTGATTAGGAAACATATTTTTTAACCCTTTCCATAATCGCCTCCGTAGCCGAGAGCCGAGCGTGCCGGACTTTGGCGTCGCGTCATCTCTAAAATTCCGGGTTTGATCCCCGGTCGGGTCAATATGGGAAACAAACTTTTCTGTATTGTCTCGGGTCCGTATTGTGGTACCGTCGTTGTTTCTGATTTCTGTAACAAAAGTGCTTTAGCTACTTACTACATAATCAAAGCATTGTATGTGATGTTGTCCAATATTTATTTATATTCATTATTTATTTATTTAAAATCACTATCCCTCTTAGATAAACATAAATGATTAAAAACTGTTTGATATTAACGAATACAAAATTGTTATGCACAAACGACGATCGATTGGATTTTCTTAAAGTACTTAGCTTAAAAACTGTAAAATCACAAGACTTTTTCCGTTCCATTCATCATTTTCCCGACACAGCAATCTCGTAACTTGCTACCATTATTTGCAAGGTTATTTACTCTATCCCGAGTGAGTACCCTGTTTATTGGGTACACTAACTTTGTTCCCGTTTTTTCGCGAAAACATTTTCTTGACCTTGACGTTAATTGGCACTCGCACTGGACCATCAGCTAAGGGGTTGTACACACAGTTGTTAAAATAAGTAAAAAAAGATAAAAACTCTTTTGTCAAAATTTTGTCATGCTAGGTTTGGCCTGCTTTGTAGTTTAACGCATAGGTATAGCTTAAGTATTACGAAATCCAGGATTGTTGATGGCGCCTTAGAATACTTATCTATTAAATGTGACTTCTAAAATTTCATAAATTTATATGATAAGATCAGATTTTTAGTACTCTTCAATGTTTGGGTTTTTAAGGTTTATAGAACGTTTATTTCTCATAAGAACTTATACAATGTTCACTTAAAATGAGATTTGGAATATATTTACTTAATAATAATACATTTTATAACTTATGGGCTTAGTCTATGCAAATACTTATTATATTACAATATACGAAATTAGTTATAATCCTTAAACAAACAAGACGATACGTAACCTGTTTAATTATTCTTATGTTGGGGGTAGGTAGTTCTAGTACAAAAGTTGGCAAATGGAACATAAAAGGAATTGCCATGTAAGCGTATGGTACAAGTCAGATAATTTGAGCGTTTTTTTATTATAGTGATAATTGGACATAGGACTTTAGATTTTTTTTGTATATATTTATATTTTCACACTCTTTTATATTATTTGGCAAATTATTAAAAAGTTGTGCTCCCTCTGATATTATTGTTTTTTTTCCAATTTTTGTTCGTGTTTTAGCTAATTTTAGTTTGATTTTATTTCTAAGATTGTGTTTGTTTTCTTTTTGTTCTATATGTATATTCGATTGTATGTTATTTGAAATAATGTTTTTTATTAACAAGCATGTATTGTAGATATACAGTTGCTTTATGTTAAGAAGCTTTGATTTTTTATAAACTTCATTTGTAGATAATAAGAATGGATAGTGAAAGAGAACTTTAATTATTTTATTTTGCGTTCTTTGCAATCGTTTAATATTTGTAACTGCAGCTGTACCCCATATCTGTATCAGATACTCAAGCTGTGATTTAACCAGAGAATTGTAGATGATATAACGGATCCTACTTGGAATACAATTAGAGACTTTGCGTAATGCTCCTAATAGTGATGTTAACTTTGTTTTCACGTGCTCGATATGTGGTTTCCATGACAACTTATCGTCTATCATCAAACCCAAATATTTTTCCAGTTGTGTTTGTTGAAGTATATCACTGTTTATTGTAAGTGGTGTGACATTTGGTATAACTTTATTTTTGGTACAGAATATCATAAATGATGTTTTTGATGTGTTAACTGTAAGTAAATTATGCTTAAGCCAATTATTAATCATGTCAAGATCTGCTTGAGCATCGTTTATGATTTTATGTAAATTTTTGTCAAAATAAAATAAACATGTGTCATCTGCATATAGAGTTAAATCACCCGTTAATCCTATTGAACCTATGTTATTTACGTATATGAGAAACAATAATGGGCCTATAATTGATCCTTGTGGTATTCCATATGTTACATCCTTGACAGAGCTGACACAATTTTTAATTTTAACGACTTGCTTTCTGTTGGACAGGTAAGATGTAAACATTTGAAGAGCTGTATCCCTGACACCTATGTTTTGTAATTTTAGTAAAAGCTTTTGGTGGCTAACAGTGTCAAATGCCTTTTTCAAGTCGATAAAGATTCCTAGCACGAAGTTTTTTTTATCAATGTTAGTTTTGATTTTTGTAACCAGATCTATAGCCGCCGTTAATGTACTTGACTTTGAACGGAAGCCATATTGTTGATCGATAAGAAAGTCTTTATTAGTGAGGTACTTATTGAGTCTGTTGTACAGTATTCGTTCAAAGATTTTCGACATTACAGGTAGAACAGACACGGGCCTATAATTACCGGGATCTGATCGACTTCCACTTTTATATATAGGGCTTACTTTAGCTATTTTCAGGGAATCAGGAAATATACCGCGAGCCAAACATTCATTGATACACAGAGTAAGTTTACCTATAATATTTTCTTTTATGCATTTTATTGTTTTTGTGCTAATTCCATCCAAACCAGTGCTAGAATTAGCGTCTAAGTCGTCTATTATTTTGGAAACTTCATTATTATCACAAGGAGCAAGTTCATTTAGAATTGTTTTGTGAGTATATGTTTCATCGTACATAAATATGTTTCCATGGTTTAAATGATAAACACTGGGTATATTGTTTGCTAAATTAGCACCAATTGAAGAGAAAAAATCATTGAAAAGGTTACAGACTTCATCACCGTCAGTGATCAGACCTGTGGGTGATTTTAGCTTTGGTATTTTGGTATTTTCTTTAACCTTGTTTAAACCTAGATTATTAATGATTTCCCACATCTTTTTTGGGTCACTATGACAGTTTTTAAATAATGATTGGTAATATATTTTTTTTGCAACTTTTATTTTATATTTCACTTCATTTTGTTCTTTGCGATATTTTTTTGCTATTGTATCATCATTAGGGTTAGTTTTTGTCAACTTCCATAGACTGTTCCGGATATTAATTGATTGTATGATATTTTTATTGATCCAGTCACTTTTGGGTAGATTTTCATACTTTATTTTGTTTATCTTATTAAGCTGTATTTGTTCCGATATAAGTTTTGCCAGTTCGTTGTAGTTATTGTTTTTATTCTCGTATTTAGCTGTACATATGTTTTTGGATAGGGTTTCGTAATTTATTGCTTGGTATTTTACTTTTTTATTTTGTTTAAGTCCTATGTCGCTGATTTCTAGATAGATGTGCTTATGAGAAAGATGATTCTATTAATGAAAAACTGAAAGAGTGATTATTTATATTAGAGCATACATGGTCAATAAGCGTGTTTGAAAAACTAGTCTGTCGTGTACCAAAGCGAGCATCTATAGAATTAATTATTTCGTAGCCATTCTCTTTGATTACATCTACATAGCGTTTTACATTAGAGTTTTTGCTTAGTAAGTCTAGGTTGAAGTCACCAAATATGATACACCTCTTTCGTTCTTCCAGTTGTTTTGAGTAGATGTCTAAGAAATTTTGAAAATTGCTGTCTCCTGGTTTATAGATAGCACCTATGCTCAGCGATAGTTTATCAATTTTCAGCCATAGGTAGTGGTTTCCATCTTCAAATAATTCTTCCGTGATTTCATGTTTTATACTGTCGAGGACGTAGATAGATACACCTCCACCTCTCTTTTTTTCCTCTTTTCCTTGTCTATTTTTACTGTCTTGTTTCTCATGTCTAAAATTGTATATATGTGTATAGTTTGGTAAGATGTAGGTTTCCGCTTCCTGTTCTGATTTTAGCCATGTTTCTGTAAAAATTAATATGTGTGTTGTTTTCGGTATTGATTTCAAGATGCATTTTAATTCGTCGAATTTACCTTCCGTGCATATGCTTCGTAGGTTAGCATAGAAGAAACGAAGTGACGATGGATGTAGCGGTAGGTTTTCGTAGTTATTTACTATGTGGTGGTTTATCCTGTTTATTTTCCCCGCATTGTCTGTTTTTAGTGTTTTTAACGTTGGAAAATACACATGTAACAGTGATTTCTTAAAAATAAGAAAATAAGCAAATCAAAATAAATGTGACAATCCCTTAAATTTTTCTATACCTTAGGAACTGATTTCTAAAAAACACTTTAAGATGAAGACAAAACATCGTCTATCAATATCGGGTCGGAAAAACTTGAACACTTAAAAAGTTCTCATTAACAAAAACGAAATTTAACAAGAATTTTGTAAATATAACCTGTGTTTGCATCTACTTACGTCACAGAATTGTGTGACAGAGGCCTAAACTGTCCACTGTATGTTTTTTGTTTGTGAACGGATAACTCGTGATGTTTATTGTTATCCGTCGCGTAAAGATCCGCCTAGACGTCCCGCCAGTTCCGCTACGAATATTACGGAGTCCTAGACAACTGCGGAATGGGGTGCGGACTTAAATATACTGTACACAGATACATTTTCAATAAAAAGGCTTTATCCTAATATTGGCCTAAATGTTGTCAAATTATACTAAGAAACATCTCTAATGTATTCGAATTTATTCCTAAGAATGCATGTAGTGTAAAAGTAATTGAGATATAAACTTTAAGACTTTCGCGTTCCATTTTAAACATTTAAAATAAGTTAACGGGTCAAAACGCGATACCACTTTTATTTATTAGATAATACGAACTACTTACTGTTCGACGTTTTGGTTAGGTTGCACCAACCGTGGTCATGAGCTGACTGGTCGTCTTCGTCTGTTCGGGGGAGCTTGCAAATCTTCATCCACCCTCACACTCGTTTTGACCCGTTCACTTATTTTAAATGTTCAAAGTTATTGAGATGTTACTATAAGTTAAAGTTAAAGAAACTGTACTGTCGGTATTTTCTAACAACTTAAACTATTTTGAAAATTGTCACCGAAAACATCATAGGATAAGTCCTTTATCTAAGGATATGCGAATTTATTTGTACATATTTATTTTTGTATTACTTTACCATCGCTGTATTGTAGAAACCATTTTAAAAGGGGAAAAACCAACCACGTAATTGCACCACTTTCTTTGATTACTTTACGTTTCTTTCGTTTTAAGGTTAAGAATGCCTCAAATTGAAAATTTAATTATTCTCACATGCACAGATCTTATGAATTAAGATAATAGCTCCAGTTATAAACAATTACCGCAACTTTAATCATAAATGTCATCTGAATTATCATCATAATTACGTATAATTTTTAAAAGTCTTTTAACCGAGCACACCAACAAGTTTTGGTACCGTTTAAAATAATTTAGGCACTTTTATTACATTCCTTTTCGCTTAAATATACATACAAGCCAATATCACTTGGTGTAATTTAACACGTTAAATGCCGAGGTAATTGAATTCCGGCTAATAATTAATTTTATATTGTATCTTGTTTTTCAGCAGTGGATGTTTTATGCATGAGGGCTGGCATCGGTCTGCTGACCTGTCAGACGAGGTGCCACGTGTGATGTATACCCGTATACGCAGTCATGACACACTTTGTACCTAACAAACAAGATATATAAAGGTTAACTATAATAACTCGAGAAATACTGTACTGAATTCACAATTATTTTTTTGTTATGTTCAGGATAGGCTTGGAAAAAAAATGTGCCGGGGTCCTATGCGTGCATGCGTGCGTAAACAGGGAGAGAAACGTGGTACCTAACAATGACCTTATCCGAAGTTCAAAATCACTTAGCATAAGACGCAGAGAGCTGTGATAGGAGCTTCTCTTTGTAGGTAATAAGCTCAGCAATGATATTGGTAGCAGAACTAAAGAAATCGAGAAAGCTGATCGCAAAACTAAAGCGGCAATGAACAGACGTTATAGTTCGTAGAACTAATAGCCACTGGGTAGAAAAGTATTTTGAATAGCAATCACATACTGAAAAACGCACTCTACGATTTTTACAAGGCCTTCCAAAAGATGGACCGAAGGGCTTATCATGATTGTAGGGAGATCAATGCAAATGGGGCAAAACCTAGAGTTGTTGAAGAATTTGGAGAAGGTATTATTGAGCACAGAAGGCGTACTATTCTACGGGATTGGTTTATGCATTGTTGGTAAGGATAATTTTAACGCGCTCTCTGCTGCATCAATCATTATTTTAATAGAAACATCGAAGTTAAACTGCAACAGAATTTGTTATTTAAAACCAAACAAAACAAACATTTGTTTCATCACGGTAAGTTAATTTTAAATGTCAACAGCTGTTTTTTTTTGAGGAATCATTACTTTCAAGATATAATCGGGTCTAAAGTAAGTTGTCCACTTAAACAAGTTGCTTAGTAGGTACTGGTTACGCATTTGATTGCGGTTCTATTATTAATCATCAATCATGATTCAACTCAACTGAATATATTCAGATCAAATCCACACTCTAAAATCAACATTTAATAAAACCCAATTAATGGGATCGCACTTTCTTTCGAGCATCACCGTAAAATGTGAACTTTTCTTAAATTGTCAAACTAATCAATAATCTGACCTGTTTATTTTGTGACATCTAATGGATTAAGATTGTTTGAGTATTTAGTAGAGTCATTAAAATTAAATGATCAGGTACTAAACCAAACCATTATTATTATTATAATAAAAATCCAAACCATAGTAATCTGTCCGTTTCTCTAGACGGCTGTGGCAGCACCTTGATCAATATCTAAAACGACCACATTAGCTCCCAAACTTTTGTCGTCAAACAAATAAATCTCATAATAACAAGCGTTCCGAAATCTCCACATATCCACATGTACCTGAAATTGATTTGTGACCGGTTCAGTGATCGAGACGAATGCGGACGAGTGCCCAATGAATAAGTAAATTTTACGCCATCCAGCCGCGCAAGTCCGACAGTGCCGACGATCCGACACCCTCGGTCGGAACAAATTTATTCCGGCAACTTCAGACACGACAAGAATATAGTCGGACTTGATTCTTATTGGGGTTCCGTAGCGATATGGCGAGAAACGGAACCCTTATGGATTTGTTATGTCTGTCTGTCTGTCTGTTCGTCCGTATGTCACAGTCACTTTTTTCTGAAACTATGCGACCTAAACTGTTAAAACTTGGTATGTAGATGTATTCTGTGAACCGCACTGAGATTTTTCATAAAAATAGAAAAAAGCGATACTTTTTAGGGGCGCCCCATACTTAAAACTGAAACTCAATTTCTTTTTTCTGCAAACCAAAAAATATATGATGTAAGTACATTACCATGCAAACTTCCATTGAAAATTGGGTTGAACGAGATCTAGTAAGTGTTTTTTTTTGTCATAAACTGCAATTTACCTTTAATATAATCAATTCCAATATAAACGTTTATATTAAGTTACTTGCTGCCTCGGAACCCTTCATGGGCGAGTCCGACTCGCACTTTGTCGGTTTTTGGTTCAGTAGGAATCTGCGCTATTTATTTTCGCTTTTAGTGCTTGCTGTAATGAGATGCGATCGTAAACTGTTTGCAGATTCATTTTAGGTTTCGTTTTTGAAGCGGCACTTGCATTCCTAGACGACGGTATTACATCTACTATTGATGCATTCCAAACTCATGCGAACACTCATAGAAGAGCTTGAGATGAATTTATTACATGAAGCTCTCAGTATTTTTACAAAAAATAAAACGTTGACTTTCTAAGATTTATCAGTAAATGTTGGCCACAAATTGAATAAATGAGCCACTTGGGCCTGAACGACTTGAGTATTTGTATCGCCCAAATTAATAAAAAGGTGCCTGTGAAAATATTTCTCAATGTTTAATGAGCAAATACTTAATACACACTTACCATCAGAGCGGATTTTTAATTCGACAAACTAGAGCGAAGGAGAGAACGTGTGTTTCAAGTGTCAAATGAATGAAAACCTTTTTTTATTGTATTTAGGTCTTACTTAAAAATATTGACGATAAAAAGCCAATACTCGTAACGAGGTTGCTGGTAACATAAAGCCTTAGCTTAATCTCAAATTCGAGCAGCACCAGCGATCAGTCAAGTGCATTAACTCGCAAAGTGAAACTTCACTTATATTTCCACATTACACGCTCAAGTGAGCATCAACTAATTCGAAGCCATCTTCAGATCTCAGGCAAAGGCAGTTTGTCTAGCAAGTTGCCGCACCAATCAGGATTTGGACATCGCTCATTTGAGAACATCCATTTGTTGTCCAGTGTTGCCATTTTGCAGGGTCATTTATTGATAGGTAACCAGATTTCGGCTTTACATTTTCAAACAAAAATGAATCCAGCTGATAATCAGCGTTTTTTAATTAACTATCATCTACAAGGTACGAGTGCAATTATGAATGTTTAAAAGTCAAAAAAGATTAAGAGATTTTCCTTTTTAAAACGACTGTAATTTGATAATAATGCGATACTGCACAAATTATATCAAGGTACGTATGGTAGGTGTGACGCTGAAACTTGGCAATTTTTTTTCAGAATCCCTTGTTTTTTCGTCTTGGCAACACTCCTCAGAACAATCATTCAATTTAGAGTGGGATCTGACAGACAAACATTACTATTGAAAAAGTTGGAGTGGTCCAATCGTTTAGGACATGCACTTTGAAGGTTCATTGACATTTTAACTGCGGTGTGGACACCGTCTACCACATGTCTGAACAAATCTAGTCTGTCTGTATTTATGAGTCTATGGACAAGTAGTTATGATGACCTTATTTCTGGCTTAGGCCATATCTAGTTTAGTCTAGACAATAGGATTATTAAAATAAACATGTATTAGACATACTGGATTTGCCCTACTTAACGCAGCCTTTGGCCGAATGCATGAATCAAAACTTTTTTCCACATAACATACTGAATTCATTCTTAATCTGTAATCTTTAAATTTCATTAGAAATTAATTGTTTCCTTAGATTAGAGTAGGGTACTTTACAGTATTTTACATAACTTTACCGGCAATTACATAAAAAGTAATTAAGGTTCGTCCTACATGTAATGATTTAGGTACTAATCAAATAAATAACTCCGTATCATGTAGCTAGTACATCGATTCAATCAATTTTGTTTTGACACAGCTGAATCGATCAGTTTCAAGGGTATCAATAAAATACTTGAACATAAACGTGCAGGTAAGTCTCCCACTTCATCATGGACCGTCGCTTCGGAGAAAGTGAGGGCGATGTATGTTTTCGTAGATTTTTCTTCATTTCTGTCTGGTTAATGTTGAACATAAAATTCGCACAGAAAACTTTAGAGTGATTTATTTCGTCTTTAAATTTTTAAACTGTTTTTATTTGACGACCTCCGTAGCCGAGAGGCGAGCGTGCCGGACTTTGGCGTCGCGCCATCCCTGAGGTTCCGGGTTCGATCCCCGGTGGGGTCAATATGGGAAATGAACTTTTCTGTATTGTCTCGGGTCTGGGTGTTATGGTACCGTCATTGTTTCTGATTTCTGTAACACAAGTGCTTTACCCACTTACCACAGAATCAGAGCAATGTATGTGATGTTGCCCAATATTTATTATTTATTTGAAAATGTGCACGTGACGTTAGCAATCAACGACATAGCTTTCGTAAATATTTTTGTTCGATTTTTTTAAAGTATTCCTGAGGTTTTAACCATAACGGTTCCAGCTTACTCTTTTAAGCAATTTAGCGAGTGGAAAGATTGGCCCAATAAATAATAGATACCAGAAAATTAGAAAACATTTTGAAACTTTTTCTTTTCTCCCTAAAAAAAAATACAATTTACGGCGTCTTTCTCATATTTAAACTTTTTACCTAAAATGTTGTTTGAAGTTATCAAATCCTGTTTATTTAAGATGCTTAGCCATTTGAAATTCAAATCTCGCTCGCAAATAAGCTTGCCGCAGAAATCACGGGGGATGCCACTGATTCTATTTTCAACGTTTTGTAAACACGTTTTGGGGAAACCCGTTTTTCCTGTAACGATCTCTTCCATGAAAGGGTAGTAAAAGCAAAATATAAGGTCGTAAATAAGGGATGGGCATCTTTAGTGAGCAGTGGGAGCATTGAATCAATGTAATAAGATGAAATATATTGGTCTGTCCATCCACATTGGTCCATTCACCTTCATTGTTATGGATGATAATGGATTGTATATGCCATTCCTTTAAAAAAAGTGTTACGTGTTTTAATTATAAAAGTCATCACAAATAGAAATTCTTTATCTATTATGAAGAATAAAAAAATTAAGTCGTTG
Organism: Glyphodes pyloalis; assembly: GCA_037074685.1. Lineage (NCBI taxonomy): Eukaryota > Metazoa > Arthropoda > Insecta > Lepidoptera > Crambidae > Glyphodes > Glyphodes pyloalis. The sequence goes on from JAYKKO010000011.1 coordinate 6,722,235, forward strand.
GAGTTTCGCTTTTTTTGTTAGAAATAATCTTGTTTTGCTTTACTTATCATTATAAAAGTATTATTGTTTATTTATTTAATAAGCAAAACAAATATCTGTAATGTAATGTAGGCAGTCCCTAAAAACTGTTCACACAGTTTGTATGTGTGATCAGGGTCTCAGATAAATGTTAACCTATTTTTATCTAAAATCACAACAACTGAATGTTCTTTATAACCTTCATCATAATTCTTATCGGTTTCTCAATGAAGCTGAGGTCGGAAACTAGTGTTCATCGTATAATAGCGTTGTAGCTCGTCCCGATCGGTTCAAAATAGAGAAATCGTGCTGGCTCGGCGTCTTCTTGTAAATAAGTGGCAAATTGTCTGTCTTCGGTAGACTCACAGCCCAGTATCGGCTGCGATGGCACATTCAATGAAATGGAATCGAAAACGTGCCGAGCTTCTTGAAGATGCTATTTGAGGACAGCATTTATCATTTATTCTAACATTTTGATGCTAATGTAAATAGGTTCAGTGCAGGCAGTAATCGTCTTGGAAGTATTTCGAAAGTCATTTCTATAGAGAACTACATCGTTTAGAGAACAAGCGATGTCACCAGCGATATTTCGGGGTAAAGAGTACCTTATATTATATGTTAATCTTGTATCTCATCTCTTTACTAAACTTTATCCAAATCTGTTATGTTGTGTGAAAGAGTAACAAAACATACATCCATACATCTAGACGTCTATACATCCATACATTCTTGCATACTTTTACATTTAAAATATCAGTAGGATTTCCACGGGATACAAAATTTTAGTGGTTTTTAATTTTTTTTATCGTCTTTGATACAAATGTCCTTTTTGAAAAATATTTTTTTAGACTTACCTAAATAGTCGATGACTTGAGAAAATGTAATTGGCGTTTAATACTTTGCAGACAAATACACAAGTAGGATTACAATAATGCATAATTATTAAAAAAAAACATTCATGCTCAATTTTATGAGCATTTAAATTCATGTGTATTGTTTTTAAGAAGTTTTTGTAAGAGACTTAAAATTCATCATAATGTGTAGTTATAAACTCGCTTAAAGTGCCACAAAAAAATTTACTGAAATAAAAGTTTACTGAATTAAGATAGTTTTGTGCAAGTAGCCATACAAGCACAAGCGACGAAAAGAGATAAAGTCGCCGATGTCCAATATCAAGTGGATTATGCGATAAATCAAGAAAAGTACGCTTCCGAACAAATATACAAGGAAATAAATATCGGACACTCGCCCAACGAGTTGTGTCATTTACGACTCAATTATTTGGTAACGTTTAGGCTAGCGTAGCTAAGGGATTTTGGATGCATTCCAACGGACGATTTTAACGTGTAAAGAAACAAATTACCTACCAACTTTTAAATTGGTAGAAACTTACTGAGCGGGAAGTTATACGTGGCGAATCAGATAATTTAACGCGCTAAATTATCAGATCGTTATCTGTGCTGGCGAATCAATTTAGATGTAGTTAGGTATCTGTCGGAATCGTTTCTAAAGTTCGTGGATAATTAATAATTTATATTTGTAGGTAGTATGTAGATATACCGACTAAGCTTTTGTTTCATTTCCAAGACTAAATAAATTACAGTGACACAATTGGAGACACAACTTTTATCTCAATCAGATGGAATAAATATCATAAACTCTTCGCTCTTCTTTATATTTTGCTTCGTTTTTTCTTTGACTCATGTTCCCAAAAATATAATTTATAGCCACGCTGTGTTATTATTTTCGCACGTCATTTTCAATAATACTCCCGCTTAATCAATCTCGTCGGCTCTCAAATTACCGCATTAACCCGAAAATGCGGGTGTGCGGAAAAAACGCGAAAATTATAATCGCTCGTCACAGCCGCATCGCGTTATCGCTGCCTGTCACCGAACCGAAACATATTAAACGTCCTAGAGATGATAAATGTACGATGAGGTCGTAAGCCCATATCACAATCTAAATATTAATGGAGTCCGGAAACTAGATTTCGATAAAACTACCCGAAACAGGCGCTGCACGCTGTTTTCTGGTATTTCTACTTTATTGTATTGAAGTACAAATTAATTTATTAAATTTCGCGCTCATATGATTTGTAAAAAGTCATAAGCCGGGGTCACTATGTAAGTACAAGTTCGCTTCCAAGCAACCAGAGTAACTGGAAAACCTATTGAAACGTTCAGTAATTGCTATTGTGAACGAGCACATAAAATACAGGAGATTTGTGTTATTATTGGTAAACAGAAATAGGACGGTGCTTTTGGCCAAATTATTAAGAAATTCATCCCACAGAGTTAATGCGGATTTAAATAAAAGGTGCATTGTAGTAGTATTTTCGAAAACAGCAGCGCCGTTTTTTGATATTTGAAAGTTACCGCTTCACAGTGTAGAGGTTTTCTGATAATAAAGTCGTTTCGACAGTTTTCCCAGTTTCCGGACTGCAATAATTTTTACATTGTGTCCATATCTCGCGGCTCCTGCCGCGTCGATCCTAATAAACGATTGTGGATGATTGACAGGGAGTCCGCCCTTAGCCCTTTAGCTTGCCGGGAAATCATGGCTCCATATTTTTTGCTAAGTCGCGCTAATACGTTGTTTGGGTATAGTTAGATAAGATTGCGTAATGACAAACCAAAACTTTCTTATGAGAATAAAGATCTTTAAGCATAAACAATCTAGTAGGTATTTTACCTACCTTAGTCAACAATACATAAATATACATGTTTAAGGTAAAATATACATTTCTAATATACATTTGGGGTTGTCAGCCTGTAATACAACTAACAAGATCACACTTAATATTTCCAAGCTTAGCTAGTTTCAATTTAATATAATTCAGGATTATTGATAATTCTTGATGACTTTAAACATCATGTTAAAAATGATAAATAAAGTTAACTATTCTTGTGTAATGAAAATAAAAGTTTTTGTTAAAAATATAATCGTTTATATATACTTACTTACTCGTAATATATAGTAACAGGTTTTACTACTGAAGAATATAATATGTAGGTAGGTACACAATAAGTACTTTCTTATGTAGTGTATGTCTTATTTGTACAGAATAAATATAGACTTTCATTACCCGCCGGGAGTTTCTGTGAATTGTTTAGATATACAAAAAGAATTTATAATGTTTCATAAGCTGAGAGCTAAGTCCAATTGGCAAAAAAGAACTTAGTAAATATTTAAGTAGGTCGAAACTTATGAGAAAGACGAAAATATTTTTTGGAAGTCCGAATCGACTCAAGCAATGAAGATATAACCTATTACAATACAATTACACTTTCAAAAGCAATAAAGACCAAGTCGGTAAAAACAGCCTTATTTTTGTTTTCAGCACACCAGAAACCAAGGATTAAATACCTTAAAGCGCCCAAGAATATTCTCAAAGGCGGCCATTATTCTAACCAAATGGATCATCTATATTCGTACTTCGTTCGACAACGAGAGGGTTTACCGATAAATGTCCTGCGCGGAAACAATAATACTTTCCTTGTAATGGCAACATTCAGGAAAGGAGGAGGAATGACTTGAGATTAGTATCATTTATAGGTTTAACATTAAACCCCAGGGGCTCACAAGCTTTGCAACAGCTGCCAACTGGTTTTGGCACGCAATTTTACGACTCTTGTGCCAATGACCAATAAAAATTTAGTCTACTTACTTTATTGGTGTGATTTCTCTTTAATAACCACACCAGTTAGTGTCATATGATTTTTTAAACAAACAAAATATTACACTTGCAAAACTTGAAATGTATACGCTCCATCCTTTCTCACCAGACTGAGATTCGAATCGATATTTTTCTGGTATTAAAAACCCTTCTCACTGAGGAACTTTTTTAATATCTTTAAATAAATATTAAATAACGAAAACTTGGGAGACATCAAAAAGGCATGATGCGTCGGTAAAAAAAACATGATTAGGTATATTAACTCCGTCCATTGGATATTCAAAATATATTACAAATAAATAAAAATTTATGACGAGAGCGCATCAAAATTCAGTGAACTATTATAAAAAATCCAAAGAAAACATATCACGTGTTACGTCACTAATACGTAAAAACTGCCGGCGCCCTAAATTTTGACGCCATGTATTGTAGATTTTTTTTGCATTCCAAAGAGATACACTATGTGTTTTATATATTGGGTAATCGAATTGTTGGACCAAAGAGAAATGCTTAACATAATACTATTCCCAGTATCACATTTCTTTAACTGTTTTTTTCGGCTTTTTTGGAATCTTCTGGATTCTGAATATTATGTATCACATCTTCTAGCGCTAGCATGGTAGTTTTTTACAAATATTTTCCGTGGTTATGCTAAAGCCATCATCAGTATTGGCACCAGACAAACAGTATGACTAACGCTATTGTAATTTTTACCATCTCCTCGCAGACAGATCTATTTAAGGTCTTCTAATTACCACTTAAGGTCATTTATGAACAAGCGTCTGAGAGGTTCAGCCCCAGTCGCCAGATACAAAGATAACGACTCCATTCCACTAGGTAATCGATTCTTGACGATTCCCAACGCACATTATCCGTATTTATTGACTGTTATTTTTACGACCCCTTGGGAAACAGCGACCGGTCGTATAATAAAATAAAATTCTAGTTCTTCTACTAAAGAGTTCTTGATATGAGCACTAACTGGCTTTCCTGACAGTAAAATTATATTACACAAGAAAATTACCGTTTACATATAGGTCGAGGATGGGGGATTTATGATAGATTTTAGCTGATATGTCTAGTAAAACTGCCATAATGCAGCACTATAGGTCTCCAAATAACGTGTCTTAGTTTAGCATATTCTTGATTTATGTATACGTCTTAAATTTAGTTTTAGTTTAACTACTTACAAAACAAAGGAGACAGGAAGGGTCAAAAATATTCTTGAAAAAAATATCACTAATACTCCGTCCGTACTATTCCAAAAACCTTCTACTGAAATTCAGGGGGTCAACGTACTGTAGATTCCATTTTTAAGACAAAACAGTGAGATTGCTCAAAAAAGAATGTACGATCCAGATTTACTTATAAAGCGAAGCTCGATGTGCTAGACTGAATATGATGCATTCATTCAGCTACGCTTGCAAATTTTCTGCTTCGCCGAAAGTCTCCGAAAATACGTACGTCTGATTTTATTTGCAACATTTTACGTAAAACCCTGAACAATTTCGCCCAAAGAACGCTTCAACAAATAAAAGTAATATGGTAAAATCTTTATTTTTTTTCACACAGATCCTGCCATAACTTTCAATTCTCTCAGCATTAACTGGATGAACCGACAATAACAAAACCCGATGCTTTTGAAAAATGGCATCATTTTTCTGCGAGTAAAATAATCTCGTGTATTGTCAAACTTTCGAAGGTTCCGTGATTCACTCTATTGTGGAGCTATTTTGTATGTGTGAGTGGGGGAGAAAATTTTAACGTGGGATAGCATAAAACGGAAGGAGACATTGAACCACGGGGCGAACTAAAGTAAAATTGCGTAAGTGAGGTACAAACAAACCCAACTATTGTAACTTTGGCAATGTCCGCTGTCTAATCGCTCGTTGGACCGAATATTTAGGGTTCCACTATTCAACCTTTTTCAAGTTTTAGATATTTTTTGGGTAACGACTCCTTAGACGTTCAGTAAACTTTAGTCGCGAATATATATATATATATTTTATTGGTGTTTAGTAATGGTATGTAGATACTTATCTGATGGTAATCTGGTAATATTTTTTATTATAGAATTGACAGGAAATTGTATGAGTAACAGCGAATTCAAGAATATCTTATCTATGTAACTCACCACATGCCACGAGAAATTATGTATTAGCGGAAGAAATAAGTTTTCTTTTGAGGAACTGGGCAAATTGTTTTCTTAGATTTTAAAAAACGTTTCTCCCCTTGTATTGTGTGTGGGATTCATATCGTCCTTCATGTGTCCCAGTCCGCCAGCTTCTCTTTCCCCAATTGAAAGAAAGTTATTGTAGGTAGGCGACTAATTGTTATTTTATAAATAGGTACATTTCTACTTCTAAGATTTCAGTTAGAGCGGCGTGCGTGATGCACTCTCAAAAAAATCTACTGTTTTTGGATTTGATTTGGTACTGAAGGACGAACACGCGATGACAGTTCACACAATTACGTAGCAGGTGGACCCTACATCTAGGTTCTTCCGCTAACAGAATATTTGTTTGTAGAGACGTTAGGTGTCCTACTGTGAAACATACCTGCTTGCATCCGGACCTGAGGACCGAAACGTTTCACAGCTTCCACCGCAAGCACAGCGGCGGCCTGGTGCAGGCCATGAGCGAGGAGTTGCGCGATCGTCGCCGCAGCCGCCACGCCCCACCCCCAGCCGCCTTCTGGGTAGTAGTGGCGCGTGAGGGTAAGTAGCTGGCGCGGGTCGAGCTTGGCCTGCCGCGTGGGCGCACCGCTTGCCTCTAGCACCAGCGGTAGCGACCTCGTGCGAAGCAGCGGCGCGCCGCCCGACGACCATGACTCTTCCATCAAAGCGCGCGCGCATCGTGCGCCGGCCTCATCACCGTCGTGGTTCACACACACTCATGTCCGTATGCTCATTGCAGATGCGATTTTGTTTCGGTCAGCAATTCGGGAATGCTACTGGTCTGGAGGTTCGAACTAATAGTCAGCTAAGAAATGACAGTAAGGTTGTTTTCGATGTCGGTATATGGCTGCATGTTATGTCACTTATCCACGATTCCTATCAATGACCTACTTACGTTTTTACTATTTCGATAAGATTATAACTGGTGTGATTTTTTTCCGGAGCATCATGTTATTCTATTATTGATAGTAGATATCTTTGTATAAGTATTCAATATATCTGTCACCGTAAGATTGTAAAAATCGTTAGATTACAATCTATCTCGCGAGATTGTTAACTATCGACAGATTGTGAACCGTAACTTAGGATTGCGTTTTAACGCATTATTTTTCGCTTTATTGTAATCTATCGAAGTGAAACCGTTACATTGCAATCTGTCCCGCGTCAAACTGTCAACTGCCCGAAAGCTCTTCCTGATTGGTCGGTTTATTCTATGAGCGACCAATCACGACCAGCCTTTCTATGTCCTCGTAAAGTTAGGAATGAAATTCAATTCAAATCCTTTTTTTATTTAAAGAAATAGAGATGTCGTTTAAATAAAATAAATGAACTTTAAAAATCTTGAAGTATTTATTTACTATTTAGTAGGTAATCAATAATCCTGACATACGTTAAAAAATAATTGTACCGAAATATTTATTCTTCAAACACTCAAAATTTTAATGGAAAATTACAATAAAATTAAACAATTATTTGTCTTTAAAAACAAATTAAAATTGTTTTTTTTTAAGAAACTCTTATAATAATAATATTCAGTCCTTTAAACATACCATAAATTAATAATATTAAGACAACAAACGAAATAACAAACAAATATGGCGAATGGCGGGGCGGCGGGGCGCATAATTCTCAACCAATCAGCGCGCGAGATGCATTCCGTTCTACGTCAGTTCACAATTTGACCGTTTCCCTTCGATAGATTACAATATAGCGAAAAATAATGCGTTAAATTGCAATCATAATGTTACGTTTCACAATCTGTCGACAGTTTACAATCTCGCGAGATAGATTGTAATCTAACGATTTTTACAATCTTACGGTGACATATCAATAGGACAAGTGAGGCATCACATCTTGAAAGAAGATTGGTTTGTTTTTTTAATTTTTTCGTATCTAATTGGATGAAACTCTTTATTCATATTTCTTATACTACATAAGAGCGGTGTAAAGTTCAAAATGTAAAGTCTGGCGTGCTTTTGATCATACTTCACTTTACGTGCAATAAAGATTAATTCATAAGATACTTATTAGTGGCTGTCTATGACTTAATATCGATCGAAAAACGACTGTCTGAATTGAAAATATTTTTATGGCCTGAATCCGCGGACCTCAGTCATTTCTACCAGCCGCCATTGAACTGATTCAGCCAGCACTTACATAAATCTTAGCGAGTGGTGTGGCTGCTCTAACATTAAATCTCGCCAAATATCCCGCCTTACGCAGATCATTGTAACTATTCAATACGACACATTTATGACTTTGTAAAACCTCGTTATAATGCGCGGGAAAAAAAAAGAATTATCTTTTGTAAATTTACGTTTTTTATAAATCAAATGACTCTACAGAGTATTTCCAAAAAGAAAGTTTAATTTAAATAACTGGATGCTGAATTTTCGCCAGATACTTAAAAATGGGTAAATATAATAGAGGGTGTTTAGATGAGCTAGTTTGATAAATGTAACCATATTTTATAAATTTGATTATTAATTTATTTTACGTATGCAATTTATTTATCAAACATTTAAATAAGCTGCTTTATGGTAAACATTTTCATAACTTTATGTTAAAAATATCTCTGTTAACATACACATATTTACATGGATATTTATTATACACAAGATCTTTACGAAAATTGGTAATAAAAGACTTTATAATTCAGGAAGTCATATCGCTAGAAAGTAGTAAAAAAAGTGATACGGAATAAAATTAATTTAACTCTATAATTTAAATTGCTATTTTAAATTCAATTAAACCACACTGAATTGAGAGATATTAATCAAATTTAGGTACTCATAAATCAGTTTCGGACTTTTACGAGCAAGAAAGTAAGTGAAATAAAATGGTATAAAACTGAGATAAGTGCCAATGCTTTACCTGGCGTTTGGTACAGTTAGGAACATAAAAAGTTTATTTTAATCATTCACGTAATGTTTCCTTGAGATTCTAAAGGTACGGGGACCACTAAAAATTAATGTTCTAAGTTTTTTAATGAGGAAGATTTATACAACAGATTCTCTTCTTTGAAAAAAATACATCAGCCAAGCTCATTTTCTTAATCTTGTCTCAATACAATTACGTTCATTTTTCTGTTTGTATTGCTTTTTATGATAAAAGTAAATTCCATTCGAATTAAAATTTAACATTTTGTGTTATATTTAGTCTCAAACTAAGACCCGTGTCATCTGGTCATGATCACTTACAGTGACAATTTGAAGGATTGGCTTCCAAAATAAAACCACTGGTAATAAAAGCAAAAATGTTCCAGTGTTTCTGCTCGACTAATAATGGAACCAGAAACATTATAATTAACCTTAACAATCTTCGTTTCAAAAACCAAACAAACTATACAATTTATTTTTCTGTTAAAGCAAAAAATACCTATATATTGTTTTTTCTATGCATCCCAGTAATACCGGCGACAATGTATGAACTAGATAGTAAATCTTAATTCGTTATAGGTTTTGTGGGTTTGACGATACATACACAAGCATTAGTGACGCAATAAATATTACGAGGTAATAAAGTTAATTTTACGGAGATCCTACGTGTAGTGTTGTAACAGTCGTAATAAATGTAGTAAGTAGTAAAACTGATGCTTTGAGGTAAAGATACTAATTAATTGACTCTTGATGGAAGCTCTAACATATTAAATAGGCCTGTACTTACTTAGTAGCAGTACAGTTTCATTTAAATGTTAATGAACTGCATTAATATACAGTGCCCAATTATGTATGCACGTGTGTTGCGATAAAGTAATTATTTTAACTGGTCGCATCTGTAACCCGTATTATTGAACAAAATTTATCGATGGACGTCAAAGTAAATACGTTATAATTATATTCTAGTCATAAAATAGGCGCAAAGTTGATCTTACTGCCAAACAAATATTTTACAGTACAATGTAGAAATGTTATGATGATTTCATCATTTTATAAGGCTAATTCCAACGCTTAAAACCTAAAGGCTACGAAATTATTGTTAAAGCTTAATATCTATTTAGGATTATTTAAAGTCTCCGCTTGTAGTTTGTTGGAAAATGACTGCTGTATTAATAGATTGTAAATAATATGAGTAATTATTGTCCGAAAAAATTACACTAATCTTTCCTGAAGATAATCACAGTTACATACTAGGCGCGTCAATACAACCATAAGCCAATGTAGATAAGTTCGTTTAGAACCCGGGACTTTTCACACTTTAAGCATCTGCCACTGTTTTAACAAGTTTCAATATGCATAGTTGTTATTGTGTTAATTTATTTAGCGCGACTGTATCAAATTTAACATAATAAACTGACTAAGTGGAACTTCTCATGTGTTCCTTCCTTTGATATGGAATCCTTCAAAAGGAGCATGAAGAAACAGCTTGCGGGCCTACTGGCCTTTTCGCTTCACTTAGCGTAGGAAATTTTGTTTTAAGAAACAAAAATCCAAGTTTGTCTTTGGGAAGTGCTTTTACGAAATTCTTTATCAAACCAAGTTTGATGTGTAACGGCGGTAAAATGATTTCTTCATGCGATGTAAGGCGATGCTAACGGATAGGATATTACGGTATCAAATCCTTTGTCATCACGATGTGGGTCCCTCTCTTGCTACTGGTGGTAAGCAAGATTTCGAAACGATAATAAACTTTCCATTTATAAAAATGCATAACCTTCTTTAAAATTAAGATTTATGACTCTATCTGGAGGTTTCTGTAATGGTTATATATGATACTACAGTAAGAATAACTGTTAAAGAATGTATTGTATCATAAATCTGTTTCATATCTCCGAATACAGCATGCAAAGATAGGTAGGACTTACTTATTTGTACGGAGATATCTTAACAGAGCTCATATATAATCTAAATCTCGCCTGACGCTGACATATCTACCGAAAATCTTGTAGAAGGAGTTACGATTCACGCGTTATTTGCTTTCAACGTACTTATATTTCATTTGTAGATAATGTCCTAGAGTATTAATGTTCCACGTTGAAGTTATGGCCTGTTAAATGGTATGGAAACTGAGAAGATGTCTGATAGGCCACTCTTGGTGGATCTAGATTGTACTTGCCGGATTACGTAGGTACTAATAGTGATGTGAAACTATTATTACGAAAATAAATGCTGATACCATTTTTACTAGGCATAACATATGTCAGAATAAAGAAAGCGAGTACAAGTTATAGATTATTATTTACACGATGAAGTAAAGTTATTTAATCGTTAAGTGTAGAATTAAGCAAATAAAATACAACTTAAGAACATTAGAACTATACGGCCACAAATCCGAATAATTTAGACTTGTGATTTTATTCTAATGCAAATTTTAATATTATTTTGTCCATTTTACTCCTGCCCCAGTGCTTAGAAACCACCTTATTTTTTAGCATATAGGACTTTTTGTCAAATTTTAAACGGAACAAATATGTATTGTAAATAACAATGATGTAAAAGTATTTGTTGATTTTTTTAGGAATAATTATTTCTTTTGCGAATATAATATTACAAAAATTTCATTTCTGTTTTTAGAGTGCACTTCCCATTTAATAATTTTCTAAAAACGAAGATTTGTCATATACTTTGCAGAAGCTACCTAGTTTGTTGTTCGGGATTTATCAAGAAACATTATCGAGGCAAAAACTTGTCTGCCATCGTATTTGCCGGTTTGTTTTACTTATTATTTGCTGAAAGTTGTTTGTTTCTTTCATGTATTTGCATACACTTTTTCTGATTGACGAGACGGCCTAGACCTATATAAACTTCAGTAATGGGCTTCAGTAAAAAGAGGAAATGGTAGTATCTAAGTATTACAGATATGATTTCTGATTACTTATGTATACTTATTAGCATTATACACGTAAAAGCTTGAGATTTTATTATGTTTAGGATATCCTCTTCAGTCAGTTTTTTCTGAACATAAATTTCAAGACTTTCACGTTCTATTTTAATTATTTCTTAACAGTTTCACCATTTTCTATTTGCTTAATCGAACAACAACAGTTAAATCCTTTAGTTTTCCTATAACGTGGTTATTTAAATCGTGTTCGACTTTATTAAAAATAGAATAAAAAATGCCTTTATTCATGTAAACTTTTACAAAAGCATTTATGAATTAAAAACATGATCCTAGTACTAGTAATTTATGTAACTGCCGAAGGTAGGAAGTCTGTGCTAATTATATGCCATATACATATGTTAGTCTTGAATTTCAAGATTACCTACATATAATTTTTTCTAACTAAATAATTTATTATATTACATTTTCTATGTTTTCCGTCAGAAATTTCAATTCTTTTTAATTTAAAATAGTTATGTGTGAAGAACTAACTATTCAAGGGGACTGAGGACAATTAAGTGTTGAAATTTAAATTTTATCGATTTCACAAATGACCTGCAGCGATCAGATATTTCAACAAAGCCATAACTTAAAGTTGTTTTAGTTCAAGTTGAAGATACTTACAAATCATCAGACATAACGATACACGAACGCGACCTATTTATTTGTGATGATTTAATGATTAGGCTTGTTAAGCGAGATCCGTTCTACGATACTTGCCTCACAAAATATTAGGGTAATAAATCTAATTTTGCAATGTCTGGTATTGAAAGATATGCGAATGACGATAGGGATTAATGAGGTCGTAAAACAAGAACTTGTTACTATATGACAGGGGTGCGACCGTCTTCAACTAGTGACCTCTATGAACTCCACATCTATTTTATCCTATAATGTCACCGAGGGGCTATATGTCATCTACAGGATTCAATATTGGCATTTTTTGGAACAATTTAACACATGGTTTCTATTCTGATAGGGGAGATTTTTGTAGTTGCCAGCTCGTGCATTGTTCCAGTGTGCTTGATGACACATCGCAATATATTAATGCATTTTTTTAAGCACGTAAGCATTATCTACGAGGTAATCGATTTTAATTCATAATATGATGTAGGTGAAAAAAATCTATGAAGAAAATAAACACAAATACCTACATATTCAACGCTCCCGAATAAAATGTTATGTATATAGAAGTAATAAATAAGTATTCTTATTGACCAGGAACCTGATTACAAAAAATGTTTTCCAAGTAGACTTGACCGAATCGGATTTATATTTAATCTCAACACAAATTAACGGTTCTCATAACATGTCATAGAATTTCTAAAATAGCAATTAACATGATTCGGTCACGTTTTTGTGCCGTAAACAAACATGGATCTTGAGGCATCGCTTTGAAGCCAATACTATTTAACTTTCTTACCAACTCCTTATGCCACTGCAAACCTGATTGACGTAAACCATATAGCGATTTCTTCAACAAACAAGTAGCATTCTCACGTTCATTCATTGCTTTAGCCCAACGTTTAGCTGTCTGTATAATATTCTTATCCTTAATTACAACTCTTTGTAAACCAATATTTTGTTTAGTAAGTATCTTATCTAAAACTTCTTCTAGCTGATCTGGTATTTCCATGTACACCTCCTCTTCGAGTGTTCCATTTAGATAAGCAGTTACTACATCCATCTGATGTATATCTAATCCAAGTTCTGCTGATAATGCCGCAACAACTCTTATTGATGATGATCTTACAACTGGAGAAGACGTTTCATGGAAATCCTCCCCTGGCCGTTGTGCACATCCTTTTGCGACAAGTCTTACTTTTTTACCAGTAGTTTTGGTAGTAAACACGAATCTACTTCCAATAACCTTTCGATTCGGTGGTCTCGACACTACTTCCCAGGTGCCATTCTTAATTTGAGCTAAGTACTCGTTCTCTAAAGCTTGTCTCCATCCTTCGACATCACTTTTATTTTCCATTTCAGACCACGTTGACGACGGTTCTATGATTGCTATTCCAGCAGTCTCAGCAGTTCCTTCTTTTACTTCTTCAGTATCTGAATCATCTGTATTATTACTTACTGTTCTGTATTCTTTACGAGGTCGACCAACTGAACCAGTTCGAATTAACCTTGGTCGTCCTCTACCTCTTCTTGGATTCAACAACTTTCCTTTAGGTATTGAAGAATTCATCTCTATCTGTTTCATTTCTTCCTCATAATTTTCATTTGGTACTTTTTCAGTTTGGTTTTCTTCTTCATCGCTTATTTCATCATATGTAGGATTAATTAACTCAACTGAAGTTCCTTCTTCAATTTCATCTTCGTCAAGTATCTCATTGTACTCTTTTCTGAATGATGTTTCATTCATAAACTTGACATCACGAGTTATCACAATTTTTCTTGTGTTAGGATTTTGAATCCTGTAAGCTTTGGACTGGGTATCATAACCCACAAAAATTCCTTGTTCAGTAGTTGATTCAAATTTTCCTCTCTGTATACTTTTATATTTGTAGTATACTTTAGCTCCAAACTCGTGCATGTATATCACTGTAGGTTTCTTACCTTTCCATACAGTAAATGGTATCTCACCATGCAAAGCAGTAGTCGGACATCGGTTTCTTATATAATTCGCAGTATTTACTGCTTCAGCCCAAAAAATAGGAGGGCTTCCGGCCTGACGCATCATACAGCGAGCCATCTCAACAAGTGTTCTGTTCTTTCTCTCTGATACGCCATTTTGCTGAGGCGTATAAGGCGCTGTCAGCCTTCTTCTAATTCCTTCTTTCTTCAAGAAATCATCAAATTCAGTATTTACATATTCACGCCCATTATCCGACTGTAAATTCTTTATCTTCTTACCAGTAAGCTTTTCAGCATAAGCTTTATATTCTTTGAAAACTTTTAGTACATCTCCTTTATTTGAAATGAAATAGACTTCACACCATCTCGATTTATCGTCTATGAATGTGACGAAATATTTCTTCCTTGCAAATGATTCTTGTCTCATCGGACCACAAACATCTGTGTGTACTATCTCTAATAATTCGCTTGTACGATTTATAGTACCTTTAGGGAATGGCTTACATGTCAGTTTTTCACTAATGCAAACTTCACATTCTGATAATTTTTCATTTTCTTTGAATGTTAGCCCATGTACTAGGCCATTCTTTGCCATTGCCTTCAAATCTTTCTCGTTAAGGTGTCCTAAACGCCTGTGCCAAATGTCAATAGGGTTCTTCACCATTTCAACATTCTGTGAACTGTTTTCACTCATTCGTACGTGATACAAATTTCCAATACGATCTGCTCGCAAATGAATTTTATTTTTGTTATCAATTACGATTGCACCACTTTTTCTAAATCGTACTTCAAAACCATAATCTGTCACTTTTGCCACTGACAATAAATTGGTTCTCAAATCTGGCACATAGAATACTTTTTCTAAATTGATTTGACGTTCTTCACGGCCTGTATCAACTAACATAGAAACTTTTCCTGTTCCAATAATTTTCACGCTTTCACTATTTGCTAAATTCAATTCTGAGTTTAACTGTGAGAAACCTTTTATCATTTTTATGTCGTTGCACATATGACCCGTGCAACCACTATCAAAACACCATGTTTTGTTCGTATTCTCACTCATCATCACCTCTTCGGTGGTACTCATCATACTTGTACTTTCCTTTGAAATAGTAGTACGCTGTTCTATCTGTTGTGCGCTCTGCCTCGTTTTATTGACGATCTTAGTCTTACATTGTTTTGCAAAATGTCCGAAACGACCACAGCGATAACATTCAATTTTACCTTTAGGCTGATTTTGATAATCGTCTCTCTTCTGGTGAACATTTTTATTGGTTCGTTTGACAAACATAGCTCCTTGATCGACTACCTTGGAGTTTCGGCCTTCATAATCCTCAATGATCTTTACCTTCAAGATTTCTGTCCCTGGTAAATCATCACGCGACTCCATCGCTGTTCTAAACATAGCAAATGAGTCTGGCAAACTGTAGAGTAGAAGAATAGCTAGTAGTTCATCAATCACAACTAAACCAATCTCTCGAAGCTTTTTCACAGCATCAAAAAAAATCTGTGATATGCTTCCGCAGGTCATCTTCTTCCTGCATGCGCGTCAACACTAGCTTTTTCAGCAGCGAGGCTTTTCGGGCAGGGCCACTTGACTGATACATTGACTGCAACTTGTCCCATATCTCTTTAGAACTTTGCAAACCATCTAATGCAATTAACTCGCTAGGGCTTACTGCTAGCAGTATGTCTGATTCGGCTTTTCCATCCATTTTTGACCATTCTGCATATTTTGGGTCATCTCGTGACGGCGACGGCAATGCGCCCGAAACGTATTCCCACAAATCATTTTTCTTCAAAATTGCTCTCATGTGAATTTTCCACGTATCATAATTATTTCCGGTAAGCTGATCTATTTTTATAGATGCTGCCATTTTCAAGCTTTTTCAACTTCGAAAACCGTTACCAAATTTAATTCAAAAAACTTTTTATGCTTTTCACTTAACGATCACATGAACTAAATTTCTAAATGCTTTTCACATTTTATAAACCGAAATCTTATAATTTATTTCACTATGCAGCCCATAACCTGTTGTGAAAATAACAATCGACATACCAAACATAAAGCAGTAGACTATGATCCCATAAACTAAATCATAGACACTAAAGCTGGTTGCTCACGATCTTCGCTTTATCAACAAAATCTTTTTATAGAAACAATAAAATTGTTAACAATAACTAAAATCAAAAGTTATCCGCATGATTTTCATTACGCATAATAAGACGTTTGGTAGAAAAGTGATAATCGCCGTTAAATATTCAAACTACCTATTGCAGTCATAAAATTATAGCTAATCAATTTTGAACGAAAGTATCCGGACTAAATAAACATGATCAATGTGTTGTCCATTATGTGTTAATCTCCATGAATAATGAATAAACGGGTACTCTTCCAGTTTGCTTGGTCGGTGTTTGATTAAAAAGAATCTAAATCAATTTGAATATTGCCCAGCTCAACCGGTGCTGTAATTTATTTCACATTAAAAAGAACTGGGTAGCTTTAAACGTTGTTTAATTTTCTTGCAAATTGCATTACTTAGAATCTGTTGAATTTTTAGTATACCTAATCAAAAATAATTAAACGCTTGCTCAAATTTTGATAAAACGAACTTTTTTTTTGCATCCGATTAAACTTTTAGTAAAAAACAATGACTAAGACTAAGAATCATTTGTAATATATTTTTGCTGCATCCACTTATCTCAGAACACCATTTGTTGTTTCCAACGTCACGAACAGAAAAGCTACATTTCCGTGGAAATTAATTAACAGATCGTTCCCTGAGTCCATTAATGTCAACTTTATTACACACATATCATTCGCACAATTTTATTGTGTAACACAAGCTCTTTACAACAATCTTAAAAATAAATTGGTTCCATTTTAAAAATAAGTGCAGCCATTCTGGTTTCAACGCCACCAAACGGATGCGGTACAGCATTTAACACGAAACTTTTACCAACCGAATGTTTCGTTCAACGGAATTAATTGTTATTATTGTCCGTATGTATCGTTATTTTTATTTTTTCGTCGAATGATAAGACCTGTATCGGTATCAAAGTCGGCATTTATTTCGTCGTTACGTAACTTATTGTGTATAAACATCTCCGAAAGGAGACAATTGTGAAATTTTTGGCATTTAGCTGGAGATTCTCAGTTATGAAGTCCGGACAGTTTAAATATCTTTTTACGAGCACTAAACAGCCGTCCAATGGTTTTGATTGCCTGTTGTTTCGTTGTGAGCCCTTATTAAGAGATCTGATTCTGCCGTTGCGCTACTGCCTTAAACGCTGGCATTTTAAACTCAATTTGTGGTAATTGTTTTAATTAAGTTCGCTGTTAAGTATTGCTGTCGATAAATTAGGGCAGGAGTATTAATATATTGGTTATAATAATGCAGCAAATTGGTTGCAATTACAAAAAGAAAAAATGCCAATCGAATTTTGTTTTATAATACCTGTCTTTCGAAAAGTAGTTAAGACTCTTCAATAACAGCATTAAACATACAAAATAATATTTAGCAGACGAGATGTCTTTTTTATGTTAGTCCAATTTTAACAAATCATCCGATATCATCTCTAGCTAGGCATAATACGTCGTTAATACAACTTTAATGAGATTGTTACTGCTACCTCGTTATACTACTCATAAAAGCACTATTTGGTTAATTAACACGTCTATTCTAACACACATAAATGTCAACTTTTACATCTAACATAATTCTTTCCGAACCATTTCACTCTCGTAAAATATATTTGGAACAAACGAACGGACGTCGCTTTTATGTTTTGGGATCTTGATGAGTTATATGGGCTTTTCATTAATTGAAGTGTTGGAAATGTGTAAAGAATGATTTAATTCATTAAATGAAGCCGATGTCATAGTTGATTTAATGTTCAAGATATTATATCGTATCGTCAATAGCAAGTAACGCATGCCTACACCTAACTTAAATGTATATATTATTGTAATAAGTATTTTAATATAAGTATAAATAAGGATATATACAAGTATAAATATGAACATTCACAACAGTATTGATATATAGTTTAATATATGTAGATATACCAGGTACCTATACAATTTAAAGGTACCTATTTATTTTTTCAATTATGTAATTAACGATAAATATTTGAATATAAAAGATTCACATCAATACGGTTTATGATAGACACATAAAATTTAATATGAACAACATAGTTTACTACTAGCTGAGAAAAATAATGTATCTACATTGGTTATCGTTTTAGGTATGTGCTAAACATGTAATTAGATTCTGTAAAATAATATAGGTTTAACTTAAAAAAAACCACCAGTTTAACCTTTTCCTTTATTGCCCACTAGCGGTGATTTCGTAATTTTCTTGCAATGAATATACCTTATATTATGACAATAAAAATTTAGGGTGAATGTCCTTTCCACGGTCAAAGAATTTTTAAAATCGGCACGGGTGTTTTTGAGTTTATTCATTACAAACATACAAAAAATCAAATCATTCCTCTTTATAAAGTTTAGGCTTAATTACGAGGAATTAATCTAAAGGTCCTAAGTTAACCGAACACAGTAAAGTTCATGTGATATTAACGACTTGACCAACATACAATGTTATCGGTTAATTGAAACAGTAAATTATTACTATCTCGTGGCAGTTGTAACCACAGGGAAATAAAAGTTCTAATCAACACTAACTATCAAGTTTGTGGTGGTTTTTATTACTCTATAACATCTATGTTCTAGACACTGGCATATACCTTCACAAAAATGGAAGTAGAAATGTGTCTGTGTGAGTGTCTATATCTATCTATCTATCTATTTATATGTAGGTATCTTAAGAACACCGTATTAGAAGAAATTGAAAAACTATGGATATCTCATGTAACCGTAGGCGAAACCACACTAAACGTTTTAATTTTAAATTAATTAATAGGGTTAGGTCTAGGTGTAAAATGCCAATGACAAAATACAAATCGTTTATGTCCTTCCTTGATTTTTTTAATTTATGTATGTTCATATACATCACTACATATTGAATTCCTGCAGCTTGTGATAGTTACAAAATTATATAACAAGCTCGAATTAATGGATAACTTAACGTTTATTTAAAAATGTTAACTAATGTCTTAAGTACTTAAAACCAGCCCATTCGGTATCTGAGCCGTAAATTTTGGAATTATTCGATGATAGTTTTTTAGATGAAATTATGTAAAAATGGATATCATGAAATAGTTTCATATCCGAAATCGTAACCAAAACCAAAAAACAGGTTGAAAATACAACCCTCCGAGGTGAGGAGGAAGAAATATGTAAGTAGGTAACCAGAGTTGTGACATATTTGAAATACTTGTATTTAAAATACAAATACAAAATACGTATTTTGTATTTAAATACTATTTTTAAAAAGTATTTTGTATTTTATTTGAAATACTATTCGAGACGTATTTTGTATTTGTAAAATGGTTTGTAAAATACAAAATACTTTTTTATTCTTAACTTCATTTTTCTAAAGCATTCCGCGATTCAGAAAAACAAAAAATGGCCACTAGTGGCGCAGCAGCTTTGAAAGTCAATGCGAATAATGACAGATGAAACAAAACGCATATAAAACCTGACCATTAATCTAAGAGGGACCCCTCTTGGCAATCCTCAAAGTAGTGTTACCGGATAATCGATTATCCCCCCTTCAATAATCTAATAATCGATTGG
This sequence comes from Glyphodes pyloalis, assembly GCA_037074685.1. Classification (NCBI taxonomy): domain Eukaryota; kingdom Metazoa; phylum Arthropoda; class Insecta; order Lepidoptera; family Crambidae; genus Glyphodes; species Glyphodes pyloalis. The sequence continues at coordinate 6,742,215 of JAYKKO010000011.1, forward strand.
AATATCGATATAATCTATTATATCGAAATTAAGTTTAGGTCAATATAATCGATTATTATATTATAATTGTTTAGATTAGACAATACTATCGATTAAATCGATTTAAATCGATAAAAATGTTATAATGCTAAGTTTTATGGGCTATTTATCCCAGATCCCAACTAAGACAGTTAATATCATTATTTTGATATAGTTAGACCTAGGAAAATAATCTCAAATGTTCAAAACAAAGTTACCTTTGACAATCAAGTAACTTCTCAGACATTATTGTAGTTTTCTGTTATATCTCTCGCATTCTACGCAAAAGAGATACTAGTTTTTAATTTTAAACTTTTTGTCACTCTTAACAAAAACTTTCTTCCAGTTTTAAAGTATAATTAGACTCAGACGAGCTTTCGCTGTCGATGCTTCTCAGAGTAAACTCATTTGCCCTATTCTTATAATGGAATGCTGGCCGCATGTGTCCACACGTCCATCGATATTGCGGTTGACGCGGACGCATCCACGGGATGCGTTCAACGCATGCATCTGGGTCGCCGGCCGCTGTGCACTCTTGCACAGTGCAAACTGTTGACAGTATGCACGCATCCGAAGCCTGCACCGAAACCTTGTTCGAAATCGAAGAATCGAACTTCAATTTCTAAGAACTATCTGAATCACCCAAGGCTCGACTGGTAGAGTATTCTGCCAGCATCCACCTCTTGTACGCCTTTTGTGCAATAAACTTTATAAATAAAAAAAATGAATAATTTCGGAAAAGATATAGATATAGTTTACTCAAAAAAAATAACTGTAAGGTTATAGGAGCCACGAGAGTAAATTTTATCTTGGCCTTTCCAAATAACAAAATCGATAGAATTGTGTTGTTGAATCAATTAGTTTACAGAACATAGAGAGGTATAAAAGTGGCCTGTAACAGTATCAAAGTTTAAGTAATATCATGTGATGCGAGGAATATTAGGTACTCGCATGTATTCTGCATGGTCTTACTTGATTTTTTTGTTCGTACATTTTACAAAAACTTTGTTTATGTATTGATTTTTGGTAATTATTGCATGTTTTTATCCGTTTTGTTTAGGCCAATTTTTGAACTATTACTTTTATGTAGACCGTCACGCCCTCATTCAAGCCCCTAAATGAGCTGGTAAAGCTGAGAAATACCGATCGAATCTTGCCGTAAAAACTTTATTAAAGACAGTCTAATTGATAAAACGCAATTGGAATACTATTTATACTCCTAGGTATATGACTTGATTATATTTGCTAGTAGAATTATTTTGTTTGATTCATCACTAACAGGATTTAAGTAAAAAAAAATTGCTGTGCCATTCTCCAAAAGAAACATATTTTATCACTCTTCTTATCAGAAAATGCAATGGCTCCACACTGCAACAACAATTGTATCATCAACCAAGCCAATGTCGTTTTTGTTTTCATTCAAAACGTGGTATTTTATTTTTATTTGAAAGCTAAGCAGCAAGTAGGTACTATGGTTTTTGGCCAACTTTGGTGTAATGTTTCACTGTTCCTCATTTTGGTGGATACCGCGTGCCATGTCACGACGTGGTGTCATTGTGTCACTCACGCAATCTTATTATTGCTATTAATAAACTTGTTTCAAGATCAAAATCATTGAGATTTTTTAATCAGTGGCTTAGTACTCTTGCAAGAATTTCCCTTGGATGTTATGATTTAGTCTACCTTGTCTGTATTTAATGTAAAAAAATAAAACACAATAGTATTATTATGGAAGGGAATTGCCTAAATAACTGAGAACGACGGAACCACAATAGCCTAGACAATAGATAAGTTAGATAAGTTTGTTTGTAGAAGCTAGAAAACGAACTTACTGGAAATCGAACCCAGGTCCTCAGAGACACTAAAGTTCGTGAACTCTTGGCTACGAAGGTCGTCAAATAAAAATGGTGATGAGGATGAGTTTTAATAAGCTTAAGTATCGACTTAACTTCTTAAATTGATTGACCTACTTTGCTTTGACATTAAAATTATTCGTTTGGATTTTAACAATTGGTCCTAAATGTACATAAAAATACCAACATCAAGCAATAAAAAGCAACGAAGATTTTCAACTCCTGCGACTTATCATTTGAAAGCTACTTAATTGCATTTTTGTACGTTCGCTTTCTACTTTTTCTTCACTAAGCTTCAACACGAAAACCGTAAATGGATAAACGGGGGGTGATTAATCCCTGTCACTGATTTATACGAGCCCAACCTTATTGTACGGAGACAATGCCGGGACATTTTATCAAAACACGTTCGGGGTTTTTTATTTCATGAATGTGCAAATTTCATCACGTTGGACGCTTCGACCGGGAGCTAAAAAACTCAATGACGTATCGGAATGCTCGACCGATGTCCTTAAATTTTAAAGTCTGATTTATCGCAGCACAAGCGCACTTAATACGTAATTTTTATGTCCGGGAATGTGAATCGTCAACTGTGAATATTTTGTATTACTCATTGCCGTTTTTGACAGGTGTTTTACCAGATTACACGACGTTTATCGCTCTTATTATGACACATCAGTTATGTTGGGGGTGATAAAAAAAAGGTTCGCACCGATTATGAACATCATGGAAAAAAAAGAACAAGACAAGTGCTAGTCGCGCATCAGAACTGAATACTTCGGGTATGTAAAGGTATTTCTACACTGCAAATGTGTGTCTTGTTATGAAATAATTGGGTTTGAGTATTAGTGAGTGAGCACTACCTTGCCCCTGCCAAGACACAAGTTAAAGCACTAAATCTATATTTTTTCCTCAAGACTTCTTCAGCTCCAACTAACCAATTAGCAAAGCCGATCGAAATCGACTATTGTTATTTTGTTCATAGTTTTAATTGCATATACTTGAACACATTGTGTTTTCAAAGTGCAAAAAAACTAATATACCCATCATATTATACGGCTTAAACAAACCAAATGACCTCACGTATTGGAATTTCAAGAATGCTCATCTTGAACAATCAGCTGTCAATCTTTCCTATCTAAAATCAAAATTCTAAGTCAACTAGTTAGGTATTATAAAATTTACGCAGCTTCATCAATCATAAAAGCTCTTGAACGTCTAAAGTTTGACGCTGCTACATTACTCTCAGTCCATCGCTGCCTTGTAAACGAACACCTTACGTATATACTCACGTGCCCATTTCGATATATTGTTGTCTCGAATCATATATTTCACAGTCTTTATAATCTGACAGATTAAATTGCTCTCCCAGACAATTTATTTAACCAATGTATCCGTTAAGAAACCCGAGGCTTTCGCGTGGTCTGCAATGGAATGGAGGGATGATCCAGTTTCTGCGTCAATAAGAACATTACACAAAAATGAATTCGTCGTCTTTTTGCGAGACGAACGGCGTCATAAATTCGATTTTGCCGCAAAATAATTCAAGATAAAACATAAGGAATGTAACTTACAGTGTAGTTGGGAGTTACGGCCTGGAGTTTTCGCCAAATTTTCGCCGGGATTGCTTTTGATACAAGGAATGGAGTTCAAATTAAGATTATTTTATAATGCTTATATAATTAAAATGCAAAGAAATACTAAACGTAGGTAAGTATTAAAACAACCATTTACTGTGCTGTTTGATGTGTTATGTGCATTTAAGGGTTAAGTTAGATTAATTATATTTTATTTATTTAGATTTTCAGAAAATAGTACCTACATCATAAATGTGTGAAAACGTCAATATGCAATAACTTGTACTGTAGCCTAGAAGGGCTTTCTTTTTCTAATAAAAACCTTCAAGAATATTTTTATTTGTGTTTTATCTTTAAGTATTTTAACTGTATCGGATCTGACAGTAGGTACTGTCTATACTATAAATCACGATTACGACGATAAACGGGTTCATTAATACATATTTTCAAACCGTTCAGAGACCTATTCAAACGCAAGTAGGTGTGAAATTTTATCAGATGCATTTGTGATTAAACCTAATTATTTTGTACGGCAGTTAGGGGGTAATTCCTAGCTATAATATTTTTTGTCTAATTATGTAGATCTCTAGATGGTTAACATTTTAATTGGACCCGGTAGCTGGCACCGAAATCGTGTTTTAAATTTTAGGACAGTACACACGGGTCGGGTCCGCTGGAGATTCTAAATAATCAGTGGAAAGGCAATTGTTATTTATTAATAATCAACAAAGTTAAAATTCAACGTCTGACCATGGTGATAAATGAGGCTAATCTCTATTGGCCATATGGATCGATACTCCAATCGTTAACATGACGTCATTTCGAGGTGAAGCAAAAAAAAGACGGAATACAATGTGTGTACCTACAGACAACAATTGATCATTTGTAACAAACATCTAACATCACTCTCTTGCCGAGCTTTTGTTGAAATTTATTACATGGGTGTGTTGTTGACAGACAGGTACAATTTTTTGTGCGAGTAACTGTAACACGAGCCATTATATTTGCATATTTCATTCGGATGAGTGAAACAAATGCGAGGTGATTCCGCTAAATAATCTTAATTGAAAACAGTACAATATATCTTATCTGTTAATTTAGTTGTGTTGCTTCATTTTTTGCCAATTGCAAGAGACGGTGATTCTGGTTTTTAATAGCCTACATACCTACGTGTTGCAAAGTGATTCGGGTACCAATAACTATTAGTAGGGTCTACGATTTTCGCCGTTTTTTCTATTGATTCGCAAAATAAGCAAGGCCTTTCTAATTAATAAAATAAGGGGCCTGAAAAGTTTTATTTTTTACTAGCGATCCCGGCGAACTTCGTTTCGCCTTAGATAATTTTTCCCGCTTTTCTGTTGAAATTTTTCAAATTTTACCAAGGATCCCTAAAAAAGTGTGTTTTATTACGACCTCACATTAGAAACCTCATAAATTGTAGCCTATGTGTTATTCTGATGTATAAGCTATATTGTGGTAAAGTTTCATTCAAATCCATTCAGTAGTTTTTACGTGAAAGAGTAACAAACATCCATACATCCACACTTACAAACTTTCGCCTTTATAATAGTAGTAGGATTTTGGTCTAGTTAGCGCATCTATTTGAATTTTCTCTTCCCTACTTATTATGAAATGGATAAAAAGTAACGATAAAAATATACTCTGACACACATATAAGTACAAATTATTACAAAGTCATCTTTAAAATTTTGCATTTAATCTTGAAGGAAAATATAAAACGTTAATTCTGCATGAAAATCATTTGAAAAACAAATATACACGTTTAGGGTTTTGATAGTTATTGTTATTTTCTAGACGACTAGCAATGAGCATACCTACCCAAAATAATGAATGTTATGTCAGTGATTGCCATCCCTACTTTTTATACTTAACAGACGTCTGTAAAGTTCCCATTTTTTGTTGTCAGCAAAAAGTTTTACCAAGAATGTGTGGAAATCGTACGAAACAGAAGTTATTCGCGAAGGCGCCTGTCCGGAACCCGAGGGAGTGGACGTGATCAGAAATATTCGGAATTGCCTATTCATGACTTCCTCCCATATGGAACTTTATACTGGGTCGTCGGGGTCCACAGAAAAGTTACGAGGAGTTTTGAACTGTTTCCCTTCTAATGCAAACGAAGCATTTGGGGTGTATTTCATTGGGAAATGTTTTTCAAATAAATTCTTATGTTCTAAAAGAGCAACTTTAGTGTCTTTTTAAACTACACAGTTGTTGGGTTCGCTTTTGCTACTCTTATTGGTATTGGGTAACTTTAAAATTTTAAGCATTACGATTTTTACAAAGTTCATATTAATATTATTTATTGCACTCCTTAAGTAAACTTAGTAATGAACTTTCGTGCAGTTCCTTACAAACTGAAAATTCAAGTTATGTAACCTGGTGGGCACGGGAAAGATAAGAGAGTGGAGGATTTATTTTATGTTAGTAAATGAAAAATAAAATCTATGGCCATTATGATTTTTATATTATTTATATATATTCTTTATATAAGTAATTTTGCAGATATAGACTTGATAATTATAACTTGTCTTGTAGGTTATCTTCAATTTCGTAATAATGTTTTTGAATTCAAAGTTCTTAAGATGTTTGACTATAACAATATCAACTTTCTAAAAGCACCTTTAATAGAGATCACACTATTAATATCGGATCAGGCTTGGTTATCGTTGTGCTTTGGAAAAGAAAATGGAATTCAGTTTCTGTAGTTATTTATACACCCGTAGGTACCTAGTAACCTTACAACAGGAGCCAACTAGGTATGCAACAATATTTTGCAGTTTCATTAATTACGAGTACTATCATCATATCATTATTCTCATAGCTCTAACCCCTTTGTGGGTTGGTGCCAGACTTAGTTTAATTAATGATGTAGTAAACAAAACCGCTCATAACTTTAGAAACACATCATATTGCGTCGCCGAACGCAAATTTTAAACAGGACAACAGTCGTTTCTGAGGAAGAGATAAATTTGTTTCAAACACCAAGAACAAAGGGCTTAGTTGAAAGTGACTGATGTCGTGCAAACAGTCTGTGGAATGCTAAGCCTGGCGGCAATACTAATGGATCATAGGCAACTGAAGATAGAACGCGCATATCGCATCCTGGTACTAAAAATATCAGAAGAAAGGCCTTTTCATGTTAATTAAGGAATCTGGTGACTTTCTATTTAATTGATTTGTTGTTTTCTCTATTTAACTGTTTTCGTTTTTATTCATAGCAATTTTTCATCATAACACAGAGAGTCTAACATTCCTAAAAGCTAAAACGTCGTAGGTAACTAAAGGGACTCGGGATCTTAGTATAGTATCAACTGTCAATTAAAACGGAAACAACGTTCCCTAGTTGTTCAATTTGTCTATCGTTGTATATGTTTTCAGTTCTCAGTCCCATGTGGAAATATTCTCCGAATTGCACTGAACACAAAAGCTCAAACCTTTTTTTCTTACATACAAACACTACGGAATTTTACTTTCTCCCAAAGTTTATTTAGGAACATCCAATACCTATGTCATGTTTAAAGAATTTCTACTGTATTTTATTAGCCCGTACGCGATCTTTGCGCATCAACTTCAGCAGCTGTATTCTATAATCATCTTCGAAGACTACGTTTTTAGGCGCCAACCATCTTTCAACTGTCATTGTATGCATTGGAAAATAGATCGGTTTGGAACGGTCGGTTTCGTTCCAAAAGAAGCTGGTGACGTATTGCTTGGATAAACGTTGTCAAAGGTTATTTCGTTGGCATATTATTCAATTTGTGTTTTTGTTTCTTTATAACGGTATTCGAACTCGAATAGAAAATTATGTTTCAAAGTCATTCACCCCACACAAACAAGCAATAGTTTTACAAATAGATATACATTCCGTAACAAAGGTCCTATTTTAATTTTTATGTAAATTAACCGCTATTGGATACAATTACAAACGTTCATTAGAAAGCGACCTAGAGCGTGTCAGAAATAGTAAAGATACTCTGATCAATAATAATAAATTAATAAATAGTCATACCTACATGTTAGAAAAAGCGTTGGCGAGATTTTGGTATGATGAGACAAAATTTCCAATCACGGTTATTACTTTTGTGCATCATAGTTCGCAATTTGATGGTAAGTAGTAAAGTTCAATGCTTAAATTTTACGAGATTTAACCCTTATACCGTAAGAAGCCAAATATATATTTACGAAAGGTTTTGTTTACGAGATGTGCAGATTGTTTCGTCAAGCGAGTAATGAACAAAAAGATAACATATGCCTCCGCAACTTGTAGCTGATAAACAAACATAACATCAAACTTTCACCCTATGTATTCGCATCGTTTGATTAATGTCAGCGATACCTACTCTGGTAATACTGGTATTACGTTGATAGGCTGTGTACTTACGATTATGAACCGGGCTTACATACGTACCTACATATAATACGAGAGTGTTTATTAAGTAGATAGGAAAGGTGTTATTGGTGAATAGATACTATTGGAGGCTAGATTTATAGTGAGATTATCTATTTAAGTGTTGAAGAACCCTAATAGGTGGCTGGACTAGTTCGATATGGGATCTAAAGTGGAAACAATGGTGACTCATACTATAAAATATCTCGATACCAACTCGTACCAAAAATTAAACATTTCAAAATAGTTAGATATAACCGTTTGTTAAATATAAATGGTGTACAGTTATGTGCACTTATATGTATCAAAGACCTCAAGTCATGTGACATGAAAAATTTTTATGGATATGTTTTATCGCTAAAAACATTTTCTTGATGACTATATCAAATAGTACCCAATCTTAGTGACCAAAGCCGTCACTGAAAGTAAGTAGAAATCCTACGTTTAATAAAAGATAGCAAAAATATGAGATGTTTTCACATTAACAGAATCAATTCTTCGAAATTTGCTACCATATTTATTTAATTTAAAAATACTATAATACTAGAACTATAAAGGCCAATAAATGTTTATTTAAACCCTACGACTGATTCCGTAAATGTCATGGGGCGATGATGGAGAAAAAACTAGTTCAAAAATATTTTGTGCCAACAAACTAACAACATTTTTAGCTTTATCGGCGGCGTTATTACAGCTCTGTATAGTTGAACTGACTGAAAATACGGATAAAATTGATTATTGCAAATCGAGGCACTGATTGCCAATGATTAATATCTTCTGTAACTGTACCTGATTGAGTAACAGCGCGCACATAGTCATTAATTATTTAAAGCGCCGATAACCAACCCAGAACCGACCGAATTGGACTATCGAAATAGATTTAGCGGGTGTTCTTATCAAAACAAGCGAATTTCATTGTGTAAACAGACCTATTCGGGACTGAATACTTCTTTGAACTGTAGTAGCAGAAAATAACTTCTAAATATTTTTCTTTTTTTATATGTGCTACGGAATGATGTGCTGATTTTATGTTTCGATAAATCTCATGCTACGTAAACTTTCTAAGCTTCTTTATAAATAGGTAAAGATATCCTAAGGTATTAAAGGTAAATAATGATTATATTATGTAGTAATGTTTTTTCATCCAGTACCTGGCATGTACCTAACCAACAAAAATTACCTTTTTTCATAGTTATCGTAAGAAATATAAAAATTAACTTTATAATATAAGTGTAAAAATTAGTTATTACATAATATACCTTTAAAGCAGTTATTTTCTATTGCAAAGTTAAATTTAAGGTAATTAAAAAATTCTACATATATATTTTTCATACGAGGTCTATTCATTGTTATTGCCATAAATAACAGTAGGACATCACGCTCACGTATTGCCATTTAGTGGATTGTCCATACGACTATTTATATTATTAACGACTCGTAGTCGGTTGGAGAAAAACGGATTGTCATTTTTGACACATTACGAGTCGTAAAATATTAGAACCGGGCGGTAAATCTGGATAAGTATGAGCCGTCATCATCATGGTAATACCACTAGTACCCGTATCCTTTGGTGGATATGAACCTCTTCAATAGTACGCCATTGATCTTAAGAACAAGATCATGTGTAGGTACAAAGACAGACACCTCAAAAGTTTTTGCGTCGGGGTCTAAAAATGATTACGAATCGACTAAAATTTATATTTTAACAGAACAGAGTTAAATAGGACACGATACATAGCGAACGAAAGTTTGTTTATCGTATAAATGACGGTGTAATTAACCGTTTATAGTTCGAGGTGCAGCCGAACAATTTGCGCTTGCGATGAGAACGGAAACGGACCGACCTAGTAATATTTTAATCGATGTTAAATGTTGAATAAGTAACGAGACTGGTTTGAGCAATCGCATTTCGCTGCATGATTAATGCTAATATTTATACACATGTTGTGTAGGTACTTGCCGGGTATCAGTGGCGGACTATGCTCGTCAGGGCCTCATTCAGATAAAGAGGGGCCTTTTTGAAGCCCCGAGTTAAAGAGTGGGTTGCAGTTGTTCTTTTGCCCCATGCTAGAGAGCCGGCCCGGTTAGAGAGCTGGGGTTTCTACTTTATCCCGGTTGTGCATCCATTATGGAGCTCAGGACTCGCTTCGACTATGATCCGGATTTGTCAAGCTTGGATATAGCAACAAAATATAACAATGTATCCTTGTAACTGTAAGGTTCAAGTTGGAGCGCTAGTACGGATTGGTTAAATAACGGGTGAGCCGAGAATAGAAATCTGATAGATTAAATATGATAAATGTATTTAAAACTCCATATTACTGCCCACCAGTCTTCTTAGTAGAGGGTCAACTCTCCGCATTTGCATATGGTCCCTTTCATACCTATACGGGAATCTTGGGAAAGAGTGTCGGAATAGTTATCTGTGTATTGAATACAGGTTAGATTTAAATTAAAATTACTTTCGTACATATTAGTGATCCAATATCAGATAGGTGCGTACACAGCATAACCTCATTATCATTAACGAAGCATAGCATCGCCTCTAGAAGTCAAGATTGGCCCGTTTTTTCTCCTTAGTCCGGCACTGCTACATATCACCAACTATGCTTGTTTGTCGTACTAATGTCCACTATGTTATAGTGGTTTCACTTTCTTCACCGAATATATAACACCATAATTTTACAAATCAAAGCATTTTATGATGTAAAAATCGACCGCGTAAGTGTACAGTCAAACAGGTTTGGTGTTCGAAATCAAATCGTAAAATTGATTGAATATTGCGATTTTGTTGTAATTATTGATTTATCTACTTCCTATTTACATGAAAATGCTTTTATTTTAATACTCGTAGGTTAGATTCCACTTTGTAATATTTTTGAATAGTTTTGACATAAGATTGACAAAAAGGATTAAACAATTTTTCAAAAGATTGTTATGGAGAAAATAATTTTCGAACGGCTCGTAAACATACAATTTATAGCATCAGTTATTCCAGCTTACCTCTCGAAAGTAAAAACTTACTTGAGTACTTATTTGTTTCATCACTTATCAAAACCAAAACTATATGACTTGGTCCAAAGTGAGCTACACATAGCAATAAGTTAGATACTGATACTGTAAATGATCTGCTGAGTTTCTTACCGGTGTCTTCTCGGTAGATATAGGTTCCGAACCGGAAGTAGAATCACTTTGCATTGTATTCAATGACGATTCAAAAGTGTTATATGTAACCTACTTGAATAAAGAAATATTTGAGTTTGAGTTTGAATTGTATTCATATCGAGAATTTTATTAATTTCAATAGTATTGAACCAAACTAAATACCATTTAAGATAACTAAACAGTTTGGATTTTCGAAAACAAAGTAGAACCAATTTAAAGCAATTCCATTTACAGTGACTAGTATCTCAGAACTGTCCTAAAACTGGCATTAAAACTTGTCTAAACTTTAATACTAAACAAAGTCCTGCGCCTTATAAATGTTGCATTTACTTAAATTTATATGGGTAGAAGTGATAAATTGGTCTGAGAGTAACTCCTTGCAAAATTCTACGCCGTATCAGCGCATACACAACATACGTGGGGCTTGAATCATCTAAGGACATAGGTATCATACGTACTTTGCAAATGGCGGCTAGATTTTGTGCGATTAAGAAATACGTTTCTTCGTTTTATGTTTATGCTATTCTATTTTGTATATAAACTAGCCCTCTGCCTCGTTCTGGTGGAAACTTGTCAAAAAATATAAATTGTAATTAATAAAATTATGTCGAAACTCTAAAATTTAATTTTAATTATCTAATTCGCTATCGTTTTCACTGATACCACTTTATTTGATAAAACGAATTATTTAAAAAAATATGTTGATAAACGTTTTTATTAATTACAAAGTTTTCGCCATGACGTTTGACACTTATTTATTTTAGTAATCAAATATTTACTCAAACTTTATTGCATAAAAAGTAAAACAGGGGGACTTAATACCTGGGGCATTCTCTACCAGTCAACCGAAAGTCGTGCAGTAAGTTTGTTTTGGGTGGGGTATTAGTCAAAAAGTGCGGAAGTAATCTAAAAAAATAAATCAGAATGACCAACAATAAATGAAAATTATAGAGGTAAATAAAATTACGGTATTTATTAAATATGCATAAAAAACATGATTAAATAAAATAGATATTAAAATATAAAGGTATCCTTCCCTTTAAAAATGAACCTATAAATACGCATTTATATTATCTAAAAAAAATCTTATTAGATAAATTATGTAAATGGATTTTGCAATTGACAAATTTGTATTAGCGAGAGAGGAGAACTATTCGCGAACTTTCATTTTAAAAATTGTTTTAGTCAGGTATATTGTAATCTCCACAAAGAATTTAGTACCAAATAAAAAAATTGTGCCGATACAAGAATAGTAAACGTAACCATAATCTATACATTTCTTTTACTGTTAAACTTGCAGAACCACAAATGTTGTTTGAAGAAACTTTTCTACCTTTTACTCGACCGTCGTAATTTAAGTCGTAAATTTAAATAACTAAAAGATGTTTTCAATTAGTAAATTCCAGCAAATAAATATTCTCGTTTCCGTGTGACAGATTTTATAAGCACTTTGATTACTTGATACTAAGCTTTGATAGGTGACTGAATGACTTCGATTTTATTAGCCCTGTTCCTATTTGTTTTAATAAATTTGGGAGATATTTCAACGTAACAAAGATTAACAATAGAAATCTTTATATTTCGCATACGAAAACAAATCCCTTATGCCTCAACAAGCCGCAACAAAAAATATTTGTGTTATTAATAATATTTCTAAATATGGGAAGGGAAAAAAACAATATATAATCAGATTAATAAGTGGGTATTGGTAATTTTTATTTTACGTTCATTGGTGGCTCTCATATACCTATATTTAAGGATTTGTATGCTAAATTTTGTCTCTCTATTACCAAATATTTCCTAAGTTACCATTATAATGATTGTTAATAATATGTGAAACTTATTTGACAAGCATTTTCTGTATTGAATCTCAAAATACTAGAAATCTTCTTTGAAAGCATTTTTCATAGAAAAATGATGAGTTTTGAAAAAAGGTAATTTTTTAAATACTTATTAAAAAATATGTTATCTCTAAGATGTCAAGAATGTTCTAGTAATGTGCAAATAATTGAAAATGTTTAGCTCAAAATCTTTATGTAATTAGCCCTTAAAACTTAGTTGCTTATCCATAATGGATAGAAAACCAGATTCTGAGTGACTAGATTAATGCATAAGGATGAAGAAAGAATCTCGCAGCAAAATTTCAGGAATTTTAATTGAATAAATTAGTTCTTAACTCTTGGCGTTTATTGGGATCATACCTTTCCGAAGTTTATAAATTTAATGCAAGAAGTTTGGTTTGTGAAATGTTTGAGCTGACGGACTTCTTAGGTAGTGAATAGTTGTTGAGAGATTTGTAGGTAATACTCGAATGATGTAATAAGTATTTGCAAGAAATCCTTCAAAGCAACGTGTGTTGATTCCAGCTCTATGGCACCTAATCAGGCGGTATGACTCATGCAGTTTACATTTGAAAAATTAAACCAAAATCTCTGTGCAAGGCGACAAACAGAAGTGAACGGTGAACTCCCAGACCAATAGCCTCACACGTGGTTAAAAATCGTCGTGATTCTATCGGCGGCACGACCGATCGCAACCTAACGACCGGACCTCAGGCCACGGCCATATGGTTAACTTACGCGGCCAACAATAAGACACTTTTCACTTAAAATTTCCACAGTTGAGAACGTGGTCTGTGTTGAGAGTTGCCGAAGTTTGGCCCGTCCGATAAGTTCGGCGTTCGCGTTCGGCGCGGCGAGTCGGGCGGAGCGAGCGCGCGACCGGAGCGCCTTAGTCTACAGCTTACACTGATTTTTTGTCGAAGGCATCTACGCGGACCGCTGTGCTCCACATTCGACTGTACGCACAACTATTACCCGGCTGCGAGAAACACGCGGATCGTAACGCCCGCTAGTTTACAAGCAATTATCTCCTATACACAGTTGGGTTGCCTCGCTTACCTGTCTACGTGTCCGCAATTACGTACTATTACGCTCTCTCGAAGCTAACTTCGCCGACACATCCGATATTAGCTCTTATTAGTTCTAGTAAAGTTGCTGGCGCGAAATTAGCTCTCATAGCGCTGATAGTATTGCTGTGCAAATGATTGCATGAATATTAAAAGCTTTTGTATGAGAAGATGATTGGCGACATTATGTTAATACGGTCTTGAACAAGCGGTCTTGTTTACTTAGTGCTTTTAAAGGGAACTTGAAATAAGCATGTAATTTGTAAAGAAGCGATTAAGCTCTTATAAAGGTAGTTTTAACGTAAGTACCCTAAAGCAGTTGAAATATAATTATATGATCGGTTAATTTTTGAACCTTAAACTCGAATCTTATTTAAATCATCGATTACGATTTTTAATATAAAAATTAAGCTTTCTTGTTTAATTTTAAAATAATCGTTGGATACTTTAGAAGAGTGGTTAAATGCTCAACTTTAAAACCATAGACAACAAGTTGAATGTTTTGTGTAAATAAACATAATAAAGATTATAAGTATTATAACCGTTATCTTAGTTCCGATAGCATAAATTATAAGCTCAGTTCGGGACGAGATACTTGACGTGTTAATTATAGCCTAAGGATAATCATTTATTATTTTGTTTTAATACTTAGTATCTCGGCGTTTGACAATGCCAGTCTTTTCTTATTTTAGAAACGTATATAACAAACAAAGCTACATTACCTTACGCTAAGATTAAGATATATTTTGTGTATTTGATTTGATGAGTATACCTGAGCTTTTGCTTGTTTATGTGAGTGTTAATGGAGAGATGACGATGTGTGAGGTGTGTGTGTGAATGTTGGATTATGAAAAGCCGTAAGACTGTGTTTGGGAAACGGATGTGTTGTCCAATTGTAGTAAATTATAATTAACTTACTAGCAGTAGAAGCCTATCGCGGCTTCAAACGTGTACTATCTACGTTTTCTATTTTCCACTGATTCTTCGTTTCTCTTGCTCGTAGCGTGATATATCTTAGGATATATCACTTGCAGCTTGCCTTGGTAAATTGACTTTCCAACACAAAAATAATTTTCGAAGCAGTATTTCCTGAGATTGGCGTGTTTAAACAAACAAATACTATCGCTGTATGCTATTATTAGAGATAACAATAATAAATAATAATAATAAATGCGCCAGACAAACACACCATTCACCTGTACTATGAGCACTAAACGACGGATACAAACTAGGGGCGTCATAAATAAATAAATACATAAATATTGGACAACATCACATACATTGCTCTGATTCTGTGATAAGTAGCTAAAGCACTTGTATGCACTATGTGTTACAGAAATCAGGAACAACGACGGTACCACAACACCCAGACCCGAGACAATATAGAAAAGTTTGTTTCTTATATTGACCCGACCGGGGATCGAACCCGGAACCTCAGAGATGGCGCGACGCCGAATTCCGGCACGCTTGCCTCTCGGCTACGGAGTTCGTCATCCCAGTACACCCAGGTCCAAGTCAACTTAGAAAAGTTCGTTTTCCAAATGGACCTGACCGGGAATTGAACCCGGGACCTTTCGCGCTTTGGCTGCCTACCTTAGCCACTGCGCCACTGAGGTCGTCACAATGACCATTGATCTCTCGGTTCTCCCAAAAGCTTCTGCTAGTCCATCTGGACACAATCGCAGTCAGTTCGTTAGAAAGCTGCTGAAAAGCCGCTAGTACGGAAACCACGAATTTTTTCATTACATAATGTAGGAAAGTTTTAGTAGATACTGATAACATTTGCGATGCCAATGTATGCATTATGGTTTTATAGCTGGATATCAATTTGGTTATAATTTTGTCTCAGATAATGAGGACAAAATGGCTGGCATAGATGGATGTTTATTACTTTCACGCAAATTTGACTGAATCACTTGCAATTTCGTTGATACATTTTATCTCGAAACATATGGTCTATGAATTTAAATTCAGGGGTTCCAGGAATTTTTTTTTATTTTTTTATTTATTCAAAAACAATACAGTACTTCATGACACTTTCTGCCAAACTGCAAGACAGTTTGTCGGCAGTAGCTCTCGTGGATGCTAAACCGTTTATAAGCACTTATCCGCTAGATACTTAGTATGTAATGTTTATATTAATTTTCTTATATAACCTTAATAAACTGTGTATACATTATTATGAATATCTATCTATCTTGTTACCTTAAATGCAACGATTGGGAATATATTGTAATCGTTGAAAAAAAAGGTCTTATACTTACTTACTAACTTCTTCAAATCTAGTTACATACATGTATTTGAAGAAGTTAGTATGTTAAGATAGGATGATTCTTATTTATTACGTTCACCTTTTTAGCTGAAGTCTGTAACCAAAAAACCTTTTAGGAGGAGAGTCTGGTTGTCAATATTTCATCTTTTATGGAACAAGTTTTGCTGTATTAAGTTGTTTACAAAACGTTTTAGCTAAACTTTTACAGAATGCATAGTAGTTTTAGCTGTTAGCCAAAGCTGCCACCGGAGCTTTTCCTACTAATCAAATGCGATCTTATCTTATGACACAAGAAAAACTTATAACATGATCAAATGATCATATTGAGAAAATTAAAATACATTATACCACTATTTATTTAAATCATAACAAACTTGTTAAATATTAAGGAAGTGGAAGTGAATATATTAATGAACGGTTTAAAAAAATATTATACAAGTAACTTTTTACCTATTTGAGTTCTATCAAAAAAAATGGGAAAACGCGATCATAACTTTTTTTAAGCTTACAAAATATTATGTCCTCGACCATTTAAATGGAAATATCAAACTGAGTGCTTACCTACCCTTTTCAAGTTTCACTTAGAAATAGGTACACACACACTAAAGAAAAAGTATTGTTTTTGACATTTAATAATAGCTGTTTCGGCGAACTTATTACACTTATATTTTTTTAAAACCTTGTTTTATGTACACTATGTCCACACATTATATGAACACAAAAAATATATACTTTAATTAGAACAGTATTCCGGGGTGCAGTTACACATTTCCGCAATTAATTTGTATTTATATATATTTAAGAATGAAGTGAGTAGTATTAAGTGCTTGATAGTTCGTTCATTTCCTAAATAAACGAACTAACAAATACGACCTCCCTTTGATATCTGAACTCTTTTGGCATAAGGAAAGTTGTTAATAAACATTTATCTAGATGTTACGAAACTGTGAATCGTAAATCCCGGTGAACGATGTTGCCATGTTCCCGGGAACATGTAGTAGTTGTGACATATTGTCAAACAAACTGTCTTTTAACGCGCGATTAATTCGAGACCGATTTTTCTTCCCGTCGTAAGTTTATCTGTGAATATCAGAGTTTAGACAATGAATAGTTGGTTTAGTGAAATGATGAATAATTGGCGTCTATTTCTATGAAGTTCGTCCACGTAGTGTTGTTTAGGGGTTTCGATATTTGTGTACCCAATACCAGACATTTGTGCTAAATAATAAATATCTACGGTAAAGGACAGTATTAAGTCGTTGTAATTTTCAAAAATTAGAATGAATAAAAGGCCGATACTTTTTTTTTATAAGGTCTAGTTAAAACGTATGGTCTTAACAGACATAAATTACATTTTAAAAAAATCATTCCTGATCACAATCCGCTCATTTATTCATCTGAATATCAACCAACATTGGAACTACAGCCGGTATCGGAAGTAATTCTAACGACAAGAACCCGGCCACAAATTTAAATCTTATACTGATTTCAAGACAATCAATTTAAGCTTGAATTAATAAAAAACATTTTTAACAATATTTTGCCATTGCCTTTAAATTATTTGAATGTATTATTATTGTAGTGTATGCGAGACTTATTCTGTCGTCTCATGCCTATATGCCGTACGCTGATGTAGCATGAAGGTTTGTCTATGGCGTGATATCGGTGTCTATGAAATGGACTGACAGCTACGGAGCGTGAGGACGTGCGTACGGTGTGTGGAGCAGTGAGCCGATATGTATCCTTTTTATTTGAAGTAACGTGCAAACAGTACAATTGGCGACGAGTCTGTGAGTACTGTTTATATGTTTTGAGTGGGAGAACTGTTATTAATGAGAGTTGGATATTTGTTAAGCAATCATTATATCAACGAATTGGCCGGTTGAAATTAAGTTGATATTTGAAATAAGGAGTGTCGTGCGTTTTATTAAGTAAAATGTATTAGGTCGGTTGTTGTAATTGTTAACTTTTCATCATTTCTTCACTTAGTTTTTTGTCATTTTATTAATGTCAGATTCAACGTAACAAAAAATAAGCGTTGTTTCTAAACGCGGAGAGACCATGGAAAAAAAGAAGAAAAAAATAAATAATCGGATCTACCAAGGAGGTTGATTGTGTGTCGAGTAGGGGCACAAATAATTCATTATTATGTGGAGGATTCTTCAGAAATATATTTCAGAAACTTTGTTTAGTTTAATGAATTGACGAAAAGAGGGGTTTTGAGATGCAGTGCAGCTGTATTTGGTTGGCTGTGAGTGAGGAATTTATGGAGTTACAGGTGAAGTAGTGGAGTTGCTACTACCCACTTCAGTTGATATTGATATTATTATTAATGTGTGACTTTCGGGTTTTAAATGTGTTGAATGGATTTTTATTTTATTGTTTGTGTCTAAGCTTTGTTGCGCAGGGAGGGTGCAGGGTGTGAGCTTGACACTGGATTTCTGCCGGTCCGCCCTGGGGGTCGTGCGGATGGTTGGTTTATGGGTAAACAAATGGAGCGAGGGGTAGACCAGCGTACTTGTAGTCGTGTATTATAATTGGTGGTTTGATACACAGCGTTTACGGAAAATTTTGGTTTTAATTGATAATTAATTACTATTTCGGATGTCATTTGCAGAAGTGATATATGAGTGCATAGATTCGAAAAAAAAAATTTATACGTATTTTTTCATCTGCAAACAATACAATTGGACTGGATAGGAAAAAGGGTGAAACCATGAAAGGTATTTTGACGTTGAAGTGTGGAGGCGCGTCATAGAATGGATGATGTCCGTTTTGTGACCAGACGTGTTATATAAAAAAAAAAAAAAGTTCGAATACGAGGAAGACGTGGTATTGGCCGGTGTGAGGTTTCATTATATGCTTGCGATGGCCAGCAAATGGATGGCGTTTCTCGGATGCGAACGACCGGCTCCTTGATGATATTGCTGGGAAATGTTGTTCTGAGGAATTGGGTTCAAAGTGCTCTTTGAGCGTCGGCTGAAGTGGATGCACTGTCCTGGATTGGAGGATTTTGACACAGGGTGTATTGCATACCTATGCACGGGTAAGATGAGAGTCGGAACGAGTGACGCATGCACGAATGGGAAAGGATGTGTTCGCTGTGGGAGTTGGAAGTGGGCCCATATTAAGAAATGTAAGTCTGGTTTGCGTTAGTGGGACATTTTGCAAGTGGGTTGCTGGTCAGGCCAATCCTATAAAAGTGAAATGTGAAAGAGGTACCCTCCGGACACATTGTGGGAACCCGTCAAGAAAAAAAAAAAAAAAAAAAAAAAGGGGCTAGAAAGGTTATAGGTGACAGGGGCTCGGATAAGTAACTCTATGGATGCGTGTGTGGTTGGTGTGGGAACTATGATATGGTAGCCTGGGAGTTAGGTGGAGTGAAGGTGTTGAGTCAATGTTGTTGACGGACTCAGGCTGTTAATGGAGTTTGAGTGCTGTTGGAATAGGTATTGCCTGGAAGAAGAATAGAGTTATAGCGAAAACGAAACACAAAACCCTACTACAGTATTTTACTCTGATGAAAACCAGTTCCCATTAGATCTGCGCGTGTCTTTGAATCTGAAATATTTCGTAATTTGTGATTGAAGGTAAATCGAAGTGTTATGTAAAGCTATGGCCATAAATAGAATAGAAACTGAGGTGTCCCTAGGTTGGAAACATGGCAATACGGATCCCTACTGCAGGGAGAAGTCGTGGACTGAAAAAGTAATGGAAGTTTTGAATGGGAATATTATGGCTTCAGTATAAATGGGGTAGAGTGCTTGGCCACAGGCTTTCAATTGAAGATGGACCTCTAGATAAACATATACACTCAACGCGAATCACGATGGTTATCAGAAGCGTTTCTGAATTGCAAAGCATAGGCACAAATGGCCCGCTTCGTCGAGGCGGAGTGCGTGAATTGGAATACCATTTGGTGAACTGGTCTACGGGTGGTTTTGTGGAAATTGATGAAATGTAATGGGCCAAGTAGAACAATGACTAGCATACGTTCTGTGGCGTTGTGTGGATGCTGTGTTTAGTGTTAGAGTTACGGAACTGAGTATCTACCATTATCAAGCGACTCACAAGGGCCATTCTGGCATTGTTGTATGAAAGTAAGGCTAAACTAAGAGCAAGACCAATTGCCTGATAATATTGATAAATGGATAAATGAACAATAAATGAAAATAAGGGGGAAAAGCACGATTGAAGTAAGTGTCGTTACACTACACTACGGTACGGTACGGTTGTGATGACGATTAATGATGATAATATAGGAAGCGAAGGAAGAAATGATGACGATAAAAATAATTATATGGGAAGCGATGGAAGAATTACATTAGTTTTTAGTTAAGAGTATTTGAAGGAAGCATAAAATCATTTTAAGTTTAAAGTATTTCAAGGAAGCATTAAATTCGTTTTAAGTTTACAGTACTTAAAGAAAGTATTAAATCAGTTTTAAGGTTAAAAGTATTCAATCTGTTTAAAGTTTGAAGTATTTGAAGGAAGCATTAAACATTTTAAGTTTCAAGTATTTCAAGGAAGCATTAAATTCGTTTAAGTTTACAGTATTTGAAGAAAGTATTAAATCAGTTTTAAAGGTTAAAAGTATTCAAGCTGTTTAAAGTATTTTAAGGAAGCATTAAATTCGTTTTAAGTTTACAGTATTTGAAGAAAGTATTAAATCAGTTTTAAGGTTAAAAGTATTCGATCTGTTTAAAGTTTGAAGTATTTGAAGGAAGCATTAAATCATTTTAAGTTTAAAGTATTTCAAGGAAGCATTAAATTCGTTTTAAGTTTACAGTATTTGAAGAAAATATTAAATCAGTTTTAAGGTTAAAAGTATTCAATCTGTTTAAAGTTTGTAGTATTTGAAGGAATCGTTAAATGAGTTTTGAAGTTAAAGTACTGGAAGGAAGCATTAAATCAGTTTTGAAGTTAAGTACTTGAAGGAAGCATTAAATCAGCTTTGAAGTTAAAGTACTTGAAGGAAGCATTAAATCTGTATGAGGCTTAAATATTTGAAGGAAGCGTTAAATCAGTTTAAAGTTAAAGTACTTGAAGGAAGTATTAAATCTGTTTGAAGTTAAAGTACTTGAAGGAAGCATTAAATCTGTATGAGGTTTAAGTATTTGAAGGAAGCGTTAAATCAGTTTAAAGTTAAAGTACTGGAAGGAAGCATTAAATCTGTTTGAAGTTGAAGTACTTGAAGGAAGCATTAAATCTGTTTAAAGTAAAAGTACTCAAAGGAAGCATTAAATCAGTTTTAAAGTGAAAGTACTTGAAGGAAGCATTAAAAATGTATGAGGTTTAAGTATTTGAAGGAAGCGTTAAATCAGTTTTAAGTTAAAGTACTTGAAGGGATCATTCAATCCGTTTGAGGTTTTAAGTTTTTGAATGACGGGTTAAATCAGTTTTAAGTTAAAGTATTTGAAGAAAACATTAAATTAGTTTTAAGGTTAAAGTATTTAATCTGTTTAAAGTTTGAAGTATTTGAAGGAATCATTAAATCAGTTTTAAGTTAAAGTAGTTGAAGACAGCATTAGATCAGTTTAAGTCAAAGTACTTGAAGGAAGCATTAAATCGGTTTGAGGGTCTAAGTATTCGAAGGAAGCGTGAAATCAATTTTAGGCAAAGTATTTGAAGGATCAGTTTTAAGTTAAAGTATTGGAAGAAAGCATTTAATCACTTTTGAAGTTAAAGTACTTGAAGGAAACATTAAATCTGTTTGAGGTTGAAGTATTTGAAGGAAGTGTTAAATTAATTTTAGCAAAGTATTTGAAGGAAGTATTTAATCAGTTTTATGTCAAAGTATTTGAAGAAAGCATGAAATCAGTTTTAAAGTTGAAGTACTTGAAGGAAGCATTAAATCTATCTAAGGTTTTAAGTATTTGAAAGAAGAGTTAAATAAATTTTAAGCAAAGCATTTGAAGGAAGCTGTTAATCTGTTTTAAGGATTAAGTAAATGAAGGAAGCGTTGAATCAGTTTTTAAGGTTAAAGTATTTGAAGGAACATTAAATCAGTTTTAAGCAAAAAGAATTTGAAGGAAATATCAAAGCAATTTGAACTTAAAAGTAATTGAAGGCAACTTCAGATATGTTGTAAGTTAACGTATTTGAAGGAAGCATCAAGTTGGTTTTGAGTTCATAGTGCTTGAATGAATCATCAATCAGTTTTAAGTTAATATGGTTTGTACGAATACCAAACGAAGTATTTTGTTTAACAATTGTCGATCAAACAGAAGATAAAATACAAATTGTATAGATTCGTAAAATAAAGATAGATGAAGTGAGATGATATAAACTTATTTATTTTATTAAAACAAGGAAGAGAGGAGATGATATAAACTTATTTATTTTTATTAAAACAAGGAAGAGATGTAGTGTATGCGAGACTTATTCTGTCGTCTCATGCCTATATGCCGTACGCTGATGTAGCATGAAGGTTTGTCTATGGCGTGATATCGGTGTCTATGAAATGGACTGACAGCTACGGAGCGTGAGGACGTGCGTACGGTGTGTGGAGCAGTGAGCCGATATGTATCCTTTTTATTTGAAGTAACGTGCAAACAGTACAATTATTATCCCTAATTCACATGAGCTCACAGGCTTATTTATAACTAGCTGTGCCCGCGACTTCGTTCGCGTGGAGAGTTCTTGAGATTCAACGTATACCTATACCAAATTTCATCAAAATCGGTTGAGAGGTTTAAGCAGGAAAGCGTAACAGACAGACAGACAGAGTTACTTTCGCATTTATAATATTAGTAGGGATTAATAAAGCATTATGAGCATGTGCAATTACGTAATCAAGAACCGAATATTTACTTACTTAAAGCTAACTTTTAATATGGACATTCAAGTTTAACCTAAAAGTGAATACACGAAGTAATTATGATTACCGTACATTATAACAGTTACGTTTTTATTAGCATTTTGGTTGGTGACTCATTTATTATGCCAATCGATTCTTAATGAAAGTCGCCCAGTTTGACCAAATAAATAAGTACATTTAAACTTAAGTTTTTTGAATACGCATTTGAGTGTTGTAACAGGTAGGTTTTTAATTCGGTTTGTATTTAATTTTCTAATTAAACGCCATTATGAAATATAAGTCTATTAAACAAATGTGGGTATGTGGATTTTAGGGTACTTAGTGTTTTTTCTTGCTGACGACTTAGGGTGCTTTGTAATAGGATGTCTAAGACTCTAAGACGAACTGAATAGTCAGTAAAAAAATATGAAAAATATAGAGATTCCTCGTGTACTTGTGGCCAATTATTTATTAATGATGAGAAATGGCGGTTAGCATCGTTGGTTGTTTTTTTTACTAACATTTATTTTACGGGCTGTCACGCTTTATTATTACTATATCTATTTATTTTTCGAAATTGACAATTTATAATGGCCTTCTTAGGGTGTGCGCCCTTTATCGGGTCGGCACGGCAAAAGATTTTAGGTGGCGAACGGTAATGTACCTATATTTAATATCCAATATGCAATTTAATGTATTTAAAAAAAATACAAATCCTCAAAGTAATATCACTTTGAGGTTTCCTTTTAAGAAAATGTTTATTTGTGCTAATCTCGTTCTTTTATAAATAATCGTTGAAGCATTTTGTAAATAGATATATCGTTTATGGACTTATGCCCATAAATTAATAATGATAACCTATGTTATTATAACTGTGGAAATAAGGTAACTAATTGTCACTTAAAAAACTATTTCCATTTTCTCCCTATGGTATGCACAGTCCCTTACGTGAACTGTTCTTGTTGTCAATTTAATAATTACCAAAGTGTAGAAGCGTAATCAGTAAATTTCTTTGTTCTTCAAATTTGTGGCTGCAAAAAGAAAATAAAAGGAACGCCTATCGGTATTTCAAACTGAACGAACAAAAGGATGCTCAATAAAATATTTCCACCCGAAAACTCCCGGCAAAGATACTGCAAAGGCAATTAAGCCTATTGTCTTTGCTAATTTGTATTGTTTAAAAAGTCATTACTGGAAAAACACCTTTTGGATTTAATTTGTTTCCACCTCCGAAGGAGTCGAAGTTTGTAACTTGTTTGCGAATCATTTCGCCTCAGTATATGCCTCCCCTAGCACTGACCCCGACTGTGGACCGCTCACAGGTTCTATAAGTACCAACGACTGTTTCTCGCGCTTACGTCTCCACTCCACCACGATTGAGGATAAACTTAAGAACTTGGATGTCACAAAAGGAGCGGGAGCGGATGGCGTGCCTCCGATATTTGTTAGGAATTGTGCGTCTAACTTGGTTGAGCCATTAAGTAGAATTTTTAACAGATCCTTGGAGAAGGGCGTTTTCCCTAGGGCCTGGAAGTTGGCAAAAGTTGTTCCAGTCTTTAAATCTGATAGTAACAATTTTGTTCAAAACTATAGACCTATATCCATCCTTCCAACACTGGGAAAAGTTTTTGAGAGCTTGGTTTGTCCACATCTACAACAATACTTGACGAGATTTGTATCTGGCAATCAGCATGGTTTCATGAAGGGTAGGTCAACTTGTACCAACTTAGTGAGCTTTACTGAGGATCTTATGGAGTCCATAGATGCCAAAAAACAAATAGATGTGGTGTACACGGACTTTAGTAAGGCTTTTGATCGTGTACCACACAAACTGCTGACCGCAAAGCTCTATGAATGTGGCTTTTCTGGACCTGTATTGAGTTGGTTGGATTCGTACCTTAAAGGAAGACAGTTTTACGTTGTTCTCAATGGTTTCGCGTCTGGCACCCACCTCATCACGTCCGGTGTCCCACAGGGTTCGCATTTGGGTCCCGTTTTATTTAATATATTTGTCAACGATCTGCCTTTCTGCATTCGTTACTCTATCCCATACTTATTCGCAGACGATCTTAAACTTTCCAAAGTTATTGATTCAGTGGATGATGCAGATAAGCTTCAAAAAGACCTTAACTCCCTTAAAAATTGGTGTGACAATAATGGTATGGACCTTAACGTAAAAAAATGTTCATTCATTACATTTACGCGGAAAAACAATACCATTCCAAGTAAATATTCTATCAATGGGATTGATTTGTGCAAGCTGCAGGTAACGAGAGACCTAGGTGTTCTTATGGATAGTAAGTTGACTTTTATCCCTCACAT
The DNA here is from genome assembly GCA_037074685.1 of Glyphodes pyloalis. Taxonomy (NCBI): domain Eukaryota; kingdom Metazoa; phylum Arthropoda; class Insecta; order Lepidoptera; family Crambidae; genus Glyphodes; species Glyphodes pyloalis. Next base: position 6,767,537 of record JAYKKO010000011.1, read on the forward strand.
AAATCATATAATTAAAAGAGCATCAAAAGCCCTAGGTTTTCTTATAAGAAACACTAAAGAGTTTAAGATCTCAACTAAAATGCTACTCTATAACTCGCTCGTTCGATCCGCTTTGGAGTACGTAAGTACTGTTTGGAGACCACATTACGCTAATCATTCATTAAGGATTGAAAGGGTACAAAAAAAATTTACTAGACACCTTGCCTATGTTAGGGGCGGTACTAAGAGGACTCTAACCTATGAAGATAGACTATCACTTTTTAATATGAATAGCCTAGATAAGCGTAGGGACCTCTCTGATTTAGTATTATTGTACAAGATTTTAAATAACAAGTTGTGTTGCTCGAAACTTGTGGATAGAATTTCACTTCGTGTTCCCTTGCGCTTGCCACGTCGTCCAATAGACACATTTGTTATTCCGTTTCGTAGAACTGTTTTGGGTGCAAACTCACCGATTCCAAGAGTACTAAGGCTATACAATAAATACAATCGATCCACAGATATTGATCTCTTTTCCATGTCATTGCGTAAAATTCGTAAATCCGTGTTGGATAGTAAATGAATTTCAAAATTATTGCTCTTTAACAAATACACTTACTGAATTTTTATCCATATATTTTAATTTTAAAAGATAAACTGTAAAATTTTTAAAATATATATTTTTAAGTCTTCCTAATTCTGTACTAGTTGTAAGTGCATGATGTGTTCGCCTTTAAGTGGCTTAACATTTAGTTATTCTTTCAAACCATATTATTATCAAACATGTATTAGTGTGTAAGCTGTTGGTGGACCTTTTTTTATAAAATAAAATAAAAATAAAAAAAATTTGGGCCTGAAAGATATTTATGGACCCATAACTTTTCGAGAACGTAGACAGAAAAATAATACAAAATCCGCTCAAGTGCGAGTCTGACTTTAAGCGTTCCGTGACATTTAACAAAATATCAAGTTAAAATGGTAAAAAAATTTATGCATTTTTTTATGTATGAGTTCCCTTTAGTGTTTTTTTTATTATTTATTGTTGTAGCGGCAATAGGAATACATCACCTCTGAATATTCAAACTGTGTAGCATTCACCGTTCTTAAGATACAGCCTGGATGTTTGGAGGGATAGACAGACTGACAGCGAAATCTCAGTACTAGGGTCCCGTTTTTACCCTTTGCGCACGGAACTCTAAGAAGTAATTGTAAAAGCCGACAAAGATGGGACATCTCCATTTTTATGTATACCCAGAGCCAATTCAGAAACATTTGTTTCCCAAATTGCACAGGCCGAGATTCGAAGTCAAAACCATTTACGCATCGGGCAAAGTCTCTACATAACTGAAGTTTGAACAGGCAATGTTTAAAAACGTAGGAAAAAATTAAATAATCACATCAAGACACTCATTAGCGAAACAAAAATAGATTTTTGAATGACATATGTATCTGACTTCAAAGCATGAAATTTTATACAGTGAAAAGCTTTTAGTCGTTATAAGTGCCAGAACGGTTTTAACTTACAGAATAATTGCCATTATAATGACTCAGTACAATGTACTGATATTTACTTGTAATGTATATAATTGAAGTAATTACGAAACTTTTTACATACTAAGAATTTCTTGCCAGTTATTATTCACCAGTTCTGGATGTTTTCCAGAATTCGGAATTCGGAAGAATAAGGTATCTAATTTGTTCTGACGATATGCCTGGCGGTATTCAAACAATTTACGCACGATACATAACGCAAGTTAAACTAAACAGTTTAAATATTTGCACCGCCCTTATGTTGTGCTAATAAGAACTAATATCGAGCAGCAAGTGTTTACCTCGACGTGCTGTTGGCCCTACTTTCATTTTTTCCTTTTTAAATGAATTATTTTTATTTCTTTATTATTTTCTACAAGATTTTGCTTGCGACTTTATTTCCGTTATTTCGGGATAAATTTTGAGTTAATCTAATATCTTATTTAAATGTTAGTCAAAATTTCATCGAAATTCAATCACGGAAGAGAATAACAAAACCATTCATACAAATATTAGGGTTTAAAATATTAACCATATGATAAGTGCTTCTTTATAAAAAACGAATACATAGATATTCTAATACGGCTAGGAATTGTAAATTTGACAGTTATGTAATAGAAACCAAGAGCAAATGTTATTTTAAACAAAATTCGTTCTGTTATGTTTGTGCCTCATCTTTTTGTCAGCTTTCGTCTACATTTGATATTAATTTATGGCGAACACGTTTTCATGCAAAGATTGTCGTAGAGCGAGACAGTAAATTGGAATGTGAAAGACAAGAGGTTTGTTGAGACAAATGACGGCAGTTTCATTAGCAAAGAAATGCGCGGTTGCGAAAATTGGCCACCATTTTTCTTTGTAATGCCAGATCTCTATTTAATTTGAGTGCTTAGTTGACGTTACAGGCATACGACAGAAGAATAAAACATCTGCACAATGTTCATACGAACGTATAAAGACAGCTAACGAACACATAAGATTTAGTGGAGAGTAATGGAGGGAAACTTACGGTCGGTTTTTTTTTATTTCGTGAGCTTAGGCATATTTTATCATTGATATATAAAGAAAATAATCCAAATGCGCATCGATTGTCATGCCACTTCCATCCGTGTGAGCAACTTGCATCAGACCCTATAGTTCCTTGAAACTAGTTTAAAATTGATATTGGCCTCTACAGGTACCTCAGAAAAAGCACGGAACATCCGTATTCTATCTTGAAGTACTATCAATTCTCACGTGACACAGGCACACGTAAACTTCGTTAGAGAAGTTTATTTGCCATCTATCATAAAAAATGAAAAAATGTTCGGTTTTCATCGAAAAAAAGTCATGTTGGCTCGAATCGGAATTTCTTTCTTTTCCTTCTCTTATTTGTGCCTTTGACATTTTTTTATATTGCACTTCAAGATTGACTTCATTCCACCTGATTGTCTTTTTCATTATTCATGCATCTGATTTCGGAAAGCACGATTTCTCTTTTTTTTAATATTTTCATAATTATTTATCTATCATTACGTTATTCCATTACATTGGTTGTTGTGCAAATGTGTCTCAATCCCCTTAAACAGTTTACAATTATAATAATTAACTTAAAATCAATTTTCACTTCAGATCTTGCCACATTTAGTTTTATTAATTGACGTTCTTATAGATAAAATATGTAGAAATATCTTTTAGATTGCAAATAATATATGAGACTCCAAATTTAAATTGAAGGCTATCAAATAAAAATTAATCGATAGCTATCAACTCGATTTCATTGTCAGTTGTAACAGTAAATCAAAGTTATTTTCGAAAGAAAGTAAAAACTGTTGACTCATAAGCGTTGTAATTTTATTTTAAGTTTCTCCAAAAGTCTGAACGAACTGAGCAAAGCTTTCAATAACTTTTAAGTACACCGATATCGTTAGCGTAGCAAGGGTGATCCCCGAAATCTCATCTCGGCAATAATAATAAAGTTATATTTGTCTTTCACGCGTATGGAATTTAAAATGCGATTTGGCCCGCGCCGGCTTGCTCTTCCCACTTTTATTAAATTTTGACTGCACAATTCGCACAAGTGCTTCCAAATGTTTGGGCTGACTTATACACTTGCCTCGTTGAGCCTGATATAACGCCCTTCACTCATATTCACACTTGGCAACGGAAACATTTACATCAATACTGATTTGTTTTTCTTTTGCGTGGATTCCACTTTATTTTTAAGGAAACAGATACTTTTGTAATAAACCAGTGAGTTAGTTCCAAGTGTCATATTTTTGTCATAAAAGAGGTCGTGATTGTTTTTTGTCTATTTATATACTACACAAAGATAATTGACAAATATATCTTAAGCTCTTTATATTTCCTAGTTATGTTTTTGCAAGCGGGGCGGATAAATTTTGTTATAAACGGATGCATCTGGTTAATATTTTTAAATGTATGTTCTTTTTATGCTTAAAAGCCACAACATATTATAAGTAGGTAATTATTCTTTTATTTTCTAAATTTACCTATACAAACTTTTAACTTTAACTCGTAACGGTTTGTTGTTAGCTACTAAACTTGTACATTTTTATAGCTGTAAATGTATCTACAAAATAACTAAGATGATTACAAAAAAAATACACACTCGGTGCCGCTCAAGGGAGATTTCCGAATATCAGGATGCCTCGGAACCACGAAACACCGCCTGCCACTGTAAATTCATATACATATGTATGAAAATACCGATAGAGTTTAAAGTAATTAGCACTTGAATTAAGCTTGCAGGTTTAACAAATGCATCGTATGAACTATAGTTCATACGATGCATTTGTTCACATTTTTGCATTTTTGCATGGTATACCATTGCATTAGCTTTTGGTCAGATAAAATAACACTTAGCTATTCGAAATGCCATGAAGACCCATACATAACATTGCTTTTATATCTTACGTTTTCAAAAAGATCATATATTTTAGTTTTGAGAACTCTTGTATTTATTAAACAGGATTAAATCAAATTTTTGTTGCTCAATTCTCCGATGTGTCTGATTTCTCAAACTTATTAACAACTAGCTGTGCCCGCGACTTCGTTCGCGTGGACTACATCCTTTTATGGTCGGTTTTACCCCTTTCTCCCCTAATATTCGAAACAAAAAGTAGTCTATATTTTAATCCAAGTTTCGAGCTATATTTGTGCCAAATTTCATATCTCTAACTTCAAAAATAAACATTTTTCCATATAAACTTCCAAAGGTGGTATTACCCCCCCCCCCCCTATTTTCTGTCCGTTCTTGAGATTCAACGTATACCTATACCAAATTTCATCAAAATCGGTTGAGAGGTTTAAGCAGGAAAGCGTAACAGACACACAGACAGACAGACCGACAGAGTTACTTTCGCATTTATAATATTAGTAGGGACTAGTAGGGAAGTAGGGATTTTGTTAAAAGTAAGCTTTAACATTTTATTGTTTAATTCTACATGACGCGTTCTGTCCTTTATTTTTTTAACTAAACGTGAACCCTGATTCAACCTGCAGTTCTATACATAGGTGTATACTATCAGCATAGACCAAAGTTATCAAAGAATACCCTATCTAGAACAATATTAAATTACTTTGGTGCTTTTTTCAAAGCTGAAAGTTCTCCCACACTCGGTTTGAAGATAAGCGGTTTAATACTTCCGAGTCAAAGGATTGCTGCGGCTTAGTGTTCATTTAGAGAATTAAATAATGAGTGAGAGCATTTTTTAAAAGCGTGCAGAGCGTAGAAAAGGAGTGTGCAAACAAATAGTTTAAATAATATTCTGTTTCTGGATCTATGATTCCGTTTTTGGTGCTTGTAAAATTAATTTGAGAACTCGAAGTATACCTAAATAAAAGTAGGTTTGTTCAATTGCCATTAAATGTGATTCAAAAACAGAAATTTGCTATAAAATTGTTCATAAACTCAAGACTGATACAGGTCGTGCCGAGTTTTTGATATATCTACAAGCTGTTATTTTATTTCTTTTTAAGTTTGTTTTCTGTGGGTATTATCCAAAAACAACAATTTGTTTGTTCTATTCCCTATTACGCTAGTATAGTTATTATGGCCTCAATTAAAAATGTACTTCTGTTCTGGAATTGATTTTTAAAAACGAAACCTTGAATCATCTTTTACTAACATGCGTCCATTTCGAATATCGCTTTACGAATAACTTTTCGAGTAAGTAGATATGCCAAACAACGTTAAATTGACAATATTACGTACCTTTTCGATATCTGTCTTTCGCTTCGACAAACAAGTTCCTAAATGAGACGCAAGTATGTAGGTACAATGAAATTATTTACGGCCTAGGCAAAAAAAACAAGGATACGTGAAACTTATTTCAGCGATGTTTATTGCTCTGTTAACTAATTCTATAATTTTGCTGATATCTGTTTTTGTTTATTACTTTGTTGAGTAATAAAATGTGAGTTGTGATATCATTTCTTTGCAAGCATGGTTTTAGTATGTATTTTTTAAGATCATTAACCCACGTTTTGTGTTGGTCGCAGTGTGATTTCATATAGCCTAAAGCCTTGCTTGATAAAAGGACTATCCAAAAATTTCCAATTTTCAATATCAATTCGACCCAATTGTTTCTGAGATTACTGCATTCAACAAAACAAACTTTTCAGCTTTATAACATCGGTACAGATAGTAAACTCAGTTTTTTAAATATGTGCTTTTGTTTCGGTGTTACCAACATTTTTAGCGCCCTATCGTTTTTTTTCTGCTTCAAGACCGTATGATGTTAGTGTTACTATTAAAAGTACAGCAAATATGATATCAGTAGGCAATCACTTTATAGATCTGATGAATTTTAGACTTAGGCAATTCATTAATTTAAATACTTTAGTGCAATAATTGTTTTCTAGCCGCGAAATTGTCTCATAGCTCGTCGTAATGGTCATCCTTAATTTTGTTTTGTCAAAGAATTACTACAATTAAGATACTATTTATGGAGATTTTTTTTTGTTTCTATAAGAATAAAATAAAATGTGATTCATGTTTATAACAATGACATGCATGTAAATGTTGAAAGATTATAATAACATTTTTTGTTTCACTGACGGGCAAGGCCGTCAGCGTACGGAGTAAATGCCACAAGACGTTGAGCATAACGACTTGTTTAAATTAAAAGTTCTTATTATTTTGTGTATTTGTACATATACATTTTCTATTGGAAAGAAAGTGTGCTTGATCCTATTTCGTAAATAATTATAATATCTATATGCAACGTGCCTTCTTTCTCCTTAGTCTTACTGTTTCCTATCCCATTGTGACACGAAACACCGATACGAGAGTGGTAATCGCAACTGCGTGCTTGCATGAAAAGATTGATGACAGTTAATGAAGCGAAAAGCTGTGTCAAAAGTTCAAAACCGTGTAATGGCACGCCTACTATGGACCTGTGACTCAATCAACACTGTTAATGTATTTGAATTCAGCTGAATAAAGGCAAAATTGATCCTTAATGCTTTTAACAATGCGTTAAGTACGATGATTACTTTGGTACGTGATGTAATCCGAACAGTGGAGAAGACATTATTAGCCGATGTGCAGAATCCAGAGAACAACAGTTACGCCTTTTCGAAAACAACAATTGTGGTAAATGAAGCAAGTTTGCAGAAAGCTGAATTCGATGATAATACTTCAATCGAATTAACTAAATTGGGCAACTTTGATTCAAAAGAACAATGGTTTCGATTAATGTGTGCACGGATCGCCAGGAATCGAATGCTCTCACGAGTAGGTAATTTCCAATGTATTGTGGGTATACATATATAATACGCTCTGCAGTCGGGATTGAGTTTCAACGTCACGATTTCCATTAAAAATATTCAAGTAGAAGATGACTAAAACATAATTTAGTATTTGTTTTAATTAACGGCAAAAAAATAAAACTAAGAAATAAAAACATACATACTCAAATTTTTTTTAATTGATTGCACACAAAAAATATTAAGTAGACATACCAAAATTATATTTAATTTGTATTCATTGTATTTTTTTAAGGTAAGTGGCTTGATTTCAAAAACGAACAGCAAAGCTAAAATGTGACCGAATCGTTGTAGTAGTCGAATGAAGAGCACAATCGAGCCATTTGAGTGTATTTTTTTATATGTCATATTTTGTCATCTAATAAATGAGGGTTCAGTATCCAAGCCGTCGGCTCTTCATTTAGCCATCAATTACGCTTACCGAGTAGTTCATCAAATTTAATGACGACTTTTGACATTTTTATTAAAAATTATCGTTATTGCATATCACAACAGAATACCTCGTAAATTATCAATTTGTCGGCCGTGCACGAGAGTTTGTCGTAATTAAAAAAAATAAAGCAATAAATATAAACATACGTGAGTTCGCACCAACTTGGTAAGCTTTTGTTTGGCAGTTAAAATTAATTGTTTGCAGTCATTGCCTAACAGATGATCCTCCTGTGAGTAATTACAACCCGTGGTGGTATTGGCGATATTTCATGCACATCAAAAGTTTCGCGTCTTTTAAAAATGATGACAGTAATATCTTCGCTACCAGTAAGTGCTGTTAAATGTAAACAAAAATAAATCGTGTTCTCCGATGCTTTACAAGATTGTGAAGTAGGTACTGATTTAACATTTACATTACGACATAGGTACTTACTTTATTTTGGTGTCAAATTGACTCTTGTCACACACCTACGCGCATTATTTATTTGTATTAACCAATTTGATGATCTTTGAGGGAATTCAGAAACTGCTGTGTTTGCGTATTTGATTTATTGTTGTGTATTCATTTGTATTCTTTTATAGTGTTTTTGCCCTAGAACTAGTTTTATTACAAGTGTGGTTTGAACTCGTCTTGGTAATGTTTGATACTGTACTCTCATTGCATTTAGGTATTTCGTTGATACTACGGTACGTTGTTAAAAATACCAGAAAAAAGTCGAACAAATCGTTTTTGGAATTAAAATGGGTGATAGCCAAAATTAGTAACCTTTAAGTAAAAATTTTACAAGAACTACATTCCATACTGACTAAAGTGTGAACGTAAAAAACGAATCAGTTAAAAAGTTTGTATTAAAATATATATATGTGCTTACTTAGGTAGATAGATATGTACCTACACTGTTATCGCCAACTAAGCAAATAATCACATAGTCTTATTGCTCTTCGTGTTGGCTTCATTGTGGCTGGTCGGTAAGCCTGTGTAACGAACCCTGCCTGTGCCAAGATATCTTAATTCGATTCCCGATCCAGGTCAATGCCGACATGAAATTTAGTAGCTTCCTTATTGTGCCTGTAACATAAGTAAGATCAGCATCAAAAATCGCGCCTACGCAATTTAATAAGTCTAGTTAGATTATTGAATGCTAGCTTATTTTATGATTTCAACTAAGTAGCCAGCAAAAGTAAATGTTTCTAGCCATTGGTGAATCTCTAGTTTACCCCATGATCGACCAGTATAGATGCCGAAAGTCATAAGATATTCTCATCTACAGAAAGGTTTAAGGCTGACCAATTTAAGAACAATTTAGGCAATATTTTACAATATACACCAGTGGTGTTCCTGGCGCAATAAATATTAAATAATATGGGTTAACCGATGTATGACGAATTTTATATTTTATTAGTAATAATTTCAAAACAATTTCATACCAAAATGTCAGATGTAAATTATTGTGGCTCCAAGCATGGTTTATGTTTATTATATAATAATATTAAGAAGCGATGGATAACAAGATTTATATACCCAGTGGCGTAGCGTAGTGGGGGCGGCAGGGGCGGCCCGCCCCGGGCGGCACATTTTAGGGGGCGGCAAAATTTCACAATAAATAATAAAAATATTTGAACCATTTCATATTTTAAACGCAACTAAAAAGGACCGATTGAAAAGAGCATGGAATTTTTCATTACTTATTCTGTAACGGATTCGGGGAATCCCCTTTCTTTGAATGATATTTTGTAGCGACTGCTGGCAACACCGTCTACGACTTGCGGGGATTCCCCGTATTTTATTTAATGCTTGGATTGTTTATGGCTAACACAACAACAGCTAGAATGACTGACTATCTATCGCCGGCTATATTATTAGATCCAGACGACACTAAATGTAATCTAGACTACGCATCTGTCGAAATTGACGAGCAGGATTTCAAGCTGGAACGACTTCGACTACGGACTTTCGTTGCTGCTACAGGTAACGAAAATAAATAAATTAATGCAGACTCACTTGAATTATTAAATTTTATTGTGGAGTCCAAGCTGGAAGATGCTCTGCCCAATATTTTAATAATGCTACGAATATTTTTCACAGTTGCCATAAGCAATGCCAGCAGCTGTGAGAGAAGTTTTTCAAAATTGATGTTGATTAAAAATTATTTAAGATCAACCATCAGTACTTTAAGACTAACTAATTTGGCTATCTTGTCTATTGAGCAAGAAATGTGTGATGCTATAGACATTGATGGTGCAATTAAAGACTTTGCTCTTAAAAAAAGTAGACGTATAAATTTACTTTGACGTCTACTTTTTTTAAGAGCAAAGTCTTTTATTATAATAGTATAGTTCTAGTTTTAATTAAAATTTTATTTGCGTTTTATATTCAATTCTCCAATTATTTAATTTTGTCAATCTGACGATCGACAGCTGTACCTAATCTGCGGTGATAGGTATTGTACAGTCGAGCTCACATCAAGCTATACACTCGCAGTTCAAGTTTCGATCTTATGCGTTTGTTATTAGGAATGGTGCAAAGTCCAAAGTGTATAGGTTGACGCGTTCTTGAGTGTACCTGTTATAAAAATGTATCAATGTATAATAAAGATGATTGTAAAACTTAGATAAACTTTTTTATTTAAATGTATGTTATGTAATGTATAGTATACATTAAATTGAAATATCTAAATAAGAGGGCGGCAAAATTGTCTACCGCCCCGGGCGGCCGACACCCACGCTACGCCGCTGTATATACCTTCCAACATATCAATCAGAAGTTGTAATCCTTAAAATATGTCTGTTATTCGAAAAAAAGGAAAGAATAAACAAAAAATTTCTTGAGTACATCGCGAGTCGATCTATAAATCATAATCGATACTTGACTTCGATCGCAAATGAAGATGCATACGGTCATCCTCCTCAAATGACATATGAATAACTATGAGAGTAAAATAACCATTTATTTCAAAACTTGACAATACATTTTCTCTTTTCGATGCTGTAGATATTTTCTTTAGTTTAAGGTAATAATTGTTACCTAATATTACATTATCTGTGGTCTACACTTTACATATGAACAATGTAGGTAATAAAGTACAATGCACTGTAGATAGTATTGTTGCAGAACTAGGTTCTAGCCTGTCTCTTAATTTTTCTAATTAGGTATTATTGTTAAATAGAATTTGCACATTTTTGTAGACTACATTTAGACTAGTAGCATGTTTATCTCAATTTTGTCGTTTACTTTGAATTTAATTTATACAGTTTGTGCTCTCATTTAGGGGTCACTGTCGACGTACGAAACCTCATTTATTACTTTTAGTCTTATTTTCATTATCAGATTGTCTGACTGCCGTCCGTCCATCTTGTTCACTGATATAAAAAGACAAGCTACATCGTGTTAATTTACGCATTACTATGTATCTCACAAAAACTTAACAATCGCTTAACAGTAGCCGGGATTAGGTCAACAACTTTTAAGTTTGAAATTCTTGTACGAATCTCAACTTTATTTCTTCAGAATTAAACAGCATTTGATCAAACCATTGAGACATTTTAATCTTTTATCTTCGATGTTTGAGTTGAGCACACCTTCTCGTTAAAAGCAGTTTATTTGTTGGTTTTATTTTTGTTATTTCGTACGTCAAGTGAATAAGCAGTTAATTTTGTTTTTTACGCTTTCGAAGTCGTTGTAAGGTTACCACTTCGTGTTTTTTATTTTGTCTTTGTTTATTAAATGCTGCCAAATGTCTCTTAATAAGGTGATTTTTTGTTTGGGTTTATTGAGAGGCTAAATCCTCAATCAGACAAGGGTAATCCACAAAACATTATAACATACAAAATTGATGGTTAAGAGAAAATTAATTATGTATATAAACTAGACATACCACAGATACAATAGTAGTGAGTAGTTTCAACCAATTTAAATAATAAAAAAAAATCTGTGTTCAACAAAAATTTTTTAACAAATAAAGTCTTAAAAATACTTAGGTATACCAATCAAACCTACCATTTGAAGATATGAGTTTTGTTGACCGTAGACAGAGAAAACTACGTCAATGGTTTTGACTGATTTAAAGATAGAGAGCTATGAACGCAGCAAAAACAATGATTGAAAAGAAATACCTAGGTTAAAATTAATTAGTATTAGTACATAGTTTATGTATTTATTTTGCATTTTATTAGTTTAATCCTAATAGGCCCAAGGTTTTGAATACTTTTTCCGACCCAATCCTTCTTTACTGAAGTGTAAATTCTGCTTTCCTTTGATTTTTTATTAGTTCTCTTCCAAAGGAATTTACAAAGAACATTTTCAAAGAAGTAGTCCGGGGACGCTAGTCAGGAAATGCACTAGCAATGATATTACTGGCAACTTTTCTTATTAGAAGTTTGTTGAATATCGAGAGTCGAGCGCTACTGCAGTATGTACCTACCGATTATATACCTACCAGTCTATGCCTTGCTTGGAATCCCAAGTGATTAATAAAGCTTTAGTTAGCTATCATTTAATGCAAATATCAGCCAGTTTTTTAAATATTTGGAATTGCATAAGTATTTTATGAATATAATTCAAGAAATAAAACTTTATTAATGTTGCACGGCCGTACCCATTTCTTGCCATCTACTATTTCCTCTACCTTAAGGTTGTCTGGAAGAGATCGCTTTCTAGCGATAAGACCGCCTAAATTGTACTATAATCAATCTGTAAAACCTATTTCTGTAAAGTTTTTGTGCAATAAAGTATATCTATCTATCTATCTATTTTAATTTTTTTTAGAGTTTTGGTTTCTGAAGAATTGTATGTAAAATTTTAAGGTATTTTACAATTTATATATTAATATAGATACTAAAAAAATATGCGTAGGCCGGGAATCGAACCCGGATCAACTGCTTGGAAGGCAACTATGCTGACCATTACACCACCAACGCATTTGATAAAGACTTCCAATTTTATTATGTTAAGACAAGTGAACGCACGTATATTTTTTATTTGGAGCGTATCTAACAATGAAACGTAATCAATGTTTATTCGACCATTTAAACGAGTATTCCATTGAATTTATTGGTGCTCTTCAATTTGTACGAGTGTTTACTTAAATATTTTGTTGACATAATTTCCTTGGTCAAGTGCAAATGTGTGATCGTGTGCAGTTCAGGGTTCCGCAGTTATTCATTTATTATTTTTAATACCTATTGACTTGCGTTACTACCCAAAAAGTATTTCATTTTTTAAAAACCTAATTATTATAACCCTGATTTATTATGCTGTACTTGTCACCCTTAAGTTATGTTGGTAGCAATGTAATATTTTATATTTTGATGTATTGGCAACACTGTTTCTCTATGCTGTTAGAAGTCTATAATGTCTGCAGTATAAAAACTTCTACTTAAATAAAAGTCAGCTTTAGAGTACATATAACGATTGTTTTACTTATAATTCAATAAGTTAGGACCTCATTACCACTTAACATCAGGTGGGATGAGGTCAATCTTAAAGTGTTATATTAATTAAAAAAAATACAACCTATGTTTACCGGAAATAGTGTAGTCTCAAAACTGAAAGTAATTCACAAATCAGTTTACCTAGTTGTTTCGAAAAGCAAAGCAAATAAAAATCCAGTTCTTTCTTCTTTATATTAGGTAAAAGTTTGAGACTTGTCTTTTTAATATACTATTTCTCAATTTATAATTGACTAACAATTTAATTTTTTACTGCAAACCTTTGTCATCCGTCGAGGAAGTATTTTTTAACCTATTGCTGACTGCCAAGTCATCTATTTATTTTTAAACCATTAGGAACTGATAAAAACAAATTGATGCCATTATCACTAAGTGGGTAGTAAAAGAATGCTTCCACCTGAGTATTTTCCTTTTATTTAAATATTTATCATTATGTCATAGGTTAAAGTAAAAACAAAAACTTTTTTATATATTTCAAAGAAACATAAAAATTTCATCTCCCCTTGCGGTGCAGGAATCGAAATTTTACCCATTTAAAAAATATAGGAGACAAACTGTATTAGAAAAATTATCAATTTTATGTTAGCCAAACAAATACGCGGGCCAAATTGATAGCAGATAACAACAGTTTTCAAATAAATACCTACATTGACTGTAATTGGCGTTTAATTTGATAATGAAGAGTCGTGAGAAATTAAGTGTGTCGTCACTTTAAATTGAGGTCAGGCGTGGGACCATCATACACTTTAATTTAGAGATGTACGAGTATCTAATTCTAGTGTGGTTTAAACATATCTTGTAAAAATTGTTTCTCTTTTACTTTTAGTTAAAAACAGAGCAATCCCCTACAGGGGTACTTCTTTACACGGCTTAGAACAAGCGATGCTGAAGTTACGTCAATCATATCAATTTTATTGACTTATTTTATTATTGACCATACATAGGTTTAAGGCCTCATACTAAATCATGTTTAGTGAATAAAGGAACTTCAAATTTATATGGAAATTATTGTCTGCTTGCTTGCACACCATATTTTGAAGTTCTCTCCTAGTCGTAAATATTGTAAAGAATAGGATAACTAATTAGTGTAGGATAAGATTCCGAACCGGTTGTAGCTTTAATATTGGTTTATATTCATTTTGACAACGCATACCTAATTGTAACTTGTAACTAAGATGAAAACATTGATTGTGATTGTGAACCAATACTGGTTTCAATCATTTATTGTTGTACTTTGAGTACCAAGTGAGGAAAATAACTTCTCAAAATTTTCTTTGTATGACAACAAATACATAATGTTATACAAAGAAAATTTTGAGAAGTTATTTTCCCAAATTGATTTCCTGCCTTCATAAATGATTCATAAAAGTAAAAAACGATTCCAAATGTTTATGTTTACTTTCTGTCCAATCGTTTATGTTTAGAGAGAAAAGGCATTGTTTCCAAATTTGAATCCGATTACGCTGTTTTACGGCGGTTTGTGAATAGCTCCGCTGATCGAGAATCTAATTTGGTCCTTTTTGCATATTGGGTGTGTGACTGTATTTTTTGCGGTTTGCATAGATGTACCCTAAATTTTGAAAGTATATGGGTGACTGGCATCAAAACCGTATTAGCCCAGTTAGTAAGTACTGAGGTACTGGTGTTTGTGTATTTGTGTATTTGTGTGTGTGTGTGTAGCTGAAAAAGAACGCACTGTCTCTGTTGACATTTACTTGTATTAATAAATTAGTATTTATTGTGTTCAGCTGCATTAACTTCTAAATAAATCGCGATTAGGATACTCATACGTTATGATACTAGTGTGAACGTGATAAAATCCCATCAGCTCTGGTCATCGGTCACGATTCATTTCAAAATTGATTGCATGTCACGGTTTTTAAACTAAGTCAATTTCGTTTTCCATTTATGAAACTTAAATTCAAAGATGCAAAGAGTTTCTATTTCACATAGAACCTGTCAAAGTTTACTTGACATAAAAAAATGCATGTCATTTATTTTGCAACGTATATACCTACTTGCTTTCTCAGAATAAGTTTTATGTTCTGACATTGCTTTATAAGGTTCAAAAAATCATTAAAACCGAGAACAGAACCGGTTGAAAAGTACATACATTTTTGTGATAAACATTTGAACAGGATGGGAACTAACTTCACCAGCTCTTAATCTAGTTGTTTTGTTCAGTACAAATGTAAGGTAAATGTCCGTTTTGTGGTCGGTGTTATGTTCTTTCACTTAAATGCGGTTTTCTATTTAGTTAACTCGAGTTTAGAGTTAAATGGTAATGTTTTTGTACCTTCATTTTATTTAAAACTCAAAAAATAGAACCTAGTTTGAGTTTTCATTTTATTTTTATTAAATCGGTTTAAAAATGGGGGTAAGTATTTAATAGAAAATGCGGTCACAAAATTAGACCTTTTAATTTGGCACGAATATAGAGTTCTTGCCAAATATATGGAATGTTTTAAAGTTTATCCTGTACTTGTCACCCTTAAGCTAGGACCTCATTACCACTTAACATCAGGTGGGATGAGGTCAATCTTGAAGAGCAATATAAAAAAAAAGTTTTCCTATTACTCATGATTTTATTTATGCTTTTTTAGAATAAAGGGTATCATAATATGTTATTTTACTATCTACTATCAGACTATTTTACTATCAGTCTAGGTCGAGATAACATTTAAATCCATTCATTATCTTTTGTGTGAAAGAGTTATAAAAAATGCATTCATTTAAACAAACTTTCACTTTAATAATTATCAGTAGAAATGAATATGACGATTATATTCTTGTATGAAGAAAAAGAAAAATAGAGTAAACAATTAAGTGGCAGCCCTGCAATAGCTGCAATGAAAGTCCGTACGTACCGTACCTACACTTCGTACTAACTTTTCAAGATCATCAGATAACGCAGCTGATATAAATGGAGGCTACGCAATGGAATTTAAAAGCACGCTTCAAAACTTGACGCGTTCAACTTACTTATGGCTGATGAATATCTCGCGGCCACCGGACCACACATGAGTTGTGGGACATGCCAATAAGCAATAATTAAGACAGTAATTTAACTCATAATTCTTTGGTAAATACAGTCGATTCCTTGTATGATGGGTTTCGAATAAATTTTTTTCTCGTTATTTTTCCAGAAGAAATCTGTTAACGGATTGATCACGTGTTTTTGGTTGTTATTTTTAAGTCAATATACAATGGTGATTTTATTTAATTACCTATTTCCTTTTTCCGGTGATTTGATCTACATGCTATTATAAAGTATTCTTAAAATGCGTTTTACTAAATTAAAATTAATTACGTCCATCAGCAGTAAAAACACGTTTAAAATGATTTGTTATTTTTGGTTTAGGTGACAAAGAGAAGTTACATTCTTATATTGAGAGTCTGCACTCAAATCACACTCATCCGGATACACAGATTTAGCGAGAGAATTCCACTCCTTAGCAATGTGTACCCTCGTGCGTCTTAGTGAAGATTATCTCAACTGTTCCCAAACCTATCCCACTAATATTGTTAATACAAAAGTTTGTTTAGATGTGTGAATGTATGGTTGTTTGTTACTGTTTCACGCAAAAACAACTGAATGAAATTTAATTTTTTGTACATTAATAAACGTAATACTACTTAGATACCGATATGGGATTATTTTTATTGCATTAAGATACTTTTTATCTAAAAATAATGCAAAAGAAGTCCCGGCAAATTCTGGTAAAACCAGACTTGTGGAAAATAGGCCAATTTCGATAGGAATAAATTTCGAGGTTGTCAGAGGGTATGCCGATAAAACAAAATCTTATTAATAGGTACTAAGTATTAGATTACTTTAGTCATGGATAAAGGAATGTAGGACGTTATTTTCTTAAGGACGGATAAATCGGTTCTATTTACAAATGATGGGACGTAGCCTTTTCTTTTCTACCTTGACTGAATTACTGCCATTAACCCTTCTTATTCAAATAATTACATACTATAATTTTACTTATACAATGACCAACCGTTATGTGATTAGGTACGTGGATTCCATTCCTTTTTTTAAAAGTAGGGTGTCATAATTTGACAAATAAAATTATTTCCCTGTCCGCGAAGCAGAGAAAAGAAAAACGATGGCTTTTTTTTTCCTACCTGACTATTGATGATGGCTTCGAAGCCTTGTCATCTTCACCGAGCTTTCAGTGCAGATGGCTCTTACCCCTTTAACAATGGCCTTACACTGCTAATACTGGACAGACAACGTGTTAACTTAAGTAGGTACTCATAATGCTTTACTTATTTTTATTTAATTTGGTAAACAGGTCCAATTCTATTTTAGAACTTTTCCAAAACTTGGTTAGTTTAATATGATTAGAGTTACTCAAGTTATTATCCTCATGTGAGTGCCACAAATCATTTCAAACGTTCGCTCGATCTCGCATAAAATGACAACAAAACAGCAAAGGGAATAGTGGAGGGCCCTACCGATATTCCTTTGCCGTGAAAACAAATTCCGACATTGTGCCATTAGGCCAGAGTACACGTATATCGCAAATATCTGTTAGGAGGCGTTCACATAGACTTATAGGCCTAGCATGCGCAATACGGCAAATTTCTCGCATGAGACGTCAAAAGTTTTGATACTGTTGATTGACTAATAGCACACCGCACTAATATTTTCAGCCAATTAGCAGCTGACGAACTGACTTCAATCGATTTTGACCATAGTTAAGAGGGCGATAAAGTATACTCGCGTGGCGCATGCTGGGCCTGTTAGAAACGCTTACCCTGCTGATAATTAAAAAGTGGATTTTCGATAATATTCGCATGCACATATTACCGGCCCAACTTTATTTCAGGCCAAACTAATTCATCCTAACCGTGTCATAATATAGTTTATTCTGCTGCAAGAGAAACTGTGCCATTATTTTTTAAATAAATTGGTTCTAAGGTGTGCGATAGAAAAAGCCAGAGATAATTAGAGTTAGTACTAATAATTTTTAACTGTAAGTATTATCATTATCTCTAACTCTTTTTTAATGTATTTTTTTAACTACCATTCAATAGATGTAAGATAGTAACGTAAATACGAACTTAGGTAATGTTATGTTTTACTAGCAAGTGTTTTAAAACGGCTGCACCAAAAAACATAATAATTATTTTTTTGGTATGTTCGTATTTTTTTATGAAAACGATAAATCTTTGGAAGTTCATTGGGATAGGAAAAAGCGCGCAAAGCCGCGGCGGGGCGTTAACTGCACTTTAAAATACTTTTACGTACATATATGTACTTCGTGATAAATCTATCACTCTAACAAAAGCCATTTTGTGTGTCAAATCAATGTAAGTTGGTGATGTAAAACGTTATAAATGTAAATCTGATCTAATCACGTATGTGAAATCCCCGTTAGACCTTTTGATAGTGAAAGGAAAGAAAGGATAACCGATAGCCCTGAGAGTCAGTGAACTCATTTTTCCTGAAGCGAAAGGCTCGCTATTATTATCGATATGTCAAATACCTACCTAAAACAGTACTTACTGACGTCCTTTTCCAAATGCTTATTTCTTTCACTTAAGGTTCAGAATTGATACGGACGATAGAAGAATCATTTAGACGTTGACCATAACAGGTACTGGATACCAGATTTATGAATATGTTGTTCTAGACCGGAGGGTCTATTTTTAGTGGAAAGCTTGCGGGTAAACACGATATTTTTATGCACTCTCGTATGTGGGTATGCCGCAGTTTGATTTTGTACAAATTAATTAAATCAAAAACTTTTAAAAATTCAAAACTATGCCTCTGTAAAATTTAATCAATTAAACTCCTTTTATCTTGACCTAGCTTTTATCTTTATTTCGTATTAGTTCTTCTTACAAAAGACCGCAGCATTAGTTCTTCATACAAAAGACCGCAGCCAAATAACAATATTTTCTGTGTTGTTGTATTCCTGCGTGTGAGTAAGGTTTCCAGAGCTCCTGGGGGAGCTACATTAGTAGCAGGGGTCAAGCCTTCAAGGTAAGGGTGACAAGTCCAGTAACAGATTTATTATGCTGCACTGGTCGCCCTTAGCTAGGACCTCATTACTTCTTAACATCAGGTGGGATGAGGTTAATTTTGAAGTGTAATATAAAAAAAAGAAAAAATAGTGGTCTGCCCGGGGCACAGCCGGGGTAGATCCTAATTTTTTTTTACATCGTGGTGCATGGGTTCCATCATTGGTGTCTGTTATAGTAAGGATCCCTCATTTTCCTAAAAATACAGAATAGCCTATGTCACGCGATAGTGTAGCTTCCTAACTGTAAAAGAAATTAATTAAAATCGGTTCAGTATTTTAACTTACCAACTTCGAGATATGTCCCTCAATATGTTGTGCGTCAACAATTTTCATCAAAACTTATGAAAATAGAAAATTAGTAAGAATGGAGACATTGTCCCAG
Organism: Glyphodes pyloalis; assembly: GCA_037074685.1. Taxonomy (NCBI): domain Eukaryota; kingdom Metazoa; phylum Arthropoda; class Insecta; order Lepidoptera; family Crambidae; genus Glyphodes; species Glyphodes pyloalis. The sequence goes on from JAYKKO010000011.1 coordinate 6,787,121, forward strand.
ATTTTTCGAATACGTCACTCACTCGTAAGGAACTTTCATGTCCGGAGAAAGGAAGTATACTGTTAGAAGGGCCGCAAGGAACCCATCTCGGGACCTTATTTACATATCAATTCAATTTGCAGGGAACTGACAATATTTTTCGACTAGATGATATGGGCTCAAAAAGTAATCATCACATGTATTTACATGATTTTGGGTTAGTTTACTGCTAAAATATTTTTTTGTTTGGTCCTTTTACCAGAAATATTGATTAATGTTGTAAGGTACATCGCAATGTTACAAAAATGGTTAAAGATCTACGAAAATACACTTAGATACTGTGCCCCGCACTTTAAATTGTTTATATTGCCAGGGGTAAAGAAGTAATATTTAAGAAATATTTCATCATATGTGTAGTATTTACAAATCATATTTTACATAAATATACGTGTTGTAGCACGCACCTTGTTTCGTAGTTACCAAATTAATGTTTCTGCGGTTTTTTCGTAAATTATTAGTGGTTCATTAAATTGCATTAGCTACTTATATTTTTTACCATAATATTCAATGAGATTTGTTCCTGCCAAATGTTTACTTCTTTCTTAATTGTATAAGTTGGATGTATTATTCACTCCTAAACTTGTAAAGTAAGTACCTAGCACAGAGCTGTGATACCTATTGATATTCACACATACAATACTCATCATCATCATTCTTCTTTTTTAAATATCCTGAATGACATTTCCTGCTCATGGGCTAGACTAGAAAAAAAAATCACCTCTATTTATCCAATATTAAAAAATATTTTTCTATTGGGTTTGGGTGTTGTATCGTATCTGTTCCTGATTTCTGTAACAAAAGTATTTTACCTACATACCGCATAATCAGAGCGAATATATGTTGAGGTAAATATATAATTAAATTTAAATAGTGTATTATTTAATGTTATATACGCAAAAGTTAGTAAGAATGTACGGATGTATGTTTCTAGACGGATGTATGGTATAGACTAAAGCGTTAGATACCATTCTATGGACTTAGCACCGCCTTTACTGCAAATGTTTACCTAGACGTGCTGTTGACCGTACATAAAATTTGTCATAGAAATTAAACAATGCACAATTGATAGTCGTCATACTATATTAACATTTGAGATGCTTTAAATTCCAAAATAACGCGAACAAAGTGGCATGCAACAGCTAGTCTTTATCGTGCTTAAGATTTTTAAAGTACAATCATCCAAGATATGCAAATTATTTAAGTCATTAAAATAAATAAATGCGCCAGACATCCACACCAATCACCTGGTCTCAAACTAAGGTTTTGCCTTGTACTATGAGCACCAGATGACGGATACTAACTAGGAGCGTCATCCCAGCACACCCAGACCCAAGTCAATTTAGAAAAATTCGTTTTCCAAATTGACCTGACCGGGAATCGAACCCGGGACCTTTCGCGCTTTGGCCGCCTACCTTAGCCACTGCGCCACCGAGGTCGTCATAACTGACTCTTAAGAAAAAAAGCCTAGTTTATCAGTTTCATTTGCATGTTGATCTTGCTTGATATTTAAATTGAGCAGTTATCTACGTCCTGCGTGCAGTAGAGATGCGTTTCCCACATTTGTATACAAGTACGTCTGTACTTAACAATGATTTATAAAAAAAATAAACATCTGTCTTCATGGGAACTGTAGTCTTAACAAGCGGATATGCTTATCTAGATTTGATTTCCCTTAATGAATATTAGTCTTATTTATAGTATAACTGCCTATATTGGCTATTTAAGAATACCAGTATGAAAGAAAAATGAAAGTTTGTAAAAACATTATGGATGTATGTCTGGATGAATGGTTCACTTTACCCAAATACGGCTAATCCGATTTCGATTATATTTGGTAGAAAGGGGGATGATAGTCGAGATTAATATAAATAATACTATTTAACCCGAAATAACGCAGGTAAAGTTATTAATTGCACTCTACGTACTCATATATTGTCTGACAAATCTATTTCTGTAAATTATTTGTACTTCTATTAATTCAAAATATGCATGTAGATTACATCACTAACACTTATAAATCGAGAGTCACTCTGCCACCGGTTCGGAACCCATACCAACCAATAAGGTTCCTGCAAGTAAATGAGCATTTTTCTTAACAAAACAACCTTAACTTCAGTTACAACCTCAAATCAGTACCTAGCATATCTAATATTCAGTGTCAAAAGGCACGAGTAACTATTTGTAATTAAGGTATTCCGTAAGACTTATCCAATAAGTTTCTTACGATTTCAAATTAAACACCCACATACAGTTATTAAAACTGAAACCTTAAACGTTTGAGATAGCAATATCAAATATAAGTTCGAAAGGTGAGCTTGCTGCTATTTTCATCTTTCCAGTCTGAACCTACGGAGTTACTCAACCCACGCAGGTTTTATGTTAAAGTATATCTCGAAGAAAGAGCTTGTCGATGAAGATTTTCATTTACGCGAATTTACGCTTAGAAAACGCTTTCGAAGCTCTTCAAAGGCACCATCTTGAAGCGTAGGAGCTCCTTTTGCAGGCTTGCAAGCACCCACGCAATGTTGCAACCGCAGGATCAAATATACGAGTACATTTCCTCCGTTCGAGGAGATTATAAAATGTTCAGTATTTGGTTTCTTTTCAAGTAATAAAACACACTGTAACAACGGTATCTTTCCTTTGATATAATAGAAATTAAATCCAAGGAATGTGATTAAATTCGTAAATCGTGAATGCGAGTTCCGGAGCAGTATGACAAAAGCCGCCATTTATTAATTGGATTTAAAATATTCTACGAGCTGTTTCCCGTGACTTCGTTCTTATTATTTAGATGTGTATAGTATGCAATTGGGTTAGAAAGTATGATATGTTTATATTAATCTAAATTTGTAATAACATTTATGTATTTACCTTGTAATTGGATTCAAACTCATAAGGCCAAACTACTATCGAGTTTCTTGTCGGCTCTTCTTGATAAAAGCAAGATTCCGGACGCGGTGGTAGTATAATCTGACGATTCATAAATGCTTTTGTAAAAGTTTACATGAATAAAGACATTTTCTATTATTTTCTATTCTATTCTACTACCTACCATCTTATGAGGGGTGACTGTCTTGTTTTAGGCTGAATAGTTTGCGGGATCGTAGTGTTTTTTTGGATTTAAAGCTGTTCCATAAGGTTTAAAACGGTATACGGACAGTCCCTCCCTGTTGCGTCAGAATCTTAATGTGCCACAAGTTGGGACGAGACGTAAGGTATGTGTTTGACAATACAATAAACTATGCGAAGTATGTAAGTCAAATCGGAATTTTTCACAGGTAAGCTCCAAAAATTTAGGCATCAAATTCTTAATTCCCTTAATGTGGTGCCAAAATAAAGACTGAATATTATGTAGCTTTGTGACTAGTGATAGGAATAGTAATCTGTACCAGTGTTTATCATGTTGGTTGTCCTAATAAACATAAAAAAAGGGTTTTACATTGGCTAGTCAACTGAGACACTTTTACAATACAATGTTAAAACACGATTCCTTCATAAGTTAACTATAACGAAAATGTGACGTACTTAATTTAACTATTCAACACACTGATTATTACATAGTTTCAGAGCATTTAAAAACCGTTGTTTAGGCAAAGATAATTTGCAAAAGCTCAGTAAGGCGTAAAAGCTTAGTAGCTTAGTAGCATACCTAAAGTAATTTTTACGATAACGTAAAAAAAATATTTTTTTTGTGAATGGTGTACCTATCCCATTTTGTTAGTTAGAATAACACATAGTATCATATGAAAATGCTTGTTTTTCGCGCTTCTTTCATCAGTTCTATATTATTATTTCAAATTTGTGTATGACGATCGCTGTGTACCGTTACGTAACCTATAACTACCGAGAAGGTACCGGCAAGAAACTCAGTAGTTGGTTTTACAAAACAAAGTTAATCTTATTACTAATTTTGCACCATGACATACAATTAGCTTGTCAATAACTTACCACCGCCGTTATATCGTTATCATAAGAACTATCGACTCGTAAGTGTTTACTTACCGTATGTAACATAAATTTTATCAGAAGGTATAAAGGAAGAAACAAGAAAACACATTGTTGCTTCTTTTATTTTTTCTGATCAAATTTACGTTAGGCAGGTATGTTTAATCAACTCCCCATCAGTAGCGTCTGGTTAGCGATTTAATTGAATCCAGTGTGTCTCGAACTCGAATACCGCACGGCGTCCGCGCGTGTCGACCGATATACTCGAGACGAAAAACTTTTCACTTTATAAATTCCGCGTTAATTGCGAACCAGCTTTAATTAAATTTGCTTCTTGTGCAGATAATGACGGCGTGTCGTGCATATTTAAAACACATGCATTAATGCAACCGTCAATGCGGCGATGTCCATTAAAAGAGGAAATGGCATGCAAAAATGATAAAAGCTAATTTACATAAATTTGTTAACATCTTGGGCATGTGGTGTTATGGGAGGAACCTTACAAATATCTTTTGCAAATTAAGGTTTACTGACACACCATTTATATGTTTTGAATTTGGCAAGCAATGTTCGTGTGTTGTATAATAATAAGTTGTTTATAACACGATTATGTTTGTGGCTCTTTTGTTTTGAACTATCAAAAGCACATCAGAGTATACTCTTTGGACTGTACATCGCCCTTATACGGTGCGCTTAAGAACGAATATCGATCTGTAAGTGTTTATCTCGACGTTATGTTGACTGTACCCATAGGAATGCTTTACCTAAAATGTTTTTGTGTATAAAAATGCCTATGCCTTTTATCAGTTACACATATCATAACAATGTATGCGTTAGGAACTTGCACTACCTAAAAAAAGATCTTTGTGAGAAATAGGAAAAAAATCGTTAATATATAATAGTTTTGATTGTTGTAATAGTTTTTATGAGCTGTCGATTTTTGTATAAATAAAAATTAATAAAACATAATTTACGGTAAACAGCATATCAAGGTACAGGGAGCCCCCCCCCCCCATGTAACGGAGGGATGCTCCGCAAACAGTAGGGAAACCAAAAGGGTTGCCAATTTACGAGTTTCATTTCTTAATTTTTTTTGTAACGCATCGTAACAAATCACCCCTTCCCCCTATTTACGTTACGTAATACTTGTTACGTAACGCTCCCAGTCAGACATGCAATTCGATCATTAGTTCTTATGCCTTGGACATAAAGGCGGTACTAAGTTCGAAGTTCAAACGAAAATAAAGCGTTATCAAAAAACAAAATATTATTTACAGAGGTACAAACCAAAAACCACGTTTTGATTCTTACTCCATTTCCCAATTTTTAAGTGACGCTTTATAAGATTATTGTTACGGAGGGAAAGGAAAGAGGGACAAGGAACTCAGAATAGGGAAAATATATTTAAAATAAAAGTAAAGGGAAAAATACAGTTAAAATGAAAGATAAAAGAAGAAGAGAAAGACAAGAAAGTCAAAGTGACATATTAAAAAGAATATTATAAAAACATAACGTTTGACTCATAAGGAGTTCGTAACATCTCCGTAACTATTATAATTATTATTATTTATTGTTATGTTTAAAAAAATCGTTTAATCCAGTTATTTAATTTATTTTGACGCCATAATTAGAACTTAGTGACTTAGGTAAAGATTCATTTAATTTTAATGAATTAATAAACTAATATACCTATGACATTTCTACGCCCTTTAGAGTAAAATATGCTGAACTCTTTTCTCTGTAACACCTGTTTCTGTGTACCATATTTTTATGAAATAAACGATATTATATTCTTTTGTATTCTCTTAAAACTTTTGATTAATCTTCAAAAAAAACCATTTCGTTTGTTCATTTCGTTTTTGGGTGAAGACCCTCTGAATGAGTTTTATAGTACTTATTAATTCATTAAGCTTGAAAATGCATTAAATAAAATGAGATAGTTACCTAAAATGGTTGTGTTGGTGTTTTAAAAGTTAATTTAGGGTAAATTCCGTTTGGAGTAAACCACTATGTGTTATTATAATATAATGTATGTACTTTTTATTTATTTTTAATATATATTTTTGTTATATATACTGTTTATTTATGCACTATGTGTTATTATATTAAATACTAGCGGTCCCGGCGAACTTCGTTTCGCCTTAGATAATTTTTCCCGCTTTTCTGTTGAAATTTTTCAAATTTTTCCAAAGATCCCTAATTTTGTAGCCTATTTCAAATTGGAAGAATGTAGCATTCTATTGGTGAAATATTTTTTTAAAACAGCCCAGTACCTATTGAGCCTATTCATTACAAACATACAAAAAAAGGTACAAATCTTTCCTCTTTATAATATTAATATAGATATATTTTTTCTATATAATATAATAACACATAGGATAATTTTTATCCCTAAATAACGCCAAAAAAGTCCCTGGCAACAGCTATAAACACCTACTAATATAGCTCGACTGCACACACATTGTTCTGATTTTGTGGTTAGTAGCTAGAGCACAAGCATTATAGAAATTAGAAACAATGACGGTACCAGAACATCCAGACCGGAGAAGAAATAGAAAAGTTCGTTTTCCAGTGTGGTTCGACCGGGAATCAAACCCCGGAGGTAGCGGGGTTGCCAAAATCCGGCCCGCTTTCCCCTCGGCTACGGAGGGCGTTAGTCAATCTAACAAAGTCGCGATAAATGTGAGTAATGATAGTGAAAAGCTTCTCGAGCTATATATAATTATTATTTTTTTATAATATGAATGCGCATATACATATATTTTTTTTAATATTGCACTTTAAGATTGACCTCATTCCATTCCTCACCCCCAGGAGCTCTGGAAACCTTACTCACACGCAGGAACACAACAACACAGAAGTGATTCTTATTTGGCTGCGGTTTTCTGTAAGGTATTTCACCAGTCGGGCTGCTCCAGTTCGAGCGATAAATCGCTATGCCCTACCTCTCTTAAATATATATATATTATTTTAAATTATAATGTATGTTTATATATGTTTAATACATACCGTAATGATATTTATAATGCTTAATTTATTGTTGTTTATTATGTTTTTTTTAGAATAATAACGCACTTTTTCACTATTACCGGACCCATATACAAACTCTCTGCATGACCCAAACGTTGCTGGTAAATAATGCCTATTAAATAAATTATATAATTACTTCACAAAGAATTACAATAAAAAAAACGGTAATCCAATACGATAAAACTTCTGTTTGTACCTGAACTGCATATTCTAAGAAGCTGTGTGCAGTAGTTTCGGCAAAAATATTGAGGTTGGTACCTTGCAAAGTTAGCGGACCTTTCGAATTTCCTTCCAAATCACGATCGTGGATAATAAAATCCTCGCATTGGAAATGCACGAACGGGAAAACAAAAGCCATAAAAGAGCGACAAAAAGAATCGTTCAGGTTTCCTTAAGTCAGTGCATTGGTCAATGGATATTAGCATTCAAATCACAAACTCCTTTCATTGCTGTATTATTTGATGGAGCAAACACCGCTAAAAATAACTAAGAATACCTACATGTTTAAAGTTAATAAGTGGTCCGCGCTGGCTTCTGACGGGTAAATTAGTACTTGTTTTTTTAGACTTTGGGGGTACTTACCAATATTGTAGACTTAGTAAAGACCCTTAATTTTTTTAAATTAAAATAGCCGGAAAAAGTTTGGCTTTTCAACATTTATATAATAATTCAAATCGGTTATTTTGTTTCTGATCTAACCACGAGGCAGGAGGCCACTACCTACCATAACGAAATATATCGGATTCGATGTCGAGTATCAATTTTTAATGCTTCTTATCGTAATTTACTAACTAAACCATTTCGAATGCATATAAAGCACTTTTAAAAACCAAACATTAATTATGCTCATCAAAAACACTTTTTAAATGCCGAACTTTTGATAAATGTTCGTTTCGTTTTTGGCGGTCGGCCTAGGAGTTTTAACCAATATTTTTAAACATTGGTCACGAGCAGACTGACGATGGTGGGTTGGTGCAACCTAACCGAAACGTCGGGCAGTAAGTAGTTCGTATTAACTACTAAATAAAAATGGTGTCGCGTTTTGACCCGTTAAATTATTTTAAATGTTTAAAATGGAACGCGAAAGTCTTAAAGTTTACAATATTTTTAAGTTCTCAAAGACTAACATGCGCAGTGAATAGGGGAATTACCGTGTTTGCAAAATGTGCTTATCGTAGCACCAGGGCGTCTACTCTTGAAAACGAAATATGTCGGATCCGATGACGTTTAGTATTTTTTATTGCTCATTATCGCAACTAACACACTTCGAATGCGAATAAAGCGTTATCAAACAACAAAATATTATTTATACAAATCAAAAATCACGTTTTAATTCCCTAACTTTTGATCAGTCTTCAAAAACGAAACCTTTCGTTTGTTCGTTTCGTTTTCAAGAGTAGACGCCCAGTTACGAAATCAATAAATGATCGTAGTCAAATTAACATATCTTAATTAAATCTCTATTCTGTTTGTTCCTTTAAAGCCTAGATACCGTCAAAGAAATGCTAAGACAAAACTCATTCGCGCAACGTCATATTACGGTCTGACGACAAAAAACGAGCCAACGAATTATGCTAAAAAGAGACATATCCGCGCCTCGTTATCCGTGCTGACGAAACAAAAAATAGGGGGTACATTAAGGGGCTGTTGACGCCTTTCCTGGAATATTAGACACTGATATTACATACCTACTTGGAAATGTCTAGAAACCTTATTTAAGTACAGTGGCGTAGTGTGACTTTTGCCTACCGGGGAGTACAACGATTCCCTCCACCCAACGATGGTTGGTCGAACGCCCGCCAAATGATCAGGTTTAGTCAAATAGTTTTTTTTATTATGTAGTTACGTAGGTACCTACTAATATCTTACAGAAAAGGAAATTGGCCTTGTAGGTTTAGGGGTCTATTTCCTAAAACGAAAGTAACAAACGAAACGTTTCGTTTTTGATGATTCATCAAAAGCTCGGTGGTTAAAGCGTGGCACTTGGTTTGCATAAATATTATTATTTTTTGTCTAAAACGCTTTAATCGCATTCGAAACAAGTTGGTTACCATTATGAGAATTAAAATACCTATTCGTCATATTATTTTGTTTTTGGGAGTGGACTCCCTGAAGTAGAGATTAAATGCGCCAAAATGTTACTGTAACCTATTTATGCGAATTTTTGGTAATTTCGATCCATATGGTCAAGGTCGATGTTGCTGATCCCCTTTATGTGCACCCGGGGTCATGGCCACCCCGACCCCCCCTATTTTACGCGAAAGTGTGTATAAATGGATGGATGGACGTGTAAAATTATGGGTACTCTATCACGCCAATACCACTTAAAGTAAACATTTTAGTAGTTAGTTATACGTATTAGGATTTGCTCAAAAAACCCTCGTGATTAAATACATGCATCAATATACACTGATGACTTTCTCTAAAAAACTAAAAATATGTAAGACATTGGAAAACCTTATAACGCCATCTGTGGAACTTTTTGTGAAATAAATCGTACAGGAAAACACAGCTACGAGGCTTGCTCGATGCGAGTTTCCTTTTTCATCTGAGGTGTCAGTCTTGTTATCAATTCTATAGATGGCGCTTTACAGCATTTTTCTGAAAGTGTGAAATTTTATACATTTTCACGAGTGTACGGTCAGGCACACATTGCCCACTTTCTGGTAAAGTTTTTTTGTCATCATTTTATATTTTCTAAGGAGGCTTTGTGATAATAATCTATGTTTAGATTAGATACTATCATATTAACTACTAGCGACCCACCCCGGCTTCGCACGGATGTAATGTAAATAATTAGAAATATTGGCTTTTCTATTCTTCACTGCAAATAAAAACCTTCCTCCAGAATCACTCTATCTATTATAAAAACTGCATCAAAATCCGTTGCGTGGTTTCAAAGATTTAAGCGTAAAACGAGAAACGACTTTGTTTTATACTATGAAGTGATTTCTTATTATATTATACCAACTTTCCCCCTAATAAATAAAAATCAGAAACAAATAGGTAAGCCCCTTTAAACGTTGTTAGTTCACTCTCGCATCAAATAGAGCCACTGGTTCTGAGAAGTTTTAAGGTTGTTAAAAGCCGTAGAAAAACAGTCCTAAAAACCATCATTTCACTTAGGTACGTAGAAATTCCTAAGTTTTGAACTCACCTACTAATTTATTGATCTATTCTTGTAAGTAGGCAGTATTTTGTAATATTATTGCCAAGTAAAGCGATTCAGGAGCACGTGTTGCTACAAAATTGTTTTCTTAACTGAACACCGATAAAAAGGGAGACTGTTTAGAATTCCGTAGTCGACGTGCTCGGACCAACTCTGTGTGATTTATTGAACTTTCGGAAAGTGTTGTGAGTTTTTCACCAGTTCAGTCTTGTGTACCATTTGTACAGTACAAAGCAAATCTTTTTTATTAATTATGGTTAGCAGACGTTTAGTTTCTCTAATACTTACATATAAGCGTATCTAGATAACAAGTGAACATGATGTGTTGTATCATAAATAGACTCAACAATTTAGTTTGCAGGTAAAACCACGATAACGTACCTAGACATGAGTTACTCTGACTACAACATCATGCACTGATAATATGTTAAGAAACATATTACATTCTCAATAAGGTAAGCGGATTGCCCTGACATGAAGAAGAAAGAAGAATTAGATGAAGCTCCTGAATTGACTTAGATAAAATTTGTAATGAGAAAATACATTGACATATTAGTCACTAGATTCAGTTTTATATGGGACTTTTTGCTACGAAACGCGATAAACTAACCAAACTCAGTTATCGTAATATTGGTTGTGTCTGATTGTTTAATTTATTAAAAATATTTCATACCAGAAACACAAGCATTTAAGTAAAAAATATACCATAGACCTAAATCACTCCCAGAATCTTGGTGTTTTTACCAAACTTCATTCATATATGGTTTCACAGAACAATCTGCCAGATCTTATTACCATTGGAATGACTGATTCCATATTCAGAACATTCGTATCTATTTTCGAATACGTGAATTTTCTATTTATGAATGCAGGGAGTCAAGATAACAAAAAAATAAAGTGGAATTTTTCGCGACTTTCACTGCCTGCCTTTTGAATTTGCAAGCATCGCTCGTCTCATGAATTCAAAAGGTGGAACGGTAGTTTTCCGGCTGTAAATGCAGTGCTATTGCAATGTGCATCATTGGTTTAGTTCTGGCCGAGTGCACAGCTGTTCGTCGACACTGGGATCGTAGTTTTTTCACGTAAGCGAATTAAATGTAGGATTTGAAAACCTTTTTAGCTTCGTACGTGTTCGTTCGATGTTGACATAAAAAGGAAAGTACCCACCGAAAAATTTGAAACCTGAAATAGGTTTGTTGCAAACTTTTATTTTCAAGAACAGTAAAACTTAACGTGTGGTTAATTGAAATAAGTTTTTAGTACAAAAACATGTACATAGTTTTAACAAGTCGAGTGTAATAAACATGTACATAGATATATTATTACAAAGCAGATTAGGGTCAGATTATTGTTTAATTTTGAGGATTTTAAATATGTATCCTACTAACTCTGCTCATACATTTAATAATTACAATGTAGTACACAAATAAGTATAACTGCTACTAGTAGGTATTATAAACGCGAAAACTTGTTACTTGCCCTAAAAATACTACCTAAATGGTTAAGAATAACGTTTGGTTGCTAAAAAGATAAGATACTTTAATAACATGTATTATATAATACTATTCCGTTACAACACCACCAAACTTTTGGGCTAATAAGAGATGAAGTGACTTAGTAAAAAATAAAACCTTAAATGCCTCAAACCTAAACCTCAAAATTGAATTTTGAAATAAGATGTTTTCACTTAATTGGCATTATTATTTTAAAATAGTATATCCGTGTAGTTTGTTGTGTTAATAATGAATGAGTGTATCGACACAGAGCATCATACACTTTTTTATTCTTATACAAACTCCAAAGCATTCATCAAAAGTAAACGAGGCTGCAATACTATTTTAATTGAATGCGAAATGCTTAAAAACATAGCCTTTTGGGAGCGTATTCCTGGATCCCAAGTCAGTTTTGAATGCAAAATTAATACAAACTTGATGAATACAAGAAGCTCGTCTAGAATATCTAAATGATAGCCGCAGTGGCTCACTGGATAAGCACTAATACAACAGGGCGCATCTCCCACAATATTTACTTGTCATGCTTTTGAGACGTAACACCGAATACTAGAACAAGTATACATATTAGGTAATACCGGTTTGCCCTATTCCATATTTAAGTAAATGAATATAAGTTGTGAAAATAAGTAATGATAACTCAATACTTTTTATAAGAACCATACATTAGTGCCCACTGAACATATTCTTTATATACCACCATAATACTTACCACACATATACACACTTAAACTTCGTTACTTGGTTTCATTTCATTTAACTTTAAAGTTTTACATTTCGAAAGATTTAATGCGACTAAAATGGATAGTTCATCCAGACTTATTGAAGAACGTACGTTCTTGCGCGCGGGGTTAGTACTACTTTAATCCCCTATTTTAGCTCTTTGGGGTAGAATTGATCAAAATCCCTTCTTAGCCGATGCCTACGTCATAACATCCACCTACATGCCAAATTTCGGTCCTAGTGGTTTGGGCTGTGCGTTGACAGATCACTGTCAGTCAGTCACATTTGAGTTTTATATATTTTGAGGTATATAGATTGGAGTCAAGAAAAAAGCATAAACACACAATACATTATGGTCTAGGTAAGTTACGCTCATACTTTTTGTTGGTAATTCTAATAGATCTAATTTTAAAATAACCTCTTTTCGATTATTTAATAACAGATTTTATATGCTATTAATATGTAATCTTTAAGAGCTTTTAAGTTAGTATTAGCTAGGTTCAAGCATATTTGCTAATACAAAATATACCTAGTATATTTACCTAATACAGCCCATCACTTGTCGGTAACGAGCTTAGATAAGTTCTGTCTAGGGAGGTGGGGACGTTATCCTGAAGGTCGAACATTTACTCAAGGATCTTGCACCGTATGTTAGAGGGCCGTAAACAGTATTTATGAGCAGTTGCCCTCAGGACGGGGTCTAAATATTTGAAAATGTCCCCATGGTGAGGTCAAGACGAAGTTTTACGGTACTTAAATTTGTAGCCGAGTTTATGGGAAAAGTTTATTATGACGTAGACTTTTCGTTTGCTTTTCAGTGAAATGGAGCTAGCAAATGCTCCATTTTTTTTCATTTATCGTACCGTCTAATATGAACTACTTTTATAGTTCATTATATTATAAGTTAGTTAGAAAGGTGAATATTATCATAATTAGGTATGGTTGTTTCATGCCGTAAAATAGGGTTATATCTGGTTAAAATACGTTTGCTTTTTTTAAGGCATCGTTTAAATACGTCATGTTTTAATATAGTATGTAGTTTATTTTAAATGAGGATACATATCTGTTCTGTATCAGCTTGTTACGGAGCTTCTTCTCATTTCAATATAAACCATAAATAAATCATTTCATTTCTCAAACTTGTGCCATTATGACAGCCTGCTTTCTCATTGAATTGTTTCAGGCATAGCATGCGCAATACGTCAAATTTATCGCATGAGACGACAAAAATGTCAATACTGTTGATTAGCTGATACCACACCGCACTCGTATTTTTAGCCAATCAGCAGCTGACGCACTGACTTCAATCGATTTTGACGTTTGTTAAGAGCGCAATAAAATTTAGTCGTGGCGCATACTAGGCCTGTATAACACTCGGTGTATCACGTGATGACGTGATCCGACATCGTGAATTATTGGTCGTTTCCACCATAAAATACAAATCCAGTGCCATATTTGCAACACCAGTTCAGCCTATCAAATCTACAATTCTAGATGGTCACTTACATAGGCAGGAGATATATTATCCCCTTTTTGGTTTTAAATGAAGCCAGTAAAAGGGCACCGATCTATCAAATTATCATAAACGTAAGCTATTAGACTCCGTAAATGCCTGATGGATAAGTGGTCTGTTGGGTTTTTGTGGAGTTTTGTACTTAGGTGTCTCACTGATCGTCTTAATCTTCGTGAGAACTGCCATTTTTATAAACAATCATTGCATGTCAAGCTTCCCAATTACAATTGATTAAGCGTTTTATTATATGTTTTGTTATGTTTTGTTTTGGGCGTCCGGTGTTTGTTCAACGGAAAAAATCTCTCGGGAACGGTTTTTTAAGGGTCAATCAAGCGAAATGTTTGCTGCACTAGCATTTTAATATTTTAATGCACTAGCATTATAATGTAAATTGCATATCTATGCAATGTTGACGAACTCTATTTATAGTCAAATCGCTAAATTACAAGCATTACAGGCTGCCACAGCAAATGTGTTTAACATGAGCCCTTATTGTAAAGAGGTCGTTTATAAAGTCCTTAAAGGCTATTTCGGGGATTTATTTCGGACCGTACGCTTATCCGATATATACCTTCAATAAACTCAAATGCGAAATATATTCACCCTTCATCGTTAAGATACTGACAGGGTAACTTCAACTTTAGGTATAATAAAAAGGCAGTCTTCGTACTAGGACTTGAAGTTAAAATACGCTTTATGCAAATCGCATAGCCAAGATTTGACCATCAAAATGCATCGTAATTATTTCTATCCCAAATACGTGTATGTTTAAAACATTTTGGCTGTGCTTAAACGAACGGGATCCAATTTAGATAACCTGGTATCCTCATTTAACTCTACAATGAATCAAATTAAGAGCTTATCACCGGTTTAGTTAGCGCTTAAACCGCTTTGACGATGAGGCCTGTACAGTATTTAAAATAAAATTCGCTGCTTTTTATTGCAGGTCAGTATCCTTTTTCCATAGAGCATACGAAGTATGGTCTCATTAAAATGCGTTCTTTAGGCTGAGATAAAGGCCGACTCAATATTGCCACAGATTTTTGGACCATATTTAAACCTTGACATAAGTTATTGATTGAGGATTTTAAATATTTACCATTTATAATAGTCGCAATAACATTTACAAATCATAAATCAAATCATAGCGCCACTCGATTGCACGGGGAACTAGCAAGAGCCAGGGCACTTACTAATTTTCCAAGCAGGGGGTTCCACCAGTATACCAGCGCTGCTGTCCTGCCCTGTACCTGCTGTTAAAACTGTCGTAGCGGCATTTGCTGAGGTGGAACCCAAATTGGCCTCACAAGGTTTATAAAATAATTTGTTAAAATTGTCTTGCGTTGTGTTTGTATGTAAATTTTGTGATGTCAATAAATGTATTTCTATTCTATCCTATAAAACTAAGTAAAAAGAAGTTCTTTCAAAATGGCAAGTATTTCTCTGCTTTGAATAAACAAGCGTTCGTATTGCTTTAACTATCAATGTTAATTGCATTTGACTATCGCGCGATGGCCCCAGAGTAATTCGACTAGAAGCCAATAGTGCACTCATCAGTCTGCCATATCGATTTAACTAACTTACCTACTCGAATGTGGATCACTGGGTGCAATGATTCTATTGACAAGGAGCCCATAAAAGTGGTTTGTAGAGATTGATTTTACTATCTACAGTAGTAGTATATCTTGTTCCGCGAAACCATTTAAGATTTAACAAGCATAAGTTACTATAAAAAAACTATGAAATGTCTATAATATAATTCTTTTTTTTTTATATTGCACTTTAAGATTATCACCTCATCCCACCTGATGTTAAGTGGTAATGAGGTCCTAGCTTAAGGGTGACAAGTACAGCATCATAAATCTGTTACTGGACTTGTCGTTTACCTTGAAGGCTTGACCCCTGCTACTAATGTAGCACCCCCCAGGAGCTCTGGAAACCTTACTCACATGCAGGAACACAACAACACAGAAGTGATTGTTATTTGGCTGCGGTCTTCTGTAAGGTGGAGGTATTTCACCAGTCGGGCTGCTCCAGTTCAAGCGATAAATCGCTATGCCCTACCTCTCTTAAAATTATTGCCTTATTTGAAAAAATCTCCTGTCTTCTTATTGAAATTGGTTCGCTATTAATAATATGCCTATTAGGTACATATAATAAAATGTATGTATTCAATTTATTATAAATATTGAGTTAGATACCCTAAATTTGACAAGTTGAATGTTATTTACAAGTTGAAATTTTTTATCCTTTTAATTTTTGGCCGCGTTTTAATTTTTTTACCTACTTAACCTCTATATGTACTTATAAACTTTAGTTTTACCGTTTAAAATGATTACGAAATCCCACAATTATCACAGTTTGAACAGTCGATAATCGGATTAACACTAAAATTTCTATAATGAATGTCCATGACAATTAGTTCGACGAATTGTGGTGTTTCACGCATCAGCGGTTTATGTTTTGAATGGGTTATGCTATAAATTACGATGAAGTGCCAATAAATTATTCCCTATAAAGTAACACCTTATTTCATATGAAAATCATGATCGCCGGTTGTTGTATAATTTGTAGGCTGAGGTAGGTAATAATTTGTTTACAGAATGAAGTAGTGTGCAAAAAGGATTTGATATTTCGATCTTGGGAGTTAAATGATAATATGTTTAAAATATCTGCGGTGATAGTTCTAGCTGAGTTGAGTTTCCTTCAATATCTTCACTTAAGGCGATGAGGTCTGAGGGGCACTAAGACTCCCATGCCGTCACGTTCCTCAGATGGAGGTATGGTTCTTTAAAGACTTTGGTCCTGACCAAAAAAGACGAGCAACATTACGCATTAAAGTATTCCGTAAAAAGAAAACCTCCTTCCTATTTTTATCTGTTACAAACACCTTTTCTATTACCATACATGCTTATAATTGAATGATAGTCTTGTGAATATTGGTCTTAGAAATAAAGAGGGTAACAGTTACAATCAAAAGGTATTCTACAAAATTTTTAACTAGATTGTGTGCATGCTAATATGGGATAAGCCTATATATTTTTTTGTGTATTTATTTAAACCTAGTTCGAACATTTTATGATAGGTACAACGTAGTTCCCACACTCTCATCGCGTCCGTCCTGTATGTAGGTACATCGTCTGTCGTAACCATCAGATATTTCTATCAAAGCTGCCCAGCTATTGCCCAATAGATATACATTTTTATTTTATGTTGTGATTCGGTGCAGAATATTTTTTTAACATAAAGTTGTAAAACAACTAGTTTATTTTTCAATTACAACTTTTTCCAGTTAATAACTTTTGTTCAAAAAGATGGACAACAAATGTTATGCAACATTATCTAATGTTCTGTAACCTTTAGCGATAATATTTCAATGAACCGCCTGAAATACATATTGTATGACGACGTAAATTCTTGTTTTATGAAGATGTAAGTGATAAAGATTAAGACTTGCTACATCATCTTGCCATTACGGGTCTATTAGAAATCGAGTTAATCGGCCCCGCATCATCCATCAACGTAGCCCAGTCATGGACAAGGAATTATCGCTCTCCTTACAAATTAGCAAGGGACTGATGAATTCCGTCCAAATATTACCCCAGCGAAAACGATAACAGTCCTTTGGCCTAATTCATGACGTATGTCATCGTCTGTGAAATGAAACGCACGATATATGACGTCACTTTATCTTAGAGTTGCCTTGTTATGATTTTGTGCTGGTCGCTGAAATTTGGGTTTGCTATAGTTTTCTTAACCAAGTACATCTTTGAATAGTAAAAAAATCACAAGTTGCATAGTTTAGCATTTGCTAAGAGTAGGTTTCATTACCTAAATTTTAAAGTACATTTTATTTTGTTTTGATAATAGGTATTTACAATCATTTCATCATATTTTGTATTGTACCAAACGTGAGTTTAATACCAGAATTTTCAATTGTCCGATAAAAAATACAGTAAAAAAGTACAATATGATTTATTTTAAACGTCATCACAATATTCCTTAATGAAATAAGTTAATAGCATTCTTAATTTATACAGCTTATGCTTTGTCGGTTTCTTAACTTTTATCTGAGGATTGAAAAATCTGCCTTTAGTTAAATGGTTTCAAGTTAGATTATGTAGATAAGTTTTACTGTCAAATATATTTGTTACCATTGCCACCCACCACTGATTGCGCCCACATACTTAATAAACGTTATCACACTTAAAGTGTTTAGAATGGTATCGTAATTTGTTTAATTAATTTGAAGAGCAGATATTGCTCTACGAATACGTTTTTTCGGAAAGGAAATCTAATAAAGGATTACAAGTCTATGCTTGTTTTTTTTTTCAAATAAAACAAACGACGCACTTCAAAGCTTGTTTAAATAAAAAAATATGTTTTGGTTTTGTAGTCAAATAAAAATAAAACATATTATTCATAATAACCCTTATATAGAAACACTGATTTTTTTATTTGAAAATACCCATAGTATTTTCTTTTCCCTTAATGTGCCTAAAAGATAGCATAACCCTTTTAACCAACCGCAGTTGCAAGAGTTTAAATGTTAAATTATTTTGATTTCTTGGCCACAAAACAAATAAAAAGACTAACAGGAAAAAAGCTTTGTTTATTAAAAGGATGGTGACATTTTTGTGGTGTGACATTTAGTGAAACAAATTAAAATACGTGAGAGAATTCCCTCTTACAAGTTTGCATTTTTTGTTGAATTGTGACGCCTACGCTAGCGTTTCTTTTCCCGAATTTTTAGGGTTTCGTTAACTGTTATGAACGTTTTAGTTTTGGCTTGTACGTCTTTTTCATCAGTTGGCTATAAAAGATTTGAAGCTATATATAAAGATGAGAATTATTAAGGAGTATTGTTGATAGCTAAAAAGGGTGGTCGGTACAAAATATATACTATTTATTGTCTGAATATTATTAGTATTAGTTTTAGGATAACTACTGAGTTTCTTGCCGGTTTCTTTTCGGTAGGATTAGGATCCGAACCGGCTGTAGCTTCAATTTTGGTTTGTATTCATTTTGACGATGCATAAGTGTTACTTGTAACCAACATGAATAAATGAATTGATTATGATTATGATGAGTTTATTTTAACAGGAATTAAATACATATATTTATCAAATATGTACAAGCAACTACGGAACCTATGACTGCGAGTATACGACACGAAACTCGGCATTTTTTTTCAAGTTGTGTTAATTCTTGGCAAGTAACCTACTTTCCAAAAGTTTATGCTCTTTTGAGTTGAATAATTATAACCGTATGAACTTGCCAAAAATGATTTAATCCTTGTGAATGATCAACTCAGAGAATAAGTCTTAAGACAAGAAAATAATACTTCATATACCAGTATCTAGGTCTTTATGTTTATAGTTTAACTTACTTGTCCTTAATCTAACTTTTAATATCATCCATTTTAATTAATTATTCCTAAAATAGGGTCATGATAAATATTAATACTAAAAATGTTCATTATTAATATTCCTTGTTTCATAATATTGTTTATGCCTTTATTGCATATCGTAACAAATGGTAAACAAAATACCGAATGAAGATACGATTTAAATTGGATGAAAGAGATTTCAGCCGATGAGTAATGTTCCAGAAAAAATGGCTTTAAAAGCACTTTATCCAAGAAAAAAAATCCAAAATTGCGGTTGGCTCTCCATAATTGCATTTTAAAACCAGAACCTTGGGTCTCTGTTACCTCAATTTCAGTGTCTACCTAGTATTTTACGTAGCTACAACCATTTATTTCCAATACAAACCCAATTAAGTTAAAAATAGAACCGAATGAATAAAAATAAAAATTCACCAATCGCGATCAACATATGAAAAAAGTTAATTTGGTGCTCGATGTATCATTTGACCTTTTGATTCGAAGTATTTATATAGCCGAGTAATCATGTATAAACATACATTATTGATCAATACTCATAGACACCTTTTTGCTGAACCAACTCGAGTAACACCCACGTCAGCTACCTGCTTAGATAATATATTTTGTAACTGTAATGTATTGGAAAAATCAATAATTAATTTTATAAGCTCGGACCACAGCGGGCAAAAAGCAGTGCTTGAGCATCATCTCAGTCCAACTTTTTCAAGCTTCACTTGCAGACCAATCACTACCAGTCGCATTGACAAGTTTAAGAAACAAATTACTGAAAAAATTTCCCTTAGGCCAGTATTGAACAATAACATTGACCAGTTATACAAAACACTGTTTGATACAATTATAGACAAGTTTAATTCTAATTTTCCTAAAAAAAGAATTAAAATAGACAATCCTAAAATAAAATTTAGTGATTGGGCCACAAAGGGTATTTACAAAAGTCGAAGAAGACTTTTTGAATTGTATGAACATAAACATAATAGTACCAATATTAAAATAATAGAATATATTAGAAACTATTCTAAACTTTTCAAAAAAGTTTGTGCTCTTGCTAAATCAAATTATTTGAAAGAAAAAATTAAGAAATCCTCAAATAAAATAAAGGCTACATGGAACATTATTAACAAAGAGACTTGTAAAAATAAAACTCGAGAAAACAAGTTCTCTCTTAAAATCAACAAAAATACTATTGATTCTGACAATGAAGTGGCCAATGTATTTGAAACCTATTTCTCCAAAATCCCTATAGTTACTACTAGTCGTATAAATTCTTGCCCGCATCTTGCTCAATCTCTGCTCCGGTCTAGTGTATGTGAGTGTCTAAGCTCCTTTAGTTTCAAACACGTTGATTATAATACAATTATAAAAACTTTCAAAAACTTGAAAATTAAAAAAACTGAAGATTTATGGGGAATTTCTCTAGAGATAATAAAAACTATTATTACTACCATTGCCCCTCACTTAGCTTACATATTTAATAAGTGCATTGATCTGGGACAATTTCCGAATCTGATGAAATTTAGTAAAATAATACCCCTGTTTAAGTCGGGTGTTAAAAGTGACCCATCTAACTTTCGACCTATTTCTATACTGCCAACGCTTAGTAAGATCTTTGAAAAAATTATATTCGATCAACTAATAACACATTTTCATGAAAACGATTTGCTACATAATAAACAGTTTGGCTTCACCAAAGGTAGATCCACCACTGATGCGGGAGTGGCACTTATCAAACATATATTAGATGCGTGGGAGAGAAAGCAAGATGCCATTGGTATTTTTTGTGATCTGTCAAAGGCGTTTGATTGTGTAAATCATGAAACTTTGCTTTTCAAATTGGAACACTATGGTGTCTCAGGCCCTGCAATATCTTTATTGCAATCATACTTAACTGGTAGAATACAAAAAGTTAATGTTAACGAAGCCAATTCTTCCGGCGCACCACTTGTTATGGGCGTGCCCCAGGGCTCTATATTAGGACCTCTTCTGTTCTTAATATATATAAATGATCTTCCTCACTTTACTGAAAATCTATGTGAGATTGTATTGTTCGCAGATGATACATCTTTGATTTTTAAAGTTGACAGGCATAAGCAAATAATACTCTCTCACAAGTTTTGCATTGGTTTTCTACTAATAACCTAGTCCTCAATGCAAAAAAGACTAAATGTATTAAATTTACAATGCCTAATGTAAGGCAAATTAATACTGATATTATTATGAATAATGAACATATTGAACTCGTTAATTCAACAACTTTTTTAGGAATCACTGTAGATTCTAAACTACAATGGGGTCCTCATATA
The DNA here is from genome assembly GCA_037074685.1 of Glyphodes pyloalis. Lineage (NCBI taxonomy): Eukaryota > Metazoa > Arthropoda > Insecta > Lepidoptera > Crambidae > Glyphodes > Glyphodes pyloalis. The sequence goes on from JAYKKO010000011.1 coordinate 6,808,761, forward strand.
GGTGCTCTGGCAGAAAGACTTAGTTCGGCTGCATATGCAGTCAGAAAAATTAAGCATCTTACTGATGTTGAAACGGCGAGACTGGTTTATTTCAGCTATTTTCATAGTTTAATGTCATACGGTCTACTGTTGTGGGGCTCTGCTTCTGACATACAAACTATTTTTGTATTGCAGAAGAGAGCTATTCGATCTATATACGGCCTAAGATCGCGTGATTCACTCAAAGAATTATTTAAAGAAATTGATATTTTCTGGTTTAAGATCTTTATTCTCACAAGAATTACAAATGTATTCACTTACGTGAGATAATTACAGTGTCTAGCTTAAATAAATAAACGTACAAAACATAAAACATAACGCAAGTTACTTATTAATAATTATACCAAAACTACAGGCATAACACTCACAGATAGTATGCAAAAATTGCGATACAAAAAACAACAAAAAAAAAATTACAACGAAGGTAGAACAATATCAAATTTAGAAACAAACTAACATTAGCAGGCGTCCAGCGACAAACAAAGGACGACGCGCTCAGTTTCATAGACCGAGGCGCGACTAGAACTGACAACACACTAGTTCGGTATTAACGTATTCTATTATTTATTTAAGTTTTGGGATTGGATTAATTTATATGTTTTCAGATGCATTTTTTTTTTTGTTTTTTATAATTTATTTTATTAGTATTTTTTAATGAATATAGTTTATCCAATTTTTGTATTGTTTTTCTAAATTTATTAGTAATGTGCGTTTTTTTTTTTTGACTACTTATTTTTCTGTAAATAGTTATTTAATATGTATTGTTTTAATTTATTTTTAAAGCTTAATGTTGATTTTGCTTCTTTAATGCCCTTTGGAAGTTTATTGTATAGTTTTGCACCTTCGTATGTTATGTTCTTTTTTCCATAATTGGTTCTTGGTATACTTAAACATAGATCATTTGCCCGTCTCAAGATTTTTGTGTGTACATGTTTTTTTTGTTTAAATGTTATTTGAGTATGTATTTCTTTATTAAATATTTTACGAACCAGTATACAAGTGTTATAATTAAATGACTGATTAATATTCATAATTTTGGTTTCCTTATATAACTTATCAGACGATGTGAGAAAATCGTAATGAAACATTGTTTTAATTAATTTGTTTTGTGCTACTTGTATAGTGTTAATATTACTCTTCGCTGCTGAACCCCACACTTCTATTAAGTAATCAATCTGCGGTTTTACTAGGGAATTATATATTGTATAACGAACTTTCCATGGTAGACATCTGGCAATACTTCGTATAATTCCGGTCAGGCGTGTTAATTGCATCTTTATTTTTACAATGTGGGGTTTCCAAATCAGATGACTGTCTAAAATGAGGCCAAGGTATTTTTCATGCGATTTTTTATTAATGAGTTGGTCATTGATTTTTAAGGGCTGGTAGTTATCAATTACTTTATTTATCGCCGAAAAAATCACGTAATTTGTCTTTTCAATGTTAACTGTTAATAAATTACTTTGAAACCAGTCATGCAATAGATTTAAGTCATTTTGTGCGTTGGCAATAATTTCATGAATATTATTTCCGAAGTAAAATAGACTAGTATCATCCGCATACAAGGTTAAATCACCTACAAGGCCGATACTTTGTATACTGTTTATGTAAACTAGGAACAATAAAGGTCCTAAGATGGAACCTTGTGGGACTCCGCAGGAAATGGCCGCAACATTACTTTTATACGGACCAATTTTTACCACTTGCCGTCGGTTAGTAAGATAAGATTCAAAAATTTTTAGTGCATTTTGAGTAATTCCTATATCTTGTAGTTTTCTGAGCAGCAAACGGTGGCTAACCGTGTCGAAAGCTTTTTTTAAATCAATGAAGATTCCGAGAGCTACTTTTTTCTGGTCTATATTGAGCTTAATTTTTGTAACAAGGTCCACTGTGGCTGACAGAGTACTAGATTTACGTATAAATCCATACTGTTTTTGATACAGAAAGTTGATCGAAGCTAGATAATTGTTGAGTCGATTATGTAGAACCCTTTCAAATACCTTTGATATAACTGGTAATACAGAGATAGGACGATAGTTTCCCGGATCGTTTTTACATCCAGATTTGAATATTGGAGAGACTTTTGCAATTTTAAGGTTGTCCGGGAAAACTCCAAGCTCTAAGCATCTGTTTATACAAGCCGTAAGTTCATTAAGTATAATACGCTTTACACATTTCAAGGACTTTGTATTTATTCCGTCAATACCTGCACTAGTGTTAGTGTTAAGACTATCGATTATTTTATTTATTTCATCAGTGGTAGCCAATGGCAATTCAAAGAGCCCTTCACCATTTTTATTTTGTTGTGCTAGAGGAACCGTGGGAAAGTTAAGGTTGCTATGATAGTTTTTGGAAATTTTATCTGCCAACGCTTCACCGATAGTCGCGAAAAAGGTGTTGAAATAGTTACATATTTCAGTCTCGTCTGTAATGCAACCTGTTGGAGTCTGCAGCTTGGAAAATTTTAACGATTCTTTGCGTTTGTTATGAGCAAGACTATTTATCAATTCCCACATTTTTTTTGGTTTATGTTTACAATTTGAGAACGCGTTGTGGTAGTATTGCTTCTTGCATTTTTGAATATGTTGAGTTACTTTATTTCGTTCTATCTTGAATTTTATTTCCTTTTGTCGATTTTCGGGGTTTCTCTTATGCTCATACCATAATTTATTCCTTCTATTTATACCTTCAATGATTTCACTTTTTATCCACTCTTGTTTCGGGGGGTTCAGAATTTTAGTTTTTTTTATCTTACTTTTACTAAGACTTGACATTAGTTTCTTTTCTAGTATGTTGTAAATATTATTTCCATTATCAATGCTATCCACCTTGACACATTCGTACAGCTTATTATAATCTATTGCTTCATAATCTTTCTTCACGCGGCGTGTAGGCTGGTAGTTTTTAATTTCGAGGTAGATCTGTTTGTGGTCTGACATTGAGGACTCAAATATTGCTAAGTGGAAATCATTACCTTTCAAGTTGGTGCATACATGATCGAGAATAGTTTTAGTCGTGTCTGTTTGACGGGTATTATAGTTTTCATGGATTTTGTTTAAAACTGTGAATCCGTTTTCCGCTAACATTTCCTGGTACTCCTTTGTAGAATGGTCGTTACGTAAAAGATCGTAGTTAAAATCACCAAAGATGACAGCCCTCTTTCTTTTATGTAGTTGTTGTGTATACATATCAATAAAGTCTTTACCGTTGGTACTGCCTGGTTTGTATATGGCACCTATATCCATGGAAAATTTATCAAGATGTATCCAGAGATAATGATTCCCGTTCGTGCATGTTTCTTCAATGAGGTTGTGTTTTAGGTTGTCATGGACAAAAATGGACACTCCACCGCCTCTACCACTAGTTCTAAAATTATAATAATGCGTGTAACCAGGGAGATTGATTCGTTTTGCTTCGGTTTCTGATTTTATCCATGTTTCAGCTAGTATCACGAGATGGATGATGACAGAAAAAGATTGTATGATACACCGTAGTTCGTCTAGTTTCCCAGGTGCCACTATACTTCTAACATTTGCGTACACACATTTTACTGATTTAGCTGTGGTGATTGTGTCTTCATATTTCTCAGGTAGTTGGTAAGAAACATTTGATAATACTTTGGTATCGTCAGAGACTAGAGATCTTACTGTTTTAAGTTTTTTGGCAATTGTGGCGCTATTTTAGGAATACCATTAAAGTATCGTATTGTCAGGTTTCTCTCCCCATTTTCGATCCGCTGTCGAAGGTTTTCTTTCAATAGCTTAAGATGACTTTGTTGCTTAGGCGTTCGGTCAGCGAAGATTTTAATACTGTCTTGTTTTGTGTTGTTTTTATTTCGAAGTATTGCCATAACTGTGTCATGTGATGCAAAACAGACTTTTAAAGGTCTAGACTTTCCTGATTGATACTTTCCAAGACGCATCACTTTTTGAGGTTCAGCAATATGGTCATCTATGGTTTTCAGAACTTTCATAATCTCATTCATTTCACATTCTTTTCTATCGGTAGTATTTTTATTTTCTCGCTCTGGAATACCAGTCATCACAATATTTTTACTTCTTGCAGCACGTTCGTTCATTTCAGACATTAGGTCTTCACACGTTGTAGGTGAAGTCAGAGGAGATGAGTTATTGTTTGAAGTGGTTTTTAATGATAAGATATCAGCTTCTATCACATGAACCTTGTGTTCGGTGCAGCTTGCAGCATTCATTAGCGTCGTCATATCTAATTTCATTTTATCCTGCTCCGCAGTTAGTTGATCCACTGAGATATTAATTTTATTTACTTGCTCCTTAATAGTAGAAATATCCAGACATATTTTATTCATGTTCTCGATTTGATTGTTAGTTAAAGTTGTTAGCATTTCCATCATCACATTCATTTGATTGCGCATTTCACCTATCTCAGTCTTAATAAATTCATCATCATCAAGTTGCTTACGTTTATTCCGGAAAGTGATTTGTGTTGAATCATGTAGGTCGTGTAAGTTCGGTTGTGAGCCACTACGATTGGCAATGCCACTTCTAGTAGGTGAGCGCAATATACTCATTTTTAGGTCTATGGTAAATGTTACTCACAGTTCGAGGCCGGCAAGCGGTGTTGTATGAGCAGGTCAAAAAATAATGAGCCTGTCTCCCTTACACGTGAGGTGCGCGGGCGCGGTTTTCTGCCACACGTCGAGTGCTGGAGTAATTACGTTGTAACAACACTGAAGTCGCACAAATAGTTTTTCACTCAAATGATTTAGTGATATGGTTCAGAGTTGAACAGCAATGAAAATAAGATTTTTTAAAATATCTGCGATACGTCTGCTCTGCACGCTCTTCGCAGAGTACTCTATTTTAACTGTAGCGTCTCAATTCATCTTTGACTGCATTATGTATATTCGTAAAAATCTTAATTTATTCTATAAGAAATCTGATATACATAGTTTTAACACAAGAAATAAACATAAGCTTGCTATTTCAAACCATAGGCTCCGCAAAACCAGTAAAACATTCGTTGGATTAAGTATAAAAATATTCAACAAGTTACCGCAAGGTATTATTGACTTACCCATGCATAAATTTAAGGTCTATGTTAAATCATGTTTAATGAAAAAAGGGTACTACAAACTTGATGAATATTTTAATGATAAACATATATGGACATGATTATTTGCTCGCTAGCACACCATATTTTTAAGTTCTCTAGCCCAAAATATTGTAAATATTAGGATAACTACTGAGTTTCTTGCCGGGTTCTTCTCGGTAGGATTGGGTTCCGAACCGGCTGTAGCTTCAATTTTGGTTTGTATTCATTTTGACGATGCATAAGTGTTACTTGTAACCAACATGAATAAATGAATTGATTATGATTATGATTAGATAAAATACACCTACCAAAACCTGATAACTTTATTAGCTTTCTGATGGGGAAATTCTGAGGCATTCCTAAAGCAGTATAGACAAAGGTTTCTTAACGTTACTGAAAATTAACCCATTTGAATCAAATTTGGTGTTATATTACATGCACATAACCTATAAATAGCGGCCTATTAGTGAGTTAGAAGAAAATATTCTTGCTATTTAGAAGCAATTTGGCAGTTTGAGAACAGTTGACGACAGAGTTGGTTACTAAACTTACCTTTGCAGCAAACCGTTAGGGGCCAGACAATAAATATACCAGTTACTAGCAGTGGGACATAATGGCTTAATGTGCGACAAAGATAATTTCTCTAAAAAAAAATTAATTCTTCATAAACCAAAATTGTAGACACAAAAGAAGATCAATAAATGTGCTTTGATAAACTAATGGTGGCACCTGGTCACAAGCATGACGTATGTGCCAGCCATCGCTTTACCCAACTATATTGAAGGGAATGTAACAACCCGACGAATTAAGTAAGAACGTTAAACTAAATTATATTAACCAACTCCTGTGATGATTTTGTTAGCTATAAAGGTAATAAAGTTTCCACCGCAAATGTTCATTAGAATTGAAAAGGTATTCTCGTGTGTAACTTCTCTCTGAGCCTACTTTATTTATGGTTGCCTTTGCTTTCAAATTCAGTGACATTGTTAAAGGTGTTGTTACTTTGCAGAAGTAGGTACTTTACCAAGTATAAAATAAGTCTGTCCTTGGGGATTCTGGAGTAAGTACACTTAGGTTTTAAAATATCCGCTTCATAATTTCTAACAGCTATATATGTTATGCCTAGAATCCGAAGTCCGGATCAGTCTAGTTTTAGCCGGTTACAACTAGATGTAGCCATTTACTCTTGGTAAAATTTAGAAGATTTTAAATTGGCTTCAGAAAACAAAAACAATTATAGTAGGTACGTTTTTCTATCAGATTATTAAAATACAAAAATAATGTATTAAAAATCTTCTATAGTTATGCAAACATCGCAAGACTTTTAGTAAATTTAGTTATTAGTTATAACCTCGGTTGTCATTCGTATAAAAAACTATATTTCAACTCGGAGGCCAACATTAATTTTAGGACATAAATCAGTAAGTTATGTATAAAAGTCTAACAGTGCTATGAAAGGTATATAAAGGTATCTCATTAACGTAAGTATTTTTTTTATTTCGCAATATTTTGTACAACACATGTTTTCTTAGGTAATAAAGTAAATCGCTTAAATTTTTGTCCAAATACATGAGGGTTATTTAAAAACAAAAGTATGCTAATTTGCTTCATCCTACTTATCTAAAGTAACGTAATGGAGATATAAAGCTTTTTAAATATGAAACATGGATCCCGTAGGAAAAAGGTAGTGCGAAAAAGTGTACGCTAAGGTTGTTGTAATGATATTTTTAATATAATTTCTTTGCGACTTTAGACAAACATGTTAAAACATAAATTAAGTTAGGCCAAATGTGTTTAGTTTGGAGGAGCTAGGAACGTTAAAAAAAGATTTTTAATTTCCTTCTTATTTAGCACTAGCAACCCGCCCTGGCACGGATGCTATGTAAATACTTAGAAATGTTGGCGTTTCTATTTTAAATTGCAAACAAAACCGCATCAAAATTCGTTGCGTAGTTTTAAAGATCTAAGCATACATAGGGGCAAGCTTAAAAAGCTACTTTGTTTTATACTATGTAGTGATGGTCAGTTTTAAAGTCCAATTAATTTCTCAAAAAAGATATTACAGGTCTAAATGACAAACCCGAGCCGTAGTTTCAAACATGATGAACGCGGGAAATGCTTTCTTTTTAGGAGATTTTCACAATTTGGTTAGGTCATTGCGGACTAGAATTATCTGATTGTACGAATAAAATAACAATTCCGTGTGTGTCACCCGTTGGGCCCAATTAGGATGTAAAAAGGTTTGGCTTCCCGGAGGGTTGCGGTGGTCAAATAGTAATCAATGTTATAACCAGGCATAATGTCAAATCAATATCAAAGTCGGAGGTGAACTCAGGCTCTGTAACAGATGCAAAACTGTAATACACGCTAGAAGCAAAATTAAATGCAATGAGTGTACACAAACAATGTTTTTCAAATAAATAATCACAATTTTAGTTCAGCGGTTAAGAAGAAGCAATAATTTTATTATTATTATTAACTTCGTTGCGTTAACACCTGATTCGAAACACCAGTGGCTGCTATTAAAAATAATATCTAAGATAACAGAAAGTAAAGAGATCGCAAGCGTTGCAGTCGCGTAGTGGTTATTGCAAATGATGCTTAGGCGTTATTCAAGACACACTAGCACGCAATTTAAAAAAAATGTTACCTTACCGTTTCGAAGTAGACCAGTCGGTTCAGTCTATAACAAACACATTGTAAATTTTGCCACTTACTTACAGCTGCGCACACTACGCACGTCACCCATGATTTGCCTGGTCAAGTAAGGTACTCATTTGGCAATACGTCAATTTTGTGTGAGTGTAGCGATGACGTTATACTTGTGAAGTCTGCTCCAGCTTACCTCATAAAATAAATACTTACCTAATGCTTTATTAGCTCATCAAAACCACACTAAATGACTTGGCCTAAAGTGTTCTGCACAACGCTATAAATTAGATACTTCTACTGCAACTAATCTGCTGAGTTTCTTACCAGTGTCTTATCGGTAGATATACGTTACGGACCGGAAGTAGAATCACTTTGAATTGTATTCAATGACGATTCACAAGTCTTACATGTAACCTACTTGAATATCTTGTGTAGCTGAGTTTCGCTGGTTTAACGTGCATTAAAAGTCTTGGCAATGATGTGGACGTGAGGCGGCGCTTCTGTTAATAAATTAATATTAGGAAGTAATTATTTTATGCAAAAAGTTACTAATAAAGGTAATTTAAAAACCACACCACAACATTTAATTAAGGTTCCGTTAAGTCAGAATCAACCTATTAAGGTTCCACTACGTGCCAAACGCGATAACAAAGTGGAGCTTTCTTTAAAACATATTTAACAACCTAATGCCAGACCCAATAATTGAACGCATGGTATCGGGCCGGTTTTACTTTTTAGGAAGACACTTGAAAAGTAAAAGGTCGAGGAAAAAGTTTTCACCTAGTAGGTACACATGTACGAACTTGTAATGAAATACCATTCGTATCTGGCTAGTTTTGGTATCATTTAAAGTTTCAATTTTAAAAAAGGTGCAATGAATCCCAAATTTAAATTCGGAAAATTTGTGATTTTCATTTGTTATTTTTTTGGCTTATAGGATGAGTGAATTTTATGCAGAATTTTAAACATATTTTTATTTGGTTTACTTTTTAGGTAAAGTTTTCTTAAATGTGAGCGCTAGTATGCGGAGTTAACGCTTTTAACCGACTGCAAGCTATTAGTGTCGCCATAATTGAGTTTATCTCACCTAAGTGTAGCGGCGTGACCTGTTTTATTGGAGTCTTTTACTTCATATTTCTTTTTTTTTTTTTTTTTTTTTTTTTTTTTAAATGCCGTTTGATACTGAGCATCAATACGACAAAGTTATTACAATCTAGTCTGAAAAGACTAATAAGTAATTTATATTTAACTTAGACTGCTAAAGATAGTTTACTAAGAATGTGTCCATTAACACTTTTCTTATTGTCTCTATTAAGGGGAAGACACTTTGTTCTTGTGTTCTTAATGAGTGGCACACACTTCACTTTCTGTCACTAATTTACTACACTAGCTCAAAAGGTTTTGTCCTTTTGAGCCTCCTCACTATGTTCGTGTTGTCAAGGATCTGGATGGCCTCAACATTTACGTGGTGATGAAGTCGTCGTTCATGAGCTTCGGCATATTTCCTAATAATGTCTTTGACGAAGTCTACTTTTAGGTCCCGATGTAGGTCGTCGTTTCTGATGTACCAGGGTGCATCTACAACACCTCTAAGTACTTTATTTTGGAAACGTTGGATAGTTTGAAGATTTGTGTATTTGGCACAGCCCCATAGCTGAATGCCATAAGTCCATACTGGCATGAGGACTTGTTTATAAAGCAGGATTTTGTTATGTACTGACACCGAAGAATGTTTACCAAGAAGCCAATACATCTTTTTATACCTAACTTCTAATTCATCTCGTTTTTTCTTGACATGAGCCTTCCAGCGAAGCTTTGCGTCTAGTGTCATGCCGAGGTATTTGGCAGTGTTTCCATATGGTACAATACTATTATTAATGTAGACCGGTAGATAATTTAATTTCTTATTTGTGAAATCTACATGGATAGATTTCGATTCATTAAGTTTAATGCGCCATTTTTTCGCCCAATTGAAAATGGTGGTTACAGCGCCTTGAACCTTCATATTTCTGATAGTTCTTTTTTATGATAGAGGAACAGCAGATCCTTAAGTAGTCAATGATGGCCAGAAGTAGTGTATGAGATTTTACTACAAAAAATTGTAATTAGCGTGCCCAGTGTCTAAAACTGCATTTACTTTGCTCAGGTCACGAAAATAACATCTCCTTAATTCGGCATTGACACTAAATCTGAAATGGTAATAACACCTAAAGTAAGATAATTTTATTATTTTTATAGTACTATACGCCGTACGAGCAAGTTGGTAAGAGCAGCACACTCGATATGTGAAGGTCGTGCGTTCGATTCCCGCACCGCAAGGGGAGACAAATTTTTTTCTGTTTCTAATATTTAAAGTAAGGCAATTTTTATCATTAACCTATCTTGCATTTTGCATGTCTAAAAATTCTTGGCTCCACACTGGGACTACCGTGTATGTTTGTCTTCTTGGCTTCTAGGCCTACCATGCGCCAGGGGACTAAATTTTATCGCGCTCTTAACAAACGTCAAAATCGATTTAAGTCAGTACGTCAGCTGTTGATTGGCTGAAAATACGAGTGCTTTTAGCCAATCAACAGTATCGAAACTTTGCCGTCTCATGTGATAAATTTGACGTAGGTATTGCGCATGCTAGGCCTATTAATTTTCCTTTATTAAGTGGATAGGTTTTGAAACGTTGAATCAAATTATATTTAGACTTCAAATGGAAATATGTTAATTGGGCAAAGGTAAAACAATACGTCCAACGCACAATGTAATTAATATTCGCGCTCAAAATTAGAAATCCGTCATCTTTGTTTCAACTCGAATCGATTGGATTACAACTCGTTAATAAAGAATCTATCATGAAGATATTGAAACAAGGCCTTGAGGATCATCAATCAAGAGTATTGCCAATCATCTCTTCAAACTTTAGTGCCGAGCCTGTGTAACTTTTGTGTTTTATTTGGTTGCGAATCAATACAAACCCTGATATTTGTTTCAATTAAAAACTCGGTATTTGTGTTAGTTATAAAACATTATTATAAGTAAAGTATATTTTAAAAAATTGCTTTTAAATTTATGAATTCCAACTTCAAAAAAGGTTTTGTCAATGAAAAATCCACTAGATGGTGAAATGTAGACGTGGGGTCTAACTGTTATTTGATTGGTGATTTAAATGTCATGGTGACATGTCCGTCAATGTCATTTTAATCATAACCAACCACGTAGCGGTTAGACCCCACGCCTTCGTATCGCCATCTAGTGGATTTTTTGGACGCGAACACCATCGTTAAACCGTATGTACCTGTCTAATAAATAATAAATAAATAAATAAATATTGGACAACATCACATACATTGCTCTGATTCTGTGGTAAGTAGCTTAAGCACTTGTGTTACGGAAATCAGAAACAACGACGATACCACCAAAAAGTCTGAATGTGATGTCTTCAGACACAACAATAAATTAACACACGGGGACATGTTTATTCCAAAAATATAATTTAGACAGTGAACAGTGAAACTTAGTTTTTAAATAGTTAAGCAACGAAATAATAATGATTTCATTTCCATCATTTATTGATAAGTGTCTAAAAGGGATGGTTTTGGAGAATGGATAAGTTTATAAGAAAGCCTTTTATAACACACACTAATGAAAGACGGCGACTATAGGTACACCGGTGTTCCAAGGTAAGTACACACTTTGCAGAACAGGCGTAGAGAACCCTAGAGGCCAGTCCACACAATTAGGTAGGTTTGTAAGGGTCGCAAGCATAAAGAAGAAGTCATTCTTTGAATAAACTATAATTTTTTGCCAATAGGTACCTGAGTAACGAAAGGCTAACCTACATTTTATTTACTTCTTTACACGCCCAACTGAAATAGAAGCTTATTTTAATTGTTTGAAAAGGAAGCAATTATTATCGGACACTGCTACTGCTATGAAACGGTTTTTACAACCTATCAGTTTTAAATCTCAATAATTCAGATTTACATTATTTATGATACTGCTTTACGTTCTAAAACGTATTTTGCATACTCTATGAGGCTGTTGGTGTTGGGTAATACATGGAACGAGAACACTAGAGGCGATATAGGAAACGTGCAAAATTACCGTTTAATAAGTGACATCGTAGGCGAAATGGTTTACCTTTAAACTCTGTAAAAATGTGTATTACGTACAAAGGAGTTCCTTTTAAATATCCGCTAGCTGTTTCCGCGACTGCGTTTGCGTGGATTACATACTTTCATGGTTGGTTTTTACTCCTATCTCCCCTAATATTCGAAATAAAAAATTAGTGCATATTTTAATCGAGTTTTGAGCTATATTTGTCCCATATCTCTAACTTAAAAAATAAAAAAATTCCCATATAAACTTTTAAGAGCGGTATAAACACCATAAATCCCTCTTATTTTTAAAACCAAAAGTAGCCTATGAGATTCCATGTATATCAATACAAAATTTTATCAAAATAAGTTCAGTGGTTTAGACGGCTTTCACGCTTTAAAAAGGAGCGTGTGCAAAATGACTATGCTTCAAAGAGAAGTTTATTGTTTTCATGCATTCGTATTCATTTGCAATTGAATACATTATACACCAGAGGGAGGAAGTGTAAACATTTGAATGCAGTAATATATTGCTCGGAATGTTTTAATGAGAGTAAGATATGGAATGCATGGAAAATAGAACGTGGGAGTTAGAGAAGCAATGATACTAAGACCCTTTTAGTTAAAATTTTAGTCAAAAGCAATAAATTTTAGTTGCATTAGGATTATTGACTTTGTTGGATTGTATTTTTTTATTGTACATTGTTAATGATTTTAAAATATAGGTAGACTGGTAACTCTTGTCTTTAGAGATGAGACTTGTGATCAGACATAAATGGCAGAATTATTAATTTAATATAAACATAGTTAGTTTTTTGTATAAGACTGAACTATTCGTAAAATAAAATTTCATTGTATTCGTACTTTGATGTGATATTTTCTAATAAATTAATAGTCGAAAGGAAATAATATTCAAGCAGCAATGAGGCTAATATAGTTTTTTCGAGTTTGTACAGACTTTTACATTACGTATTTAACAATACGTATTTCTACCAATTTCAATAGTAGGCATTAAATAATTTGGCAAAGCTCTGTTTCCGTAAGATTTATATCTAGTGGTCAACTGATTTTGTTTTGTTTAAAAGTGCTCAGCAGGTATAAATAATAAATATTGGACAATATCACATACATTGCTTTGATTCTGTGGTAAGCAACTAAAGCACTTGTGTTACAGAAATCAGAAACAATGAAGGTGCCACAACACACAGACCCGAGACAATACAGAAAAGTTCGGTTTCCATATTGACACGACCGGGGATCGTACCCGGAACCTCAAAGATGGCGCGACGCCAAAGTCAGGCACGCTCGCCTCTCGGCTACGGAGGTATGGTTTTCGCTTGCCGGTTAGTTCTATCTAATTATCGCGTTCAAATGCAGATTCAAATGCCTTAGCTTTACGCACATAATACCATTGTACTGTTGCCATTAGTTACTGTATACCTTAGTATTTTGTCACATTGAGCCTCCGTGTAGGTATGTTAAGTGCCTAATGAGGTATTCAGCATCTTTTACTAATGGCGCAAATCAAAAATACCCTGATCCAGGGTGATGGCGCTCGTACCTTTCTTGCCGCTATGTATATCTATATTATATAAAGCTAATATAATTAATATAGTTAAGAGAGGTAGGCATAGCGATTTATCGCTCGAACTGGAGCAGCCTGACTGGTAAAATACCTCCACCTTACAGAAGATCGCAGCCAAATAACAATCACTTCTGTGTTGTTGTGTTCCTGCGTGTGAGTAAGGTTTCCAGAGCTCTTGGGGGGTGCTACATTAGTAGCAGGGGTCAAGCCTTCAAGGTAAGGGCGACAAGTCCTGTAACAGCTTTATTATACTGTACTTGTCGTCCTTAAACTAGAACCTCATTACCACTTAACATCAGGTGGGATGTGGTCAATCTTGAAGTGTAATTTAAAAAAAATAGTCTAGTGAAGTTTACTTTGACGGTACAAAATTATTTTCAACTTATATCCGAAGATATCTGAAGACTTACCTACTAAAACTATTTCAGTTTAACGCGCTAGTTGAAAGTCCGTGTCACCTAAGTTGATAACGCTGTTCGGCACGTCCCGGAATAGATTTCAATGTGTCACCGTCATCATTTATCAACGCATTCGGAAGTTGAGATCTATTTTTGTATTGATGCACCTTAAATATACGATCGGTTGAAATAAGTCATTAAAATGACCTTACAAAAATATTATTTTAATATCGGTTTGCTTTTCGTACTTCTTAAATGTATGATGCTTTAAGTTAGGCAGGCTTGGACTATGCGTTAATTGTGTATTTCTATATACTTCAAGTTATGTCATGCCATAAGTATAATTACAATCTCTTAGTCTTATCTTTATTGTTAGTATTTCGTACATCAGTAATGAAACATTTTATTATCTATCATTTTGTTGTCCGTCTGTACATTTGTCAAAACAATTTTACTCACAAACACAAGACGGTATGAAGATGCAATTAACATCATAATTACTTATTTTGGTTTTTTTCTTTAGTTTCCAGCTTCAAGCTGTAAAAATGCAGCAATACACCATTTTCTTATATTTCACAGTTCTTTGTGACCTTAGTTACCTTTAAGAAAGAAAATTGATAATTTTGATTTCTTTTAGGTACCTATTTGTTGCTCCATCATAAAAAAAGGTTGTCATTTCTAATATAACCTTGTTCCTTCGAACGGGAGACAAAATATTACTTTTGCACCTAGAGAATAGGTTAACATAACAGTTGGCAAAAGGTTTCGCGTGTTAAACCGCAAATTAAAATATTATACCTACTACACTCACGACACGATTACAAGCTCATATTGAAAGATGTGAAATAATATCGAGAAAAAACCACATCACGTTCTTAATATTCGCGCAGACGGGTTATGCTCGGATATTGGCACACTTGATTTATTTCGATACATTTTACATCGATGGCGTTTCGAGTTCGAGTCGATAAGCGACACATCGAAAAATCTTAATCTTGCCATAATGCATGATTGTTTCATCGTTCCGGTGTAGACCAAGATAGCTATTGATTTGAAGGGTACACGGGAAAAAACAAGTTTGTCACAATATAAAAATCGAAAAATAAGTATGTGATTCAAAATACAACCACTTATGGCGTTGCTTCCGTCGTGCCTGTACCATGTTTCGTCTGGGCATTTGTGTTAGACTTAGGTTTTTCAATTATTCTTCTATTTAAATTATATTTTAATGTAACAGTAATTGTACCTATGTGTGTCTCATAGTACAAATATAGGTACGTATTACTTATCATTGTTTTGAAAGCGCATTGTACTCGTACAATTAGCTAACATTTAGTTACTAGTAGGTTTTTAGAAATTTCACTTCTGAATACAATATTATTGACATTAAATTATTTTGTACTTTTATATGCCAAGTCTTGATATACCCTGTATCCTACACTACATGTGTAATTAATATTAATTCACGAAAATTGTTAAACCAACAAGATAGCACATATTTTCATAACATCAAACTTGAGTATTGTCTAGAAATCGATGAAAAGTAAAAAATAATATCTATACTAATATTTTAAAAAGGTAATACTGTCTTGACTTGACTGTTTGCCTGCATTTAATGGGCTCCAAAACTATGAATAGTCCCGATTTCAATTATTTTTTTACTGTTGGGAAGCAATACTATACTCAAATGGTAAAGAATGTATTATATTTTGATATGAATTAGAGTTCCTTAATAACGAATCCTAAGATATAAGAAAAATATTAAGACCTACGAATCCGGCTACTATCTACTTCTAAAACATTTTTATTTTCTTCGTTGGAGTTAAATATCGCAGATTTATGTGGCTGTTTGAAGTCGCCTTATGTTTTGTTCATATTAGAACTCTGTTTCTGTGATAACAACACCATAATCATGTTTTATGGATAGAAAGCATGTGATTGTGGCCTCTAAATCATGTTGACATGTCAGATTTGGCTATATCGGTGTGCTGTGGAAGCTTGTGTTGGAATTATCCCTTTTCTTTCAACTTTGATTTATTTATGGGGTCAACACAAACGCTTCTTAGAAGAAATCTTTGATCCTTAACAGTGCCACCAGTTTAGTGTCAAACCATGTCGAAAGAAATTTGTCACTTTGATTAGGTTTGCCAGGTAAATATGGTAAAATAATCGATAAGGTAAAGGAGCTTCATTTTCTTGGTACCTATTTAAATTTGTTTCTTGCAATAACTGTATTTTACAATTGCGTATGTACGTATGAAATGTAAAAAATGTATGTTCACATATTTATTTTGCTTTTTTTATATCGCTAGGTTTTCGATGTATAATAACTTTCTAAAATCTTTCCATTTGTCATCTTAGACTATAGGTACACTTTTTTGTTTTTTTGCTGCTTATGCTGAAAGCTGAAACAAATCCGATATTAATAATGACAACAAACGAGAAAGAAAGTAGATCTACTTTTCAGATCCGTTGTCATATTTTTTAAAGAACATTTTTATTTTGGATTTGTTGCGCTAGAAGCAAAAAGTCTTATGATATATGATTCTGACGATTTATAAATGCTTTTCTAAAAGATTATATTAATAGAGGCATTTTCTATTCAATTATATATAATTTATAGTTAGATCCGTAATCAAAATAATTGTAAAAGTTTTTTAACGACAAGAAGTAAACATCATTCGTGTGTCGATACATTCATATCCGCCTTCCCTAAGGTCCATATCCATTTCTCTCCATTATCCTAAACTTTATCGGCACCCTCAGAAAATAAGGCATTAAAAGGGATTCGATTGGGAACATAGGAAAGTTTTTCAGTCAACTGACGACCCGTTACGAGGCACTTCTACCGATTGGATGACTGAGTTAATCCTGAGACCGGAATAAGCCATGGGTCGGGTTGGCTGGCCAACTGTCCCATCGGATTTGAGATGTCTCATTCTTAGAACCATAAAGGATAAGGAATGTATTTAAAAATACCTGTCAAATATGAGCCTCACGTGACAAGGGTACAGAGGAAAGCGAGAAGGAGGTGAAAGGACTTTGGAGTTGTTTTTTAAAGATACATTAAAAAAAGAAGAGCCACTAAAAAAAAAGTAACTTATAAAGAGGAAAATTGACAGGAAGAACGTTTAAGAAGTATACAGAAGATGTAATAAAAAAAATATATAAAAAGTTTCCTATAAATAAGTCTCTTTCACTTTCATATCGTTATTTTTTTATATTTTTTAATAAATCTATCTCATTTATTCTAGGAACTAAACTAATAGAAAAAGTTACTCTTATTTTTATCTAATAAGCGCTATAACAGCTACCTTTTTTGCATAACTTCACATTTCCAGGTCACTAGGAAGTGCTCCATACATTTTGACTTCATTTTCAGGTCGTTAGATATCGATTACGACCTCGGTGGAGCTGTGACTAAAGAAGGTGCACGAAACGCGAGAGGTCACAGGCTCTTTTCTCGATCAGGTCAATTTAGGAAAAAACCAGTCTAAATTGGTTTAGGTCTGGGTGTACTTTGTTAGTAATGGTGTTGACAGTGCAAGGGAAAACCAAAGTTGGAGACCAGCTGATCGGTGTGAAATATCTTGCGCTTGCATTTATTATTGTGTATTGATAATAGGCTAAACAAATCAGAGCTGTGGGCCAAGCCAAGAGACAGTTGTCGAACTTCGTTATCGTTACAACAAGTTTAAAATGTATAGGATTAACATTTCTTTTAAAAAGTCACGTGATCTTGAACTGTCATTTTAAACTTGTTGAAACGATATCGAAGTTCGACAACTGTCTCTTGGCTAGGCCTTCTCTTATAGTAAGTATAAGGTTCTGTTTTTTCCTTTTGAGGTAAATGTTAAGTATAAAACTTAAGGTAACTAGAATACTTTAATATTAACAAGATCCGTTAATGGTTATTCGACTACAGAGGGACATTACAACAAGCGACTACATTCGACTATAAATGCTTTATTCAATTAATTTAAATATTATTATTATTGAGTAGACCTTATCTTAA
Source organism: Glyphodes pyloalis (assembly GCA_037074685.1). Classification (NCBI taxonomy): domain Eukaryota; kingdom Metazoa; phylum Arthropoda; class Insecta; order Lepidoptera; family Crambidae; genus Glyphodes; species Glyphodes pyloalis. The sequence goes on from JAYKKO010000011.1 coordinate 6,826,611, forward strand.
AAAAACATTTCATTGTTTGGTAGAGAATGCCCCTAGCATTAAGTCCACCTGTTGTACTTATTAGTGCAATAATGTTTTTAAATAAATAAATAATAAAAATTGTTGTCTTCATACTTTTTTATACCCCAGTATTTCATTTTTGTCGCTTACCCTTTTTGTAAGCCCAAGTCCCGGAATTTTGTTTCTGTTGGTTGGTAAGCCTATTTCAGCTTGGGGCTTGCGGTCTTTCGTGTGACCTTAACCCTGATTTTACTTGACCCATAAACTTAGGACGAATGTGGTTTAAAACTTAATTGTCTCATTTTAAAAAAAACTACTTTTGTAAAATAATTTAAAGAATGTATGGTAGACCTTAGCTGGTACAAAAGCGTATTATTTGATATTATCTAATAGGTATTACGTCGTAGGTTCGATCCCTACCCCACCGATGACAACCTTTCGTGTCATAAATTGTAGTATTTCTGCTGTGTTTGATTGTAGAAAGAATAACTTTTTCCTAATTTCTCCCAGCTTTTAGCATAATTGCATTTTTTTTAATGCAGTATTATTCGTAAAGATCGTGATCCACCACCCACATTAACATCATATTTCGACTTTTCGTCATACAAGTACCTAACATACACCGCCGGGCAAATCGTGCGAAGCGTATGCATCTTAGGTCGATGCGGATTCCATTCAAACTAAATTCTTACTACGACAGTATTGATCCTGTGGTAAGTCGCTAAAGCACTTGTGTTACAGAAATCAGAAACAACAACGGTACTACAACAACCAGACCCGAGACAATACAGAAAAGTTCTTTTCCCATATTGACCCGACCGGGGATTGAACCCGGAACCTCAGAGATGGCGCGACGCCAAAATCCGGCACGCTCGCCTCTCGGCTACGGAGTTCGTCAAAGTATACCGTTTCTTATACCGAATATTAAAACTTGACAATATGAGAAGGGAGATTTTTCTCGTGTATTTACCGTATCCTGTTTGAGTTACACTGTAATGGCGCTTTGCAAAAGTAAGGAAGTTTATTTTAGCGGCGGCCGCCGAGCGAAACGAAAGTTGCCTATGTTATTCTACCCGGGCTTTTCAATTGGAGAGATGAAGGTAGTACTTACGAAGGTAATTTAATGAAATGAATTGAATGTGCTTTACGTTTGTTGGATAAATAAGTCGCTGCAAATTGTGAGAGATAGTAAAAATTTTTCGAGCCAGGCATTGATAAAATAGTTTATATAGAGTACTCGTGATTGAAAAATTTTGAGCTGGTTTTCTTCATATGATCTTCAACTTAGTGTCTTGCTTTGGTTTTTGGATATCGCTTTTTTGCTGATTTCTTTCCTACTTTCTTTTCGGCTACACTTGATTTATGGACGGACCCGAAAATTGCATGTTCGAATCACAATGGAACTCCATTTTTCTTCGTCTCCTACGTTACGAAACGTTATCGTTATCGCACCACAGCATCTTAAGTGTCTGAAAATAACCACGAATATAGCATATATGTACTTCCTACTTACCATGAGTATACAGCGGCGGCACGCGATACTTGACAGCGGCAGTGCAGGCGATGGCTCCAGGACCTCCCCCAAGCTGCAGGCCGTGGGAGAGGACCTGCACGATGGTGCCGACGACGGTGATGGTCCAGCCCCAGCCGCCCTCGGGGTAGTACCGGCGCGCGAGAGTGAGCGCCGCACGCGCACGCAGCGCAGCCGCGGTCTCTGCGCCGACCGTCGCACCGGCGCTTGCGCATCTAACACCATAACTCACACTTCAAATAAATTCACTACTTAATAAATACACTTGCACAAAACTAAATTTATGTTAAACTACTTTACTTGTAAAACAAAACAAAAATAGTTAAACGCAGCGAGTCACTGACTTTAACCTAGGATATTTATATATTTTATATGGAATATATTTTTGCGTTTGAGAACAGTACGTAAATATGACTTCCAAATATAAAACATGCTCTAAATGTGATTTTACAATTGGTTTATATGTGACATCACTAAAAGTAATTTTGAATTTTTATACATCGTTTTCTTATTTATTTATAAGGAGTAGGCATCGCGGTGATGCCACCAATGTATTTTGTAAAAAAATTAAAGGGTTTGCATATACCTTAGGATGTCTCAATATGTTAATAAAACTAAAAGAGGTTTGTTAAGTCGTTAATAGTGAACTAAAAACTTTTCTGAATGATACGAGATGAGTATTGGCTTTTATATTTGTTTGAATAATTTCGTCACCTGAATCCGTATACATAATTCTTACGCATAGAATAAGTATGTACGTAAAGTAGAGTAAGTATTTGGCACGAAAATCAATTTCCCTGTTCGCTGTGTCGACGTGTTATTCTGTTTCAATTTGCCATAAAAATAAAACAGTGGCATCCATTATGGCATGACCTAGATACTACAAAACGTTTCAGTTTAGGATACGTTGATCCGCGGCTCCGACACATTAAGGACCGGACTACACTTTAATGGACCCTAAACCCCTTTACGAACCCACTTCAAACGTGAGACACTGCACTAACCGTCGAAACTGTGTCACTTCGCGCGCTGTCTCGTACCCGACGCTCTTAGAGCGACCTCGTTCCGCGTACTTCTTGCCCTCGTCAGGGAAGTTGATACGGTTCCCGCTGACGCCACACGTGCACAGCAAGTCTTCGGCACGCAACTTGGGTGCAGGCCGGTACCTCCCTGGGTAACCGTCCTGGCAGTCGCAATCCCTCTTCCTCCACGCAAGCAGTCGCTCCAAAAGCGTTCGGCGACGCACCAAGTTCGTCCTAACCGTTCTTTCGGCTCGTGTTTGGCCCGTGTCCAGAGGGTATGACGAACTCCGGTCGACCTCCTGAGCGATCCCGACTTGCCGATTATCATAAGTGATCCGCCTATTGTTGCACGTAAATGTAGGAATGGAATTGTGCGTAATGGAGGGTTTTTTGTCCGCTCCATGGTTCGCCGGCTCGCTGGTCGGGGGGAAGCCATTTTTTATTTTCTTGACGTCTGTGTGAAGGGATTTCCAAGTGGCGATAACTTGTTCTCGGTCCGGGGGTTCTGTGAAATCTGGTACGGTGTTGGAGTCGGGTAGTTTTTTGGGTTGGGTGGCGTCGGGGGTGGAGGGGAGGGGTGCCTCCCGGAGCCGCGTGGGCAAGCTGTCACACCTGCGGAGTGTCATTGTAGTTTAGGTTCGGTGGTCTCATTTTTATTTGTCTTACTTGGACACTTCGTCACATTGCACTTTACTGGACTCTGAAACAAACACAAAATAAAGTCATTTTTCTTGTTTTAATTACTTCAAATATTTGAAAGATTTGAAGGAGAATATTTAAGAAGATATTATAACAGTTTTCATTACAAGTGTCGCGCGTAATCCTTTGATTACTTTTTGTTTTACATAGAAAAAACGTTTGACGCAAAGCAATAATTTGAAAATGTTGTTCTAAACTATTCGAAACAAATGATTTATTTTGGTTTGCCACGTACTCATGTAATACTCTACAAACAGTAGCTAAGTTGAATATCCTAAGAGGATTGTTTTATATCTCATTCACAGCAAAGTGGCAATAAATCTGCAGTAAATAAATTAGGAATTAAAACTGAATTTTGCAGCAGCCACTGTTTCTAAGCGCGTCAAGTTTCAAAGTAGCTGCACAATTACGAACTTAGGTCATAAATCAGGCCTGTAAACGTAATTACTAGATATAATTACCAATTGTAAGTTGATCAACAAGTGAAGTGAAGGGGAAAGTTTACAGACGGCACGTGGTGCAGATATTAAATAAAATTGGCATTGCAATTCAAAGCACGTAGGAGGCTGCGATTTTTTACGGTTTTTGGCTGATTTTTGACCAGAATTGCGCGAGGCAGCTACAGCTATGAGTGAGTTCAAATCAAAGGTGAAAAATGTGTCCCTCCATTTGCAGTTCTTTACATTCATCAGTTGCGTTGTTTTTACCCAATCTCACTATCATAATGAGTTGTTTTTTCTTACCAATTTCTAAACCTATAAATGAAGGAAATCTGGACACTTTTGCGACATTCAAAAGGCCCGCTCGGTGTAGCGTACGATAATATAATGAGAAAAATTAGTATTTTTTAGTAGTACATAAGTATCTTACAGATTGCAAATAGAATAAAAATCATACATCATATATCTTATTTTATTGTCCAATTTAAAAATTAAGAAGTTTTTAATCTGATTAAGAATGTTTTGTTTGAAAATGATATAAATTATGTAATTTTTTAATCCATTTCGATATCTTTGCTGTTGACTTTATTATACTACAACCACAGCAATTATGATGATGAATCCTTTATTCATTGTGGCTACAGATGGAACCAAATCAGCATACAGATATTATAGTACAATAATAGGTTAATTATATTAAGGAGGTAAGCGGATAAGTGACAAACAGTGGCACCTGGTCACAAGGTGGCACATAACACATGACTTAACACAACTTTATCTTAGGGAAGGTTACATAGGACCTTCATTTAAGTGACATTTAAACTAGCATGACTACTCTCTCTTCCGGTAATCCTTCCCAAAGTTAAGTAATTACATCGACTTTGAAACCTAATTTACCAAGATTACAAAAAGTCACTGTATGCGTCCTTTAGCTACTCACTGTACCCTTGTGTAAACTCTTCAAATGCGAGTATATTAATGACTATTATTGTCAACCTAATTCACCAAAGCAAAACTCACTGGGAAGGAAAATCAAACTTGCCAATACTAAATCGATGCATGCAATGGTGCCAATAACACGCGCATAGAACAGTCAGCAACAGAAGTAACTAACCAATTTGAAACTTTATTCCTATGTTCAGAACGGCGAAATATGTTGCCGGTCATACACACTTCATATTCATAATTACGGCTTGCTCTGAATCTAGGCCGGCAGGTTTTGAATGGAATGACCAATACGCGACCAAATAATTCGTGTAATGAAAGTTCATTGACTTAACCGTATTAATATGGAGGGTAAGTTTAAACTGTTGCACTTTATGGGCATAATATGGTTTTGTGTCTGTGGGCTGCAGTCGTGGGTAGGTGAATGAAAGGCATACCAAGATCATGACACTACAGTTTACAATATTATTATAAAAAGTATATTAAATACGTACGAACATGTAATTTATCCTAGATTAAGTAATGTTTTAAATTCGATTAGGTTTATGCTTCTGTTCGGTAACATACTTATTTACTTACTTACTTACGTTTAATGGACCAAATACATATAATTTTGTGTAACTATAACGTAAATTATAAACAGTAGGTATGTAAAATCAAAATATGTAATTTAACATTTCCAATGATCTTATTAAAATGTCAAATACATTTGAAAAAAACTATTGTTTATTTTGTACACATAATATAAACATTATTTTTCATACATCGAACGCCTTTATTAATGAAATTGATAAAGGCGTTCAATGTATCAAAAATAAACAAAACAAGGTAATTTAATATTTAATTCCAATTAATAAATCAAAATGAGTTGACTTCCTTTATTTGGTATTTCAATTTCAAGCCCTTGGCCATTTACATAAATGTTAAAATAGTTGGAATTTGAACCAAAATTTAGTCAAAACACGAATTTCCTATTTTCTATGAAATATTCATCGGCTCACTAAACGCTATGTAAATACTCCGATCTGGGTCGGCACGGCTCTGCGCTCAGCCTATAGATCCGCAAAGATTTGGCACCGTAAGATATTTCCACAAATTAAACCTTTGTAATTCCTTAGACTTGATTTATGATTTCCATTTTGGCTGTTTCGGAACGCAAAGCCAAATTGTTCTGTTATTTATTATTTACCCACAGAACCGTAAAAATGGGTATATATTCTGGTCTCTAACTTTCGATTGGTCTTTAGTTACGCCACAAAGTTTTATGCTTATCCTTTTTGGAAAACCCTTGAATTAAAATTTAATAAAAATTACACAAAACATTTTCATTTTCAACTCAGATCTAGAAGATTGATTACGTTTTTTTTTTTATATTTCACTTCAAGATTGATCTCATTCCACCTGATGTTAAGTGGTAATGAGGTCCTAGCTTAAGGGCGACAAGTACAGTATAATAAATCTGTTGCTGGACTTGTCGCCCTTACCTTGAAGGCTTGACCCCTGCTACTAATGTAGCACCCCCCAGGAGCTCTGGAAACCATACTCACACGCAGGAACACAACAACACCGGAGTGATTATTATTTGGCTGCGGTCTTCTGTAAGGTGGAGGTATTTCACCAGTACGTTTGACCTGTTTACTTATTTTGAATCATTTCGATGTTGGCAGATATATGAATAAATCAGTTGTAAAGCTTACTTCCAGCTTTTACAGCGATACAACATGGACAAAGCTGCATGTTCGCATAATATCATGATAAAATGATAGCAACAGTGTCCAATACGAGTTTAACATCAATCAATATAAACTAATATTATAAAGCCGAAGAGTTTATTTATTCGCGCTTATCTTAGTAACTTTCGGATTGCGACCAATTCATCAAAGGAGTGAAGAACCAGTGGAAAATGTGAATAAAAAACAGAGACAGTACGCGTGCAGAGCCGCGACGGGTAGCTAGTACAATTCAAAGAAACGACGTAAAATATCGTTTCAAGTGTTAAAGCGCGAATTGTCCCGAGTTGGAAAGTCGATTTAGTCAATTTGGGAAACTAACTTTACTAATGCCCGGTTCCAATATTTGAAAAACGATCCGATCTAGTAAGAAATTATACGAGGCATAACTAAAAACGACCGACCGATGTCAGCTGATATGCAAAGTAAATTTGAAATTAGAATTGACAACTCGTAGAAAAACGGATTGCCATTTTTGACACATTACGAATCGTAGAATATTGGACCGGGCATAAATCGGTTATCGTCTGAGTTTGCTCGGCTAATACTTACTTAGTGCCCGTATCTGGTACTCATAATACAAGGATATACCTTGCTGTGATTTTTGAGATTGGTGTTGATTTGTATAATTGTCTGGGACATAACAATCATTTATTTATTTATTTATTTATTTATTTATTTATAGATCATATCCTAATAATTAAAAGAGATATTTTCGGCACGACATATATTTTTTCAATTATCTTATGTAAATATTGGTATCTGTTCCATATTGCTTTGTACATTTCGACGAGTCCATCTAACAGTCGCCCATGGATGACACTGATTATCGGAATTCGTTGATGTCGTGAAAATATTTCGTAATAAATAATAACTATTACATCTATTCTAAGACAACGTTAGTGTGAAATAAAGTTGAGACGTCAGACTTTATGTTAATTCCTTTCAATTTTCTTTTTCGCAACTTGAGCTAATAAGTCTCTTGTTTGTCGTAACTGTGCGTTTTCGTATATCCTCTTTACCAAGCAAAAGAATATAACTTGTCTCGAGATAACTAATCTGATGAACAACCGCTGATGCAAGTCTCAAAATAGATCTTTCTTAAATCTAACCACAAAGTTTAATTGCTGATTTGCTTTTAGATTCGCCGCGAAAGATTTATACACTACCCAATTGGTTTAACGAACGTCTGGCATCTGTAATTCTGTACTATGAGTATTTTCAGATAAAATTTATTGTGTTTTCTCATAACGAATTCAATTCTGATTAGAGTAACAAACATGTTAAACTAAACTATTTTAATTGTGGTATTGTTGGTTCTCTTACTCCAACATTCAATAAAAATGTTTTTAATTATCTAAATATAAATGATAAAGAACTTCAAACAAAATTTTACAAGTACAAGAATTTTTCCCTCACTGGAAGATAGCGGAAAACAAAAGTTATCGATTTCACAACTTTCAGTCAAACTTTACGAAACTTGAGCCAACAGTGTGTTGTTCCTTACTCAACATTTTTGTTTAGACTTACATGCGGTTTTGTTTCGGTTTTATATTAACAATATTTTGTTACAAAAATTATTTGATGAATAAAATTAAGGTGTGAAGTTTTCCGATAGACATAATGGAAACTGTAATTATAGCATAAATTGGCATCACCTCATTCAATCACTTAAACGAATTCTAAAATAAAACAAAAGAAGTAATTCTCCTAAAGTTGCGGAGTGATTATTATAAATAGCTATGATATCAAGTGAAAGTATTTCAAAATCGACTTTATTAATTTGGTTCATAAAATCCCTTGCAAAATTATATCTCGTAAAAAGTCTTAAATTATCGCTATTGCAGTAATTTATGGAAAGTTGTTTAAATGCAGTAACAAACTTATTCAGTTAAACGCCGAATAAGAATATAATGCACATTTTCATTATCTGCATTTTACGTTTAACTCCTGAACCAAGTTTCAAACGGCCGTCTATCTGCAGACCAGTGGAACGAAGAGAATAAAAAATTCAAGTAATTGAATGGAAACTACAATATTAACACTAAAGAGGGCGAAACGCCAAACTTTTCAGACATGATTCCATTCCGTCGGTCATTCATAGTACGTAATTACATGCGCTGGATCTTTTGTGCCTCCAGCTTTTCCAGACAATTGAATTTCAAATTTTCTCCTTAACGCGGATGATCTTAGAGTTAGTGCTTTTTAGGGTTACGAAGCAAAATGGCGAAAAACGGATCTGTCTGTATGTCCGTCCGTATGGCACAGCCAGATTTTTCCGATACTATAAAACTGTTGACTTTTGAAACTTATGATATACCTAGATGTATTCTGTTAACCGGGTTAAGATTTTTCATAGAAAAAGGCTCCCTATACTTAAACCTGTCCCCCTAACCCTGTACATCCTTACTAATGTCATAAATGCGATACCACTTTTAAAAGTTTATATGGGAAAATTTTCATTTTTTAAGTTAGAGATATGAAATGTGGCACAAATGTAGCTCAAAATTTGGATTAAAATATAGACTAATTTTTGTTTAGAACATTAGGGGAGATAGGGGTAAAACCGACCATGAAAGGATGTAGTCCACGCGAACGAAGTCGCGGGCACAGCTAATTGAAAATAAAAGACAGATACAACTAAAACATTTATATGAATACATTACCATGCAAACATCCACCAAAAATTGGTTTGAACGAGATCTATTAAGTAGTTTTTTTAAACGTCATAAATCGTCATAAATCTTACTTGCTGCTATGGAACCCTTCATAGGTGGGTCCTACTCGACTTGGCCGGTTTTTATAGTGAGACTATTTCTAGTGCACATTAGCAAAGTCAGTCTAAATTACTCAGCTCGTTCTGTGCAGAACCTTGGTTTCACTTTAGACGGTTAAATGGTGCGAATTTATTTCGTTAATTTTATGAAAATCAACCGAAAGAAATTTTATTTTTAACTGGCTATACCCGCGACTTCTTCTGCAAGGACATAATTGTTTGGTAGCAGAGTTCACTAATACATTATTATGTCTAAAATAGGTATAGTCCATACATAGAATATTTTAGATACTCCTATCCGCTAGTGAAAATTTCATCAAAATCGGTCCACCCGCTTCAGAGATTAGACGGAGCAGAAAGTCTTATTTTCGTATTATGTGTCGTTTATACATCTTTAGATTTTAGTCAAAGAAGTTATTTTAAAATTACAAACAGACACAACACAAATGTATGTACATATTTATCCATAAGTAATACCTACAAAATGATTATTTTTTTATTTTCTACTATAAATTCATAAACCTACATACTACTTTAAGTTAATGTAAAGTGAGTTTATTTCTTTATTCTTGAAATAATTCAAAGTATGTAGTTCTAAACATATTCGGCAGAGGGCACTTACCGGAAGGCTAACGGTTGATACAGCAGAAAAATTTCATCGCCTACGATAACTTGCGGTTAGCTCAGTTCAGCGCACCGCAAGGGGAGATAAAAATTTTCTGTTTCTAATATTTAATAATTCAAACTCGTTCATTAACAGATGTTGTTTCCTTTTCATTGCTAAAACAAATAGACTTGTTTTTCTAAAGAATAGTTGTCTGTCTGTCACTAACTGGCATCTTTTGATTTTTCAAACACCGTCCGTGTTTACAGTCTGTCTAGCAAATACTAATTAAAAAGTTGGCAAATGTTGGAATCACGTGTTTGCATATAATTGTTGATATTTTGTATGTATTTGCACAAAACATTCCATCATTACCGTTTGCACAATTACAAATATAAATCCTATAGTAATACACTATAAAGTCTTATTTTCTGCGGAGGTAGTAGTAGATACGTCATGTGTTAAGTAAGAGCACCAATCGTACGTTTGAGCAATTAACTGCATCATATTAAATACCTTCTAATAGTTTTACACAATATTTAACTCTAATTACATAGTATTTAAAACCAATGTTATAAAATTCATCGTCCGTCTTCTGGTGTCGACGTCTAATGCCCGGTTCCAATATATGAAAAACGATCCGTTCTAGTTACGTATGGTAATAAATTATTCGAGGCGTAAGCTAAAAACGACTGACGGACGACTGATGACAGCTGATATGGAAAGTAAATTTGAAATTAGAATTAGTGACTCCTTGAAAAACGGATAGTAATTTTTGACAGATTGCGAATCGTAAAATATTGGGCATAAGAGGCCAAAAATGCCTTGGCGTGACGCTCTGGACCATTTTGGCAAGATTAGGCTTCAGATAGAGAATGCCAGAAGTGTGTGGGGTAGGCCTTTGCACAGCTGTGGGGCAATTAAAAGCTAATTATAAAAAGTCATGATGCCTTTGTAGGACTTTGGATTTCTCAGTCCTATTACGATTGCACCTGATACAGATAAGCATTATGTAACGTACGTTTGTGGAGTTGTGGAGATATTAACCTCTCCAAGTAAGTGGCTCCAGTCTCACTTGGGATCATAAGGAGTTAGGTTCCTTTCCTTAACATATACTTAAGTCAACGTAACGCGTGGAAAGCAACGCTGAGAGCCATTTGTTCCTTGCCCGTATGGATGATATAAAGCGAAGCATTTTTTACTCAAATTTCGAAATAAAAAGAAGATATTGTAGAATGTTTTGTATGGGTAACTAAGCTGTAATGCAAAAGAGCAATCGATACCTTCTTTAAATTAGGTTTGAAATACGTTGCAAAATGATTATTTTGATAGTGTTAATGTCACACCATGTTTATAGTTTTACTAAGTAATATGTTTTTTGAATGATTGATTAATCAATATGGAACAATTAGCAGCTTTATAAAAACAAAAAAAAGATTATGCAACAATATGATGAGGTTTTATTCTAGAAATTAATTATACTTTAAGAGAAAAGTTCTTTGCTTGTTAATTAATTACTTAGGGTCAAGTTGAAAAGCGAAGCTCGCATTCACTTTATTTATTAAATTAAATGTACACTTTGTAACTTGATGTCTCCAGCCATTCAGCATTAATAAAATATTTAGTTGACTTCAAATATAAAGAAGCAATTTAATTCAGATCATGATGGATCAACGATAGAACTAAATTACAAGATACAGGGAAATTAAAACAGAAAAGACAATCGTGATGTAGTAGTGAAAAAATCGCGATACAGTTGATGGATGTAGGAGGTCGTATAAATGCGTTCACGTATCGTTACAAACGCCTGTAAGGGGCTATTCGTTAGGGTCCTGTTAAAAAATCTCTTCGTGACTTATCTCGGGGTAAGGAATTTGAAATATGCGTCTTCCGAAGAAATGGGAATTTCTGAGTGAAGTGTTCGGTAAAGTAACTAGTTTGTTAAAATAATACCTTTTGTCGACGTCCTTGTAAATTGCCTTACCTACTCGTCCGAGAAGTGCGGAAGGAATAGAACAAAGTTTTTAGCCACGTCTTTTGTTTTATGGGTGAGCATTTAAACCGAATTAGTGACATTTATTTATTTTAGTTATTACAGAATAACTACAGCCAATTAAATAAGACTTATGTCGCGTCATTCTTCATAATTTTAAAGACATGTCGAGCTTTTTTCGCGGTTGATATCTCAATGTGAGCTAATGAGCCTAGTCAGGGACCATTTGGCGGCTTAAAGCAATGTTAAAGTAAGTTATTTTACGGTTCGTAATGTGCCAAAAATGACATCCGTTTTTATCCAACCAACTACGTCGTTAATACCGTTCTATAGTTTACTTTCCATATCAGCTGTCATCAGTCTGTTGGTCGATATTAGCTTACGCTATATAATTTATTTCTATCCGTAAAGAGAACGGGTTGTTTTTCAAATATTTTAACCGCGCAATAGTCATAACCACGTGTGGCGCAGCGTGGCCCATATTAATTGATGTATATTTTTGTATTCGATGTAATGTATTTAATAAGTGGTCCTAGGTGTTGAATGAATGTGCTCGCGAGTTTGTATCTCCGCGAAAAGTCATAGTATGTAACCGCTTTAAGTTAATAACTAACCAAAGTAGCGAGACTCGCGCGAGACCGGGTAAGCTTGAACTCGTAAAACTTAACTAGGTATCTACCGAACGGGTACAAAATTTCACCGAAACTAACCCAGCAGCTTTGCTAAAAATATCAATTTTGCTTTTAATCAAACAGAATTGGCAAAGTTCAAGGAACTTGCGTAACAAGTGTTCTGTGTCTGGTATTTTACGAGTTTCGATGCATGCAGACGGCCTGTTGGCGTGTTTACTGGATCAATGCTAAGAAATACTATTCAATAGATTAATCAGAGTATCTTTACAAATGTCATACTTGCTCATATATTGTAGAAAGTGGAATTTATTATTTTAAGGAGACAGATAACATCATCTGACCTTGCGGTGTGACCTACTACTTTACGTATCGCGCTTGCTGCTCTTTCAATAAGCTAACCCCAGGTTATTACCAGGGATGATTTTTCTGTTTATTTGTTCTCTTAGCCTTCCATAAATGTCCTCTTATGAGATTAGAATCACATATTTTTTTTTTAATATTCGCTAGTGCGGCGTGCAGTAGGTAATGTATTTTTTTAAAATGTAGTGGTTTTTCTTGATTTCATTTCGCGTCGGTCTTTTTTATTTGGACATCAATCATGCTCCCAGGAACTGAGGCTGCTAATGCAGAATCGTAGCTATTAATTCCAAAGAGTAGAAAATGTACCAATTTTTTATCCGCGTAAGCGAGTCGTTTCCACAGAGACACTTCATTCCATGAATAATATCTATATTCAAATGGAAGAAATATTTATGAAGATGCAAGCAAAATAGGCATGGCTAGAGTGGCATCAGTAAGATGAGATTTCATGGTCGTATTATGTAAAATATTACTGGAAGTAATTCAGTATACTTTATAGAACTAATCGATATAGCTATGTGATTTTGTAAGCTACAGTAGGTAGGTCATTTACTTAGCGTCTTGTTAATTTCATCACTTCTTTGGCTGTTTACCCACTAAGGCCACAAATTAGCAAGAATAAGAACTATAGATAGATTTTGTCAAATGCAATTATCATTTAGTACATATTGTAGTTGTCGATAATACTAGGCAAGTTATAGAATGTGTTTATTCTACTAACTATATTTTGTAGCGGTTTAATACATTTTTCAAAATCTAGAGCAATAACATGAAGTTCAAACTTGTATTTTCTACATGAATACGTAAGTATTACATTATGCAGTTGGAATTACATTAAAATACAGTAGGTACGATCATCAACACATCAGACTATACCTTGGCACCGAATTTATGCCGTCCGCATAAGGACTATTATCAAGCTGCAAGTGTTTACCTTGACTGTATGTCATGTATTACTTTATAATAATATAATATAATATATAATATAATAGTTTATTGCTTTTTCTCTCACACAGAAAATCAGATACAAAGTCTTATCCTAAGATACTGCTAATACATACAATTCTATGTGAGAGACTGGTGTCTGTACTAGGAAAACCCTGTATGACAGATTACCAGCCTCTCCACATCCGGACTAAATTGAACGTAATTACATCATTAGTAGACTTATTAACGGGTCAAAGTACACAATAATATATTTTTTTTTTTTTATTATTTTTTTAGATGTTTGTGTGTGTGGGTTTTTATGTGTGTGTGAGTGAGACTTTAAGTCGATGAAAAATAAATACATTCGCAAATTGAAATCAAAAGCATTCAATATTAACTAGTAAATAGCGAAAATCTATTTATTTACTACCTTTTTGCGAATAAGATTGTCCTATATTTTTTATGGAAGGTAGTACATATATAGATGTAAGACTAAAGCGGTCAAAATATATTTTAATCTTCAAATACTTAATCACGCATGCGAAACATGATATGCAAATACCTACAACTACTTAAATTTTCATGCACGCTTGTAAAGTTAAACCCACGTTAGATTCAACACTGCACTTTATACCAGCCTCATCGGGTCGGCATATCATAACCATTAAAAAAATTAAACAGAAATTCTTACCGTGATGTGTTTCCAACCGTTTATATATAGTAAAGTCTTTTTGTCTTAAGGCAGTTCATTGAAGCTTTAGCAAGAAAATATAGTATAGGTTTGCCATAAAATATAATTTAATTAATTAAGTAACATTTCGTGGAAATATTTTTGCAATCAAGCCGCCAGCTTAAGTTTAAAAATTAATTCAGAACGGACAACTCGTTAATGAAAGTTGCTTTCTGTAATAACGTTTTAAATTTATTGTCCCAAGCAGTTTTCTATATTTAGAAAGGTCAACGGTCTGATGTTATTTTTGTGTTCATTTAAAGAAAACAAAACTACACAAAATGGTACTTTATTTAAATATTGGTCTCAACATTCTAACAACCCTTACACTACAGTAATTTTAAATTCGAATAAATTAATAAAATAAGTAGAATTAATGTCCATATTCCAGTTCCATCGGTATCTAATTTTTCAAGCACTGTGCTTGAGATCATTTTCACTGCGGTAATGTTGCTATGAAGTCAAATAATAAAGCTGAGACTTTAAAATACTTATCAAGTAATGCCAAAATAACATACCTTAATCAATGACTACCGAGAGAATTTATCCCACGCTTAATTATCTTGAAGTGTTTACTATTTGACATCTTGAATAAACTAAGTCGTGCCTTAAACGTCTTGAAGTCTATTTCGGTTCGGTAACAGGAATTTAGCTAACGGATCCAAATCCAAACGGATTAAGACTCGGAGTGTAACTTAGCACTAAGTATTCAAATATTTAGGATCAAATATTAAAATTTAGCTTACTTGTAGGTACCTTCAAATTCAACATACTCGTATAGCCAGCATCATTAGTCCGTATATACCCCAGTACCTTGTCATACCAAATCTGCGCGTATCTAAGCAAGTCAGATAGACAGTGTCTTAATGTGACAAGGTACAGAGTGAGTGCTTTAATTGTTGATGGATACATTAAAGTATCATGCATACCTACGCCTCTCTGGAGGGATGAGCATAGATGACATACATTCTTCCATTTGCTACGATTTTCAGCGTAACAAAGTAGTACTCAGCGGTCCACTTTGGCAGGAAAAATCATGAACGGGAAATTTGATATGATACATAATTCCGTGTATTATTATAATATTCTCCAAAAATAGTTGTTCAAGTAAAAACAAATGTACGAAAAAAAAACTCGTCAGGCAATATATTTTACTCATAAGAAATAATATCGAACTGCAAATATTTACTCGTACCTTGACGTGTTGTTGACAGTACGTGGGCAACAACTGCATTATAAAAGGATGCCTCCTATGAAATGCAACAATGGAAACGTTCGAATATGCTACGCGTGTGAATTTCGTTAAACACGCACATTTATTTCTCTTGGCGATACATTTTTGTTTAACTTTTAAGTAATTTTAATGCGAATTTTAATGATTCAATTATATTTAAGGTTAGGGTTATAAAAAAACATTCATTTTACCACTATAATTATGGAACATCTACACCGTTGTTGAGAACGTGAATGTAGCAAACATTTAGTAACTTATTGCAATAAAAACACGACTTACCATTTTCTTTGAAACAATAATGCTCTCGCATATTTTTATTTACTAAAAGCATATTCTTTGGGGCTAAACGTTGCAGGAATTTATTAATTTTGCTAATGTGTTTTACCGTCGATGTGGCTGCACAGTTAGGCATAAAGCTTTGATACATTTTAAACTTGCAATATGATTGCCTTAGGGAGATAAGCCTTTTAGCTTCTATTCGGTTTAACTTGCAATATGATTGCCTTAGGGAGATAAGCCTTTTAGCTTCTATTCGGTTTAACGTATCACACAGAGCTGCAGGGCAGACGGCTCTCTGGAGGACTGACGCAATACAACAGATTGCTTCAAACTACCTAAACGAATGACACCATTGTGTAGATAATCAGGTTATCAAATTCTGTGTGAGACTCTATGGACGTTGGGAATAATATATTCAGGAACAATTGCAAATTAAATTATTCATCGTTGTATTTAACGTAAAAATCGATTTAAAAAGTAAGGATGGGCTAAATTAGTAACAACAGACAACAACTTTTTAATAAAAAATAATTTTAACTTGCATTTCGTTAATTATTGGGACAAATCAAATGTAAGTATACGTTTCTTTGAACGAGAATTATCCGTAAAAATAAAATCTATGTTTCTATTTTTACCATATTTGTGTTATGTTTAAGGTATAAAGGTACCAGCTAATATACATTTTTATGTGTAATGGAAAGTTAGTTTTAAAACTAATAGTGTAAGTTCTTTGGTGCAAAGCATTTTTTAATCACTGACGTGCATAGAGAATTAACTACAGAAATAAAAATTTTAGATGTTAAATCATTTCACACAACGAAAAAAATATTGTGTTGCCGGTTCTTTAGTCAAAACAATAAATATTAAAAAAAAACCTCATGGTTAAATTTGCCGCTTTGATGTAAATTCTTTTTTTGATTTTTCTTTATATTTAAATGTTTAAAACACAAAAGGTTTAGTGTGTTTAAAATAAAGAATCTCTATATAGAAATGCCGATTGGCAGATGAATTAACTAAAATTATACCTTTGATACCTTGTAGCAAACTCATCAATTCAACTACGAGTATTCTACTAACAACAATGTGTTCATCTACTACCGGACGCATCTGAATAACCAACGTTAGGCTGTTACGTCCTCAATACACTTAGCTATTGTGTTGGTCTGGATTTAGCACATTTGTGTCTAGATTGCAGGCATGCGACGAGGTGAAGGTGTTAAGTGCCATTGTTTATTACTAATATTTTTAACTTCACGTAGTTACGTTATAAAACATCTCTTAGAACTGAAGGTATTCTCACACTGAAATGGTATAGCGAGATATTAACTTAGTAAATGATTTAAAACCTTTTATTTTTACTTTTAGATTCAGCTGCCGCGGGCAGTCTTGTGGTAAAAAGGATTTAACTAACACTGGAGCCCTGAAGACATTGCATAAAGAACTTCTCTGTGACCTCACAAATATTGCTATTTTTCAACTGTTGTGTTACCGTCGTTGTTTCTGATTTCTGTAACACAAGTGCTGAAGCTACTTACCATAGAATCAGAGCAATGTTTGTAATGTTGTGCAATATTTAAAAATAAAAATAATTACAATTATATGATTTAAAAAAAAAAACACGAATATTGTGTTAAAATGTTGTGATAAAGTTTTACCAATTCTTAAAACATTTTTTAAAAGTAAGAAATGTAAACAATATTGAAAGTATGAGCGATATAGCGTTTTATTATTTAGTAATAGTCAAAAGTAGAATCATTCACACGACAACTAATCAAGTAGGTAGTTATAATTTATTTATTTAAAAAAAAAGTAATTGTAAAACAAATTGTGCTTTAAATGTATTGTAAAAAAAGTGTCACACTTGAAACTACATATTTTATACACATTTTATAAACATTTTACACACAATTTGTCTACCGGATCATTGTGTAACATAAATGTTAACATAATAATTCTGCCAAGAGGTACCTGTACGTACAATACAGTTAAAATATAATGGTGTAGTACGAATTTTGTTCAAACAATTGTCCTATAGAGGGTCCTGACTCAATGCTCGTAAATCATCCTGCATCCGCAAGATGAATAGGGAATACACACGATATATTTACTCGTATTTATATGAAATTCTCACAGCAAAGTGAGACAAATGGAAAAGGTTTTTTATTACACTCGTATCTTAATAACTGATACAGTTGTTTTGTGTCTAGATGAAGTGTGATTGCTCCGTCTCTGGATGTGTGTAAATGTATTAAAATACATGTTGTGGTGACACCGTTAGTTCTGGTTTCCATGCCACAAATACCTTTATTTGCTTTTGGATCAGGTCAATGTTGTTATCTAATAATTAATTTATCCCAGTGGCTTAAAACTAAACTAAAGTTAAGTCCGGCAGAGAACTAAAGTCATCGACATAGCTGACAGGATTAGCAAGCTGAAGTGGAAGTGGGCTGGCCATATCAGCCGCAGAGCCGACAACCATTGGGGTAAAGGAGTTTTGGAGTGGAGACCACGCCTCGGTAAACGTAGTGTAGGACGCCCTCAGGCCAGTGAAGTGATAATTTGCGCTAGATGGCTGGCAGGAGCTGGATGAGAGCCGAAAATCGATTGAAGTGGCGAACATTTGTAACAGGCTGATGATGATGATGATGAATGGCTTAAAATTATTAAGATTACATATTTTCTTTCTACAAAAATATTAGATTTCAATTGTAATATTCAGATAAAGTGCAGCTAAAACCGTAATTCTTGAAGATAGCGGCAAGTGTTTGGATCTCAAGCTCTCTCAATCTCTCTCAAAGTCTCGCACCGCAAGGTGAGATGATTTTGTTTTGTTTCTTTAAAATATCTGTTGGACAAACTTGAACTAACATACATTCAGTTTGACGACGACATTTATATGTAGTTCCGAGCTTGTGTTGTTTTAAGTACCAAGTAAAGTTTTATGGCAGCCGAAGCAACTTACCGATTTGGTGCTGGTCAGATCGTAAAACAGATATTTTGCGGAAAAACTTTGTAGTGCCGCCAAGTGAATCGCACATGCCAGCGTTTTTGTCGCATAAAGTGAGAAATAAGATAAAAGCGACTCATTTTATGATATTTTACGCAAGCTCCGCTCCATTAATGAATTAAGTTTAAACTAAGAGAAATTTTAATTTGGGATACGTCTTCCCGAAACATGATTATTTTGTTGATAAATATTTAGTCGAATTTGTTGTACTTTGGTTTACGTCCTCGATGTAACGACATTTTTACTTTATATGCTTCTTGTTCTTGTTCAATATTTTGGTTTTCAGTCCTGCCTTCATTTTGTATTGTTAAGTAAAAATGGGGTCTAAACTGTCGATTACATATAAAATAAATAATTGAGTCAAATCAACGAAATCTTATAAACTTGTAAATTCACTGTTTTATGAGTACTGTATCAAAGTCGTCAAAGTCCAAATAAGTTGTTTTATTTATTGATATAAATAAAACTTGCCACCACCAACCAACCAATTTAAAATAGTCCTTTCGCAATTGACACCATATTTTTTTTGATTACATGCCACATTGCAAGTTTTATAGATTTCATTCATAGATGAAGTAGAATAAAATCACAAATTAAAAGATAGTCGCATTACAATACATGTATATGTCGCAGTCATCTGGTTTAATCAGCTATTTGATTGGATCACTAGCGCGTTCATTGAATGACCACGTTTAATTGAATGACTAAAGGACAACTCGTCAAATTGTTTAATGTAACGTTCAACTTCTTGTCTGAACGTCATTTAGCATAGTCGTTGAATGGGATATAGCTGACTTTGTAATGTTTGATTAGGGTGAAATATAACTAACGTTAGATAAAAAAAAATAGGACATGACATAACACACCTTAATAAGAATTTTTATTATATTTTAACAATTTTAAGTCTTAAGACACTTAGGCTGAAAAACTTTTTTTTTACGAATAAGTCACTTTAAATCTCAATTTCACTCAAAAAATATCAACACAGTGCTATTCGATTAAATCTGTACCAGCTGTTTGACGCCATCTTTGTTTTGATGAGCACTAACGCCGCAGTGGAAAAAAATGAACTAAATTACAATCACCTGACTGATTTTACGTCCGCTATGTTCAAAGGGCTATGGTACAATCAGCTAACTTGTTGGACGTTGAGTGAAGCTTGTTTATTCAACGTTGGGCCTAGTGATTCAATTAAACGTCGTCATTTAATAAACGCGCTAGTGATCCAATCAAATAGCTGATTCAACCAGATGACTGCGACATATACATGTCACCATGTCCTCTACCACCACCACTTAACAAGGTGACGTTTTGTTATTAACAATGTAGTATAAGAAAGTACAGTGTTTAAACATATTTTTTTATAAGTAAATATTCTATTTATTTTTTCAATAAGCCTAGCCGCTAGTGCGCACTCATCTTATTGGACAACAGCATCTCATACATTGCTCTGATTCTGTGGTAAGTAGCTACAGCACTTGTTACAGAAATCAGAAACAACGACGGTACCACAACACCCAGACCCAACAATATAGAAAAGTTTTTTTCCCATATTGACCCGACCGGGGATCGAACCCGGAACCTCAGAGATGGCGCGACAAAGTCTGGCCTCTCGGCTACGGAGGTCGTCAATTATTGATAAGCAGTCGCTGACTTTGCCCGCGTGTAAAATTTTGTAGGTTCTCTATTCTATTTTCCAAAATTCAAAAATTAATAGCATTGTTATAGCAGAGCATATTGCTATAGTTTTAAAACGACTTCATTCTATTTGTAAAGCATCAGGCCACAGCTGGTTGTCATAAACTGGCGTAACTGCAGTTACATTTTCGAAATTGCGTGAACCGAAATGAAAGTTTTGACGTTTCCAAATGTTATTAATGATTTGGAAAATTGAATTTGAGAAGACCCGAAGTGCATAATTAGTTTTGGCCCGAAAGCGGCTTATGGTTTATTGAAATAAAATTATATATACGTTAAATTAGTTTTCTAAAATAATAAACCCCAAAACTTTCTTTATTGCTTTTGGAGGGTGAAGTGGTTGTTTTCTGATCAAGTAAAACGACACAAAATCGTGTATAGAATTTTAATAACTTCATAACAAACATCTATTATTGCGCCCATAAAAATAATGTCAACAATTTCAGTGTAATAGCCGTTCTAAGTAGGGTGTCCAAGAGTAACTGACAAAAAGATATTTACCTACTACAACCATCTACTAATAATTATTAGTAAGCGAAATATTCAAAGTAATATAAATGAGCCAATGGGCTAGTGTTACGGGTCATTTGATTACTCTTAACTACATTTACTTTACAAGAATACTTTATTTTTATTGTAAACTAGCTTGGTCGGTGGCGTGAGAAATGTAAACATGGTTATGGTTGTATGTTTCATACAATTTTAAGATTTGCGGCATGGAACAATAAATGAACACGTTCAAATTATTCGAATGGTAATGTATAATCTAACAAAAATATATATGTTTATATAATTTAAGACCAGTCGGATCGTGACCACATTTCAAGCTAACCAAAAAGTCGGGCAGTAAAAATATATCGCATGTTGACCCGTTAACTTATTTTAAATGCTTACAATTTTCATAGACAAAAAGTCTCACCAATCGGTATTCGAAAACAATTCTGGGTTTCAAATCCAGCAAATTGCACTGAAAATAAATATATTTCAAATATTTATGAAAAATAAGTAATCATAGTATGTGTTCCTACAAAAAAAAAACTACAAAAAAGGAAAACTATTCTGTTTTTTACCAGGATCTTTTTGGTATTAAGTTATACGGCGTTAGTTGCTTTTAAATTTAATTACTTCCTGTTCATTTTGACGATGCAAAAGTGTTACTTGTAACTTGCTATTTTTTATTATTATTAAATTCCAAACCTTCTACACAGAAACCAACATATCAGGACGTCCCATAAAACTCAGTTTTTTGGGCCAGACTAGCTGGAAATGAAGTTCAAGGGCAGGAAGTAATTCATCTCGCCTCTCGCTTATTATGCTTATAAATGACTTAGGGCTGCTAAGACAGGATTGAGGAAGTTCCTTTTTGTATTCCCCTTTGTAATTTTTTGTTTACTCGATTATGTAATTTAGGAAGTTAAATGAAAAACAGTGATTCTTCTGTCAGAAACTTTGGATCGAATTGTTTGAAAATTGTATTGGAAACATTTTATTAAGCTAGCTCGCGTACCAAGGATACCTAAAAACACTAAATCGTGCGTATAAAAACTAAACTTAAAAAATATTGCTTATCCATACTCATAGCTCATGCTTTTAGATATTATTGTAATGAGCATAAGATTGGCTTAAAAAGGATCGCGATCCCCAATACATAGCATTTATATATAAATTTATACTGATATTTTTATAGATGAAACACGAAGAATGTTCATGCAGTAATTGATTGGTTACTGGAAAATGTATTATTTTGATATAAATAGTTGAATATGACTATTTTTTTGATTATATATTTAATGTAAATGTTAACTTTTGAAATGTCGTGACAAGGATTAGGTCAGTCTTGGAAATATATGTCTAATGAGTTATTATCAGATATCAACATTAGGAATTATTTAACTTGTGAGACCATAAATTATCCGTTATCTGGTATTTTGCTACTAAAGGACGTGGTAAAATAGGTTACGAAGCACTTTACTTGAAAAAACATACGTACCTACATTCTAGTTAATTAATTTGAACTTTAAGCACGGGGTTTATCTTTCTTTATCAGTTGCCGAAGACGCATGTGGTAATGTATATTAATATTATAAATCTGAAGAGTATTTTTGTTTGTTTATTTGAACGCGCTAATCTTAGCAACTGGTTTAATCGAGGAAGCCTTTAGGCTATGTAAATAAATAAATAATAAATAAATATTGGACAACATCACATACATTGCTCTGATTCTGCGGTAAGTAGCTGAAGCACTTGTGTTACAGAAATCAGAAACAACGACGGTACCACAACACCCAGACCCGAGACAATATAGAAAAGTTCGTTTCCCATATTGACCCGACCGGGGATCGAACCCAGAACCTCAGAGATGGCGCGAAGTCAAAGTCCGGCTCGCTCGCCTCTCGGCTACGGAGGTCGTAACAATGTAAATGTGACATCACGCTGCAACTATCAGGAGGGAAGTATCAATGGAAAATACGAAAAACCCGAGGTCAGTCCGTGTATGAAGTCGAGGCTTAGGAAGTAAATAGCCTTGACATCCCAGTCGGCACCAAAAGCTTATCATACCTTTGGAAACACAAAGATACTCGTGATAAATGTAATAATAAAGTTTATTTACTCTTCACAAAAGGTTTAAGGTACATTATTATTATGCTATACACTTAAGGAAGGTCTTAACCTATTGATGTGAGAGTCTGGCGCCTAAGATAGGTACCTATAGTAATACCTGTATTATAGGTCACCAGGCCCCGCCCATCACTTTAGACCATTAAGGGTCTTATAGCCATAAGTTATTATGTGATCACATTTGAGTGAAACAACAAAATTTTGTCACATTTATAAGATGGGTGTTTCAATTTTCGTATCGTTACCGAACCGTTATCTCGATATTTCCCCGAAAAGCGTGTAAACAAAAAAGTGATTTTAAAGTAATCAATGCCTTCAGGGAAAACGTTTTTATAAAGTACAATGGAAGTAGCAAAGACGAGTCGAAAGGTACGCTGGGGGCCGTATTGCTTACAAGGAAACGTGGCACTCGACTGTGAGTAATCGAGAAGCTATTCCCTGAGAAGATTGGCGTCGAGATCGTTTTAACACTACGAGAGTTTTTGGAAATGACGGAAAGTTAATAAGGAAATGAGAAAGGCAAATTATTATTGAATTAACGAGGGGCGAGCGAGCTGGACTTTGGCGTCGCAATTTCTGAGCTCTCGAGTTCGATTCCCAGTTGGGTCAGCGGGGAAAACTAACTTTCCCATATTGTCTTGGGTTTGGGTATTGTGGTATCGTCATTGTTTCTGTTACATACGTGCTTTAGCTATTTGTCGTAGAGATAGAGTGATGTATGAGATGGTGTCTAATATTTATCTATCTAGGTATACTAATATTTTAAAGCTAAAGAATTCGTTTGTTTGTTTGAACGCTTTATCCTCAGGAACTACTGGTTCCGATTTCTGTAACACAAGTGCTTTAGCTACTAACCGCAGAATCAGAGCAATGTGTGTGATGTTGTCCAATATTATTATTATTATTATATTATTATAGGAGCGAAGAATCAGTGAAAAAAGTGGAAAAAGCGGGAAAGTACGCGTGCGGAACCGCGGCTGCTCACTAGTATATCCATTTGTAATTTGAATAAGCAAAAAGAAGAAATCAAATGCCTTCAAATTATAATTTTTAAGTTTAAGACATTGGATGTTTAAATGTCATTGGTTTTAATTTTGAGCTGAATGGTTTCATAGCATTTTATATTGTAGAACACGATATGTTAAAACAGCACCAGGAATATGTTATTAATAGAAATTAATAACATAATTTAGTACTGACATGTACTTATTTGAAAATATAAACACGACCAAAAGAAATTAATTCCTAGTTTAGTTACTGTTCAACTTTTTAGGTCAAGGTGTGGTTTTACGCCAGAACAAACTCTGTTGTTTTGCAGGAATTCCGGCAAATACATATTATAGCTAAGTTAATTTATTTATTATTAAGTAAGATATAATACTCAAATATTATAGCATGCTCAAATAAATCATTTATGAGTTCCCAATAGTCTAAAATGCAGCAAATTTTATAACAATAACTAAATTTGAACAAGTTAGAAATGTATAAGTATGTGCATACGTGTGCGTTAAACTAAGGTATACCTATCAACTGTTTCAGTTTCTATTTTGCATTTCACTCCTTACTTTACAGCGTTTGTTTTGAAATTATTCGCTACCAATATGCGACACAAAGCAAAACTTATGAGCTGTGTGTGACAACACATGACACAGGATGAAAGGACTGCAATTTATGAAGCGACAAAGGTGCTATAGAGATTCGCGGAACACACTAAAAGCAATATACGGCTTAAGAGGAAAAGTAACGTAAAAACATGTCATTAAATTATTATTTCTTTAACCAGATAAAAAAACCAAGGCTGTTAATGGATGTAATTTAATTAGAAATTTAACACTTTTAAGTATTCAAAATAAGTTAACAGGTCGGATTTTAAGTAGTTTCGTCTTCCCTATAAAAACAAATTTTATTGCGTTATTAACAAATTTAATATGCTCTTGTGAAATAGGTCCTAATTATTTGTGCGAATATACTTAAGCTTGAATTTTAAATATATTTGCCCAAGGATTTGAATTTAGTTTTTTAATATTATAGATACCTCTGTTATATCGACTTGAATGCTTTTTTACGTTACTTTGTTCTCTAGTACTTCAGAATAACATTTTAGAAACGGTGTCTGGTGGAGATTTAGTGCAATTTTATTACAAGAAAGTAGACTGACATTTACGGGAAGAGCCGGACGGAATCGCGTCATCTCTGAGATACCAGATGCAATTTTTGATCGGGTCAATTTGACAAACGATATTTTCTATACTGCCTCTGGATTAGCCTGTCGTCCATGTTTCTCTCTTTACCACAGAATCAGAGCATAAGTATGTTGCCCAATGTTTGATCATCATTTCCAACATTGAATGCAATGACTCCAATTACAATTGTGTTCCAGCTGTAACGTAATCAATCTATGGCCCCAACATTGGTATTTGTGTGAATAGAACTTCATAAAGATGTTTCGCGTGTGATGTGACGTCAGAGCTATTGTGATGACCGACTGCCCGCACATTACAGCTCGGAACAGTCCGAGGACCACGACTCATAAAGGCTTGTAATAAAATTTTCTATCATGGCACTCATTGTCCTGGTCAGCTAAGAATTTATGGGAGTAATTTTAGAATGTTTGAAAGGAATTTTGAGGTCGTGACGTTTAAATATGGCAGTAGAAAATTATTAATTTTGTCGTTCGCTTTAGGAACGCATTTTGCGAAAAGCTGCCAGTGTCTTGAGCATTTGAAATTCGAAGACGTATTCCATCAAATCCATTGTCTTCCTGTCCAAATGTTTAATTTTTTTTAAATAAAGAATTAAAGTTTGCTTAATTTCGTTCTCTTTTGATGGTATAAATGCACTAGCAACAAAAATGTATTCGACGCATTAAAAATGTAAAAGAAGTTATTATTTTTTAATGGGTCAAATACCTACATATAGATATTTATCTATAAATGTGTCAAATTTATTTTTAATAGACTATCTATGCAAATTATTGCAGGACTAAAATTTACTTATCTAAACAATAAAGAGGTAACAGTTTGTGAGTTTGGAAGTTCGTGGGTAAGTTTGATACTTACTGATTAGACTTACTAAATTCTTTAATCGGCGAAAAGCTAGTTTGTAATGGAACCGTTGACATCCGGATAAATGTAACGATGTATGGTAGATATGAATATTTGCTAGATCCATACATAAAATAGAGTGTTATGTCAGTAGAGGATAGATGTAAAAACAGATCATTCATGTCTAGACAATAGTATGCACCAACTTCGTTTGTTTTACTTGTCGTGTGGTAATATAATGGAATTCAAATGTTAATGTGATTGTGTTATGTAAGATTTCTTAGAATGTGACAATGTTTGCATACATTTTACGATGTTTGTCTGTACTATCGCAATAAAATAGCTGTAAACACTGGTCAATACGCGTAGTGCTAAAAAAGCTTGTAGTGTAGTAAGAGCAACATCAAAAAAGATATTTACGCTAAAGGAAGGATTTGTTTAATATTTTACACTAGCGGCCCGCCGCAGTTTCGCTTCCATTGGTCGCAGCTTAATAATAATATTATACCTACGGCTATTACACCCTTTTTTAATAAATAGACTATCTTACACAAAAACATTTTTTCAAATCGAATCAGTATTTCCTGAGATTAACGCCTTCAAACAAACAAAACAAACTCTTCAGCTTCTAATATTTGACTTCAGCTTTATGAATAAAGACAAGCGATGGTATGATAAACTGAAGCCGTTAAGTAACGATATGTCTAGTCCACCAGTTGCTAGTCGCTTAGTAGCTGTGGAGTCAGCAGTTCTCAGAGTCCTTCTGAAAGATAGTTTCGCAACCATCACATTCGACAGAGAACCAGAATTATCGACCGCACAAATAGGTAATTAGCATGCTAAAGCGCAAAAAACTGACAACCGCTATGGTAAACAAGTTCTTGGATGGAGATCACGACTCGGTAAACGAAGTGGCGTCCAACAGCTAGGTGGGATTGCAACCAAAAAATATTGCTGACAGATACTGTGTACGGCAGTCTGAAAAAAGGACATGATTGCGCTCATTATGGAAGATCTATGTTCAGCTGTGGACTGGTGTAGGCTAATGATGATGACATCAATAAGATATTTCCTAATTTTTGAAATACAAATCTAAAGTACCTAACCACCTCGTATGCATTAGTTTACCGTTGTTGAGTTTTGGGTACCTGCCGGGATAATTTGTCTATCCCTTGAGAGTAATAATTCCTGAAAGCTTCGTTCGCATAACGAAAACGCGACGGACTAATGGAAATTATTCGTCACGGAAACTATTTTTCGATATTACTTTTAGTTGTTAATCGTGAACAAGCATGCTAAAAATGAACTTAAAAGTTATAAAATCACAGTATGATTTAGTTTTATTTATGTATTGTATTGAGAAGTTTAGAAGACCAATTAAGAAACTAAATCTCGTCTGATCAAGAAATATGACTTGTCGACAAAATTAATTGCACTTTTATCAGAAACAACTTATGTTAAATTGAAATAAGATGCATGCCAGCCTATATACTTTATTTTCGGAGAGATAACCAATAATATTATCTGTATAGTAATTTTATCCTGCAGATTGTTTTTTTTAATACAATTCACTCTCTTATTACTAGATCATCTGCCGTTTCTAATGAGAACTGCTCAGCAGTTATATGTAGTATTACCT
Source organism: Glyphodes pyloalis (assembly GCA_037074685.1). Lineage (NCBI taxonomy): Eukaryota > Metazoa > Arthropoda > Insecta > Lepidoptera > Crambidae > Glyphodes > Glyphodes pyloalis. The sequence continues at coordinate 6,854,520 of JAYKKO010000011.1, forward strand.
GATGGTAAGATACGAAGAAGCATATTATTATGTTAGCTGGGCCAGTAATTGCATATTAATTCTTGTCTTGAAAGTATCCAAGTGGGCTTATGGTGAAGTTCCTATTCACGGGTGATCGTCCGGTTATGAAATATGATAGGAAAGTAATAAAACTAGATTCTTGCACACGTTTCCGAAGTATTATAGATAAAAAAGAGCAAGCAAGAAATTTTGTGACCGAGGCTTTGTAGGCCGCAGCTAAATGAGTCATCGGCATCGCCGATAAGTTTGGGGTAGGTACCTACTGAGCTCGCGCTACCAAATCCTAGCAGCCAATTAGTTTAGCAATTATTACCTAGTTGAGCAGTGCTTAAGACGATCTTGGTGGAATTTTGCTTGGTATATTTGAAAAAGTGATTTAGCAATTTGCAATTCGTAAAATTACTCACAACGTATGACAAAAATTTTGATACTGATGATTGGTCAATAACGCGCCGCAATTGTGATTCTAGCCAATGAACAGTTGTCCAACTGATTATTTATAGATTTTCATATTTAACAGGGATTCTGTGAATTTACTGGCGTGGCATATCCTAGGCCTATGATTGATATGATTTAGTCTCATCTTGAGTGAGTTATAACATCCAGAGTTTAACTGTAGTTGTAGCATTTAGCTCCAAAGAGCGACAAAAGATGAGATCAGGACCGATATTCACGCCTAACAAATCTAACTGGAATTAATTAATTTGGTTTCAATGTTTCTGTTTATACAAAACAGGATTCTCCCAGAACCTTGAGGGAATTTTGTTTGTCGTCATTGTTATACGGAAGCAATTAGAAATCAGACTGTAGAATGGGTTCACACTTTTAAATTTCGTTGAAATATCCGCGCGGATTAAAAGATTTCGTCGAAGTACATCGGATGTGTTCCCAATCCCTTCATAAAATATCCTGTGTTTACAGACTCAGCGTCGCATTGTAAGACAGAGAGGAAAACCAATATTTGTTTAGATCAAAGGTTTTATTTTGTCCCTTGGCTGGTGCTAGAAAAAAAAAAATAGTTTGCATAACCCTAAAGAAACAAACTACGCCTAACGCAGGAAATTAAAATAGAAGATATTTACGTCTCCGGATATTCAAATTTTACTACTGAAATAATATTCTTGGATACGAAACTGTTATGATCATTTCATTTGCACTTCTGCTGTATAGAGAAGTGTAGTGTTTAGTTCACAAATTACTTTATAATTAAGCAGTAAGTTATTTTACTCGTATTACTTAGTGAAAAGGTATGTACTAAGTTTTTAAAAGCTGTTTTATAAGGGGCAGGTACATAGCTTATCATTATCCACCCCATTTTGTCAATTTCTGGATTTAGACTTGGTCAGAGCTTGTTTTAACCACTGCAAGGATTATTATCAACAAGGATATGGTCTCTCCATCTAGCTAAGTAACGTTTACTAAGGGGTGGCCTCCATTTAAGAACAATTCTTGTGATTATTTTTTCGGGCTACACAAATCGGTTTACCAATAGAAATACTAACTTTAGCTCGCCCTCGGATCACCTTATTTCGGATGTAATCTGTCAAGTAACTTAGAGCTTATTGCACGTCTGTAATACCAGATGCATACATACGCGCGTTGCTAATCCTTTATTAACACAAAGACAATGAGTTGAATCAGTTAAGAATGCTATTGAAGTTTTTAGTAATTAAATTTATTTTATTTAAAAACTTTATTGCACAAATAGGTACAACAGGTGGACTTAATGCTAGGGGCATTCTCTACCAGTCAACCCTTGGGTCATGCAGATAGTTTGTATATGGGTGCGGTAACATGGGAGAAAAAAAAGAAATCATTTTAAACAACAATAAATTAAGCATTAAAAATAACATTACGGTATCTTTTAAATATACGATAATAATACACATACTATATAAATTAATTAGAATATAATATATAAAATATGAAGGTATACTTAGATTTACATAATATTAATAATTTATAGATAAAAACAAATATCTACATAACTATAAATTCAGAAGATAAATAAATTGGTTCAGCAATTGACAAATTCATGACTATCATTACCTACTTGTTAGCGAGAGAGAAGAAGTATTCACGAACTTTATTTTTAAAAATTCCCTTAGTCAGGGATTGTCGGATATCAGCGGGCAGAGCGTTCCAAAGCCGAGCGGCTTGCACAGTGAAAGACTTAGAGAAGAATTCACTTTGATGTCGAGGAATGTTTAAGCTTAGGTTGTCTGAGGAGCGAAGAGATCGGTCATGAGATTGACAGAGATATTGAAATTGTTGTAAATCTGACGAGTCCAGACGAGATTAGCATAGAAATCTTGAAATTTATTAATTAGCTGATCTGTGATACCTGACAAGGACTGGTTTCTTGTCTTTGATGCTAAAAATAATTACCGTATAACACTTAATTAGAGGTAGAATGTATTTTAGGCTTTATAAACAAGATTAGACATACAGTAGCCTAACCCAAGCGTATTCTCAAGATTCCTACAAAAAGGAAACTAGGGCAATGTACAATTTTCGATTTAGGAATAAAACATTTAATTTTGGTAATTTAATGGTATAATTATTATAAAGGAAAAAAAATATAAAAATATTGTGGTCTGTTCTGAATAATACGGTTTAATTTAAGATCTTAAAGAAACCGAATTATACCAAAAAAAATAAATAACGATGAAATTTCAGTACATATCATATGGAAATAAAATAAATAAATTAATAAATATTGGACAACATCACATACATTGCTCTGATTCTGTGGTAAGTAGCTAAAGCACTTGTGTTACAGAAATCAGAAACAACAACGGTACCACAACACCCAGACTCGAGATAATACAGAAAAGTTCGTTTCCCATATTGACCCGACCGGGGATCGAACCCGGAACCTCAGAGATGGCGCGACGCCAAAGTCCGGTACGCTCGCCTCTCGGCTACGGAGGTCGTCGTATATTCGTACTACTGTATGATTTCCATATCATTTGTGATTTATGCAAGGAAAAGCATATTTAAATATTAAAATAATTTGGTAATAGCATATTATACTCACAGATGTTTGTACACAACTGCTCATTCTAATAATGCATCCTATGTTTTTTAAACTTTTGAATTAAGTTTAGAAGTCTGAGAAATCCCGAGTTTTCTGTAAATACCATCTTAAGTAACAAGTTTCCAGAAGTATCGGCTATCTATCGGACACATGCGTGGGAAGGTAGTATTTTCTTATCTATAAACATACAGCTTTCTTATCTAAATAGGGATTTTATTTCAAGATTCAGACAATTGTCAACGATTTAAGACACTTTTATCGAATTTTTGCATCAGATAAGTAAACAATAGGTTTATTCTGAGGTTATAAGTATTTTGGCATTTTTTCTGAGTATGTTAAAATATTTAATTGGTTTTTATTTCATTATAATAATAGTATGATTTACTTGTTATCAGGCTGAAAAAAAACATTGATTTTATTTTCAATGTAATTCAGAAATCAGAAACGTAATTCATGTTACAATTATAAATCGAATCGTTCTTGGTTGAAATTAATTAATTAAATATTTTATTGACAAATATTAAATCGCTGTAAAGTTACAACCCTAGGAAAATAATTGTGGAAGTTTAATGATTTAAATTTTGTATTAAACTTTTTCCTGATAAGGTAAAAATAAGATTAATATTAAGTTTTACAGTTTATTTCATCTCATATTTTTGAAGAATCTATAATTTTATTTATTTAAAAACTTTATTGCACATATAGGTACAACAGGTGGACTTAATGCTAGGGGCATTCTCTACCAGTCAACCCTTGGGTCATGCAGATAGTTTGTATATGGGTGCGGTAACATGGGAGAAAAAAAAGAAATCATTTTAAACAACAATAAATTAAGCATTAAAAATAACATTACGGTATCTTTTAAATATACGATAATAATACACATACTATATAAATTAATTAGAATATAATATATAAGATATGAAGGTATACTTAGATTTACATAATATTAATAATTTATATATAAAAACAAATATCTACATAACTATAAATTCAGCAGATAAATAAATTGGTTCGGCAATTGACAAATTCATGACTATCATTACCTACTTGTTAGCGAGAGAGAAGAATTATTCACGAACTATAATAATAATAATGTATTCAGAATGATGTCAAAGTAAATACAATGGATAAAGAAATAATACCATAAAAAAACAAAAAAGAAATCTGATGTAATGTGCGTTCCTGCAAGTGATCGACGATTACGCTCAATACGTGGATAAAATTTTCACAATGCGTGGGCGGGATTGGTAAAAGTAAAAATTCTTTCGATAAAAATGTTATAGAAATTCTCTTGAAATTGTCATAAAGTATTGAACGCAGTTTCAACAAACATTTCATACTTTTACAACCCTACCGCAGGAGAGACAAAACAAATCGTGAAACTGGAAGATCGGTTTCAAAATTGCGTATTTTGCACGTGACCATAAACAAGCTCGTTGTCTTGTAAATTATTTTGTTTTCTACGAATTATTTAGACATTGTATTCGCATTTATTATGAAGATCTAAAATGTATTAAATAAGCCGATATTTTAACTAGAAGACTTACTCAACTAAAGAACAAACTAGTTTGAAGCCGCTTTCTGAAGACAGGTTTCTTCTCTTTTCTGCCTTGAAATTTGCTGGCGTTCCCCCCCACCCAAAAAAAGGAAGGTGGCGCTGGAGTTGCAGAATTATGACCGTAAAATCAAATCCCGCCTTCTATCGAGTCGTAGTTTTCGAGGGCGCTTAAAACAGCAGAGGCAGAGTCTGAAGCCTTAAGGCCTAGGGCACGCGGGCGAGCTGCCTGAAACGGCACATACCTATATACGGCAATGTGTACCGAAGAGCTTTCAAGGAGAAGCGGGTTTGCACGCGTTTATATAAATTAGGTATATTGTGGCATCTGCAGGATAAAGAGGCGGGTGAGGGAGATGTAGCTGAGGATACGTTTAAGTTTGCGGTGTTGTAATCGCATGTACGACATGTACGTGTTTGTATTTGCCATAGCTTAGATAGGTATTATCTTTTTAATGAAAACGACATGCATTTAAGCCAATAACTCCATTTTTCAAAAAGCAGTTTTCCCTAATAATAATGATTTGTTTTGCATTAGAATGTAATAGCTCGTATTACTTTAACTAAAAAATGTTTTAGTAACTAACTGTACCTACACCATAAATTACCCGTATTTTGTCGCTAGAAAGGTATAACATAATCAGTAGGTAAAATACTTGAGATGAGACACAAATTAAATTTAAGTGAATTCAATTAGTACAGGAACCCATTCATGTGTCTTAGACAGTGACGTTCGGTTGGCCTAGAAATACTTTATCTGCTATTATCTATCTCATCGTCATCTCTCCATTCCATCATCTACCTAATAGGAGTACCTATAGGAGCTTACAATACTTAATTGCGCTAAGACTAGGTATTGCGCTTAAGGTGTGCAACCTTTCTATCCAGTAACTAGATAATGCTCCAAACGCAACATCCGATCCTTGGATAAAATTAAATTTTCGATCACACTTGCCGGTAATAGTGGAGTAAATGTCGCGCGTTGTAGATGGCGCCACGTCCGCGTCGTAGCTTAGTTTCCCGACGCATCCCAGATGCATATTCATCCGGGTGACATGCTGTTTGTTAGGGTATAGTCAGTGCTAGAAAAGGACCAAATGATTTTTGAACTGGAGTTCAAACTGAAATGAATGGTTTAGGATTTTTTGGAAAAAAAAACCTATATTTTTGCGAATGCCTATGTGTAGATAAAAAATCCTTTAACATCAGTCTGCCCGGTCCGTCCGTCCGATATCCATTGGATCGCCTGCTTCTCTTTTCTAAATAAAAAAAACCTAAATAGACGAATACTACGAAAAATATCATCGTATTCTAAATGATGCTGAATTTTCTAGTTTAAAGCCTAGTATTTTTTCAGTATATTCATTTCGTTTTAAAAGAAACCCACTTTGTTCTATACTTTATATCTTGTACCTTGAAGGCGTGACCACTGCTACTAATGTATCGCCACCCCAGGAGCTCTGGAAACCTTACTCACACGCCGGAACACAACAACACTGAAATGATTGTTATTTGGTTGCGGTCTTCGGTAAGGTGGAGGTATTTCACTAGTCGGGCTGCTCCAGTTCGAGCGATAAATCGCTATCCCTACTCTCTTAAAAGCAAAGCGAATCTGCTTTAGCACATTTTTGAACCGTTGAACACTGTCGTATTATTGATTATTGACAGATTGTATGATAACTAATTGATGGTATCGTGCTAATAAAAAAAAAGTGAAATTTTGTAAGAATGTCTGGATTGAATTGGATCAAAATTAGTAGAAAGATAAATGAGATACTAAATTTACTTATTGGCTACTTTTTTCTCGAAATCACAAGAATCAAGTCGGGAAACAGCTACATACTTATTTGTACAAGATAGTTTGGCAACACTAGCTTAGATGCCTATTCAATACACGCCCACTGTGTAGCTCTTCGTTGCCAACCGGGGTCATTTTGCGTAGGGATTTGGAAAACTACATAACTGTAGGTCATTTAGCAGTTCATCGTATAATCGTAGATCGTACTCTTAGAATAAATAATTTTACACTCTCTATCGTTTCGTCATAACGACTACGGTCACCCAGAAATCGAAAATTATATTTCCGATAGGATTTGGGTATCTTTAAATTATTCACGATCAAATGATTTTGATGAAATTTAATACAAATTTAGATGACATAGTATATTACGAAAATGTATTACAACGAAGTCACAGGTAACAGCTACAGGGATATAATATGACTCAATAACTATTTTGTAAGCTTTCCAAATGATGTTTTACAGAAATATGGAAAATATTTTATTCGCAACATTTCACTGCTACATGTATTACACCTTTCGGTTTATGCGGGATGTTCCAAACTTTTATTCCAAGTTTTACGTCTTCACTGTTAGGTTTGCCGATTTTTATGGTGTATAAATTTAAAATTATCTGATTTCTGAACGTAGCATAAAATGTTTTAAAATATCGTTTCGGAACGGAAATTCTCGACCGTTGAATCGAGCGTTTAAAATGAAAAGAGGCGAATCGAGTCATTCTGGTCGGAGCGCCGAAGGAGAACGGACGTCTCTGGAGCTTGTACAATGCTGTCTGAGGAAATAGAAGCTTTTGGAAACTGTGTAAGTGTTTTTCTGTGTTCCTATTCCTTGTGGCCTTTATTTAAGGAGTGAATTTTACTATATCTCAGAAGTGGTATGATACCCTGCTAAATGTCGCTATACCCTCAGTATGTATGTGCGTGACCCAAATCCGCAAGGTCATGTGGCGGTCACCACACGTGTGACTAAAATGTTGGTGGGATAAAAATTTGCAAACTTAGTCTACCCCTTGTGTAAGTGGTAAAAGATTATGCAAAGTCAGTGTGCGGTCACAACACATGTGGTCAAACTTTATGTCGGTGCACGCCCTGGGTCTACGGGGGCCAAAATTTTCTTATTTTTGAGCTACGACGCACCGTTTTCGAGACATTTGAAAAACAAAGTTACAAAATTTGAGTTCACTTTACAAAGTACCTAGAGGTTATTAATTCATAAATAGTTTACGCCTGGGTATACTTTTGAAGGCCGACGAATGTGTCGTGTAAAATATTACTGGTTTGGTACTACAGTTCAAATATTTTTCAGATATCGAATCGCAATCTTTCAGGAGCCGGTTGTTAAATTGTTTTAGAACAAAATACACAGTTTTGTTTTCGAGTTTCAGAAAAGCTGTGGTTACCGTAGCCGCAGCAGGCTAAGGAGTGTAAATCGCGACCAAGGGCGTGTGGTCAAGCCTACACGAACAAGAAATTGCTTTTGACAACGAGCGTCAACGGCTACGCATCATGGAGGACGACCTCAGGCGTGAACGTGATTCACTTCACCACATGGCGTAAGGACAGGAGCAACACGGACGCGTCTATCGAGAACGTAGCAACCGGGAAGACTGTCGCTACGCTAGGGCGGAGTTACGAAGATCACGCACCAGTCAAGGCATCACCAACGGTGCACCAGCACATCAGGATACACGGTCAGAAAGTCTTACTTTTATGGCTAGGGATATTAGGAATCTAATTAATTCGCTAGGTCATTTAAAACCTCAACCCCAGACGACAGCAGTGACTACACAAGTACCCTCGAACAGAAAGATAAAAAAAATATATATATATATATATATATATATATATATATATATATATATATATATATATATATATATATTACCAGACTTGACCCTTCATCGAAAAGCCAGTGTGCCACTGTTTTCGGCTGGACTACGATTCACTTTGCAATGCAGAGGCTCCAAGGATTGGCTAAAACTTGGTATAAAAGTCTAAATTCAATATTATATAGTTGGTCTGAGTGGCAACAAATCTTTTAGAAGCTTTTCCGTACGAACAAAATTATGGCCAATCCTTGGAGGGTATGTTGAAAAGACGTAGCCGATATAATGAACCTCTTGTAGTATATTACTACGAGAAATAAGCCTTGTTGAACCAATGCGACAAAGAGTGCGAGCGTGCGGTGGATTGTATTATTTATGGATTGAACGATAAGACAATGCAATCTAGTGCCAATGCGTTATGCTGTTTCTGTCTCGATCAGCTATTACAGTTTTTATGTCTAATAAAGAAGTTTCGCAACCATTTTACCGTGGAAATTATAAAGGAAGATCCAATGATTTTACGATTAACTCAGTTAGCCATCAGTTGAGATTAAAGGCTAGTACTAGTAGTAATTCTTATATATTTTGTAATAATCGTAAGGAAAAGGGGCAACCATTAAGTGTCCTAAGTCATTAATGCAATGTGGAAAATTTCGTAGATTTGGACATAAAACAGACGATTGTAATATAAAGTCAGGGAATCTTTCAAATAATTATAATGCACCAGTAACTAAAACTATGCGCATACTAAGTTCAAATGCGAATGCAAAGTTTATCAAAGAATGTAGGGTAAACGGTATATCAATGAAATCTTTTATAGATTTTAGCTATGTCACACTACTTACTCGTTTAGCTATGTCACACTACTTACTCGTTCAGCGGCATCATCATTAGGTTTTACGTACAGTGTTAGCTCCGTTCCAATTCAAGGCTTTGGCAATGGAATAGTTTACTCTCTCGGGTCGTTGAACATTAATTTGAATATAGATGGTGTTAATGCAGGACTAGCGTGTCACGTTGTAGATGACTAACGGTTAGACGTACTGTTACTAGTGAGACAAACCTTCACTGAACAGGCGCACAGTGTAGTACATAAAGATGCGGAGAATTTAAGATTTTTCAATTTTAGTGATGAATTACCATTCTCGATATCTGACAATGCTGGGGACATGACAAAATATAGAATATAGAGCGGGGACTAAGATGGCGCACGTTGATGCATTGTCTAGGAATCCTAGTAGAGAAGAAGATAGCACGGTTTACTGTGATGGTTTCCCCAATGTGATGTCCATTAACCAGTTAGATTGGCTACACACCTTACAGTTAGAAGACTCGGAACTTTGTAGGATTCGTGATATTTTAAGTTCAGACTTAGACGCTTATGGACTGGCAAATATTAGGGAAAACTATTTGATCAAAGATCACAAACTGTATAAGTGTGTAGACGGAGATAAAAGTAATCTGAGATGGGTATGGGTGAAGGGGCACGATGGCAGTTCTGTCTGATGAAGCATGATGAAATTGGACATTTTAGGTGGAAAGAACGTATCAGGAAATCCTACTGATTCCCCGGAATGTCCAAGTTTGTCAAGAAATATGTTCAAGTTTGTATCGAGTGTGCCTATGCCAAAAGGTTAGTTCAAACGAAGGGCTCCTACACACAATAATGAAAGTAGATGTGCCTTTTCATACAATCCATTTAGATCACCTTGGGCCTTTTGTGCGATCTAAGCGAGGGAATTCATATCTTTTAGTTATAGTAGACGCATTTACAAAATTTATTTTTACTACGCCGGTACGCAAAACCAAATCACAAACTGCAATTAAAGTTCACTTCTCGTGCATTCAAGCGTTTTTATGCAGACAAAGATATAAGGCATGTTTTGAATGCCGTTGTAAGCCCACGTTCAAGTGGAGCGATGCAATCGCACAATTTTGAGTTCATTAACTGCACATAACTTAAACTTTGATGAGAGAGATTGGGATGACAAATCGGGTAAGGGTCAATGGGGTATGAATAATACCTGTCAGAAAACCACAGGTAAAGCACCAACCGACATCATGTTTGGAGTGTGTATGAACGCAAAAGTTGATCCCAGATTGAATGACGTAGTTAAAGAAGCTCATGAAAAGACAGATTTGGTGACTATCAGAGAATCAGTTAAGGATAGGATTGAAATAGAGCAAGAAAAACAAACAAAAAAATAGCTTCATTTGCAAATGACGGAAACAGCAAAAAGCTTAGGACACCTTATCAAGGCCCTTACAGAGTCGTTGCGGTATTGGGTAATGATCGCTATAGGGTAGTTTCTATTCCGGGACTTAGTGGCTCTTGAAATAAGTGCAAAACCGCCGTCGCTGCGTATAGAATGTTGCCTTGGGTCCACGTGGCCGCTCTAGGAGTTAACAAAGGTAATGAGAATAACTGTACGGAGGAAAGTGAAATAGAAATCTAATTTATGTAACTAATAAGCATACAACCAGTGATTTAAACTATGATCTGTGACACTGTTTTTACTTTTTGATTATTATGTAAGAAGGAAATACGTAATGATAAATTATGGAATCTAAATATTTGTTAAGCTTATATTATCTTATATGGTGAAAATTAGTTCCTTGCTCTCATGTCTACTAGACAACGAAACTTATTCCACGAAATCGGTGTTAGCTTTCACTCGTATAATTTCTTTGTATATTGATTGTAACAGTTCCTGGGTAAATTGTGTTAAGAGTTAATTAATATTGATTTAATTGTTAGTTATAATAGTACAGAGGCCAGCGAAGTTCACATATTGTAATTAGAATACCACATTTATTCATTATTTTTATGGAGTATTGGTAAAATATGAATATGAGCTAGGAACGTACATGAGTTAATGAAACTTATCTAATATCTGTAACTAAGAGCGAATGTAATTATTTTAGTTGGATACATTGATATCATTATGGATGTTTACATGACTGTAAGGAGGGTTTACAGTTCATTATGGATGTTTACTATTTATTATTATGATGTTTATTATTTATTTACATGACTGTAAGAAGGAGGGTTTACAGTTCATTATGGATGTTTACTATTTATTATTATGATGTTTATTATTTATTTACATGACTGTAAGAAGGAGGGTTTACAGTTCATTATGGATGTTTACTATTTATTATTATTATTATGTTTATTATTCATTTACATGACTGTAAGAAGGAGGGTTTACAGTTCATTGTGGATGTTTATTATTTATTTACATGACTGTAAGAAGGAGGGTTTACAGTTCATTATGGATGTTTACTATTTATTATTATTATGTTTATTATTCATTTACATGACTGTAAGAAGGAGGGTTTACAGTTCATTGTGGATGTTTACTATTTATTATTATGATGTTTATTATTTATTTACATGACTGTAAGAAGGAGGGTTTACAGTTCATTATGGATGTTTACTATTTATTATTATGATGTTTATTATTTATTTACATGACTGTAAGAAGGAGGGTTTACAGTTCATTATGGATGTTTACTATTTATTATTATTATTATGTTTATTATTCATTTACATGACTGTAAGAAGGAGGGTTTACAGTTCATTGTGGATGTTTATTATTTATTTACATGACTGTAAGAAGGAGGGTTTACAGTTCATTATGGATGTTTACTATTTATTATTATTATGTTTATTATTCATTTACATGACTGTAAGAAGGAGGGTTTACAGTTCATTGTGGATGTTTACTATTTATTATTATGATGTTTATTATTTATTTACATGACTGTAAGAAGGAGGGTTTACAGTTCATTATGGATGTTTATTATTTATTATTATTATGTTTATTATTTATTTACATGACTGTAAGAAGGAAGGTTTACAGTTTTAATATTAGAATGGTTTTTGTAAAATGACTCGATTGGCCGAATGTTAGGTATGCATGAGGACATGCACAATGTCAGGATGGTCGAATGTTAGGTTTGCCGATTTTTATGGTGTATAAATTTAAAATTATCTGATTTCTGAACGTAGCATAAAATGTTTTAAAATATCGTTTCGGAACGGAAATTCTCGACCGTTGAATCGAGCGTTTAAAATGAAAAGAGGCGAATCGAGTCATTCTGGTCGGAGCGCCGAAGGAGAACGGACGTCTCTGGAGCTTGTACAATGCTGTCTGAGGAAATAGAAGCTTTTGGAAACTGTGTAAGTGTTTTTCTGTGTTCCTATTCCTTGTGGCCTTTATTTAAGGAGTGAATTTTACTATATCACCAAACAAATAAAAATCGGGCAGTGGATAACTCTTGAAGAAATGTTTAATGTTTTACATGTCTGTTTATTTTAAATAACTTTAAAGTTATTTTAAGCTTAAACACGCTCTAAAAGGTACACTTAAGTTTAAGTACAACAACAAGAGCACGTCACACCACTATACTCACACAAAAGTAACTTTGTGGTACAGTACGCTTTTAAATCATTTTAATTTTAGTATAAAACGATATTAACTCACAACATTGACTTGACTTCACGACCTCGGTGGAGCAGTGGCTTAGGTAGCCGGCCAAAGCGCGAGAGGTCCCGGGTTCGATTCCCGGTCGGGTCAATTTGGAAAACGAACTTTTCTAAATTGACTTGGGTCTGGGTGTGCTGGGATGCTGCCCTCAGTTAGTATCCGTCGTCTGGTACTCATAGTACAAGGAAAAAGCTTAGTTTGAGACCAGGTGATTGGTGTGATTGTCTGGCGCATTTATTATTATTTACAAACCATAAACATATACACATATTATATACACGAAAGTGTTTACTAGAATAAGATACGTATTCATCGCACATAGTCATTCTAACGAAATGATTAATATGAAGAGTGTCAGCGCAATTTTATCTTTTCAATTATTTGATCTGAGACTGATCCAATATCCTGATGAAAAAAAAAACAAAAGACAAGATGGATTAATCACAGCGGTGGACGGTTATTTCAAAGTATCTAATTGAGGAGATTATAGTCGTTCATCTAATTAGGTTACAGTGTTGAGGTGAAAACTAAGAGTCGTTAATTATGTTACTACGTTCACCCTAAAGAGTTTGAAAAATCGACGGATAACGACATTTTCCGACCTAAGATAATATCTACAAAGTTATTACCTATGGTAGCTTTGCCTACATTACTGAAACATAATTTTGTTTGGCTTAGACCCTCTACCTGGGGAAATGCGTGATGTAAATTCTTTTTAAGCGCTACTTTACCTTTTTTAACAACTGTGAAACTCAATGCATAATATATTAGGGTAACGAGCACAGCAAACGTGGGGGCAATGTATCGAAATTGTAATAATTTTGCCTCACGTACCTTTACATTTTATATCTCTTTGTACATAGTGATACGAATGAGTGTTTTTTTAGTGAGTAGGTTAATTTATAACGAATGTAGCGCTCTCCACAGTGGGACCATGTTTACCGAGAAATATATCTTCGTTGCTTATTAAATTTTCAGCAACCGGCGGAGGTTTGTATCTTGGCATGTTACGTTGGATAGTGTTAGGCCTCTTTGAAATGTTAATAGTAATTTTTCTACATTAGCTGAAAACTCATTTTTCAGAGTATTTGATATTAAAATAATAAATGTAAATATACATTGAATGCTTAGTTATATAATTTTAAACTTTCGCGTTCCAATTTAAGCAATTAAATTAAGTTAACGGGTCAAAATGCGACAACGTTTTTTAGTAGTTAATATTGTTACGCGCCACGATCGATGTAACCAGCGCCATCTAGTGTGGAAAGGCGGGACTACAGAGAGTCGAGACGCGTACGCCAGAATTTACTAGAACAATGACCTTGACCGAGCGTACGGCCGTTCAAGGCCGCACTGCGCGCGAATGTTCCGGATGTTTCTGCGTTGGAAGGTTCGGGAACGGCCGCGGCAATATAAAAGGCCGGGATTCACCGCGACCGGGACAGTATTGAATTAGCGATACAAGTGTTTACTTCGAAAGCGATTTTGAAGTGCGACTTGGGAGCGATTGTTGTTTTAATTAGTGCGTTTTAAGGTTGTAATTAGTGGCGTTCAATTAAAGTGTGACTTTTGGTAATTTTTATCGGCTGTTTTTATTGTCACGAACCCGAAGCTCGTAACAATTGGTGTCAGAAGTGGGATTTAAATTATGCCGATTTTACCTAAAGACGACACGGACGGTATCCGTACCCGGAGTCAACGCCAACTGGAGACGGACCAGAGACGTTTTGGTGGAGCTTTGCCGCAGGAGTCGGAGAGCCAGTTATTAACCACGGAGGCTGGCCCGTCCGCAGCAACACCAGCAGCATCAGCAGCACCAGACCTTGCTGCCCTGATGATGATGCTGCAGGAGCAGTCTCGCCGACAGGAGGAACAGGCTCGTCGGTTGGAAGAACAGCTTAAGCGGGACAAGGAGGAACAGGCTCGCCGCCAGGAGGAACAGGCTCGCCGCCAGGAGCAACAGGCTCGCCGCCAGGAGGAACAGGCTCGCCGCCAGGAGGAACAGGCTCGTCGATTGGAAGAACAGCTTCAGCGGTACAAGGAGGAACAGGCTCGCCGCCAGGAGGAACAGGCTCGTCGGTTGGAAGACCAGAGGCAGCGGGACAAGGAGGAACAGGCTCGCCGCCAGGAAGAGCAGATGCTTCTTTTGAAGGACCTTCATGCCTCTTTCGGGAAAGATATGAAGGAGGTGAAGGACAAGGTTGCTCAACACGACAACCGCCTGTCGGAAGCTGAAATCAGGATCGACCAAGTGAAGAATCGGGTTGACGACGTGGTAGAGGACGTAAAGAAAAAGCTGGATTGCCTTAAATTTGGAGAAGCAATCGCAGCTCCCGTAGCTACAACACCTTCGCTACGTGGATTCAAAGTGCCACCGTTTGACGGAACTTCTTCCTGGTCGGCCTACAAAATCCAGTTTGAGGCAGTCATGAAAGCGAATGGCTGGAATAAAAATCAGGCCATGACTGCCCTCACCCTAGGCCTTCGTGACCAGGCTTTATCAGTTTTGGAAGCTCTCGGTAAGGAAGTGACTTACGAGCAGCTCCTTGAGGCACTGGAGGCTCGATATGGCGACGCTCACCTGGAACACGTGTTTCGCGCACAGCTCAGGGACCGCGTGCAACGCAGTAGCGAAAACCTGCAGCAGTGGGCCCTTGAAGTGGAGAAGCTGGTGCGTAAAGCTTACCAGTCCGTACCAGCGCTTATTGATGGGAACCTGGTGCAGGCGTTCATCGACGGCATCCGCGATATTGAAGTTAGGGCTGCTGTGAGGCTCGGGCACCACGAGACGCTAAAGGATGCCTTGGCCCATGCCCTAGAAGTGGAAGCTGCGCGACAGGATCATCGATCCCATCGCGTCAGGGAGGTTGTAGCGGCTACAGTTCGGCACTGCAATAAAGGATACCGCCCTAGATGCTACGGCTGTGGGGAAAAGGGCCACCTTCGATCCAGTTGCCCTAAGCGAACTGCAGAAAGAGAACTACGGCTACCTGCAGACCTGATCATCAGAATACCAACTGATGCTCCAGGCAGTATAATCGATTATGCGAATAACTGGCGGTACAAAATAAATGACATTTGTGAGCACGTCAGACAATCGGGCCAGAAAATGTCGGGAAAAATGAAACCCCTTGGTGACCGCAAAGTGAACAGTAGAGTGTTCGACGAGGGTCCACAGATGAGGTTGCGCAATCCAGTCCACAGCAGAGGGAGATCTCCTGGGCTTCAGTCTAGATGGGAGGGACCATACCAGATTGGGACTGGGGGCAATGACGTAACCTACCGGAAACAGAAAGGTGCAAGAGGCACTCCTAAGATTGTTCATGCAGAGAGATTGGCGCGTTATTATGGAGCCGATAATGCTCGGGACGAGCATGTCTTAGGAGGGGGCAGTGTTACGCGCCACGATCGATGTAACCAGCGCCATCTAGTGTGGAAAGGCGGGACTACAGAGAGTCGAGACGCGTACGCCAGAATTTACTAGAACAATGACCTTGACCGAGCGTACGGCCGTTCAAGGCCGCACTGCGCGCGAATGTTCCGGATGTTTCTGCGTTGGAAGGTTCGGGAACGGCCGCGGCAATATAAAAGGCCGGGATTCACCGCGACCGGGACAGTATTGAATTAGCGATACAAGTGTTTACTTCGAAAGCGATTTTGAAGTGCGACTTGGGAGCGATTGTTGTTTTAATTAGTGCGTTTTAAGGTTGTAATTAGTGGCGTTCAATTAAAGTGTGACTTTTGGTAATTTTTATCGGCTGTTTTTATTGTCACGAACCCGAAGCTCGTAACAATATAAAACGACTTATTGCCCGAATTTTTGGTTAGGTTGCACAAACCGTGAGCACGAGCTGACTAGTTTTGACTCGTTTATTATGTATGAATGTACTTGGTATTTTAAATTTACTTCTACGATTTAAGCCACGAGTAACAGTCATCGTTTGTTGTAAACATTTGTAAATGTGGAACTTATAATAACGTTTTTCAATTAGGTATTCATTTTTAAATTAAATTATATTTGTAGGATGTATGTGATTTTAACCTAAAACCTTTAACAAACGCAAACTTATTCTAGTGCGAACACTAACAAGTTTGAAATGGAAATTCAGAGCATTACCAAGAACTATAAATACGTTGTGTATTTTCTTCGGAGATCCGTCAAGTGTAAGAATTTCCAGCGGTGACAAATCCACATCGCATACATTTCACTCAATGCGGCATTAGAGGGTTAAAGTTACACACGATAGCCGGAAGGCGGCGGCAACGCGACTCCGCTCATTTTTCAGCCGAGCTCGCTCCACGCAACTGGCTCTCAAACCTATACGAGTAAGGAAAGTAAAGAAAAAGGCTGAAAGAAATATCAAGGATCGACATACTACTCCATTAAAAAAATTAACATTTTAACAGTAGCTTCACAATACATTTTTGATTGTATTGTATATGTACGCAAAAACTTACATTCCTTCATTAAGAAGTCAGAATGTCATAAATTTAACACGAGAAATAAACACAAACTTGCTGTTCCACATCTAAGACTTCACAAAATTAGCAATTCTTTTGTGGGGTTAAGTCTGAAGATCTTTAATAAGCTGCCAGAAAAGATCACTGCATTACCTATGCATAGATTTAAGTCTCTGATCAAAAATTGTCTAATGAAGAAAGGATATTATAAAATAGAAGATTATATTAACGACAAAAATGTTTGGAATTGATAGTCATACGCTATGTTGTTTATATGTATTTTTATTTTTTTTGCATGTTACCATTTTTGTAAGTTTTTGAAAAGAGTAACTATCGAGTTTCTTGCCGGTTCTTCTCGATAGAAGCAACATTCCGAACACGGTGGTAGTATAATCTGACGATTCATAAATGCTTTTGTAAAAGTTTACATGAATAAAGACATTTTCTATTTCTATTTCTATTTCATGCGCGCTATAGGGGATGTTAGTGACCGAAAGAAATGCTTAATGCAATGATTTTTAGAATTTACATAGGTAATTATTTATAAGGAATGAAAAGCCGGTGAAAAATATTGCGACATTCATATTTTAAGCTCTTCGCTTCTTCGCAGTGACAGTTAAATAATGATAAAAGTAAATGTTCCAAAGAAAATCCCTATAAAAAGGTTACAATTACACGTGCGTCCAGGACGTCTACTCTCAAAAACGAAATATGTCGGATCCGACAACGGATAGCAATTTTTAATTCTAATAGACGCAACCAATTAACTTCAAATGCTACTAAAGCGTTTAAAAAAAACACAATATTATTTATGCAAATCCTTAACCACGCTTTAACTCCCGAACATTTGATAAATCTTCAAAAACGAATCCTTTCGTATGTTCGTTTCGTTTTCGAGAGTAGACCCCCTGCACCGGGGCATAAAAGTATCAGTCGTTGCTGTCAAACGAGAGGACTACTGACAAAACGGCTATAAGTTTTTGACTATTATTTCAAGCGACATTTAGCACAAATATTTCCGTGCTTCAAGTTAAGCTATTAAGGAATGTATGCCAATAGAAAATAGAAAAATAGAAAATGTCTTTATTCATGTAAACTTTTACAAAAGCATTTATGAATCGTCAGATTATACTACCACCGTGTTCGGAATGTTGCTTCTATCGAGAAGTACCGGCAAGAAACTCGATAGTTACTCTTTTCAAAAACTTACAAAAATGGTAACATGCAAAAAAAAAAATAAAAATACATATAAACAACATAGCGTATGACTATCAATTCCAAACATTTTTGTCGTTAATATAATCTTCTATTTTATAATATCCTTTCTTCATTAGACAATTTTTGATCAGAGACTTAAATCTATGCATAGGTAATGCAGTGATCTTTTCTGGCAGCTTATTAAAGATCTTCAGACTTAACCCCACAAAAGAATTGCTAATTTTGTGAAGTCTTAGATGTGGAACAGCAAGTTTGTGTTTATTTCTCGTGTTAAATTTATGACATTCTGACTTCTTAATGAAGGAATGTAAGTTTTTGCGTACATATACAATACAATCAAAAATGTATTGTGAAGCTACTGTTAAAATGTTAATTTTTTTAAATAATTCTTTGAGAGAGTCCCTTGTTTACTTAATACATGTTGCTTATATATATAGTCATAATAGGTATTTGAGATAAAGGTGGAACTCACATATTGGAGAGCCTATCTTGAACAGAGTTTTTAAATGTCAAATTATTCTTCAACAAAATTGTTCATGACGTTCTTAATTAAAACAACTTTATCGGCTTATTATTTTGCATCTGACGATTAAAAATCAGCTCTTATAACTAACTAACTAACTATAACTAACTAACTTTTAAGGCAAAATACCTAGTGAGTGTATTAATACTTGAACTGGGCAGTCACCGCCCATCCAACACTCACTGGCAACAGGAAGACAATGGCAATGTGACTCCGCTCATGTTCAACCAAGCTTTGTGCATCCAAAACGGTCTTTACATATTATTAGAACTTGTCTTAACACAAATCAAAGCTTATTTTATTTTAATATTGCACTTCTAGATTGCCCTCATCCCATCTGATGTTAAGTGGTAACAAGTACAGCATAATAAATCTGTTACTGGACTTGTCGCACCCCCCCAGGAGCTTTGGAAACCTTACTCACACGCAGGAACACAACAACACAGAAGTGATTGTTATTTGGCTGCGGTCTTCTGTAAGGTGGAGGTATTTCACCAGTTAGGCTGCTCCAGTTCGAGCGATAAATCGCTATTATTCCGATAACTGTTTGATCGGGAACACTATCTTTGTCTCTCTCTTCCTAGCGCGTATTCCGGATATGCAACCATTACGAAACGTAGGCCGCTAAAACAGTCCTGATTATTCCTTTCGGGCGATGCCACCTGACCTCCGCAACATTTACTAGGACAACCAAAACATATATGGACCGTGATCGGGATCAAAGATTTAACGTAGCTTCTAAAGCACGGAATATCATTTACTAGTAGTTTGACATAGGTACTTCTGTATACTTTGAATTCCATATCATGTAGAATGGATCAAATAGGCTTCATTCATTCAGCCTAAATGTGAGTCATTACCGCCCACAACGCAATACAAAATACTTGTGAATGAATGACTCGGAGTTCATTCAACTGCGCATACATAGAATTGAACTAACAGAACTTAGTTCTGACTTTTAATCGTTATCATCCATTGTATTCTTTTTAATTGAAGCACTTTAGTTCTCAAGCGTTTAAAAAGTGTGTTAATCCTTGATTAACAGTTACACATGGGCTATCGAGCTAGCGAAACGTAGCTAGCTCGATAGATCGGAGGTAGGTTGTAGGTTCGATTCGACTCAAGAAAAATATTCGTGAGATTAACATTAGTGTTTGTTCTAAGACTGGGTTTCATACATGTATGTTATGTGTTACCACCATATTTTGAAATTTCATGCCAATCACGCCATTAAATTCATGGCTAAACCGTGTGAAGCTTTACTTCGGAACTGTGTCCAAACCGTTGCCACTACCGTGCTTAAAATACCATCCATTAAAAGCTATAAGTACATTTAAATATCATTAAAAAATGTATTTGCTAAAAATGTATATTAACAAAGTTAATACTAACTAAACTTTTACCTCGTTAAAATGTTATTGGCTTATTTCGAATGTTTATCATTGTATCTACTGAATATCAATGTAACAGCTCAAACTGCTATAAGTTTGTTAGCTACTTACTAGCTTGTGAAATACGAGTTTGCTTTATTGTCAACTAGCTGTGCCCGCGACTTCGTTCGCGTGGACTACATCCTTTCATGGTCGGTTTTACCCCTTTCTCCCCTAATATTCGAAACAAAAAGTAGTCTATATTTTAATCCAAGTTTCGAGCTATATTTGTGCTAAATTTCATATCTCTAACTTCAAAAATAAAAATATTTCCATATAAACGTCCAAATGTGGTATTACCCCCCTCCCCCCCTTATTTTCTAATAAAAAGTAGCCTATGTCCGTTCTTGAGGTTCAACGTATACCTATACCAAATTTCATCAAAATCGGTTGAGAGGTTTAAGTAGGAAAGCGTAACAGACAGACAGAGTTACTTTCGCATTTATAATATATTATAATATTATATATTATATATAGTAGGGATAAGGGATAAGGTTTATATATACTTGTCAATTATTTTTTACTCGTCGAAAAACTGTGTGAATGAAGTTTGAAAAGCAATGCGGCGAATATAGCATTAATAATACCATATGAGTGATCTTGGAGAACTGCACAATTTCTTTATTGTTGGTTTGGGTTTTTATATTTTATATAGTCATAAACTCTGGCTTTTCCATCAGTAGATACAATTTTATTTTAAGAAAGGATTTAATTTTACATCAGCAAGATAGTGCTTGCTTAAGGGATAATTGCTTTAGTAAAAATGTTTATGCAAAACACAACTTTTTGGTTTGGCGTAGAAAAATAAGCAACTGTGTTGTAGACACAAAACAAATTAATTCTACAAAACAAATACTAATGTTATCAGATAAATTCATTCTGGGGAGGATTGATTGATTATATCATTCGAAATTAAAATTAGGTTTTAAACGAAATTTCCGTGTTTAAACACCAAAACAGAAGTCGTAAGATTTAAATAGTTAAAAACATACTTTGCCCAAAAAGCGATTTTAAAACAAATATCTATAAACAATTACATTTTAACTAAAATCCGATCACAAAAGTAATGTTTGGTGATTTACAATATGAAACAGACCGCAGCGTTATATGGCCGAACCCACTTGATCTATTTTAATAGTGCTTGCTCGTTCCGTTTCATGCACAATAAAATGTTGTTCTCAAATTTTGCTTCACATTTCGAATAAAAAACAAATAAATTTTAACCAGCGTTCGTTTATTCAATTAAATAAGTTAATTAATCAATAAACCAAGTTTTTTAAGGTAATGCCGAATAAATCTTCTTTCTAAGTGTGTATCCCGCTTGTTCATCTATTACAGAGCCCGGGGTAAGGTTTCGTTCGACTGATCCGGATTTGACGATCCTGATTATTACAATAGAGTGATTTTTAAAGCGATGGTTAAAGCTATATAGTTTTATATTTATAAGGTTAGTCGGTGAGAGAATTGTTACCAAATTAATACAGGTTTTGATTCATTGTTAAGTCAAAACATAAAATTCATCGATTTTTGAATCTACCTCAATTGTACTTATTTCTTTGTGCAATTAAAATTAAAAGCTTTCAAATTCATTTATTTACAATAAAGGCAACTCGGTGACTGACTTGAATACTATAATATTTACCAAATTTTAACTCAATTGAGCCAATTGGCTATGAAACAAAAACGGATAGGAAGACATGCGCGGGGTGCTAAAAGGATTAAAGATGTTAATGATTAAATTTGGAATCAATTCAACGAATTCGTTAAAATTTACAAAACAGCATATAAATACAGACACAAAGGCCAAAGAGTTAATTCTGTTTGCTCAATCGACTTTTTCCTACATCGATTACGTATTCGGTGCCCGCACCTTTTTACGAGTGCTCCACAAGTCATAAATATTCTGTGGCACGCGTGAAGTGGTGACGTATTTCATTTGCGCTTTCACCTTCTATGCGTAATTGACTAGACGAGGAAAGTTTTGTATTTAAGGGTCGTGTTTTATTCTGAGGTGGTTTTGGCTGACCTGAGATTCCTACAGCATCACTTTAGGGCGAGTCCCACAAATTCCACGCCACGGTGGCGATACCGTTCGTGAAAAAATATCCTTGTAAGAAAGGGACCGTATATAACCAACTTATTTGACGTGAACCTGTGGGTTTAATTCGTTTGTTTATGAAGACAAGAGACAACGGTGCATACGTATATACACCCAGATACAGAAAAATCACAAATCAATGCAAAGACCCTTAGTTTAACAACTGGGAATGTCAAACATTTTCCGTATGAGTCACACTAATTAAATGAATTAATTAAATAAACGATAACATCACATACATTGCTCTGATTTAGTGTGAGTACCAAATGTACACGTTTCACAGAAATCTGATACAACGATTATACCACAACACGAAGAACCGAGACAAGTTTGAAAGGTTGGTTTTTCATATTGACCTCAAAGTCAAAGTCCGGCCCGCTCGATTTTCGGCTAAGGGGTGATCGAATGAAAGAACGCATTAAAAATTTAGCCACAACAGTAGGAAATGGTTTTAAAATTATTTAACTTTGAAATAGTGAAATCCACATCATTTTTAATTGATTTTGAAGGCTAAAGAGCACACAATAATTAGTATCCAAGTAATGGACCTGTTTTATAAATTTCAAAATTTTCCGTTCAAAAGGTGGAGTAAAATTTGAAATGTAAAATTGAAGTATATAAATTATTGGCATAAAAAGGGAATCTTCTCTAAAAGCATCGCTGCTGTGGTCCGTGGAGATGATCAGAACAACGTTTACGTAATATTTTTCGTTGGGATGACATGATCTATTCAACAAGATTGAATAAATTGATTTGAAGGAGAATGCGCCGTTTTTATGAGTAGCCCCACGAGTTTTTTTTATATTTTTAAGTACTTTTAGTGCTTTAAAATAATTTAACAGTATACTTTTTTAATATTTTGTTATAAATCCCGTTCCCCTTTTCACGATATCTATTATTTCCACTAACTTTTTAGTAATAAGATCGCCTAATTGTTCTGGAATATGTCTTCAAAACCAATTGTTGCATTTTTTTCTGGGCGTTTAAGTGTACCTATCTATCTACTAACCTAAATCCAACTCCTATTCTAGATTTAGGGCGGCGAAAATCCATGATATGCCAATGCCTCGGTGCGCTAGTCTTTATTTAGCATTTTTAGATAAGCGTTATAAAATTACCTTAAAAAAATACACATATAAAAATAACGAGATGACCTAGACCTATGGAATATTAGTAATTTATTTTAGGGTGAAAATTGACGTGGAAATATTATAATAGTATTAGAGCGCCGTCAATTACTGGGCAAGATGCGCGCTACGAATCGCTCGAGTTAAGCCACTTGTAAAGCATTAAAATATGACATAGTGTGCATATCAATTGGACTATGACTTGGCGCCTTTACAATTTTAAATGCGTAAAAAACGAATACTTATAGGGTTTGCCAATTTCATCTAGGTAGTAAATGAATAACCATTAAGAAGATCACTTCCTTAATTAGCTTGAATTTTCTTAAGAGCCTATAAATAATTTGCAAATGATTTAAATAATGTTGTGTCCGGGGTAAAAACTGCTTGAGATTAACGCTTTAAGTTAGGTAAGCAAACTTTGCCAATTGCGGCTATAATTATAATTTACTGCTGTAATTTACTGAATGACTTTCACTATCGCCGAATTTTTGAGAGTCACCCGTTCCTCAACAGTGCCTAAGTGTTATTTTGGAAGAAACATCCACAAAGGGTAGGAACTGGGTTGCTCTAGATATCAAGTAAGCAAAAAAACCGTAGCTTAATTTCAAGTTGTGGCTATAAGGCCGTCGTTTGCTTCGGAATTACCTAAAATTTTACAAATTGTTTTTTAATGGACGTATCCCGCTTTTAAAAAATGTAGTGATTCCGCAAATTTCAATGTTTGTTGCAGTACTTTTTTTTGTTACACTTTATTAAATAAGTTTTTAAGCCTTTTTTAACGGACTGCTGTCAAGCCATCGGTAATAGTTACAATAAAGTTAGAGCAAGTTAGATTCAATTCAAGTTTTCGAGTAAAAATATTTTGATAACACTAAATAAGCAAAACAATTATGAATGTACTCGTAATTGCATATTTTACCTTATAGCTTTTTAAGCCTACGTAAAACAATCCTTTGAATTTTGATTTATTCTTACCTAAGTAGCAACTGTTGTTATGGATTCTTATTTTGTTTGTAATTCATACTAGGTACGATGTTTGAAACTTCGTGTAGTTTAAAAGGCGATTTGGTTGTAAATGAACAGTAAGAGATAAAGTACTGAAGAGGGTAGACAAGTATATGTTTTTATTATATTTTATGACATACATTTGTATGTCTCAGATTTATTCGTAATATGTCATTTAGTAAAGGTATTACACCACATTTTTGGCTAAACTAACTTAACACGTATTTGATAAAAAAAAATATGTAAAAATTTGGTCCCTCAAATCGAATGTCGAGTCATTTCGCACTCACTTTGAAACTATTTATTCATATATTTATATTTCCCTCAGTGGTATGGCGACTATACTATGTCATTGTTTCGTAATTACGGACGCATATTTGCATGTTCATTTATTTTGATTAATGTAAGGTTTTTTTCTTTTTAAAAATACAACTCGAACATAATATTTTTGATGCTTTTTCATAATTATGAGCTGAATTTCATCAACTCGATTTAGTATAAGGCTAAGCAATAAACTTCTTAATTAATTGCCTCCGCGTCCAAATGATCGAAGAGCTTCTAACTAAATGAGATAATTAATCAATCGTAGTTATTGTTACGCTAATTTGCTAACTTCTTTTAACTGTTATCTTAAAAACATCTTTAGCTTAACTTCTTCATATCTACCTATAAACTACCTAAAACCACTCGCGCATTAAATGTAATAAAAGGCACCGCTTAACAAATAAAAAACAGCACATGCATCGAAACACGATTCCATTGATAGAACGGTTTTGTTTCTTAAAAAAAAACTTACGCTTTCAAAACTGCACACAAATTAAAGTTCGGTGCACACTGCCGATCACATCCCGATATTCCGCGGTGAGTCGCGTGACGCGTGTGCCCAGCGCCGCGGGCGAACCGACACTGCCCGATAGCACTGATAGCAGGACGTATGCCGCGATTTGCACGTCTGTTCTCCATAAACTACCTGTCATGCCTTCGTAAATTTCGGCCTGATTTGGGAACCTGGTTTTGGTATAATCGAATAATTCCTGATATCCGTAGTTCTAGTCTTCTGAACCGAGCGATATGAATTACGAGTAGGAGTTAAGTGTGTGTGATGTAGGTCTGTTTTCAGTTATGTTACCTGTGTAGCAAACTTATGTATGCACGATGTCGTCTTTATAAACTTAGGAGTCATAATTATATATTAGTCAGACTACGTTACATTTTATGTAAACCAACTAGGTGGTTCCCGGCAAGACAAGACCCTTAATTTAGAAATATTATTATGATGGCTTCGTGGACCACTTGGAATGCGTACAGGGACCACGAGTGGTCCGCGGACCATCCGTTAAGAACCACTGCTTTAGAGCGAATGCATCAAATGGGATCAGTCTTTTTATGGTATTTTTGTGATTGTCAGGAAAACGTATGTAACAAAAACCTTTGTAAATTCTCCGGGATAAGTAAGGTGAACAACACATCAAGGTAAACACTTGCAGTTCAATTTTAGTTCTTATACCCACGACATTAGCGCTGTACAAAGTCAAACGTTTGTAGTCTAACGTGCCGTCGACAGGTCGGTAGTTTTAATTAAAAATAATTCCATGTCCTATGAGGATTCGACGTGAACATTAGAGAATGGATATAAGATATATAACTATTAAGTACGCGTTTTGATATTCTGCTAATATTAAGTACCTACATACCAGTGGGTATATCTATCTATACAAATTGTATTGCGTAATTCAAAAGTAGAATATTGGTTAATTAAATTAAACAATAATTTACGTATCATTTTCGCCTTTCCGTTAAAATTTCGTAAAGAAATTTGGTATTGGTCCGAGTAGAACTCAAACAATGAATATGAACATCTTAAGTCGGTAATAATCTTGGCTAAAAGTTTTCAATAACACAACAGGCACTCTACCTAATACAAACTTCCAATAACACAGTTATCGAAGCAGACGTTTTAAATGGACCAAACGCGGAATCATGTAGAAGCTTCCGAACTTAATTTTAAAGTGGAAAGAAATTTTCTTAAGAGTTCTAAACGAGCTTTTGTAAAAAGAATTATACTATAGCTCGTAGAATAGAACGCTATTATTTATTACCAAGAAAGCTTACAAAATAATGTAGGCAACGTATTTTTGCCTGCTAAAGTAGATAACTTTTGATTTATAGAGGAAGAATTAATATCGTATTTCTTATTTTTCTAAACTGAGTTTTGGCATAAATGTCTGACTATGGGTAAGCACCACTAATGTTGCAAATTTTGTTTCTCAGGGCTGATTATTTAATTGGCTACTTGACAGTGTTAACAATAAAATATGAAAAGTGTTAGATATGTTAACTTATTAGTTAAGTAATCATTTTACATTTTTACTTTTTAATTAAAAGTGTGCCGACCTACGACATGACCTACAAGTCGACACAAATACAGCGTCAGCAGAATTGGCGTAGTAAACAACGCTCCATACGTAATGCGTGACATCGATATCCTACATCGCGATATCAGAGTTTTCGTCGCCACTAAGTATATATACAACAAAACCAAGAATGGTAGTTGGGCCTTGGTCCCCGAGCAGATAACACCTAGCTCGGCGGAAGTACTTCCACTTTTAGTAAAGAACATACGTTCCTTACAAAAGCATAGTTAGTATTTTATTTTTGCAAAATAAATTTTAGTTTTTTATCTGTGGAACAAAAGAACCGAAACGGAAACCACCATTGCAATTCGGAAATGACAGCTGTCGGCGAAAATTATTTATTTTAATGTGGCGAAACAATGATTATTTTACCGATTAAATTGAATTATTGTGTCTCTAATCGTATGAAGAATTTATTGAAACATTTTCCGTTTATCTTAATTAAGTCGTTCCTATGCGTATCGGTTCGTTGTCTAGGATGTTGACGTCACAATTGCAACAATGACGCGACTAGGCGTTTTCGCGCGCTTTTTAAATGTGTTACACAAAATCTTATTTTTCTCGGGTTATTTAGATTATTTCCAGATAAATCGAATTGCTTGGGATATAAAATGAACGGGCGCACATTTTACAATACTTTTTCAAAAACTGTCAAGTAGCCAATTGTCTGATACAAATTGATAAGTCGATGAAGTATAATAGTTTGAAGAACATCAACCAGTAATCTGGTAACGGAATATTAATATTATGATTATATTTAAACAAATCGTATTCATATACTTTATTCAACTGTTTCTTATGACGTAATGTACAGCTTTTTTTAAATACGAGTAGTTTGTTTGCATTTACATATTTTTTGAGTAGAATGCGTTTTGTACTGTAAGGAACGTATGTTCTTTACTAAAAGTGGAAGTATTTTTGCCGAGCTAGGTGTTATCTGCTCGGAGACCATGGCCCATCTACCAATCTTGGTCTTTGTGTCGACATGTAGGTAATGTCATAGGTCGGCACAGTACCATACCATTGCCTGGAGTAGGACAAAGACTTGCGTATCTTACATACTGAAAAAGCAAAGGCTACCCACTAAAACCCTACAACATTCATCACTTATGGTAGTCCCAGAGGCATCTTGATAATCTCTATAGGCCACGGCGCCACCGTGATTATCAATGCCCTAGGCAGCGAATTAACAAAGCACGCGCAACAAATTCTCATGCCAAATGCTTTAGTAATATCGTAAATATTGGGAGGAAAGTTCAATTCAGCGTTAAAACGTAGTGGTGTGAGTAATCGAATCAATCACGTCTCATTTACAATTTCGGCCTAATCGACACCGCCGGCCACCGTATAGATTTACTTAATCTATATTCATGAAAACCCTATTCTTATTCAGACTCGGTACGGGTGAAGGTTTCGAATTATTTTAGAAAAGTGATACGGGCACGGCTTGTGGTTTCGAAAGAGAATTGTTATCAGAAAATAGAGATTAAATTGAAGTACCGGGGAAAAACTGCATCAACGAAAAATATGAAAATGAGGATGGTTATTTGTTTTTTGAAGTTTTAAAAAATCATGCGCAGTCACATCACACGGGAATGCTTTGGTGTAACAGATCAGGTTGTATTTTCAAATTGCGCATTTCTCTATTTTATTATATTTGTGACATCGCTTGTTTTTCTCCTGAACTCTTCTCTTTAATTTGTTGTTAACCAGAATATACGTTTAATAAAGATGTTGAAAGTTCCACTTCACCCCGTCGATCTCAAACTTTGGGAAGAGTGTGACAAGATAAGGCGTTATAAGAACATTTATTACGAGCTGATACGGGAGCAGCTATTTTAAACCACACTAGTATATTTTTGGTGGAATATAATGGGGGATGTTTATTTTAAGCATATTATATAAAACTGCAATAACGTAGGTGCGAAAATAATGAAACTTTTACAGCTGATATTGTATTAGAATATTTTATTTAAATATACGTTTGTATCTTTAACCATGAAGTTAAACTAAAAACGATAATGTCTAATGTTATTTATATTATGGAACATACTTCTTTGCAAATTTATTATAAAAAAGGTTTTGCTATCTTATGACAGTTTTTCTCCAGAAATCGTTATTGTAACGATCTCCTTGAATAGCCACAAATTAAAATATGTAAAAGCACAGGAAAATAATATATTAAAATATTTATTTTTTACGTATAGCCACAAATTACTACTTATTTTCTTAATCAAAAAAAAATCTAATATACTTGAGATCAAATTATCTTCAGTGCCTACAGAAAGCACCAATACTAAATTTCGTCAGATTACATAAAAGACTTCCAATTTAATTAAAATTAGTAAGATGTTTCACTCAATCTACCCCTGTTAACATTAAGTTCCTCGAATACTCCTTGCTTCTAATTTAATTTCAATATCATTTTGAAATTTATTAAATAGGTAGATATTAAACTTCTGAAAAATCTTTTCTATTCAAGGGTTATCGTAGCTGAATTTGAATAATAGAAATTCTTGATAATCCTTTCCAAATTAGTACCTATCTACAGTTTGCATGTCTCGAAATTATAACAATTTCTAAACAATAGTATTATTTTCAAAATCGTATCAGCCTTTTATTTTTTCTGATATTATATTTAATAGAACTAAAACTATTATGAGAATCAATATTAGTGTTCATGCTCTCAAAATGAAGACAATTTCAAACAAATTATCGAACGATAAAATCTTTTTATGAATTATCGGTATGTTTGTATAGTTATAACGAAAAACGAGTTAGTCGGAGATTCAATTTTGTTACCTGCTCTCGGTTCGTTGAAATAAAAGCACGTCAACCAAAAATCTATTGGCACATTATTATTTAGCACGCACTATCTGTAGTGTTAAGTACCGAAACATTAACACGATTGTTTGGTTTGATTTTGACGATACAGTTAGCGAGAATAACACCTTCCGAGATATAGGTACACACAAAAACACATAAGACTAAACGCTTTGAAATTTGCACCGCCCTTATGTCATAAGAATAAAATCTAACATGGAACTGCAAGTGTTACAATTGACGTGCTGTTGACCTTACATTAGGTACTGGCCCATTATAATGGTATTTTGTGATAGATCAGCATTATGATTTTTCCCAAATTCGTGGAATTTGTTGTAATGGTTATATTTAAAACTCATATTAATAAAAACCTTCATTTTAAATTACTTTCAACTGAAGTCAATTTAATGTTACAATGTTACAATAAAGTGGTTATAATAGGACAACAACGGCTGAGATATAATTAATTTCTTTCGCGGAACTCAGTTATTTTTTCATAAGTGACAAAAATGGTTTTATAAGTAAAACAGTCCAGATATTTTAATTTAATTTGATGGACACTCTCAAAGGTAAACTATTTTTAGATATGTTTATGTTATTTCACTTCAAGATTGACCTTATCCCTCCTGATGTTAAGTGGTAAGCTAGGAAGCTTATAGGCGACCAGTACAGCATACCTAACAATAGCTGGTACCGGACTTGTCGTCTTTGCCTTGAAGGCTTGAATTGAATTTGAAATGTAGCACCCCAGGAGCTCTGGAAACCTTACACACACACAGGAAGACAACGACACTGAAGTGATTGTTATTTAGCTACGGTCTTCTATACATATTTCACCAGTCAGGCTGCAAAACTTCGAGCGATAAATCGCTATGCCTTACTTTTTTTTATTGAGTAAGCATATTTGTGAGTTAACCTGTAGGTATTCCAAAGAGGAATTCTCAGAACGCATACATTTTGATTACCTGGTGTTTTCATCTAGGGGCATAACATGGTCAATTAGCAGAATTCGTTGGTAACTCTACTTCTTTACCTTGTCACATTAAACTTCCAAATAAAAAAGTAAATAATGTAAAACAGTCTTTTATTTAACCGATAAACCTTAACTTACATTGACGAGACAATGAAAACCAAATAATTATTTTCGTTCGTCTTCGACTAAGGAGACTTAACATATACTAACATTAAGGAGACTTAAAGATTCGAAATCTATTGCAACATAAACATTGAAAAGTCTTGACACAGTTGCTATTAAATCAAAAATAGGGCATTCCAAATATAGCAGGAAAAATTGTAGACCCTACGATTTACATGTCACATGAAGCCACATGGAATATTCATAGGCTACGAAGTACGAACTGCATACGTCATAGGCTTGTTTCAGCCTAGGCAATGGCAGCCGGAACCTAAAACAATTATACCAAACGACTGACTGATATAAAGCTATATAAGTTGGAAATGTGAAAGAATTTAATTTGCCCCTGAAGCTCGTGACAATATGCGAATTTGCATATTTGCCACATAAAAACAGGAGGAGAATGCAATGATTGTTCATTTGTATGAATAGTTAGATAAATTTATTTATTTTCATGGACATTATAGTTCAAAACTGCTTTGTAATAGGGAATGGTGCCGACATGAGCTCATAAAATAGCAC
Organism: Glyphodes pyloalis; assembly: GCA_037074685.1. Taxonomy (NCBI): domain Eukaryota; kingdom Metazoa; phylum Arthropoda; class Insecta; order Lepidoptera; family Crambidae; genus Glyphodes; species Glyphodes pyloalis. Next base: position 6,886,012 of record JAYKKO010000011.1, read on the forward strand.
ACTCTACTTTTCGTCATTTTGAAGGACCATTTATTAAATAAATAATTGTTTAAAAATTTCTTGATGAAGCCGCCGCAGGCGACAGTGGTCTAATGAAATACTATTACAGTAGAGACGGCCCTAGATTTTTAGAAAATGGACAAAAAATACGGTTCAACTAGGTTCGACTGGCCCGTTGGATTATTATTTAGAGCTCCTAGCTATTAAAGGGTCGTGGGTTTGATTCCCACCCAGGGCCATCATTTTATGATAAACATTTGTGTGTCTGGGTAAATTGTAAATAAATTTAAATATAAACAACAGTTTGGCACGTTTGCATTATACCTAGATCAAAAGATTTTAACTTAGACGATTAAACTAAACCATGCCGTTGGAGTTTTTAAACGAATAATAAATGTTTTTAAGAAATATTGTCACGACAAAGAAATTCGGATCGTACGGATTTTTTTAAATTAAAATATTATTAACACATTCGAGTATACCCGGGAATATACGAAGCATGTATTTGTACGATAAAAAGTAATTGCTACAAAGCACAAAGCGAATCATAATTGAAAACAGACAATCTCTCTCACAAAGTATGACTACCCTTCCCTGAGAACAAAATTTGCCGTTGAACTTGTATTCCGCTCACAGACTTTGATGTCACAATGTTTTATCTAATAAACAAGTTCTTTGACGAAGATATTTGTTTTTTTTTCTTTTTAATCTACTGCTAAGACTGATAAGTAACATTAAAGCCACCTTTTAATTAAACAAATGAGCACACAGTTGCAATAGTTAACTGGTTCAAACTGTACTTGAATGCGTGTAGATAAAAAATAAAATTATACGGTCAAAACAAGTGCCTTATAATCACAGAATCAGAATAAATTAAGTTTTGTTGTCAATATAATTCAAGGTAATTTGAACTCTATCCTAATAAATGTCATCTTCTTATACTGCAAGGGACTTAATATAACCACGACAACATAATGTGTCCCATTAATGTGTACAGTCTAAGGCTTCGCTGTCTAATTGCAGGCACAGGACTGCAGGACTAATCCTTAGTTTAAAACACGTCCAAACATAGACCAAATGCCAATATTTATCACACGAACAATACAGTTTCTTGTGGGGATTGTTATACGTTCTGATTTAACAGACAGGTTTCGTAGTTTAACAGACAGGGTACCATTGTACCACCCCACCATTGTGCTTCCATCGGACAGTAAAAAATCAAATAAACAAAAAATGTGCTTATAATCAGTTCCAATATTTGAAAAACGATCCGTTCTAGTTACGGATAGTAATAAATTATACTAGGCGTAACCTAAAATCGACCGACGGACAACTGATGACAGCTGATATGGAAAGTAAATTATGGAACGGTAATAATTCATAGTCGGTTGGAGAAAAACGGATAGTCATTATTGACACATTACGAATCGTAAAATATTGGAACCGTGCATTAGATTCTTTAGTGCTTATATATAGCTTAAGATTATAATAATATTGCGCCAAGTTTACACATAATCAGTGTAAATGAGATAACGACGTGTGTGGGCTGCTGAATTTTCGCCAAGTTGAGGGGACACAAGCCCTCGACTGTTGCATAGTTGGCGGAAGTGATCGACCCACATTGGGTGAACTAAGCCAATGCCCGGCGTATTTAGGGTTACCTCCTGCTAAATTTATTTGTTTAAACTTTATTACACTAATAAAATTTATATAAATGCAACTTTACAGGTAAACCAAAATGTAATGAAATGCAATGAAGATGAATAAAAATTTAAGTATGGATTTTGGTTGTTATGATCTTACGAAAACAAATAATAGATAAAACATAAGGATTTATCATTTGTTTAAAATATACATAAATTATAATCTCGAAGAAAAAAATTTAAGTAAATGATGACTAAATAACCTGCTTGGCAACTGGAAAGCTGCATTTGTAAACGAACCCTATTTTCTTTTTGAAAATTAAGTTTCGAGTTTGACTTTTGGAAATGACAGTTATCAGCCGAGGACGAAAAATACTCGTATTACTTAAGAGAGGTAGGCATAGCGATTTATCGCTCGAACTGGAGCAGCCCGACTGGTGAAATACCTCCACCTTACAGAAGACCGCAGCCAAATAACAATCACTTCGGTGTTGTTGTGTTCCTGCATGTGAGTAAGGTTTCCAGAGCTCCTGGGGGGTGCTACATAAGTAGCAGGGGTCAAGCCTTCAAGGTAAGAGATTTATTATGCTGTACTTGTCACCCTTAAGCTAGGACCTCATTACCACTTAACATCAGGTGGGATGAGGTCAATCTTGAAGTGCAATATAAAAAAAATAATATTGGAAGTGTATAATCTGAACACACGTTTCTAATTTGAGATTCGTGAAAAATTTGCAACTTATTTTTAGAGTTTGTTTCAAGACGATTTCTTCTATCTCTCGACTATGTCAATAATTTTTTCGTTATACATATTTGTCCTAATTAGCAACCCGAAACCAAAAGCATTAACTGGGGTACGTTCCAAATAATCAAAAAATGCTAAAGACTCAAAAGGGTTACTGACGTCTTTGTTAGATTTTAGAGTGTGATATTATTTTGTATTAAAAATAACATGTACATATTTGTATATACCTAGGTTTTTCCCATACTCCATGGACTTCCGATTTCCGTAGTTCCGTAATCAGCTCCCCATTCAGTTTATGTATCGATGTTGGTAGCCGTGATTGCATGCTTAGTATGCTGCAACATTGCCTGAATCAAATTAGCAAACATCGAGTTTTCTTAACTAGTCGACTACGAAGAATGAATAATAATCATAATTAATAATAATTGTGTAAATGTAAAGATACGCTTTGGTTGATGTTACGAGAGGACGGGAGTTGGGTGCTTTATTGATTTCTAAGGATTCTGAAGAGACCAAGTGTACGCTTACTTCATGGCTTGATTGGCTTTGAGGCCACTTTAAAACTTTAATAATTTAGTCACCACCTTTGTAAGTTCAGTAAATTAAAAAACATATTTACCATTAATGTTATTATAGCCCTATAACTAAACCTAAACGCGAATAACGTTCAGCTGTGGGATTGGTTATTTTACTGGAAACTTATACAATGTTTTATTATTTCACAAGGCAAACAAATTGAAGTGTTCTCTTTAAAACGTGAAAAAATGGAAAGCAATTTTACGCAGCGTCGCTTATTTACCATACAACCTTTGCATATTATATTTTACATTATTTTTATTTCTCTTTTAGCAATTAATTTCATGATGATTTCAACCAATCAGATGGTAATTCGATCCGACGCATGGGGCAAAATTTTAGTTGCTTATGGCCAGACAATGATAATGTTACGACCTCCAAAGCCATCTCTAAGGTTCCAAGTTCGATCCCCGGTCGGGTCAATATGGGAAACGAACTTGCTTACATTTTCGAATCTGGGTGTCCGCAGTGTGGTACCGCCGTTATTTCTGCTACTTACAAAATCAGAGCAATGTATGTGATGTTTTCTCATGTTTATATATTATTTTTATCTGTATTGCTTTATTTGAAGTATAGTTAACAACCCTAAGAATTATTGGAACAATCCACTGCCCACAAGTGTCTCGGTTTATAACTCTATAACACATGCAAGCCTATTACGTGTGAGTACCGCTGCAAGCTGTCTCCCGTCGTTGCAGGCTCGTAGCAAAGTCGCCTTGTAGCAATTTAAGCGCTGTTTTAGAGATCCGTCAAGGAAATGTTAACAAGAATTTTTTGTTAACGATTAAACGCCCTTTTGTAAGAAAAATCTTTTAACTCTATTGACAAATTCGTTTGCACAAGTATACGAAGAAAACATATAAACATTTCAAATGCTTGCGGTGGGCGTTGTTTAAAAAGTGAGCTAGCGACGGTACACCGTTTTCAAGGACGCAGCGAGTCAGGAGGCGGGGACCAACTACTGCGCTTGTTCTATCCCATTCTATGAAATTACGTAGCTAACGATCCGTATATTTGTCGACCTATATGCATTAACCTTAATGATTTTTTTCAAGTGTAGATACTTTATTACTATATTGCATATCTATTGCTTGTGTGCTTTACATTTATGCGTGTTTGGTGCCACAAATCGAATGAAGTTAGTATGTTTGGAATTCTTCGATGTTTTTTTCGTTCACTGGTTTAAATACATATATGTAAGCTTGAAACCGGTACCTCCATACATGACTTCACATAGTTCTAATGCTAATATCATAAGCGTAGTGAACGGCTCAAAATGAATCGCTGTACGTTAGTCTTGCTAAAACTCGACAACGGCTAAACCAATTTGGCTAATATTGGTTTTGAAATAAGATCCAGGTAAGGTTAAAAGGTTAGAAAATTTTGAAAAATTTGCGCTCGTCGAGATAGCTGGTTAAAGTAGTTTTGAGGTTGGAGGAGGAGGAGAATTCCTAGGATTTCTACCAAAATACAGGAGGATAAAATAATAATAATTCTACTAGATATTAATTGTTTAAGCACCTGTCCGTAATATTGTTTTCAGTTCAAGAAAAAATGTGATTACTTAACGTTTCCGTTGATTGGTAAATATACGGTACTGAAAAAGGCTGTCCTATGTGGTGACGAAATGATTCAGTCTGATTCCTATTATAAATAAGCGTAAATAATAAACAACCACAAACCAATCTTCAGAAATATAAAAAATATATAAAATAAACGTCTATGGAACCTTAAGCGTGCAAGTTCTACTAACACTTGATTGTCTGTTCTTGGCTACTTTCCATTTATGTTCCTTGTAATTTAAAAATAGTATAGTCATGTTTCGCTTCAGTTTTTTTACCAAAAATATTACTTCTTGTTTCAATAAGCCTGAAGCTAAACTGATCCAGTGATTTCCAGTAATTTCCAGTTAAATTTTTGAATCCATATGAATCATCTTTATGATTATAGGTATTAGTACCTATTCATGACGGCATGATTAACTCTTTGTAGTAGATATTTTATAAAAGAGCATATTTAAAGGATCAGTTGCTATTTATATCAATTTTGCAGCCTAAAGAAACCCATTACTATTTGAAACCTAAAGCAAGGCTTTTCTTTAATTAATAATACAAACTTACTTGTAACAAATTAAACTACGAATAAATCATCAACATTTCTAGTTACGAGTTAATGGCGAGTGCCAAATAAAATATATTTAAAGTCACCCTGCAAGTCCAGAAAGTAATGGTTTGTTAAACCTTTGCCAAGAATGTTTCGGAGCGAACCCATTATGAAATGGGCCACTTATAAGCCTAACTACTTTTACTTACTGCAGCTGGTGTTGTAAAGATCATTTTTAATTCATCAAACTATCACAAACTTTACCATACTTCAGATGATTCATGAAATTATGTTTTAGAAAGCATTTAAAAGCATTGACTTAGTTCCTTGGGTGAACAATGTTTAATAAGGCAATTATCACGTTTTTTGTATATAGTACCAACTATCGCATATTATCGCGACATTGTAGCGTCTTACTCACATACTAAAGATAGTATAGATATCATAATAATTACTGTCGATGATACTTAGACACAACGTTAAAAAAAATTATAAATTATTCATCAATCAACATTTTATTAGTTGAGTGGGTACAATATCCGACCAGACACAATTATCCAATTCTTATCGTTCTAGCATATTATTATATTGTTTAATACTACATTTTTTTTTATAATGCACTCCAAAATTGACCTCATCCCACCTGATGTTAAGTGGTAATGAGTTCCTAGCTTAAGGGCGAAAAGTGTAGCATAGTAAAACTGTTACTAGACTTGTCGACCTTACCTTGAAGGATTGACCCCTGCTACTAATGTAGCACCCACCAAGAGCTCTGGAAACCTTACTCACATGCAGGAACACAACAACACCAGAGTGATTGTTATTTGGCTACGGTCTTCTGTAAGGTGGAGGTATTTCACCAGTCGGGCTGCTCCAGTTCGAGCGATAAATCGCTTTGCCCTGCCTCTCTTAGATCTTAGATTAATATTGAATGTAATTAAATTAATAGGTACTTAAAAGTAAAACCGATAGTGAATCGGTATTTTTTTTATTAATTGACTAACAACAGTTTTAGGTACATTATCGAATTAAAATATTGGAACTTAAATGTTTACCGTAGCAAATTTCTTGTGCCTCAATCATGATATTCATTATATATTTTACATAATTTTATGTATTCTGAACACAACTTTGGAATATGAGTAAATTTTTCTAATCCCAACTTGCTAAATAACGGAGGAATGGACGAAAATACTACAGAAAAGTTTGACCTATATTACTCGTAATCTTAAAGCTCTTTTGTTTTATGACTTTGGAAAATATCTATCAAACTTCCACCTTTTGAAAAACTTCCTAAAATTTTGATTATCTACAGACAATAGATATGTTTATGATAAATAACATACGAAGTACTAGTTTTGATCATTAAAGGATTTAGGTTTAAGCTCAGTGCAAGAAAAGTTTATCCATTCTGAATTGTGTATGTGCGAGGCAACAATTCATTTACAATATTTTTTCAAAGTTAACAATTATTTTCAAATATTGTTCATGACAAATTACTAAAAGTATATTAGAGATATACTTAAAAAAAAACTTAAAAATTTAAATAAATACGTTTTTGATTCAATTCTTTAAAACAATTAATATCTCTTAATTTATTTTGGGGCTTACTAAGTTTACCTATATTTAATGTAATAAATAATTTTGAAACACAGATATTTCAGAGTTAGGTAATTTTATGTAATCAACTAGATATTATAATTTTATTAAGTGTATCACAAAGTATCAATGCTAAAAAATTTGTTAAATATCGGCCTAACAGTACATCATGAAATCAAATGGACTTTTTATATACCGTGCGGATTGCTTATCAAAAATCAGTCTATACAACTGTGATGAAATATTTTTTTCTCAGGTTTAATCAAAGCCAGAAAGCTAATCACACGTTTTTGCTTTCAACTATATTAAAACTATACTTTATCTTTAAGTATATAACAATTATTTTCAAACAATCGTTAAATCCCGTGCCGGATATCAAAAGGTCATCTTAAGATTTATTAGTATTAACGTGATTGGCGTCCCCCAACTTCGGTCCCCGTCTCTAAGAATTTCTATGTTTGAACTTTGCAGACTTCCGTTTTCAAATGCAGGGGCCATTACTTTTCATGACATTTGCAAGCTTACTATTCCCGTGCCAGCGTTTTAAGGAAGTCTTGGTACAGGTTAAGGCAGCAATTTAAATTCAAATTCAATTTTTATCGCTTAAAACAGTAATAGTAGGTTACATGACCTCGAACTACACGACAAACATGTACTTATGGCTTATGGCTGTGCCTACCAGAGAAGTGCTAACCTGTATAGCCACGGATGTTTATGGTTTCCGCCGATCAAGGCCGTTTATTTTCATGGCTGCACTTCCGCTCTTGGTGGAACAAAATGTGCCCACGAGATAATTAAGTAGTGAGCATGGTACGAAAAGTTACGCTATGAAAATAAATAAGCCGTATCTGTGCCTATTTTATGCACTTTAACGTTTAAAATCAATACGAGTAAAATGGAATCATTTATCAATTTAAAGTATAAAAGAAAACCAACATCATTTAGGGATATATTCCAATGTGGTGCGATGGTTTTACAGTATTCCACAGAATTAACATCAAGGTGATGATATAATTGGTGGGTTTTACTTTATCCTTCTTAGAGCAAAAGAGTCCCACCCATGACGTCACCTCCTCGAGAGTCGGTAGGATGCGTTTCTCTTTACCCAAGCAAAAAAGGGATACCTCCCAAGTTTCACGCCTGATCTAGTCGGGCCCATTATTTTATTGTCCTTCTGGAAGTAAAGAGCGCAAGTTTTATATCACTTGATCATAATAGTTCTACTGCTTTGTACTAGGTCAGGGAGTTTTGTAAGTGGAGGAGGTAGAGCAACTTACTCTAGCAAAAACATATCTGTTTTTGAACATAGATCTCCAAAGATCACAACCCTCTCCAATGCGTATTACGCCGCGTTTTCCGATACGAACTCTTACTCTTAATAGTCACTTCTTAGTATACTTTTAAGGAAATAATAGAATAGCAAACACATCTCTCCGAACTTTGATGCGCCGTATTATCATAAATAGCACATAAAAAATAGGATTTCAATTAATTTTGAAAAAGTTAACAGATTTAATAAAATCAGCGTATCTACCTTATTATACATTCCTTTATTAAAAACAAAGGAATTTGTCATTCACATTCTCAGCCTAAGCATCTCAGCTATCTAAGTTGTTCACTCTCTGGCAAAAATGCGGCAACCGTAAACCTTGTTGCAACTCCACTTATTAAAAATGATACATGCCTCAACAAAAGTTTCCTCATCTGTGGCCTTCAGCCTGAAGCACGTAAGCTTTCCCATAGACAACTTTAGACATAAGACGGCGCGGTTAGACAGTTTGATGTTTAGACAAACGCCGCTTGATATTGTATAAACTGTGATTGAAAGTATCCATACAGCCTGTATTTGATAGGATTCTTCCTTTTCTGTAACTATAATATAACAATACCATAAGCTCCGATTATATCGACAGTTAAAAGGCGAATTGACTCAAGCGCCATTTTGAAAACTTCACAGGGGGGAGAGAATTCAAAGTTTTTTTTTTAAATCATTTCTCAAAACCTTTTTAAAAAAAAGCTGAAATTCGTGTGGTCTACGTTTTAGGTACAGATTTGCGCACATAATTATTTCATCAAATAAGCTACTGCAAAGGTTATTTGGCTGATAACAACGGGCCTAGTAGTTAAGTTAAAACATAGTACTATTTTATGGATTTATTATTTGTTTATCAAATAAATATTAAACCGCCTTCTTACCCTGTCTGATTAACCAATCAGACAGGGTTAAAAAGTAGAAAATCAACTAGAGTAAATAGAGAAAATGATTTTCTCTATTTTTTTGTTATTATAAATCTTGTTAATTATCTTTAGGTAGTCTTTATGTCCATCAAACCTTACTATATATCCTAGTTACACATAATGTAAGATTGGTCACATTACCGCCTATTGATCAGCGCAAGTACTTAATCACCGCCCACGCATTCCGATGGCATTGTGCGGCTTTCCACAAAACATGAATACCAATGCTGTATTGGCGAGTAGGTAAAGTAGGACATGTTGTAATCAGCTTATCTTTAGCAGGTACATCTATGTCAACGACTTTGATTACCCTCTACATATAATCCTATACATACTTAAAAATCCATGATTCAAAACACGTTTAAACCTCAAGTATAATTAGAATATATTTTTACCCTTTTGAGTTCTTTTTCCTTTTTTTAATTTCAAATGTTACGCAGAGAAACATAAGATTGGCATAAAGTCAATTTAATCTGATTCTAACAATATAAAGCCACAAATATTTTACGCATGCTGTGTTTATCGGTAAGGTTGTACTCTAAGATTTAGTTTTACTTCCTACTTGCATCTCTTACTCATAAAATATTGTATCAACTGTTGATAAACCTTATTAAATAAATAAATAAATATATATTTACTGCCCGTTGATTCTTCCAAGTCGATCAACTGTCACACAAGTTATCTGACATCGCTTATCGTCGTCTGCTCAGGCGGCTTAGTGAATATTTACCTACCCTCACTGTTTTAGATGAGATATTTTATTAGTATTTAAAAAAAAATAGGATGCATTTCGTAGTCTGACAAATTAACAAGAATTGGTATAAGAATATACAAAAAACTGAAGACATAATGATTGTCTTTTATTCAATGACAAAAATACGTAATAGTTCTGACGTAACTCTTCTGAAGAGTATAGATCAAAACGGTTCCATACTGCCAAAAAACTTTATGTTAATCAAATATGTTTAAAAAGTGATGAAAAATTAAATAACAGACCTGACTGAAAACGCATGGAAATAATTTGAAGCCGTTGAGCTAAAGTTAAATGTCACCAAATGATTTGAAATGAAAAAAGCAAATACCTGAATATTTAACAAAAATAACTTTTGTCTCTATTATGTATAAATTGCACTATAGATAGTATAGGGATGATAGGGAAGATGTACCTTTGTAGATATTTGGAAAATTTTAGCTACCATAAGAATGCTGTATTTATTGCTAAGTAAGACAATATTTATTTTTTATCAACAAAAGCCCATACCGATGAACACGCGGGCAAAAGCTAGTTTATGTGTAAAGCGCGTCAAATGAATTTCCCAAAAATACAACTCATTTAGTGTAAATCATGATGAGAACATGTTACACTGATGGCACATTTTATTTCGTGACATATTACGATGTACCTACTCGTGAGTTTATTACCTCACATTGCGTGTCGTCTAAATGTTATATTTGGGTTAATATGCTCAGAGACGCAAACGAGCTAACTTTTACCAACAAATGCAAAATTATGTCTGTCTCTGACAATATTAGATTAGGAATCATGCCCTTTTTCCATAAATTTATTCAAGTTTTTAATTTGGTACGAAATTGCCTTGAAATTTAATTTGTTCTTGTGATTAATATTTTTTAGTAAGGCGGTATAGAGTTATGGTGATTATGTTTATGATATCGCGAATAACATACCGCTACATATTTCATGGTAATAATAATAATAATTCTTTATTGGCAAAAAACAAAAGCAAGTTACAATAACGGTGACTTCTGCACTAGGCTCGAGGCCTGTATCGCAGTAGTCGACGAGTGAGCATGATCCTGAGTACAATTTTAAAACAAAGTTTAGCTGGAAGCTCCAGTTCTTTTTACTGCCAAAAACAAAATAAAAACAACAAGATAGTAATCTAGCTAAAAATAATAAAAATTCAAAAAATAAAATAAAATAACTTCTGGGTGTAATCAAGAGAAGTATGTGTGCGAATGTGTGTGGTGATTCATAACATGACTACATATGTAGAAGTAGAAATTCTGTGCTTATCTAACTAAACATTGTGTTCTTTAATTAGGAAATAATTATATTGACCGAGAACCTTTTGATATATTTCAACATTCTTAAAAATTAGAAAGAGTTATCTACGTTATGGAAATAAGGTAGTTCTCGCAAGAGTACTTCCTGTGGCACGATTTCATGCGCCAGATTACCAACTGAGCTTTTCTAAACTACAACACACTTACCTAAATTTGTTACTAGTTAATGGAAAATATTATTTTTAAATTATTCTGAAAGATTTAAGTAACTACGTATTTTTCAGTCACTAGGAGATTTAGGGTGTATAAAACGAATCACTTTATCAAACTCTTTTCAAATATCAAAATCGATAAAATACAAATAAAATGCTGATTGGCAAAAAATACGACTATGGTATGGTTTTTGTCATCTCGTGTGACAAATTTAACGAATTGCGCTAGGCTTCTTTTTTGGCGGGGGGAAAATGCTTGGCGCAACGTACCGTAGCCCGAGGGAGGTGACGGCGTGTGTGGGACTCTCCTGGCCTAAAAAGGGCCTACCCACTAAAACACCGCGGGGGACCCAATCGCCTTAAATTGCGCTAGGCCTACGGAAATATTAAAGGTACACATCGTATAACATACCTACCTCGTTAAACTACTCAACAGAATTAATTGCCTGTTAACGTAAATGGATTGTATGTGACAATGTACAGTGCTCACAAGATTATGATATCGTAAAATTTTAACGCCCGCCTTTCTCGATATTCAGGTTATTACTTCGCACCCGTTTATTGCTTGTTTATAATAATGCACGTATGGTTTCCGCGGTTTTTATATGTTATCGTTTCACGTTCGATTTGATCACCGATATCTTGGCACTGTTTGTACTTTAAGGATGCGCGTTGATGTTCGTTCAAGAGACAAAGGCTTAGTTTTATTACATTTTGTCTTTTTATCTTATGTGCTATTTCATTTAAGGTAAATACTTATTTAACCATGCGCTGCCTCCATATTCACATGAAGTCGGAAACGGACTCAAATACGGTATCTATAATTTCTCTGTTTCATGATAAAACAATTGAACAGAGACAAAACATAAAATATAGAGATTGAACGTTTGTAAATAAGAGAAACTTAAGAGAGGTAAGGCTAGCTAACTTTTGGTCATATTGGAGCCCGCGGTTCAACCAACTGCACATCACGATAAAACATGTGCTGTTCGATATTGGTTTTATGCGTAATATTTAAGGGCGGTACAAAATCCAAAGTATTTAGTCTGATGTGCTTTCGACTGTTCATCTACCATTCATAATCACGCAGTAAAATTATGTTTGGGTTGTTCTATCGGTAATTATAGACGTCGTAGCTTCTTAGGTTGTGCTCCTCATGTTTTATTAACATTAGCAAAAGGAACTCATGGTTCAGGCTGGGAGAACCCACCCACAGTATAAATGGGATCCCGAACTCAGGGTCAAATCAATTCAATATTCAATATTTGTTTATTTAAGTAGGTTACATATAATAATACTTTAGAATCGTCATTGTATATAATGCAAAGTGATTCTACTTCCGGTTCGGAACCTATATCTACCGAGAAGACACCTGTAAGAAACTCAGCAGATTAGTTACAGTGGCATTATCTAACTTATAGCTATGTGTAGACCACTAACATCCGTCTACGTAACATCCGTCTAAAAACTTTATCAATTCTCACATGATACTGGCAGAGATAAACTTCGCTAAAGAAGCTAAGTTGCCATTAAAATAAAAAAAATTACATTTGATTTGACAACATTCACGCTAACGCGTCCGTTGTTACCGGATCGACTCCACATGAAGAATTCAATATTTTATTATAATTCGTACATGTCTCGACACTTTGACGGTTACTTTGTTTCACATCTCTTCATTTTAAATTTTTCTTGAATAATTCAACGTTAGAAGAGGGCATTTCGATTTTATTGTGAAAATGAGTTGTCTCGTTAGTGAATGCGATGCGCTAGACAGCAAGAAAATTCTGTGACATATTGTTTGATAAGATCTTTAAAAATAGACACAGTCATCTAATGCAGATAAGGTCGTTGACCTCGTGTGGGGATAATTGGCCGTTTAGTTTTGGTTCGGGTCTGTCATTTTCTCAAGATATTACTTGTTCTGTTTTTAAAAACTGAAACTGAATCATTAAATGTTTTTTAATTTAGTATGCCAGTAAATTATTTATCTGTAGTTCATAAAAATGTGACATATGTTAAGTATAATAAGTTGTTATATGATTATTATTTCCAACGACTTTCTTCGCGTATTTTGGAATATACACTTTATCTTTTCACCAAATTTGATCCAAATTTTAATGTGTACATTTTGTGTAAAATAGTAACACACATAAGTCATCCAGACATCCTAAAAATAAACAAATAGTGTACTAAAAGGGTTTTACGCTGTTTGTTTAATCGACACGGATTACCTAATACGATGGAGTTTAAGAGACAATGTTTTTGAACAATTAAACAAATTTTGATTTATTTCCTCTAACTGAGAGTACCAGCGTGCGGTAGTTAAATAACCTTAAGATATTTCTTTTCATAAACTGTGAGAAAAAGGTGAGGTGAAAGCTATTAATATTAGCCTCAGAGACCAGGTCATGCATGGTGCCTATTCTAAATACGTCGCTGCAATGTCCCAGGAATCTAGGACGAGACTTAACCTTTACGAAAATATGCTTGAACTTAATACTCAGAATGTGGAAATGAGGTTAATGATAAAAACTTAGCCATTCCTAACAAATTTCCTAAATTCTAAAATTTTGTGCAGTTGACTAGATGGTAGCAATGGATATAGTATTGTACAGTACCTGTATTAGAAATCTAAAGTACATGAAACTTATTTTTAAATGAAACGAAATAAAAAGTATTGGTATGTTTTTTTAGTATAATTACATCAAAGTGAAAAAAATACACGTCATCATTTATTTTAATGAAAGTCCAGTGCTGATACCAGTCAGGCCTTACGAATTACTTTCACAACTATCTTTGAAATAAACCAAAACATCAAAAATAAACGTTCTACAAACCGATTTTTCATAATATTTTATTATGCTTTACGCCGCACTTTAGGTTCGAGCCCGGCACCGCAAGGGGAGATGAAATTTTTTTGTTTCTTTAAAATATTAAACGTTCTACAAAATTATCATTCTAAAATTATATGCGTTAGGTACACTAGTAGGAGGCTAACGGTTGATACAGCAGAAAAATGTAATCGCCTACGATAACTTGCGGTTAGCTCAGTTGGAAGAGCAGCACGCGGGATACGTGAAGGTCGTTCGATTCCCGCACCGCAAGGGGAGATAAAAAAAATCTGTTTCCAATATTTAAAGTTCACTAGTACGGCGTAAAGTACTTTAAAAATAAAAGTCGATTAGTGCTTTAATATTCTGTGTAATGATTTTCTTGCAACTGAGCTAGCTGGGAGGTTTTGGAAGAGACTCATTTTCTGTATACCATTAGGCATTCGGTTGACTGGATGAGAGGCGGATATCCGCGATATATGAAGGTCGTGGTTTTATATCTCACATTAGTAAAAAGAGGTAATGTTTTTCTGGTATTTCAAAATCCTACACAGGGCAATGTTTTTGAGTACAGCTAGGAAAATGTAGGTGGCGCTTATCAGAACGACTCTCGTCTAGACATAACACGTAAAGGTTTACCGTTTGTCGCTAGAGAAATAAGTTTAAAGCAATGATATTGCGAAACCTAATCCGTTTTGAGAATAACTACTGCGTTTTGATCCGTGGCGTGGTATGAACGCCAAAGTTAGCAGGGGCATTGTTAACAGAGCAGAATGATGCAGAAGGTAAAATACATTACAATAAAACATATTGGACAAGAAACATAGGACAACAACACGTTGGTAAATCTTAAATATTAGAAACAGAAAAATGTTATCTCCCCTTGCGGTGCGGGAATTGAACCCACGACCTTCACGTATCGCGCGTGCTGCTCTTGGTAAGAGGCAAGGGCACTTGGCACCGCAAGGGGAGATAACATTTTTCTGTTTCTAATATTTAAAGTTCGCTAGTACGGCGTATAGTACTATAAAAATAATAAAATCGATTAAGATGCCAGGTGTCTTCGATTCCGTGGTTTTCAAACATTTCTGCAACGAATGTACCACGGGCCGATAAGTATGTAGATATAAACATATTCGGCAGAGGGCACTTACCGAAAGGCTAACGGTTGATACAGCAGAAAAATTTCATCGCCTACAATAACTTGCGGTTAGCTCAGTTGGTAAGAGCAGCACGCGCGATACGTGAAGATCGTGGGTTCAATTCCCGCACCGCAAGGGGAGATAACATTTTTCTGTTTCTAATATTTAAAGTTCGGTAGTACGGCGTATAGTACTATAAAAATAATAAAATCGACGTTGGTAAATCGTTCCGATTATGTGGTAAGTAACTTAGCACTTGCGTTATCCCAGAAATGGACATCAATAACGACGGTACTACACCACCTAAACCTGAGATAATAACTTTACTTATATAGAAATTTAGCTTTATATACTATAGATCTAAATTAAAAATGTAACTGATGCTACAAATATGGAACCAATTGCACTATAGTTAGTTGTTTACTGTGTCTATTTAATATATTTAAGTAGATATAGTGTCCACAAATAAACAAACCTATCAAGGTACATTCTTAAGTAGATACATATTTAATACCGATACAATAATATATAATAATTGTAATTATTGATGTTAGTGGAATTTATTTTTAAATTGTTGTCTGTTATGTATAAGGTTGTTTCTAATTCAAAGTTAAAAGACTTATACTTAGAACAAACACTGTAGTTCCAAATAATATTCTATTGCACTTTAAATCCTTGACCCCTCTGTATCCTTAACCCCTGTGGCTCCGATTTCCGAAGTCGATATAGAACAAATGTTAGCATTGCGACTGAAACTGTAGTTTGTTTGATTTTGCTTTTTCTCGGTAAACACGTTAAATTGATAGAAGGTAAACCGGAGACAAACACAAGAGTTTGCTCTTTTCGAACTGAGTGCAACTGTACTTTTAAGCTTCTTTTGCTTTCTGTTTATTTAAATCGGTAAAGTATACCAAGACTAGTTGTTACTCGCTGCTTCATTCTCGTTATTTCTGGATAAAACGCATAGGTAAATACTAAATTATTATAAAGTGTTTTATCGATCTACCAAATACTTTCCAATTGCATTTTGTAGGTTCTGCGTGAAACAACAAAATAATTCATCCACCAAAATGATTGCACGTATAATTAGAAAGATAAAAAAATACCTATCAAGTTATTAACCTTGCCATTGCAATACGTTTTTGATGCTAATCCATACATTTTTTGACGATTACTTGGGTCCTGAATACATTACGTTTCTTTAGGTTTCTGCACGGTTTTATGACAAATGAGATAATACTTGGATGTCCGAAAGGATAAACTGAAAGGAGGAACTGACCGAATATAACTTTATTGGGATTCCCACAGAGGCCAGAGTTCGTCGACCGCGAGACTCTTAAACATTGCATCGCATAAATTATAATTTGCATTATGACCCAATTAAAACAATGCTATAAACAATGTTGTAAGCTGTAATAACTTCTGACAAATGTTGGCAAATTACGGCGAGCTAATTTTGAGGCAGAATTTTTGAGGGAGGGACGGTTGCTTCTAAACACCATAGAATTCAATAAATAAGATAATTACCATTTATAAAAGTAAAATAAAAAATTAGGTTAATTATGTGTTGTTGTATATATAATGTGGAAAATAGATACCTACTAATAAAAAATAAGATAAACAAACAGTAAAAAGTATAGTCTACCAACGTCACTTGAACAGAGGGTCTAGCTGATATTCCAGGATCATATGTGCTTTATAAATTAAAGATCAATCGCATACATTTAATCTGGTACGAGTAATAACGATATTGAAGTTCGACAACTGTCGTTGGATAGGCCCCACGTCTCAATCAGCTGGAATTATATTGAATTAATTAACCCATTGAAGACCTTTCACATGGAATGAAATGCGCTTTACCAAAAAAGCTTAAAAGCTTTGACTGCATACTCGTTTACCTAGCATTACCTGAACTTTTATTGGAATTAAGGATTTCTATATTTTACTTTCCACGCCCCGAACAAACTATAAGTAATATTGCAGCAATCAACGTACTTTACTACTTTCAGTGAATATAACAAACAAACAAAGTCTGTTTCTGTAATTAGCATTAACTTTTATGACCCAAAATTTTGTTAACTTAGTCGAACTTGGTAGTACAATCAATCCTTTCAACAAATTCATCCTAAAATAGGATAGCTCAATATCTAAGGTTGCCTTGCCATCCATCTAGTCTTGGACAGACAGAGACAAATGTTCGTCACGTGATATTATTACCTATGTGTGGGTAGGCATTATTTTACTATTTTTTCCTTTCATCTTAGCAAAATGCCTCTGAGATTAATACTTACCCTATTGGGGTTTCGACACATGAGATTGGAGGGCGAATACACTCACAGTATATATATGTACAGTGTCTAGTTGGTGTAACTCAAACTCAGAATAATATATTATTTTCTATCTGGACGCGCTAAGATAAGATTATACGGAATACACTCACAGTATATATATGTACAGTGTCTAGTTGGTGTAACTCAAACTCAGAATAATATATTATTTTCTATCTGGACGCGCTAAGATAAGATTATACGGTTGGCCACATTTTGATACTTAAATTCTTTAATTTTTATGCTTTAGCCAACTAAATTTACAGGTTTTCTGAAAAAAGACAGTCGGGTATTTATTTGTCCTAGTGTAGGTACACTAGGACAAACTAGGTAGTTGTTATTTGGGGTGCTGGTCAAGAAACCTCCACGTGGTGTACCCTGGGCAACGTCGGTAGGCGGAGCCCTCCTGCATCTTTCCTGCGGAGGACTCTGTAGCCCGGCGGCTAATCTCTTGGCAATCGCCTTGTTTTGGGCGTTGAAGGGGCTGGATCAGCTGTTTGTTGTGAGTGCTCTTCGAAGCGGAATATGGTGAGGCAGCCTCACGGCGCGGCGAGTTCTGCTGGCTACGTAATAGTAGCTAGTCGCAACTGATACAAGTCATCGCCGGGCAACTTGTTATCTGGTCGGGTGTCGGTGATCATGTCTATCGGCCCGACCAGACCAGGGGACTTGCCTTAGTTGGCCGGTCCAAGAGGAGAAAACCTCAATAAAAACCCCTAATCCCGACGCTGTGAGTGCTCGAGACGTCGGGGCCATCTCTCTTCGGAGGGATGGTGACCGGGTGGGTTAAACCCGGTCGTGGTTGGTGGCATCGGCCTCCCTGCACGGGACCGCCCGCCCCCGTGCAGTATGAGGGTAGCTAGGTGGCAACCGGCTCTGCCCCTGGTGGTCCGTATATACCGTGTTTTACGTGGGAACAAAATGGATTTGAAATATAAAAATAAAAATAAAGACGATGTTAGGGAGTTTTCAGTTGATGCATCTTTAGATGCAGTTGACGACGTTTGTGCAAGTACGTCTTGGGAGACGGATACTTCGTTTAAGAAGCCTGTCGAGGTTTTAAGCCGCAGTTCGTCATTAGCCAGTGGCTTATTTTATAGGCCTGATGTTGTAGGTGTGTCTGATTCAGAAGATACTCTGACCCAGAATATGTCAGATGATTCGACCATCTCTACGAGGTCGACTCGGTCAGATTTTCTTAAGCGGAAGCACGATAAGGAAGAAAAAGAGTCTTCATCAGATGTCACTATTGAGAGCCGTAAAAAGGCCAAATCAAAGCGTGGAAAAAGTCGTCCAACAACGACTAAACACAATGTTGGTTTAGCTGAAGCTGAAAAGGAACTGGATGCGGCCAAACTCCAGCTAGAGTTGGAAGAATCAATCGCTGCTCGTGAGCGGTTGGCCAGGGAGGCCAGAGCTAAATCGGGCTATGGTGTGCCTTTAGGGCCTAGTTTAGAGGGTCTAACTATTCCTGAGTTGACCAAAATGGTAGAAGAAGATGTGGCCGAAATTAAAACGATAGCCACGAAATCTTCAAATATGAAGGGCACTCTCAAAAAGGGCCTCAGAGACCGGGCTGAGAATGTGATGGTCGTTGTAGCGGAACTAGTCCAGCGCTCTGTATCAGAGGAGACTGAGAGATTGCAGTCGACAATTAATCGGATGCAGTTAGATCTAGACAAGCAAAGGAAAGAGATAGCAGAGTTCAAGGCTCTTCATTTGACTGGTGCTGAATCTTCTCCGATGAAGTTGGATAGTTCGTCGTTGTCTACTTCTGCTCCATCTTTGCAAGGCTGCTCTTTTAATGAGCTTGAAGATTTGTTTAGAAAAATCATTTTGGAAGAAAGGGCTATTACCAGTTTACGCCTTGCAAATCTTGAGAAAAGGCTTCCTTTGGAAAAGCCTTTGCGGCCTCCACTGGCTGGAGATCAACAAATTGAAGAGGCTTTTAAGGCCCCTATGCCGCCAAAACCACTGAGGTCTAAAAAGGGAGCAAAGACTTCTGAGTCAACGTTATCTAGCCCTATACTAGGCACATCCAAAGTGGCCGATGCTGTGGTATCTATAACTACTCCTACAGTGGCCAGTTGCGCTGTTGAGGAAGATCTCCTTCTGCCTTCGACAACCATTGTCAACGACGGATCGCGGTCTACAGTCGTCAAAAAAGGGAAGAAGGGCAAAAAGACCGCTTCGTTTTCCGCTTCTATGGCTCCTGGCCCATCATCTTTGGTCAGAAATAGGGCAGAAAATACAGAACACATAGCTGGCAAACCTACCGTTTCCTCTTTTTCGAAGAAATCAACGGTAGCTAAAAAGAAAAAGTTATTACCCCCTAAAACGGAAGCGGTCGTAGTGACGCTTACTACTGAAGCTATTGAAAAAGGGGAGACTTATGAGTCTGTGCTTAGACGGGCACGTGAGAGTTTTGGTGACCAAAATGAAAATGCATGGCCTTTTCGGTTTCGCCCTACTCTAACAGGAGCCCGAAAGTTCGAGTTTCCGGGATTGCAGAATGTCGAACAGGCTGATTCTTTCGCTAACAAGTTGAAGGGGGTAATTTCGGATGTGGTCAATGTCTCACGGCCTCAGAAACGTGTCGGCTTACTAATATCGGATCTTGATGACTCCGTCTATAAATCTGAGATATTAGAAAAGATAGCTAGCATAGGCGGGTGCTCTATTGAGGCCATAAAAGCTGGAGAAATTCGTCCAGGGCGTTGGGGTTTAGGCACCATCCGTCTTCAGTGTCCCATAATAGCAGCTAAGACGATTATAGACAAAGGTCGACTTCGTGTTGGATTTAGTTCGGCCTCAGTACGGCTTGAAGATCAGCCTCTCCGCTGCTTTCGTTGTTATGGCACTGGCCATACCCGCCCACTGTGCCCTTCTGCTAAGGAAAGGGCACAATTGTGTTTCCGTTGTGGGAAACTAGGGCATAAAGCCAGCTCTTGTAGTGAAAAGCCACACTGCGCTGTATGTGCTGATAGCGGGCGGCCGGCTGGCCATAATATGGGAGGCAGAAGTTGTAACCCCCCACCGAAGAAAGGCCAAGTGAAACTCAAGACTCGACTAGTCACTACCTCTAATGAAGATCAGCGTTCTGCAGTGGCGCAAGATGGTGCAATGTCTGAATAATGGCAAGAGTTGGACATTGCAAAATTCTTCAGACGAACGCCAACCACTGTCGGGCAGCCCAGGACTTACTGTTTCAGGCCATGGCTGAGTGGTTGGTGGACGTGGCAGTAGTTGCTGAACCCTATTTTACCCCTGATCACTGGTTAGCTGATCAAGATGGACTAGTGGCATTAGTCCGGCGTGCATCCTCAGTATCTCCACCTCTGTCATTGTTTGAAAGGGGTAACGGTTATGTGGCTGCAAAATGGGGTGAAATTGCACTTGTGGGTGTTTACTTCTCCCCGAATCGTCCGTTAGATGAGTTTTGCAACTTTTTAGTTGCTTTAGCCGCTGTAGTTGGACGCATTTCATCGCAACAAATATTTGTAGCTGGGGATTTTAACGCTAAGTCTGAAGCCTGGGGAAATCCAGCTACTGCTTGTAATAGACGCGGGCCAATCTTAGAGTCTTGGGCAGTTACATCTGGTTTGTCGCTTCTGAATAGAGGAACTGTTTATACGTGTGTGCGACAGCAGGGTGGGTCAGTGGTAGATGTATCATTCGCTTCCCCAGCATTAGCTATGCGTGTTAATAATTGGCGAGTAGAGTTGACGGAGACTCTTTCAGACCACCGTTACATACGGTGGGAGGTCTGTACCCAGAGTTCTATAGGTCCATCTAGACCATGCCAGTCGATTTTTCCCAGATGGGCTCTATCTCGCATTGATAAGATGATTGCAAGAGAGACAGTTTTTGTCCAGGACTGGTTTTCACCTCCCGTTGTTGGCCTTGACGTAGATATTGCTGCTTCTCATTTGCGTGATTCTTTGACCGAAGTGTGTAATGCTAGCATGCCTCGGTCCCGACGCCCTCCTCCTCGGCGTGCATGCTATTGGTGGTCGGATGAGATTGCTGACCTTCGGGCCACATGTATCGCGGCTCGGAGAGCCTATACGCGTAGCAGACGTCGCCGCCGTCGTAATCAAGAGAACGAAGCTCGCTTATACGAAATTTATCTAGAAGCTAAACGCGTTTTAAAATCGGAAATTGGGAATGCAAAAGACCGAGCCCGTGCAGAAATGCTCGAAAGTCTTGATCAAAACCCGTGGAGGAGACCATATAGGGCGGCACGACAACAACTGCGTCCTATTGGTCCCCCACTAACGGAGACTCTTGAGCCGAACCTACTTGACAATGTAGTTCGAAATCTATTCCCAGGCAGAGATTGTAGTTTTGTTCCTCCAGTCATGGATCCCCCTTTAGCGTTAGGTCCTGAAGAAGAAGAAAGCTTCTCTCCAGTCTCTTCAGAGGAGTTCAGCACGGTGGCTCTTTGTCTCCGTTCTAAAAAGACAGCTCCCGGCCCTGATGGGATCCCGGCTCGAGTTGTAGCTCTGGCTACAGTCCAAATGGAGGACAGGTTCAGGGAACTTTTCAACTCTTGTTTTTCAGTTGGAAAGTTCCCCAGGCCTTGGAAAGAGGGACAATTGTGCCTCTTAAGAAAACAGGGGCGACCGCCGGATTCTCCATCTGCTTATAGGCCAATTGTTCTTTTAGACGAAGTGGGTAAATTGTTTGAGCGCGTGATAGCCTCGAGAATCAACGCTCACCTAAAAGACGTAGGACCAGATTTATCGGAGGCACAATACGGGTTTAGAACTGGGCGATCAACTATTGACGCCTTGTCTTATCTGAAGTCACTCGTGCTCGAATCCTGGGAGAAAGGGGAGAGTGTGTTGGCTGTATCTTTTGATATAGCTAACGCATTCAACACCATCCCTCACTCTACTATTATGGAGGCACTTCGATTTCATAGAGTACCTTCATATCTGCAGGTTTTGTTAGGTGATTACCTTGCAAATAGAGAGGTAATGTGTGTTGATCGAGATGGTCGCCTTCGGCGGTACGGTGTTGGATCTGGTGTTCCACAAGGTTCAGTTTTGGGGCCTCTCTTGTGGAACATCGGTTTTAATTGGTTACTTCGAGGTGCCCTACTACCTGGCATGAGCGTCATATGCTATGCAGATGACACACTTGTCACGGCCCGGGGAAGGACGTTTCATGCGGCGGCTTGCCTTGCTAGTGCCGGTGGTACTATGGTTGCCCGGCGTATCGGTTTGTTGGGTCTTCGAGTAGCACTAGAAAAGACTGAAGCTGTTTATTTTTACGGACCACGGCAGCGTCGCCCTCCTTCCAATGCACACGTTGAAGTAGGGGGCATCAAAGTTGATTTAAAAACCCAAATCAAATATTTAGGCCTTGTAATAGATGCGCGATGGCATTTTGGCCCCCATTTCAATGGATTGTCATCGCGCCTTCTTAAGGCAGCTAATGCGTTTAATTGGCTCCTCCCTAATTTAGGGGGTCCTCGAGTAAAATGCCGGCGCCTTTATGCTGGCATACTTAAGAGTATGGCACTCTATGGTGCCCCAATATGGATGGAATATCTTAGGCGGAGAGAGAATGTGACCTATCTTCGACGACCTCAGCGAGTGATTGCTCAGCGGGTTGTACGTGCATACAGGACAGTAAGCTTCCCTGTAGCTTGTGCATTGGCTTGTACGCCTCCATGGGAATTTGAAGCGCAGGTTCAGGCGACAGTTTTCCACTGGCGGGCAGAAAAAAGGGCATCTGGGGAAGAATTTTATCCAGAAGACTTGGGCAGGGTTCGAAGAGAAGCCAAAGAACAGCTGGTGCATAATTGGATGCAATCTCTTGTCGATTCTACATCGGGTCGTCGTAGCCTTGATGCGCTCGTGCCTGTCTTCCAAAGTTGGCTCGAGCGTAAGTACGGCTACCTGTCGTATCGTTTGGTGCAAATACTTACCGGACACGGATGTTTTCGGAAGTATTTGCACCAAATAGGGCGAGAAGATTCTCCGTCTTGCCCTCATTGTGGAGCGTCCGAAGACACAGCCGAGCACACGCTAATGTTGTGCCCCTCTTGGGCGTCAGAGCGGTCTGTATTAACCACTTTTGTTGGACCAAATCTCTCACTCCCAAGTATGGTTCAAGCCATGCTTGAAAGTGAAGAGGCCTGGCAAGCAGCCGCTTCTTTCTGTGAAAATGTTATGTCACAGAAAGAAGCGGCAGAGCGGGAGCGGGAGAATGATCCTCTTGCTCTGCCGCTCCGAAGGCGAAGGAGATTGCGTGCAAGGCGACTTTTTACCGGCCTTGCCCCTCCAGACGAAGACCAGTTGGCTGCGGGTGTGAGGGCACCCTAGCCAGCATTGCACGGATCTTCGTTGACGAACGGGAGTGGTTCTATGCGACCGGCCACTTCTGTTAGCTCCCCGTTGATCAGGGGACGAGTTGGGGCTACCCTTTAAGGGTAGCATTTCCGCCGGTGATGTTATGGTAGTCCAAGGTTGACCCGGATCCCCACGACATCACCACTTATGGCGATGAGGTTCATCGTGGGTTTTTAGCGGGTAGTCCCCGTCCTTTTCAGGGCGGAGCCGGGGTCTGGTCTGCCCCTGGGAGTCCCGCACACGCTGTCACTCTCCCTCGAGTGGCAGTACGGTGCGTCAATGCATTTTACCACGTTAAAAAAAAAGGTAGTTGTTATTTGAACACTCTATCCCTTTATTTTTTCTAGGCTTTTGTGCCGAGACAGTGATAAACTTACCATATGTAGATTTTGGTACCTGTATAATTATTTTATAATTGTACATTTGTCATCAAAATTAATTATAAGGTCGAATCTATGGCCGTTACTATCTAAAAGATCAAAAGCATATTTCTGTAAAACTCCATCCATAATAATACGTCTTAGTCATACAACTCATATTAAGACCCAAAAACGTCTTCTTTTGTTCTTCCAATTGCTTATTTTTGTATTAATTAATAAACTTTGTTAAGTGAAAGTAAATTGTGTGTCAATTGTTGTTATACTGTTCATCATAGCTTTATAGTTTTATTTAACGAGGTTACGAAAATAATTATTCTCAACTCCAATGTTGTAAAAACAATACTTTTGCAAAAATGTATGTTTTTTAATGTTCGATACGACAATGGTTATAATTTGCCCTAATTCAATCGTCGGAAAAGCACGAGAGGTAAATAAATTTATTTAGTATTTAGTTATAGATTCGTAATGTACCTACTTTATAGTGTTAGGTTAATAAGTTATCTAATTACTGACATGATAATATCGTTAGTTATTCTATAATAAATTTAATGGTTTTGCTGTCGTGTAATGTAGTGCGAAATGGTGTATACTTCTGCATTAAATTTATTCTTATTCTATTATTGTATCGATATTTCACCGTCAGAACGTCCATAAAAATCATTGCATACACAACACAAATCCCTTCAATCGAACTCATAAAGTATCAGGTCGCCGACTCTATTTGCGGTGATTTATATCTATCTGTCGTATTTTCGTATTCGCTCAACCCCATATAAGTAGATAATCCGCATGATGCACTTTTGATATTTGTGAGCTGATCGTAAAGTTTATGCCTTCATTGAAAATCACAAGTCGCAGAATACCGTGATATTGGCAGTGCACTTCGAAATAAAGGAGAATATACTACCACATTTGACAGTAAAAGTTATCGGTTTAGCCTCGCTGGTGAAGCGTTAAATTTTCATAACACTCGTTAAATTAAAAATTGATGGAACAAGCGTAATCTTGAAATAAATGTGCGATGTTGCTTTGTTTATTCTTTTCACAGAATATTAGAGAGTTAAGGCAAGTAAATTTATTGTTTTCGAAATTTTTACCGAAATTGCACATGCTACGCACGATAAGGTCAATGCCCTGGGCCGTTTAAGCCGCTTCTTAAAAATATAATTGAATAGAAATTGTTAAGCACATAACACAGCTCGTACTCCATATTTGGCATCCAGAGCCCCGGGTCAACTACAATTATAATCCTGATTTGACGAGCCTGGTTATTTCCTTGGATCGATTGCCATTTGACCTCCACGTCCCTCAAGACGGAAACAAACCCTATTATAGCATAGTCGAAACAGCTTAATGTGCCTTCCAAAGTATAAAATCATCATATTTTTATCGGACAATCCGGCGATTCAAGCCTATAATGACCTTCAAAAACTGGAATAACGTCACAAAATGAATGGGCTCCTAGCAGGATTCCAACGTAGGACCTCTTGGTGGCGAAGCCCAACGCTTTTACCATTACACCACAGGGGCTGTTCACTTTCTCAAACTATTTGTACTATAACTTATTTGTATACTTTATTTAAGTACCTAGTTTAAGGACACATTGTTATATTTGAAAAGAGTAAGTGTCGAGTTTCTTGCCGGTTCTTCTCGACATGATCAACATTCCGAACACGGCGGTAGAATACTTTATATGTACTGACTATTCATAAGTGCTTTTGTAAAGCTTACATGAATAAAGATATTTTCTATTCTATTCTATTCTATTGTGATACTAGGTTTGCTATCCGGAATATGGAAGAAGTATGCCGGATCCAGTCTCTTTCCAATATTTTATTTGCCATTGCAAGTTCCTATTTACAATTTTACCTACTTAAAAAATTATAACATTATATTAAACTAGCGACCCGCCCCGGCTTAGATAGATAGATAGATACACTTTATTGCACAGAAAAATTTACAGAAATTGGCTTTACAGACATAATTAAGTACAATTTAGGCGGTCTTATTGCTAGAAAGCAATCTCTTCCAGACAACCTTTAGGTAGAGGAAAAAGTAGATATCGAGAAACGGGTGCGCCCGTGCAAAATATTTATTGAGGAAAACAAAAATAAATAAATAACCGGAAATATAAATAACATAATATGATAAATACATAAAAAAATAAAACACAAATAAATAAAAAATACATACATAAATAAATATCAATTAATATATACAAATCCATAAAGTATTTACGGTTTAAACAAACATATAGAGTAAACAAATGAAATCAGATTAAATACCAACAAAAGCTTAGCTTTATTTTAACACTTTGATAAAGAAGTTCGAGTTTAGTTAAGAGAAAGAAATAAAGATTTTAAATAAAGGCTTCGCACGGATGTAATGTAAATACTTAGAAATATTGGCTTTTCTATTATTCATTGCAAATAAAACCTTCCTCTTGAATCACTCTATCTATTAAAAAAAACGGATCAAAATCCGTTGTGTAGTTTTAAAGATTTAAGCGTACAAAGGGATATAGGGACAGAAAAAGCGACTTTGTTTATACTATGTAGTGATTGGACAGCATCACATACATTGCTCTGATATAATGATGAGAAGCTAAAGCAGAGAAATAAGTAATAATGACATCACCACAACACAGGTAGACTCAATATAATACAGAAAAGTTCGTTTTTTATGTTGACTCAACCAGGAGTCGTACCCGGCACCTTAGCTATAGCGCGACAGCATAATTCCGATCCGCTCGCCTCTTAGCTGCTAAGGTCGTCATTAAAAGGTGGATTGAGTTGTTGTTTTTAAAAAGCTACTGCTAATGATGTCTGTCAGCAATTTTTATTAAAAGCATTTATTTTCTCTTAACAAGATAAACTAACTCATGATAGAAGCTAAAAGGCATAATATTGACACAAAAATATTTGATACTTTCAGGTAAAGGTGTTTGAAAAAGTCTAAGTAGGTACCTTATAATACGGATGCTGGTAAACGAATGGACATTTTAGTGTTGTGTTAGTGGAGGTTGTTTATTTTTTCACAAAAACTATGATTATTTATTATTTTACCAATAAAATAGGGATTTTATTAATTTTACTAACCGAGACAAACTTAATTATAAAAAGTCATGAAATAAAGGTTAACTTGAAAATGGAACACATTAAAAGTATAAAGACGGCCCCTATTGTATGGTACTGGTAATTTTGGCAGAAGTACCTACCTTGATGAATAGAGAGCCTAGCTAAGTGACTATTGTAGAACTTTGTTATGGTTTCGACAAGTTTTAAGTGTAAGTATTATTTATATTTAAAGATCACGTGAGTTTTCTATTTTTTTTTATATTACACTTCAAGATTGACCTCATCCCACCTGATGTTAAGTGGTGATGAGGTTCTAGCTTAAGGGCGACAAGTACAAGATAATAAATCTGCTACTGGACTTGTCGCCCTTACCTTGAAGGCTTGACCCCTGCTACTAATGTAGCACCCCCAAGAGCTCTGGAAACCTTACTCACACGCAGGAACACAACAACACAGAAGTGATTGTTATTTGGCTGCGGTCTTCTGTAAGGTGGAGGTATTTCATCAGTCGGGCTGCTCCAGTTCGAGCGATAAATCGCCATGCCCTACCCCTCTTAAATAATGTAAAATATCGAATCCATATATTTGAAACTGGTTGAAACGATATCGAAGTTAAATAATTGCTACTTGGCTATGCCCCTCGTAGTCCCTACAAATAGTTTTTAGACCTAGATTTATAACACTAAAGAAAAAAAAATGTTCTTTTATAATTTTATATTTTGTTCCTTTTACTTGTTTTGGCGTCGATGCAGTTATGCGGCGTTCCTTAGTTGTGTTAGGTGTAATAGTGCCAGTGTGTGCACACATGAACCATCTCGCACTTGGGCATGGACTTAAGGAATGAGATATACATCGTTACGTCCTTTACCACCAAGGCAGACCAATTAGCCGACGGTAACAAAAAAAAGAAAACATCAGTTACCTATCTATGTAGAAAATTATAGAATTCACAAAATTTTAGAAGGTATACTAAAACTGTACCTGAGTCATGTTGTAAAATCTTCAAGGTTTATCGTTATTGATTGTACCTTTGTTAAAAATAAAAGGAATAGGTAGAAAAACAACTATAATATGCTTGCCTCACATATGGTTCTAAAACCGAATTATTTCATCTATGAAATAAGAACAAATGACTCATGAAACTGAGATTTCGAAATGATGCTCGTAAACGTTTATTGGTTTCGACGTTCAGACTATTTTCATTTTCCATCGGACGATTATTTAGGACGAGGAAGAAAGATTGGCACTTTAGATGTTTGGGCAGCAATATTCACTTACAAACGATAATTGTGTGTCGTTCTAATTATCTTTAAAAAACATTTATTTCGAGTTTTGTTTCTTTTTTAGATAAAACGTCCAATTCCAATTTATTATATTAGTATCAAAACTAGTTGGTTGACTTGACATATCAACATGGTTTATTTAACTTCCGTCACATTTGAAAACTAGCCTTATTGCACATAAATATAGCTTATAAAATCATCAGCGTATTTATCATTACCATTCCTCATTATCACTTGCTCACTAAAATCTTGAATTAAATATTTAAACCTTTCGAATCATAATCAAAGCGGTACAAATAATACGTAACGGCCTTATTATACAGCCGGTTAGTAGGTATTCTAATTACTTCATCTCTCATTTATAATTCTAGTTCAAAGACTGTTCTAAAAAAAAAATATACCTGGGGATCATCAGAATACATAAAAAGATAAACTCAACATTTGTTATTCACTGTGAGAGAGACGTGGAAAAAATATAGTAATCTCGCCCACTTTACTCTTTTAGTTTTAAAAATAGATGTAATTGTTACACTTGGTTTCAATAGTGAACATCAAAGAAAGTGTGTTTAATGGATCTAAGAAAGCCCAAATGGTGTATTAACGAATTCATTGTACATTTCCATTATTTTGAGGAACGTACACAATTCATGCTTAATTAGGGGTCTAGTTAAAACATTATATGCCTGAAATCTGTGTATCGCACATGGCGGAAAGTTTGGTTAAACTAATTACGATTACCTCTGATCAACGTTGTTAATCAAGTAAACCGCCAGTAAATGTCGCAAAAATATTATGGCAACAGAATTTCATAACCGAAAATGTGTTTAATCATTTTAAAATATAAGTTTTAACTACATAAATTATTGCATGTTCATTTATGTGTAGGTTCTCCTGCGTTTTTAAAAGTTAGTGAGAAAACATTTGATTGCGCTGCCAAAATTAAGTTGGTACTTTCTGAAAATTACATTAAAGCGGAATTTAGCTTACAATTTTATGTTCTTTAATTCATCTATCACAAACCGGAACCAAAAAAACTATTTATTAATCTAGACAAAAAATATATTGTTTCGTGACTCATTAACGAGCTTGGAAAACCAAATTAACGATATATATTAATAAAACGCAAATACATTATGTATTCCTTCTTTTGCACTATTATACCCTCATTTATAAATCCTCTATAACCAGATTAGTATGGATTTTAGTACATAAAAATAGGGAATGAGTAAACAATGCGATTAAAATGGAATGAATAGGTACGCAAGTGATTTTTAGCCAATTAAATATAATGAAGCATTAAAGTATTCGAAATTGAAAGAAGTAAACGCTAAGAAAATATTTCTTTTTCTCAAAAACAAATCTTCACTAACGCTTCCTCTCCCTCAAGCCGCATTTTTTATCATTGCCATCTATCAGATGGCACAGATAGGGGCCGCTCCGGTAAAACTATGTCGTTTTGTGGAAAACCCACCTAAATATAGGCCGGGATTATTTCTGACACGCTGTCGCGTGCGCGGGCGTCGCGTCGCCCGCCTAAACACATTACTAGACGTCGCTCGCGAGGCAACATTACGCCACCCGGTTCAAACATTGATGGTTCAAACACTGATTAACCCGACTTTAAATTAATTACAATGTTCTCGGCGAAACGTAAACTCGTTAATGTTTATTACCTCTAACTTCGTTTGTTCGCGGAAGTCCGCTGTAAATTTTACGGTATTTGGTGTATGTGTTCAGAAGTGGATGTAAGCTGCAGTGATGAGCCATGGCTTTCAATGTTGTGTTTCTGTTGGTGGTGGTAGCATCATGCGCAAGAGCAGAAGTACCGAGGATTGGTTAGTATTGTTTTTAATTATAAGAATATTGTGTTTAACTTCTCAAATGAATATGAGTTAAAATAATGAAGGCAACATTTTACAAAACATAGTTCGATTTGGACGCGGATGTGGCTGTTTCCTTATCGTTTTTATTATTTTCCAAGTAAATGTACTTTTTTATATAGAAATCAGGTGTACTATATGTAGTTAAGTGTCTGATCACCCCCAATAAATGGAAATTCATTGATTTATGTTACGTACCTACCTTGCATTGCATAAAAGTTTGTTTTTTACATTTGAGCTCGTTAAAACGGATTATTTTAGCGAGTGGTTCCTGGAAGGTACAAAATTTGTGCACTAGGGTATTTCCTAAAGTTAAACGGCAAAGGGACATTTTCTTTGAAGTCTATGTCTGCCAAGGTCGCTGCAAAATAGAAATATTTTGAAAATATAATGTACATTTTTAGGGTTTCAATGGGTAGGTACTGCACAATCAGGCGACATTCCTGAAGTGAGTTTACTTTGAAAAAAAAACTGAGAAAATTGATGCCACATAATAAAGTTTACTGATTCATAAATGTAAACCAATAAAAAATAAATGATTTATGACAAACAATAACCAGTATCTATGAAAGATTAGTTCAAAAAACCCCAGCATATATCTGCTTTTGTCTCAAATAAATAAAATCCGACGAAAAATGTTTAGCTTTCAAAGCTTCCTTTGTGTATAAAACTTTCATGTATTTTTGGGTACTTGTTTTGAAATGTAATCATATAATTTTAATTTCAGAAACTATTAGGTACTCAGTTTCAGGTTGGATTTTTCACGGCAGTAGTTTCAATTCAATCTAACGATTTACAAATGCTTTTTAAAGTTTACATAAATACAGACATTGCAATTCAAAATTTTTATTTTGTTTTTCAAACTTCCAGGTGGCATATTCTATGAAGACGCAGTTGAACTAAAAGATGCTTTTAACGTGAGTGCCGCAAAGTTCAACTTCACGGCATCCATCAAAGAGGTGTCGAGAAGGGGCGAAATTCTTGAAATCCGGAACCATGTTTGTTCTCTTGCTGAGGTAAAGTACTTTTAGGGGCCTATTTAACTTTTTTAGGACATGGCCAGTGTTACCAAATGCTCCATCAACAATATTTGTTTAGTTGGGTGAATTGGGCGTAGGTATATTGGTTTGAGTTTTTGGAAGGAAAAGGGTAATTCATAAATAATTATACAATCGTCCATATTTTTAATTATACCTACGCACGTTTGCGTTTATAATATTTTTCTTATGTGCATAAATACTAACTAGCTTCTGCGTTGGCTAAAGCTACGCGGTAAATTTTCGAGATTGAATAAAGACAAGTATATCACAATTTTAATATGGATGAATGAAATTTCTCATTGAAATAAGATATGTAACATGTTAAAATAAATGTCATTTTAAAGTCACCGAACCAAGCACCAAACTATTTTTATGGCCTAATAGTGGAAGGTACACAATTCACACACGATTTTTTCTGTTCATGATATTGAGCAAGCATAATTAATATAAATAGACTCCTACTTACTTATAGAAATAAACGTTTAAATTATGTGAGGATTCCAAAAAACACGTTTTCGCTGCATCCTAAAATAGAAAACCTAAGCCACTGATCCAAAGTCATTACTGCGCGATATCTTCCCCAAATCCTTCCTGTTGAACCTTCTTTCAATGCAATCTTTTCAAGCGATTCTTTCCCAACCTACCCTAACCTACCTATAAATTCGATTTGAAATCATTGCTTCATGCATGTTTTAGGAAAGCGTTATTGGGATAATCGATGGCATAGGCGGTCGTGGAAGTGAAATAATCCAATCTTTATGCGACGCCATGGAATTGCCTCACGTTCTTATTAGGTACGACTTCACTTACTCCAAGAACTGGTCTCTCCTCAACATGTACCCCAGCCCTGTGGCTTATAATAAGGTGAGTAGCACGATCTTTATTTTTATCCATAAGGCGCAACTGAAGTGGAGCGGAAAGGAGCGGAGCATGAACAAAGCAATCACAACTCTCATCTTCGTTCCGCTTTGGATGTTACAGTCTTTGTAAGGTAGAGCGATCTACATATTAAATATGAGAACTACGGAGTTGAAATTGTAGTGCAACGGGTCTAAGCTTAACTTCGCTGCGTTACAATAGAAAAATCACTTTGTATCACTACGCTCCTTCCAGCTGCGTCTCAGTCTAAAAATATTATAACATGAGAGAATCATGAAATTCAATAGATACCTGGAAGGAGGGCAAATTTAGACAGATTTTATTATTTTTATAGTACTAAACGCCGTACTAGCGATCTTTAAATATTAGAAACAGAAAAATTTTATCTCCCCTTGCGGTGCGGGAATCGAACCCACGACCTTCACGTATCGCGCGTGCTGCTCTTACCAACTGAGCTAACCGCAAGTTATCGTAGGCGATGAAATTTTTCTGCTGTATCAACCGTTAGCCTTTCGGTAAGTGCCCTCTGCCGAATATGTTTAGAACTACATACTTATCGGCCCGTGGTACATTCGTTGAAATGTTTGAAAACCACGGAATCGAAGACACCTGGCTTCTTAATCGATTTTATTATTTTTATAGTACTAAACGCCGTACTAGCGAACTTTAAATATTAGATTACCGCAAGGGGAGATAAAATTTTTCTGTTTCTAATAAAATTTAGACAGGTTATTGGAAGTTAATAAATAATCTACTATTTACTCAACCTCAAGTTAGTTCAGATGAAATCGATTTCGAGCGATACGAACGTCTAATTTATACTATAATTTGTTAGTAAAACCAATTTCTATACTTCCTTTTGTGCAATAAAGTATAACTATCTAAATTTGTATATAAGTATTCTACGCAACGTTTATGAGAGTTTACATAAAACGTCTTACTTAAATACTAATTCTGATTCTGTATTTTTTTTAAACTACGTCTGACAAATTTATCACATCCGTATCATACATCAAAAAACGATTGACATCCCGTTTTTTTAAATAATTGAACTGTTTTTTTGTAATTTAAAATCTTGATTGTTTTATGGTTTATTTACAGGTATTGCACAATATAATACTCTATAAAGAATGGAAGAATTTCACGTTGCTGTACGTGAAGGGTCGAAGCTTATTCCGTCTGCACAATTTGCTCATGATGGGTAACGATACTGACAAGTACGCAGTATCTGTTAGAGAACTAAGTGGCAAAGACTACAGGTAAGTTTTACTAAACTTCACATTTATGATTAAGTGGAACCACTTAATCATATATGTGAAGGATACGTTTTAAAGTGACAACAAAATTAATTTAAAAATCTGGCCTTGAATTTGGACTTTTACCAAAAGGTATCATTTTTTCTTTTTTTTGAGCGTTTACTACCTATATTCAAATTAACTTGAATAACACTGCTAATAGTATAACACTCGGCAATTTTTAACAGATGGTACGATGCATGTAGGATACTTAAAATTGTTCATCAACTTTGCCTTAGTTATTAAAGTCGTTTCCATTCCGAAGTTCCTTATTTTTCGGTAGTTACCATCAACAACTGATAATAAATACGTGGAATATGATTTCATAGAATTACTTACCTAGAAAATCAAGCACGTTGATTTCAAAGTAGTAGTGTAGGCGTGTAAATTCTTATTAATTTTATTATTACCTGCTATATTGATATTGAGAAACTGAAATATCCTAAGTGCGAATGAATATGTTCTGGTAAAATGTATTAATCTTTTAAGTAGGTATATTATCTGCTTTGTGGCGTGATCTATATTAAGTTTTTTACACGTGTTTCTGTCGCGTTTGAGGTAAAACACCTTTTAGAGCAAAAACAACCCTTTATAATAATGACTTGCAGACCGTTTTACTACTTAACCCTGGTCCCAAAATTATAAATAGAAAAAATATTAAAATGTAGGATAGAGAGGCATATAATGGGTTTTTATAGTTAAAATACATCCGAGTAATTTTTTGATCACTATTTTTTTATAATTCAATATCTACATAAAATCTCCATGAGATAAAAGCATTTTAACTATTGTCTAGTATATTTTAAGTGTTTACAAAACTTATGTTTTTTAAGAGATTACTAAACTTACGTTGAAAGACACAGCGATGTTGCGTGCATTGCTGCCTCTGCCCACGGTAAACGCTTATGTAATGTTGTATTGGCCGTAAATTCACATGTAATATTTTTTATTGTAGTATCAATATTTTCGTCTGATATCTCGATGCTAGTAGTTAAGCCTATTCAAAGCTTGTAAGAGCTATTTGGTGGCCTGAAGACATCTTCGAGTAGGATCTCAGACTTAAATGTGTAAGATGGGGTACTCCAATAAAACAGTCACGTAGTCCACTAACCAATTTATTCACCTTTCGCCAACTCACGATCATATTTTTGCTGGACACGACCGTTCACTTCGAACGTCCGACACGAACTGCCACAACTCGCCAACTGGTTTTTCGACCAACCCCCGATAAATTTCCAGCGCGCGTTCATAAAAACCAATTCGTGTCCAAGATAGTTTCTTTTTTTTTTTAATATATGAAATAATTATTTACTATTCTTTAAAATAAACTGAATAAATAAAACGAAACCTTACAAATGTAAAATAAATTATAAACCCACTAGCGGTGCGCCATGGCTTTGCTCGTGTACCTACCTCTTTCCATATTTTCCACTGAATCTTCGCTCCCATTGGTCGCAGCGTCATCTTATATAGCCAAACCTTCTTCGATAATATCCGGTACCAATATTTGAAAAAGGATCGGTTTTAGTAACGGATATTAATATATTATACGAGGCGTAAGCTAAAACTATTCCAGACTCGTAGTTAGTTGGAGAAAAACGGATTGTAATTTTTGGCACATTACGAATCGTAAAATATCGGAACCAGGCATAAATGAACTATGTAACACAAAATTAGTTTTTCAATTTGAACTAGTAGTTCCTGATATTAGCGAGTTCAAACAAACAAACAAACTCTTCAGCTTTATAATACAATAAATATTAGAAACAGACAATTTTTATCTCCCCTTGCGGTGCGGGAACCCACGACCTTCACGTATCGCGCGTGCTGCTCTTACCAACTGAGCACCGCAAGGGGAGATAAAAAAAATCTGTTTCTAATATTTAAAGTTCGCTACTACGGCGTATAGTACTATAAAAATAATAAAATCCGTTTTATAATACAAGTATAGATTCCACCAATCCTTATTAGAACTACGCAGGTAAGACATGAGTTGTTCAAAATATACGAAAAAAGGTAATGCTGTGTTCCAGGGAAGTCCTCATTAACGCGAAAATGAATGGCTTCACGAACTTTGTGGTTGACTGCCCGTCAAGACACTTGGAACAGTTGCTTCTCCACGCACAACACGTCGGCCTGATGGCAGACGAGCATTCCTACATCATCCTTTCACCTGACTTGTTTACTTTGGATATGGAACGATACCGATATGGAGGGGTGAACATGACAGGTAACAATTTTGATAAGTTAAAATTCCAATTGACAGGGAATTTCCCTCTCAAAACTTTAGAAAACCCACATACGCTTTGGTTGTGGAATTATCTGCTAAAATTTAACCAGAAGAAAATCTTCGAGTGAGATCTATTTACCCAGACGATTCTGTGATTTCTATAACATCCTTGAGCTATGTAGGTATTTATACGGAGCAATTTGTTTTGACACGTGGCACAGAGTACAGACAAATGTGTATTAAATCGGTATGTTTTATATTTTTTACCCACGACGGAATAGAGCGGGTATATGCGTTTAGGGTGAGAGATGTTTGTTTGTGTGTGTGTTTTTTTACATCTGATTATGTTGAGTACCATACTACGGCGAAACATTACTTAACTAAGAACAGAGTATTATGTAATGGCTACATTATTACCTACTTGCTTATTATTTAATAATATTTTACAATCGTTTTCAAATTAGAAATTGGTTATAAACGATGTCACAAAGTTTCATAGGTCGACTATTTTATACATAAGCAAAAAATCATTTTTACTTTTCAGGATTTCGACTTATGGATTTGCAAAACAGTGAAGAGCTTTGGGAATTCACCGAGCAATATCAAAGCAATACAGGTCGTGACACACTGCCGGAACAAATGAAAACAGAAGTGCTCCTAGTTCATGATGCAATGTTGGTATTCGCGGGGGGTCTAGCAAAACTTCCTAACATAAAGATGGAGTCAATCTCGTGTGAGGAAAATAGCCCTTGGATGTTTGGGTCGTCTCTTCTTAATTTTATGAGGACTGTAAGTATAAGATATGATTGTAATCACGATGAATATGAATATTATCTATGATTTTTACCACGTATCATAACTACATATAAGAAAAATAAAAACTGTGACAGGCCACTAGATTACGAAAACAAGTTTATTGTTCCAGCTTGCCTATTAAAAATTATGACTCTCTTAGTACTTGATCCTTTCTTCACTCATTAAAATAAAACTAGATGACTTGACTCAACATGTTCTAAACGTAGCAATTAGTTATATTTTGTTCTATATTTTCTGAGTTTCTTACCAGTATATTTTTGGTAGATAAGAACCGGTAGTAGTCACTTTGCATAGTATTCAATGACGATTCAAAATTGTTATAATGTAACCTTCTTGAATAGTATTTCACATTGCCTTTGGTTACTGTTATGTGATAATTTATTAGAATTTATAATCAAGGGCGAGGTGCAGCTAAAGTTCGTTAAAATCAATGACTTAATTTTACAGAACAAAGTAGAAGGTTTGACAAGAACATTGATGTTTGATGGTTTTGGGGAACGCACTGATCCGACACTGGACATTCTAGAACTTACATCCTCCGGCAACCAAACAGTAGGTATTTTACAAGCACGCATATCGCTGATTGGTGAAACATAGACCTACTTATTTTAAAGTTAGTGAAATTGAAATGTATGGGTTGTAATTGTGGATTTTAAAATTAGCAGTTCTATTAAAAACTTACAGATTGGTTGGTGGAAATCAGAAGAACTAACAATACAGAGACCGTCTCTACCAGATGCTGAGGTTACAGAGAACACTGTGTTAAAAAACAAGACATTGATTGTGTTGATTGCTTTGGTAAGTTTGCAAATCCCACCACACTTTAATTTTTCTAACTTTGCCAACAAAAAATATGGTCTTTTATAGTGACTTTATACTTTTATGGTTCTAGACAGCTCCGTACGGCTATTTAAAGGAATCCGCGCAGGAGCTAGATGAATCTGATCGGTACGAAGGATTTACAATTGATTTAATTGAGAAGATGTCAGAAATCCTGGGATTCAACTACAAGTTCGTATGGGAACAGAGTACTGGAAAACCTATACCAGGGACAAATAAATGGACTGGGATGATTGGAAAACTAATGGATGATGTAGGTAACTGGGATATCGAAACCGTTTTTAATTGTTATAAATAAAAATCACATAAAATAAATATCTTGTACCTACTGATTTCTCATGATTTTAGAATGACAAAAACCATTCAATATTGATATACTCACCTACTTAAAACTTATTAAGTACCTAAACGGTAAACGACTTAGAGGTTTTTTATAGATATAAATATTGTTTTAAAATGACTTCAGAATAAAAGAAACACTAATGAAAGATTTAGTACGCTCGTAAATAAAAACCCACAGATATTGTATTCTCAAATAATATTTTTGAACTTTCCAAAAAACGATTCTTACAATCGGGTGTACAATAATGTCGTCATTGCATTTTATTTTGTAGAAAAACTAAGTCAACTTTGATAAACCACTAGTATAAATACATTTGGCCTTTATGAAAAGGGTTTGATGTTATTTTTATATTGCAATCGAAATGGAAATTCATCTTTACATGTAGTTTCTTACATTTCAGCAAGCGGACTTAGGCATTTGTGATTTTACAATAACGGCGCAGAGGCAGAGTGCCATAGATTTTTCTACTCCTTTCATGACGTTGGGTATCGGAATTCTGTACAAACAGCCTAGTAAGCAGCCTCCGGAGATGTTCTCCTTCATGGCAGTGTTTTCCAAAGAGGTATTTTTTGTTCATGTTTTTTGTCGCTCTATTAAAGTTAGCACCACGAACTACGTAATACAAATCATTAAAATTATATTTCTAAGCTGACTGACGTTTATTATAAAAGTAGCAAGA
This sequence comes from Glyphodes pyloalis, assembly GCA_037074685.1. Classification (NCBI taxonomy): domain Eukaryota; kingdom Metazoa; phylum Arthropoda; class Insecta; order Lepidoptera; family Crambidae; genus Glyphodes; species Glyphodes pyloalis. Next base: position 6,924,560 of record JAYKKO010000011.1, read on the forward strand.
TTTTTGTCATGATTAACATTTTGTTCGTTTTCCAAAATGGTGTAGTATTTCGCAAGGGTTAGGTACCAGTTTATCGTCTTTAATATGGTGGAACGCCATCTTTTATATAAATTGTATTGACACATTTCTGTATACATAGAGTAATTTTCTATGACAAGTTTGAGGTATGACACTTAAAGGCTGCGATTCCATCCATTATTATGCCACAAATTCACAGTACTTTGTCGTATTAATTGACCGTCTATTCGAGTTACTTAATTACGCTGAGATTTGATGTGACAACCTTGTCATCATCACTTGTTGCCATGTTTGCTTGCTGCATGCCTTAGTACCTACTACGGCATGCATCAAGTAATGATGGCGACTGTACCTGCTTATTGGACTAGGTACCCAATGAAAACATAGATAACCCATTTGCTGATGCAAAAATATAGTTTTATGTACGCTAAATTTTTTAATCAAATTCCAGGTTTGGTACTATATGATGTTGATTCAAATGTTATTGGGAGTAATGATGATCTTCGTAGGGCGGATTTCGCACAAGGAATGGCAAAATCCGGTCCCATGTATAGAACAGCCAGAGGAACTTAGCAACCAATTCAGTTTCGCAAATTCCATCTGGCTCATCATAGGGTCTGTGATGCAGCAGGGTTCTGAAATCGCACCTATGTGAGTACGATCAAAGCTTCAATTTATTTGTCTCGGGTTTTAATAGTCCATGCATTGCATATACTTTGAAACATATTTCCCTGCTTTGTATAAAGCGTTGTTTATCTAGCTAATTTAAGTTCTGTTCATAAGACCTATGAAACAAATAACTTCTTCTAAGGTTTTAAACTTCTAGTAATATTTTTATACTGTTTTTTTTTTCAGTGCTATAGCTCCTCGAATGATAACTAGTGTGTGGTGGTTCTTCACTATGGTGATGGTCGCTTCATACGTAGGTACCCTGGTGGCTTTTCTTACCGTTGAAAATAATGTGTTTCCCTTCCAAAACGTTGAGGAACTTTCTAAGCAGAAGTCTATAGCTTACGGAGCGAAGAGAGAAGGATCTACTGTTGAATTTTTTAAGGTAATTACAACTAAAATTCACTACATTCCTGCAACGTATGGGCATATGCGTCAAATACTGATATCAAATTAACCAAACGGTCAAGTCAAGTCAAGTCAATATTTTTTTATTCACATAGATTACATTAGTAATACTTATGAATAGTCTCTATATAAAGCAAATGAAGCTACCTCCGGTTCGGTCGTGCTGCTAGGATATAGACATCATTTACAAGTAATTTTAAGGTATCATTTGAAGGCTTATAAATATCAGATTTAAGCTAATAGAACTGTCACTTGCATACTCGTAGATTTAACTTCCTTAATTTAAGGTCAGTTGCCTCAATAACGTTATATCAATTAATCAAAATCATTGTGTTTGAACTTTTCCCTTTTTAACTATTGATTCTTCAAATTAAACCAAATCTTGTTAAAAATCTTTACTCATAGGAAATTGTCTAGAAAATAATATAGATCTATAGACAACATATGTAAAAATCTTATTTTTGTCAACTAAAGTAACTTGAAAATTGATGATGGACCATAAAATCACATTTTTATATATTTTGCAGGGCTCCTCCGATCCAATGTTCAAACAAATGTATATAAACATGGAAAAATACAAATGGCTTGTGGAGGAAAATAAAGATGGTGTTTCATTGTAAGACTTTGATGCAAATTCACAATTGATCCTTTTGTTAAATTGTTTGCGTAAGTCTTTACAGCATTTTTTATTCCAGGGCAGAAAACAGCACGTATGCATTTTTTATGGAATCAACTTCAATAGAATACACAAGAGAAAGACATTGTGATTTACTTCAAATCGGCGGACTGCTTGACTCCAAAAGTTACGGCATCGGAATGAAGAAAAGTATGATACTATTATATAACTATGATATATTATTGTTGTATTTTAAATATAAATATGAGAAATAATTGGATATTTTTGAATCCTGTTTTTAGTCTAGAAGTCTTTGTTTACAAGAAGACACAATTATCTTTTTGCTCACACGAGTTACACAATTTTGTCTCCAAACCTACGTTTAAGGATGTTTAATTGTTTAAAAAAATTACGTATTTTCATAACTTATGAAATATATTGCATATTTTTTATAATAGTGAAGCAGATTGGAATGTATGTGTTAAATACGAATTAACTTTAGTAATTTCCATCCCAAGACTTTACTAGTCTAAGCAAATACGTACCTCATATAAAATTTGTGTAGTACATACATCCGTTAATTTCCTTAACACAGGATTTTATTTATCTTTAATTTTTTTAATTACTAAGAAAACAATTGTAATATTTCAGATTCCACATACAAGGTCCACATTGACGACGCTTTGTTGAAACTGAAGGAACAAGGTGAAATACAAAAACTGAAAGATATTTGGTGGAAAGAAAAACGTGGCGGGGGCAAATGTGGGGTAAACATAAAAATTATTAAATAAATACTAATTTAAATAACATTTTTTTTGCGATTACTCTAACGCTAGACTAATGCAATATTATTAGGTAAATCAATATTTAGCCAAAAAATATCTTTGTTTCATTAATATTCGCCGATATTAACATTTTTTCATGCTGGATGATACAACAAAACTTCCACGTGTGTTGCCAATGAAAAATATACTTGTTGTACAAAATAAATATTGAAGTTACCTAAAAAGGCGGCGTAAAAATGTCTTGAATAAAACTTGATCGATAACGCTCCCTCAAAAGAGAACAGGAAAACGGAAATAATTTATTTTTCAAGACTCGTGTCATGTCCATTCTTTTCTTTTGTTCATGTCGAGTCCCTTGTCAAGTCGCACACGCACGTGTGTTTGGTTTGTCATGGATTCTAACGTATTTTATTAAAGTAACCAACGAAAATACGTATTGTTACATTTATACATAACTTATTCACCAAATATGTTCTCATATTCTCAATTTTTATATAGATATAAACTATTTTAACAGTAAACTATTTAAACACATAAAATTTTAACATTCACCTAAATTATCGCCAAATTAATTACTAAGGACGCCACAAAAAAATTCAATATCAAAATGCAATGAACTATTGTAAAATTACGTAAAAACATGATTTGCAATATCATGAGACACTAATGAAACGTTTTTAACCTGTATAATTTAATTAGATGCAAAATGTTATTTGAACCTAATTAAAATGTTACGAGTATATTCAAACATTAACATTACCATAGGGCAGCGTCTCAAGTTCGAAAGGTCCAATATCCTTACCATTTTTTAAGTAATATTAATCTTAAATAATTGTTTCAGGAAAAACGCACCGTAGAGCAGAAACAACTAGGCATGAAGAACATGCTGGGAGCATTCGTGGTACTGGGCGTCGGCTGCTGCTTTGGGATTTTGGTCTCTACTCTCGATATGCTCTGGGGAGTGTTCAAACGCTCCGTCAAATATAGTGTACGTACCACATGGTCTTACATTATTTTACTAATTGACAAAATAATAAGTATTTAGTACAATTGGTACACCAAACGTAAATGCAATATAAATAGCATATTTCCGTGTGCTAAACAACTGGATTACCAAAAAAATAAGACTGTTTTTTTTCTCATGGAAATAAACATTTACGAAGCAAGATACATTGCGTTAAAAATTAGCATGACGTCACTTCTTCGTAAAGGTTTTACGACATTATGATGTAAACACGGGGTGTGTTTTCCACTAAATTTGTTGCGCTGTATTAAAATCTTTTAATTTTTATAGTTTTGTTTTTTGTTGAAGCATAAAAAAATACGTTTTCATTGTATTTTGAAATCATATTGACAGACTTAATAGATTCATTATTTTTATACCAAGTCATCATCTCTTTTTAACATTTCTAAATGGTATATGTGTCGCAGTCATCTGGTTTAATCAGCTATTTGATTGGATCACTAGCGCGTTCATTGAATGACGACGTTTAATTGAATGACTAAAGGACAACTCGTCAAATTGTTTAATGTAACGTTCAACTTCTTGACTGAACGTCATTTAGCATAGTCGTTGAATGGGATATAGTTGACATACATGACATAACACACCTTAATAAGATTTTTTAATATGTTTTAACAATTTTAAGTCTTAAGACAATTAGGCTAAAAAAATATTTTTTTACGAATAAGTCACTTTATATCTCAATTTCACTCTAAAAATTATCAACACAGTGCTATTCGATTATATCTGTACCAGCTGTTTGACGCCATCTTTGTTTTGATGAGCACTAACGCCGCAGTGGAAAAAAAATGAACTAAATTACAATCACCTGACTGATTACGTCCGCTATGTTCAAAGGGCTATGTTACAATCCGCTAACTTGTTGGACGTTCAGTCAGTCTTATTCATTCAACGTTCGGCCTAGTCATTCAATTCAACGTCGTCATTTAATAAACACGCTAGTGATTCAATCAAATAGCTGTTTCAACCAGATGACTGCGACATATGCATCATATTTTGAACTACTCAACAAATTACTGATTAAATGTATTGCCGTGCTCAAATCTTATAATAAGCGACGGCTCAATTGTAGAGGCTTAATTATAAAACTTCAATCATCATGACTTTGTTTGCCTCTATGTGGGGATTATTTTTATCTGATGTGTATACGGGATTTCACTCGATTATAAGTTAAATTACTGAATGATTTTCGGAATCCCTGAAAAGTTATAGTATAGAGTACCTACTTGTTCTATGGTAAAATTAAATCAAATTTCAAACCACACGGGCAAAAATAGACTTAGTGAAGAAATCGAATTGCCATTTAACATATTATTTTAAATATTTATTTCAGACAACCTTTAAATACGAATTGATAGAAGAACTGAAGTTTGCAGTCAAATTCAGTGGCGACGTGAAACCAGTCAAGCGACCCCAGAAGACAGCAGACGGAAGCGAAGAAGCGCTGGCTGAGGTCGAAGGGAAAGATGAGTTGAAATCCTTGAAGTCTGGAAGGTCCACCTCTACCCACAGAACTCACCACTCACACAGTTCTAGGCATTCTTCCCAAGGACTTAGTGTTGCTTTTGCTAGAAGAAGATCTTATTCCTAAAGAAGTGTGCACTCGCTTTACAAGACAATGGTGGATTCAATTATTACCTAAATGGCTTAGGACAGCCAAATATGGCCATTATCATGGCCATATTTGGCCATTATCATGGCCATATTGCAAAGTCTTAACCTTCTACCCATGTAGAAGGTTAAGACTTTGCAATACTTTTTAGACGACCTCCGTAGCCGAGAAGCGAGCGGGCCTGACTTTGGCAAGCGCCATCTCTGACGCCCCGGGTTCAATCCCCGGTCGGGTCAATTTGGGAAACGAACTTTTCTATATTGTCTCGGGTCTGGGTGTTGTGGTACCGTCATTGTTTCTGATTTCTGTAACACAAGTGCTTTAGCTACTTACCATAGAATCAGAGCAATGTAAGTTTCGGTTAATGTACGATCAATAGCATGTCAGCCTATATACTTATTACGACCTTGGACCCACCCTTATGCCGTGCACATAATAACTAAAATTGAACTGTAAGTGTTTTCCTTGATGTGATGTCGACCGTACGAATCCACCACTGATCGCAGTGTAGGTGAAAAGCAAAAATATTTTGTTGTTTTCCTTCTTAGCATAACGATTCCTTTATAAGATTAACTTCGAAAGTAAGAATAACTTTAGGCCGCCAATAATGTTATTACATTTATAAACCCGTTTCAAACTGACAAGAGCTCTAAAAATCGTTTTTTGAAGTGTAGGTATTTATTTATTTTACTTGTTAAACTAAAGATACGTTTTTTTAATTTCTAAATAATATCGTTATAAAAATTGTGATTTCATTCAAAAACAACAACGTTTTCTGTTGTTCTTTTTATGACGCCACCGCCGAGACAAATGTAAAACAATACAATATTACCTACATAATACGAGAATGTCTAGTTTACCCCTCTTGCAGTGCCGGGACACGGTTTCGTCGCACCAGAGCTGCGACAATGTAGCATCCGTTGCTTTATCTTTTGTTAGTGGTTCCGTTTAAAACTCGTGAGCGACGAAAAGACGTAGCATGTCACATAATATATTTTGTGTAAAAAGAGGGACCGTTGACATTGCGACGTTTTAAAAAAAGGTAGCACAACGCAAGGAACAAACGAGGTATCCATCCTCTACTTTTAAAATTTATATAAAATCTTCCTAAGCTCTTATCGATGTAAACTGAATCAACGATGAAAATTTGTTTTTTTTTTAATTTTTTGTCATATTTATATTTCTTTCAGAGAAAATAAAAATAAAGTTAATTTAAGACAACTACGCCTACTTTTTTAAAGTAATCGTTAATGAAACAATGCCGTTTTAGTGACATTACATCGGGTAAGTACTGTACGTAGACACATTATAAACAGATAAGAATAAATAATTTGTCCCGGGGCAAGTCTTCTCGTAGTTGAATTTATATTAATTCTAAGCAGATGGTTTTTATAAAACTTACGTTGCGTTTAAGTTTGAGATGAAACAACAATTGCATTATGATTAAATAATTCTTACCTGATCAATAAACTTAAAATATTTCCTTAAGCTTATATTTATAATCGTCAATAGTTAAGTATTCACTGCTACACATGTGATTATTTATAAAAAAGTAAAAGAATTTAAACAATGGAAGCTTAAACATTAATGGTGGCTGATATTTATGAATCATTTCGTAGCGCTAACATTCTACCTATGTATGTCATTCCGCGGTCAAACAAATTTTTTGATTGAAGATCAAAATAACAAAAAGTACCCATCGGTAACAACATTTTAAAGTATTTTCAGGTCAACTATTTTGTTTAAATTAAGTATGATATTTTATTTGTGATATTCATCTGCTTCGTAAAAAATGTAACGGAAATTATTTTTTTGTTTAGCGACATTTATTAATTTTGTACCAAAGTTACGTGGTCTTTTCATACCAACCACTCCGCTCAGCTTATGACTAATGTCTTGTTTTTCTACTTTATCTGTGTACTTGAGGCATTATTTACGATTATGTTGTAGCTGGGAAAAACTAGAGCTCGCATGACTCGTCCATTATCCTTGTAGACATTCGTGACCTCCGGCTAATGCGAAATAATTAGGGGACTTTGATGCATCCATTAATCTATATCAGGTTTTAGCATCTTCCGGTTAGGCTGTGAACTTAATACCGGTACTAACTTCAGGAAATTAAATAATCTTTGGCGAAGGATGACGTTTACCTACAACAGATATCGCAAAGTTTTAGTGTAGCTTTGGTTTAATTAGTATCTTATCCAATGTTTGTGAATGAGCGGAAGATTGACTAATTATGCGTTCAGAAATGAAAACAACGGACTTCTTAATCAAAGTATTTAAATAAAGCTAAGCATTTGTTGGTATTTAATCTGATTTCATATGTTTATTCTATGTTTGTTTAAACAGTAAATACTTTATGGATATTATTGATATATATTTATGTATGTATTTTTATTTATTTATTTGTGTTATTATTTTTTTTATGTTTTTTTTTGTACTTATCATATTATGGTATTTATATTTCCTGTTAATATTTTATCAATAAATATTTTGCACGGCCGCTTCCGTTACTCAATATCTACTATTTCCTCTACCTAAAGGTTGTCTGAAAGAGATTGCTTTCTAGCAATAAGACCGCCTAAATTGTACTTAATTATGTCTGTAAAACCAATTTCTGTAAATTTTTCTGTGCAATAAAGTGTCAATCTATCTATCTATCTAACAACCTTTTTTTTATTCTTTTCGTGCTAAGATGCAGTAACTATCCCAAGCCTTCTCGTAGTAAGTAGAATAATATAAAATGATTCTAAGCAAACTGTTTTCATAAAATTCTTTTAATTTTTATATGAAACAACAATTTCATACATGTTTGTTTGAATAGCGATTATAAAAGGAAATAGTATCTTGTACGATTCCCCAAGCGGTAATTTAGGTATGGGCTGTAAAAACTCTTTTACATTTGTGTAGCAAGAAGGATCTAGTTATTAGATTTTATTTTCTTGACTAACGATTGTTTTGGATAATTCTTTTCACAGATACATTTTTATGCAACAAATCTCATACGTGCGTAACAATATCGATAGCTTGTACCTTCGAGTATTGAATTTGTACGTCGTTCCGTTAGATGAAAATACAAAATTCAATTCCACTGTTGAGCCGTTCTGAGAATCCTTTGCCGTATCACTTCTGATTAATCCATACATAAACGCATTTGAATTCGGTGAACACAGGAAATTAGATGCTTACGAAGTACGAACACAGAGACGAACAAGTTGAACGCGCTCTCTAGAAGATTTTCATTACGATTTCAGATTGAAAACTTTATGATAAGAAGTATGTTTAAGGTACAATATTTATTTCGGGACATCAGTGGCGAAGGGCTGAAAGTAGTGGCTCGAAGTAAACTAAAAGGCCCGGGTTCGATTCTCGGTCGGGTCAGTTTGGGAAAGGAACTTTTCTAATTTAGTTTGGGTCTGAGTGTGCTGGGCTGACTTATTTAAAGCCCCATATAACATTTGTATTTCGATAGTCCCGTTATAAATAGCAGCGTTACGATTCCGAAAGCTGCGTTCATTTTCATCGACATCTAGATCAATGTGGGCTTTATTTCACTGTCGTATAAGAGAAATAGATACTGACCTTTGTGACCACGATTTGTCTGCGGATCGCATCTTTGACCAGGAACCCCAAAGATCCGAAACATATCAGCATTTCTTATCCTCTTTATCCTGTACACCTCATAACTGTTAATTGAATTACAACCTCACATCACATTTTGCGTAACCTCATTTATTTGTTGAAGCAATTCGACTCGTCGATAATATATCTGACAGGTTTTATTATGAGGCAAATGAAGTTTGGGATAAATATTAATTAAATTAATATGGTTGAAGCTCAGCTGTCCAATCAACATTTATGCTGGCGTTTAATCATACATGATTAATTTGTAATCATGCAATATTGACGTTTGTTGGAGAAATCGTTTAAGGGGATTTTTTTTGTTTTGCCTTTTATAAGTAATTACTGGTTACAAATATTTTGTTAAAATAATGTTTTTGAAAAATAGTTATTGCATGTGTATGGATATTATTTTCATCTTCCAAAATGTCAAATGAAAATGAATAGAAATCTTCGTGTTCACGCGTCGTAAACCTTCAATTCTATCCAGAAAATATTATCGGTTCTGATAACAAACGTCAAGCCCACAAAAACACCCTTTTCAAAGGCAAAAGACGTGAGTTAAGACATCGGTAACGTGTATTCTGTCGTAATAATGATAACAATAAATAATATGTAATAACACACTCATGTTACCTATAAGGAATATGAAAAATAAATTATGGCAGACGTAAATAAATAAATTTTATAATAAATACAATTTCGTACTTGTAGTGATATTTCAAAACCTAGCAAATGAGCTTTAAAAGTCAAGCATGTGTTCATTGAATATTCATTTTAAATTGGGAGAAGCAATAGGAATTATTTACAAATTAGCAGTCTTTCTGCCAATACGATCATTATATTTGTAACTAGGTGACCCGGCGAACTTTGTTCCGCCTTAGAGACAATAAATGACTTTAAAAAAAGCAAAAATAAATAATAAAAAAGTACCCTATGTCCTTCTCCTGGTTCTAAACTATCTCCCCACCAATTTTCAGCCAAATCTGTTCTGCCGTTCTTAAGTTATAAATAGTGTAACTAACACGACTTTCTTTTATATTATATAGATTTCTGAGCTTGAAACTTTGTATGGAACTACAATCTTACAACCTTCGTAGGCGAGATGCGAACAGGCCGGATTTTGGCATCGCCTCACCACCGAGGTCTCTGGTTCGATTCCCGGTCGGGTCAATAAGAAAAACTAACTTTTCTGTATGGTCTCGGTTCTAGGTCTGGTGGTACCTATCTACTGCAGGTGCTGCTAGTATTAAATACTTCACTCAGAATCTGAGCTATGTATGTGATTTGTCTGATATTTTGCATCAGGATTTTTAAAAATTAAAATCACACATATTTCTTGACTTTTAAAACATTTTTTAAAAAACAAAGAAACAATATTGTGATATTCTGCAATTTTGACATGTGAGTTTGGTTTCGTATTGGTATCTCTAGCAAAATTTCTTTGCCACTGACTGTTGAATTAATTCTCCTAAATCACGTACCCTGGCCCACTAGCCCGAAACCGTTGAACATTGACCAACACGTCCATATCGGTTGTCAGCGTGTTAATTAGAGGTGGTTTGAGAAATGGCTGCTTGTCAGGGAGCCGTGTCGCGTGAAGAGGGTCTCTAATGAAGGTGCTTGATTGAGCAGCTCCGCTTCGGTAAGTTTATACGAAAGAAACTGCGGTTGAATATCGGCATAGTTTCTTACACACTGAAACGGCAATGTAAAAATTACAAGTCTATGTAGAAACTGAGTCATGTAGGCAATGAAAAAGCGATTGTTTTAAGTCACAAGCCGTTTGTGCAGAAGTTAAAAGGCTAACTACTCGTAGTTTCCATTTTATATCATTTTATTCAGTAAATTGAATAGGAATAGAAAATTCTAATATTAATAGAATATTAAGAGAGGTAGGGCATAGCGATTTATTGCTCGAACTGGAGCAGCCCGACTGGTGAAATACCTCCACCTTACAGAAGACCACAGCCAAATAACAATCACATCCGTGTTGTTATGTTCCTGCGTGTGAGTAAGGTTTCCAGAGCTCCTGGGGGTACTACGTTAGTAGCAGGGGTCAAGCCTTCAAGGTAAGGGCGACAAGTCCAGTAACATACCTATTTATTATGCTGTACTTATCACCCTTAGGCTAGGACCTCATCACCACTTAACATCAGGTAGGATGAGTTCAATCTTCAAGTGCAATATAAAACAAAAATATACATAGAAATATTTTTTCAGTAAAACATTTATTGTAAAGCGTGGTAACTACGGCAAATAAAACATTTGTTCATTATTATGATCTCTAGGATCTATCACATACTGTACTGTTATTTGTTAAAAATTGATTACTCTATTTAATTTTCACCTGTTTTTGAGTATAACAAACGGCTAGCCATAGAATGGCTTACAACACGCAATTGGTGAAGTCCTATGTGGTAGTTTTGGCAATGGGATATCTAATGGGTACGACTATATTTTCTCATCCTAGCCATCGATACCGCATTGCTCTGTCTCCTACTATGCAATGTATGGTGTGAATGAGTGAGCGACGGCTCCGACCTCGGCGTTGGCGACGGATCTACCACGTTTACTTCGAGTGTCTCGTCTTTTACCGACTCTACGTCATCTCCTTTCTCTTCTTCTTTCTTGGAACCGCTGGAGCCGCTTCCAGTAGACTCCCTATGACGAACTGGCTTAACGTCTCCACCAAAGCTGAAGACGAACTTTAGTTCCGCTATGAATTCTTCCTTGAATGGCACCTGAAATGAGGCATACTTATAAAATTCTTATCTTAACATATAAAAATGAATCCCTATTTACCTTAGTCACGCCATCACGTGAGAACAGCTGGACCAATTTCACTTTTTTTTGTTGTGTTATAGTCAGGAGAAAAAAAGTGGAAAATAAAATAAAATACAATTGAACGTCGTTAAGACAGGTCGTCTGTCGGGTCAGCTACATTTTTATAAAAAAGGTTAGGGACAGATGGGTCAAAATGAACACAGTGAATTGTGATCATGATTTTTTATAAGTATACACACTCACGCACATTTATCAGTTCTCCAGCATTTTTACTTGCTCACGCATTTATTAAATTGATGTACCGTATATGCTGTTGCTATCGAATGATATTTAGGAATCGGCTTTCTTGATATAAGTTACACTCAAGCCTTATTTTCTTAAAATATGGTGAACATTGATTGCATTATTTTTTGCGCTTCTAAAAAGCTGCGGATACACAGCCCCACGCTACCCACGCCACGTCATATTTTGATGCCCTAAGTTAAAGTAGGTAACTTGTCTGGTTCCTAACCAGATAAATTACCTACTTGACTGGACAAATTGTACCAAACGTGCATACCTAGCATGTGGAGTAGTAAGCTTACCTTAATATTACCTAAAGTTGCAAGAGATCAATTTCAAACTGGCAGGAGTGGGGTAGCACACGCACACTGGATCATGCATTGCTGCATATGGAAAGGTTTCACACATTACAATATAGCCCTATTTTATTTAACTATACAGTTGGTTACTTATTGAACAAATTTACACGTACCGATTTTTTTACATAACGATAAATAAAAACTAATAAATCGGTTCAATCTTGCTTTTAATACGCTCCACAGAATCCTTAACTACTCTTTTATGCAAAGACACGGAGATATCAAATTGAAACATTTTGCTGGGAAATGGAAACCAATAGGAATTATCAACAAATCTAAATGTAGGTATGTACAACAAGAGGGAAACAATTCATTTTAAATCTTTGAACAAAATTTGTCCGCAACGTTCATGCCTTACGAATTCAACGTGGAATTAACCGGCACTAAAGCCAAATGTATCTTGCCCACATTTTAATTTTGTCCCGCCACTGAACAAGCATAAGGGTACTGCTGTGTGCGGATGGATGCTAAGGGATTGAAAGGAATCACGAAACGGGTGTTCAGTTGCCTTATGTGTGCGCGAGATCTGCCAAACATCGAAGGTCATCTCGAGAAAAGCGCAGACGACAGCCATGCCGCAGCCACCTGCCAATACTATGAACACGCCACCCACGTTTGCAAGCACTAGCGGCTGCGCGTCGCCGCTGCCAGCATCGTCATCCTGATGGTAACGATATTTTTCACATTTACATCAATTTTTTTTTATGTTACACTTCAAGATTGACCTCACCCCACCTGATGTTAAGTGGTAATCAGGTACTACCTTAAGGGTGACAAGTACAGCACAATAAATCTGTTACTGGACGTGTCGTCCGTACCTTGAAGGCTTGACCCCTGCTAATTTAGCACCCCCTAGAAGCTCTGGAAACCTTACTCACACGCAGGAACACAACACAGAAGTGATTGTTATTAGGCTGCGATCTTCTGTCCGACTTTGGCGAGCGCCATCTCTGAGGTTCCGGGTTCGATCCCCGGTCGAGTCAATATGGGAAACGAACTTTTCCATATTGTCTCGGGTCTGGGTGTTGTGGTACCGTCGTTGTTTCTGATTTCTGTAACACAAGTGCTTAAGCTACTTACCACAGAATCAGAGCAATGTATGTGATGTTGTCCAATATTTATTGATTTATTTATTCTGTAAGGTGGAGGTATTTCACCAGGGCTGCTCCAGTTCGAGTGATAAATCGCTATGCCCTACCTCTCTTAAAACTTTAAATATTTTAAGGAATAATCAACTTTATACATCTTCTCTCGTAGTGCGGGACTTGAACCCACAACCTTCACGTATTCTGCGTAATGGTTTTCCAACTGAGTTAAGTGTCTATGTAATCTCATAGCGTTTGCTTAGTGCCCTCTGTTGGATGACTAAAATTTAATGCCAATGATTGAACAAAAGGAGTCGTACGTACCATTGGGAAGGCGTGATTATGAACCAACTGCCATTAATCGCGGAAATCTGTTTGTATAATTCTGATAGTAATGTAAGGAGGAGTAGTAGTGTTTTTTATTTTCTTTTTTTAGATCATGTGACATGATAAATATTTTATCGCAGGCATTTAAACTGTTTGATTTTCTTTTTTGCCCTTTGCTTAATTAGTATTTAAGTGCAATAATATTCCATAGATTTTTTTTTTCAGTTGCATGTTGTACAGATAAAGCAATTAAGGAAGTCGTTATGAAAGTCGCAAAAAGGATGATGCTTTCTTATTTCAGATTCAATAAAGTAAGTCTAACATAATAATATATATTCTTCAATTTTGTTTCAAAACGGAAATTCCCTTTAAACTACTCTATAAAAATATTAAACTTGACCCTAGTATAAACCGCAATGGCTATACGAGAACTTAGTTCCACTTTAAACTGGAAAGAAATGTCGATATCCAGTGGGCGGACTTCAGTGTCTGATAATTATAAAGCTTTTTCTAAAATCATTGAGGAAAATGTTGATACTTACAGTGCAGGCACCTCCACCCCTTTTCTCTTTCCACCATTTATCCTTCATTCTTGTTAGTTTACCCTGTTCTTGTAGTTGCAATATAGATTCACTCATTGGCTGACGGTAAGGAGAATCTAAATTAAGACAAATTAAATTATTTTCAAGTAAAACAAATAAAAATTATGTCACTAGTGAGATTTGTGAATAGTGCATATCTAAATACATTTATTGCTAAGGTGTAGATTTTGCTCCCGAGAAACTGTTTTCCGCATAAGTAAAACTTGGTTACTTTTGAAACAAGAACTTCATTATCAGTTCAACCATCGCTGATAAGCATGATAAGCGTATCTTGAAGTAAGATACAAGCAAACCCAGTTTTCAATAAAAAAAATGACTTACTTTTTATCATAGCTATTCCGTATCCCTTACTGTCCAATAAACCCCCTACTTGAGCAATGTCACAGTTACGCTCAGCCATATATTCGATAGACGTTGATTCCATCAGAAATGCATAATTTTCGTCGTCTGATTTCACTCTGTAGCAAAAAAGAAAAGCACGATACCGATTAACTGTAGCGCTACCAATAAAAAAGTACTTACTCGAATGCAAAAGCCAAATACGTCTTTTAAAGGTATTTTTGAATAGAAATTAAAATTCTTAGCATTTCAAATCTGTGATAGGATAAATAACATGGCGAAATTATTTGAGGTCTCTGCTTTTAGTAATAATAATGTATTATTCAAATATTATTCCAGTATAGATGTTTATTATGTAACATAAAAACTTGTTTTTAAAACATGCTTAAGTTTACAAATTACTTTTTTCAAATTACGCATGATATTTGACAGGACAGTACGGTTGAGAAGTTATGGTCGCGTCAATATGAATAACTTACTGCATGATGCGTCGTTGATGGATTGGTCGCCGCACAGTGTTGCCAAACCCGGACGAAAGTCGATTTTGAAAAATGTAAGGTAGGCATAAAGTGACCTCATACGAATAATCTCTAATAATGACACTATTTTATCACATAACAAGTTGAGGGTAAATCTTAAACAATGTCAAGATACAAAACGTTAAACTTGCATCATTTTGCTCGTCACAAATACGCGTAATAAAAAGTGTCGATTTGCAAAATTCATAAATTAGTTGTTTTTAAAGTTATTTCTACGATTTAAAATGAATCGAGGAGCAGAAGGTATGTACTAAAGTTTAAAGTTATATGTACTTACTAAGTAATCAGAAATATAAAAAAAAAAAAACGATTTTAGGTACCGACTAATTATAGGAAGTTTCACATTGTTGAATGATTATGTTTATGTTCTCCACTGGACTCCACTTTATAATTTACACAGAAATATTTAGTAGCTTATCTAGTTTTAAGATAACTAATAAAATTATACGAATTTGTACGAATGTTGAACAAAGTTATTCTTTATCCCTTGCAGAAAATTTTGTGAACTTTCACCGACGTGAATTTGCCGATTTTATTTTCAAGGATCCGGTCAAAAATTGGGACACCAAATCAGCTCATTTGCTAGAATATGTCGTACAAAAGACACATTGTCCTCCAGACCACCAAGATTTATTGAAAAAAAAAGTTTTATTAATTTTTTATAAAATTAAAACTAGATACATTAATGTCTTTCGTAAAAAAGATTTTTTTTATGCGCAGAATAACGAATGGTTGGATGGAATAGAATCTTTTCCTTTATACAAAAGTGTAACTTATAAACCAGGTCGTCCAGTTTCCTCTTTTGAGTTGGTTACAGACCGAACTAAGCGAAGAAAAACGGAGTTGTTACGCGAAATTGCCAGTGGTTCGGAGTTGGCTTTTGCTGCGTCTGTCAATTATCGACAGGAAGGTCGTAGTGATTTAGCAAAGGCTATATATCCTTCGACATCATCTACGTCTAGTGAAGGATTAACAGCTCAAAGCAGACGATTAACACCAACACAAGCTCTTTGCACATTTTTGGATGCTGATTTGACTGTTCATCAATATAATGTTATTAGAGAAGCCGATAAAGCAAGATTTCCTCCTTATAAACAAGTTTTGGAAGCAAAAAAGTCGTGCTATCCATGTGAAGAAGGTATTTTTGTCAATGAAAAATCTGCTCTTGTTTCATTGCAAGCATTGTTAGACCATTCTTGTACCAGATTAATGGAGTACTTGCAACTGAAATCAATTTCATTTGAGAACGTATTGAACATTAAACTTCACTGGAAATGGGGAATGGATGGTACTTCAGGTTTCACGGAATATAAGCAAGTGTTTCAAGATCCAGAGTCTTCCGATTCCAGCATGTTTGTTACTTGTATAGTACCCTTAAAATTAGTAGGTGTAAAAGATACACATGAAGTCACTCTATGGTTTAATGATCGCCCTTCTTCGACAAGGTTTTGCCGACCTATTCATATTCAATACGAACATGAAACTAGTCAGCTGACTAGACAAGAAATGCATCGCATCGAAAACGAAATAATACACTTAAGTCCTACTTTGTTTCCAACAAATGTTTCTGTTGAGCATGCTTTATATTTTACTATGACTGATGGTAAATTATGTAATGCTGCCACTGGCACTACGTCTACACAAAAGTGTTATATCTGCAAACATACTTTGAGTCAATTTAATTGTATTGGTCTTATGCGTAATGCAGTGATTGAAACAGATAACTTACGTTTTGGATTATCCATACTTCATGCCTGGATCCGTATGTTCGAGTGCTTGTTGCATGTGAGCTATAAACTACCCGTAGAAAAATGGCGCGTGACTAATGCCGAAGACCGAAAAAAGATTGAAGAGACCAAGAAAAGAATTCAAGCCAATTTTAAAACTCAATTAGGTCTTATAGTTGATCGACCGAAACCTGGGTACGGTAATTCAAACGATGGCAACACTGCCAGAAGATTCTTTGAAAACTATATGATATCTGCTTCCATTACAGGAATTAACAAGAACTTAATACATAGGTTCCATATTATATTAATAACATTGTCTTGTGGACGGGACATTCATGTTGATAAATTTGAAAAATATTGTCTTAAAACAGCAGTCGTTTTTGTCAAGATGTACCCATGGTATTATATGCCCACAAGTGTCCATAAAATACTTTTTCACGCCTCTGCTGTTATAGCACATTTTTTACTACCTATAGGACTATTGTCTGAGGAAGCACAAGAGGCTCGTAACAAAGACATCAAGCGATACCGCGAAAAGTTTACAAGAAAATTCAGTCGGGAAAAATCTATAAGAGATGTATTTAATCGCTTATTAATAACATCCGATCCTCTTATTTCGAGCCTTCGAAAAACACCACAGAAAAAAAATAAAAATTTACCACAGGATGTAATTAACCTCCTAAAATTAAGCGATGATATAAGAACAAGCGATAGCAGTGACGTGGACGATGAATAAACTATCTATTTTTTATAAATAAATTATTTCTATTGTTCTTAATTTATTTAATTTACTTCATAGGCACCTGTTAACTCATTTCTAACACAATTCAATAACAAAATAATATTGTCCGGATTTTCTTCGGCGAGGCAACACTGTGCGCCGGTCGCAACTGCCTCTTGTATTGACGAGAAAGTTGGGAAGTTTAACGATCTTGTCTAGCAGTTGTTCGATGTTCATGCTCCTCTGCACACAGTCCGGATCAAGCGGCCGCCTGCTCCTTGGTTAACACAAGGGATTCGTATGGCCATGAGAAGACGGAACAAAGCCTTTCGTCTTTTTAAGAAGGATCGAACCGAAGAACATTGGTCACAGTACAAGATCGCGAGGAATCGGTGCAACCAGATGATACGAGTAGCCAAACGCCGCTTTATTCACGAGCGTATTTCACATTCTTCTGCTCCAAATGTCTGGAAATTTCTAAAATCCCTGGGAATATGTGGAACGAAATCTAATAACTTTCATATCCCACTTAGTCTCAATGAAATTAACCTTCACTTCTCTAATGTTCCACTCCTTAATCCACTTATTAAATCCAAAACTCTGTCTAAAATTTCATCTATTATTCATTCTGTCACTGATCCTTTTAACTTTTCCCCCATTTCTCAGGACGAGATAAGGAAAACAATTTTTTCTATAACATCTAAGGCTACTGGAGTCGATGGAATTAGTCGCCTTATGATTATTCCTCTATTGGAACAACTGCTGCCTGTTATATCACACCTGATAAATTTCTCTCTCGACTCCGGTAATTTCCCTGATTTATGGCGCAAGGCGTTAGTTCATCCGCTTCCCAAAGTCCCTAATGCTACTTCTCCCAATCATTTCCGACCCATTTCAGTACTACCTTTTCTTTCCAAAGTAACTGAAGCCTGTGTTTTGAAGCCACTCTCCTCACACTTAAATGCTAATAATCTGCTCAATTCACTACAGTCTGGTTTTAGGCCCGCTCATAGCACTACTACTGCACTCATTAAAGTAACTGATGACATAAGAGAGGCGATGGATAATACTAAGCTCACCATTCTCGTCCTGATTGATTTCTCTAATGCATTCAATACCGTTGATCATGATCTTCTTCTTGCTGTCTTATCTTCACTTAATTTATCCCCTTTTTTTTTTAAATTGGATGTCCTCTTATCTACGCGGCCGGCAGCAGTCAGTCTCTACACAATCTACCAACTCGGACTGGGTTGCTTTATCTGCTGGCGTGCCCCAAGGTGGTATTCTTTCGCCCATCCTTTTTTCAGTGTTTATCAACCTAATCTCCGATACTCTTGATTGCTCGTATCACCTGTACGCCGATGATCTACAACTTTACACAAGTGCAAAGTTAGGTGAGTTAACCCTGGCTATCGATAAGTTGACTGCCAATCTAGATCGCATTCCTGTCTGGTCTCATGAATTTGGTGTCTCCGTTAACCCTGTTAAATGTCAGGCTATGATAATTGGCAGCTCCAGACTACTGGCCAAACTCCACGTGCCTGACTTGGAACCGATAAGATTTGACGGAACAAACATCCCCTACTGTGAGTCCGTGAAGAATCTTGGACTTTATTTGGATTCCACTCTAAGCTGGTCGGTTCATGTCACTGAGGTAAGTCGCAAGGTGGTGGCTTGTCTAAGGAGGCTCTACCGTTTTAAATTCTTCCTTCCTTTTACCACCAAACTCATGCTTGTGTACACTCTCATCTTGCCTATCATTGACTACGCTGACGCATGCTATCCTGATCTCTCCGAAGCCCTAGTGAAAAAACTTGATCGTCTTCAAAACAACTGTATCAGATTTGTTTTTGGACTTCGTAAGTATGATCACATTTCTAATTTTCGCAACCAACTTAAATGGCTTCCGATACATCAACGTAGTAATTCCAGGATACTTTGCCTGCTCTTTAATATTCTTCAGAATCCTTTGTCCCCATCCTATCTGACGAAACAATTTCTATTACTTTGTCAATCTCACGACCGTTCTCTTCGCTCCACTGACAACCTAAGCTTAAACATTCCTCGTAATCATAGCGACTTCTTTTCAAAGTCGTTTACTGTGCAAGCCGCCCGTCTTTGGAATGCTCTGACCGCTGATACTCGACAATCCCTGACTAAGGGAATTTTTAAAATGAAAGTTCGTGAACACTTCTTCTCTCTCGCTAATACATAAATCGTAGACATGAATTTGTCAATTGCTGAATCCATTTATATATAGTTATTATTTATTTTATATTTTTATGTGGTATTATCTACTTTTGTATATTTAAGTATATATATGCTCATTATGTAAAATTAAGTAGCTTCATATTATATATATATATATATATATATTATATTTATTCATGTATGTCTATATGTATATTTAATTGTTTCCGAAATGAATTTTGTAACGCTTGATAGTTACTATTCTCGTGTATTATGTTTTTATTTTATTTTTTAGATTACTTATGCACTTTGTCACTATTACCGCACCCATAAACTAACTCTCCGCATGACCCAAAGGTTGACTGGTAGAGAATGCCCATAGCATTAAGTCCACCTGTTGTACTTTTTTTTGTGCAATAAAGTTTTTAAATAAAAATAAAAATAAAAAAAATTTGACGTCTACCAATTCCCGGCGTTAAACATCTTAAAAATTAAGCTATTGAGACTAGTAGTCTGCAAGAAGATTTCTAGGTTCTCTAGTTTAATTGCTTATGTAAACTTATTTAAAATTATAACTAGCGGCGTTGACCAGACGAAAGGATCCGTCGCGTTATATGATGTGTGTAGGTACGTATGTGTACAATATCCACAAAATGCAACGTCTTCTTAAGCAAGGCCGATATATATGTTTTAACTCACATATTGAAGTACGTACCTCTCTAGACCTTCATCGTTTGTAGCAGTTTGTAATTCTGGATGACTGGCCATGTACTCGTACATTTTTTGATAAAGTAAATTATCGGATTCCTAAAATGTAGCAATGAGTAAATATTAGTTAAACTCGTTTCAAATAAAAACAGGTAAACGTAACTTTGATACATTTTAAATAGATGGACGGGCAAAAGCGTGCTCATGTTTAGGTGTACATGAAATTTTATGTATAGATCTAAAAAATAGGCAGTGTTTATGCAAAAAAAATGGGTATATTTCATTGTTTAAACTATTTCAATGTTCTTAAAAAGATCAGGATTTTTTGCCTCAAAAATATTCGTTATTTGAGGACAATTTCGTTAACACCATAGGTAGGTACATTTAGAATTAAAATCTCGATTAAGATAGGTGCTCTCTTAACAAACAATAGAGATAGTTAAAACTGACGATATTAAAATAATAAACCAAATAAGAACCTTTAAACTGTTTATGGAAACTTTTTTGTAAACGGTTGAGCAGCATTAGATGAAAAGAATAATAGTATCCCCATCAAAAACGAAGTACACTTTAATCAAAGCCTTCTATTGAGATTGTTTACCTTAAAGAAACCAAAAGTGGCTCCTCCTTTCTTGGCGCCATAAGTGACCCCGTAAGGGTTGTTGTCTAAATCCTGAACGCTCTTGATTGCAGAAAACTTGGACTCCACCGTTAGAAATGCGGCTAAGTTAGCGGTGTACGAGGAAACCATGATCAGAGTGAAGAACCACCACATACTGCCCGCAGTCCGTGTTGAAACAGCACTGAAATGAGAAGGTCATTAATTTATTCACATAGATCTTAAAATCGTTTGAACCATACACGATTTTAGTATAGTAAAAGTATGTGGAAAAACTAAATGATCCCTCTGGCCCTACAAAATCTTTGTGGCCGACCTAATTTTTTTTACTAGTTTTACTTATTCAGATTGTTAAATCGTTTGAACCATACACGATTTCAGTATGATAAAATATGTGGAAAAATTATGCATTGGCCCTACATTATTTTTGTGGCCAACGAAATCTTTTTGCTATTTTTCTATTTAAATTATGATTTCATATTTGCCGCAGGTTTTTGATATTCCTATTTTTACGTCTAGCAGTCTTCCACGCAGGTACTTTCTTTATAATGTCTATATCATTTTTCTTCCCTGATTCCTTTATAACCGTTAAAATCTGTAATTTTTATGCAGGACTATAATAAAAACTATAAGAAAAAAAATATGATTTAAAACATATTCTTGAAATGAACTTATCGACTAGAAATGCATTATCATAAACAAAAGACGTCACTCACCCTGCTCTTTTATTAATTTATTATTAATGATCAAATATCAATGACATTAAGAAAAAACTTTTCCACCACTTAGATGTATAAATTTATTTAAAGATTCAGTCTGAACGAAAGACTATATAAAAAATCATAAAAACAGCGTAGGTTCCTCCGTGAAAATAAATTACACACATATAGGGTAGACTTTTCAATATTAAGGATGCCTAAAATATTTACGTTAACACATACATACATAGGTGCTATTTCAGAGCCTTGAGTCAGCACACTCCCCAGCACAAACCAAAAGGAATTGGCTAATGTAAACTGGTTATTCAATGTCTCCGGCTCTTCTATACAAGGATAAGGGTTTTGCCACTCTTCAGGAGCTAGTCTTCCTAAGACAAACAGCAGAACGGATAGACCAGCAAAGGCACCTGATATCCAGCCCCATACCTGTAACATGTAAAAAGTATTAGAATAATTTATTACGGGTTTAAAAGATTAAGTTTCAAACAGTCCAAAGCTAAAGTATTGACTTCTAAATTGTGTGTGTATGTTGTTTACCTCTAAGGAAAAAGGTGAGATGAACGAAAACAAATCCGGTGGTTGTTTGGTAGGCTTTTTGTATAATATTGTAATGCCTAAGTTCATAAACGGGCTGGTGAAATCAACTACTTTCTGTCGCGAAGACGTTATTGTCAAATCCGTTATAGCGAAATGAGCTTTCTGCAAAAAAAAAAGAATGAGCGTGAAGTACAAGTCTTAAAATACATCTTTATTAAATCTTAAATATGTATTTATCGTAAAGAACATTTTAATATACTAATGTATTATTATAATGCAAATTACTATTAGGTTCTTGTTGTGTTATGTATCGCTCAAATGTCAGTAGCGGAGATACTTGCTTTAATGCGATGAACGTTACATCATGTTTGACTTGTCTTCTTTTGTTGTATAAACTGTTTACCCAATTGTTTTCTTGTAAAAAATAGTGCCGCTGCTGTCGCCTGCTTATAATTGACGTAATTCATAAAGCATACGATCATTGTCATTGATTTATATGTGGGACTAAAAATAGTCTTAGTGTATACAGCGAATACAATTTAGCAGCATCAGTAGCTACTTCAATGTTCCGAAGGAGTGGTAGATTTTTGGTACTAACTTACCTATATAAGAATTTACAAATAAACATTATCTACGCTATAACTAGATATGTACCTATAGGCCGTTTGACAGCTAATGATAATGTTACTGTAAGATTTAGATCTACGGTACCGGTATCTTTAATGTGTAGATCAGATTTAATCGGTTATCAGGTTTTAGTACGAGAAAAATAGTTACACCCTCCATAATCTTCTTCATCATGCCAGACCACCCTCCAGTCTCGACGTGGAAGGATCCATAATCACCGTCTTCTTGAATTTCAAAAGTATAATTGAAGCCGTTCATTTTGGCCAGCTCATCGATCAATTCTATTCCAAATCCTTCGTAGCGATTGTTCCCTTCTAACTTCTCTGCCGACTCCTTCAACATACCGTACGGAGCACTCTGTCAATAAAATAAGAAAATTAACCAACCTAAGGATATTGATTCTACTATATCCATGTGGATATCATAGCGTCATGAAGCGGTCTAATGTGCAGGAAAATTAACGCGCGAACTCCAACTGAGTTCCTCCACACTCCCTAGTTTACTTGGTTGTCCTAATAAAACGGTAAACCAATAAAACTGGAAGAGATCAGATCACATTATCCAATCAAAAGTATACATGGTAAAAAGAACCATTGCTGACTGATCTATGTATGAACACAACAGAGTTCGTTATGTAGGAATCCATGAAAAACAAAAAGGATTCAAATTTCACACGGATAAGACGCAGTTTAAATATCTGTGTGCGAAATTTCAATGTTTTTAATTAAATGGAATATTTTTAAGGTTAAAGTTTAAAACATATTATGTGCCGGCTCGAGAGTCTGGTTTAAATAATATAGATATTTAAAACCTGGGATCGATTTTCGGGTCGAGCGTAACATTGTTGAACAGATATTATGTGTGATAACAAAATTTCCAAATCTGTATGGTTTAAGCTATTAACTACTTTTGCAACCAAGAGTCTTAATTCTATGATAGACGATCTACAATATAATAGGGTATTATTAAGCTTATAATATACTGTAATATATTATAAAACTCACAAGTGCAGTTAGTACTATGAAATGTTTTCCTCTCATTTGTTCTGATCCCTCTTCCTCTGTTGGTGGTACTACAATTCTAGTTTCTGTAAAACCATCTTCATTAGTCCAAGTCCCAACCTACAAAAAGTTAATAGAACCCAAGGATATAATTAAAATAAATCATTATTGATTTCATAATCAATTTAGGCATACAAATTAAAAGTACCTACCTTTTCTAATCCTTTAGCCTTTACTTCTAAGACGTCAATTTCGAAATCGGAACGAAACCCCTCTTCATCAAATTTCACAATTCCCGTCAACCCATCTATTTCGACCTAAAATAACAAACTTAGTGCTATAGTAAATTATTCGTTATAATAAATTATTACAGGCTGTTAGAGCACTTACAGTTCTAACAAAGTTTATCACGCTTGACCCCATATTCCAGCTTTCTTCGTTTTCGCAGGTAACTTGGGCTCCTTCTTGAATACCTATGACGTTTAGAGCTGTAGTGTACAATGTCACCGAATCGTAAATTAGAGCCAAGTTGAGAGTCAAAGCATTTCCGGCAATGGCATTTTCTATTTTCTTCTCTGAGAGTTCCAATACTTTCGCGTTCAACGACTCGATAAATGATGTAATAGATTTGAGCGATGGATCAAAGAATCTAACACCTGAAAAAAAAATAAGTTAAAGCCAGAATATTGTGTAAAACTAAGTGAGTGTAGTGTGTGTATTAAGTTACAAGTTTTTTTTATTGTAACACCTAAACTTGCTTTGGATCTTCTTTTACTCAAAATAATAAACACGTTTCAAACGTGTATATTATTTTGAGGTTACTTTGTACCGACTAATTTTGAAGTTATATTGTACCCACCAACTGTGTTATATCGTTAAACTATTACGTACACTGACTATAGAAGAGGGTAATGAAATAAGTACTCATATTATTGCCATTAAAAGCAGTAAACTAAAAACTCAATTATTAACCGAATTTGCGACCGAAACGCACGCACTGATTAGCTTAAATTTGAGTTTTATCTTACCAAATTTCGATGTCGTTTCAACAAGTTTTAAATGTATGGGATTGACGTTTCACTTGAAAAACACAGACATGATTAGTTTGTTAGAATAAAATACCAGTTAGTTAACTAACCTGTGATGTTAGATCCTCCGTGAGTGTATCGGTCAACGTCTATAGTTTGAAAGTCAGGATTCATAATGATGTAGCTGTGGTCGTCAGACATAATACCGACTTGCTGAGCTTGTTCCAGGACTAAAGGCAATTTATCAACATTACAAGCTATGAGGTAGTTCAACGAACTTGAAGCTTTAACAATTTTTAATTCATTTCTGAAAGCAGTAATGTTAACAATTTATTTATTAAACATATTTTTTTAAAAAACAAGGTACAACAGGCGAAGAAATGAAAAGAGCACTCTCTACCAGAATACTTAAATTATTTTCAACAAAAAAACATTTACATTTCGTTTGAGACGAACATAAAGTTATAAAACCACGAGAAAGTATTTGTTATAAAACTAAAAACATGTCACACGTCTGTTTTCAAAATGTATCAACTTATTATTATTATTTTTCTCGAAACTTCGTCAACGTGGAATAGTTACTATGGGCAACATTTGTATTATTTCAAATAATGCACTGTTTGTTTTATTTAATGCAGTAGTTTACTAATATTAGCTTACATAAGTATCAACACAAATCATTGACACTGTTAGGCTTATGAACTTCTGGGGGGGTACTCTCAAAAACGAAACGAACAAACGAAAGGTTTCGTTTTTGAAGATTATTCAAACGTTTAGGAATGAAGACGTGGTTTTTGATTTGCATAAATAATATTTTGTTTTTTGAAAACGCTTAATTTGCATTCGAAGTGATTTCTTTATGATTATGAGGATTAAAAATTGCCATCCGTTGTCGGATTCGACATATTTCGTTTATGGGAGTAGGCCCCCTGTTCCAAGGGAAGTACGTATCTACGTAAAATGCATGGAAAGCTTGTACATATTTGAATGCATCTCCTAAATACTGACATTTCAACAACATGATTGAACTAGTATTGATTAAGCCATAGTACAATGCACACAAGTCCATTAATAAAAATCTTCCTAGACTCCAGGGTGAATGGTTTACGTGGGAGTTATCTGTAGTATGTGGGTGGAACTGTCTGAGACGAGATTCATCAATTATGACAAAAAACAAAAGACAAGATAAAATCTGTTTATACCTAAAATCTTCCCCGGGCGGTAGTTGAACAACGCTAATGAATATGTGGTCTCCTGCGATTAAATCCTCCATTGTCAAAACACTATCAACAAACGGTAAAAGTTCCGCTCCTTCGTAGATAATAGTGAATTCTTCCCATCCCTTTAACAGAATGAGATCAGCAAATACCTATAATAAATTAAATTTTACGCAAATTATAAAACATTTTGTAAAACCTTCTTTTAACTTTGTGCACTTAATTTAATTACTGTCTTAAAATTTATTTTAGCGTATACCTACTCTGTTTAGCGTGCATTATGATTATTTGACTCCAATCAATCATAGTTGTGGCTAATAGCAGCCTGGTTATTGCATTTATTGTCAATTATTGTTAATATATTTACATTTATTTTCGTGCAAGTTCTTTCTTGTTTTAAAATAATTGATATTCATTACCTTTGAGTAAGCGATGTGATGTGGATACAAATTTATAACGGACCACTGTGAATTTTGAGTTTCTACAGGCTGTGAGATCAATTGAGGTATTTCGAGCAAGTCGGCAATCGTTTGAACATGTTCTATTGAGCCTTTACTTCTGGGTCCAAATATTCCGGTAACGTTTGACTAAAATTAAAAATTAACAAATACATAAATTTGCATGTCTTTAGATTTTATTATGTTTAATTCGTTAATATAGTTAAAAAATATTTTGTAATTTGCCAGTATAGTTATTCATACTTATGTTCATTCATAAATACAAAATTTTGAAACTCTAGCTTTAGTATATGTGAAAAAATATGTTTTAGTAACTATGGCAATAGTTATTATTAACATAAGGTAATTAAGTACTTAAGATATGTTTTCTTTCGACAAGTTTAATGTGCCTATGTATTATTTGGTACGGTTTCTTACACCCAAAAGGGAGCAAATGGCTTTCTCCGCTCCTAATATATCTCCTGGAGCAGTCTTTTCCACTACCGATACAAAAGGATTTTCTTGACCTTCCGAAGCTGCAGCAATGGCTATCTCGAATGCAGCTTGCATTAGAAAGTCACCATCATCGAAAATTGCCCCTGTAGCATGTAATATATAATTCGCTTAGAAAAAATCTTAAGGAAACAGACATAGGTATAATGGCACTTACAAAACTTGACTTACCAATTACTCTGTCATCAGCAATTACAAAATTAAAACAACACACAAGCCATTGCAATAAGAGAAAACATTTTAGTTTCATGTTTAGCCGTTTGTCTTAGACTTGGAACTGAACTACTGAATGAGGATAGAAAGGAATTAAGCACCATAATTGTTTAATGTTACGAGCACAGATCTCGGAGCGGTTCTGATAGCCCTAATACAATTATATCATGAATACAGCTGACGTCGGCTAGAAATAGCCAGACTGTTCTCGATTTCATTTGTTCCATGCATTCCGTTATTAGAAACTTGCTTGCAATATAATTCAAACGTGATAATCGATTATAATCGGTTGAACTAAAAGGTGGTGAGAATAGCAATAAATGAAATCAGATATACTTTGGCATAATAGTTACACAAATGCAGTAGGTAGGTTCTTAATGAAAAATCTTCTTATAATAGGCATAGTTAACGGTCCATAATCAATTTAATGCATTAGATCAAATATCTAACTTTCAAAGAATTATCACCTCAAATTTCGTCTTTAACCATGAATCGGCTTTATGATTCGAATATTAGCATAAGATGCTGGAAACATGCACAACACAACTATATAGGTGCTTCATTTTTTCAATCGTATCTAGTACTGTTTTATATGCATCTATATCTATACGTATAAAAGTACTTATAAATGAATGTAGGCGTTCTTGACGATTTTAAGATTAGAGGTAGGTAATGTTTCTTATTATCTTAAGATTTCTATTAAGTGTCGTTTTAGTCTTTTATTTGTCTTTGTTTTGGACTGGCTCCAGGTAAGCAGTTAATACAATTACTTGTTTAAGTAAAAGTGATATCGTATATGTGGTCATTACGACAGAGTAAGGCAATGATTACATTTCGCCAGATTTACCCGCATTTTTCCAAGCGCAAAATTTTGAGAGATTTTTAATTTGACATAGTATAGTTTATGAACACTTCCTAATAAGACAATTTATACATGGAACTGAAATATCATAAATGGGTAACAAGTGTCGGCTCATTTAATACCGTTGAATTCTGATCAACATTACATTTAATTATCGCCCATAAATAAATTTGGTTATCATCTATATATTTGTGTTTTCTCTTTTATAATCGAAAAATATTGTCTAGGAATGCTTATTATTTCTTTTTGTTTACAGCGGTGCCCTCTTTGTAAACATTTCCGAACTTTGATCTTATGTAGAACCACTGCTGAATGAACCTTGTGTGCGGCTTGCGAAAAGGCAGGCTCCCAATAGACTCGGTTGTTCCCGGTTTTCTTACTTTATTATATTATTCAACGCTAGATGGCGACACCTATATTACAAATGAACTAAAAAACTGAAATTTGCAACTGGTTTTGTAAAGGATATAGCAAAAAATTTTAGACCTATAACAAGAAATAGTTTTATGAATATTAGGTTAGGTAAGTTAATCGTTTTACAAAAACTATAAATGAAACAATGATGTGCGTCAAATAATCGTTTTTTTTACATTTTACCTAAATGCTTTTCACATTGTAAATTTTGAGCTCATTAATTAATTTTTAAAATACTTTCCATGGTGTTTAAAAAAGTCTTGTTTTGGTGCGGATTATTTACTTTTTGATAAAACAAATACTAATAATGCATATTAATGTATGTCCATTAGGACATGAAGGATTTACGAACTAAAGAACATTTAAAATAGTTAACAAGTCAAAACGCGACACCATTTTTATTTAGTAGTTAATACGAACTACTTACTTTTGACCCGTTAGCATATTTTGAATGTTTAAAATGGAACTCGACAGTCTTAATGTTCATATTAAAAAAAAACAACTAAATCAGATTTAAACATTAAAATTTAATTTATTTCAACAATTTAATGCAAATGACTATATTGTGAAGTTTACTTGATTGTTTAAACCACCATGCAGCTGGCAACACGAACAAAGCAAGAAGTTGATTTACGGGCAATGTGACACGCCGGGAAAGTCGGAAAAAACATTGATTAATGAGCCCGGGGCGAATAAACAACGTTTGACTTAGCCCGGGAGAAACTAACATGTTTCCCGGCTCTACCACACGCCCACTTTTTACCCGTTTTCTTTTGTACGAACGTGTAATTTGCGTAACGTAGGTGGTAAACAGAAATTCTTAGTGAAAATAATGTTATAAGAAGTACCTACTGGCGTACATACGAAGTATTGCAATTCAAAATAATATTCATCTTCATGATATTTTATACTTGGAGATTACAGCGTATTTGCTGAATTCAAACTTACCTTGAAGCAGTAAACTTAAAATTAGGCTGGCGACGTTGAAACCCAACATCACTATAATTATTACCACAAGCCCCATATTTAAATTCAGTTTCTAGAGTATAACACGTGGTGCTAATAAAAAAGGGTCTACAAATCTTTAAACGTATTAGAAACGTTAACAGATTTGTAGACCCATATGAATATTGTAGACCCTCTGAACTTTCACCCCTTTTCTCAAATATAAGTGTTATTTCATTAGCATCAAGAAACTGAAATGAAAACTTTATTGTTCATCATCACTTATATCGAACTCATGTAGATACACTCTTTTGCCTGTTCATTTAAAACAATTATTTCTGTCTATTTGAAAAAAAAAACACCTGAAATATTCTGCTTTAAATGCTAGTGTAGTTATGTTAGTGACAGAATGACCTCTTGTTGAGGAATTGATTGAAAACGTTTTTTTTTCTTCTACACTTAAAAATGTATAAATAATGATACGTTCGAAATTATAAAGTTCGTATGTTTATGTTACTATTTTCTAAAAATTGGAGGATAAGGTGACGTCGTTCTAAATTTTAACGATTGCGTTAAAATTTAGAAAATACATTGGTATTTTAGTAAAATTTTGCATACATCCATACTATCCATACTAATATTATAAATGCGAAAGTAACTCTGTCTGTCTATCTGTCTGTCTGTCTGTCTGTCCGTCTGTTACTCTTTCACGCCTAAACGGCTGAACGGATTTTGACGAAATTTGGTATAGGTATACGTTGAATCTCAAGAACGGACATAGGCTATTTATTAGAAATTAAGGGGGGGATGGGGGTAATACCACCTTTGAAAGTTTATATGGAAAAATGTTTATTTTTGAAGTTAGAGATATGAAATTTTGCACAAATATAGCTTGAAACTTGGATTATAATATAGACTACTTTTTGTTTCGAATATTAGGGGAAAAAGGGGTAAAACCGACCATGAAAGGATGTAGTCCACGCGAACGAAGTCGCGGGCACAGCTAGTAAATGATAAAATAAAAATGTGTACAATATTTTTCGAGAAGTGTTACGACCAAAAATAAATTATTAGTCATTTATGCTATTATCTTGTACTGCTTGTGTTTGCGTACTTAATATAATGGTATACATAATAAACTTTTGAAAGCTAATTATAAAGGCATGGGTCCACAAAGTTGAAAAAAGAAGACCCCAATATCTCCCTCCTATAGAAGTAGATCTTATTATAATTTCTTACACCTAAATTTATTTATTAGACAATTCATATTTTTTCGAATTACGCTTAGAAGCCGATTTCAAGAAGCGATAATAAATTTGCATTAATTGTTCTATAATTTTAAATTTTCATCATAAGTTTTTGGAACCTTTCTTTACATTAAAATAACAAAGAATTGATGAACCTCTTGTTGAGGTCTGCCAACTAAATTAGTGGTAACAAACCGCGATTCATGATTCAGACGAAAACTTATTAAGGATTAGCTAGTGCTTATCTTAATGGAACCGTCTGCTGCTCGTGATAAACAGTCTTATAACAAATAATGTAGAAATTAGGGATTGGGATTTTTCAATCGTCACGTAAATATTAACAAGCCCATAAAGTATAAGCTGTTTGATTTGAGAAAGTTATGAAAACTAAATTAAGTTATGAAACCTTTTGACGTAACATTCATTCGAGTGTTATTTCTTCTCTGACAATTGAAATCTGGTGTTAAGAGAAAAGTAAATAGTATATAAATATGAATTCCAAAAAATATATATGATAATACCAAAAAACCTACTTTTCTTTGATTTTTCATGGGGCCATTATCATTAGTAGTAGAGATTGTGGATAGGATTTGCAAAAAAAAAAGAATTAATATTGGTTTAGTATTTCCTGAAAAAAAATCCTGAAACAAATATAGACAAGATTTTAGTATGGATTACTTTTTAATATTATACCTAATTAAATTGTCAGAAAAAACGTTATAAGCTAACAAAACTAATAGTTTGACTTAAAATGAATAAGCAGTATTATTTCGACAGGATAACCGATTCTGAATGCATGTCTCCTTTCTGTATTTTTAACCGATCGCAAAAAAAGGAGGTTTATTGATTCCACCATATGTAATTTGTAAAAGTTTTTCGTCGATTACATCGTAATTTATAAACCAATTTAATTTTTTTTTTGCAAATCCTATCCACAATCTCTACTACTAATGATAATGGCCCCATGAAATATCAAAGAAAAGTCGTTTTTTTGCTATTATATTCATGCTTCATGTGTTAGCTCTTGTTCTACGAGTATATAGGTAGAAATTGTAGGGCGGACGGCGTACCCTCTTCCCGCAAAATTGCAGCACAAGCCGCCCCGACGATATATGACCGTGCTTATCGTTCCGGATATTTCATTGTTATTAACGTGGCAACGGTCTCCGTTCAGTTTAAATCGTTAAAGAAACGGAAAAAACAATCTTAGTACGATTAAAAACTGAACATACTTTTCATATACATTCTATTTTAGCTCTAAATTATCCCACAATCTTTGTCTTCAAAAAAATATTTTTTTCTTTAAACTACATTAAGTTTATTAATGGGCAGTGTTGTAAGAGCAAGGGTCAAGAGCGAAACAACCCTACTACAAGTATTTTTAAAATTGCTTAAATGGGTTGCTTCACTGTTTGCTGAATTGTCAAAATCTTCGTTAATAAAAGTTTTTTATTTTTTTTATTTTTTATTATATAGGTATTTCTTTGGGAGATTGCTGATTGTCAGTCTTTTGGTTGGGCGCTATTTTCGTTTTTGCTTCTTTGCATCTCAGCGGAGCATTATCTGCGTAAGGTTTTAACATATATAGTTAAGAGCAAAATTATATATATTTTTGTAAATGACTAGATTCATTTCAAAGTTTCATTATGATTATAAAAACTATATTAATGCAAATCTAGGTATTATTCCCAAATGACATGTTAATTTTGATTAAAAATTATTTTACCGCTTGCTAGAACTTGAGGTATTTCTAATTTAGAGTTTGTATACACACACGTAAGTGTGCAAACACTATTCATCTAATGTACCTAACTTATTTACTCTACCATCATCTTATTTGCTTAAACGTTCACACAAGGTAGGTAAGTCTAACTAAGACAGTTAATATAAAGTTTATTATTTCATTAGATTTCCTTGACGAGAAAATAGCCTAGATGGTATTATGAATGAGGTTTCATAACCTATTTCAAATTAAAATATTTTAATTATATACATCAGGTTTCGCAACGATTTCTTTAAGTTTTTCAAGTACAGCATTTGATCTGACAAACATATCTAACTAAACTCACGAGGATCCAGAGCTAATTTGGTCATTTATAACGTCCTTTGATGTTTGGAAACTATTTTATAAAATAAGCATGTCTCGTGAAATGTTTGACTAATCACTATTTGCGTACGTTTTCTTTTTACCTTTTCGGGACTGGTCGATGCTTTTTATAGACTCCAACTAAATAAAGTACCTCCCTAAAATTAACAAATATGAGGTACCTAGGTACGATTAATAGTAACTGGCTGGTGCTACTAATAAACAGACTACTAAAATAAAGTTAAAATAATTTTCATAAATTCTGTCCTATTTACTTGACTTGAATTAATCCTGTCGAGTCCCTTGCCGATTGTCATATAATTGATCCTTTCTTGGAAACTTTTGTTTGAGTGGGCCCAAAAGTTATGTTCTAAGATTGGTTCCGTACGATCAAGTTGTATTAGTCTAGACCGAGCACTTAGCGAAATTAGTTTCAAACTTAAACGGTGGCTTTCGACAGAAAGTTGTAAAGCTAGAGGAAAAAATAAAGTGGTTTACAAAACGGCTAAAGACTACTGTTATATTAAGCGCTGTTAAAAACTAATTAAAAGTTATGCAATGCTGCGTATTATTTATCTTTTTTTTTAATTTGTGACAATTTCAATTTATTTGAATAACTTCAAAAAACTTTTTCAATTAGTCCAAATATTGCCAGCATAAAAATTAAAACTGGCAATCTTTTTTGCGCACCAATTTCCTCTCATGTTTTATTATTAAGCTGTAAACTTTTCCAGAAATTAATTTAAACATAAAATAGTATGGATTTCATTTTCTACTATTTCTTATGTTTCACATATACCTTCACTTCGATTAAAAGAAACATGATATTGTATGAGTGAAGATTCCTAAATAATATGTTGCACTCCAACATTACAAACATTTCACGGAACATGTGAATATATTCAGCATCTCAAGTCAACTACTTCAGCTCCAATTATAAATGTTGCTTTCTGTTTATTCCGTCTGAGTCGGTCCCCGTTTCTGCACTTAATTTGTCGACAGTCAGCTGTAATTTGGGTTAGTAGGATACATGCAAGCAAGGATTCAACGTTTCAGAGTAAATTTAATGCCATGTCTTATTAAAATGTTAACCATAAAGGAATGAGCTAGCGTTGATACCTGTGTGATATAAGCAAGCACTTGTATAACTAACTAAGAAGATGTTATTCATCAAAAACTACTTCAACAACTGTAGAACCAAATGTAGAAAAAATTATGTGGAACTTTAATAAATGTCAACTTTCAGTTTTGTTGATTTAATTATTAAGGAAAACTAATTCATTCAATTTCCTGACTAGAAAAATCTCAAAATACAAGTTAGTGAAGTTAAAGTATGAATATCCGTGTGGCAAGAGTGATAGTTAGATTTGAATGGCGAATGATAAATCTATGACAATGACGATATGGAAAACATAAGTATAATTCAATTTTATTTGGTATATATGTTTGGCTTATTTACAATTTGCTCCTTTTCATTTCCCATCCAATACAAATATGGTTAGATATCGTTATAAATTTTCAAGTTGCAATCCAAATACGAAACGAATTTGTTTATATTGTGTAGAGTCTGGGTGTTGTGGTACCGTCGTTGTTTCTGATTTTTGTAACACATGTGCTTAAGCTACTTACCACAGAATCAGAGCAACGTACGTGATCGATTTTTTTATAGTGCTTTACGCGGCACTAGCGAACTTTCGATGGGTAAACTCGCACTGTTGAATAGTTGTGATTTACATAAAACATTTCATATTAACCACAAAGCTCAATCCATTATGAAAATAAAAATTACGTTCTACAATAAAACACACCGATTTATTTGAGGGATAAAAGAAATCTCTCAACAAACAGGTTGTTAGCATCTGCGACACACTCTTGTTTTTATTTCCACAACAATTTATGCTAAACATCTGATATATTCGGGCTCGAACGATTGGCCCAAAGACATTTGTATGTAAACCAGGACAACATCTGTCGAGTTGACCTTTTACCCTTGATTCATGTCTGTAAAGGGTCATATTTTACATTTCAATCTAATACTAAACTAACTATTTTGCAAATCTTGCTTCTTGAGATTCAATTGAACCGATATTTTACAACGTATGCAATAAACTTAAACCTGATGCACGAATAAAATAAAATTTAGAAAGTGAAGCAATCAAATTTAACCTAGTAAAATAATTTAGTTTATGTCCAGGTATGTAAAAATATTTGGTCAGTTAAATCATTCTCGAATAAAATACGAAAATCGTTATAGGTGAAAGAAAAGGTATCTAACTATTATGGTTAGTAACTCATCCTAAAAAGTATTAATCAAGCATTTTTTTAATTTTTTTTGTTATTTTACTGTAGAAATTAAAAAATAACATCTGCTTGTTCTTTTAACTATTCAAAGATATTACCTATTAATTTAATAGTCGTGCACCTTGATTATTCAAAGATATACCTTGTTGATGTATTCCAAAGCTTAAACTAAGACTTATCTCAATGAAGATAAATTATATTTTTGTAATAAATTTTGTTTATTGACATTATTCAGTATTGTGGGGGTTGTATGCCAGTAATATTATGAAAACCAAACCTCTTTGCCTACCTAATTGATAAGATAACGGACATTACATAGATTATTCTAATTTTATGGTTAGTAGCTAATGCACTTGTGTAACAGAAATCAGACACAACTCAGACAAATCAGATACCACAACACCCAGACCCAAGACAATATAGAAAAACTCATATTGCCCCGACCGGGAAGCGAACCCAGACCTCAGAGATGGCATCTCTGAGGTCTGGAGTCATGACTTCAAAGTCTGGATCGCCCGCCTCTCGGCTACCGAGGTCATCAACTCATAAATCAATAACTTATTTTTCTTGAGCTTTTTACTCGTTCACATTAGATATTTATAATTATTAGAAAATTTTAGTAGAGTTAAAATAAGGTTATCAGGATTCATGGTAATGCCGGTGATGTTGTGGTTGTTCTTAAACATTTTCATTTCATTAAGCATTACCATTAAGGCGATGAGGTCCCCCGGGGGGTTGTAGTGGGTAGGCCTGTCCTTTTTAGGGCAGGAGAGTCCCACACACGCCGTCACCTCCCTCGGGTGACGGTACGGTGCGGCAAGCATTTCCCTTCGCCAAAAAAAAAATTAAAGAAAAGGATGGTAATAGGTATCACATGTCTTATTTTCAGGTAACATAAAATTCATACTGGTTTAATTATCCATTCAATTTTAAACTAAATTCTCAAGTTAAATCGAAAAATGTATTTATACTTATAAAAAATGCATTAGTTATGAGACTTATGGACTTATTTCTTAAAAGATTCTAATGACAACTAGAGATTTCTGAAATCACAGAAATAACTTCAGCCGAGATTGACTTAATTTTGTATGGGCCAGTACCTTAAAAACTAATTTGTGATAGTGTATATTTTTGTAATCTACTCGATTTCCCACATTCTACAACAGTTGTCCTACTTTTAATCTCTTGTATGTCAGAGCCACATTGAACCTCATTTTTAACCGACTTCATGTTTTTGTTTTATTTACCCACCATGGTAACAGGAACTTTTATTTCCTCTGTACTGTTCCGACCTCATATTTTCAACGCAGAGATAATTATGCCTCGTCTTCACGCTGCTGTAGCTTATTATACAGATCTTGAAATCACAGAAAATCTTCTTTTATGTTACCTTGTTTGGATTTCTTATTTACAACTAAGCTCGTTTCATTTGTCATTCAAACTGATGAAAACGAATTAAGCATTGTTAGCATTCCTTTTGAAATTCATAGTTGGGCTTAAGTCCCAACGCAAGAGATCTTGATTTATTCATAGTCATGAAAATGTTGTGTATGGAAATATAATTTTTTTATATGTTTTTTATTGGAATGTTGACGCTATTTACAAATTAATCCCGATGTATTAATGCTGTAAAAAAGGACTTTAAGTTACATCGGCTACGTCAATATGGAAATTTGTGAGGTCAGAATGAGCTGTCTTTAAAAAAATTAGGAAGGAATCGCCTGGCCAAAACCATCATGCTACCATGGCCAGTCAACATCCTTATTTGAGATATCACGTAAGGTGATGAAAATAAAGAATAAATGTGTGAAATATCCTTTGTATGGCATGCACAACGTGTTTAATTCGTTTGTTTTCGTAGAGTTAGTAAGAAACGTGTTCTAGCGTAAACGGTTGCTTTTCTAGAAAAGTATTTGGGAGCATTGGGATCAATCTTCGTATTCATTTTTTTTTTGTTAAAAACATGACGCTCCATTACAATTGCCAATTATTTTTTTATTAATTTCATCAGTGGTTTTAATTTTGGAACGTCAATCAATTATGTTTATGAGTGCCTACAAGTAATATACGACGTAAGCACAGAAATGAAAGCTTCATTTTTTCTAGTTAATACCTAATAATAATAATGTGTACCTACACAATCATAATAGTCGTAAAAGAAAATTTAGTACGCCTTAATTCCCTAAAAGAAAATAAGTATCTGTGTAATATGAGGGTAGTTATTTTAACAACTTCATAACCTGTATAATCACAGCTTCCCTATAATTGGAGCTTATCATCTGTCGGCGTAATCTGGCAGTTTACGAGGTGGTCGATAGGGGGCGCTTCCGGCACTGGGGGGATTATGGCTCTGATACCGACTGGACCGTTAATTGGAATATTGGATGTCAATAATGGTGAACGTAATTTTCATTTTCATTTTGTAATATTTTACCAGTATCTTCATAGGAAAACTTGCTCTTTTACTCTCGTAAACGTGGTGATGATGGTTATGGGGCACAAATGTATTCTAAACCCACCTCTGCAATTGACATTTGAAATTTTGTAAGAATGTAGTAGCCTACTCTATATCTTTCACGCGAAAACTACTGGATGAATGAATTTGGACGAAATTGGTAAAGCCCTGTCTCAGGATAGAAAGATAGATGAGGCACTAGTTAACATGTACTCTACATACTTTTAAACCCGAAATAACAGAAATGAAGTCGCGGTCTACAGCTAGAAATGTAGAAAATTATCATTGGCAAGGCGTTATTAGGTATTGGTTCTAGCTCTGATAGTAGTAAGTATTTATATAATTTCTAGGTATTTATAAAAAACTTCTTGTAAGTGATTGAATTACGTGGCTAGAATAGCAGACTTTTACGTTTGAACAAAATGTTTTCACGTCGCTTTCGAAACCAGAGACGTAAAATAAACGTGACCACGGTTGGTGCAATCTAACCGAAACGTCGGGCAGTAAGTAGTGCGTATTATCTACTAAATAAAAATGGTGTCGCGTTTTGACCCGTTAAATTATTTTAAATGTTCAGAGACGTAAAGTTATACTCGTACGTTTCTTAAGTTACATGCTTATTTTAAAAATACTGCAAAAGTAAATAACTTTCCTAAACAGCCACTTAAGGATTATGACTCGTTATACTTAAACAATTATTCTAACCATCATATTCCGACAGTTAGATTTCAATATACAATGAAAACAAATTTTTTGCTTCAACAAATTAATAAAAGTTGATGATATCAAAGCTCTGTTTAGTAGTGTGTTACGTCATTAATTCGTAACAACTGTGCAAAGAAGTGTTTTTGTTCACACGATAAATCATGTGTATTATATTGCTCAATAATGTACATACCGTTTTTTAAATAGAAACTCAGTATATACCTGGCACCTCCCAGCACAGCGTGATAGTAAGCAAAAGAGAAACCACATCGCGATGACAACGGATTTGATACCGTAACATCCTATCCATTAGCATTATACTGGCCCGCAAGATGTTTCTTAACGCTCCTTAATTAATTCATACCAAAGGAAAGAGGAAACATATGAGCAACGAGTTCGACTTCTTAATGGTAACTTTTAACAAACATAAATTTAGGTACTATTATGTAAACTGGAAAAAAGATTAATTTTTAGTCATCTAGCCTATTATATTCACGACCCAACCCGTCTTCAGATCTCTGTCATTATGACGAAACGAGATTTTTCGCATTGAGGCAAACCTATCTCAAAAACGAAATAAAGGGCTACGAGAAAAAAAAATCATAATGATTACAAGTAAGGTGAAGTATTGTGCCAACTTGGAAGACATTCATACAAAAGGGCAATTTGAACAAGGTACAGAAAATCAAAGGAAAAAAAGAAAAATAATCCATCATCCTGGCATTGTGTTTAACATTAATGTGGCCTAAGGTGGATAAATTGTTGGCCGGACAGCGAGGCATTACGATGAATAAAGAATCAGGTATTAACAAGGGGTCCAGAGATTTAGGATTTTTTATTACACAAGCACAGAGAGCCGTGGGATGAATTGGCTGCAATCTTTATAGAACCTATAGGAGAATTTTAATACTGGAATCACTAAACATTTTCTTTTAGTAAAAAAATTAAACAATATTGCTGCTGTCTTGCTAAAACACTTTTATTAATAAATTTTTTGCTCACACATTCACAATTTTTTCTTTGTGATGAAAAGTAGCTCTATATCCAAAGAAATATCTAGGTTAACGTCCAAAGTTTGAATTAATAAAAAAATTCAAAAATTCTTTATTTCTTTTACAAAGACATACTTATATCTAGTTAACGGAGTCTCCTTTTAGGCATAACATTGCCTGTGCCAGGAGACAACGCTCTTCATGAATACTAAAAGTTATAAAGTAGGTATGTATTTTATTTATATACTAATTATTTAACATATTGTTTTTATATTGTATATAATCTGCTTATTGTTTCTAATTTAAACTGCTACCTTCGTGTGTCTGTATATATGTATATTATAGTGTATGATGTGTATGCGTACGGATGTGTAAATGTGATGGTGAAGGTGGAAATATATCTAATTTATACTCTTAACAGTCTGAATATATAAAGGTCCATGTATAGGAGTGTTATTGCGTGAATCTTTTTTAATTTTGAATGCTTATAATTTTTTTAGTTTAATTTGATCAAATCCTCCGTTTCAGCATAGTTTAACTTTTGTAACCAGCTTTTTACTGTATATTTACACACAGATAATGGTTGTTTATGTATATGAAGTTCGTTATTTATTTTATTGTAAATATGTGAAGATATGGATTCATATTGCACTTTAGCAAACTTTGTGTTAACCTTGGGAGTGGGAATTACTTTTAACTTGCGGGCTTTTCTTTTGTTTTCAACGCATGGATCATATTTTAAAGTTTTGTGTTTGTTTATTATCAACCCTAAAATATATAACTTTCTTATAATAGGTTGCTGATTTCGTAGAGACATTGAGTAGGAAAAGATCTTTTTTTGAAATAAATTATTTTAAGTAATGTTCTCTGAGCTCTTTCTACAGTCAAAAATCGCGTTTTAAGTGCTCCACCCCAAACTGAAATATAGTAAGTTGTTATCGACTGAACCAAAGATATATATATTTCGTTTAACACATTTCTTGGGTTAATGATGCCACTGGCCTTGTTTGTGGGAACAATGTGTCTTAGTGTCCTAAAGATCCAATGAAATTTTCGTATCCTTGCCACTATCATTTCAATTTGGGGATACCATGACAACCTTTGGTCTACTATCACACCCAAATATTTAACTGATTGTACTTTATTTATCACGGGGTAGCCACAACTGTTATGACTAGTAGAGTTTTGGCAGTTATGTATTTTAATATTAAATTCATTATTGGGTTGGAAGTTATTATAAATACTGTAACATATATAATTTGTTTTTGTAGTGTTTAGAGTCAGAAGATTATTTTTGAGCCATGTTTCTACATTCGTCATGCCAATTTCAGTGTTTGTTTTTATATCAGCCTAACTGGACCCAGTGAAGACGATTGTAGTGTCATCGGCATATGAGAAAATTCTTGCATTGTTGAGGGTTAGGTTACATAAATCATTTATATAAATTAGGAATAGGGTGGGGCCTAAGACACTCCCTTGGGGAACACCGCATGAGACATGAACGTCTCCGCTCGTGCTGTCTCCTATTTTAACTTTTTGTGTTCTATTAGATAGGTAATCTTCAAAAATCGAGAGTTGTATATCTCTTATGCCTATTTTTTTGAATTTTTTTAGAAGTATAGTAGTCGAGACTGTGTCAAATGCTTTCTGCAGGTCAATGAACACAGATAGACATTTGTGACCGTTATCAATATTTTGTGATATGAGATTACTCAGGGAAATAACTGCGTCTTCAGTTGATAGTCTGCGTCTAAACCCGAATTGATTTGGGGATAGGATATTTTTAGCTTCCAAGTAATTCAACAGTCTAATATTTAATAATTATTCTATAATTTTTGCCAGTACTGGTAGAACCGAGATAGGTCTATAATTGCTAATGTCGTCTTTATTGCCGCCTCTGAATATCGGTGTGATTATTGATTTTTTCAGTAATTCTGGGAAAACGCCCTTACTAAAGCAAACATTACTCAAATGTGTTATAATAGGGATGATTTCATTTTTCACATGTTTAATATATGCTGTGGAAATATTGTCCCATCCCGGGGCCCTTCCAGGGTTAAGGTTTAATATTATGCTATTTATCTCTTCCTCGTCGGTCTCTAATAGAACAAAGGATTGTTGCTGACTGACTAAAAGTAGTAGTACCAGGAATTTAAAATGCTGAATCTGGGTTACGAACGTAAAAACACAGTCAAAATCATCTCTTGTTAAACATTTTCTCGACCGAAACTTTATAGTGCATCGAGGTTTCCTATGCTATTTAAATTTCACAGCAGCAGTAACATTCTTTGTAAAAGTATTCTATCTAGTTGGGCAGCTGTGCCCGCGGCCTCAATTCTTAACAAGCTTGCCAACTTTAAAATTTTCAACTTCGAATTGTACCAACTTGCACGACTATGATTGTTGTTATTTCTTTATGGTCTAAGTTGATTATATACTCAAGAGAAAATCGATACTTCAATATAATAAGTAACATAATTGTTTGCTCGTACACATACCTAATCGCTATTGGTACTTCTGTTCAATCATATTAATATTATTAACGGAAAAGTCTTTATTGGTGGTTTTGAATGAAGTTCTGTACCTTTATAGTAAAATAGGAGATTAACATAAAGTTTATTATTTATATCGCAGAAACACGAATTTATTAAGCTAAAGGTATTTACTTATCCTATAAAATTTATAAAGTATTATGATATTAGAGAATTTAAACTTGATCAATTTCAAATTAAGTTTAAACAAAATAGACATCATACCGAATGGTGAATTGTATATTATTATAAGATGGAATAGACCTTATTCGGCACATAAGCCCATTGATGGAGGCAAAGTGGTGTGACCAATATTACTGTCACATGATTCCAGTCCCAAATTAGACTTAACGACATCAAGAAATTAGTTCGAGGCTGACCATCAGTTTAATGGGCACACAAACACAGGGGTAATGTGTAATTGAATTCGGATGAAATTTTCACCCATCTAGTTTTATCTGCTTTGTCTACCAACTTACGATTACGACGTCAATTGACCACGTGATTTAACGCGGCTTTTATCAGTCCCATACATTTTTGTCTTTTCTAACTTAGTTATCGTTCTTAAATTGTTACTTTGTCTAAGCCCCCTAGCGCGGTGCAGATAATTTAGTTATCAAGGACACCTCCACCTCCAGTTCAACTGCGTTGTTTTAAATACATTTGACAATTTTTGATTTGAAGACCTCCGTAGCCGAGAGGCGAGCGGGCCTGACTTTGGCGAGCGCCATCTCTGAGGTCCCGGGTTCGATCCCCGGTCGGGTCAATATGGGAAACGAACTTTTCTATATTGTCCCGGGTCCGGGTGTTGTGGTACCGTCGTTGTTTCTGTTTTCTGTAACACAAGTGCTTTAGCTACTTACCATAGAATCAGAGAAATGTATATTATATTGTCCAATATTTATTTATTTATTTATTTGATATTTGTGTAACATCTAAGGATATGCCACAAACCTCTGTTCCATTATCTGTTTATTTTACTAAAAACTAAATTGTACAAAGTAGTACATAATGTTTGTCCGTGGTAACACAGCTAAGACAATCGCAAGCCTCGCAGCACGTGACTGAAACTGAGCTGAACAGTATGCCACCAAACGACCCTGGCTTCTGCAATATAAATGATACTGTTGTACCTACTTGAAACTGACAAAGTTTCACGAAAAGAAATAATCTCCCTCACCTGTAAACGTGGTGGAACTTTTTATAGTAAATGTTCAAATGAACTGTATTTTAAAAATGATACAACAAAAAATTTCATTAAATAAAATGAGTCTACTCGCTACGTTGACTTCACATAAATACTAATTTCATAAGAACTACATACTAAAACTGTCGGGTATGTTAACGAATCAACTACATTGTATGAAGTAAACCTGTTTTTGTCAAGTTGTTAACTGATATATTTAGTGTTTTATGAAATTAACAACCTAAAACCGTACTTTCAATATTCTGCCGCACACATTTTGTTTTTACGTGTGAAAAATACGGTCGAATCGAGAACATTCTCTTTTTTAAAGTCTGTGTAAAAAGGGGTGGTACTGGCTTTTGTTTGCCATTTTCCCCTTCAAAAATAAAACACGAATTCTAACTTAAATCCCGAGTACAAAAAGTTCATCTTAAATTTTAAAGAAAGAATGCAGTAGGTCAAACTTCTGGGTAAGGTAAATAACAAAAACTCAGCAACATTTTAATTAAGATAAAACGCTGTGAAAAACGTTACAATGTTCCGGTAGCTGGCAAACATTGAAACGCCATTAAAATACTTATAAAACGCTGACGGCAACTTCCCTTGACTGGCCAGCATAATGGCTTGTTAAAAGAGATAGATGTCTCCAACATTCAAAGAGATATAGGCTTGCCTCCTAGGCTGGGTACCTTAATTTTGTTTAAAACTCGTTTATTGCTGTTAAGGGACACTAAATATTCATTTTACGATCAAGTAAAGTAGCTAAAATTAAGTTTAAATTGCGAAGTTACAAGTTAAAATCTTTGAGGAGATTTAATAATCGTACTCCAATCAAACTTTTAGATACAGACACAGATAAAAAGATGTATTAAATACATTAAAAAAGATTTTCGAAACAATTAGGTAATACGAATATACTTTGGACAACATCACATACATTGCTCTGATTCTATTGGAAGGATTCGTAGCTTAAGCACCTGTGTTACAGAAATCAGAAACAACGACGATACCACAACACCCAGACCTGAGGCAATATACAAAAAATCGTTTTCCATATTAACCCGACCGGGGATCGAATCCGTGACCTCAGGAGGCGTGATTTCAAAGTCCAGGCAACTAGATACGGAGGTCGTCATAGTAATAGATTTTGACAATTGATAAGGAGGCTGAACATAAAATCTAATATAAACGTTAAGACTTTCGCGTTCCATTTTCAACTTTTCAAATAAGTTAACGGGTCAAAACGCGATATCATTTTAATTTACTAATTAATAAGAACTAATTACTACCCGACGTTTCGGTTAGGTTTGAACTTAAATCTCTTTAGATATCACATCAGGATGAAATGTAGGTACTATGAGGTATCATGTAGTCTCGTGAAATACTGCGTGGAGACCACAAAAAAAGTAAATTAAAAAAGCCATGTACGGGTATGTACGTGAGGCGAATGACGGCAGAACACGCGACGTCCCCGGGCAGCCTCTGACCGCGGATAATTGAAACGTACCCTTATTGGAAATGCTCAGAGTTACACGACTCCCGGCAC
This sequence comes from Glyphodes pyloalis, assembly GCA_037074685.1. NCBI lineage: Eukaryota > Metazoa > Arthropoda > Insecta > Lepidoptera > Crambidae > Glyphodes > Glyphodes pyloalis. The sequence continues at coordinate 6,969,166 of JAYKKO010000011.1, forward strand.
ATTGGATTTTGTTTTTTTTAATCGGTAATTACTTTCTTTTTTTGCACAAAAGTCTTCGCTGTTCCTTTAAAACAAATACCGGCCAATATTATTTGAAGATTTATTTAAAACTTTTTTTGTAGTAGTAGTGAAGGATCAAAATCGGAGAGCTTTAGGTTTATTTTCAACTGTGTGTGTCAATAATAATTTGCACCGAAAGGAACTTCTTCGATTGAAGCAGTCCTGTAAAAATAAATATCCAACGGGGTTTGTACGCCCCCTAGTGGCTGTTTTCGTTTTTCAAACGGAAAATGGGGGCGTTAAAACATACATCTTTTCATGAAAATACATTTTATTTTGTCGTGCATAACAAAGATATCACTTTTTAGCTTATATGAATATTGAAATAAGCATTTACATAAAATGTTATTAGTGAATGTACGTTTTTGTGTTTTCACCACAAAACCTTAGCGTTTATAATATATAAACGCTAAAGTTTCTACCAATGTATGGATGTCAGGATGTTCAGATGTCTGAGTGTAGGCACTTCATTCTGATGTGATTTCGAAAATGATTTAAGTTTAGCCTCCTTAACAAACGGAAAAATCTATTACTGTGCCGAAAGTATTTATTATTTGTTTCTCTTTGATGATGAATGGATTTGGATGATTTTTTTTTACAAAGAATGATGGGATGCTATATTAATATTTAGGATACTTTTTATCCCGAAATAACGCGGATAATGTAGCGGAAAACAGCTAGTGGTACTCAACTTATTACATTGAGTACTACTATATATATATAGGTAAATATATTTAATAGGTATACTTACTCTTAAGGGGAAGTTAATCCAAAAAAGATTGGGAATTTATGTTGTGGGTATAAGATAGTTTTGAAATGCGCATTTGCGCTCTTTCAATCAAATTACTTTCGTTTCAATGGAAATATCATGAGAAAACTAGAGAGGATTGATAGCAGATGCGTGCAAGTTATTTATTCATTACCATGAGCTCATTTTGCTTCCGTCTGATATGAAATCGCGTATTAACTTGTCTACTTTCAGAGACTCGACAAATTTATGTAGCGGGGTGAGTTGTCTTAAGCTCACTTGATTTATGGCATTATTATTTTGTAGCATAAACTCTGAGCGGTGCACATTGTTCTCAGTACTGAGACATCAATTATTAATGAGTATATAAGTAATCAAAATATATATGTTAAAAAATGAAACGGCATAGTGTATTTATAAACATACATAATCATTTCAAGCTAATCCTACCTAATACAATCATGAAAACCTTAATAATTATTAATATAGCCTAATAATTATATATATATATAACTTCAAAATTACTGCACCACATTGGGTGATTATTTTTATATCCATTAAATAGGTTTACTAATCTCGTGCATACTTTGTCAGATCATATTACTCATACATTCGACGTCAAAATTAAAAAAACATATATAATTACTTCAGACTTTGTTCTCATTTATATTCAGTCATTATTATAATTAAAGTAACTTGTTTTTGGAAAAGAACTTTTGAACATTAAGTAGTGTGAAAATATTGAATAAAAATTATATTTTATGGACTAAAACGCGCTTATTTGAAATCACATGCATACTAAATATAATCGGCGCAAGACGATACCGGCTAAAGGGAATCAGAGATACCATTACCTGTATCGATATTGGGCTTTTAGAATTCATTAATGATTCGCACATCCACTTGGCTATTAGCCGGCAGTTCAATGTTTAATTAGGAAACTCTTATCCGAACTACGTCGTGATTGCCTCTTGTGTGTTCTGCAGTTTGTTCTTGGAGGAACAAAGCAGATCCTATAATTGGACGGGCATTCGGTGTACGGCAATTTGAAGTGTTAAATTTAATGCAATTCTGGCACCATTTTGTTACGTTTCTCGTTTTTCTGATTTCTTTTAGACCAAACATAAAATTTTTAGTTAAAAATTCTTATATAACGTGAACATATTAAGATTAGTTCTGGGTCTTTCGGTAGGTAGACTTTCGGTAATAATAAAATTATGTTATTTTAAATTATTTTTTTTTGGGAAATAATATTACTGTAAACTTCTTACGCCCCCAGCAATTTTATTTCGTTCAGTTGGTTTTAGTTTGTATATTTTAAAGTATAATTGGAAGATAGTAGGTATAGAAAAGATAAGTAGTTAAAATAAAATAAAGTCTTAGTTTGTTATCTTCATTTTTAAAGATAAGCTTCTGTCTGTTTATCGTTGAGCTAAGTTTAAACTAAGATCTAATTGATATTTAATAGGGCGTTAAAGTTGACAAACATTGTGACAGTTAATATTTTACTCGTAGATCGTATATCATAGCCCTTGCTTATTAAAATGACTTCAATTTGTACCTGAAACAAAATCCTTATCATTTTGTAGCTGAGTGTATTCGTTTTTACACAGCAACTACAACATTTATTATGAGCCGGTGTAATTAGATAATGCTGCAATTCTGACCTTAGCGAAGTTACACCCCGGCCGCGGTTACCAAGACGAGGGTATTAGGCCTACTCTCTTTAATTAATCAAGGCTTGACCCACGTCTAACTTTCTTTGCGACCTAAAGACCTTCATTGCTTTGTCCCCTGAATGTATATTTGATGTCAAATGCGGGAATTGAGCACGTTTTCTTATTTATCTGATACAAAAGCTTGAATGTGATGCTATGATGTAATTGACGGCGGGCTTGGTTTCGAAGAAACTCAAGTATCCTGTCTGCGGATCCGTTCGTCGTGGTTATGATCTCACACAAACACAAACAAACAGACACAGTCAGATATTATACACAACAGTGTATATGTCTGTTTATCTGTGTATGTTTATATAAAAAATTAAGAGATTTTCATCCTTTGTCCTGCATCTACATGAGATCTATTTTATGGATGCCTAATTTGCATTAAATGTTGTTATCCTTATTGAGTGGCTATTTTTATATCAGGATAATTTATTGGCAGCTTTACCTAGATTCTTCGAGCATTTACACTTGCATGGTGATCTTATACCTACTTTGCAAAAACCTGCTGACGGCGCACTGAAAATGTACTTATCTTCATCTACACTAATATAATAAAGAGGAAAGTTTTATATTAATGTATGTTTGTATGAATAAATAAAACCCAAATATTACTGAGTCGATTTCAAAAATTATTTTACTATAGGATAGCGACATTTACCTTCAGTAGCATAGGCTATATTAATTGCTAGAAAAGATTAAGTCCACGCGTACGAAGTCACGGGCGGTCTCTAGTCTACACTACTACATATCTAATATTTTAAAAAGCAAAGATTTTTATTTTTATAATGTATAAATGCAAAAACGAATGTACTGATTTTAAAAATTATAACACCAGTGGAAAGTGATATTCATCTAGTAGAGTGACATAGGCTACATTTATTGCTAGAAAATACTAAGTCCACCAATACGAAGTCGTGGGCGGCCTCTTGTCTTCACTACAAAGTATAAAACAAAGTCACTTTTTGTATAGGGACACAAATGCCAATAACATCTGAACACTTATAACATCAATATGTGTCACGCACGTCATGTGTCTCATTTAGCTAACTGTATAGATGAGTGTCCAGATATTATTGGTTAGTTCTGTGTATAGAAATTATTGACTAGCATCTGCTCAGATATTATTGAAGTAATGAGTGTTCAGATATTAATGATAATTTGTGTTGTATGGAACTTTTTGACATTTTAACTGTTTAGAAGTATTTGGTCACTTTGTCTGCTCCGATATATCTGACAGCGCTACTTAAGCTTTAAAACTACGCAACGGATTTTGATGCAGTTCTTTTTAAATTGATAGTGTGATTCAAGAGGAAGATTTATATGTATAATAACATCCATCGTTCATAGTTTTTCTATAGTGTTTAGTATCAATATTGCACCGGAGTGAAGCCGGGGCGGGTCGCTAGTTTATAATATAGCATACTCGTTTTCTGTTCACACCGCTTACTCGCACTTTCCTTGTTATTAGACTGTTTATCACACGCGGCAGACAGATCCATTAAGATAATCACTAGCTTATAAGTTTGAATTATGAATGGCGGTTTATTACCAGTACAAATTTAGTTAACAGACATCAACAAATGATATTTACATTATTTGTTTTTTTTATAGTAGCTAAATAACTGAAATATTTTTTAATAAAATTGGGCATGTCGAGAGCTGAAAACCAAAATATAGACTCGATTTTATTTTTAGAAATCCTAAATACTGGCCAATGGTTGGGTGGACAAAAAATCCTGATTATATTTTAGACGTAAGACATATTTGTCACTCTGTGAGGAAAACTACTAAACTGATTCGCCTTGGACACTTTTAATCCCAAAAAGAACGTAAAAAATATCAGTAAACAGCTAAAAATTAAAGAAATTAATTACTTACCGAAAGCTGTTACAAAGAATACTGAAAAAAATTATGTTGTTAAGTGCTTTAAAACAGTGTATACAAATAAAGGTTTCATGTCAAAAATGTAGATGTATCTAACGCTCTCAATAATCCCTTGCATAGTAAATCTAAAGCCGGTAAATACATCCACTTTAAAATGCCAAACGCAAAACTTTATCGCAGTGAAAAACTAGACTCCAGTTAACAGCATTTAAATAAATTGTTGTGAAAATAAAGGCAAAACAGTTCGGTAGAAGTATCCATTTTAAAACCTATTCCATACGGAACCATTACTATAGATCACGTGGCGGCATTCGCTCAAGATTGTAATTGGATTCCTGGGTGAGCGTGGGTATCCCTACTAATGGTTCATTTCAATTTTGGAATCTGATAACAATTATTGAAAATGCCTCCCTTAGGGGTTATATCAAATCGGAGGTTTGGTAATTGATAACCCCATTGTAATTGCTTCTTTGTCTTCGCCACAAACGATACACATGTGGATTTTTTACGATCAAAAGTAACTGTATTGAATTTTTGTTTTAATAACACATGTAATAAAAATGCTACATTATTTAATGTATTATAAACGCCTAACTGTTTACTTCTAGGGATAAAAGACATAGCCTAATTTTGTATGGAAGATTAACCAAGTGCTAGCTAGATCATTGGTATGTGGATTTGACATAACCATACCAATATTGGCTCCAGCAATAATAAATAATTTCCCGTTTTTATTTAAAAGTGAAAGACGTTTATTCTTCTATATGTTATGTTTTATATATTATGTGTATTCAAGTAACTATAACATCGTAGCTAGGTATTGTACGTGTCGTAGTGGTTAGAGTGTAAGGCTCAAATACCCGTAGGTCGTTGGTTCAAACCCCGCTAGGGTCCCGAATAGTAAAATTTAAATTTAATGAACTACTTCCTAGTTAAACTTACGTTGGTGAGAGTGAGAACTATGTACCTATTTGACCGCAAAACAATATTTATGAAATATTACAGTGACTAATAATGATATATTACATAAAAAGAGGTACTGACATTCTGTTGTTTTATTAGAAATACATTTTTTACCGTACAGAAATTCGTTCAACTTTAGAATGCAACATGTTTCCTGAATAAAATTAAAAAATATATATGCGACTAAGACTGCAGCTACAAACGACAAGAAGTCCTCGCTACTTCTGAATGAAAATTTTCTGCTAAATAAGTCGCACGTTTAAATGGAAAAATATGGGTGAATGTATGGAGGCGAAAGCGCAATGCGTTATCGTAACTAACAATTGGGAATTCGGGACACTGCAGCCTGCAGGCTCGGCGCAGGCAATCGTTGTAATCCTCCTGGCTATCTCAAGTGCGAAATATTCCGGAACCAACTTGAAGTTACGAGGAGATAAACGTACCAATCTAAATTTTAGGTTCATAAAATACTTCGAGATACTAGGAAAAAAGGACCGAAATAATGCATTCAGAAACAACATTGTAATAATAACTGAAAGTCGCTATAGTGAACTTCAAAATTTACATGCTTAAGCAAACTGACGTAGTTCGTAAGGATGATACTAGCATAACAATTTACTGATGCTGTATTTAGTGAGACAATAACCGGAGCCAATTTTACTGATCTGTACGCTTAAATACATTCTGCAATCAGATAAAGAAATCTGTTTGGATGATAAATATCAGTATTATGATTTTTTTTCAAAGAACTACACTACTCTCTACACTCTATCTATCTCTTTCTCTATCATAAGCAAAACGAACGTACCATTTGCACACTTCTTAAATTTTGGAATACCTGTTTAATGATAAATACATATGTTGTAACTACGTAAGTTAAAACTTCACCATATTTTTAAAATAAAGAAAGTTTTAGCAGTTCAACAGATTGACATCATCCACAAAATTCATCAGAAAATAAAAAGATTTATAGAAACTTTGGTCTTAAATGTAGCTAATATTAATGCAAAGTGTACAAAGTCGTTTTTTTCTGTCCCTATATCCCTATGTACGCTTAAATCTTTAAAACTACGCAACGGATTTTGATGCGGGTTTTTTTAAATAGATAGAGTGATTCAACAGGAAAGTTTTTTTTTTGCAATAAAGAATAGAAAAGCCAATATTTTCAAGTATTTACATTACATCCGTGCGAAGTCGGGGCGGGTCGCTATTATAGGTATAAAAGAAATATGTTTTCTTCTTGGTTTGTTATTATATTGTATTTTGTGTATATTAAATCTGCTACACCTACTAACAGTAGTATTTCTTTTATAAAATCAATTCTAAATTGTGAATACTCGCAGTTCACATAATATTGGCATTCGTGAACATGAACTAGAACGTAAAGGATTCATTCAGTCATTTATTTTTTGGCATAGGTATTCGCAACTTAAGTTGGCAACGAATTTATGTCTGAAAACAGTTCAACTATCAAATATCCCCTGAAAGTCTGGCACGGTTAATCATCAAGATCAAAGCCTAAGTTTGATTAATATAAGTTTTTGTTCAGTTCATAACTTAAAAGCAAAATATAGCTCTAACGCGAACCGTGAGTGTTTATCATGAAGTCTTTATGATAGTTGGATGCGATCTACTTTTACAATGAGAATTATTTTTTACTACTGTATTTAACCATTTGAGAAATAAAAATCAAAAATGATGTTTATGGTGCAGTTCCCTTGAAGAGAACTTTAAAAAAGGTAAGAAAAAAAATATGGCAACAAAAATCTTAATAATCTTTTTGGTAGGTATATCACGAGTAGTTTTGGTAGGTATATATATTTTTGGAGGTTAAAGGTATATCACCCATATGGGTGTATACGATGAAGACTTCGTTTGAAAGCGCTTATCTCAAGAATAACCCGTCTAAGTATAAAAAATATTTTTGTGTTGGATAGTCCATTTATCAAGGAAGATTTTAAGCATCACGTTGTAGCTAATAGGAGCACATAAAAAGTGGAAAATGTGGAACAAAACAGTAATAGCATGTGTGCGATACCACAGTGGACTGCAAGTATAAATAAACATAATATGGAGAAGACTTTTAACCCAAACAATCTAGAACTTATTTGTACTTTTCCGGACATTTTTACTTTGATCTCTCTAAAAGTATATTTTTATATACGTATAGAAGTTTGTAGCCAATTGGTTTTGCTTTTTGTGTATATATATATGTATTTTTTTTTTTGGAAATGAAACATTTAAAATTTTAGCTGCTCACTTACTTTCATAACTCTGTATATGCATGAAAGTAAGTAGCTACTGCTTTCGTGATGAAAAAAATAATAACACCGCAACTAGAATCCACTACGTGTAGAAATACCTACCCAACATTTGGAGTAAACACCCTTTTAGATTCACTAAACAAGAAAAGATGATTTCCCACCACGCCGAAAACCTTTGGCCCTAATGAGGTAGTATTTCAAAGAGATGGCTCTCACAGGATTTCGAGTTTCCTTTATAGCTGTGGAACCTTCTTCACAAAGGTCTAGAAAGTTTTATTACCTAACTTTTTTGGTGCGGTAAGTGTCCTTAATTAGAGGTCTGGCTTTAAACTGTTATGTGACCTTGACTACACGACCTGAAATGGTAAGTATTCGATTTTTTACGGTTTTTCGTTTTTATCAAATAATGTTCTTGACTTATTTCTACAGAGTGAAATATTTTTTATTTTAATTTGTTCTGTGTTTTAATGTATTATTATGTACTTGCTTAGCCAGATAAGATTAGATTTACATTTGGTTGCAAACATCTACAAATTTCCCTTTTTCGACTTCAAAAAAAGGAGGAGGTTCTCAATTCGACCGTTCATATATTTACGGGAAATAATTTCACATAAACAAAACAAAAGCGTTTCGATTTACAACTTACGAGTTTTAGTCAGACAATATAATATAGTGGTTCAACCGAAGTGTTCATAGTAAAAGCATTCCCATGGTTTCCAGGGCGTGATTTATTTACCTTTTGAACCAGTTATTACGAATGTAAATATTCGTCAGGTGTAACCTACAGTACAAAGTATTTACTAATTGTCTTGTTCTAATGAACAGGGGAAAGTAAATTACATATGAACACTATTTCAGATAAAATTTATTTTTAATAACTTGGTAAGACTTACCAAAAGCACTTCAGATGTCTACAAGCAACTAAATATAGGTGCATGAGGCAAAACGATGCAGAATTTCTAAAAAAGTGCAAAGACACGTTACTACTTTCACACTAAAGACTTAAGGATCACATCGCAATAATAACCCGAACTGTATAGTACACTAGGTTTCATTTGAGCTAAGCTAAACTGCACTATGTAGGTACTATTAGTAGTTACAAAAAATCTATAAGCCGCACACTAGTAATAAAAAGTAAATATTGGACAACATCACATACATTGCTCTGATTCTGTGGTAAGTAGCTTGGCACTTGTTTTACAGAAATCAGAAAAAACGACGGCACCACAACACCCAGACCCGAGAACATATAAAAAGTTACTTTACCATATTGACCCGACGAGTAAATAGTCATACTTTTAGCAAGTCAGTAGTGTCAGTGATAGCAGGCCATTCAGTTAGTACCAACATAGGCTCGCCTGCGCGGTCAACTGGGCTTATCCGCTGGAGCGGAGCCAGGGATCGGTGCTCGACTTGTCGCGAGACTTTAGTGCTCTCATGCTATTGAAAACTACCCTAGAAGCATACTTTTGCGATATCCCATATCCATTCGAGCATTTCCTTTGTCTCGGCAAGTAAACAAATGGGGCGTAAGTTACGAAAGCACGAAACTCGGAATATTTGAAGGCAAAACTTTTAGTTGGAATTTCAACGTAGTACCTACCCACTATAACCCGAGTGCAAAACGCTTTTCATTGAGCTAGTTTCTGCCGGTGCTTTGACCAATTTATTTCATCCTCTTGGGCTTCGTCCTTGATTGAATCCCAAACTTTCACAGCTAAGGACATTATGTTTAACAATATTCCAAGAATAAAGAATTAAAAGTGACCATTATTTATCATAGACGACCGAGATAAGCAGTGGCTAGGATCTCAATGCCAGTTTAATATTAATTGAAAAGCTAAAAACGACCGACAGACGACTGATGACAGCTGATATGGAGTAGTATTGCCCAAATTCAGTCTTGGTCTTGCAGTCTTGGTCTTGTTCTTGCGTTTTTGCAAGACCAAGACCAAGAACAAGACCGCGTATTTTTAGCAAGACCAAGACCAAGACTGACCGTGCAAGACTTAAGCAAGAACAAGACATAGCCTGCAAGACTCTTGCGTCTTGCAGCTAGGACTAGGCTAGCGCTATTTCACGGAGTAGTTAGGTGTAACAGTTCGGTGTATAGGTAGGTACGCTTAGGAATTCTATGAGACGCAAAAAACTCTATCAAAGAATATGAAAAACTGGACCTATGCGCATTACGACTAATACCATAAACATAGCGAATAAAAAAATATCTATTAAAATCAAACTGAGTGCATGCATAGTTATGTTTTAACCATCGGCACTTTGATAATGCGGCATCAAAGGTTTTGTACTTACTTCTCAAAGAAATTTGCCGGTTTTGGAAGTACATTGTTATGATACACGCGCCGGCGGCTTCTTTTGAAATCTAAAACAATCGTTGCCGCCGCGCCGAAATCATAACATTTGACACTATTTGATTGCCGCCACAGGGCGTAGGTAATTGCAAGACTTGCAAGACTCTTGCTGCAAGACCAAGACCAAGACCAAGACTGAGAGCGCAAGACCAAGACCAAGACCAAGACCAGGTGTATTGGCGCAAGACCAAGACCAAGACTGGCTAAGTCTCGTCTTGTTCTTGCATTTGGGCAACACTAATATGGAGAGTAAATTTGAAATAAGAATGAACGACTTTACGAATCGTAAAATATTGGAACCGGGCATTAATCAAAATTGCATTCAATATCTTAATTATAATTTTTCATACCTATGTTATTTATTCTATGTTTAGTATAAAATTCTGCGTAAGGTATAAATGAGGAACTTATAAAACTGGAACTCTGTTGATACGTACTTACTCGAGCTGGCTTCATTCCAAATAGGATATGAAGCAAGCGCAACTTTTGTCAATCAGATTAAATATTTGGTTTCTTCATTCGACGTCAGGAATGACTTGGCAAAAACATAACATAAATTATCTATTGAAGTAGATAGTATTCATTTCTGAATGTTTCCAAAAACTACATCATCATCTTAGACTGTGAGTGTCAAAGGTAGTTATAAAAATGTTTTAAACCTTAAATAGGTCTATAATACTAGTAATATATACCCATACAAATATTTATCTTACGTATCTATAGATAGCCTGTATAAAGGCTACAGCTTAAAATCAATATAATTACTAAATTTGACTCACTTGCTACCGACATCAAACATTTTAAGACAATTGGCTACTTGATATTTTTTGAAAAAGTATTGTAAAATGTGCGCCCATTTATTTTATATCCCAAGCAATTCGATTTATCTGGGCAAAAATGTAAATAACCAGAGAAAAATAAGATTTTGTGCAACACATTTAAAAAACGCGCGAAAACGCCAAGTCACGTCACTGTTGCAATTATGACGTCAACGTTCTAGACATCGAACCGATACGCATAGGAACGACATAATTTAGATAAACGGAAAATGTTTTAATAAATTCTTAATTCAATTTAATCGGTAAAATATTCATTGTTTCGCCACATTAAAATAAATAATTTTCGCCGACAGCTGTCATTTCCGAATTGCAATGGTGGTTTCCGTTTCGGTACTTTGGTTCCACAGATTATAAAAGTAAAATTTATTTTGCAAAAATAAAATACTAACTAAGCTCTTAATTAAAAAATGTAAATGTAAAATTATTACTTAACTAATAACTAACATACTAACATATCTAACACTTTTCATATGTTATTGTTAACACTGTCAAGTAGGCAATTGGACTGAAATTGATTCACCGATTCGCGTTCTCAGAGTTTAAATAAATAAATTAAAAAAAAAATCCTTCCCCAATAATTTCAAGTGCCCTTACAACTAAAGTCGAGTAAAGTCGTAAAAAGCAAAGTTAAAGTGCAGTAAATATGGACAGCTCTCTAAAAGATTGGAGGTTAAAAATAAGCGCACTCGAGCTTATTAACGACTTCAAAAAAGGACGAGGTTTTCAATTGGTAGGTATGTGTTTATGTTTTTTTATGAAGGGTCGTAAATTTCATCATATTCCATACCAATTAATATTGAACCATATGAATTGAAATACTCCAAGGGTGTACCAAGATAGGAAAATCAGAGGGCCTTCTGTCAGGGGTAATAATCTTTTATCAGGGGTAAGTCTGCTGTACTCCGCCACAAATTTGAGAGAAAATGATAAGACTACACAACCTTCATCGATCTACCGACAAGGTTGGACAAAATAAAAGCATCCTAGTGAAATCGAGGAGATATGAATTTTAAGTTAAAAATTATTATTATTACATACACATTTATGGACACATTAAGCAGATGATTCGCAAGTTTCGTTCTTTTTGCTAATTCCCAGAATATCAGTTTTTCTCTGTAGACGTGAAAGGGCAAAAATTTGACACACTTTTGTAAGTAGGCACCTAGAATATCCAGACACTTTAGGTAGATGATTCGCTAGTTCCGTTCTTATTTCTAATTCCCAGAATAAAAGTTGCATAACTGACAGGTATCCTGTGTCAGTCCATTTGTGGACGTCAAAGGGCGAAGTAACAGCGGAGTGAATAATTAAATGACTATTTGCGCGGACTAGCTTAAAAAACGCGACCACAACACGACATTCAGCACACTTTTGTAAGTCGTAAATTTGTAAGTCATAAGGCAGATGATTCTCAAGTTCCGTTCTTTTTCTAGTTCCCATAATGATAGTCATTCTACGTTAAATCGTATCGTGGACGTCAAAAGGCGCAATTATCCCGGTGTAGTCAAAAAACACGTCCACAAACACAAGATTTGACACACTTTTGTAAGTAGGTAGGCACCTAGAATATCCAGACACATTAGGCAGATGATGCGCTAGTTCCGTTCTTTTTTCTAGTTCCCAGAATGACAGTTGTCCTGTATCAGACCTTATTGTAGACGTCAAAGGGCGAAATAATCGCGGCGTGAATAATGAAAAGACAATTTGCGTTGACTACGCGAATCCTCGCCGCGAGTTCAACGGACGAGACGCGGTGCGTGCGGCCGGCCCGCTTGGGTAGTCGCCCATCCGATAGATGTTTTTAAGAAACACGAAGCATGCTTAACTTAGTTATCTGTTCTTCTCGTGCTTTTTCTGCCTTACTACAGTTTTACATATAGGGTCTTTCCTGTATAGTTAGCATGTTTCAGCTCAAGATATTTTAACTGTACCGTATTCTTGTAATATACTAAGTAAAAAGCCTTTTATGCTATGATAAGGATCAAACAAGGACCCCATTCTAGAAGATATATTTGCGCCTAAAAATTTGTTAACTTTTTTTATATGTACTCTATCTCCAAGAGATGATTTTGACAATATCTAGTCTTGTTCTAAATAATCCGCGTCGCAAAAAAGATGACGTATTATAAGAGACGTGGATGTCTGTGACTAAAAGTGACATTGTAGCTCCCGGGTCCCGGATAGATGAACTGATTTTGATTTTGTCTTTTATCAAAAGTGTTTCTTAATATGTTAGTTGTGTAAAGCTGAATTATAAATTAGATAGAGTCAACGGCACATCAGTCGTAACCATTCAGATTTTGACCACTCTTATGTCTTGAACAAAAGCTATAGTATCGAACTGTGGATAGTTAAAAATTTAATTAACCTGATTTGCGTTAAAGTGTATTTTTTATCTGCAATAAGTCCTGTTAAATCTAATTTTATATCCGTTAGACCCTCTCCACGAATATAATACAGTAATTGGGCCTTCATTGAACTGGTTACTTATAAAACTGCAGATAATTGCCTATATGATATTCGTTGATAATACTACTAGTAGTCAGCACATAGTTTTGTGGCGTCTCACTTATTAAATGAATAATTAGCACATAATATCTTCTAATATTGGAACATGCTCTTATAGCTGCTGGTAAAGTACAAAGATCACAACATTTTTAAGACACAATCTTATTATACCAGAAATTAAAATACTTGCTCACAGCAAGTCATTTAAAGTTGTGAAATGCTAAGGAATCATTAGGGTAATAAAATCAAAAAGTAGTTTAATTTATAATATCAAGAGATTCGGATTATCTCACTTATTACTTAAAGATAATATACCTGACTTTAATTATGTACAAAATCACGTAAACAAAGTTGTTTTTCAGTAAAAAGCAGGCGCTCCCCTTCCTTAATTTCCTACCAGAAAATAAAATGCTCCACTAGCGCAAATATTAGCATAATAAGTTGACGACACAATTTTATCGTTAACATAATTGTTTATGTTAAATCCAACGAGTAAATAAAAAGTATCTAAGTGGATCCGCGTTTGGACGGCAGGGTGTCGGCGCGCATGCGCCCTGTGGCTCCTGCGCTCGTTCCTTGGCAGCCTGTGGACGCGACTCGCGCGAGCGGCCGCGCGCTCTACTGCCTTCGCAACGCGAATGCGATCACAAATCGATAGCAACCTGATCAAATAAACCCCAAGTCACACGTGCGGAAGGAAAACAATAAAAACAATCGACAATCAAACGGATCTAAGCCCCAACTAAAGCGACTCGCTCATTGCCACGAAAAATGAACGCTAGCAAAAAACGTACAGCAAGATTGAATGTGAACTGTGTTTTGTATACGCAATGCCAAGTTAATTAGTGATTAATGCCTGTGCTCAACGTTTTCTGAAGCTATTGACGTTGTGGAACACTTTACAGGTAGCGAAGTATTCCATATCTAATTTGATTTAGAAATTATGATGAAGTTAAACTTTTAAAATTGTAGGTTAATTTATTTTTACTTAGTTTATATGTTTTTCTTGAAGATGTCTTATTTGTGTCCAATTTGTATTTTGAATTATTATTTATTAAATTAGAATTATTTTGAATTAGAATTATTACTAATTGAAAATATGTAAAACTATTTAAATAGGACTAACTAAAACGAGTCTGCTCATTCGCTTATTTAGTTGAATCTTAATAAATTTTGCCGATCATATCTACATCTTAAACATAAACATAATAGGAGGTTAACATGGCATAAAGTTTTTTTTACAATTCTACATTTATCTTTATTCTAACCTAATTCCTAAGTACTTACTTGATTGATTACCTACATATGGGTTTTTATTATAGGAACATAGTTATATTACCTACATTTTTATTGCTTTGAACTTTATCGATAGTAATTTGCTTATTAAATAACTGCATCATTGAAATAATAAATACTTTAGATTGTATCCAACTTTCATAACAAGAATCAAACAGTTTTCAATTTAATATCATTGTTATAACAGCCATTCATATTCATCACCTATGAGATTAAAATGCAAATTATTAAGTACTAATTAATATCATGTACTTTGCAAATACGAATTGGTTTCTACAATAAGATTTTCCTTCTTGGGAAAACTGCTATAAGTTGGTAATTAAATGACTTCAGAAATAAGTGTGAGCCTAGTCCCGTTATACTTCTATAAGTTAGTAAGTTAGTAGTAATCGCATAAATAACTTTAACTAATGAGGAGTTTCGTTCGCTGATTTAAACACAGTGATTACTAAAAAATCTACTACCTACTCTTACACTCTTTGTTCAAAGAGCGAACATTTTTGGTGAAACAAAATGTGTCTTCTGCTCTGTGTAAAGGCTATATCGATATTGTTAAACAAATGGCAATCATGCTTTTGTATGTGAATCTTTTATTGCAGAAAATCTTTACTGTAATTAATACTCTGATCTTGTCCTTTTCACCAGGTTAGTCTTCATCAAAAAGTATTCAGAACAAAAATTGTTTCGTTGTAGGTTGAAGTGCTAATTAATTACTTGAAGAACAGACAATAACCATTGAAGTCTATCAAATACTTAGTTAACCCCTAACACAAAAAAAGATTAACCAACGAATGATTAGATACTTATTTATTTTTTCTTCTAAGAGTGGAGAATATAAGTCGATAGGTACGTAAATAAATGCTGCTATTTTCGTTGATTGGCAATATAACTCAGTCTTGAGTTAATCTATCTAACGAACAGCCAATAATTCCAGTTTATTGTTCTAGATTCCGAATGTAAAATAATTTCCCCAATACTTACCTACGATAGTAAGGATGGTTTCAACTGATTTGTGAAGATAGGATCTGAATTGATATGCCAAGTCGTAAAGTAGGTAGGAATATATCCCA
This sequence comes from Glyphodes pyloalis, assembly GCA_037074685.1. Taxonomy (NCBI): domain Eukaryota; kingdom Metazoa; phylum Arthropoda; class Insecta; order Lepidoptera; family Crambidae; genus Glyphodes; species Glyphodes pyloalis. The sequence continues at coordinate 6,984,891 of JAYKKO010000011.1, forward strand.
GAATTTAATATTTTCTAGGAAAGTTCGTACGTGGACGAAATTGGGGGAACATGTTATTTATGAAATTCTTGCTATATCTACGACCAAGGCATGAAAATGTTTTGCATTATTGGAATAATATTACATTTTATAAATGAACACAATTAACAATGATAGGAAACACAATGTTAAGTGCTATTTAAATACTTAATAAAAGATGTTCAATTCTTTATTTTAAGTTGTTCATTTGTGTACGTTCTTTCAGAGCATTTAGCTAGCGCAATTGTTAAAATAATTGAAGCCAAAAAAAGCATTACAAAATATCAAATGCTTGGTCTATAAATAATTGAAAATATTAAAGCAAGAAATTATAATTAAATCTATATATATAAAAGAAAGTCGTGTTAGTTATAACTCAAGAACGGCTGAACAGATTTAGCTGAAAATTGGCGGGTAGGTAGTTTAGAACCAGGAGAAGGACATAGGATACTTTTTATTTAATTTTTTAAGTCTTTTCATTTATTGCCTCTAAGGTGGAACAAAGTTCGCCGGGTCACCTAGTGTTACAATAAAGATCACGATTGATACAATTACTCCGCGTCATTTCGTCATTATATGTCATGATAATATTATTTGTATTAAGAAAGATTTCTTTAACACTCGCTGATCTCAAATATTAAACAAGACAGAGAGAGGCGTTTGACTACCAGACTGTTGTAATCATCCAATGCACAAATTATTTATTTTTTATTTAAAAACTTTATTGCACAAAAAAAAGTACAACAGGTGGACTTAATGCTATGGGCATTCTCTACCAGTCAACCTTTGGGTCATGCGGAGAGTTAGTTTATGGGTGTTTATTACAAATCTATCGCAGATCTAACTGCAAATTTATCGCAGAAAAGCCTAATTAGAGCGAACGCTAAATGTGACGTCTGGGAACCTCGTATGCCCGGTTCTAATATTTTAAAAACGATCCGTTCTAGTAAATAATAAATAATAATATGAGGTGTAAACTAAAAACGACAGACGGACGTCTGATGACAGCTGATATGGAAAGTAAATTTGAAGTTAGAATTAACGACTCGTAGAAAACGGATAGTGATTTTTGACACATAACGAATCGTAAAATATTGAAACCGGCATTACTGAACTCTGCAAATACTCATAGGCTTAAATACCACACATGAGTATATCTTACACGTAATAAACATACGTTTCCAATCTAAATAAAGGATTTTTTTTTTAATTTTCATAGATGAAAAATCTTTTTGTCAAATCAGTTTCTATTTATTTGACCTATTTTAATTTTAACAATACGGAATTAAATACATGGATTTAGTTCTTATTTATGTTTATCTACTATGTGTAGGTACCATTTCATTATTACGACTATTATTTAATTGTATTTTCTTACTATGCAAGCGCACTTGTATTGGATATAAATACGTGTGTTGAAGCTAATATTGATCTTTTGATGTTTCTATTTACAAGCTTTTTAAACATATTTTTTCTCATAGCCCTTTGGTGTCAAAGTGATAGGGTTTTATCCAACCCTTCGTCAAAGAAACAAACAAAAACGTATCTCTGTGTTATCCGCCAACCGGCTAGACTTTATTTTATTTCAATAGTCCCTTTCTGACAATCTTGCGAGAAATTGATAATATTTTATAATAAAGCCCGGATGTTGAACTCTTTATAGCTTTGGTAGGTAACTTGGAAGCCAATCATCCAGTATAATCATGTCCGTTTTATGGGACAATTACCATCTATTCATAAAACGCCGAAATTATGATCGAATTCGCAAACTTCGAGTATTTTTATCTCCTTCTTAGCAGAAACGATTGGATAGACTAAACATTGATTCTCCGAATTGGAATCATTTTTAAAGTTTGTTAATCAACTCCCTAGTCGCTAGTTACAATAAAAATAACAAAAATGCCATCATGCTTTTCTTACACTACCCAGGCCCACCAATAAATTTTAATATCATAGGTATACCTACTTACACGAGGTTAATTGTCCTTTGAAATATAGACAAACACAAAAGTAAATGTTTTTTTTTTCACAAGGCATCCCTAGTGTAAGACCATACACATTAAAGGTATTTAAGAGTTACCTTAAGAGTAGTACTACTTATATTTTTGCAAACTCGTCAGTCGTTTTCCATCTATTTTGTAGTTATTATACTAAATGAGCCATTTGGTTTCATAACACTGAAGTTTCATCACTCTTCTCTCGGGAATGTTCACGCTTATAGCGAAGCAACTGTGTCGGTGATTGCAATAAGAGTTTCGATATTGTAAAAGTTTCTCGTTGTTTCAGAATGAGAGGGGCGAAAGCGATTTTTCTCATTTTATTTTTTGGCCATCTTTCCGCCCTACCAGACACCATTAGAATAGGTAAGTTCTTTTATATTTTTTTTATATGCTCTGGGTCGTAAATATTGCACATCCACGTGACTAAGTTTAAGACTAATCTGCTAACATTAATCTTAAATAGATTTTCGCGTATACTTATTTTTGGTATATATATTAAAAAGTTTAATACACAATCGTTTAATTAGATAATATTTACACTCAAAGCGATGATTTAAAAGCAGTTTAAAAAGAAAATAAATATTTGTTTGACGCTTTAATTACATATACACACACTTAGCCCACGGCACTTTATAAGCTAGACCAACGTCGACATTCGGGGGTGTAAATATATTTTTATTTTCTCTTTCCTTCTCGCCATTTTTCTGCTTCTTTCTTCAGTTGTTTTTCGTTTGCGCCACTCAGCTTAAGGTTCCGCCATAATACCAGCGCTGCTGCAGCATTGGATCCAATGTTGTAGCAGCTCATGCTGAGGCTGGGACCTTGTTAGCTGCGCAATCATTCTAAAATACCTATGTAAAGTCGTTAAAAATACATGTTTTCTGCCTCTCATTTTGCTTGATATGAATTTAAACTGATTTAACTAATGGTCTTTTGGCATCGCTTAACTTTGTCTGCTCGGGAAATACATATGTGTATGTAATTAGAATAATTAGGGCTTATTCCAACAATTCTAAGTATGTAAAATGTTACTAAAAAATAAATAAATCTGGCAATATATTGTTTTGGTATAAATCTAAATATGTACATTACAAACTCAAAATGCAATGCCAATTTCATAAGTGAGTGTCGGTCACACGCCAGGGAATGGCGTATACCATCAAAGATGAATATATTTATCTATTGTTTTGAGTGTAACAATCGCGTTGAACCATTTTCATCTAAACAATTACTGAAAAGTAATTCGACGCATTTGAAGTTGTTAAAATGTTACACCAAATTTTAAACAAAGGTGTTATCTTTATTTAAAAAAACTAATTTATGCTTTTGGAAATAATCTTACTTCATTTATATTTGATTGTTTTATTATGACATTGAAAATGTAAATCAATGTACAGTCGCCGTCAGATATATCGGAGCAGACAAAGTGACCAAATACTTCTGAACAGTTAAAATGTCAAAAAGTTCCATACACCACAAGTTACCATTAATATCTGAACATTCATTACTTCAATAATAGTAACTTGTAGTGTATGTAACTTTTTGACATTTCGGACTGTTCGAACTGTTCGGAAGTATTTGGTCACTTTGTCTGCTCCGATATATCTGACGGCGACTGTAGGTACCTATGCATATTTATTTAAATAAAAAATGCGAGAGGTAAATTATTTAAATAAAAAATGCGAGAGGTAAAACTGTTAGCAAGTTTACTTAAACAACTCAAAGTCTATTTAAAAAAAAAATGTAATTTTTTTTTTAATTTTACTAACAAAAGGTGTGACGAACCGTGTGAAATACAATCCTAATTCTAGAAGTCAATCCAAGGACGAAAACTATTAGTAGCCTGTCAACAACACAGTGGCGATATTTGATTTAAAACACTATTTGTGTGAATACGTGTATTTCAAGGTTGAGTTTATTTATGAAATGTTTAATTTTCTTTAATAGTCGGATAAAATATTTCTCACAGCCCCTTTTTCAAACATTTCAGTTAATCATAATAGTAAATTATTTACATAAAAGCCTATACGACCTTCGTCCAGTAAATATTTTCCCGTCCGGTCTTAAGTTTATGCAAAACGTGGGATCCAGTTCCAATATTCAATATCAGAATAATGGTCCGAATATAATTGGACTATGAAACTGACTTCGATACCTTAACGAACATTTGATGTAAATTTGATTAATTGTAGTCCTCAACCTAATTCATTAAACATAGCCAGCTGTGCTAATATAAATCAATTATAATTAATATTAGATATCTAACTGTAATAATATGTAAACTTTTTTATGTACAATATAATGTGTCCATTAAATGAACAGTAATGAGCACCGGTAGTTATTCATTAGTAGAATAGAATAGAAAATATCTTTATTCATGTAAGCTTTACAAAAGCACTTATGAATCGTGAGTACAAATAAAGTAGGTATTCTACCGCCGTGTTCGGAATGTTGAGAAGAACCGGCAAGAAACTCGACGCTTACTCTTTTCAATATAACAATGTGTCCTTAAACTAGGTACTTAAATAAGGTATACAAATTATTAAAATTTATGAATTAGTGCTATAAGTGTTTTTCGTTAGGTCTTTTTATTTTAGTAGTTAACATTTATATTAAATCCCAAAAAAAGGTTTTCAATTGTAAAAGTAATAAAAATGATGTAGGTAAACCTCAGTAAAATTTTACGTCCGGTATATTGTTATCGGCATGACAGCTCTCACTTCAAATTAGTCAGTTCGTTTAGCTACAGAAGCTAACAATGAAACGCACATACAAATATACGTACCCATCTGTCTGACTGACTCACCCGTTGGACGAGAAATACGAAGTGGCTTAGTCGAGCGATTAACACCGATCGGGCCGTCTTGCCTAGAGCAGAATTGATTGACCAAGTGGAAACCATATTCGGATATTGGGTGGGTGTTAATTTTATTCAAATTCAGTGACGTCATAACAAACGATCATCTCTGCTAACATTAGTAGTTAGTCTCGACTGAAACCTAAATTTTAATAATTTAGATGTCACCTGAAAGATTACACTGGTCAACAAAAAAACATTTTTTGCGTGTAACATGACAACTTTTGTCTAGTTACGTTTAGGATAACGATAAAGATACTAGAAATAAAATTGCAATGGTTCAAATACGAATAGTTTTTTTGTGATACCGTTTTATAGCATTTTTGAAATTTGGAATTTTCACAAACAAAAAGAAGTTATTTCGACTTATTGCTACATGAATAAAAGTTTACTTTTATGATTTTCGTCTGTATTTTGCTTCAAGGACGTCTCGTTTTAATGTCCAACAGCAATCCGCTAGCATACGTGGGCTCCAGTTGCCCTGATATCGTTTTTTTATGGTAGAGATGACTTGATGGAATCTTTTCCCGTGTTCATGGCTGACGACGCCCAAATTTTCAGGAAAGAAATCTAAATGAGAATGGAGAAAATGTATTTTCAATGACATATTATAGCCCAAACCCTTATATGTAGATAAAAGCTACGCGATAATTCGTTTATAGTCACTTGATCGGTGATTTTCTAGAAAATTTAAAGTTCCTTTCATGTAAAATTCCCAAGCTGATTTGTCTAAATTAATAAGCTTTTCTTTTAATACATCATCTTTGATTAATTGCCTGATTTATTTGGAGCCAACAAATATACCCTTTTTCTCTCTTGAGGAAGCTTCTTGAAAGTCAGGATCCAATGTCTCTTATTCGACTTGTGGCGTAAGGGACAGTTCGCTAGTTTGAGGTGGTTCTGGTACCGGTAGATCTTCACTATGAGGGATTGGTCGTTTAGCTGATCAGGATACTTGATTTTACTTTCTGTTTTAATTGTAATACCTTTTGTATCAGTAAGATAAAAATAACAATCAGATGAGTGGTTTGTTGGTTCCGTTCAAATCATAGGGATTGCAAAAGGCATAAATCGGGATCTTTTCGCTCATCCAGTGAGAAAACCCACTCATGTAACACAACAGAAGTGTAGAACCCACGTTTTGTCTCGTTGACCGATGACAAAACCAAATTACTGTTCATATAACTTAGTTACTAATGGTGTCAAATTCCTTCGCTGAGTTTTGAAAGTAATGTCACCACAAATTTTATGTAACAAAACATGTCAGGATCATTTTTACACTTTCTTGACATTATTGAAGAATCACTTCACTAAAACAGAACAAACCATTATGCTCTTCAAATAAACGAATTCGTTGAATGCGAAAGTAAAACAAAAACGGTTAATTGTTAATTTTATGGGTAGTAGCTGTAACACGAAAACTAGATCTGATGGAATCAAAATAAATATGGTTATAAAATGAGGATAGGTAGGTAATTTAAAATTAGCCAGCACCTTTCTTGTTACAAAATTTTGTTGACCAGTGTTATCAGACAACAGGACATTATTATTATGATGAAGCATTAGCTGCTATTATTGTAGTTAAGAATTTTATGGCCAGATTTTAATCACGTTAAAACTGTATATATTTCTGCGATAGTGTAGATCATAAATATAATATAGGTAATATATAGATCATAATTCAAACGAAGCACTATAGATTACGACATAGATAATAAATAAATAAATAAATATTGTTAAACATTTATTTAAACATTTACAATTGTACCTAATTAGGTAGTATATTTATAAATAATACATGGGATGAACTGTTATAGAACTAGAACATATTTATTACGTCCAATTCGAACTTTCAATTACTTTGACAAAGCTTTTTGGGTTATTAGGTGGACTGTTTCACTTTGAACTACAAATAAGACTTTCCACAACGCGGTGGAGCGAATGAACGTCGTATGGGACCTTTTACCTTGGACCAAATTGCTTGCTCACATGGAAACCATATTCGAGTATTGAGACGTTGACTGTTCCAATTCATTTATGATATCCAGCTGAAAGAGGGGGGGGGGGAGGATATGCCTTGCTGCACCGTACTGCTGTTTGGTTAGAGTAGCGACTTGTGTACGACTCTTCCAGCTCTAATTAGATGGGATACTACCCACTAACCCCCCCCCCCCATTTCTCTCATCTCCTAAATGTTATTACAAATCTCCCCTGACAAGAAATACTGGTGATACCACCGAGTGAATCAGCACAGCGGAATTGTCTAAGAGTATAATGTACCAATAATGTCAATGTATGACACGACATCTGGAAATCTTGACTGGCGTGGTAAACAAAATTAGCGCTCCAGAGAGCCTACACAAGTGGTGGATGGCAAGATTAAGTAAGCGTAACCCCACACTAGCGTTCTTTGAGCGTCGACGCCCACGCAACTCTGACGCAACGCCGACGCGACGCCGACGCAACGCTTGCGCAGCGATGCGGTCGAAATGACGAACGCCAGGACTGCGCTCCACAGGCGCTGCGCCCCGGCCCGACGCCTGCGCAGCATTTATTTTGTCAACAGTACAATGATCAACTCAATTGTTTCGGCCCGCCCGTGTTTAGAATCAGTAGGTAGGTATAAGACTTTTTAGCTTATAGCAAATATGGATGTAGCTTAAAATACTAACTCATATTGCCGAAGAAACCCATTTTCAATTAAGTACTTTTAGTTTTCGAGAAACAAAATGCTAAAGTTGCCTATTCGGGTCATGTGTCAAATAGGTAAAATATATTTTTTACTTTACAAGTTGAAAGCATTAATTTATCACTGCTATATAAAACATTATATTGTGCGTTATTCAAATCTTACATTTCCATTTGCGAAATGACTGTACATGACGTTAGCGCGGCGCGACGCTCAAACGCGTTGTGCAGAGGACGTCCAGCGCAAGCGCCGCTCAAACGCCGCGCTGACGTTGTGCGGGCGCCGCGTCGACGCTGAGCGGGCGCCGCGTCGACGCAACGCCCAACCAACGCTAGTGCGGGAAGGACGCCGGCAAGACGCTGACGCTCGAAAGACGCTAGTGTGGGGTCCCTCTAACTTTTCTAAGTAAAATATTTCATTACATACATTTTAAACCTATCGAGATGAAAACGAAGTTCCGCATCTCCCAATTAGCTAGCCAGTGGCTTTACCGTTGGTTGCAGTTTCCATAGCACAAGTGTTAAAGCTACTTACTTTGGGATCGGTTTAATATATCTGAGAGGGACCCCACACTAGCGTCTTTTTGCCGGCGACCTCCCGACACTAGAGTTGGTTGGGCGTTGCGTCGACGCGGCGCCCGCTCAGCGTCGACGCGGAGCCAGCACAACGTCGGCGCGGCGTTTGAGCGGCGCTTGCGCTGGGCGTCCTCAGCACATCGAATTCGAGGGTCGCGCCGCGCTGACGTCATGTACAGTTGTTTCGAAAATGGAAATGTAAGATTTGAATAACGCACAATATAATGTTTTATATTGCAGTGATAAAGTAATGCTTTCAACTTGTAAAGGAATAAATATATTTTACCTATTTGACACATGGCCCGAATAGGCAACTTTAGCATTTATTTTCTCGAAAACTAAAAGTTCTTAATTGAAAATGGGTTTCTTCGGCAATATGAGATAGTATTTTAAGCTACATCCATATTTGCTATCAGCTAAAAAGTCTTCTACCTACTGATTCTAAAACACGGGCGGGCCGAAACAATTGAGTTGATCATTGTACTGTTGTCAAAATAAACGCTGCGGCAGGCGTCGGGCCGGCGCGGCGCCTGTGGAGCGCAGTCCTGACGTTCGTAATTTCGGCCGCGCCGCTGCGCAAGCGTTGCGTTGGCGCCGCGTCGACGTTGCGTCGACGTCGCGTCGGCGTTGCGTCGGCGTTGCGTGGGCGTCGACGCTCAAAGAACGCTAGTGTGGGGTTACGCTGAAGTTGTCCAATAAATAAATAAATATCTGACAAAATCACATACATAGCTCTGATACTACAGTAAGTAGCTAGAGCACTATTGTAACAGAAATCAGAAACAACTACGGTACCATACCACCAGACCCGTGACAATGTAGAAAAGTTTGTTCTTCATATTGGCCAAATCGGGAATCGTACCCTTATATTTCGGCACGGAGATGTGCCTGACTCCCCTTACCACCCGAGGGACTTGAAAGTGTGTGTCGGCCTTTCTTGGCAGTGCAGACCACTTAATCCCCCGTGAGATTATTTCGTTTTAATGGTGATGTTGTGGGAAACTCAATACTTTCAACACACCACCTGCGGGATGGCTACTATTTGAGCAGCCCCGTGTCTTCCGCCCAGGATAGGCTAGATGAGAATGGAAACGTATTCTTATATATTTATTTTAAGGAACAAATTCAAACAATTACATGTTTGAATCTTTGCCTCTACTCTTAGGCAAATTTACTTTCTTATATCAAGAATGTCGTCGGGTTATTAGGTGGGCTGTTTCACCCGGAGGACGACAAACAAGAAGTAGCATTTCGGTACGCGGTGGAGCGCGTGAACGCCGATCGGGCAGTCTTGCCTAGGGCCAAATTGCTAGCCCAAGTGGAAACCATATCGCCGCAAGATAGCTTCCATGCGTCTAAGAGAGGTAATTGCTGTTTCGTTTGCTTCGTAATCTAGTTCCAAAATGGGTTTTTAAGAATTTTTGATAGCACTATTCCAATTGATTCCTGGGTCAGTAATAATTGGCCAAAGTATGATAAAATTAATAAAATAAAATACCTAGTAATGGATGTACATTTTAGTTTTTGTAATACTTATGTGTTTTCTGATTTTCGTAGTTATGATATTCTTTCTCACGAAGCCTGTTTGGATATTCTAGTTTGTATGTACGAGTATAATTTAGGGATCATAAGACAGATATTTCAATCGTATTTGGAGAGTATAACATATTCGCCACCTGTGATACATTTTTGATATCACGTGATAGAAATGTGATATAAAAATGTATCACAGCTGGTAGCGAAAGTCGCCTGCGCAGCTATGGGAAGGCGGCTTTAGGAACTGCACTTATTACAGTATTTAGTGGTAAAGTGCACAGCTGACAACATATATTGTTAAACTTGTGAAATAGAATATCTATTTCACAAAGTCCGTTATCTCGATTTTAAACACATTTTCTTTACTAAATCAGTATGTCATCTGCTACGAAGCGGCGTGGCGGCCATATTTGGGCCGCAGTCGGCTCCAGCCGCTGCGCACGTCCAATCCATTTGCGACACGATGGAGCTCCCTCATCTTGAGACCAGATGGGACTACCGGACTCGACGGGAATCCTGTCTTGTCAACTTATATCCACACCCAGCTGCACTCAGTAGGGTAAGACTGCTTTTCTTTCATAATTTAATTACGTTTATTACTTTTGCATATGCGCTGTCCATTTGTGGCATGATGCTGATACAACTTAAAATGAAGTAAAACCATCGAACTGGTCGAGTATTTACTTCGATGACTCAGTTCTTGCCCAGTCATGTACACCTTTAGCGAGTGCATTATCAACGGTAACTTCCCCAACGAAAAAAACCTCTCTTCGATAACGTTTATCTCCATTCATTTTTATGCATTCTCTTCTCCATTCAAAAAGCCGAATTTATTTTGCAATGATGAACTTTTAGCTGCTGCGCACTATAAGTTCATATTTTAAACGATGGAATTGGCTTATCATCAGACTAGATACACCACAAAATTCGTAAGTTGTTCTGGTCACATCCAGGCGTCTTAGCGAGTGAATATCCAAAGTTTGCTGCTAACCAACGTCACTTGCGCGGTCTATAATTTTGGCAAACAAAACTGCCATTATAATTTTGGGACTAATACGCCTGTGGCTTACTTGTATACGTATTTTACTTACCTTTAACACACTTAGTTGCCCCTCCTGTTTGTAAGACAATGACCTGCTTCACACTTTGTAAACGCGATTGACATGGAAAGAAATGCTAGCGCATTAACTTAGGTTTATCTGTGAGCTGGCGGTTTTGTTTCCCAACAGCTTAAAACTCACACTACGTACGACCAGTCAATCTTCGATACACGTATTAGAGCTTAGTGTTGGGTAGAACATAATTTGAAAAGAGTATGTAATGGTATCTCTGATACAGAACAATGTTTCACTTTAAATTAAGCTCAGCATATTGAAGCTTTTGATGTTACCGTACTTTTTTCCGTAGATATTGTCTTACATAACGTTAAAAATAAGAGCGGGCCGATATTATAGTGTTCCATTTTTTATTCATATCGTCGTGGTATTCTTATTGCCTCCATCCTATACAATATATTAAATATGAGAGAAATATTGCCACATACAATTTGAAATCGATTTATAAGGGCCTGTTTCACCGGTTACTGATAAAGCGTCAGATAGTTATCAGACAGATAGCGCTATCTGCCAGATAAAGGCTTCTGATAACTTTTTTCTGTTTCACCATCTAACTGTCGGATATTATAACTGACAGTCAAATATATCCGCCAGATAAAAGATGACGAATCCAAACGTCACTCTTTTGCGTTCCGTTACTCACAAGTATATTATCATCATGTAAAAACAAATTTTAAAAAGTGTTTATTCAAACGGTTTTTATTCCAAATTATTAATGTCAACTTTGTCTTATATTTTAAAGTATAATTTTGTCATTACAGAATGAAAATAAAAATAAAATCATATAATTACGTTTGCATTCCAAATGTGTTAATAGAAACGAAACGCAAACGCCATTTGTTTTGCGATTTGTTGTTGTGTTGAAGAAGTGTAGATTCCGAAAGGCTTTTGTTTTACATTTTCTTGTTCTTTTAACGTGGTTTATTATACAAAATGGAAAAACAGAAGCGTGAAAGGAGTAGTAATTTATCTGCAGAAGAAACAAACCTTCCGATATGATTCATAGATACGAATAAGTATCATTGAAAATAAAAACAGTGCCTCTTGGAAAGAAAAAGAAAAAGCTTGCAGGATATCCAAAATGCATTCTAAATTCATCTGGCTCAGTGTTTCGCGACCACAAACACTTAAGCTGAAATATGAAGCAATAATTAGGGAAACTAGAAAGCAGAGTGCTATGATTCGAGCTGAGCATTACAAAACTGGTGGAGGAACCAGCACAGTTGTGGAACTGACTTTATCCTGACACAGACGTAAACGGTGGCGTTTACGTCTGTGTCAGGATAAAGTCAAATCTATGATTTCTCTTTCTGTCGAGGGAAAAGAAAGACAGTTTGATGGCGGATTTCGTTTTACCAAGTAAGTTCCACATTGATATTAATTGTTTAATGTCATATTTGAAGACTAACAACCAACTAATTTCATATTCAGGTAGGTACTTCACCTCGGAGCTCCGAGGTGAAGTACCTACCTGCTAATGCTAAACTAATGTTATACTAATGTTAATGTTAAGCTAATGTTATACTAGAAAAATAATAGTTGAATTAGCCCAGCGGCGGAGGATGCAGGTTCGAGTCCTGTCGGATACTGAGATGAGTTATTACTTTAATATTACATTTATATTTAATATTCACATCAAGTAGATAAATCCTTAAAAAAAATAATACATAAAGGAGTACTTTTATATTTTAAGATGAATCTGATAAGCCTGTAAGCTAACGGAAAGAGTGGAATCTGACAGCCCTTTAAAGTAATAAGCATCTAGGTTTTAGTAAAAAATGTCTAAAAACATGTAGATTTTTAATTAACATTTTTAAATATTTATGTTATATTCTGTTCTAAAAATAAGTACTTTCTATGTTGTAGGTAAACCAAAGGAAAAAAAGCTGTTTGGCACGTTATGTGAAGAAAAACTGGAACTGGAAGCCAAAATTCTAAATAAACTTATTACAGAGGAGCTGGAACTAAAACAAATTCAGAGAAAGCGTTTAGAGATAGAATTAGAACATAAGGGCATTATCTATGAATTAGATAAACAAAGCCCTCACCTAAAAATTAAATTATTAAAAAAACAATTAGGGAAAACATGAACACACATGAAACAATGAGTGTTTCACATTTCCTATAAGCCACTAGTTTTGTAACCCTCTACTTGAATCTTAACACTTGTCATTCTAGTGCCCTCATAATCTACATAAAACAGTAGTCATAAGTTTTCATATTATTATGAAAAGTTTTGTTGTGCTTTCTCAATAAATGTCAGATTAAGGGCACACTGACACATGTTGTGCCAAAATGTATAAAATTATGTAATTAAAATGTCACAAATTAAATCCTACAATTAATTTCATTTACAATGTTTTTACTTATTTGATGATATACTTTTTTACCTGACAACTAAACTGTGTATCTTGGTGCGAAATTAGTAATAAGTTTAGCTTTTTATTTGTAAAAAAACTACTTCCGAAACGGAGGTAGCTTAATTTGATTTGTATAGATACAATTCATAAGTGTTACATTGTGATACAACTCATGTAATCTATATGAATAAAAAGATTTGATTAATATACAAATTTTAATTTGCTATTGTTTCATTTTGTAATTTAGTAGAGTGCATTTGTTAAAAGACTGTGTTAACAGCCCATTTTGTAAGCCGAAAGCGATTCCTAAAATCTTAATCTTCAAGTGTTTCAAAATAATTTGGTCTTGTGTTAATTATTCGATTCCTACGGGGTCGCGTAATACGACCGAAAAAGTCATCAAATTCGTTTTCTAAAAATTCAAATAAATCCTTGTTAAAGTTCATGTGATAGGAACTTGTGACTGAAATCAACGCAAAGCACGTAATAATGTTCGAAACACAAAATTATTTTCGTCTTTTCACTTGAAACCTTTTTTATCTGTCAGTTAAAATATATATCAGCCACTTGAAGCGGCTGATAAGTTATCCGGTACTTTATCTGCCAGATAATGCTATCCGAGACCTGTGAAACCAAAATTTGTAATTTATCTGGCACTTTATCAGCAAGTGGTGAAACGGGCCCTAAATGTTGTTCCGCTCGTTGTCATTTACGTCATTTACGCAACAAAGGAACAAACTTTTATAAATGCTCAACTAATTGGGCTTCCATATGTGAAGATCAATGAATGACTTTGAAAGTCATACTCTATCACCCGCGTGCATACAAAATCAACACAAATTACGTTTGTCAAATTTACATACAAAATTAGCGACTTTGTCACAAAAAGCAAAACTCAGATACATATTAATCATAAATTGCAAAACCCTTTTTGAATAAAATAAAACGTAAACGTGAGGCGAGAAACCTTTTCATGTTTGGACAGGGCGCCAATCATCGTTATGACGAACGAAAACATTGAATGAGTTTCAATTAGTCTAACCCACTCTTACTTTACTTATTTAATCTAATTAGGACGGGTGTTAGATGAACTAACTTTCATTCATCAATCTTCCCAGTGATGAAACACTTTTGTACCTTTTGTGTAAATAAATTACACTCGTGTGTTAGAAGCTATTCTTTTAATTACTAAGCGCCATTAACCGACGCTATGATAAATAACTATTGGCGTTTTAAATTTAAAAGATATAAGTAAATTCTCAATGGCTATTTTTGTAGGCTTACGTGGATCTTGTAAGAGCATGGGGTTGGAAGTCATTTACAATAGTTTACGAGAACAGCGATGGCCTAGTTCGACTCCAGGAGTTACTTAAAGCCCATGGTCCGTCAGAATTACCAGTGGCAGTACGACAATTGCCGGACTCACATGATTACAGGTATGTTTGTTTAATAATTTAAATTAATGGCGCACCAATAGGATATCTGCCTTTACTTTAATACAACAAGTCCAGTGTGGTTTAAATAATGATGTTCACTTATTTATTGAAATGTTAATTTAACACCTCTATTCAAATTTAAATTACGACATTAGGCGCCCTATTGATGCCCATTTTTCTACCGAGTTGCTATTAATTGGAATTTTGCCTTTTATGATATGATATAATAAATCAAAGGCTGTAATGTAAATATCCTTACAGCCTTTGATTTATTATGTTTGTAGAATCCTTTCAATTTTAATACTCAATGTATTTTACCACTTCTGTGGAAACCGTGATTGTAATGACAAGTTGAATTTTATAAAGATCGTTTCTCAAAATTCAGTCGTGCGTACGTCTTTTATTTTTGACTAGAGATTACATCCTTAGTCTACTGAGTTAAGGTATTATTTCCAATACAGACCGCTTCTGAAACAAATAAAGAATTCAGCGGAATCGCACATAGTCCTCGATTGTGCGACCGAAAGAATACGAGATGTTCTGCAGCAAGCGCAACAGATTGGGATGATGTCGGATTACCATAGCTACCTTATTACCTCGTTGGTAAGTCGAAAACTAGCGACCCGCCTTCACTGAATAAGAATTAAGTGAACAGATCGAATATTGAAAGAATTTGAAGTTATTTTAATTCTAGTGACCTATTTGCCAAAGCGTGGGAGTGTATTAATTTTAAAAATCTTTACTAGTGAATCATGTAATCATACTATTGGAAATTATTATCAAATTTTCTAAATGCATAGAGCACCTACCCATATCATAAGAGATAATTTGAATCATGTAATCATACTATTGGAAATTATTATCAAATTTTCTAAATGCATAGAGCACCTATCCATATCATAAGAGATAATTTAAAAACTAATTTTCTTAACACGTCGACCTAATAAAATGTAGGTGAACGGATGTATAAATTATTGTTGCTCTTCAACACTGAAATAAAGCGAGGAAACCTTAAGCTAGAGAAATTATAGAAACACATAGGATGCATAGAGCTTACATCTACTTTATTTTTGTTACAAGTGGTTGCCCTCGACCTTGTTAGCGTTATTTTGATATATTCTTTAAACGCATCCTACTGGATTTAACATAAATATAATTTATGCATAGTGGATAAAATACTTTTTGTCTATCTTTTTACCGAATGTCATCGAAATCTTTTTAGTTGTTTTGCGTGTTACAATAAAAAACACATATCCGTACATCCATCTATACATTTTTACCTTCGGGTTTATAATATTAATATGATTTTCAACACTCTTCAAACAATGTTTGTTTTCTAATTTACGAGATGACGTTTAAAACCTAATTATAAAATTAACTTTTTAAAACTTAGTTTCCTCTCTCCATAATACAAGCTTTGTAGGCTTTTCCAAAGTTTGCTGATTGGCAACAACCAGCCAAGACAATGTATTTCACTTAAGTTACTCAATGGTATAAGAAAATAATTTATTAGAACAATTTTTCATCTAGATTTTAACAAATGTTAGGCAATCTTACTTTTGTGCAAAGAGAAGAAAATGTGGTAATTGAATTATATGGTATTTGTACAGGATCTTCATAGTGTTGATTTAGAAGAGTTCAAGTACGGCGGCACAAACATAACGGCTCTAAGATTACTCGATCCAGAGAGAAATGATGTGCAGAGAGTGATACGAGATTGGGTTTATGATGAGGCGAGGAAAGGGAGAAAACTTCAACTCGGTCACACATCAGCTAAGGTAACGTACACTGACTAATTAATTGCAATGTATTAATATTGGACAACTTCACATACGTGCCCACATAACTCTTATTCTGTGGTAAGTAGATAAAACACTTGTGATTCAGAAATCAGTTGTTTCTGATTGGTGGTACCACAACAGCCAGACGCGAGACAAAATATAAAAGTCCATATTTGACCCGACTGGTAATCGAACCCGGGATCTTAGAGATGGTTTGAAGCCAAAGTTTGTCCCGCTCACTTCTCGGCTACGGAGGGCGTGACTTGCTTTATTCCCTGCTATCAGCATTTAATAGCATGCCAACAAGCTATGCAAAAATCATATGCGCTCTTATCTCATAAAGTTATTTTGTTTACAGGAAAATATGACGTTTATAAAGGTAAGCCTTTTTTTATATTAGTTAAATTGATTACAAATCTAATTCATATTTTTAACAAAGCTGACATTTTGATACAAAAGATGATTGTGATAAAAACTGTGAACTTCATCAAAAAAGATCCATAAAAATTAGTTCTCCAAACTATCTTCTTTGACAAATAGCGCCAAAAAGTGTAATTAATAAGGCGGACACTTCAACGTTTTAACTGATACGACCCACTTTGAATGCTTTTGTAAAGATTTTTTCTTAACGATTGTGTGTTTAATTTTTCAAGTGATTTCAATGGTGATACTGTAGGTACTGAAATGTTTGCTTGAACGTAACACATAACCAAACATATACATATGTGAAACGTATGCAATGCTAACATAAGCGTTATTACAATATCACAGCCGAAGCTTTTGTCTACATCAAACGCGTCGCTATTAAATTTGCCTCTGTGAGCGGCATCTATTTTATCTTTTGTCTCCCTACAGACAGAAACAGCGCTCATGTATGATGCAGTACATTTGTTCGCGAAGGCTCTACACGATCTTGATACGTCGCAACAAATCGACGTGAGGCCTCTTTCGTGTGAAGCTGAAGACACGTGGCCCCACGGGTATAGTCTCATCAATTACATGAAAATCGTAAGTAACGTTTGTTCACAACTGTTTCCAAGTATTGGGGATTTATAAGACGGTCATATCATTCGCAAAGTTTTGAGGAGTATTCGGAATTCGTAGAATTAGTAAATCTGTCAGTGTAAACGGGATGATGCCTGAATAAAACGCAAAGATTGAACTTAGTACGGACTAAATTCAATGAAAAAAATGTAACTGATGGCAGTTACATTTTCAAAATACAATGGTATTTTTTTCTTCAACAAATACATAATAATTATTTACGGCACTGAATACTAAAAACTGTACGAAGAAGTGACATCGCGCTAAATTTAAACGCAATGTATCTTTGCAAATTGTTATTTACATGATAAAAATAATGGTTTGTATAATATCTAATATTTATTGGATATCTATGTATCAAACCGAACATATATTTTTAGTCATCTACCGTTTAAGTAGATGTACTAAATGCTATATGAATTTCATGACCCATTATACTTTATTTCAAGAAAAAAAAAGATATTTATGATTGTAAAAATAAAAAAGAGTTTCACATTTCTACATTTCTACCATGAATGTAAATTTAAAAGTAGGAGTTGTTAGTTTTGAATATTTAATAAAATTAAATTAAACTTTTACATAATCTGTACAATATGTTAATGCAAATGGGGTATAAACATCTTGTAGTGCGAATTTAGATTTTATATGCACAACATAAGGCTGATGTAAAATTGAAAATGTTGAATAGTCTGACGTGCCTTTAATTCTTCGTGGCCAGTACCTTGATAACTTACTGATTATACATTTTAAAAATGATATGTAAAAATGATTTAATGCTATCGTTCCTATTGAGTGTACTATATTCGGTCTGATGAGATTTACGGGGAGACTAACAAACTTACGCACAGTTAGCGGCGGCTAATGCACCGGGATTAACTGCACTACACGACTGAGCTCACGGATTAACAGCTCCGTTGTTGGTACAACTTGAAACATTTCCACATCTTGAACAATGCTACTAAATGTTCTCATTAATCTGGATGTCACTTTAAAAAATATAATAACATTGTAATTTGGCACGGATTAGACCAGATTAGATGAACTTTATAGCATAACATATTATATTTATAGTACAATTTAGGCGGGTTTTATAATAGCGATTAAGTAATCTCTAGGAATCAAAAGGATCGCGAGTAAAAATAGGTAATGGTTTTCTAAAAGAGAATAGTCTGTTAATTGTCTCGCTAACTTGGTATGTTTCTCACTTTTGTAATGCTAAATGCTTTAAATTAGGAAATCAAATTAATATTGCGTGGAATGAAAATAATGTTAAAAAGTTGCTACCTAATAGTATTTATTAAGTAGTAGGAACGAATTGTAACGGGGGTACACGATTAATTCAAAGCTACGTAAAATTAAATAAATACAATCTTCAAATTTAATTAGAGATGCGTCACTGAAATTGCAAAATGTTTCACAAAATATTTGTCAATCAAAAAGGTTTGTGTACATTTTATCAACAAAATTATCTAAAAAATGTAATTAGTAAGCTTATGGTATAAAACAAAAAATACTTACAACTGTTCCATATTCTCATTCAGATATTATTAAATACTCTTTAGTAAATATTTTCCAACAGCTAAGTTGCAAACTTTAACAAGTAATCTTACTCCGCTCGTTTATTTCAATAAACAGGTGGAAATGAAAGGCTTAACAGGAGTTATAAAGTTCGACCATCAAGGATTTAGAAGTGACTTCACTTTAGACATAATCGAACTGACAAGGGATGGTTTGCAAAAGGCAGGAACGTGGAATTCCTCAGAAGGCGTCAATTACACGAGATCTTACGGCGAAAATCAGAAGCAAATAGTTGAGATACTGCAAAATAAAACCCTTATCGTTACGACAATTTTGGTAAGTCATAAACAACTTCCAAGTGTATCTACATTAATCCTCCGCAAAGATTTTATTGCTCTCTTGCGCCTCACAAAGGCGAAATTAGCGTATCTTACAAGAGGGAAACGAATATATGCGAGTTGTATGCAAGCGGGGGATTTATGTAGTCTAGTAAACAGCAAAATATATTCCCTTAGGGAATACAGCCGTATTCATTTGGGGACTCCTTATGTACAGCGTTGTTAGTCTTAGGATTTCACCTGATACCTTTTTAACGTATGTAAATTTCGGTAATTCTCTAGAGTGCACCGTATTGTATGAGAAAGGAGGCGAGTGAGAAGCTGACCGGGAACGCACAATTCGAAGGATACGCCATTGATCTCATTCACGAGATATCTAAAATTCTGGGCTTCAATTATACATTCAAGCTTGCGCCTGACGGTCGATACGGCTCCCACAACCGTGAGACTAAAGAGTGGGACGGAATGATAAGGGAGTTGCTGGAACAAAGGGCCGATGTTGCTATAGCTGACCTCACCATTACTTACGACAGGTAAACATTTAAACTTTCGCTAATTTTCATGTAAATCCCTAACTAGTTGGTTGTTTGTGGTCCCTTAACTCTATTTCTCATTTAAACGTCTCTGATTTCCGTTTGTTTAATTTAAAAAGCTTTGACAATGTGCAAAATGTTTCAGAAAAAAACACAGTGAAATTGAATGACAATCCATGTATGTATTATGTGCAAACGATAAATACATCAACATTATGTAGATCTTTATATTTGAAACTGTAACAGTAGGGACTACGCACAATAGATATTTTAGACTTTTTTTCCTTAAAAAACCTACATATAAAATTATTACTCTAGTAAAAACTAATACAAAAAACAGAACGAACAGTAAAATAAAATATTAAAGAAATACATACAGCGGTTTAAAGTTAAAATATCTGTCCCCATCACAAAAATATATTTTTCTATGGAATTTTGATGATGTGTTTGTACTGGCAAAACATTCCAAGTTCGATTCATTGTCTAGCTATTTTAAAAAACACAGATCCATTGTAGTGATCACCGAACTGCTTTTCTAATATATCTCTATTATGAGCAACACTATTTTACCAGCGTTAGATATTTATATTTCACCACATTTCAAAATACCTGTAGGACGTAGGTAGTGATACTGGTATTTTAATTAGTAAATAAAAGCGACACGCGAATGTACATAACGCGTTATGTACATTAACGTGTTGTAAATAATTGTAATAATTGTATAGGTAACGTCGAAAGATACTGCCCATAATGTTTAAACACAAATTACCATTATTAACTTGCCCATCAAAATACATTGCCAACGTTCGCTATTCGACGATCGCATTAAAAACACGTGTCCACGAAATGGTAGCATCGCGGATTGTAAAATAAATCCTTTGAGCTATTTTGGTAATATTTTTCCTGTCACACACAGTCGTGAATAAGGGCACTTAATTCAGTATTATTGCGCGAGGTAGTTTTAAAGTTTCAAGCTTTCTACAGACGAGGTTTACTGCCGGCCTATGAGACACATTTTGTTTCTCTCGTTCATAGTATTCTGTGATTACTTTTTACTTTTAATTGTTGCCTAAAAATGGCACTAAAAAGTAAATAAACAAATAAATATTCGTAAATTGAGGGTTGGGCAAGAATATTGAATGGGAGTTGTGTTGATTCTGATTTTGTCATCTCTTTTTTTTTTATAAAACGAACACAGCCAATAAATCATCAGTGCCTTCAATTAAAAACAGTTTTATCGTAACAACTTTAAAACTGTTTTTTTGATCATTTATTTTTCTTGACTAGATATTTTGGTACTGGGATATATTTCTAGTTATTTGATGGCTAAAGGTCCATGCTTGTGTCTATCCGTTATTCTTTCTAGAACTTTACGGACATCAGTCGCGTCATGCTGGGAATATTTGTATTATGCCCTTGATTTTCGAAGTCAATTGTATCATCAGGCAAAGGTTATACCTACTTCGTAGACGTAATTTAGGTAACCTATTCGAAGGATTATTACCTAATGATGTTAACTCTTTCCGTAACAGGGAGCAAGTGGTCGACTTCACGATGCCATTCATGAATCTCGGCATCTCGGTGCTGTACCGCAAGCCCATTAAGCAACCACCGAATTTGTTCTCCTTCCTCTCGCCGCTCTCGCTCGACGTCTGGATTTACATGGCAACGGCCTATTTGGGTGTCTCCGTTTTGCTTTTTATACTGGCCAGGTATGTCAAAATTGTTTTTTTAGTTTTAAAACTGTTCAAAAGTGCGCTCGTGAATAATAGCCCGCGTTATCAGTCTCGCGTTTTTAGTTTAGATTCTACCTTGATAAGGTAACACAGGTAACGCAAAACGTCTAATGACTTAAAAATTTGAAATACAATGTGTTTTTTTTCAATCAGTTTACGTTTTTCTTACCTACCTTTGATGAGGAAATATTTGAATACCAATGCAGTTACTTATCTGAAAAGTCAGGAACAAAAAGGCTGATGAAGTTTAATTTTTTGACTCGACGTAAACGGCCAACCCGTTTACGTCTATGTTTCTCTACTGCCCTTATGGAATATATTTTTATTATGAAAATAAATGAATAAGTAATTGTTTTCAATAAGCTTGTAATAACGAAATAATCATGAATTGCTTGTAGAAAGACGAAACCTAAACATTGAAAGATAAGATAAAGTGTTAAGCCCGAGCAAGCTTCAAATGTAATTGTTCCTTTTACTCCTACATTTTGTATTGTAGACTAAACGTGGTCAGTAATATCTTTCATTTTATTTTCTTTCTTCAAAAGAAATACTCATGAAACTTTACTATATGATAATATCTAAACGGATTATATTCGCCCACATGAGTTGAAGTTTCACGCGTCAATGTACCTACCTATTCGTACTATAGAAACGTATTTGCGTCATGAACGATCAATGTGAGCTTCCCGGAGATTAGGCTTAGCCCGCGTAGAGCCAGCTCAAAATTCGCGATCTCGTCACACGGAGGCGATAACTCAGGCACAGTCAATGAGATTATCCAAGACGCCTTGATTAAACCTCCGTATATGAACTTGAAGAGAACCAAATTTATTGACCATTTTAATTCAGATATAGTTACTATTTGATGCACCTCGATGGTTGGTTTAAGGACCGGGTTATGATTTTGGGATCTAGTTCATTTTCCGGGTCGAATTAAAAATGTGGGTTATGTTCATGATGGTGATTTAGTCAGTATACCTTAT
The DNA here is from genome assembly GCA_037074685.1 of Glyphodes pyloalis. Taxonomy (NCBI): domain Eukaryota; kingdom Metazoa; phylum Arthropoda; class Insecta; order Lepidoptera; family Crambidae; genus Glyphodes; species Glyphodes pyloalis. The sequence goes on from JAYKKO010000011.1 coordinate 7,007,410, forward strand.
TTCAACGATGACTTGATTTAAAAATTAAATTGTAACATTAATATGATTTAGGTTGTCTCATCAAAGGTAAAACTTTAGACAGTGATTCCTTAAAATCAAAAGTGTTGAAGTATAAGACACACCATCGCCTTCCCTCAGGAGGTGATACAGTTCGTCAAAGGAAAATCTACATTTTTAATATGGACAAATACATTTTGAACTAAATATTAAGACTAGTTCACTATGATGTCCATATTGTTAAGTAATTGTTCTACTCTAATAAATGTTAGAACTGTCAATACATATTAATTGATTTAATAAACAGTTAATGTTCAGTATTGACGAAACGTATTAAAATTGTATTCATATTTTAAAACGGTTTGAGTATATAAAGGTGCCATAAGATATCTGTAGACGATATGTGCTACGTTTTCTCAAGAATATTGTTAGTAAGGTCTCCGTGGAATTCCCCAACTAACAGAACATATTTTCTGTCTAACTACTAAGTATCTGCATAAGAGACTAGAGTAACATGAACAAGCTCTTTGCTTTTAAAACTATCTTCTTGCTAGAAGGCGAGGTAAGTTTATTAAAACATCGCGTTACGTACGTGTGAACACCTACAGATATTTAATTGCTGCAAGGAGCGCTGAGAGCGTCCTGGGAACGTGCCACTACTCGCCATTTAGTTCAGAATTTACGACCTGGAAATTTATTACATTATACATTCACGTGGTGGCATTCTGTTTTAAGAGTCACTTAATAAGGTCTTCGGTCATAGTATTCACTACTGAGATTTATTGTCGAACAGGATCTAAAGTAACTTGTTACGCTTAATGAAGGTCAATGCATTATTATCAGTCCACAGTAAACTGTCTGTAAACAGTTTTACAAATAAACGCTTTAAAAAAAAAGCTTATTTAGTATATTGTTGATTTAATTTATCTTTATCAGTACCTACTTAAACCTTCAATTATGATTTTATACAATAAGAAAACTCTTTTATTAACTAAACTACAATAGTAATTAATAATTAAAAAGAGTTAAAAGATAATATTTTACAGTATTTACAAAATATAATCTGCTCCAGCGTTTGGGTAGCCAGAATGCTAACTGCATTACCTCTTTGAATGACCACACTAAGACATTTACTAAAAGAAAGAAGAAAGAAAATACATTTATTGACAGTTACAAACTAAGGTAGTTAGTTCCAGCATTCTGTCGCCAAAAGCCTCTACAAGATGTTGATTAAAACTACCAAATTCGAAGAACTCATCGATATCATTATTGTGTTGGAAAATTCAAAACATCGTTCAACCACTAATATATTAAAATCCAAATATTTAATATTCAACGAATCCACTGCCGTGATAATTTTTCGTTTATATTATATTTTGAAATTTTGGTTAAAATTATTCACGACGTTGTAACATTGCATTACAATCAGTTTTAAAACAAGATGAAATATAAGCGTTTCACTTATTAATTAAATAAATTACTCTAATTAACTTTTCAATTTGAAACTGACTGTATGGCATTTTAACACGTTAATTTAGTAGGAGTATGCATTCATCCTATAGGTTCACTCCATACGAGTGGCACCAAACGCATTCACCGGACGGCGACAAACTGGAAAACATATTTTCTCTTGCCAACTGTTTATGGTTTGCCATCGGATCTCTCATGCAACAGAGCTGTGACTTTTTGCCCAAGTAAGGAACCTTAAGAACCCCACAATAAGGGCTATTTTGAAAACGCACTTACAGATGACTATATCCAATACCAATAATTTCAAGCGAGAACGAAGAATTGTTTCTAAACCGTATGATCGAATAATTTATTTGGTGTCAACTGTAAGCACGTGTTCTCAATTTAGTTATCTAGTGACCTCAGCGAAGTCCACATGAGGAACTATTTGAAGAGGGGTTTCACGTCCGAGGAATTATTCATGGGTGGAACCAGGAGCGAATTCCTCCCCAAAGTTATCCTTTGTGATGCAACTTTTATCCCGATCCAATTACCATCCCTAATCCAGCTACCTGATCAGGCTATTCGTCAACTTGTATTGCGACGCTTAAGTTTTCACTGGCATCTTTTGATGTCGTAATCCAAAGAAGTTTTCCCTTTGATACAAAGTAAACGCACAAAATTGGATAGAATGCTTCCTGGATCTTGTCAGAACTGGCGATTGATCTTCGATTCAGTTCAATCAAACTTATTTTTAGTTCAACAACTAAACATACATATTTAAAAGGTTTTATGCGATGAAACGATAAAGATAAAAAGGAGCAAAAACAAACCTTGAACTGTTCCTATAGAAGAGTTTGCACGAGTTCAGTGCCATTTTAGACGTCCACCGGACATTTTCTACAAGTTAAGGCTTCCGTGGCGCAGTTTTCGTACGAATGGCCCCGGTCGACCGGGCCCGGTATGAATGGCAGGGCCCGGTGGATGTCTAAAAAGGCACGAACCGCCCAAAACTTATTTTAAACTAGCGGCCCGCCGCATACTCATTTGTTACAAAAAATGTGATAAACGAAGAACCGCTCGACCGATTTAGTGCAAACTTCGCATAAACCATCTACTAAATTGTTCAAACAAAACCTAAACATTTGGTTTCGATAGGTGAGGAAATTACAACGAAAAGTGGCATTGATTTTTATATAATATTGATATTTATTTTGGTCTTCCTTGTGTATTTCCTCTTTGCCTGTCCAGAGTAATGTCCAGTTTATTTTTATAAGTACGCTCTTGGTTCGCTATTGATTTATTCCAAAAAGAAAATAAGGAGGTGAATTGAAATTTTAACACGTATATTACGAGTAAATATTTTTAAGTTTACCTTTCTTTCTTAATTCTTAATCGTTACTAGTATTGTTAGAGCTATATCAGTATTTTTGCCGACAGTTTTATTAATAGAATGTGTTTATTAAAGTTTTTATAGTACGACAAGCCCTGTAACAAGTATTTAAATTTCTCAGGCAAAATATTTAAATACACGGCACGGCGTAGTGACCACTATTATTGTGCCGTCGTTAGCCAATATAACCTTTGAAAATGATTGAAAGCAATCTCACTTTTACTTTTATTAATGACCTAAAGAATAGCGTGTTAAAATATTAACTCACCTCTTCGCACCAGTGAAATATAGTGATTAAATGACGGGGAGTATTTGGGCGCAGGTTCAGCCCGTACGAGTGGGACAGCCCCAGGAACTGTATTGACGAGCCGCCGGTGTTGGAGAATCAGTTCACTCTGTTGAACTCGCTGTGGTTCACTATCGGATCCTTGATGCAGCAAGGTTCGGATATCGCACCGAAGTAAGTCCCGAGGCGCTACAACCGTTAGCTACATTCACCGAACGCCGGCACTGTTTTAAATTTAATCTCCAACGACTTTTAAATCGGAAGGACTAAATCTGATTCAAAAAGAACGGAAATGTAGCTTTCAGTTGCAGTCGGATGGAGAACTCCCTTTTACTAATTAGTTTCAAAGCGACCACAGCCCTTTGTGAATTTCAAGCATCGGTAGTCGTCTAGAGCGACCAATTTAAATAGAGACGTGATGGCAATTTCAACTAGCTTTGTTTCCCACTATAGTTGGCTAAACACTTTGTAATTTAGTTGCTAATTAAACAACTGGCTCGGGTAATGTTCTAATATTGCACCCGTTACGACTGCTTGTGTAGTAGTATCCATAGCTTGCTGCATCAAAGTTTCAATTTATTAGAATAGTTAGTGTTACTTATTAACATAAATTATGCATAATGTACAAGTATTATTTTAAAATTAAATTGGATCTAAGGCATTATATCAACTTAGGCTATTTGAAGCAATTGCGGAGATTTTTCGAAGATTAATATCCGTAGCAGATCATAATTTTGAATAAAAATGTATTACGAGCTACATTAATCAAGTAGTGTATTTAAAAAGTTTTTATGAAAAAGTAAAACTAAAAGTTCACGATCGAATATTGTTTGAATTTAAACAATAAATAATTAAAAACCCATTTTTCATGTGCTGCTTAGTTTTATTACACATATAGAAAATCCACAAACTTAATGTTCCGTATATTTTGTGACGTTGAACACAGCAGTGTGAGCAGATGAAAACAAGTTGTAGTTTACGAATTTGCGAATTCAATTTGCAAATGCACACGTTTTCCTCTTTAGTTGAAAAAAGAAGTGCTAAATTGTACATTTAAACACCAGGGCGGTATCAACAAGAATGGTGGCAGGAATGTGGTGGTTTTTCACGCTGATCATGATATCTTCGTACACCGCCAACTTAGCCGCTTTTCTGACGGTGGAGAGAATGGATTCGCCCATCGAGAGTGCAGAAGATCTCGCCAAACAGACCAAAATCAAGTATGGTGCCTTGAAAGGAGGCTCCACGGCCGCTTTCTTTAGGGTAAGTGACAAACTGACCTTATATTGTACTCTTAAATCACTACCATTACACGAGATATCGCGCATGATAGGCGTGAGATCCTACTGCTATAGCATTCTGTGAGCAAGGCATGGAATTTAAAATTAAAGCAATTTTTGTAACTATTATTAAATTTAAGTTACGAAAGTATTACTATACATTAAAAAAAATGCTTTCTGGAAGAAAAATGAGTTTTATGTGTTACAAATGAGTAACACATAATCAGACGAATTTACCTTCACTATTTGAACCTCCTATCGTTTATTTGCTGTCTTTGTAGATCACGTGCTTTATATTAATTTAAATGTGCAATATTAATTTAATTGACTTTGGTTCAGAAATAAGTACTATTTGCTATTTATTATTAATATTTCGTGGCAGATAAAAATTTAAAGACCTCTAAAGCAAGTTGGTATTTACTTTTTTAAAACGGTTCTATTCTTTTCATTCAACTGACAAACTGTTTCGATATAACTGTGTGAAGATGTGCAGTAGGTACCTTTATTTTCCAGACCGTTGTTGAGTTTATTGATAGAACCAATTGGCACTACAGAAAATGCTTAATCTATTTTCTTGTTTCTCCGTATGTTGGCGTAAGTTGATTTCCCGGCGTTATAGGTTCTGTACTAAATCAAGTGGTCACTTTTTCTCGGATCGTCGATTGTCGGCGCTTGGACGGCGAGTAAACCCGACCCTGTTAGATTTGTCACGCGATAGATAAGGATGAGACGGCACTATCTCCTAAATCTACGACGTGCTTATCGCCTTTATAGGCTCTAGAAATATCTTTTGTTTCTCCAACATTCAATTGAGAATAGTTTTGTTTGAAAAATTGGATACATTTAATGTAAAGTAACTCAATTCACTTTCGTTTGTCCCATTCCAAGCTATTGGAGATACCAATAATAAAATTTAATATAGTATTTATATATATATTATATAATTTTTATCTAAAAACATCGTAAAATGTGTCCGAATTCTAGAAACACCTACATTTTATTAATTAAGTAAAAAAGCGTGATTCGATTTTTTTGTTCGAAAGTGTATAAAATACACTTTACAAAAGTGTAAAGTTTTTTATATGTAAGACCGCAATTTTTACTAAACTTTTGCCCCTGCAATTGCACCCACGTTTTTGGCCTCCACAAATTTCGAAAGGCCTTTTTTCTTTGCGAATATCGACGCCTGTAACAACTAAATGCGTTCAAAACTGTAGTCGGATCCTTTAATTTTTTTGGCCTATGCTTGAATCAGACAGTTACAGCCTTTATTATAAAAATATTATGTTTTATAGGTTGTGCTTCGGACATTTTCTTTGTAGCCACAGAGCTAGCTTTTACAAAATGAATACTTTTATTTGAAGCAAATATTTGAAAAAAGGTTTAGATCGTGGCAAAAACAGCTTATACCTATATAATTTTATTTTTCGTGCTAACGTCTTAAGTCTAGAGTAAAAGTGGCCTGTATTTGATGGCTTTCATTTCGTCCAGGACTCAAACTTCTCGACGTACCAGCGCATGTGGTCGTTCATGGAATCAGCCCGTCCGTCCGTGTTCACGAGCAGCAACAAGGAAGGGGAGGAGCGGGTGATGCGGGGGAAAGGCTCTTACGCCTACTTGATGGAGTCCACCACGATCGAGTATGTGGTTGAGCGCAACTGCGATCTCACGCAAGTGGGCGGGATGCTCGACTCTAAGGGCTACGGGATCGCTATGCCGCCGAGTAAGATTCGACCTCTGTTTACTAAACAAACACTTGGCCTGTTCGACTGTCCTTGATCAGCAAATCTCAGAGCACAGCTTCATTTGTAGGAGTAAATTAGCCCTCATCATGCAAAAAAGTGTATTTTAAAAAGAAGCACGAAACACATGTTTCCTATTGACGGCCTCCGTAGTCGAGGGTCAAGCGTCCGGGCTTTGGCGTCGCGTCATCTTTGAGGTCCCGGGTTCGATTCCCAGTCTGGTTAATATGGAAAACGAACTCTATTATATTGTTTCAGGTTTGTCAGTTGTTGATGATTTCTGTAACACAAGTGCTTCAGCTACTAAGCACGAAGTCGGAGCAATGTATGTGATGTTGTCCAATATTCGATTTAAAATTCAATTGCAATATGAAGGACACACGGAAGAGAAGCAAAACCCATAAAAATATCAGTTAGCAACACATTTCTTTCATCTTGTTTTAATTTGATTGGATCGATGGCACCATAGTTAGCGCTCATGTCTGTTGAATCAACGATCATGGGTTTAATATCAACTGGAACAAACAAACATGTTATGAACATTTGTGTTAATGCCGTGTGTATTGTATATTTTTATTTAATCAGACTCACCATACCGCACTGCAATAAGCGGAGCCGTTTTAAAGCTGCAAGAAGAAGGAAAACTGCACATTTTGAAGACGAAGTGGTGGAAAGAGAAGCGAGGTGGCGGATCCTGTAGGGTAAGACAAGAGTTTTGAGCTACGAAGTTTTGATTCCCTTAAAACAAATACCTTCAGATGATGTAAATTACAACTTAAGTGAGTTTCTAAACGAAAATAGTTATTTAACTTTCCAAAGGTGTTTTATTGTAATTTGTGGCTAAAAAGATTTTTACAGCGGTCCAACGTTAAAACTTTCCTTTTTTATATAATACAATAACAGGTATGTCTACAAATAAACAACATACTTTTAAATAACTGAAAATGACTGTAAATTTCAAGATAACGTAATAATGAAATTAATATTAAACCTTTTTTATGCTCTTATTTCCTTTTGATCAGTCAGAAGGTTAACGTTGACAAGTAATGTGAAAAATACTTTTGTGAATTTTCGAAAGCTTTAGGTACCTAGAGCGGGCTGTACAAACATTCAGAATATTGGAGACTAGGTACCGCATTCATAGTACGAATATTATCAACAAAGGACATTAACTCGTTACACAACATAAGCATAACGACAAAAGGCGAGGCAATTTCGTGAATACGGCATAACGTCGCGATCGCTATTGTGCCGTTTCAGAACTGTTTAGCGCAAAAATAGGCCTATTGAAAGATCCCCAAACAGATTCTCGATTGTTCGCCTAAAGGTTTTAGCATTTGGTCTTATCTGATATGAATAAAATGAACCGAGTCAAAAAGGGTTCAGTGACAGTAAAGATAGTTGTGAACCTTTAGCTCTATAAGTGTAAAAACATTTGTGTTATAATAAATGACATTGTGTGTCTGGGGATTGCCTGGCGATAGTCTTAAAAATGAACAAGTTTTCTTCCTCAGTAATATTGGAAAGTTGTATATTTGTTTTGTAATTTGACTTTAAATGCGTCATTATGGCTTAACTAAACCGACCACTAAAATAAGTGTATTAGAAGGTATACTTCTTTATCAGATAAATGCATTTTTAAAAATGTGTAATCCTTTTAAAGTTCATCTATAACTTGACGGCTTAATGAAATCAAAACAAGATTTATAAATACATTTTAACTATCAAAAAGTCAATACACTTCTAACAATATCTTATTTATGAAAATAAAATATGTGGTTAAGAAGTTCTGAGTAAAGAGATTAACCTACATACATACCGGTCATCGTAAATCCTCTTTTTTGCGTCCCGTAGTGGGCTTAGGCTTATTAACATGATTTTCTTGATCTTAATGCTTTTATGGATTGTCAAAGCAGGATTTTAATGCTGCTGCAGGAAAGCAGTATAGTTATTAAAAGTTATAAAAAGGAAGGTTCATAATATGTATAATACAAACGTAATTATAGTGTCAAAAAGACAAAAATGTAATTACTACCTGCAGTGTAACCGTGTGAATTCGAGGCAGGTTACTATGTAGTTCATACACATAAAATATAGTATTTGTCCCACTGTAGATTTACGGCCTCCAAAGGATACTAACTGCAAGTTGCAAACCTGAGCTATGTACGGAAAATAAACCCAGGATCTCGGGATCATAATAAGCCGATATTTAAACCTAGTGGTTAGTGGTTAACGCCACGCTACACCAGATGGGCTAGTGCCCATCTGGCGTCTGGGTGTTCTGGTACAGTCGTTGTGTCTGATTTCACTATTACAAGTACTTAAGCTACTTACCACAGAATCAGATCAACGTATGTGATGTTATACAATATTCATATATTATTTGTTCTATATTGTCTACTTAGTAGAAATTGACCATCCATTATTATTATTATTTATTGACGACTCAGTATTAATTATAAATAAATACTTGGCCAAGTGTCGCACCATCTCTGAGGTCCCGGGTTCGATTCCCGGTCGAGATGATATGGAAAACGAACTTTTCTATATTGTCTCGGGCCTGGGTGTTGTGGTTCCGTCGTTGTTTCTGATTTCTGTAAGACAAGTGCTTATGCTACTTATCACAGATGTCCAATATACCTGTATATATTTGTTCTATATCGTCTACATAATTGAAACTGACCATCGAGGCGTTCAATCAATATTTTTAATAGTATATATACAGACGTTGTCCTGTCTTGACGAGGACTATTTAACTATATTTTTTTTCTTTCACAAAAACCTTCTCCTGACATTAACAAATACAACAAAAAAATAAAAAGTGAAATTGGCCCAGCCGTTCACGCGTGATGACGTGACCAAGGGAAATCAGTATTCATTTTTATATATTAAGATTGAAAACTTGATGCGCAGGACGACACATCAAAATCATCATCCACGGCGAACGAGCTTGGCCTTGCAAACGTGGGCGGCGTGTTCGTCGTGCTAATGGGCGGCATGGGCGTCGCCTGCGTCATTGCCGTCTGCGAGTTTGTATGGAAGTCGCGCAAAGTTGCCGTCGACGAGCGGGTGAGTTGTTCTCATCATTAGAATTATGACGTCACGTAGTCAACAGGGAAATGTGATAAGGCAAATGAACAGAAACATATGCGGGGTTGACCACTTGATGGTGCATCCACACAAGCCGCCGGCTTTTAGGCTGCCTTGCCACCGGATTTCCAAATACGTTTCGAAGCCGCATGCCGCCGGCATTGGAAAAGCCGCTCGTGCCGATGTGTGGATGCGCCATGAGACGCATGATCGAGGGTGAAATAGCTCGGTAGGACGCAAAGTTGCCATTGACTAGAGGTTGAGTCGCAGTCATATATTCGGACTGGGGTATATGTGCAGCAAACTTCGAGATAGAAATTGTGGGCAAGTACAAAACAGCTTGGTTGGTTAGATCGGGCAATAACTGCACATAGATGTTACCTGTTAGTATATAACGTCATTCTATAGTAAACCTTATAATACTGCATAAGAGTTCCAATGTTGACATATTTTTTGCTTGTACGTATATGAACTGAAGCAAGTGGATATTAAGCGGACGTGTACGTTGAAAATAAGCTTAAGTACATACAGCTGGGGAAAAGTGTTTCAGCAAACGAGCTGTGTTAAAAAACAAGGATTGAACCAAGTAGAGTTAACTATTAGGGATGAACTAGGCTCACCAAGAACCAGTAGGCCTACTACCAAAAATAAAAATGAACAAACGAAAGGTATTGTTTTTGAAGAATAATCGAAAGTTTGGAAATTAAAAGGTGGTTGTTGTTTTGGAAAAAATAATTATGTTTTTTAAAGGGCGTTGTTCCTGTTCGAAGTGAGTTGGTTACGATTATGAGAATTTAAAATTGGCTATTCGTTATTGAAATCGACCTATTTCGTTTTTGGAATCAGACCCCAGACAAGATTAACGAATGTTCATTATAATAAAATATTTACATTATTTTCAGATTTGCAGTTTAAACAATATTTGAAATGTATGCAATCAGTAAAAAATATATGCCATTTACATAGTTTTAAAATAAAACCTTATCATCGCATGTACAGAAGAAACATCGGTAATTTACTCCGTACAAAAATGTATTTTTCTGTAAAACCTCAATATAAAACAAGATTGAATTAAAATCGCATATGACTCAATCTAAGAAAAGTTTCGAAATTGAGTTTCATTCGAAGCCAAGCGCTTTACTATACTTACAAACTCGTTCCAGCTTTTTGTGGAATAACGCCAAAGTCTGAAGTCAAACTCAACGTGCTTTTAACCAAGTTTTGTCGACCGTTTATTGTAGTTTCTTCATATTATTTTTTTATGGTTCTTCAAGTTTAGGTAGGTGCCATCAGATAGTAAGTTACATTTGAAAATAATTTATAGTTGAAGAAAAACATCTACCTACGAGCAAACTGTGTTAGAAATAAACCAGGTTTACTTGTATAGTAAAACTTCAGAAGTTCTAAAATTATTATTAATCAAGGGTTCAAGACATGTATTTATTCAAGTTTACCTTTGCTGTAATAATTTTGCAGCATTTGCTAAAAACGCTTCGTAGAAGAATACAAACGTTGTAACAACTGAGATTAAAATTGGTCAAACTGTTTAGATATTAATGAAACAGAGATACATACCTACATAAAAAACATAACGCATGCGAAAAAACATACCTTCTGGAATAATCCAAAAATATCCCAACTTACTAGTTCAAATATAAGTACTATGAATGAACACTCAGTCGGGCAGTTGTTTTGTCGATGATATAAACAGTAATTACGTAAAAACATTTACGTACCTGACCTGACGGTACATAATACGGAATAAGAGGAAATCCCTTCTATAAAGCCGTAACAATAGACTCAATAAACAAAGAGAAACATAATCTACGTTTGTATTTCCATTACTAAACGATTTTCGCAATATAGCAATAGTCGAAATGTAGGTATGATTACATAATATTGTAGGGGTACGCTTTTGTGAACTTTATTCAATACTTACGTAAGACGATTATCGTAAACTTAATATTCTTGAAGGATTGTTTTATTGTTATATTTAACATCCAGTGACAAAAGGTAAAGAATAAATGGCTTGATGAGTAGATATTACAGACCAAAATAGGCAACCGGGCTTTACAAGACCGTCTAGAAGTCAATCAAGATAACTTAGAACATACTTAGGCCTCTTCATAAAAACTCATGAAATCAGTACCCACGCATTGCTATCTTTCCAAAAGAAAAACGAAACAAGAAAATGAAAATAAATGAATCAAAGAAAAAGCATTTAAATGAGGACCTTTTTAGATTGTGTTTATGAATATTAAATTCGAAACACGTACAAGGATTTTCCCTTTGCAAAAAGAATTTCTTTCTTCCTTCACTCATTAGTGTAGATTGGATGATTCCTTTATGGAATTGGTCGATTTCAATAACAATTAAAACAATTATTGCGTTGGCTTCAAAAAGACAATTAATGTTCAATTTGTGAATTTCAATTGAGTTTTGGCAAAAAGGTAATTCTCATTTCACAATCACATTGAAATATTTTATGATAATATGTTAATCGTTTTGGAAAATATATTTTATCTTTCTGGTGTGAGAGGTTACCTATCTGTCTCACGTTTTTAAAACTATTTTTAATTTGTTCTAGGTTTACTTTTAAAATAGGTAAAGATTTTCTTTATTGTAGTGCTAGACACGATGAAAATGTTTGGTGTTTTAGGCTAATGTGTACCTTAGTAGAGATATTAAATAATGGAATGTATGAAATTATTACAATGCTCGTTATTATGGAATTAGAAATTGAATAAAGTACTATGCAGATGTAGAGAAATAAAATTACTTATAGCTAACAAACATTACACCTAAGAGAGGTAAATCTATACGTTTGAATAACAACTTTCAGTTCCACAACAGGTTTTATTACCGAACTCTGTATACATAAGTGGTATCTCAATTTGCTGAGTAATTTACCAGCATTCCAGTGCATAAACGAATTTTCATGCATGAAATTTAATTTTCAGAATCATCCGTAGTCAATAATTGACACTGGTGCTTTTGTTACGTCATGCGCCAAAGTAACCACCAAAACTTTTTTAACTAAAGTCGCTACATCTGCATAGATTCTGAAATCGGATTTTAGCTGTACACTTTGCTATCGCACTTAGAAGTAATTAAACTGTGCCAAAGCACGAATAGGTGGAATGGTACTTGCTCTAACGTATTTTCTTTTTCAAACGCTTCAAACCGACGGATTCAACACAGAAGGAAGAGGTAAATTTGCGTTTTATTCTCAAACTTTTCTATTACTTTGATTTTATTGGACGCATTGAATAAGTTTTTTTGTCCCCTCAAATCAATTTCATTTAATAGTCAATCTTTACTTTTTGGGTTATTTAATGATGGGCTCACTTTTCATATTTTTATACTAAGGTCTTATTTGTTCGTTAGTATTAGCTATTTTATTGAAACGCCTAAGTCAGCTAAAAACAATAAAATTATAATGAATATATTTATACATGACGTCAAATTTTTATTTCTGTATATAAACTTAAATGCGTATTACGTTGATATCCCTATGTTAATTTGAGAAAGTTGATGACGTTGATAAGTAAGCTGAAGCGTTATGAACGACGAGCCACATAATCTAAGTGGTTACTTTAAAAGCCCTTCGTAATACCACAGCTACGTTTAATGTAACTGTATTTTTACACTATCATGCTGGAATCGCATATGTTAAATTAGTTGACTCGAGTGCAGGGAGTTAACAACGAGGGTATTTCATTTTATTTGCCAGGCATCGCTGTGCTCAGAAATGGCTTCAGAGCTGCGCTCGGCTCTCAAGTGCCCGAGCGGAGCGGGGAGCGGGGGAGCGGCGGGAGGGCCGCGGGAGGGGGCCGGCTCCCCATACCTCCACTACGGGTTCAGTACCAAGAGCCAGCTCCACTAGCGCCCGGACCGCGCCTCCTCGCCCCCAAGCGATGTGTAGGCACGGACAATGAATGAACGTACTAGTGGATACGTTACAGTCAACAAACAGAATCAGCCTTTCTGTTAACAGCCTTGAGTTTTATTAAATGCCGTAAAATCACATTTTTGAAGTTTTTTCGTAACCGTGTGTGTTTTTAGTTCCCATTAATAGGATATACCGCTAACCAATTTGGTCAACGACGATTTTAAACAACTTTTTCCATAGTTTATTTTAGCACTAACGTTATTTGATATTAACTCACTTAAAAACGACCAGGAGTTGATACTTCAATGAGTTTACGTTGCTTGAATTGACGAAATAATAATGTGATTTAATTGTGCCGTTTATAGCAAACTTAAGACAGTTAACTGAAACGCTGTTTAATTTATTTGACTGCAACAGAAATTCATCTAGTTTGAAGCCTTTCGGAGGCTGAGTGAACTCCAGTGACTGTTCCAAATGTGAAAGAGAACTGAAAGGTTGTCCAATTGAAATTGACGATCGTGTAGCGTAAGCGTGTACATACATAATTCATATCCTATTGAATAGGTAACACGTTGTTGTGGTTTAATGTGCGAAATGCCGTTTCTGTTGTAGATTTGTTAAGATTCCTAATAATAAGTATTTTTAATGAACCAGTATTATTTGCAGGCCAAATTCGAAATGTGTGCCAAAGTCTTTTTGGATCTTGTCCTACATCATTATAACTGACAAATATTTTACAATATATGTACTTAATAATAAATATTGTACGTAGTTTATTGATGTTTTATATCCATGACTCTATTAGAATAATAACATTTCAATAAAAATAAGATTACAATATTTTAGGACAAATGACATTGTTCATTTAAAAAGTAATTGCAATTTAAACTGTACAAATAGTTATAAATACCAAAGTGTACCAATTCATTTTATTTCCTATTACGGTTGTGTTTAACCTAACTGTTGTTTAACTGATAAATGGTAAATAATAACCTACCAACTCGTTGTATATAAAATTTTCAATACCAAATACTGCCACCTTATAAGAAAAAAAAATCCTTTACCTTTACTAGTTATTTATCTACTTCATTCCAAAAATTGTGGAGCTGAACTCTTTGTCAGTAATCTAATTGTTGTTCATTTGGTACAACAAATTTCATAAAATTGTATCATACAACAGTTAAACGACCTAATTATGTATAGTAGATATAAAAAAAATTAAAAAACAAATAATAATGTAAAACACAAAATCTTGATGCGAAATTGACAGTATTTACATAGATTTCGATCTATAAACACAGCTCAATGTGTGCCAAGTTTTGTCTGTTTCAATAACTCTGTATTATATTTTGTAAGTTTACAATTGGAAGCTGAATTTGACTAAATAAATAAATTGTTTTAATATATTTAATATTTCTTTCATTTCAATTTAGGTACCTTCTGACTTATTCTAGACTAATATTAATTATAAAGAGGAAAGATGTGTATTTTTGTGGGTATGTTTGTAATTAATAAACTCAAAAACTGCTGTGCCGATATCAAAAATTATTTCACCATTGGAAAGCTACATTCACCCTGAGTAACATAGGATGTATTTATTGCAAGAAAAGACTAAGACTAAGACTCCACGCGTACGAAGTTGCGGTCGGCCGCTAATCTTTATTAAAAAGACTTATTTTATTTTTTTATTTGGATAACCAACAAGATCGTACACCATAAAAACTATATAATACAGCATAATACGCAACAGTTGGTGTGGCCTTTGTTACAGGTTGCCACGGAAAGCATAAACAATAATGGTTATTTAAACTTAAGCGTTCATAACACGAAAGTTTGCATAGATGGACATAATATGTTCATACACATCGTCTTTTACACAAACTACCCAATAAATTTAGATGAATATGATACTTTATGTGTTAAAATAACGCAATCAAGTTGCTGGAAGTAGCAAATTAAAAAATATTACACAAGATACCAAACAAAACAGCGGCTATGAAATTAAGCTCTATAGTTTGGTCTGGTACCAGTCACTTTTTTTTTGAGGTTCTAACCTAAACGTCCAGAAAAAATAATTTTACTTTACTCACTTGATGAAAAGAAATATTTTTTTATATGTGGTTCATTATGCAAATGATTACCTACTCGTACATCCTGAAAATACTTTGATCGCTGGTTATTTCGTAGACAACAGCCGTCGGTGTAATAAATGTGGCCTCCAATAAGTAAATGTGTTTCATTCCACAATAATGCAAGACAAAACTATTATCAAAATAAAGCCATGCTTGGCAAAGAACATAAAAGTAGTAATAAAATGCAAAGATAAGGCAGCAGGTAAATGAGTTAACCCCGCTTGACTACTCTTTTACAACTTTTATACGAGCGCGGCATGCCGGCTTATAGCTCCCTGTAATTTATATAGTCTTCTCGTAAAATCTAACACCTATCAGATATCGTGCTGTGTTGATTGAAGGCTAATTTTTCAAAGCTTAGTGTCGAAGAAATGAGTTGGCTTTCAAAGAACTTAGACGCTTTAGAAAATTCAGTAGGTAATCGAAATCTGGCGCGTACTATCATTGATAAATAAATCATTTCAATACGTAAGTTAATGTTTTCACGATTATTTTAAAATAACGCAAGCTGTTAAGTTTGAACGTCCGATTTATTAATCAAGGTACTTTTTTACGTGAACAACAACTTAGTTTAGACCAGTTAATATGCCTTTAATAAACTTATATTAGATCAGTAACCGCCACGGAATCGTTTAAGAAAAAAACTACTGAGTTTCTTGCCGGTATCTTCTCAGTAGTTTTAGGTTCCAAACCGGAGGTAGCATCATTTGATTTATATAGAGACAATTCATATTTGATTTAACCCATATGAATAAAAATATTTGACTATTGATGTTGGAAAGGTATAAAACGACGAACATTGTTTTGAACCGGTGGCAATAAACGTCTTTAAAGAAGTGTAGTTGGCGTTTGACAAAAATATATTAACTCAAAGTTATTGATTAGTTGGCGTAGTATTTTATACCAGCTATATTAAGAAGTTAGTTATAAACACACTTACATCTATATTATATATATTGTTTTATAAAATTCAATTTATTGAGTATCGTCAACAATCAACAAGGCACAAACAGTACTAACGAAACTTACAACGTTGTTTTGGTCTTGTATTAAGGTTGTAGTGTTGTTCACAGCTCGCTTAACAAAACGACTTTGTCATGTTAACGCCTTCTTTTAATTATGTGTTGGCGCAGTTCCATATTGCTTGTATAATGACCTTGTATAAGAAAAATTTGGAACGGCAGCCTCTATACAAATACGTAGGAATATAAGCAGCTATTATGAAAAGGAGATTTTTCTCATTTGACAAAGAAATAAATAAACGAAAAAACAAATGAAGCTATTCCATATGGTACGGGCCCTTGTGTAACACATTTTAAATATTAGGTATATCTGCCTTTATGAGTATAAACAAGGTCACTTTAGTCAGCTAGTGTCAGACATGAACCGAATTCACAATGTCGTTCCTAAACAGTGACGGGGTAAAATCTAACTCAATGAAAAATGACTCTAATAAAATTATGACCTCCGTAGCCGAGAGGCAAACGGGCTGGACTTGGGCGTCGATATCTATAAGGTCTCATGTTGATTCCCGGATCAGTATCCGACCGGGAATCAGTATCAACATGAGTATGGAAAACCAACTTTTTTAAATTATCTCTTGGATATTGTGGTACCGTCGTTGTTTCTGATTTCTGAAACAAAAAGAAGCTGAATTCTTACGACATTCATAAAATTGAAGAATTGAGTTTTACAACTTTATTAAATTTTTCTTTATTAAAGGTTACCTAGTTAAATGACCGGAGAATATTCATACCAAACCATCTTTGTCTTAAACATACCAGCAGCCTAAAAACCGAATTTGAATGTCTATTTTTTCCTAAGAAAAAACAGAGTTAAGGGTGTTTAGGGCGATTAGGAGTCGCGAACCGCGAGGCCGTGGGCGGCGGCTCACGTAGCCCACGCCTTAGCCTCACATAACTCAATATTGTGAGTATTTTCGTAACCTTTATCCCACTTATGTTATAAACGTGAAAGTTTGATTGCATGGTTATTTGTTTCGTTATGCATAACTACGGAAATAACATAACAAGATGAAACATAGTAGCTAAACAGATGAGACATTAAAATAACATGAATGATACTTTTTTTCCGAAATAAGGTGAACCGAGTCGTGGACGACAGCCAATTTATTATAAATACCTATCTAAATCCAAAATTTCATTTTTTTTAATTATAGGAATTAATAATATTAAACAGAGTTAAGATTTGTATTTTCTGTTTGTAGCGTGTAATTCTTTAAAACAAAAATTTTGTATTTTGTTTCCTGTTTGCTTAAGTCACAGATTGGTCACCGAAAATGTCTTATAAGAAAAAATATTTAAGCTGTCGGTAGAGCATGTTAATCTTCCCCCTGGTTGTGACGTTTGACCGTCCAATCGGATTATGAGAGCAAATAAGAGAGAGTGTACTTGTGCGTTTGCACAAACATTCAGACATTATGAATCCAGTCCTACGTAATTAGATTATCTCATTATAATAATAAACTTTATTTCAGGTTTGTAACCCATATTTTGTTAGTAACATTTTAAACTTACAACTAGTGTTAGTAGCACACAAAATACAATAAATGAAATAACTAAATAAGGGAACGGACCAGACTAGACAGACCGCTGGCGGGCAGCATGTCTACTTGACTGCGATTATGATGACATTAATCAAATTACCGAGTTAAAAACTATGAGTAAGTAAATGTATTGCACGATTTCATTTTGTTTTTTCTTTTTTTATTATATAAAGTCACTCAGCGTGTGATGGAAAAAACTATGCTCGGGGTTTCCCTGCGTGATCGAATCAGAAATGAGGACATTCGCAAGATAACTAAAGAAGCCTACATAGCTCATCCAATTGTAAAGCTGAAATGGCAGTGAGCAGGGCACATATATAGTTCGACGAACCGGTGGCCGATGGGGTAAAAAGGTTATCGAATGGCGCCCACGCACAGGAAAGCGCAGCGTGGGACGGCCCCCACCAGGTGGACCGACGACATAGTAAAGGTTGCGGGGAGTCGTTGGTTACAGGACCGCACGCTGTAGAGAAAGTTAGATGACACCTTTGTCCAGCAGAGGACATCGATAGGCTGAAATGATGATGATGATGAAATAAACAACTTTACCGATCTCTTGTAATATGTGTTATTAGCAATATAAAAAAAACGCTGTAGAATAATTTTCCAACTACACAAATTACCTCACGGGCATGTCGTAATTCGTAACTTTCCTAATTTTAAGCGCGCCTACACAATCATGCTGTTAAGAGTAACGTAACATGTCTGCACGAGAAAACTTGAAGCGTGTACCTGTTTGAAGTGCTGCCTCGAAAAATATCCCTAATTTAACAAAGGGCGTGCCGTGTCATTCGTTAGCTTCACAAAATATATTACATTCTAGCGCCGCGACTCGTGTATCATGATAGCACGTTACAGTTTTACAAAAACATTTCTTTTTATTCGAATTATACATCGTGAAATTTGTCAGCACGAGCTTTTTATTTATAAAGTCAGAGTCAATCATTTTGATTCACATAGATCACATTAGTAATACTTATGAATTGTCTCTATATGAAGCAAATAAAGCTACGGAACCTATAAAACTACAGAGAAGATACCGGCAACAAACTTAGTAGTTTTTTTACAAATGAAAGCTAAACTTATTACTAATTTTGCACTAAGACACACAGTTAGTTTATCTATTGTGTGTAGTTTGTCAAATAAGTATGTGTGTGAGTGGTTTTCTACCCAATTTGGAGTTATCATACTATTCTACGAGTGTGCTTATGAGATGTGCTGAACAGATAAATACTTTGAAATACGTTTTCATCCTTATGCTAAAAATAAATAATTAAGTCTTTTAATTAACATTTTACATTACAAAAACAAAAATTTAACCTTTCAAGAATTAAAAAATCATTTAGGTTTTCAGCCTTACAAACAAACAACCAAAACTTAAAGATTCGTGCCTCAAGACTCATGAAATACATAAACGTTGGCATGATTTACTTTGCAACTAAGGTACACTATTCTATGTGTACTGTAATAATCCTCTTAATAATGTTAATTTCACTCTAAAAATAAATAAGCGCACCTAACGCGGCGCCTAAGTTGACGTAACCTCGTAGTCGTAGATAATTTCGTAGCGTCGCCTACGAACACGAGACGTAAGCATTGAGAGTAAACGACTGCCTGCTTCAAGCGTTATTCAGCTACGAAAGGTCTACTAATAATTTTGTTGTTGATCTGTAGCAAGCAATGCTGAGAATCAAAGAGTAATAAATACACCGAGTAGGTAATTAAATACTTGATCACACCCTTTTCACGCCAGTTTCTTTTCGCGAGAAAACAGTCGCGAGTCGGATTCACTTTCTTAAGTCTCAGTAACCACATTTTTTTCTCATTGATTTTTTTACTTCATTTCTTCCTATTTTGTAAAAAAAAACGATATGGATGCCATAGGAAATTATTAAAGTAAAATTTTAATATAAACTTCAACGCTACTATATGCAAAAATAATGAAAATTCATTTGATTACATAGCTAAGTATGGACATAGCAATAAATATATTATTCGGCGCTTTTTGAAGATTGATTCCAAAATACATATGTTTAGTATTTTCTAACATCGCGAAATTCGTACTCGCAGACAACGACTTAAGAGTAGTTTGCAATACCTTATGTTTAATAAAAAAAGTGTTGTTTGTTGAATAAATAATAGTAGACCTTCTTATCGACTCAGTACTAGCAGACAGACAGACTGACATGCATGACATTTGTACATGAACCGAAGCTTGACCGAGCTCCACAGGGAAGACAGACAGACTTAAATTTGTGTTTATAAATTATAGTAGATTTAAATTGTTTCTAAAACTTAACGTTGTTCGTGGCGCAATCATGGTATTTTTTATTATAAACAGACAGACTTAATAATCATAATATATGTGTGTTTTTAAAGTATTCAATCAATCAATCAATTATATTTATTTATTCAAGTAAGTTACATAGGACACTTTTGAGCTCTACTTCTGGTTCGCAACTAATACCTATCTACCGGTAACATAACGGTGAAAATTCTGAAAATGTGTTACAGTGGCAGTACCTATCTATCTTTGATAAGTGTAGAAATCACTTCGGACCCAGCGATATAGTTTTGATGAGTGATGAAACAATTAAGTATTTCTTTTCGAGAGATATGCTGGAATAGACCAGTCCCCAAAGGTACCAGTACACAGTTTTACTTGAGGTAAGGATCCCTTAAAATCACTTATCTTTTCCTAAAGCAACAAAATCGGGGATCATTACGCAGCCCAATAAATTTAATATCAGCGAAAGCTCTTGCGGTGCGAAACACCGCGGTCCCCAATTTAGGCGATAACCCATTGGGCGCTCTTTTCCGGTTTCCGGTTAAATGTAAAAGCTGCGGGTTTTGGGAGCCACTCTCGTAACATAGATTAAAAGAAGGGACATCATTCACTACCTAATTATTCATTTAACGACCTCCGTAGACCCAGAAGCGAGTCGCTGGACTTTTGCGTCGCGCTATTTCTGAGGATCCGGGTTTGATTTCCTGTTGAGCCAATATGGGTCCTATCTATATTGTCAATGGTTTGGTTGATGTGCCATCTCTATGGTTTCATGTTCCATTTACGGTGCGGTAAATTTGAAAAACAAACATTATTTTATTATTTTGTATTGTAACACCGTCATAGTCTTGATTTCTGTAACACAAGTGCATTAGCTACTTACCACAGAATCAGTGATATGTGATGTTGTCCAAAATTTATTTGTTTTTTAATATATATACGGGCACGAGGTGGTTATAGATTAAGCAAAGTGTTAGTTATAAAGAACTTTGGCAATGGTTCGTTTATACCGTTTCAGGCTGATCCGAGATCCATCGTTAGAAATGATAAGGAATGCTATCCGTAAATGTTTCAAAGGCCCCTTCTTCGTGTTTATATTCTTGAACAAAGGGTTCCGGCTTCCACCGTGCTGATAATAACGCCAGGTTACGCGCTGCCACCTGTGTCGCTGCTGCGCAAATTACTTTTTTATGACTCATGTTTTTATTAGCCGCACCATTGTTTTCTATTCGTATACGTGTCCACAATTTAATCATTCGCTTTTACAAAATTAAAAACACAATAGCTGAATCGGCAATGTAATTAAGAAATAACTGGATTTGGGAATGACCCTGCCCTTAAAGTCAGAGGTCGGGAGTTCGATTTCTACCCAGGACTCATGTTTGGTTGATGAAAATGTGAGTTGGTTCTGTGTTTGCGAGTTCAATGTATAAGTACTTGTTTGTATAAGTGTATATCGTGGTACCACTGTTGAATATAATTTCCATGCGTAGGTAATGTTACATATATCTTGTATTTACTTATTACCGTTAATGCTAAAAGGTTAAAAGCCATCCAAATATAATTTTTAACTGCACAAAACATAGCTTACCTACCTACCACTATAAGATAAATATTAACTATTTTATAGAAGACTATTTGTTGTGCTTTTCTGCTGTGCATACTTGTTTTGTATCTGTTTGACTGCCTCATCTTAGATTCTATTCATTGCGTAGACATCACTGCTTGCTTTCGCTTTCGCAATTATCATCATCACGGATGTGGCAGTCAAACTCAAGAAGGGGCATTTCCTAAAGTGGGCAAATAATGCATTCCAGGGTTCACCCGTACGCCTAACGCCGTACATTTTCGGATACCTTCCTGCCTTACTGTACTGGACCTCATCTACAGCCCGTCGTGAAGAGACACACGGGACCTGCTACCTACTGCATCTACCTTACCGCCGTGTACTGCGCTACGGATTCAAGGCCAGTGTGTCATTTACGGTCGTTCCACACATTTCGGCTCGCGAATAGTTCGGACCCACACCTAGAATTTCGTGTTTTTCTTCGTCTACCCTCTCTATAAAATAAATAGTTGTTAAAGCTTTAATTTGTTTTTACTACCTCATCTATCTATCTTTTGTGTTTTAATAAGCTTGCAACTAGGAATGCAACACAACATCAAAATTTAAACGTTACGGGAAAGTAATGGATCTTAAAATCACGAAAACAATCCCTATCAGCATCTTATTCAATCTTTTGTGATAAATGACGAATGCAAAAAAAATAGTTACTTATCTGTTACAGCTCCCATATTAATATTGTTCGCTACAAATAAATTTAAATCATATCCTATTTACTTCGCCGTAGTCACATGTTCTGCTGAGCGGTTCTTTACCTTCACAAAGTTTATCGGATATCAAATATCTACCTTCATTACGAGACCTCGTGCCGGCTCTGTGTCTAACAATTGCTATTGTAGTTGGGAAACAATCATATTTCTCGTTAGGAGAGCAAATTGAAAGCGAATTGCCATATGCGTAATAATCACGTACGGAAGCTAGCGAATGTGAGGGCGTAGTGACAATGGATCCTTGTTAGGGCTGTGCACGGTATGATTCTTGTCCAAACAGTAATTAACGTGCGGCTTTTTGTCTATTCGAAAGACATGACATATAAGTCACTATGAATATAATTTTAATGTAAACGTATTCACTTTAGATTGATTCCGAGCAGGGCGGGAGACAGCTGGTTGTAGTGTTGCGCTGTTTTTATTTATTAATTTGTTTTGAGTTGACAGGATGTTGATCAGTGTTGCCACTGCATTACAGCTGCGTACTGACTCCAAAGCATGGAATGTAGCCTGTGGAAAACATAAAGATAATATATAGATACGAGCAGTGCTTAGGCAACACTTCTGCGGCAGCATTTAAGAGTTTAGCCAGGATTTGAATCATAACGTCAGGGTCCTAATAAAATATTTTGTACTAAATGCTATAGACTAAAATTGTGACTGGTTTTAAAAAACCTGGGATAAAGTATTATGTTTAACACTGGTAAGTTAAAAAACCAGGTACTATAATGTATGTAGTCATTTCATTCCCCGGTATAGTTTAATATACTTTTGCCGAATGTATGATTGTAAGTTGAGGTTTTAAAGTGTTCTTAAAACTACCATTACAATTGTTTTTAACTAAAAGAAATCTTGGGTGAGCAAGTGTAACAGCATAAAAGATTACGAAACTGGAGAAAGAATTTTTTCCATTTTTGTAATCTACTTACAAAATACTTTAGGCCATTGTAGTTGTTAAAAATTATGAAGCCTAGCCAAAGTAAACAGCAGCACAGTTGTTTAAATACTATTGTCTTGTAAAAGAAATTACGTTTAATTTAAAAATTAATTACTCTTTACATACGTCTGCGTCTGCAATATCTGTATTTAAAAGATTAAGTAGTTAATGTAAAGTGTCTCGCTATATTCTGCATTCTAAGAATTCTTAGCACATTCTGGCATCCCTAGCACTTACTTAAGGTAGATCGTAAGGTGAGGACGTGAAATGTTGGTGCCGGTAACTTACAACACGATGGCACAATTGCGCTGGTATTTGAAACCTGCAATGCTCTGATGGATTACGTAATCATCCTTTATCATCTTAATTGACTCACGAATGCTGTAAACTACCTAATATACCTCATAATTGGTTCATTTCAGTAACAAAAGACGTCACTAAGCATTGCTTAACAACAATATCTAGTCGTAATATAAGACATTGTTTAGCTGAATTGTTGCTCTGATTATTATTTGTGTTTAATAATAAGAATTTACACTTCTTTTACAAAAGCTTTGATTTACTTGTTTTCTTTAAGCATTGTTGTTAAAAAAGTAAACTTCAGTATTTCTTTTTATTAACAAATCATAGATAGCACTATCTATGATTTGTTAATAAAAAGTATTTGAAATACTTTTGTTCTAATTACATTAAGGCATCAGATGACAATGTACATTTAAAATGTGTACTCGTATATCTTGGGAAAAAAGGTGAAAAAAATCTGACTAAATCAGGGAGCACATCACTATTGAAGTTCCAAAAGCAAACCGGTTTTAAAGGCAGTCATTCTTTTTGATATTTTTCACCATCAGCTTTTGACGGCGCCTGCTCTTGTTCTGTAACCTCAGATTTAATCAAGCTATAACTAGTACATTCGGTCATAAACTATCGTATCCGAACTACAGCCAGGGGTATAGGCAATTTATTGTGCTCAGCGGAAGAATTGTCGCCGCTGATCCGTTTACTGCCACGGGACTGACGCCGATCTAGTCTGCTCTGGTTTACGAGCGTTTCGGCACATGTTGTGTAACGGTGGCTGATGTTAGAGACTATTGATCGAATACTCTTTCGTCTTTGAATGAAACATCTGTTACTGTTTAATGAAATCAATGAATAGGCCATCTTACTCACATGTGCTGGTTTTCATTTAAAGAAGTATTGTTTTTTTTATAGCAAAAGAACCTGATTAAACTATTTTTATGGCATTTACCAGGTTTTCACAGTAACTTCATTAAAATTTAGCAGGTAAAGAGGTATCAGCCAAAAATACTCTCATTTATAACAGAAGTTAAAAGAGTAATGGTAACCAATATTTATAGCCGTGGTTCATACCAATCATTACAATCGTAAAATATAAAACTGCCACGTAGACTGCCGTAGATTTTATAATCATAAAACAACATGACAGTTGTTATCCATTAAGTTAACCTACAGCTAGGGGTAGCAACTGATCTGTTTTACTGCCTTAGCTAGTTTACAAATATAACAGGGACGGACGTTCAAAACTATTTAATTATTTGATATTTTTGCTATAAGCTCGGTTAATTTATTATCACTCATTAACATTCATTAAAAGATTGGAATAAAAAAAAGAAAAAAGAATCCACTAATTCCTAACATCCTTAAGTTTCATGCAAATTGTTCACTAGAATCGATATATCGGAAAATCTAATAAAGATAACAATTTCACATTGGTTTTAGGTACTACGGATCTCCTATCTTATTTGATGGTGTCCCGATTTCTTACAGCCAAGTAGTGAAGAATTTGGGTATTCATGTTGACAATTGTTTAAATTGGGATACTCAAATTAAAGAGGTTAGCAGGAAAATGTTTGCGTCTGCTGGGTCTATTAATAGATTACGCAATTTCTTACCCATACCCACCAAAATTGCACTGGTGCAGGCTTTACTGTTGCCTATTCTTGATTATGCAGACTGTTGCTACTCTAATCTTAATGAATTATTTCTTGACAAGCTAGAGCGTCTTCAAAACTTTTGTATCCGTATCATCTTCGGCCTACGCAAGTATGACCATGTCTCTGAATTTCGAGCTCAGCTTAAATGGCTTCCTATACGTCGACGCCGTGACCTCCACGTTTTATCTCTCCTTTTTAATGTTCTCTTTAATCCTCTTGCTCCTCCCTATCTTAAAGAACGATTCCGTTTCTTGCAGCTCAACCAGGATCGTGACATGCGGTCCTCACGTAAACTTCTCCTTACATTTCCTACTCATTCTTCTGAATTCTATTCCCAATCCTTTACTGTCCAATCTATCATCCATCCATCCATCAGCCTCTTTTCGTCCACTTCTGGACATAGGCCTCCCCTACAGAACGCCACAACGCGCGGTCCTGCGCTTTCTGCATCCAGCGGCTCCCCGCACATCTGACGATGTCGTCAGTCCATCGTGTTGGGGGCCGCCCAATCTATACGCTTATGGAATTCTTTACCTTTATCTATCAGATTATCTGAGACCCTTCCAATTTTCAAAGCCAGGGTTAAATCGTACTTCCTCTCACTTGTATAATGTTAGTTCATGTCCTCTATCCATAATTTCAGCTGGGAATGATGGTTGTTAGTAAGTTTCAAACATTTATCCTACTTATTTACATATCATTATTATTATTTTTATTTTATTCAAAATACTTTACTTGATTTTAATTTTATAAGCTATTTTATAATTTTTTTATAATTTTAAAATATATATATATATATATATCTCTCTATGAGTTTATGTATGTTTATCATGCTATACAATTAATATAATTCTAAAATAAAACTGTATTTATGTTGCACGACCGTACCCATTTCTAGCCATCTACTATTTCCTCTACCTTAAGGTTGTCTGGAAGGGATTGCTTTCTAGCGATAAGACCGCCTAAATTGTACTATAATCAATCTGTAAAAACTATTTCTGTAAAGTTTTTGTGCAATAAAGTATATCTATCTATCTATCTACTACGGAATGGTGACAAACGAGTAGTTTATTATATAAAACCCTGGTTAACAGTGGTTTTATATTGCTCTTCATCTTATATTTCTGCCAATCGTGGAAAGACTTAGGGATTCATAAAATATGCGGTGCGACTGGCCGGACCCTGGGGTATACAAAGACCTTTTTAAGCATATTTTTCGAAATGAGGACAAAGTATGATAAATTACATTGTACTAATAGTACATATTAGGGACTTTAAAATGAAGCCACTCATCACACCGAATATACACAGTTGTACGTAATATGTTCATGAAGACTTTTATTTTAGTACCCTTAGTACAAACTATCGTATCAAATTGCATTACAAGTATGGTACAGACTATTTAATATGCTAGAAGGAAAAATTGTCGCCACTGTACCGCTTAACTGCCACGGGTATGACGTCGGTATAGGTCGCATCGGCTTACGAGCGCATCTTGTTTAACTGTTACTGATGCTCGATATTATTGATCTACTGATAGCGTTTGAAAAAAGTATTCATAGAATATTGTGTCAAATCACATCCTGCCCTGATTTACATTATTTTACTCCAGAAATCATTTGATTCTACTGGCTGACCGCAGGTAAATTTTTATTTTTTTGAAACAACTAACAAATTTGTATGTTCTTGTTCTTGATCATAAGTAATACTACGTTCTTTCCTTGTATGTCTTAAAAGGCATGCACTTTCAAGAGGATTAAGAAATTATGAGCCTTTATTATTTTCTTAAGAATGAAAAAATCGAATTTTATCAAGTTCCAGCCTATCTACTTATTTATTTATTTATTAATTTATTTATTAGGCTTATCAACTATTGCAACAATGTTTCAAAATAAATTCTTAGAAATGAAAACAGTACGAAATAAAAAATCTTTGGACTGTAAATAAAGTGGGTAAATTCCAAGAAGGCTATTGTGTCCTACGTAATTAAACTTGAATTTTCCACGAATATATGTATAGATATTTTTTCTTAAACCTTCCTATACGTTATTGATGATTCTGGGAAGGATATTATTTCAATCATAAATCATGCTGATATTGATGATCTTGGGCCATAGGTACATTACATATTGTATACTCGTATATGAATAAGGAAGGTAGAGGTACTCTTAAACATCACTCGATCCTTTCAGCAAAAAAAAAATTGCTGACATGGTAACAAACATGAAAGGTTTAAGTCATGTGGATGATTCCCGGGTCGAGCGAAATATTTCAGATTTATCGGTTTGTGAAAACCAATCTAAAAGAGTGTTAATTGTAACATTTCCCTGTATCCTGGTCTAGTACAGTAATTAATCCAAACCATTTTAACGACGAAATTCAGTTTAATGAATACAAGATCTGAAAACATGAGTTAAAACCAAAAAGCGAGAACAACTACCGTAAATAAAAGCTGGGATTCACTTTTATGTTCAGCATTAATGCATCGTTGTAGCGTTTTGTTTGCGGAGCGGCGCAAAAACCTTCCAGCATTTAGCATAAATTAATGGTAGGCCAGTAATCACATTACTGTGGTAAGCTGGACGTTTAAAGGGGACCACAAGTGTTCCATTTTAAATTTTAATTAAAACCGCACCTGATGAATGTGGGTCCGAGAAACAATTTTTAATGATCCCATAAAATTTAGGGATTACCCATCTCAAAGTCTCGTTTGTAGCATATACTCGGGAGTAGAAGTAAGGAATGTTTGTGAACGTTCTCTTTAAAACATATATTCGTAGTCTAAGGCAACTTCAAATTCAGTTTAGGCTGTTTTTTTTTCTTTAATCTTAATCAAACATTGGCTCTCAAATGATATTTGTAACACAACACCAAGATACACTACCATTTGTTTCATCCAAAAGTAATGACAGTTTATTTATTTTAAAAATAATAATGTAAATCGATATTTATTTCCAAAACTAAGTGAAGCTGAGGCACTGATGCAAAGACTTTATAAGTTTCAAAAGTTTTTTATAACAACGGTTTTCTAAGCCGTAGTCAACGATCGGTTATGATAATGATTAATATTGAGACGCAAACTTTTTTAATGTGTTTTAAATAATCCAGACCAAAATAAATTTTATTAATTTTATGCAATGAAAATGATTTTATATATCAATATATCGCCGTTCTATTTTATATTCTTCATGAAGCAGTTCCTGATAGAAGCTTAGACTGTCTGCTTACGGATTTAGTGGTTGCGGACTTAATCCACACACAAATTGCATTAAAAAGTGTAAAATTAAATTAAGATTTTGCAAAACTTTTACTTTGCCTCTTCCTGAACCTAAAGAAGACAGTTAAAAGCATGGCCTTTCCATGTCGGAATAGTTTCGACGTTTGTGTTTGTGGATTAGGTTGGTTAAGTCTTCAATTGAAAATATTGAAGAATTAAATATACTTCGTAAATCATGGCGTAAATAAGGACAGTGTTTAACTCCAATCAAATCCAGTTGTATACATATTTAAAACAAAATTAAAAAGGATGAAAAATATCCATTTAATCCTAACTGAGATGGAAACTCATAGCGTACGCGCTATGACGTTACGACGTCAAACTACAAATGAGCCGGGCTAAAAACACACGCTAACTTTTCACGCTAAAGCACAACAAATAACAACGTTGTAAATTATCTCTGGGCTGTTTACAATGTTTCTGTGTAATTTATCGTCGCGTGGCTTCGAAAATCCTCTATGTTCGGTGCACGCGTCCCCGCAAACAGCCATCGCTGAAAGGTACTTTAAATGCAAATCACGATAAAGTTGAGCGCGGTGCATTGCATACTGGTTATCCACAGTATTATGTTCACAGATGATTTGCACCTCATGTAATGCGCAAATAAAATCGGCAAGCTGCCCAAATGATGGAATAAATTACTGGAACGTAAGCAAGTCATGCAGGGTCCATCGGCCTTTGTAACTTAACATGAATTGTGTTGAAAAGTGTTGCATCCTCAACTCCTTAATAGGTTTAATTTATCATAGTACTTTTGTTCATGATAATAATTAGGTAGTTGAGAACATTCATCGTTAACGTCGTAAAAGCGGACGTTTTTGAAAATTACCCTTAAATGCCTTTTTAAAATGCTCCAGAAATATTTAAAAATGTAAGATTTCAGTGTGTTGATCAGTAAAATATCAGGTCACAGAAAGCTACCTTAAAAAATCCATGAAGAAATTCTGAATTTGATATGTAATAAAAAATATCTCATTTGACTAGCTAGTCAAAATCCTTATTAGCGACTCATTCAGCAGTCTACAAAGAAAATGTGAAATTGGTTCGCGTATTTACGAAATCTTTTTCTTTCTACTTGGACGAATTTTATTAGTTACACATCTACACGGTAACATGGAATAAAATTTTATCGCTCATATCTTAATGCCTTAGATGCAAAGGACAAATATAAAATATTTACAAGCATGAATCAGAACAGCTGTAAAACAAAACTTTTCTTGATTTATTCGACCTGCAACATAATTCAGAATGAAATTGAGATATGTATCTTCTGTGCTTTTGTGCACCTGCTTACTTTCAAATTCATATCTCGCATCTCAAAAAATATATCATTCTGGAAGAGAAGCAAACATTGCTTGCAAGATTGCAGTGAAACATTACTTTTTGCGTTATTTGTCTTACTTTACGGCTGTAGTTTATATTACAGTGAGAGTAGGTACTCCCGCCTCGGTGCTCAATGCTCCCCTAGCTCTATCCCTAGCCCTTTTCACTTTAATGTGACAATTCATCATGCTTTTTCTGAGCAGGCAAATGTAGTTTACCTTCCGACCTCACTTGCCTCTGCATATTTTTTGTTATAGAGAGTAATAACGTACGCATTTTTATGGTCCAATAGGTGTTTGGTTTATGTAAAGTAACAACAATGCTAATTATTCCATTGCCATTACAATAAATTTAACCCTAATAATTGGTGAACGTTATAATTTGAGTAACTCTTATATACAAAAATTCCGAATGTCCTTTAAAATAGAAAATCATTCGTTCAAATGTTTACCTTGTAGGTATTATTGTTACCTATTATTCCTGTCACATCCACACCTGTATTTCAATTTACATACATCGTAAACGTAGGTAGGTAAAAGTACCCGCCAAGTTTCCAGCCATTATTTTAAATGTCGAGAAAGTAATTACTCTTCAGTAAAATCTACGATCTGTACTTAAGATCTAATTACCCACATGCTTAGTAATTTAACACAATTAATTTCTTCTTATTCTTTTGGTACTCGTCTTTTTAATTATTATGGTAATGAATGAAAATATTTTAAATGTCTTTATAAAGTTCTCTTTTCTTAAATGTTACTGAATTTAATAATAAATTTTCGAAAAATGTTTGTTATTATTTCATTATCCATATTTCTGATTTTTTTTTAGATCTAATAAACAAAACACCTCCTAAAATCGCACCCAGTATCATTTTTCATTCCTATATTGTCTTCGTAATACTGTTTCTTGTATTATTTTTCCACTTATTTACGTTTACACAAATTATGATTAGCACAGAAAATCACACATCACCAAAACATTTCTTTAGGAAAGACAGACGATCTTGTAAACCTATCGTTGAATGAAAATAACATTCGACATAAGAAATATATGTCCCCTTTTTTTTTTTTTTTTTAACGTGGTAAAATGCATTGACGCACCGTACTGCCACTCGAGGGAGAGTGACAGCGTGTGCGGGACTCCCAGGGGCAGACCAGACCCCGGCTCCGCCCTGAAAAGGACGGGGACTACCCGCTAAAAACCCACGATGAACCTCATCGCCATAAGTGGTGATGTCGTGGGGATCCGGGTCAACCTTGGACTACCATAACATCACCGGCGGAAATGCTACCCTTAAAGGGTAGCCCCAACTCGTCCCCTGATCAACGGGGAGCTAACAGAAGTGGCCGGTCGCATAGAACCACTCCCGTTCGTCAACGAAGATCCGTGCAATGCTGGCTGGGGTGCCCTCACACCCGCAGCCAACTGGTCTTCGTCTGGAGGGGCAAGGCCGGTAAAAAGTCGCCTTGCACGCAATCTCCTTCGCCTTCGGAGCGGCAGAGCAAGAGGATCATTCTCCCGCTCCCGCTCTGCCGCTTCTTTCTGTGACATAACATTTTCACAGAAAGAAGCGGCTGCTTGCCAGGCCTCTTCACTTTCAAGCATGGCTTGAACCATACTTGGGAGTGAGAGATTTGGTCCAACAAAAGTGGTTAATACAGACCGCTCTGACGCCCAAGAGGGGCACAACATTAGCGTGTGCTCGGCTGTGTCTTCGGACGCTCCACAATGAGGGCAAGACGGAGAATCTTCTCGCCCTATTTGGTGCAAATACTTCCGAAAACATCCGTGTCCGGTAAGTATTTGCACCAAACGATACGACAGGTAGCCGTACTTACGCTCGAGCCAACTTTGGAAGACAGGCACGAGCGCATCAAGGCTACGACGACCCGATGTAGAATCGACAAGAGATTGCATCCAATTATGCACCAGCTGTTCTTTGGCTTCTCTTCGAACCCTGCCCAAGTCTTCTGGATAAAATTCTTCCCCAGATGCCCTTTTTTCTGCCCGCCAGTGGAAAACTGTCGCCTGAACCTGCGCTTCAAATTCCCATGGAGGCGTACAAGCCAATGCACAAGCTACAGGGAAGCTTACTGTCCTGTATGCACGTACAACCCGCTGAGCAATCACTCGCTGAGGTCGTCGAAGATAGGTCACATTCTCTCTCCGCCTAAGATATTCCATCCATATTGGGGCACCATAGAGTGCCATACTCTTAAGTATGCCAGCATAAAGGCGCCGGCATTTTACTCGAGGACCCCCTAAATTAGGGAGGAGCCAATTAAACGCATTAGCTGCCTTAAGAAGGCGCGATGACAATCCATTGAAATGGGGGCCAAAATGCCATCGCGCATCTATTACAAGGCCTAAATATTTGATTTGGGTTTTTAAATCAACTTTGATGCCCCCTACTTCAACGTGTGCATTGGAAGGAGGGCGACGCTGCCGTGGTCCGTAAAAATAAACAGCTTCAGTCTTTTCTAGTGCTACTCGAAGACCCAACAAACCGATACGCCGGGCAACCATAGTACCACCGGCACTAGCAAGGCAAGCCGCCGCATGAAACGTCCTTCCCCGGGCCGTGACAAGTGTGTCATCTGCATAGCATATGACGCTCATGCCAGGTAGTAGGGCACCTCGAAGTAACCAATTAAAACCGATGTTCCACAAGAGAGGCCCCAAAACTGAACCTTGTGGAACACCAGATCCAACACCGTACCGCCGAAGGCGACCATCTCGATCAACACACATTACCTCTCTATTTGCAAGGTAATCACCTAACAAAACCTGCAGATATGAAGGCACTCTATGAAATCGAAGTGCCTCCATAATAGTAGAGTGAGGGATGGTGTTGAATGCGTTAGCTATATCAAAAGATACAGCCAACACACTCTCCCCTTTCTCCCAGGATTCGAGCACGAGTGACTTCAGATAAGACAAGGCGTCAATAGTTGATCGCCCAGTTCTAAACCCGTATTGTGCCTCCGATAAATCTGGTCCTACGTCTTTTAGGTGAGCGTTGATTCTCGAGGCTATCACGCGCTCAAACAATTTACCCACTTCGTCTAAAAGAACAATTGGCCTATAAGCAGATGGAGAATCCGGCGGCCGCCCCTGTTTTCTTAAGAGGCACAATTGTCCCTCTTTCCAAGGCTTGGGGAACTTTCCAACTGAAAAACAAGAGTTGAAAAGTTCCCTGAACCTGTCCTCCATTTGGACTGTAGCCAGAGCTACAACTCGAGCCGGGATCCCATCAGGGCCGGGAGCTGTCTTTTTAGAACGGAGACAAAGAGCCACCGTGCTGAACTCCTCTGAAGAGACTGGAGAGAAGCTTTCTTCTTCTTCAGGACCTAACGCTAAAGGGGGATCCATGACTGGAGGAACAAAACTACAATCTCTGCCTGGGAATAGATTTCGAACTACATTGTCAAGTAGGTTTGGCTCAAGAGTCTCCGTTAGTGGGGGACCAATAGGACGCAGTTGTTGTCGTGCCGCCCTATATGGTCTCCCCCACGGGTTTTGATCAAGACTTTCGAGCATTTCTGCACGGGCTCGGTCTTTTGCATTCCCAATTTCCGATTTTAAAACGCGTTTAGCATCTAGATAAATTTCGTATAAGCGAGCTTCGTTCTCTTGATTACGACGGCGGCGACGTCTGCTACGCGTATAGGCTCTCCGAGCCGCGATACATGTGGCCCGAAGGTCAGCAATCTCATCCGACCACCAATAGCATGCACGCCGAGGAGGAGGGCGTCGGGACCGAGGCATGCTAGCATTACACACTTCGGTCAAAGAATCACGCAAATGAGAAGCAGCAATATCTACGTCAAGGCCGACAACGGGAGGTGAAAACCAGTCCTGGACAAAAACTGTCTCTCTTGCAATCATCTTATCAATGCGAGATAGAGCCCATCTGGGAAAAATCGACTGGCCTGGTCTAGATGGACCTATAGAACTCTGGGTACAGACCTCCCACCGTATGTAACGGTGGTCTGAAAGAGTCTCCGTCAACTCTACTCGCCAATTATTAACACGCATAGCTAATGCTGGGGAAGCGAATGATACATCTACCACTGACCCACCCTGCTGTCGCACACACGTATAAACAGTTCCTCTATTCAGAAGCGACAAACCAGATGTAACTGCCCAAGACTCTAAGATTGGCCCGCGTCTATTACAAGCAGTAGCTGGATTTCCCCAGGCTTCAGACTTAGCGTTAAAATCCCCAGCTACAAATATTTGTTGCGATGAAATGCGTCCAACTACAGCGGCTAAAACAACTAAAAAGTTGCAAAACTCATCTAACGGACGATTCGGGGAGAAGTAAACACCCACAAGTGCAATTTCACCCCATTTTGCAGCCACATAACCGTTACCCCTTTCAAACAATGACAGAGGTGGAGATACTGAGGATGCACGCCGGACTAATGCCACTAGTCCATCTTGATCAGCTAACCAGTGATCAGGGGTAAAATAGGGTTCAGCAACTACTGCCACGTCCACCAACCACTCAGCCATGGCCTGAAACAGTAAGTCCTGGGCTGCCCGACAGTGGTTGGCGTTCGTCTGAAGAATTTCGCAATGTCCAACTCTTGCCATTATTCAGACATTGCACCATCTTGCGCCACTGCAGAACGCTGATCTTCATTAGAGGTAGTGACTAGTCGAGTCTTGAGTTTCACTTGGCCTTTCTTCGGTGGGGGGTTACAACTTCTGCCTCCCATATTATGGCCAGCCGGCCGCCCGCTATCAGCACATACAGCGCAGTGTGGCTTTTCACTACAAGAGCTGGCTTTATGCCCTAGTTTCCCACAACGGAAACACAATTGTGCCCTTTCCTTAGCAGAAGGGCACAGTGGGCGGGTATGGCCAGTGCCATAACAACGAAAGCAGCGGAGAGGCTGATCTTCAAGGAGCCGTACTGAGGCCGAACTAAATCCAACACGAAGTCGACCTTTGTCTATAATCGTCTTAGCTGCTATTATGGGACACTGAAGACGGATGGTGCCTAAACCCCAACGCCCTGGACGAATTTCTCCAGCTTTTATGGCCTCAATAGAGCACCCGCCTATGCTAGCTATCTTTTCTAATATCTCAGATTTATAGACGGAGTCATCAAGATCCGATATTAGTAAGCCGACACGTTTCTGAGGCCGTGAGACATTGACCACATCCGAAATTACCCCCTTCAACTTGTTAGCGAAAGAATCAGCCTGTTCGACATTCTGCAATCCCGGAAACTCGAACTTTCGGGCTCCTGTTAGAGTAGGGCGAAACCGAAAAGGCCATGCATTTTCATTTTGGTCACCAAAACTTTCACGTGCCCGTCTAAGCACAGACTCATAAGTCTCCCCTTTTTCAATAGCTTCAGTAGTAAGCGTCACTACGACCGCTTCCGTTTTAGGGGGTAATAACTTTTTCTTTTTAGCTACCGTTGATTTCTTCGAAAAAGAGGAAACGGTAGGTTTGCCAGCTATGTGTTCTGTATTTTCTGCCCTATTTCTGACCAAAGATGATGGGCCAGGAGCCATAGAAGCGGAAAACGAAGCGGTATTTTTGCCCTTCTTCCCTTTTTTGACGACTGTAGACCACGATCCGTCGTTGACAATGGTTGTCGAAGGCAGAAGGAGATCTTCCTCAACAGCGCGACTGGCCACTGTAGGAGTAGTTATAGATACCACAGCATCGGCCACTTTGGATGTGCCTAGTATAGGGCTAGATAACGTTGGCTCAGAAGTCTTTGCTCCCTTTTTAGACCTCGGTGGTTTTGGCGGCATAGGGGCCTTAAAAGCCTCTTCAATTTGTTGATCTCCAGCCAGTGGAGGCCGCAAAGGCTTTTCCAAAGGAAGCCTTTTCTCAAGATTTGCAAGGCGTAAACTGGTAATAGCCCTTTCTTCCAAAATGATTTTTCTAAACAAATCTTCAAGCTCATTAAAAGAGCAGCCTTGCAAAGATGGAGCAGAAGTAGACAACGACGAACTATCCAACTTCATCGGAGAAGATTTAGCACCAGTCAAATGAAGAGCCTTGAACTCTGCTATCTCTTTCCTTTGCTTGTCTAGATCTAACTGCATCCGATTAATTGTCGACTGCAATCTCTCAGTCTCCTCTGATACAGAGCGCTGGACTAGTTCCGCTACAACGACCATCACATTCTCAGCCCGGTCTCTGAGGCCCTTTTTGAGAGTGCCCTTCATATTTGAAGATTTCGTGGCTATCGTTTTAATTTCGGCCACATCTTCTTCTACCATTTTGGTCAACTCAGGAATAGTTAGACCCTCTAAACTAGGCCCTAAAGGCACACCATAGCCCGATTTAGCTCTGGCCTCCCTGGCCAACCGCTCACGAGCAGCGATTGATTCTTCCAACTCTAGCTGGAGTTTGGCCGCATCCAGTTCCTTTTCAGCTTCAGCTAAACCAACATTGTGTTTAGTCGTTGTTGGACGACTTTTTCCACGCTTTGATTTGGCCTTTTTACGGCTCTCAATAGTGGCATCTGATGAAGACTCTTTTTCTTCCTTATCGTGCTTCCGCTTAAGAAAATCTGACCGAGTCGACCTCGTAGAGATGGTCGAATCATCTGACATATTCTGGGTCAGAGTATCTTCTGAATCAGACACACCTACAACATCAGGCCTATAAAATAAGCCACTGGCTAATGACGAACTGCGGCTTAAAACCTCGACAGGCTTCTTAAACGAAGTATCCGTCTCCCAAGACGTACTTGCACAAACGTCGTCAACTGCATCTAAAGATGCCTCAACTGAAAACTCCCTAACATCGTCTTTATTTTTATTTTTATATTTCAAATCCATTTTGTTCCCACGTAAAACACGGTATATACGGACCACCAGGGGCAGAGCCGGTTGCCACCTAGCTACCCTCATACTGCACGGGGGCGGGCGGTCCCGTGCAGGGAGGCCGATGCCACCAACCACGACCGGGTTTAACCCACCCGGTCACCATCCCTCCGAAGAGAGATGGCCCCGACGCCTCGAGCACTCACAGTGTCGGGATTAGGGGTTTTTATTGAGGTTTTCTCCTCTTGGACCGGCCAACTAAGGCAAGTCCCCTGGTCTGGTCGGGCCGATAGACATGATCACCGACACCCGACCAGATAACAGGTTGCCCGGCGATGACTTGTATCAGTTGCGACTAGCTACTATTACGTAGCCAGCCGAACTCGCCGCGCCGTGAGGCTGCCTCACCATATTCCGCTTCGAAGAGCACTCACAACAAACAGCTGATCCAGCCCCTTCAACGCCCAAAACAAGGCGATTGCCAAGAGATTAGCCGCCGGGCTACAGAGTCCTCCGCAGGAAAGATGCAGGAGGGCTCCGCCTACCGACGTTGCCCAGGGTACACCACGTGGAGGTTTCTTGACCAGCACCCCAAATATATGTCCCCTAACCGAACCCACTTAAGAATATGTACCTGTTATACGTGTACGAACATACATTTACTATATCACTTTCACCATTACACCCCAGGCCGAAGAAATAGACGTAACTTATCAAGCGCCGGCTTCACAAACGGGACTTTATCTAAATGT
This sequence comes from Glyphodes pyloalis, assembly GCA_037074685.1. Lineage (NCBI taxonomy): Eukaryota > Metazoa > Arthropoda > Insecta > Lepidoptera > Crambidae > Glyphodes > Glyphodes pyloalis. Next base: position 7,044,902 of record JAYKKO010000011.1, read on the forward strand.
TTCATCTCCTGACGTTTGGTTGACATCGGGAAATGAATGAGTAACTAAATGTTCTCAGAATCATGAAATCGTTTCGCGAATTTAGTTAGGTGAAATGATATATTTCTAAATTTAGCATAGAGTGGTAGCAGCTCATGCTGAGGACCTTGTTAGTGGCGCAATCACTATGTGTTATCTTTTATGTCTATATACTGTGTATCGATTGTGTGTGCTAATAAATAAATCTTTATTCTTAGATTACAATTAATTATTGAACTCGTAAAAATTAACATAATTAGGCATATTATAGGTAATTTTAAATCTATCGTTTGTATGAAAAAAATTAGGTACATTATCTAAGTATGATACATTTTCAATGGATTAAATCTATGTACATAAGTCAAAAGGTTATGTTAATTCAACCAATAGGTGGAATGTATTTAGATTTATCAGGTGTTAAAATAAAACATCCGACATTTTTGTTAAACCAGTTAGTGTAATTCAAATATAAAACTTTGTATTTTTTTAACACATATCTTACATGTTTATATTTAATATTGGACAACATCAAATACATTGCTCTGATTCTGTGCTAAGTAGGTACATCACTCGTGTTACAGAAATCAGAATAAGCTGTACCACAACACCCAGACCCGAAAAAATACAGAAAAGTATGGCATAGGACCGGACGCTCTCCTCTCGGCTACGAATGTCGATTATTGCCGATAGTGGCTGAATTTTATGTCGTTTCATAGTAACTATGTTCCATGTTTTTCGTTGCGCTGTACCTACTAGTAGCAATCGGCAATAGTGGTTTTAATTCATTAACATTCATAATATGCATTTTTATGCATCTCAGAACAAACTGTTGGTCCTAGTCGATTTCTCGATGTTGGTCGCTAAGCCCATTAAGATTATTGGACAGCTTATGCACATCTAATAGAAAACTTGCTTGCTTCTCTAACTCACCTTGAACATGACTCCCCGCACGATTAATATGGAAGGTCAATATGCAAAATTATTTGTACAAAATTGCGTTGTGTGAAATATCCATATAAATAGGTTCGAATGTTCGTCAATCCCATGTGTAATATGAACCCGCAAGTAAACGATCGGATATTTCAAATATAACTCTTCCGTGAATTGACTTCTATGGCTCAAGATTCCGTAACGGAATTTCCCTTACAAATGGGCTAGCGTGGTGGTGTATGGCCTAGTCCATTGTCCATTTTGTATTTTAGGTGGTCTATACTTGGGTACAAGCGTTTACGTTCCAATGCTGGCAGTGAAACGTAGGTATATTGAGGTATATGTACAATAGATTGATTTTTATTTGTTGTGTTCCATTTATAAATCTCGATTGTATATAACTTTTGGAAATCACACTCATAACTTTGTTTTTTTTTCATATCTTTCGCGTTTTCCTGTGCACACAATGCATTGAAACCCATAATAAAAACTCTTCACACAACACAATGGCGTGACTGACGTCGAGCTATTCCTTTGGGATAAAGCCGTAATTCCTGCTGCCTACATTCCGGATAGGCTTGCTGAATATCCAGCAGGTATTGACGAGAAATCTGACGACACATCGTTATATATCCTCAGATATTTACGTCTAAACGCGTTCGTTTTGTCGTCAATATTTATGTAGTTAGCAAGCTCGGTGTAAATTACACACATAACAAATATTGCAATGGTGGATTTTTTTTGTTTAAATAAACTTCCTATTTATGTTTAGAACGTCTGGATTATTGTTTTACCTTACTCATTTATCATTTAAAATAAATGGTTGTACATATTTTCATAATAAAGTTGAAATATTCTCATCGCTACCTCAACAATGTAGATTGCAACGCATTTTAATACAAAACTAACAAGAAATGCCGACATCCTTGACAGCTTTTACACTACATGGCTCGTTCATAAAGCTATCGGTACTAAAGATTGACCATTTACCGATAACATTTGCAAAAAATATTAGAGTATTTTTTTTTAAATAACAAATAACAATTTTAAAAATTCAGCAACTGTTTGAAACATAGTTTCCTTACCCTAAGGTTGAAAATGATAAGATCATCAAATTAACGATTAAAAAGGTTAAATCGAAAATTAAAAAAAAATTGTAACTGTGGCCCTAAATGTAACAAAGGTATAAATGGAGCTAAATGCCATTCCAGATATTTTAAAGCTAATTAAGAATCAAGTGGTTTTTGCTTTCTAAACAGAAACCTCGTGATATCAGTTTTTGCAGCTATAAGTATTAGTTGTTTACTGATGTAAAACGTAGCTACAGCATCAAAAAGTTGTAAACCGCGATAGGTGGTGGTACATTTCAAAGGAAATAAGGGCCGATAGTGGGCTAACATTCCCGAGGGAATCCTAATACTTATCAACAGATCATAACATGCTTATACCCTTTATGGATCGGAACTATGTACAAGGGTTCGAATTATGCCCTGGGGATACAATATCAAAGTGAAGCCAACAATGCGCCACTTTCTTGCCCGGATTTCCATGGTTATAGAAATCAGATGAACGGACTTACTTCAGATATGAGATATCTTTGCATAGTCACATTATTATTGGTCCTTTTCAGGTGGAGCACCGATAAATATTTAAAATCGTCTTTAACAAAACCATAGTAGAAAGAGAACAGTAGGTAAACTAACGCCCCGACCGAACGATAAATGCCTATACCCCTAGGACTGTCAGTGAATCCAGCTTAAGTTGAACCAGTGAAAAGAAGTGTACTCATTCTTATTCTAAGAACAAGTAGGCATGATTGGCATAATGTAATGTCATTTTGGGATATTAATGAACAAGCATATAAAACCACTGAATGATATTGCCAATACACATCTTTCTATGCCAGCAACTTCTGTGAAGTCGGAGAGGGTGTTTTCACCAATGGGCAACATCCATTATGATCGGAGAAGTCCGCTCTGACGCTGATGTTATGCTTTTTTTAAACTTTAAAATCAACGAAAAGTAAAAAATTAAATTTTTTGCCACAAAACTCTGGGCGCATGTTAAGACTTCATACATAATATATTTTTCGTTATTCTGTTAAATAAATATTAAAATTATAATTTTGTTTCCTTTTGTAATGTTTTGCAGTGTCCATTCAATATTATAATATGGTAATTTTTTGATTTAGAAGATAATTTAAAAAAAGAACAAAATTATGCACAATCTCCGGTGATTCACCGGTTATCAATCGGTTATGTCAAATTCACCGGTGATTTTCTCCGGTGCTATAATTTCGCTCCAGTGCAAAGCCCTAACTGAGGTGACTCTGAAAGATTGTGAATATTTGTCAGTGTGTGCGTGCGACGCGCGTCGGGGCGGGGCGCGCACACATAGTAGCCACGCTTCGTGCGTTTGTTGGAGGATTACATACTTCTTTCTTTCTACTATGACAAAACCTTTGATTCATATATTGGTCCGCCTACCTGTTCACGAAACGACGGAATCGAATTCGAATTCAGAAACCATGTTTTATCTCTTTCTTTGCTTAGACGGTTGGACAAAGACAAAATAAATCACTCATTAAATGCAAAACAGACGCAATCCCAAAATAGCTTAATTTAACAGGAGGGATAAAACAAACAAAAAATAAAATAAATTGAAGTACTTTTTATTATTTTTTAAAGCTTATCTTTTAGTCTTTTGCGTCATTGAACTGGAACTATCAGAAAAAATATAAAAAAACGTCAATTCGTTTTATTTATTTATTTGTTTTTATGTCATGTAAAATGAATGTATTTGGGATTGCGTCTGTTTTGCATTTAATAAGTGAAATATTAACTTTCCGAATAGGAATCGTTTCTGATGTTTGTGAATAAGCCCCCTGATTAGCGATTGAAATTTTGAGCTTTTGGGGTGCGAGATGAAACAAAAATACCTCAGTAGGTACCTATATAGTCTTGATAAATACAAATATCATAATTGGTATTCAGAATAAAGGTTTCCTAAAAATCAAATCCTTATATACCGTATTTTATTCAATAAAATATGTTATTGAAACATACAAAATTGTTGAAATGGCTGCATATGTGGATGTTTGTTACTCTTATAACCAAAAACTCCTGGATAGGTTTCGTGGATATATAACACGAAATAACGTAAATTTCCTAGACATCGTCCGGACTATAAGCAGATAAAATACTTTTGTGTTTGTTTTTGTAAAATTATTTAAGTAAGTATTGTGGCATCACCATTGATTCTGGTTTACATATCATATGTGCGTAACTTACTTTGGTATATGCCTACATGTTCATAAATCTTCTGATAGTGATCTGAATTCGAAAACTATGCTATATTTTTTTACATAAAACAATTTGGCATAGACAAAATATACATTTTGCGTACCTATTTGTATCGATTCTAACGTTGTGGTTCGGATTGATGGAAGTAGATTAATGTGTGTAACGTCTTTTTTTTCATATAAACCCCTCCAAGTCGTTTCCAAGATTAGTACACAAAACAACTTAACAAATCATGGCTCTTGGGCATAGTGCAAAAATGTCTGAACATGCCGTTGACCAATCGCTCGCATTTGTCGCCGCTCTAGTTAGCCGCGGTCCAATTTACACTACATTTCCCAAATTGCCCAGCTCCACGTTGAATTTCTAGACAGATGGCGAGCTGTGACGTTCCCATTCTGTTGAATGACTGTGTAAATTGAAATAAAGTAAGAAATTTATCAACTATTTTTTTTAAAAAAGGTACCAAAATAATATATGATTAAATTATGTAATATTATGCATGCTAATCCATTACGCTTTCATCCTAATTAGGCTATGCCCAAATGGGTAACATGATGCAGTACATCATTTTAATAACACCTGTAATTTACATTCATGAACGAAATAAATACTTGTATAATTGACTTTGACTTTAATGCGGCCTTGTTCTGAACGAAAATGGTTAAAATTGACTTACAGGTAAGATTCATTTTATTTATCTAGTATCCTGATTACTTTGCATTTTTTCCGCATATATTTTGACTTATTTACTAATTAAGGAAAAGGAACCGTATCAGATTTTATTACTGTTTAATTAAACGTCCCATATAATCACAAACAATGCCCTGTTTTAAAGTCCGCAGCTCAAGCACGTGTTTGTTATAAACTGCCTATTCATAAGTACTATAACTGACTATTCATAAGTGCTTTTGTAAAGCTTACATGAAAAAAGATATTTTCTTTTTTTCTAATAAAAACCAGAAGCATCATTACATTCTACAATACATACATACTTATTTTTTAGCACATAATGTTTTCGCTGGAACCCATTACATCTGGCAAATAGTGTGATGCTGCTTATAATTATCAATGAGCCAATCACCTAATATGACTTAGTAGGTACAGAATAAAGTAGATAAAAATGTTAAGTTAGGTTTAGAAACAGTTTGACGTTTTTTAACCTGAGCTTCAAGTCATGATATAACCATGTCACACAAAACCAAACAAGGCACTGATTTCAACAAACGAAACTTACTTCCAAACTTGCAAGGCAAATACAAACTACGAACACTTATTAAACATAGGTACCGAGTTATTCAATAGAGCGTTCTGAAACTCTACAACATAAATCTTTGGTAAGTTTTAAAACATGTCCAAGTGAAAAGTTAGTTTATTTACAAATTCAGTTAAATATTAAATAAGAATGACACATTCAAATCTAAACATTCTGTAAAAAGTACGCAGTTCAACGTCTCGAAACTTCCTTCATCCAAAAGATAATATAAAACTGGTATTATCTGTTTGATAAACCACCGAGTCCTTCCTTCATCTTTACTTCTTCTAACCTTAAATAATTCTTGGAACCTTAAAAACTACCTAATTTTTTTTTTATCTGTTTTGATAGAGGTTATATTAAGAAGGTACATAATATGCCTAGGTATACATTTCCCATCGCGTATCGGCGCATTGTCTCGCATCCCGTAATGGAATTGAATTCAAATGTCGTGTATTATCGTTGTTTCTGTACCATTACCATTATTATCCAGGCCAAGGCAGTCGTTGGGTAGCAAGATAAAAACAGTAGTTGTCTAGCGCACCCCAGAATCTGGTTAAAAAATCCACTTGTTTACAAATGGTTGTTCGGATGAGCTCCGCGACTTATTTTAACTGTTTAAGTGGGCTCGGTTTAAAATAATGACTGGGTTTTTCGTGAACTGAAGGGTAATAGCTTAAGACTTTGCGTTTAACGAAATTGTTGTGCGAAGTTTGCCGCTGCGCTAACACTGATAAAACGCCTCCAACTTTTATTGTCAACTCGCGAACTATCCGCGGACTTGCCATTACAAAAATACAGACGGAATTTACGAGGTCGTAAATTATTTTGAACGCTTAATAAGACGTTGTCTGAGACAAAGTCACGGGTTCAATTCTTTGCGCAATGACAAATGCTTGTTGATGAAACGGATATTTGTCTTCAGCCTGGTATCTTTGTCGTTTAGTTTCAAGATAAATTGATAGGATTTGTTTGATATATTTCTATGAATCTGTGTTTAAATAGGCCCAATAAATAAAACAGAAATAAATATGCCACACACAGGTACGAGATTTTTTACTCCGATTCTTTTTGAAGTGAAATTTATGAGTTATGTTCATTTCATTCATTCAGATGTTATTTTTATTATAGTTTTTTTTATTAGTTTCGAATAAACAATAGCCAAAACTAACTTAAATAAAAATTAACCGTTTCTAACTACCTTTTATAATTGTTTTTTCCAACAAACCAATACCTTCATTTAACACAGTTTTCTAAAATACAAATTAAATGAGATCAGTCTCAGAACCGGTTTTTATCTTCGAAAATAATAATCAACCGTGAACATATAAAAAGCAAAATCGTAGTCAAGTTAGAATCATTTTCGTTATCTGATAAACGATATGCATTAGCTCTCCGATATAATAGAAACGTCTACGAGTCTCACAAAGAGTAACATCGATCTATAACAGAGCCGGCCCTTAGTGCAAACTATAAATCAGAGAGAACTGGCCCCCGCGCGGGGCGTCATCGGCGGCCCTTTGATATATTATGCGCATATGTCGGACCTCCTATCATGCCCTTATGACGAGTCAATCTCACGCTATTTGTTCCACGATAGCTCGCAAGAGCCCAACGAACCTTTGAATTTGTAATAACGTTTCGAGACAACCGTTTCAGTTAAGTTGGAGAACCATATTTCAGTCCAATCCTTGTTAGACTTTGTTTCTCATGATCGTTGAATTACGAGCTACATAATCAAAATTTTCTGACTTAGATAGTGACTTATGGAAATAAAACTTAAACTCGATTTTTATAAGACGTTAAATTTATAGAACACAAAAACATAGTTTTAAATTCTTATAATACACATCAGAAATGTAATTTTTAAAGGAACAAATTATCTTATTTAATTTGAATAATAGTAATATGTAACTCTAAGGTAAAGTTAAAGAGAAAACCACGCAGCATCTTTTTCCCAGGATCGTTAATAGATTGCATATTTCTGTTCTAATTAACACAATTTTGGTAATAATAAAACTAAGACGTATCTTCTGATCGTGAGTGCCCATCATTTTTAACATAAACTTAAAGTGTTTCATTGTGCTCTTCCCAGTGTCCTAATTGACACAAATTTCTCTCCATAAACCGTTTTACATTGTAAAGATAAATGCAGCCAGAAGTTCCATCAAAATGGAATTTTATAGCTTTTGCAGTGAGATCCAGATTAGACGAAAGATGCCGGAAGAGGCTATTATTTCCAATTCAGCGGCGTGATCAATGGTCCCGAAGAAGGAATGTAACGTTAGGTACATTTGAGAGAATGACGCGGTAAAGTACATTATCGTAAATGAAGGGTAGGTAAAATACCTTTAAATTTTATGATCCACTTGAGATTTACATAGACCATAAAATATAGTTTCAATCTTGGCAATAGGAGTGTATGTTATAATATGTTACTAGCAAAGTTTTCAAAATTGGAGAAATAAATAAAAATGTATAATTATTAAAAGTTCATCACCATTTTATCATCAGTTTATTTGCCGCACCATTAAGCAGTAGAACTTGTTGCCGGCATATGTGTTTTCTCCTTCCTTTGACATTGATTCCTTTAAAAGGAGCGCGAAGAAACATTTTGCGGGCCAGTATGGCGTTACTAACAGATAGGATGAAATCGATGTAGTTTTCTCTCTTGCTTACCATCAGGCTAGAAAGAACCAATATACTGTGCTACTACAAAAAATAATAATTTCCATCTACTCTGTATATTAAATGTTTTACCTTATTTTATTCAAACAAACAAATGTTTTAGTTGACACCAAAAACTTAATACACAAGTTACTTTATTAAATGTCAGTTTACTCCATTGGAATCGAAAACGCGATCTTTTATAGGTATGTGTGCGTGTAGTAAACTCCAAATAAGAATTTAGTTCCCAAGTTCGCTTCCCAAGAATAGAATAGAATAGAAATCATCTTTATTCATGTAAACTTTACAAAAGCACTTATGAATTTTATGCTTTCGTAGTTTAATACTTTTTGCAAACTAAATCAATCAATTGAATATGACTTATTAATAGAAGTATTCTAAAAAAGCTATATATAGAACAACATTAAGAAATGAGAAAAAATTATAGATCGGTGTCACAATAATGTGGTTAAATTACTTGCTACATAAGCCACATTGTTTTAATGAGCATTTGGCGTCAAACTTATTACATACACTAGTTAATTTAAGTCGAATGTACTTGCATATACGTAGGAATTAATTTCCAGTTCAAGATTAATGAAATATATGTCGTTCTTGGGATAGATGTAAAAATAATAAATTAAGGTACCTATCAATAATTTTATAACTCCTAGTGATTTCTTCTATAAAACCACTAAAAATTGTATTGGAAAATTAATAGTAAAAATAAAAAACAATGTCACAATTTTCATTGAATAATCTTAATTACAATATTAATTATTCATTAAATTATAATAGTTTTGTATTGACTTATACATATACATAACGAATGTATATTTTTTAGTTTTTACGCAAACTTATAGAATTTTCACTGTTTTAGAAAATGTTTTCTGATCTAATACCCCTCAATCAATTTTCGTCTGAAAATATGTTTAATACTTTTTTTGCTTCGCAAGACCTTCTTGCCAACCTTCAAAGGTCTAAGCATATCTGAAAATAGGTATACCTTTTAAAAGAAATAAATGTTTGAATAGTAGGTACTGTTTTTTTTTCTGCCTAAGTATCGATGATGGCTAAGCCTTATCATCTTCACTGAACTTGCGGGAAGGCACAGAAGGTTTTCAACCCTAAGTACTTATGCTGTGTTATGATTTTGGTGCGGCATATTTCGTTAACGATTGTTATCACGTCCTCGCGAGCCCAGTTTGACGCGCGTCACGCCGCGCGACCGTCCGTGCTCTATCTCGCTTCTATCACACATTACCCTGGCCTGGGGACACACTGGATTTTTTGTTTATTTCCCTTTATTTTTATTTCGACGTAATTTTATTTGAATTTTGAATATGAAATAATGAAACCCTTTTGTGTTGCGATCTACTTTCAACAATAAGCAAAAAATCGCGTAATTCATTGAAAGCCTTGAAGAGAGAAAATTTATTGCAAAAGAAAAACGTGAAAGGTTTGCTTGCGATTTTAAGCTTGCTCCGTAACGGGAAAACTACTTTGGAATATTTAAATTTCCAGAATTCGGAAACAAGGCATTTTATATTAAAATACTTAATAGCGACCCGGCGCGACTTGGCAGGTGTACTATCGCGGTGAATTTCTTTTTCTTTTCTTACAAACCTTCTCCTTACAATTACAAACAAAAAAAAATCCATTTGGTGCAGTTATCCTGAATTTGGGCACATTTGAGCTACTGTTTGCCGATTCATTTATATTTATACACTTTATTTATACATTTTATTCTCAGTATTCAGTTATCATTATCATAAAATTTGAAAAGCTAAATAAAATATATTTTCCTCTTTGATCTTACAACTTACATATCTCATAATTAAAAAAAAACGCATATGAAACACAATCAAAACAGAGTTATGCCAATGACTTAGGACTGGATCTTCCAATGTGTTAAATATTTTAATTTTCGCGTTATTCTTTCTTGAAAATTATACCAATATATATTTTTTAATTTACCTGCATTTGTACGTAGATACATGATACGAGTCGATTTGAAAAGGATACATTACACAATGTGAAACTTTCATAGGTCCAATATTGAAATAGGTGTACAGTTTTACCAGGAATATATTCCTAATGATAACGAATTTCTAAATAAAAAAATGCAATCATGAACATACAGTCACAATCATTACTATTATCATTAAGCACAAGGGCTACTGCATTCCACTCCACTACTGAATAAAGGCCTGCCCCCAAGACTTCCTAAATTGTGAAATTTGCGCTACTTGCATACACCATTGAGGTAAGAGTGTGTGTCCATCTTGTGGAGGGCTGTCTAACACTGCGTATCCAGTACGTCCTTGCCATTCTATAAATACTCTGCCCCATCGGTTATTGGTTCTACCAGCTACGTAACACTGCCCAGTGCCACTTTACTTTCGCAATTCTTAGTGCTCTCTCGGTGGCTTTAGTTCTGCTACGATCATCCTCATTTTTGAGCATGTCATGTAGAAAACTGCTAGAAAATGGCTAAGGATCATGTTTATGCATCACTTATGTTCCACTGATATAACACACTGGTCAAAAATATACTCATACTAACAAAAATATAACACTGTGTTGGCAGTTTTCATCTAACTCAATATACTTAACTTCGGTGTGTTTAATCGTAACAAACAGTTTTCCTCATCTGTTTACCATTCGATAAGAATAACCATACAAACTATACGACTACGAAGTTGAGTTTGACCCAATTTGGGACGTCTGGAATAGCCATTTTTAGTAAATTTTAATTGAATTCGCATGAAACTAATTTCTTGCTGCTCATTTTGTTTGTAGGAAAATGTTTCTTAAATTCGATCAGACATTTTAGTATTGCTGTCTTAAAATCGCATGAGTGCTATGTTATCAAATTGTAACTTAATTATAAGGTGTATGATCTATTCAGAAATTATCAATATTTTTGATTCGCCAATTTACAACAGTGAGATTATAAACATACAAAGTCAAAGTGCTAAACGCGTTTCACTAAAATATTTAAATGTTTCTTTTTTGTTCTTTCATATTAATCATTTATTACATGTTTTGATCATAATTTTCCCCCTTTTCTATATTATTTCCTGAATTTATTCCTAGAACATTTTTTTTAAATGCTTTTTATAAATGTATTATGTAAAAAAAATAACTTTTAGATTTCATATAACATCAGATAAAAGTGACTGTTATTGGTTTTTTCAGGAATTCTGTTTCATTTATGTTCCCTATAAGCTTTCCCGAAGAACAAAACAGTGAGATATTAACGTATCCAATTTCAAATTCCATACCTGAACACACGGCACTGAGCCTTCGGGTACTCGTACATACTTCCACCCGTGTAGCCGAGGCCTAATACGTTCCCACTTCACAGACGGTGCCGACACTAAGACAGCCTACCGAAACACTCTGCGACGAGCCAATTCCACGGCACAATGGCCTTGTTTGAGTTATCGCAGATACACCTCCTTTTACTGCTTCTCTCCTGGTTATATTTTTGAAAACTCGTTTTGTTTTTTAACATTTGATCAAATATTTTGCAAAATGCAAATTAATGTCTCTCGTCGTAACGTACTTGAAACCTTATGTGACTGAGATAGGAAAGGAAATTAATCTTTTTCTACGAAGTGAATGAGAGTGAAAGAAGTCATAATCTGTAACCTTGTTTCGTCAGTGCCATTTTAACTGGGTGTGTGCATATACGGAATCTTTGATCGATGTTTTATGGGACATTTGTACCTATTATGATTCATTGAAAATAGATTAATTAAGCAAATAGCTTTTTTTTATATTGCACTTCAAGATTGATCTCATCCCACCTGATGTTAAGTGGTAATGAGGTCCTAGCTTAAGGGTGACAAGTACAGCATAATAAATCTGTTACTGGATTTGTCGCCCTTATCTTGAAGGCTTGACCCCTGCTACTAAAGTAGCACCCCCCAGGGGCTCTGGAAACCTTACTCACAAGCAGGAACACAACAACACAGAAGTGATTGTTATTTGGCTGCGGTCTTCTGTAAGGTGGAGGTATTTCACCAGTCGGGCTGCTCCAGTTCGAGCGACAAATCGCTATGCCCTACCTCTTTTATTTGGCTGCGGTCTACTGTAAGGTGGAGGTAATTCACCAGTCGGGCTGCTCCAGTTCGAGCGACAAATCGCTATGCCCTACCTCTCTTAGCTTTAAGTTTGACGATACCCGTGGTCGTCTTTTCTTAACAAAACCTGTATTGATTTGCTTATTACCAATGCTTTTCGGGAATAAATGGCTCTGTAAAGACAGCAGTCTAATAAACAGTTCCTTTGTTTCTGACACATAAAAATAACCTAAACTTGTCTTCCACTCCTGTATTAAAAATCAATTCAGATAATTTTATCAAGACATCAGCTTCATAAACCGTTTCTACACCACAACCAGATGCAAACCAATAGCCAAGTTATAAACAAATGGTATACTTCCATACATGTAACCGAGGCCTAATACGTTCGTTCCCACTTCACAGACGGGGTGCCGACACTAAGAGAACCTGAGAGAACGTAGGTACTGGGACACGCTTTACGCCGAGCCAATTTCACAGCACAATAGTCTTGTTTGAGTTCTCATGTTGTAACAGATCTTTCCTGGAAGTATATATATATTTTTTATTTTATGTGTTCGCATTCCTTTTTATTTTATTTTTTATGAGTAGTATTGTCTGATTCCATAGTAAAAATGTCCGGCATTTTACAGTGCTTTACGTTTAAGAGTAGATATTTAATTGGAAAGAAAAAAATGTGTACTAATTTCAATCATTAAGCGTCTGTTATAAATATTAAATTGGATAACAGCATATACATTGCTCTGATTGTGTGGTAAGTAGATAAAGTACTTGTGTACAGAAATCAAAAGGAACGACGGTACCAAATACCAAGAATAAATTAAACTTCATTGTTAAAAATAAGCTATAAATGTGCTACGTGTCTTTTCAAAACCTTTTTGTTTGTTGTTTAAAAGAACCTTTCATTTATCAAGATCTCAGTTTGTGTGAAAAAAACAAGTTCTTACAGAGCAATATCTCGTAGACGGTGGCCTAAGTTTATGTAGAAAAAAACACTCCAAAAAACTGCCACATCTAAAACTCTTTTACAACGCCGGTAAAGTTAATCATTGCCACCTTTTCATTTCTCTCATTATTATGTTTTTTTCCGCAGAAAATGTTAGTTACGTGGGAGTGGGAATGCGGTGACATTAAATACATAGTTCGAGTTGTATAGTACGCGTTATATAAAATTTGATTGTGCTGTTATGTGCGTATACTAAATACTATTATATAATGATATTTGGTATAACAGGCACTAATATCCATTTTTTAAGGATACAAAACTAAAAAAGTATTATTTGTCCAATTAAAGTACAATTATATAACTTCATATGGTGACCAGAGTCCACAATAACTGTCTCCGAAACTTCGCCTCAAATAATTCGCGATAGAGAAGAAAAGACGTTCAATCAATCAAGAAAATCTTAACAAAAAGGGTCCAACGGAGCACGCGGCTTGAAATGGGAACATGAACTGATAGATATCTTTGCATCAAAGCGTCGCCGTGATTAATCACTGATAGCATGTAAATTCTGACTCTCTCAAATGGACGGATAAACGTTGAAACCACAACTGGCAGGCAAACATCAGCTGAAGCCGCACCGACCAGAGGGTGTTGGGCCCCCTGCACCCCTCATCTCACTACAAACAACTCACGATACAAATAAAGAGCAGGGGCCCAACTAAACTGGACGCCGATGAGAGCTCGTTTCCAACTAATCAGGATATTTCGTGGTCGGATGTTGTGGGCCCAGAGGCGAGGGTAAGATCAATCAATTCATTATGTACCGGGTTCATGGATCATAGGGTAGGGAGATATTAATAAAACGCGCTAATGCATAAATCTTCGTCTCGCATAATCTACTTCGTAGGTCTTGCTCGTTATCGTTTGAGGTAGCCGCCAAGATTTTATCGTTTTATCGTTACCCCATCATGAAAGTATGAACATAATATTTCTTCGATGAGCCCGGGTTTGGTATTATGAATAGGTAATGTAAAAATTCATATGTGGTAAAATATTTTCAGCGTTTAATGACGTCGAGGGAGCTTGTGTATGGGTGAAACTTGAAATTTATTCAGAATTTTCACTGCATCAATTATAAATCGGATTATTTTAAGAAAACCTGAATAAAACAGAGAGCTGTGATCAAATATATTTCAATATTACGAATTTTTTTAAATGACTAAATTAAGACACCTTTTGCACTATGTAGTGAAAATAGCATAATTATCATTCATAACCCAATTATAACGAAACCAAACATATTTACCGACACAAAGCTTAGTGCCAATAGTAATCGAAACACATTATGGTCTAAACATGTTAATATCACACGCATATAATGAGTAATAAGCATTACTCATAATACAATTATATAAATTGGTTTTGCACCTTAACACTTTGTACTACGTAACCCTTTACATGGTAGAACATGAATCTCTTGATAGAGCAATCTTCAATAGCGTTAGTACAGTACAGCGGTAATCTTTCAGAGTGTGTCAAGCAGGAGTATAAATCTTTTCACCACCATTAGTTTCACGCACATAAGCGATTCTGGGCCACACGGGGTGAGATGTCGTAATAAAATATCGTTTAGCTCCTTGACAGCTGACATTGCAATCCACGCCAACGTGATAATGCAACAAAGCAAATACAAAGTATGTATGTGCGTGAGTACACATTTTAATCAGAAACTTTCTACTTGAGGCGGATGAGATTTTCTAAAAGATACAAGATATTGTTTGAAATTGGAAGGATTAATTTTGCAAGTGGCATTCTCGAGTTCACTGTTTTTATTAAAATTCAATTATTACAGAGACAGTAAAACTGTTTTCGTTGTTTTGTTTTGAGTTTGAGATTTATGAGTTTAATAATGTTAAAAAAATTGCCTCCTTATAAGTCGTAATGTCTCTTTATAACTTTAATCGTTCACAACGATGACCTAGTCATTTTTTGTTTAAAAATAAATCTAGGTAGTTTAATTGTATTCGTCGTAAATAAAAACATAAAAATTTGCGATATTTGATTGAGTAAATTTTTTATCCTAAAATAAACACATCGCCGTTTGGACAGTTTCTAATAATATTTTCAAAGCGACTCTGTCTATTTGATTAAGTGAGGTCAATGCCTTAACGACAAAAAATCAATCAAGCATCAGGAGACCAATTTGAACAAACGAGTATTTTTTATAACTGACTTAAGTGCTGTTCTGTGTAAAATATTTGATCTCAAACTACCCTTTCAAATTGATGTCCCAGCAACATCGGCTTTGCCCGTCTCTAAAAGAAAAAATATTGTTTTTAATTGGAACACCACAATGCTTTATCAAACGAAAACTGTATCTCTAAGCCGTTTCAAATATAAATTATTGTTTTGTTTATTTTGACTATAGTTATGTCTTCTACCATATTATTTTGGCCAGTTCATGTTTTATTGCTGCAAAAATTTAATTCCAAGGCAAAATATGCCAAGTACACTACTGTGAGTTTATGAAACATGTACATAGTGCAAAAAACAACAAATTGCAACTGACGCCTGAGACAAAAAAACATTATGATATAAAATGTAACAATGACTAATATTACGCGTAAGTATTTATGTAAGTACCTCCAATGGTTTTAAAAACTTTTTTATGTTTTTCTCAACATCAAATAGGTACGTTGCTCAGATTATATGGTAAAAGCACAGTGTAACAGAAAAAAAAACACAAAGGTGCCACAACACCTAGACGCGATAGAATAATTCATGTTCTATTTTAAGTGAACAAATGGTTTTGTTATGAATCACATCGCATTATCGTACCTTGTATATTTTATAAAAACATATTTTTCTTAATTTCCTTGTTTTCAACTTTACATTTAACGTAAATGAGTATTTATAAACAAACGGACAACTGTCTTTAAAATTATTATAAATAAACTAATTACTAAGCAAATTTCCAACTTATTGCTTGAAGTCAGCACGGATTCAGGAATTCACGTTCCACCACTACCAATCTGGTGGCGCATTTAGACTTTGTCTACGCAGAGTTGGATGCTGGTAGGCAGGTGGGTGCTGCCTATTTCGACTTTAAGAAGGCATTTGATTTAGTCCACAATGATATCTTGTTGCGTAAATTAGCGTTAATAGGCTTTGCACCAAAACTCGTTGAGTTTTTTTCCAATTATCTTAGTGATTCCCGTCAGTTTGTTAGAGTTGGTAAATTTATATCTAGAAACTATTTACACTAGGTCCGGAATGAGCCAGGGAAGTACGCTCGGGCCTTTGCTCTTCCTAATTTTTATTAATGACCTACCTGATTGCGTCACTGCTTCCAAATATTTGTTATTTGCGGATGACCTGAAGTTAAGCCTGGGTGTACGCGACCTATCTGAGTACAAAACCTTACAGGGAGACATTGACGCGGTTATGGAGTGAAGTGTAACCAATCATCTCCCATTTAAGAATAAAAAATGTAAAATCATCACATTTACGCGCAAGCGTTGTCCGCAAAATGTGATTTATACATTGTCTGACGCACCCTTAGAAAGGGTAAGCAAAATTCGTGACTAGGTTTAATATTAGACTCAAAATTGGACTTTCACAACCATGTGAATACTATATGTAAAAAAGCAAGTAAAATGCTGGGGTTCGTTCTACGTACTTCATCGCAATTTAATGGTTTAGGGGTTGTATGGGTACTATACAATGCCTATGTTCGTAGTAAACTTAAATATGGTGCCATTGTATGGGACCCACATGAGGAGAAACATATCCTCATGATATAAAAAATACAGCGTAAATTTGCTCGCTGGTTGTATAAGAAAACTTTCGGATATCCGTCAATATTCGTATCTGGAATGGTAGGGTTAGATACTCTTAAACTAAGGAGAAGTATGCAGACAATAATGCACTATCTGTCTCTTATACACAATAAGATAGATAGTCTAACAATATTGAGCAAAATGGGGCTTTTGGTCCCTAACCGCATTAGTTGGAATGAGGAGGGGATTGTGGAGTTGCGGCGGCGGCCGCGCCTTCTGTCGAGACAGACCACACGTACCAGGTTTGCCGCCCATGCACCTACCACTCGTGGTCTACACCTCATAGGTGACATGCTCTCCCACGACTGGGATACGGACATATTTGCTGACAGGTTTTCCCAACTGATCTACAAAGCCCTTATATAATTTAAACGGCAGCTGCCATTAGATATAAATAAATAAATGTGCCAGACAATCACACCAATCACCTGGTCTCAAACTAAGGTTTTTCCCTTTTACTATGAGTACCAGACGACGGATACTAACTGGGGGCGTCATCCCAGCACACCCAGACCCAAGTCAATTGAGAAAAGTTCGTTTTCCTAATTGACCTGACCGGGAATCGAACCCGGGACCTTACGCGCTTTGGGTGCCTACCTTAGCCACTGCGCCACCGAGGTCATCAATGACAATTATTTTATTATTTTATTGTTATTATTATATTTTAATCTGACTTGGATTTGTATCCGCACACGTAATCTGACATTACTTACTTAATTTAGCTTTTATTATGACATGACATGTACCTACCTATTTTAATCTGCTTTTTGAAAAGCTGACATAACTTAATTATTTCATGATATCACTCATTCCAAATGTACCTACTGGTTTGTAGAATCTGATACCTATTGTTATTTTGTATTATTTTGACATGTATTTTAAATGTAATTATTATTCTTGTAAGCGTATTGGAAATTATCTGTTAGCTTTAAGAAAAAAAAACTGAATAAATGAATTGAATTGAAACAACTTACCTACATAATATATTCTAAGATATTTCAAATACGTTGCCGTAAAGGAGATTTACTTTATTTAACGGCTGGCAGATATACGCTATCTAATATCCTTTGACATAAAGAAGGATTGTATTGAATACGTTCAAAGTGTATTCGCAAGGAATATCGCACAGGTTCTTTTCACCTCAGACGACCTCCCGAGAGGACCGGGGTCACGATCGGGAGGTCTAACAAAACATGGTTGCTATTTTCGGAATTTCTATTTGCAAATAAATTTTGCCCTTCGAGAATTACAAAGGTAAAACGTTTCATCCGTGAATAAATATTTTCACTTTCAATTACTGATCTTGTGTGCGTTGTTATTTTAATGTCAAAATCTTTGTATAGCTTTTTTTGGTAGCTTTTGTTTTCCGTAACACTGCATTTGACATAAACCGATTTTCTTTGATCCGAATTTCATAATAGATGGAATTCTTGGCAGAGCGCTAAAACAATTTTGTCTACTACTAAAAACATCAACTATTCATTTGTCAGCTTTAATTGTGAACACATGTCTTATTACGAATACTCTAAAATCAAGTTAAAAACCAATGCGATTGAGTATTAACAGGAACATTATTATTTTAAGTAGCAATAAACTAACCTAATTATCATCATGAACTTACATTCAAATGAAATGTGAGGTCATAAAGGTAATTAAATGCGTGTTCCTACATAAACAAGAGCGCTGTACCACCGCGGCAAGCGTGGGCCCGCGTTAACGGGCCTGCTGGACTCGGTTTAATTAAATAGCTGGCAAATTAAATAAATGAGAATGCGACTTCATACGCTCACGTTTACAAACGGGAACAAGTAAACCACTCTACCGTTGTTAACTCTTAAGTGCCGAAGGCAGAAAAAACAATATGTTTAAGCATAAAGTAGTAACTTTTTTAATCAACTTGCTCAAAAACGGACAATTGTCCAATGAAAAGGTAAATGAAGCTGTAAAGATTTGAAGTCAAAAATTAACTGGAAATTAATTCAAAAATGTATGAGCCGACTTCTAAAATCTTACTTCCACGGCCATCTTATGTTTTTTATTTATTTTTGCACTCAAAAGTCATTAGGTACGTTTCGTTACTTCGAGTACTAAATGATACAATTATCTATGGACTAAAAACAGACAATGAGTGCCCAAAATGTACTACAGGGAGTAGACCAGAGGCTTATAAGCTTTTTTTTTAGTTTTAATTCAATATTATAATTAAAATGGCAATCACGAAGTGTGGGCTTAAGTGGTAATTTCATATACATGCGGTAAGCATTATCTTTTTTGGCCTTTTTTACAATGTCAGATAGCTGACTATTAGAAATATTGTCTTTACTCTTTTAACAATGTTTGCTGACTTTGTTTAATATATTTCCTATTTTTTTAAAGTCAATCTACGGAGTGTTTTTTTTTATTTTGTTATTTTTTAAAACAAAGTACACGTTCCTTTTTCTAACCAATTACTAATTTAGATTAGAGCGTACTATCACTAAAAATTTCTTCTTAAATAAAAAGGCTCAGGTAGTATAATTTTATTAAATCACCGTTAATTTTTCGTTTTCTAAATATCTGGTGGAAAGCGGAAAAACTGCAGGAAACCCATTTTTTGAGCGACTCAAAAAGAGTGTAAAATAAAATGGGCACAAATCTCATATCTCTGGCTTTGGTCCAAGCGATCCAGTCCACTCCCTGAACATCGCGACAGGAGGATATGTAGGTAATTTTTTTACTTAACGGGATTCAATTAAAACAGCCGGGTAATTATTTTAGATTCCGGATATACGGCCGCATTTCTAAAAATGCGTCCCTGCTTTATGTTGAAAAGTGGGCAGTTTCGTGATGATAATTATTTTTACCGTATATATAATTACGTAGATATTATTACGTACACCATCATTCGTGGTTTTCTTAATAAATCGGTATGACTGTATTATGACATAAACACTATTTTCATGTACAAGGCTGAAATAAGCTACATAAGCAAAAATAAAACTTTCGCCTTTAAAACGACTTAAAAAAAGGAGGAGGTTCTCAATTCATCTGTATGTATTAATATTTGTTTTATGTATGTTCAACGATATGTCCATCAATTACAGACGGATTCCATTTTTTTTTCGAACATTGAGTAATATAGATTATCGTATGGATCGTTAAAAAAATAGCTATTCAAGTTTTCTTGTTGAGTAGGTAAATATACGAGAAGTTTCTTTATACTTTTCAATCGGACATGCTACTTGTAACGTAATGTTTGTTTTAATATTTGTTTCTTAATAAATGATAGAACACAATTAATTACGTATCTAAATATTAAACCGTTAGACAATTCCTTTAAAATTGCAAAGTAAAGTTATGTGAAGTTGGTTGCATAAAACTGTTCGTCGAACCGAACTTCGAAATTAATTCGCCGAAGGAGCTGTTTTCTAAAAGTTCCCTTTTAGAGAGTCTATCAAGGAGAAAAGTTAGTCCAGTTGGACTGTTCATACATATAGATAACAACAATAGATGTAGTTTTTATTGCACAACTTATATTAGCTTTGAACAAGGACTAGACACGCTAGTTTCATCTTTCACACTACGCTTACTGCTAACTTCGTGTACACTTACTTTGTTTCTCTGAAATTTTAGGCCTTACATAAGTATAATGTATATAGTTTATGAGAATGTACTCCTCTTATTATGAAGGATAGAAATAAATCAACTATTGATTTTTTGTACTTGTCCGTTATAACTAAAAAAACACCTGTTTACATTTTCTTTAATAAATAAACTAATTTCCATTTTTAAATTGAAAATTTAAAAAGCCGTGAAATTGAAATATTCATTTTTATTTTTTATTCATTTATAAAAATATGAATTTCAAGTTTATGCATCTAATTAAGTAGAATTGATTTCAAATCATTTTTTAAAATTTGGTATCAAACCGATTGATTATTTATTGGATTGTAGCCTGCTTTTCGGCATGGCAGGCAATGCACAGGTAGGTAATAGGTCAGGAAACTCCTAAAATACTGCATCAATTAAGGTTAACATTGTGATCTTTTTTTTCCACCGTAACTCCTATACATGCTGTCATACCCCTTGGTTGAAGATATGATACGGTGTATAGAGCATTGCCCGCCAAACAAAAGAATAGATATACATACAACGTCTCTCGAATCTTATTTATTTTACTATTTTATTTTAATAATGAATGAAGATTTCTGTAATTAGTTCACTTGATACCTTGAAAACTCCATTATTTGAACTTGCAAAATATGCTATGAAAAATAGGTAACGTAGACTACTAAACATCTTGTTACGTCATTTCAGTAGACATCAGTAATGAAAGTTGAACGTAAAACAGCCTGCAACAGCCGGGCGGGCCGTAAAAACTTGCTAAGCCGCGATCAGCTGACGCGCGACTAAGGCTGTGTCCCCAGTAGGCAAACTGTTAGCGGCCGACTGAGTTTGCGGAGTTATTTGAAATGGAGTATTCACAGTCTGCTAGTTTTGCGCTCACTATACGCAGTTTGCAGCGTTACGCGCGCTGACTATAGCAGTGAGCGGCCGACTCCCACCAAAACCGGTTCTAGTCGGCGGCGACGCCCGAAAATTGATTAGAGTTTGCAGCTAACTCAAATTTCAGTTTGCCACAAATTTGCGGCTAACTCAGTCGGCCGCTAACAGTTTGCCTACTGGGGACACGGCCTTACACCGCAACTCTCTAGGCTTTAATGGCTTAATTGCTAGGAAAGAGATCAATTACTTTGCCGCTTTAACAGGCTTAAAATACAGATTTTTGACCGTTTTGTGAGTACCAATTTTCCGTTACAGGTTTTAGATAGCATTGCCACTATTGCAACACTGTGAGATATTAATTTATTAAACTCACGATATATGTATTAAATAAGAACCAATGATGACCAGACCATGCCTTTCCTTCTATTGCCCTACATAGAATTCTCTTTCACTCTCCTTACTTTACACTTCACACATTGTTGGGTTACATATTATGACACATTTCTCGCAATATAGTTATCAAACAAATACTTAGTTAATGTCAACATGATTAAAAATATATGAGTAATATCAAAGTGAGTTAAAAAGCAAATGATATTATGTTGCAGAATTGGCATGCTATACTTAAGAGTAATCTAAGACCTGTGCTAACGATACCTAATGAATTACCTAATACCGCTAAAGATACTCTTAACTATAGTGGAGTATTAAACATTACAGTTAATACAAACGTACATCCAATTCTTTCGAGCTCCGATTCCAGTTCTAATGATGTTAAAGTCGGCGTTCGGATGAAATCCCAGAATTCACATAAAGTTTATTTCTCGAAAAATGGTGATAGTGTATGAGGAACCGGAAATTTACACTTTACAATTCTATAAAACTTTAATTAGGTTAATCAACTTATCGTTGTTAATATATACGGTTTTAATTCAATGAAACCAAATAAGAGACATGTATTTTTACATAAAACCAACTTTAATGTTTATAATTGTGCATACTATAGTTTAGCAGTATCTGTACCGGAAAGGTAAGGAAAGGACAGCCTGAAGACAGTAGGTATTTATTATTATAAAAGTAGAAGTGGGCTAGTGAATTATTATACTGGTGATATATCATTAAAGCTATAGTGTATCAGGTTAAACCCGAAGTTGTTATTCAATCCAAATGTATTTAAGCGAAAACAGCCAAATTAGTTGCAAAACTTCACACATCTTTCTCGTCTTCGTCGTCAAGCAAATACTTCGTTCTTATTTTTGTGTCCCTTCGTGTCACGTGAAGTGTGAATCGAAACAACCTCACGATATAATACGAGCGTTTTGTTCTCTCCTGAAAGACCAATATGCAACTAAAACTCTTTTCAAGGCTCAATCGGGTCTAAAGCAAGTTTTTCACGTGGCTTCACACTTAATGTGCGTTTGAATGCGCATCGTGCACTATTTTACTTAATACTTACTACTGTACAAATAAACACCAAATATATACCAACACAAAACTTACAATTTTAAATCATAACCAAAGATTACCGGTCGTTTCTCTCTATTGCCCTCCACAGTATTCTCTTTCACTCTTCTTACATTCACTCACTCATCATTCTTGCATTAACATATTCATACAGAAACAATGATTCGATACCCATCACATGATCATTAATCCTATTCAAAACTTAGATGTAGGTACATAAAATGAGTATGATACTTGCACCGCAATAGAGGTGCCTAAACTTATTCTTCCGAGAAGATACCGGTATAAAAGTCGGTAGTCACCCTGTTATTTACAAAAGTAAAACTACTAACTTTCACAAGAACTAAAACTTGTTACTAAATCTAGTAGCAAATAAAGTGAAACGGTCGGATCCTACGATCGATAATAAAGTTAATGCTTTGGAAACTGTGATAATATTTTACAAAGTCTCAAATACCGAAAGCTTTAATGCTCGTTCAAGAATGTTACGACTACCTTTATATTACACATACTCCTAACCATAAATATTAGGTACTTTTATTAAGAATATTTTAAATAAATATCAGATAAAATTTTTGCTTTTACAATGAACATGTACACGCAAATAAATACATATGAGTAACTTAATATCGAAAAGACAATTTAATGCATTAAACATTTGCCCTCCTATTTTGATTTAAGTAAATACAGTAAAAACCTTTTATATGTATTTGGAATTAAGATAGCATATATCTAAAATAATAGGTCGATAGTTGCTTACAAAAAAAAATATCATCAAAAAGGGAAAGAGATAGAGATGTTCTATCCACATAAAAAAATATATACGGTCGAATTGAGAACCTCCTCCAAAAAAATAAACAATCCAGTGTAGGTACTAAATAATCGATTTTATTATGTTTATAGTACTATACGCCGTACTAGCGAACTTTAAATATTAGAAACAGAAAAATTTTATCTCCCCTTGCGGTGCGGGAATTAAACCCACGACCTTCACGTATCGCGCGTGCTGCTCTTACCAACTGAGCTAACCGCAAGTTATTGTAGGCGATGAAATTTTTCTGCTGTATCAACCGTTAGCCTTTCGGTAAGTGCCCTCTGCCGAATATGTTTATATCTACATACTTATCGGCCCGTGGTACATTCGTTGCAGAAATGTTTGAAAACCACGGAATCGAAGACACCTGGCATCTTAATCGATTAACCCGCACCGCAAGGGGAGTAAAAATTTTTCTGTTTCTAATATTTAGGTACTAAATACTTAAGAAATTTATATCAGACAGTGAATTATGTCGGTACTTTGCTAATGATACGTAATATATTTAAGCAAGGACTAAGAAAACCATACACTATTCCACTGACTAACGTAATTTTTCCATGGACATATTATTTTTTTGGTTTTTGACATGAAATAGAACACAAGTAAATAAACTCAAGATGTGAAGACTAAGAATAGTAAAACACGACAAAGTTTCAAAAGTTCGTTGTAGGCACAAGCTTCCGCCCAGGATTTTGCGCTGGCTTGCAATTTACTAATACAGAGAAGGCACTCAGGAAACGTTGTATTTTGGGGATACAACACGGTATATGGTCGCGGTATTCTGTTGTGTTTCTCCTACCATCCAAATGCAACACACCTTAATGATGCCAAATATGCTTCCAATACTAATGGATCATCGTGTGTGATCAACGAATATAAATAAATAGTATTCTTGGTCGCACATAAAACAATGGATGAACTCTGTCTGATCGACACAAATCTGTTTATGTTTAAAGATAACTATTTTTGAATCGTGATAGAAAAATGCTAATGTCATTTCTCCACTGCCTTTACAATAACTAAAGTATGTGTAGATTTTTAAAATTACAACTTTATTTAAGGCCCAATACGAAGAGAATTAGCGAAACTTCATGTATTTCTGTTCACTACAACGATGACCTCAAGTAATTCTAAGCATTAAATCACTTTTTCTACGTTTATTCAGATATTTTACAAGGTCGCCGCCTTCTTGAAATTTTAAAATAAATGAATATATAAAAATTATACCGTTTTTAAAAAATGTTCAAAAGTGATTTCTTCAAATTATTTTTCTTCCAAAACTCTGTAAATATATATTTAGAAAAAAATATTTTTACTAAAAAAATTTAGGATTGTGATTCCAAAGGTCGCCGCCTTCTTCGTTTTTTATACGATCTATTAGTTATTAAAATAATTCATTTTAAACACAAACGCCTGATGATTAAATTGCATAATTCTTAGATATGAAAGTTTGCCGTTCAGGTGCTTCGATGTGTAGTGTTGACAGGTGACGGCAGTTAGTTGTCTATTTTGAAAATAGTAAATAAATTGGTTTACATGCGTAGTCTTTACGCAGCTCGAATTGCGCAAATTCCATTTTGAGATTATATTTTTTGTAAAATACTTTTTTGTTGGAAGGCTGCTTAGGCTGCATTTTTAGGGTCCCGTAGTCGACTAGGAACCCTTATAGTTTCGCCATGTCTGTCTATCTGTCTGTCCGTCCGAGGATAATCTCAGAAACCGTTTGCACTAGAAAGATGAAATTTGGTACAAATATGTATATTAATCACGTCAACAAAGTGCAAAAATAAAAAATAAAAAAATGTTTTTTAGGGTACCCCCTCTACACGTAAATTGGGGTGTGATTTTTTTTATTTCAATCCCAACATGTGATATATCGTTTGACAGGTTTTTAAAAATGAACAGGGGTTTACTAAGATAATTTTTTTTATATTTTTAATATTTTGGGAAATAATCGCTGCAAAAGAAAATAAAATTGTGTCCCCCCCCCCCTCTAACTTTTGAACCATAAGTCAAAAAGTATGAAAAAAATCTGGAATATAGAACTGCATAAAGCTTTCTAGGAAAATTATTTTGAACCTGATGGGTTTAATCGTTTTTGAAATTTTTGAAAAAATATTTTTTTAACTAAAGTTGTAATTTAAGGATACTTAAGTATTGTGATGCTTTGAAAACTACGGAACCCTACACTGAGCGTGGACCGACACACTTTTGGCCGGTTTTACTTATTTACAATAGCCAAACTGATCATTTATACGTTTCTAGGCAAGTGAGAAACTCAAAAATGCAAATCGTCGACGCGCGTGCAATACCGCGTATGTAGCATTTGCCATAAAGATTAAAGTGGTCTGTTATTTCATATTATTTCAATCTAAATTAGAACTTACGGGAAAATGTCATTACGCGGTATTGAACGCGCGTCGACGAAATATCACAACCGAATCGGAAAATAATGAACAGAGTAAATGCAAACACAGAGACGGCAAATAATGTCATACATTGTCATAGGGGTATGATTGACCGCTTGGAGTTGTCTAGTAAGAATTAATACACTCAGGACCTTACCCCCACTATGGAGAAAACAGAATAAAGTTTTTAATTTTTGCAATTTTTACAACGACATTTTGTAAGACTCACAAGTACAATCATTTCAAAGTATGTACGTGAAGTTATTTTTCGTACGATGCACCAATTAAGAAAATGTGGTCGCATGTGGCTAAAAGCCAATCATAATCTTCAGTAGGCATCTGAGATGGAATTGACCGATCATGATCGCCATGTATACCTGTCGGTAGCAAGTTTGATGTCTTGAGAGCAGAAGACCTCTGAATTTAGCTAACTGAATGCCGCGACTGCAGCACTAATTCTGCTTATTATTTCAGCATCGAGGTTGCACTTGGGTGTTATTGTACTCCCAGGTAGCGGAATTTGTCAACCCGCTTCAACTAGTCCTCACCAAGTCTTCATTTCAGTGTCTCGCGACCATTAACGTCCATCGACAGCCATTCCTCTTTTTGATACTTATTTTTAGACCAAATTTTTGGCAAGACGGTGAAAATCCGACATGATTTGCTGCAGCGTTTTGTGGATTCTGCCACGAAACAAAGGTCATCTACGTACAAGATCTCATTAATCATAGCGTGTGTAACACGTTCGTGCAAGCCCTGAGTGCGGAACCGGATGCGAAAACCTTTCGAAGAAGTCCGTTTGACATCCCTGACATCCAATGCAAAATACAGCGCGGATAGTGTAGGCTAGTACATACCCTTGCTTCATACCACAGGTGACGGGGAAAAAAGTCAGACTATTCGTCGTTGACAGAACTGCTCCGTGCATCATAGCTTCCCTAGCACCATCTAGAGAGCTTTCCGGGGCACGCCATCGAGAGCCTTCTCGAGGTCAACTCTTTTCTTGAAGATGACGAAAATTAGCTTTGCACGTGCCCCGATCAGGCCAAAATCCAAATTGGGTTTCTGGCAGGTGCTCTTCGGTGTGTTTTAGGAGTACTCTGGCAAAGATTTTCCCAGGGGCTGATAATAGTAAAATACCCCGGTAAGAGGTGCAATCGATCAA
This sequence comes from Glyphodes pyloalis, assembly GCA_037074685.1. Taxonomy (NCBI): domain Eukaryota; kingdom Metazoa; phylum Arthropoda; class Insecta; order Lepidoptera; family Crambidae; genus Glyphodes; species Glyphodes pyloalis. The sequence goes on from JAYKKO010000011.1 coordinate 7,072,286, forward strand.
TGCGAGAAACTGTAAAAATGCTAAGACTTGGTCTTTTTCCCACAAAGTACAAAAAGGCTCCATATAGCCGAATGAAACCCGTCACCACCGGATTTAAGTAGTTGCTCTCCCGGTATCAAGTTGATGCCAACCACGCGCTATTTTAGTTGTTAACTGACCGCAAGAACAATCTCAGCAAGTGTCAGCGGCTTATCCAGCTTAGCTAGAGTGGGGAGTTCAGATATCAACAGAACACATTCAAAGTCAAGAGACCAGCGCACGTTGAGTAGAGCGTTGAAGTGTCCCATCCGTTACTCGAGCACTTTCTCCTTTGTTTTGAGTTCTTCACCATTCGATGGTTTCAAAGGAGCTTTTGAAAAGGGGATCGTGCTAATCAACTTTCGAACCTCACTGTAAAACACCCCAAGCTAGTTTGTGTCAGGAAACCACTGCATGTAGTGAGCTTTGTCTTGCCACCACCGATCCTTTCCCAAGATAGTCGACGAAACTTCAGGTTACTCTCGTCGTAATGTACACAACCTTTTGAAAGGTCGGTTAGCATACACGCTGCAAACGCTCAATTACACCCCATATATCGATGGCCCCAACGAATAAACGTGCAAGAGCTCTTGCCCAAAAATTTTTTTTCGTTTTTATGGCATAGAATACGCCTACACATTTTTTTTTTGTAAATTTTGGACTTAACATAAGACTTTTATAGCACAACCTTTCCTTTGGGTAATAACTCCTACACAAAAAAAAAGACACGATTATTCGTGTAAAAATGGAAGCTACTTTTATTAGTTATGCTTCATTACAGACCGCAAAAATTTTAATACAGCTATCCTAATGTAGAATTATTATCTTTTACTAATTTGTAGAATCGTGTATCGTTTTACTACACTTGTTTATGCTTCATTTATGACACGAATAAACGTGCAGTGATACATTTCTGTTAACAAGTCACTTAATATTCATTAGAATAATAAAATTATATGTTTTTTCTTGAATACTGAGATAATCGATAGTTTTATTTTCTTAAAAAATATATGATCTGAAATATTTTTAACCTTTAATATAATTATACATTAAATATTCATTACGACATTAAAGTAATGTGATTTCAAACGTTTTTATGGTGTCCTGAAAAGTAGTAGTTTTTCGTTTGAACGTTTATTCGTTGGTACCATCGATATGTTTGTATGTATGTAACGAATAAAATACAAAATTGATAATCTATTGGTACTTACTAATATTACAAAGTAGTAAGATTTAATAAATTATACGTACGCAATGCTGTCTCTAAATCAAAATTACTCTGCACAGCATGACATGTATGTATTAGTACTACATGGCATTAGCTCGTACTAGCACCGCACACTCGTGCTGCGCTAGCACGAGCTAATGCCAAATGCGTTCAATAGATGGCGCGCGGTTCGCCGCGAAACGGGTAATGTCAATTGCTTCGTATTGGGCCTTAAATTTGACAAGAATACGATTTAGTTAATAATAATTTGTCCTACGCTAAGTACATTATTCAGGTATGTTTTTTCTTTTTACTTTTTCCATGTACGTCTCAGCTCTCATGTTGAAATATCAATAATTTTAGCACAGTTTACTAACACACCTTACTTATTCCTAGTTATTTACTAACAACTAGGTAATATCACCTCTAAGTTCAAACATTACAAAACAAAGTTTGGTAATTACTATGGCTTCTATTGAAGTTCTAGTTGGAAGTGCACATTTAGGCTTTATAAGTTACAGAGTAAAGTCCAAATTCGAAGTTCACAATACATGTCCGTTTTTAATAATAGAAGACCGATTTTTCTCAAAGTCCCCGCTATTTGCCAAGAAGCGCTGCTCCCAGAGACTATTGTTTCGTGGAGCCTACTTCCCTGGATTAATTCTGTACAAGGAAAGCCTTTTCAATCATTGTTTTCGCTCGTTTATCTCGCCATTCATTCAAAGCGTTTCCGTAATCGGTATACTACAGACCTATGCTTATTCAACATCGAATGATTTATGTTTTGTTCCATCATTTTGACAAGATCTGTGTGAAATGCATACTCGTACTTAACTAAAAAATAACATATAAGCTGTTAATCCAAACTAACCATTGTGTTACATGAGATTTTTGCACTCACACAGTGGCTGCCTATAGACATAGCTAATTTTAAAACAATTAGATCTGTCGATAACTTAACCTATTGGCATGTTCTTTCTCTAGTCTCGTATTTAAATAAATTAATAAATATAAGATAACATCACATTCATTGCTTTGATTCTATGGTAAGTAGTTAAAGTCTATAATGACCCGACCAGGAATCGAGCACAGGAATTCAAAGATGGCGCGATTCCAAAGTCTAGCCTGCTTGCCACTCGGCTATGAAGGGCAGCGTTTATTTCAATTCGCCATCTGTTTAGTGTGACTAGTTGATTTTTATTTCAGACCGGCATTTACCCTAATCAATCGTATATCACAAAAGTAAACCATCAAAACACGACGGGCGGTCGCGGGCTCATCTCCGCTGTTTCTAAATTTAAAGCAACGCAGACCCGGTATGCAAAACGGGGGCTTTAATGGAATGGTAAACGTTTTCGCCGCTAAAAGAGGAGTCTTTAACCAGAAAATGGTTGGGGCTTACCCGACCTCGAGTGGGGTCAGAATCACTCACTCCGCGGGGTTTTATTACGCTTTTTTCATAGCGGACATCATAACGTGAGCACTGATCCGAAAACTGATATTATGATTTGTCCGTTCGAGATAAAAATGTAAATCGCGCTGAACTCGTTCCGGAGATGGAATTGTTGTTTAAAGATTTATTCCGTAGGTTTAACTATCATAAAAATGAACTACAACACTTTAATGTGCTCAATAATGCGTATGTTCAACTCTTTATCCATATACCCGGTAGAAACGTAATAAAAATAGAAAGTAACGAATACACATTTGGATGTAGTTGATTTAATTATTAAAATGTACAAGATTTTCGTTTCTTTTTGATTTCCTTATATAAATCTTAGCTGATTCCTTTAACAATGTTTTATTGTAAACGTCTAATTTAACTGTCAAACTATGTGAGTCACACCCATGGACTTAATATATAAACAGGACCGAGTACTCGCAGCCAAAAAAACGAGCCGAGCGAGATGTGTGTCCCTTTCTAATAGGGTGACAACAAGATTTATTTTGACAACGAGAATAACCCTAAATTTTTGAAATAAATAATACAAATTGTCAAAGGTATCTATTTATTTAGCCATGTACATGCTTTGGTTGATACAGATGACAAGAAAATATAGTTGAAACAATGCTTAAAATAATTGCTAGTAAGTACAATTACAGCCGCTTCGGCTACATGTTTAATGAATGACTTTTGTAATAATTGTACGCCAGTCTATGTCTACGATTTTTACCTAACTTCTGATCCCACAGTGATCAGATTGTTTTCAGTGTCAATATTAATATTAACCAAAAAACATCGTTTGAACAATTTGATTGATTAAACGACTGAGAAACTACTTTTTAAACATGATAATATCTTTAAGAGGTGGCACGATGTAGGATTTCTTCTTCAGAGTCTGGTAGTGGTCGGTGGTTGAATGTATTACTGAGAACTTAATTTTTTTTACTTTTGGTCTGTAAAATAAACATAAAAGTACTTTACATATTACATCTAAAAAAATTACAGGTAACTTAGTGTAACATATTACATCCAGTTTATGACCTACAAAATAATACTCATGTAAAGAATTAAGTAAAAATAAACCAGGCCAAGTACCTATAAGTCGTAAAGGTTTTACTATATTTGACTGTAAAACGAATCCTTCTTAAATATTTATTTTATTTCAATTTTATTATTTGTCTTTAAATAAAGTGTATTCCGTCAATATTTCAAGTGTCTGTTATAGCTATCAATATCCGGCAAGCAATAAAATCACGTATGTTGTATGGGAGCCCTTTACATACGTATATCATCTTGTTTTTTAGTATTAAGTATTTGATGTTGTTATAACGGCATCAAACAATTAAAATTATAACTAACTATCACTGTTCACAAGATACAGCCTGATGGCAGTTAGACGGAAAGCGAAGTCTTTTTAATAGGGTTCCGTTTTACTCCTTGGGTATGGAATCTAAAAGACTATGTATAGTGTGTATACAAATAGTGCTTTTTTAAATACTTGATTAGGTGTTTAGAATAAGTTTACTAAAATTAAATCTTGTTGTGTGTTGTTGCGTTGAAGCATGATAAACAATTACTAATGATACTTACCACAGGAGAAATCGTAGGTATAGCAAGTCCCGGCTGCATACGACAGAATTTATAGTGATTTTTTGCTTAAAGTGTATAGCTGAGCCATTTTTGTCGCATTACTTCATTTTTAAGGTAGGTAACTGTAAATAAATGTACAACAGTGCGAAACTAACTCGAGCACACAATTGAAATATTACGAGAATTATGGGTACCCTAGTGGTAAGATTTACAGTAAGATTATTTTGAGCTTACCTGTGGAACGATATATGGCAATCACTATATAATTCACTTAAACAAGTATAAACGCAACATTTTTTCACCATTTTATCTTATGAGGTGCCTTAGAATTGTTTATTTTGATAAACTCAATCAATGACAGTTTGACTTACTGACGCCATGGCAGTTCATGATGATGCTTTAGAGGGTTACCACTAGGAAATTAGAGATAAGCAAATACTATTTTACGTATTCTTTATAGTTTATGTATAAAATCAAAGAAATAAATTAAAATATAATTTATTATTTTACATTTGTTGAAAAAACAATTAAATACAAGTGCATAAACTGAGTTTTTGATCAGGCAAAATTTAGATCTGAAATATTATTTTATGCTGGCAAGATCTAAGAAAGATCAAAGAACGAGACACACGCCTCTGTCCTGGCTATCTCTGTCGGCTCGGAATTGTATCTGTGTAAAGCGCACAGGAATTAATACTTTATTGCATTGTAATAGTGTTCATTTTTCATAATGATTTTTTTCAGAGTTATCAGTCCTGTTTATTATATTAGGTCCATGGTCACACCACTGACTTTACTCAGCGAATGATTTGCATGAACAAGTGAAAGAGGAAAACAAAACGGAATACTATAATTGAAAAACTTTTACAGCGGTGTAGATATGCCGAGCAAGCCCCTACAATGGAAGAGTTGAATACTGTTTTTATGAGACTGAAAATTACAAATCCAAAAAATGTAGACTTATTTACCACATACATTATTATACCTGCTTACGCCTCGTATAATTTATCACTATCCGTAACCAAAACGAATCGTTTTTCAAATTTTGGAACCGAGCGTAAGTAAATAGAATTTTTTTTCTACCTCACTATCTGCAATAGATGCTAAGCTTTATCGGTTTCATCGAGCTCGTGGGAAAGTAAAGGCTTCCATTCTAAATGATTTTAGGTGACTGTCGGAGGATGCCCTCTTATGGCGCATACACACATACCCACCGGCACGAGCCGGCGGCCAAGCTGATGGCACGAGCGGCTTCTCGAATGCCGGCGGCATTCCGCTTCGACATGTAGTAGAGAAGCCGGCGGCAAATCCGCGGCAAAGCAGCCTAAAAGCCGGCGGCATGTGTGGATGCACCATTAGAGGCTCGTAACGCGGTCACATCACATTTTGGCGTCGTTGTCATAGGAGTGGCTACTCGGCCGGGCCCGTACTAAGACCATAGTAGAAAGAGAACAGTAGGTAAACTAACGCCCCGACCGAACGATAACTGCCTATACCCCTAGGGGTGTCAGTGAATCCTGCTTAAGTTGAACCAGTGAAAAGAAGTGTATTCATTCTTATTCTAAGAACAAGTAGGCATAATTGGCATAATGTTATGTAATTTCGGGATACTAATAAACAAGCATATAAAACCACTGAATGATATTGCCAATACATATCTTTCTATGCCAGCAACTTCTGTGAAGTCGGAGAGGGTATTTTCAGCAATGGGCAACGTCCTTTATGATCGGAGAAGTCCGCTGCGGTCTTCTGTAAGGTGGATGATTTCTGTAATATCTTATCCATTAGCTACATGCTATCAAAACTATACTAAACTAGGTAGATACTTTAAATGCACACCGGCAAACCCGCCGTTAGAGTTGTATCAATGCTCAAACTATGTATATATAGGTCTTTGTATGTAGTCCTCGGTATAAAGGCCGTTGAAAAGACCCATGGGACGCATATACACTGTATTAATTCTTTAGCAATGACCGAGATGTGATTAATGTGTCTACTCACGACCCCGTGGCCAAGGCTGCCTTTGTTTCTAGCTCAACTACATCCATCTCTCTTAATAACACGACTCTAAGAAAAACTGAGTAAGAAGCCCATTCAAAGAAAATACTCATTTCTTTGCGTTTCAAATATGTAAAAGCAATAGAACCAACTTTTCTTATTATTAAGTGTTATTCCAACCTATTTTTTTCATTGATCAAAGATAATGCGTTTATTAAGTACTTGTGACGCAAATTGTTTAGAGAATTGCTTAGTTGGTTTTAGGTTTTTTAACTTTGACATAAAAGTACTGCTTCAGAGTATTCTAGACTGGCGCCCTGGGAGGATAATGAAATCAACTTTCAACTTGGCTATGAAGATCGTCATAATGAACATTGAGGGGGACTGGAGTAGTCATGCTCACTAAAACGCCACGGTGGTGGCGCTATGTGGCGGGTCGTTACATTCCCTTCAATATGGTTGAGTGAAGCGATGGCTGGCACATACGTCATGCTTGCCACCTTTGGGGACTGGTCTGCTCCAGTTTACCTCTTAAAATAACATAATACTTAATGCTATTTTTCACTCATCAAAATAAAACTATATGACTTGATCCAAAGTGTTACATAGCTATAAGTTAGATACTGCCACTGTAACTAATCTGCTGAGTTTCTTACCGGTGTCTTCTCGGTAGATATAGGTTCCGAACCGGAAGTAGAATCACTTTGCATTATATACAATGACGATTCGAAAGTGTTATTATATGTAACCTACTTGAATAAACAAATATTGAATTTGAATTACTGAAAAAAATACAACAAACCTTATGCAAATACGAAAGTCTTGTCAATCTTTTTTATTACAAGTAAACCTCTTATCTTACAATTAAATTAAAATTTGACACGTTAGGAGTGCGTAGATACTTTAAATTTTAATAATACGTGCGCAATTTAAAACGAATATATTCAGAAATGGAGCAATATCTACTTCAAACGGATTCAATTTATTATGTTAATAAGAAACCTTTTACCGAATTCGTACTTCCATACAACGGTATGTTTCAATATATCAATTTGTGCCAACTACTCGGAATATAGGTAGGTATTTAGATGTCTGATAACAAATTCATCTTTATGGAAAGCAGATATTTTGAGATGGAACTAAATTGATTGTCTCGGGCGTTCATTTGCCTAATACCAATGAAACTGAATAAATACGAGCGGAGGAAATAAGTAATGAAAATGATAATTGTTATGACGAGTGTTTTACTGAATACGTAATGTCTCAAATCTAGAGAGGTACATTTTCTTGAATACAAAGTGATGTAAAACAGGGTCAAGCATGAGGTAGAAGTAAAAAGGGAATACTTTTTTTTAATTCTGATGTATAATCAATTTACGTATCAACTTAAATGTTCATATGTACTTTTCTTTCCAAAGTAGTTTTAGCATCTCAGTAGTCCAAAACATATTTATATGAGTAGATACATACTACTATAAAAATGATTTATCAAACAGTTGTATACTACGCCATATTATATTGTAATACAATTAGTTTTTGGTTTAATTAATTTGAAATGAAGCCCTATGAAGTGTGTGTATAATTAACTTGTTCTGGAAACCTAGATTGAAACTACATATTCATCGAGAGTTAATGTCGAATTTAAATGATGTTTATTAAATTGATATGCAAAGACAATTCAATAGGGGCTAATGGATTTCTCAATAACGCATTACCAAATAAGATTCGATAGTAGAATCAAACTCACGATTATCTGTGCATTCACAATCTAGGTCGAACGGACTTTCGGGGCTATTCACAAACCTCGAACTATACCACAAATCCCTTGGAACGAAGCCTTGCATTATTCGCAGTGGTAGCACGTTTATATCATTGAAGAATTGAAGTAATACTTACATAACTATCCTTTCGTGTTCCAGAAAAGTGGCACTTTACGTTGGCATGTTACCCCATTCTCTGGCGCCGAGCCAATGTCTAGAGCCGCTAGAATCTATCTCAACCGAACAGTCACCTACCAATAAGCCCTTACCTGTTGAATAATGGATGGATCTACTTTATTTACTTCCCGGTGTCCCCGCTCAGGCTGATTGAACCTTCCCTTTCGGCGGATTATTTAAATCGTATTAATGATGTTTACGACAGAATCCAATGGCGCACGTGTTGTTTCGTTTACAGATACAATCGTTGAAGGAGCTTAGCTCCGATGTCTGTTACTTTTATTTTCGCGCAATTTTCTTACTGTCGTAGGTGTAAGAAGCTCGGCGCTTTAGCGTCAGGGATTCTTGGAAAACCCTCATAAAGCGTATGTTAGGATACCGCCTTTTTTAATTTTTATTTATTTACGTTTAACAACAGACATTAACGCAAACCATTTAGTTCCTTAATGCCGTACATAAGTCTAAAATAAAATAACAACTAAATGCGACAATTACGGCACATATTATGGAGATGATCAATTTAAGCAAGTTCGTACAAGTAGGTACAATTGCTCATGGATTATTTTTAGATTTTTTTCGTATGTGCATATCACGTGCATCTTTGATACAGGTAGCTGTTACCTGAAATGTTCAAATCTTGGTAGTTTTTTAAACCAATCAGAAGTCACCTGATAGCATCAGAAGTCTTGATAAATCTTACTGTCGGTTGGCCAGTTATGTTCTTCACTTGGCTCTGAAGTTACATAGATATTTTCCTTTATCTTTTAGAGGTTTCTTTGAATAAAATAACTATTGTTTTCAAGCTGCTGACTTGGCGGCTATCTCTTTTAAGATTAGAAATGACAGCAAAATTTTCCCTTTTTAAGAGAGGTAGGGCATAGCAATTTATCGCTCGAACTGGAGCAGCTCGACTGGTGAAATACCTCCACCTTACAGAAGACCGCAGCCAAATAACAATCACTTCTGTGTTGTTGTGTTCCCGCGTGTAAGTAAAGTTTCCAGAGCTCCTGGGAGGTGCTACATTAGTAGCAGGGGTCAAGCCTTCAGGGTAAGGGCGACAAGTCCAGTTTCATATTTATTAAGCTGTACTTGTCACCCTTAAGCTAGGACCTCATTACCACATCAGGTGGGATGAGGTCAATCTTGAAGTGCAATATATAAAAAAAAAGTAGTAGTTACGTATACCTCAGACATTAAAACCATACTTGTCCTTTGATTCAAATTCAACGCACATCCCTTTAATAAAAGTTCTCTCCCAATCGAATACACCTTCGAATCAAATAAATGTACTGATTCAGCCACACCTCCCGTTTCCGCGTTAATATTACATCGGAGTCCCGCGCAGGGCTGAAAGAAATACAGTCTGTTTTTTTCCGTATCTTCGCATATTTAATATGACATTACATTTCCCTCTGAATCAGGATAGATGGCTTTTCTGAATTTTAACGTTATTATTTACCACTATTTCTGCCGATCTTTCAAGTATCTAAGAACAACATTATCTGCTCAATTTATGGGTATACGGCAAAAATCAAACGATCTGATATCAACAAGAAAAAATGTCTTGAAAATTTATAAAATTACTGGGATATAACACACTATTCTTACTGCAATTTAAATAATCATCATAGTTTTTTTGGCAAAATCAACGCGTTTTTAACCCGGTTACTTCAGTAGAAGGGTTATATGTGCACCAAAGCGCATGTTTAGCTTAGTAATTTATAATTTTAATTACTACCGAAATCTTTAGTTTTATTCTTTTTATTTCTTTCAAATCAATACAGTACGTAGATACGTACCGAACGAAATTGTTGAAAGTTTAAGGGTAAACTGCAGTTGATAGACTTCTTCAAAGAAGTATTTTAACCAACACTAATGATTATATAAGTTGATTCCACTTTGTCTCATCGTTGTACATAATGCTCATTCTATTGGCCTAAGTAGACTGCATTTCCATAATCTCTACCAGTGTACCTTCGCGTTAACATACATTGAACTGTCATACCTATATTCGAACTAAGATGATCTATATTCCATTTATTGCAATCGTGTTCTTTCGATTCGGATTTGCATGCTTTCGAACAAACAGACATCAATATTCCATAGATCATGTTTTTTTACTGTCAGAAACGTGTTTTTTGATTAGACTCGTTGAACATTGAACAGCTTTTATTACGTGGACTTAAGCGCTAATATCGAACTTTATGTGTTTTCGGTGATGTTATTGAGCGTACATTCAAACTACCGTAAATATAAATTTCGAACTTCGAGATTGCATAGCGGAATCGCTAACTTGATTGATGTTATTTTCACAACTAATTAAGGCCTAATTTTTCATTTGTCAGATAAAAAATAACAGTCGAATAAATTACAATACGATTAATTTTAAATGTTATAATAATATTTCATAAAGTAATTTATCTTGATCAATTTAGAGAATTAGTCAAGCTCATTAAAGTAGCAAGGACATCCACACCTAAAGGCAACTAATTCGAGACTAAAACTTACATCATATGCACTGCTCGTGTAATGGATTTCATATTATTCATTAGCAAGCAAAGACATTTGCATTTGAGCGTTGCACATAACTCGACGCAACTCAATTTCCGTGCACTCAAACGTTTTCCGCTAGAAGCCCCGTGGTACGGGCCCGGGAGGGAACGGGAGGGGGCCCACCAACTCATTTCCGTATTCCCACCACTTTTTCTCACTCGTGAGTATTGTAACAAGCCATCGTTCTGCCATGAACGCGCGAATAATTGTTTGGTACGACATAGTTACACTTATACCGTAAACATTTTGCGATTGTAATCTTGTACAATGAAATTAGGAACAACGGAAACATGGTCTGATTTTGATATCAGTACCAAAATATTCTTCAATGAACCTCCGAGTGCACCTTGATGGGCAAGTAGTTTATGTACCATTTTACAATCTTGGGGTTCTGGATACTCTTTGCGGTTCGTGTAAAAGTAGATACGGTTCGATTTTTCAAACGTAGCTTTATGATCACCAACCCGCATTTCGGACACGTGGTCATCCCCAGTACCGATTATTGTAATGGTGACTTAATTTCAATTGTGAAGCAATTTGCCTTGCAGTATGACATTATATCTACCTTTCTACCAATTCACCATCTTTTTTTAGAAGTTTATTTGAAGAGTACAGGGATAACCAAGCTATGTCACATAAAAATAAGGTTATGACACTAAAATTACGTTTAATTTTATGTTTAAACTGATGATGCTCACATAAATTATAAATTTTTAAAAATCATGCCTGCTCTCACTACAGAAGAATGTCTCAGAGTAAGAGGTCAGGTTGTATTTTCAAATACACAGATTCAGGTTTTTTTCATCTCAAACATAGCTTATATTCCCTGTACTCTTCATGTGGGTATACTATTTAAATATTTTTCAAATGCTTAATAGGAAGTTTCAGGGCATAGTTGAAAGGGACGCTGATAAAATATTCGCGACACACCCAATTCAGACTAACAGTTGCCTTAAACAGTAAAGTAATAAATTTCTCACATAAATCATAGTCTACCGTTGGTAAATACAAACTTCATCTAAACACAAATTACTACGTTCATAGCCAACGCTTAAAACGTCTGCAAATTGTCAAGACGTTCAGATAGCAGACTGGCATGGAGTCGAGATAACAAACAAATAAATGGACGTGTCATTCCGCTCGTATCGCACCCTGTGCAAACATTCCAACACAACATACGAGCACCGACTGAATTGCAATTTCAGAGCAACATAATGAACAACATACCTAGCCAATGCGAATAATAATAAATATCAGACAACATCTTAAAGACCTGACGACCTGAGGGCTGATTCACAAACGTTAGAAACGATTACGATTCGGTCAATGTTTTTGCCTCTGTCTATAAAATAGGTTTGTTAATCTCAAAGGAAGTAACTTAAATACTCGTATTTTGAAAACCAGAGTCAACACTTGTACCAGAATATAAACTTAAATACAATTATACACCTACGTACAGAACAGACAATCATGTTCATCACACAAATGTTTTCCCTGGATCTAACATAATTTAATTTAGTATCGCTTGTCTTTAATCCACTGGAAAAGTCAAAAGACAGATAAATACCAATTTACCAAAGTACTCGTACTTCGTGGTGCAAAAAGTGAAATGCCAAGATGATACTCAAAAGACTTTCAATAGGTTCTGGCAGCTTAAAAAACGTGGTTTGCTCATCCAATGTTTTCCACTTCCAAGTGGGCAGTAAATAATTCCTCTTAAGTATGGCACAGAGCACTAATACCGGCTATCTGTTACTTTCCCCGCTTAGCCTGATGTCTGTACTGCGCCATTGCCTAGGAAATAAAGGTTTAAGAGGTATGACCGCAGATAACGAAAACAACGTCATTAATAAGGGTTTGTTTCGAGGCTCGTTTCTTTGATGTAAAGTTTGCGTAACAGTTAAGCACTGTAATGTAACACATTAATATAATATATTCAATGCCTTATTCCGATGTCATTTCAACGAACTTCTTTACTAGGCAACAAATATTTGTTTCAATACTATTCGGAAAGACCTTTTTTATTATCACCAGATACAAACTATTATATATTTAGTAGCTATTGTCATCCAAGATAATTATTTAAAACAGTTTAGTAATGTTTACCACATTACGAAAAATATATCAATTACCAAGTTAGACTTTTATTTCCCTCTTTTACGATAAATAATAATAATAAAGGCGTAGGGAAGTGACGAGCCCATCGCCCGCTGGTGAGAGTTGGTGATCTTCGCATCATGAAGAGCGACAACTCTCTATCAGTGCAGTCAGTCTCCCCAGGGCAGCTTGTGGCGGGCTGAATGGGATTGACACCCCTTGGGACCCGTGTCCCTGAGAGTCGACCAGGCCCCTTCCTCCGCTTGCCTTAGTTGGACGGTGGGAGTGGACCCCACAGGGGTCGCAGGACTCTCACCTCTGGCTTGCCTTAGCCGGCCGTCCAGAGTGGGGCGTCAGAGCTATATGCTCGCAGGGTGGAAGTGAAAGATGCCTAAGTCGCGAGTTGGCACAGTGGCGTAAGCCACTGGGTAGAAAGCGGTGCACACCTCTCCACACCCTGAGCCGCTCACACAATGTTGCTCCCCGTCGCTCCTGCTTCGTGCCTTGAGTGGGCGACCAATGGGGGGCCCATGACAGTGAGATAGCGAGTCACCACCTGCCCATTTTAATCGTGTTTTTAAACATAGATTCGGGCAGGTGCCATAGTCCTTTCCATAGTCCTGGTTACCCAGTCCATTAGCACCTCAACCCAATAGCCCAGATTTCTTGTTTTCCCACTCCATTCCATAGTCCTGCACTGACCGGGGGTTGTCCTTGGCTGCATTTTATAGTGTATATAGGGATAATCGTCGGTCGGTGTCACATTACATTTAGATCATACTTGTTTTTTTTAAAGGGCCTCTACGTGTTGGCTTCGGCCCCATGCACGCCTCCCAAAAGTCCGGGACTCTGTAGTCCCGAGATATTGGAAAAAAACAGACATAATAATAATATAATTTATTTGCAAGAACATTCTTACAAGATTGGTCTTAAAAGATAAATATGTCCAACATAGTCGACCGATTAGTCGATGTGCAAATATTAAATTATACATTTACTAAATTATAGTTTGAAATTAAACCTATAAATGTGTGTATATCAATTTTCTAATATAGGTACTTGCTTTCAGTTATATGGAGTATTGTATCTACGGTTAATTATGTTGCCTATTACATGACATTTCAGAGTTTGAAATCGGTCAAAAAGGAATTAATTCAAAGATTTCACTTCAATTGAATAAACTGGAGACACTTTTCGCTGTGCTAAAAAGAAAAACTTAACAAGTCTAACTTAACAATTATCGTCCATTATGTAATGTTTATGCTTAAATCGATGTTAAATCCAAAAGTGTATCTAGAGTTACTTTATTTTCTTATTTGCCAGAAATTTAAAATTAAATAACATTTTGTGTTTAATTTTATTTACAATTCCACAGAACCGGCTTTAATTAACAGCACACAACGCGTTTGTTGAGACTCGTACAGTCTAGATAAGTTAGTCTTTTTTATATTGTACCGGTAGGGGGCGCGCCGAGCGCTGCTGTAAGTTAGAGCGCTCTTAACAGCTCCGTTACTTAGCAAGAACTTCAAGCTAGACTTCAGTTATGGGGAGTCGCCCATAGCATTGGATAGTCTAAGATAAGTACGTAGATTCACTTAGCAACAGGATACGTTACAGTACAACTGGCAGTGCTCTAGAAATAATTGTCTAAGTACAATAATAACACTCATTTATAATAAAATTTTAGACTTCTTTAGCTTCGTATAATTGTTAGCTATAAGTTGTCCCAGTTTGTATACAATGTAGCTGTAGCTGTATATTAAAAAAATATTTTTCGGGTGAAACTCGATGGTATATTAATACATTCTTAACTGAGATAAATAAAAAAAACACGTGGTTACAGTTTTCAATAAAACGCCTCTCAAAATAAAATTCTAATATCAGTGTATAAATAATACGTGAGTTACTAAGGTAAATCTTGCCGCTATATTGAAATCCTTTAAACTAAGTCTCAATCAATGGAAGCGACAAATTTGGAACAAATTTGAACAACAAACACTTCTGCCGCACTTTGTGTTTTACTTAAATTCAATTTCAGCTTGTCCTGTTTCAAAGATTTTCTTACAATTAATTTGGATTTGGTCCTGGAACTCGTAATTCATTCTTACAAAGTGAACAAGTATTATTTCTCGTGACTTAAATTTAAATGATTTTTCGCTGTTAATTATTAAATCCAATAAAAAATAGGGATGGCGACGACTGATTTTGCATATTGTTTACAATTTCACATCTAAAACGTTTTAAATTTGTTCAATATTTTGACAGCTTTTAATGTCAAGTAGACAAATCTATCCTGAAATCGTAATTATATTAATTGGAAATATAACAACATTGAATAATTTGAATAAAATAACGGCTAGGGAGGGACATCACAACGACTTATTTATTATTAATTTTCGTAAAACATCTAGGGTTACCTAGGTTCTGGTTCCGTTGTGTTTTTTTTTGTTAATACAATTCATATGACCTTAACTACAGATAGCATTGAATAAGAAGTTTTACTCATACAAGGTCAAGCAGAACTCGGTATTTGCTATTAATACCACCAAGTTTTCCAGCGTTTTGATGGAAAGGATCTTAAAAGGATTCCTTTTTACCTTTTGAGATGCGGAAAACTAAAAATAGTAAACTTGCCTAGTAACTGACTTCTCATGTATACTCGTAGTCAAAAGTTTTATTTTTAAGTTAAATATTTTAAACCACATATTTTCAGTAAAACTTCATGTTCAATTCTTTTTAGTAATTTGGGTTTAACCAAATTACTAAAAATCCGTTTTTAGGGTTCCGGAGCCAAACGGCGAAAAAGGGACCCTTATGAACTCTTAATATCTGTCTGTCGGTCCGTCCGTATGTCACAGCCGCTTTTTTCCGAAACTAAAAGCCCTGTAATGTTGAAACTTGGTATTTAAATGTATTCTGTTAACCACATTAAGATAAAATAGAAAAAAGCATAATAAGTTTTAGGGACTCCCATTCTTAAAACTGAAACTCAAAATTATTTTTTATATCATGTTACTTGCTACTACGGAACCCTTTTAGGGTGCGTCCGACTCGCACTTGGCCGGTTTTTAACGTAAACCTTTTAAGAACGGTAAAGCTTAAAATTATGGCGCATAAAAATGTTCTGTGCTTGCAGTGCAAGTAACTTTCCGCACTATCATAAATCTTGAACTAAGCTATCTATATGTACAATAAGAAAATGGGAAAATCAATTATAAGTTTTAAATTATTAATTTTTTAACTTAAATACTTTATGGCAGTACTTAAAAAGAGTTTATAAAATATATTAATTAAGTAACTAGCTTTTCAGTACATTTCAGTTAAACTATCTATCATTTGCTTACCATATTTCATACAAAATAGTAACCAATATAGGTATATATTTGCATATGTGCTTACAAACATTCGCGTTTATTATATTAGTGAGATAACTTAAAATCCATCAATGCTTCATGATTTCGTTAGACTGTATCTAATTCCTCTCTTTAAAATTTAAATCTAACAGGTAGATAAATTAAAATGGTCTACCTGAACAAACATTAATCCCAAGAGTTAAATAGTGTTTAACTTACCTTAGTAGTAATATTTACATTTGTACCAATTGCCCTGAAAATCCCTATGCCTAAGACCAAACTCATGTGTAAGTATTAATATCCCCAGTAGTAGAAAACTTATTATTCTGATGAAACAGGAATTTAGTAGTAAAAGTATTGTTATATCTCACAATATGTTTGTATTAAAATCTGCTTTCTGTCTGTTTTCATACATTAGCTGAAATAAATAATTTTGGTGTTTCCTTAATTATAGGGTCAAACACGTACTCATTGTATACATATATCCTTACTAATATTATAAATGGGTTGAATGGGGAGTACCTAGTATCTTTATTAATTTTTGGGGTGACGATTAGATATAAAGAAACATGACATTCAAACATATAAAATAATAAACTCAAGGGGCGTAAATTAAACAAAGGATAAAAATTACACAATTGTAAAGCTCATTAATTAAAAGCTACACAAATATTACGCATTTTTTTTTCAAATAAATATTTTACTAATATATTTTAAATCAATATTTTATAAATTTATTTTCTTTCTTTCTTTACCTATTTGCAATATTTCTCGACTCCAACTTCTTAATGGTGCAATTAAAAACTTTAACCTCCGTGGTTAGGATTAATCAAGAACGTTTTTGTGTGTAGGCGTATCAAGTTCGATGCTCAGTGAACTCTGTAAAATGATATTTGCCTCATTAATTTCGCGAAACATTTGAAAATGGGAAGCTATCTCGGGCTTCGTTACGCTGGTAATTTATACTTTACTTCCTGAAAACGCTGCGTTAATTAAGTACTGCGTCACGTTATTGTTTTTAGGAGAAATGTAAACACATGCTGCGTTTCAAACAAAATTTACGTAAAAGCATTTTGTCTGAGCGTGTTTGCTGCTTGCAAATTATTTTGTTTTTCATTCAACCATATGAAGAAATGAAAGAATGTTTATCCATATAATACAATTATGGTTATGTGTTTCAATTTAGTGAGACCAAATACAATTTTTTCATGATTTGTAGTTAAAATGTTCAAAAATCTTTAAAACTAAATTAAGATAAATATTATTGTGCATCCAATGCGGTTGGTGTCGATGACATTAGCCGTAATATGATCATTCCACTCCTTGATATCCTTACCCCTTTGATAACTGCCATATTTAACCACTCCTTTTCCACGAGTACTTTTCCATCTGCATGGAAAGATGCTCAAGTTATTCCACTACCTAAAAAACCTAATCCCACATCATTTTCTGAGTATCGTCCCATATCCATCTTACCCTTCTTATCAAAGGTCCTTGAACGTAGTGTTCATCAACAGCTTACCCATTTCCTTTCCAAAAATAATCTCCTTAATTCCTTTCAATCTGGTTTCCGTCCTGGTCATAGTACGGTTACGGCATTGGTCAAGATTGTTGATGACATGCGACATGGTATGGATAGTAGACGTCTTACGGTGTTAGCGCTACTTGATTTTAGCAACGCTTTTAACACTGTGGACTTTGACATCCTTCTCGGTGTACTACGTTCTCTTAACATATCTCCAATGGTAATTGACTGGTTTCATAGTTATCTATACGGTCGTCGGCAGCGCATTCGTGCTGAGGACTCTTTCTCCGCCTGGTGTGATATTGCTGCCGGCGTACCTCAAGGTGGTGTCTTATCTCCTCTTCTTTTCGCTACTTTTATAAATTCAATCACATGTAATCTTACTTCGTCCTACCATCTGTACGCAGACGATCTCCAACTGTATTCGCAGGGTAGCCTTGATGATTTACCGAACGCTGTTAACGTAATGAATGCCGATCTAACTCGTATCTCCAACTGGAGCAGGTCGTTTGGTCTCAGAGTTAACCCTGTTAAAACGCAGGTTATCATTGTTGGCGGATCACGGCTAATTAGTCTAATTGATTGGGATTCTCTGCCTCCTATCTTATTTGATGGTGTCCCGATTTCTTACAGCCAAGTTGTGAAGAATTTGGGTATTTATATTGACAATTGTTTGAATTGGGATAGTCAAATTAAAGAGGTTAGCAGGAAAATATTTGCATCTGCTGGGTCTATTAATAGATTACGCAATTTCTTACCCATACCCACCAAAATTGCACTGGTGCAGGCTTTACTGTTGCCTATTCTTGATTATGCAGACTGTTGCTACTCTAATCTTAATGAACTATTTCTTGACAAGCTTGAGCGTCTTCAAAACTTTTGTATCCGCATCATCTTCGGCCTACGCAAGTATGACCATGTCTCTGAATTTCGAGCTCAGCTTAAATGGCTTCCTATACGTCGACGCCGTGACTTCCACGTTTTATCTCTCCTATTTAATGTTCTATTTAATCTTCTTGCTCCACCCTATCTTAAAGAACGTTTCCGTTTCTTGCAGCCCAACCAGGATCGTGATATGCGGTCCTCACGTAAACTTCTCCTTACTTTTCCTACTCATTCTTCTGAATTCTATTCCCAATCCTTCACTGTCCAATCTATACGCTTATGGAATTCTTTACCTTTATCTATCAGATTATCTGAGACTCTTCCTATTTTCAAAGCCAGGGTTAAATCGTACTTCCTCTCACTTGATTAATGTTAATTTATCTATAATTTTAGCTGGGCATGTTGGTTGTTAGTAAGTTTCATACACTTATCCATATTAACTTATTATTATTTTTTTTTTGAGTCATAATACTTTACTTAATTTTATATTTGATAAGCATATTTATTTGTATATATATATACATATATAAATATATATTATGTTATATATCTATGAATTTATGTATGTTTATAATACTATACTATGAATATAATTCAAGAAATAAAACTTTATTAATGTTGCACGGCCGTACCCATTTCTTGCCATCTACTATTTCCTCTACCTTACGGTTGTCTGGAAGAGATCGCTTTCTAGCGATAAGACCGCCTAAATTGTACTATAATCAATCTGTAAAACCTATTTCTGTAAAGTTTTTGTGCAATAAAGTATATCTGTCTATCTATCTATTGTGGCTCCAAATATTATTTGGAGGTCTTCCCTGTTCGCTAGTTTCAAGAAACTACCCCCTCCAAAGCCAATTGTGTGATTGAAAATGGAATACAAAACAAATAAAACCTATGTATGTACTCATCATCAAAAATAATTAGCACGTGTAATTATCAAAATGCTTTTTATTGAAAAAAAATAAGATTCAAAGACAACTTAGTTACATTTACAAATTTAAATCCAAGGTACTTGTATACCTAATCTAAATATCCCTGTTCTAATTCCACAATCCGTTCTTTAATTTCCCTGCCCTTGTTTAATTCGGTAATAATTTAGACGTCTCCAGAGGAATTAGGGGCAGAATTTAGTTCCAGAGAAATTCCAAGTACGAAATGAATTAAATGACCAAATGAAATAGATAGCACATAGACAGATCTTTTGCTTGTAAAGTAGTTATTAAGTAGTATTTAAAGACTATTTAGGTACTATTAAATGCCCGCTTACCTAAGATCATTCCTTCTCATGTTTGAGCTCATTCCGTTTTCAGTCAATGCTACCCGACAATACATTAATAAACTAGATAGTTTATTGGAGATGTGCTTATTTGAAAAACATCATTAACTCTATGATTTACAATGTAACTAAAATACAATTTACTACGCCCAATTGAACTAAAAAAAAAAGATACATGAAGGCACTAAAACACGGCTGGGAAAATGCCTTAATCTTATATGATATGAAACCGGACATACACTTTGCTCACACATATAAAACTTAGTGCAGATTCAGTATATAGAGTGAAAACATGGCCTGATGCGAAGGCTCCCTTCTTCAAAAGCTGCTGGTGTTCAGCTCAGTCGGGGTCACCAATGCAAGGAACGTATGCTCTTTACTAAAAGTGGAAGTACCTACTTCCGTCGAGCTAAGTGTTATCTGCTCGGGGACCAAGGCCCAACTACCAATCTTGGTTTGTTGTATATATAGTTAGTGACGACGTAAAGTCTGACATCACGATGTACGATCTATGTATTAATTGGCTAATCGTACATTACGTATGGAGTGTTGTCTATTATGCCAATTCTGCTGACGCCGTATTTGTCTAGACTTGTAGGTCATGTCGTAGGTCGGCATAGAGGTGCAAAAAGGCACATGGCCTACTTTTCTATCATACTAATCTATTATATATATATATTGTAAATAATAAGAAGCCCAAAACGTAAAATCTTACCAGCTAAAGTAATTAACTCTTAGGTTTCCTATTAAGATTCACGATAAGCCTGAAAGCCTGAGAGATATTGATTACTTTTCTTACAAACCTGGACATTAGCTATTTATGCCCAGTGATAGGGGATATCAGCTTATAATATCTTAATACAGAATATTATTTTGAATGGAAAGAAACGGTTATTTACATATCATAATTTTATTTGACATTTTTATTTAGCGTAAAAAAATGTCTGGCTTAAAATACTGTAACATTTTTAATAAAATAATTATAGATAAATGAAATTCCAAAGTACATAATGCTACTTAAATATATTTAGTACTAGCGGTCCCGGCGAACTTCGTTTCGCCTTAGATAATTTTTCCCGCTTTTCTGTTGAAATTTTTCAAATTTTACCAAGGATCCCTAAAAAAGTGTGTTTTTTTACGACCTCACATTAGAAACCTCAAAAATTGTAGCCTATGTGTTATTCTGATGTATAAGCTATATTGTGGTAAAGTTTCATTCAAATCCATTCAGTAGTTTTTACGTGAAAGAGTAACAAACATCCATACATCCATACTTACAAACTTTCGCCTTTATAATAGTAGTAGGATTTAATTGATGTCAATTCGAAAAAATATTACGAGAATTATGATGGAATAGATCATGGTCTTAGTATGATAAACATTAAGTCCATGGAATAGATTAACATAGAACATGGGCCGTGTTTCTTTAAGCGAACAATTTAGGTATAATTTCATAACTCATAACGTTGAAGCGATAAATACAAAACATCAACGAATGATCTACCTATAAAACGGTACACGTATACCACTAAAAGCATTTACACTAAAACCGTTTATAATGAGTTTTGTGTATATACAATTCCTGAAAACAAAATTAAACTAGATCACATCACAAGTGAATCGGGCTCAATTTATTTTAATGAGGGATCACTACTCTGCCCTCTCTCGGTTATGAGCTCAGCAATTTTGCAACTGACGTCGTTAGTGATTCAACCTTTTTACTTGTCTCGTTAAATTATTACGAACATGTTAACTCAAATGTTAGTTTTCTTAGTATATGGTAGCACACTTTTAAACCACTACCAATCTACGACCAATACCGTAATCATAGAAAGTTCTATGATTTGGTAAAGATTTATGCGGTCAAAATCGACGTCACGATTTAGGTAGTTGAAAATAATTTGGTAAAACGTGGAATAGTCAATGAAAGTCGGACGTATACTTGTATCAAAATGTCAATGAGTTTACATACTACAAGACTAACTATCTTTCTTTTGCAAGCTGATTTATAAATATTTTTTATATATCAATGGCTGGCCCACTCTGATTGTCTCATATACCAGAGGTACCTACTATATGAGTTTTGCTCAAATATTTATTATTTATTTATTAGTATTACTCTAATAGAAAAGTTTTTAATAAACTCGCAAACCACTCTCAATATAAAAATTATCTTACTCCTTTCATCAGTTCTTCGGAAAAATCAAAGCAGATAGCAACTTTTAACTTTGATTGGATTTGTTACTGTAAAAATTACAGGTAACAGTAATTCTCAACAAATCAACTGTTTTACAATGATAACTGATTTTAGAGACATCGTATTTTGAAATATTTTAAAATGATGTAGTCGTTTTTGCAAAATTATTTTAATTTTGACAACATTAAAAACGGGTGAAAACCATCATGTCATGAACTTTTTTAGCCGTAATTACTCGTACCTACTCGGATTACTTTGTCAACAATTTACCACATAAAAGATACTTATATAATGTTCACTAACATTCGTTAGCCCTATCTGCACACGTTTTATTTGATATTTTAAAGAAACTGAAAAATATCAACTCCCCCTTACGGTGTAGGATTTGAACCCACGACCTTGTGTATCTGAAACATTTCTGTTTCTTTGAAATATTTAAAGTTTTTTAGTTCAGCGTGAATCAATATAAAAATCTATTCAGATGCCAAGGGGTCGCCGATTCCGTGGCTTTCAAAATATTTCTGCAACGCACCACGTGCCGATAGTATTTAAACTCGTACGTAAGTTCTCCAGTCCGGCGAGAAGCACAAAAAAAAGAGATACAAATTTAAATATCATTTTAGTATTAGCTAGCGGCAATATTGACACATAATACTAGAAGCTAAAACAAATGAATCACCTCGCTGTCTACGACACGGGAGCAAGTGGAATTGTGCCGCCGCGGTGACCTGGCGTCTTGCCAACACTGGACCGACGCGGGATTACAAAAGTTACCGCGATCTAATCTTTGCGACTATTGATTCGGGGAGTAATCTAAAGTTTTAATTATTAACTAATGAGATGGTAATCAAAATGAATAAGGAGACGGTCGAATCGTAGAACCACCAGTATGAAACCATTTTTGCGGTGGAATATGCATATTAACGCACTGTATTGTGATTGTGCGTTGATACCATTGGCGATGGTCAAACGCAGGTGACAGTTAGTGTAGTCACCTGAAAAATGCAGCCTTAAGAGTAATGCTGTGGAAAACTCGGTCTGATCAGAACCAACATAGCAACTTACTGTGTCTATAAAAACACACCTTATAATTAAATTATTTTTATTATTAAAACTATTAGGCAATATTGATTTGACAGTGGGACTATGAGACGGTGCCTTGCACCTGAAATTTCCAAAGTAAAAGGTTTCTTGAAACCTTTTACTTTGGAATTTTCATTTATAAACCATTTTCCTTTAACATATATTCAACGTCATTTGCAAAGTAGTCTATTTTCTAGCTATTGCTTTCTGATAAAATAAGTTGTTGCTCGATTCATACGAATAGAACAGACAAATCTTTTAAAAATTTGTTGAATAATTTAAGGTAACTATTCAATAGTTTTTTACATAGGAGGAAGGCATATTAATTGGATCAACAAGTACATATGTGATCACTACCGCCCATAGACAATTACAATACCAAACAACATATGCATCTCTAACCTTTTAAAATGGAACTGGAAATAGTATTAAACTCAGTCCGAATGTATATCCAATCCCACCTCATCAAAATAAGTAAACAATTGATTTGAATTATTATCTGCATGCGCCGTCATGAACTAGAAACCAATACGATTCGAACTCGTCGCCCTACATAATCATTACCTATTTATAAATTCGGGTGCATTCGGCCAAACAGCTGTTGTGGTCTGCATCGAAGCGTAGATCGTTCGAGTGCGTGCTACGCGCTCACCTAGCGCATCCCGCGTCAGTGCTCGCGTTGACCCTACCTGTGATGTTTGCGATGCGATGAACGAACACTAACCGTTGGACAAACTTGTGATTCGACAGCTGTGCGCTGAATATCATTGTTCTACTTCGCTCCATTCATGTTCGGAAATCCACGCGCAAAAATGTTACCAGGCGAGAACTTTTCACTTCTTCCGCAATAGATTAAGAGCTAGTGACGCTAGGGCGTAACGATATGCAGTCATGCCTGGTAAAATTACAGAAAATAACATATTAGCTATCTTACTCCATTTATTAACTACCTGTTTGCATCGTAGGTATATTTGTGTTCATCGCGATTTGCCTGATAGTGAATAGGTACCTACTGGACTGATATCTTGATGAAATTTGCTTGCATGTACCGATATCAGTCAAAAAGTGATTGAAAATCAGAGAATTCCTACACGTTGATAAAACAATTTTACAATGTTTGACTTCTGTCCTAAGCGGGGATTAAACCGAAGCGTCACTGCCAATATGCTTTCAAACCAGTAATAATAGGTATTAACTATGTATTCAATAGTTTTCCAGTCAGCATAACTTAGGATCGGGTCGCCCCAATCTTAGTTCCTGTTCCACGAAAATTTACAGAGATGCAAATTCTCCAACTTATATTGTCTAAGTTCAGCACCTAACTTGTTTTGGGCGCATTTTGAAATGAACTTTACGGACTTATATTTGTTGCTTTCCAGGGTTGAACTACGTGACGGTTGTGTTAATTTTCCTCCTCTTAAAAGACTCTGAAGAAGTTTTCCCGGATTATGAGTCCCCGAAGGTTACTATAAATATTGGTAAGACAACTGCAGCGCACTTTCTAGATAAGTTAAGAATTAAGGAAATAAGGTTTGTTCCACAATCACTGATAAAATTTTCAGTAGCCATTTCAAAATCTGTTTAAAGTTACTATCCATTGAACTTCATTTGAGTTTGTAAACCGAACCTAAAACAAAGTCACCCTTTTGATACGACCTCTATTTTTAAGATTCCTGAAAAGTAAATAAGATAAACGAGTATGATAATATGGCTGACAATTTTATTACTTATCTGTACAATTTTTCTATTTGTTTTTATCTTTCCATAAAGTTAGTTCTAGTCTGGTGCAGGAGTAGCTATTGAATGTGGCAAATCAGAGCTCATTTATCAGAGCTGAGAAACAAGCCCGAAGGCTTAGCTCTTCTTAACCGCCTTTGTTGCCAAAATTCGAAAAGTGATAGTAATTTTGCAAGTGAGTTAGTGAAGCAAAAACATCAAATTTACCTACATACCTCGTCATAATAATACATTAGATGCGAGATTCCGTTATTCATTCGAACAAAAGTTAATGTCAAATGAGATAGTGAATAGCAAGTAGGTAGGTACATCAAACTTACATACCTCTTCATAATATTAGCGTAGAAACGAGTTTCTGTTATTCCTAGTTTTTCATTCCTGCGGGTCTACTCCCGAATTATAAAAATATAAACGAATTATGTCGAATCCGACGACGGATAGCAGTTTTCAATTCTCATAATCTTAATCAATTCACTTCGAATGCGAAGAAAGCTTTTTCAAAATAGGTACACAATATTATTTATGCAAATAAAAAATCACGTATTAACTCCAACATTTTAGATTAATCTTGAAAAATGAAACCTTTCGTTTGTTCATTTCTTTTTTGGGAGTACACCTACTGCTGTTTGATTTCAGGAGCAATATTTCCCCCAAACACCGTAGCTGAAGTAGCATTCGTAACAGCTCTAGAGCAAGCATCGATGGAGAGCGAAAAGTACCGCTTTCAGATGAGCCCTATGTACGCGCCTTATGGGAACAGCTTCGCAGCTTCTAAAGCCGGTAACACATTCACTCGTATACGTTTGGATAATATATTGAATGGTTTGGATCGGACAGTCCGGTGGAATTGACGATTTCGTGAAAACTTTGAAGTAAACACGAAGTTTCAAAGCAAAAGGATTTTAAAATTAACGTGTAAACTTTAACGAATATTTTTATATTTATGTTATATTATGTAGCGTTGACAACGTGACAATTATAGTATACCACAATACAAGAGGGCGTGATAAAATACATTTGCATTTATTTTTAGCAAGATTTACTTTTCTATTTCTTATTGCTTCTCATTATATCTTATTATTATATTTTTATTGTTTTATTTCAAATCCCTAAATCTATTCTTTCAGAACAAGAACTATGTATATATTAGATTCGCCATGTGTTATGCGCACGGTTACTAGCTGTTACCCGTGACTTCGTTTACGTTATTACAATATAAACTAAAATCTCAACTGTCTACCAAATTGCATCCAACTACATTCAGTTTTTGCGTGAAACAGTAACAAACATACCTACATTCAGACATATATACAGACATCCATACGTTTTTACTCTTTGTCGTTTATATTATTAGGAGAATTATGTACCAACTAGTTTTTTATAATTTCAGCATGTAAATTGATATCACAAGGCGTGATTGCTATATTTGGGCCGACAGATGTGACTTCAGCATCCGTCGTCAACGCACATTGTAAAGCACTCAAAATTCCACACGTGCAAGTAAGTTCTACAGTGAACATTTTTAAGAATAAGTTTGAGATGCCCAATTGTGGCTTTATAAAAAAAAACTTTAATACAATTTTGGTCTGGTGCGACAAATTTACTCCTTCTTCTTCGCTGGCTTCGAAACTATATTCTTCAGAGCTAATTTGTAAGACTACATCCAAAATAATTTACAAAAGTAATAAGTCACATACTGTAACATAGCAACTGACTTGCCAATAACTTTTAAAAATGGGTCTCCAATCTGTGGTAGAGTCTTTTTATAATATATTCGACTACGATTGAAATAATAAATATTGAGTGGACCAGGTTATCAAACCAATCAATTGTTTTCAAACTAGGGTTTCCTTCTATGTATGTACAGTCAGCATCATAAGTTCGTATACACCTCAGTACCTTGTCATACTAAACGTCCATGTCACTGAGTAAGTGAAATAGACAGTTAGGTTAATGTACCAAGGTACTGAGTTGTTTACAAACTAATGACGCTGACTTTACTTTGAGTACCTGACAATGGATACTGACTGGACTCCCACGGTAATTTAAAAAAAGTTGGTTTTCTAAATTAACATGACCGAAAATGGAACCCGGTCTTCTTGTGATTTGTCACATGTCTCAGCCACTATGCGAATGAGTTCATACTCAAAATGTATACGTGATCACACCTACATAAATTAAATAGATTTTGAATTTGATTAGATTTACGGGCTTAAAACATTTCATTGGCGAATTTCAATGTTGGATAGTAAATATTATCTACTATTTCTACGACAAAGGATTCCCACACAGCGCCTACGGCATAAACCTAGTAACTCAAAGGTCTTGTCGAGGATCCTAATCTCAAACTATCATCGTTCAACCATACAAAGAGCAGTTTTATTTTATAGGCAATCTGGCGGCCACCGCCCGCCAGGGGCACAGAACTACCCTCACCGCACGGAGTCAATTTGTACCCGGAGGCCGTGGCTCTGTCCAAAGCCGTTGCCGACTTCATAGAAGACAATGATTGGAATATTTACACTTTACTGTATGACGATGATCAAGGTTAGTTTAGCCTCTTGTAAATTTAAACGAAGATTTCAAATTGATTGCGTATAAGCTTTAAAATAAACATTAAGACTTTCGCGTTCCATTTAAAGTAAGTTAACGGGTCAAGACGCGACACCATTTTTATTAAGTAAGTAAGTAGTTCATATTAACTACTAAATAAAAACGGTGTCGCATTTTGACCCGTTAACTTATTTTAAAAGCTTTAAAATAATTGAGAAACGTAACAGAATACAAAAGGACGGTAATTTCGACGAAGTACATCTAAATAAATATGTATCGCACGCTCGTTTTTAATTTTATAATTATCATTAACTATACAACAAATCAATTTATAATAATAAGAATACAGGTAGGTTTCCTTTCAGCTAATTGCGATAGAGATTTGTTCCGCAACACATGTACCTAATAACAATATATGCTATAGGATTCTTGATATCAATGAATAAATCTTTCCAATATAGCGTATTTTCATGATTCCCTGGGCATCACAAATGGTATAGGTAGATAACATAGTGGATAGACTGGTTCGATGTAAAAATGGTTAGCGTTAAACCAAAGGTTGTGTGTGTCACAACGAACATTATTATTTGAGTGTGATAAACTTTTGGGTTTGTTTTATCCGGGTGTCTTCAAATGTTTTAAGGGTTTCATAGCTTTAATGACATTACCATTTATTCTGATATTCTGACATTTTGTGATGACATGTAAGTATTTAATGTTTTGATTTCATTTGCGAACTATACAATGACAATGGAAGATGTTTTGTACAGAAATCTTTAGTAAAGCGTATGTAGAGAACATCTTCAGGATGTGTGACGAACGCCACTTACGGCTTTGATATGTATCCATGTATTTATTTATAGATCCGTGTAACAATTTTGTTCTCCAGGTCTTATTAGACTGCAAGAAGTATTGAAATTTGCGAAGCGTGACCATAAGTGGATAATCCGTAGATTAGAACCAGGTGAAGACAACAAACCATTATTCAAGGTGTTGAAGTCAACAAGACATACCCGAGTGGTTCTTGACTGTCCCGCAGAAAGGATTATGGACTATTTGCGACAAGCTGCCGAAGTAAAGTTTTTTGAAGATTACATGGTGCGTAGGGTTTCCCCCAAAACCTTGCCGTTTTTATATTTCATTGAACTTCACGACCTCCGTAGCCGAGAGGCAAGCGTGCCGGGCTTTGAAATCGCACCATCTCTGAGGTTCGATTCCCGGTCGGGTCAATATGGGAAATGAACTTTTCTATATTGTCTCGGGTCTGGGTGTTGTGCTACCGTCGTTGTTTCTGATTTCTGTAACCCAAGTGCCTTATCTATTTACCTCAGAATCAGAGCAATGTATGTGATGTTGTTCGATATTTATTTATTATTTATTGAAGGCAAATAAACGAAAGAAAATGCCTTTGCGCACCATATCACTGCCCCGGAGAAGGCAGCGGCGTATGTGTGACACCCGCTTTCTGAAGGAGTGGAGACACAACACAACACTCAAACCCGAGACAATAGAAAAGTTCGTATTCCATATTGACCTGACCGAGAACTGAACCCGAGACCTCAAAGATGGTGGTTGTAAAGTCCGACCCGCTCGCCTTTCGGCTGCGGAGGTTATCAAATATTTACAACAGTTTGTCTATATTTATTGAACTAATTACGGAACATTATTTCGTAATCAAGACCAAGTGTTTGCTTGGAGCGTATAAGTCGCAAACTTATTGAAGTAGTTTTTTACGTAATACTAGTAAATCAAACATTTAATGTACTTTTTCTTAATACGTACTCGTAGGATGTTTTTTTTTTAAATATTCCTTAAAAAATTTATCCCTATTTCAACACATTTTTTTGTCTGACAGACGATAACTAATTGAAATCAGATAACCTCTGTTTATTATTTTGAATAGCAATGTACATTCAATTCCATGTTTGTTCTCAGAGCTACGTTTTAATGTCGCTTGACGCTCACACTTTGGATTTAGAAGAATTGCGTCACAATCTCTCAAATGTAACCTGCCTGAGAATGTTTGATCACTCCGATCCAAGAGTAAAATACTATTTGTCTGAATGGAAATCTAAGGAAACACCTAAAGTAAAGATTCCTCTCGAAACTCATGAGATAACGGTATGTAGTAATCCAAATATAATAATTTAGAATAATTTATTATTTATGTAACTCGCAACTGTAAACTTATCATAATCATCTAACTCTGTTGTTTTTTAATCTTTTTTTTTAAGTTAATGTTGTGATCACCTGTAATTGGGTTGCATACTAGATGCAACTTTCAATCCTATTTCAATTATTAACCTGTTGGTGTACTAAATAAATAAATAAAATAAAATAGGTAAAAATGTAAGTATTATTTTAAGAGTTAATCCTATTAATATTACAAATGTATAAGTTTGTCAGAATGTATGGATGTTTGTTTCTCTTAAACGCTAAAACTACTGAATGGTCGTGGCTGAAATTCGATAGAAAGATTTATGAAATAGATATAAGATTAACATATGGGATACTTTTTATCCCGAAATAACGCGAACGATGTCGCGGGAAATAGCTATTTAGATAAAATCTTTCAAAAAAAATGAAAATTGGTCAATTGTTCGTCGATGGGTAACCATCGTGTGTTCATTTCGTAGGATCGTTATAAATAATTCACGAATCAAATCTTGTAATGTTTTCGGAACTTTTCCACAAATTCAGCTTCACACACTTATTATTTGCCTATGAGTTTGTTCAAATATTGCATTTCACTAACTTTGGAGACTGAAAAACATAAAAAACTCTATAGATTAAATGACTAACATGAACAAAAACGCAATACAATAATATCGTCAAAATATTGAAGCTAGTTATAAATTTTCATAAGGAGACATGAATAATTTTACCATATTATTAAAAAAACTGATAAACTAAAGTGGCTGTTAAATATGTCTGTATTATAATTATGTTATGTTTTTGATGTTTTAAAATACAGAGTACTGTACCTATTTATTTCACTCAAAAACATAAGGTACTTACATACATCCACCTGTCGATTTCAAGGATAAAAATGCCTTCATTAGAAAACTATTGTCGTGTTTGGTCAACTACATTAACAATTAAAATTGATATCTAAAACCAGGTTGAAGCAGCGTTGGCAAGCGATGCTGCGAAACTAATAACGGATGCTGTTGAAAGTGCTCCCAAGGGAATAGAGATAGTAGCAAAACCACTCGAATGCGACTCCGACCAAAACTGGGAAGTCGGTCCAGGCTTCATAAATCATTTATTGACGGTAATTAAAACCATAATTAACTTTACTATTTGAAAGAAGATATACAAAAGATGCTAGGCTCGTAGATTTGAAGCGCTTTTGTATAAATATCGTTTGTATGAACAAGACAATATCGAAATGCATACACATTATTGCTGCACAAAATTGTTGTCTAAAGGCCCCGTTCTCAATTATTTAATGGTAAAAACAATACAAAACATAATGTACATAATTGACGACCTCCGTAGCCGAGAGGCGAGCGGGCCAGACTTTGGCGTCGCGCCTTCTCTGAGGTCCCGGGTTCGATCCCCGGCGAGTCAACATGGGAAACGAACTTTTCTATATTGCCTCGGATCTGGGTGTTGTGGTATCGTCGATGTTTCTGATTTCTGTAACACAAATGCTTAAGCTACTTTCCACAAAAACAGGAATGTTTGTGATGGTGTCCAATAAATTGTATCACAAAGTCTTGAGACAACTTTGTATTGTATTTTCAAATGATTGCTCCCATAGTAGACGTTTGAGCCCGATGTATAATTGTTGGAAAATTCTAAAGTAATTTCAGTTCAACATTTTCTCCTCAGCCTGCACTATCCTACTTTACATCGCGAGGACATTGTTTTCCGTAGTTTCCATAGACAGGTTTTGAAATAAAATTATTTGTTTTGGAACGTAAACTCTTAACTCTACGTTTTTTTAACTTTTTGCAGCACTCCTTGACAGAGCTACTCGTAGATAAATTTTTGTCCTTATCTTTTATTTGCAAATGTAGCACAGAGCTTGAGTCGCATGAAGAATTACAGTACACTAGCTATAATAATAAATAATAATGCGCCAGACAACCACACCAATCACCTGGACTCAAACTTAGGTTGTCCCTTGTACTATCAGCACCAGATAACGGATACTACCTGGAGGCATCATCCTAGCACACCCAGACCCAAGTCAATTGAGAAAAGTTCGTTTTCCAAATTGACCTGACCGGGAATCGAAACCCAGGACCTTTCGCGCTTTGGCCGCCTACCTTAGCCCCTGCGCCACAGAGGTCGTCAAGCTCTTTTACTAAAGATAACATACTATTCATTCAGACAACATATGGTGACGTGAAAACATCTGACAGTAAGGTTCACCACTTACTTGAACACTAGTCTGTAATGAACGTGCGTGGTGTGTTAATTCTATTTTATTATCTTATTACCGGTATCCAGCGGTGTAACGTGTTTTTCCAACTTACAGAATCCCACCACTGGCATATCTGGCAACATAATCGTTGGAAATGAAACTGGTGAACGTACAAATTTTAAAGTCGATATAATGGAACTTTCCAATAGTGGATTCAGTATAATCGCCAAATGGAACGTTGACACTGGATTTGAATATGTCAGATCCCCAAACGAAGTTTCAGATCTTTTGGCAGAGAAATGGCAAAACAAAACTTTCAAAGTTGTGACACGTATAGGAGCACCGTATCTTGTTGAAAAAGTACCAGCTGAGGGAGAAATTTTAACAGGGAATGATCGGTACGAAGGGTATTCAAAAGATTTGATCCATGAAATTTTGAAAGAAACTTTGCATTTAAATTACGAGCTTGAAATAGTGCCTCACAATGCGTACGGAAAATACGACAAGGATACAAAGAAATGGGATGGACTGATAGGGCATCTTTTAGACCGGGTATTAATCTTCTGTCATATAATGATTTCGAGTTTAAGTGTGGTTCATTGGAACTTAATAAATCAATAGCTTTTTTTATTCTTCAGAAAGCAGATTTAGCAATTTGTGATTTAACTATAACCTACGAGCGTCGATCGTTTGTTGATTTTACAACTCCTTTTATGACTCTCGGAATCAGTATTTTGTATACGAAGGCTGTACCACCAGAACCAGAACTATTTTCATTTTTGAAACCATTTTCTGTGGATGTTTGGATTTACATGGCTGCTGCTTATTTGATGGTTTCATTGTTACTCCATATTCTAGCAAGGTAATAAATTACAGCCCAACCTGTTTACTTACTACGTTATATTTACTATGTTAATCAAATGCACAACTTAATTTGAAAAATGTAATATTACAGGCTAGCTCCTAATGACTGGGAAAATCCTCATCCGTGCGATAAATCTCCAGAGGAATTGGAAAATATATGGCACATCAAAAATTCGTGCTGGCTAACTATGGGATCCATTATGACACAGGGTTCTGATATTTTACCAAAGTAAGTTTTATGGTAACGTAATATTTCTGGATAGAATTTAGAATCAAATGCTAATCAAGCAATCCAAATTAAATTCAGGTAGGTAAATTTGATTAGTATGGTGAATATACCAGTACCTTTGGCTCTGCAGTGGGATAATGAAAAATGTTTAGACTTTACCTATGCTTAATTTATTTTCAGGGGATATTCCACAAGATGGGTTTGTGGTATGTGGTGGTTCTTCGGGTTAATTATGTGTTCTTCTTACACCGCAAATCTTGCCGCTTTCTTAACTAATGCAGCTATGGATGATTCTATCAAAAGTGCAGAAGATCTAGCAATGCAAACGAAGATAAAATTTGGAACAGTGTATGGGGGATCTACTTTTTTCTTCTTTAAGGTATTGTTGATTTTAGTGCATAAAACCATTTATTACTATTTATTTCATTTTCCCGACTCTTTATCTACTAATATACCTATTCACAATTACTGATAATAACTTTATACGAGAAAACTTAGTAGATTTGGGAACTTTCTCGAATTGCCAAAAACATACGAAAATGTTTTTTGAAGCCTCTGTTGGTGACATGACAAAAAACACATTCATTACATGCGAACTGAATGCTTATCCAAAGAATACACTTTTCAGCGCTCTAACGTGTCTACTTATCAAAGAATGTGGGCTACGATGGAATCGGCGCGACCTTCTGTCTTCCTCGACAACAACGATCTAGGCGTAGAAAGGGTTTTGAAGAGCAAAAGGTCTTTCGCCTTTTTTATGGAGTCAACTGCTATTGAATATCAACTGGAAAGACATTGCGACTTAGTACAAGTGGGAGGTTTACTTGACTCAAAAGGCTATGGGATAGCCTTACCTTTTTGTAAGTATGGTGACAAAAACACACATGGAGACGGTGCTATACATTAATTATTTAAGTTCCAAAAGTTATTTCAAATCCGATTATAATTCTTACAAGATTTACTGTATAATTTTTATAAAATAACTATGTAGTTCATCATTTTAAAATTTTAGGATCTATTGTTTCTGGAACAGCGGGTTTGTTTCAAAATTATGTATTCCTGTTTTGTTGCTGTAAATTTTAGACCCTTGTCGAAATTCTAGTTAAGTATATTCTTATCACGCTCCAATTTATTCTTAACAAAGTAAGGAACAAAATACATGGTATTAATTGTGACTACTTTACCTTACAAAAGTGACAGTGTTTTGGTCAATGTTTTAGCCTCTTCATATCGCACAGCGGTCGATAATGCAGTTTTGAAATTGGCTGAGAGTGGAAAATTGGTAGAACTGAAAAACCGATGGTGGAAAGCACCGGATGATGTCAGTTGTAAAGTAAGCTTTTATTTAATTATTTTAAAACATTGAGATTATTTCGTTGGAACTATTTTTATATGTGCTTCCCTCTTCGGACTAATATTTATAATTAGTAAGCACATTCAAAATTGTTAACAATTAACGTAAATCAAATTGCAAGAAAATTGAGGCGCCGCAAGGAGAAAAAAAAGATGAATCATTGAATGGTCGAATACTGACAATCAACTATCAAAAATTGAATGGTTTCTTAACTATAACGCACAGTTTAACGTTTGACAAATTAGAAAAGAAAATATTAAGTGTTTTGATGGATTTTGCAACTGTCAAACTGTCGTTACTATTATGATTAGCCGATAATTTGTTTTGTTGCAACTGGCACTAAGGCACCAAGATACGGACTTAAATAGGAAATACTGAGTACACATTACACCTGGACGACTTAGATCACACGGTCAAAT
Source organism: Glyphodes pyloalis (assembly GCA_037074685.1). Taxonomy (NCBI): domain Eukaryota; kingdom Metazoa; phylum Arthropoda; class Insecta; order Lepidoptera; family Crambidae; genus Glyphodes; species Glyphodes pyloalis. The sequence goes on from JAYKKO010000011.1 coordinate 7,106,983, forward strand.
GGGATCAAAATAAAAATGTATATTTTTAATAAAATCTTTCAGCAAAAGATATTTTATTGGATTCCAAAATGTGTTCAGCGAATCATTAAGAGTCACTCCTTTTGATAATTTACTTAAGAAGTCATGTGGCAATGTAACTTGAAAATTTAAAATACTTTTTTTGCAGACCTCAACTCCTCAACTTCAATTCCTAACTCTCAGTTCTTATTAGTTATTCTAATTAACAGGCTAAAGAAGCAAGTGACGATGGAGCCAGTGCAGCGGAACTTGGCGTTGATAATGTCGGCGGCGTGTTTGTGGTCTTGGGAATTGGCTGCGGGATATCAGCTGCTCTTGGCATTTCCGAGTTCTTGTGGCACATAAAAGAAGTAGCTGTTGAACAAAAGGTACGTATCCAAAGATTTGACCTGGGGGCTAATTCATAAATGTTGGAACAATTCCGCTTCGGAAAGTCTATGTTTTGCCTCAGTCCAATCGTTTATATCAAGAAAGAGACTAAACATAAATGCCAAACTCGAATTCAATTAGCCTTTATATGTGATTTTTAAATAATTTTTACTAGGGACCCTTGTAAGGCCGATAATCCTTTTAAATGGCAGATATATTGTGTTTGTTTTCTGGATCTTACGGTTATACAGATTACACCTTACTAGTTAATACCAAAATTTGCTTTGCCATATCTGATCGAATGGCATATTCAGTAGAGACGGTTGCCAAAATTGCCGATTTGTTTCTTACCCAATAAAATATTAGTGTGAAAAACATTTGTTTTTGTTCCATACATGGGTGTTCGTATGTATCCGAGAATATATCGTGTATCACACCTCACACATCGTGTAGTTTACATGTCTAAGTACTGAATTTTGACTTAGAGATCAGGTCGATGTATGTTGTCTAACATGTTGCTAAATACTTATTAATAATTTTAGTTAGAAGATTGTGATTTGACATTCAAGCCTTGTGGTTTGGGTGCAGAATAACTCGTAACATCATGAAGTAGGTTTAAGGCCTGTGCCCGATCAGTGCATAGATCGCCAATATTCAAATCACCTCATCGTTACAATATTGGATGGTCACGAACCCATGCTATGTTCTAAAAATACCGTAGCTGGATTCAAAAATTGAACCCCAAGATTTCAACCATTCGACCCATTACTTAAACGACTAGACCATCGTGGCCGGTGCCTTGTAACGCAACGTTCATTTTGACTTCTTAACAGAAGTTGAAGAAGAATGAATTTGTGATTTAAAATAATTTAACGGGTCAAAACGCGACACCATTTTTATTTAGTAGTTAATACGAACTACTTACTGCCCGACGTTTCGGTTAGGTTGCACCAACCGTGGTCACGAGCTAACTGTAGTGGCACTAAGTAGTTCGTATTAACTACTAAACAAAAATGGTGTCGCGTTTTGACCCGTAAAATGGAACGCGAAAGTCTTAAAATTTATAATGAATTTGTGATTTCAGTAATCTGTTTATATTTGAAAAGGTCTAACATTTAATTTTGTAAAATACCAAGGATATTTTATTCCAGATGACACCATCTGAGGCTTTTTGGGCGGAACTGATATTCGCACTCAGTTTCTGGGAAACTGAAAAACCTGTCGCCCACTCGCGGCCATCTTCAGAAACTAGCTCTAAGTCCGAATCAAATATGGCTTCCAGAGCTTCCTCAGTGCTAAGATCAGCCGCTGATCTGTTCCGGATGGATCTTTTCGGTAACAAGTAGGGAAACGTTGGAAAGTTAACTGCCTCCTTATTCACAAACAACAAAAAACGATTCCGATGCAGAAGGTTTGTACTAAACATAGACATTGGGCGGAGGTCCAATTAGGTAAGGAAGAGACCGAAAACAGTTGAATTCGAATTCGTTTCTGATTTTTGTGAATGGGGGCTAATCGGGTAATTGCATTGCTAATATTGTTTTTAGAATAAATGTTTCTAGGCAAACCTTTTGATGTTTTACTTATAATTCTTCTTTTCCGACCTCCGTAGCCGAAAGGGGAACGCCATCTCCGAGGTTGAGGATTAAGAAATGTTTTCTCAAAAGAATTTAAACATTCACTTACTTACATGAGATTTTTTATAAACTACGAGTACATAGGTATAATTATTTTTCTTTAGTAGAGGTTCCGGGTTCGATCCCCGGTCGGGTCAATATGGGAAACGCACTTTTCCATATTGTCTCGGGTCTGGGTGTTGTGGTACCGTCGTTGTTTCTGATTTCTATAACACAAGTGCTTAAACTACTTACCACGGAATCAGGGCAATGTATGCGATGTGGTCCAATATTTATTTATTTATTCCAGCAAAGCAACTTAAAAGGTAGACTCTAATTAAATACTTGTATTAGGATCCCGATACAAAACGACCTTCGCCGAAATGTTTATTTGATGAAACGTATTTTTTATTCAATTTAATATATCAGTAAATATGTTGCATATGGGTTGCCTGGCGAATTGTAGTCCAAGGTATGTTTTAGTAATTTTTTAAACATTTTACCGGTTTGATTATAATTCTAAACCACTCGTATGAAGCCCATAGATTATGCAAACGTTAGTTAAGTTGCCTATTCTTTTTCGGTCACAACTATCGGGTAGCCAGGAATAAACAGGTATTTTGCAACGTTCTGATTATTGCATTTAAAATAAAACAAAATTAAAGATTATTTTATTATGAACACGTGGTATAGCGTTGCTTGCGAAAAATCAGTCCCTAATAGCAAAATATTTCTGCATGTGAATGTGTGCGACGGAGTACTTCTGACAACGCTATGAAATTAGGTGTTAAATCCAAAATCCTTTTTTATTGCAAACCTCACGGATTAATCGGCGTAAACATCAATATATCTCATCAAAGTTTATGAAAGACGATGCGGCGCGTAGGACGGACACGGCGCGCGACTGCGACCGCTCGCGCCGCAGCGACGGCGAGGCGGAGGGCGGCGCGGAGCGCGGCGGCGCCGCCGGCTTGTGCAGCGCGCGAGGGTTTAAAGACGCACGCCATTCGCTCGACAGGGCTTCTTTAAACGTTATCTGAAAAAATTTTTTTTCGAATTTTGTAAACAAGCATTTTGTGAAATTTCTTAATCTCTATCCTAAGCATAAAAATTACCCTTGGTCACGTCATCACGCGTGAATGTTCTTTGTGGTATTTAAAATAATTATAATAAAGAGAGCAACAAAAGAACCTAAGACGTAATAAAATCAATGTAAAACATAATGAGAAAATAAGTAAATTAAAGATAATGAAAATGAGATGCGTTGTGCACATATGTAATCAATGCAACATAAAAAAAAATTAAAAATTTACCAAATCCCGAAAAAGATATCTCTCTTACTATTTTTGATTAATTGCCATACATAGATTTCAGCCTTACCTACCAAACTTTGTTTTGAAAAGCCAACATTCACTACAAAATAATTTCATCGTACTGAATATCTTAAACACAGACAGAATATTACCTAGGCTTAAAGCATAAGTCAAGTGCTAATTCTCTTTGAGAGTATCTTATTCAACCCAATTGAATCAGCCGGTCTGAAATTAAATCTTGAGTCTGCTCATTCATAAAATTAAGCTCGACGTGGCGTAGAAAAATGAAAACAGTCTACATTTTCTCTCTTAGATATATACGAATATCCTAACATGGTATTGCACAGCCCGGAGGATCATTGTCGTAACATTATTTTTTGTCTTGGTCTCTTATCAGTGAGGTCAAAAGCCTACCTGCAGTTCTATATTAGATCTTATGCCTAAGACATAAGACTGATACAAAACCTAAACTATTTAGTCTAACGCACTCTTAACTGTACGTACAAGAGTACGTTGTTTTCATTTAGTATCAGCAATTTTCATTTTTCTTCGGTCATACGATTGTTGTTTTACTTCTATTTTATCTAAAAACGTATTGAAATGTTGTGGAATACCGTCTTTTCTTATTTTTAACTAGGCTTGATTTCTCTACAGGTATACCCATAAAATGATAAATATTTGTAATAATGAAGAAAGCTACAGGAATGGTCACTTTTTTGGAAAATCTTGTCAATTATTACAACTGTGCAGCATCAAAAAAATACTAACTAAATAATGGGTGGGCAACAAAGTTAGTCACTTGGCTTTGAGCGACTTGTAGCTCAAAATAATGTTAATGCTGTATTTTCTTAAACTTTAAAAACGTTGCTTAATCATGTAGGAACCAACACTGCCGATAAGAGGCACATGGTAGACGTAATAAAGGAAGGGTTGGTTTGTAATCGCCCAATGTGTTTCGGTTGGTAAAATCTCCTGGTTTTCTCAACTACTACAAAGTTAATGCAAGTAGTTGTTGTAACTTGCTACTTTATATAACCAAAAGGAACATTTTTTTACCATTTCTAGCGACAGGTAATCATCAATTATAGCAAATGAAGAGCAATGAAAACACGAGCGCAGTTTTATTTATCTGCAAGCGGTTGCCAATCTTTGCAAAGTGTCTTAGACTTACACAATCAATTAATGATGTTTAAAAAAATTACCCTTTCTTTGACACAGATCTGTCTCGCATGCAGAAGGAAGTCCACAATTGCTACGAATAGTCCCAGTATGCCTCCGAAACCCAACACCAAAAATATACCACTCGTGTTTTTCATCTGCAACGACCCGTTGTCATCTGTCTCCTCGTTCTGCTGCTGAAACACAAACACGTGATATAATTTCGCTCACCTATTTCGGGATAGAAGTCTTATATCTGTTATTCTAGTTTCTAATTCAGAATTCAAAATTTAGAAAGTGTCAACAAACCAAGTGCATCATTTTTCGAAGCAAAAATGACTTCAATTTTATTTATCTGTATATATTTATCAAGGAAAAATTATCTTACGTCGCAAGGTTTGTCATTATCTTCTATCTCCCACCATTTCTTTTTCAATTCCGTGAGGTATCCCGATTCTTGTAAATACAAAATTGCATGATCGATGTAGGATTTAAATGGATAATCTGAAATTTGAAAACATATGTCAGGTTAATAAAATGTTGAACTAGTATCAAATTACTTTACTTTTGTAATTTACTACAACATATTTAATGTTGACAAATCTAAAAATTTGGGAACAAGGTTTGGTCCTATTCATTTTGAATTTTCAATGTATTGATAGATTTATATATTTATGGTTAGTCAGCCTATTCAAAGTTTATTTATGTGCTACCTTAATAAATAAAGTAAACGTATGCTATGCATGCTTGTGAACAGGTGCCACCTTTGGGGACTGGTCTGCTCCAGTTTACCTATTAAAATAACTTAATGCTTTTGTTCACTCATCAAAATAAAACTATATAACTTGGTCCAAAGTGTTCTACACATAGCTATAAGTTAGATACTGGCACTGTAACTGATCTGCTGAGTTTCTTACCGGTGTCTTCTCGGTAGATATAGGTTCCGAACCGGAAGTAGAATCACTTTGCATTATATACAATGACGATTCGAAAGTGTTATTATATGTAGCCTACTTGAATAAACAAATATTGAATGAATGAATGAATGAATGAATGTATAAAGATATTATATATATAAAACACCCTCAACAGAAGATGCCTTTGGAGCAGGGAGACGCTTGTGATAAATATAACATATTTTAGTCAAAATGGTCACCCATACAAAAACGGACCACGATGAGCGAGCACAGCTTAATTTTGGTTATCTTTTCTGACCTTTTATACTCTTAATCTACGACCAGCTTACAACATCATGAAGCTAACGCGAAAACTTAAAAAGCAATAAAACTTCGTGACCACAAAATTAGGAGAAACGATAAACTTTTCAAATCGGTTGAGTAATAGACTTACTTTTAGCCATAGCTATTCCGTATTCCTTAGAATCAAGGTTCGACCCCACCATCTTCAGGTCGCATATCCTATGGGTGTAATACTCAATGGACGTCGACTCCATGAAAAACACGTACTTCCCCTTACTCCGCTGTACACGATCTTTTCCCTCGTCATTGCTGTTTGTGAACACAGTGGGCTTTGCAGACTTCATCACTGACCATATCTTTTGGTACACGGTGTCATTGGAATACTGGAACATGAACGGGAAGTTAATATTTAACCTGTATAGTTTCATTTTAGTCGACAAAAAGTTTAACTCTAATGAGATACCTAAATACTTCTTAAATATGGCGACCTCACTCGCGCATTGACTAAGGCAGGCGTCTAAAGCTTAAAAGTTCCAGCTCCAGGGTTCGATTTTCGGTAGCGTCAATTTGAGAAACAAACTTTCCTAGGATTGAGTCTAGGTTGCCGCCTTTAATGGTAATTAGAGATTGGGTAGCATAATTATAAGTGCATACCGTGACCTATGGATAAAAGTATTTCACGAATACACGTTGCATGTATACACCTGCAATTTGATATGAATTAATTTTACTTTATACCGTTAAAGGCATGAATAAAATAATCATTCACGTTTTTGACTGTACCATGAGTTAAGCTTAATTTGTTACTAATTAATTAGTGAGGCTCAGTTATTGATATGGTAGTCGTGGCAGATATAAAAAGTATGTATCACTAACGATGAGTTTTTCCTAATATTTTGTTATTTTTATACTTAGGCCTAGGATTTACTAGGTGAATTTTATTTATATCCCTATGGCACTACCTTGTGTGCTATAAAGGATGAGGTGGTGGCTTAAGTGGGTAGTTTCTTGTCTAAGAGCAGAAGAGTCATATACACACCTAAATTTAAGCAGATATTTGGTGATATAATAATTACCTGAAAGAACTTGTACGTGGATGCGTTGTACACAGCTCCATACGAAACCTGGTTCTGTTCAGAGAGACTTTTGACGTCTGTGATGTCATTGCTGCGCCGATTGTTACTAAGGAACGTGGACATGTTGGCGGTATACGATGCAGTCACGATCATGGCGAAGAACCACCACATGCCCGTCACCCACCGAGAACCTACCGCCCTATAAGAAATCATTTTTAAAAAAATCTCCAGCCCCTAATGAATCGTTTGTATTGTAGTGATAAAATTAAATTAAAGTAATGATTTAATTCGTATTACTGGACAATGCCATCATGAGAAACAACTATAATACCCGTATTTAAATACACATGTGCATATGCCCTGGCACACTCCACAACGTGACCGTAGAACGGAAATGTGGAGAGGTATATTTACAGTAAGTGACTTCTGACTTGACTTTACTAATATCAAGATTGAAGCCGGGAAAACCAGCTTAAATTGCTAGAAGTACAGGGATGCTTGAATCAAATGTCATTCAATTGTATTGGAATAGTTGCCCATTCAAAACGGGACCATGCGGCATGCATAGCTTTAACTATCGATATCATTTTTAATCTTACCATCACTGTTATTTGGTACTTCATTACAAAAACAGTAAGGGGACTTTGTAGCGCAAATCTTCGCGCACTTGACTGGTTTTATAACTTGAGTAACAGTATTTACCTCGGCAATATATCACAACCCTGGGTCATGATAGATCCCATAGTGAGCCACATGCAGTTGTACAAGCTCCAAATATTCTGCAAGTTTTCTGGATTCTGATTGCAAGGATGTGGATTCACCCAGTCATCTTGACTCATCCTTAAAAAAAGCAGTTTTTGTAAAATCACATATATGAAAAATACCACCCACACAAAATATTGCAAACCCAGAATAAAATTTAATGCATTAACTTTTCATATTTCTTTATTATACCGATTACCAGAAAAGTTCAAGACTGATGGAGGAAAGGACCCTTAGAAAAGGAAGGGAACGTACTAGGTTAGCCAGACGCTACATGTCTCACCCGTGTTCACTTTCATTGATGTGAAGAGTTTTAATGTCAATTCCAACAAAAAAATTAAACAAAAAACCAAAAACATAAAACTCGTACAGGCAAATACGATTAATTTATTTATCACGAGATTAATTTTTTTATTCATACCAGCTGACCTATCTTCAGTAATTTTATAGCTAGGCTGCAATAGACACCTTCACACTCACTACAGGTTTTATAGATATAAACTTAGACTTTTTATGGGCACATTCATTCAGTTAATGTCCTACTTACCTGGCACAAATAAGTAAAACAAAAGACACAATGATATATGTCGTAGCCAGGTACAGCCAGACGTTTAAGGCCAGTGGCTGAAGAAACGAGAACATATCGGGTACTTCGGGTTCCGGCTCTTTAAACAACATACTGATTCCAAGGGTCATGAATGGAATCGAAAAATCCACCACTGCATTTCTTTCTGAGGTGATTGTCAAATCGCAAATAGCTAATTCTGCTTTCTGAAATGAATTTGTGTTATTCAAAAAATACACTAATACGAGTATATTTACGACTTTTAATATACTTGAGAATGTTGATGATTTTTTATTTATTTTTAAACAAACCAAAATACGAGTAGAAACAAACTTCAATCTTATTTGGACCTCTGAACAGTATATCCATCTCAACCTAAGATGGAATGGGTCATCCGTCACACGGCCTCAGTGCGGATTATTCGCGGTTATGTGTTAGGCAAGTGACGAATGTTATCAGATGATCTCAATCCACCCAATGACTTTTGGTGTCCTTATTAAGCTTAACAATTAACATCAAAATGTTAGCGAGGTGTTCCTTCCGCATCACGTACCTTCTAAAGCATGAACCTATCCAGTAATCATAATAATCATAATCAATTCATTTATTCATGTTAGTTACAAGTAACACTTATGCATCGTCAAAATGAATATAAACCAAAATTGAAGCTACAGCCGGTTCGGAACCTAATCCTATCGAGAAGAACCCGGCAAGAAACTCAGTAGTTATCCTAATCTTTACAATATTTGGGGCTAGAGAACTTAAAAATATGGTGTGCGAGCGAGCAAATATTAATGTCCATATATGTTTATCATTGAAATATTCATCAAGTTTGTAGAACCCTTTTTTCATTTAACATGATATAACACACAAGTACTTGGCGGGCTACATCTAGCGTAGCTCAGCTTTGGCAAGAACTTTACTTAACTTTCGCTATGGTTTCATTAGATACGGTATTAATATAGACAATGTACAATTACTTACATGGTCCATCAGATCACCTATTAAACCATCCCATTTCTTCGACCCTGCCACAGGATTACCATATTTGTTCCCATCGACTAGATAAAATTCAGGCTCCCAAGTGAGTTTGTATTTTTTATTAATAACTTCAAAAACTTTTTCAATCAGGTCAACGGCGTACCCTCGTGGAACTTTAGTATCATTAACTTTAACAAACTCAAAATAAGGTTTTCCTTCTCTGGTGGCTACCTGAAATAATCAAAAAATCATTAGATGACTAGATGACTTACCTACGTACTATTATATAAGTATAAAAAGCTAATCTTATGTAGCTAATTCAAACTTTAAAATAGTTTTCCAATGTCAAGGCTTTTAAACGATGATTTTTAATTTAAGTGGCTACAGAACCCTCAGGTTCTTTCTATAGAACCTGAGTTAAAAAATTAAGTCGCTGAATGATATAGAACCTTTTCAGGGCCAAAAGTTTTTAAATGTTTACCTCTGAAACTATTATTAGACAAAACCCCTACGTATTTTTATTGATTAAAAATATACTCAAAAAATTCCATAAACTTTTTTCAAATGTTTAAAATGGAATGTGAAAGTGTTAAATCCTTTATTTTTCTGGTTCCTACTTTAATAAAAAACAAAACACTTTTTTAGTTTATCGATAGTAAAAAAGGACTATCAAAAAATCGTTTTTAAATTTGATATTACTTAATATTGAACAACGTCACATGCATCGCCACGATCTAAAAGAAAATAATTTACCCTTAATTTGTTCGATTTGCGCGACTGGGAACGATCTGACACAGTTTTCATCTCTGTAATCAAGTCCGTGTTGGACTCCCAATCGCCAACGTAAACAAACTCGCTACTAAGATTCAATTTCGAGTAGTACATCTTCAAATTTTTCCTTTTACCTCCTTCATCAAATTCAATATTTCCCGTGAATCCGTTGTCAACAGTTGTCTAGAAAACGATTTAAATAAAAAATTACAGTACATATCAAGTTCATCGATTTTTTATTTTATAGTACTATATACGCCGTACTAGCGAACTTTAAATATTAGAAACAGAAAAATTGTATCTCCCCTTGCTTGCTTTATCTTCGATTCCGTGGTTTTCAAACATTTCTGCAACGAATGTACCACGGGCCGATAAGTATGTAGTTCTAAACATATTCGGCAGAGGGCACTCACCGAAGGCTAACGGTTGAACAGCAGAAAAATTTAATCGCCTACGATAACTTGCGGTTAGCTCAGTTCGTGTCGTGAAAGGTCGTGGGTTCGATTCCCGCACCGCAAAGGGAGATAAAACATTTCTATTTCTAATACATATCTAATTCACTTGTATTTTTCACATATGTCCTTAATCAATGCACAAATAATTAATTAATTAAATCCTCTGTTTTCCAAAGGCTTCTACAATAAATTGAATAGGGCTACAATACTCGTTCTTTACCGCGCGGGCTTAGTACGAATTTCAAAGGGTCATCAAAAAAATTATGTGGCCTTTTAGCCATAAAAATTTATATGGCTTTTAGCCATATCATTTTTTAATCGCACTTAGTATGTTTACGTTTCGTTGAGTGAGTTTTTGTTTGAGATATCAAAATTGATAGACCTTGTCTCATTAAATTACAAAATTTATCTGAGTTACTAATACGAAAGGAAGGCTTAATATGACAATGTTCTTATTTATTTTATAAACTTACCTCTATCAATTTTGTTAGTAGTTCACTACCCCAAGCTAGTGGTTCGAACTGTGCCTCTTGAGAGTCTTTGAAACATATCTCAGGTATAGTAAGTTCGCGAAACCTTGCCAGACCCTCTTGTTCTTCTTGAAGACTTCTGATAGTTCTTTCCACATGAGTCAAAGCATCTACTACTAATGCAGTTTCCAGCTAAAAATATATGAACATTTCGACAAAAGGCATTTTACAACTAAAAATAAATATGTGTCTTGGAATTCATTGCATGATAGCAATTGCCAGCGACTCGTCCGGATTATTTCGGAATAATCTAGTAGGTATTTCATTTATGTATCCACAGAATTTCATCCGAATTCATGCAGTAGTTTTTACTTGAAAGCATAACATCCATTTAGATTTCCATTTACACACCTTTTTCAGGGATTCTAAATTGTTTTATAAATAAATTTAGCCTTTTTTACTAATAAGTATAGTATTTTAAAAGTATTTTTTTTAATCGGTTTAGTATCTTTTTAGATTTTTTATTTTGTTATACAAATCCAAAATGTATTATTTATGTTATTTAGAACATATAATAATATTAACATTTAAAAGACAATACCTACTTGTAAATACGATAAATTTCTCATTAAATTTCAACGTAACTATTACAATTTGTTAATTTTACTTACTATGTACTTCTAATAACTTTATATTTGCATTTAAATCAACTTACATTTCCAACCTCGCTCATTCCAATATCAGTCCACCGATCAGGACTTTTAGTAGTGATATGTAAAGTCGACACATTGGCCATTAAATCTCCGATACTACTTAAATCTAAGTTGTATGCATCAAGATTAGTTAATATAAAACTCTGCAACAAATAAATATAAACATTATGAAACTTGCCGCGTTTTGTTTCTATATTTGCATTTAATATTCATGATAGCGCAGCTGTGATAAATTCACTTTTGTCATAAAATGTAATTTTCCTAATTAAACTTACGTGCGGCTTTTTGCAAAAACACCACCTGTACCAAACTTATTTACGACGTTACGATAATTAGGGTAGCGGGGGAAATCCTTTATAAAGCAGCAAACCGGACGGGTTGATTCATTCCTGTGTGATGGTACGAACTATACGCATCAATAAATTACAGGACAAAGATGAGCCATCGTTTCACTGGCGCCATGAACCCTAGACGATGGTCCCTATCACCAGCAGCCTCAGCACGCTTACCTGGTCAGCGCGCTCTTACATCAATGTAAGTACGGTCAAAAGCAAATTCCAGTAAACTCGAACTTAAACTCAAATATTTATTTATTCAAGTAGGTTACATGTAACACTTTTGAATCGTCATTGAATACAAAGCAAAGTGGTTCTACATCCGGTTCGGAACATATATCTACCGTGACACCGGTAAGACACTCAGCAGATTAGTAACAATAGCAGTATCTAACTTATAGCTATGTGTAGCCACATTAATTGAGTGAAGTTCAATAAACGTTCTTATGCTAACGACATAAAGGGACACAAAGTTTAAAGTGTTATATTCTGACGTGCTCTATACCGTAAATTCTGTAGCATTTTCAACTTGCACTATTTCCTCGAAGTATTTATGGACATTTTTAATATCACAATCTATGACATGATAACTTATATGTGCCACTTTGAAAATTTGTTTGAACATCTCTTTGTTATCTCCGTCCGGGTCTAGTCTTCGGAACACAATAGGATCCTTCCCTTGTGGCCATGTATCGATTACTTCTTGAAGACGAATGAAGCCTGAAATGATTTTTAAACGTCATGTTGATTATGGATATTAATGTAACATAGAACGAGATTTACCGTTGTTACAAATGCCGACCCTTTCAAATCCCATTTGTAACAGTTGTCTTTAGAATTTTAAAAAATTACAGCGTAAGCATGTGTGATAGACAATTCAATAAAATAAAGCTAATCATGAAATATTCATAAATATACTTATTGCACGTGTGATACAAAAGTTATTGTCACAACACCACATTTTTTCTACAAGATAGATCGAGCGATATTACAAAATGTTTGAGTCGTGAAATTAAATAATCTCGGTGTAGCATGAAATAATGCTTAGAACGTAATGTGAAGCAAAAACCTTAGTAAAATTATACAATGTTACATACTGCCATCATCTTCGTATAATATCGTAAATCTGTCCCATTGTAGGTGCTTGATAAGTGTTGCATAAGCCTTAGAAATCAATTCCGGGGGCGGGTAGTATGCTAAAGTGAACACATCTTGAGATAGTGTTTCTGTTGGCTGCCACCCCAGAGCTAAGTGGGAAATCTAAAATAAAATATAAAAATGGATAAAAGACGTTTACAATATTTTGTTCTTATTAAAGGTTTCTACACATTCAGTGAATTTATTTAACATGAAAATTCCATTACAAAATCAAACTAATATAATTTGATGTTGTAATATAATATTTTGGCTTAGTTCAAACCGGAAATAAATAGAGAAATATATGAACATTTCTTGGTATTTTATTTAAAATATATGGACAACATCACATACGTTGTTCTGAATCTGTGGTAGGTCGCTAAAGAACTTGTGTCACTGTAATAAGAAATAATGAATGTATCACAACAACCAGCCTACAATATAGGAATGTTCGTTTTCCAAATCGTCCCGACCGGGAATCGAATTGGAACCTCAGAGAGCCATGCTAATGTACTCAATGTCAAAAACTGTACTGTACTGTAATGTAATGTACTTAATGTACAAAATGTCTGGCCAGGTCGGCACTCAACTACGGAGGTTATCAATATTATATTTTCATATCTATTGTTTTATTGTTTCATTTAAATATGTTTTCTATATTGTTATTGTAAAAGTAACTCACGTTCAGTCTGTTACACAGTAAACAAGCGGTATCACAAATTCCATCAGTAGGTCGGGCATCAACCAACGCTACTATACCGCTACCATCTTTTGTAAAGGAACATACTGAAAAAAAACTAATATTAGAAAACGCACAATATTGCAGCAAGCTTTTAACCGCATTAAAATCAAGTTGATGATGACTCGGTAAAAACAATGACTCTTTTTAGTTAGTCAGTTTAATGTTTGAAATACAATAAAAAGTACTTTGCTTGGACAAAAAAATAAAAATCGATGATGATACAACTCATAAAATATCATTTGAGGGGTGTGTTAACGTCACTATTTTGTAAAAAGTGTACGAAGCAGTGACGTCGTTCTAAGTTTCATCTCAATGTATCTATCTATTTAAACAAATGGACAAACGTCTACCCCTTTTTGTATATTTTTATTTCGTGCCAAAATAGTACAGTCAGTAATTTTAGTAGAACAACTCTGTACCTTGTCACATTAAGGATCTGTCTATCTGACTTGCTTAGATAGGCGGAGATTTGGTATGACAAGGTACTGAGATGTACCTATACGAACTAATTATGCTGGCTATACTAAAATAAAATGGCCACCAAGATTGATTTGAATGATAAACGAAAAAATCGGCCAAACTAAGTTTACATTTCATATATACCGCCAAAATCAGACACAAATAAACTGTATTGTCTCAGAACGCCCAGACCCAAACCTACACTTAAGTAACTCTAAATATTACGCGTTCAGGCTTATATCTGGATTATTTGGGTCTTCCACTTTCTATTGGCCTATGAATGTATTTTGATACTTGCCAACTAACTGACTTAATGGAATTTCGAAGGTCAATTTATTGGCCTTAAATCAATACCACTTTAAGTTTTGTCAAAACAGTTCATGTAATTCCTGAGTAAGTCCGTGTAAGTGCTTCTTGTGATACCAAGGATCAAGGAAACATATATATTTAAATGAAAGACCAGGCAATTGCGCATTTTAACAAGTTCTTTTTTTTTATATTGCACTTCAAGATTGACCTCATCCCACCTGATAAGTGGTAATGAGGTCCTAGCTTAAGAGTGACAAGTACAGCATAATAAATCTGTTATTGGACTTGTCGCCCTTACCTTGTAGGCTTGACCCCTGCTACAAACGTAGCACCCCCCAGGAGCTCTGGAAACCTTGCTTACACGCAGGAACACAACAACACAGAAGTGATTGTAATTTGGCTGCGGTCTTCTGCAAGGTGGAGGTATTTTACCAGTCGGGCTGCCCCAGTTCGAGCGATAAATCGCTATACCCTACCTCTCTTAAATTCTGTACAGTTTTTATATATTGAAATTTTTGATCTATTATATATGTTACCGCAAAATTTTAAATAACGTTAGGTTAGGTAGACGTTAATCTACGAGTATCGAAGTATCGATTATGAACTGTCGAATGATTGTGAACCGTAACACACTGCTTACAATTTAACTTATTATTCTTCAGATTTAAATACATTAAAGTGAAAATTGTAAAGTTCCTAAAATATTCTTACATATTCACTATTATCTCATTGTGCCTGCAGGACATGAGCTGCCTTATTCACAAACATTAGTAACGATTCTGATATCCACGTTCGTTCCAATAATTTTGTAATGAGGCAAACCATTAACTCGAATCTATTTCCAATATTTTGTGAACATGGGGCCAAATATATATTTTTAAAGGAATTTGAACTTACGGTCCAAAGAGGTGGAATAAATGTCATCAGCATCACATTGTAATGGCTTTCCGTGGTATACTTTCGTTCCACCAGTGTCGGCTATTTTCTCGAAAGCTTTCGCAGAACTTGGGCGTGTCAAACTGTTAAACAAACCCCCTAGAAATAAATAAAATATTGTTTTGATTAAAAACACTTCTGCATCTGTACTTATATTATAAAGCTGAAGAGTTTGTTTAAACGCACTAATCTCTAATCAAATCTAAAAATTCGAGAGTTAAGAGTTTTAGTTTTAGAGATATAAAAATGTACTCTTATATTTTACCTATAAAATTAAACGAAACAGATAAGTCCTAAACTTATATAAGATAATTCCTATTTTTTAAAGATAAATTATATTATGTTAAACAATAAATGACCAAGTCATTGGAATTCGTTCGTAGTTAACGTTTGAAATTCGCTATTGTATATTGTGTGTTGCTGTTAAACGTTTTCACACTTCAGAATTTCTTAGTTTCGGTGGCTATCATCAGTACCTAACGAATTAATTGTTGATAAAATAAAAGCAAACAAAATAAATATCCATTATAAATGAAATGAAAATTAATTACACCATTTGTTTTGCAATTTCTATAAACGAAAAAAAATTTTTTTTTGAATTGGCTACTACTTTAAAATAATGCGATGCAATGTACTGTTGCCAGAATAAAATAAACATTATAAAATACAAAACCATTGTTGGTTTTGTATAATTGGAATCATTCGAAAGATTCTTATAATAACTGACGTACCTATAGGCAAGCTTGTGATGGAGCCGGCTTCGCCCTCTCCGGATTGGCTCAGCAGGAAAAGCGTAAACACGTGTAATGGCGTTATTGTCATTTTGAGCCATTCACTTAGGTGTCGGAGGACATGCGGGCGCGAGGCCGCCTCCACACGGTCTGGTGTATTTTTGGAAAACAGTTTTAGGTCACGTCTCCGTCGTTGGGCGACGCGACTTGACGACTTACGCTGCTATTTGGTATTTCGATGTGGAGTTCGATGCGGAAATTCTTTGGATATGAATGAGCGATGCAAGTTTAGAGTTGGTATTTTTTCAGTTAATATGGATTTTAGTATTGATTTTATACAACTCCATGTTGCTCGTAAGCCACATACATACCTACATCGAAAATGCAAAATATAATACATCATAAAAACATAACTACTCGTATTTAGAAAATATTGCTTTTTACCGTTTATGTAAAACAGTCCTAGGTAATTTATAATGTACACTTATTATCTAACTATTGCAATTTTTTTTTTCAATCCTTTATTGTTATTAAAAGTCGCGGGAATGTTGAAAACGCCCAATATTTTTTTGTTGAACTAATGACAATAAGCGATACATTTGATGAAACTAAAAAGTTGTAGGTAATTCAAATACTTTTGTACCACTAACGTATTTTCTTGACCTAGATAAATAGACATTGAAAATACATGACATTTCCTCCTAAAATATTCTTATTCTTAATCGTAAGTAAAGTAGTATATACTATGTTAAAATATATTTGATCATTTTAATATTACAAAAAGTCGAATTTATCACTGCATAAGTTATACTGTTTTTGAAAAAGTAGCAAATTTGTCCCACGTGCGAACGAATAATTATTAAAATGGCATCTCCAAGCATTTCTAATTCCTTGGACGTTTAATTTTGTTTGGGCGGCCGGCTAACCAGACTTTACCGAGCTTACGTAGGGCAACAACGGATTTAGTGGAATAACAAATGTTTTAAAATGGATTTTCAGTGAATATTGTGTACAAAAAATGCTGTTCTATGTGATCTTACTCAGTTTTATAATTCAAACATGCACACCCAAGATTATCGTCACAGAAAGGCGGGATATTTCGTTTCAAATAGGTGAGTGGTATTTTATGTGGTACTTTATTAACTCTTGTCTCTCGACTGTCAAAATTTAATATACTATCCACCCTAAATATTTACTAAAACTGTTTTATGCTCTTAACCTATATTGATAAATTAAACAGAATTAACTTTAGACAACCATAAAACTTAAAAAAGATGACTGTCCTCGAGAGCTTTGTTGTATTTCTATGAAATTGAACAACAAGAATTTTCAATCGGACAACATGTACTGTGACGGCATAATATGATTTTGAGTGATTAAAATAAAACTAAAGTCCATTTATGTCCAAAAAAAATGCAAACTATTACAATACTACGTAGGTACAGGCTAGGATTGTTTGGGCAACCTTATTTTCATTCAAGCTATTAAGTTATGAGATCTTGTATATACTTATGGCTTAATCGCCATGCTTGCTGATTGCAAATTAGTAATCAGAAACCCGAACTATGTTGTAAAATCAAAAAATACACTTTTCTTATCCCGGGAATCGAACTCAGCACCCGCTATCATATTTTATGAAGTTTCTAAACTACTAGACCATTGGGACGTTGATCGTTTAGGATAATTTTAATGCATTTGTGATGATAGAGAAGAGAAGCGATTGAAGTAAACAGGTGTTAACTATACCGAAGTGATGTTTATCTTGCTTTGATCATTTATTTAGATATAATAATGCAACATGCAAACGTTGCAAAAATTAAAGTTAATTAATAAATATTTTTATACAAAGTATTATGACGGCGGCGGGCAGGCCGGACTCAGGTGTCGCGATATCTCTGTGGTTCAGGCTTCAATTCCCAGTCGAGCATGGAACACGTACTTTTCTACACTGTCTCGGGTCTGGGTGTTAAGGTTCCATCGTTATTTGTGTTTAATGCTTACCACAGAATCAGAGCAATGCATGTGATGTTCTCCAATATTTAAATTAATTAAATTATACATTCTGTATTGGATAAGGTGGCCTGAAAATATTAAGATCAGACCTAAGATCATTTTTAAAAAGAAAGAAATGTTTATTTAGCATATAAAGACATGTCATGCAACTTAAAAATAAAATTTTGTTACTAAAAAGGCTCAGCATATGCAACTACCACTTGCTTGTGGTATTACATTTTAAGTTTTTTTATGGCCAAATTGTATAAAACTTTTATGCAACTAATACCTACTTGTAATATTGAATTTGAAGCCTTGTTTGTTTTTTGCCAGCCGGTATTTTTCCTTCGGATCCACTGAAGCCCAAGCATGCTATGCTGTCCTTTAACGAGTCTATGCACGCCAATATTCTTGAAGGATGTCACCTAAGCCCTTTGGTTATAAAGCCATCCAATAAAGATAGTCTCAGCATATGGAAAGAACGTAAGTAGAAAACCTTTATTATGACAGCTAATCGATAGTAGCGAGCGTAACCGAGTGAAAAGCGGGCCAAACTTTGGCATCTTGCGCTCTAAGCTCCCGGGTTCGATACCCGGTCAGGCTACTATGGAAAACGGTTTTTTAATTTAATTTTCCAAATTGTCACAGATCTGGGAGGGTTAGTACCGTCGCGCGTTGTTTCTGATATCTGAAACACATGTGCTTTAGTTAATTACACCAGAATCAAAATTAATGATGTTGTCTAAAATGTATAATATTATTTATATTGAACTTACTTTCATATTGTTTTCATTCACCTGATTTATTCGAACTGTTTGATGTTCTGTTCTATGATAACTTTTTGATGTTCCAGTATGTAGCAACACGACTATAAGACCAATCGCTGTGATTGGTCCCCAAGACGCTATTACAGATGGTGTGATACGCGACCAATGTGCTCTTGCGCATATCCCGCATATACAAGCTACGTGGCAGCCTTTAGATCCAGACCTGGAACTTAACGAGGAAAAAACAAATGAGGATGATGTTGATGCAAATGAAGAAAAAATAGAAGAAGACGAATCAGAGGGTGGAGAAGAGACAGAAGATAGTGAGGATGAAGAATTTAGCTTCAAGAAAATCTCAATAAACTTCTTCCCTGATTCAGACGAAATATCAATGGCTTATGCCGCGCTTCTAAAATATTACAAATGGGAAAACTTCGCCGTATTGTACGAAGATGACTTTGGTAAAAAGCAATATTTTAATTTTACTAAACATAATCTACATACCTACGTACAATATACATATAGTTTGTGTTTCAAAAACCAAAGAATTGAAATGAAAAAAAATATTATTCTAATAGCTACGCGGTTTCCATCTACGAATAATTTTTGATCTTACCACCAGTCAGAATATTAAAAACGCTTATGTCGAAATCGAGTACAGTGGATTTAACACCTACTATGAGTATATTCCTACCATACGTACGCGAATTGAACAGATTTAGAATAACAAATATGTATGTTAAGAAATAAGTTGTTTAAATGTTTTTCATATTATAGGGTTGCTGAGAATACAGAAGATACTAGCAGAACATACTCAAAATTTCCCCGTAGCCGTTCGGAAGTTGGATCCTAATGGAGATAATCGTAATGTAAGACATAATCACTACATAGTATAAAACAAAATCGCTTTTTCTGTCCCTATATCCCTTTGTACGCTTAAATCTTGAAAACTACGCAACGGATTTTGATGCGGTTTTTTTTTGATAGATAGAGTAATTCCAGAGAAAGGTTTTAAGGGTTTATGTGTAATAAAGAAAAGAAGAGCCAATATTTCTAAGTATTTACATTACATCCGGGCGCGTCGCTAGTTCATATATAAAAGTCTTGCCTATGACTGCCCCTTTGGAAGAATGGGAACTCTCTTGGCTATTGGTACTTACAAAGGGTAGTGGATTTTGTCCCCACCCAGGACAAATAGTGATATCATGATGAACATTTGTCTTTGTTCTGTTTTAGGGATTTCATAAGTAGTATATAGATAGGTACTGTGGTATTTTAATTTTCATATTATGTACTTTGGGTTCAGGTCAAGTGTGTGATGAAGTTTTAAACTGGAATCTTATAGAAATGATTTAATTTTTAATCTTACTTTTAAATTCTATGAATACTACTTTAAAAAATCAAAATGCTTAAGCTGTTACTTATTTTAATTTGACATCATTATCCATAAGTTTTAGACTTCACTAATACATATTAACTGTTCTATCCATGCCGACAGGTATTTAAAGAACTATCTAAATATCAGGGAAACCGTATTTTGTTAGATTGTGATGCCAGTCGAGTCATTATGTACATGAATGAATCTAAGAACTGGAATATGGTCAATCATTATCAGGTAATTAAACATCATTATTATTGAAAATAAAATTAATTTACTGTTGATAACTAAATATTCGAATTTTTTTTGTTTTAGCACTACATATTGGTATCAATGGATGCCCACACCGTGGCCGAACATCTTCAAATCTTTAATTCTAACATAACATGGTTGAGTCTCTCTAACTATGAAAGTTTAAGTGATGCTCAGCACTTCCTTGCCCCCAGAGTAGGCAAATGGACTACTGTGCCATCGAAACCGTCCGACCCAGTTACCAGCGCACCAGTTAGTTGCTTTCAGTTTTTTTTCTCATTTATTTCCTACCATAGTCCCCATACTCCCTAGCCACTACATAGTTCATAATTACTGACTACGATTTAGCTTTTACTAATAGAGTACCTACCAGAAGGTGAGAAGGGAGGTATAAATAGGGATATACGTGTCTAATTTCAGTTTGGTGGCACTTGCCTTTTTTATATACTCGTTTCTTATGTTTAATATCTAAATCTCAATTTTATTAATATAATTAATTAACATCAATAAAATTGAGATTCAGATTCTGTAGGAAACAAAAAAGAACTAATGTTGTTAAAAAAGAGTACTTCTACTACTTATTTTAAGATCAGTTCAATTTATGACGTTATCTGAATTTGTTTTTGATCACAATATTCAATATTCTTTGCTAAAAATTGGTGGTCTTATTTGACCACTGAGCAATTCCTCCATACACAGTTTGAAAAATGATATACTTTCTCTTTGAGAGTGAGAAATAATATTTAAATTCTTAATAGAAATCATGGGTCTTTACTTCGGCCGTCTAAAAAATAATCTTTGTATTTTTAGAAAAAATATATATTAATGTTTTGTTTTTGACAGAACGAAGCGCTAATGATGAATGACATCGCAAATCATGTATTGGAGGCTATTAATGCAATCAAGAAGAACATGTCAGAAACACCAATGTTGGATGAGTTCGAAAATATATTCAATCCTGCAGGATCGATCTGCGACTCAAATGAACGGTGGCGCTTCGGAGCTATGTTTCAAAATGCTCTGCTAAGGGTAACTTATTTATTAGATATTAGTCAGTTGTAAAATACAATCCAGCTTTGGAACACGTTTAAGTAAACTTGTAATCAATGAAATGCAAGGCACAGAATGTTGAGTCAAGTGTATTCCTCGAATTTCGTAGGCACTGGGGCCACGGTGGCGTTGCGGGTGGGACAGGATTACCTACGTGTGTAAAATCAAATGGGCTAAATTCTCAAAACAGTAGCGCTGCAGCAAGGCGGGATTTGATTTTAGTCATAAAATCTAGCTGCAACCGAGCCAAACACCCCGCCGCCGCCACGCTGTCGAAAAAATTCGGCAAAATTCGAGTCAGAGGCATTAAAACGTATCGATTAACCACCAATTCACAATCATTTTAGAGAATCACAATAAAGGAAACTATGAACATAATATTTTCATTGAAAGACGCCTATATTAATATATTTCTTAGTTGCCCCACCACTGGAACAACTGGCCCCAAAATGGGATAAAATTTTAGAAGGAAAATTTTGCAAATACTTGCATACAAAAGAAAGACTGTTGAGATATTGGCATATCAGTAGACGACTATTACAAATTCGAGTACCGATAATGATTCATTTTCATCATGAAATTCCATGTTATTCAATAATCGGACATTCTGCTCCGGCCTCTCCTAATTATAATAACTTTTTAAGAACATGTTTAACTAGTAGTGATATGATTATTCTGTGCTGAAACTAACCTTTTGGATATAAAAAAAAGCTTTTTCTAACTAAACACGAGAAACAAACGAAATTCCCGGAACGAGTCCGGTTAATATGTGACTGGGTGTTCTTTTGTTGCAGACGATTTCAAACGGCGTAACAGGAAACATAGCATTCGATGAAAATGGGAAAAGATTTAACTACACTTTGTACGTCAACGAGATATATGTCTCCAAGCGACAGACAATTGGCACATGGTCGTCTACTAACATCTCCGTTATAGAGGAGAGAAGGCCCGATGGCGAGGGTTTGGGTTCTCTACAAAGTAGCAAACATTTTAAAGTACGTACTAGAAACATCATAGTATTAAAATGGTATGATTTATACCAAAATATATCGCAGAGTAATCAGAGAGCCAAAACCTTTTAGGTTACTTCTTTCATATCCTTGTAAACGTACCAAGCACAATTCGTCAAATTTTCGTATGTAGGTATTTTTAGTTGACAAGCTGAATTTCACAAGTTATCTATTGTGAAAAGAACTTTAATCTAAAGGAAAAGAAAAGAAAGTGTAATTTTGTATTGATTTTTTTATTATCCAATAAGTTTATACTTCTTTGCATCCTAACTCGCAAATCACCTTTTAAGTAGATAATTTGTGCAGGTTATTTCTAGACGAGCAAAACCGTATTTTTATGACAAGCAACCATGTGAAGATGAAAATTGTGAACCGGATGACGGCTTGAAATATGAGGGCTTCGCTGTAGATCTGGTGAAAAAAATCTTCGAAATACTTAAGGAGGAAAACTTCAATTATACATACGAAATAGTCCACGACGAGGACAAGTCGTGGGGAAAATATGATCCTAAAACTAAGAAGTGGAATGGGTTGATTGGAGATTTGTTAGACAATGTAAGTTAATGACATTAAATTTGATGAATAGCTTAATATATCCATACTAATATTATAAATGCGCAAGTAACTCTGTCTGTCTATTTATTTATCTGCCCGGCTTTCACGCCTAAACCACTGAACCGAAATTTGGTTTACGTTTAATATCTAGAACGGACTTCCTTCCGTTTTGAAAAAAAGGGGGGATGGGGGTAATACCATTAGAGTACTAACAAAATGAGCCATATTCATGTCCACCTTTCTATTAGCCACCGTAGCTGTTCCATTTGCGGGTGATTTTATTCACGGTAACAAATAAGTTGCCCAACCAAGCTGACACCAGGTGATGAAGGGTATCTTATTTTATTTAAAAACTTTATTGCACAAAAAAGTACAACAGGTGGACTTAATGCCATGGGCATTCTCTACCAGTCAACCTTTGGGTCATGCGGAGAGTTACTTTATGGGTATCTATATACTTAAATTTGATTTATGTGTGGTGCTATCAGGTGGCGCAACCATTCCCTGGTATATTAAAATCAAAAGAGTCCCACATACACCGCTGCCTTTCACAAAGCTACCGTACGTTGCGCCAATGCTTTTAGCCCCCTAAAAAAGGTGGAAACCATGACATCATAAAATAAAAATAGGCTTTAAAACTTCACCTTTAGTTAGGTGAAGTTTACTACTACTTACTTCTTGCCTCTTTCATTCACTCTACTAATTCAGTTTAGTATAGTAGTAATATGCTAGTAAAACGGAAGGATAATAGGAGTGTTAAGTATGAAAGAAAATCAATTTTCTATGTATTATTTTTAGATTTTTGTGTTTTTATGCATTTTATATTTATTTAAATGCTAAATATAGTCATTTTAAGTCATTTCAAAAATAACATCAAAATTTACTAAGGCTCATCTGTTTGGTAATGATGTTTGAAGATGTAATTATGATTGGTGTTAACATCCTTATAACTAATATGCAAGGTATTTTGTTTGCAGAAAGCAGACCTAGCCGTTTGCGACTTAACAATAACAGAAGAAAGAAAGAAAGCAGTTGACTTCTCTGTCCCGTTCATGTCGCTGGGCATCAGTATATTGTACACACAGAAGAAGAAGCCAGAACCAGAACTGTTCTCTTTCCTTAACCCTTACACATTTGAGGTTTGGTTATACACTGCCACTGCTTACTGCGTCGTGTCGATAATATTGTTTATATGTGCAAGGTAATTATTTAGAAATAATTTTAATATGCTTTCGGCTACAATAACAAAGAATGGCAGCATAATTAATCTGTTATAATAACTAATTAATCATTTGTTTATCAGAATATCACCGGCAGATTGGGAAAATCCTCAGCCGTGCGATAAAGACCCAGAGGAATTGGAAAATATTTGGAACTTCAAGAACTGTGCTTGGCTGACAATGGGGTCCATCATGACCCAAGGATGCGATATCCTTCCTAAGTGAGTGAAGGCTTAAACCTCAAACATCTCATACACCTGCTATGAGTATTTATTTCAATGATAATTATATTTAACATCGCGCACAGGTATTTTCAAATCGATCCAATAGTTCTTTAGATTAGCGAGTTGAAAGAAAGAAACAAACTTTTCAGCTTTATAATATTAGTACAGATAGTATAGATAACTTCTATAAATTTGTTAATTTCATGAAAATTTATGTACGATCAGAAGCGACACTTTATAGGCTGGATTGTTTTTAGAGCACTAGGATCGCGATGGGTGTGCGGCATGTGGTGGTTCTTTGCAATGATCGTATGTCAAACGTACATCGCCCAGCTATCAGCTTCGATGACGTCAGCCCTCGAAGACGAGCCGATTGACAGTGTAGAAGACCTGGCGAAACAAACTAAAATCCTGTACGGTGCTATTAGAAGTGGGTCCACCATTGAGTTCTTTAAGGTAATGTATGAAAAAAGATTTTATTAAGAGAACTCACCCCTCAATTGGTAACAATGTGCGCAACTTATAAACAAACTAGATCACATTTCAAATTTGTTATCTCCTCGAGTTCGAGACACCTTTCCAATTATCAGAGATAATATGATTTTATTTCCAGAGTTCTAAGGATAAAATGTATCAAAAAATATACGAGAACATGATAGCTAATGATGTAGTCTTAGTAGACAACAACGACGAGGGAGAACGACGGGTACTTAATGGCAAGAATCGGTACGCTTTCTTTATGGAGTCGAGCACCATAGACTACAAGTTGAAGAGGGAATGCAAACTTACAAAAGTAGGGGGTGAATTGGATTCCAAAGATTATGGAATCGCAATGCCGGCTAGTAAGTAGTATTTCGATTACCGTTCTGTTCGTGCTATGGGGGCGGAAGCGTAATTTTCTTGGAAAACAAGGTTTCTATAATCTTTTATTTAACAAAGAAAATGTACTAAAACTTAATTATTCTTCTTTGAGATATTATTTTAGGTATAAAGTTGTTAGGAGATGTTATTAAAATGCAAGAAAATCAATTTGTCCTAAATTTCCGAGTGTTATAGATCTTCAAAAAATGGTTGATCAAATTTTGTAGAATAACCTTTCATTAACATTTTGGTTCTTCTATTTTATATTTTCAGATTCTCCTTTCAGAACTCATATTAACAGGGCTATTCTGAAACTGAAAGAGCTGACCAAACTAAACGAAATAAAAACAAAATGGTGGGACAAAAAGTACGGAGCGAGGACTTGTCAGAGTGTAAGTCTCAGTTAAATATTTTTATGAGATGTTTATTGATTATGAGAGTTTAATATTGATAGACGATCAATAGTTATCTTAGAATAAGAAATATAATAGGTACTTCTATGGAAGTTACCAAGCATCATTTTTAAAATGCATCTGTATTTGATAACTGAAAATTCTTAAATGGTACTTTACAGTTTTTTGCATTTCAGTAATTGTTTGAGTTCGTGTTCTAAAGATTTTGTTCATGAGTAAATTTTGTTTGTGGTAAATAATCCACGGTGCAAATAA
This sequence comes from Glyphodes pyloalis, assembly GCA_037074685.1. Classification (NCBI taxonomy): domain Eukaryota; kingdom Metazoa; phylum Arthropoda; class Insecta; order Lepidoptera; family Crambidae; genus Glyphodes; species Glyphodes pyloalis. Next base: position 7,133,075 of record JAYKKO010000011.1, read on the forward strand.
CATTGCTTTTTCAGTCTTAACTTCAGAAATCCTTTATTGTTGATCATCATCACTAGTCAAATTATATAAATGAAGATAGTTAGGACAGGTATATGCCTAGTATTGGAAAAAACAACGCTAAATTTGAAAAAAAAAATGCAGGAGGATAGTGACGCCGAAGACGTAGAAGGTTCCCTCGGGATGGAAAACCTGATGGGCGCATTTCTTGTGCTGGTCGTGGGGCTAATATTTTGTCTGTTCGTTACGGCGCTCGAGTTCCTCAACGAAGTCCAAAACATAGTCGTAAAAGAACAGGTGAGACAAATGTTTTACTCATTAAAGCGATACACATTACCAAGCTTAAAGTTTATTTCTAACAATTCAAATAATATTGCTGGTCATAGGATAAAGTGAGTGGAGTGATTGCTACCTACGTTTTAGGGAATGGCAAGTATTGCCAATCAAAGGAGAGAGATTATCCAAAGAGGTTGAATTACCTTTGTGAGGCATGTAGAGGTTGGATGATCTCTTTAATATCAAAACCAGGTTAAATTAGCATCATAGTTTTAGACCCAGGCTTCATAATGGAATGGATGGAATCAACCGGGGTGCACTATGTGTTATGAATATGGACTAAGTAATAGAGCTAAATTACCATTGTTAACAGGTGACCCATAAAGAAGTAATCATCAAAGAACTGAAGTCGTCCCTGAACTTCTTCCAGCTCCAAAAACCAGTTTTGCGGAACCCGAGCAAAGCACCATCTATTGCATCCTCGTCATCGGATTCAGAATTGAAACGGGAAAATAACTCTGCGATTATTGAAAACTTTTTAGACTTTGAAAAGGAAGTTCAATAAATAAATGGCCTTGATAGTGTTATTAGTAAAACAAGTTTAAAATAGATTGCTACTAAAGTAGGTGAACAAATTATTAGGCCACAACTTCACTATGACCCGTAATATTACACGCTTCACCAATCTCTTTCTATTTCAATGGTAAGAAGGAGCAAAAGGAACAAAATTAAATTACAATATAAAATGCAGTATAGTACAATTATTTTATAAAAATCATAGTTTCTCTCCTAAAGTTATATGGCCTAATTATTTGGTCTTCCATGATTTAGATACAAAAAAAGAAATTAACTAATATAGTAAATAATAATTGTATTTTAACAAAAAAAAGTTGTTTTACTTAAAATTTGATTCAGATTCAGATTTTATTACTTGGAGTACTTTTAGATTCAAGTGATCCAGTTTTTACAGAGTGCTTTTATTTTAAAAAGGCCCAAACAATCAGTAGTACAAAACTGGGTAGGTACAGCTCTCGATTTGTATGCTTCAGGATGCCAAATTTCAGGGGGTACAAAATGTTCCTCTTCTAGGTCTTGTACCTAAAAAAAGGGGTAGTAAAAGTTATAGTTGAGACATTCTACTACTGGTATCACTTTTTGACTCTAATTTTATTAAAAAATAGTGCGAATCATGTATTCAGAAGAAAGATTCTCCTGCTGCTATTAATCCACCACTGCGAATAAAGGCAATTATTTAACGGTTTAAGTTTTAAACACTGTCGACGCTACTCATTTACCCGTTCCATTGCCATAATATGATATATTTTTTGAATATTCAAAAGCAAGTAAATAAATAAAAAAATAATAAATGCGCCAGATAATCACACAATTACCTGGTCTCAAACTAAGGTTTTCCCTTGTACTATGAGCACCAGACGACGGATACTAACTGGGGGCGTCATCACACCACACCCAGCCCCAGGTAAATTTAGACAAGTTCGTTTTCCAAATTGAACCGACCGGGAATCGAACCCGGGATCTTTCGCGCTTTGTTCGCCTACATTAGTCATCGAGGACCTTAGCCACTACGCCACCGAGGTAATTTGTAATAATGTTTTATTGTGAGACGGCCAATACCTACTTATCAACTTTTTAATAATAACTACGTACTAAATTAAATAGACGTCATTTACCACGTGCGCAATATCAGCAGATTTGGAAAGATTTGATTTTGGGTACTTTATCTAGTCTTGATTAATATTTTCATTGTATTATTTAGATAAATGACTTTTAATGAACCTTGATGAATATCTTTAGATAACTAATTGTTTTGATTTGTCACAGGAAAACAGGTGGCTGATATCTTCTACGTGTACCTACCTAGATTTTAATTGTTTACCTCTACGTATGTCTGGGTACAAATTAAATAAACGCCGAAATAACTACGAATATGCATAACATTTTTACAAGGTAAAATTCAGAGTACAGTGTATAAAAGCCAACATAAAACCTCCATAGAGCATAGGTATTAATACTTTTTGGTGTTAGCTTTTTTCGTAATAATATACTATCTCGTCCTTAAAGTTATGCTCCCCTTAAGAACAAAAAATGCAGGCTAAAGTAGGAACAGGACGAGCCTATTGAATTCAGAATCAGTCTTGTTTCATTCTAGAAGCTGGATATCTCCTATTAATTGGGATGAACACACCATTCACAATTTTAAGACGTTGCCACATGCTGTGTTTTTCTGTAAGGTTGTACTCTTAGAATTAGTTTTACTTCCTACTTGCATCTCTTACTCATGAAATATTGTATCAACTGTTGATAAACCTTATTAAATAAATAAATAACAAGACGTTATATATAATACATCGGATTCATTAATTTTATGAAAATCTTTAAAATGCTATTTTACCTTACGCCAAAACTATTTAATGGTCAAAGTGTTGATAAGTAAAATTGTGACGTCACAGATTGCTATGTTCATGGAAATTATATGAAGAAATCGTATTTTGACAGATATTCAAAAACATTTCCATTGACTATGTACTCATCATCCCTATTAGAACCTTTGAGATCACCTAAATTTCAACATCTTTCACGGATAGGTAATCGACGAAAAGGTAAATCTTAGTAATAGAAAACAAACGAAGCGCGCATCGGGTCTCTATTAGGCGCACAGTGAGCAGGAAACCGTCAGCTGATCAGCGACATAAACGCTACTCTTCAGATAACACACACCGTGGACATAATATTATCTGCTCTTTCCGTTTTCTTTTTCAGCCTTTAGACATCCGATATTGAGTAGGTATATGCCTATTTATGAGCACGCCTAGTAATGCGGTTCCATGCCCTTTGCAGCTAGCCGCTTGTCGTCGTCATGTCATCGGCCCAGCGGGTAGACCTGTTTTCCAACATTTTTGTAGTTTTCATTTAGAAGCCTTGCAACCATCTATAATCAATTCTTATTTCAAGAATCGATTATAGATCGATTTTAAGAGAGGTAGGGCATAGCGATTTATCGCTCGAACTGAAGCAGCCCGACTGGTGAAATAGCTACACCTTACAGAAGACCGCAGCCAAATAACAATCACTTCTGTGTTGTTGTGTTCCTGCGTGTGAGTAAGGTTTCCAGAGCTCCTGGGGGGGTGCTACATTTATTTATTTATTTTTTTAAAAACTTTATTGCACAAAAAAAGTACAAAAGGTGGACTTAATTCTAGGAGCATTCTCTACCAGTCAACCGTTGGGTCTGCAGATAGTACGTTTATGGGTGCGGTAACAGTAAAAATGCGAGTATGGATAACAACAAAATTAATAATCATTAATAGCAGAAAATTACACACATTGGGGGGGCGACAAGTCCAGTAACAGATTTATTATGCTGTACTTGTCACCCTTAAGCTAGAGACTCATTACCACTTTACATCAGGTGGGATGAGGTCAATCTTGAGGTGCAATATGAAAAAAAAAATCTGTTCTCCCAGTTACTGCTGACTGCTCGTCGTGTAGAGATTACTGATCAATGTGCCCTTTAGAGACACGACCCGTCTGGTTTCAAGGGTTTACGCACTATTATTCTAATACTTTCTAATTTTTAAGACCTACCGTGTCATTATAGTAAGACCGAATAGTGTGTATCGCTGTAATATAATCTCAAATGTCAAGTACCAGACGCAAATAGGTAAACGAATCTTCGGTCCAGTATAGAGATACGTTACACAATTTTGTAACTTATGTGTAGGTATTAGATCAAACTTTGCTCAGGTAGATCTTGACCTAGATTTTTTTATACCAACAATTTAATCCCACTAAATAAATAATTTGACGCAGGTGGGAGCCATGAGCCATGAGCTCTACTTGCATTCAATGAGTCAACATTTCAATTCACCCAGACATGCTATTGTTCATGAATTTAACTCTTTCAACTTATAAAATAATAAGTCGTTTTCAATAGGTGTTTTAAGAGCTGATAACTGACATCCGGGAGCCTGCACGTGCTGCGCCGACGCAGCGTCCACCGCGCGACGCACGCGACTCTCCATCGGAAACAAGGGAGCTGACGGAAGCCCGCACTACCATTAGTGTCACTACTAACTTAGCCTTACGTTACAGATTTGAATGGCACAATATACATCGGTGCGCGCGTTCATTTCTTTGCTGTGCTTGTTTGGTGTTAGGTGGTGATGGTTTGCGAATGTGGCGGTGTGCGCGAGCGCTGATTGCGCGGATCGCGTATGTTCAATTGCAGTGGCGAAAGAACGCCGAATCTGCGGTGTGGGTACTACGGAATGGCAGTGGTGCGGGAGGCACGCAGCGCGATGGCTGTGCCTTGGTATGCGGTGCTCTTGTTCGCCGGGACGGTGCTCGGGGCGTCAATCACGCGTAAGTTTCGACTTGTTTTTTATTTACAAGAAACTGTTCATCCGAAAATCAATATTACATTCTAATCTGAGTTTTAACTTCATCAGTGTTCGGGTCAAAATCCGTTTTATTTCAAACAAAACATGCATTTTTTTCAATGAATTAAAAGTTTGCCTCCTACTCCAACATACATCCAACCTGCCTAAGACACCTGAAATCGATACTTACAAATAATAAAGTTTAGTGAGTATATTTTTAATACATCCATCCAAAATGTTTGACCATACAAATGCCTTGAAGCCATTAAATCCGTCATTACACTTTTCTTAAGGCTTAAAAGCTTTCCGATAACTAGTTTGGCGGAAATAATAAAACATGATTTGTATATTGACACTCAATATTTGTGTTTTCATCTTAAGATTGAGCTAACCATAGAGTATACATAATAAAAGGAAGCTAACTACATAGGAAGTATTACTGAAGAACAGTTACCAGTCTATTAAAATTGCATAGCAAAACATCTAGAAAACCTCTGAATAGTAATTAAGTCAATAACTAGCATTCACTTACACAGTACGTAAGTCATGATCTCGTAGTTGTTGATTTCTTCTGTTTTCCATAGTCATGTTAAGTAGCTAGATGTGAAATAATAATATTTCATTAAATAGGTAGTACGTCCAATCCTAACAGCTACAATCAACGTTTCCTCTTCTATAATTTTTTCTCTTATATAAATATTAATCAATTTCCCTTTTTTCTGGTTCATTAAAATTTTATTTATCGTTACTTCCTTAACAATGTTTTAAATGCGAGGAAAACTGTCTATCTCGCTTTCATGCTAAAACTCCATAACTTTTGAATTTTGAATAATTTGGTACACAAATATTCTTAATTTTGAGAGATACATAAATTGCCTTTTGATCCAAAAGAGGATTGCAAAGCGGTGATTGGAAGAAGTTAAAGTTTATGAAAAAAATTTAGTCTTAAGCCCTCAAGGTTAATATTCTCAAATTTGTGAATAAAAGGGGATGATGATATAATTGATAGTTTTAAATAAAAAAACATAGAGACGGTAAATATATATATATATAGTACGTAAATACACCAAAAAAGAGACGATAGTACGTATGAGAATTTGTAAATGTTTAAGTAAAAACGATAAAACTTTTTTCATCTACTTTTCATTAGATATAATAACAACGTCGTTGAAGTGTTTATGAAAATATATGTCCCAATTGGCTCCCACCATACAATTATGACCAATTACACAATAGCCTAGCTTTTCTCTGACGGAATCTGAATTTCGGAGCTTAACTTTGACTTCGCTCATATAAGCTAAGCCTTTGTCGGTTTCTGCCACGGCATTTCTAAAAAACGGTCTAGATTTGAACCGACGTTGTTCCGAAAACTAAATTAAACTAAATTGTCATGATTTTATTTCAAAACAGTACGTTTGCAAAACTATCGTAAAACATTTTTATTGATCTTGATTCAGTGCAGCATGAAATTTATTCCACGGCCCATTCGTTACATCATTGTTGTTACAAACATAACATGCATTTAATACAATAAATAAATCGATCGCAGTTTTTACTTTGCGTAAAATAGTCAGTCCAAGTAATTAAGTTGCCTCTTTTAATAGGCCGTGCAGATACTCAGATATTTTCCCAGAATTCAGAATATATTTTAGTACTTTTAAGTTAATATAAGGGCTATCTACATGGCTACCATACTGTTGTCCCAAAACTAGGGACTCTGAAACTTACTCACAATAAACAGTCGCCTCAAGTGACAAACGAAGAGCAGTTCTAGTAATTAGTAATTGTAACTGCAGTGTCAGTTATTTTCCCATCAAAGTGTCTTTGTACTTACTTAAGTGTTTCGCGAAAAGGGCTCTGTAACACTACCTACATAGTTACTTCACAACGGACAGGGCATATCAAACGTACTAACCAGCTGTCGCCTCAGGTGTTAGGCAAAAAGCAGTTCCAATAATTACAAATCAGTAACTAATACGATTAATCTATGTGCACAGGTAAACAAAGCGACGTAACGTTACTGCACGACAACATAATTTATCTTAACCTGAAAATCTTTTTAAAACAATATAAAAACTGTAATTAAAAAAATCCAAAGTCAGCATTTTTATATCTTTACTTCGATATTAAATTCATTTCGCTGTTAATTTCAGTATTTACCTATATGATAGGTATTGTTTGAAAATTTACTAGATAATGATTGCCCGTAATCATAATCATTCTTAATCAGACACGATCTCAAATTTAACTATTGACGTAAATGTGGAATTATTTTATTTATCAGATAATTAAAAAACAGCAAATTAGAGTGGAGATGAGATCAGATCAATTATGATAAAAGTCACAAAGCACAGAAAAAGATGAAAGTTTTGTCTTTAACAAGTACATAGTAGCAAGGTATACTTTTGATACGACTTAACTAGTCAAATGGCATCGTTTTTTTCAAATTATTATACTCGTATTATCAATCCACTATACTTCATTCAATAAGCATCTGTTAATAGCAGCAGGTATCATAGATAGCCCTATCATGGTGAAGAAATCCCACACACGACGTTGCCTTTACTTCAGGCAACAATGGATCTCAATCCTCTGCAAATTTTCATGAAGGCAAAAGAAGCAATTACAACACAAAGTAAAAAATTCGGGCAGCCAAGCTTAAATAATAACAAATTTAAACAAATAAACTGTAAAAATATGTGTTAAAGACTTTACCGAAGTATCATTTGTATATATCGAGTGTTTTACTGTGAAGTATTGGATATTTATTATTATTTTTTTATATTACACTTCAAGATTAACCTCATCCCACCTGATGTTAGGAGGTTATGAGGGCTTGAGGGCGACAAGTGTAAGATAATAAATCTGTTACTGGACTTGTCACCCTCACCTTGAAGGCTTGAGCCACTAATGTAGCACCCCCCAAGAGCTCTGGAAACCTTACTCACACGCAGGAACACAACAACACTGATTGTTATTTGGCTACGGTCTTCTGTAAGGTGGAGGTATTTCACCAGTCAGGCTGCTCCAGTTCGAGCGATAAGTCACTATGCCCTACCTCTCTTTTTTTATTATTTTCAAAATAGGTATTCCAACCTTGAAGATTACCTAAATGATATTCGGAACTGTGAAAGTAAGACATTTATTTACGGCTGATGTCTACGATCTAAAACAAATCTACTGTTTTGTGGGATAGTGACCGGAAATAATTGACTGACTAACGACCTCCGTAGCCAGGATACGAGCGGGCCGGACTTTGGCGACGCCCCATCTTTGAGGACCGGGTTCGATCCCTGGTCGGGTCATTATGGGACACGAACTTTTCTATATTGTCTCGGGTTGTTGTTGTTTCTAATTTCTGTAACACAAGTGCTTATGCTACTTACTATGGAATCAGATCAATGTATATGATGTTGTCTAATATTTATATTTATTTATTAATTTAATTGAACCAAAATACCCTAAGTACTTGCAAGGAGACGTTGCGTTAATCGACACTTTTGAATACACGAGTCCCTAAAAAAATGGGATTCGGAGGAGGGTAATGGAAAAAAAGTCATGTTCGTTCCTATTTGTTTGTTTTTATTTTGATACTAGCGGACCCGACAGACTTCGTCCTGTCAAAAAGATTTGGAAAGTCGCTTGACTCTAAATGTTTGTACTGGAAAAAGAGAGAAGAGAGAGAACTCAGTATCAAGTGACTTGTCCACATAAGCAATTTGCTATGTACCCGAGTGTGCCTTAAAACTAGCGGAAACTGTGTCATCATTGGCTTTCACGGAATCCTTGGAAAACTATAGAATGCCGAACAACTATATTGTATTGGGAACTTATATTAAATCTCACTCGACATTGGCAGAAATAGATTTCGGGAAAGAATCTTAACAGCCATTTAACATAGAAAACACAATAGTAAATACGCAATTAAAAATATCTGATTATTTGTCATGCGAGGAATCTTAAGATTTATACCTAGCACTAAGTTGCCCTACCACTGGAGAACCATCATGGATAGAACCCTTTTTAGGCCCTTTGGTTTCTGGAATGTCGTTGGGTGACACTAATAGCTTAGAAGTCCAAGGGAGAACAGTCAGCTTATTTTAACTCCTAAATTAAAAAAATCTAAAGTACGAGTGAGACTTGCACTGCGGGCTCGATAAAATATTGTATGTATTTCATGATTTTAGGTCAATAGGCAGTACTATTTGGGCTTAGAATTTTAGTGTTAAAAAATAAGGGTTAAAAAACCTTCTTGTGATAAGATCTATCAGACAGACAAGAATAAGAGGTTAAAAAGACGAACAATCAAGTGATCTCACAAGGGCAGCGTTTTCCCTTTTGAGATACATAACCATCAAACTACTCGTATTTAATTGCTTACCATCCTTATCAATGTCAGAATAAGACCACACTGACGCATGTAGACCAAAGTGTATAAAATTATGCGTATTTATGAATAATGTTGCACATTAAGTCCTACCGTAATTTAATTTACAGTTCATTTTTTGTTTTCTTTCTTAATTAATTTTTAATTATTGTTTTACAATTGACAAACTAACTGTATGTCTTGATGCAAAATTTGTAAAAAGTTTACTTTTTTTTTTAAAAAATATTAAGTTTCTTGCCTGTACCTTCTCAGTAGTTATAGGTTCCGAACTGGAGGTAGCTTCATTTGTTTTATAAAGAAACTATTCATAAGTATTACAAATGTAATCTATATGAATAAAAAATATATTTTTTTTACTTTGACTTTGCTTTTGCTTGTGAACATAGCCTTAGAAGATATCCTCAGAGCTGAGAAAGCAAGACATGGAACTGGCTGTACGGCTAATATCCACGTATTAGTTGCAGCATCGGCCATGACATGCACACGGAAGGGAACGCTGCTCTTACGCCTCGTTGTATAACGAGTTGCGTGTGTATTGCTAATTATTTATTTGCAAACGCAAACCTCGCCATTGCATGTGGAAGATTTTAATCTAAATATATCAAAGGTGAAACTGACTGACTGATTGACTGACTGACATCAACGCACAGCCTAAACGGCTAAACGTAGGCACTTGAAAATTGGAAGGGACGTTTCTTAGGTACCGTAGAGGAGCATTAAGAAAGGAATTCCCTAAAAACCCAAGGGAACGGGAATAAGCGGGAAAATCCTTTTGTATGAAAAATCTAAACCGCTTGAAATTTGGCATACAGGTACCTTAGTAAATTTAAAGCTTAGTTGCAACAGGATATTGCAAAATTCCCACGGGAACGGAAGTTAGCGGCAAAAAAAAGAAAAACCCTGTAGTCCTCGCGAACAAAGTCGTGGACACAGCTAGTTTAGAATATGTCTCAAGCGCTTCGTTTGTCTAGTGGTTTACGTACTTAATTACGTATCGGAGTCCTAGATTCGATTCCAAGGTCGAGTAGATTGTGTGATTGTGTGACAGATTTTTCGAAATAGTTCAGAGTTGTGATTACAAATTCACACTTTGCAAATGTGGATTGGTGATCACTAAACATTAAAACAATGGCCATTATTATGAAGGAGTTTAATTCAACGATGCGTGACTTTTGTACTGTAGTGAAGCATTAATAGGTTCACACTTAACATTTTAACCTCAAGTGCATTAAGTATTATTGGAGACACATACCACGATCATTCGAAATCATCACTAATTAAAGAAGTAACTTGATGATGGTAAATGCTTCTGTAAGTCAAATATAGAGTATGTCGGTAGCAGGTATACCTATCTCAATTCAATTCAATTCGTTTATTGCATGTCACATTACAGATTACAAGTTGGTACAGAATTTTTATGGTATACATGTGACGCCCTGGTAGGGCACAGCAACTCAAGAGATCTAAAAACATATTAAAGATTAAAAAATCGAAAATACTGTAACCAATGCTATTCTTTTATCGAGAAATCACTGCATCAATTATGATTTAGTCTAGTATAGACAAAGTTAATAGGTATACCTAGTTAAACATAGTCTCAAAATAGTTTGTATTAAATACCCACTGAATCGGCCAACTTAACTCAAAAGTAATGGTTTAATTAATCAGATCCTAAAGATAAGACGTAATGAGCCCCTATTAGCACTCTATACTGTGTTAGCCATTTTCGTTTATGATGTAGTAATGGAGTAACATTACAATTTAATTAATTAAGCAAGTAAGGTTTGAAGTTTGTAGGCATCTAAGCAGGAGCTTTAGCATACAACTCAAGCCTTGTTATCAAATTTATATTTCGCGAAAGACGTGGGACTTCATTACATTGAAAACCAAGGTTATAATCTACTGGGAATGCTAGACAGATTAGGGTATGTTGCTATGCCTAAGTATTGACACTAGAGTTGCCTATCAATAGTATCGATTACTACCGATAGTAACGATGCTATTTTAATTGTTAATCAGGCCCAGTAATAAGGCCTAGTGTTAATAGTATTAGTATACAATATATCGATAATATATATCGATACTATTATCGATAGCGTAGAAAGTACCTATTAGCTCCGAGAGTATCAATACAATAAATAACGAAAGAAAGAAAGAAAATACATTTATTGACCATTCAAACACGAATACATACAGAAGAAACAGAAAAAAAAATACAAAAATAGAAAAGGTTATAGTTACAGACGCAGTGAAAATGAACAGAGTGATCAATAGGTGCCTGCCTCAGCATAAGCCACAGTGGTATGGTATTACATATATACCTAATATCGATATCTTTAAAAACAATACCATCTATAGTTTAGAGAATATCGATCGCGTATACTATCGATTGTTTAATAAATTGCGGTAGTATTGCCTTCCAATAATTATTTACAACGCTAGTTAATATCTCATAAAAGATTAATTCACTGCACACCACAATGGACCTGAATAAATTACGGTAATGTTTCATAAGAAGCTCCATTTCTCATACATATTCGAACATGGATGGACATAATATTCCGACCATTCAAAATTATAAACAGAATGTTAAACAATTCCATTCGTACTTAGTCCCACACAAACTAAGTCGTGATCATTTCAGTTTTATAAATATTACTTCATACTTCTTATGTAAACTAATACTGCAGTTACATTTACTTTAAGTCTATGTAAACAAAATGTCAATCATACATTGTGAGCTTGTCATAGGAGTTTTAAATACATACAAACGTGATAATGTCAGTTTTCTTAAGCAAAACATTCCAAAGGAACAATGGATTCCAAAGGAAGGTTTATGTGTACAATTCATGCATGATATAGTAACGGAACACTGATACTTTTGAGATTTCTAATGTGATGTCGTAAATAAACACGTATTTAAAATATTTAAAGTTCGCTAGTGCTGCGTAAAGCACTATAAAAATCCCAAAAATAAACACATGTTTTTGCACTTACATTGCTTACCCATTACAAACCTTAGAACCTACGAAATAAACCAAAATATTGGACAATTGTATTGTACACCTTAAAAAGGTCAATAAAAAAGGTCCGCAAAGATATACATATGTCGGTCTCTTAGGGATAATCCAGAATAACAATTATTTATCCTGTAATTTTTAAAGAGAAATAGGTTATTTATGAAGCGGTTTTAAGCAACGACTAATCTGAGTTAGTGAAATTTCTTAATGCTAGGTTAAATCCTTAGTTGGTACATACATTTCTCGGTGGCGCAGTGGCTAAGGTAGGCGCCCAAAGCGCGTAAGGTCCCGGGTTCGATTCCCGGTCAGGTCAATTTGGAAAACGAACTTTTCTCAATTGACTTGGGTCTGGGTGTGCTGGGATAACGCCCCCAGTTAGTATCCGTCGTCTGGTACTCATAGTACAAGGGAAAACCTTAGTTTGAGACCAGGTGATTGGTGTGATTGTCTGGCGCATTTACTTATTTATTATTTATTTCTAACAAATTTCTGATTTAATGACTTTTGTTTGTACTCAATGTGTTTGTATCTTTTTTTGTTAATTTACTTTTATTGTTTCTTTTGATCGTGTCCGTTTAATGTCTGTGTACTGCGTATTGATTGTGTATGCTAATGAATAACTTGTTATTTGTATTTTTATTCGTCATTAATTTTCATGTCGCCTCATTTCCAGTGTCCATGATACCGTACCACGTGCCCCCGTCAGACTCGACGCTCAAAACGAGCCGGATCGTTCGCACACTCAAACGTGTATGTACGTAATGTGCCAACATACGCGTCCACGTACGTAAACAGCTGGGCCGAGGTGGCACCAGCCGCTAGTGTCCGACCGACCTTTTAAATTCAGCAATTACCAGTAATTCGTACTATGCGATTCTGCCGAAAAGGTTTTCCGTATATTCACGTCAATTGTACATATCGGACTTTTTACAGCTCTATTGTCGGGGCATATGAACTTAAAGGTCAAACTGCCAGTTTTTACTATGACCGAACAGAAAACCATGTGGGTGGTCTAAAACCAAATATTCATGAGACGGCAGTACATTTTAATAATTTATTGATATCAGGTCTCAAAACGCACGTTAAGTGGTTGGTCCCGGTTGATTTTTCGAAATAAGTCGAAAAGTCTAGTCAGTGGCCATTTGCCTGCTTCAGAAAATTCGAGAGAGTGACTGGTTACATGTCTTACACACAGCTGTGGTACTGTGTATGGGTATTTCCCGTTCCATCTCATAGTTGAGATGATACTTGAATAGCAATTTTAACATGAAACTGACTTTCATTTTGAATGGACCATATTGAACAACTGCCAATCTTCTTTGTAAGTATTGCCATTCAGTAGTTATTTTATTTTAAATTCTTACGTACCAAAGTAGGTACAAAATATGTCTTTATATTCTTATATTTTGTCTCTTAGCGGAACTCGTTCAAACATCCAAAATTATTTATACTGCGAAGAAATAGAACCAAAACATGTGAAAGCTCTTTTCGGCAGCAGCAACCCTAAATGTTGACATTAATTAAAAAAATATTATTTCATTCCAAATAAAAATCTGCTGATTTTAATACTGAGTACTTACTTAGTGACGGTTGGGCACTACGGGAGATATGTACAATTTTGTACAATATGTTGGCACAATTCCTACAAATATTGAGCACGTTACAATTAATATTCGAATAATTTCATTCCACTTATTAATCTGGTAATTGGTGGCACAGTAATCTTGGGCAAAATAATTTGAAATTTTGATCAAGGTATTGCTAATTAAAGGATTTGGAACTAAATAGAAATGGGAACCCTGTCAATTTAAATTTTCAGGAGGGAAGAGAGGTATTATGGGATAGCTTGTATAAAGCTTTTATTTCATTTAGGTACCTTCACGAAGATAATGTTACGTTTAATTATTTGCATCCTGTCATTTCATCCGATCATAAAATACCCATTAAATACAATTTTAAATTATGAATAGACCACGTGAATAATAAGTTGTAAAAATAATTTAACATAACGGCTTTCAATATCATTGCATCGGTGGTGGCATTTTATTTGAGTATATCATCAATAGTTGTAAAATTGTTCGTTTCAATGAGTTCGATAACATTTAAAACGTTATATACTTACCAATCTGTATTATTAATGTGTTACACGTTTGGTCGTTGGTGTTTTAATCTTTTATACAAGCCTTTCATCTTATGTTGTACGTTCAACAGCAGAAAAACTAAGCTTGGAGAGTTCTGTGTGCGGACGAGTTTGGCTGACTGTACACTCCCCTGAGATCAGACAAGGCGGGGGGGCTAGGCTACTGGACGCCTTGGAACTCAACTGGGACTTCACCGGCTGTTCTAACATTCCTAGACAGGTAACTACAACTCTCCACAGCTAACTTCACAGATAAGTTTCAACGTTATCTAAGAAGTTGCCGGTAAGTGGCCGGTAGTAACTGGGAAAGTGGGCACATTATGTATAACTATATTAGTACCTAGCCAGGTCTTCTGGGAGAGACCGTACATTAATAAAAGTTATTTTGTGTAAGATGGGAAATGGTTAAAGTATGTAGGCAAATAAAAGTTCGATATTGTTTAATCGATTAATTTAATAAAAAAATAATTAAGTTTATGATATTTTTAAAAATAATGAGTAGGTAAATAAAGACCATTTTAATTTTTGCGTAAATACTCGTTTAGTATAGTTCTTTGCGCGAATTTCTTCATAAAATTTTATTTTAACACTTTAACACACAAAAAAAAATTACCTTGGCAGTTTTTTGGCTGTCATTTTAATACTTTCAAAATCATAGGTTTTTTATCATAGATCGCATAGATCTAACATAAGCACAAAAATCAAAAGAATACTTAGTATACGTACGTAAGGTACGTACGTATTTCTACTCTACCAACATAAAGCAAAATTAAATAATCAAACATAAAAGCTAGCCTTTTATAATTGGTTTAACATTAATAAATAATAAAGTTTCTAAAAAAAATAAATGTGCTAGATTTTTTCAGCAACAAGTAACATAAACATTGTTTTGCTTGTTCCCGGAACTCGAAAAACCTTACGTTTTTTTCAAATGTGCCATATATTTCAATAAATCTAAAAAGGACCAGCCCAAAGTGACATTGAATCAAGCGAGCTGATTTTCCAGCCATAGAAATTATGACGAATGGCACAGCAACAACGTAGGTACCTTATTAATTCATTGAAAGAAAAACCAATCAAGCACACAGGACTTACTATAATACGTGGTATTGGTTATTGAAAACGGTATTGAATAGATAAGAACCTAATACAATTAGTCACAAGATACCTACTTTTACAACTCTGACCAAGAGAAAAGTATCTTCTTCGGTTCTTAAGAATTATTAATGCTGCGTAATTTTCTCCTTTGTAAGTGTAGGTTATTAGCCAGATATAATCAAATTGTTTCGCTGTGTAAAAATCTCAGATAATACAACACGAGTTTCTTTTTAACAACCATAGTTATCCGTGAAAACGAAACACGAGGTAAATTTCATATTTCATATCTTATTTCACCAAGCTCTTAATTTATGCTTTGAATTTTAATGTTTAAGTGTAACTAGTCTACCAAATATTAAGATGATATTCTATAGAAGATATATCACTGAATGCAACGGGTTGTAGGAATAGATAAACTTGTTACGGTGTATTGTGATTAGTTCGATACATGTAATTGATGTTGCTTGTTACAGTATAGAACATTAACATTTAATACACTTAGTTTAGGCAAATAGGCTTGATTACTGTAGGCTGACGGAGAAGAGATGGGAATTGCACGGTTGTATTTTGTATAACAGGCTGCAAATTACTGAAATCTAAACGGATCCTTGATAATAAGAACATGGCCAAACATATCTCTTTTTTGGCCAGACTGGTACCGGGTAGATAGGACGAATGGACATTGACGCAGTAAGGCAGATTATAGGGGGTAGCAGTACCTTGATCTGGTGGAGTGAGAGTAACAAAACTTGTAATTTTGGCGCCCCTAGTGACCCACAGACTAAGGCGACTACTCCACCCGTTTCCTTACCAAAGTTCCGAATTCACTTTAAATCCAAATCAATCTGACTCCGTTGGAGAGACCATATCCTGTAGTCCCCAATACATGAATATCAGGATAAATAAACATTACGATGTCGCATAGGTCATGGCTGATCTGCAAATCATCGCCCCTGACACTCACTCAGTGCTCCGAATCAGGCTGATTGAAAACAATAAAGTGTCGTTGTACTCTGGAGGTGTAGCGTAATGCGCACTTGAGACAATCACCCTAACAGCTTTATTGCAGGACAAAGAGCATCGTCACAACAAACTGTGCAATAAATATATCGACTTCCTTATTACTTGTTATCTTGCTTTCCAATTTCTTCACATCCTCTTGTGGAATGATATTGTTCATCCTTTAGTTATTTCTATAGAGGTGTAATGTTAAAACTGTCGGGGCATTTCAGCGAATGATAGTTTAGCTATCAGTAGTTGACCTTAAAAATTAATCATACTTAATACCTAACATCAAAAATAATATCGACCCGATCGATTTCGACTTAGGCGGCAAGTATGTTTAAGTTTTGCTAATTCTATTAGGCAGGACTTTGTTACAGGCAGTGCCCAAAAGCTGTACATAATACTGAAGTGTACTTGTGTGTTGTGCCTCTTCTTTCACTCTCATATTCTGGTGGGCTAGCTGAGGTCGTGTTGGTCAGTAAAGAGAGGTTAGGCGCAGGACCGACTTTACATCTCTTTCAGAGAACTTGGACATTTTTTCCATTTTTTATTGTTAAATACCACACTAATCTGTCATATTTGAACAATGATAGGTCAGGCACAGGATCGTTGATTAAGGTGGTAATCCGATATCATTTAGACACTTATTCTGCCGTATACATGTTTTTTAAAACATCAACACACCCTGGCAGGATTATGTTACTACCATAATTAACCCTTAGGTTTGCAACTTTTACAAATTCGACAAAATAATTTGCGGCTCACTAAACCAATTTTAAAGCTAGCCTCAATATTAATATGGCAGCTATATCGGAACAATCGTGATTGGAATTATCATTGTTCTATTAAGACGTTCTATCTCATTCCATTACGTCTAGGGATGCACAATGGAGAAGTTAGTCAGTACTATACAAATATACTAATCACACCACACGTGTTTCCAATATGCGCATATTTCCCTTCTTACTTCAAACTGTGAAATGTTTTTCCATCTAAAGTTTTTCCATTGCGTTCCACTTGCAAGGAGTTTTAAGAACCTATCATACTTTCTTGAATTATCAGCTGACGTCGCTGGCAACTGTAATTATAATAAATCACATTGTTTAATTTTCGCTTTTAACGCGAGTCTTGCTTATTGTGGTCATATCCAATAGTGGGACAGCAGCTAAAAATCATGTCTAGTTGATATGTTTGTTTCTGTTCGCGATGCTCGTAATGAGTTTAAATTTTAAAAATTGATTTTTTATTACGAAATCAGTGAGTGCCTTACGATTTTACTTGATTAGGTAAATGTTTCAACTCATAGGCGTATGACCGATCGTAGGTAATATTCTCGTCATCCTGACTAGATACCGTTAACTTTTTTAAGCTATTTCAAGTTATATCTGAAATACTTGAGTTTTCGATGGGCTCAAATTCAAAGCTGTCTAATGATTTTGAATGGCATTATGATATCCTCCGATAACTTTTCTATTAGTCTGCAGAATATTCTAAGACCAGTATCCTGTCTGTCTATTGATGTATGAACCTAGCAGTTTCAAAGATTACCAACTGTTACGTAAACTGAACGTGACACTCGCCCGTTCAGTCTCGTTTTTATTCACCGCATCGCATTCATGCCGCAATGTTACGTTACGATACGCCGTGATATTGGCAGCATTCATATCGTCTGCGTCCACCGGCAGTCATTACTGTTAGGAAACCGGTGAAGAAAATTAGCGGTTAGATTTCCTGTAAAATACAAAACTGCTTTTGTACGTCTAATGAGTCCTTACATAAACCATTGATGTTATGTAAAATGCAAACGTTCAACTATCGTTTATTTGGTTAGGAATTTCCATTTCAATTAATAATGTTAAACGCTATTTAACGTTTTTGCTAGAGTTATTAAGATTTGAAACATGTTTGAAATAAGAATATTGGGTCTTCCAGGCTATTTTAAACTGTTTTTCTACGTTGCCATAGCAACTGGTTTTACAGTAGTTTATTGTTATAGCCAATAGTCTCATTTAAAGGTATAACAACTATAATACATTTACATTAATATGAAATTATTAAAGAAAACAGTTTTACTAAAATATTTCAACTTGCATAATAGGGTACAAGTAGTAACTAACACTAACTCACTTTTTTATTGCATGTACAAAGAATGGAAATAACAAACAAGTACAGTTAGGATAAATAAGTATTTAGGCTTAGCAACATTTGTGTTACCTACAGCAATGATCGTATGATTATCATCCAAATATTATTATAGGAAAAACAATTTTATAGTTTGCCTACACTTTATAGTCTCATATTACTAAGTTTGATAAATTATAACTACAGAAAAGATAATCCAAAGTTGAAAAGTAAAAAACGAGTTTATAAATATCGTAAAACTCTTGTCTTCGCTAATGGATTCCTAATTAATAGGCAATTCAGGATTTATTCTACTTTTATTTTATAGACTTATAATTTAGTTCCAAAATTTTTATCAATGTTTGTTTTTGTCGTTTTTTCTTTTTCTTTTTTGTGTGTAGTTTTAAGCATAAAATTATAAGCGCCACTCGATTGCGTGGGGAACTAGCAAGAGCCAGGGCGCTTGCTAATTCTCCAAGCAAGGGGTTCCACCAGAATACCAGCGTTGCTGGGACGTTAAGCGTAACCCCACACTAGCATTCTTTGAGCGTCGACGTCGACGCAACGCCGACGCGACGTCGACGCAACGCCGACGCGACGTCGACGCAACGTCGATGCGGCGCCGACGCAACGCTTGCGCCGCGGCGCGGTCGAAATGACGAACGCCAGGACTGCGCTCCACAGGCGCCGCGCCGGCCCGACGCCTGCCGCAGCGTTTATTTTGACAACAGTACAATGATCAACTCAATTGTTTCGGCCCGCCCGTGTTTTAGAATCAGTAGGCAGAAGACTTTTTAGCTGATAGCAAATATGGATGTAGCTTAAAATACTAGCTCATATTGCCGAAGAAACCCATTTTCAATTAAGTACTTTTAGTTTTCGAGAAAATAAATGCTAAAGTTGCCTTTTCGTGCCATGTGTCAAATAGGTAAAATATATTTTTTCCTTTACAAGTTGAAAGCATTAATTTATCACTGCAATATAAAACATTATATTGTGTGTTCAAATCTTACATTTCCATTTTCGAAATGACTGTACATGACATCAGCGCGGCGCGACGCTCGAACGCGATGTGCGGAGGACGCCCAGCGCAAGCGCCGCTCAAACGCCGCGCCGACGCTTAGCGGGCGCCGCGTCGACGCTGAGCGGGCGCTGCGTCGACGCTGAGCGGGCGCCGCGTCGACGCAACGCCCAAACAACGTCGACGCGGCAAGACGCTGACGCTCGAAAGACGCTAGTGTGGGGTCCCTCTAAAATGTCGCAGCGGCATTTGCTGAGGTGGAACCCAAATTGGCCTCACAAAGTATTTACACTATATCTGTTTCATTTGTCTTGCGTTGTTTGTAAATTTTGTGATGTCAATAAATGTTTTTTCTTTCTTTCTTTCAAAATTTTTCGCAAAAGGGCAACAACAAACCAAACGGCCAAGCTAAAATAATAATTGATGTAAATCCTCAACCTTCTTCTTAAATATTAAAATTGACCTGCCTTTAATATTTCACAGATCGGCTTATTCAGAAGTAGGCCATCATCATGGACGAATGCCTTAGCAATCCACCCCGTGACGTCACCGGAAGGGTTCGTAGTGACCGACGTGTCCCTTGGGGAGCCGACCCTGCCTGGCGATTGGTTAACAGGTCCCGGTCAAAAGGGCCCGCAGTGTTTGTGGCCGTGGATCGGCGCGGGTAACGCTGATATTCAGGCCCATAACTGTTTGAAGATACAGCCTACCTGGATGGAAGATAATGCGTGAGTACTAATCATATATATTATATCCCTACTAATATTATAAATGCGAAAGTAGCGTAACCCCACACTAGCGTTCTTTGAGCGTCGACGTCGACGCAACGCCGACGCGACGTCGACGCAACGCCGACGCGACGTCGACGCAACGTCGATGCGGCGCCGACGCAACGCTTGCGCCGCGGCGCGGTCGAAATGACGACCGCCAGGACTGCGCTCCACAGGCGCCGCGCCGGCCCGACGCCTGCCGCAGCGTTTATTTTGACAACAGTACAATGATCAACTCAATTGTTTCGGCCCGCCCGTGTTTTAGAATCAGTAGGCAGAAGACTTTTTAGCTGATAGCAAATATGGATGTAGCTTAAAATACTAGCTCATATTGCCGAAGAAACCCATTTTCAATTAAGTACTTTTAGTTTCCGAGAAAATAAATGCTAAAGTTGCCTTTTCGTGCCATGTGTCAAATAGGTAAAATATATTTTTTCCTTTACAAGTTGAAAGCATTAATTTATCACTGCAATATAAAACATTATATTGTGTGTTCAAATCTTACATTTCCATTTTCGAAATGACTGTACATGACATCAGCGCGGCGCGACGCTCGAACGCGATGTGCGGAGAACGCCCAGCGCAAGCGCCGCTCAAACGCCGCGCCGACGCTTGGCGGGCGCCGCGTCGACGCTGAGCGGGCGCTGCGTCGACGCTGAGCGGGCGCCGCGTCGACGCAACGCCCAAACAACGTCGACGCGGCAAGACGCTGACGCTCGAAAGACGCTAGTGTGGGGTCCCTCTAACTCTGTCTGTCTGTCTGTTACGCTTTCCTGCTTAAACCTCTCAACCGATTTTGATGAAATTTGGTATAGGTATACGTTGAATCTCAAGAACGGACATAGGCTATTACTATTTTATTAGAATACAAGGGGGGATGGGGGTAATACCACCTTTGAAAGTTTATATGGAAAAATGTTTATTTTTTAAATTAGAGATTTGAAATTTAGCAAAAATATAGCTCGAAACTTGGATTAAAATATAGACTACTTTTTGTTTCAATATTAGGGGAGAAAGGGGTAAAACCGACCATGAAAGGATGTAGTCCACGCGAACGAAGTCGCGGGCACAGCTAGTATATTTATAATTGACTACGATTATCATCCATTCAGCCATACTCTTGACTATCTGTAATTTGCATTCATCCATTCAACCAGTCACGGTAACCAGGTTGTATGTCCATCTTGTGAGCGCTGTTCTACGCTGCAGTATATGGTCGCCATTTCGCCATTTTAGAACCTTTTTGTCCCATCAGCCATCGAATTTACGAGCGATGTGACCGTAAGATCATTTTTTTAATGTTCTGTGGATGTGACGTACCTTTATCGCTTTAAGTTCTTTTAGTTACTTAATCCGTGTTTTAGTTGTATACAGAGATAAATAAATCCGTAAAACTTACCTCTGAGTCTATCACGTAGAAAAACTCCTCGTTTTGCTCTCCTTATGCACGCTTAGTGGCTTCAACTAAAATTTATACTAGTTTTCTAAACATAAACTGATTTTTTCTTTATTACCAACATGTTCCAATGTGAAAACCGATTAAGACTCAAAAAATGTGACTACTTTTTGTAGACATTACTATGCACTCATGACTTGCACCTTTACATACCCGCCGAATTTAAAAAACATCTGTATGAATACAATTTAAAAAGAAACGATGACATATTATCAAACATTTAGATTTACTTCTCGGTAAGTAAAAAAAGTGAAATGAAATTGAAATGGAAGTGGGCAGGACACATTGCGCGGCTAACAGATCAAAGATGGACCAAGAAAGTAACATTCTGGAACGGGCCACCAGGCAAAAGAATGAGAGGTAGACCTATTACAAGATGGGAAGATGACATTACAACAATAGCTGGTCTAAACTGGAAACAAGTAGCGAAAGACAGAACTAAATGGGCAACACTGGAGGAGGCCTTCACCCATTCTGGGGTTCCGGTAGATTAAATAAAAAAAAAAAAAAAAAACAACTTAAATGAGAGAACAATAAGTAACATAGAAATAAACAAATCAAAACTAACACATGAATAGATTTTAAGAAATGTAAAATTTACTGGAAATAATAAAAGGCATTTTTATTTTTTTATTTTTATTTTTTTATTTTATTTTATAAGTAAAAAAAGTATCCGATTTTCTGGTCTTTCTTGTTTCAATTACGAAAATTGGATCCTTAATCATTTCTACAATAGAAACAAAAACAAATTGTACATTCAAGTGTCCGAGTCATGGATGCAGAAGAGCTCAGATCGACATCTGAGCCCATCCGCGCCGTTCGAGTGTATTTCAGATAGCTACAACACGTCAAACGTAACTCATCTAGACTTCATTCCTATTTGAAATTAATAAAATTCAGGTACCCAATAGTTTCGCTTTGATCATATCATATCATATAAATTTTTACTTTCTTGTCAAATTTTATTGCAGAATTGAGTACCTTAAATTAAAAAATAAGTTCTAAAAGTATCGCTTTGTTGTCCATGTGTCTGTCTAACAATCTGTATATCGAACAAGACCCTTTCTTTCAGGAACGTGTAAAGGTACTTATGCTGCAGTCCCTTCAAATCACTCTTCGCACAGTTAAACTACATAATTACGGCAATTTAAGCCTTATTTGCTAACATTTCTCAGAGTAATCAAAACCTATAGAGTACTTTTCTTTAACGTGAATCATGATATTTAGCAGGAAGAACGTCACGTATAAAACAATATACACCACAAATAAAAGAAAAATATTTACATTCAAGTTTGTAGAGAACCGTGAGCAGTGGCGTAACTACCATGGGTGACACCCGGTGACACCCGGTGCGGATCATCACAAAATACAGCATATAAAAAAATATTACTTATAAACGGGAAATTACTAGCATAAGATTTAGTTCAGCGCCTCTGGTGTCTAAGTTTGCATCTGTGCAAAGTTCTTCGATTACAGAAATGACACAGTTTTTTTTATTTACTTCTGATAAATTCATTGACTACTGATATTCACAGTCGGGTGTCACCCTTGACCAGGTGACAGTGCGGTGCGGACCGGCCTCTCTTAGCGACGCCACTGACCGTGAGTGTGTGATTCCGACGGACACTTGACCCATTGTTTCAGTAAACGCCTTGTCGTTTGTTCCCATATTCATATGATTTATTCCATGTGATTTGATGCACGAGTAAGTATATGAAATCAGAATAACGTTCTGTTTAAACCATACCGAACAATCTCTATCTGCGCTTGTGGCCAAGTACTGCTAGTACTAAATTCTAACTCACCAAACCATGTTTTACTTGCCTTCAAAACAATTCCTTTGCTAACTTCACCGTCTCAAATACCAGCTCACTCAGCCAGCATGCACAATGCACATCACAGAGTTCTACTTTGAAATGCGAGTATTTCCAAAACTTCAGTGCTCTAAATAAACTTTGTTCAGAGTACCTACGTACTTTTGCAAAGCGCATCTTATCTTAGTATATATCTGGCTTGGACCTATTCTTTCCAATGATCTCATGTTGCTCCTTGTATATTACCTAACGATCCAGTATCATCCGTCTTCAGTTAATGTTTTTTCTTCAGGTTGACTCGCGTTTAGACCCTTCTCATCACTATGACTGACAAATTCCGTTTGGTTGTTAGTTTTTTTCTATGATTAAACGAATGAATAGTGTTATTTAGTAACTAGGTATACAAACCAAGTCATTATATCTTGCCAATATTGTATTGGAAGAACTGTAAAGATTAGTTCTACTAGTACAGTCACCAGAATTTGTTGCTGCACAAAGCTTACCGTATCACATTTAACTCCGCGTATCAAAGTGGAATTGACAGTTAATTTAATACGACTACGTTAATGTATGCAGCAACAAATATTGGCAACCATATAAATCGCTTATTCTTTAATTTTCTAGCGCTAAAATCGGCCAGCTCCGCATCGGTGAACTGGCCTTGCCCGGAACTCACAACGCCGGCGCCTGGCGTTTCAATACAGAGATCAGCAACGTGGCCCGCGACACATTCGTGCTCTGCCAGGATCGTTCCATCTGGGCCCAGCTCGTCCACGGCATCAGATACCTCGACTTTAGGATTGCCTACTACGACTTCTATCCTAACGAAGAAGACAGGTACAATTTCACAAGAGAACTGCTAAACAGAGCTATTAGATGGCGTTACTTAATCACGTGGACTTTGTTAGATGAATGCGTGAAAAAGAGCCCTGGATCCGGCTTTTTGAGCTGCCTTAATGTTGGCACGATCACGACACTATCTTTCAAGTCCAATAGTATACGCAAACCAAGCCACTCAAACGCATGCACAAATTTTTTTTCCAAATTTTGCATTCCAGGATGAGGAAGGTTAGAGTTTTCCAAACGTTTTTCGTCTAGCACCCGCTTTGAAAATCAGTTAATTTCTAGTGCCCCTATTATTGATCAAAAACATAAAATAATAAGATTCGTTTTAATTTTAATGAATTTTAACATTATGCTGTAGCTGTAGATAGAAATCACCCAGGAGCTCCTTAATCGCTTCAGCACCCCCTAGTTTCTGGAGGCATTACCTACTTCTAAGTTTCTAGCGTACACAATGGGGCGTTACCGCCTACTTTGCGGCACACTGAGTTATGAAAACACCCGTGGCTGTTTTAATAGATTTTCTCATTATTTTGGAATACAAAATATTCTATATATTCTTCTAGCATCCAGTCTAGCTAGCTAACAAGAGTTTCATCCAAATACATTAGTTTCCGCGTGAACAAGTAACAACAACGGTCTATCTACGTTTAAGAGAGGTGGGGCATAGCGATTTATCGCTCGAACTGAAGCAGCCCGACTGGTGAAATACCTCCACCTTACAGAAGACCGCAGCCAAATAACAATCACTTCTGTGCTGTTGTGTTCCTGCGTGTGAGTAAGGTTTCCAGAGCTCCTGGGGGTTGCTACATTAGTAGTAGGGGAGGTAAGGGCGACAAGTCCAGTAACAGCTTTATTATGCTCTACTTGTTGCCCTTAAGCTAGGACCTCATTTCCACTTAACATCAGGTGGGATGAGGTCAATCTTGAAGTGTAATAGGTATAAAAAAAAATCTATACCTACATCATAAATCAAAACTTGTACGTTTATAATATCAGTAAAACATTTGTTGATAAAATATCTTGTTTGCCTTGAGGGTTAGTGGTAAAAGAAACCATTAAATAGTTGTAAATAATATGTATTAATGCTAAAGACAAGGAAGCTTAGTCGTTCAAGCGATCAGTGGATACGCTTCGTTTCCCTGATTACAATTATGTTATGCAATCATTGTTCGGATGCAAAACTCGTGATTTGTGGTCACAGTTGATTCGTTTTAGTGCTTTTGGATTTAAAAGTATTAGATAATCCTGTTTTACGACCTAAAAACCGCAACTGCAATACTACATGACCCTCTAATTTAAAATTTCAACTTTACACGTACCTACTTTTAAATGATATATTAAATATAAAGAGCTATGCTGTTGCTGTACCTTACGTTTGTTAACATTGCAAGTCTTAGCGTATTATTCCCGAAACAGGGACCTATCAACAGCTTAGAACTAGTCTAATTTTTAATAATTGCAATACCATACATAACAATCAACGTATCATGGAAATCTTAGCAGCAAATTAAATAACTAAATTTTATTACTGTTTCAGGTATTGGTTAAACCACAACTTAATACGAGTCCGTCCACTGCTACCTCTTTTAAAAGAAATAAGGACTTTCTTAGACAGCACGAAAGAGGTAAGATTTAAAATTAGTTCTTACACGTAGACCAATACGGGTCTTGTTCAAAAACCAATTCAAAAACCTACACACTTTCCTCTGAACAACTTTTAATATTAGAAAAGTGATTTCTCTAGACATACAGGTTGCGACATTGAAGTGACTTTGTAAATTTTACTCTTAAGGGATCGAATCAAAAATTGATTTAAGTAAGAAGTGTTTACAAATTCTTATCATCTGCTTATTAGGTTCTTTTGATAATTAAAAAATATCAAATAAATAATTTATAGCCACATCCCGACTTTTCTCGTATTCTTTGTTTACATTACAGGTTGTTTTCTTCGACGCGCATCACTTCCCAGTTGGGTTCTACCAGCAAGATGGTTCTCCTATCTGGAGTGTACACAACGGCCTTCTAGACTTGGTCCGACGAGAGCTCGGCCCTCACATGGCAGATGCGAGAGTCTTCGGCACCGGTCCCGGCACAAGAGGACCAACGTTGCAGTCATTGGTGGATGCTGAGAAGCGTCTAGTGTTCAGCTATGTAGACAATGCCGTAGTTGGACGTGAGTATAGTCGGTTGTATCTAGTAATATTAAACACTGGTCTGTTTAGTTTAAAGCGCTCTATCACTGTTCTCATCTTAGGCTCATGGAGCTGATTTCAAGGTGCCTGATGGTTAAAATGGTATTTATATTGTACTCTTGTTCATTTCGACAACACCCTTAAGACATTTAAAATGAATCGATGAGTCAAACTGCGGCATAATTCTTAATAGTTAATACGAACTTAACTTGATAAATAATGAAATACTCACCGTTTCAGTTAGGTTTCACCAACCGTGGTCACAAGCTGACTGACCTGTATATTTGACCCGTTAACCTTTATGAAATGGAACGGATACGTCCTAAATTTACACCTTTAAGAATTAATAATAATGGTTTAAGAAAGCTAATAATCTCCACTGGCACACGTTTTCAAAAACCATTCCATAGAAGACGCCTGCAACTTCGACTATGTATAATATAGCCCCCCAAGGGAAATCCCTTTGGCAGGATTTTTTTTATTAATTAATGCCTATATCATAATAGGCATCATTTACATGTCAAATTTCTAGCCTAGCTTTGCGTCGCTGAATCCGTAATGTTAGTTTAATAAAAGGCATCCTGTATAATAATATAGATGCCCGGGTAAAAAAATAATAGAAAGCGGCCTATGATAATAATATGCCCAAAATGCCTCAACGCTGAAACAATTCGGTCATCAGTTTTTTGTTCAAATAATTATAATTAATTTTAGAAGTGTGACGTAGGTCGTAAGAGAATTTGCTGTTGAATCTTGTGAATTTAATCACTCAGTATTTTACAGATATGTGATCGCATTGTTTAATGTGAATTCACAAGGACGGCCCTATTGTAGAAGGCAAATTGGAATTTGATGCAAATCCTAGATATCGTGGATGCATTGGCACAATCTAGGATAATACACCCTTCATTTTCCTTTGTCCTAGCATCAACGGTTGATTGTGTTGATTGATTGCATTTAATTATCAGTTAAGTCAGTTCAGTTTGGGATTCAATAGAATTTGAGTATTATCACACCTACTCGGTGAACCTACTTTTAATAAGCGGTGTGCTTTTGTTAATTAAAATGAATACTTATATGTAAAAAGAGATAGAAAGAAAATACACGTTTCTTAAACCTTACGTAAGATGAGGCTAGGAGGCATAAAGGTACCTGGATAGACTAAACATCGTTGTTTTTCTACTTTCCAGAAAACAATTGGTTGTGGCCAATTCTACCTCATTTGTGGGCGAACACAAATCGCGCCCACGAACTGTTCCAGTTCTTAGACCAAGCCATAGCCCTTTCACCCCAACCCAACGCGCGCTCGCCGATGCATTCCGCTATGGCGCAAACAACACCCACCGTTCTCGACATCCTCTTCCTGCGAGGATCCTTGCGACAGAATGCTGAAAACGTCAACCGCATGGTCACCGCGCGGCTTGTGACCAGGTGGCGGCCGCAAGCGAATATAATTTCGACGGACTTCTTCCTTGGGAACGACGTCATCGACGTGTCCATAGCTGTGAGCGTGGAGCGCGGCGGCCGCTTATGACGTCACAGCACGCGTTCGCGGTCTGGTGGGCTGCTCGTGAAGCAGGGACGTGCTTCGGCGCCGGTCGCGCGCCGCTCGCCGTGGCTGCCGCGCCTGCGCAACCGCTCCGAACCGCTTCACCGGCTATACTTACCCGACCAATTCATCTAACTTCCTGATCAGAGATATCCGTCGCTGCGACACTGCCACATTCCGATAGCGCGCAGCGCACAATAGTGAGATATTATTAGACGTTTGTGTAGTTACACGAGAGCTAGTCCATCGTACCTCTAAGGAACGATTGTTTTGTATATAAAATATACCTATTTGTTGTGCCAAACTTAACTTGCATTTTATTACAAATTATTTACTGGAGTTATTGGCTCACCAGTATCTAAAGGCACACTACTAACACATGCCAAATAAGGGGTGCCCTCTTTGCTAAAAAAGCTGCTTATAGGTATGTAATCTACATATATACGAGTACCTATGCCTCCTTTTTGTTACCACAGCCCCCAGGGAAAAGACCCAAGCGAACACACATTGAAAAACTTACTTTTAATCTGAGGAAATCATTTTACTTATTATAAATAAGATACATTATTACTGGTAAACAATAAATAATATCTAATTATTACAATAATTGTACTTGCGCAACAAAAACGAGGTAGATTCACCATGCCACACGACACGAAAAAAGTTCATGTTAATTATCACGTATGCGGTGCTAGAAGCGGCAACAGCTCCGCTCGGCTCATCCGGGATAGCGCTCGAGCGTCTAGCCCCATAGCGGCAGCTGCTCCACTCACATCCAATCCGAAGCTCTGTAGTAAGGAGGCTAACGCCACCTCTTCACCCGTCTTCGGGTCTCTCAGTCTCGGGCAAGAGCCGTTGCACTGCGGCCAAGAGCACCTTTCGATTAGTCGTCGGGGCGCGCATCCTCCCCTTGCACTTCTGCCGCCGCCTCCAAGGCGACGCTCCCAGCACCTGATCGCACGTGGCAGCGATACTCCTGACACATTGATCGCTAGCCATTCAGGGCGAGCAAGCGCGCCGTGTGCCAGACACGCCGGGGCGAACGTCGCCCTCACGCCCTTAAGACTCGCTCGAATTGCGGCTCCCGTCTCATGCACAGAATCCCACTGTTTTCTTGTCCTTGGCGCACGGACGCCTTCCGCAGCCAACTGCGCCGAATCAAACAGATATTGAAAAACAAATAACGGAGTCCGAATGTACGGGTAAAGTCTGTAACCGAAGTAGCATAGCCAAGGCTTCAGCGCATGTTTGCGCACACAAGATGTGGGAGGCGAGCCTTTCCATAACGAGTGGCCCAGCTTGGCGACGGTTTCAGCTGGCAAATGTCGCGCTCTCGCGGGGCGGTCAAGGAACCAGCCGGAATCTGCGAGTACGGCGGTGCGAACGCCGTGCTGGCGGAGCATGCGTCGAGCGGAGTCAGCGTGGAGCATGACGCCGGCACCGCCCGCACTGGATCCGACGAGAAGGAGACGTCCAGAGAGGCCGAGTTTGAGGAGGTCAAAGAGAATAGCACGGACAATGAGACGGCCGGCGAAAGCGAAGGTGGAATTTTTATGTGTACGAGTGCCGACCCACATGTCGCTGGAGCAGTAAGGGAGGAGGACATGGTTAGAGGCATGCCAGAGTGGGTTGGCAGCGGGGTCTGCGGATAGGAGGGCGGGTGCGCGGCGTGTGACGGGCCAGCGGGCCGAGGACATGAGCGCGGGGCGACGTCGCCAGCGCGCGGAACAGGAAGCGCTGTCCCAGCAGTAGCCACCGCCCTCCAGGTATACCACCCAGTGCTCGCTGTTGCTACCACGTCGAATGTAGTAACTGAAAATAAAAACATGTACCCTTTATGTTTACGATACCAATCTACATGTCTCAAAGAACCTAAATGTTTGTTAGAACTTGGCTTAAAGGTACTTAGAAAGGAAGACATCTTAAAGACCACAGTTCGTTGTTCTTATCTTGGATTTATATTTTCCTTTATTGCTGAGCTAATCCATACAGGAACTGTGATTCCTAAACTAATATAAAAATCTAGTAAAAATTTTAGCCTTGTAATTTATTTCCTCCTGTACAAGAGCTAACAACCTTTAATTAGCGTTATTCTTTCTAATAATAAAATTTGGCTCAAAATAAGAAAATATATTTATACATATTTTTGACAAAGTACCCTCATTAAAAGTATACATTTATATCTTTTTAGATATTTCTATTGTTGCATCTTCAACTATATTTTTTTCATCATCTAAGTATGATTTTTATCACGTGTCAGTCACTTTAAATTTCTTTTTTTTATGCTTAAATTATAATTCAAATGTAATTTAAATTGCGCTATTTTTTTTAATTGATTGAACTGGTATATTTATTCACGATGTGCCAAATTTGGCACTGGCCAGTGCCAATTCATTAGCCGTGACGAACTTATTAATAGGATGGAATTAATGTCTAAGATAAGGGTGACACTTGTAATAAAAACACTTTTAAAGTTCTATCAAACATTTCTGCCTTAATCATGACACCTTAAAGCTAATATAACTATGGAAAAATCACATCTGAAACGATATCACACCCAGTGAAATCCAAATCATCGATATAGGTATCCAGAGGGTTATTTTTATCTTAATAAGGCTTTTAGAAGATTTCACCTACAAACTAAACCAACGATATAATAAGCTGAAACAAGGAAGAAAGGCATTTTCGGTGGGGGAAGGACAAGGAATTTTAAATACTTATTTTTCGTTTTTGAGATACCCGCCTGCTAACCATTTCTAAATTGCTCATGATACCTATCATCAGGTACCTACCTATATCACAAGGACAATTAGCGTTTGACTTGATACCGCTTTGAAACGTGGGCCTGAAAATATCTACGCAAAGAACAGGCCCCCAGAATCTTGAGAAAAATATAAGAACACCGCCGGCTCGTATCCTAATATGAAAGCCCGTATCCTAATATGAAAAACATGAAATTGTTCAACTGTACATTGAAAAAGTAACGTTGTTCTTATTTTTATCGGATAAACGGTTGTATAATTTTTATAGTACTATACGCCGTACTAGCGAACTTTAAATATTAGAAAGAGAAAATATTTATCTCCCCTTCCCGCACCGCAAATCGGTTAAGATGCCAAGGTGTCTTCGATTCCGTGATTTTGAAACATTTCTGCAACGAATGTACCACGGGCCCATAAGTATATAGTTCTAAACATATTCGGCAGAGAGCACTTACCGGAGGCTAACGGTTGATACAGCAGAAAAATTTCATCGCCTACGATAACTTGCGGTTAGCTCAGTTGGTAAGAGCAGCACGCGTGATACGTGAAGGTCGTGGGTTCATTTCCCGCACCGCAAGGGTAGATAAAATTTTTCTGTTTCTAATAATAAACGTTTAGTCAAGAAACTTTAAATTCCGTCTTGAATTGCTAGACACGCATGAAATGAAATGATTTATTTCTGCAAGTCGATTTACAATAAATTCTTTTGCACGTTAATTATTTTTTCCTACCAGCGCCTCGACGTAGGTTCTGTTGAGAATAAGCGCCGCAACAAACTCAACAGATATCCTCTTTTAAAATAAATTACAAACATCACAATAGGGCATTAAAATATTTGAATTAATAATGTAGATTATTTAGGTGCAGATGGACATTTTAACAATTCCACATATTTTTATCACTAAAAAAATCTTGTACAGTGTAATAAGCCTTTTTGATAAGCCATGTTTTAATTTGAGTCTTAAATCTATGCATGGGCAAGTCAATAATGCTTTGCAGTAACTTATTAATATTATAATACTTATCCCCATGAAGGAATTACTACTTTTATGAAGTCTGAGTTTTGGGACGGCAATGATTAATATAATCCTTAACAAAACTAACGTAAACATAAAAAATATAAAATTGACGACATCCGTAGCCGAGAAGCGCGTGGGCCGGACTTTGGCGTCGCGCTATCTCTGAGGTCCCGGGTTCGATCCCCGGTCGGGTCAATATAGGAAACGAAGTATTCCATATTGTCTCGGGTCCGGATGTTGTGGTACCGTCGTTTTTCTGATTTCTGTAACACAAGTGCTTAAGCTACTTACCATAGAATCAGAGCAATGTATGTGATGTTGTCCAATATATATTTAACCATAGAAGAACAATTTATTTTTTTTATATTTTAGTATAAAGAAGCTTATATGTAAAACACATACCCAGCAGGGGTGCCATCATTGCAAGTGAGCGAGCTGTTTGATAACCAGACCAACTTTAAGCTATCAGGCGGAGAGGCGCATTCACTCACTGACGCCAACACAGCCTGTGGAAATAAAACCCTTTATCAGCTGAAATCATTAATATTAACAAGCAACTCTACTGACTAGATAGTTAGGTATAGTGTCTCAAAGGAATAGATGTAGCTAACTACACGTATGATCACAAATGACGTGAAAGTGGAAAAATAAAGAGCGTGCGTTTGTGGTGGATTTAGTTAATTTTTCTCCTCAATTTTTTTTATATTATATATAGGAACCGGAGGTGGCATTATTTATATAGACGATGCATCATTTATATGAATAATATTTTTATTCTCTCATATATTTTCTAAGAAAAATGTCTCAAACTGTAGATACTTAAGATTGCTAAATGCAATACCTATTAAAAAAGTAAACACCATTATACCTAAATGGATAGTAAGTTTTAGCAGCCTTAAACCGCGCCATGAAAAAGTGTTTAAGCTCACGCTTCTGTCTTAGTACTTATATTTATCATACATAGGCAATGGCTGAAAACATTATGGATTAACTGATATTTTTGATGAATTTTTTGGACTAGATGATGAGTGAAAAATAATACTAAATTAAAGAAAAAAAATTTTTTTTTTTACAATGGTAAACGTTCAATGTGACAAGCTACTTGGTACTCTATGTACTTTGGACACAATCAACTTTAAAGATCTCTTTAACCTTATGGTCTTTCAGTTAGGAAAGTGAGTCAGAATCTGTTCTAAGAAGTTCACTAAATAAAAATAAAAATCAATTAAATGGGTTGAATCTTAATTTTTTGTTAATGTTATACCTAACTAAAAAGCTTTTTCTCCGTGATTACACCTATTGAAAGATCTCATTAAACTATAGTGACAACAAGAAGAATAAATTAATTTAGTTTCGTGTTTTAAACTTAGCTGCTTATTAAGATGTCATACCAATTGTTTCCTAAAAATGTTCATTGAAGTGTTGAACTATTTATGAAAGGTTGTTAGATAGTAATTAGGAAAATATATTAAAAATAACTTATAAAAATAGCACGGCCTATAATAAGCGCTTCGTGAAATAGGATCTAATTAACTAATTAATTATATCCAAGGCCGAAGAATGAATCTTCGAAATGTCAATTTTGCAGAATCCTTGGTTGATAATAATTAAATTCTGTTGATATAAAAATCTTTGGCTATTCATAGTACTTATCTATGCTACAAACCTTATAAAACAAGACTGTTTTCAATCCGTCTCTTAGATTTAAAGGAACCTTATTTTAATTAGATTGAAGTAACAAGACCATAACTGCTAGTAACTGTGTTGTTAAAAATAACGAAACATAAATTAATTAAAAAAACATCAAAGGCTTTATTAATTATTTTATCAGTTGATAATAAGCAACCTTGGAGTTTACGATGACAGTTGCGCTTCGATCTACACATTCTAAAGAAAAGATGATTTTATAATAAAATTAGTCAAGTCAATCATACACCATTTCACTTGGAACTAGATAAACTCTAGCTGATGACCTAAATAATTTCAGTCAGAACTGGAATTGCGAAAAATCCACACTGCTCTACATATTTACTTTCGCGCACTCTCTCAAAGCTTCAAAGGACACTTTATTGCGGAACATAAAATTGTGTGACATCAATTTTGTATCAACAGCTAAAATACACAAAATAGCCTTTCCGATGACAACATAAATTCACATCTGCCAAACAGGTTTCGATTTCGCGCACGTTCAAAAACAAACATTCACAGAGTGACAGCACCACAACAATACACAAAACAATGCGTACACAGAGTGTCCAAGCAATCCAGCAGCGGAGAGGTGCCCTCATCACTCCCAGCGGTGGACGTGGGCAGGGCGATGCGAGGCACACCCCATACTGACTGCGCGGGCGCACGGTAGCTCCCGCTGTTTACAAAATAAAGCCTCTATTTAAAGCGAGGGCTAAGGGCCTTCTCCGCGCGCGGCGTCGAGCCGAATAAAGGTGAGCGGCTCGTTTGTGCGAGGGGCGGCTGGACCGGCTCCGGCGGCGAGATCAAACGGGCGGAGATCAAAGGGGCCGCCGCGCGATCGGCATCCGTCATTATTATTATGCAAGCATTACGAGGCGCGCGTGACTCAGGCGGGAGGCGCACGCGAGCTGCGCGGGCGCCGCGCGGGCTGCCTCCCCGGCGCCCGGACCCCGCACCCCACCTGTCAACGGGCCGGGATTCTGCCCCGGGTGCCTTGCCAACTGTTAGGGAATCCTTCACTTGTTGCAGCTTGAAAACTTTTTGGATACAAAACCGGCAACTCAATTGCGAGTTGCCAGGTGGCGCAATTTTACCAGGCGATAGTGATAATTTAAGATCAGTTTCCTTATTTGTTCGTTAACCTATAGTACCTATTCAATTGCAAAAACAACAAACAAGTATTTGTTCAAAGACCTATTAGAAACCATCCTACACCAATCTCTTATCGACAAATTTTCCTATCTGTCTGTTAACTATGTGAACTCGTAATACAAATTTCTAATTCATGCTACGTCTTCTAATTCATGCTACGTCATGTCAGTCAACAAAACCATTTAAAACTTTTCCTTAAACTAATCAATACTTTAACTTTATTTTGAAAACCTTGTAAAGCTACATATAGGTACATTGCATTCTGAATATAATCGATGATAAGGTCTTCTCGCAGCTTAAGCGAGCAAATCATCGTAGCACAAACCAAATCATCATTGTGGCGTATCATATTTAACTGAAGTCAATGTTACTATATAGTAGTTAGTAGAGGATTTAGTGCACGTAGATAGACACAGAATAAAATTTCCATTATTCCTCTAGGCTCTATTCTAAGCTTTTCAAGTAGGTACTCTATACGTACCTTCCGATACCTTTCACTGGCAACATCCAACATCGCAGACCGATTCCGCGTACCTCTCCTTTTTTTTGCTTTAGCATAATTTCGTACCGTGTTTAATTTTATAACTCTGTTTGGAGACCGCGGGAGAACGAGAACGGACTTGTTTACATTTTAAATTTGCACCCTGATTCTAATGGCTCCTGCCTGTGATAATGATAACGAACTACGTTGTTTATTATTCAAAATTGATCTTTAAAACCTTAGACGTAGAGAATTAAATAAAGTTTGAACCTACCTAATGTTTTGGAGCTTCAATATTGAGAAAAGCCTCAGGACCTGCCCCTCTTACACGGTAATTCATTCATTACAGCCTCTTGCATAGGGTTTCTGAATAAAATATATGAAAAGTAATTCCGAAAACATGAATTTAAGTCTTCATTTGATTCGAAGCATGTAATTGTCGATCATTTCCGAGTACTTTCGTTAACCTGGCATTAAAGGCTTGATGTAGAGTGTCCATAATTTAGAGACTAGTTTAGTTTTATACAATTATGGTTTTAATGGTGCGCTAACGGAAATCATAAATTGGCATATAAAATACCAACATTAATTTAGAAACTATGAACTTCCACATCTCTTCATTTGGATCACATGAAACGTATACATAGAGTCAAGTTCAGATATAAAACTGTGTTCAATAAAAAACTGTTTATATCATAACAATAAATTGAAGTTACGGTGTTATTAGTAATATCTGTGTTGTGACAGAGACGGATTTTTACACATCTGCATATTTAATAGGCATGCAGATGTGTAAAAATCCGCAATCCACAGTAATTTAATTTTTGTATCGACGCCGTGAGAAAAATCAAATTACAAGTACAAAAACAACAACTGTTTATTCCTATAAATCAGTGATCCTAAGAAACACCTCGTAAAGCTATGGGTGAGAAATAATTGTATCACTTTCTTGAAGCTCTTATGTAGGTACGACCAAATAATGTATTATATCATTTTTATACAACAGGGGGCTTTCAAATTCTGTAGTAGGTATATATAAGTTAACCTTCGATTTAACTAACAGTTAAATGCTAGCATGAGAGTGAGCACCAAGCAATGTCGGCTTAAGACCCCGAGCAGAGACCGTCCGGGACCACAGCGGTCCCTGGTCACCGAGTTAAGTAGAATATAATTGGCGGTTGGGCGGCAGGCGCGCAGCCGCTCAAAGCCTGTACCTGACTGTAAAAATGCTATCATAAAGGCGCACCGCCACAATAAGCCCTTTGACAGTTGGTACCCACCTTTATGATGCCGACTCTGATATACGACCCGAACTCATTAAACTTACTTTATCGACTCCCGATACAGGATCTCGCCATCCGAATAGTAAATCAAGCCGTCTAAAAGTGTACCACCGCTCGCGAGCGGGGCGGGAAGAATAAACCGTTTAAACCATTCAAAATCTTTATAGCTTATTATTCAATCCTATTACTTAGTGGAACGGCCTTTTTAAAAGCGCTTTTATTATGAAAGACTATTATAAAGCTCATTCTCCATAACAATGAACATCTCATTTTTTTCTTCGGACGCGATCGTTAATTCGCTGATGATATTAAATTATCGGTGAATAAAAGGAAACCTATAAGGTTTATTGTGTTGTTGTAGCGCGAGGTTTTTGGTGTAATAATGTGCATCTACTCAAAAGCAATTTAGAGGCAGTTCGTATTTTAAAATTACTCGGTTTTATGCCTGATGTTGGTACATAGTAGCTCCCTGCAGTCCGCTCATACACGAAATTATTGTCAATCTGCCTCCGGAAATAAAATGTTTTGCCTTTTATTGATTACTTCAAAAGTTTCATCTAACAAAATGGGTTACGTACTTACGTACATACATTAAGTGCGCCGAATGATTTATCCAGTAGCTAATGACTAATTACGAATGGACTGTGTTAACAGCTAATGTAGGTATCTCTAGTCACCTCACGCGGAGCAGCAATAATGGTGAACTTTTTACAGAAGCGGCGAGTTGCTACCGGGGTCCGCACTGATGGAAGCAAAAAATGTGTAGTCATTCTTAGTGACGCCGATGATGTACACTCGCAGACAATTTCTTTACTTTGCTTTGGTCATGATATTGCATATTTTAAAAGAAAATAACTGTCGTCTGTACAGTTAAGTACCTAATTGACAGTAAAGCTGCTAAAAAGTTTCTGAGAAGACCAACTAATACAATATTTTTTACGATTGATTGCAATATCTACAATTATAGTAATGCCTTTGTATTTTAGTCCGAATTGCCTTTAAGGGTAGCAATAATAAAAATCTAAATGTTTTATTAATAATAATTACATCAGTAACACATAAGAATTGTCTCTATCTAAACTACTATCTCTCTATAATGCTAACACTGGCTAAATTGTATAATTGAAGTCAATATGTATGTATGTATATACAGCAATGGTTTTGTTTGTTATATAATAAGGTTTCGTATAGGTAATTATTTGCGTGAAATAATAATAAATATTTTTTTAATTCTAAAGTTCTTGCTTGCGCATGGTAAAATCTGCAGAATCACCTATTTGTAACTCTCAATCAAGCTATTGTTGCCATGACAGAATACTTTGAGCATCCGTAGTATCCACTACCAGCCATAAGTACATCCATACTCTTTCTAATAACTTAGTCAGCCTACAAATTAATATGAATGAGATATTGTATTCGTGGTATGACACATCGTGCGGTAATTGCCAGCGGTTGCCCTCATTAAGAAGCACTCTATTGTCACTTTCGCAACTAAACGGATTACGTATTTACCCGCGCTTACATAATTACTGCCCACGCTATATAAATACGTATTTCAGTTTGACATAATTATTATTTATCTTTCTAAACCACGAATTTTACGATTTAGGTCTTCAAGTAAGCTTAACAAAAAATTAAGGTAACGTTAATAGTAACATCTCTTACCGTAGAAGCATATTTTACGCTTTAATTAATGGTTCACGTTGATTTTACTTATTCGAAGTAATTTATCGGCAAAGCCCACAATTTTTTTTTACATAGGTTAATTTTTATTTTCTTTTTTATATATTGCATTTCAAGATTAACCTCATCCTACCTGATGTTAAGTGGAAATGAGGTCATAGCTTAAGGGCGACAAGTACAGCATAGTAAATCTGCTACTGGACTGGTCGGCCCTACCTTGAAGGCTTGACCCCTGCTACTAATGTAGCATCCCTCAGGAGCTCTGGAAACCTTACTCACACGCAGGAACACAACAACACCAAAGTGATTGTTATTTGGCTGCGGTCTTGTAAGGTGGAGGTATTTAACCAGACAGGCTGCTCCAGTTCGAGCGACAAATCGCTAGGCCCTACCTCTGTAATTTTATGCTTGTTGGCGAAATTTACAAAATGTTGGCAAAACATGTTTGTGCTTTTATTTTATTTATAACAGCTTTTGTACCATATTTTTTGCAAATAAATATTTTTCTATTTGTATAGGATAATAAAAACGATATATTCGGTTGACATTTTGATGTTGATCGTTATATTGGTCCTTAGTTATTTTTTTCATTTTCATAAAACACTTCCTAGTGCAAACGCTTGCGTAATCGTTAATAGGATAATATAATAGATTAGTATTTATCCATTCTCCGCTAGTACCCAAACCTACAAGTACTAATACATTGTAGTTCTAAGCTAATTACGTAACACTAAGATAGATCTATCTTTAGCAAACACTTGCTCTGGGCTTGCTCAAGCTCTGAATTGCTTGCGACATGATAAAACAAACATGCAACAAGGAAATAGTCGATCATGATCCAGTGTATCATGAGCAATTATATCCTCAGTGCAATCCATGCATGTGGATACAATCATGTTTCAGATTATTGTCTTATTAAGACAACATGATTAATGTTTAACGAACAATGTTTTTACTATCACGCACTCAGTGATCATCTACAAAACCATCTGATGTGAGGTCAAAAACGATAATGTGTGCAAACAGGTATTTTGTCAGCAGCTATTGGCAAACGATATATCGCATTACTATTTTTTTTATTTTATTTAATTTTCCACTTTAAAGTAATTCTAAAGGGTTATTTCATTTTACGATCTAGGGAATAAATTAATATAGCCGGACCGTGGTACATAGTCGCGAAACACTTGCGTCGATAAGCGTCCGCGCGGACGCACCACTTGCTCTATACAATCCCGAACGACAAAATATCAATAAATATGAACACTTGAGTCTTTCTGACACTGTTATAAGGTTTAGGATACAATACAGTTGCATGTTATCGCACGTGAGTGTACAGTGCGACTCCCTGCGGGCACAGCCTCCGAATCACAATAAATCTGAACCGATAAGTAGACGGGCGGATTGTCGGCGCGGCGCGATCAAAGAGAGGAGGACTTGAAAGACGCCGCGCCGCTAACTAGGGCTGCCAGGGACGCCGCACCAGGTCGGGGCAAGTTGCCCTTCATAGTGCGGCGATTACAAACTTTCGATTCGATAGTGTAGCTGTCTTGCTCATACAAAAATATAATAGTTGTGTAAGCGTGATAGCAATAGTTGAGGGTAGCCAATTTGCTGTCGTTTGTATATAATCCCTCATTGCAAGCGAAATTTGCTAAATAAAACAGTGGTAATATGTGACCTAAGACTGTGCCACAATCGCTCATAAAATATTTGGAAAAAAGTTGTATAGTTATTGTAAGCCATTTTTACCAAAAATATAATACCAGTTGGGCGCCTAAGCAACAACCAATTTATTCAGTTTCATAATTATAGAAAAATACCTGGTGGTACCGCGATTTTTGTTCGTTTAATGTAAAAAATAATAATAACTAGAGATACTTCTTATTAAACATTAACCCCTGAATGTTACCTATTTACATGGCTTTTCAAACGCCTTTACAAACACACAATATTTTTTTCTAAGGTAGATTCTTTGAGGTACCAACTAGTGTGCGTCTGATAAATCCATGTGGTAGTTTCACTAATTTGAGTAACTTAATTAGAAACGGTTTGACTGTTTATAAATATAGACGTTAGCTTCGATCAAGAACTGTTTCATGTAAAATT
Source organism: Glyphodes pyloalis (assembly GCA_037074685.1). NCBI lineage: Eukaryota > Metazoa > Arthropoda > Insecta > Lepidoptera > Crambidae > Glyphodes > Glyphodes pyloalis. The sequence continues at coordinate 7,173,342 of JAYKKO010000011.1, forward strand.
CAAACAAATTATTGTTCTCCGCGTCATATCGTCAACACAAGCATTCCAGAAAAGACCAAAAATGACATCATATAACCTTATCTAATTTAAACCTTATATGACAAGAGATGAGTATGATGAATGTTACGCACGCGGCCAAAAAGAAAATGAGTGCCTAATAAGGCTTGTTTTGCCGGTACTCATTTTTATGTACTTCTACAAAATCTTTGATCAAAAGCCGTTAGCGTCAATTATCCATAAACTTCAAGTGTTGACTGCCACTGCTCGATTTTCACCCGCAATCACAGACACACCAAATAATATTAGCAAGACTCGTGTCACTACTTCACAACCGGGTTCAACTTTTCTCGCACCCAAGCATCGTAAATTATAAAATCTCGAACGATTCACACCACAGCCCTAGCTTGGCTTCAGTCGAGGCCGCGTTTCCACCAACAGCCGTCACGGCCGGCGGTGACGTTGTAATTAATTCGATTATTCGATTATTACACGCGGCACGGGAACGCTGCTGAGGTGTGTGATAGGTTTATTGAAACCATCAAACATGGAGACCTTCTACCAAAAATAATTGGAAATGTGTCGGATCCGTTGACGAATATCAATTTTTTATTCTTAAATCGTAACAAACTCACATCGAATGCAAAAAGTTTTCAAAAAAAGAACAAAATATTACTTCAACCAAAAATCACGTTTTAATTCCCAAACTTTCCATTCATTTTAGGAATTTGAATTTAGAAGGCCCACTGCCCCATGGACTTAGTGTTTATTATATTAAGTCCATGCACTGCCCCGATCTTTTTGACTCATCGATTAAGATATTAAATTTACCAGGTACCTATTTTGACATTTTCTGATGTCATATTGCACGGAGCAATTATATAATTGATAGACATACTTTATTGCACGAAACTTTACAGAAATTGGTTTTACTAACAAATTATGCTTCAATTTAGGCGGTCTTATCGCTATAAAGCGACCTCTTCCAGGAAACCTATAGATAGTGGGTATAGTAGACGACGAGAAATAGTTTTGCGAATATGTTAATCAAGATTTGATTTTTTAAATGACGTTCATAATACCTTAACGTGATAAACATATAAAAACTTTTAAATGCATGTTTATGAATTGATAAGTTTTAAATAGAACGCGAAGTTAAATTTCAAATTCCCATGTCTACACATGTTCGAGACATCCGTGGAACCACAGAGCATTGGATGCAGACAAGTAGTGCACAGTTGCAGTCATTACTTTATATGCATGGAGCAATAACGCGCTGCTTTGAGTCGCCGCTGCCGCGCGTCTATTGTAATTAATTTGCTATAAACTACCCACCCGTTCTTACTCCTAGCAATATTGAAAATGATGCTGATTACATGAGTAGGTGGTGGTCAAACGAGATATCAGATGTTTGTACCTTTTAGAGCTTACTGCATTTACGTAAAGTTGAAGAGATTGTGGTCTGCTTAGTTTTAATTGACTGTTTACTTATAGCTTAGAAAAAGTATATAATTTAAACAATAGATTGAATCGATTCCTAGAATTATATAAGTGACGGTGTACCTACTCTCAAAAACAAAAAGAACAAACGAAAGATTTCGCTTTTGAAGATCAATCAAAAGTTTTGAATTAAAATGTGGTTTTAGATTGTCATAATTAATTGGGTACGATTAAGAGAATTTAAAAATGATTATTTGGTATCGGATCAGACATATTTCGTTTTTAAGAGTAGACCCTCTGATTTGTTCGGAAAATGATTACGAGACTAAATAAAAAATAAAAAGAAAATGGTTAGTTAGTACGGTTTCTGTACCTATTTGTAGTATTTGTACTTAGATACGATATTTTTATTTTGACCCGCTACCCGTAGCTACTGATAGATAAGCAATAAATAGGTAGGTGTCTGACAATAGCTCACCAGCAAAGATAATGATGAGTACAGTCAGCATCATTAGTTTGCATACAACTCAGTAACCTTGTCACAAGAAACTATGATTGTATTATCCTTTTTATTCAGTTTAAATCTACAGATGGTCAGGTAGGTATCCAAATTTCTTTCCTTTCCATTCTTAAGAAGCGATTACACGTATCCTACCCTTACTTTTTACCTTATACCCTTGTTTTTTTTTTAAATAGTAGTTATATGGGGAGAGGAATACGGATTGTTTTCTAAAACTAGCAAAGTTAGCCTGCCGGACTGAGTCACTAGGTACTTAGCGCTACTAAATATGGAATTTATTAAAATACAATTCCGGCATTGTTAAGTTTCGTGTCGCTAACGCTATTGAACAATTTTTGAATTTGAACTTTTTTTTTTATTTATAATACATGTTTCGCAAATGTTTTACTTAAAAAATAATAAACCTGTTAAAATGTTATTTTAAAAATAATCTCATGACTATATAATTTGTTTGCCAAATTGGTGATTTTACCAAAAGTTAGAAGATAAATGATTCGTTTTTAAAAATACCTATTAGGCGAAGCCGTACAAAAGGCGGTATTTTATAATAATTTTATTGTAGTACCTACCCACCTATTTCATTTGTTTTTTGTCATATGATCGAACACTGAATCAACTACTTATTGGATGACTCTCTATCTGTTTTAGTTTTTACTGAATATTTTATTACACAAAAGCTAGACATGGCGCTTCGCCGGCCGCTGCTTTTTTTTGGTCACTAACCTAACCTAACCCAACCAATGGAATTGTCAGATACTTGAATGCAGTATCTACATAATTTGTATTTCTGCAAAGTATTAAAAGAAACCCGTGATCAGAGAAAAAGTCTAATTTTCTTAAATAAACCAAGAAGAAATATTGTTGTTGATTATCATAGATTTTGGTTAAAAAAATATTTAACCAAGCAATGCATTTTGTCAAATGTGATTTATGTTTTACGTTGTTTTGCCAACTAACATGTTTAAAAAATTATCAATTTGTAAATTAATTTTAGCATATTTTTTTTAGTAAATATATTGTCTAATAAGTAGTTTATTAAACAATAGTTTGTCAAATAATACATTTATCAAAAATAATTTTGTCAAATGTTATTTTCCAAATGAAAATTTATCATTTTTTTTTTGTCTAATGATCGTACACCCAAGTAGGTATCTGGCAGCAGAATTGCAATTTATGTTGGGAAATTACTTCGTAAGATTATCAAAACAATTCGCTATTTATAGTTTGATCACGCAGGGGAATCTACTTCGACTAGGTAATAGGTACTTAGCTACAGTACGAGTAGGTATTATTATAGGCTACACAAATTAATAAACGATATTTAAACGATTTGTAAACTAGGTAGTTGGAAAAGATGTTAACTTCACAATCTAAACATAACACTTTAGAATCTTTAGAAGCGTCATAATCATTTAGTAATGAGGTAGTATTTTCATCTAATAACGCTAAATTATCTAGATCTACAGTTATGCAAGAAAACGCTGACAATCTAACCTATTCACGCCACATTATATTTAGACATTATTCTGATATCATATATTTCATCCTGGAACCTCTTTTGGCTAGTTCACCTGTATTATCGTTTCCGCATTAGTTAGATACTTTGTTCTTTGATCCATTGAAGTGATGTTTTGCATTAGCATACAAGTGTTATTCACAATCAAAGACATTATTCGGGTTTTGTTGCACAGCTTCTTTATATTTTATTCGGTCGAACAAAACTGAAGGTCATAAATTTGTTGCTCTGAACAAAATTATCAAACGTTGGGAATTAAATGACATGTAGGTATAAACGTACAAGACCATTGTTTTAAATAGTTTTATTTTATAAATAGTAAATTAAAAGTTTTAAAACATAATTTATGAACAAAATGAAGTTTAACATAAAAATCTGTAATGTATAAAATTATATAATGCAAAATACATAACCTTTAGGGTAGTTTTTTCAATTGGCAGAAAACAATCAAACTCAAGTAAGTATGGTAATGGAATGAATGAATGGAATAGTTTAATTTTTTTCATCCATTTCGTAAGTAATCTTAGATAGATTTACGACGATTTAATTGTTATTTATACCTGACAATTGAAAATCAGCCCTTTATTAAACATATGGCAAAGTATAAAAAGAAAACAAGCACGTTACTTACATACGTTACTTAATGCAAGTAGCTAAATACAAAATAGAATTGGAAGGATATAGAATTGGAAGTAAAGACTCCGTCCACAACTGAAGAAACATTAAATAAAGTAAGGCACATATTTCTATCACAGAACACAAGAGCTAATATTTACGTCTAATCATACAAAAATACTTATATTTTTTTTATTTACAAAGGCCTCAAACATTGTTCCTGTATGAACGTTCTCTGCAATTCAACATACAAGATTCTTAAGATCACACTCTGAAATATTTTGTTAAATATACTTTTTTCAGCACTCACATTTAGAAGAAAAAGGAATGTTGAACTCATTTTATTTTTATCCGACTTTACAAAAGGAGGATGTTCTATGTCTGACTGTGATATTTTTTATTTTTTATTATATTAATCGCTGAAGTACCAAAAGCACTTACAATATATTATCGTGTTTACGAATTTATACTTTCAATTTCAATTTGTCAATAAAATTATTATTAGACACGTTTACTCTTCTTATTATCCAGTTCATAACAAAGAAGTATTAACTACACAAAGCATCATAAATAGGTAATAAAATAATAAGTTTTACAATAATTAACATCACCTACACATAAACGTTTATATTATCACACACGCTGCGCCGATGGAAATTTTCATAAATATTGATGCGACTGTTTCCTATTAATTTAGGGTTTGTGTATTAATTTAGGCCCATTTTGAATGTCTCATCGATATAATTAAAGGCATCCTATTCAAAGTGAGATCTTTAGGTACTTGCACGATTTAATTTCAAACTGAAAAAGTTAGTAATTTCTATTCGTTACTCTTTCAATTCAGCACGGAGATTCATATAAATACCTACTAAACACATTCAAAGCTCATTCATTTGAGTAAATGACTACATTAATGAAAAGCCATAGTAATGTCTATGACGAAGCCACTACATTCAGTCTATACGTATTGCCTACATTTGCAAATTTATAGTAAAAGCTTAGTATTATCTAATTTTAAACATTTTCTCAAAAGACGTACCAGCTGTTAGGACATGTTATGTATATTGTTATCACAACCACCCAGCACTGGTATAAAGTTATTGCTAAGACATAATAGATTTCAATTAAACATGAATTGAACTGGATATTTCAGCATATTATTTAAGTAAAAAAAAGTATTTAAGCAGTTATCATTATCATAATTCGATCAATCAAACCAATAGAAAAATCGATTTGCTTGATACCTTAATGACGACAGAAACCATAATTTAGTACCGAGTAAAATGTTTATACAAATTCATGATAGTCTTTGAATTTAAGCAAACATTTCATTTCATAAATTAACACCGTCCGTGCTTCAAATGCAGATTCCTTCTCCTGAATAACACTTAGTCGTTTAATAAAACCGGCACTAAAAAGTTTTCAAACCACAGCCAAGACACATTTGTGCGTTTTCTCGTATCGCATTGGAAGGCCGAGCGGATTCCACTCAAGGCCTCACTCCTCAGCCCAGAGAGAAGAACTGTTTGCTGGGCATCTTCTGCCTTAGCTTCTTAAGGAACTCTCGTGCTTGTTTGTCACCTTGCCGCGTCTCTAACGCCTTGATCGCTTCGCCATCTGTGAGAAAAAACGTATAAATATTTTTTTGTTTTAAAAACTTAAAATTAATTAAGTACAGTACTTGATTCTAAAACGTATATTAAGTATCAGCGTTAGTGGGGCACTAAGTCCCGCTGCAGGGGCAATGGCTCAGTCATTGTAATCAAGTCGACGATGCAACGACATGTAACTGTCATGTCACGCTATATCCAAATGCGGGTTGGTGATCTTAAACCCAAGTTTTGTTCAAAAAATCCGAAAAGTAACTGTGGTTGACCTAGACATCGATCGCAAGACTCCGAGGATATAAACCGGTATTTAAGCCACTGGACCATCGAGTTATTTGTTGGTCTGAGTGCCAAGGTAAGTCATCCCAGTATAACAGCGCGGGAGGCGTGTGTAGCCTCGACATCTACATGGAATTCATCGACAAACATTTTACGATTTACGAGACCAAAGTTTGAGGTCCTTCAAGTAGAACGTGAAAATGTTTTTACGGGATCGGCAATGCGCGCGTGATACTCCTGGAGTTGCAAACATCCATTGGCCACGGTAAGCGCTTACTATCAGGCAAGCCCTAAAAGCTGTTTTGCCACCTTCGTGGTAAAAAAAAGCTTACGCAGCAATTTAATATGCATAATAACTATTCTCTATCTTTTAGTTTTTTGGACCGGTTAACATGAGTTAAATAGGAGAAAGTTTACTTTATAACCGATAATCCTAAAAATCCATGATTTACTTCTTAAATATCATAAAATAAAAACTCGAATGTTTAAAACTGTCGTTAAATGCACACTTAAATGAAGCTATTGAATATAGCTACTTAACAGAAATCTGTACAGTAAATTCTGATGTAAAATATCTCAGAGACCAAGTTTTTATTGCGTCATCAAGTAACTTGCCTACAAATTATTGCCCATAATCTTTTACTTATAGCTATAAAACGACACAAGCATTAGCATGTATTTTACCTAACATAAAATACGACACTTTACCAAAGCACGCACGTAAGGATAATCGCGTACAGAAAGCGCTTTATGTTTTAAAATAGGGAGTAGGTATGTAAGTATCTAAAGAGAAAATTATAAATTATTGGTAATATTTCAAACCCTGTGATAGCAACATTGCTTAATTGCAGTAGCTCAACTATAAGAAGATGCTAAATCAATGCATTTCACAAACCTACATCATGAAATACGTTGTTTTTGCATAATTTATTATTCTCACCATTATCTCATCATAATTAGATATTATAAGATGCAGTAATCTGCACCTTATGATAATTGCATAAGACCGAATGTTTTTTAAAAAGCCAAAAAATTTCGTTTTCGGTGATATCTGAGTTTCTGGGTTTTACGGTTTTTCTTAAAAATAAACGTCATCGATGTTTTCGTTTTCAGAATGTTTAGTTACCTTATTACCTATTAATAAAATAGTCATTTTCTGTTTCCAGCTGTACCTTAATAGGTACTTCATAATAAGAATCATAATAAGTAATGGACGTGTTAAGCTAAATACATTAACACTTACTAAGCATTTGCATTTTACTCATTTATTTATTACCTACTTAGTGGTTGCAAACCTATTAAACACTTAACTTATGTTTACCTAACGTAATTAACGTAATGTATTACCTACCTACGTTTGTTAACGACTATTCATAGACTGCGTTGACCTATGTGAGATAAATTAAATAGTTTTGCATACCTGAGTGAATGTCTGTTTATAGTTTTTAAGACGAACAATGACTACGCTAACATAATTGAAAAAAAAGTAACCTGTTAAGATGGTATTGGTATCAAAACTAGGCAGTTTGCACGGTGTTTTGGAAGCCCCGGGCCGGTAAATGACCGGTTGGCCCCGGTCTATGAAAACCCACGCTACGCCACTTACGATTACGAAGGTAGATACTAGCTGTTACACGCGACTTTGTTTGGGTAATTATCTTAGTTAATCGAGCATTTTATGTGTTTGTAAACAAACACAAATTTCATCCAGGCGCATTCAGTAGTCTTTGCGGGAAAGAGCAACAAAAAATCATCCAGAAATTATGATTACTATTCTCACAAACTTTCGCGTTTATATTTTTTTTATCATACTTTCAGATTGACCTCATCCTACCTGATGTATGTAAGGGCAACAAGTACAGCATAATAAATCTGTTACTGGACTTGTCGCCCTTACCTTGAAGGCCTAACCCCTACTACTAATATAGCACCCCCCAGGAGCTCTAGAAACCTTACTCACACGCAGGAACACAACAACACAGAAGTGATTGTTATTCGGCTACGGGCTTCTGTAAGGTGGAGGTATTTCACCAGTCGGGCTGCTCCAGTTCAAGCAATGAATCTCTATGCCCTACCCCTCTTAGATAATAGGATTGGTAGAGGTTTTCCTAGTGTTACAGAGACCCAACCAGGTGATAAGGTACTGACCTAAACTGGTTGGCCTGGTGAGCGGCAACAGCTGCTGTGGCAAGCTGGAGATGGGATCGGGCGTGTCCTGAACCTGGCTGAAGTGCAGGTACGCCTCACCCACGAAGGTGTTACTGACGCTGAACATGTCTTTGTCCTTGATCACGAAATGCAACAATCCGTCGGCCACGTTGCGCTGTTCGTGCGTGAGGGGTCTGTGAAAATTGTAATAGCTTTTTAGTATTTTTTATATTGCACTTGATGTTAAGTGGTAATGACTAGCTTAAGGGAAACAAGTCCTTTGCTACTAGTGTAGCACCCCCCCCCCCTCCCATGAGCTCTGGAAAACTTACACGCAGGAACACAACAACAACAGATTGTTATTTGGCTACGGTCTTCTGTAAGGCCTCGCCTCTTTAAAACTTATCTTATCCTAGCTTACCTAAGTTCGATCTGCAGCAAGATATACATTATATTAAAATCACCCTAAAATATCTACTCAGCTGCTTCCGTGGCTGATTTCGGCATCGTTTTCAACATTTTATCTTTCAGTTCAAGTTCCAACTTCAAAATCCTTTTAATCATGTAAATTATATCAGTAACATTTATGAAAAGGCAAATGATGCTACCTTCGGTTCGAAACCTTTCACTTACAGAGCAACTACGCAACTAGTCAACCCCACTCGTTTACATAATATGGTGAAAAGATACTTATCATATTACCATTATGCACATCCTGAGCAACGAAACCTTTACCTACTACTAATGCACATTTACATAAAGTTGAAACCTGTGTATGAGAAACTTGTACAATATTCAACTAAGTTGTTACTATCTACTCAATGAGTCGGTTTAACTTAGTTCAGAAATAAATAAATTTCAATTGTAACATAAAGTTTTTCATATTTTCTCGCACTGTTTGACTTGTAGACGGGAGTGATATCTCTTCGCCATATTTAGCTTCGAATTCTATTGTTACTTTATTATCTAGTTCTTAGGTTAGTTGCTCTATCAGACGAGATGAATACCTACTAGATACTATTCAGCCCATACTTCATTCGTTGCAGAATTGTTTAAACATCTTGGCATCTGATCTAACCTGTTTCATTTTAAAGTGCATCAGACGACTTTAGTGAAATTAAATATGTAAAGAAACAGACAGAAAACATTTTAAGTTCGATTGTGCAGCGTGATGCAGTAGGATGTTTTAAATTTAAAATTAGATCTTTAGGTTGTAGAAAGAAAAAAATGATACTTACATTATAAACATCTCGTCGTAAAGCGGGAAGAGATTCTTATTGTGCGTTTGAGTCTTAGGCTTGACTACATTTGCGAACGTGTCTTCTGGTAATAGCGAGGCTCGCACGTACGAGTCACATAAACCATTCGAATCTGTAGGCACAAGGTTTCTCGCATTCATGATCTCCAGTTTCAAATTGTCGTCTATGAACTGAGCCCTCACAGTCAACAGCCCAAGCTTCGGTTCCTGTACAGCCTGTTGCTCCTGCCACCTCTCCAAATAATACTGGTGGATAAGCTCTCTGGTCTCCATACCATGCAGTTTCAATAGATACTCCACCCGCTTCAACGTCTCTGAAGAATACATCTCTTTGCTGTCTTGTCGGAAGGATTGTATCATGATCTTTAGGCATTCGTGGAGATTCGAAAAGAAGCATGGGGGGCGACGTTTCTGTAATGTTTGAAAGCGATAAGAATTCGTTGTTCAAAAATTAATATGAAGAATATCCATCACCACGATGCATAAACAACGTAAGGTACAGAAGATAGAAACAGGGAGATATACGCTTTAAAACTTTTTACATCATAAAAGGAGAATACATTAGGAGACAGACAAAAGTAGTAGGAGAACGTTACAATATCGTTACAAGCTATTTGAGACGTGTTATTGAAGTTATTTAAACTTAACGGAAGTTTATTTTCAAGGAAGTCCGAAAGAAGTGTGTTTTTTGGTTTTATAACAAATCTCAATAATGAAATAAAAACAAAATTATCGTTAAGTGAAAAAGGTAGGTCACATTTAGAGTTATACCTACCTTATAAAATGCATACAACACCACCACCGCGTTAGCGTTATTTGTTACCTTAAAGTATGCTTAGTCAGTTTAGGTAATTAATGAAATTATGATGATAAAAATCTCTCTGTTTCTCAATACATGAACCATCAAGGGGCATGCACATTTTCCAAATAAAAGTATATGAAAAATAACATGCTAGCAATAATGAATAAAATTTGCATGCAGGTTTTTTTAAATTATGATCATCATCATTTCCTATGATAATGCCTACTAGGCAAATATATCAAATGTTGGCGGACAATATTTTTAAGAAAAAATACGTCTGAAAATGTTATATAGAAACAAATGTTAATCAGACTGAAGAAGTTTACAAAGATAAATATTTATAATATTTGGGCACATGCCGTACCTACACATTCTACAATTACAACAAAAACATATCAGCAATATATTTGAAATTGGACAATCTAGGAGGAGTTTTACAAATCGCAACAAATTTATGGAAGCTTACAAACAAATAGGTAACACATAACATAATGTACAAAGTGCTATCTAGTGTGTAGGCTTTACCACTTTCTCTAAGTGGGCAGCGTCCGATTTGCTCAAGCGACGAGGGTCGATATAGCGAGATATCCTTGCTCTTCGGTGCTATTAAACAACAACATAACATTACCAACTAATAAAACAATCAATAGTAACAAGAACGTAATTAAAACAAGAAAAATAACAGAGTGCCTGTGCGCACATCTATGTAATATTGCAATAGCGTGCAAAAATGCAATATTATTTACCCGAAACAATACATAGCCAGGAGATACTTTGTTTTTGCCAAAATATCTACGCCTAATTAAGCTGATACGGTTGGCGATTGTCTCTTTCTACAAAACGAGAATTAGTTGTTAGTCTACAGAAACTGTTAATAAAATAATGACGAAGAGTTCAGTGAACATAGCAAAGAGGAAAAGTTAGGGTTTTGAATATTAACATTATTAAACACAACCCCAATTAGCATGAGTAAGTCACTGAACCCCGTTTAGATAAGAATGAATAAAAACAAGTAATGATACAAAATGCAAATTACAGCTCAATGTTAGTGCCTGAAAGTCTTTATATTACAAAACATACCTCCAAGTTGACTTGTATCAGTTCATAAAGCACTTCACCGAGTTGCTCCCAGACTATGTCGAGTGTCCTGCAGAAGTTTTCGTTGTTGAGGTGTTGGTATAGCGTGTCGAGGTTCGCTTCGAGATACCTCATCACGCGATCCATACTCGAGCAGTCTTGGTGGAGAAGTTCTGCTCCTTCGATCAAGAAACGCCTGATAGACGGCATCATCTAAAATATAACGAATACAATTGTTTACAATAAACTCTGAGAGGACTGGTGCTGTGGTGAGAGCGCTGGGCTCCGAAAGTGCGAGGATCTAGGTTCGAATCCCGAACACTAGCATTATGAATATTGGACAACATCACATTGCTCTGATTCCGTGGCAAGTATTTAAAGCGTTTGTGTGAAAGATAAACAGAAACATAAGTATACTGTCTCGGGGTGGGTGTTGTCTGTACTACAACACCCAAAATATAGAAAAGTTCGTTTTCCGTATTTTTTATGTTTTTTTTTTTGCTTTCTTGACTAGTGTGTCTAGTTATTCGCATTTGTATGGTATATAAAGTTGTTCAAGAATTCGAATACTAGTTCTTTATTTTCGAAGACATGACTTGTAACATTGTACTACTATTTTAGAGACGAAACTACTTACTCTCTTGACCATAACTTCCAACAGGTCCACTATCTTGTTCTTAACAGTGTCTATCGCATTTGCAATCACGTTTTGTAGCGTTTCTTTGCATCTGAAACAACGAAATAATTTCCAAATTGACATTGTAACGTTTGTAACAGGTTATAAAAAACAATTGCATGAAAATCTGAAAATTTTTAATATAAAAAATATATACAGTCGTATCGAGAACCTCCTGCTTTTTTTTGAAGTCGGTTAAAAATATTTATCTGTGTGCGTTAGCACTAAAACTCACCTTTGCGCTTCGACTGGTGTCTTCGCTTCGCACATTTTCTGTATAATATCTTCCATTCCCAATTCCTGTACAAACGGTTGTAGACTCTGCCTAACATAGTCTATGTTGTTGATCGCAACACACCATTCATTTGTGACCTCAAACCTCTCTTCATACACTGTCGTAACAGTTCCTACGTTATGAACACGATTCGCCATCTTGTCTGAGTAAAATACACAGCAGCGGCAAATGTCCTGTTGGATAAATTATGGTGAAATTCTGAAGGAATAATTAATAATAAACAAATAAATAATAAATATTGGACAATAATAAATATTGCACAACATCACATACATTGCTCTGATTTTATAGTCAAGCACTTGTGCTACAAAAGTCAGAAACAACGACGGATTGTTTCACTTCTTGACAGAATAATCAAATAAAAATTAAAACTATGTTTTTAGGGGCCAATTTAATGATCTGGCTCGAAGGATCATTTTTTTGTTTCTACATTAGTAGGTACTTACATCTATAATTTTAGCAACAAATGTGTAGCAGCCCTCCACATCAGGCCATGCTAATTGTTGCCAGAATATCTTGATCTGGTAGAATATGGCTAACGTATCAACCCCAGAGCTGCTGTATTTGACGTTTGTATCGACAGGCACCAACGTATCCAAGTCTACAGCCTTCTCTATACGAGTTAACGCTTTGTAAGCGGCAATATCTAGCCACTGGGCCACACCACCGAAGAACCATGAGTGGAATTTCGATATGGCATAATTACTCCACTCCGTCTCATTTAATCCTTGTCCTAGCCTAAAAAATTTATGTAACTATTAATACAGATTCTCCGATCAAAAAAGAAACTAGTGCAGTCAGTTGTTAGTTTTGCCTGGAAAATTTAACAGGAGCGTCGATAATAGACCTTATGTTTATAGGTTTTGGCGTACTCTTTTCGACTTTTAACTTTACCACCTTGTAGAATATCCACCTCGCTCCCTTGTAATGTTTTTGACCAAGACCCTTTTCAGGTCACCCTCATATTTTGGCTCAATTGACAGCACTTAACGACTTCAATGAGAATAAGATTCTAATGACCACTGACAATGCCAGAGTGGATTATCAAATGGTTCGGAACCAACGTCCAAGTAAATAAACTAATCAACAATTTTTATATCGCAAATACTCACGTCAAAAACCTCTGCAAAGTCAAATACAGCTCGAACAATGTAGTGCCCATAGCAAGGGGTTCAGTCCCAACGTTCGGTTGGCCCATCCCAGTGGCGCCGTTCAATCCACCAGCCAGGTGAACGGTGGTGGTGGACCCATCTTCATAGTGAAGCCTCTTGAGACTCTTACACACTTGGATAACTTCGGGCTCCACTAACGAAGCTATCTTGTCTTCATACAGCCCGTACAGGGCTTTTGAGTAAGGGAAAGACATGACTCTGGAAAGAGAATTAAGGATCATTTAAATACCTAAAATTACATACCTATCGTTTTGGTCATTTTATATCAGCAGAGTAAATAAATAAATAAATATTGGACAACATCACATAGGTACATTGTTCCTGATCCTATGGTAAGTAGCTTAAGCACTAATGCAATGCTAATGCTAAAATCAGAAACAACGACGGTACCACAACACCCAGAGCCGAGACAATATAGAAAAGTTCGTTTCCCATATTGGCCTGACCGGGGATCGAACCCGGGACCTCAGAGATGACGCGACGCCAAAGTCCGGCCTGCTCGCTTCTTAGCTACGAAGGTCGTCAAATGGCCATGACCTCGACGTCGCCCAAAAGGCCTCGACGTTGCCCAAAAGGCTAATGCTGAAGACTAATGCAACAAAATAGTGTTATTATATCAAGAGGAATTTATCGTCGTATTGAAAGCGTATTTTCTATTGAAATTCCCACTTACTCGATAAATAATCGGTCATAGTATTCGACAGCTCTCTGCAGATCTGATCGCACCAGCTGTATCACTCTAATCAGGTGCTGAAGCCTCGATTCCTCAGTCTTGTCCTTGCATTCGTTGTTATCCAGAATGTGAACGAACCAATCCGACGCTCCTTGGTTCACAGCTTGGTTCAGTACTTCGTGAATAGTTAGCTTCTGGTCTTCTCTCAGCCAACCATACAACGCTGTTGGGAACAAGTCGATTGTCTCCGGTGCGTCCAATACCGATAGTTTGTATAAGACCTTGAGGACTTCTCTGAGCGTCTTCATGACGGTCTTGTCCCCTGCTGTCTTCTTCCGCAGTTTCCTGACGTGACTGTAGCAAGTCGGCAGCAGCTTTTTAGCACCGTCCCAGAAAAACTTGACGTCCTCTTCTTTGAATTGTTCTGTGATTGATATTGATTGTACAACACAAAGAAACAATTTATTTACTCTATAATGCTATGCTAATGCTAAAATCAGAAACAACGACGGTACCACAACACCCAGACCCGAGACAATACAAAATGTTCGTTTCCCATATTGACCCGACCGGGGATCGAACCCGGGACCTCAGAGATGGCGCGACGCCAAAGTCCAGCACGCTCGCCTCTCGGCTACGGAGGTCGTCAAATTTACAAGAATAGAGTGGATTGGAACCCATGATATCAGCAAATTGGACGCATAATATGGTTGTATAGGCCATGTTTTAAACTCTACATTGCTGGCATCGGCTCAACTATGAGATGGAATGGGCCACTCTCCACCACACGGGCCTAGAAAGGATTACTTACACTGTCATTTTATATTTGAAAAAGCGTAGGTCTAGAGATCATAGAGTGGCTGTGGAAAAATCGCAACTATCGTGTAATGAATCAGCTAGATGGCAATACGTGACGAGGCGTGAGATCCTACTACTACGTCATTAGTACAATAACCATGTTTGTTTCTGTGTCATTTTGATGACATGTAACCTTGTCATTTAATTCTCCAATCACGAAGCAGTGGGACTCTCGCGCCCATATATCTAGTGGATTTTTCAGACTTCATATTCCACATTCAGCGAATAAGTGACGAAGGCAATGATGGGAAAATTTCTCCAGGCTGTCTTTTTCTAGGCCATCCCAGTTAGACATCTTAGGCCGTCACTTTATGTTTAAGTATACTTAAGCTTACCGGATTGCAAAGGTTTGGTAAGTTTGTCGAGCAGCTGGTTGAAGAGGGCGAAGCTGAGCGGGTGGTCAGCAGTTACAGCGCAGAAGACGGACCACTGCGCGAGGCTGTTCTCGTTCTGCGAGAGGCCGCTCTGGGCCGAGTGCTGGGTTAGAATGGCTTCCGCTGGCGCGCTGAAGTTGCCGCACCACCAAAACGGTGCCACCTAAAATTGTTTAAAAAAAAAATTATTTTATGCACATGCATCCAAATCTCATGATACCAAGAATTATAGGAGCAATATAAGGAGCATTTTCTATTTTTACAACTTTTTCCACTGTACCGCTGAGGGAAAGGCAGTGACGTATGTGGACCTCCCCCTCTCTGAGAAGAGCGCAGACTATACCCCGCACCTCTCATCATTTGCTCCATCATCAGCATGCTCCAGTTTGAGCGATTTATTTTATGCTGTACTTGTCGCCCTTAATCTAGGACCTCATTACCAGCTGGCGGTGTTGTGGAAGTAAAGGCTTAGCCGATCCCCCACAGCACCGCCACTAAGGCGATGGAGGTCCAACCGGGGGCTTTTAGTAGGTAGTCCGAGGAAGGTAGGCAGGTGGGAGTCCCACACACGCCGTCACCCTCCCTCAGGGTGGCGGTACGACGCATCAAGCATTTCCCCAAAGGACCTCATTACCACCTAACGTCGGGTGGGATGAGGTCAATCTTGAAGTGTAACATTTAAAAAAATCTATTGATCATATTGATAGCACCATGGGAACATAGTTAGTTAAACTATAACCGCTACAGCGAATAAAAATGTAATTATTTATCTCCCTTAATACAGCAGAGCATGTTATAAGTTTTCATTGGTTTTGGGCTTTTATTAAGAAATGTAAGGTTCATATTATGGTGGTACATTATTTACTCACCTATCATACACCTATACTTCTAAACATTAAAAATTATATTAATTTATTTAAAAACCGTATTGTACAAAAAAGTGCAATAGGTGAACTTACCTAATCCTAGGGGCATTCTCTACCAGTCAACCCTCATGCAGAGATTTGAGTAAGATTTCAATATCTCGAACGACATTTGACAAAAATTCTTCGCTAGCTTGCCTAAATAGTCCTTAATTGGAAAAAAATGTATAAAGCCATACCGTACCTTGGAATTTTCGAGCTCATGCAGCAGCAGTATGCGGAGAAGGTGCCGGTGCTCCTGCGCAGCCACCTGCGAGTTCTTCTCCGAGGAGAAGTTGAGCCGCACCTTCACCACGCCCTGCCGCCGCAACTTGCTCTTCTTGCTCAAGTTAAACCACATCACCATCCCGCCCGCGGGAATGGACTGTAAAACAAACCGGATTTGGTAATATATTAAAGGTTTCTCGATCAAATTGACGACTTCCGTAACCGAAAGTGGGCCGGACTTTCCCGGTTGGGCTAGTATGAGAAACAAACTTTTCCATATGTCTCGAGTCTGGGTGTTGTGGTCGTTGTTTACGATTTTCTGTGACACAAGTGATTAAGGCACTTACTATAGAATCAGAGCAATGAATGTGATGTTGTCCAATCAAATCGGGGACGTTTTGGTGAAAGGCTTGTGCATATTTTTTCAAATGAGATGTCAAAATAATTACCTACCATACGATTGGCAGTTAACAAAAGACAATGTTTAATAATAACCATTGACAAACTGAATTTTAGCGATTTTGTCATTTGATAAGAACTTAATAAAATTTAGCCCTACATCTTAGGCCTAGTTATCAACAACAAACCGAGCATGGAAGAAAAATTGTTTGAACTGAAAGGAGCACTCGACATATGACAGACCGTAACAAGTGCAGAATGTTGTGTAACTACCTTCCAATTAGGGAACAGAACGTGATAATGTCTAAATACGTTACTGCAAGAGTTAGGTTAATATTTTTCGAGAGTAGTCAACTCTCGAAAAATATTGTTAGGCTAATAAGCTGTCAAAATAAAAAAAATCCTTTAGTTCCTAATTAGTAGTGAAAATAGGTGGTCGTCGTACGATAGCTACTTTTAACTCCACAAAAGCGATTAGGTAGGTATGTTATTTTGCATCTGTATACAAGTTCCGTGTATCGTTTTGTATGTTACCAACGAAGAATAAGTAATAGAAATATAATAGATAATAGAAGAATAGTAGGTAATGCACATTTTGATTATTCTATGACTCTATTAGATTAATGTGACAAGGTACTGAGTTGTATACAAACTAAAGACGCTGACTGTACAGTTTAAAGCACGCCCTTCAATTATAAACATAACAATTAGTATAAAACTATAGACGTGTTTAGCGGAATTTTATGAACAAAATATAATTAAGTTGATAAACATTTTTTTTTAGTAAAGCATTACGTCAAAAGTTCGGCCAACGTATCTGAGTGGTCATAACCTTGTACTGGCCACGAGAGTACACGCACAATTAGACAAACGTGATGTACAACCATATTATCTATTAAAATGAACTCTTATGTCATATCAGTCTGTTATTAATCTACGGCACGTTTTTACTTGGCTACGGCTTAAGGTTATCGTAGCTGCTAGAGATAAGTTATGGACTCACAGTCCCTGCCACGAGGAGCTATAAATTTTGTAAACTTCATTTCAGGCGTATACAAAATTTAATAACAATCAAAATAAGCTTATTCATTACAACAATAAACAAACTCGTGCGCATTTGAAAGTTAAACGAAAGGCCGTAAACGTAATTCGCGAAAAACGCACAATTTTTTTTTAAAATCCACGTTCTTGTAACACGAAGCCTTGACTGTCATTCGACATTTACGTCGCCTCGCTAAAAATGCAACTGATTAAAATTAGTTTAAAATCTATATTAAGTAATAAATTATGTCAGTGTTACTCAATACAGCATTTTACGATACTTTATAGTTTTCTCAACGGAGAATGTAGCTAGTGTTAAACATGGTACTTTAAAAACTTCAAATTAATATTCATGATTTTAATTAATATGATATATAGATAACGATTCATGTTTCATACACCAAAGATTTTCGAATTCTCGATTTCGAATACATATTTTTTTCATATTTTGTCAAAATAAAGAAATATGGGTTATTTACTCTATTCATTAATTAACTAAATTTGCAATACAAACAGGCAGGATATCGTGGCGACAACGTCACAACTCACAATCGACGAAAGGCAAGTAAATCGATTTATCTATACATATATCTACTAAGGTATTAAGCTGCGATTGCCGCAATCCTCATACGAGTGTCATACCAATCAATTAGGTATAGATAAATTTTTCGCGTTAATTATCTTGCTACGTACGGCAATTTAAGCTGTCGATCTGGTGTTAACAGCATTATCAGAGATCGATGTAAGAACGTTGGAGTATGGATCTCATAATTGAGATGGAACGTGACTGAATTTTCCAGTATTGGCTGAATTTAATTCCACATTTTTTTTGTTGATGTCACCCACCTTTAGTGGTATGTTGGAGGTGCCAATGAGCTCGTTGTCATGCTTGCCGGTGGAGGCAGTGATGGCAATCTCCTTCATCAGCTTTCGCAGTCCCTTCACGCCCTTCACATCAAACAGCTTTGTCATCTTCTCTTTTACTGTCTCAGCCGGGTCGAAGTCCCTGGAAGGGATATGAAAGTGTATTCATCGTTTTTTATTCTAGAAACAATTTGAAGAAGTATTTTCATCAAGTGGACGAAAGGCATTGTTGCTTACAAAAAATACACTTGGACCAGTGATAAAAAACAATTTTATGTAGGTATTGTTGTAGGATTCATTTCATTTTTTTTAGGATAAATAAAATAAAATAAATAAGTATAGTAAATAGTTATAGCAATAAAATAGTTTAGGATAGTAAATAGTAAGTAACTATTTTACAATGAACGACGAGTTTAAACATCATCTTAACTTTCAATATAAAAAATTCAAAGATTTTTATTTTAAATTTACCGTGGCGATATGACTTTATTCCCATTTTAGTAGTTTGACCAAACCAAAGTGTATTTTTTTATTAGAATGCAGAAGTAGAAAAGTTAACTACAAACCCAACTTTTAATTTTGGCGTTCTTAAAATTGCAACTGAGCGGCTATGCTCAAAACTCAACACTCAACAAAAAAGTACAGAAAAATAAAGAAAAGTGCATGGCTCTGAAAATTTTTCGATCTGTAGGTAGGTATCCACTGAATAAGGTAAAGAAATTTTTAAAACGATCCACAGTTAGCTCGAATACAAACTTTAGTGTATCGAGAAACACAAACGCCTAGTAACAGCTCAATCTATATTCGTAACGGACTTACCAAACTTCCAAACAGAGCGTGTCTTCACACAGGTTTCCGGGCATCGGTCTGCAATACAAACATTATCGTATCCTGTTAAAACATTCCTGCAAGGCTACACTCTCGCTGCCAAGTCCAAGGCTATTCAACGACACGTTACAACCATAGGACTCGTAAAATTGTTACGAGTGCTTCCGTAGATTGAACTACTTTTCACATTAACTCCGCGCAAAGAGCTTAAATTTTAAACTTCACGAATGTAATAAAACAAGCACTAAAACTGCACTTAATTATGGTTAGTGAAATATTTTAATAGAATGATTTACTTACTCATGAACAATGTAACAGCAAAACATAAGTGCAGTGAACAAGTTTGTTATATAAAATAGCTAACATCATCAGAAAACTTTTTCCCGCCTTTTAACGTCCTATTGCAAGGAAAAGACCTCCAGCCTTCAAATCAAATCCTTATAATAATGCGTATGAATTAATCACCATGCTAGCCAAATGCGAATTGGTGATCACCATCACCCATAATACTTTTGCTAAACCCGGAATCGAACCGACCCCGAGATCATAACGCAATGCTTAAACTACTAGACCATCGCGGCGTAAGAGGATTAGCTAGCTTTACAAGACAATGAAAGAAAAAATAAAGGTAAAGAAAAAGAAGATTTATATGTCCTTTTTGTAGCTATGACTGGAATATCTGAATTTAATTTAATATTTCATGCTCCAAACTAATATAATATGGTAGATTCAAAGCCCACATTGTAAAAGGAAATTATTGTTTTTCATGTTTGTTCATAGATAAAATATAAAAAACTTTGCAATGTACGACTTTCCGCGCGAGGCCTCGTACGGACGGCAGTCCGACGGCTAAACTACATGCCACTACGACTATATCGAAGCTAAAACCATTTTGAAAATACTCACAATGAAAAATGCTCCTCCCACAATGGGTTGAGAGTGCCCGACTTCACCGATGTGTTGTACCGATGCGACGAGTTCGACATCAGGTATATCGTGACAAACGGGTCGCTGAGCCCATTAGGATCTTTAGGCACCAGGTCCTTAGCCTCGATCACCTCCACATTCAGCATGAGCTCTGGAGGTTCCTTCGCCTCAGCCTGTGTCAACAGATGCGTGTGCTTGTCGTTTGAGATCTTGAACGCCTCTTGAACATAGGAGAGCATTGCCTGCTCCCCAATTTCACCGCTCACGTCACATCCCCCGACATTATGAAGAATCTCGTATAGTATTTCCAGGTATAACTCATCAATCTGGAATATGAAATACAAATACAATGATCAGAACCTTCTGTACTAAATATAAGAGAGAAGAGACAGAGCTTTTTTACGTTTATTAAACTCTGTAGATGCATCAGAAGAAACCTGATCACCATGACTGCTATTCATTAAGTTTCCAGGTTTAATTGACATTTTGAGATTGCTTAATATGATTTTTAATAAAACTATGCGAATAAATAACAAAAAATTGGAACAAAAAAAGAAACAAATTCAAAAACTCGTTTGAGTTTTACCTAATACTTTTATAGAAGATAGACACATTCGCGTTTTTTAATTTATGTATGTTAACGTACTTCAAAAAAGCGTTAGGAAGGTAAATTTACATTAAAAATTTCGAGACAGTTAAAAACGAATACGAAACTTATCAGGAACACTTAAATTAAAAAAAACTTAATCTGTTACGTCATAAATACTGCACCCACTGTTGAATCATAGAAATAGCGAAGTTTCATCGACTTTTCCCAAATCTGCTGCAAGCTCTACTGAGCTACTGCAAAGCCTCACGTTCAATGACTTTACCCGCTCGATGCAATGCACAGTACTCCAGTAACAGTTAACGAATAGGACAAAGTGTGATATTTTTTTATAAGGATAATCTTTTTTTTAACAACATAAGACCTGGAACTGTGTATATAAATTTTGACTTGGCCTAGTAATTCACAAGAATCTAGTCTCAATTATGATTTGTTATATTTTTTGGAAGTATTTTTTAACAAGTAACAATAAGCGTGTCAAAATACACTGCATATTAAAACACTCGTTCAGTCACTAAGTCACTTCTATTTCGATTTGAATATCTATAACTAATTTCTTCTATCTTTCTTAATCATTTCTTTCTTTATTAACCCCATTTTAGACGAAGACAGATCATAAATGAGAACACATCAGATCCCATTAAAACAAATATGATGTTCAGTAATAAAAAAACAGTAGGTATAAAAGATGTGTCAAGGTTAACACTGCATGAATTGGTCTCAATCAATTTAAATGATATAGTTTTCGCATTCTAATGTGAAATATTAATTTAAAAAGTATTTTTTATGTCAGCTAAACACAGAATTAATAAATCCATTCTACAATAATATGAGCAACCACAGTATGTACTATTAAAATATGAAATTAAAATTAACTGTATGAAGAAGTTTGGTCCACCTAACTTCTAAAGGAAACACTGTGCAGTGGGGTAAAGTCGGTAACCACGGCACCACCGGAACAAACCATGGCGTAACACGCGACCGAATTCGACTGTCAGGTCGAGACGACCCGCGCTTTGAACCAGCCTGCCCTCGTAAAACTGGCAGGGTTACTGCGCCGCCGTGGGAATCTTATCGATCACTGAAGCTTGCTGGTGTTTTGAATTACCCACTCCGATGGATATCTAGCGCCTTCTGTAGCTAGCTCTATGCTTAACTAACGAAGCGCACAACATCAGAAATGCAATTTCCCTGAAGCGATGTCTCAATGAGTCATGTTAAACGAAACAATAAAATGGGAAGAGCCAATATCTGAAGTAGTGAGACAAATTTTTGTTATCCGACCAACATGATGAGAAATTCGTTATTAAACACGTAATTTAAAGAAAACTTACAAATTGATCGATAGCGAGTGAAAATCAGTTACATTTGAAACGAACAAATTTTAGAGTGTTTGTTATCAATGGAACAAAACGCAATTTGATATTTCCGACATAATAATAGCAAATAAGCTTCTTTAATGAAGTCCATCCCTGCTAATATTACGTGAGAATTAATCCAACATCACTATGGAATATGTAGAAGCCAATATCCAGTTTAGGTAAGCTCGTTTTATGGTACAATCGGGTCTGAAGGAAGTTGTTCACGTGGACAAGTGACTTGACACTCGATGCACTTTTGAATGCAAACCACTTTATATGTTCTTTCATTTATCACTCACTTTTAAACGATATTATACCTACAAATCATCACCATGAGTATTATGACGAAACCATACGTAAAAATCACTAAATCAAATCGACTATGCTTTTTTCTGCATAAGGTAGGTAGTCTTTACCGAATTCCACAAACAAACTACAAGAGTAAATAATAAAAAACAATACACACAGTCATAGACTGAATGATGAGGCTGGTTTGTCTGTCCAAGAGCTCCTTCTTGACGCCCCTGAACTTAGTCCGAAGTGTTCCCGTCCCATTCATCATTCTTCAAATACACTGAACTAGTTATACAACACAAAACTTCATCACTATCTCTAGTAGACTTTGCGTTCACTATTCACGAGCACCGCATCAAAGCAGACATATGAAGTGATAAACGTGTGGGATGAATGCTGAAACAGAAATGTGTGTGGTGGGTGCCGCCGGTGCACTGACGGTCGGAACTTGGGATTCAACCCGCTCTGAACGCCAAATTCTATTTTTGCAAGGCGCCGCCAACGGAGACGAATGCGAACTAAGGCGAATAATAAAAAAACTCTCAAAAGTTTTTCGTCAGCAAATGCCTGGAACTTCCGTCCCATTCATCCTCACTTGATTTATTTAAGTTTCGAGCAACTTGCACGCTGCATGTAGGTACTTCAACGTATGATTTAACTAAGTATTTAGAATCTCATGTGTAAGTGTAACCTATAAGATAAACATAAATGTTCCTCTGACGCAGATTTTTTGAAGTGCTTCCTAGTTATAGGCTCATAATCTATCTGCTAATGGAAAATTAGATTTATGATATCTACTCGTATTCAATTACAGACGAAAATCGGCAATAAAAAATATTATGAAAAGTTTTATGGGCTTCAAAGGTATTTCTGGTAATAAAATTTAGTTACGTATACACTATTTATGCCTTAACTATCATATTAAATCATGATGCTGTTTAAATTCTACAGTTAGCAAATCCAACCAAACGATTCGAACGAACGAAATTCATTCAAAACCTTTCGTTTCGTATCTTTCGTACTTTCTTTACTTACCCAATATTGTTGTAAACCACTAAAGAGGTTGACTTGTATACTTTTTGCTTATACTCGTAACGCAATTTGAATACGGAAATGTCTGGTTTAGTAGATGTTTATAATGAAGCGAGTGCAGTTTTAGCACACAGGTAAAAGCCAAGGCTCACGCAACAGACCGCGTGTTGATCGATTTATTTATTTTATTAACCACGCGTTCGTTTACATTAACTAAACGGAAACTACACTTTACAAAGCTAATTTATTTGCAAAACTAAGCTTACCATTTCAGAATAGATTCTTAAGACTCTAAGAACCCACTGACCGTCTTGAAGCGTCAATAAAGAACTGGACACTGTTGCCGATTACAATATTTGACAGTCAAGTTAATTCAAAGCACTAGATTTTTAATCTTGATCTTTCCATACAGATGTTGCAAAGCAGCATACTTGGGGGAAACTCTTCAAATTATATGCAGGTTTTTCTACCTAATAATAAACAAAACAATTCCAGTCGCATAAGACATGATACGCGTACTTTATTGGTGCATAATATGTAAATATCCAGTTGAAACAAAAGTCAACTCAGGGCCACATGTAGATATTTTACTCCACTACTGGGATGCCGTCTGGACTGGAACACCCAACTTAAGTGTTTTTTTATGACTTGCATAAATTTACCACGGAATATGGTTTCAGTCACAATATGTTACATTACATGTTACAATATGTTTTTATTTGTTTTCAGCAAACATCCGAATCAATATGTAGTGCTCATTCGCAAAAAAAAATAAAAAATAATTAAAATCCTTAATATCCATGAAACGTTTCTACAATGTTTCCTATTGAAGCAAAAAAATCCAAAAAATTGGTAAAAAATTACAAAAAATCAAGTTATCTATCGTTATACAACGAGCTAAGCTTCTAAAAATTAATACTGTTAAAGTTCCTTACAACTTAATTTACCTGAAAAAAAATAAAATACGGAAAAAAATAAGAAGATAAAATACGGGTTACAATGGTAACCCGTATTTTTGTAAGTTTTATCATTTTCGAAGATAATTATTTGAAGAAGAACAATCAATTTTGTCAAACGCACGATGACGGATTTTTAATTGTTTTGTTAGTTTGGTCCTGCAACCTACAGTAGATACCTGACACACAGATACGAGCTCAAGATTTTTGCGCCGCAACCAATGAGTTAATTACTGTGGTAAGTTGAAGTAGAAAAAATCGAGATAAAGATTGTTATTGTTAACGTCAAGTAGCAAGGTATTGTATAGTTGCTACAACCACTTAAAATTCCATAGCCTTATAATATAGCCATAATAATATTAAGTACATCTGTGGAGAAACATCATTAATTTTAAAAATATTCCATCATTCTTAGTCTTTACCTACTATATTCCATATACATGAATAGGTAAGTACGAGTAAATGTTAACATTAGAGCTTCTTACACGTTTGGAAATAAATATTAACAAAAAAAATCCATAGGTCATGTCTGTACTATACAATTCAATTCAATTCAATCATTTATTGCATGCCACATTACAAAAACACACTTACGATATATAAAATAAATTCACTTTAGGAGTCTTTAACAGAGCATTGAACTTGGACTAAAATACTTAAAGAGTCTTCCTTGAACGAGTTTTGTGATTTTGCATATTACTTTTAAGTTAATTTCTTAACATTTTATTTTCATAAATTGATTTAATTATCCACACTAATATTATAAATGCAAAAGTAACTATGTCTGTCTGTTTGTCTATCCGGCTTTTACGCCTAAACCACTGAACCGATCTGGATGAAGTTTGGTATAGGTATACCACTAGGGCTTGGGCGACTTGTGACTCAGTCAGTACTTCGGTCGGCCAAATTAGTAAGAAGGTGCCTGTGAAATTATTTCTGTTATTAGTATTAATGGAATAACTAAGTGTTCATTTCTGGCCATGTTTTTAACACATGCGTTAGGAGATACGTAACTAGCATTCAATGTAGATAATGTATGTTCTATCACTGTAGCATTATTTATGAAGTATTAGAAGCTGATGATGAATGATGAGTATTATTATTACTTTTTGCAAACACTTGTAATCGATGACGGAATTCACATCAATAACAATGTATACCTACTGACGCATAGGTTGCACGAATGCATTGCAAAATGCGATCTAAATCGAACTGGATTGCTTAACTTATCAAAATATTCAAGCAGATGTGCTTCAAAATCTGAACTAATGCTAGTCTCCCTATAATGTATGAGTATGTACCTAAAATGTATGTATGAGCACTCGAAAGTACTATGTATCTGCATGTTTAGTAATGTACTTACTACAGGATCATTGAGTGTACGTCAGTAGGTAATCTACTACAGACAAAAGCATGCGGGCGCATAAGAACTAATATCAAACTGCAAGTGTTTCCCTGACTTCCTGTCGACCTTGCCTACCTGATACCCTAAAAACAACCATTTTAATTGTAACACCATGCTCAAACTCAAACTCAAATATTTCTTCATTCAAGTAGGTTACATTTAACACTTTTGAATCGTCATTGAATACAATGCAAAGTGATTCTACTTCCGGTTCGGAACCTATATCTACCGAGAAGACACCGGTAAAAAACTCAGCAGATCAGTTACAGTAGCAGTATCTAACTTATTGCTATGTGTAGCTCACTTTGAACCAAGTCATATAGTTTTTTTTTTTTTTTTGAGTGATGAAACAATTAAGTATACAATTAAGTACTTATTTACTTTCGAGAGGTAAGCTGGATCAGACCAGTCTCCAAAGGTGGCACCTGTTCACAAGCATGACGTATGTGCCAGCCATCAGGCATTGTCAACTACCAAGCTATTGCATGCAATCTTGAGAATTTTACGTATTTTCCATCCTATAGCATAGCAATAGGTAATCAGTCTCATTGTTACTGGGACTTATATAATAACTGATTATGTGTTTATATTTTTTTCAAAACATTGAGTACTCAGATATTCAAGATTCTAAACCAAAGAGATGTATGATGTATAATGTGTGTGTGATAATAACTCAATTAGAGTTCTTTGAACCCTCATTAAACAGCAGACATTGAACCTTGACTGTACCAATCCACTTATAGATTCAGGGAAACGACATTGGGACTGCACGCATTCTCTAATGACGTTAGCCATTGAGATCAACCTTGGTTAGGAAGTTGACAAAATAACCGGGGAAAAGTAAGAGATTCTGGCAAGTTGCCATGACCGCCGAACTAGCGATTGTGAGCTCAATACAGGATTAGCTAACCATATTCCGTGGCATCCACTTATCTCAAATGATTCGTCCTTCATTTCCAATGAAATCATAAACAGTGGCGCAGGGAGACGCCAGAATTGTGAAATGTTCCGGATTTGATTCTCGATCAGGTCAATCTGGAAGCGATGTTGTTTACAATGATTTAGCTTTAGGTGTCTAGGGGCATGGTCATGGGGGTCTTGGCAGCCCCACCACCCCCCTCCCATTTGGCTCAGGTGATTGCGGTATGTCCTGACTCCGCTGCCAGCTTACACAGTTGATATTCCTTTACAATGATAGAAACTGGAGTAACTTTACAGTGAATATTGAAACTACTGAAATCGCCATACAATACTGTCAACGTGAAATTATCTGATTACCGTATTTATTAGTGTTGAGTGCATAGTTGATTGCAGTAATTGTCTGCGCATGACTGATTTTCATTGCACGCTTAAATTTATTACATACTAGCTTTCATGGTCGGCTTTAACCCTTTCTCCCCTAATTTTCGAAACAAAAAGTAGTCTATATTTTAATAGAGCTATGTTTGTGCCAACTTTCATATCTCTAACTTAAAAAATAAACATTTTCCCATATAAACTTTCAAAGGTGGCATTACACCCCCCCCCCCCTTACTTTCTAACAAAAAGTAGCCTATGTCCGTTCTTGAGGTTTAACATACTTATGCCAAATTTCATCAAAATCGGTTGAGAGGTTTAAGCGGGAAAGCGTAACAGACAGACAGACAGATTTACTTTCGCATTTATAATATTAATTTAAATAGATCAAGGGATCTATCTTTATGGTGGTCAAGGGACCAGATATAAAGGTTTTCTTGTTAGCACGTATCTACGTAGATACAAACAATTGTGACATTGGCTTGGAATAGTGCCCAAACAAACGAAAGTGTACCCCTGATCTAAGCCGCCGGTATGTCTCTGTCGGTGTCCCAATTTCTCAGCATTTAAACGTCTTCGAAACTCCAATGTCTAGTTCGTACGAAACTAAATAAAAACTTCTAACAATAAAGCAGGTCGAAATTAAGGTACCTATATTGGCCCTTCGATAATCTATTCGCAGTGTGTGAGTGGCCGTTACGAAGTTACGACACGATGAAATATTTATAGTAGGTAGTCACTCACAGAAAAAGGTCAACCTATTAGGACCACTCTTAGTAATCAGGTTGTGTCCATCAAAGCCATATTGTACAAACATTGAGTTTGAAAGAATATTTGACTAATTCAGCTACCTTATTAACTACTTCCCGTTTCTTTTCTGATATTGTGAAGCAATGACCAACAAGTACTTTAATCGAAGATTGCTAAGAATAAGTGCGGGTAGTCCATCTTCCCATCCCATTTTTTCATTTATTGGTGTTTATTTATGATTCCGTGAGTTTTAGTGCATACATTTGGTGTTGATTGTACCTACAGTTCAATAATTAGTGATAAATTATATAATGTATATGGTGGACCGAATTCAAACGCGCATCAAGTGTCAAGCCACTTGTCCATGTAAACAACTTGCTTCTGACCCAATTGTGTCTTGAAACCAGCCGAAACTGGATATTGGATACAACGAAATATTAATATTATAGCACCCCCCTGTTATATCGTGAAATTTGATACAATACCTGGCGTGACACTGGCAGAGGACGACTTCAAAAACCGCTTAGTTGCTATTTAAAACAAAAAGAAAAAGAGAAAACAAAATACAACAAAGCTCCTGAAGTTGATATGTGTTTGATGGCAGAACCGTTATCTATATCAGAATCTGTTCTTATAAATTTACTAAGTAGGCAGTAGGTACTTACATTCCATCCGACTGCTTCAACGTAAAGATCTAACTTGTCCGGATCATCAGGCTCTGAATCTGTGTCCAGCAGGGTTTCATTGCCGCTGTCAGAGTCTCTAGCGAGGCTTTGGCTCTCGCACTGCAATTCTGCTTCAATTTTCTGGTCGCCATCTTGCTCTTCTATCTCCTTCAGTGGGGCCAGAGGAGTGGCCTCTTCAAGGGCAGCTTTTAGTGATGATTGTTTTAAGATCGATCCAAATTTCTCGAAGAAACTGTCGTCCACTTCTTGAATTCTGGAACAATACGTTGTTATTTAAATACATTTAGGAGAGTGTACTATACCTATACCTGCCTAAATGTACAATGATTTCTAGATTGCGTTTGGACTACGGACACTCTACAATTGATTTAATTTAAGTACGAGATACTGAGTAGTTAATAGTTTGTAATGAAATTTGCTCTTAATTTGGAAATCAGCATCAAAAATGCACGTCACAATAAAAGTAAGTACCTTCTTAAACTTTGAAGTTTATGTCGTGGTCATAAGAACTGATTTGACAACGCCTTAGGTCAGCAACATGAGTTCCGGTGAGGTTAAGAGTCATGATAAAGATAAAATGTATGTCTGTTACCTAATTCAATAAGGTCCAATTTTTTAATTGTCAGTTATGAAATCTTAACAGTTTAATAAAGTACATACGACTTGTTTTAAATGTTATTTTTGTATGAATTCCGTAACACAAATTTTATTACAAACAGCATTATTAAACTTTTGCAGATTGTAATTTTTTTTCTGTCGATTAAAAAAAAATCTTTCGACATGTAATATTAATTTAACTGTTCATAGAAAAAGAAGTAAAAGTAAATTGGGTTGGATTTGATCTGGTTACAAGCAATATTCATACATAAATATTTAAAGTACCTACTTATATTGCGAGATTGTAGGTATACCTACACGTATGCTTTAGTTACGCTGGGAGATTGTTTTGACATAAAACAAAATAAATATGAACAAGAAAACAAAATATATTTCCATAGATATAAGTTACATGATTTTTTGCTTTACACTCAACATGTTCATCAAATATTTCATTATCTGCTTAAAGTCAAATTCACACACGACAGAAACAGACATTAATGTAGCAGCACAAGTACTTAACTATCATCAGGATTTTTCTGAATTTAATAAATGCATACTAATATCAGCAAGATAGTCTAATGTTACATTACAACAGTCTAAAGTTAAAACATTTTAATTCTACAATCACAATATATTGGAAGACTGGAATGGTTTTGAACTAGATTCAGTTTGAGTTTTGAAGTTAATAAAATTGTTTGTTATATTATAAACAGATAATCAAAAATCTCAAACTAATACTAGAACACTCATTGTTACTCTCAACAGTACTCTTATAATACATACAATTTATATATACCAAAGTATCAGTTGCATAATTACTAATTCTATTTTCTAATTATGGCTATAAATAATAAGTTATTTTAATGTTACACACAATTTAAATGTTTACTTTGTTTTGTTTACTTAAATCAAGGAAATTATACTTAACAATTGAATATGGCAACAAATTGATAACAATAAATAAACAAATGCATTTTAAATTGAAACAAAAACAAAAATAACTTATTTGTCTAAAGCAGACATTAGAGTGTATTTAATATCAGTATATTCTTCAACACCATGTTTACTGCCTTCCCTTCCAATACCAGATTCCTTTATACCACCAAAAGCTGGTTCCGCTGCAGATAAGATGCCATCATTAATAGCAACCATACCAAACTCCAACTTCCTTGACATTCTGAATGCTTGTCCAAGATCTTTAGTGAAAACGTAGGCAGCTAATCCACTTCTTGTGCTATTGGCAATTTTCAGAGCCTCTTCCTCACTGTTAATCTTAAAGCATGTGGCAACAGGCCCAAATATCTCTTCATTGAAAATAGACATATTGGGCTTAACATCAACCAATAGTGTAGACTCGTAAAACTTATTACCCAATTCTTTTGCAAATTTTCCGCCGATCAAAGCCTTTGCTCCTTTTCCAATAGCATCTTCTACTAAACCAGATACCTTTTTGGCTTGTTCCAAATTAACTAGAGGTCCACAGGTCACCCCCTTCTTGTTACCAGGGCCAAGTACACATTTTTTACCAATTCTGCTTTTGAATCCTTCTACAAATTTGTCATAGACATCTTTGTGAATCAAAAATCTATTAGCGCCAATGCAAGCCTGTCCATTGTTCCTGAATTTGGCTAGCATTGCTTGTTCCAATGCATGCTCAATATCAGCACTTGGGAAAACAATGTATGGAGCATTACCACCTAACTCCAAAGCAACTCGCTTGATGCCACTAGCTGCTTGTCTGTAAAGAATTTTTCCAACAAATGTGGATCCCGTAAACGAGATACATCCTATATTTTCATCTTCGCAAAGCACTTTTCCAACAGTAGCAGCATTTTTCCTACTCGAGGTAATAACATTTATGACTCCTTTGGGTACTCCAGCTTGTTCAGCTAGTTCAGCAGCGGCGAGTGCAGCCAATGGAGTATCCTCTGATGGCTTTATAACACAAGTGCATCCAGCCGCCATCAAAGCAGCTACCTTGCGAGTAATCATGGCGAAGGGAAAATTCCATGGAGTGATGACAGACACAACACCCAAAGGCTGCCTTGTAAGAAGGATTTGCTTGTTAGGCCATGGACTAGGAACAATTTCACCATTTACATGCCTGGCTGTGTCAGCGAACCACTCCAAAAATGAATTGCCGTACGCAACTTCTCCTTTTGCTTCAGCAAGCGGCTTCCCAGATTCCGCAGTAATAATCTCAGCCAGGTGATCACTATGTTTCTCGCACAAATTATACCAGTTTCTCAATATATACGAACGCTCTTTGGCTGTCGTGTCCTTCCAGGTCTGGAATGTGTTGGCTGCAGCGTTGACTGCGTTTTTAGCATCAGTTGCGTCCATATCCGGTAGCTCCACGATGACGTTGTCGTCCGCTGGGTTCTGGACCGGGAACACTGCATTGCTGTTAGCCTTCACCCACGTGCCGTTTATGTAAGCTTGCTTCTTGAGCAGGTGCATTCCCCTGCTCTGAATAGCAAAAACTTTGTAACTATTCATGATACCGCTTCGTAAAACCACCATCTTCGCTCGCTATTTGTGTACCACTGATAAAACGAAGATACGGGCTATTATCTTGTTTCACTCGTGGAGATGACTGCGAATGTATGAATAAATTGTTTGACACCCAGTAGGAACGGCCAGTCTATCAATTGAGTCTGTTTTATTACAAAATTACCTACAACATTTTGCTACGAAATTACAATTGATTGAACAATGTCAACGCAGAGTTTGACACTGACAGTTAACAGCTGTTAGCTACTAGTGCGGTACGCAAGCGCAGAAGTATCACGTTCCGTCCGTGTAATGATAAAATCACTGTGCTTTCGGAGCACTTTCTGATACCTTGTCTTTTATTACTATAAACATCCAACAAAACATAATTAACACTTAAAGCAAAGGATGTGCAATATTCCTCAACTCGAAAATTCACGTAATACATCGCTTGTGAGGTACGTTACAAACGTATTCATGCACAAAACCATATTCGCTGTGCTGTTACGCGTATAAAAAATTCATTTTAGATCTTTGCGAGACTTAACGTTTTTTTGTCTAATTAGGTTTCTTGTACGCAGCAGATGAAACGTTATACAAGTTAACCGTTCAAGACAAAAATATCTTTAATAAAAACTGCTACGCTACTTAACATTTTTACTTGGCTTTAATAGAGAGCGGAAAATTGAACAAGTAGTCAACATTTATGTGTCAATTAAATTCTTTATTCCGTAATTGCGACTTAAGTAAGTATCCCTATCACGACCAAAACGCTAATAATTCTTGAAAAGATTTTTTTTTATAAGTATAAGCTAAGATTCTTTTTATAGGACAAAAATTAATATTGATCCTGTCAAGGATGATAGCAAGAAAGCATGGTCGTTCCGATTTATTTAACTACTTGGTTTTTAATTAATATTTCGTGAGTTTTCGAGTAAAAATCTGGTATTGATTTGTAAAGTCCATTAGTGCTCGATGTAAATAAAATAATCTTTAAAGTGGACCGCATATCAACACGCATCGAGTAACAAGCCACATAACAATTTGCTTCAGACCCAATAGTCTTTCAACGATCTTAAACTGGTTATTGGCCCCCATTGAATCCTGTGAAAACATTATGACACCGAACACTTATGTTCTATGAAGTTGTGTCAATTCTTACCTCACGTGACAATGGTAAGAAGAAAAATAAGTTAGTAGTTAGGTAGTCTTGGTAAAATAGATTTTTTCGCACATTCGATGTTTCAGTACAAAATCAGGGTGAAATCAGTCACTTCGTTTTGAGCATTAAGAACTTGGAAAGTCCGACTCAAAACGGTGGTTCAAATAAAGAATATAACGAAACTTGGAGTTTCGTAACTTTTATAACTAAAAAGGGGTGATAATAATGACCTTATTTTGATTTTAATTGTCATTAGCGCGCTACAATCTATATAAAGTCGTTCCTAGATCTAGATTATTGATCATACCTACTAGGTACGTTACCTAGGTATCTAAGTGATAAAATTATTGGAAAGATGCCACATATTTGCAGAGTACACATTTGCTCTCATGTTCCTTCAATTAACCTTGCTCTGCTGATAAGTGCGCAAAGTGCAGGCGATCAACAAAATGATTAGAGGACTGAAAGCACCATTTCCGATAGGCAGGTAAATTGCTACCAATGATCCCATAAATGTGGGAGTGTCAAGATTAGAAGGGTTTTCAGGCATAGGTGCAATGAATGAAGGTTTCGTTATGGTTTGGGGACCTACATAAGATAATTTGAGATTACCCCGATTGGAGGGAACCACCTACTGTTTCGTATGGGTATGGGGTTATCTAAGTACTTTCGACGAATTAAGGGCTTTTTGTCTTAAATTTAGAGGTAAATGTTTTTGAATTGGCAGGAATTACTAATTGCTTCCTACATCACTCTGTAGAATACGTAATCTTGTACAGAATATACATATAGGTAATGGATTCTGTTCAGTACCTGATACCTAGACTATATCCACAACATGTGAAGGGACTTAATAAGAAATACCTGTCATCGTTCACAAACCACATTCTCACTGTTTCTGTTCATGAACATTCATAAAAAAATATTAGAGCATTCGTTCTACCTAATGAAAACCAGTTACGATTTTTTTCTGTTCGCAAACAACCCACACAATTATCAATTTATTAGAAAAAAAAATACGCGTGGATACCTTCCATCTTGTATTACTTTTTCAACTTATTGCACACATAATCCACTAAAGTGTCTTCCCACAATCTATCTAATTTAATTATTAAAATCACACACCTGTTGCAGTCAATACATTTTAGCAGCTCACCTTAAATCATGCACTTGATCCTTAACCGATTTGTCTTGTTGGAGTTTATCGTAGAAGCCTTTCCACATCGACTCTTCATCCATTTTAATAAATTTGTCTCACTATTAACACTAATAAACTTCAATTTTAGTTCCTTAACTGTGTACGACCATCGGCGTTTGACTGTCCAAAACGCGTAACTGCTTTACAAACAGAACGAATTCACCGGTACCGCAAATGAATCACAGATCGAGTCATATGCCGGGCGAAAAAGTGACGTAAACACTGGAACTAAACTCGAGATGCTCAAGACGGAGCTCACGGAAATAACGTTATGATACCGTCTGAAAGGAGGCGAGGTCGGTTTAGCGGTCAATGACTTCAAGATTTAAAAAGTGCAGCAGCGTTGCACCTCCTAAACACTGAGCGATCCGAGTAACCTTTTTTATCACGATTCTAATTCGCGTTGTTTTGCTTTGTTAACGGGCGCGATGTCGACTGACGTAATCCAAGCCAAGTCGAGAAGAGAATGGCTGAGTTTCTGCGCACACTGCCGCGGCGGCAGCATAACTAAACGATCTGGCATTGCCCACGTGCTTTTGTAATGTCATACGATCACAATGTAAACAAAGAGCATTCTGAAATGAAATATTCCTTGCACATATTTAGCATCATACTTTTTGCTGCGTTGAATATCGATGTGGTGCTCAGTACTAACACGCCCTTAATATTATAATTATGTAAGAAGCATCAACATCTGCCTACGTTAAGATTAAATTTAAAAATAGCTACTGATTTCAAATTATTTTATTAAGTTAATCAACGATTTGTCTGATTAGTGTGTTCTGTTGTGATGACCGACCGACACGCATTTATTTCATTATTTAATAAAGCAGGCACTCTCAAAATAATAGTATAAATTTTTTACTTGCATTATTAAATGGGACATCTGGCTTTGGCTCGATCAATCAGATTTGAAAAAAAGGAGGAGCAAGAGTGCTATCAAATAAAAATCTATCACCCTTACTTCAAATAGTTTGCCAAAAACTTTAGTCGTTTTTGTAATGTGAATCGACCTTATCGGAAATCTGTTCCATTTAGTTTGCATGCTCATACTAATTAATTGTAGATGAACCCACACCCCTAACGTTGTAACGTTTGTTGTTACGCTGTAACCACTGCGCCTATCGGGTTGTCAAATTGAATTTCACAATAATTCTTTTTCCCTATATATAATAATATATAAATATTTTTTCAAAACATTTTAATAATGACGGATAAGGTTTATTCTTGTTTAGCCTATTCAGTAAAGATAATTACATCATTAACCTATAGTGTTAAAATGCTAGGCCAAGGTTTTCCTAAACGACTACTAATTACCTCTACGTACCTTAGAAGACCCTAAATAAGAACAAATTGTATATGTTGTATTTATTTTATTCGTTGCAATAGCACGTTATACAATAACCGAGCCGAGGCTATTAAAAAGCCTCCAAACCTTGACGTTTGCCCACAGCCTTGAAAGGCTAAATCTGCCTACTTCCT
The DNA here is from genome assembly GCA_037074685.1 of Glyphodes pyloalis. Lineage (NCBI taxonomy): Eukaryota > Metazoa > Arthropoda > Insecta > Lepidoptera > Crambidae > Glyphodes > Glyphodes pyloalis. The sequence goes on from JAYKKO010000011.1 coordinate 7,209,160, forward strand.
TTTGTCGGTACCTACGAAATAGTTACCAACGTAATACGTACAAATGTTGTTAAGTATCTATTAACGATGTACTTGAGTATAACAATAGATGCATATAGGACGATCCGGTTTTATGCATAGTTCACGCATTTTTTAACTATCTACGTAGTAGTTGAGAACCCCAGGGGTAGGCAATTAAAAAAATTAAGGAAGTTACAATCGTAAATAAAAAATAACCACTTAGTGCAATATATGTTTTTAATTTCACATTTATATATGTATAACGAACAATTATACTGGCAGAAGGAGGAACTTCAGCTGTAACAAATACTAGGAATATAAATGTTTTGCAAACAGATACCAGAATGAAAATAATGTAGGTATAACCACGCTTGTATGGGTATACAAGATTATTTTAAATTCCACCTATATCTAAAAATCATTGTTAACGTTTTAGTGGTGCTTAAAATATAGAGATGACGGGCATAGTTAAACTATCTATACTAACTAGCGCCATGGGTTTCTCAATCTCCAAAAGAGTAAGCACCGCACGATAATAAGGTGTGTACCTAATCTTCCACGAGTAATGTGTAACTTTTAAGGCCCCCATCGTACTGGGGCCCTAACCGACTATTATTTAATAATGCCCAGGGCTTTGAATAAGTTTAAGATGACCCTGATCGACCTCCCAGGGATGACGTCGACTAACCACGTCTGAATGGCACAATAAAGCGGACACTCGCTTTGAAAATTAAACGTATTACTATCAGCATCAGTCGTACTCGTAAATCAGTAGCTTTTTTTTTTTTTGACTGCGGTTACACCGACGTAAACGTTTTATAGTAAAATGTATCTCATGTCACTTAGGAATAGAGAAGCATTCTTATGGTGGAATAGTTTTGGATAACAGTCTAATAGTTTTTGAATTTTATACGCTAAAATAAAACATCTTACAAAGAACTCCTAATTTGATGCTCAAAAAAAATAACGGTCCTAAAGGCGTCAATTACGAATCAGTCAAAACAACCACAAACGGGAAAACCAGACTCGTATCTATCACATGAATGTTTGTCTCAGGTAAATATGGCTGTCTGTCTTTCAGTCATAAACACGGCGTTACCAACTTAAAAACAACTGTAATAACATAGCTCGGTATGAGTATTTAATTTTAAACCACCCCGAACATTTTCCGCTATGATGTTAGACTAAAATCTGCACAAAAAACTTTGTACCGTCTTTATGTTCGTGTATATAAAAACCAATATCGAACTACAAGTGTTTGTACCACGTTGGGCCTACCTACCAAATTTTATTATTCTCCTTCAGTATAAATAGTAAGTAACTAGGCCAGTTACCTTGTACATTGTCTAAATCATGTTCGAATAGCTATTATTTTTTGTGTTCGTTGTAGTCAAGATAAGGTTTGCATAAAAGACAATAAAAGAAGTTGGATGTCGGTACGAAGTTCCCCAAACCAACTAGTTTGAAATAAAATATAGTAAAATTCATTTGGGTATACATAGTACTCCGGCAATAACCATAAAGAATGTCAGGTTCCGGAAATACCGAGAGATTAGCCTCATCTATTCTAGCTCTTTAGGATGATGATTGTATGAATGCACTATACCGTATTTATAGTACCTACCATACCTTCTTTTCTTCTTCTACAAATCTAAAGACAGTAGATTTGTTTACCTGACGGACAGCTTTTTTTTTATTACACTTCAAGATTGACCTTATCCCACCTGATGTTAAGTGGTAATGAGGTGCTAGTTTAAGGGCGACAAGTACAGTATAATAAAGCTGTTACTGGACTTGCTTAACAAGATTATGGGTTATTATATCCGGGATAAGGTCGTGTTAGATTATCCAGTTGAAAATTTTACTAAAGACAAACGTTTCTATATTCTCTATTATGAATCAATGGAGAATATAGAAACTAAACGATGTTTTGAACTATAAGTAAATACCTACTAAATCCGTAAAAATATAAAGTCATTTATATACCTACATTTGCCCCGTGTCTCAAGCTTTGAACATGTCGCTCAATTGTCCTCAGATATCCGGCCTGGAAACAATCAATTTCGTGTGTGTTTTAAAATAACATACAGTTTTCTAGTATTTATCATCGAGATTATAGACAAGAGGGGAGACCGCTTTTATTCCACAAGTCGATTATGCGTTTAATGCCCGACTCACCTTGGCCTTCATGTCACTTTCACCTTCACGCCTAAAAGCTTCACAATTTCGTACGAAAGATACTACTAAGCTAAATCCCATTCTCTCTTCTCACTATCGCTTATTAGACGGATTTACTTATTTGAGTACCTATGAATACCTACTTATTGCAATTAAGTGTATTTAACGCATTAGTCAGGATTACGAGTTTAATGATAAACTCATATTCGTGGCTAATGCGACAATGATTTCTTATCAAGGGAATAATGTTGTTCTACAAAAAGTGTAGTGTTCAGTAGAGCGTGTTAAAGTTTCCGTTATTGTTTTATACTTTCAGGTTCAAACTTATGTTATTTAACAACTGATGCCCGATTCATATATTGAAAAAAACAATCCGTTTTAGTTAAGGATAGTAATAAATTATACGAGGCGTAATATAAAACCGTTATAGACTCATAGTCAGTTGGAAAAAAACGGGTTGTAATTTTTGACACATTACGAATCGTAAAATATTAAAACCCCGACAAAATAACGGCACGTATTGTCTTGAACTTTGGTAGAGGTAGACCTAGACTGAGACAATGGATACGAAGATGCCGGCAAAACCAAAGTACTCGTATTTTAAATAAAGAAGAGAAGAGAATTTCCATCAACCCTTGCAATTTGGTACCTATACAAACCCACGACCTTCACGTAACTGCTCTTCCAACTAAGAAATAAACATAAAAAATAGATTTCTTTCAAATAGTTATCACTAGTTACTAAAAAAAGTTAAGTGGCTGACAAATAAATATAGCCTTTATTAGCTCTGATTTTTGCAAGAAAACCCGCATGTTGTAAAATGTAATTTGTAATAGGGCCGATATTAATGATGATGTTAGTCATCATGACTATTATTTCATCCTAAGGAAGTCCACTGCTTCTTGGTATATCTTAATTGACCTACTCAAATTTACACAACTCTCAGCTTTGTTCCACTTGCCTTCCCTAATTCCCTACCACCCAGACAAGATCGTCTGCCCATCTTTTCGGGGAGCGTCCTACGCTGCGTTTTACCCACTGGGCACGTGCCCAGGGCCTCCTGAAGTGTATGAAAGTAGCTCCCTAGTCCCAACTCTGTTATTAAGCCATAAACAAAAAACACTATACGCTCGCTTGATGATTTTTATTTTAATACATTTATAAAAATATCTTTATTTTAATTAAACGGCCTATAAAATATCATAGGTGAATAAGTTTTACGTTTGTATCAACAGTTACGTAAATTGCGTTCAAATGAAGCCAAAAATAAATCGTGATATGCAAACTTTGAACTTTATAATATTGTAATGTGCCCAGGACCTTTAATTAGTAAAAGACGACCCTGATCCTTTCCTTTCCAGACGTTGGTAGAAACAGCTGCAAAATCGATTTTACTAGAAACCAACTTTATCGATCTTATCTATGTATCTGTAAAGAGAAACAAAATAATCTTTCGTTTTTTTACTACCATCTCTGCCTTGTAATGAAACTATTCCATAGTTAAATTGTCAAATGGCTATTGAATTCTTAAATGTTACATTTATATACCAATTATGAGCTCGAGGCACCAATTAAATGTTAGAAACATTATTGGGGACGTCCCAACTAGTAACTAGTAATGATTGAAAGACTGACCTAGGTCAAGGACCGAGAAATAATTTTCCTCTATCTTAATCGTTGCATTTATTTCCACCGGTGAATCGCATCTTTATTCAAAGATGATTCATAAAACCTAATATGACGGTAACATGATGCTGTCATGCACCAGTTCTGATTGCAAACATAAGAACAGGTAAGTACACAAGACAACATAATGTCTTATCTGTTAAGCCTGTTATTAAGAACAGTGTTTTCCGGAATCGAGAATAATGAGTCTTATTATTACTGGTAACACAACAACCATTTTTGCAAAAAAAAATTACGGTATTTTTTTTTTCAATTCTAATTTAGGTAGGTATTAGACAGTCAGCATCATTTGTTTGCATACACCTCAATACCTTGTCACATTAAACCTGTCAAATTCAATATGCAGTCAGTAATCACTAATCAGTTACCTAGCTGATTGTTAGAAAGTACTGATTTATTACCAAACCAAAGATGTGACATGTCTCTTGTAGTTTAGAGTTTTAGTAAGCTTTAAATTGATTAGAAAAATATATATTTTAGCTATTTTTAATTATGTACTCTGTATTTGAATCTGAATTGCGTCTGTTAACAGAAGAGTACATGGAATCGAATACATACATGCTCAAGTTTTTTGCATGACTCAAATAGAATGACGTTTTTACTGTCCAAATTAGTTCGAAGTCTGTCTTAGTGACTCGCGTGTCTAATTCGAGGACAGGCCGCGAAATGACAATCATTATGTGTGAATAGCTATCCTCCTCCTACTTTGCGTGGCTTGAAGACAGCCTAATTGGGAAGCATTGGTCAGGATGACGTCACGCCTTTATTGTATATATTGCTATGATGCAGTGCTGAAGGGGCAAAATCCACTCCACACACTCCTACCATTCTCAAATTTATACCAATGAACCTACTTAATTTTTAGTCCGTCCGTCAGCGGCCGCCACACCACATGAGTCAAATACGGAATTTCGACGTACAAAATATCGATGAATGCTAATACGATTCTACAAAACTGCGATGCACGTGAGTTCGAAAGATCGTCACTGCGAAGCCACCATACTTCGATGCACGTCACCGCGACAGAGCTTTACTGCGATATTACTGAACTTCGATGCACACGAATGCGACTGATCTATACTGCGATACTTATGACCACTCTCATTGTGATATTGAGTTTGATGCCTGATTCCATAAAAGATAAAATTATTTCACGGAGGTATGGGCAAAAGCTAATACCAACCCAATGAACGCTGGAAAATAAAACTTAGGAATTATTCGGGAAAACAATTTCTCTTTACAGCGTAGGTTTTGAGTTATAAGTTACAAAACATATCAGGAATCTTTATTTAACGCACAGACGAGTGCACGTCAGAATGCGCACTTATTTTTTTTACCTTGACGACCTCCGTAGCCGAGAGGCGAGCGTGCCGGACTTTCGCGTCGCGGCAACTCTGAGGTCCCGGGTTCGATTCCTGGTTGGGTCAATATGGGAAAAGAACTTTTCTATATTGTCTCGGGTCTAGGTGTTGTGGTACCGTCGTGGTTTCTTATTTCTGTAACACAAGTACCTAAGCTACTTACTGCAGAATCAGCAATATATGTGATGGTGTCTAATATTTATTTATTATTAAAATTTCTGCATTACACAATATACAACTACTATATTTAAAGTTTAGATGTATGTATGTGAGGATGTCTGGATGTTTGTTACTCATTTACGGAAAAACTACCCAATGGATTTTGATGAAATTTGGTAACTAGACAGATTCGATACTTGTTATTTTTTAACCATTAATAACGCAAACAAAGTCACGGGCAACAGCTAGTAACTATATTATAACCCTTACAAGATAAGTACTGTTAAAACTTCATGGTGCAGTTGAAACTCCGACTTTATTTACTTTCAAGACGTTATCTGTCATCACATCAAGAAATTCCTTTAGATAAAGTGTCAAAATAGATAAATGACGCAAATGTAGGTGTCTTAGCTTATATTAACAAGGCCAATGTTTTTTATGAGGACACACTATTGTTAAGTCGAAAATTGTGCTCCTAATTAGCTTTTATTTATTTTCGCCTCTTAATTTTGCTTTATTTGTAGATATGTATGTACCTAAGTACACGTTAAGCAATCGTAAATTACCATTATATTATTATTGTACTAAGTATAATCTACGATAGTGTCGCTGTTAAAATATAATTTAAGAGTTTATTAATTAATTTTGGCAAACCAGACTAATTAATTGAGCACAGATCCTGTGGGAATTCCCATTATTATTATATGAGCATGAAATACAGCTTGTCTACACTAATATTATAAAGAGGAAAGATTTGTACCTATTTTTGTATGTTTGTAATGAATAGGCTCAAAAAGTACTGGGCCGATTTAAAAAATTATTTCACCAATAGAATGCTACATTCTTCGAATTTGACATAGGCTACAAATTTAGGGATCCTTGGTAAAATTTGAACAATGTAACTGTAATGGATTAATAAACTATATTTACAAATAAACACGTTCTATGCTCATATAAATATATTGGGAAGCAACCACAACGACACACTTGAGCAATCTAACACTTAATCAAAAGGTACACCAGAAGTAGAAAAATAAAACATATTGACATATAAAAGCATAGCCAAGAGGGCTGTGGAGGTCGGATCACAGCAGTCGCTAACAGTAACCGAAGGTGTAGAAAAATGAGTCTTAAAATGTCTTTCGTCGAATGCGCGGGAAAATCCTCTAAGGCGAAACGAAGTTCGCCGGGACCGCTAGTAATTACTAAAATGAAGGTCGATAGTTCCCGTGGCTCATACGTTCAAATAAGTAATTAGTATAATGAAAATGTATTGTGTTTGTTCGTCCTATTAGTAGAATATCCAAACCCATGAATCCCTTCCATAGCTTAGCCTTCTTTGTAAAGTTTAATGTAACCTTTAGAAACTACTTCATGAGATGATATAATATAGGTAATAGCCAATCATTTGCCGTGTTGGCACGCCGGTAAGATCATAAATTACATTGTATTTTTTTATATTTCTGTATTGGTCAGTATAACGCATCTGCATCTAAATTATACTTTATCAATATGTATCATTAGTAAGCCTTTTAATAAAGTTAGACCCATAATTAAACTAAAGGAAAACTACGTGCGCTGTTTTTAATAATTACTGTTATTATTTTTATAGAAAATTAATTGGAAAGAGGTAAAATAATTTTTATCTATATATAATTAATTTAAAACGGAGTTTATGATTTTAGATTTTCCACTGCTGGCACCACAAAGAGCTGTTTTTAATTGATCTTGAACAATAGGACAACGTAATAATATACAAGCGCCGTGCGTCTAATCAACATTAATATCTCGCCTCTGTAATTGGTTTAATAGCACAAGCTGGGATAGTGTAAAATCCTTAGGTTTTTACTAAATAATTTATAATTGCATCATTGTTTTAGTAATTATTTATTATGAGCTCATCATTATGTTGCTCATTAATGTTACGAAAACTTTAGCAATACCTATGTTTAAAAAAACAACGGGGAAATAACTATTTTTATTGTTTATTTTAATTTCTCAATTTATTTGAAATATATAAATTTTTATTGCAATTATTCTAGATACCAAAGTTCTTATTTCATTTACAAATATTTATGTAATTTAATATTATATTAAAAAATGTATTTGTGCAGAACAGAACTAAACCAGAAGAACAAGAAAGTTAATAAGATAACTTATGTTCAATGAAAGCAAAATAAGATACTTTTCATGTTTACGGCAAAATACCAAACTTAATAAAATAAAAACAGTAAAATATTGGTATTTCTTGTCAAATACAAATATAAATTTGGATGATTTAAATCCAAAAGTTAACCAAAAGATAATTCAATTGAATTTTCTGAGTCCCATCATTTAGGTGTATTAGGTGTGTTAGGTGTCTCTTGTATATAAAGCCGCACTAGATTCAGAAAGTTGGTACTGCCCAAGAAACAAGAAGCTTGATATGGCTTACAGCCTACTTTTAATGACTCGTGTCTTTACAATGGATCACAACCTAAACACATAATGAATGGCCTGCGACTCTTAGTCTGCACTTACGTAAAGATGCAACGATACCCGCCAGACTATTGTTTGTGAGACAATACTTTAACTGCCATCATTTTCTCTCAAATTGCCTAGCATCGAAAACATGTCTTCACCATACGGGTACATAAAAACAACTTCTTAAACTAATGCTATGCTTATGACTCACTCAAGTTACGTTCAAAAGCATGTTACAATTTTTTGTTAGCGTTAATCGACTAATTCTTTGGAGGCTTGCGTTGCAGTGACGTTCACATGGTAAAACGCAAAATACTAGTCGCCTTCTAATTTGTATAAACCAACACAAATTAACACTCTGGGATTTACCATTTCCTAAAACGAGTTGCGTATATTTCGTAGCTGGTATTAGTCATTTCTTTGGATGCAAGTGACTAAGTTGATTAAATGTTAAACACTTTTTATTATGGAATGTACAATGGATGTATGTTTGTAAATCTTTCACGTGAAAATGTCTACCAAATCATTTCCACAATTCCTAATTCCTAACGGGGTGGAAGAGTGGAGCGTGCTTCTTTCTTTCGCGTATACAGCTTTAAGGGTTCCGGGTAAAGAAAGTCCCGGTAATATGACTGCCAAAGTTAAAGCTAATGTCGGGTCTTCGATGCCGGGTTATATCGTTGACATAGCTGCATCGGGGGTCATACCCAGGACTCGTTCTAAAAAAAAAAGTATTGAGTCAAAGGTCTTTGAGGGAGATTTACGAGGTGCAGTTCGCCTTCTGATGTCGGATGACTCATTTGCACAGCGAGACCCCGAAACACTTGCTGCCTTGAAATTAAAACACCTTAACCCTTCACGTCCTCTTAGTTTTCCGTCAGATCCGGACGCTTCGTTCTCTGCGGCGTCGGTTATGGTGGATGACCACATCATCCACCATAATCGGCAATTGGCTCTTTTTATAGTGGTTCGGCAGCTGGTTTAGATGGGATCCGGCCAGGGCACCTAAAAGAATTAACTTCTATGTCAGCTGGGGAGAATGGAAGGCGGCTTTTGGGCTGCCTAACCAGGTTGTCAAACTTTTTGCTTAGTGGCCAGCTGAACCCTTTAGTGTGTCCATACCTCTACGGGGCGTCCCTTATCGCTCTTGAAAAAAAGGATGGTGGTGTAAGACCAATAGCGATTGGTAGTGTTTTCCGCCGCCTTACTGCGAAACTCGCTTGCAGTGCCATTAGGGACGATATGGCCCGGTATTTGCAGCCGCATCAATTGGGTTTTGGAACTCACTTGGGTTGCGAAGCGGCCATTCATGCCACACGTGCATTTGTGTTGGATCCAGAGAATAGAGATTGCATTTTACTCAAGCTCGATATTCGCAATGCATTCAACACTCTGGAAAGAGACGTTTTGTTAAATGAGGTGAAGGAAAATATTCCTTCTCTCTATCCGTTCCTTCACCAGGTATACAAACTCCCCACTAATCTATTTTATGAGGATAAACTCATTCTATCACAGGTTGGGGCCCAACAGGGGGATCCCCTTGGGCCTTTGATATTTTGTTTGGCCATTCATAAAGCGATCCTTGGGCTTAAATCATCGCTAAACGTGTGGTATCTCGACGATGGGACTATTGGGGGTAAGCCAGGGGAGGTTTTTCAGGATTTAGAGACCCTGATACCCCGTCTGAGGGTCATGGGTTTTGAGGTGAATCCCTCGAAGTGTGAATTTTTTCCCTGCAGTGATGTGGCGCATACCTATTTCACACAGTTCAGTAATTTATTACCTGGCCTCAAGGAGGTAGGCTGTACGGAACTTTACCTATTAGGGTCTCCAATTTTTCCAATTGCAATACCAGAGGCCATTACTCGTAGAACAGAGTTCCTCATCACAGTTCGGCAACGTCTTCAAGACCTTTCTGCTCATGTTGCAATTGTCTTATTACGAATGTGTTTTGCCCTCCCAAAGATCACTTATCTATTACGGACCTCACCTACTTGGCTCTATCCAAGGGAGGTTATCTCTTTTGACGGGGTATTGAAATCGGTGGTTGAGTCAATCCTTAACGTCTCCCTTGGGGACCCTCAATGGTGTCAAGCGGCTTTGCCAGTTCGGTTTGGAGGTCTTGGGATACGTTGCGCAAGCGATGTGGGCCTACCGGCATTTCTGGCTTCAGCGCATGGGGTTGCGAGCCTTGTCACTGCTTTACTCAATTCCAATGGTGGCGAGGTGAGTATACCTTTTGCATCTGTGGCCATATCCGCGTGGTCGGCCCTTTGCCCGAGCGCAACAATCCCTGAGGCGACTCATGTCCAAAGAGCGTGGGATGATGTTCGGGTGAAGCGTATCCTAGAGGGATTGCTCGAAGAGGCTGCGGGAGCTGATATGGCTAGACTGCGCGCCGTATCGCAGTCAGAATCAGGGGCATGGTTGCATGCACTGCCTTCGCCGCAGCTGGGTACTTTGCTTGATGATGACTCCCTGCGTGTGGCGGTGGCTCTGCGCCTGGGCTGCAAGGTGTGCGAACCTCATAAATGCACTTGCGGTTCTATGGTAGGGGCTGACGGCCATCACGCTTTAAGTTGTCGTCGGTGTGCGGGGAGGTTTCCGCGGCACCATGCCCTAAATGATATAATCCGCAGAGCCCTTATATCGGCAAATATCCCATGCATGCTTGAACCTCCCGGTCTGAGCAGATCCGATGGTAAGAGGCCAGATGGGCTGACTTTAGTGCCTTGGAAGAACGGAAAGTGCCTAATTTGGGACGCTACTTGCGTCAGCACTGTAGCCGCTAGCCATCTCAGTCGCACTATCCACTACCCGGCAGCGGCTGCGGAAGATGCATGTTTGAAGAAGAGGCTTAAGTATGCCAATTTAGAGCCTCTTTATTACTTTGTGCCCGTGGCAGTGGAGACCATGGGCTGTTGGGGGTCGGAGGCGAGGGACTTTGTGCGTGAAATAGGCCGTAGATTGAGTGATGCTTCAGGCGACTCACGTTCTGGTTCGTTCCTGGTGCAGAGGCTGGCCATTGCTATTCAGCGTGGTAATGCGGCCAGTGTGATGGGCACCTTTGCGCCGGGGACTAACGGGTTCGGATAGCAAAATTTGTGTTTTTAATTAGTTTTTGTTAATAGTTTTTATATTCCCATTGTAATTAATTATAATTTTAATATTCTTAATATTATTTTATTACATAGTAGACATCATGTGCTTTACAATGAAGTCTAAGAAAATTTAATTGGGATTAAAAATTCCTAATTTCCTAAATAGGATTCAGTAGAAATTTAGTGCAAAAAGAGATGAAAACGATACTTTTTATACCGAAATAACGCGATAAAAGTGGCGGACATTAACAAGTATAACTTACTTTGGCCTGATCCCAAAGTACGGGCAAAAGCACGTCAGACTACACATGTTGAATTATGTACCACCCTTATGTCATGCACATAAGAACTAAAATCGAACTGCATGTTCTGTTTACAGTATCTACCACCGAATAGCTTAAATGTACCGGTGTAGGTATAGCAAGCAGAATCAACAGTGGTATTACATTTTAAATTTAAATGAACATGATGTTGCTTTTAACTCCGACATTGAACAAACACCAATTTTCAGCATACGATTATGTGTTCTGAGGATCAAATCGACGACCCTTGATAATTATATTGGCATAGGGGCGCAAACGATTGAAACATCAGGCCAATCTGTCTAAACTGGCCAAAGTATGTAAATCACGTCATGCTCCCAGGCGGATCCTAGTATAAGATAATAAAAACATCTACGAAGTCTCTATAAAATTATAGTCCTACTTTAAATCTATGTTTAAAGTTTCACCGTATTTGTTTTTGAAACAGTCTGCACTGCGCTGTATCTTTCGGAGAAAACAAGGGGAAAACTTTGAAGAGGAAGTGAGTATTAGGCAGTCATTATTAAATATAGAATTTTTGATACCATATATTTTATGATGCATGCATGGGTCATAGCAATTATATTGCTTTTGCTAAAAGGGTCCTTCACCGCGCAACCTCTTTCAGTGACAAAATAAGGCAACACTTAAGACATAGAGACTATATTAATGCTAATAGGCATTAAGAGGCCTTTTGTACTCTTTTAATGCGGACAATAAAGTTGGTAAAGTGTTAAATAGGACTAGTATTTTTAAGACATGTCAAAGATTTGTGTTAGTAACTTAAATACAGAATAAATCAAAAGTGGGTCCGAGAGAGAGCATGACGTTGTAAATTAAGCTTAAAAATCAATGTAGAATGTTTTGAATAAGGGAAAAATATTTGCAGTTCAACTATTGCATAAGATATTTAGACATCGAAAATGACACGAAAATATGTTAATTCGTTCTAGGTTCTTCATTTTATTTCGCTAGAAAAAATATGCAGGTTATTTTTAAGACTTTGCTTTTCCGTCGAAAAGTTGTAGGTCAGTAAAGCTCTGGAGCTTTATTCATATCCTAAAATCTGCCTAATTTAAAGTAAGATTTTTAAGTAGATATGTAGTTTATTATAATATTATGTAAATTAGTGGCGGAACTCTTAGGTTGACGCTACTAGACATTTAGCTGTATCCGCCCACCAGCTAAAATCCAAAAAAGGTTACCTTACAAGTCTGCATCTACATTTTATACTGATATCCAAATGTATACGGGGATCCTTTCAATTATATGTACTTACTTTTTTCTGCTAACAATTTCCTTTTCTTGCAATTTCTTGTAAACAAACATCCACTGATCGCACTGAGATTTCACTGTTTTTGCAGGTGCCATCGTAGCCGAACAAATATCAACCGACTCACAAACGTGCAATATTCAAGAGTGAACTTTTTCAAAAATTTAATTTTAAAGTTAGTTGTATATTTTTCAAATTATTTTAAATGTTATAAAGGAAATTGAATGTATAGTGCGAGCGAGTAGCGCCGTGTTCCCGAGCCGCAATGCGTGTGACTGCCTTCAGGCGGCTGATTTGTTTGTCGCTGTAAGCTTTGTTTGCCGGTGTTTTACCTAGTCTAATTTTTAAAGATCCAGCGCACTCGTGCGGAAACCTTTTTTTCGTTCCAACCTATTGTGTGCAAATTTTCAATCAGCTTCCCACGTCGAACATGGTTTTTCTTAAGGAATTGCCGCAAATACGTAAAATCTTATTTATGTATTACTAGCTGTGCCCGCGACTTCGTTCGCGTGGACTACATCCTTTTATGATCGGTTTTACCCCTTTCTCCCCTAATATTCGAAACAAAAAGTAGTCTACATTTTAATCCGAATTTCGAGCTATATTTGTGCCAAATTTTATATCTCTAACTTCAAAAATAAACATTTTGCCATATAAACTTTCAAAGGTGGTATCACCCCCCTACCCCCCTTATTTTCTAATAAAAAGTAGCCTATGTCCGTTCTTGAGATTCAACGTATACCTATACCAAATTTCATCAAAATCCGTTCAGCCGTTTAGGCGTGAAAGAGTAACAGACGGACAGACAGACAGAGTTACTTTCGCATTTATAATATTAGTATGGATACCTGTTACGTGGTATTATAATGTTTATTAATTGTACTTTGTCTTATTATGTTTGGCGGTTTTTATTAAAATGCCCAAAAAAGTATTTACTATCCGACATCTATAAGTACATGTGAGGATTATTACGACTTAGCCGTGTTTAATCGGAAAATAGTTACCACTTCAAATTGAACTTTGTCTTAACGGAAATATCGGCACCCCATGCCTTACTAAGGGTTAAATAAAGTATACGTGTGTACGGTAAGAAAGATCTAAATACAATTAAAAACATAATATCATAGTAAACACTTGCAGTCCGATATTCGTTCTTATGCCGATGGGAGCAATATAAAGTCGAAAGTGGATAGTATAACGTTCTTTTGACTAAACATTTTGGTGATAAAGTTGCTTTCGCTGCTTTCTATATTATTATGAAAGATAATGCTTTTACGTAGGTACATTCAGTAAGTAGGGTGGCCAGTCAAGTTGTACCAATGAATATAACAATAGGAAGATAATTGAAAAGTTATTGTTAAATAAAACCATCACAATTTAACAGGCTGCATAAACATTAAAAACGGTTTTTCACAAAAAGTTCTAACACATGTATATTCAAGTGTACCTATATAAAATACATGCTTATTTGATTTATAAAATATTAAAGCTTAGCACAGCAAAGATAAGCCAATGTAACACTGGTATTGTCTTTAGTCTTCACCCACTAACCACCCACTCCACTGATATTTGGTTAAAAGTGGATTTTAATATGTCAAATCCTTTTCCAATTTAAGTAGGAACCACTAACTCTTAAGTTAACTGGTTCGTCCCTGACATCAGTTGGGCAACCTGGGGAAACCCGGTGATACCTGTCTGTATTTAACCTGATTCACACAGTCAACACATAGGTATAAGTACATTACTAACATGCAACACACAAGCGACTGCAAGAACAATGCAATATGAAATTACCGCATCTTGCGTGCTATCTGGACTTTTCTTTAATTTCATTTTTCCTCATTTGTCACGGGTCATCTTATTTTTGATGTCTGTTGTGCAAGAGTAGGTTTTTGACATTTTATTACTGTTACGGACTCCTTTGTAGGAGCCTTTTTGATAGTTTTTATTATAAAACGTTAAGTCTGTCTTATTCTATTGTTCGGCCTGTTCTGTCAAAATTCTCTCTCTTTCAGTTTGTATTTCTATTATTTTCCTTTATTATATTTCCTAAAACCACTCTGAGTTCATTTTTCTTTCTCTTCGCTTCGTAACATTTGGTCCATTCGATCCTTCTAAATTATACCAGCGTTCTGTTTCGTACGTTTTTCATTTTTTCTTGTAAATTGTATAGCGGCACCAATATGCCGACTCGAACTCAGAGTAGGTTTATAGAGGAGACGAGCGTGGCTGAGGTTTCACAGCCATACCTCTGCACGACGTCGTTGCCAGGCAGCGAGGCTTCTCTGCCATATCTCGGCACGACGCCGTCGTCATATCTCGGCATGCCTCACGTCGCCGCGCCCGCGCTCCCCTCCGCCTCGCCCGCCCGTGCGGCGGTTTCAGGTTCTGTTTCAGCTTCAAGATCAGCAAGAGCTAAAGAGCGTGAAGCGCGAAAATTGGCAATCATAGCGGAGTATACTGAACGCAAAGCCGAAATACAACGTAAATATGAAGCCACGATGCTCGAACATGAAACGCGCATCAAATTAGCTGAAGAGAGAGCACAGGCAGCAATCAACCGGTGCGGCAGGGACCGCACTTCTGGCCGAAGTAGAGGTGATGTAAATAAAGTGATAAAAGAGTGTATACCAATTTGTGAGGTTTCATCAACACGCTTATCGGAACCCAGTGGGATTTTACCCGCCGATGCGCCACGGTTGCGGCCCGACGGGTCCACTTTTGTGGGTTCGCGTGCATCTGATTTTCAGCATTCCGCCGGAGCTGCCTTTGGGGAGGTACTTTGCCCAGTGCATCCCGGTATACTTCCGGCTGCTGTACCGCCTCAATCTTCGTCTGCTGGTCACGGTGTCCATCCAGGTCTTACTCCTCGGCCTCGCACCGCGAGGCTTGACCGGACGCCGGCTCGGCCTATCTCTAGCAGCGAAGATCAAAGGTACTACACTACTGACACTCATGCATCTAATCAACCTCATACAGATATACTTCGTTTAGCTCAGATTCTTAAAGATATGTCTGGCGTAAGGACGCATAGCCGCCTACCCAGCTTCAGTGGTGAGCCACGCGATTGGCTACCCTTTAAAACTGCATACGACTCTACGAAGTCGTCATTTTCGGCTTTAGAAAATTTATCTCGAGTCAACGAGGCCCTATCGGGGCCGGCCCGGGAAGCCGTAGCCACATTGTTATGTGTTGCAGATGGTGCAGATGTTGTAATGCGCGGCTTACAAATACAGTTTGGAAGGTTTGATAATTATTCCTCTGTTATTAATTCCGACGCACCTGTAAATAAAAATCATCCAAAGTCTGCTCACTTTGTACATAAAATAATTTCTTGTTTGTTATGTCAACAATGTCACTCACTTGACAAATGTGACAAGTTTATTAATCTGGACATTATGGCCAGACTAAAATTGGTTTCCGACCAAAAAGTTTGCAGTCGTTGTCTGAAAAATGGCACACATAATTATAAAACATATAATTCCAAGACTTTATGCCGAATTCCCGACTGCAAATTTAAGCATCATAAATTGCTACATAACTTTGAGACTGTCCCTCATGTAGATACGAAACCGAGTTCAGTGAATGAAGAACGCAGCAAATCTATAACTTCAGGATTAACTAACACTGCTTCCACCATTTTGTTGACGGGTTCTGTGAAAGCTTCACTTCCTAACGAAAATAATTTTATTTTACAGATGGCTGATGTTAACCATAGCGTGTCATTACGTGATCCCATTACATTGAATGATACTATTCAAAACAGTCACAAGTTGCAATCTGTGGGTCCTTTTGAGAGGCGAGAGCAGCTTGCAACGGATGCGTGTGCCATTATTACCGAAGCTTCTAGTCAGGTTTTACCTCAAGATGGCTTGACTGATTTCCCGTTGCAGTCGGATATGCTTTGCAAGTTAGATTCCTTGACTGTCTCTGAATCGACTATTTCTGTGACTGACCTCTCTGAAGTCACTAACCACACTGCAAACGCTGATGACTCTAATCAAAATTCTCACTCTGTTTTTAATCAACCATCTACTAAACTTGATAATTGTGTTTCTGAATCACAGTTAGAGATTTTTGAATCAGAGAAGGCGGGAAAATGTTTAGGTAGCTGCATTTCTGATACGGTTTTAAATACTGGGGGAATTATCTCCAATCCTCATTTAATAATGCATTCCGTGGAACAGACTTTACTCGATTCGTCTCCTGTGGTAAATTCTTCTACTTCTATATCTGTTGATGCTGCCTCTTACAATACTGCAGCGTTCAACAAAGAATCTCTTGTCAAATTCACAAATTGCAAGACCTTGGTCCAAGCCGTGCGCACGGACGTACGTGTAGGCGGGCTGTACAAAAATGTTGCTCATCTGAACGGTGATGTACCATACGACCAAGAGCGAAAGCCTATTTCTGGTCATGCGCCACTTTCTAACAGATCCAATGCTCTCACTCTTGTGTCTGGTGGGCTTAATCCTGCCGATGTCATCCATGTAGTTGACTTTCCACAAAGCGTGTCATTTTTGACTAGATTGGTTTTTCATTTTAACGTACCAAATGATTTTCTGACAACCATGCACACTCTGTCGGACAAGAGCATGAAGCGTTTTACGCTTTGTTGTTTGGTTGACATCATCTGGCGGTTATTGTTGTATAGTTAACTAATATTTTATTTAGTTTGATTTAAGTAGGTTGATTTAGATAGTCGACTTTACATATTTATTATTTGTTTATGTAGTTTGGTTTAACTACTTACTTTAATTATTATAATTGTTACGCTTTAAGCTTGGGTTTTATTTAGTTATTTCAGTGTACTATGTTGAAGTTTCAAGTTCCATTGCCATTACCATCGGTGAAGATATTACGGAGCTCTTCATCGATATTTTATTTGGTAGTTATTTGAGAGTAAGTACATTTCGTTTTAGTTCCTATGTATACAGTCCACAAACATCATTTATTTATGTAGTTGCTTTGCAATTTACTTCTAATAATATATTTCACTCTTCAAGTGATTTGCATTTATTTCTTAACGTTTTGAAGAATTAAAAAGTTTTGGTTTATTTTCTTACTTCTTAACACGGAGGAGGTGTGCATGTTATATTTTGTTATCTAACTTGTAGAAGTTTCGAATCGTGTTATCTCTACCTCCGGCTCAACGCTGCTACCCTCATCGTCTGCTACGCCGAGTTGTTATCTCCGTGCCCTGCAACACTACCTTCTTACCCGTGACGCTGCGAGGACAAGCCAACTGCCAGAATGACTCAAGAGCGACGATGATATTTGGGAATTGAGATACTATGACTCGTCTCTGTTAACCGCTACACAGTGACAGATTATGCAGACGATTCCCGACCGCCTGCGCTAAAAAGGTGTGAGATGTCGGATCTGCTTGTACGAGCTATTTATCAACGAAGTCTGGCTATAAAACCAATACTAGCCCAGTAACAAGCTTTGGGTTCACTTCGGTACACTTCAGGCAGTAACCTCCAGTCTGGGTCAATTACTATAATTCTTTTGGTGACTCTACGGGCAGCATATTCACTCTTCGGGCAACACTCCGAAGCTTCAGAAGCCTTCAAGCTTTGGAAGATTTCGCTGCAGTAAAGAAGCACCGCTCCGAGTACTATCGCATTAGGGCTGCCCCACTTTGATAGGGTTGCCACCTCCCCGCAATAACTTCCTTCTCCTTCTTTTAAAAAGGGGGAGGATGTTACGGACTCCTTTGTAGGAGCCTTTTTGATTAGTTTTTATTACAAAACGTTAAGTCTGTCTTATTCTATTGTTCGGCCTGTTCTGTCAAAATTCTCTCTCTTTCAGTTTGTATTTCTATTATTTTCCTTTATTATATTTACTAAAACTACTCTGAGTTCCTTTTCTTTCCTTTCCCTCCGTAACAATTACTGGCGTACTTTTATAAGAACTCCCTTAGTAAATTATAAACATCACATACATCACATATCACATACATTGCTCTGATTCTGTGGTAAGTAGCCAAAGCACTTGTGTTACAGAAATCAGAAACAACGAAGGTACCACAACACCCAGACCCGAGACAATATGGAAAAGTTCGTTTCCCATATTGACCCGACCGGGGATCGAACCCGGAACCTCAGAGATGGCGCGACGCCAAAGTCCGGCACGCTTGCCTCTTGGCTACGGAGGTCGCCATAAAGCATAAATAGAGGTATAAACTACTAGCTGAACCGATAGATGTGTCTTGTCTTAACGATGACCATTTAATTCGAATTGGTTTACACACACAATTTTCTAATTTTGCGCGCAAAATTTTTTTTTCTTTTGTACCTTCTCCTGACAATAACAAACACAACAAAAAAAAAGTGAACTTGGTCCAGCCGTTCACGCGTGAAGTTATATGACCAAGGGAAATAGGGATTAATTTTTTATATAAAGACGACGAATAGTCTAAAATAAACTGTCTAAGAATATTTAAAGTCAAGAATAGTTAAGTAAGTTAAGTCAAGATTGCAATAAAGAATATAATATATTATATAACCATTCATCCATTTTTTTACCTACGGCGTAGTAAAAAGGAGGGTTATAACGCTTGTATTATGCATATGTTTCCAAAGGAAAGTAAGCCATGTGACATGGATCAGCACTAAAAATAGCAAATTGCTGCGTTTCTCTTAGCTATTTAATTGGGTACCTGCCTCATTTATTCATGTATCGATTAAGTACCTACGATTATAATTACAAGTAATTACTCAGTTACCAATTAATCCTAACTATGTTAGTATAAATATAATAATGTACATACCGACCGCTAGATAACGTCAGTTCTAATTTAACTTATTATCAGTGTTACAAAATAAAATAAACAAATGAATATCATTTTTGTATTCTTGCTAGTTTACATTTTTACAGACCTATGCATAACAATATAACACCGAATTTGAGGAAAATAAAACGTCATGCCGACTTATTTGGGTTAGCGTTCCTTG
The DNA here is from genome assembly GCA_037074685.1 of Glyphodes pyloalis. Lineage (NCBI taxonomy): Eukaryota > Metazoa > Arthropoda > Insecta > Lepidoptera > Crambidae > Glyphodes > Glyphodes pyloalis. Next base: position 7,228,642 of record JAYKKO010000011.1, read on the forward strand.
AAATTTAAACACAGGCGTGACATTTGTATTTTTCTGAGTCTGGGTGTTTATTAATGTATTAATGTGTTTATTTTCATACCACCGTTGGTTCTGGTTTCCATAATACAGTGTTTGAGTTACTTACTTTGGAATCGACAATGTATGTGGTGTCATAAAATATTGATTTGTAACTAGCGGCCGGCCGCGGCTTCGAACGCGTGGATTTAGTCTTTTATATCAATAAATATAGATGGTCGGTTTTACCCCCTATCTTCCCTAATATTCGAATCAAAAAGTAGTCCATATATTTAACTCTAGTTTAAACCTTTATTTGTATCTCTACCTCTAACTTAAAAATTAATCATTTTCCCATACAAACATTCAAGGGCAGTTTTACCCCCACCCCCCTTTTTTTTCAAAACAAATGTAGCCTATATCCGTCCTAAAGGCTCAACTTATACGATACCTATACTAAATTTCATCAAATTTGGTTTAGTGGTTTAGGCGTGAAAGCCGGACAGACAAACAAACAGACAGACATACAGAGTTACTTTCGCATTTATAATATTAGTATGGATCATTTTTATGAGTGTAGTCACATAGCATTGAGTTAACTAATTATATATATTATTTTCTAATAACGATCTACTCCTGTATATATATTCTATGTTTATTTTAATTTAAATATTAGGTGAATATTTTAATTTTTGACTAGCCAGTTGACGCATTAGTTGATTGTAGTTTTTAAGAACGTGGGCGTATCTTGTGGTGGGTAGTCCTACTTTTTAAGTCTTTAAGTCCTAAATAGCCTATTATATTATTTTAGTTTATTTTAGACTATTCGTCGTCCTCATATAAAAAATGAATCCCTTTTTCCCTTGGTCATAACTTCACGCGTGAACGGCTGGACCAAGTTCACTTTTATTAGCTACATAAATCGTATTCATTTCGTTTTAATTCTAAGTTAACGTTAAATACTGTACTTCGCTTTGGGAAGCAGGTAATTTGAGAAGTAAAATGTGTACTCGAGCGAAACTGGCAGCCCGTTTCAAAGTCTGCCTTTAATGACAGCGTTAATGCAATGCAACTTGCAGTACAAAGAGTTCGCAGACGGGGGTCAATGATGCATAAGAGCTTCATGTTTATAAATCAGGAAGCAATTGAGTCGATGCATCTCGAAAGGAGCTTGTGCAAATTTATCCATACGTAACAGGAAAGTACTGTTAACAGAACATAACGGTCAACCTGCAGTGCGGTTTAAGTTCTTATGCCGAGAATATAAGGGCGGTACAAAGTCGAAAGTGTATAATAGCGTCGGGGATGCAATAACGCGTAACTAGCATTTGCTATAAAGACAAATTTTGCCTGTTATTTCATATAATTTCAAGCCAAATTAGAACTTACGGATAAATCTACTTACGCGGTATTGCACTATACCCGACAATAGTCTGGAGTGCTTGTGACTTTAAATGTGGCTATAATAACTAATAACAAAATAACCACATTCTATGGCGGTTTGAATCACGAAAACATAACTGTCACGTTCTTTAACACCTAGTAAACTTCCAGTCATTGGACACTACCAGTCATTGGACAAAACATAATAAAACCATATTTAATAAGGTTTCTTTAAAAACAGGAACAATGCAAGTGATCTCTTTCCAAACTTGGCTTTTTGACAATACATAATAGTTCAAAGCATTTGTATTAAATGGCAGTAGTAGTCTGTCCAATAACTATATATTTTATTTCTTAAGTGTCCAATGACTGGAAGAGTACCCTACTAATATTATAAAACTAAAGAGTTTGTTTGTTTGTTTGAGCGCACTTTTCTCAGGAAGTACTGGTTCGAATTTAAAAAATATTTTTGAGTTGAATAGTCTATTTATTGAGGTAGGTTTTAGACTATATAAGATCACATTGCGACTAAAAGGAGCGTATAATGAGTGGAAAATGTGGAATAAACGGAGAAAGTAGTTTTGTAAAGCCGGGGCGGGTTGCTAATTTGGCATAATTACACTCACTATACACATGTGTTATAATTAAAATGTTATCACATAAATTTATCATAAATGTGTAGGTACGTTCTGTTTTTTTTTATAATTAGGGAACTTGAGAGTAATTGGCTGATTCCATTTAGCATACATTTTTGGGACTTGTTTCAATGTGCCGGACACAAGTTTAAATATCCATTACATGACACTAAAAACACTTATGATGCTTCTGTAAATTTATTTTTTACTGTATTTTATTTAGAATTTCTATTAATTATGGTTCACAAATGTAAAATTATTAAATTTTCAGTATTTTGGTGTATTTCTTTCCATTTAAAGCGGTACATATTGCTACTGTTACTAGTATGTTTATCAAAAACATTTTAGAATATTTACCTACTACTGAACTTTTATTAACATGTTTATATTTGTTTACGTGAGGTCAATGACTTTGTATAATAAACGTTAAATTTTCGACACAAAGGAGCAGGTGGCCCAAAACATAATAGGTGTGCAACATCAGGAATTAACATTTACGAGTAGAAAGTGTAACAGTAACATTATGTCCAATTAATTTAACATTTTATTATTTTTATTACCGTAACCCAACACATGTATTGTATAGTGCACAACTACACCAGCTGATTACAAAATAACTACCTCGCTTATCCAGCCCTACCTATTAACAGGATCAATCGTTGTTCGGTACTCTCGCTAAAACTACATTACGACTGATTTAGCTGATTTTGAATTTGATATAATTGTGGAGGTCCAAGGAAGGTTTAAAAGGTGACAAAATTGAGAAAGTAAAATAGGCTATAATATATTGTGTTCTGTAAATAGATACGAGTAGATGATATTTCAAATATGCCTTGTCGTACCAAAGGTAATATCAACTTCAACTTTTGGATTTACATAAGTATGTACCTAAATGTGTTCTCCTAACTTGTAACAAGGCAATAATGATAATGGAGGATATTTGGCATGTTGTGTACCTATGTCTGATCAAAAGGACGTCAGAAAAAACCCTTTGGACTTTGCACCGCCCTTATGTCGCACGCATAAGAACTAATTTCGAATTGCAAGTGTTTACCTTGCCATGTTGCTGGCCATACCGTGTTGCGTGCTGTACAAATCAAAAGCACGTCAAACACTTTATAACGACCTTATGTCGTCGGCTTATGAACTAATATCGAAATACAAACCGTGGTGTGCTTTTGGTCGTAACAGAGCGGTGAGTAGATGACCCAATTCAGGGCCACAGCGTTACTCATCAAGCTTAGTGTTTAATTGACCACGCATTAAATTTCACACCATCATACGCAAAAAAGGCAGTCAATGAGTCGGACCGAGTGTTCCGTACAAACTTGTAAATACTGAGTTCAACTACTGAGTCTGAGCGAAGATTTTACCCATTTAATCCGATCCGCTTTTACGATTACCAATTTTTTTTATTTGTATTGCATGAAACGTCACTATCAGTGATATCAGACCATGTAATAATAAATCAAACGAAAATTCTAGTTTATATTATGATTTTTTTTTTATCTTTGGATTGCCTTGACTTAAAAGCTCTAAACTTTACAGCTTCTACGGTCCGCAGACAAAATGTTTTGATATTACATATATTCATCTTGATACATTCACGGGTTTCATAGAAAAGGTTGTCTTGAAAAAGATTGACTACAAAATGATCCTAGTATCATATTTCATTTTGAGATGCGTTACGCTAAATAAAATTAAATGCTTTGAATGTCCATTTAACTAGACTCTTAATCAAATTTTTTTTATAAAAAAAACCTGAGTAACGTCCCAAGATCTTAATTAAGATCTTGAAGAGAGAATCCGGCCAATATCAACATCAGTGCCTTTTCTTAAAGCCAGTCTTTTTCCTTAGACTCGCTGGTAGTTTTTGTTTAATTTTGTAGAGTTATAATATTATAACTCTACAAAATTATATATATACTAAATATGGATTCTTTTGGCTGGCCCTAAATATGCGACGCCCAGATACCATTCACTCTACCTAAATAGGCTGAATTATGTGAGGAATCACCAGCACGAGATGCACGTGACAAAACTGCACATAATTGATGAAGTACCCTGGACAACTTTAATGTCTATTTTAAGAAGGGAAAAGCATTAGCACTCCGTACCGATGCGTTGAGTATGGTCTCCCCGCTCTGAAAAGAACGGGGACTACCCACTGAAACACCCCGCACCTCTAATCGCATAATGACAGCGCCATGGGAATACACATTATATATAGAACCTCGACGCAACTGTCATTGTCTGGGACGGCCCGGCTGCATCCTCACCTTATACTAGTTTGATAATTTGATCAGTAGGTAAGATAACCTTACAAAAACTTACGTAAGATAACTGATGAGAAAAGAATGAACTAATATTATAAACCGAAAGAGTTTTTGTTTGTTTGAACGCGCGAATCTCAGGAAGTGCTGGGCGTCTACTCTTGAAAACGAAACGAACAAACGAAAGGTTTCGTTTTTGAAGATTGATCAAAAGTTAGGGAATTAAATAGTGATTTTTGATTTGTATAAATAATATTTTGTTTTATGATAACGCTTTATTCGCATTCGAAGTGTGTTAGTTGCGATAATGAGCAATAAAAAATACTAAACGTCATCGGATCCGACATATTTCGTTTTCAAGAGTAGACGCCCAGGTTCGAATTCAAAAAATATTATTGTGATAGGTAGTGTATTCATCGGGGAACGCTATAGGCTATATATCTGTGAAAATGTGGAAAAAACGGGGATAGTACGTATGCGAAGTCGTGGCGGGCATTTTTCTTTATTACATAAACCGTCCATCTACACCAATATTATAAAGAAGAAATATTTTGTTGATTTTTTGTTTTTTGTTTGTGTGTTTGATAGAAATAGGCTCCGAAACTATTTGACCGATTTGAAAAAATCCTTTACTGTTGGAAAACTACACAATAAGGTAGAAAAAACTGGCGCGCAGCGGCCCGTGCGAAATAATTAAAAAATCAAGCGCAGGATCAATATTTTTCTTGTAATTAAGAGTTTTGTCGTATAGTAAGTACTTCATCACTATAGGATAAAACAACGTCGCTTTTTCTATATGTGCCTATAAGATCTTTAAAACTACGCAACGGATTTTAGTGATGGATGAGGAAGGTTTATATGTATAATCCAAACCTACATATCAAAGTACAGAAAAGCCGAAAACTACATTTGTATTTACTTGCATCCGTGCGAAGTCGGGGCGAGTAGCTAGTTAACAGATAAATCTAGGTGTATTACCAAACGCTACAAGCCGCGCTTAGCATACTTTAATGAATCAGGTAGTTAACGCCATCTGTACGTCGCTTGTGTAACTGTTCAGTAAGGTTGTATGATCTACGTTTGTACTTCAGTGCTTACGCATGGCATGGATCAGTGATCCTATCATAATAGTTCTAACTATGCTCGTAGCGGCGCTTACATATTATATTTTTAACAAATGTTAAGCATACAGAAAACAATCAATGACCTTAAGTCAGTCCTACAAAGTTTTTTTTACTTAAATCAATTTATGATACAGCATATGAAGTGCTGTATTATAAATATTTTTTTATTTGTTGAAGCTAAAAACACATTTTCAAGAATCTTTGAAAAACTAACTGACATACTAAATATAATAATTGTTACGATAGTATTGGATATTTGTTTTCATTGTATCAGAGACTTGCATAACAACCTGGCCTTGCAATTAGTTTAATCTCGTGCGATTTGTTCGCAGCAAACCGAAAATAGTAACAACATACCCGAATAAAAATACAAGTTAACACTTGCTTCGTAGCAACAGCAGCCGTAGATGCCGTAGTAAGACTAGTCGCGGTCAACACTACTTAATTTATTTGCGCTACCTATTTTAAATGAATTTATACTTTTGGCATTTATTTTAGTATTACATAAAAACAGCAAAATATACTTGTTTCAATCGTAAAAACAAATGAGTCCGTTCAACTGAATATCAGAGAAGATATCAGAGAAGAAGAAATTTAATGGAAAGGAGAGTGGAAAATCCTGGTGGTGGATGTGCAGTGTGATGACTGGCACATACGTCATGCTTGTGAACATAAGTCCTTTGGTGACTGGTCTACTCCAGATTACCTTAAAACCACATTCTTAGCTATCCCTAAGCGATATCATTTGGTCCATAGTAATTTTCATATAATAATATGCTTGATACTGCTACTGTAACATCGATTTACTTGCCAGTATCTTCTCGGAGGAAATAAGTACCGATTCAATGAAAGTATTAAGAGAGGTAGGGCATAGCGATTTATCGCTCGAACTGGAGCAGCCCGACTGGTGAAATACCTCCACCTTGCAGAAGACCGCAGCCAAATAACAATCACTTCGGTGTTGTTGTGTTTCTGCGTGTGAGTTAGGTTTCCAGAGCTCCTGGGGGGTGCTACATTAGTAGCAGGGGTCAAGCCTTCAAGGTAAGGTTGACAAGTCCAGTAACAGATTTATTATGCTGTACTTGTCACCCTTAAGCTAGGACCTCATTACCACTTAACATCAGGTGGGATGAAGTCAATCTTGAAAAAAAAATAATAATAAAAAGTAACTAATTATGGTAAACAACGACGATTCAAAAAACTTAATTAATAAAGATTTTGATTCTGATTCTGCAAGTCCAACCTGGATTGTGTGACACCTACTAAAAAATAAAGCTGAAGAGTTTGTTTATTTGAACGCGTTAATCTCAGAAACAACTTGTTCGATTTGAAAACCGTTGTATTGGATAGTCCATTTATGAGGAAGGCTATAGAATATATGATATTATACTACGACCAATACGAGCAAAGATTCGATGGAAAATGTAGAAAGAACAGGTACACGTAGTACTCGTACGACGCCGCGACGCCGCTATTTTAAAAAAGTAGTTGGTGGGAGTACCATAAGTAACCACATGCATACATTTCCAACAAAACATTAAGTTTACCCTGTACAAGTGTACCTAAGTAACATAATATTTAAATTTCAAGCTCAAAGTTTACACTTGCCAAAACAATTAGGGGAAATGGTGAACTTATATTTTCTCAAGGAAAACCCTTGCGGCCTGTTTCCACTACCCTGGACCAGTAAAAAAATCGTAAGAGTTGCTGGTTTAGGAATTTGCACGAAACTGTTTAAATTATACCGGATCCCGCAAAAATAGCGGTCTTCCGACTGAGTACAGTTTTAATTCAACTGGGTACCTACTTGACTGACCAGTTTGTTAGCTTTATTTGTTTTATTTAGAGTATATTCATAAGTATTACTAATGTAATCCACCTATATGAATAAAAAATATTGACTTTGACTTTTACTTTGACAGAAGGATCCGGTGTAATCTGAACACTTATCTCCAGAAGCCGGTAACCGGTAGTTTTGCCAGTCCGAAAATCTGGCTTAGATTAATACGGTTGACCTAAATATTTAGGTATATACCTAATAATGGAAAGTCCATTCACTCTTTTGCTATCCTGATCAAAACTAATGTGTGCCTTTGTTCCCGATATGTGGTTCTTTCCCGATAAAGTTCTTTGCGGTAAAGACATCGAAAATGAGCTTTGTAAAATGTGTCTTCGAAATGTATTACACCTGAATTAAAAATTACTATATGATTCCTCAAATAAGTATCTACCTATCTAATATCAGTCTGTTTGTAATAATAGACATTATGGGTAAATTACCAGTACTGTTCCCATTTTGCACAAGATTTTAAGGAAGACAAGATAGAAGTCGGTCCCGCTTTGTAGCCCCACAGGGTAAAAATAGCTAATAATGTGGTATTTTTTTTAGGATTTTCATGAAGTGGTCCCACGATCAAATACATAATAACCTCCTATGCGGAATAAAGGAAATTATAAAAAAGTGGTTCTTTTATAAAATATCTTATACATAAAGACAATGTGATTAATGCATATTGACACAACACAATGGTGAAACTTGCCCTGTGTCCGTGGTCTTATAAATAGGCCCGATATTGCACATTTAGTCAAAACATTTAGGTAATCAAATCAACAATACAATGTCCAGTTAAAGTCCCCAACAATAGCCCCTAATAAATTTAAATAAAGATTGCTATACTTAATTGTTTACACAATAAATAAATTTAAAACATAGACTTAGAGCCTCTGACATCATTGATAACGTCGACGGCGACTACCCCAAAAGTGAGTAATTTTTGTGCATAATTGTTTTTAATGACGTAATTCTGCATCTGCTCTATAAATTGTCCTCGTCACGCCAATTTACATACATTTGCGCAATTAACTTAAGAATCTGTGAGTACCTACTAACACTTATCGTGAGAGTATATCACTATGTCATCATCGCCATTTAAGTACGTCAAATGTTATCTTACGTGGAACTTTACTGGCGAACTACCTAACAATTCAACATAAGTGTTATTTATCAATAATACCTTGAAAACGTTTCATTTAAATAAAGTTCAAAATATAATTGAGAGAGGTTTTAAATTAAATAAAAACCTTTTTACCAATTTAGCAGAAATTAAACGACTGGTATTCCAATTATACTGGAACTATTTTTTTTGTCATCTTCATGATTTAGTTTATTTTTTAACCTGAAAGGTGATAGTAGTATGATTGATGTATCAATGTTATTTAGATTCATATTGTATTTTTTTCACTTTTGTCCATTTAATAAACGCTGTCACTGCCGAATGCTATGTTATATCGTGACATTCAGAAATATAAAGTCACCTTGAAAATATCTATTGGACATCATTAATGCAAATTAATTATAATTGCTTGCGTGTGATGCAGATCCATCAAATTCAAGGAGGGTGCAGTGTTATCATGCCTGCTGACAAATTTTAATAAATTCATAATGAGCTACCTCCTTTTCGGCCTATCAGATTTAAAAGCCATCTCAAGAAGGTTTCATGCACTACAAGATTGCAACACTTACTTTTTGGATGTCTCGTTCTTTCGCGGCTTTTTACCTCGCCATAGCAGCAAACACTCCAAGGAACCTTTGTTAAAGGGCTGCTTCAGCAGTTTCCATCGCTTCTTTGCATCCGTACTTTTCGTCGTTTGTAAAGACTCTCTACTAGAGTTTACGTCTACAGGTTCTTGAACAGAGTCTCCTAGACTAAGTTCGCACACACTATTGTATTTGGTACACTTATCAAAACTGACCACTGACACAGAATCACTAAACGCACACGACTTTCTATAAGTTATTGGCGTCGAAGTTGCGAAATTCGATTGATAACTTGTTCCTAAACCACTGTCATTGATCACAGAAATATCTTCACCGATACTGTGGAGTTTCACTCTTTGTTGTCTCGGAACGGGCTTGGCATTTAGTATGCTGTTTTCCTCGAAGTTTTGACTCTTCATATTGTGGCCGACATTAACAAATGCCGTTATATCCTCACAGCTCTTCGCATTGTACCTGGAGAGGGTCTGAGACTTTGCTTGCGAAGTCGGGTCTGGATGTAGCTCCATAGCACCGACTACGTTGGCAAGATTGTCCTCGCTCTTAGAAAGGACCTTTATGTTCAAGAGTTTCTTCGGTCTTGGCGGGCGCAAAGGTGGCTTTGGAATGTCGGGAGCGCGTTTCTTTTGCGCGACGGGGTACCGCTCGTCCGTCCTATTGTAGGGTCTGGAGTACTTTGCGATAATCCTGTTAATTTCAGCGCTGTTTTTGCGTCTGTTTGTGTGTCGCTTGAAGTTGAGTGGTTGCTGATAAGACTCGGCCACGCTTGCGCCGGCGACCCGCGCCGACCTCTCCCGCCATTCCGTCACTTTGTTTTCTAAGATCCTCTGCAACTCGAGCGCACGCATTATTGGTCCCATTTCGGGCATTTTGCTCCTCTTTTTTGTTAATAAAACTCTGGTTGCTTTATTGCTACCAGTTTTATCGTGGTTTAAAACGAATAAACGTTGCTGTCCATCGAACTGAAACAAAGATAATTTAAAGATTAATATATATTATAAGTAAACATAGAAAAGAGATTCCTCGTATTCTGGACTTATTTTCATAAATCTACTGAAATAATACAGAGTAGGAATGTGTCAGTTAATCGCGTCTAGATAGACGTTACTACATTTATTTTGGCACTTTAAAAATATACTATATGTAATAAATATAAATCACATTGTGTTTAGTCACAAGTATTTTCACCATGTCAAAAATGTTTCGATCACCTACCAATTTTCGATTGAGTAGTCATAATGATAAGAAGCACGCAACTTCAAGGTGACAAGTCACAAGTGCGCGCGGGCGCAAGAGTGTACATAAAGGTTTAATCTTGATTCGAATATTTTATTAATTACTTTTTATTTTTACAAAAAAAATCATCTTCGATATTTTACATTAGGCGTAGGTAGCGTTTTTCTACAGAAGGTAACATAGATTTTTCAATAAAGTTCGTTACGACCGTCATCATCACCTATCTTATAGTTTAAGAAGCAAGATTTAACAATTCAATTTTAAAAGAAGGTTTATATTTTTAGATAGGTAAGTATTCCGTATTTAATCTTAAACGGTAATTTGGTATGATTATGAATTTGTTCGTGCTTGTGTTAACATGAACTAAATCGAACCCTCAATAAAATTTGGCTCTTTAATTAAAACGAAGAAATAATCCTAACGTTATGAAGCCCTCAATTTATCCTTAATTATTACCAAGTAAGGAGAGTCAACGACCATGCCTCGAGGCTAATTCAATAAATGACTCGTTCTGACATGGGGGACGAAATGGGTACGTGTGTACGGCCGCATTTAAAAGATAAACATTTCTACATTAAAATTTTATGCGAACTAGTCATAGTTGAAGGAGGCCTACACCGAAATGGTTGAGTCAGGCTAAAGAAGAAGAAGAAGTCATAGTTGAACCTAACTCAATAACTAGTTTAGGTAAGTCGTATTAATACTGATTTTCGTAATACATACGCGCATTTTCATGTTTGCTGTATCACCTGCTACAGCTTCCATGTTTGAAGCGAATGTAACGCGTTTGAATCGCTACATACACACTGCAAAAGCCTTATAAGCGGCTAACGAGTGGATTTACAAGCTGGCGTTAAGATTTTTAAAATATTAATAAACTGTGGTTTCTTAAAATGTACCTACAAACAAAAAAATGTTTCGCCAATTGCTACGGAATTATTGCCGGCAAATAACGAATGAAATAACACAATAATTGTGTTTAATGTATGAGAAAAAAATCGGTTAAAAATATAGACTGTCTATAAAAAATTACCTGTAAATGTTTACAGTGTATTTTTACTATTTTCACTCGGTCGGTTCATAAAACGTCGAACCCGGGTGCTTAACTTTCAGCAATGTTCAAAGTAATAGATAACATTTATTTATTTTCAAATAGCGTCGAACACAAATCAGATGATTTAACAATCAAACACAATTGAATGCGATTGATAATATTTTTTTTTTTTATTATTTTTTTTTATTGTGCATGAAGTTTAGGTACATGAAATTGCAGATTTTCTTACAGATATAGTCTTCTAAATTCTATCTTTACAGATTGATTGAAACAGTTGACAAATTTAATGATGCAGTGTACACATTATTATGCTAGCAAAACTATTTTCAGAAATGTTTAGGTACTCAGCATTCACTAACCTAGAGCTAATGAACGTGTCTTCAGATATTTTTTTTATTATTTATTTATAATGAACTACTTACCTAATATTTAAAGATAGATGGATTCTCAACGAATGTTTTAATTAAAAATCTTGTGTTTATGATACAAAGAATAAATACACTGCTATTTGCAAAAATACCAGCAAATTTATCTGCGTAAACCACAACTTGTTGACCAAGAAGTCACAATGGGCTATGTTATCATCATCGGGACACAAATAAATTGATCACAATAGGCTTTATTTATTACATGGCCGCTGTTACATAAATGTTGCGGACATAGAATCTAAATTGTGCCGTGTCTCAAATGTACCTACACACTAATTGGGCTAGGTCTCCAATTGTTGAGCATGTGAAAACTAACGGTAAATTCACGAATTTAACTGCTCCCATTAGTCTAATGGAAGTAGCACGACTAAATGCACTAGGCCAGCTATGTAGGGCACGAATTTTATGAACTACCTATTAGACACATTTTCCAAAAGGGGAAATTTACTGTCATGATGACTCATAGCCTTATGCGCCAGAAGAAATGTATGTAGGTACCTTTTATACATCGGTTCATGAATGTACCTACCCAGTTGTTTTTTTAGGGAGATGTCAACTTTCAGGTTGGGGCTTTACTTATGGACGTGTTCGATTGGGCTACAGAGGCAGTTATTGCTATTACCTTTTCATTTTAGCATTTTGGTACTTTGCCTCGACGGTAATAAGGTAAATAATGTTTGGTACGCATTAAATAGTGAAAAGTCGAGAAATCGACAAGCGAAGAGGTAGTTCGACAATAAACAGTTCAACAATATAGAGAAGCAACAAAGACGGTAGTAGGTTATAGATTTGGATAACACTATTTTAAACTAGCTGTGCCGTCGACTTCGTTTGCGGGAGCGTCAGCGTTTCTTCACTGTACTACGAGTATACATATACCTACCGGTACGGTTATGGAAACTAGTTAACAATGTTTACGATATTAGATGTATCATATTGACGTACCTTATATACCTATGTATTTTATATATAAACTGGTACTGGTATATTGAAATACAAAAAATGCTTAATTAAGCTTGTGACAACTATTGAGTGACAACACCATTGAAATCAATCAAGCCATTTTTAAATTTATTGCGCACACACACAGACAAAAGTAAAAATTATTAAAACTATAGTTTTTGCTTCGTGTAAGTTAAAATACGTAAGTTGTTTTTTTCAATAATGTATGACACGACTCGTTTACAATTTAATATATTTTTTGATTGATTGTTTAAGTTGATAAAATAATACATTATTATTGAAACTATGAAACCCATTGAAATAATAGAAGCTAGAGCTCTCCGATTTCCACAGTAAGTAATTTCAAACTAATTTCCTTCCTTATTATTCTTAGAATATATCCCAGTCTTGACATCACTTGATCAATAATCATAAACACGATCTAAGAATATTAATGGGGTTTTTATTGTCGTTTAACCTTTGTAAGAGGGGGTACCCGCGACCTAAGATCATAACACATTAAAAGCTATCAAAAATGACGTGGGTAGTTTGGATCATCACTTTCCTTGTTTTATGAAGAGAGGAAATTATTTTCAGTGTTAACAATGTTACGGGTCTAAATGCGCTGAACGATATTTAAGAAAGGTGGGGCATAGCGATTTATCGCTCGAACTGGAGCTGCCCGATTGGTGAAACACCTCCACCTTACAGAAGCTCGCAGCCAAATAACAATCACTTCTGTGTTGTTGTGTTCGTGCGTGTGAGTAAGGTTTCCATAGCTCCTGGGGGGTGCTAAATTAGTAGCAGGGGTCAAGCCTTCAAGGTAAAGGCGACAAGTCCAATAACAGATTTATTATGCTGTACTTGTCGCCCTTAAGCTAGGACCTCATTACTACTTAACATCAGGTGGGATGAGGTCAGTCTTGAAGTGTACTATAAAAAATATATATAGGCGAATCTACCCATGCACATTTTTTAAAGTTGACATTTGGCCCGCGGACCAGTTTTTATGCGGGCGAGTTGTCCCACAACCCGCTGATTTGCATGTAGGTACGATGAAAAGCACGTCAGACTATATACCTACCTATACACTTTGAACTTTGCACCGCCCTTATGTCGTCGGCGTAAGAACTTATATCGAACTGCAAGTCTTTACCGTAACGTGATGTTGACTGTACCGCGGTCAAAATCACTTATCCAGTGCTTTTACGCGCTCCCTAAGTCTGGTATTATTAAATAAAAAACATTCATTCGTAATACTCAGGACTCTCATTGTTAAGTACATGAATTTTACTAAACTGTTTTGTATTGTAATTTGTGAAATATGGTAATTAGGAAGCGACGAGGCCAAACTACGTTTAGCATTTCTAACTACTTACCTGTTAATTTTGTCATGACTATTACATTTAATTAATTGCTACCGGCCAACGCGTTCAAACACAAATAGTAGAACTACGTTGTTTTATGGTATTTATCAATAAGTTAAGCGACTAAAATGGAAAAATTCCTTACTGCAAGACACGATTCATACATTCACGGTATTATCAACTCACTAGTTTTTTCACACTAATATTTCTAAATCGTTTTAGTGGATAACGGTTAGGTAAAGCTGAACAAGCAAAAACTTTTGGGCATAACGAATTAAGGCTTTATATGCATATATTATTTTCAAACAAAAATTTAATCGATGATAGTATACTCCTGGCTTACAAATCATCGAAGCATTAATTAATTCTACAGATACGTTCGTAGTACCTAGGGCTAAGATTCAATTTGTTTTATAGCAGGTACAATGTATTGTGGTGATGTAGGTACCTATACTCTTCTCTACAGCAACAGAACACTTCCGAAAGCACTCAACATCGTATCTTCACCGGTAGCTGTCTATTATTACTGCAACCGCAACCAGCAATCGGAAATATTGAAATTTGCTGATGACCATCATGCAAATAATTGCATTTCATCCGTAATTTAATTACAACAAAACTAGCATATAAGTACTGAAGAACGTAGGTATTTAATAATAACCAGCCCGTATGCAGGATCTAAAAAATCTATTCCTTAATGAAAAACCTCAGAAATTGCTACTACTTACATACGATGGATAAATAGCGAATGCCGTCGAAATAATTAACTTGTACACACACGAGGTTAGCAGAATGATTTCACTACACACGTGAATTCTTTTAAAGTTTAGGGTAAACAATGCCTATGACTACTCCGTCCACGACGACGGTATTCTGATAACAGATGGACCAGATATTTATCACAATAAAGTTAAGATAACAGATGCTTATAAATAGAGATATTAGTCATATGTATAATATTCTAGAGTGGCGCTGTTCTTGTAAAAATCGACCAATCCCCTTTATAACACCTATGGCTAGGTAAATACACAAATAAATATTTTGTGAAGTGCGTATAAATATTCATTATAGATAAACTCAACCACGACGATGATTCCTAAACAGATCGTCAGTATTGTATATGTGGAAGGAAGTAAATCGAGAATAAAGAATACAATTACATAATTCTGTTCTCCACCGCTGAGCATGTAGGTCTTACGTGTTTCGAAATTCTAATCCCACAATAGATGAGGGAAGTATTAGCATGTTACAGCCGATAAACAAATTACGAAAACCGAAACAAAATATCGTAACTACAGCTGTTGATGCTGAACAGTGAAATCATGCACATCAGTGAATCGGCGAAATTTAAACACTACCTATTTGGGTACTTATTTTACAATATGTACTTACACTAATACAGATCAGACTAATCCTTTGTACACTTCACACACAACACTTTACGATAACACACAAAAACTATTCGCAACGAGCTCATCGCGGAGTGTAAGCGGAGATATGCCACAGCCGAGTCGCGAGTCGTATGAATGGGCGAAGTTCTTGCGGTGTTTGGAGTCTGGTGCGTCAGCGCGCGTGTTCCGGCCCCACGTGCGGGCTGCACAGTGCGCGCGTTCCAGGCGAATGCTCCTGCACTTGACTCACGGGCCACCGGCAACAGGCCTGCCCATCCGCTGCCGCCAACAATGAACTAAATAGACCATACTACACCTAGTAAGCACAGGTGCGCGCACCGCGAGGAAAATTATCACAATTTTTCCGCCACTACGTGTTCTGTTGATGTGCGTATTTACGCTTGCGGACGGAAATCGAACAGTGGTATAATAATTGTTATTACATGTAAACAAATGCTTTGGTGACTTATCAGTGTGTATGGTATAGGAATACGAGTATTTATCTCGAAAAACCCAAGTGTCATTTTCTTTCAAGATTATTTTCGTTGATCTTATCTTACGAAGGCACTCACCTACTGTTATTTGAGCGGAGTAAACGAATCTTTATTGTCACGATTACCGTAGGATATCACCACCCATCCTTTGGCTATATCTAGACAGGTAAATTTTCTTTCTTTTTGTTTCACTTTTACTATATTAGTTTTAAATTTTTCTTTTTGCTTTTTTTTTCACTTTTATTCCTTTATTAAGTAGTTAACCCAATAAATACACCCTAAAATTGTGTCAAATGCAGCTATCTAATTTACAAAAACCAACATTTGTTTTAGAGAAGGTGACCTAAATACAGAAATTTTGATAACCCACACAAGTTAAGATGACACACAAATAGTAGATACTCTACTTACCTCTGAGAACTGGGTAGATGACCCATGACAAGATTTGCACTAAAACTTTCCTTCCGGCATGTAACGATGCTACGCCACTGCAATATGGCACTACGGCTAACCGAACCTAGGTTTTAGGGTTTCGTATGTCAGAAATAAAAAATGAGATATTATTACTGACATATGTTTAACAATCGAGACTACCTTTCTCCTGAAGACATTCTATGCGAATTCAGAGTTAGTTAATTTAAGCTCATTATGTGTCCTCAATTTAATGCTTCAAAGGCAGCGGAGGAAAAAACAACAACAAATTTCAGCCATTAAATTTTTTTTGTCCGGTCCCAGGGCTTATGGCTAAACTTTCCTCAGGACACGAATCCATCGGCACGGCAGACCTTGGATTGGAGTAAGAAGGGACGGGGAAAGGTAGATCGACGGAAATGGATGAACTCGGAATCTCGGAAGACTTGGGTTGAGTCGGTAGTAGCTCCAGAAGCCGAGGTCATACCCAAATACCGTTCACGTGTCACCGGACGGGGAATTGCTATCAGTATTAACTATCATAAGGAGGGAATCCTGTTAGTGAATCCAACTCTCACTTGACCGGCTTTTTCTAATCGCGCCAATTGTCACTATCTCTGTACAACAGCGAGCACGGGCATTGTTCGCTGCGGGCGTGACGATTGCTTCCGCCAAGTTCATTGTCGTGCCATGGCGCTTGTCGCGAACCGTCCTGTGTGACCCAGCCCTTATTACCACCAATACCAACGCAGACCGTAACGCCGCTTGGACTAGTCGAACTGTCCATAAAACAAAGAGGAGGTTCACGACCTCTCTTGTTAATAAGGCCATCGAGTTGCAACAAGGTTTTCACGTCTGTTTTAAATAAATGAGTTCCATTGTTTTAAAAACACGCGTAAGTTGGTGAGAGTGAACGTTTGATACTCTTTCACACTGTGTGTCGTCGTGAGTCGTCGAAAAAGGATAAAATTAATAAACATATAAATGTGGAAACATATAAAACTTTTCTCCTGAAAAATTTACGGTCGAATCAGAAGATTGCTTTTCGTTTCCAGCTATTATGCAAAACAGGGTTACGAAAAGGATTTCTTACACACGTTAAACTTGTAGTGTTTTTATGTTGCAGTTGATCAAACTTTATAATGTCTTAATACATTGCATTGATATCCTCTGGCACGGCATAATGGTTCCAAAATTACTTACTTGTTGCGTATACTAGCCTACTACTAGTGTACAGTAGGAACTAACCTTTGTTCCCTACCTATTCGATATTTCAATCAATAAAGGAGGCGGAGCTCTCTCACAAATCACAATAACGTAATTTAAAAAATAATCTGTTTATATTGTATTAATGCCGTCCATAAAAGCGTAATAGGTACCTTATCTTGGTAACTTGATGTGCATAGGTATATTTTACAAATGCCAACAAATACGTTGAGCTGCCGTATTCGTCACGGTGCATTCACTTACTTCCTTTAACAGAAATAGGTAACGGGACAAGTAGGTACAACATACGTAAAATAAAACATCGTATTATTGTCTTGTATAAAGCCTTTAAGGTCTAAGTGAAACAAATGCGTTTAAAGTTGTATCCATACTGGAAATGGAGCGTTATGTTGTGAAACATCTTTATAAATGCCTTGATAGTAATGTATTCTAAATGAAAAAAATAATGGTAAGGAATCTAGACTGAATAGTACCTACCTATGATTTTCTGTTATCGTGTTAGCAAGAAATATTGCTGAGCTAATTTATGGGACAACGCGTCTGGAATGTCTGATGATAAAATGAGGAAGCCTGTATCAAGGAGGGTCATTGAGGCAATCATAGCCTTAGAGAATACTCCATTGTCTCCTTTTAGAGGGAGAAGATCTGAGACCTAACGTGTTAGACGCCTAGACCGAAAGCCTTAATAGCAAGTCAGGATCTGCGATTGGAAACAGGCAACACTTCGTTAACACATAAGCATTCACTTATTTAAGAATTGGTCAGTCACGAGTTACCGCTTGCATACGCGGCTTGCATACAACGTAGAAACAGTGTAAATACAGCTTAACGCTTACAAATTGTCTTATAATCTAATTGATTCTTCGCATATCACCACTTACGATATTGGCCACTACTCCTTCATAATGAGGTCGCGACTGATGATCCGTCAATGTTGTCAACACACTATTAATTGCAAGGTCCTCGCGCCACTGATCCCTCTTGTGTTACCTAAATAAACGAGGTTTTACGACTTTTTTATCGGCCAAGGATTTTATTAGCGTCACATTATAGAATAACTTAATTTTGCTTCAGAAATTGTTATTACAGTACATGTCAACCCATATTTCTATTAACACATTAGTTATAGCACGTACTTACATTGTATTATCTTTTAAAGCTTTTTATAAGTACATTGTAATATCTAAGTATATAGGTATGTAGTAACCAATCTATAGAGTACATATATGAAGTATGTAATCTACTAGACAGGTACCTATATCATAACTTCTAGCTAGGCTGTAATAGATTTTCTCAGATATTTCTTTATCAGTCATTCCCAAAAAACGATGCCCGTTTTTCCCCTAACGAAATCTACTATGTAGTGATCCCTACCTGTCTAGTTAGAATAATGTAAGTATCTAGATATGGAAGAACATTGAAAAGGCCTCAATACTTAAATAATATGACTATTAATTATAGGAAATTCGTGTTATGCTATCTACTATTTGTGTATGTAAAAAGGTGGATGTGAACAAAGGTTTTAATAATTTCCATGATTTAGAGAATATGTCAATTCCGGTGGCTTGGTCTGTGGTATCTTGGAATAAAAGATGGCATGAGACATTTTCTTGTAACATTCAAACTAATCCTTTGCTATTAATAATTTTGTACGACGACACATTAAGACTTTACCTAACTCATAATTAACGCTAAAGATTGTTAAACGAAAGGCTACAAAAGGCCCTATAGGCTAAAACACAAACTAGTGATTCTGCACCGCAGAAAAATACAATAGAAAAAAGGTTATAGTTATGTGTATGAGTGTATAGGGATTGTATGCACCTATAACATACATTTTGTATCACAATATTTTGTGTCGGTTACTGGTTGAGTAGATTTTGGGAGATCTACATCTAATGATGATATTAGGAAACCCATGGGACGTGTTCCTTTTTTTATGCACGGCTCTATTTTCTACTGCCTATTGCTCACAACTTTGGTTGCAATATGTATATTGGGAATAAAATTAGCCTTCGAGTACCTATGTTATTTTAGTATTTTCTTTCATACCAAATGAAGAAAGTATAATCCATACAAATCCATTGAATAGTTTTAGCGTGAAAGAGATAATAATCCATACATAGATAGATTAATAGGTACACTTTATACACAGAATTTACAGAAACTGTATAAAAACACATCCAAACAGAGTTTCACGATTATTTTAATATAGCTGTGCCCGCGACTTCGTTCGTGTGAACTATAGTAATTCGATTTTTTTTTTATAAAATTAAAATATTTATCAAAAATAAAAGTAGCCTTAGTTACTCCTTATTACATCAGCTACCTACCAGTCAAAGTCCCGTCAAAATCAGTCCAGCCATTTCAGAGATTATCCGGAACAAACAAACAGACAAAAATTTAAAAAAATGTTATTTTGGTAAATATTCATATGCATGTAGTAAGAAGCGGTTATTTTAATATTACAAACAGACACTCCAATTTTATTTTTATGTATAGATTAGTAAGATATTAAAATCGATAAAAATCGCTCGATATTCTTTTTTAAATCACGTTACAAAGATGATGTGAAATAAATCAGTATTTCCTAAACAACATGATTTACATGACAGATTTCCTTGGAAATTAATTACTATGAGCAGTAGGTACCCCTATTGTATTGCACGCATTATAGGTACTAACTAAATCTCTCACTGCCGGCACTCGCGTCCGCCCGCAAGCACATCTCAATTGCTTAAATTAACTTGAATTAAGGATGAACACAAAAACATATCCGACGTACTGTGCTCAGTTATAAGGATAAAGTCTCGACCATTATATTTCTAAGAACATTGATGGTATTAGATGGGTTCTTAATTTGTGGAAATACAAGTACTACCTATAGAATTAGTCGCATGATACTTATAGATAATCATGAACAGTAGTTGACAGTAGATGAAAACTGGCTGTAATTATTATTGAGGAAAAACGACTCGATCGAACGAAACGATTGTACCTACAGTCAAAAGCACGTCAACACTTTGGGCTTTAAACCGCCTTTAGAACGTCGGCAAATGAACCGCAACTTTACCATAATAAATACTGTTGACCGGGCATAGAATTTTTTATTGAAAATTAATGTGAATGTGTAACGCAACCACGTATTTTGCTGAGTATTTGCAAATCTGATCAGCCTGTTACGATTACAAAAGATCCTACCGATCTTCCCGAAACCGCGATCTTATTTAAGTATTCCTAGATTCATACTTACTATGTTTTGTTTACCTAAAAAATGCATCTTCAAGACGACGTATTCCTAGCTAGATGTAATAACAGGAAAAAATAATTACTTACGTACATGCATACTTAGGATTACTTAGCTTATTTCAAATCAGTAAATAATTACTTACTTTAATTGTAGCAGAAACAATGTTGTATTTAATGGCTTACATTGTGAAAATGAATGAGTTTCGCGTCATACGTCTGGCCTAATTTTAATCTTTATACTTCCATTTAGAAATTCAATATTAAATCAGATAGTAAGTTTTTCAATGTTTATTGATTCAGCCAATAGCAAGATTCTACGAATCGGTGTGTGATAACTGATAAGGAACGCAAGTGTAAGAATGCAACTACTTTCCCTAAGTGAAGTCGAAATGCTCGCTTTGCATACCAAGCGAGGAACTCCGCAAGGAGTCTTGGCGTCACCCAATTTTCTAAACAATTTCCAGTAATGACGTTCGGGACATTAGTATTCAGTTTGAGTCTACGTTATACGGGACCATGTGTAGCATTGTACGCTAAGAGATTCTGATACCGGTTTGATGAAGAGAAAGTGTATTTTCACTAATTCTCCGTGATTTGGTGCTTAATTTAAAAAGTGATATGTAATAAATATATATTTAATTCGACTTTAACATTTTTGCACAACTCTTCATCGTTTAAAAAGTACACTGTCCAATATAAAGATCTGCTGAAGTATATTTATCTTATGAGATTTTAAAATCTTGACAATTTTTAGACTCAAATGGTTTGTACGGAACATTTAAGGACATCGAAAAGATTATCAAGTTATAAACAACCGAACCGGAATAACATTTCGGAATTTAAACAAAAAAATACTTTACTTTCAGTTAACTAACTTAAAAAAAGGTAAATTACCTACTTAAACTTTCACATTACAAGAACAAAATGCTAAGTGTTTGGTTTCCTGTAAGACGAAAGTCAATTGAAACAAACATATTTCACAACAATTATAAAGTACTTAGGTAAATGATTAGATAAATAAAACTATCTACAAAAGCGAACAAGCAGCTAACAAATAATTTAAAGTACTTACGCTACAAATAAATAAAATAAATACTTAAATAACTAGGATCGTTGATTAATTCAGACTTCGTAATGGCACTTGACTATCGGCCCATGTAATTAGTCCATAGCTGTTATATCACGATGCATTTTCTCTGCAAATAATGAAAATTATTTAGTTATTTCATGCTTGTGGATGCTACTAAGGTATTGGTCTAAGTAATGTACCGACAAATAGCATAAAAGTCTAAATATACTTATTGTCTATCTTCCAATTTAGAGAATAATAAAAGGTTTATTTTTACAGTTTTACATTGTCTCATTTTAAGGCAAGAATCTTCGTAAAACCTTAAATGAGTTTCATTTTACTTCAATACTATTAAGTAGGTACCTAAAATACAAACTACATTATTTAAAAGCTCTAAACCTATTACAGAATTTGTGCAACATTACTAATTAATCATCTGTAAGCCATTTTGCATAAGAACACACTGTATTGATTACATTAGCTAAGGTTGTTTAATCTACAACTCGTTCAAGATATTGCGACGTATCAGTTCAATTAAAGTCATAACGTACCTGAAATAGGGTTGGAAATCGTAGACGTCGTCGAGGACCCTGCGCAGGCGGCACGTGACGCCGCAGGCCGGCTGTTGCCGCTGGTACACCGAGATCGCGCGATCCAGTAGCTGATGAACTGACGTCAGCTCCACCTCTGGCATGGAAGTACCAAAACTAATATAATAACCTTAACTTTTAAAACAGCCCTCAATTAAAGCACAGAAATACTCACAAGTATAGAAAGAAAACTAAAAGTCGGAGTACCTAATCGTCTTAGCTAATCGTGATGATCGATTTATTTTGCAATGCAATATATAGTCGGCGCATACATCGCTATCAGCCTTTGGAATACTATATACAAATCTACTTATTGTAGTATAATGGGTAGGTACTGCATGCGTTATGAAAGGACTTTTAGAAAATTTCTATAGCTGTTACGCATGCTAAAATATTATATAAAGTCAATATTATTTTTTATTCACATAGATTACATTAGTAATACTTATGAGTAGTCTCTATATAAAGCAAATGAAGCTACCTCCGGTTCGGAATGCATTATTACATGGCAGTCTGCATTTTTATTTACATGATTTAATAGTAAAAAAATACTAATTGATGACCACGAACGACTTTATTCACACAAATTCGGAGTATAAAATATACTATAGGTAGGGTATGCCAAAAACATAAATCCATTAATTCGTAATAACTAATCAACCATCTCTTAATCTCAATTAATGAACCACCCATCCGTACAAACGTTCTTATTTTGTTAATAGGATTATAGCATTTCCAGTCACAATAAGTCACCAACACGATCCACACGGAAATCAAACCCATCGTGATTCTTATGTCTCACTCAATCGGCCATCTCGCCTATCACTCTTCGCTATGCGGGAAATCGTGACAACGCAAAATAGTACCTACCTATAAATCCCGAGTGTCTCTTTTTCGTTTTCAAATTTAAGAGTTGATTTTACAGTAAGAATAATTGAAACTACGTCAGGCCTAGACACTTGCTAAGAATGTTATGTTGCCCAAACAGTCCGTTAGAGAGGTAAATTAAAAAAAAAATTCAACTCACCACTTGTACTGAAACCGCGCTCATCCTCATCATTGCTAGGATTACTGTCATCTTTCTTAAAACTGATCAACTTCGGTATCACCAGCAACATGCACACAACTGCCAACATAGTCACAAGCTTCTTGAATATCAGGAACTTCAGTAAGAGTTTTGCAATCGTAAGGATGTCCAGTTTCAGAGAAAGTTTATCTAAGAAACCAAAACCTGGCGCTGTGTATGGTACCCCATAAGAAGGCTTTAGTGGTGGTCCATAGACTGGCGGGAGAGGTTTGGGAGCAGGTGGTCCGTAACTTGGTACTGGAGGCCCATAGCTTGATGCCGGAGGTCCATGGCCAGAAACTGAAGGTCCATAATTTTGTGCCGGGGGACCGTAAGTCGCAGTTGGAGGTCCGTACGACTGCGCAGGTGGTCCGTAATTTGCAGAAGGAGGCCCATAAGTATTCGGTGGCGAATTGTACGTTATATCCGACTCAAACTTCACGGGCCCGTAGCTACTAGACGGCGGCAAATAGCTGTTCGAGGTGGACGGCCCAGAAAAACTTGAGGATCCAGTTGAACTGAAACTGTTATCACCACCGGTATACGGCGGCGAGTAATCATAGCCACTGTCATCGCGATTCGTTATATGCTTTTCTCCGTCCTTGGCAGTTATTATTATAACACCCTTCTTCGCCTTCTCGGCATCGACACGGGACTTGGAGTAAGCGTCCAAATAAGAATCCGTCTTCAAATTAGACTTAGTCCCGTTACCAGCAGGGCCCACAATCGCGGTAGCACAAGCGCAAACCGCTAAAACCACAACACACCGTTGAAGAAGCGCCATGTTGATAATCCTCGAGCTACCGTCGAAAAGGAGTGGCTTCCATCAACCTCAGCTGACGAATGACAAACAACGTCGAGCTCCATACAGTTTTCACTTTTGACTTACAGTAAAAGAACCTAAATATGATAATGGAACACAATTAAATTCTCTAAGTGACCCCTGCGTTCCGCATTGCTCATGGTAAGTAGGCGCTCGCGCGTGTGATCTGAATGCAAAGAGGCGCGCGAGCCGCCACCTCGGCCCCGTGGACGAGCCCCGGACGCCGGGACCTTTCCTCCCATAAACATATCTAATAGGCCGCAAATTGTTTGTGAAAGTTATTATGACGGGCCATTGTTACTCTCAAAAGCATCTAATAGCCAGATGCTATAACAGTTAGGCTAAATATGGAAGTCATAAAAACTAAGGACGGATGAATCGTCACGAAAATTATATAAACTAGTGGGTAGGTATAAAGATACCACAGAAAGTATCCTTTATCTACAATAATATCCTATTCATCTGAAAATAAACACCTATCCAAAAACATAATAGATACATTGGTCTTCATTGCAAATAAGTTCTAGATTATGTTTTGACTTAAGTAAGTAGTAATTGATAACTAAGGTAAATTTTAATCTAAAAATTGCAATTAATATAGATAACCATAGATTATACAAACACAGGCTGAAGAGATATTTCGAAAATACCAAACTAATCAGCTGCAATCATTTCTGTAGTGAAAGCCCATTAATATCACCATCAGACCATGAGGTCACTGAACTACAAAGAGTGTAGGTACCTTTAAACGTTTACATATTTGGCGTAATTCCAAAAAAGAGAAGATTGTTTAAGTACTGACAATAATACCTTACCGCCAGTTACATGCTGGCTAAAACAAACAACAATGGAATAAATTGTATTTAAATCGCTTCAGATTTCTACTGATCTGCAATGCAAGCAAGAACATAATTTCACTTGCAAATTAAATCGAAACCTTCAGCTGTGTCACGATTATTTATCATCATCCAATTTAACAATTCTAATTATGTTTAAAGATATCCAGTGATGTGAGAACTATCTTTTCGGTCAAGTTGGTAGTAAAGATTGATATACATACATGGAAGTAACTAAAATTTAGGGACGTAAAAAAATTATGGATAATATTTTATCTATGTAAGTAACATTTATAAACAAATTTTAGTTTGTTTGCTAAGTAGGTAAACAATTGTAGTTTCTATTATAATTTTTGATTTCAAAGAAATGCTTACTGGTTGAAAAGTTAAAATTAAATATTTTCTTTCTGCGACTTGTCTACTCTACTGTTATCTTATTAATTACTCTATAGAAGTTAAATCCTTTCAAACTATATAATATTGTCATTTTTTTTTAGTTGAATAAAAAGAAATCGTTTTATGACAAATTTTGATAACAGCAACAGTTGTGTTGAAAACAAAGGTTCAAACAACATCATAAAAGTGATTGTTTACAATTTTCTGATATGCCAAATTTTTTATTTTGTTTTAATATCCAAACTAGTCCAGTCAAAATACACAATCCAGTTTGCATTAATTCCCAACAAGCTGAATTTTTGTGTGGGCCTTGAATACGTCATTACAAATGATATGTAATTTAATATACAGTAATTTTAATTGTTTGTTCATTGGCTTCAAAAGTGTTTTGTTTTTATGGTTAATGTTCTTACTTATATTTTGTATGCACTGAAACAACCAAAATTATGATTGAACTTTGTATTTAGAATTCAGTTAGATTTTTTTATTTCAAATTAGACATTGCTTACGCTTACTAAACAGACCATTGTGCTTTAAAAACTTGTAAGATTATGTAAAAAAAATAACTATTCTTTTTTTTTCTCAATAAAAGGGGAGGTGTAGTGTATGACTAACCACTCTCACACATATGTATGTGTACACAATATATAAACAGTGTCAATCTATAATAAAGGACTGTTTGACCTAAGCAACTAAACAAAGTGTTTGACTCAGCTCTCGAGCCCGCCATCACAGAACAAAAAAGATGCCTCTGTAATTATTCCTAATACTAAAATACATTAATTAACGCCCAGATATAGAAAAAACAGAAATAATCATCACATTAATGTTTATCCTGGGTCCATCCAGGTCCCCAAGTAAACCCTGGACCCTTTTGTTAATCTAGGAGGGCTTATTATTGGTCCATCGAACCATTTGATTAAATAAAGGACTAAACAAATACTGATTTCAAAATTTTATGTATTTGTCATAAAGGTTCAAAAATATGTTTTAACATGACTTCCCTTTGAAAAACATTACCTAGTTTATTCAAAAGCATTACAAATTTGCAAATGTCTTTCCTCAAAAAATTTATGCCTTTTTCTTTTTCTTTCACCATTTTCAGATTTGGCAGTAAAAAATGAGCTGATAGATTTAGTATTTGATTTTTTTGCAGTATTCTCATCATCTACCTCTTCAAAAGTACAAGATGCAGCCTTATCTTGAAGCATCAGCTCAGCTGTAGACCAGCTAAACCTTACAAGAAGAGGATATCCAAAGATGTTGTCTATTTGTTCTCTGATGAATTTCTTTGTCAAGGGATCTGAAAAGAAAATGTTTTTCTTCAAAATTTATTTTAACATCATCGAAAATTATTAACTAAGAAAACTTAGTATAAAATCAGCTCATGTGTTAATTCAAGTAACTACATTGTAGAATTACCTCCAGGATAACCACTGCCAAATTCTTTATGATTCATCTGCAATCCCTCTTGAAAACTCCACACTTTGAGAGCATGGTCTCTAGTCACCTTGGCAACTATACTAGCAGCCGACACTATAGGATAAATTGAATCAGCCTTTTTGGCAACCTAAAAACAAAATAAAACATGAACATAACAAGACAGCATTCAGAACCCACAAATAATTATTAAATACAATTATTGAAATGGAATCTACCTACAACATGCATCCAAATAGTATGATTGCTTTTACCAATCAAGAGAAGTACTCACTGTTATTTTATAGTTGGGAAAAATTTCACTCAGTTTTGCTTGATATTTCTCTGGAGGGCCTACTGTATCCACATATACTTCAACTATGTTGGCACCAGAGTCTGCTACCCGTTTTATAAGTTCTATTGCAGAATTCATTGACACCTATAAGAAGAACAAACATAATTTCAAAAACTACCACGTAATTGTGGTTTACATTATCTGCAATGTAGTATTTTAGATAGGTATACTATGCTATTTCAAAACAATCATTTAATTAGATCAATGATTCCCAGCTTTTCATTCAATAACCAGCATAACAACAAATCTAATGTCTTGCATTCTACTGCATATTAATTATTTTAAATATGAAAATTGGATGGAAAGATGGATGATGGTTATTCTTTCACATTTTGATTTAAATCCATTCAGTACTTATGGTAGCACAAGCACTGGATGGATGAGAATACAATTTGGTAGATAAGTAAAATAGATACTCAATTTTCCCGAAATAACATGCAAGATGTTCCTGGAAACAGCTAATTGTGTAATAAGCTCAAAATTGTTTTGATCATCTGAATTTTTTATACACCTACCTCATTTAAAGAATGCTTTGCTCTTTTATACATTGAATTAGAAATATAATTAGGGGAAATTATTTCAGCAGCCCATCCAACATTATTGACAGCATTTTCTTCAGTTAACATTTTTAACAAAATTTCATCTCTTTTCTCTTCAGTCAGTGCTTTGGAATCTGCACAACCTAGGTCTTCTAAAACTTTTTTTTGGTCTATCGGACAATAGGCTACTCCATAAACCATCGGACCTGAAAACAAAACAATTCATGGATTTTTTAGGTTATTACATTTACAACAGAAATTTAATTTACAACTTAAAGAAGGCTACAATGGATGTACCTAGCACAGGTCCTCGGCCAGCTTCATCTACACCAAGAAAACAGGGTTCAGATTTACAACTTTCAGGCACGTCTGAGCAATTCATAAAATTTTTGGCGTTATTTTTCGACTGAATAATTTTTTTCAAATCTTCCAATGAGTTCATTGTTCAAAGTTACACTTAATTTTACCAAAACATTAATTATATACAAATTTATAAACAACAGTTAAAATTAAAGATAAATCTATGTAAAACAAAAATTAAAATATGTATTTGCTTCCCTTCCCGCCTAACTTCTTATGTCAAAAAAAAACATCTTTTTATAAAAAAATGCAGCTTTGGATTTGTGAATTTAGTATCTTTCCCCATAAACCGATTAACCAGATTTTTCAAAGTTGCTATGCCCAACCCTAAACCATAAACAAACTCATTTCTCTGTGTTGCATTTCATTCGTTCATCCATCTGTCTGTCTGTCCATCTCTGTCTACCATTCATTCAGTGCGCATAGTCAAAAATTGTAGCATAGCATAATATTTTTAGATGTAGAAAATAAAGGTGTCATTTGATAAAATAAATATCTGATTTAAATCAGTCGTGCACTCAAGGTAAATATTTTTTTATATCCTTTAAATACTGGGCTATGAAGATTTTATTCTTGTAATCAGTGGAAACTCGTTTGTAGGTTAGAAATAGTGCGATCTAATATGCAGAGCAACCCCCAAGAGCTTTCATGGCAGGCGATTCAGACTATTGTGGGGGTTAAACTTCCTTCAAATGTGCTACGATTTGACGATATTGGATTCCATTTAGTGAATAATCCAGTTTCAAGTGCTGAAGATTCGGATTCAGATGTGGAAATTGTGGAGAACGACTGGGAGTCTGATAACAATGCATCCTCCCGACCCGAACACTCGGACAATGAAAAGACTTCCCCAGACAGGGAGCAGAGTGAGTCACCTGTTCTACATCTCGTAGAACCTGATAATAATAACTCAGGTAAAGACTCACTACTTTATAGAGAATTTTTAGAAAAAATGGAGTCCAAAGAAATATCAGAAAAGGATCACATTGCCCAAACTCAAATAGATGATCCTGATAGTTCTAATGGGAATGTAATGTCTATTGAAAATTACTTGGAAGTTACTCTGTCTACCGAATCTGAGGCTAGTCACACTTGCAGTCAGTGCAATCAACTATTTACTAGTGAACAGTCACTCTCCTCACATAACTGCAGTGCCAAATCAACAGATGAAAAGAAATATCCTTGTCATGTTTGCTCAGAGAAATTCCCCAGTTACTGGGAATTACGAAAACACATGAACAGCCACTTTCCAGGTATGCTTGACTCTAAGTCCAGCTTTTGCCATCTATGCCAAAAAGACTACACTAAAACAGGCTTCATGAACCATCTACGTAAACACACTGGTGAGAGACCATTTGTCTGTGAGCTGTGTCATAAGGCATTCTCACAATCCAGCTCACTTTCAATACACATGAAGTTCCACTTGAATGTTCGAAAACATGCATGCACTGTTTGCGAGAAGAAGTTTGTGACCAAAAGCGAATTATCTCGTCACATGACAGTGCACACTAAACAAAAATCTTACTATTGTGGTGTGTGTGATAAAGCTTTTACTCGCTCCGACAATATGAAGAAACATGAAAAAACACATGGATAATTTTGTAGTTACATGTGAACCGCATCATTTGCAATCGCAAGTCAGGGGGAAATGTTTTAATATGTAAACAGAATCAAATCATTTATTTGTATAGTATTGTGTTGCGCATGATGCATTTCACATTAATTTATATCTGATTCTCTAATTGCCAAAAATTTAGTTTTACATTTTATTAATTAGAATTTTGCATTCTTTATACCAAATTTTTAAATATCATGTTCTAGTTCATAAATTAGTCATTATGGTGTGTTTATGCGAGTGTATCTACACTCATAGTGTGCTGTATTTGCTTTGAGTTTAGTTTTATTTATGCAATGTTTTATGCATGTTTGAGGTAAAGTTAGTGTAATAGGTAAATGCCTCCACAGGTGCTCTACAATAAGGTCACACATATCTCAATCCAAAGTTGCCTTTTAGATATGATAAGTGAAAATGTAGTAACGTGGATATGGGTCAAATGACCAAAGATTCCGATTACTGCTATTTGTAATGTTTACATAAGATAAAGAAAATTGCCTATACTCATTTGAGGCCTTTGCAAATCTTCAAACTATTTTACTGTATTTACTATATTACTTGTTCCTGCTTCATATGAAAGCTTTAAATAAATTAATGATATTTTTGCACACCATTTACTATTTGGTATTATAATACCAATTTGTAAAACATATCTATGCCAAATTTTAGATTAAGTGTTTCAAGTGATTCTTATTGTACTGTGTTGTAACCAAAGCAATAATATTGTTAATTGTGCCTATTTTTACATGTACGTATACCAAATATATTTAGATTAGATAACTTGTTGTAAAAGTTCAGATTATACCTATTTGACTAGGGTAAAAAAAATGACTTCACTGTGTGAATATGCTATAATAGTGAAATTTGATTCACTTTAATGTTTCCTCTATTTATGGTCTCATAAAAGAGTCGAGCCATTTCGAACAATTGTGTTTCTTTTAATAATTGACAACCTACACAATACAGGTGTCCTAAAATACAAACATCACAAAAATAATAGTAAGGATAACAATTAATTTGAGAGATGTGTAAACTCTGCCTAGATACTTTCTATACCTTTAATTGATACCAAATATTCAAGCAAAATCCAAAGATGAAGTTAATTAATTGGCTCGTATACCAAAGTTATCATATATGTAATCATTCTATTTTTCGATTGTGCCACTTTTCGATTTTATAGGAACTGGTTGTATAATATTAAATTAACACTTGATTTTCTTATGTTTAAATATAGGGATAGACAATTTAATCATATTTTAATATATTTATTGTAATATTTAATTATTTAGATGTTTAACTGCATGACTTGTTTATAGACATAAGGGTTTAATAATGAGCCAAATAAGAAAAAATATACACAAAAATCTACAAGACTGACAATAATATTCAGAGTAGATGTAAACTTTCTGCACAAAACAAACCTATTATTATAACGGTTGATAATAAATGTAAATTACATTTTATATTGATTCGGAATTGCACCTTGTTATAAACTCAACATGACAATTAGAAGTAAGATCAGTTTGATAAGAATTAAAAATGATTGGAAATGTAATAATTGTCGATTTTATTAAAGAGTTGTTTGTTTCAATTTTGGTTTCATTTACTTCTGAACTAAATAGTTCATTTTCCCTTTGTTCTAGGTTGAGCTAACGATGTCGGCAAGGTTGCGTAATCTTAATCCATATGAATTACATAAATACCTAGTTAACGTTTATTGTCTGAATACGAAAGGTTCCACTGGGCTACTGAAACGAGATGCGTCTAGAGACCGGACAGATCTTGACGTAATAAGAGAAAACCACAAGTTTCTCTGGGAAGAAGACGATGTTGCAGACTCTTGGGAAAAGCAGTTGGCTAAGAAATATTACGATAAACTCTTCAAAGAATACTGTATTTGCGATTTAACCAGATATAAAGAGAACAAAGTAAGTTATACTTTTGTACAAACTAGCGTTAAAGAAGGTTTTAGACTTTTATGACCCGAACCTGGGTACTAAGTTTAACCTTGCTCAATGATGACTGTACCTAAGGTTTCAAAATATTAAATTACAACTTGTAGAAAAAATGTCCACCCATCAATTATGCCCTAAGAGTTATCAGTAGATAAATAACGGGTATGGCCGTGGTTTGGTTGGATGGTCAATTCGCGCTGATTAAATTACAAAATTCAGTTCATACATAAGCTTGGAAAGGATTAATAGAATGTCAGTACAAGCTTGTTCATCCGTAAATATTTTGATTAACTGAGGCCAGCGTTATGTAGGTACCTACGTATGAGCTTCATAACCATCGGTAGCGGATTAACACTATCTTCGATATCCACGTGATTGTGAAGTATACGAACATGGGACCTTCGCCTTAACCATATATCAATTAGGATTTCCAAAGGGTTATAGTATTTTTAGCTACATGTAGGTATTTAATAATGGCGCTACGGGATCGATATTTTATTTGTGCTTATGAACTTGATAACCAGACTTATCGTAAGTAGGGATTCTATTTTGTGAAGGGCGTAGGTATAACAACGTGCGGTAAACTTAGCCATTTCTTTACGTAGGAACGGCCCAAAGCACATTACGGTAAATAGTTCGATAATAGTTCTAACGCCTACGAAATAAGGAAGCTACAAAGTCCAAAGTGTTTAGCTACCTCTAAGATAAATAGTTTGCTCATTTAATAATACCTATTACAGCAAATATAAATATACTGTAAACAATGAAACCTTTATTTAATGAAGGGTAAATTTTGTCTTCAACAACAAAGGCGTACGAAAGCTCATTACTTAGGTACTTCTATTTACTAATTAACGCTGCAATAGATGCTTTAAAATATTGAACAAACAAATTAATTACCTACGACAGTTAATGATAAGTAAATCCAAAGCGCGTTTATCTTTCTTAATGACCTTCAAGGATGCAGCGAAATTTATCAAAAGAATATTAATAAGAAACGTTTCGAAATAAATATAAAGGCAAATTGTTAAATATGCATTCTCTAATGCCCCCGTTAGTTTGAGCCTGAGATAGGGTCGATCCCCTATGTAACTCAATTGCCTTTTTTGCCCGCGAGACCTTCCTTTGTGTTGAAACGGGGAGCGCTACCCGCAACAATGGACCTACTGCCTTTCTGTAGGCTAAATATAGCGTGGCTACTGTATGCAATGGCGCGGAGCGTCGTCGGCGGCGGCTGTACAGTAACGCACATCTGCCTCCCTACGCTCGAGCAATATTTCTGCCTCACTCTCGCACGATGCATCTGTGGGATGCAAGGAAGTAAAGTATTGTGCACAACGTGTAGATTCATTAGGTTCTATGTGAGCATTGGGTGCGCGTTTCCTCTTTGTTATGGAAATCTTGGAAGCAAGATAATTAAGTAGGTAGGTACCTACAAACAAGGCTTCGTATGTCGTCATGTTCGATAACATATTAACCTATCAACGATAACCAAAAATATTTATATAGCTTACCTACTTAACAACTCACCCTCCTATTTT
Source organism: Glyphodes pyloalis (assembly GCA_037074685.1). Lineage (NCBI taxonomy): Eukaryota > Metazoa > Arthropoda > Insecta > Lepidoptera > Crambidae > Glyphodes > Glyphodes pyloalis. The sequence goes on from JAYKKO010000011.1 coordinate 7,261,970, forward strand.
GTTCCTTGGGAAATTTTGTAGGTACCTAAATACATAATTTATTGGTATACTTAGAAGGTATGTTTTTGAAAACGTTTCGATTGATCCTGTTTCTTTCACAGAAAATTATACAAGGGTTTTAGGCATAAAAGCGGCTTTGATTTCAAAATAATTAAAAAAATCTTTTATAACATGCCTTTCATTGATTAAACACATTCATAAATATAAGTTTATGTAAACAGCTTACTTTTGCAGTGAGAAAAAAGGTGGGATAATGACCTGCTTAGATATAAATTAGGTACCTGCTTAGATATAAACTAACCCAAGGTTTTGGGAGTTCTCAATGTTAGTTATGTACCTATCTAGTCTAGTATAAACGTGCGCATCTTTTTCGTCGCTATACATATTATACATTCACATTATGTAGTTGCTTGATTAATACCTACCTACTAAAGTGGTTTACAAAGGGTAGATGGTTTAGAGAGAGTACCTAACATCGATGTCATTACGGTCAGCAACATATCTACTTATTTCCTGCACACCTCAGTACCTACTTTGTCGCAATGCAGTTACGGTCGAAAGCAAGATAAGGACTGTACAAGTACAAAGTTTGTAGATGTGATGTGCTTATGTCCGAAAGACAACTTAAAATTCGATAAATTTAATGGCATAATGTTTTAGCGGAAGGTAACTGAACTACACTATGATTGATCCAAAGGAACCAAGCCAGTTTGCCAGATAGCCCATAGCAGAGGCGGTCTCCTTTAACAAAAGGGATATATATCTATCTTATTCTTTTCTTAAAGTGGACCACCAAATTCAGCAATCTAACTACGTCCCATTCTCAAATATGTCATAGAATAGGTCATTCTCCACCAGCCTTATCCAGAGTGGATTGCTCAAGTGGGCAATGGGTTTCCGAAGAATAATCATGCTTTTATTAGTTAGACGTCACTTAATCCAAGCAATATGGTCACCTATTCAATCCCAGACCGCAGAATTCGTACCTATCTCAACTTTCGGTATCGTTGTGGTCGCTACCTTGCCACTGCCATGCCACCGTAATAAGAGTTAATAAGCGAAATCTAAACTTCATGTAGGTGTACCTATGTCCTTTTCGGTATACAAGATACGTAAAAATTAATGTTATCTAAAGCCTGACTTACCTGTTTACAGATAACACAAAACAAAAACAGTGGTTTAATGCGTCAAAGTCAAGCTATAAAATTTAGTCAAATGTAGCCTTAAAGTTTATTACCCAATTATCTCTTCTATATCATATTAATAAAATAATAACTCTTCTATTGTTTTTCATTTTATGCCTTCGCGCGCGCCTAAGCCCCTGGATCGATTTTGATGAAAATTTGGTAGAGATAGGCTAGATTCTTGGTAGAGTTAGAGGAAAGGATATAGACTATTTTATTGTATAAATGATTTTTTAAATACGTGATGAAATTTAGTATGGAAGTTCGTCGTCGGTTCGGTTAAAAAACCAAATAGCGTCTTTACAAATTCGGATGGAAGTCAAAAAAGCCACTAAGTTAACAATGAGTAGGACATATGTGTATCACAAACACGTATCTCTTTTTTAGTAACAACAAACTGGCGGCTAGTTAAAATGGTTAGTAAGTACCTACTTCGATTCCACCCATTTATTGTCGTTGATAAACAAATTAATTATCGTATGCAGTGTATTTGTTTGTATGTTGCAGTCGCGCCAATAAATATCAACTGCATTTATTTGCTTTCCATCTTTATTCGTCTAGGCTTTTCATTCAGATTCTGTTTTGCAATGCAAAATGTGTTTAAAGGTCGGAGGCAGATGTGCCTTGTATTGTGTGCCTCCCTGCATCGTCTAAGTTAGTTATAATAACAAAGAAGGGCACGCCGTAGCTCTAACGGTGTTAACGGTCGATTTCTTTGTTAAATCTGTGCTTGACTGCACGTTCCTAAGCATAAAATTGCTTTAATTGAAATACGCACACATTTTGCCATCTATTTCAGTCTACAACAAGGTTTTATACTTGATGTGGGCCTACTTTAAACGCACTTATTCATTTATGCATTGGCAATGTCAGGTACAGGTCAATCGCAGTGTCTCTACCTTAAACAAAATGTTTGCATACAAAATGGTCGCCTATCGAAATCAATATTTTTAAATAAATACCTACTGAGCCATTTTGGTGGGATATTTTGACTTGATTCATCATTGTTTATTTATTGGAGGTAGGTAACAAAATAGATAAGTTCATTCGGAATAATTTAGCAACGAGTTTTTATTTATTATTATTTCTTAACACTATAGGTATTATGATTATTCTTATGACCGGATTCGGTCCCGGATAGCTGCCCAGGTTCTGAGTGGATGTTTATAAATGTACTTATTTAAGTATGTTTGTGGTACCACCGTTAGTCTTGGTTTCCATTGCAACATCTCTTAAGCTACTAAGATTTGGGTTCAGGTCAATGTAGGTAGTTGTGTATTTTCGTCTGGACTCATTCATAAAATACCTAGGTACTAAACTGTGTACCTATACTTAGTCTATTCACATAGAAAACCAACCTTTGCTTGGTTCTCTATGCGATCCGAATAGAAGACCCTAGTCTTGTCTCGTCGTGCATGGATACAAATTTATTGATAGCCTTAGAGCACTATTCAGCTCTGCCATGGCTTTATCTAGTGATTTTGAGTGTGTAAAATCATAGGCCGCGTCCCTATTGGCTTAAGCCTAAAGTTTGTATTGGACTTGGTAGAGTTTACCTGCCATAAAACGAAGATTAGTAAATGCTTAGGTAGTGATAGTATCAGCCTTTGTTCGGCAAAGGCCTCTATCAGAATCTACCTAATCGTTACATGATGGCTAATGGCTCAACCACCACTTTTGCTGAGTGCGAATTACAAACCTGAGCCGTATTCTAAAATTCCATTAAATACTATGGACGAGCCGGAAGTCGAACCTAAGGCCTCGAGACAGTAATCCAAAAAGCTCCTAAGCCACGACACCATCGAGGCATTTAGTTGGTAGGTTTAAATCTACATAGCTATTTAAATACACTGCAACCCATGAGTAAATAAATTTGTATAGGTGGTAGGTATTCAGTAAACTTGTTTGAAATCTCTAGGTCGCATTGCGGTGGCGTATCGAGAGAGAAGTGGTTCTCGGCAAAGGCCAGTTCCAGTGCGGCAACAAGCATTGCCAGAGCGACAGTGACCTCAAGTCTTGGGAACTGAACTTCGCGTATGTCGAAGAGAATCAAAGGAAGAACGCGCTGGTGAAAGTTCGTAAGTTTTAATGTTTACTAAATGACCCGACAGACGTTGTCCTGTCTTAACGACGACTATTTAATCGTATTATTATTTCTTTTCATAACCTTCTTCTGACAATAATAAACACAAAAAACAAACAAAAATTAAATTAGTCCAGCTATTCACGAGTGATGGCGTGACCTAGGGAAATAGGTTTTTTTTTTATTAAGATTATAGTTTATGGTTGTATAACGAATACCTGCGTAGGTACCTACTTTTCTATTTATGAAATCCCTCTAAATGTTCATAAAAATCCTCATAATTGAAGACTAATAAGTATCCGTAAGTACCTACTTCTTCGATAAATACTTATTTGTTATAAAAAATATATATGACTTGGTCTGTAACAAAGTAAGCTTTGCCGTCTGCTGTGATTACTAGGTTAACAGGCTCTTGCTTTTGAAGCCAGGGCTTCCCTGACGACTCCACATTCGGGCATCTTATATCGAATTTATTTGGCGTTTCCATTGGTTAAAATCTTATAATAAGTAGGTAATAACTAGACAGCGTGTGTTCCTCTTAGAATAAGAAAGGTAGTGTTCCTATACTTTATCTTAGGCTAAAGTATACGTTAACCAAGCTTTGTGATTTCATTATTTTTTTAAATCACATTTTATTATAAACTATATTTCTAAATAAACTTACGAGGTTAGACAGTTTAGCCAACGCTATATGATTTTTGTTACTTATCGTAGGCTACTCGTCAGCTCTACTATTGTTTAATAGCTCCTTAGAATGTTTGCTCTTCAAATAAATCCCTAGGAACTCGAATGGACATCATTAGAACTCTGCCATTAAGGTCAGGTTGATCAGGCACCCTCTGGAGAAGCTCAGCCTCATGTTGAGGTTAAGAGCAGCCTTAACTATTATTAAAAAAATCTTTGTACAATACAGGGTTATGTCCAGAATGTTCAGAAAAGCTTAACTACAAATCCAAAAAGCGGGAAGTGAAAAGACTTAAGAAAGAAGAAAAGAGAAGAAAGAAAGGAAAGCACAAGAGGAAGTCCGATCCGGAAGGAGGTAGTGGCGACGAGAGCCCCAAGACGCCGGAGTCAGAGCCACCGGAGGAGCCGTCCACGTCTGCAGTGCCCGAGGAACCGGAGGCGACTGATGACTCGTTGTGGAAGAAAGGTAAGTAACTCGTTTTTTGTTGTAGATGGTTGAAAGCTCGTCCCGGTAAACACTTGTAGTACGAAATTAGTTCTTATGACAACGACATAAGAGTGGTACAAAGTTCAAGATACTGTCTTGTCTATTCATTGCGATTCCTCGATGGCGATGGATAGTGAAGGGGGCTGTCAGTGGCATGTGCCCGCTCTACCACCCTATAGTTACGCGACTAGATACTTTAAGCTAAAAATAAAAAAATATTTATATCTGTGTAGTATTTTTTTTCCTTCTAAGGCCGCTCCACTGCGGCAAAGGAAGAGTACCTATGCTACGCACGAAGACGTCATTTGGCCGGTAGAATCAGCAGATCCGAATCCTGCACATTTATCTATTAAGGCCCAATACGAAGAGAATTAGCGAAACTTCATGTATTTCTGTTCACTACAACGATGACCTCAAGTAATTCTAAGCATTAAATCACTTTTTGTACGTTTATTCAGATATTTTACAAGGTCGCCGCCTTCTTGAAATTTTAAAATAAATGAATATATAAAAATTATACCGTTTTTAAAAAATGTTCAAAAATGATTTCTTCAAATTATTTTTCTTCCAAAACTCTGTAAATATATATTTAGAAAAAAATATTTTTACTAAAAAATTTTAGGATTGTGATTCCAAAGGTCGCCGCCTTCTTCTTTTTTTATACAATAAATTAGTTATTAAAATAATTCATTTTAAACACAAACGCCTGATTAAATTGCATAATTCTTAGATATGAAAGTTTGCCGTTCAGGTGCTTCGATGTGTAGTGTTGACAGGTGACGGCAGTTAGTTGTCTATTTTGAAAATAGTAAATAAATTGGTTTACGCGCGTAGTCTTTACGCAGCTCGAATTGCGCAAATTCCATTTTGAGATTATATTTTTTGTAAAATACTTTTTTGTTGGGAGGCTGCTTAGGCTGCATTTTTAGGGTTCCGTAGTCGACTAGGAACCCTTATAGACAGACATGGCGGTCTGTCTATCTGTCTGTCCGTCCGAGGATAATCTCAGAAACCGTTTGCACTAGAAAGATGAAATTTGGTACAAATATGTATATTAATCACGTCAACAAAGTGCAAAAATAAAAAATAAAAAAATGTTTTTTAGGGTACCCCCTCTACACGTAAATTGTGGTGTGATTTTTTTTTTATTTCAATCCCAACATGTGATATATTGTTGGACAGGTATTTAAAAATGAACAGGGGTTTACTAAGATCATTTTTTTATATTTTTAATATTTTGGGAAATAATCGCTGCAAAAGAAAATAAAATTGTGTGTCCCCCCCCCCTCTAACTTTTGAACCATAAGTCAAAAAGTATGAAAAAAATCTGGAATATAGAACTGCATAAAGGCTTTCTAGGAAAATTATTTTGAACCTGATGGGTTTAATCGTTTTTGAAATTTTTGAAAAAATATTTTTTTAACTAAAGTTGTAATTTAAGGATACTTAAGTATTGTGATGCTTTGAAAACTACGGAACCCTACACTGAGCGTGGACCGACACACTTTTGGCCGGTTTTACTTATTTACAATAGCCAAACTGATCATTTATACGTTTCTAGGCAAGTGAGAAACTCAAAAATGCAAATCGTCGACGCGCGTGCAATACCGCGTATGTAGCATTTACCATAAAGACTAAAGTGGTCTGTTATTTCATATTATTTCAATCTAAATTAGAACTTACGGGAAAATGTCATTACGCGGTATTGAACGCGCGTCGACGAAATATCACAACCGAATCGGAAAAAAATGAACAGAGTAAGTGCAAACACAGAGACGGCAAATAATGTCATACATTGTCATAGGGGTATGATTGACCGCTTGGAGTCTAGTAAGAATTAATACACTCAGGACCTTACCCCCACTATGGAGAAAACAGAATAAAGTTTTTAATTTTTAATTTTTGCAATTTTTACAACGACATTTTGTAAGACTCACAAGTACAATAATTTCAAAGTATGTACGTGAAGTTATTTTTCGTACGATGCACCTATTAAGAAACTGTGGTCGCATGTGGCTAAAAGCCAATCATAATCTTCAGTAGGCATCTGAGATGGAATTGACCGATCATGATCGCCATGTATACCTGACGGTAGCAAGTTTGATGTCTTGAGAGCAGAAGACCTCTGAATTTAGCTTACTGAATGCCGCGACTGCAGCACTAATTCTGCTTATTTTTTCAGCATCGAGGTTGCACTTGGGTGTTATTGTACTCCCAGGTAGCGGAATTTGTCAACCCGCTTCAACTAGTCCTCACCAAGTCTTCATTTCAGTGTCTCGCGACCATTAACGTCCTTCGACAGCCATTCCTCTTTTTGATACTTATTTTTAGACCAAATTTTTGGCAAGACGGTGAAAATCCGACATGATTTGCTGCAGGGTTTTGGGGATTCTGCCACGAAACAAAGGTCATCTACGTACAAGATCTCATTAATCATAGCGTGTGTAACACGTTCGTGCAAGCCCTGAGTGCGGAACCGGATGCGAAAACCTTTCGAAGAAGTCCTTGAGACATCCCTGACATCCAATGCAAAATACAGCGCGGATAGTGTAGGCTAGTACATACCCTTGCTTCATACCACAGGTGACGGGGAAAAAAGTCAGACTATTCGTCGTTGACAGAACTGCTCCGTGCATCATAGCTTCCCTAGCACCATCTAGAGAGCTTTCCAGGGCACGCCATCGAGAGCCTTCTCGAGGTCAACTCTTTTCTTGAAGATGACGCACTGAAAAATTAGCTTTGCACGTGCCCCGATCAGGCCAAAATCCAAATTGGGTTTCAGGCAGGTGCTCTTCGGTGTGTTTTAGGAGTACTCTGGCAAAGATTTTCCCAGGGGCTGATAATAGTAAAATACCCCGGTAAGAGGTGCAATCGATCAATGCGAGAAACTGTAAAAATGCTAGGACTTGGTCTTTTTCCCACAAAGTACAAAAAGGCTCCATATAGCCGAATGAAACCCGTCACCACCGGATTTAAGTAGTTGCTCTCCCGGTATCAAGTTGATACCAACCACGCGCTATTTTAGTTGTTAACTGACCGCAAGAACAATCTCAGCAAGTGTCAGCGGCTTATCCAGCTTAGCTAGAGTGGGGAGTTCAGATATCAACAGAACATATTCAAAGTCAAGAGACCAGCGCACGTTGAGTAGAGCGTTGAAGTGTCCCATCCATTACTCGAGCACTTTCTCCTTTGTTTTGAGAAGTCCTTCACCATTCGATGGTTTCAAAGGAGCTTTTGAAAAGGGGATCGTGCTAATCAACTTTCGAACCTCACTGTAAAACACCCCAAGCTAGTTTGTGTCAGGAAACCACTGCATGTAGTGAGCTTTGTCTTGCCACCACCGATCCTTTCCCAAGATAGTCGACGAAACTTCAGGTTACCCTCGTCGTATTTCCACAACACTTTCAGGGTGAATTGCTCTGCTTTGTCGATTGCGCTAACTATGACTTTATCGTTTTCACCAAACCAATTTTCATGTTTTTGGTTGTTAGCCCTTGAGTGACTTTAGCCGTGTCTAAGATATGAGAAGATATAGCCAACCAGCTCTTTTCGATATCAATGCTCTCAGGGCTTACAGACGCTTAACTGATTGTTAGCGCTTCAGTATATGTCTTCATTGTCTCATGATTCATAAGCCTATTACCGTTTAAACATGCAGACTTGGATGGACCGGATCTGCGAGGACGCCGGAAGCAAAGACGTAGTTTTATAACGTCAAGTCTGTGGTCAGTCTAGCAGTGACCACCACGCATCCCGGGGGTGATTAGGACTTGGGAAAAGTCTCTTTGCCGTACTTTCGCATAGCCTAATAGATACTAATATTTGGGCCTTGGGTGCTCCATGTAGTTTTATGCTTCGCGGGGAGGCTGAACAAAGTGTTTGTAATCGCAAGAATTTGTGCACATAAATTGAGCAGTAGCTGACCATTCTAGTTCATGTTACCCACTCCATTTCTGCCTAAGATTTTAAGCCAGCTTCATAGTCTTGAGCCATTTTGGCGCCCAACAAGAGTACCAGCTCGATTGGACGTACAATCTCGATACTGCGCGCTAATTCTTTGGAGAATTGCTAAGTTTCCGGGAACAATTGCGGTTTTCCGTTCTGGATAGGTGTTGGAGTTGTGATCAAGTAGGGTTAGCACGTTCTACGCGCCTGAAGTCATATTAGGTGATTTTAAAAACCGTATTTTATTGTATCGTCGACTACGAGTGAAACGATGCGGAGGCAGCCGCGGTTACTACCATCCGTGTGGGTTAGTATGAACATTTCTTTAGGCCATCTTTTCTAGCCCCCTCCCCGGCTGAGCAGGCAAAGCAGTGCCCTCCTAAACAGGCCACCTTTGTCACTAAGGTGCTGCCGAATCCTCTTTATCTCCCCGGTGTAGAGTGAAAGCGACCACGATGTACCAACTACACCCCCAGAGCCGTCCAAGTGCAAGCCTCGGACAAAGCCCAGTCTGTATGAAACTGGACCTCTGCCCTATCAGCTTGCCCTATGCTTATCAGCGTGGACTGCCTTTACCGCCGAGTTAGACTTTGTACACAAAGCAGGAGGTTCCTCCGCAAACCCTGCCAACCGAAGCATGCAGGATTCCTAATCGGGTTTAGCTCACGAGCCGACGTAGTAAGCCGGGGTGTGATCGTTGTGTGTACCACAGCTACTTGGAGCCACCGATGAGGATGCGTGTACCGTCTGCAGTTCTGCACTTCATGTACTTCATGTACCTTTTGAAAGGTCGGTTAGCATACACGCTGCAAACGCTCAATTATACCCCATATATTGATGGCCCCAACGAATAAACGTGCAAGAGCTCTTGCCCAAAAATTTTTTTTTCGTTTTTATGGCCTATAATACGCCTACACATTTTTTTTTTGTAAATTTTGGACTTAAAATAAGACTTTTATAGCACAAAATTCGTTTATTGTAGGGAAATTAAATTTCTTTATATAACATGAATAACAAAACATGCGTCTATTGAATCTAATTGTTTCTTTGAGTACACCAAAATAAACGTATTAAATCAATCTGCCGCTTGTGTCTAACCTTTCCTCTGGGTAATAACTCCTACACAAAAAAAAGACACGATTATTCGTGTAAAAATGGAAGCTACTTTTATTAGTTATGCTTCATTACAGACCGCAAAAATTTTAATACAGCTATCCTAATGTAGAATTATTATCTTTTACTAATTTGTAGAATCGTGTATCGTTTTACTACACTTGTTTATGCTTCATTTATGACACGAATAAACGTGCAGTGATACATTTCTGTTAACAAGTCACATATTATTCATTAGAATAATAAAATTATATGTTTTTTCTTGAATACTGAGATAATCGATAGTTTTATTTTCTTAAAAAAATATATGATCTGAAATATTTTTAACCTTTAATATAATTATACATTAAATATATCTATTCATTACGACATTAAAGTAATGTGATTTCAAACGTTTTTATGGTTTCCTGAAAAGTAGTAGTTTTTCGTTTGAACGTTTATTCGTTGGGACCATCGATATGTTTGTATGTATGTAACGAATAAAATACAAAATTGATAATCTATTGGTACTTACTAATATTACAAAGTAGTAAGATTTAATAAATTATACGTACGCAATGCTGTCTCTAAATCAAAATTACTCTGCACAGCATGACATGTATGTATTAGTACTACATGGCATTAGCTCGTACTAGCACCGCACACTCGTGCTGCGCTAGCACGAGCTAATGCCAAATGCGTTCAATAGATGGCGCGCGGTTCGCCGCGAAACGGGTAATGTCAATTGCTTCGTATTGGGCCTTAATTTTTAAGTTAGTTGCATACTCTAATAATAAATAATTATTTTATGATTATCCGTTTTTCTCCAACCGACTACCGAGTCGTTAATACCGTTTCATAATTTACTTTCTATAGACCAGCTGTCGTCAGTAGTCCGTTGGACGTTTTTAGCTTACGCCTCGTATAATTTAATACTTAATATCCGTAACAAGAACCGATCGTTTTTCAAACATTGGAACCGGGTATCAGTCACATCACATTCAGCACAGAAATGGTAAAAGGGTGATGTCCGTACTGTTGAAGATAACAACGGCTTATAAAACATGTTAACCGATTTGTCTTAATTTCAGCTCCACAAGAGATGGACGAAAAGACACGTGAAGAAGAATTCCAAGAATATCTAGAGGATTTATTATTGTAATTTATAATAAAATAAAAACAATATAACTTTTTAAATCATTTATTTTTAATCTATAACATATCTAAGATTTGTGTGATTAGATAAAAAAGTGTGGAATAACTACAGATACAAAAATCACATAATTTCTTCTTATAATGTACCTAAATGTACCCTAATCAATAATATAAATTGCAATCCATACACAACATTCAACATAGTCCAGCCGTTTGGTTTTATATGGGCATATGAGTTTTCAAAAATGATGAGTGGTTTAAGAAATGAGTTGTATAAAATAGGAGTGCAACATATGGCAACTAGGTGAGATATAAATAATTCGATTTGTATTAATTAATTTCCATAGTATGGTAAGGTACATATACATTATATTTTTTTCACGACTGACGTACTAAATCAAATAATTACAGAAGTTATTGTTCGCTAAATCAATAATGCAATTATATTCCAGTTATAAAATACGCATCATTTCTGAAAATCATACGTCCTATTATTTGACCGACTGTAAAATTAAAATTTTCAATAAGACAACAAAATATCGCTAACATAATTAAGCATTTACTTTCATAATATAACACATACTTATACACTCATACATAATAAAACATTCGAGTCAAAAAATATCTTAGAAGCATATTAACTAATCTCTCATTGACTCCAGCCTCTAGAAATAGTAATAATCAGCATTAAACTCAAAAGCATCGAAATCTCATGGCTTTACTAACAAAGACGTGTTGATCGTTTCAATAATATTTATTTATTTTTGAAGTATTACTTAATACAGTTATACATGACATTTTGGACGCATATGAGTTTAATACAACTGTTTTTATCACTTCAAAGTAAAATAATATATAACATTCATTTTGGTAAGAGATCCTCTATAACTATGTTCCCATAATATCAAGCAAATCATAAATCACAACTTTATATTGACCCTGTGATTTCAATTACATTCTAGCTAGGGTCATCAATTTCTAGTTTTCAAAATTTTATTACAGCATTCAATTTATTAACGTACTAAGAACCCTATCTAAAAAATTGAACATGTTTCTTACGTTATATTATTGTGGAGAATTGAAATAGAATAATCTTGTACCTATGAATTTTTCATACACACTTAGGTACTTGTATATATTATGAATTAGGCATTTATCTATAGTCTATAGGTAATAATTTTAAGCCAACAAAACGTGAGATTTTAATTTATATTAACGTTATTACGGCTACTCGTATTGTAATCAGATATAGAAGCACTTCGTTTGCTTTATAGCAGTCTCATTTAGAGCAGAGAACAGTCTCATGAATGCTTATCAACATTTAGTGGCGCCTTCAAATTGTATGCATTTAAATTTTTATATGGACAATCTCATATATTCCACCGCATTATTTTTGTATGTAGAAACTATAGACATAATATTAAACAGTAAGGAATTATAAAGGAAGTTGGATGCTTTGCTTTAGGATCGACAATCTTAGTTAATTAAAAATGTACTAGGTTTTGCGTCATCAGACCGTGGGTCCGGGGAAAAACCCATCGATTTTGAAAAGTTTCATATATTTATTAACTTGATCTTAAGAAAAGTATTTTTATTTGCATGAAATAAAAAATGGTTAATAAATCGTGATACTTTTCACTAAAAAAAACATTATTTCATGGATGTAGGTATATCGATCGAAGGAATGCTTTTGAATTCGAAGGCGCCAACCGCAGATCCGTCAAACCGAAACACTTACCTCGTAATTATATATCGTTCGCTAATGAACTAGAGAAATCACAGAATAGATTCCGGGGCGTCGGCGCAGGGCGCGGGCGAGGGTGGGGGGTAGCTGGGGGGGGGGTCTACTTGACGTGCACGGCGTGTGACTTCGCCTGGTCCTCGTCGTCGGAGCAGTCTTCGTCGTGCGTGTGCGTCAACTGGCGCGGAGTTTCGGGACGCGCGTGCGGCACTGAAGTGGACGCCTGGGGAATGACGGTTAAGATATCAGACATCCGATATGATTGATCAATCAGTCAATAGACTAGCTCGGCTGAACAATATTAGCGCTGCTGGCTGCCAAGAGTCGTGGGTTCGATCCCCACTCAAGGCGATATTCGTGTTTATTCTGGGTCTGGGTGTTTAATAAATGTATTTAATTCTGCACTGTATACCAGAGACCAGAATTGGAATATATGGACTAATTTTTATTTGGGATATAAATGAATCTCTATCTTTCCCTGCTTCTAGAAACTAAACCGTCTATCTGCGAATCTTTTCAATCTGTTCAGTAATTTAGCGCTAATGAGTACCTAACAAAGATTCATACAGGTAAACTTTCACGTTTATAATATAATATTGATATGATTTATTTGTTTTGAAAATGTGAAATTTTGTGTATTTCAATGAGCAAATCTAGCTTTGTTTGCCAAGTTCAATTTTATTATCTACTATTTAAATTTATTATTAAGCAATATCCGAGAGAAAAATGAACGGCAATTGATAAAAATGTGATTCTCGCCATTGTTTGCAATGTCAGGTCAAGCCTTGATATTGCAAACAAAGACGCCATATCCTATGTATTTTATCCCGAAATTGTTTTGTATCTACGAAACGTAATTAACAGGTATGTTCTGATCTTGCCAAATTCTTTATGAGTCTAAATAAATATAACTTTTTAAAAAAAACGTCATGTCTACTTAAGTGGCCAAATATTTCACAAAATCCCCTTCCACACAAACTTTCAAATCAATTTTTATTAATTGAAGTTACATTTTATGATATTGGACCTACCTTGGCGTCAATGACTTCTTTTTCAACTTTGGCTGCCTCAACCTCTTCTATGGTATCTTCTGAGACTGACAAAACACTGAATGCCCGCTGTGCGCTGGGGTGCCTGGAACTAGAATAACGTACAAATTTTAATTTAACCCCAATATAATCGGTCTTACTGTCAAATAGTGTAAATTTCGATAGATCAAGCTCTACTAAGATAGATACAACAAATTGTCACATATTCTCGTATCGTAAATGCTGTAGCCATCCTGAATCATTAAACATTATACATCTTTTGATCCTGTTTATCTTCGCTTCCAAAACGAAACCAAAATAATAAGAACTTGCATTTCGGAATTGGCGCATATTTATGTTTTTTATATTGTTTTGATATATCGATCAGTTACGTAAAATGGGAAGCATATCACTATAGATCCACGATGTCCGAAATAAATACATATACACCACTACTTTTTAATTAGTACAAAAAAAATTGGGGTGTTGTTTATCACCTACTGATCATATTTGTGTAGTTAAAAAACAAACAAATGAAATCCCAAAATTATCTATTAAAGTCCCAAACGCCTTGCACACCCTTTGCTACACTTCAACCAGTATGAAGGAAACGTTAGAATATCATAATTTATCTAAATTCTTTAGGTTGCATTGTTATTTTATTTTTTACCTTATTTTGAATGAAACAAGTTAGACTTTAAAGTTTCACATAGGTAAATATGATAACAGCTGTTGTCTAGTTTCGTTCATAGCAAGTGCGAGCGAGAGAGCACGCGGTCGCGAGAGCGAGTGGTCTTTCATTGATACGTCTTTGAATGGATTGACAACTACGTGCATAAAAAGAGCGAAATTTTGGGATTAAAACAAACGCTCATAACTTTGCTGTTTTCACATATTTAAAATTATGACTACGCAAATGTGATCAGTAGTTGATACCGAGCACCCCATTTAATTTTTTGTACTAATTAAAAAGTAGTGGTGTATATATTTTATCATTGTAAACACTTGCATTCGATACAAAATTCAACAAGCTACGATGACAGTATCTAATTTTACTATATGTAACTTGCAGATCGTCTGCCGACCGAGTAACAATTTATCGCCCGGGGCATGGCCCCCACTTGTCTGCCCATATATCCGGGGCCGTAGTGATTTTTTATGCAAGTGGGTTTAGAGTCACTTCTTACCGGTCTATGGTGGGCGTATCGACGGTGAACCTCTGCTCGTGGGCCACGGTGGACTCGTGCGGCATGAGCATAGCCGGGGCGCGGAACATGTAGCAGAACGGGTAGTACATCAGGTTGAGGAACGACGCCGCGTACAGGTCCGCGTACCTGACCACCTGAGAACGGAAACATAAATCGTGTTAATGTATCGTATCTCTTTCGTAAATCTTTGTACGGTTTTAAGTAAAAAAAGTTCAAAAACGAATTTATCTGAGTTCCGTTTAGAATGTGTAATATCAAAGACTTAAACTTAGTTTCAGCAAACAGGTGGAAAGTACAGAACAAATATTCCACAGATAAAAAAAAGTAAAATTTGATCTGCAAAAATTAAATAGTAACTATGCCTTTAATTAAAAAATAAAAATGATTAATTAATTAATTAAGCTAACATATTCAACACTTTTCATGTTTTATTGTTAACACTGTCAAGTAGCCAATTATGTTTGGCCTAACAGTTATATTACCAAAACTATAAGTACCATATTTTTACTTCTATCATGTAAACAAAAATGTTCGAAGATATATTGGGTAAAAATTTTGCGCGTCGTCTTTACGAAATAGTGACGTGTTTACGTTTCTACATGCTACAGCGCAAGCAAGTTCAGTAGGGGGTGTGTTTATAAAATTATTCAAATGTAATAAAGGCTCCTTTACATAGTGCCACTTAAAAAAAAACAGACACCGAACCGCCCAAGAGTTAGTTGTACAATTATGGAACATATACATTTTTTATTTATGTGACCTGTCCAGTTATTTTTTTTTACATAGTTTCGTATTCGCATTTGTAACCTATTTCGTATTTGACGCAAGCGTGGTGGTTGAGCCATCACAAAATTATAGCAACCATGCCTGGATTTCAATGACTGCATTTGCCCTGCAGTGGGGATTGCCCATTAGGCTGACACTTTTGTTTACCCTAAGAGATTTTTTTGTACAAACCTGTGAAGAGAAGAACGTCTGCCTGGATCCAGATCTGAACAGTGAGCCGAGCATACCGTACGCGAGGTCCATTTTATGGGTCACGTCTCGTATCGACATGCGCAGTTTAGAGATGTCTGGCTTTTCCTTTGTACTCGAATCCAAGTCTCTGTAAAAATAATTATTTACTTGAATGATCGGCACCTTAAGGAAAGTGCTACTAAGAGTAAGAATAGTAAGACCAATAAAATCAACAGAAGGATCCACTTGTAAAAATATTTTGAACAAAAATTTGGATAGCTTCTTTGATTTCCTAAAAAAACTGTCCAATCTTGTATTTATTAATCTGGTGATGGAGGTTTATAGAACCACAAAGCCATCCTTACTAAAAAATATGGAAACAAAAACAGATCCATATTGTTATTTTGTCTAGTTTAGTGAGTAGCTGCGTTTTGAAACAAACATGATTCTTTAAATTATTGATATTTTTGGTCTAGATTCTAGTAAGTAAGTATAAATATTATGATGATACCATGACCTACCAGATATCATAAAGATTATTTTAGCCAATTTCATCATCATATCGCAATAAATCCAGATTTATTTATGAGTCAATAACTTTCATGATTGACATGATCAATTTTATCAGTACCATTATTATTACAAACAATGTAATACCTAAAATGTACATAGTCCTATCACCCCAAAACATAGTTAGGTACACTTTTTGAAAACATCTCCGCATTTAACTCAGGTCTGTAGTAAGTACTTGTACGGCAAGTACATGTACGACGGAGTACATGATGTATGACGGAGATGTACAGTACTTATTTCATATAACTACGTATTTGCAATTAAATCTTTATTCTATAAATAATATCTATCTTTGACACAAACAACTAATTGTTGCGTAATGTTTATGCGAAACCGCAGGTCATATCTTGTAAGTTTGAAAATTGACAGATTTGGGTAGGTCAATATTTCAGCGTGGATTTAACTTGTACGTCGCCTAAGTCGAGAACATGGTAATCAAAGGTTCCTAGAAGTGATTTAAAAGACTTTGTTTTTCCTTTTTTTTTAATTAGATACTACATTCTCATGGAGTTCGTAGGTATCCAGGTAATGAAACAGATTTCACTTTAATAACTTATACATGTGGGTTAGTCTCATTAAAAAAATTAGTTTCCCAAAAAAGAAACATTTCCAAATACGGTCAACAACACATCAAGGTAATAATTTGCAGTGCGACATAAGGGACATAAGGGCCAGTTTGTCGAATGGTCGCAAGTCGCCAAATGGCCTCTGAATATTCAAAACGACTAATATCGATATATTAGTGGCATACCTAACTTCAAGTTGATGCTCGGATTTATATCACTGAATTCGGTCGAAATGATCACACATTCAATACCTGGCCGCAGATGTACATAATCACAAAACAGCGCATCAAAGTTGAGTGTAGGGGTTTGTTTACGTCACTTATTCTTAAAAAGTGTGACGTCACGATACATTTTTACTCAATATATCTTAGTAACTTTTAGTTTCCATTATTAAAGAACAAATGTGTATTTTATTTTTTGGATCAAACAGAAATATTTAGTCTGCCTTATTACATATGGGCGGTACATGAGCTAGAGACACCTCTTCTTATGCATGTACCAAAGAATATCATAAAGTACTTACTTGTACATATCCCCCAGCTGTATGTCTAGGTTCTGCAACTGCGCAAACAGCTGGCACTTGTCCGTCCACACGTGGAGCTCTTGCACCAGCTCCGGAACTATGAGAAACGTCCGCCAGCCGCCGATCTTCTTCGACTTGAGGATGTCACCGAAGATGTGGTCGCCTATGTACAACACATCCTTGCCCTTCGCGCCGATTAGTTCGGTGAAAACATCGCATGACCCTGTAAAATTAATTTGAACCATATGCAATCACTATTAAGAACCTTTTTATTTACTATTAAGATCAGTTATGACCAAATACCTACTTACTAGGATTTAAAGGAAATTTTGGTAACGAACGAAATTGGTAAAAAATGCCAAAATACAACAACTATTTGAAACACATTCATACAGTAACTAATTAACTTGATACGTTAGTCCCCGTGACATACAAATTAGTAGCAGCGACAGAATATGTACAGGCACGAATGTCATCAGCACGGACGTCAGCGCCGACAGCATGCATGACGCGTGATTACAAATGTACGAACAGCTGGCTAGGTGATTTGAAAATTTGCGTTGCTAATTTCAGTAAAAATTTGCACCTTATAAATATTAAAAAAAACCGAGAATCCAAGACCTTTACGTATTTCAATTGCACTGGCTGCAAGTTCTTGTAGCAGATTAATTGTATTGTTAATTACATAGGAGTAACTATATTATAAGGGAAAGTCTCTTGTTGCACTTTGTAGAATGACCTATACATACACTATGTACGTACGTATGTAGGTACCAAGTATATGTTTTTTCTGTTTCTTAAAAATATGTGCGCAAAAAAACCGAGAGTTGCTTTTTTATATATCAGAAACAATATTGTTTGTTGTCATTGATTCTGGTCAGACGCAATGGGCAAACATACTCTACTGAAGTAATTTTTAAGACGTCATTTATGCGAACATAATATACCTACCTAGATACGGAGTTATTTGTCCGATAATGTCAGTCTTGCTTAAGCCGACGTCAAACCAAGTAATTGGGAATGCTCGAATGACGATCTGTTTTACGATTGTAATAATCATAAATACCAAACGAACATAAAACCTATCAGCCGTTTATCTTTTATCTGTCCTGACTTACCTATTACCCAGGCCGCGTAACTACAACTCATAATTCATTGATGCTAATCATTTATCAGGCCAATCAGCACAAACTATTTTACTGATAAAATTATTAATTAGAAGGTGCCTGGAACAATCACTAACCGAATAGCTATTTTCAAATAGGGATGATAAATCGATAAAAAAAAACAACTAAGTGATCTATTTAGTCCGTCAGTTTCATTTTTAAAATAAGATTAAAACTTATTTTTTGCTTCAACAAATAAATAAAAATTGGTGATGATACTGTATTGTCAAAGTGTAGTAGATGTGTTTACGTAACTATTTCGCATAAACTGTACGAATAAGTGACGTCGCGCTAAATTTTAACGAGTATGAATATATTTTGTTTCGGTGGAAGGGCCAAAGACCTATCACGAGGTCGAGAACATTAAATAACAGTCGGAACTCTATTGGCAGTGTGAATGGTTCACCCAACTTGTTGGCTTAGTAGCCAAGCGCTTCTCTTTCAGAAATCTAGCTCGACTAGAAATATATTTTTTTATCCAACCCATTTAGACATCCACAATAAGTTCGCGTTAATAATATTAGTACGATTATTATACAGTAATTTAAATATAGATAAAAATTAATTGTACAAATATTATGTACACGCATAAATTCAAACCTGACATTTTTTTTTGTTAGTAATTTCAAAGACAAGATTTGTTTTTTTTTTTAAATTGACCGGGATCGTACGCGTGCGGTGGTTCGCTAGTACCTAATAATACTAATTTGTCTCTCTTCTGTATTGCATGCGTGTGCGTGCGTATGTGTGCAATACTGCGATCCCTCACCTCCAGAGTAGACGAGTCCCTCGTGCAGCGGGCCCACGTGGTGACCCATCTTGAGCGCGCCGGTGCGCGTGTCCACCTGCCGCAGCGTCGTGCCCTCGCCAAAGAACAGCGGCTTCTTAGCGTCCACCACAATCCAGTCGAAGTACGTCTTCCAGTTCCTGTGCGGCTCGCCCGCCTGAAAGTGGGCACTTCATTTTACCTATATCATGAACTTGAGTAGTTTCTACTGTACTGAAACAAGCATAGATCTTACCAGCAGGCCTAGCATGCGCCACGAGACTAAATTTTATCGCGCTCATAACAAACGTCAAAATCTAGCCAATCAATAGTATCGAAACTTTTGTCGTCTAACGCGAGAAATTTGACGTATTGCGCAGGCTAGGCCTGCAGGTCATCAATCAATTTTCAAGATAAAACTGACAAAAAAACTAGAATAAAATACTATGTTTTCAATTAAAAAATCAATATGTAAAATTATTATTTAACTAATAAGCTAACTGGATATGATCATATTTTATTGGTAACACTATCAAATAGCCAATTGGCTACTTGACAAAATTTTGAAATCTTGTTAATTGTAAACCTTGATACTCATTTCATCGCATGAAAAGTATATTTCACAAAAAAATATATATTTACTACATGTATTTTTCATTTTAAAAAATCTCTTTAAATTTCCCACGAAAACGCTCTAAGCTGTCATGGCGCCTAAAATGACGTCAATGCACCCTAGCAAGATTAGGGCTGTCATTAATCATAGATTGTTATATCGAGTTTGTTCGATGGATGCCTTATGATGTTTTTTCTCGATATTCTTAATTTTATTAGACAATTATTTTTTTTGATGTATTAAAAATCGTTAATATTCAGAGCGTCCTGTCGATTGGCTGAAAACTTGAAATTACGAGCGTAAATTGCGAATTATGCGTTAAATATAATATCATACGAAACAATCAACAATTTGGATTTTTTGTCATCTCATGCGACAAATTTGACGATACATACGCTAAACGTTACTATTAATATCTGATCATTCAATAATACTTCATCTTTTTATGAGTATATGCTAGTCAATAACCTAAATAGTACACACAAATAATCGATAATATCCGAAACTCATTTTGAAAAGAAATAGGGTTCCGTAAAATATTTGGGTTTTTCGAATAGTTGAAATTAAAATATTACGATTTCTGCTGCACAGCCCGTTGCGAACTGGGCGTCTCGATGGAAATATAAAATTATGAATACTCAAAAATATCGATTTTTTTAGACGATGTTTCAAAAATAATCGACTTCGCGTTCCGATTTTTCAAATCGAAAACATCCATAGTACGTTCATTATTAATCTGTGTTACAGAGTGGACACCCCTAAAATATGACATATCGGGTGCTGTGACGTTGTGACTTTCTGCTCGGCGTTTTCAGTCACGTGACGTTATGCCTATGTTATTGGATTTTCTTTTCTAAAAATATTAATAATCTTTGATATTTATGTTCTTGAAATTCGTATTTCCTTATCTAAATATCTTAATTTATCATTAGAAACTATTATCCTTCCGATTTGTTCTTAGTGGAAAGTAGCCAATTGGCATAGGTCTTGTTTTTCATGATATATTGTCACTCAAGCATAGTCGTAAGCAAATATTAGATAATTTAAATTATTATTTTGTTAGTTACCAGTTCACACTAGGTAATACAAATGCAGAAATTATTACAAATTTTGGATAAGACGTCTTATTGTCGATCGCATTTGATGCAGACATAATTCCATTACTTATCAACATATAAATTCAACAATCAAATGAACAATTCGTAAACTTAGGCATAGTTTATCAAATTAAAATAATTTGTTTGTATGATTCCATATTAATGACGTACGTATTGCGTCGCATTGTTATTATCAATAAGTCTCTAATGATATGTTATTTCTTAATACTAATGTAGGTATGCGCGTTATTTAGAGACCAAAGTAGCATCACCATGACCTTGTAGTTGATCCTTGTATTATAATGTGAACAAGCAAAGAATAACATTAATCTTTATTTGACTCGCGTGTATTGTTCCTTTAGATAATTGAATTATTTACACTTACATCGAAACGTTAAATGCGTTTATAAATATACATCTTTAATCTTACAAAATCATTAAATCATTATACCAACCTTTGCGCCATGAGGAAAATCAAATAGATAGTTCATAATCTGATCAGTGAAGTTAAATTCACTATTTGTTAACAAGAAAAGTTTTGCTCCACTCTCTGTTATTCTAGAAAGGAACATGGGCAGCCTCTCATCCTTTTTCAAGTATAAATCTAGATTTTCTGTCGTCTTCTTTTTGAGATCTCCATGAATGTGCACATAATCCACGGCACTTCTCACATCTTGGAATATTGATTTGAATGACATTGCTAAGTCGCCACATCTTACACCCGTCTTCTCCCTGCAAATAAACATGTTAATCTTAACAGTCGACTCGAACTAGCCAAGAATCATTAGATATGATAAACAAGACAGGTATTCCATGCTTGCTATGTCACTGCCACTGCCACTTGACTGCTGGCCAATGGGATAGTTTCTATTATCTTTAATGCTCGGTTCCAATATTTAAAAAACGATCTGTTCTGGTGACGGACAGTAATAAATTATACGAGGCGTAAGCTAAACTCGACCGACAGACGACTGATGATAGCTGATATGGAAAGTAAATTTGAAATTAGAATTGGCTACTTGACAGTGTCAACAATAAAATATGAAAAGTGTAAGATATGTTAGGTTATGTAATGTAAGTAATAATTTTACATATACATTTTTTAATTAAAAGCATAGTTAGTATTTTTGCAAAATAAATTTTACTTTTTTTATCTGTGGAACAAAAGAACCGAAACGGAAACCACCATTGCAATTCGGAAATGACAGCTGTCGGCGAAAATAATTTATTTTAATGTGGCGAAACAATGAGTATTTTCCCGATTAAATTGAATTATTGTCTCTCTAACCGTATTAAGAATTTATTTAAACATTTTCCGTTTATCTAAATTAAGTCGTTCCTGTGCGTATCGGGTCGATGTCTAGAACGTTGACGTCATAATTGCAACAGTGACGTGACTTGGCGTTTTCGCGCGTTTTTTAAATGTGTTACACAAAATCTTATTTTGCTCTGGTTATTTACATTTTTTCCAGATAAATCGAATTGCTTGGGACATAAAATGAACGGGCGCACATTTTACAATACTTTTTCAAAAACTGTCAAGTAGCCAATTAACGACTCGTAGAAAAACGGATAGTCATTTTTGACACATTAGGAATAGTAAAATATTGGAACCGGTAGTAGTATAGTATTCTTTAAACGTAGCCTTAAAGACATATTACCGGCAAGACTATGTATTAGCTCGTAAACTCACAGACAGACTTTGGTTATAGTACCTTAGCATAAAGGTTCGGCGAGTTAACATGATAGTCATAAAATATCCTGCGGAGACCTTCTTCTCTTTTTATTTAATGTGGTCGTAAGACCTAGAAAACCAGTCAAAATAAAAACTGTGTGTCTGGCTTTTAAAAGAACATTCGGCCTTACGAGAAATTACAGAGTAGGTAACTAATAGGAGCGTGCCTGCATTTAGTTAGTTTTTCCATTGTTTACAAGTAATTTGGGGAAACCTTAACTCACTAGGTACTCACCTCGTGTATTGCGGCGAGTTGGTGAAGAAGTCTATCAAACATGCTATCAGATACGTCTCTGGCAAGTTAAAAAGTGTGTTCAAAACGTATACTCTCGATTCATCCAGAGTTAAGAATTTGTTCGGATATAATTCGTATACCTGTGAACTGAAATTAAATTTAAAGTTAAATCAGATTCAAATATTTTATTTGTATTCTCAACAAGATTCACAACATTTAATGACTTACTGTTTCAAGAATTCGAATCCGTGTACGCATACTAAAATGTTTCCATATGCATCAACTTTTAATAAGTTACCATATAATGTGTCGAACCATAGGCCTCTGTAATAAAATAGATTATCATATTTCTATAGACAACAATTTATTTCAGACCATTGTTTTATTAGCCAGTGCAACAGAACATACCTAACCGGGAATGATGGGTCGTATTCAAATTCTAATATCTCACGAGGATAACCTTTGTGAACTAATCTTTCTTTGGTTAAATTAAAGCCTAGAGTTTCATATTGGGGCGATTTGTATTCTGTAAACAAAGAATCATTATTACAGTATTTATAAATACGTGAAAGTACTTCAAAAAAGCAAAACCATTCAATAATGACGGCTATTTGCAAACAACTTACCGGCCAATGTGTAGTCCATATCAAATCCATAAAATTTGACATTTTCTAAGTGTAATGACCTGTTTACA
Organism: Glyphodes pyloalis; assembly: GCA_037074685.1. NCBI lineage: Eukaryota > Metazoa > Arthropoda > Insecta > Lepidoptera > Crambidae > Glyphodes > Glyphodes pyloalis. The sequence continues at coordinate 7,285,502 of JAYKKO010000011.1, forward strand.
AATATTCTGCAACAAAGAAAAGCATAAGTCAGTAGGTTTCATTTCGTTCTAAATGTGTGAAAGAAGAGGTAAACATCTATGGAGATGCGTGAATCCGCATACACATGAAGATATATTAATAGCATTGATGATGCATTGCTGTGATTTACAAAAATAATATCTAAAAGTAAACCGTTCGTGACTGGAGTGAATACGGCATCTATTTCTGGAAAGCCTTTAATTATACCGCTTGCCAACATACTCGTTACATGTTAACTCACTGCAGTAGCGTTAGTAGTTGGAAGGTCCTAGTTGAAAGAAGGTCAAGTATAAGCATACACAGTGTGTTGCCAATTCAAAATATAATACCATTTCAATAGTGACGAAACTATGAAAATAGTCTGTTAACTAAAAACACGAAAAATGTTTGCATAGTAGTTTGAATCCTTCGCTAAATGTGATGTGGGAGTTTATTTATATTAAAATCTTTTTAGAATTTCTCGATTCTCTTGTACAACATATTGACACGGTCTAACACACTTTACTTTAGGTACGGCTATTGTTTTTCCATTGTTTTGTCATTAAGTGTCTGCGTGCGTTTATGCGCGCGTCTCCATTCGATACATTTTATCTCACACATTGTCTATTTAATCATCAAGGATTAGCTGCAAAATAACAAAATACGCTCCTAAATTTATGTGAAAGTTTATATACATACTCTTAAAACTTGAAACGCTGAACCGTCATGCAAAAAAAGATGCATCATGAGGGTTCATGATGCATCATGAACCCTCATGATGCATCTTTGCAAAGGTAAATCGGACGAATTCCCTTGAACCGTTTTAAAAGCAATTGCCAGGAACAAAACAGTAATTAAACACGAGAAGTCTTGATTAAACGTTAAGTGGCTAACAGTTGAGTCAGTTAGATGGATAGAGTTAACTCATTCAAGCACGCCACCGTACGTTCTTAGATAACAGTTAGGTTACGTCACACCGCGACAAAGTCTACGATAAGCGATGGAGGAATTCTTAAAACAAACGCTTATCTTATAAGTTTCCATTCAAAGGAACGGAAAAGTTAATGTTTTCTTAGAAGTCGAACCGCTAAACAAACCATTGTTTATTTATTGGATGACCTAATTGCCGAATAAATATTGCTAACACGAAAGCAAATATTCTGAAGTAAATACTATACACACATCTAACTTAAATATTTAATGTGATCGACAATATAAAAATAATATTGCTAAATATTTCCAAGGATAATTGTTGTACAATCTACTATACAATTTTATTTCAATCAAATAATTTTCAAAGCGTAAATGAAAAACATATCTATTACACGTAACTATACTAGTAGCCATGACACATTTCACTTTTATGTTTAAAAATTATATGGTATCAAAAATATTGTCCCCAAGATACTTGTGATATGGCCGGTTCCTCTCATAAATGAGATGAAATCCTGTACCTAGCCATAGAACTAATACATATTTTAAATTATTGGTATGACCATAAAATCAGTACCCAGTGAGAATTTTTATCAAAAGTTCCTGCTTTATTATTATGTTCGTGTTGTCTCAATTCAACACTGGACCCAGGGGTAGGTACTTCAAGGTTTAAGGTTTAAAGAATTTTTATTCTCATAAAAGATAACATAAATCTAATTACACGAGAACACAATCTTGTATCTTAGTAAAAAAGAGAACAGTCACCGTATACTACATACACAACTGTTACAAATAATTTGACCCATTTTTTTGAACATTTGGTCATGAAAATTAATGAATAACGTCAAAATTTAAAATATTGAATCCTTAATTTTTTCAAAGAACTTTTTTTGGTTATCAATAAAAACTTGTACCTAATTAAAAATTGTGAACGTGAAAGTCAGTAAGAATGTATGGATGCATGTTTGTTTCTCTTTCACGTAAAAACTACTCAATAGATTTGTATGAAATTAGGTAAATTATAGATGAGATACTAGTTTAACATATTGTCTACTTTTTAGTTTTTGTTTCTCTTTCACGTAAAAACTACTCAATAGATTTGTATGAAATTAGGTAAATTATAGATGAGATACTAGTAGAACATATTGTCTACTTTTTAGTTTTTGTTTCTCTTTCACGTAAAAACTACTCAATAGATTTGTATGAAATTAGGTAAATTATAGATGAGATACTAGTTTAACATATTGTACATACACACTTTTTAGCAACTTCATACGGTTTATTTCGGTAATAATCTAAAGTTCATTTTAAAACTAAACCGTACAGTTTTATTTACTAGTGCACGAATACGTTTATTTACTTTTTAGCTACAAAGTTTATTCAATTTCACAGTTCACGTTTTCTGGGAAACCAACCCAAACCATATTTATACGCAATAAACAAATAAATCCAATAGAATTGCTAAACATTCAAAACGTAAATATAAACGACATTGAGAAGCTTCAGGCAAAGTACTTATCCAGATTTAAACATTGGCGCCAGTGGGTGTAATGTTCAGATTAATAATGAACCCGAAAGGTGACAGCTCGCGCTAAGTCTCGTCCAGAAGTCTGGCCGCTTCAAGAATTCCAGCACTATGCCAATTAGTACGTAACTCACATCCCCGCAAACATGAGCATCCGTAATTACCTCGTTATTTACTACATTTTATAAAACATCTTGTGTCAAATGGAAATATTCAGCAGTCGGTTCTACATCGCTAAATCATTAGCATCGGCGATAATTAGTGTCCATGTAAACATAACAGTTAATAAAGCACATGTTTTATGATATCTGCATCAGAATATAATTTTAGCAAGGAAACCATTTTATTAAACTTCCAGTCGAAACCTACTAATATTTGACATTTGATTTTTTTTTGTATTAATGTTAAGTTTATCTTGATCCCAAAAACTACTAAATGGATTAAAATAAAATTTGAGAAATTTCACTTATTGCTCATGCTTTCACTTATTGACTGAGAGTAACAAAGCTTCAAATTTTAGCGCCCCCTAGTTACGAAGAGCTTAAGGCAATTACTCCACTCACTACGCCAGGGTCGGTTTGCTTTAATTTAGAAATTAAAAAAAAATATCAAAGTTTTAAAGTGAGAATTCTGGTTGTTAAAAAAAGTTTAACTAAAAATCAAGGTAGAGAAGTCGCGCTTAGTTTCCAATTGGATTTAGGCTGGGTAAACCCAAGCTACACCACTGGTATATCTACTGTCTCCATCTTCTCTGCGACACACAAGCCCGAAGGTATTAAGACTTGGTACGGAAGAGGAAGAGTCTAGTCAAACGTGCGGTGAAATCATGAATGGAATAATAATATGCGAAGCTAATATTACGTATATGCAGGTAAATAACATAGTAAAGCCTACAAGTAGAAATGTTCTTTGTTAACTAGAACTTCCGTCTGGCCCATTGGAACAATGCTTATCGCTTTTGGCTGTAGAGTAAAGGGTCGAGGGTTCGATCCTCACTCACACAGTACAACTTTTGTGTCACGAACATTTGTGTCTACCTACTTTGGGATAAAAATACAAGTTACTTATTTTCTACAAATTAAAGTAGAAAACTCATTCATCATTTTGAGCGATCTTTTGATCAAATACAGGTGGAATCTAATTCTAATCTGCATTTTTATTTGATGATTTATTAGCGTTTGCTTGCCACCTATCTCGTGGAAAGTTATGCTAAAAATCCGTGGAGCTCACTATTATTTTAAAGTCGTACTATAATGAGTTAGGGAGGCTAATTACATTCTTAGGAGTCCATAAAGCGCATATAGCTTTACCTATAATATGTGACGAAAAGTGGAAGTGCCGAACTTTGCCACTGGCAATTTTCATCCCATCGAAAGAAATGAGGGTGCACAATTGCACAAAATTCTGTTGTTTTAAAAGAAAAGACCTGATTAGTTCATCTTTATAGGATTCAATGGCTTCAAGGTCATACAGTGATCACGTTAGACGTGAACATGAAATTAAAAAAAAGTGATATTAATCGTAATTAATTACCAATCAAATGATACGTAATAATATGCCGCATATAATTCTAGTTCTAGGTTTATGGGAAGAACTATAATAATGAAATATACACTAGCAATAATAACAATACTCTATATATATATATTAATGTCATATTGTGAAGAAACAATGTATTTGAAATTACAAGAATCATACCAGCACAGTTAGGTACAGCCAGGTCACAAATATGAACTGCAAATTTATACATACAGGATGTACCTAAGAAACCAAATTAAGATTTGCCTGATTCAACAATCCTATATTTCCACTTGTAGACGAATACACTGTTTTCGGTAATTTCCGTCTCGCAAACACTAAAATTCGCACTACATTGTTAAAACAATATCAAGGATGTTGCCGTAACTTACTCGTTGGGTGCCGCCGTGTATCTATCGCCTTTGCCGTAAGAGGAGCCATTCGTGTAGGAATGTTCCTTGTAGACTTGACCAGTTCCGTTCGCCATGCCGTCTTGGAGCTTCATGGCATATCACTCACAAGAACACTTATTATATTAGTCCAAATACCACCACGCTGTGCTTGCTTCAGCTCAAACGAGTCTATCGAAGCGACCCACGCTTTCGAATGTTAATGACTGTTAAGCAATTCTCGGTAAGGTACCCTATATCACTCACTACTAAGTATAAACAAATAAGTTGATAAATATAGAATTCGTGCCGACACATGCGTTGCTATGATTGCAACACTAGCGTCAGCGTGAAACGCAGGAAGCATTTGACTGGATATCCTTGACAGTAACAAGGTTAATAGACCGGTCTAGCCAACAGGTCGTCTTTCATCGACAGAACGTGATTCTAGTACACAAAAAAATACCTAAAAGCTAACTACACTTCGATTTGCTATAAGAGATTGCTTGATTAGCGACTAGTAGATTCATGATAAGTTTTAATAAAATTATTTGAATCATCAGAAATATTAGTGATAAGGAGAGACTTAGCACATATATACACAAAAACTGATCAAATTAAAAATTAATTGCTTCTTATATTTAAATAGAAATAATTTCACAGGCACCTTTTATTCATTTGGGCGACAGAAATACAGACTGAGCCACAGGTCGTCCAAGCCCAAGTGGCTCACTTATTAAATTTGTGCCCAACCTATTATTAAGGTTAGGTTAGTGTTTTTTTGAAGCTAGATTAATTAGAAACCTTTTTTAAATAAGACTGAGTATACAGCTAAACGCGAAATCCATAAATTTATTTAAGTCAAACTTTGTTCCGTATAAAACATTCGAAACCAATAACATCCACCACTTTAATACACAAAAAACGTAATAATTTACAATTAGCAACTAGGCACATGTAGAGCGAAATCTTATTAAACGTGTTTTTATAAAAGAAATTGAAAATGAAAGTAAAAAACAACTACATTTTTTAACGTTTTTTAGTGTGGTTTTATAAAGAGATTGAAGATGGATGAGGTTTTGTGTATCTTTTTGTTTTGAATTATTTGACGATCAAAACATGTATACGTAGGTGATAAAATAACGACGTCTATGACCGTGCTAAAATTTCGTAAAGCATCGATTATTTATTTGGATTTATTTTGTTAGATGCCACTAAAAATGAGATACCTACAATAAATTCAGAATTAAGAGTAAAAACAACTAACTGTTTTTCACTAAACATACGCTATATTTTTATACACAGTAGTAGATGTGTTATCTCATACAAAATAATTAGCAGATCCTGTTTGGCTATTCATAAATCGAGACAAACACAAATTACATATTATAGTAATGTCCTAACCGTCAACCAACACAATGTAGGTATAGGTATAGGAAATGATACCGTGAATGGGCTCAGTGGGGGCCGGGATGGGATGCAAGGCGCATGGGGTAGCCTGTGCCAGCTCTACCAATCAATATTGTCCACCACACGCGGAATAAACCGGCTATTATCCTATTGGCGAGTATAAAATTCGCAAGTAATAGTTTTACAACTGTATCCTTCACGGAATAGTTTAAAATGATTCTCAAAGGTAATTTAAATGAACCAAATACACTACGTGAGAGATTAAACCAGCAAGCAAAATACGTCTTAACAGCATCAAAACAAACAGATTTTAAAGACAAAGAATATTATTCAATTCAAATGACTCACATACTGAACAACAGGCAACTGTACCATTGTATTATGTGCCCAATGTATTGACAAAAACAAACACGCTATTTAATCGGAACACAACACGAATTTAAAGCAAGCAGGTAAGTATGCTTCTACGCAATAATATTTATCAACAAAAGTAGATAGTAACTCCATAACTTTCGACGGAGCTAACAAACTATTCAGCTAACTGGTCAGACTCGAATTCATAGGTCTCGATTGCACCACAGATTTGAAACGTAAATATTACGCATTTTAAATGCAAATGATTGCCAAAGTCAAACAGAAACACTTTCGAAACAACATTCTGGAGATTCCTGCAAATTGTTACTGTTAAAGATTTCCAATTTATGCATATCATTATCTAAATGTGTCACACACGATTCACGAAAGTGGAATGCCTTCATCCGGAGCGAGGGCAAAAAAACTGTAGCATGACAACACACAATACGAAAGAAACGTCACAGTATCAAGATAGCTCTGATAAGGAAATTATAATCAAGTCGTAGAGAGCGTACTTTACGGAGGGGGCGTTCGCGTATACTGACGCTTCGTCGGCGTCGACGTTGCATATACCCAACAACAGCCGCCGCTTCCCCCACACCGGCACAACAGCTGATTCACCGGCTTGCTACCTCATTTACTTAGACGTACTCTAAACTATTGCTTGATTTGTACTTATATTTCGTGCCTAAGCACATCCTCTTGTAAATAGTCACTTCTTTCTTGGAAAGCAAAATGTTGAAATAACTAATGCGTGTCATCGGTCTTGTTTTTTATAAACAGGACCTAGGTTCTTTTGTTTGATATTAATGTACATATATAATACACATCACGCTTTGTAAAATAAATCTTCAGCATAACTATAAAGGGCACTGATATACAGGTATTCTGATTGCTAACGATTTGTAAATGCATTTGCAAAGATTATTTTCTTATATCCAAAAAAGTATTAATATTATTTGGATCTGTGACAAAATGAACAAAATAGAACAAAATGAGCACTTAATATTGAGCACAGTTTGAACGAAATACAAGCCGGGGTCCCGCCATCTTGACATTCACGATTGTCCTTGATCAAATCAGTCCGATTCCTAAATTAGTTTACGTAGGTCTAAATTTCGAAAGCTGCCTTGCCTTATAAGTGCCAATTTGGCAGGGATGTCGTTCGCCGATGGGCCGGTTAAGAAGTTAATGCTAAATCCTACTTTATTTAAATATTAGCTTGAAATATGGTAGAGAGGTGATGAGAAGACAGACGTCCTTTAAGATTTGCGACAGGGGTCGATTAAGGAGTAGTAATAAGCATTCTCATAAGTTTAAATAAAAATATTTTTATTATTGTGCTACAAAAATAAACTTGGCTGAAAGGTCTTATTAATATTATAAACGCGACAGTTGGAAAGTATGTATGGATTTGGATGAAATTTGGTATTTAGATATATTAGATAATATCATAACGCATAGGATACTGTTTATCTTGAAATAACGCCGACAAAGTCGCAATCAGCTATATCCATACTAACCGATTTTTATAATTTTTATAGTGCTTTACGCCGCACTAGCGAACTTTAAATATTTTAAAGAAAGAGAAAAAAAATTCTCACCTTGAGATGCGGGAATCGAATAGGTACCGGAGGCTAACAGGTTGATATAGCAGAAACATTTTATCGCCTACAATAACTTGCGGTTAGCTCAGTTGGCAGAGCAGCACGCGCGATACGTGAAGGTCGCGGGTTCTTTTCCCACACCGCAAGGGGAGAAATTTCTGTTTCTTTAAAATATCCATACTAATGTTATAGAGGGATACATATGAGATGATATGTGTGTCTGTTTGTTTGTCCGTCTTTGACAGTAGCAGTAACGGAGCGACGAACTGATGTGATTTTTTAAGTGGAGATATTTATAGGGATGGATGGTGACATAGGCTAGTTTTTGTTTCTTTCTAACGCCTCCACTTTCCTAAAATGGGGGTGGAAGTTTGTATGGAGCAATCCACAATTTTCAAAACGTTGAAGATAAAATTCGATTTTTTTACTTGATTATGAAACTTCAAAATACTTAGTTTTAGACTGACGCGGTGAAGTCGTAAGTTTGTAAAAGATAATATCCTAAAAAAAGAAGTCGTAGCAAATCCCGATCGTTCTCAATAACAATATGTATTATACTGATAAAAATTAATCTACAAAGTAATTGTTATCATATCAAGAATACTCTTGGATATACCGCCAACTAGTGTCCGACCGAAATTTCGGTTTCGGTTTCGGTTTCGGCCAGTTTCGGCCAAAAAATCAAGTTTCGGCCCGAGTTTCGGTTTCGGCCAAAAACGGCCGAACCTTTCGGCCGCGCCGAAACTTACAAATAATGTATTTTTTTCACTTTATTTATAGGGTAGTTAAATTTTCAAACAGAATTTCTGTAACTGTGCTGATATTTCATTGTGATAAATCTTTGAAAGTAAAAATCTGTAATTATACGTCGGCGAGATATTAATTTTAGAAAAAAACGGGCATATTAAAATTTTTCGACTTTTTAAGGTTTTTTTATAAAAGGTTCGGTTTCGGTTTCGGTTTCGGCCGAAACTACAATGAAACCGAACATTCGGTTTCGGTTTCGGCAAAATAACATGTTTCGGTCGGTCACTACCGCCAACCTTAACCCTCTCCAATCCTTAACTCTACGATAAATCGATACCAATTTTCGTGTTAATTTCATAAGAAAACAATTCCTTGGTAATTTATATTATTCATCACAGAGATTGACTACATTATATCCAGACAGAGTTGTGACAGAGTTGATTATTTAAAATGACAGTTAGACGACTAGAGAAGAAGTTGCGAGGCTTCAAGATTTCCTAAGATTAAAACTGGACACACAATGACGACTGGAGATTACATTGAATTTTTCGTCCGTTCCGTCAAAGGCAGCTTAGATTTATCAAGAAAATGCGTAACTTCCAAAACCGAGCTTAAAAACGTTCGAGTTAAGGTGTATGAAAAAAATATACTCATAATTTGAACAATACCTGTGTTCGAGGACTCTCTTGTCAAACCAAGTGCTGTGCATGGTGGAGAGCGATTCAGCAAAACTATCTATTTCTGCTTCACTCCGTTCGCTCCGGAGCGGCTTGTCAATGCCGACTATAGATTTATCGGGAATTTCGAGGGCTTCATCGCCAGCATAGAACGTCACAGATGGACGTTTTTTCTTGGACGAAGAGTTTGCGCGTGCGCGAATATCTTGCGGATTTACTAAAGGCGTGAGCGGGTACGCACTCTCAAACGCGTCCGGCATTGTTTTATTTTTTATGAAAATCCGACGGCCTGCTCTCGATACTAAACTCTAACAGTTACTGAGCAAATCGAAATGTATTAGCAATACAAGTAATCGTTTCGAGATGACCCCAAATAGCGATAACTCTTGACAGGTCGCGTCAACAACTGATGTAAATAGTTATAAAAATAAACTACTTTGCCAGCAGAGACGCTACGAAACTATTGTTTGTCGGGAGTACTCAGGCTTATTACTAATATTACGTTCTGAGTTTCTATATGACTGTGATTACGTAATATTTGCTGAAAAGATTAAATGAGAACCGCTGTTTATTTTTTTATTCAATCCTACCATGTTTAAGTACATAGATACATAATAGAGTCGTTTGTTACTAATTTTAATCTGAAAGAGTGACTAAAATATGTTTAAGAAGTTCAATATTATGTCTGAAGATGAAATGTGTTCCGTTACATTAGATAGTCTATTCCGTTCTCTGTTGTTTGCCTTATTATTATGCCGATAAAGGTTCAATTTATATGTAGCGTTTATAATTATTTACAAAAACAAAAGTCTCTTCGAAGAAGATCTGTAGTCGATTTCCGTGAATTTGATCATTGGACCAATGACTCCTATCAGTGCTTTAGGATTGTTACTAGAGATTATTAGGATAAGACAACCTAGTACAGTTAATAAAAAAAGTTCGCTAGACTTCATTCAAAATATTAGTGGTATTTGTGGGGTTCGGATCAGATGTAAGATAATATGTTGCGTAGTTTTATTATTCACCCGTAACCAGTGTCGGAATTCAAATTGTGACCACTCACGTGTTTATGTTCGGTTCACGCGTATTGAGATAACTTAGCGTGCGTCTGTTTCGGCCACTGTAGGTATATCGCAGAAACGGGTGGTCATAAACAATGTAAGGTCAGTAGCAGAAAAGGGTAATGTGAGAAATAAAATAGTTAAGATGAATTATTAGAAGTGGTTAGGTAAACTCATGTGAATTCATATTGGTCACAATATCTCTACAACAGCACAAGGATGGAATAAGGGATCGAAATGTGCGCCAGAAAGCAGGTTATTTCTTATGATCTATGTATAAAATTAATTCGAGTGTTCGCGCACGTGTATCTCTCATGCGCTTGCCGTGCAAACGTTGATGCCGCGCGAATTAGCGTAAATTTCGATAATTTCTATTTGCCACCAGCAATATGAAGTTTAAAACTCTTGACCTTCCTCTTAAAACCAAAAAAATACGAAATTTTACAAAGTGGCGTTATTTAGAAAAACATCGAACAACCCGTTTAAGGAGGCGCAGCCGCAAGAGCTTTCAATTTAAAATCCAAGTAATTTATTGTCTCAAGAATAATAATGTTAGAATAAAAATTAAGTTTTAAGGAAAAAAAATTTTTTTTTTGTCTATGATGTGTGTTTGATGAAATTGCACACACAATTTTTATATTTCGGAATAAAAATAAAGTAGTAGGTATGCATAATGATAGTTACAATCTTTAATTAGTTAATTGCTCTATGACCTTTTCATATCCAAAGTTATGCTTGCATTATGATGAAATTTGGTACAGCATTTGATCAGAGTGAGATGAGACCTGGAGCCATCTCCAGTAAATTTTTACTTGATAGGTAGCATATGTCCATTCTTAAAGTACAAATGAAAATGTCACGCAGGCAAAGCACAGGCAAAAGCTATTTTGTGACATCACTATTTTTTTTTAATGGTTAGTGTGCCGACCTACGACATAACCTACAAGTCGACACAAATACAGCGTCAGCAGAATTGGCGTAGTAAACAACGCACCATACGTAATGCATGACATCGATATCCTACATCACGATATCAGAGTTTTCGTCGCCACTAAGTATATATACAACAAACCAAGATTGGTAGTTGGGCCTTGGTCCCCGAGCAGATAACTCCTAGCTCGGCGGAAGTACTTCCACTTTTAGTAAAGAACATACGTTCCTTACATTAGGGAAGTTTTGTAAATATAGGTCGTTCTTATATTGTATACACTTGGTTTCAATATTAAAGCAAAGTATTGTTTAAATTATCGTAAAATAAAATTATTCTAATTTAGCATGAAATATATTTTTTTAAATGTGGAGTTTTAAAATTAAGTAAATTGAATTCATCAAATGAAATAAGCATAAATCATTCTCATCAGGTTTAAATCATACAACAGTAATAGAAGTCAGATCAGCAACAGTTATTTATCTTTAATAAAAAAAAATCAGTTCAACAAATTAGGTTCAGTGCATCAAAATAACTATGTACCTACATGAGACTTTGGAGTAGTGATGTAAAAGTCGCTCACCTGTGCTCTGCACGCCGATAATACTTCTTAGTTATTAATGTGTTTTCTTGTGGTAGTTGAGTAACACATTCCCTATTCTTGCACGCCTCCATTTTGCTACCAATATCAGACATCTTCAGCTTGCAAAGGATGTAGTTTGAATAACACGATCTTTTGTAAATCAGTCTGCTTACGACAACACTCGTAAGCCTGAACATACACTATCACTATCTCCCAAGTGTACCTAAAGATAAATGAAAACTTTGTTTAATTTACCACACATTAATGTTTCCAAACGTTACACCGTCAATAACCAAAAGTTTAGTTGAACTTAATAGAAGAATACATTAAACAAGGGCAAATAATTATTTAAATGACACAACGACATAAAATATTTTGGTTTTACATAACACGCAGATATATTTGTTTCTAAGAAAGACTGGGATCAAGAAGTTTTCATGGGTTAGTTGGTAAATAAACTAGGCACTACTTAATAAGGATAGAAATGAAATAAATAATAACTGAAAACACGCACTGGTATTAGCGTGACTAATTTTAGATCATCATTCATAACGATAAAAAACAAAACTTACAACGGAAAATATTCGTAGCACTGAATCACACGACTCAAATTATCCAAATATATTATTTAAACCTGAATTAAATCATTGAACTTATTCAAATCAGTTCTTGCGTTTCAAAAATACTACACAACGAAAATCACCCGATTTACCTCTGCCCACAGCTCTGCCTGATATTTAGCCGTCGCCACAGGCCGTCGCTCATTTGTCACTTTTTTGACGACACATCGCCTTTTGACATTTTTTTTTTTGTAGGTACCACTTTAGCTTTCTATATTTTAAACATTTTACAGTCGAATATTCGATGCCGAATTAAAAAAATAACGCACAATTATTATGATTAGAGAATTGCAGGTAGCTTATAAAGTAAAAAAGTTTATTAGTTATGTTGGGTGCTTCAAGCTAAATAAATCAATGGTTGGGCGATTTCTTAAGGGTGATTAATTTACAAGAGTAAATTTTTCTTTTCTGTGGTGTTTGATGTTTGTCAGTCAACCACCGTTTGTCACTTGTCAAATCAATTTTATTTCGCAACTCGCAAACAATATACTAAATTTTTATTACTTGGTTGAACAATATCGTGAATTAAATCTAACTTTGTATTAGATTCATGTTACTGATGCACATATTCACTCTTGTGTAAATAAATTTATGAAAATTATATTGTAATGGCCTATACCGAGAAGGTATCGCTGAGTGGCACCGCGCTGTCCTTTTTACTGTACGAGTGTGTTAATTCTATGAATAGTCAGGTAATACTAACAACGAATAGATATAATGTTATTACAATACTAGTGGCCTATATTTTTATATAAGTATGTTATCGCTATATGTTTTCTTCTTTCAGGAAGGATTTCTCATTGGAGACGTAACTTCAGAAATTACAAACCACATATCAGACTCTCATAGCGATAACGCGCGCCTCGACACTCAAATAGTAATACGAACAGTGTTACCCTTACCTTCAGTGTCATTATTTTATCTGCCAACTGGTAGAATAAAAGAAGATGTTCTCTCAGGTCTGTTATCCAACAGTGCAAGTGAGATTGTAGGTTGGTATAAATACAGGAAAAACACGAATATCAGACCAACTTTTCGGGACAAGCTCATTTCCAAAGGCTTGCAAAAATACTTTGAAAAGTATCATGGTCGTAAAAACTTTGTTACTTGTAATTTGTCAAATAAAGCATCATCAACAGGTTCAACACACACGTTTACGTACCGATTTGGTAAAATTAATTGTTTTGACATGTATGAGTATATTGATGATGTAACAGCAAATTTAGGAGAAAAACTTACAGGTTACAAGAAAGCAAATAGACTATCACCTAATAGTATTTTTAATAAGATTGTCAATGAAAGCAATGTCCAAAGTAATAACACCAGTGATGCTATATTGCGCATACAAGAAGCTGTTGATGTAAGACTTGTGAAAGAAGCTAAAATTGCTGCTAAAAATGAAAATACTATCAGAGAGTTAGAAGCAGAAATCAAACATATGAGTGCAATATTATCTGATAAGCAATCAGTAGATTTACAAGCTGCATACAACAAAATACTTGACGAGAAATTTATGACAAGGGAAGTTGAAATGGCTGAAGCTTGCGTGACAGCATTGAAGACTCCACCTGATGTGGATATTTTAAATGTTCCAAACATTGTTATGAACAGCAATCATTTATCGGACAGTGAAAATTCAGTACAACTAGTAGAGAATGAAACTAAGGACAGAAGTCCAAGTCCTGTATTAATGCCAACAAGTTCAGCTAAACCAGTCTTAAACTATGCTGCTGCTTTGAGGAACAACACTGAAATAGCATCCACAAGTGTAAGATATTAATAAATTCTATTTTTATTATTACATTTAATGCTATAATTTTTTGATTGTGTTAGACCCTGCCTTTTGCACCAGGATTTATGTTATGTTTCATACCTATCCATAACAAATTTGTATGCTGACATTACATTTGGATTGTCTTTTGTTAGTTTTCATGTACTACACATTTTTTTTCAGTTTTAGCACCTGGCTTTGTCATAAAACATACCATAAAACAGCTAATGAGGATACACAAAAAAATTCCCAGCACGTCTATATTTTATTATACACTCATACTTAATTAATCTTAATTGTAATTATATTGCACATTTGCATAACAATAAAGCTATGCAGACTCTACCTTCTTGCAAACTACTTTATTAATTTTTCTTTTAGAAGAGTTACAAATGATAAAATAATAAAAAGAAACTCCACCACCTCTTCCACTTGATTTAATTGATTTTAACTGGCATGTGTAAGTTTTTTGTACTGTGGTATATACATATTAAATACAAATTATTCCCTGAAATATTCCACAGAATCACTGTTTTATCAGGTTACCATAACACAATTGTTTGAAATACTTATTGTGAAATCAGGTTGATGGATGTGATGTTTCCTAATTTTGACTCATTTAAAATCTAAGTATGTAGCAGAAGTTAAATATTTGTTTTCTTTTACAGAAGTCAAATGTCTTCAATGAAGACCTTATCAGTTTTGATGTGGAGGAGAAACATCTAAAAACGCCTATTGTTATAAATGAAGATGTTAAATGTTTAGGTGATAGTTCACCTGAATACTGACAAGTGCCTTAAGAAATCTTAAATTTAAAATAAGTTACCAGAATAAGTTAACTCTAATTATATTACCATTTTGTTACTAATACTCATCTTTATATTGTTACTTACTAATTATTACACAATTTTCTGAAAATACTATTATTTGCCATGAAAATCTGTAATCAGATGAATACTAACTAGATGAAATGGATAAAATGTATCTATAAGTTGACTTTTACTAGATAAGTTGAATTTTTCCATTGTTTTATATTAGTACACATTGATATCTGCTTAGAACTTGTTAACATGCATTTTATCAGCTATACAAATAAACTTATATATCTACAAATAGTCAGTATTTTGAAGTGCTCTTCATATCAAATTGTTTGGTATAATTTAATTGTGATTAGTTCATTTGAAAATATCTGGTTGCAACAAAATAAATCTAACCTATTAATCTCAAATCAAATTATCATGACCTTAAATTCTACTGCACAAACTCGACAATATTTGGTCGAGCGCGGGACAACACGACCAGATTATATTCTTTTGACATAGGTTCTTGGTGGAGAAGAAGTGACACTTATTGTTTGTAGTAAATACATACAATAGTGTTTGTTTTAAATTTAAATAACGGCTTCTAACATTTTGGTTGTATGGTATATATCGTCCCATTAAGCGAGAGACATAAATTGCAGAAAATCCCTATTAGTATGAGCTGGTTAGATAAATATTGTACCTACGCGAGGTGGTCTTTGGTTTTTAATTGTATGCGATGCGGTAGTTTCCTATGAAAGTGTTAATTATGCTTCAATTTGTATACCATCAACTAGAATTTACTTTAACTCTTTTGGTATATTTGTATTAATCTATCTACAAAGTTGAAGATTTATTATTTGTCAGTAAATAATGTTTATTCATTTAATATGTTATTTTGAACTTGGAGCATTCAAAATATTCTGTTTAATATATAATTTTGTATCAACATACTATTACTAAAATGTAAATTAATGTGAATGTACAGTCAGAAGCACGTCAGACTATACACTTTGAACTTTAAACCCCCCTCTGTCGTGCGCACAAGATCTAATATCGAATAGCAAATGTTTACCTTGACGTGCTGTTGACCGTACCCTAAAACAACTTGTACAGAATATTTTTGTAATACAATGTTAAATTTGTGGTTTATTCAAGATGCAAAAATGTAAATATTTTTTTTGTAGAATTCATAGCATTATGTTTTCAATAAAAATAAAAGAATCCATTCTTCCAATATGATTTTATTAATATTCCATTATTTTAATTTTACATATCAATAAAAAATTATAATTCATAATACAACAATAACAGAAACGAAAACAAATTTCTTAATTAATCATAATAACAACATAATAATAATTTCCGTTTATAATATCACACTGCAATCTCAGTGTATCCCAATATTTCCATTTTTGGTAATACTGCGATAATAGATAACTTTATCTTACAATGCCCATTGCGCGACAGTCGCGCGCGAATTTAAAGTCTTTGTATGTATACTTAGTTCTTATTATTATTTTCACATAGATATAAAAAGGTACATAATAATTAATAACACAAAGGCGAGCTCAATGTCGGGCATCATTTTCAACCAGTCAACACAGATTTGAGCGGGAAATATGATGACGCATGACGCAAGGGGCATGAAATTTATGATAGGATTAACATAAAAAAATAATAAAAATAATAGTTTAAAAAACTAAAAAACACGCTTTTAGCTCGCACTAAAAATTACAAAATAATTCAGACATTTAAGAAAGAAAGCGTGGAGCGTTTATGTTATCTTACTCTTTTTGGACAAAACGCTCCACGCTTTCTTTCTTAAATGTCTGAATTATTTTTTAATTTTTAGTGCGAGCTAAAAGCGTGTTTTTTAGTTTTTTAAACTATTATTTTTATTTTCTACTTTTTAGTTTTCTCATGTATCAATAACCTAATAACCGCCAACTACTTCTATAGAAGTTCAGGATTTTCGTGCCGTCAACGCCACTACTTCTATAGAAGTTACTCATTGTACCTACTTTAATTAAATACCTTTACGGTGCATTAAACATTTGTTTCTCTTGTAATATTGTAAGATGGACAGGATTGAAGCCCATTTTTGTTATTTCGCCAAAAGAAACAGGCTTTATAGTGTTTTAAAACAGATAAAAACAAAAACGCCTGAAATATTTTGATGTCCCATACGCCAACGACTTCATATCAAGTAGGCTAGTGATGTGACGCGATAGTTGCATTCATTACAATCCTACATGTTTACTTTGTTTTGTTCCATACAAATATTCATAGATTTTATGATTGACAATTAATTCCGGCCTGAAAATAACGTATTACATAATAAATATTGAAATTAATTTATTTCACGAAGATCCTTACTAATATTATAAATCAGAAAGTGAGTTTGTTTATTTGTTCCGCTTTCACGACATGACTACTGAACCGATTGCTTTTAAATTTTGCAGACGTATAGAAGTCCGGATTAAATAATAGATTACTTTTTATCCCGAAAAAAACTGATATTCCCGAGGGAAAACAAAAATATAGTTTGCTTGATGGATGGATTGATGGATTGGAAGGTAAAATATTGTAAACGAAAATAAACATGTAAATGTAGAAGCTAAATGATACGATAATGAATCCCCGAAAATGTGGAATTCCCGAGAGATGACGTACAATTTGTTTTATCGTCTAAACTGATTTTTACATCTACTTAGCTATATAATATAGTGTACCATTCAGTTTTTGTTTAACAACTAATCGTATCCAGCGTTACATCGCGCTTCTTAGATTTTTCCGTGGAAATGAGAAGTTTTCTTATAGTTGTGATTTATACCGCAATATAACCGAATTACACGCGGGCGAAGCCGCGGGCGGAAGCTAGTTAATTTATAATTTATTTAGAATTTTCGATATTGCAACACCCATCTCTACGCAATGACAAGATTTCAGTGCTACGAGCGCCACCAACTTAAATGCAAGTAAACCTGTGACGTCGTAAGCGTACAGGTGTCAAGGTCATTGTGTCATAGTGCCGGCCATTACAAACGTGTGCTCGTCTGTTTTTTTTCGTACAATAATCATTAAATATAATTATCGAAAATATAAAAAGTAAAATATCGAAAGGTAAACTTATACAAACTATAAAAAGTTATTAAATATACGAATAATAACTGACCATTCATTATTTTGTCTTACTTTTTACCGTAACATATTTGTTATGATTTATGAATACCGTACAAGAGCCGTCTTTTCTTTATTCAAATCTTCTAGAGAGATAGAGAGAGATTCACTCAAGGTGAAGAAAGAAACGCATAGACAACACTTCTATTTGAGATATTTATCTTGCCACGAGCGCCAACGACTTGATATGAAGTCAACGGACTACGTTATAAAATGAATAGTGAAGTGCCTTTTATAATAAATGTGTTGCAAGATTATGCATGTATTTTTGTCTATGATAATAGATACTCGTTTTTCTTACTAAAAATGTTCATAAAATAAAACAAATTACTATTATAATGTATCAGGGTTTATTTATATTTGCAAAATTTAATAAAAAATCTTGATTTAGACATCAATTTTTTTTATCGATATGACGTTATGCCACATCCTTGCTTTCGTACTATAGAAACTGTTATACATTTATACGATGGCGTACAGCGGGCCACTACGTTAAAGATAGCTGGGCTGGGAAAAGGATAATTATATAATTCTTTTTCGTATCCCATTCAGCAAACCCTTTCATTTAATACCCATATCATAGGGGTGCATTTCAAATAGCCTGTCCGTTATCTTGGACGCCCGCCATATTGGATTTGAATCACGTGACTATTTTTTTCGTATTCCTGACAGCAAACCCTTTCTTTTGATACCCATATCATGGAAGTGCATTTCAAACAGTCAGTTCGCCATCTTGGGGAGGCCGCCATATTGGATTTGTAATGACGTTTCTTAGCTAGTCATGTATTGTCATCAGAACTCAGAGCGTGTGCAAAATTTCATCTTAATCAAAGACCGGGAAGTGGGTCAAATTAAGATTCAAAGATTCCGTTACATACATAGATACATACAACCCGAGCTAATAAAAGCGTGTTAAAAATGAATTTATTTTAAACATATGTACCTACCTAAATATAATAAAAAAATAACAATTAATACCCCTACTATAGGTAGATAAATTTACTACCCAAATAATTATATTGCTATTGCTCTGAAACGATATAATAAAAAGTAAGCGTAACCCCACACTAGCGTTCTTTGAGCGTCGACGCCCACGCAACGCCGACGCGACGTCGACGCAACGTCGACGCGGCGCCGACGCAACGCTTGCGCAGCGGCGCGGTCGAAATGACGAACGCCAGGACTGCGCTCCACAGGCGCCGCGCCGGCCGGCCCGACGCCTGCCGCAGCATTTATTTTGACAACAGTACAACGATCAACTCAATTGTTTCGGCCCGCCCGTGTTTTAGAATCAGTAGGTAGAAGACTTTTTAGCTGATAGCAAATATGGATGTAGTTTAAAATACTAGCTCATATTGCCGAAGAAACCCATTTTCAATTAAGTACTTTTAGTTTTCGAGAAAATAAATGCTAAAGTTGCCTTTTCGTGCTATGTGTCAAATAGGTAAAATATATTTTTTCCTTTACAAGTTGAAAGCATTAATTTATCACTGCAATATAAAACATTATATTGTGCGTTATTCAAATCTTACATTTCCATTTTCGAAATAACTGTACATGACGTCAGCGCGGCGCGACCCTCGAACGCGATGTGCAGAGGACGCCCAGCGCAAGCTCCGCTCAAACGCCGCGCCGACGCTGAGCGGGCGCCGCGTCGACGCAACGCCCAAACAACGTCGGCGCAGCAAGACGCTGACGCTCGAAAGACGCTAGTGTGGGGTCCCTCTTACCCTATTTTAGCTTACACACCTACTTATAAAAATCATGTATTGTGGAAACTTCTTTACCGTCTAAAATTAATTATCGCGGGGATGGGATATAAAGAAAAAAACACCTTTTCTTTTTTGTTTTGATTTCCGAGGAGCGCTCCTCCACGTATACCTACCTAAGTAATTATTAGGCTTTCGACAAGTGCCGACCAGTTAATTGAATGGCAAAAAAGTTAAGCGTTTTAACATAATATTTGACCACTTCTATTTAAACGACTGACACCACATAATTCGAGTATTTTAAATACATATTATGGATATAACAATTCACACTTTAGACTAACTGATTTTGTAATATAAAAATGATTATGTTACTTTACACACAGGCGGTATAAGATCAAACCAACCAATCATACGACAGTTCTGCAAGATCACTAGACGACAGAAGGTAGCGCTGTCGTCTTTTGACAATTATAATATATGTAGGTAGGTACCTGTCTACCACATTATTCACACTAGCAGTTGTTGTCCACGACTTCTAGTCCTAATATGCGCAATACGTCAAATTTGTCGTATGACATGACAAAAGTTTCGATACTGTTAATAGCACTCGCACTCGTATTTTCAGCCAATCAGCAGCTGACGCACTGACTTCCATCGATTTTGGCGTTTGTTAAGAGCACAATAAAATTTAGCCCCGTGGCGTATGCTAGGCCTATTCGTTTGCGATATTTTGGAAGTAGAGAAAAGTTATTCTAGTACCTATCTCGTCTAACTTTCAAATTTTAACCAAACTCTTCTATAGGTGTTAGCATTTCGTTTCCTTATATGTCAACGTTTCTATCTCTCATTGGTTGCTAAAGACTATATACTTACACGTTTTCAATGCAATAATTTTGCGTGAAAGTGTAACAAACTTCAGCTAACTATCCATACCTACATATCATAATATTGATATTTTCTAAAAGGCGCATATTCAGAATTTACAACTCATTTACTACCAGAAACAATGCCAATTCATAAATAATATCTACATACACACGAATATATTAAAACGTTTGTGAGGATAATAAAAAACACTCCGGCCGATCATAAATGGAATGCATAATTTAAAAGATTTGATATTCTTATTCGTAGGTAAATGAGTTTAGGGCTCCTGCTATTGCGACTTTAACAGCTTCACAACAATCAACCAACTTTTAACAGCCGCGCGATACCAGCGAGCAACAAGTGTGTCGTGTATTAGAAATAATTTTAATAAGAAAAGCGATAGATCGATAGATCTTCACACCAATCAACTAATCTCAAACTAAGGTCCCTTGTAGGTACCAGACTACGGATACTTTCTAACTTGGGGCGTCATCCGACCACCAAGCCATTTAGATATCTGTCCGTTGCCCAAATTAACTTAACCGAGAATTGCACCCTGATATCGCTGGTGTGAGTAGCGGGTGTGTGTAGATCTCACCGAGAATCGAATCCAAAACCTTTTGCGCTTTGGGTGCTTACTGCGTCACCGAAATAGCTACGCACTGTTTAGTGTAGCGCAGCCCGCAGCTAGAAAAGTAGACTTTTAGAACTAAGTAGATCGAGATGGAATCCCGTTGGCATGGTTGTTTAAAGTCGTAGTGTGTAATTCCTTAAAGTAAATCGGCGGCAGCGGGAGCATTCTCGCCTGCAAGCTCGTGCACTGAATGCGCGAGGCGCCGCGCCTGCTGTACAGCAGTGGAGGCTGGCAGCAACCCCAAATGAACACAGATCAGCTCTTTCATGCTGACGCCTTGGCTGTCAGTGGGAAACGCTTGCTCTAACAATTGTCTGGAAAAATAAATAAGGATCTGTTAAGGTGTATTTTATATAATATTTTAAAGGAACAGAAAAAATAATCTCCCCTTGCGGTGTGGGGCACGAACCCACGACCTTCACGTATCACGCGTGCTGCTCTTCCAACTGAGCTAACCGCAAGTTATCGTAGGCAATGAATTTTTACTGTTGTATTGACTTCTTAGCCTCCGGTCTGTTTCTTTTTAATAAGTACTTATGTTAAGTTAGCTAATGCGGCGTGAAGCTCTATAAAAAATAAAAAATAAAACATATTTTTTGTTCTTAAAATGTTCTTTAAAACAAAAACCATGGAACAAATGTACAACGTTGAAAATAGTTCCTTTATAGGTATAGCATTACTCCCGATTTAGTGCTAATAGCTTTTAAAAAGCATTTTGGGACAAAAAATCAACTATCGATACTATCCAAAAACATAGCATCAATCTACAGTTTGACTGCAAAACAAGCGCAGGGAAGAATAGTATCGCTAGTTTGTTCACTTTGTCGGGGTTTATTATATACAGGTAGTAGTAGAGGTGATTGTTAACCTGTAGAAGGTGGCGAGTATGTCCCCGGGCGGCGGCAGCGCGCGCACGGCGGCGGGGTGGGGCGCGCGCGCGGGGCGCACGGCGGCGCCGCGGCGCTCCCACCACGACACGCAGCACGCGTGCAGCGCGCCGCGCCGCCACGTGCCCGCCGAGTAGCCCTCGCGCACCACGCGCAGCCCGCGCGACACGATGCCGCGCACCTGCCACGCACACACACACACACGTCACCTACCTACGTACTTAGCCTGCCCATGTAGCTAAACGACTTCTTTGCAGAGCTTTCTGCACGTTTCACGTGTGGCCTATCTTCGATCAAAGATTTCGTAGATCTATGTTTCCATAAAACTCAAACTCAAATATTTATATATTCAACATGTAACGCTTTTGAATCGTCTTTGAATACAATGCAAAGTGATACTTCTGGTTTGGAATCTATGTAGATACCTACATCTACCGAGAAGACAACTTATAGCTTGTAATGTTGGGACCGGGAGTGATTGAAAGACGTGTGTTGTCAACTCGAGTATAGTTTTAATGTCTCTCTAATGACTTAGGGCTAATACTTATATACTAGATAAATACACGTGTGAAGAGGTGAGTCACATACTACAAGCTAAGTATGCCTATGTGTAGACCACTTTGAACCTATTCACACACTTTTGTTTTGATGAGTGAATAAAACATTCTGAGAGAGGTAGGGCATAGCGATTTATCGCTCGAACTGGAGCGGCCCCACTGGTGAAATACCTCCGCCTTACAGAAGACCGCAGCCAAATAACAATCACTTCTGTGTTGTTGTGTTCCTGCGTGTGAGTAAGGTTTCCAGAGCTCCTGGGGGGTGCTATATCAGTAGCAGGGGTCAAGCCTTCAAGGTGAGGGCGACAAATCCAGTAACAGATTTATTATGCTGTACTTGTCACCCTTAAGCTAGGACCTCATTACCACTTAACATCAGGTGGGATGAGGTCAATCTTGAAGTGCAATATAAAAAAAAAACATTAAATAGGTATTTCTTTTAAGAAATAAGGTGAAGCAGACAAAATTCAAAAAATGATTCTACCGCGTTATGACGTCATTGATATCTGTATATGAACACAAGCATTGTAAAAATATCCTAAAGTATCATATAGTCTAATCTAATTTAAACTTAAGTCTAATTTAAGTATGGAATAATGTCATTCGAACGCGAATAATAAGTAAGTAAGTATTGTTTTACCGGTTCCGCTTTAGGCCGGGTTTAGGTCGCAACTGTGCATCTACAAAATCTTTGATCGAAGTTATGGTTTAGTTTTAAATCAATAAATTCTGTTCTTTGTCAGATCGCCTCATTTCGAATGTGATTTTTCAGTATGACTCTCTACATAGCTCGCTGGGCATTCATGAATTGACAGAGTGGTCGCACTATCAGTGTCCTTATACTTGACACCTTGGGCCAACGTAACGCAGAACGTCCTTTAGCTAGATGGAGTGACGATCAAGAGTAGCCGACAGCGGCAAACGTTTTGCAAAACAAGTTATTTAATTACTTGTTAACCACACAGCATGCGAATTTGTGCGTTTTTAATTTTAGTTTATAATATCTTAGTTTCCACGGAAAAAGTAAATTTGTTATGCCACCACCTTACGAGATAAACATTCACACAGTAATTTGCAAACCCAAGTTTTGGCCTATTTCTATGACGAAGGAATTCGTTACTGTGCCCCGAAAGGAGTGGGCACTTATGTTTTCTTCTTCGATCTGGAATCTTCGACCAACAAAACCAGGAAGGAACTCAAATGTATGTCAAGTTCCCAGCTAAGAAAAAAAATAAGTGATTACAATTAAATACTCACAGTTTCAGGTGAGAGCATGTCGACACAATCAGCCATATCGGGCGCGAGGAACCTGCCCGTGGTGCGGTCCACGTAGATGAAGTGGATGAGCCCGGGAAACTCCTCCACATACTTGTGCAGCGTTATGGAACAACTGTCTGTCTCGCCCGTGCACTCACAAATAGCCCACATTAAGCGAAATAATCGTTTCAAACAATGCATTTATGGTATGACGTATGGCAAATTGTTTCGTGATCATATCTTATGTAAAAAAAGTAAAGTGTAAATAACTAAGCATTTGATAGTAATAAGTAGTTAATTTCTATGCTTAAATTATTTCAAAATATGTCTACACTAATTGAGTTCATTTGTGATTTTGCGGTGCAAATAGGTAATTAAAAAAATTGCAGCTATAGATTTGATTAATTTGTAATGTTCATGTGCAATTACACGAAACAATTTTAATGTAAATGATATTGATGAAGTGCAAGCGTGTGTAAAAATAAAAGCAAAACAAAAATTGGGTATATCAATCTAAACACAAAAAAGACATGCCCTTGTTATCATTATTACGTTTTTTTTTAAATAGGGTGATGAATAAGGAAATATTTTAATTTCAGATATTTAGGACATTTTTCTTTATAAAACGAATCAGGCTAAAAATATCCAATCTATAATAAATACTTTAAGAGTAAATCGCAACTTTTATAGATTATATCTGATTTCTGTAACACAACTGCTTAATCCACTTACCACAGAATCATAACAATGTATGTGATGTTTTCCAATATTTAATATTAATATATATTTATAGAAACGGTCATGAGAACTGAAAACACAAATCTATATATCCCAAAACTAAAATAGTTTTAACCAACTGGTTAAAACTAAGATTAAGAGTAAGTAAGTATGTCCTGGTTAAGTTTAACCAGGAAATACTTACTCTTGCCACTAAAATTACAACATGCAAACAAAATACGATAGCAGGTTACAAAGTCTCACTGCTTTTCATAACAGGGATTATCACGAACATGCCTGTTCTATGTAGCATACCTACCATAATAAAAAAACACACACACACATTAAAATGGGTCAATGAGTAAGAACCTGTTACCTTTTTATTATTATAAAATTAGAAAGAAAATATTTTTGACTACAACTTTGTTAAGTGGTTTTTAAAAATGACCATAAACATAATTACAACCAATTTACATAAATCTAATATCTATTCTTGATTATAGTTCTTCATTTTATTGACCCATCTAAATGATTATTCCTATAAATATTGATTTCTCTGATAAAACGTAGCATAAAGTCATTATAAAAAGGATATGATCCCATACTGAAGTATCGCATTGCCTTGACTCGCAGGAAATCCACATACGGAGCTAACATTGTTCTTAAATCTTTCAAGGGATGTTCTAATTTGACACTTGGAATATCCGGTTTGAGCTGTTCGATGACGGCTTCTAAGGCAGTGTGCATAGCGGTAGCTGCGGTCTCCGGCGTCAGAGGCGTGGTCGTAGTGCAAGACTTGCGTAACTCCAACATACGGGACGTTACTCGGGCGCACAAGTTTGCATTTGCTTTATTTTTGCGCAGAGCATCAGTGGTCTACAATAAAAATAAATTACTTTCTTATTATTAAATAAAACATTGCAATTATTACGTTATAAACAACGAAAACCAATGATCACAAAATTAATTTTGTCATGAATCCAAAATGAAGACAAAATACCTTTTTTAAAGCGGCTTCCAAGGAATCCAAAGTCGCAGGTAGCAACTCTAAGTTTCTTTGCAACAACAGTCTCCTCAAATTTGTTAATATTTGGCTAGACATATGAACCGCTACACCAACATCCCTGAAACGTGGTTCAATAAAACATTATACTTACGCATATAACAAAATGATTTCTACTTAGCAAATAGTACTCCTCCACTGCCAACTGAAATGTGGTTCATCATTTTATATTTTACCTGTTCAGGTACTAAAAATTAGACGCCCGCTTATTTTAAAGCCAATTGTTTCTGTGCTGTGGATACTATGGTATGGCACGCTAGTAGGCCCTGCATCACAGCTAAGAATTTGTTAATGATAGTTCAGTGAAAAAATAAATAATAATACCTTAAATCCATGTCAATAAGAACCACAAAAGTGATACGTGGAGCCACCTCCGCGATATGCATTGAGTAAGGTGCACAGGGACTGCATGTAGCGCCGGCGCATAGATTTACAATTGCGCTGTTTTCTTCAGAAAGCCCTGTTTATAAAATTGTTATTATAATAAATAAAGTCCCAAAGCATTTAGTACCTACCTGCCTACCAGCAAGAATGCATGACTAGGAATTTCTTAATTTAGACCACACTAGTAAAGTGTCAAAACATACACGAAAAAATTAAGCCCAAAACAGGCGAGATTTCTTAGTACCAATATTTTTGCAAATACTTACAAGGTAAATGACTGGCTGTATAATCATCATTATCAGTTGCTTTTACTTCCTTCCAATATTCTTGAGCAGCAATACATTCATTACTCAACAAAATTAAATCAGGTGGCGCCAAATCTTCACTACCGCGGCTGAAATAACACCAAACATTTTACGAGAAGTATGCTCACAGTGTTTTTTTTACGGCCCCGACGACACGCGGTTCCCAAACGCTACAGATTAGCAAAAAGCAGATCATACTATTTGTATTTGTACGTGCGTACAACAAAAAAAAATACGCCGTGGAAGTAGTGTGCATCCTCCCTTACAAAAGGATTCGTGCACATTCGGTCCTGGTTTTTTTTTTCTAGATATACTTCCGATGTGATACCTAGAACTTGTTGTTTCTCCCCACTTCATTCACTGTCACATTTATTACTCGGAAGTTGAGTAGAGTACAAACATTCTACATTCCTCCATGTTTCTAATATTAGGTTTAAAATATTACCTTGAGTAGAGAGCTAACATTTTATCCCCAACAAAAAGCATGAGGTGGTAATGGTGGTATGATGAATATTTTATATCCTTAGATACAGTTTTTAACGCATTCAGTGCAGCTGCAGTTGCACCACTTTCTCCGATTGTGCCGCTAGCACCCGGAATAGAATCTCCTTTAGTTCTACAGTCCAATAGTACTGAGAGCCAATCTTGATAAACAGATGATAGCAGACTGTAATAAACATTATTGTTATACAAGTGTTTTAAGTGTTTTATTCATTATAACCTAAGTATATATATCTACAAGCTAGTTTGCAGATCTGTTTGTAAACTAAAATGTATATGAATTAAAATCTATTCAGTTAAAAATTTTTTGAATTTTATTGAATTTTATAATTGAATTTTAACATTGTGATAATGAAGCATTTTACATGTTAGCATTTTTCTAAAATAAGATCAATAGCCCTTTTTTTATAGAAGCACAGTATATAGGCTCCTCCTAACCTGTTGGTAAGCAAGAGAGGTAACCTCATTGTGATGACAACGGATTTGATACCAATATATCCTATCCATTTACATTGTTTACAGCATTTAATTTAAATCAATGTTTTCAAAGATATTACAGATTTAAAAGGCAGGTAAATAGCGACTAGACGTTTTAGTATCTGCATTGCACCCAAGCAGGTCAGGGCATATAGCAAGTGTAAAATAAAATATTATGAAAAAATAATGCTTTTAAACCTCTAATACATCCTTCAATTTTTATTGGTCACATACCAAAAATAAACAAATGAGTCTTGCAACAATGAAACTTACAGATTGATATTTTGTCCACAAATGTGCTGAACAAAAGTTTTACAGTCCAGCAATTCTCTGTGTGCATCATCTACACTGTCTTCACTGATAATCATGAAAACATGGTCCAACCACTAAAACACAAATTCACATATTATTTTCATTTTAAAAACCTATCCTTTAAAGTATAAATTTCAATTAATTTCATTCATTCATCAAAATTTAAACAAACTAAGAAAAACTATCTTTGACAGACATATATTAGCTTGTTTCTAAAACACTACACAAATTATTTTTACCTAATAGATAAAAACAGTCAAAATGTCTTACTTTTTGCAAGCCCAAAATAAGCATCTTACCTCATCGAAAACAATTGTAGTATTATCTTTACATTGCATTGATGAATATGTATTTCCAAACTGTGCAGCCATGACACGTTGAGATGTTATAATTGGTGCTAATAACTGAGAAACATTGTGACTATCAGATATGCCTTCACTCTCCTGTAAACAAAGATACATTGAAAAGTTTTAAACAGAATATGGCATTAAAATAGTAAATTGATAAAAACTAAGTAAGCTATTATCTTTCCTATTGTTTTTTTTCACATGAGGTTATTCCTGTGAACATTAACATACCGTTTTTAATATACAAAGAATGTTTTTTTCAGATAATTAATAATCTGTTGTGCTCAAATTGTAAGAATTAAAACCCAAAATCAAATGCTTAGATAATTTTAAAACATGCATTCAGAACATGAGTTTACCTTTGGCACACAATAAAATTATTATATTGTTAAATTGTTATCAACCCAAGTAGAAAAAAAGTGAATTTAATAACTATTATAGTTATTAAATTCACTTTTTCTTAGTGTATAAATCTGTGTACAAATTATAACTAAAATGAGTCATGTATATAAAAAAATCATTTAACTAATCTTCTCAATGAATACTTTTAAAATTGTAAATACAATACTCTTTATTCAAAATTAGGCACAATTATTGTAAAAAAAAACATGATAATGGAACTTAATTTATAGTCACATGAACCCTTCACCTTCACAGGAATAATTTTAAGTGAAAAACAACATAGATATAATTAAATGTATATGACAGAAGTTTTATTTACCTGTTCATTAAAACATTTTAATCTTTCTATGAATGCATCATCCCATTTGGAAAATAATAGATCATTTACACTGTCAAAAATTAGTGTCGCTTTCATATTGGAGATTATTACACGAGACTGTTTTTAGTCAAATTTTACTCGTATTCACTTTATTAATTTGTTGTTTTTTACTTGCAAAACAAATATTGATCATTAATGGAATGAAACGCTTTTTAAGAACAAATACTTTGTAGTCAGCTGAAGACCTCAGCTCACAATTTTGCAAAAAGCCACGGTAAAACTTTGAACAAGTTTTTAATGACCATAAACCTATTCATTGATCGTTTATAATATAATAAGTGTAGGTCTAAATAGTTTACCAAAATCTAAAATAGAACAAACAACATTGCTGAGATGACTGACTGACAGAATGCTGACAGATCGTCCGTCGTCGTAAATAAGACTTCCTTCCATCCACGATCGTAAACTCAGATCGTAAAGCACAGGCCTAGCATGCGCCACGCGACATAATTTAATCGCGCTCTTTACAAACGTCAAAATCGATTGAAGTCTGTGCATCAGCTGTTGATTGGCTGCAAAAATATAGGAGTGTGGTGTGCTATTAACCAATCAACAGTAGCGAAACTTTTGTCGTGTCATGCGAGACATTTTAAGTACTGCGCATGCTAGGTCTTATGATCAAATGTCAGCGCGTGTCAATCGCTGTAATTTATTTTGTGACATAAAAGATCTGTCAGTGCTTTCTTTCAGGCCTAGCAAGCGCAATACGTCAAATTTCTCGCATGAGACGACAAACGTTTCTATACAGTTGATTGGGTGACAGTACACCGTACCCGTATTTTCAGCCAATCAGTAGTTGACGCATTGATTTTGACATTTCTTAAGAGTGTGATAAATTTTACTATCGTGGTGCATGCTAGGCCTGTTTAACGTATTTGTGTCTTTTTCAAGGAAATTGAATTCGTATCCTAATATCTGTCCATTTTTACGTAGGACTATTTATTCTAATGGTGAATAGAATTAACCTAAACATAATGAAATGTAGTCAGAATAAAGTTTATTAAAAATCGCTTTGTAATTCAGTCAGCCGACTTCGGCTAGGTACTTACCTATTGACATAACAAAGGACGGAATCAGTGTGAGCGTCAAGATAACGGGCTCAAAAAGTACATATGTATATTATGTTACTTTCACGTGATATAATTCAAATCGGGAACTTGATCCCGCCTCTTGACGTTCACGAATCAGTAGGTTTATGATATTATTATCTCCGCATTCGTATTTTGTTACATTACAAACTAGGAACTAATATTTTTTAGAACCAATTTTGGGCAACTAGGTACTTATTGAATGCGTGTAATTAATTAATCAAACAAACAATTTTGTTTCAGGTTCCCAAGGAATGAAAGTGCTCCGTATGTATGGTAAAAAAATATGAAACGTCAGAATTAGCCAACCAATACTTTTATTGTGCTATGCTTAAAGCATTTTGAGGATCACTTGTTCGATTTTTGTAGTTATAGTGTTAGACTGAAGAACACACAAATATATATATAACCGCTTTAGAAGTTGTATTATTTCAAAATATATAAATAAAAAATCAACAATCCTTTTAACCATGGCGCATGCTAGGCCTGAGTATCGTATATTTTGTCGTCTCATGCAAAAAATTTTACGTATTGCATGCTATTCATTATGACCGTAATCAACTGTCACTGATGCCATGCCCATGGTCCATGCATTGGTCCATGCGGATCATGGACCTAATATAATAAACTAAGTCCATGATGCGGATAGCCAACCATCAATTAATTGGCAACCGGCAACACTACCTAGTAGTGTTGCCTAGTAGTGGGCAAAAAGAGAGCCTAAATAATCTAATAATCGATTTGACTATCGATATAATCGACTAATTTGCAATTATTTTTAGATTTAATCGTCATTCAACTAACTTATTTATAAAAATAATCAAAAGAAAATGTACAGAATATTTACAAAGGGTTGTCCGCTCCAGTATCAAGGGTGCCCAGGATGCTGACAACGTTACCTCTTTGGATAGCCAGACCAATGCGTTGGCCGAGGTAGTTGCCAGCATTCCGGTCACCAGAAACCTCAATAAGCCGAGTTTTTAGTTTAAGAGTTTGTTATAATTTTCCAATTTTAATTTGTGTTTGATACCTACTATATTCGTAATATATATACTCATGTAATCTATATGAAAAAATATATCGTCATTCATATAATGTCTTCTTAGACATAACACATTCAAAATGAAACCGTGAAAAAGTTATTTACACCCTACTTTTTATTCATAAAACGTGATAGCTAAGTTTCTTGGTACCTACCTGAACTGTACCATCATGGCGATACTAACTTATCAGATAGGTAAATAAGATCGTTAAATCGATAGTATCGCTTTCAACTTGATATCGATTATATTGTATTTGACTACGATTATAATCGATTATATCTAATAAAAATAGGTATCGATATAATCGATTATTAAATTATTTAGGCCTCTTGGAATAATCTATATACAATCGAATCGACGGCAGCACTACTACCTAGTGTCAAACAAAAATTTCGATGTAAATGCTATGAAAAATATTTTCATGAGAAATTTATGAGTTTAAAATCACTATGAAAATGTTATGCTCTTTTCTTGTTCGTCGTGTAAGTAGGCATAATTTACATATTACAAACCTAGCATAATCAAGTGCAATATAAAACAAAAAGTAGGTAATATGCAGCTGTAAAGTTCACTTTTATTATACTTCTTTTCTCCGTCAGAAAATGTGGATATGGATTAGAGCTTAATTATAACAATGGTTAATGTTTGTTCTCTACGTAATCTTTCAGCTTCCGTATCAATATAGTAAGAAACTATTTATACCTCAGACTAATCAGTCTCGTAACTTCTGGGAATATGTGAATATGATGTTCAATAAGCCCGATCCACAGCGCATAGAACAGGTTGGACCCGACCGTGCTTGTGCAGAATGGGTGCTAAGGAATGGAGGAAAAGTAGTTTGGGCTGATGGAAAGTCATTGGCAGATTATAATGCCTTACCACCTGAGGACCAAGTAGTACCAAAACTAATTGAAGTTGATGGAACTGACTCTTCTATTTCTCATTATGGATTTGCACATTTAAGTATGTTATTGTGTTTTGTGTGAACTTAACTTTTTTTTTTAATTACCTGAATAATGTGTTTATTTTGTAGGTGGATGCAAATTGCTTCAAAAACTTGTTCTTCACAACAATTACTACATAGATGATAGAGCAATGAAAGGCCTTTCGCATGGTAAATCAACTTTACTGCATTTACAAGTTTCTAAATGCCCAAGTGTCACTGATAATGGATTAAAGGAAATTCAAATATTGGACAAATTACAAACATTGATAGTATATGACTTAGATAATGTATCCAATCTTGCTGACTGCAAAACATTCTTACAATCTCAGCTACCAAAATGTAACATTAAAGGTAATTACATATATTTGAAATCATTATACCTTAGTAAATTCCGAGTCAAAAAACATTTTAAACAGCCAGCATCATAAGTTTGTATGCACCTTAGTACCTTGTTGTACCAAATTTCCGCATAACTAAGCAAGTCAGATAGACAGTGACCTGTGACAAGGAACAAAGTTATTTGCAAACAAATGCTCCTGAATATACCTCCTGCATAAAAAATCTATCTTTTAACAGTATTAAGTGGTAATTATTTATTTAGATGCCCATTAAAAGTTGACTTTGTCGTAAATGCTATACATTTAGTCTAAAGCTTTTTAGAGATGGCAATGTTTTGAAAGCTTCTATTGAACAAATGTATTTTTGTATAAGTGACGGAACTTGCACCAGGGTGCAATATATTTTTTCATTTCCCAATTCAAATAATAAAATAAAATTATTGACGTCTGGATTAGCCCACATGGGAAATTTTCCCCATCTATTTTGCTGTTTAAATAATTGGATCAAAAATCACTAAATCCATTGTTTTACAATTTATTTAATAGTCTACTCATACAAAACATCAAGTAACTAGTCATTAGGTAATAAATGTATTTTTTAAAATGTACATTACATCTAGTTTTTTTATATAGAGGTATTCTGGGTGTAGTACTTTAAATAAGTATTTATTTATAAAATATTCAGTCTGTGGCTGCCATTGTTTATATACTCTGGACATGGAAATAATCAAATAATTTTTTAAATTAAGTAAAACTACTAGACTTTAACAAAAGTTCTTGTTTTGCAGGTAACCCAGAAATTAAAGAGGCAACTATGTAACAAAAATATAGATAATTATTTATATTATTCTTGAATGTATTAGTTTTTTTAAATTATACACCTTTTCCAACAGCTTCATTCACATTTTTGTATCCATTTTTTTCTAACAGTTCAGCTAATTCTGTTTTTATTTTTGTAACTACTGGAGGTCCATGATATATTAAAGATGTATATATTTGTACTATGCTAGCACCTGCTAATATTTTTTCAAATGCATCCTGGCCACTGAATACTCCTCCAACACCAATTATAGGTATACTACCTAAAAATGTTTAATGGTTAGGTAGGCATCTTAATTATGTTAACATTATTACAGATATTTTTTTAATCAAATACAAATGAATAAAATTGTTTACCTTTTGTTAGCCTATACATGTTTTTGATCATTTCTGTTGATTTGTTAGTTAATGGTTTACCACTAACACCACCGGTTTCTTGTGCAAACTCTGTGTTCAATAGTGAAGATCTGTCAATGGTGGTGTTAGAAATTATAAGTCCATCAACTTTGCTCTCCTTTCTTGTGATTACAGAAACTATATCCTTCATTTCATTAAGGTTCAAATCAGGTGAAATTTTTAAAAGAAGAGGTGGCTTCTTGTTTTCAGATAAAGAATTTCTTATTTTATTTATTTCAGTTAAGAGCTCTTTCAGTTCTTCTTTATTTTGCAATGATCTTAATCCAGGAGTATTAGGGCTAGAATAAAAAAAAAGTGAGAATTTTTGTTATAAATTGATATTCAAAGATTTTTTATTGGTGATATGAATTTGTAGTAATAATGAAATAATAATTATGCATTGATAGTATTAATATTACCTGCTAATATTAATAACAAAATAATCAGCTATATTGCTAAATTTCTTTATTCCATGGACATAATCTTGAGTAGCACTAGTGGAAAGTTTATTTTTTCCTAAATTTATTCCAAGAAGTCCTTTGTCTAACAGGGTTTTGTCTACATTAACCAACTTTTTGTAAACTTCATCATGGCCTTCACTGTTAAAGCCATATCTATTGATAACAGCTTTGTCTTCTGGTAATCGAAAAACTCTAGGTTTAGGGTTTCCTGGCTGAGCTTCTGGTGTCACTGACCCAATTTCAACCACAGAAAATCCAATATTTTTAAGTCCTATAACTGCATCTCCATGTTTGTCAAAACCTGCTGCTATTCCCAGAGGATTACTTAGATCATTATTGAGGAATTTAGTTTGCTACAAAATAAGATTATTATGATAAAGACTGCCAAATACTAATTTTAGACAACTAATTTATAACACTGAGAAAGACATGCTCCAAAACACAAAATGTACACATACCAGAACTTTAGGATCCTGGTACCGTTCTGGTGGAAATAGTCCATATTTAAGAGCTGATACTCCAATTTTATGAGCCCATTCCGGGTTAATGTAATGGCTTGCTGGTTGTAAAACTCTTTCATAATAACCATTGAAATCCTTTTTAAAGTAAACACATTGGTAAGCTACAGCACCACCAAGAGTTAAGTAACACAAAGATTTGATTTTCTTCTGAAATTGAAAGATCAGCTAATAAAGTTAATGAAAACAATTTATTTATAAATAATAAAACTCCACTTACCACAGCTTGTTTTTTGTAATTCATCTTGATTTAAATAGATATATAAAAGATATATTTCTTTGTAATTGAATACAGCAGGTATGAAATAAATAACGTGGTTAGAAAGCGAAGTTCTCGTACATTACATTTTTTTATAAACCGCGAAAAGTAATTACGTTTCCGCCCTAAATTATTTTAAGAAACAATATTATATTGTCTATATAAGGATTTTTTATATTAATACTCTTTAACACCTTGATAAACGGCACAATCAACAAACAAAACCATACATTACATTTATGTGGGGTTGTTGATGCCATTGCCATGAATTCCCCACAAAAAAAGAGTGGTAGTCGTCGCCGATTAGGGGACAAAGCTTTTAAACAAAGTATAGTAAAATTAAAATTATGCATGGCATTAAGAATTTAATAATAATTAAAGAGATATAATGTTTTTGGTTATGATATTGGCACTAACCCAAAATCTTCAATGTTAATGTAAGGTCAATTTATTAAAAATTGAGTCGTTACTTCCATGTTTACAAATTAATTTGTAGTTTGTACGCTATAATCGAATTTCCTCATTTTTACCAAATCTTCATACCTCACACATTCCCCATTAAAATATCTAAATCCCTACATTTGGGGAATTCCCCACAAGTGGCCACCTTGTCTCAGGCGAGCACGACATGGAGGCAGCACAGTACGTCACGTCTACAGACATCTACAGCCTAGCATGCGCAATACGTCAAATTTATCGCATGAGACGACAAAAGTTTCGATACTGTTTAACAGTACATCGATTTTAACATTGTAAAATTTTGTCACGTGGCGCATGCTAGTCCTGATATTACATAAATATATTACCTACCTTCCTTATTCTAAGTGATATTAATATGTCTATTAGTACGCACGTATCGAGAAAAAATTAATTAATGGAGATTGTAAATTTAACAAAATTCCTAGAAATAAGTTTACATTTCAGTCTGCAATGGAAACCTCATATTATTTCCCAGCCAGGAATACTTCGTTCGGCTACTTTTGCTGAAAAGAAAATAAAGAATGTAACTGATAAAAACGGCAAGACTTGTTATTTCCATATTGTTATGTCATATGGTCTATCAATGAGGAGTTTTTTGTACTGCTAAATTTAAAAAGCCGTACACTTTATGTCCGACCTTAGACCACGTGAATCGCTAAGATAATTTATGATTGTAATACCTATGTGTGTAGATGAAAACCACATGCTACTTCGCTAAAAATGAGATAACTTTAATACCAATTAAACAAAAGCTAGCTGTTACAAAACTTGGGACATCATAGAAGAAGCAATTCCTTCATAAGGATAAGGATTACATTTTTTATCAATTTGGGTCTTGAAACTAAAATAAATTTTATGAAAAATGCATATAGTGTATACGGGTATCCATCAAGACACTTATTTTATTGATACCGAATTTCATTTCAAAAAACTATTAAAAATATTTATATATATTTTTTTTTCATCGCAATTGGCTACTTGACAGTGTTAACAATAAAATATGAAAAGTGTTAGATATGTTAGCTTATTACTCAAGTAATCATTTTACATTTTTACTTTTTAATTAAAAGCATAGTTAGTATTTTATTTTTGCAAAATAAATTTTACTTTTTTTATCTGTGGAACAAAAGAACCGAAACGGAAACCACCATTGCAATTCGGAAATGACAGCTGTCGGCGAAAATTATTTATTTTAATGTGGCGAAACAATGATTATTTTACCGATTAAATTGAATTATTGTGTCTCTAATCGTATAAAGAATTTATTTAAACATTTTCCGTTTATCTTAATTAAGTCGTTCCTATGCGTATCGGTTCGTTATATATGACGTTGACGTCATAATTGCTACAATGACGCGACTAGGCGTTTTCGCGCGCTTTTTAAATGTGTTACACAAAATCTTATTTTTCTCTGGTTATTTACATTTTTTCCAGATAAATCGAATTGCTTGGGATATAAAATGAACGGGCGCACATTTTGCAATACTTTTTCAAAAACTGTCAAGTAGCCAATTGTTTTGTTGAGCAGAATAACGATATATCAAACGAATGTTTAAAAAGTTAGTTGTATAGTGTAAAATTATCGATAAAACCATTCATAAAAACTTGTTTCAATGTGTAACGTAAATACTTAAAATCCAAATTATAAGGGACTAGCTGTGCCCGCGACTTCGTTCGCGTGGACTACATCCTTTTATGGTCGATTTTACCCCTTTCTCCCCTAATATTCGAAACAAAAAGTAGTCTATATTTTAATCCAAGTGTCGAGCTATATTCGTGCCAAATTTCATATCTCTAACTTCAAAAATAAACATTTTTCCATATAAACTTTCAAAGGTGGTATTACCCCCCTCCCCTCCTTATTTTCTAATAAAAAGCCTATGTCCGTTATCGAGATTCAACGTATACCTATACCAAATTTCATCAAAATCGGTTGAGAGGTTTAAGCAGGAATGCGTAACAGACAGACAGACAGAGTTACTTTCACATTTATAATATTAGTAGGGATATAGAAAGATGCGCATGCAAGTAAACAGGCATGCATGAAAGGAAGCAGGCATGCAGCAGGTACACATGCATTCATGCATGCTTAAGCATGTAAGTAAGAAGGCATTAGCAAGCAAGCAGGCATCGATTTCCTCGTCTCCGGCGCTGCGGGAATAGCAGCCTCGTCGCCTTTGCGTCACAGGCACAGTCACCCAAGCTCGCTTACGCACCTTCTTCGGCTTGCTGGTCGGGCGACCAGCCTCAGCCGCTAGGGCTCGCGCGGGTGACTGCACCTTGTTACAGCGGGCGGAGGCTGCTCTCCCTCCGCGCCTCCAGCTTTTCCATAACACTATCTAGTATATACTAGTAGGTATCGGGCAGACTCGTACCACGGTGAGTCGGGATTACCGCAGTTTATTTATTATATCAATATTTATTACCTAATCATATCTGTTATGCTTTAAATTGTCTATAAATAAAGTATGCAATAAATATTAGTAACAAAAATCGTTTGGCAACACGGACACAACAGTAAAATTTTATGTTTCAAACTTACGTGGAAATAAAATTATGGATAACAAAATAGTAAACTAACATTACTTGGATAAAATAAATAATATTTGTAAAGAAGTATGGGAGAGTGCATCTCGACCCTCTCGGTGCATACAAGTAGCTAGACTGCGGAGCGCGCGAGTTTCGCGCCGGTTATATTTATTACCTTGCATCGAGAGGTCCGAGCATACCACCTCGCTCTAATTCCGTGGCTCTCTGCCCGGTAACGCCTGACGTCACAGACGCCACCTGACTGGCTAAAATGTAGGCCCTGTGATTTGTTAATTTAATTGTAAATAATTATATCCAATAACGTAGTTTCAGTTTGTTGTAAATATTTTGTAATAGGTTTAAATGTAAGCATTTTCATTTGTCCACTGTAATTAGCCAATAAGAATGTGTGTTTATTTATTTTAAGATTTTGTATATATAGTCCTAAGTTTGCAAATAAAAGACATTCCAACATCTAAATCTGAACACGCAACATTACTACGCAACCTTCTGACCCCCACAACTGGTGACCATCGACGCTGAAGAAATGGCCGGAGGACAAGAAAACCACCAAGAAGCACGAATCCCTGCTCAAGCTCCTGCAGAAAATCCGCAACAGTCAGACCAGAAGATGGCTCATTCCCACCACGAGCTTGCCGGAGTCTCCGTCCAGTCAAGATTCCTTCCATTCTGGCGTGAAATGCCAAGGGCGTGGTTTATTCACTTCGAGGCTACAGTCGACCCGCTGCACACATCCGACGCACAGAAGTTCACCTACCTGCTTCAGCAACTTCAAACAGTCGACCTACACCATCTCACCGACATCCTGTACAACCCGCCGGCTACAGGGAAATATCAAGCAGCAAAAGAACGCCTTCTCTCCACGTACGACACGTCCGCAGCGAAAAACTTTCAAAAACTCATCAGCGGACTCGAGTTAGGCGACCAGAAGCCCTCACAGCTGCTAAGGAAGATGAGAGAACTCGGTAGCGGTATGATCACAGAAGAAGGTCTCAAGATCGAATGGCTGAACCAAATGCCAGCGCAGATACGAGTCGTGTTATCGATCAACACGGAATCAACACTCGACACTCTCGCCGCGATGGCTGACAAGATGGCAGAGTACGCAGAAGCACCATCTATCGCCGCAATATCAAACACAACTACGCCGAGAGAAGCAAGCCAAAGCGACGCGTTATCAACGTTATCACGGCAAGTCGAGAAGCTCGCGCTCGAGGTCGCTGAACTCTCGCGCCGCGCCTCTCAGCCGCAGCGATGGTATCGCCGTCCCTTTCACTCACGTTCTCGCTCCCGCTCGCACTCAAAGCAGCGGAACGAGCGCGACGTGAAACCAGGCGATTTTGCAAACAAAACATGGTTGTGCAAGTACCATTTTCGATTCGGCGATCAAGCGAAGAGATGCGAATCACCGTGCAGTAGAAGGCAACAAGAAAACAGCAACAAGACGTCTTTAAACTAACGTCGACATCGACAGTGGCGAGTGTCGGTGTCTCCACTTCAAGCAATCGCCTATGCGTCCACGACCGCAACACTCACGAACGTTTCCTCGTGGATACTGGCGCTGACATCTCCGTACTAGCTGCAACATCGAAAACAAAGAGAACAATTAGCAAGAAAGATAACGCCTACCGATTATACGCGGCAAATAGTACGCCGATCGCAACGTATGGAGAAAAATCGATCAACCTAAACTTTGGTTTACGTCGCAGTTTCCAATGGACATTCATAGTGGCAGACGTCAAGACATCGATCCTCGGAGCAGACTTCCTTCGTCACTACAAGTTGCTCGTCGACTTAGACAACAAGAAACTAGTCGACAAAATCACCGAATTGTCAGTTAACGCCTTAGAAATCACCACATCAGCCGAAACAATCTGTATCATCTGCCCCGAACAAGACTACCATGGCATACTGGCACAATATCCAGAAGTCCTAAGACCGATGAACCTGCAAAATCCACCCAAACACGACGTCGTCCATCACATCGAAACAACAGGCCCGCCGCTCTACGCACGCGCGCGCCCTCTTCCGCCGGACAAGTACAAGGCAGCCAAAGAAGAGTTCGACCGCATGGTAAAGATGGGCATATGCAAGCCGTCTATGAGTGCCTGGGCCAGTCCACTTCACGTGGTTAAGAAGAAAGATGGGGGACTACGAGTTTGCGGTGACTACAGAAGACTTAACGCAGTTACGCAGCCAGACCGATACCCGATACCACGCATACAAGACTTCACGTATCAGTTACGTAACAAGAAACTGTTCTCAAAACTCGATCTCAAAATGGCTTACTTCTGGATACCCATCAACAGCGAAGATGCAAAGAAAACAGCAATAATAACACCGTTCGGTCTGTTCGAATTCAACTGCATGACATTCGGACTCAGAAATGCAAGTCAAACATTTCAACGTTTCATGCACCAAGTCTTACATGGCCTAGAAGGAGTATTTTGTTACGTTGATGATATTCTTCTGTATGCTGACGACGAACAAGAAATGAAGAAAACTCTGCACCAAGTTCTCAAGCGCCTGACACAATATGGCGTGACCGTCAACATCGACAAATGCGAGTTT
The DNA here is from genome assembly GCA_037074685.1 of Glyphodes pyloalis. NCBI lineage: Eukaryota > Metazoa > Arthropoda > Insecta > Lepidoptera > Crambidae > Glyphodes > Glyphodes pyloalis. The sequence goes on from JAYKKO010000011.1 coordinate 7,325,876, forward strand.
GGGAAAACAAGAATCAACTTTCTGGGCTACGAAGTATCAGCTGAAGGCATCAGACCCACTGAGGAACGTACTCAAGCAATATCTTCGTACCCGAAACCGAACACCATCATCGAACTAAGACGCTTCCTAGGCATGCTCAATTTCTACCGAGACTGCCTGCCTCATCAAGCCGATTTGCAAAGCGAACTCAATAAGTACCTACATAATAAGAAGAAAAATGACAAGACACCGATCAATTGGACGCCCGAAGCAGAAACCGCTTTTGAAAAATGCCGCCAAAGCATTTCAGAAGCTACCACACTGGCCTATCCATCCAGCGGCAACGAACTCGTCATCATGAGCGACGCCTCCGATACCAGTCTCGGCGCTGTACTACAACAAAAGATCGATGAAGTTTGGAAACCACTGGCATTTTTCTCCAAAACAATGAGTACAACGCAACGACGATACAGCGTATACGATCGCGAATTACTAGCGATGTATTCGGCTGTCAAACACTTTCGCCGACTTATAGAAGGATGTGACGTCACAATATACACCGACCACAAACCGCTCGTCCACGCATTATCCAGATCAGCAAGTAGCAGCGACACACCACGACGAGAGCGACAACTACACTTCATCAGTCAATTTTGCACTAGTATCAAGTACATACAAGGAGAAGAAAACACAGTTGCCGACGCCTTATCTCGTATCGAGGAGATACATTGCCCAACTACGATCGACTACAATCAGCTGGCCATCGATCAAACTAACGACGAAGAACTCAAAACATTGAAAACTCAAGACAATTTGAAGTTTAGCGCTATAACGCTGCCTGGACTCAGCCGACCAATCACGTGCGAGGTCACGTTATCTACGCCTCGTCCCTACTTGCCTGCGGCATATCGTTATGCAGCCTTCAAAGCGCAACACGATCTGTGCCACCCAGGCGTTAGAACAACGCGGAGGCAGATGACTTCGAAATTTTTCTGGCCTTCGATGAACAGAGAAGTCACTACTTGGACAAGAGCTTGCATCAACTGTCAACGTGCTAAAGTTAGTCGTCACGTCGTTACACCGTTATCATCGTTCCCGCCGTCGCAACGCTTCGAACACATCCATATCGACATAGTCGGTCCACTACGACTATCAAACGACTATCGATACTGCATTACTATCATCGATAGGTGTACAAGTTGGCCCGAAGCGATCCCAGTACGAGAAATCACCGCTGAAATCGTCGCTAAAGCACTGTACGAAAATTGGATAGCACGCTTCGGTTGTCCGCTACGCATATCGACCGATCAAGGACGTCAGTTCGAGTCGCAGCTGTTCAACGCTCTTATGAAGAAATTCGGCATAACTAGAATCCGAACTACCGCTTTTCATCCACAAGCCAATGGGAAGATAGAGAGATGGCATAGAACCATGAAAGCAGCACTCATGGCACGAGGCGCAACCACTACGTGGACTGATGAGCTGCCCACAGTACTTCTGGGACTACGCAGCGCAATACGAGACGACAGCAAACTCAGTCCCGCGTTGATGACTTACGGAGCAACTCTACGTATACCATCTGATTTTTTCGTACCTACTCAGTCGAACATTGAAGATGCAGACTACGTGCGTCAACTCACGCAGACAATGTCGTCCCTTGCACCCGCAAAACGCACACAGACGAGCCGACAAACGTTTGTGTACAAAGATCTCGCTACGTGTACACACGTCTTCGTGCGCAACGACACCGTGCGAGCACCGCTCACTCCACCATACGACGGGCCCTACGAAGTACTTCAACGCCAGGACAAGCACTTCAAGATACAACTACCGAGTCGATCAGCTGTCATATCGCTCGACAGGTTGAAGCCCGCCTACATGTGCAACGAACAAACGCAAGACGCAGTAGCAACGCCTGCAGCTGACGTCACGGCGAGAAGCAGAGATTGTACGCGCGCGACCGATAGCAGCGCGCCGACTCCCGCCTCTTCATCGACGAACGACGGTCTCCCATACATTACAAGAACCGGTCGAGCCGTCAAGAAGAACGTACGCTTCGCTTGAGGGGGAGTGATATGGGAGAGTGCATCTCGACCCTCTCGGTGCATACAAGTAGCTAGACTGCGGAGCGCGCGAGTTTCGCGCCGGTTATATTTATTACCTTGCATCGAGAGGTCCGAGCATACCACCTCGCTCTAATTCCGTGGCTCTCTGCCCGGTAACGCCTGACGTCACAGACGCCACCTGACTGGCTAAAATGTAGGCCCTGTGATTTGTTAATTTAATTGTAAATAATTATATCCAATAACGTAGTTTCAGTTTGTTGTAAATATTTTGTAATAGGTTTAAATGTAAGCATTTTCATTTGTCCACTGTAATTAGCCAATAAGAATGTGTGTTTATTTATTTTAAGATTTTGTATATATAGTCCTAAGTTTGCAAATAAAAGACATTCCAACATCTAAATCTGAACACGCAACATTACTACGCAACCTTCTGACCCCCACAGAAGTAACGATGAAGTTTGTAGATCATGAGCATTCGACCGAATGAAATTGTGATGTAATATCATTCTTTAATATGTTGAATATCATTTAGAAACATCTGCGAATGGTTTTATGGGAAATGAAAATCGTCGAAGAAAATTGCGATTAAGTGATGGGTTCCCAGTGTATACCGTTGATTGGGTCATAGTACACCATGGACTTAATATAATAAAAAATTAACTTATTATACTAAGTCCAGTTAGTACATATTCTTATTTTCAGCCAATCAGCAGTTGACGCATTGATTTTGTCATTTTTTAAAAGCGCGATTAAATTACTCGAGTGGCGCATGCTCAACTCAAGAACATGCGACCTGTCAAAATGAAGTGTTTGAAATTTTGACATCAGGCTTAATGGACTACATTCTGCTTTGGACGGCAAAATAAATAAGAGTTGGGTCTGTGAACACTGTTTGTGAAAATAAATAATTTATCTTTTGGTTCCATTGTTTTGGTTAAGATAAATTGTCCGTAAAGCTGATAGAACATTATTCTTTGCATTCAGCATCGTATTGAGACTCGTTATCCTGATTTGTAAAAATATGTCTGAATCATATGGTATGGTAAAATAAAATTCCTGGTGCTTACGGAGGCGTTTCGGTATTGTATGTATCTGTATTTTTTTCATTCTACTTTCAGAATATCTATTCAAATTTCTCGTTATTGGCAGTGCGGGTACTGGAAAATCAAGTCTACTTAACAATTTCATTGGAAACAAATGTAAGTGCCTTGGTTGGTACCTACCACATCATTGAATTATTCGTATAATTTTCATTCATGCCAATTATTTGTTTTCATTGTTTTAGTTAAGGAAGATAGATGTCACACTATTGGTGTTGAATTTGGATCTAAAATTGTAAACATAGGAGGTAAATCAACAAAGCTTCAGATATGGGACACAGCTGGTCAAGAGAGGTTTCGATCAGTCACCCGATCCTATTACCGCGGGGCAGCCGGAGCTCTCCTCGTCTACGATATAACGTCGCGAGACTCATTTAACGCACTTGCAAACTGGCTCCGAGATGCCAGGACATTGGCTAGTCCCAACATAGTAATTTTACTAGTTGGGAATAAGAAGGATTTGGAAGAATCAAGGGAAGTCACATTCACAGAGGCTAGTCAATTTGCGCAAGAAAATGGTAATAAAAAAATACTATGCTGAATATAAAAAGTAATTTTTAATTCCATTATTATTGTAAAGTTAATGTTATATTATAATTTCAGAGTTAATGTTTTTGGAGACAAGTGCTAAAACTGGCGAAAATGTTGAGGAGGCATTTTTAAAATGCTCAAAAACTATACTAGCTAAGATAGAAACTGGTGAATTAGACCCTGAGAGAATTGGATCTGGTATTCAGTATGGGACATGCACATCTAAGAGATTAAGTGCACCAAAGAAACCAACCCGAACACCATCTGAGTGCGCCTGTCGCATGTAAACTAGGCACTAAGAAAAAGGATGTGCAAGATGATTGCACTGTTATAAATGATGGATAATGAATCAAGTAAATGGTAAGATGTAATTAAAATTTCTTATAGCTATCAATATTACTGTATTGTGTGTATTCTGATTACAGGGCAATATTAATGACCACAATTCACTTCAAACATGGGTTTATTTATCAAACATATTAAATATAGTATGAAGTAGAATTTTAGTGTGTGAAAAGTTTACTTTTGCACCTATTTAATCTATTACTCTGTGTATAATGGACTAATTAATAAGGAGGTTATTATAATTTTTTTCTCATGGCTTATATCATTTAAACAATCATTGAATCTCTATTGTGATGTACAATCAACAGTTGAATCAGTAGATTTGGTGATAGTAAGCTATCCTTAAAATTCAAAAACTTTAGTCAGAGTTTCATATTCTTTGCATGTTGCTATTAAAATTAATTAGATATTTTGTAACACATATATGATAATATTTAGGTAAATTAAGTTATTGGCAAAATATGATAAAATTTAAATGTGATGTAAATGTAAGTTGTGATTTTCATATCCTTTACTAGGCATAAATGTTCCTTACAATTATTAGATATAACTTGACATGACTAGTTTTTCTATAAATATAACTTGTGTCTTGTTTGTGATTATCTTTTGTTAATTGTTGTACCTAGTTAATGTTAAGTGAATTTATGGAGAAACTAGTCCACATTAATCATTAGATTTTGTTATATTCTCACAAAGTACTATTATATGTAGGCAAAACTGAACTCTAATTTAATATTTTAAGATTTTGCTCTGTTTGAATCGTAAATGGAAAGTTTTTTAATTGATCACTAAAAATAATATCTTTGAAGCGATACACATATTTTGTTAAAATATGCTACTTATTGCTTATTAAAAATCCTCTGAACTGCTGAATTATTATGGCTGTTTGTTGTGACCCTTTAAGTATAATTGCATAATTATTTGTAAACTGACAATAAAATAAAATGAACACTTAGTTCAGTAGTTTTGATTAAAAAGAGACATAATGAAACCTAGCTTGTAAAGTTTATTTCAGTTAGCTTATGATAGTGGGCGGATGTAGGGTTACTATCCATGTGAAGATGCCTGTTTAGGATGCACATAAGGCCTGATTTTTTCAGAGAAATGCTTGTCTATAGTAGAAAACTTTAAGTCTTAGATTAAATAATAGGTACACTCTGGGATCTACTCCCAAAAACGAAATATGTCGTATCCGACAAGGGATAGCAATTTTTAATTCTCATTATCGTAACCAACTCACTGAATGCGACTAAAACGTTTTAAAAAAACAAAATATTATTTATGCAAATCAAAAACGACATATTATTTTGACGACCTCCGTAGCCGAGAGGCGAGCTGGCCTGACTTTGGCGAGCGCCATCTCTGAGGTTCCGGGTTCGATCCCCGCTTGGGTCAATATGGGAAACGAATTTTCCATATTGTTTTGGGTCTGGGTGTTGTTTCTGATTTCTGTAACACAACTGCTTAAGCTACTTACCACAGAATCAGAGCAATGTATGTAATGTTGTCCAATATTTATTTATTCCCTAAACTTTTGATTAATCTTCAAAAACGAAATCTTACGTTGGTTCGTTTCGTTTTTGGGAGTGGATCCTTTGTTGCGGTAGGATTCGAACACACGAGTTAACAGAAATATTCATCGACTGCAATAACTTGCGGTTAGCTCAGTTGGAAGAGCAGCATACGCAATGCGTAAACGTCGTATATTCGAATCCGACACTAGGTCGTATATTCATCGACTGCAATAACTTGCGGTTAGCTCAGTTGGAAGAGCAGCATACGCAATGCGTAAACGTCGTATATTCGAATCCGACACTAGGTCGTATATTCATCGACTGCAATAACTTGCGGTTAGCTCAGTTGGAAGAGCAGCATACGCAATGCGTAAACGTCGTATATTCGAATCCGACACTAGGTCGTATATTCATCGACCGCAATAACTTGCGGTTAGCTCAGTTGGAAGAGCAGCATACGCAATGCGTAAACGTCGTATATTCGAATCCGACACTAGGTCGTATATTCATCGACTGCAATAACTTGCGGTTAGCTCAGTTGGAAGAGCAGCATACGCAATGCGTAAACGTCGTATATTCGAATCCGACACTAGGTCGTATATTCATCGACTGCAATAACTTGCGGTTAGCTCAGTTGGAAGAGCAGCATACGCAATGCGTAAACGTCGTATATTCGAATCCGACACTAGGTCGTATATTCATCGACTGCAATAACTTGCGGTTAGCTCAGTTGGAAGAGCAGCATACGCAATGCGTAAACGTCGTATATTCGAATCCGACACTGCAAGATGATGAAATTTTCCTGTTTCTTTAAAAATATTGGATGTTCGTTAAACTGCCCTATAAACAATTGTATAAATCTAAATAACACAATAGTTACTATTAAAAACTAGCGACCTGCAGCGCCTTTGCACGCGTACGATCCCGATAAATTTGAAACCATTTTATAAACCTTGTCATGACAATTGGCTACTTGACAGTTTTTGAAAAAGTATTGTAAAATGTGCGCCCTTTCATTTTATATCCCAAGCAATTCGATTTATCTGAAAATAATCTAAATAACCAGAGAAAAATAAGATTTTGTGTAACATATTTAAAAAGCGCGCGAAAACGCCTAGTCGCGTCACTGTTGCAATTATGACGTCAACGTCCTAGACAACGAACCGATACGCATAGGAGCGACTTAATTAAGATAAACGGAAAATGTTTCAATAAATTCTTTATACGATTAGAGACACAATAATTCAATTTAATCGGTAAAATAATAATTGTTTCGCCACATTAAAATAAATAATTTTCGCCGACAGCTGTCATTTCCGAATTGCAATGGTGGTTTCCGTTTCGGTTCTTTTGTTCCACAGATAAAAAAACTAAAATTTATTTTGCAAAAATAAAATACTAACTATGCTTTTAATTAAAAAGTAAAAATGATTACTTAACTAATAAGCTAACATATGTAACACTTTTCATATTTTATTGTTAACACTGTCAAGTAGCCAATTGGCTACTTGACAGTTTTTGAAAAAGTATTGTAAAATGTGCGCCCGTTCATTTTATATCCCAAGCAATTCGATTTATCTGGAAATAATCTAAATAACCAGAGAAAAATAAGATTTTGTGTAACACACTTAAAAAGCGCGCGAAAACGCCTAGTCGCGTCACTGTTGCAATTATGACGTCAACGTCCTAGACAACGAACCGTTACGCATAGGAACGACTTAATTAAGATAAACGGAAAATGTTTGAATAAATTATTTATACGATTAGAGACACAATAATTCAATTTAATCGGTAAAATAATCATTGTTTCGCCACATTAAAATAAATAATTTTCGCCGACAGCTGTCATTTCCGAATTGGCTACTTGACAGTGTTAACAATAAAATATGAATAGTGTTAGATACGTTAGCTTATTAGTTAAGTAATAATTTTACTTTTTTATTTTTTAATTAAAAGCATATTAAGTATTTTATTTTTGCAAATATGGCAATATCCCTCGATATTGCCTCCTTGCGGGCTTACCTGCGAGATAATAGTCCCCATTCTGCAGGCCTTCGAATTTAGAGAACTAATTAATGTACTTACGCATATGTTAATAAATATTATATTTCTCGTAATTGTACTTTTTTTTCCATCAGCTAAATTTATTGATTCGAAATGGCCTAGGCATGGTTAATACAGCATCTTGTTATTAGCGTGTAGGCGTTTATATTGTCTGTTAATTTAGTTTACTCAAATAAATTGAATCTACACCCGGTTGATATGTTACCGGAACATATTATCTTATTATTATCAGTATCCGGATATGAAATCGGTACTTTTTGTATGGTCTCTAAAGTAGGTCCTTCAATATTATTTATTAGAAACAATATGGTTGATAACTAATTTCAGTTCGGTCCCACAGGTAGAATGACAAATAAAATATAAGACACAAATTTTTAATTAACATGTAGGTAAACAAAAATTTACTAAGATATATTGCGTTACAATTTAACGCGGCGTCACATCTTCGTACAGTTAAAGTATGAATTAAGTCGCCACCTTCCGGCCCGCTCGCCGCTCAGCTACGGAGGTCGGATGATAAATCAACACTCACTTAACAATGATCACTGCGAGGATCATCCGTATAATATTATAAGTGTTTTTCAATACATTATTATGTATTGAAAAACACGAATACGATAGAATACTTTAAAGGTGGGATAGGCGTTTTTTTACCAAACTTGGTATGCTTACAATGCGACTTTTGCAGCAATACCTACATTGATACGCGATTTTTTCAGCAGCTTGATCATGAGCTACATCGCGAGATCAAGAGAATATGCGCGAATATTGCTATCAACCGAATGGCACTCAATATGAATAATTCCGTTTGCGTCGTCGTTGCATCGCTGCTTTGTTGAGTATGTGTAAAGGTATCAATGTTTTGCGTGCGTATTTATCCTACAATCGCTATTTCAAAAGTCGCAGTGTGTAGGTAAACGGCTTAACAGCAGCACATTTGGGTACACATACGAGTAGTTCCTGTGTAAACTTAAATTTCTATTAATGGAAATAGTGAAAATACTCCACTTCAATCAATATAGGGAGAGAAATTGAAAACAAAAACTCAGTAGGTACTCTCATAGAAATTTATTGTTTATAAGTAACATGGCTATTAGCTCATACACAGAGCTAGCTACAAATGATTCAATCTTTTTAATCATCTAATCTGATTCAACGTAAATTTTCTTAAAATAACTATCTACAAAATAATTGGTAGGTAGCTCTTAACGTGATCATAATTTTTCATAAAACACCATATTTTTTAATATCATTATGTACACATTTGTCTTAAAAGAGAATATCAAACAAAGCTTGGCCTTGATTAATTTATGTACATTTACATAGTGGACATGTTACGTCACGAGTAGATGTGATATGTAACAAAATGACTCCTGTTCAATAATGTTATTTTGTATAGTGCTACCACACAAAAAGTGATTGTTAAAAAATATTTTGTGCTTTGGGTGCATGCACATTACAATAGGTTACTGTTGATAATTAAAATATGTTCTTGATGAGACCTATGGAATGTTGTATGTGCTCCTGTCAGCCTGTTTTTGATTGGTATTTAATTTATTACTCGGCCAGGATGTAAACTCGAGCACTAAGTCCACATTTAATAACCTAAATTAACAGACGCATAAAATCGTTAATGAGCTAAGTCACGGATGAATGATATACATAATTATAATAATATCAGAGATAAATAAATATTGAGTAGGTAGTCTTTAGTTTACAGAGGTAGGGTAAGAGACTTGGATATTTTGCCTACTCGTTGTAGCGTTCGTAAACAAAGTGTACCTACCTACGGCAAATATAACTCAATTTGTTATTTAATAAATTCAATTGAGCAAATATTTTAACTGCATAGGAGCGTATTGTCAAACTAATTAATAATGAATATTTTAGAGTAATTAAAGTTGTTGTATAAAAGTGCATGTGATTTAAAACCGTCTGATTTGAAGTTCATTGAAAAAATGGGATTTCTCTGTCCGTATTTGTATATTTAATTGTATCTGCTGTGTATAGAGGACACATTGAACATATGGGTTTGATTTAATGATTCAACATTATTAAGTACTTATAGACCATTCTTTTAGTTTTTATTGAATAATGCTAATTTGTTTGTCTCATTTTTGGGAATAAATAACAGATTTGTACTTAGTTTTGTCGAATAAATGTTTTTTTTTATATAAATCAATTAAATTATGTCTGTACCTTCTGCAAAAAGGTACCTACCTATCAGATTCATAAGAAACATCTAAGTAATTTAATAACAAAACTGATAAATTAAAATTAATATTTAAGTAAACGTAATAATGACCTAATACTAACTTAATGCTAAATAATTAGGTACATGTAAACCAAAGAGCATGCAACACAAATTACAAAACATACTTTTAATGTAAAATGCACCTATATTTAAAATCTAGGAACCATGTAGTAGGGTGATGTTATTCCGAAATTTAATGAATTTACATTAATACAACCAATGAACGAAATTATGTGGTTGATTAGGTAGGTATATCGGATCGATGTGTCCCATCAGAAAATCAACTGTTCTATTACATTTTAATACCCGGTCCTGTGACGCAAATCAGCTCCGCCTAATTCGTATAATGTATTACTAAATTTTAATACCATACCTACTACAAACAATACAAGAGAAAATAAGAATGGCAACGAAAACATTCTTTACAAAATAGTCCTAGTTCTATCACAGAAAAATATCAAAACACTTATAATAAGTAAGTATCTTAGATTTTATAAATTCAAACATCTCCAAAATTTCATTGCTCTTCTGTATTTATTGTGTATATTGAATGGTATAGTTTGTGATAATGTATGCATAAACTTAATGACCTATTGTTTTTATTTATACCTAATTAGCTTGATGTGTGGTTAAAGGCTAATATTGTCCGAAGGGCAAATAAAAGTCATGGGTGACCGACAAATGGAATGATCAAAATAATGAAGCATTGCAGTTACAGTTATGCACACATTAACGAGACTTGGATGGTGCGACTATTTGGCCGCCATATTCAAATCTTATACAAATTCATTTTGGCTATTAAATCTAAAGGCTCAAGGTCCAATCTTTCCTTTAACAAATATGTTATAAAAACTCTCAATAACACGGTGAACCTCAAAATCATGGATATAATATTAAAATCGTAAAAACAGAAACTTTATAGGTACTATGTTTTTTTTATTTTTATTCTTTTATTTTTTGGCAGCACGTAAAACACGTAAAATTTAAGTCAACGATTTTTCTGATGAACTTTCATTTACTTTTTTATGTTTCTGTTTTTATGATTTTAATGTTGTGTCCATGATTTCGATCTACCTTAATATCGATAGGCTATGAAAAGACATGAAATAAAATATATTCTTGTTAAATTGTTTCCTATATTATTAGCTCAAATAATTACTTTCGGCCATTCACTTGATAAATTGAAATCACCAATAATATGGAAAAATGTAAGGACAAAAATTTTTTTGCCCGCATTAACAATATCCTTTGTAATAACTTGCAATTGTTAATTCAAAAACCAGCTTTAATGGTTTTCCTTGGACCAATCTTCTATTCGCTTGTTATGATAGGCACATAAGCATTTTTTTTATTGTTTATTGACACTGAATTTCACAGATCTTCTTAGTTTTTTTTTTCTTTAAAAGAAAATGTTTATGTAGGGTTATGAATAGGTTTTTAAATCAGTCTTGAATTTGAATATAACCAAAAGGATAGTGAAATACAACTTTGTAAAACTGATGAAGTTTTAAGTAGTTTACTTTTCTTAGAATTAACTATTTCTGACTAGACTAGTTCATTTTTAAGATCATACAGAAAAAAAGTTTTCTACTCTTAAAATGTGTCAGTTAAAGTACCTAGGCCTAAATTTATAGTGCCCATCCTGATTATATAGCAACCAATATAATTAAATCCCTTTAACAGCTAACGGTAGTGCAACAGATTCAACAGAGAGCTAACGTTCGAGGGCCTCTGATTTTTAAACGAATATATTATTGTAGTAACACTTGCCGGCACCTCTCGACTGCAGCGGAGGTAGTATAACCATTGACATCTCTCTCCAACCTAAAAAGCAACTATTAAAGCAACTAACATTTACCGATATAACGGCTAGGTATGTTGTAAAACATTTCGCACATCATGCTCGCGCTTTCTATTATAGAAATAGAAATGCTTATAAACTACATAATAAATAGGCAGGTATATTCTACGATAAATTCACAACTAAGTACATTTTTAACAGTCGTATGATCTTTACATTTAAGTACCTACGAAAAATAACTAATTTAGGTAGGTACAGCGAAATGGACTTTGGAGTTACGTCAGCTGCGAATGAGCCAACACATCGGACATGTTTCGTTTTGACATATTACATCATTTGTTAATTACCCCAGGCTAGCGTTGGTATTTTGATGTATGCAATAGTGAAGGGCGAGCGGAGAGATGCACGCCGTGGTTTAAGAGTGTTCAACACGGAAGGTGGTCACCGAGCCGTCGATTAGGGCTAAGTGCTTGTCTACGCGGCCTGTAACCTCTGGCGGCAAGCTACCGCGGCGACCAGCGCCGCACCGCGACCGCTACCGTCCTCTGATAGCATCAGGTCAAACTGAAACAAAACGGTAAGAAAACAGTTAACTAACGTACTTACTACCATTCGCACCTGTGTGTAACTCAGACGGATCGGCTCGGATAGTCATTTGACCTCGCTATGCACAAACGTGTGTTTTTTATTCAATTAGCATAACAATGCAAATGTTGCTTTGCGAAATAGGGAGTCAGAAGTCAATAGCCTATTGGTATCTAATTTCTACCTACATTAAAACTCTGTCTGTGCTAATAGTAGGTAAGATACATATGTGGCTGATTACGTAAAAAACAATCAACCAAATTAGCTCAGGTATACGGGAATGTACGTAGGTACGCCTGTCAAATTATTCTAAATTTAACGTGACAATCACAATAATTATACTCGTTATCTATTTATAGAACAACATTATTTTTCTTAAACCGACCATCGTTTATGATAGGTAATGCGTCTAATGCCTCCTCCACACTAATCGCGAATTGAACGAAGTTAGACGAATACGATAGTGTAGAGAGGCATTTCGGCTTGCCTCGTGCTCGCCGCGTCAAACTTTGCCTCGCCTCGGGCGAACTTCGCGAGTAGTGTGGAGCAGGCATAAAGCCTAAACTATTTCTTTAAAAGTATTTCGTTACAAAGTGTCAACGTTAAATATAAATTCTAAAAATATGTAGAGGTAGATAATTCACACTGAAGTTGACTTCGATTTTATTTGATTTACTTACTAACTATATTTAAATTTGTTTTTTTGTTCTCTTCCTTGGCTCGAAACTGAGAAAAAACCTTCTACATACATATTATATGCAGACCACTCCCTACAAATATAGGGTCTCACGATCAAATACGAATAATAAGAAGTCCTAGTTCATCCAACAAACAGATAAGATAAAAATGTTTATTAAATAAATATCGTGCAAAGTTCGATGTTGTGACCTTAGTCCGTTTAATTAAGCAAAAACAAGTTTATCTGCTACACTCACGTACCTATAAATTCCAGGGGCTCGTCTTTGATAAAAATGTGTAGGTATATCAATTGATACAATAAGTAATTACGTCATTGTAATACAGCAAAACTACTCGTACATTCTCGATAGTCGTATCTACATTTGGGTGGGTCAAAAAACTTAAGATTTTGCGTTTGATTCGGTGGGGAAGTTCCGTTTTGTTATCATTTAGAGGTCCTTGAACGTAGTATTTTATCTATCTACTCTTTGAGTTAGGTAATAATAGTACAAAGTTTTTGTTGTTTACGGTTCCGCATACATTATGTTAAGGTAGGTATCTATTCTAACTTAAATGTTTCATCATCATTATACGCTGTTTCATTAGTGATTGAAGTTAATAAATACCTATTAGACTTCTTTAATGGGCATCATGATGAGTTTGTAAAAAATACTGTTTAGGCAGATAGGTAAATGTAATAGTTTTGTTCGTACGTTGATTGTTTTGTTATGTAGACCCATTGTAAAGCAATGGACTATCAAGAGGGATGTTCTATTCGTCTGCATGTTTTTAAACAATGGTTACATTGTAGGTAACAATAGGTACCTATACGTTGTATGGAAATATAATCCTCCTGTGTAATTTACGTACGAGATACGTCAATGGATTGTCGTCATAGTCACTGAGATTAGCATAAGATAAATATACATAACCTTCTTGTCAAATTTAAGACGACCGAAAATTGTTGCGAGCTATTTATTCCTCACTTGAGAACAAATTTTTTTGGGAGTTAATTGGCAACATTAGCATCCACCAGATTCTAACTTACTTTGTATAAGAATCCTTCCTAAATAAGATGTCCAAATCCCATGTTTTCAAAGGGAGCCATTTAACAAACGGTAAAATTAAAAAGTAAAATATAGAACAGGAATTGCTGATTTGAGTTTAGAGACATTCAAGGTGGTTGGAGTCCGGAGAGGCTTCAAATATATCTTAAAAGAAGATTTGTATTGTTACACAATTATTTCTAAGAGGTAGAGCTTATAATGTGATGACCTAAACAATTACTCCTGCAGATATTATCCCAATTTTGGAATTGCAATTATCTTTCGGCAGTCTTTAAGTTTAGAACACTGTCCTATTTTGGGTTCTTCCATGTTTTATCTATCTCTCCTTGGATACCTATTTCAGAGTTCTTTTCCCAGAAGACGTAGGTTAAGTTGTAGCCATAAAAACATTGGATTAATACCTGTATGCCGGGCCGTACGAGCTGTGCGATCTTCTGGCACATGAGGGTGTGGAAGTGGGGGTGGAACCGGTATACGGAGCCGTCGATGCCGACCGTGACACGGGGCTCCTCCATCTTGTTGAGGAGTGTTGCGATGCCGGCGGAGACGAGGTGCGCCGCTCGCCGCGACACGCACTCGCACACATAACGCACGCTGGCCATGTCAGCTTCTGTTGCATGCGATAGACCTGGAATAGTCAATTACACTTTTATTTTATGGGTTATTCATTTGTAATTTACCAACTGACCATATGAACAAGCTTAACTGAACAGTTTCGAACGCCGATAGTTTAAAATGTATGGGTTCGAAATTTCAAGATCACGTGACTATTTAAGTGAGATTTTAATCCTTTGTCGAAACGATATCGAGTTAGCGAGGACCAAAGGATAGGTTAAGATAACATCTGGACCAAAATGTTGTACGTGTATAACTTACTTACTAGATTTTTGTCCTGTTAAAGTCTTCTAAGTTGAACAATCTCTTTAAATTTAGTTATTCTTTTAGTCCCGTAGTTTGCTTAAAACTAGGTAGGTAAAATGAGTAGGTCGTGGCAAATTTTAGAGGATTTTTTCCTCCTGCTACACAAGCCCCTCATTTGTGCATGCCTTAATGGAACATTCTGGTTTTAATACCAAATCGACTTCCGTTGCTCGTCCAACGTTATTATTTTCTCATTATTTTAAATTTAATGTAACCTAATCTCTTTTTAACGAATACTTAAGTCCGAGTGTAGGGAACTTAGAAAAGTGCAATTCATTGTTTACTTGTAAATATCCACGCTATAGGTACCTATTCTTTAACATGCCTGTTTCATATTTCATTTACCGAGTGTTCTTGATAAGTACAATACATTTCTAATAGTGGTTAATTAGTTATTTACGTATTATAATAACAAGACATGCACTTATCTATTATCCTAGCATGGTTTGTCTACGAGTGTAAACGGTCTGAAACTCTAGTAAATAATGTGCACTTTCATCGTGTTACTTGAAAATACGATCACTTGTTTGCACTTCAACACAATGAAACCCTAGAAATCTGATACCCATATCTAATTTTGCAATTGAAGACTCTTTTTCCAGTCATAATGTTTAAATAATTTCTTCACTTTACACTGGCCACGTGTATATGATAAAAATGGATAGAAAGTTAGCCTAACCAATAATAAGAATATTTTATATTACTCTGCATTAGGTAATCGAATGATTTCTCAGTTTCTGATAGTTGGGTAATTTCCCTGGCTTTATTTACAATACTACTCTTATAAAACAAGTCATAAATTGCAAAAAATAAGTAATTGTTACATAACTTTTGATAAAATATCGATATTTCAAATAGTAAATAGGTATTGTGCTACGCATGAGATTGTTGTTGATGCAGAATAATGTACCCAGTTAATAAAAGATGCGGTTTTTTCAAACGGTCCCAAGCGTTAATTGATTAAATCTTAAGTATTAACTTAGTAGTATCTAATTATCTTGCAGATGGTATTAGAATGGTCTCAATGTAGAACAATCACGATCTATTGTTTTTGGTAGGTCTATCAATCTTTCTACGAATATTCCTTAAATTACTTAATGAACGATCTACTTAGACATGCAAAGATACATAGAGCTAAGAATTTTACGAATGGTCAGAATACCATCATGAATATAAATTGAAAATTTCCATTTAGATCGATGGATCTGCAAAAAATATGAAATTCAAGATCAAAGTCGAGATTTTTTGTTTCCGAATTGTTCTTTTCTTTTCGAATCTTTAAACTTATCACTGATTTTTTTGCCAAGTAAAAAACTCAGTAGCAATGGCTTAAAATAATTATTTTACCAGACTTTGACTTTATATTTTTTGCAGGTGTTTATTCTCCATGAAGAATTTAAATATTTTTCATTATATGGTTTTAGTTTTAACTAAGCTTATCTACGTGACTTGTCTAATAAGTGAAAAATATCGATTACTTACTTACACCTTAGCAAATTAGGTATTTGATTTGGTTCAGTCAATAGTTCGTCCATTTTCCTTATCAAACAGATATCAGAGAATTATTATTGACTTGACAGATGGGATCAAAGTTGTCAAGTCTAATAAACGTTGATTAATTAAGTAGGTACCGTTGTATTTATCTATTGAAAAATTACGCTCGTGTATTTGTTTGCTAGTACTATACAAGTTTACTTTACTAGTCTTATGTTATGTATACCTACCTACCTAATTCAATTTAACAACAGTCACTAGGCAATAATGAAAAATAATCAAATTGTGATGTTTCTTCTCTACACACTGAATTCTATTTTGTTGCATAACTAGCAGTGCAGAATTGGTCAACGTTTTTTTTCAAGGAGTATCATATACTTATGTTATATCTCTGTAAGATCTCTTTATCATATTTTTTTTTGGATTTTAATAGACACTTGTAGGAAGACTTTGGCAAGTTGCAGTACCTTACTAAGGAGTTAGGTGGGCTTGTCAACTGGAATAATAATGAATGTTTTGAGGCCTTTTTACGTTTTATTTCAAGCGAGATATCGTTGGTGGTTTTTGTAATTTGTCAAAGGCGTTAACAAACTACAAAAGCCACCAACGATATCGCATTAAATTACGGCATTATTGTGTTTTCAATAACTCACTTAGTCTCAATGGGTCATATTTATCCGATCGAACTCAAAAAGTAAACGCGAATGGAATCAATCTCCAGGAGACCCGTTACCCATGGGAGTGCCTCAGGACTCGATATTAGAACCTTTTTTCTTTTTGATCTTTATAAATGACCTAAATTATTTTACAAAAAACTTGTGCGCTTTAGCATATTGATGCTGATTATACTTCTCTTATTTTAAAACAAATTATTTTAATGATGTTAATGGGTCAATCAACTTTTAAGTGTACATCAATGATAAATTTTAGTTTTTTAATTTTAATTTTTTTTTTTAATATTTTTACATTTTTTCTTTAGATAATTATTTATATTTTAAGAATCCACATAGAGCAGCACGATTTATTTAAATAAAATAGTAAATTTGACTCTGAAATCCACATGACTCTAGTTATTGATTAATTAGATGGCAGTCGTTACACAATCATGTCAGACAGAGGCCTAAGTACTGCTAGTAGTACGTGGTTTGAAAACTCTGACACCAGAGATCATCGGATCGTTCATCTACTCGGTGTTCCACACGTAAAGAAGTAAAAAGTTGAAATTGGTCAAAATATCAATCTAATTTATATTAAATGCTCTAGTCTTTGTAAGAGGCTCTTTAGTGACTAATTATTGAAAGAAAAAGTATTGCTTTATGCTGATTATATCGTTAATTGTCCTATGGGCAGCCAAAATTTCCCACGCACAACGGTTTTGGTTGTCCAAGTGACTGGTTGTCCGAGTGACATTTATCAGTCTTTGCGCTTCCTGATAAAAAATAATTATATTTTGAATTAGGTCTTACGCGCAGTGAAAAATATAGATAAAATAGAATATATTTCACTTTTATTTACTACGATATATCAAATATTTACGTTTTTGTGCTGGTTGTCCGGTGGACACACAATAAAGCCACCCAATTTTTCAAAATGCGCGCGACCGACTGACACCGCGGCAATGATGAAATAAAAATAGCGGTTAGATGAGTGTTGTCACCAAATCGACCGACTTATTGTCAAGGCACTGATCAACCCATCTATGTTTTGGTTTCGGAACTTTTTTACCGTTGTCCGGTGGAAATCGGAATAATAAAATATAATAGGGACCAAAACGAACATGCAAAAAATTCGGTAAAATTATGAAACAAACAAAAATCTATATGCTAGCATCTTAGTGAACACTGTAATGAATAATTATGTACAAGCGTAATTAATTGCCATATAGTATTTCTTTGTATAAAGTAATGTTTCATTATAATTAGCGACTGGGGGACAAATAAAAAAACACTACATCCAGATGTTTTGTCACCTGGACAACCATTAAAATTCCAGTTTAATAGTGATTTATTTAAAATAAATTACTCGTATGTTTGCTTAATAATAATATAAATGCGACATATGCCAAAAAACCACTTAATTTTTTTTAGAACTGCGATTATTGGTCAGGGACAAAACATATTACTTACAGGACAAATAAAAGTTGATTGACCCTAATGTTCTTTTCTATCAAGTACTTCATTGGTACTACCAAAAAACAAAACGCCAACATGTTCAATGCCTACTGTAAAACAGGTCAACAAAGTTATTAAATTGAATAATAAAAATATTGCAGTAATTAACTCAACAGTTTCAAATAATAATAAATAAATAAATAAATAATAAATATTGGACAACATCACATACGTTGCTCTGATTCTGTGGTAAGTAGCTTAAGCACTTGTGTTACAGAAATCAGAAACAACGACGGTACCACAACACCCAGGCCCGAGATAATATGGAAAAGTTCGTTTCCCATACTGACCCGACCGGGGATCGAACCCGGAACCTCTGAGATGGCGCTCGCCAAAGCCAGGCCCGATCGCCTCTGGGCTACGGAGGTCGTCATATAATTTCAAATGTACAAAAGAAAGCCATCCGAGCTTACTAGAACCACGTTTCTTGTTCAAAATGACTACAGTTGCATCTTAATGCATTCTAGACTTATGTATACAAAAACAAGAATGCGTTTTCTAAAAAAATGGGATACTTATTATTATTTTTCAATTTAAGTGTGTACTTAATAAATTAAATTCCACGCACCTAGCTCCTCGAGCACCTCCATGCAGCTAGTAAAGTCTCCGGGGTTGTCGGACTCGATTTCTGACACATATTTGGTGTAGAAGCTGCCTCGTTGGAAGAGAAGGTCCGAGCCGCGTCCGCCGAACAGCAGGCCCATCTTTGTGAACTTGACAAGTGCTAACCGCACCAGTTCACCCATATACATGCCGGATATCATCTTTTCTTGACTGCAAAAGAAATGAAGGCAGTTGTTGTTAATCTCCAACGCTAAGAGTGGTCGCAATGCCGGATGAATAACCCATGTGCCTACATTTGAGTTTATTCATGACTTATTTTCTTTCTGTGTTTACGAAATAAAGGAACAAAAACACGCTGATTGATAAGCCGTAGCAAGGTGCAGTTCTAAGCCATATTAATATTTATACCACGAATACGATTCATTTTACCAACAAAATGGTTTTTATTACAATAAATAGGTAGGTACTGATGTGAATTTGATTTTTTCCAACGCCCATTTCTGTTTTTACAAAAACGTACGTATCTAGAATTAAGTTTTTTTATTATACAGCCTATTCTTGCTGATAAATATACACCATAAGAATATTTTATCTTAACACCAGCGTGATGAGAAGGAAGGTACGCGTAACATTTTTAATTGAGTATTATGTAAGTAAGATAACGTTTCTCATGGCTTAAACAGTAAATATGCTCTAATAACAGGAAAACTGAAGTTTTAATTGGCCAATTCAAATCATTTGATAAATAAAATATAAGTTGTGGGTGTCTACTATGACGCAGTAAAGCAGTGAGTAGTTATGGAACCAAAAAAAACCTCTATTTCAGGTAAACTATAAAAGCGTATTTCATTAAGCTACCTGTTCAGATGAAATAAATATATAATATTAATAAAAAATAATGAAATTAATTTAGAAATTATGTTCTAACTCTTGACTAACACGTAGTGTCCTATTCCTTCCATAAATAGCTCACAAGGAGAAAAGTTGCCTATTCCAAACTACTACATATAATAATTTACCAACTCCTTTTAGTTCATGACCTTCAACTCATGAATGATAGGTACGACGTCAAAACTCGAATAGTTTTCGTTAATATATAATTTTTGTTAGATCCAGTCTTGGTGCAAATGGGACCAATTTTAATTTCAAATCAGTTTTGACCTAACGAACATTTAAAAAAAATACGTTCAAAAATTGTTTATTTTTTGTAATAGCTTATGTATGACGTCAATCAGAGTCCCTTACATCTGTTTCCCAGGGTTGATGGAGTTGGTATCCACATCGCGGTCGAACTCCGTGCGGATGAAGTCGAGGGCTCCATCGTCGCCGAAGGCTCCCCACTCCGTGTTTATGAGCAGCTCTGGCTTAGTCTGGTCCCCGTCAAATAGTTCACAGTTCTCAGTCTTCTCTACGTAGCAAGCGTTGCTTCCTGTGCCTGCACACACGCATCAGTAAGTACGTAAGTACAGGACAATGTTGGGGAATTACAGTGACTCAAGAATCAAGAAGTGTGTATTTTGAGCAGTATTTTCCCGCAACCAGAAATTTTGCTTGTTAGCACAACAAACTAAAGATTGGTTATTTAATTTAAAGTCATCATAGTTGTCTTAATATTAGTAGGTTACGACTTCTTGATTAATGTCTTGGTAAAGTAACAGCGTAGAAATAATTGTTTGCAATTTTTTAAATTTAGGTATGGAAATCAAACATCGCGACAATAATTACAAAAGCCACACTATTAAGAAGGGGATATGAAATAATTATTAGTAAATGCATAAACAAAACAAAATGACTTGAATGTATATCGATACCCTGTATTTTTGAATAACCATGTGATTCATGCCTTGCATGGATTAAAGTGTTAGTTTGAAAACAAAGGCGGGGATTTATTAGGAAAAAAAAAATTGCGTGATTCAACACACGAGGTTGACGCACACAGCTAGGTATATTAAGTAGAGCAAAATAATTAATGCTGGTATGGCGAACCCTGGTGATAATTGAATGATCATGATAACACCAAACTTAAAAACACTAAAGCTAAACACACCACCACACGGCAAATAACTGTAAACCTACCAACAATGAGTCCTATTTTGCAGTTGTGGTTTTTCCACGCGCAAGACATCAATGTTCCCGTAGTGTCATTCAGTATGGCACAAATGTCAATCTGTACGTCCTATAAGAGTGAGAACATGCGTATTAGGAGATATATCCATTCTAGACTGGTTATGAGACCACATGAAGAGATTTTAGAAATGTTGAAGATGATTCCAGAGGCCTTCAAGTCCCTACTTTATATCAACTCAGTCAATTTATGTTAATACTAAGCTTTATCTCATCAACTAATGCATTTAATTAAACCGATTGTTTATAACTGTATTCTAATTAAACTCTACACTATTTCATATTTGCTAAACCATTTGGTTAAAAAGCAATAAGTATAATCTAAACATTATATACTACAAAACATGTTTTAATAAGTAGCAGTACTTAACCTACTACGACCTAAGAAACTGCTTGCTATGAAAATAAAAGGACGTAAGTATTTATGTGACTCTACATTTACTTATGGGAAAGTAAAACTTAAAAAAAATACCTATATCTAAATAAATTTGAGTAAATATTTATAAATAAAACATAAGTAGGCAAATAAATCTGCAACTAACACCACCTATACACACTACTTAACAATGAACTATTGTTTCAACTTAATACCGACTGAGCTATTTATTATTACCCGGTAAATTGAGAATGAGATAAGTAGTTGAAGAATTTTAACAAGCAAAGAAAATACCTTAAACTAATCATATGTAGATACAGTAGGTGCATTCCAGATTGAAGAAATAAAATTGGAAAAATGAATACGATTCATGCTCTGAGTTGTTATAAGTCGACCTGAACGCCTCTATGGCTCTCGTTTGGCTCCAAATGTCATGCCTTATAGTTCTAAAGTTACGAGAGAGCTGTCTATCATCGTCAACTCACCAATTATAACCCCTATTCTGCAATTACGTTCCTTATGTGCACATGACATTAGGGTGCCAGTGGCATCATTTAAGATACCCATCACAGATAGTGAAAGGTCCTGGAAAATTGCTACATTTTACTCAGATATATCTAGTAATGTATAAAGAAGATTTGACACATTGGTTGCAGTAATTTTACAATAACAAGCATAGAGTATCGCTCTATGCGTGATTATAAAGATTATCCTTGTGGATAATGAAGACAGTTATTAAATGCGTATAAATGATCTTACCCCTCGTCTGGATATTGCGTCCCTTAAGCCTTGCACAACATCCTCGCCAACTACTCCAGAGCAGGAGAATCCTTTAGTCCAGCGTTGTAGCAATCCTCTTGTGAGACCTTCTTGTCTTAGAGGAAAACTGAATGTAAACCCAAGAGCCAGACGTTCCTTATATACGTTATGTTCCTAGTGAAACAGAGCAAACGCATCGAAATAAATTAACTTTGCAATTTGTACGAATAAAATGATAGCTAACAAGTCATTAAAAGTGAATTTTCTCAATTAACACTAATTATTACCTTCATAAAGTTGGCTAAACACTCTGCTATGTGGTCAAATAAAGCGAGGCCGGTACCAGTCATAATGTGATTTGGTATGGCATAAATCTTTGACTGCATATCAAAGTGGTTTTCCCCAAGATTTATAATTAATACTCTGAAATTTGTTCCTCCTAAATCCAGAGCCAAAAATTTACCACGTTCTGAAAAAATAATTTATATGTTGTAGTGTCCTAATGTCTATTGACATTTACAAACACTGGCGGGAACTGTTAAATAGTAAAATAAATATATATTTACCTTTTCCGTTGGGTAAGTCCTGTATATAAGTTAGCCAACACTTGACGATAGACGTAGCATGTGTGTCTTTGCCAAGGCCCTTTACGAGGTCGTTGTGTAGCCTGCTCATTATCTCCCTAATCTGTATGTCCGTAATTTTTAGGACCTCGCATTCTTCGCGAATCTGAAAAGTAGTCGGACTATTTATATGTTGTCGTACTTTCAAGATCTGCGGGAGCATGTCACTTCAGCCTACTCATTAGCGAGTGATTTATTTTTAAATCGCTTTAAAGTATCGTGTCATTATTTGCAAACGAAATTTTTAATTTTTTTTTAATAATAAAGGTTTTTGTAAGAAAATAATAAACGTTATGTAAATTCAATGTAGAGACAATATAATTTAGATGTTTTGAAGTTTAATAGATATATGTTTTCATATGTTGGTTCATGGGTGTATGTCAAGTTTAAATTGAAACCATTCTGAAAAATGCAATTTTCCTACATATATGTACACTGAACGAGGGATTGTAAGCAAGCCGTTCATTATCGCGAACGAGTTTCACAAGGTCAAAGCGGTCATTACAACACTACCGTTGCTTTCCAATTTAATATTAAAGCCGGCTCTAACAATATTTATTAAATAATAATATCCAGGATACAAAACTTTTAACTCACCACAGGTAAATTATTTGCGGCCATGCCCATTTTGTATTTTTTGAGAACACAACTCTACAATTAAATTAAACTAAAACGTATACAACACGGTTCGCGCGTCGAAGCTAGTGGCACGTCTTGCCAACTCGCGAGTTAGTGAGGAATACGGTCACAATCGTCGGACGCGCTCTATACGAACCCGCTCTTTTTCATTCATGAATTGATAGTATACTATTGTGATCTCGCTTGCTTGCCGCCGAAATGTATAGGTTCGAAGAGTACCACTATAGTGCAAAAAAATCCATGAATTTAACCTATTATAACGACTTTTTGACTCTAATTTTTTTTCCTAGATTATGAAAATACTAAGGGTATTTGGCACTCGTCTGTAATACTTGGGGGGGCATATGGTTCGGCTTATTATTTGATAATTTTATATTCACTGGCGCGTGCCACTCTGTGTTTGCTTCTGATTGGTGGACACGTGGGCTCGTTCCTGACGTCAGCGCACATTCCTCATTCCTATATTTACAATTGCATTGGTGGTAGTGAGTTTACAGATGTGAGTTGAGTGGGTGTGTGGCTTGCGTATTATGCGCGGTCTCTTGCAATCGCCACGGAATTATTATCGACATCCGCTACAATATGGGATCTATTTTCCTCGATTTTAATTGTGAACATTATAATATGAGATCGTCAATTTTTATTATTTACTTTATTTATGGACTAATTAAACTTTTTGTGAGCAAATTTCATCTTCATCAAATTTAAATAGATTTACGTTTGTGTTTTATTACCATAGCTTTATTGTCAAATTCATTCATTCCTTAGTAATCGATCAGCATTAAACGCAATCTTTGTTAAAATCGTCATTGTTTATATTAGCTTGCCTAGGAGTTATAGTAAGATAATGTTATCACTTAACAATAAATGCAAACCTAATATTATGTGTGATCTTTAATTTTGAGCCTTATGTGTATCATACGGTAAGTTTGAATTTAAACAGACATACATTGCATCATAAAAATGTATAACTTTCATAAGTAAATTTTAATGTAGAGTCAGTCTTATACTAAAGTTTGAACAATTTTATAAAATTTTAAGATAAACATACAAACCTACTAAAAAAGAAATCAATAACTGAAAGCATCCAATACAACTGAAATGAAAATCATACTGTTCTTTTAGCCTGCAAAATGGTATCTGCAAACTCAGATAGCGTTCGATCTTCTCCAGACGTCATTGTACTGTAATCTAATCAAAAACATGAATATAAAACTGGATAAATCTGGTTTGGCTTGGCATTTTCCGCGAACTAACGATAGAGAAACGATGGCTGGCTATTGAATATGCATGTTTAGTTGTCGAACTTCGATCGTTTTTTGCAATGAATGTCCTTGGTCAACTGAAGACTTGAGCTGCGCTACGTTATATAACAGCTGTTTGCGCTCGTTCTGTATTTTTAGCGAATTAATTTTCACCTGGATTTATATTTAATGAAGTTGCAAGTCATTAACTGCGATTTTCATTTATAAACCGCTGACTCTACACATAACAAAGTTATTTTTGTTTCATTAATTTAGCGAACCAGTTGGTGTTAATTTGAATTTAAATTAGTGTTGTAACACTAAGTTTCGTATACAAGTAACCCTAATCTGACTGATCACAATGTCACACACAAATTATAACAAATTGCCTTTCACAGGTAGTACTTGACAAACGACAAGGTTTTTATTTTATGGGTATTACTTTTACATGTTAAATATATACTTTCCCAATGTTAAATATTTTTTAGTTTGTTCTCATTAAGGAGTTCAAATTTTTAAACCGAAAGTATAATAGTCAGTCCTTTAATAATTTACACCTAAGTACCTTGTCACTTTAAACCTGCGAGTGTAATTTTTCCCACTGCGCAAAATGCGACGTTGATGTCAGGAAGTGACAACAGCCCGTTTATGCCAATTAATATCATAATAATATATCGTCCTTATAACTGAATAAGGAATTTAAAATTTCTTTTCTAAACGTTATTCTAATTCCATGAATTTCGAAATTCATATGAGACAATGATGATTTCCACGTAGTTAAGAAGAATTGAGAATAGCAAGAAATGCTGTAAGTGCATCTTCAGATAAGCAGTTAATTTAATGTGGCAATGTACTGTGATGTACACACGTCATAAGATGCTGACCAAGCATATTCCAAGTCACGACGAAGTGCAAGGAAAGTCGCAAAAAGAAAATCAAATCGCCTTTGCGTTTGTTATTTTTCCGTGTAAGGGAAAGCCAAAATCTGGCATGTGACATAAAAACACTGTCTGTCGATCGTCATTATCTGGTGTCGCGTCGCCGCGGTATTTCGGAGATAAAGTTGGTCGTTATACTTCTATTTCGCCCTGATATTTATAAAACGGTGTTTCGTTTTTGTTATGATTAAGTTAAAGTACCTTCATACCTAAATAAGCTACGTACCCTATAAAATATCCACCCTTTATTTATAGCAAACCTACTGGTCTTCAGTTATATCGCGGCACCATTTGACAAGCATGGCAACATTGTTACTGATTACCATGAAACATTTAAAACCAAAACAGTTAGAAAAAACTTTATTATCGCAGTATGGGGAGATAGACTATCACCCCATACAGATACGAGTATAAAGCCCATACCGATGATGAGGGTTTAATATTAGCGTTTCTTTGTTACATAATGACAACAAATGTCTATTGTTATTACTATAAACATGTAATTATACACTATTCTAAATATTAATTGTTAGTTCATAAGAATCTGGGCGTCTACTCTTGAAAACGAAACGAACAAACGAAAGGTTTCGTTTTTGAAGATTGATCAAAAGTTAGGGAATTAAAACGTGATTTTTGATTTGTATTAATAATAGTTTGTTTTTTGATAACGCTTTATTCGCATTCGAAGTGTGTTAGTTGCAATAATGAGCAATAAAAAATACTAAACGTCATCGGATCCGACATATTTCGTTTTCAAGAGTAGACGCCCTGGTCTCAAACGTATTATTCAAACTCCATAATATTTACTACCTTCACCACTTTAATTTTAAATATTTGCGGTATTAAATATCTCCTGAATATTTCAATTTTTTTGTCACTAGTCTGTTGCAAAGTGATTGGAAAAAGTGGCGTATTGTGGCGCGGTTTATTTTCGGATGTTGTTTGATACGCGTCAGGACGAACGCACGTCGAAGCAGTTCTTGGCATAGACCGTTGTTTATTTTTAAGATGTTTTCTCGTGACGACACCTGCTAATATTTATGGTACTTATCTTGAATTGTCTAACATGTTGCGAACAAGTTACTTTGAAAAAAGAAACCTTCTTGTTGTTTAAGCTTAATACAGAATGTCTTTAATGAAACTCTTTAGCTTTGACTAAAATATTCCATTCGAAGTTGTTTCATATGATTGAGAGTCTCTCGTTGATAATGATGATGGGTCACTGACATAAATGATTAACATATCTAAAAAAATCAATGTATGTACGCAGTCAAATAACCTACAGCTTATAGCATCATGTTGACCATGTTGCTTAGTTAATGTTTGTGGTTTGCTTACGTAAAACTTTACGTAATATTATGTAGACATATGTGACGATGATATTTAAATGTCACACATCAATACTAGCTTTATTTATACACTTGAATATGTAAATGCAAATGCTATGAAATTTGCCATGTGTGTAGCGTGGATTTTAAATTATTGGAATATAATGAATTAAAAATGTGATGATAGTAAAAGAATAATCCTTGATATTGGGTACCTACTTTTGCGTAAGAAATAGCGCGCAACTGAACTAACTTTTGTTCAATACTTACATTACCTAAAAAATTATGTCCAATAAATTCCATGCCGAAATCAGTTGGATGATAAAATCATTAAAGAGGTATTTGTTACGTTCGCTTGACTTCAACAAACATAATTATTGATGTGTCATTGAAATCGTCAATTGATAAATATTATCAGCGGTTCTAGTACTTATGGCTAACCAGGGAGTGTCGA
Organism: Glyphodes pyloalis; assembly: GCA_037074685.1. Taxonomy (NCBI): domain Eukaryota; kingdom Metazoa; phylum Arthropoda; class Insecta; order Lepidoptera; family Crambidae; genus Glyphodes; species Glyphodes pyloalis. The sequence continues at coordinate 7,353,495 of JAYKKO010000011.1, forward strand.
TAGATATCTGATGCAGACAGACGAGTCGAGCCACCTCAACTTCGAGTGGAGATAAACCTCAATATCTGTGTGATAGCGACCGCATTCATGGAGATTTAGTAGCGATAACTGGTATCAACAATAATGCGCCGCCTATTATGATTATCCACGGTAATTATGCGCTGATCTAAACGCAATTTATTGGCATACCCACATTTAAGAGGTCTACGCCCAGGCAAAAAGTTACTATTTGTATAATATGGGCCGGACTTTGGCGTCGTGCCGTCTCTGAGGTCCCGGATTCGATCCCCGGTCGGGTCAATATGGGAAACCAACTTTTCTTTTCTTCTTGTCGCAGGTCTGGGTGTTGTGGCACCGTCGTTGTTTCTGATTTCTGTAACACAAGTGCTTAAGCTACTTACCACAGAACCAGAGCAATGTATGTGATGTTGTCCAATTTATATTTTATTTATATAATTTTTAATTATTAAAATTTAAATGTAAATGAAGCGAACTGTTAAACATCACCCTATATTAACGATTCAAGTTTTTGACGTAATTTGTGATGGGAACAAGATTTTGTTTATCCAATCGCGTAATATAGGTTTATGAAATAACTTAAAACTAAAAACATAAATTTAAAAGAAGGTACTTACGTAGGTACCTATAACTACAAGTACCTATGCAAAATGTTGACAAAAACAATAGAGTGTTTGTATGTAACAAGTGCATCATGTTATACGCACGTACTTATTTATTTTAAAAATACTTATGTAATGTACAGTACGAAGTTTTAGGTAGGTAAATGCACTAGTCTGGCATCTTATCTTGTTTATTGTAAACGGCAGGCACGACACACTAGCGTCTTTCAGTTTTGTGTGGGCGTTTCATTTTTTCTCAATAGATTTTATCCCGAATTAGCCGTGTTTGCGACTCTGTCCACGCGGCATAGTTATTTTTATTAACAAAAATAAATGAAATTTCTTAAAAAAATTGCGCCTACATTTTTCTTAAAAAAATTGCACTTAAATTACGCCTTATTACATCTGAGAAAGTCCCGTCAAATTGTTCGAGTTTAGTCCTTTCAGAGACTATACGGTACAAACAGACAAATAGACAAAACATAAAAATAACAGTAATTTTAAAACAAATGTCATTTTCAAAATGTTTTTAGCGTATTTAGAAAACGTTGCAATTAATATGACAAACACACACTCCAATTCATTTATTAGTGTTAATAAGTAGGTAGGTACCTACACAAAAAGGACGACGTGATGTTTCGTAAAACCGTCAATTTTCGTTTCTGGTCAATAAAGCTTTCGGTAATCTGTAAAGTAGTACGTGTAAACGTGTGTGAAGTAATATTTAATGATCAGGTGAAAATCAATATAACGAACGGAACTCAACATCACCTATTATAAACATAATTAAGATTTGTAATTATGATTTGTAAGTTAAACTTGACTTCAATGTAAAATTTAAACCAAGTTTTGTGATGTTGATACTTTGAAGTTGTAAAGCTTGTTAATGTGCGTCAATTTGGCGTCAAATGCTTCAAAGACAAGGTTTGCCAAACAATGACATTTTTTAAAATGTAAGATCTCAAAAAGCTACCAACGTAAAAGACATACTTGACGTCAGAAATATGTTTGTACTTTGTGCTGCTTCTGTACTGGAAATACCATTATGTTGAAGCGATATTTAACTAAAGTATTCGTGTTTTTAGTACGTAACTGGTTTTATCTGGCGAACAATATTGCTAACGCTAATTTGAATGCTAAATGACCGCTACGTCTTTGCTATATTAAATATCGAGAATCAGTACTGCTAGATATTTAGCTTTTTTATGGCTTGTGATGTCTGAAACGAGAAGGTGGACTAAGTATGTGTAGTTTCTAAAATTAAAGTGTTTTTTTTCCTTATTGTCGTAGTTTAAGGTTTTAGAAATAAATGTAGGCAACATAGCATAGCTCGATTTAAGCTAAAACTTCACACAAAAATTAAATTTTAATACTTGCTTGCTTTTAAGTTTTGGGACTTTTATAGTCTTTTTTCTAACTTGAATATTAAATTTAAAAGCGGATTCACATAATAAAATACTTTCTATAAATAACTTAAAATAAAAAAATGTGCTGTTTATTATGTTGTAGTTCACTGGTTAAAATAGCTTCATTTTATCGAGAAACTATAATTATTTCAATGATTTAATATTAATTAAGGTTATAGTTCGGCTGAAAATCCTTCTTAAAATTATAGCTAAGAAATTAAGTTTAATTTAATACTTTATAAATCGTCCTAAATCTTAGGAGGACATAGAATATGATATTTTTGTTACGATTATTTCCCGTTCGGATAAAAGCTAGTAATAATAGGAAGGTTGTTCTTAAGACATTTGATTTTCGCACGTGCGGCAGCGGATGACCTTGATACACGACCTTGCGGTGGATTAAGATCCTTAGCTACGGCTGAATGGAATATAAGCATTTATTTTAAAAGTAAGCCCGGTGACGAAATTGTTTTAAGGTTTTACGATTGTTTAGTTCAGTGATTTATAAAAAAAATATTAGTTTTCGATGATTCTAAATGATTGATTTTTTTATTGTATGGTCTTCGTTGAATTCAATGAAGCTGTAATAAGTAATATTTAAAAAAAATATTTAATTTCTGCCGACTGCTTTTGATGGTTGTCGAAAAGCGAGGTTGTTGCGGGTAGAAATGCTCGTACCTACATATTTAATTTTATGTTTTATGGGAAGATGTCTGATAAATATATTAAATTATCTTCAAGGAGCTGTTAAAGGATCATTAGATATACGTAAATGAACGAATATAACTAAATTTATGTCGATTGTTAAATAAACAAAATTCTAACCTTCAAACATTTGCTTTGTATACCGAATGTCTAGACTTCAAATTTTTACATTGCCTCAATGTCTAAGCAACTAACTACTTTAACTCTCTCTTAGGAAATTTTGGAATACATGCAAATATTTGGTCTTATAATGTACTCACGATATCTCGTGCTTGACGCATATCGATTCGTCTTGTCAGTCCCGTAGACTGAGATAAAAGGTGATGAACGAGGAGCGTTGGCGTCCACAGGGTGCTGTCATAAATTCCACGGGCACAAAAATTGCAATGGTATCCGCGTTCGAGCGAATACCGGTATGGGTGACTGCGTAGTCGTGCAGAAGTGAAAGGAGTAGAGTACTCTGACCGGCGGCACGGAACACTTGCTAGTCGAGTCGCGCGAGGGTCACCTTGAGACGAGGCGGCCGGCGCATGTGCACCACACCCTCGGCCTCGCTCCCTCCCGCGCCGCGCCCGCCTCGCCGCCTCGCCTCGCGGACGTGTGACGTCACACACTGCGCGGGCCCCTCAGACGCATCTACCTAGTGCTGTCACGTGATGCCCTTCACGTTCACACATTGGAAATTGAAATCGTTGTGTAACTGACGCGTTACGATCTTTTTAATATTAATTCGACTTTAATCTTGATTTACCAACATGTGCCCGAAGACTACGAACTATAGAAGACCTATCGAATAAGACAGCGTAGATGTAAAATGCAAAAAGCAATAATGATTGTGAAGTGATTTTAAGTAAATATATGAATTAGAAACGATTGTATTGATATTAGATAGGTAAACTCGAACATCACAAATATTCCATGGTACCTACCTAGTTAAATATGTAAGTTTGCAAGGAAATGCTAAGACAATGAAAGTAATAAATCTTTATCTTACATAGTGACAAGTCAATACGTAGATACGTAATGTTTACGCTTAATACACGGTGCTGTGAATTTAAGATGGTTACTCTTAGTAGGTAGGCATTTGCCCTACGAATAAATCCAGCAAAAAGAACATTCCTTTTGCTGGATTTTGTATAAAGACAACATTGTCTTTGTACTTAGCTTATGTTAAAAAGTAAAAAAAGATAAAAATGTATTTGTGTTTAAAGACTTCAATAATGTAGTTTGACTTTTCAAGTGCACTGTCGTGTTACCAATTCTGACTCTCTGTTACCCATATATTTTTTTAAATGTTTAACGAACCTCACGTGCACGATCGTTTAGATAGATTTGTATTAAAAAGTAGTGGCGTAGCTTGCGAAGGACTTCTTATTGGTTTATAGTATGTAAGCATAAGTATGTGGGTTTTGTTCACAATGTATGATCAACAGCACGACAAGGTAAACGCTGGCAGTTCCATATTAGATCTTACGCGCACGACATAAGGGCAGTAGGTACAATGTGTGCAGTCTGACGTGATGTCTGTACCTATCGTTAAACTCTATAAGAAGTTTTGTACGATATTATTTATGGAGATGATGGCATTGAAGTTTCTTGAGTCTATACTTATAATCCATAGACTTTTGTTCTAATGGTACCTATGTCATACTTATTCAGAAATGATGACTTATTAATAGTCAAACGCACTTTAGACTACACTATTTAGACATTGTACCGCTCATATTTCATTGGCATAAGAATTGATCGGACTGCAAGTGTTTACTTACCTTGATGTGCTATCGTCAGTTCCTACGTAGGCACGGTCAACAACACATCACCGTAAACACTCGAAGACGTAAAAAGACCAAACTTGTTTTTGATTGTATAAGTAAAATAATGTCCTAGGGTAATCCCTAATAATTTCCACTTTGATCACCTGGGTGATATCACCCAGGTGATTAAAGTGGAATAGATTAGTCCACTTTGATCACCTCGGAAACAAATCACCTGGGTGATATCACCCAGGTAATTAAAGTGGAATAGATTAGTCCACTTTGATCACCTCTGAAATAAATAATCCAACCTAAGTACCTACAAAACGTGAAAACATGTGAATCATGTTCAATGATGCAATATAATGTAACCTATCCCTTTTCTTTCCAAGAAAGGCTGGGAGGAAGATTGTTTAAAATTAAATGTCTTATAGGCCGTGTATTTATATCTTAGACGATACAACTACGTTAGTAGGTACCTATTTATACATTTTCAATTAAAGCTTAAATAATATTGGAACTGTCTGTATGTTCAAAGCTTTGATCAATCATTACAGTGACTAATACCTACATTAATGTCGCAATCACCTGTTATGAGAGGATAGTTATTTTTATAGAAGGTACAGACATCTCTTAAAAAAATAAAATATTAATTATCATATCTGACATAAACTCACCAACGAAAAGTATAAGTACCTAGCATGAATGGAATTTAAATTTATTTAGACAAAAATACGACAGTCTATCTATATTTTAGACTTTGTACCACCCTTAATGTCGTGGGTATGAAAATGAATACGAGTATCGAACTGCGAATATTTACGAGTGTTTGCACGTATATAGTTGTTTGTATGAATAAAAGCGTTGTCTTTTATGGCAAATGTACCAGAAACAAGTCTAGCGAGAGCGACGTCCGTACCGGCACGTAGCCAGCCGTCGTGATTGTTTTGCAAGGTGCCTGACTTGTATGGGAAGTGTAATAATTGTTAAGTAGTCCCATTGCTCACTTGTAACGGAAATAGGTCCCGATAGTTCCTTTATTCTAGAATGTTAGGAGTCTGGAGGTACGGTGAACAAGAAATCTAGATAAACATTTGCATATATGTGCGCGACATAGGGGTCGGTCCAAAATATGTGTCTGACATGCTTTCAACCGTACTTGACACGTAGGCATATTTTAAAAAACCTAAAGCTGCGGGATGGCGCTCAAAAATCTTTCATCTTATTTGTAACACACCTTAATAATCTTATTGTTGAAAAAGAAGGAAATGTTTCATGGGATTTAACGACAAATTATGTGTCTTATGCATGCAAATTAAAGAATCAATGAAAGCTTAGATAGTTCAATAATACAATGACATTGTTAAAAAAACTGATAAAGAAAAGTCCTAGTAGGTAGGTATGTTCTACGTAGTCATGTAATTTCCACGCATCATAATTGTGATCCATTAAAATATTTTTCCTTGTCTTTTGTTTTCCCGGTGCGATTTTTTCCTGATTAAAGCGGCCGAAGATAAAAGTAAATCTAGATACTTTAATGCTTTTACTACGGTCGCGGGTGCGCGGGCGCCGCGGGCGTGGCGCGACGTGCCCCCGGCCACATATACAGCGAGTGTAGTCATCTTGCGGGATTCCTTTTTTAATGCAATTGCGTGGACGTGAACTTTATTTTAAAATGCATTAGAAGTCGCTGCCAAGCTATTATAATCTACCTAAATATAATCGTTACAGGTTATTTGCACCGTCACTCGCGGTCCTCGACGTTACTTATGGTGCTACAAGTCATGTTTTACCTATTCGCGGAGGGAACCATGGACTAAGATTTAACATTTTTGTAGGAATAGAAATAGAGAATAATTTTATTTATGTAAGCTTTACAAAAGCACTTATGAATCGTCAGTAGGTAAATGTTTAGTATTCTACCGCCGTTCAGGATATAGGACAGGCACAGTCACAGATAAGACCCCTAGCCATTAGAAACAAGTCGTATGGTTTTAATTGTGTACTTTTACTTTGTACATGTCGTAGGATTATTTATAATTGGAATCTTCCACCCTTTAGGTAGATTGCAAATATGGTACTGAAATATCTAAATCTTTTTAATGTTTGGTTTTTACAAAGAAATTTGTTGATTTTATAACATTGAATATCATAACACTGGTTGGCTTGATTTTGCTTGCTAGTAATACAGAAAAGGTTCTTTGTTTAGTTCACGATATGCATAGAAAAAGTGCTACGGAATTATTTGTTTCGAATTGCATACATACACTTCAAAGAACGTCAGTTGTAGTACTTAGGTAAGTGTTTCTTTAATGAGCTGTATTATCAGAAGGTATATGGGCTGAAAACAGTACAGTTGGTAATTACCATTAACTTAGACAAGTACTAGAATGATTCCTTGCCATAAAAGGTATTACAAAGTCGTAATTGTGGCACAATATATGTGCACTCGTGTTTGCAAATGCATCCTTACATTTTGAGTACAAAACACAGGTATAGGGGCATTTTATCCGTCTTCATTGTATGCTTTTGTTATCGACGATGACTGGTGACTCAGATCATGTAAATTATCAGACGTATGCATGTTTATATAAAATTAAGTTGTTAATTAGCGATGTCTAATAGCAATCCTATTTAATATTATAAACGCGAAAGTTTGTGAGAAGGTATGGATGTATGATAGGATGGTTGCTGAGCTTCTGAAGTACTGAACGGATTTGGATGAAAATAGATTATACATATATTACAATTTAACACATAGGATACTTTTACTCCCGAAAAAAAACGCGGGCAATATTCAAAAACTGTGAAACATGGGCCTTACTCCTTTCCACAAAGAGTTTTTAATATAATTGTATAAACTTCCGCACAGTTATGGGATGATGTAAGCAGTAACCATTATTTGATAGACCTACTACGACACACTTACGAGTGTGGTGCAATGTGTCCAGCTTTACAAGTTTTTGATTGTGACACTGTGACCAGTGCTCAATAAAAAGCAATGAATAAAATGCTTATCATAATTAGGACAATACTGCATGAATACAGTAATCACTTCATGGTATAAAACAAAGTCGCGTCCCGCTGTTTGTACATATGTGTGCTTAGTTAGATCTTTGAAAACACGCAACGGATTTTGATGTTTTTTTTTAAAGATAGAATTATTCATGACAGGTTGATGAAGGTTTATATGTATAATACTTAGATATTATACCAAAAAGTCGAAAATGTTTAGTGAAAAAAAAATAAAAATATATGAGCTCATGTGGGTGGCACTCCAACAAGGTTCATTTTAGAAAAAGGTTACGTTATAAGTGCACGTGACCGACAAGGAAAAGGGGGAGTCCATCCAATCTCATGTGTGGTACCGTATCTACGAGAGTTCGGAAAATATTGCTGTTGGTTATCTTTATATTAATCGCATTAAGGTACCGATAAACAATTGCAGATATGAAATTAATCATGCTAATATTTATACTAAGAAAAGATTATGACTTATCAAATTAGGAATAGACAATCTATTGAAAATTATAAAAAATAACGGCTCTAAATGTGTTGGTAACTATCTAACTGATGTACGATTAATACCTACTGACAGCTGTGTGCGTTTTAGACTTGTATTTTTGTATAAAATTAATGTGAAAGACAGACACCTTTTTTCCGCAATAGTGTATGTCATATCTATTAGGTAGACAGTGTAGATTTATATTTACTACAAGATATGATGCTTTACTTAAACTACGCAGTAAAAAGTTGCGTCTTGCATCATATGGGATTTCCTGTACCCTACAATCATTTCATATTTTTACGGGTATCCCATATTTTATTTATATTGTATATATTATTACTGTTACTTGACTATTTGAAGACACTTAAACTGGTCTTGCTCACTATTTGGCACTCCCGGCATCACCTGTGATAGCAAATCCAAGTTCACTTTTGCATATTTCCTAAATGTATGTTGGTACCCAAATACACAGATACTTTGCACACGCAACTATCACGACATAGTAACAAAATAAATCCAATGTTGATGCCAAATATAATGTTGATCATCAAAAAGTAGGTAGGTACTTCTAACTAAAAAAAGATTTAAAAATCAGATAATCAATATTTTTTTAATTAATGGTTGCAATGGCTGTACCAAATTGGATAATTATTTTTACGTTCGTAATGTAATATATTAATTCCAGCCATTCTATATCCAAAAACAACCTGATTAGCAAAATTTTTTTTAGTTTACGACTTTATGTTCAAATCAGGTGCCTTTTTTTTTGGTGATGTCACATAGCGTATAACCAGACGCTAATTAAAAAGGGTTCTACAAGTTTAAAGTAAAAGTGCATGCGATTTATATTTCAAATTCATGTGAAATGCCAATCCTATACCTACTTTGTACATTTGTCAAAACAAAGTTGAATTAGCGCCACTTGGCTAAGCCCCCGGTCCTTATCTTCCTATTTATTTCTTAGAAGTTTACTTTCGTAGCCTGATTACGGTAAGATTATCTTGCAGTTTTGCATGAGGGCGGTGAGGTAGGAATTCAGGCAGGAATACCTTCATTCGACGCGATAGACTGTCGCCGGCACCTGTGGCGATGTCACCATTATAACAAACTTGTCTTTCTGATTTGCAAGAACCATAAGCTGGCACGTAAATGTTCTTTTTAGGTCTAAATATAACTTCATCGTGATTTATTTACTTGCGAAGACATCGTACAAGTACCGTCTCAAATAAAAGTTCATGACGAAAATGAAATCGAACGTGGCGAGACAAGATAAGATTGCGTCTAGACTATAGTTAAGTACCTACGTGAATTAAGGGATTTTACCATAAATTTGATATAATAAAAATAAAATGCCAAATTGGACAAAGTATTTCAATAATAGTAGTTGACAAAAATATTTCTTTCAGGGAATCATGATGACACATTGAAATTAGTCCACCAACACCTTATCGCAATCAAAGTTATTGTTTTATGATACGAGCGAACATTATCAAGTTGTTGCAGAGGGGGTCACAGTCACCTCTTAATGTAGTATAATAAGGAAGGGGGTCTTTTTATTTATCCATTATCATGGAAAGTGATGTCCTGCATAGATAGTATTACTTTGTTAGGCTTTCTTGAGTATAAAAATATGTAGGTACTTATCGCATTGCCGTTCAAGTGCCATTTCTCTAAACAAATTTACCTTAAACTACCCGATGGTTGATTATATACTTTACGTAAAAACCAGAGAAGCCGATTTGAAAGATGTTTTAAAACAATTTTTCATGAAAAATTATGTTAATTTTGATCATTAAAACGTCACTTTGGTAAAACAATGACTATTTCCTTTATCTTACACTAACTGTTGGCCGTGACTTCGTTCGTGTTATTTCGGGATCAAAAGCATTCTATTTTAATCTAATATACCACTTATATTTTCTCAAATTCATCGAAATCCATTCAGTTATTATTGTCTGAAAGGATAACAACCATAATTATAAACAGACTTTCATTAATTTTACTTATTTTAGGTCCCTACGGCACATGAGTCTTTTACTGTAATCGTTATAAATTTAGATAAAAGTTGTTAATTTTATCAAAGTCTATTCAGATTAGTTTGTACGTAGTCATTTAGGGGGATTAACAGTTGATCTTTTCGCCTTAATATAAGATTTAAGGTTAAGCCTAACTGTAAGTGATTGGCAGATTGTCTAACAAATCACGAAGGCGTGGCGATATAAATATTTGGTTTATTCAAGTACAATGATATTGGTTTTAAAATAATCGTTACTGATTTACAATTATTTGTTTCTACAAAAGAGCAAAGTTAAACTTAAGAATATTGTTTTACAAGTGAACAATGATTATTTCGTGTATTCATGGTCAAATTGAGGCTATGTTTAAATTAGTGGGCAGGTGAGGCACATAGCCTCTGTTATTCGCTTGTGGAGTTAATATAAGACTAGTTAATGTCGTTGAAACGAGACTGACACATGTTTGTCTAATGCTTTAAAACATTTTCCTCAAAAGCCTTCGGAATAATAATTTTGAGTATTTAAACGAGTACTAAGCTATCTCAATCATGCATTAAGTTGCTCACTTTAGCTTAGTGTATTTTCTAATTGTTCTTTAAAACGCAGAGTCGGTAAAGACACATAATAATCAACTTACTAATGCTGTGAAAATTTAAATGATAAAAGGTATGCCTAAACTGCCATCTACCATGTAATTAAAAGTATAGACTAAGCATTTGTTCCATTTCTTTTTTGAGATGAGGATTGTTCCCAGTATCGTTTATGGCTTCATTTGTTTATAGTTTCAGTTAGCGTTTACGAGTTTTGTAATAATATATTTATTCTGACACTAGCTTTTGCTCGAGATTTCGTTCAAATCTAGATGATTCTCGACTACATTTCCGTTTTTGATGTCGTCTAACGTACAATCGGTTTCTTCCATCCGTAAATATTTTTAGTAAATCTGGTTTTGGAGCATTTTTTGGAGAGGATAAATGCCTGATGCACTGTACCGATACCCGAGGTGACGGCTTGTGTAGGACTCTCTTGCTGGGGTTGGCCTTCCTAAGATCCCCTTATCAGCTTAATGGTGATGTTGTGAGAAACTCAAAACCACAAAAAAAACTTACGTAGACTTGGGTTCTTCCATTCGAATTTTTTTTTGGAAAAAATCCCGTATTGCTCCATTTTTAGTACCTACCCGTGACTAGCTAGCTTGATTATGACTTTTTCGAGTATGTGAGACCGCAAGAATATATTACGTAACGATGATCTTTACAAAATTTAATGTTTTTTCCTTAGCCCGAAATAAAGTGTGTGATCTATGTCTAGGTTGATCCTTTATACTTTCATTTATTTACCTTGGAATCGACTAAATCCTTGACCATTTTTCCTGCTGGCACTGCCGAACCGAGAAGCACTTGATAACACTGCAGTTTAAGAGTCAGTGAGGAAATGGGAAAATATCTGTACTGCGACGTCTTTTCAACAAACCCCACACAATAAAATTCTTATCATTGAAGTTACCACAATAATAATATAATCTTTATCTAAATAGAGATCGAGTGAATAATGGCACCGCTAGAATAAAGTTAACAGTTATTGTTGTTATCCACTAGGAATATTTCTAGACAATAAATTAATTCACTTTTATTTGCCGATAGGGTCGATTAGAGTTGAACAAACACTCCTTAGGACTGAACAACGACAGAGAGCCGTTTATTAGGTAACGAGAAACGTTGACCGCTGGCACCCGGTACAACAACAATTGGATCTCTACCAACTTAGACACGAGATCGGGATATTGGTTTACTCCACGGAAACTTTATTTACTATTGAGAGTATCGGACGAGCGAGTACCTACTAAATACACGTCCACGTTCATATGTGAATCACCTTACTTTGACATTGCGCCGGAGCTCGGTTTTCCATATCATAAGGTGGCTTTGTAGCGTCCGCATAGACGTCCTAATCTCGTTTCTAGTCATCTAAATTCGGACTGGCCACGGGAACCACGTGAATTGTATCTTGATCGTTTCAAGATTTTGTGACTGCATTTAGTATATTGTTCATCTTCTACTAATATGCCTAATATTAATTAAGATCTAGAAAGATAGTTGCTGTGCAAATGCAGAAACAGTTTCTTTTCAAACTTCTAGATATGTTAAAAGCGAAGAGATCACAGACGCATTCACAACTTTGTACGCGTACAATATTATTGTATCTCTCATATTATTTTATATGTTTCTTATATATGCTTAATTATATGTTTTTTTAAATGCATTTGCAGGATACAAACCAGAAGATGATCGAAAAATATCAGTAGGTACAGCCGTTAGGAATTCATTAGTTCAAAATTAAAAATTGTTTAAAAAAAGAAAATCGTATCTTTGTTTCACTTATTTACATACCATATATCGTTTTATTTACGAGTGAATTTTAAATAATTAAGTCTTTAGCCAGAACGAAAATAAAAGAATGCGGAAATGTATTTACTTGTATGCTAAGTACACAATGAAACATTACTTAGGTTTGCAGATTACGATAGCAATGTCGATTTTGTTGCAAAACAAATGTGACCTTTACCTTGCATTAATAAGGCGGCAAGTTAGTAAATGGAAGTGAAAGTAAGTATATAACAACATTATAATTACCAATTCAGTCAGCGGCATATTTGAGCTGTTTAATAATTGTAATAATAGATAATAGACTAAATTATGGAACGCAATCTGATAGCTCTTATTTGATATGGATAAAGGTGTTGGCAAACTATATTTTACGCAGTAACACATTTACAACAAGAAATTTCTTTCGAATAATATCATATAATAATATATTAGGGCAATATATTTTATGAAAAGTGCGCTCGATTATTGCGTCTAAATGCTAATTTATTCAGTTCGAGTAGACTGTCCATCTATCCATGATTTAGTTTAGCGAATTCGTACGAGTACTGAAGTAGTTGATTTACGTGCTAATTTTATAATTGCAATTATATTAACATATGTTAGCTATTAACATCCGCGATAATAGATGTATGGTTAAGTTTATTTAAAAACTTTACAGTTTTTACCTTATAAGATTACCTCCTGTACTGATTAGCTGATTAGAATATGAACATGTGTTACCTACGTAAAGTCACGCGATCTGTCACAAAAAGGTATTTAAAGATTAAGTAAAATTTTGTACTGAAAATATAAAATTAAGAAGGAATTCAGTACTGCATTGTTTAAGACTGTTGGACATGTTATGACTTTTGTTGCCTACTGTTTCATTTTACAGAGTACAGAAACATGTTTTACTTAATTTCTGATATTTGCCGAAACCCTTTCCCCACGTTCAATCTGGTAAGATTCGGGTCGACTTCCTCCACATCAAAATGCCTCACGTTATTCATGGACGTCCTCTTTTTATTTTCCGTACCGTTTGCCGTTTAATTGGTTGGTATTCATCGATGATCTACGGTCAGTTTTGTTTATGTTTGACAATTGGATACATTTTCCATACATGATACTATTTCTTCTCAATATCGCCAGCGCTACTTGCTTGTGTTTACAACACTTAGTTTATCAGACTAATCTTAAGCAGTGCAAAATAGTTGATAACAGATAAATAATACAGTTTATTAGGTCTGCGATACAAGTGCTGCCATCTACCGTATAAATCTAAAACTTGAGCTTGATATCGCTGTTTTCTCAGATAATTAAATTAGATTATAGATTGATCACAGCTTTATGACTATCAAATGGTTTGTGCGTCTGTAATGACAAATTAAGATGAGGTCTATAGCCTCTATAGGCTGGAATTCGTTGGGCCAATACTTTTTTCTTATAACTTTTCTTAAGGAATCCTAGTCAAATATAGATTTTATTAGTTTAACGTAGTAAATAATAAAAATTTACATTTTCATGGACTCACGTTTTTTAAATATTTTCTCAAACAGTGTTTGCCTGTTTTTACCTTTATTACCCAAGGACCTACAAGCGCCATCTTGTGACGGTTTGTAAGTCTGTTAGAGATAAAGTATGTTATTTTTTCGTAGGCAACCTGCTACGATAACGCACACTCTACGGATAATTTGTTAATGCTACGGTATGTGTAGCATAGAGGGCGCTACGAGTGTCTTTGTTTTGGTTAATACAATTTTAGATTAGCGTTCCATTCAATAAAAATAATTTGACATGTATTTAAAAATACTCCTTAAAATTAAATGGTTGTTATTTATTTTTGACACAAGTAATAAATAAAAGTTCATATTATTATCTGTGCAAGACTTACTAATTATTTTGTAACTGTTTTCATTCACTAATGCGTTTATGTCTTTTCTTCCGGTGTTTGAACATGAAAGAAAAAATTTGCTTTTTTTTTAGTTTTATGGATGGTGGTGTGGAACACCACGGTAGAATCAAAATGAACCTTTTTACAATAAAGTTTACAATAATTTTACAATGTATGAAACATACACTAAACGTGAAAGATTCCCATTTCTTCAATCTTTCAGATCTTTATTCCCATTGCCTGGTAAATATGATTTATTGCTTTTAAACAAAAATATTCCAAATGCTAATACTTCATTAGATCATAGGGATTGAACCCACTGTGCACCCACGGCAAAGAATTTTAAAGTGACGAACAGTAATGTACTGTATGGGATCACAATAGAGTTGAAATCCAGATATCAATACTTGTTTAGATCCTAGAGACTGCGCTTGCTATGGGGAAGGTACGGCAAAGGATTTTATGGGGAAGAACAGTATCGTACTTAATGTTATTATACAAAGGTTGAAATCCAAATGTCAATACGTGTTTATCCTTGGGACTGCGCCTGTTATGGGCACGACACGGCAAAGGATTTAATGGTGACGAACAATAATGTACGTTATGTTTGTACTAAACAAAGGTTGAAATTTTTATTGTTAATGGTTTTAGCAAACCAAGGTTTGAACCACGCGACTAAACTCTATCGCGCTCTTAACTTACGTCGTTTAAGAGAGGTAGGGCATAGCTATTTATGGCTCGAACTGGAGCAGCCCGACTGGTGAAAAACCTCCACCTTACAGAAGACCGTAGCCAAATGACGCCAGACGACCTCCGTAGCCGAGAGGCGCGCGGACCTGACTTTGGCGTCGCACCATCTCTGAGGTCCCGGGTTCGATCCCCGGTCGGGTCAATATGGGAAACGATCTTTTCTATATTGACTCGGGTCTGGATGTTGTGGTACCGTCGTTGTTTCTGATTTCTGTAACACAAGTGCTTAAGCTACTTACCGCAGAATCAGAGCAATGTATGTAATGTTATCCAATATTAATTTTTATTTTATTATTTTAAATGACAATCGCTACGGTGTTGTTTGCGTTCCTGCGTTTGAGTTAGGTTTCCAGAGCTTCTGGGGGCTGCTATATTAGTAGCAGGGGTCATGCCTTCAAGGTAAGGGTGACAAGTCCAGAAACAGATTTATGCTGTACTTGTCGACCTTAAGCTAGGACCTCATTACCGCTTAACATCAGGTGGGATGAGATCAATCTTGAAGTGCAATATATAAAAAAACGTTAAAATACATAAAAGTCAGTGCGTCAGCTGCTGATTGGCTGAAAATACGAGTGCGGTGTGAAAAAAGCATACCATACGTATTTTCCATCAAAATAGGACAAAATTTACCAAAAAAATATATTAATCCCTACTAATATTATAAATGCGATGCGACTCTGTCTGTTTGTTACGCTTTCTCGCTTAAACCTCTCAACCGATTTTGATGAAATTTGGCATAGGTATACGTTGAACCTCAAGAACGGACATAGGCTACTTTTTGTTAGAAAGTAAGGGGGGGGGGGTTGTGCCACCTTTGAAAGTTTATATGGGAAAATGTTTATTTTTTAAGTTAGAGATATGAAAGTTGGCACAAATATAGCTCTATTAAAATATAGACTACTTTTTGTTTCGAATATTAGGGGATATAGGGGTAAAACCGGCCATGAAAGGATGTAGTCCAGGCGAACGAAGTCGCGGGCACAGCTAGTTATTCATATTTATTTAAAATATGTAGAGTTTCCTAGTGCTGGATAATGAGTACATTAAAAAAGTTAATAGACAAATTCAAATATTATGGATTTTGTTACTTGAAATAAGCTACCGCTACAATCGTTTTTTTTTTATTTATTCAAAAGAATACCTTAGAATAAGGAAAGTAATATATCTATGAAGAATACAGTACTTCATGACACTTTCTGCCAAACTGCAAGACAGTTTGTCGGCAGTATCTCTCGTGCAATATTTTGCAAGAATCTGAATATATATATAATATTATAATAGGTAGGTATAATAGTTCTGGCGTCCATGGGTTACGCATATTTTTTTAAATTTAAAGAAGTTTTAAAAAATATTAGTATACACGCGTAAGGTAGATAAAATCACTAGTACCAGAATACGCTGGAATGCCGTTAAGCGTGGGAAGCTGATCCTAGCTCATCATGTGTACTTTAATCAATTGGCCGTCGTGTGCGGGGCGATCCCGCGGCCTTGTTCTGAGATACCCAAGTCAGCCATAAACATAAAAAGAATTAGGGTCGACAGGGTCAAACGGCGTTAGAGAAAGTAGACGAAGTTAGATGACATGAAACTGTTTTGATTACATTTTTTGCTTTTGTTTCGTATTCATTTCCCTAAAAACGGAAACCTTAGTATCCCTCAAATTTAGTACCCCTTCACTTCATTAAGTTGCAGGTCAATTGCATCGCAAAGCATTGGGATGCAATAGATAAACAATCTCTATTGTACTAAAGGACGCAAAGGGTGTATGTCGATCTTATTGGTGCCGGTCTTATTGCTAGAAAGAGGTAGTTTCTCGCGAAAATCGAAGTAAGGTCGATAGTTTTTGCTAAAAATGACTATTGCTGATTTTGTAGGCATGCGGTTACCTACTTCTTATGAAATGAAATTATTTATTCTCTACAAGTATATTATTTAGATACAATAAATTGTTTTGCATGTCCAATTATTTTTTAGGTTGGTACCTACTAAAGAAAATTCCAACATGAAAGTTCAAGTCAATTAAAAACAAATTACACTTACTAGTGATCCTATAAGAGATAAATGAATTTGTACGAAGAACATAACAATCAGAATTTAATTAATAATAACTAAAAATAATACAGAATTTAACTTACTCATTCTACGTAGCCTTAGATCATACGCAATTGTTCTGGTTTGACTCCTAGTAACTATAAAGTAACCTCGCCTTCTAAATTAAAAATATCATATTTTTCTAACATACTCTCTTCACCTTCCAAAGTCAAACGCATACATATACACTGACCACAAATAACTTAGGAACAGACAGGATAATGATGATAACTCCCTCCATCTTCATTAATAATATTCGCTTTTAAAGGCGATTAAACTATTAACTAGAAAAACGATATAGAAACTGACGTTAACGGAGCAGTTAACATTTTGAGCAAAAGCAGAAACTGTACTAATTTCTGGCGCATAAAAATGAAGCTGTGCAAGCGATTGTAAAACAGGTAAGGTATAAATATTAGAAACAGAAAAAAATCATCTCCCCTTGCCGTGCGGGAATCAAAAATTTTTCTGTTTCTAATATTTAAAGTTCGCTAGTACGGCGTATAGTACTATAAAAATAATAAAATCGACGAGGTAAGGTATAATCTTTTATTTCTTCGTAAGCAAATACATTATTGTAGTGTAAAATAATAATATAAAACATTCGAAACATTTTGCATTTAGCTTCCATTATTGTACACATATGTATAACATTATTGTTTTTTAAATATTTCATTTCTAATTATTGCAATTTGACAACATTTGAATAATTATTGTAGACAAATAATAGATCTACAGTAGGCACACTAGACGAGTGGGTAAACTAATGATGCGCATCTTTGATTTTGATGACGACACGGCAGATTGTGAATCAGTACCATCGAACGAGGTCTCAACGTTTCAGCAATGAATGGGTCTCAACAAGTGCGCTGTAGACAGGTAGGGACGTAATAAGCGTAGCGGGCGGCCGGCCCGTAGCGTCCTCGGTGCGTAGCGCGTGCGGTTGCGCACACGTCTCAGTTCATGAGTGGCTTTCGACGCGCGCATGCACGCAACCCCGCGCTCCACCCGTTACGAGCGTTATGCCGAATAGCGCTAAATACCCGCACTAACTGACGATCGAATTTAAACAATCTAGCATCACGAATCTCGATGTAAGACTGATTATAATGTGATATTGGTGTGCGAAAGTGGACATGTTTGTGGTCGGATGACAGTGCGCAGGAGAGCCGGTGGTGAGCACAATGAGCGCGACGCTGAATTGGCACAAATGGCTGGTGTTGCCGCTGCTCGGATTGGCTTTGTCCGCTCGGCCAATTGGTTGCGATTACAGTTCCATCACTGAGAAATTTGGAGCGGAAGCCGTTGCTCGGTGCAATGAAAAATGCCCGTTCCAGGTTCGATTTGCTGAATTATTTTAACCTATATTCAATCTCAATTGTTATAAGTAAAAGAACTGAAATTGGGTCACTTAAAAAACTTGGTGATAAGAACCAAGTTTTTTAAGTGACCCAATTGTCGGTTTATCCTAATTACAGTAACGATAGCAAAATAATGTTTTGGTAAAAGTTTTTACTTTATTTTAAATGAAGCTACCGTATTAAGGGTTAATAGAAGTATTTGCAACAACGTTTATTCATAATTAAAACAATAACATTCACGTTTAATTGAATCATTAGTGGAAAAATAAATAAGTACAGTAAAATAAACTTACTTGGAAAATCGACTTCTACTTTTTTGGTACTTATTTATAATTAGGGTACTTGGGGCTATGCAGTTCTAGTGAACTGTGGTCACTGCGACCTGTTAGATCTATTGTGACTCGCCACCAGTTACAGTAACTCCTTTAGCCGGGTCGATTCTAGGAAGTCTAGTATTTTCCTAGCTTTCAGGGTTTTTAATTCATCCGGTTGGCCTATATGTCGTCCCAGGTGGATGCTTCGTTTGTAGATCAGAGATTCACAGTCACACAGGAGGTGAAGAGGTGTTTCCTTTTCCTCCCTGCAAAATCTGCATTTGAATTTTTGGTACTTAAGGTTATTATTAATTATAACCTTAAGTACCAAAAATAATATAATTATGTTTTAATTTCACTGTACCTACTTGTAATATTTGGTCTGATAGTTTTCAAACACTTTTTGCATGTAAAGAGCGTCGTGTAGATGATCGCATTCGGCATTGTTTGTTTGCGGTGCGGGCGCCAGTTCAACGCACATCTGAGTAATTGTGAACAATTAGCGATCTCTCTAATAAATGCACTCGTGCTAAATATAGTTGGGCGTCCCTACACAACTTAAAGTTAGGGCCATTAGACCCAAGGCATAGAAGTACTTAAATCTACTAATGCTAAAAGGCCATACCCGAAATACAGCGGTAAACTTTCCAAAATAAATTGTGTTCGTCTTTTTATTAATTGTATGTGTTCGAAAATATACTAATTTAAGGATAATAAACTTAAAAGTAAGTTTTATCAAGTTAGAACCTTGTTGGTTTTGGAGGCTATTACTCAATGCTCAACCTCTGGCTTTCAGAGTAATGGATTTTGAATCATCTTTAGATCACTAGACCTAGCTTATACTCGGAAGTAAATTAATTAGGAACTCATGAATGATAGAGATTGGTTGAATTCAAATCAACAAGACGATATAGAATTCATATTAATCTATCTAAAAAGATTTTTAAATATCTAATATTTTTTTATTAAATTGGTTTTGATTTACTACGACCTACCATATACTCTTCTAACTCTACGCTTTTGAAAGGCAGAAAATTATCCTGGTGTTTAAAACCTATTTGATAACATTTTTATCATGTTCATTAATAAGACGACCAATTGTGTTGTATGTAAAGAAATCTGATTGTGCAGTTTATAAATAACTAGCGGTCCCGGCGAATCTCGGCTCGCCTAGAGGATTTTCCCGCTTTTCTGTTCAAATTTTTCATGAATTTTCTTTGCTAAAAACCTCACGGAGCCCGAGATCTTTCCAACGAATGCAAAACTGTGGAAATCGGTTCGTGCGTTCTGGAGTTATAGCGTCAGGAAGGAAAACCCGACTTATTTTTATATAGTAGAAGATTGAAGAACAACACCCTACATGTATCTATGTAATTTCGTGTAAACATCCCATCCAGTAAATTCTTAATACGAGTACAAGGAAAAGTAATTTACAACATTGTACATATATGTACATATGTTTTGGAAAAAAAAGAACAAATAATTTGTGTCGCATAAATATTTATTTTATCAGATATTATTGAATCATATATTCGATTGAATTGAATACATAACGCGGGTGAAGTGCCAATACCACCTAAGTGTGTTTTTTTGACAAAATTATATACAACCTTATTTTTTACTAATTATATCCTTTTTTCATTCATTCGGACACTGGTAGTTAGGTGGTATTGGTCCTCCACCATCGATAAATGATTTGTTTAAGTACGGTTTTCCCGCTTCAAACAACGTGACATGAGTATCATCCATACAACATAAAATATTTTTATTACTATAAGAACTTGAAACCAGACACGAAATTTGTTTCGAAAAGGGTCTATCACATCATTCTCAAAATCCCGCACCAAAACCGCACGGGTTAGGTTTCATTGCGAAGCCTTACCACGGTATGTCCGGTCTCACGCTCGCAAAAACTAACACCATACACTGCACCATAATATGTCTTGACAGATTTACATTTAATTTATCTGACATATTAACGTGCATTCATTTTTAAATAGCTATTATATAACATATGTTAATATAGAGTGGGGAAGCGTACTGGGTCATAAATATCAGATTGTTATTAGTTGGTTAAATAATTAAAAAAATAATTAACACGTATTTTTTTAATTTCCCGAATAAGTAAAAAATGCTGGGATAAAACGATTCTAAGTTACGGGGTGGGACTCGTTACGTCACTGTTGGGTAAAAAATGTATCTACCTACCTACTCACTAATGACAGCACACGACGATACCCGGTTACAATATTTGAAAAACGATCCGTTCTAGTCACGAATAGTAATAAATTATACGAGGCGTAAGCTAAAAACGACAGACGGACGACTGATGACAGCTGATATGGAAAGTAAATTTGAAATTAGAATTAACGACTCGGAGAAAAATGGGTAGTCATTTTTGATACATTACGAATTGCAACATATTGGAACTGGGCATCAATCAAATGTGTAAACGTAATTTTTTTGATTACGTGGAATAATTCGTGTCTCATATTTTTGGATAATCTAACAAACTGACTCAAAACCAATTTTAAATCCGCTACCCTATAAGTACCTACATCTAACTCGCTACCTAGGTCCAGTCAGTAGAAATGCTCTAACGAGCGGTCAAAATTCTGTAATTCCTTCATAGGATCCTAGTAGAATCGTAAATTTTTAATCCCTTAGGTTTTCGGGATATTTTAACACCAATCGTTATGATTTCAAATTCAAATATCCAATAATTTTTAACAGAAGACAAATTAAATATCAATAGGAGAATAGGAACATTACTACTGTTTTGACTTGGATAGTCCATTTTGAAACTACATATACGATAAAGTGCCGTATTTTTAAGGGTTTATACATGACGAGTTTTAAGTTATTGGCATATTTAATACTAGTTATTTGCATCATATACAAAGAGAGTACTGGATATAGGTGCACGGTGAGGTGTGCTGCCTGTAATATTGGAAACTACCTAACGGACGACTAGGTACTATGCCTTAATCTGTATGAATTAAAAGAGTCCGCGTTGCTGAATTAAAACAAAGTATCTACATATTTTGAATTTCATAACTTCTCGTGAGGGAACCAGGCTGAATTTTGGGGTGAAAAGCATCGGATTTTATTGTAATGCTAGCAACCAGTCAAGCATTGTAAGTTGGTCCTAAAGTTGTAAACACAACCATGAAACTATCTGAATCTGCATGCATCTACCGGATTCAATAAACTATCCAGGAACCAAATCTACGTACAAAATTTCATCTGACTCGGTCCAGTGGCTAGGAAAAGTTATTTGAGAAATACTTTCAGAAGACTAATTACGAGTGGAATAAACATTCCAAATCCGTTACATGCTGTTAAATGTTCCGTTCCATTCGAATAAAATGTAACACAGTGCATAATGAGAGGAGCGTCAAATCATAGGTTAATCGCAGGTACGACGTCGCGGTTCGGTGCGCACGCGCCGCGCACCGGAACTCGGGATTGTGCCTCCGGCGGATGCGTCCTTTGCGTTCGTTACAAAAACTGTGAAGGGACGAATGATTTTACTTCACAGTTTTTGCGTTAATTGACATTTTATTAATTAACTGAGGTACCTAACGATGATAAATAATATACTTGAATTGACGATCCATTTTATCTAAATCCTTTACGCTGGTCATTATTTGACCTCGTTCTTATTTATCAGACAGGGCGTTTACCTGTTAAACCTTACATAGCAAACATAAGTTTGATATACTTATTTATAAAAAAGGCACCTCAATGGTCTAGTCTAACTACTGGACTTGACCACTGATCTTGAGGTTCTGAGTTCAATTGCTGTGTTAACCTAAGATTTTTGAACATACTCGTAGGTACCTAATATGGGTGTGTGATCCAACCCACGTTTGGCAAGAATGATGAATTAGCCTACACCCATTATTTTCACGATGTATTGATTTAAATGGTGGGTAACTTAACATTTACCCAATGAAATCAAAATTATAATACATTCACATATCCAAACTAAGCCGAGCTTGTATTGTGGATACTAGAATTAATGTAGAGTTTGCGAAGTTTACTTAGGTTTAATTCTGATACAAACATCATTTTACAGAATCGAACTGGAGATGGACATTTTGATGTCACTTGTGGAGCGGAGTGCAGCCTTCAACAGGTAAGATTTATGTTTACGTAAAATAACGGAAGGCACACTTATTTGAGATCCAATATTTGAGACACGATCCGTTTTAGTTTTATTTTTATTTTTTTATTGTAGCGCAGTATATTGGCTCCTCCCAGCCTGATAGATTGTAATAAGTTATACGCGGTGTAAGCTAAAAACGAAGGATAACTGATGACAGCTGATATGGAAAGTAAATTTTAAATTAGAATTAACGACTCATAGAAAAACGGAGTCTTTTTTGCCACATTACAAATCGTAAAATATTGATACCAGGCATTAATTTAAACAGTTAATTAATGGAGTTCTAAGTGTGGAACAACAAATGTGGCGGAATATGGAGGATAAACATGAGAAGCAAAATGCTGTTCACTATTTATTGTTTTTAATTATTAAAGAAAAAGCTTTTGTAGTATGATAATATAAACTTTGTATTATCACATAGGTCACGCTTAAAACTCGACAAGAACTAATTTATCCAGTAGTAATCGTAAAAATACTACGGTTGTAATTATATTAACTTTACTAATTGGTATCGTTAATATTATTATCTAAGTCAAACAACAATATTTTTGTGCCACACTAACACACCAAGTCGTAAAATCACGCAGAGTTTGAGATAAGCATGCATGCATATGTTTTATCATGGTCCATATTTTATTGGCTATTGGCTAACCCAAATTTTATAGTTCCTAACAGCGGAAATGGTTTTAAATCTCCCTTTACAACCTAAATGAAACACCACTATACAGTGTAGGATATCTAGAGTTTCTTGCCGGACTCTTCTCGGTAAGATTATGTTTCAAAAAGGTAGTTTTAATATTGAATTGTATTAATTTTGACATAGCATAGGTCTTTCTTGTAACCTTGATAGTTTGCTCGTTGTAAATATTACCATTACTTAGGTAGGTCGGCACACAACGATATTTATACGTGCATTTTGATATTCGTTTATATAAATATAACAAAACAAAATAAAAATAGGGAATGTCATACCAATTTGTGAGTGAGCTTTTTGTAATTTAAGGATTGATACGCTTACGTAATTTTTCCGTACGCAACTACTTAACATTTAAACGCTACTACAGTGTTGTTTTTTCTCTTAGATACTAAAACACAGTTCTAGAGAAGGAGATAATTGAAAGTTATATTAATTACCTTATCAACACGTTTTAATAGCAAACAACTGATTGACGTTGTCAATACCAACTCGCAGTGGAAAAAATTGTTGCCATATGAAAATAATTATTCTTTACTGTAATAAGTAACTTTTATAATTACTTCTAGATAGTTAAATCGCATTCAACTTTGACCTCCAACGCGATATACATTATTAACTGAATACTGATTCAAAAACATTGTTACGATAAATGCACATTTAGATTAAACGAAAACACCAATATTAAATAAATACTTCGTAGTACGACTTCGTAGGCATGGAAACTACCAACTACTGTTTTAACCCCAATAGGGGTTTGATATTGGTAGTACACCCAGACCATCTATTTAGGTTTTTGAATTTCAAGTCTCTTAATCGATTTTTTATTTTAATAGTGCTTTACGCCGCTCTAGCGAACTTTTTAGAAAGAGAAAAAAATTATCTCCCCATTTTCTCTATTTTTTTTAAATATTCAAGTCCCTTACATCAAAAACCTAAAACTTTCATACATACTTCCAATCCTGGCTTTGCCACCTAAGGGTAGAGTTAGAGTATCGGAAATCCATTCTTAGGGGATGTCTACATTTTATGAAGAGCCTACTTGCCAAATTTCAAGTTTGTAGGTGTTACAAATATCGGTAATTATATAAATATTGACAACATTTACTGATTAATAACGAAATCTGAAAAGTTCGAGCTTTTCTTGAGTAGGTATGTTTAATTGTAGATAGGAGAAGTTTGGTAAATACTTTATGATTACTGTAGGTAGCAGTTAAATGAGCTCTGAATGTAGGCCAGCCTAGAACTTGTTTGTGGCCGTAACGAATCCAATTGGACAATGGTCGTCGAACGAGACAGGTGCACAACACAATCTTTTGTCCGGGACTTCTGCTGAAACCAGAGACTCACTTAAACCTGTTGTAGATATTCAGCCTGCCGTAAAGTTAGCGTTTTACTTTGGTTTCCATTAAACAAAGCCGAGAATTTCGCTTTTATTTCGCTCGAAACACCATTTTGTCTGTTTCACAAGTCGGACAATAACTGATGTGACTGCTATCCATCATTCTAAATTTACACAAAAAATGACATAAAACGTACCGTTCCCGCCAAAGTCTGACAGTTACTACTGTTTAACGTCAAAATTATCAGTTTCGTCCAATTTAGATGGCGCAAAAACGCTCAAGTGGGCAGACGGGGCGCGCACCCCTCGCGCTGAATGAGTTCAATTGACTCGTTTCCATTTATTATTATTTGTCATTTGTGGCGTTTAGATGTATGTTACTATATACACATCAATTAATTACGGAATTCAAATATTGCCATTTGAGAAATAAAACTCAGTTAAATAAGAACAAGAGATGTTTTAAAATTAGAAGTACCTACAAACCGACACAAAATTCCGTTATTTTAAGATAATTTTTTTGAAGGTCGACCGATGAAAAATATTTAAGTAGGTAGTTTCTAAAAGTTATAGAAAACGATAAGTTTTGATACGTTAATATACATATTTTGGTATTATTGACGTAAAGTCACCAATATATAAAAGTTGATGCTACATGCTCGTAAGAGACAACCAGATACAATAGGAAATCTTTAACGGATATAAGCTTACCATGCGTCACCCGAGTAATTGTACCGAATTTTTTTCATTGTAAAAATCGATTGAATTTTATTTTTGAACTGCGGCTGAAAGTAAACTTTTTCGATGTTTTTGTAATATCATGTGAGAAACTTGATAATGCGCATGCTAGGCCTACAGGTAGGTACTCTACATTTGCATGTTTTTTTTGACAACCATATAATAATATTGGCAGATTAAAACTATCTGAAAACCCTTTACAATTCGAATTCAAAACTACATCTTATAAATAACCAGAAGTTTTGGGGTGTGACCGCCTTTTTTGACCCATCCCATATGATAAATCGTCGGACTTATCTTCATTTTGAACTGGTAATGTTGTAACTGCGCCAAATATCTCTACGTTATGAAGTACACATAGTTTATTTATTAAAAGTTTTTAGGATATAGGGCGTGTTGTGCTGCTTGCATCACTCGCCGCCCGCCCTGCGCGCGCGCATTCACTGCAGGTCCGCGCGTCTCGATGTTTACACACTCACTGCCTGCTCCAATGCTCGTTAACACCTACCGTTTACCTTTCATCTACTTAAATTTCATGGAAGTTTATTTCCTCTGTTTTCTTTTCGTATTCACACACTTTGAGATTTGGTAATCTTATAAACTCGGCTGAATTTCTTCCGGTAAAGCTGGTTAATCTGTTCAGGAAGGTAGCTTGTTTTAGCTCAGCAGAAATTCGTGGTAACGAATTTTCATATTTACGGTAGGTCCAATATTGATTCACTGAAAACATCAACACATCTCAATTAAGATTATAGTGTTTTAAAACACTTACCGGTGAACCTTGCATCATCGAAATGATTACATCAATGTTCCATGTATATTTTCCTATTCACTTAACTAACACATCTGGTGTATGAGCGCATGCCCCGTAAGTCTAAAAAAAAGCGCTTAGATAATTGCAATAGTACGTAATGTTAATCTTATTTAAAATAAATAAAAAAATACATTAAAAACGCAGAATCCCATTGGCATTTGAGGTCGAAATTAACTCATATTGTCAGTTCCCTCCACAACTCAAGTCACAAGGTTTAGAGAGAAATATAAAATTGCGATGAAAACTGTTAATGTTTCTCACACAAACTAAATCTTATAGAAAGACAGAAAACCGATTTAGGTATTATAAATCCGCCGTCAACTTCTGAGCTATACAGCGACTGAAGAGTGAGAGAAACAGAAGTGAAGTTTGTCCACCATAGGCATGCAGGATGGGGAGTCAGACATGGGGCGCAGCCGCGTGTGACTCGCCGCCGGATGCGCAGGAAGGAAGCTGCTAGTTGCCACCCAGTTCCCCCAGATCTATTTTAGAGTTCATTCGTTTTACTCTATCGCTTTATAGGCTCTGCCAAGGGTCGCCGACATCACAGGAAACCTTCATCAAAGTGTTCATGGCATTCTCGTTAAGGCCCATATTATTTAGATTATGTGTTGTGATCATATATTCTACGGATCATTCTGAACAGACTTCTTCTACTTAATAAAATACTTAAATAGGTTTACTTCTTTTATTTAGTTTAGGTTACCGCCATATTAGACTTGTACATATTTGGTACGGTATTCAATGAAATAACATTAGGTAATGTATGCTTTTAAAGTATAATACAACACCTGTATTAAATCTTTAAAAAGTGATATTTTATATATAGTGATGTGTATATAGGTATTCGATATGTATTTAATCATAGTGCAAAAGCTTAGTGTACGTTTTGTTAATATAGAGTAAGAGCAATCATAACACAATACAATAATTTGTTAAAAAAATGTCAGATAGTACCTGCTCGTTTACCTTTTCACCTAAAAACGGGAAGGGCCGAAAGGCAATGAACCACGTCCAAATTAACAGGTAGACACACGTGGGTGCGCACGGGCCGCAAAACCAGTGCCATGTCCAGGAATCCGACTGTCCCCGCTTCGGTGATCACTCTCGGAAGCCGGCAATCACCCGCCGGAAGTCAAAAGTCAATTTCCGAAGTATTAAAAAATAGGCCAAGCGCGAGTCGGGCTCGTGCACGAAGGCTATTCAACATTAAGACACAATATTTATTTTTAGTTGTATTTACTACCATCGAACAAAAAACTCTAAAAAATCACGCTTGTTGTATGGCCCTGTCTTAAATATTAATTTTATTTTAATTTAATTATTCATTTTTGAAGTAAATATACAACTAAATATTTTTTGAATATTTTAAGCGTCTAACAACAGTTTTTATTAATATCGAGCAAAAAAAAACACTTTTTTGTTTGGGACCCCCCTTAAATAATTAGTTTATTTTATTTTTATTGATAGCGGCAACAGAAATACATAATCTGTGAAAAATTTAACTCTTTAGCTATCACGACTCTTGAGATACAGCCTAGTGATGGACGGACGGACGGACAGACAGCGCAGTCTTAGTAATAGGGTCCCGTTTATTCCTTTTGGGTACGGGACCCTAAAAACAACGAGAGCTATGATTAAATTGCACGACATTGACCATTTTACCTGGTTTTAAATGACGGATCTGATTGTTTTATTTTTAAGTTTTACTTCGCTTCACCTTCAATGGCTGGCACTAATACCAATTTATGTAAAATAAGTTTTTTTCATGTTTCAGTAATATCTAAATGTTAAATATGCTTTCATTTTATGTAGGTAGGGATGGTAGGGTTTGCAAAACTGATCGATATGATACATTTTTTAAAAAAGAGCACGATGTGAAATTATTTGGAACTAACCGTGGGAAACTTTCGTAAATTACATTTCGTTAAACATATTAGAATAATGTATTCACGAAGCCAGTAGAGCAAAACCATCAAAACAATATTCTAAGCGTAACTATAATGAGACTGGCCATTGACTTGGCGTCAGGTGCATTCATGAATATTCTGAATTTCAATACTATTTTGTTAAACTTTGTACGATGAAATGATAATTACGTACCATTAAAATGTTAATGCGATCGCCTGCGTGCTTTTAGGGGCAAGTACTATGGAGTTTATGACGTCCAAAGTTCACACGAGAACTTTCTCCGAAGTAGTTCTACTCGGTACCTACTCACCAATTAGGCTCATAATTGAAATATAGCGATATGAAGACCGCTGAGCCCTTCCATTAGCTAATCAACGCTGATTATGTTTGTTCATATTTGTTTCGGACTGTTATAACTTTGAAGATGGTTTCATCTATACTAATGCAAGCAAATAATATGTAACTTTGAAAACTTTAACTTATTTAATTTTGATTCGAAAAACTAGTTCTAAAATAATAACATTAAATAGAGGGTTGAGCTAATAATAAGTATGTTAAATACATGGCAATTTTTTTACCATATATAATATTTTTTATTATACTTATAAAGGTATTCTGTCTGCGCAATGTAAATAATGTAATGTTTGTAAGGCCTAGAAAATCAGGCACAACACAAAATAAAATGCTATTTATTGAAAGGACATTCAGCTTTATGAGGATTTATCTGTTCATATATGTACGAGAAGGGTACATGATTACAGTTAAGGTTAAGCGAATTCAAGACCGAATAAAATTAACATAGTCCATTTAACTATACGATATCTCAAAAATTACGCTTTACTTAATATTTTGAAGAAACACTTTTGCGTGTGTTTTTTTAATACATTAAGTTCGCCCGTGCG
This sequence comes from Glyphodes pyloalis, assembly GCA_037074685.1. Lineage (NCBI taxonomy): Eukaryota > Metazoa > Arthropoda > Insecta > Lepidoptera > Crambidae > Glyphodes > Glyphodes pyloalis. The sequence goes on from JAYKKO010000011.1 coordinate 7,382,848, forward strand.
GCGTTAAGTACTATAAAAAAATGTTTAAAGCTTAAATAAATACTTAAAAATAAGCACATGAGATAAGAATATATTTAAGAACCCGGTCTAGTAGTGTTTCTTATATGAACCTCGTAGTTTCTCAATGGATTCTGCAATTGCTGATGCTATTTTTAGCCCCAAAGAATTCCGGTGCGTAATTAAATTTATTTCTGTATCATTGTTACTCAACCTTTAAATTGTAGTTCCAGTTAGCGTCTAGTGTTAATTAAGACCCAGACAGCTTAATTCCTAGACGCAGCTTAAGCTTTCAGCGTTTAGTTACTGAATTTTGTATAGAAAATTTATCTAACCAGAGGAGACAAGTTATTACTAGTTCAGTGAATCCACAGATCAGGCCACATAAATCACTTTACATTCATTCACGTATAAACAAAATCAAAAACAAAGCATACTGACATGGTAACCATAAAGAACTGCAGTCGCCTTTGTCGCCGCTAATTCCTATTTCCTCATTACGTGAACTGTTCCCGGCTGAACTGCGCTAGCGCAGCGCCCATTCATTCCCCCCACCAGTACTCACTCCGTCCATTATAACCAAGCCTTTCCACTCCCCGCGTCCCGATCTCCATCCGCTGGGCGAAATTGTCGCGAGTATACTCAGCACTGTGAAGTGTTATGATTTATTGTCCAATTATTGTACTCTCGTCTCGTCCGTTTAACAAAAATAGAAGATAAGATACACATATCCCCTTGTTAGCTTATGACAACTACAAATCAGCGTTTCCGTAGATTCCATTTAATAAAAGGAATGTCATCATCGCCTTTTGCTTGGGTTTCACATAGATAAATCGAAAAAAGTAGATAAGTTGGCAAATAAAACATACTTAAGGTCATCAGTCCGTCAATTACTTTATGTTACACTGAAACATTAACACTATTTCAACTAAGTAATACTCAAATTATTTTCTTTGAAAACCAATAAAAAATTACAAAAATGGATTTCTATTAATCGAAAAACAATTAGTTAACACTTCAATAGCTATGTAGTACCTTCCCACTACGAGAACTTATGAAACAAAAGTTGTTCAATGCGAAGAGTAGGTACTACAAGCACTTTTAAAACATAACGGTTTTGTATTCATTATAATTAACTATACTAGTACCTAGTTCCAATTAAAATAAACATGGAGATATTGCTCTTAACATACTAATTCAATGTTATCATTATTCAGTATTCCATTACGAGTAGACATCTATAAAGGCAGTGACGCACTTTCATCTGAAACATCAACGTCATCTACACACGTATTGATAATTTTAACAACGCGCGCATGTGCAAAATAATCAACCGTTCATTGATGAACTAATATCTCTTGTTTACCGAACTGTCGACGGGCAAAAGGCCACATCTATCCTGGTTGCCTGTTAGAGGCCAGCAGCTCGACACTAGACGAGTGGAGAGGAGAGCCCTTGAGCTACAAGTACGGAGCGCTGCACGCCGACTCCGTGTGGGCCCCAATTTGCTACAGCATTATCCAATTGTCGGAGACAAGCAGTTGGCGTGGGCCAGCTCGTGACTTGCTCATGTATTCTAGATTTGTTCAGCTTGTAATAGTTTAATTTAATTATTATTTAAATCAAATTGATGAAAAGGCAATTTTCTCAAATACTCAGTACATTTAGCACGAACAAAATCTGTAATCGAGTAGTTTTACGAAGTGGCACTTTTATATATTAATTTCAGTAGTTCTGCTTCTCACACCACTCTTCTAAAACTTCCATACTATTAAATACTTTTTGATTAGATTACCGTTTTTGGTTCGTGCTAAGTTTAAAAAAGTTGTCACTCTCAAGTTATATAATTATAAACTTTTACAACTCTGCAGAAATCAATCTCATTCGAATTATGACTAACTACTTAAAGATATTCCTCACTTAACTAAATCCCTCTCCCAGAGAATTAGGTAATTACCTATTTGATCAACAAGGATTTAAGTTTCTGGTTAGGAGTTTAGTTTACACCACTTGCAAAACTTGTCACGATGTCAAGCATGATACACAATAGGTCACTATTATATCAATAGGGCTATCTTCTCAAGATTCCCTTTTCTAAAGAATATAAGTAGTGTCTTTTTTGACGACCTCGGTGGCGCAGTGGCTAAGGTATGCGGCCAAAGCGCGTAAGGTCCCGGGTTCGACTCCCGGTCAAGTCAATTTGGGAAACTAACTTTTCTAAATTGACTTGGGTCTGGGTGTGCTGGGATGACGCCCCCAGTTAGTATCCGTCGTCTGGTACTCATAGTACAAGGGAAAACTTTAGATTGAGACCAGATGATTGGTGTGATTGTCTAGCGCATTTATTTAATTAATTATTCTTTGGATTAAATATGCTTTTGTATTTCCATTCTGAAGATAAAGTGTTTTGTACAACAAAATCTGTTAAAATTGGTAGATCAGGAATGAACCTACTTCCGTAAGTGTAATAAGAGACACATATTAGGATAAACCCGCCAGTGCATGCAGTGGGTAGCGACTCGACCTTCCAGATGTCATCTCTATCTACGTCTGTAGGGTCAGTTACCAACACGCACCAGTTTTCCGTCAATTACCCATAAACCAACTTCCTCATTCATTCTTCACAAAACGCACTATGTTATTAGTATTCAAGATTTGGTGCGCGCTTCAGGCCCTCAAATCATCGAAATCAGACCAAAATAAGTCAAAATAGGTATCATACCAATCATACTAACAAAGGAATAATTAATCGTATTGTTAAATTTATAGAAATTATTTGGTCAATGTATGGAAATAAATATAAACATTAAGTAATTGAAAATATTTTGGCGAAGAAGTAATTTTTTATAACAGATATAATGAATGTCATACATAGCATACAATAAAAGTTATTTATTTCTGCTATAGGTCTGATATTAAACTCAGCACCAGATGAACGCTTCAAATATTGACAAGATAGAGTACATTTGTGTACCGACCTACTGTTGTTTACATAGGAACGAAACCCTTCGTGCGCGAGTTTGACTCGCACTTGACCGGTTTATTAATTAATCCTACTTAAAATATTACTACTTATAATCATTCAAATGAATACAAGAAGAAAACCCTGGCCAAAATTAGATAATATATTTACTACCAATAATTATTATAACAAATGATCACGACCATTTCAGCTGATGAACTTGCGTGGAAACGCTTAGTTCTAGGTTTTATAACATTATCAGGGGCCGTTATGAAGCAAAATACATTAAAAGTTATCACAGGGGTCACGTCTGTTAGAAAAACAGCAATCTCAGTTGATTATTATCGTCTTTGGCGCCAGCTAACAAACCCGTTGACAATAAATTAATTAAATATTTAAAACTGCATCTGTTTTCACGCAAAGCTACAAGAGAAAAGAGCACATTTTTGGTCAAGGGTCAAAAACATATCGTTCGGATAACGCTTGTATGTATGTGCTTACGTGATTTAAGCTCCTCTGTTTCATATTATTTTATGTGTAGGCACATAGTAATCTTTAAATTGGCCACCTAACGAAAATAAACTTATCATAATAGCAGTTACAAACCCAAATATTAAACTGAAGACGCAAAAATAAGTTCGTAGGTAAACAATTTTATCTACCCTGCTAAAAAACAATGTGATTTGTAAAAAATAAGTTGTTCTATAACTTCAAATTATCTACAACTTTCAATGCAAAACATTCCAGATTAAAAATAGCGCTTGAGAATAATAAAATAAATAAAATAAATTGTCTGGAAGAGATCGCTTTCTAGCGATAAGACCGCCTAAATTGTACTATAATCAATCTGTAAAACCTATTTCTGTAAAGTTTTTGTGCAATAAAGTATATCTATCTATCTAATAAATTTTCATGATGCTTGAAATCTAGTTAGCATGTTACAAATATAAATTGCCTCATATTGTCTTTACATTATCAACATATATCCAAACTAAACTACAGATAAATGGGTAGGTATATTACATCCCGTTTAGAAGTACATAGAGGACATTAATAAAGACTTAGTTGTGTAAACACATAGTAATTAACAAGCAAATTATCCGTGAGTGCTTTCACAGCGCCCTGCGTCCGGCGTGCGCCTGCGCTCCCAATTGGACTTCCGACTCGGCTCGTTTCCGAAATCGCTCCAGTACTGCTCACTGCCAGCCCGAGGGAGAAAGCTATTGTTTTGTTATTATTACGGCACGAGACAGGATGCTGGCTAATTAACCACTAATTTACTTAGCCGGCCTTTTATTGAGTTGCCGTTATTAGAACATTCTCTACCGAGAGTAGAGAGACACTCTCCTGCGTAGTTTCTAGCTGTTGCTTTTGGATTGAAATATTTCCGCTGATATCAATTTTTTTATTTACGTAGATTTAATTGTTTAGTCTATATTTTTTGGTAATTTCATTCAATTCTAGTATTTATTATGTACTTAAGTAGTTTACTATTTCCTCTCATCTGACTTAGGTATAAAAAATACACCTGTAAGCCCGGTTAGATAAATGGTAATTTATATCAATGCTATCGTGTGAAAGTGGCTACCATGTGGCTACAGTTCTGCTGTACAGAACTGTCAATCTTAATATAAACTCCAACTAAACCATAACCAGAGTGCATAATAGATACATCAATTTCAGAGGTCAATATTAATGTCTCAAGTAGAATTGACAAGTTTACATATTGAATGGGCCGTCGGACAGACCGTCAATAAATTGACCATTCCGCAGGGCGGGGCTTGTTGTGACAGGCGGCGGAAGGGCCGTGTTAGCGGGGTGCGCCTGCGTCACGCTGGTTCACTGCAGATAAGGTTTTGGGATGAGATCCATACTAAAGCATAGGTATTTGCGGAGAGAAAAAAGGACTGGTCATTTAGTCTAAAAGGATCAAGCCCTAGGATTTTACACTTCTGAACGGTGCGCAAGAAACAATGGATTTCCTATTGTAGTGTCTAGAATTCCGGATTATGAAGTGAAAGCAGATGCAAAGGTTCCTTAGTGTAGTTTTTATGCTTCTTTGTCTAGTACCCATAGCTGCTCTAAGTAACCATGAACGTGTTAAACTTTACAATGGCGGCATAGTCAATATTACCTATAATACCCTAGGCAACATAAAATTACTAATTTAAACGAAAGGTAGAATCTCAAAGTGCGCTACACGTGTATATTTTTGTAAGTGACACAAGTGCTTTAGCTACTTGCCCCAGAATCAGAACAATGTCTAAACAGTCAGGTTAGCTAATATTTATAATTATGTATTTTGTCAAACCCTTTGAATGCTATTAAATTGATAAAATACTAGTAAATTGAAAATACAACGTGACATCAACAGTATCGACATTTTAACCATCTAATGTAACAAATGTCACGTATTACCGAGCTAGGTCAACAGCATGTATCTACATTTTTACTGTACTAAACGTAATTAAGTGTATTATCATGCACAATTAGGTAGAACGATGCTAATAAAGGTCCGGAGGCAAGATTAATGCGTGACCAAACAAACGCGACTATCGTTGCGTGTTGAAATTAGAATTATTAGATAAATTCAATTAGCATCTCAATGGGTGTCCCTCACCTCAATTATGAAGTTATCAGCGATCTGTCAACGAACGGTCTCATTCAATTGAGTTCCCTAATACAAACACAAACAACTTAGTACCTACTTCTAAATAAGACCAATTAAATTGATAACTAGAGAAGCTTAATTTATTTTATGTTCATAATTGGATATCGATAATATTATTAAAAAAATATTTAAACATGGTGGTTAAATCACACTGTTTCTAAAATACTTATTACAACCATAAGTTACTAATGCTGATATATCGCACAAAAATGACCAAGAAGTACTTACCTCATCTCAGTTATTAAGAATGAATTAATTTAAAACAGGGAAATCCTACTTTGAATAAAAAAATATTTAGACTGCAATCCTTGTTAGACTGCCTCAATTGTAGGACAGTATAACATGACATCATAGCAGATGTTGTGATTTTATGAGTAGGTAACGTTAATCGGACAAATGAGTAGGTAATAATGGGATCTACGATCATTTTACACGTCGTTGGACATTTTACTACCTATTTCGTTTATAACATTATTTAATGAATCCTCTCCAGATCTACTATATAAAATTAAGTCGGGTTTTCCTTCCTGACGCTATAACTCCAGAATGCACGAACCGATTTCCACGGTTTTGCATTCGTTGGTAAGGTCTCGGGCTCCGTGAGGTTTATAGCAAAGAAAATTCCGGAAAAAATTCAACAGAAAAGCGGGAAAATCCGCTAAGGCGAAACAAAGTTCGCCGGGACCGCTAGTTTTCCATAAAAATATAAATAAAAAATGGTTCGACAGCGAGCCAAAAACCATGCTACACATTTGTGCACATTTGCCTACTACGTAAATCGTACTGCATATTTGCAATATTTCCCCAAACTAAATTAATGTATGTATACCAGAAACAGGATGGATGCAGACTTAGTGTGGCGTTCACAGCAATTAACAAAAGCGCAGAACAATTAAGCCGATGATTGTGCGCGGGCGCAGGCGCGGGTGATCTCGGCGAGTGTTTCGGCCGGATAATTGCGGGTCGCGCGGTGACCCACGCACTGCCATCGCGGAACTGGCACGCGGCCTGTGACGTCACGATATCGGAGAAACAATCGTGAATCTGCAGAGGTCTAGCTCTGGACAACAAACTGCTGATATATATAAAACTATCATCAAACCAGTCTGGATGTGTGGTATTTAACTGTGGGGTAGTACCTCTGATACCAATACTTACAACGCCTGTAAAATAAAATTCTTCGCTTCATAGCCCATGTGCCATGGTTCATAAGAAATTTAGAAATATTAACCCCTGCATATTGGTACAGTAAAAGATGAAATCAGCTCTACTTCTGCAACCTACAAGAAAAGGCTTAGTCCACCCTAATGAATAAACTCGCCAATTACCCATTAATACATATGTTACACATTTGAAAAAGCATCACATAATGGAGCTCCAGTTCCTGGTGTAACTCCAAAGGAAACAGTCACCTGGAGTGAAAGGTCACTAATTTTGTAAAAGTCAATTCGTGTGTCACCTCTTCACGTTAAAACTAAAGAACTTAAGTATATAACGGTTGATGTATCAATGGTTTAAATTTACATGCACTAGGTGTAATTAATGTAGGTAGTTTGGTACTGGGAGAGTAAGTTTTTGGCGGAAAAAGTAAATGATAATAGTTTCCGCGATTAAACCAAAAACGGATAAACCTTAATATTCCCACGCCTGTCTTCGAGCAAGTGTATAAGAGCAACGTAAGACTGACCCACCTGCAACTTCCGTTTCTGCGCCTTCTTTCACCCCACAGAGGTCGCCAGCGAAGCGTAAAAGTCCGTTACTACTTAAAAGGTCTATATCAACTAACAGATAATTTAAGACCTGCTTTTATGTTACACGGTCCAATCACCATCAAGTCGCAGGACCTTCCCTTAGCACGAAAACGGTAATTTAGACGTAGTGATAGTTTTGTATGGCAATTTCAATAGAGTCGCTACTTAACGATGCGTTCCTTACCATTATCAAACTATTTCGTCAGCACCTATTACTTTCAATTATTGTTCTTGTTCCTGCTAAGAGTACCTACTGGAAACTTACGAGATACCTACGTTATACCTATTATAATACTAGCGGCCGTCGACGACTTCGTACCTACGCGTGGACTTAGCCTTTTCTAACAATACATACCTATATCATATGTTACTCAGGGTGAATGTACCTTTTGAACTAGGTACGGTATTAGTTTTTGAGTTTATTTGTAATTACAAACATACAGACAAAAATACAAATCTTTCCTGCCAAAAATAATATTAGTGTATATTGAGTGTTTTCAAATAATAATTTTACGGACATCGAATTGACCGAAAATTAAAATCTTTCGATGCGCAACGGTGCAGTAGATGCAGTAACGGCTTTCTAAATAACAAACAGGAGTTCCGTTATTCCTTTATACTGTGACAGGTTCGAAAGGACTTTCTCACGCAAAAAGTAACAAGAAACAGACCATGAATACGCAAGCCCCTGAGATCGGCAGACACTCTCGTGTTTACCCGTCGTTGTTTACGCTCAACACGTGTTCGTGTGAGCCGTAAACATGCGCCACTCCGCTGTTTTACTGCAAACCTATAGCACTTTAATATCACTAAAAACTCCACTATTAGAATTTAAACTGTTTAAAACTTAATAATCGTAATAAAAACTAGTTCGAAAGGCTAAACTTTACACAAGTTTTAGGTTTCAAAATTATAGTTTGCCTACATCAAATTTAGGTTACCTACTGTAAAAATTAACTGGACTTTGCGACTGTTTACCGTGATATGTTCTTGACGGTAGGTACATTTATAGGAATTCCTAAGTTAGGGAAGGTTCATCAAAGAAAATTAGTTATTGATCATAAACTAGAGAATGAACAAATTGCCACTTGTGTTGAATACAACAATCTTACCCAATGTCATCACATACTTATATCATGTTTAGGCATCATCATAAACCTATAAAAATACTATAATTAATCAAAATTATTTTGATGTTTTTGTTTGCTTTTAACACTTGTTAATTATATTTGTACCTTTACTTTTAATAATAAAATGTTTTGCTAACTAGTAGTGTAGAGGTACTTAATTATTCAAGAGAGGAAGGGCATAGCGATTTATCGCTCGAACTGGAGCAGCCCGACTGATGAAATACCTCCACCTTACAGAAGACCGCAGCCAAATCACAATCACTTCTGTGTTGTTGTGTTTCTGCGTGTCAGTAATGTTTCCAGAGCTCTTGGGGGGTGCTACATTAGTAGCCTTCAAGGTAAGGGCGAAAAGTCCAGTAACAGATTTATTATCCTGTACTTGGCGCCCTCATTACCACTTAACATCAGGTGGGATCAGGTCAATCTTGAAATGTTATATAAAAAAAATGTACTTTCTTATTTACCTATCAATATCAACAAATTTAACTGTACAAATAAAAATTTAAAATGTGTGAATTCTTATTACGATTACGGTTAATAAATGTTGCTAGTTAATGTAAGCAAGCCATTAATGTTATAATTGTATTAGAGCCCGCACAATTTACCCTAATTGATGTAAAGCATCCAACCTACAAATTACTTCGCGCCCATCTTGTCATCATAGTTTAAATATTGGGATTTACGTCACATATATGACACTTAACTAATAAAAACTACTTCCGTTAGGTACCTAAATTCAGTCACCTAACTGCAGTCTATCAATAAATTAAATATTGATTAATAGGTAGGTAAACATCCGCAGTTTGTCAGTCAATCAACAAAAAATGAAACAAAAAATGGTTCTGAAAACGACATCATTTAATCTCTATCAGGCCATTTAATATATGTAATCAGAACCATTTTGTCATATACCATCCGACTTACTTTTAACCCTTGCACCCCAAAATAACACGCTTAAGGATGATAGAACGTAAAGCATGATTCATTTATGATTAACGCACTTTCTTGTTCACAGTGTTCTTTTGGATGCAGCCTTTGGCGAGAAGGATTGGATAATTCGTGCCAAACAGCATGCGTAAGTAACATAATGAATTAACAAGTAGCATTCCTTAGCGGCGAACGTTTTTGTTATAGTTTTGTTTGTTTTACAGAATGTTACATCGGATTCAACGTTTTCACGAGAACTGTACTGCGTTATGGGATGCAACGAAGCTCTTAACACGTACTTTCAGAAACTAAGAGGTAAAATATAGAACATGCATATTTATTTACTAGTTATAAGTATAGTAAAGTAGAATACCTATGGGTAAATTAATAGAACCTGGCAGAAACCTATGAATTGCTCTAAGGATATTTACTTCCGGCTGTTGCCGTTCCCGTTATGGATTTTCGATTTTCCCATGGCACTGATAATATGCGACGAGAGAAGCGGAGTGTTTGGTTTAGTACAGCAACACATGAGTTCTTATGTTTTCCAGAGTTAATTGGAACGCCGCCTGCCCCAGCGCTGGTGGCGGACAGCTTGACGGCCACTTCACTCTCGCTCGTATGGGAGGCGCCGACCCTCGTGAACCTCAGTTGCCTGGTCCAGTGGCGCTACGTGGAGCTGCCCGGCACCTGGCAGTACAGTAGTAATTGGAGCACCAACACCAGCCACGTCGACCGGTCCATCATACACGTCGAGAACTTGCGCCCGTATACTAAGTATAGGGTAAGCTGATGCCGATTAAAATTTCAGTTTTGATTGAAACAGATAAATCATTGAGGATGTGTAGTCATAAAAGTGTAATGAATATGTTGCGTTGTACTTTATTTTATATAAGGATTTTATTGTGAGGTCTACCTATAAATTATATCACTGTCCTTGACCCTTAGGTTAAAGCAGATTTTTAAAATTGTACTGTTGTCTGGCACCCAATTTGCAGTTGAGCGAGATTAGCAAAATCTCTATACTGGCACTCTTTTGACACCATTCCGGACTTTTTATTCAGGGAGAAGAAAAATCGACAGAATTGTAGTGCCATAGTACATCCATTCTACTGGCTAACCCGGGGTCGGCTGTGATTATATTACCAAAATGCTTTTGACAGTTCCGCGTGGCCGTCTTCTTGTCCGGGCGGAGCGGGACAGGCGAGCCAGTATACTCTGCAGCGTCAGTGGTGATCTCAACGCTTGAGAGCGGCAAGCCGCGTTCGGCACCGCAGTCGCTTCGCGCCGCCGCGCCGGACCCTAGCCGTGTCGCTATCTCGTGGGAGCCGGGCCCCTTCCCTAACGGCCCGCTCATCTCATATGTGCTGCGTCTGACAGACAGGCAGCCGAACACTATCGATGCCTTAGAAGTAAGTAGTCGTTCCTAAAATGTTAGTGATATCCACAGTCTTTGCGCGTCTCTGAATCGGAATCTATCTTCTGCATCCTTGGACTAACTATCAACTACCTCGATACAACCTAGCACAATCTATACAATAAGAAAAGTAATAGGCAATGATCGATCTGTAGAACTAGGCTATTCAAAGCTTAGCCGAATCAAGATTTAAGTTGATAAAAAAAATATATGTAGAGATCAATCAAACGATAAATAACTCCCTGCTTTACTCTACTTGAAGATCCTGAGGCATTGCATATGCCCACTTAGCTAATTCATTCTCGCAAGCATATGATTCTCATCATTACAATTGCGCTAATTAGGAAAGTATGATGATTAAATCGATTCAAGTAGATAGTAAAACCTAAACTTTCGTATCCCAGTGTGATCACTAGAAATTTGATATGCCAATACGTTTAATTAAATCTTCAGGACATGCCGGCATCGAACAACTCGTTATTCTACATGTTTCAAAACTTAGCGCCAGCTCGAGAGTATGAAGTTTCAGTCGCAATGCGCAATGCAGTCGGCGAAGGCCCCAGAGCCGTCGTCACAGTCTCTACTCCACCTCTACCCACACGTAAGAACTTTTCCATTCTATCCTTCAGCATTTATGATATTTGTAAGGTAGACATTTACCCAAACGTAGTTTGACTTGATGTTGATACCTACTGTATTTCAGAATTTTTACTAATTCCTTTATTACAACAATTTTCCAGCGGTTCCCAGTCAACAACCTATTCTAATATTGGGTGGAGAGCAAAATATATTAGCAGCACCGGCTAATGATATGTTGTCCGACCCTTTTGAGCTCTACAGCACTAATGAGACCATTACTGGTAAGTATCAAAGGAGGTCCAATAAAACATATTAAAACAATATTTGCACCGATTATAAATTCTATTAACTTGTTACAGGCGTTGGATTGGATGTATCTAGCGACTCCTTGTTCGTGTCTGTTTCTAATGGTTACGTCTACCGAAGTTCACTTTCTAAAAAGGGCCAATCTGAAGCTATTCTCACTCCGCACAACATAACTTGGAAACCCTTAGATTTGTCCGTAGACTGGTTGAACCGCCATTTGTATGTGCTCGGCGAAATGCATTATGCTGCAGAGAGTTTGAGTCCCACGGATGCGTCTAAATGGGAAATTATTCGATGTGATTTCGACGGAAAGAATCAACTCATAGCGTATGCTGCAGGTTTTAATTCACGACCTATTCATTTTGAAGTAGATGCTTACAACGGGTAAGATAAATTACTCAATCAAACAATGTTTCTAATTTGTGTATAGTTATTTTTTATTGCTTGCAATGAATGAATGAATGAATGAATCGTGTACCTTTTATTCCAGGTATTTATTTTGGGCAATTCGTGGAGGAGATAGAGGGGGCTTATACAGACTAGACTTGGCAAATATTTCCAATGGCGTACGACATGAATCTCCGCCAGAACTGATAGTGAGAGACGCATATCTTGGAGCTTTTACCGTGGACCATGCAGATTTCAGACTGCTTGTGGCACATCTTAAAAAAAATACCGTCCTGGCCGTATCACTTGATGGGTATGTAAACAAGTATAAATATTTTCTCGTTTTGATGATTCATTAACAATTTTGAATGTTCTTTATATTTTTTCAGTCGTGAAGTGACGGATTTTCGAAGCAACACTCAAACTCCGATGTTTTTATCGACTCGTTCAATAGCATATGCCGGTGGTCTTTTCTATTGGACGAACGGCAGAGAAATGTTAACGGAAGAATATCACGCGCAAACCGACAGTTATTTTCACAACGAGTATCCTTTAGCCTACAACACTAAGGTCATAGAAACACGACAGGTTTTAGTTGCACTGAGGAGTTGTCAACCGATCCCTGTTCCAGTAAATCCGCCAATAGGAGTTCAGAGTGTGATGGGCATAAATCGCGCAAAAGTGTCGTGGTCTCCACCCCACCTCCTAGGCCACCAAGGTAGTGGTGCTTGGCAACAATGGACTTTCCATCTACAGTTGATTCAAACTTCGTCTGGAGACAGCATTGACATGTAAGTGTAAAAGTTATTTGCAGATAACTACAGAGTTAACGGTTATAGAACCGTAGATAATAATAAGTGATATTAATTTGTAACTTGACTTACAGAAAAAATATTAGTGATTCATTTCACGTGGTTGAAAGTCTCGAACAAGACACTGAGTATACCATCAGAGTTGCAGCAGTTACATCATCAGGATCAGGTAAAAAAACTCAATTACCAATTTAACGAGTACGTAAAGTTGTACTGGTGAAAAAATTGTGATTAAAGGTTTACGTTATTTATTTCAGGACCTTGGTCATCAGAATTTATAGGCAAAACCTTGGCATCATCGCCAACAACTCTACACAGTACGTTATTATGGTCTGGACCTGATGGTCTGTTACAGACAGATCTAACTGGTGATAATTTACAGACACTAATACATCGGTGAGTAGCAAACGTATGATAAACGTACCTACTTACGTTAGTTGCGTGGACATATGAAACTGATCTTATTATTTTTTCAGAGACGACCTTCTAAATTTTCATATAACAGATATATCCTGGTACCGCGATAAACTGTATTTGGTAACTAACGCTTCAACTGTTATGTGGTACAACACGACGTCGCACCACAAAGACTTAATGCCCAATATGGATAACGTTGGGAGTTTAGCAGTTGATTGGGTCGGAAAGAAAATTTATTGGTCAAACCCTAAACAACAGTTGGTAAGAATATTATAAATGACTTGACTACCTAATTGTAATTTTTTTTTACTCCAAGTAAGTTTGCAAGTACCACTATTTATACCTATTTTTTTCCTATAGATAACCAGAGGAAATTTTGATGGAAGTAACAGAGAACCTGTCCCTATTGTGACCGTGGCAAAGGAGCTTACTATCGATTCACTGGGAGCTTACATTTACTGGAATACCGGGCATGCTGTTGAGGCAGCGAAACTGAATGGTGAAAACAAAATGATATATTACCCAGCACAGCTATTCAGTGGAAAACAAGGTAAGAAACGTGGATAACTGTTTTTTTTTTACTACTAATACGTCGTTCTCGATTTATGACAAAGTCTTACAATTTTTTTATTATTTTAGTGATGGGGCTTACAGCAGATTTAGAAAAGAAATGGGTGTATTGGTTGGTGAGGAGTTATGATGGATCTGAATTACATCGTGCACCGAGCGCTGACCAAATATCCCATGGCATTACCGAGGTATGAACGACAGAAGTACCTATACGTTGTATAGTAGTTCAGCAAGGGTCGATGTTTGGTCCCATTCATCTTAAAATAAATAAATGTTACGTAGCTTACAAAATTTACATTTTCTCTGATAGATTTATTCCGGCTTAGTTTACCACTAAGAATATATACCTCGTGGTCGGTTCTGCATGTTATTTGTGAGTTCAATAGAAGATGTGCACAGTCACTATATTTTCCACTCAAATCTGTATGGTTGACCGATAGAAAATACCACAAGGCCATTATTTAGCCCTTTTATACTTTTTACATACGGTAAAGTTTAAATAATGAATAAATAGCATTGTTGTATGATTGTATTAATGTCTGTTCTTTGTGAAATAAATGATATCTTTTGACTTTTTTAGATACCAGCTTCCCTGGTGACTCGTCTTTCCGGCAGCGCCACTCTCGGCCCTCTGTGTTACTTCAGCAACCGCCTGGTGTGGGTGCAAGACGCCTCTCGCGCCGTGGTGTCGGACCTAGCCGGGAGGTACACTGCCGAGTTGGTGCCGCGAGTGCATGTCATCGCCGTAAGGGACCCCACGCTTCACGCAAATAGTGGTAAGATTTATTTTTGGCAGCTATTTTTACAATACAAATCTTTTATTATGACTTCAGTGGTGCAGTGGCTATGTTAGGCTCAAAGTGCTCATGTTCTCTGGTCTGATGCTTGGTCAGGTGACTACGGAAGCTTAATTTTCTGAACTCTCTTGGGTCTGGATGTGCTGAGTTAATGCGCCCAGTTAGTTCCCATCGTACATATTTAGTGCCATCTAATTGATATAATTATGATGTTGGCATGTGGATTATATTATAGTACTCCACAATGACCAATAGGTAGGTAATACAGACCTTTTCGATAAACCTATTTTATTTTTTCACAGAATCCCTGATAGCAATACCAGAGACCATAGACGCGTCGTCTATAGCCGTGACTGGTGAATGGGACTCTTTCAACATCACGTGGGCTCCCGCGACCAGGGTCAACGTCAACAACAGCCGCGTGTACTATGACGTTAGCATCAACTTCCCTGGTCAGCTGAAGATGGAAGTGAGTATAGAGAAATAAAATACAGTTGTGAAACAATCTATGACATAGGTATGCACATAGCGCTGCAGTGTTGGTATTAAAGTGCATTTTTACGAGTTGTTGATTAGCCGGGTCCACACCATGCAAAGTAACGCAATAATCCTCACCATAACCCATATATTGGAGTGTCTGTAATATTAAAATAACTGCTTTTTAAAATGTTTGTCTGTCTTGTCTGTTTCAGTGAATCTCTGAAATGGCTGGACCGATTTTGACAGGACTTTAGGCTAATTAAGAAAAACTCCACAGCAAAATAGGTTTGGCAGGTTCACGATCACGTGACGCGTCGGCGGCGGGCGCCATGCCGAGCGGCTTTAACTTGCTACTTTTTTTTCGGAAATAAATTCAAAATAAGTACTGTAGTCCACGCAAATGTAGTCGTGAGCACAGCTATTCTAAAAAAATATATTTGTTGTCGTCTTATGTGATTTGAGAACATTTATACATTTATGTAAAAGTGTATGTCTGTCCGTTTGTTCAGCGCACGGTGGAGGCGGCGCGCGTGGGCGTGTCGCTGCGGTCGGTGGCGCCGTACAGCGCGCTGCAGGTGTCGGTGCGCGCGCACACGGCGTGGGGCGGCGGCGCGCCCGCGCGGGCCGAGACGCGCTCGCCGCAGGCGCCGCCCGCCGCGCCGCGCCTGCCGCGCCTCTACGTGCAGCCCGCCACCAGGTAACATAATACAACTACTCTTAGATAATCGCTGCTAAATGACACTTAAACAACTTTTGTTGCACAACTGCAGAGAATCGGCGTACTAATAAGTTGATCTTACATACACCTCATAATTCCAAGTTTGATCGCACGTTAAAAGCCTCGGAACTTATTTTTTTTTCAAGCAGGGTAAAAACAGTAAACAACAGCTGAATAACAGTCACTTCTGTGTTGTTGTGTTCCTGCGTGTGAGTAAGGTTTCCAGAGCTCCTGGGGGGTGCTACATTAGTAGCAGGGATCAAGCCCTCAAGGTAAGGGCTACAAGTCCAGTAATAGCTTTGTTGTTCTGTACTTGTCGCCCTTACCTAAGCTTGCACCTCATTACCACTTAACATCAGGTGGTAATAAAAAAAAAACACCTACGGTGGATGTAGGTGTTTTTCCTCTCCTACTATCGTTCGTATTTTAATTGTTTCATCATCAACATTTTAACTCTCAGAATACCATTAATAGACATTTTCTACCCGGGAGTTTACAAAAAACGGTCTAGTGGGTAGGTACTATTTGTTACTCTTTTATGTGTTTAGGGGAAGAATCCCTAGACGAGCCATTTCTTTAGTATCCGAGTCCATTTCTTTAGTTCTTTAGTATTACATGCTACAATGGATAGAATATTCATAGTTTACTATATTATGTTGACTTATGGTTTCGTCTACCGAGTTACAATTTGGCCCCCATTTATTGCACCGCCCGGTTCTGTACGTTGAGTACGTAGATACTTATTTCACGTTTCGATCCCAGCGACAGACTACTCTCAGCGATATTCCGGTGGAAGGCACCAGCCCGGGCCAACGGCATCGTGCGGGGCTACGAGGCGCAGTGCTGGACGCAGGCGGCGGCGCCGGGCCCGCACGCGCCGGGCAAGCCCTCCGCCTGCGCCGACGCGCGCCTGCCGCCCGCTCACACGCAGCTCATGCTCAAACATTTGGTGCCGGCTTCTGTGTACTTTTTCCGGGTAAGCATTCGTCTATCACAACAAATACCGTGCCCAAACCTTTATATACGAGTAAGTATATAGGGTAGCCAGTCAGGCAACAGTCAACCTGATCTATTGCAAAATTTAGGTACTGTGCTAGCTGAAAGGAGACGTTTTGACTGGCACCTGGATATAAATCCTCCTCTATTTCTACGAGGGTGCCTAGCTACATAGTTTTATGAATACTACAATAGACCCTGGGTACTATTTTTAATATCTAATATTTGTAAAAATGCCTCTAAATATAAGTTTAAAGAGTCTTGAATAACTTTTCAGGTGCGCGCGTTTACGGATGCAGGATTTGGCCCATATTCCGAAGTAGTGTCATCATCGTCTGATGAAATAAATCCAGTACCAAAAGTAATAGTATCATCACAGGAATCTATAAGAATAGTGGATTTGGACTCAGGCGAAAGTGAGACTGTACCAAAAAGTATGGGCATTCCAATAGACTTCGCTGTTTCGATTGAAGAAAACATCGTCTACTGGGTCAATAACTTGGAAGAGATATTTTCTTCAAGAATAAACGGTAGTGCCCATTATAAGGTACGCTACTTTTCAATATAATGTGCAAATGGTATTGTCCTTATAACTAATCTACTTTCAAAATCGTTTCAGCTAACTTCCATAAATGGGTCCGCGACAAGTATCACGTTGGATTGGGTCAGTCGGTCAGTCTACTGGTCACAGTTAGAGATGGCGTCTTCCGAATCGTATGTCACGTATCGAGCTGATTTGGGAATACCGAATACCAGACCGCATATTACCCGGGTTTTCGCTAGAAGACAACCAATTTATAGCCTACAAGTAACTCCGATTGAAAGGTATGTTCTTGACATCCTAAAATACAAAGATTTTAACTGACTTTAAAATTATCTAATGCGTGTTATATCATTTTAGGTCTTTATATTGGTACGAGGAAAGTAGTCACCCAGGATTGGGTACGCTCATGACTGCTAAAGTGAATGGATCTCATTTGAGAAACTTTTTCCACGCCAAAAAGTCCGGCGATTGCAATTGCCCTGAAAATCCACATGTAGCCAAGTCGTTCGTCATAGACATGTCAGCAACATTTAAGGAACTCTATTGGATAGATCCTTGGGTACATCAAATTATAGCTGCAGATATGCACGGATGCAAATGCAGAGTCGTCGTTGACGCTACCGAGAAAAAGAAATACGGCTTCACTCCAATGTCGATAACCGTGGACAGCAAATACGTGTACTGGTTCAATTCAACTGAGAAAGAAATATTTTACGCAATCAAAAATAAGAAACAGAAACTGGAACATGCAAAAACATCCCACGGATACAAAATAATGGCGTTGGATCCAGCTAATCAACCTTACCCACCAATACAATGTTTATACCCGAAATCACGCAACTTGCAACCAAAAGTTGTTACTAATTCAGCGAACAGCATGACTCTCAAAATGCCTTTGGTCCAAAAGTCAGAACATTGTTTAAATTTGGAATTCGAAATGACTGCTACCGAATACACCATATTTTACCGTTCGCAAACTGCAGGCAATAATACACCCTGTGATAGAGTTTCTTGTTCGCATATCACTACTACAAGGTCAGAAGTTGTTCTAAATGAATTGAAGTCCTTCACAAATTATACTGTTAATATAGAAGCAACCAATTATTACGCTAAACTTCATGAAATGAAACCACTAGTTGGTGCGTCACTCGTACTACAAACGGCAGCAGAAGGTATATTTCTACCTAAGTTCTTTAAAGGTCTGAATATATTTTTTTCGAGCCGTTTTGACTTATGTAAATATTATTTTATGTTTAGCACCAACAGCACCGAAAAATGTGACTGCTATACCTTTAAGCCCGGTACAAGCGCGTGTAGAGTGGATACCAGACCCTGGCTTAACGTACGAAGTACATTGGCAAACGAATGACTCGTCCAATTCGCTGCATAGACGTAAGTATCAACCATAATTTGTTTATATTTTTATACCCCCTAGAAAATCCCTCCTGCAGTGGATATCTATTGTATTGTAACAGAGTGTATGCGACTCTGTATCATCGACGATAGTAGGAGTTGCAATGAGAGCGTGTCCGTTGATCTCCCCGCAGAGCAGCGGCTGGTGGCGGTGTCGTCGGTGGTGGTGGGTCCGCTAGCGGCGGGCACGCGCTACGTGATGTGGGTGCGCGCGCGCTCGGCGCACAGCGCGCAGGCGGCGGACTCACGCGCGCTGCTCGTGCGCACGCTGCCTGCGCCGCCGCCGCTCACGCTCGCCGCCGCCGCGCCCGCCCGTCTGCGCCTGCTCTGGCGCGCGCCCACCGCCTACACCATACACCGGTCAGTGCCTCACTCACACACCCCAAGGCCACAGTTACGTGCGCACGCTGCCCGCGCCGCCGCCGCTCACGCTCGCCGCCGCCGCGCCCGCCCGTCTGCGCCTGCTCTGGCGCGCGCCCACCGCCTACACCATACACCGGTCAGTGCCTCACTCACACACCCCAAGGCCACAGTTACGTGCGCACGCTGCCCGCGCCGCCGCCGCTCACGCTCGCCGCCGCCGCGCCCGCCCGTCTGCGCCTGCTCTGGCGCGCGCCCACCGCCTACACCATACACCGGTCAGTGCCTCACTCACACACCCCAAGGCCACAGTTACGTGCGCACGCTGCCCGCGCCGCCGCCGCTCACGCTCGCCGCCGCCGCGCCCGCCCGTCTGCGCCTGCTCTGGCGCGCGCCCACCGCCTACACCATACACCGGTCAGTGCCTCACTCACACACCCCAAGGCCACAGTTACGTGCGCACGCTGCCCGCGCCGCCGCCGCTCACGCTCGCCGCCGCCGCGCCCGCCCGTCTGCGCCTGCTCTGGCGCGCGCCCACCGCCTACACCATACACCGGTCAGTGCCTCACTCACACACCCCAAGGCCACAGTTACGTGCGCACGCTGCCCGCGCCGCCGCCGCTCACGCTCGCCGCCGCCGCGCCCGCCCGTCTGCGCCTGCTCTGGCGCGCGCCCACCGCCTACACCATACACCGGTCAGTGCCTCACTCACACACCCCAAGGCCACAGTTACGTGCGCACGCTGCCCGCGCCGCCGCCGCTCACGCTCGCCGCCGCCGCGCCCGCCCGTCTGCGCCTGCTCTGGCGCGCGCCCACCGCCTACACCATACACCGGTCAGTGCCTCACTCACACACCCCAAGGCCACAGTTACGTGCGCACGCTGCCCGCGCCGCCGCCGCTCACGCTCGCCGCCGCCGCGCCCGCCCGTCTGCGCCTGCTCTGGCGCGCGCCCACCGCCTACACCATACACCGGTCAGTGCCTCACTCACACACCCCAAGGCCACAGTTACGCTAGGGCTACCGCTTATGAAGGGGCACCGGACTCTCCAAACCGAAAGCTTATATCTTACACTCAACGAAAGCCTGCGGCGCCGGTAATAGGTCTATAAATTGCACTGAAAACCACATTTCAACAGCTATCTCGTGCAAAAAAGTTGTTAAAGCAAATAACATCTTCTTTTTTTAAGAAATGGAGAACCAGCAGCAGTTTTAGAAAATCCAATCGTATTCATTGTGGTAAAAATTTACATATCTAATTATGACAATAGTAATTCTTGAACTGACCCGTAGGGAGTAATATTTGAAAGTCTCTTGATCGTCATTGTTTTTTTACCCAATAATCATCCCTATTCAAAAAGGGTAGAGAGCTTTTTGCGGCACCGATAGGACTGATAGAAAAAAAGTACCAATTATTAAGTTTCCGCTTCCCAACAACAGGTACAGAGTGGAGTACACCGAATCTAACCTGCCGAACGGCACGTGGCAGGAGTGCACTCAGCGCGGCGAGGAGTGGGTTGCGAGCGGCTTGCAGCCGCACACACAATACCGATTCCGGTTGTGGCTCCAGTACGTGCCCGGCGCTGACCCCTACCTCTGGCCCGATGACCCCTTCGTATTCGAGACTCTCGGTGAGTATACTGAACCGCTCTCTCCCTGCAGTAGGTACTGTTACACGCTACTGAATGGAACGTAGTAGAAGTCCATGCAGCACGATATTGACTGAAACACTGTGCGGGTTTCTGCACAACGTTTTCCTCTGTCTGCTGAGCGGATAGCAAATGCGTAGGTACTAGGCGATTTTATTTAGGCGCCAAAATAATCTTAAAATCTTTTTTATTAGTCAATCCAAATCCTTAACGGGGCAATTATATTTTTAGATCCTCTATTACCGCCTCCTAAAACCTGCGGCTTTTGACTCTAGCGTACTCAGCCTGTTCTGTTGAGTCACGTGCACTAATCTTAATCAAAACATTATTCGCTCTTATTGTGACAAAATATTAATAACTACTATTGTAACTTACGGTTAAAGATTTATTTATTTCTCAAAAATAATAAACGAAATTCGCTGATTAAGAGACTTACGTTTACAAATAATTGGAATACACTATTGCGACGACGGGCACACTAGGATGTTTATCTTATTTCATACACAGTAAACTAACATACTTACTTACTTATTGCTCGTGGCTCAATTAGTTGTTTTATATGCAGGCGACGTGCCAGGCCCGCCCGGGCCGCTGCGCGTGGAGGCGCTGGGCGAGCACACGCACATGCTGCGCGCGCGCTGGACCGCGCCCGACGCGCACGGCGCTCCCGTCACCATGTACTGCGTCTGGGGCCGCCCGAGACACAGGTAGTACTGTACAGTAGGACTGACAGGCATTGAGTATATCAGCTACTAGCGGCTGCCTGCGACTTCGTACGCGTGGACTTAGTTTTTTCTAGCAATAAATATTGATGGTCGGTTTTACCCCTATCTTCCCTAATTTTCGAAATAAAAAGTAGTACATATTTCAATCCAAATTTCGAGATATACTTGTGCCAAATTTCTCTAACTTAAAAATAAACATTTTCCCATATAAACTTTTATGGGTGGTATTACCCCCATCCCCTCTTATTTTCAAAACAAAAAGTAGCCTATATCCGTTCTAGAGGTTTTACGTGTACCTATACAAAATTTCATCAAAATTGGTTCAGTGGTTAAGGCGTAAAAGCCGGACAGATAAACAGACACACAGAGTTACTTTCGCATTTATAATATTAGTATGTATGGATAACAGGTGTCAAAGGCGGTTTTCACGAAACAGATATTCACTAGAGGTGTCTAGACAATGTAAGTTTAGTAGGCGTTAGCTCCCACTGCTACGTGGTTTGTGGTTTTTGACTTTGGTTTTCACTTAGTGATGATAATAAAATCCGTAATTGTATGCCGGTCTCGTTTATTCCCGGTCGTCCCCACTCTGTCGTCCCCACTGGGGACGAGTGGGAAAAAACAGTTTCGTTCGTCCCCGTCGGGGACGATTGGAACTTTTTATTTCCCACTCGTTCCGCTATAGGCCGAAAGTCAAATTGAAAGGGGGTTTTTAAATTACGCATTTCATACCAAGACTGATCAATGGGTTTGATTGAAAGTAACAAAAAAACTGAGGTCATTAGTACAGTATTAACGAATTTATAATAATTCTTACAGTATTAAAGTGTATATCACAAATAATCAACTTATTAACAATAATTCTTACAGTTTTAAAGTGTGTATCACAGATCACAAATCTAATTAAAACAACTACAAATTATACATTTTACTGCACGTAAAATATATAATTTGTAGTAATATAATTATCTATACCTACCTATAAGAAAAAAAAACTTACTTTGATTTTAAGAAGACCTCTGCACTTTAATTTGCGTTGACAGCAATCCCACACATTTAAGCCACTTTTATATTCCCTTTTTTTGTAATATTGGTGACCCCCGTATAGTAAAACAGTCCCATGTTTTCTTTTGATATACACAAACACTGTTTGGCCACTTGAACTACTCGCTGCACTTGGTTCCGTCATGATGATTACACAAACTTTGCTAACTAAAATAATAATAAACCCATTTGCGGGTAGCAAAAAGCGCATCAACAACACTTATTGCGTTGCTTTCATTGGCTATTTCAAGGTCATGCGTACAATGCAAATATGATAAGCTGGGGTGGTGAGGGTGAGTCATTCCGTATCTATTGTTTAATACAAGTTGATGAGATGTATTATGATCTTAAGATGATAACTTGTTTATAAAGTCGTGTAAATACCGGTGTGGTGTGTATTTGGAGAAAAACAAAGAACAACAAACTTTGCAGAAGGGTGGCATCACAAATTAAACAGCGCTGTTGGCAAAAAAGCGCCCAATTTGATGCATTTACTGCATTTATTACAAGAAGATGCATCTTTTTACTTAGTTCAGTTTCGTCAAACAGAAAATGATAAGAAACCAGTTAAAAGAGAAACGAAAAATCAAAGCAAAGAGACGAATTTATACAAGATTCGCAAATTGAATTAACACAAGGTGAAATAGGAATCGGACATTTTCTTGAAATGGTACGGAGTTGACAATGATTAGATATGCAGTTTACTTTTAAAATGTTTTTTTTAAATCATTCAAACTTATAATTTTGTGATTAGTCCTCATTTTTATACAGAACTTATAACATTTTCACAAAACTGTTATAGGAACATTACCTGTAATAATAATAATTGTAGATAGGTTGATTATCTGTGATACATAATTTTCCAATAATAATTAAGGTAGTTAAATATTTATAATTTGTTGATTTTCTGTTATACGCTCCAAAGATCTGTGAGGATTATTACTTTATAAATAATTTGATTATCTGTGATACGCAGTTTAAAACTGTAAGAATTATTGTAAATAAGTTGATTGTTTGTGAAACACACTATAAAACTGTAATAATTATTGTAAATTCGTTAATACTGTACTAATTACCTCAGTTTTTTGTTACTTACAATCAAACCCATTGATCAGTCTTGGTATGAAAAGAGTAATTAAAGCATTTTGAAAAACCGTGAAATCTCTTATTAAACCCCCTTTCAATTTGACTCTCGGTCTATAGCGGAACGAGTGGGAAATAAAAAGTTCCAATCGTCCCCGCCGGGGACGAACGAAACTGTTTTTTTCCCACTCGTCCCCAGTGGGGACGACAGAGTGGGGACGACCGGGAATAAAGTGCCGCACGGTGGGAACTTTGACTCGTTTCCATCTCATAAATCTGTAACTTCGGTGTTAATGATGATATCCAGCTGATTTTTTTTCCTGGTAATCTTAAATATATATACTTTAAAACAACTTATATTTAGTATGTAAAAGTTTATTTCTAAAAGTTATAAAAAATATAGAAAAAGAATATTGAATTTCTAAACTAACATCTTAATTCTAGCAAGTTTATACATAAGAATTTGATTAAATAACTACATAAAATATTAATAAAACATAAAATTATAGCTTATTAGTCACTCAAGAGCTCCTTTGCTTCATCAAGAAGTTCGAAATATTTTTTATTGGAAGGTTTTCTTAAGCTCGTAATGTATGGATCAGAGGTATATAAAAGGGTGTGTAACACGTCTTCATTGGTGGCTACCCTCGAACATTTTCTTGCATGATGAAGCCTGAACTGTTTTTAGTCTTTATTTCGTGCTTCTTGAGCATCTTCCGAGAGTTGCCCAAGAGGCAAGATTGAGAAATGACGTATAATACTTTCACCATGAATCAACACCTTGTGCACGGAAGATGGCATGTAATACCATTTATATTTATTAACATACAGCTGAGCTGTATCGAATGCATATTGACCAAACTTTGTGACATCAATACCTCTACCGCTTGACATGACCTGAAGTATAACATAAAATAGTTTAATTAATTTCTCATCTATACCAGTGATTTCGGATGTACAATTGTAGTTTTGGAAGAATCTTCTGGCTCTGTTGCCGTCATTAGTGTTGCCACTCACTTGCTTTGGTTTGTCAATATTTAAACCAAGTTCTTCTCTGAAACTAGATTGTAAGATAAATGCAGAATAAGTTCCATAAATCTGATCCAACAATGCAATGTTGAAAGCCCATATTGATAGGAAGCTTCATCCACAGGTTTGTTTTGCACTCTTTCTAAATTATTCATCTCTGTAGGTCTTGCATTGCAAATGGTACATACATCACTTGATGAAGTTAAAAATACCGCAAAATATGTCTGCTTGTTTTGTTCTGGGAGTTTTCCATGTATAATATGTATATTTTTAGAAAAAAGTACTTATTTAAATAAGTTCCGTAGTGTAGTACCCACAGTTATAGTAAAATTCATACTCTCATATTTTATTACATTTGACTATGTTACGCACTGAAACTGCAAAAAAATACTTTTTGCCGTGAAATAAGATTATATTTCCCAATAAATAAAATAAAAAATAGAACTTCGGTAAGCTTCGGTAAATGTCATATCTCCAGATGAATTTTTGAAAACGGAAGATAAGCACATGTGACATAAAAACATTTTTAGCCAAGTGATATTCTACTAAAATACATTTTAATTTATTTTATAGCAAAGAATACATCTTAAACTTTCTAAAATGGTATCATACATACGTTCTTTCTCTTGTTAAGAAACTATAAATTAATACCAAACAATTGAAAGTTACATGGTTATTTTTGTAATTTTTTCATTGCTTAACTTTGGTCGCATTTTGCGACAAAATGCAAATGGTCAGAAAATTTAATCATATTACGGCGTACCTCAAGGTGGTGTCTTATCTCCTCTTCTTTTCGCTACTTTTATAAATTCAATCACATGTAATCTTACTTCGTCCTACCATCTGTACGCAGACGATCTCCAACTGTATTCGCAGGGTAGCCTTGATGATTTACCGAACGCTGTTAACGTAATTAATGCCGATCTAACTCGTATCTCCAACTGGAGCAGGTCGTTTGGTCTCAGAGTTAACCCTGCTAAAACGCAGGTTATCATTGTTGGCGGCTCACGGTTAATTAGTCAAATTGATTGGGATTCTTTGCCTCCTATCTTATTTGATGGTGTCCCGATTTCTTACAGCCAAGTTGTGAAGAATTTGGGTATTTACATTGACAATTGTTTGAATTGGGATAGTCAAATTAAAGAGGTTAGCAGGAAAATGTTTGCATCTGCTGGGTCTATTAATAGATTACGCAATTTCTTACCCATACCCACCAAAATTGCACTGGTGCAGGCTTTACTGTTGCCTATTCTTGATTATGCAGACTGTTGCTACTCTAATCTTAATGAACTATTTCTTGATAAGCTTGAGCGTCTTCAAAACTTTTGTATCCGCATCATCTTCGGCCTACGCAAGTATGACCATGTCTCTGAATTTCGAGCTCAGCTTAAATGGCTTCCTATACGTCGACGCCGTGACCTCCACGTTTTATCTCTCCTATTTAATGTTCTATTTAATCCTCTTGCTCCACCCTCTCTTAAAGAACGTTTCCGTTTCTTGCAGCCCAACCAGGATCGTGATATGCGGTCCTCACGTAAACTTCTCCTTACTTTTCCTACTCATTCTTCTGAATTCTATTCCCAATCCTTCACTGTCCAATCTATACGCTTATGGAATTCTTTACCTTTATCTATCAGATTATCTGAGACTCTTCCTATTTTCAAAGCTAGGGTTAAATCGTACTTCCTCTCACTTGATTAATGTTAATTTATGTTTTTTATCTATAATTTTAGCTGGGCATGTTGGTTGTTAGTAAGTTTCATACACTTATCCATATTAACTTATTATTATTATTATTTTTTTTTTTTTTTGAGTCAAAATACTTTACTTAATTTTATATTTGATAAGCATGTTTATTTGTATATGTATATATATAATATAAATATATATTATGTTATATATCTATGAGTTTATGTATGTTTATAATGCTATACTATGAATATAATTCAAGAAATAAAACTTTATTAATGTTGCACGGCCGTACCCATTTCTTGCCATCTACTATTTCCTCTACCTTAAGGTTGTCTGGAAGAGATCGCTTTCTAGCGATAAGACCGCCTAAATTGTACTATAATCAATCTGTAAAACCTATTTCTGTAAAGTTTTTGTGCAATAAAGTATATCTATCTATCTATCTATCTATATTAAAAATAAAAGAGTCACTCTTTAGCTACAATTTGAGTAATAACACATGCATCTCCGTAGACTTTTGGAAAAACCATTTATGAGATGGCTCTCTTAGGCGGGTTCCCATAGTGTGCCGGTCTGACTCACTAATTAATTCTTACCTACTTTTTTTTAGAGTGAACTACGTGAATAGTACTAGTAACATGAGCGAAGAAATGGCGAGTATACTTGCTGATATGTCCGAAGAAATGAGGAAGCAAATTCTACATGAGGGTTTAGAGTTACTGCATAACGGAACGGGTGAGTGACCGTAACAAAGGCTGTCTTTGTTTTTACATCATATCAACTGTGCTCACCATGATAAACAGTGGCGTAACTATACCATTCGGGGCCCGTGGCAAATTGCACATTGAAGCACCTCCGGTAAGTAGGTGCCATCCATCCTCCCCCCGCCCCCTCTTTCTCAAAGAACGAATAAAACTTATTTACCAAGTTTGAAATACCAGAAATGCAGTGCAAATTAATCTTGGGAATTGGGATTCTCCTGTTACCTGAGGCCCCTTCTGGCTGGGGGCCCGTGGCATTTTGCCGACTTGCCACCCTGTAGTTACGCTACTGATGATAAATGTCATCGGTAAAAACTGTGCCACAACAACTGTGTGCTGCATTGCCGCGCTGATTAGTATCTTAATAGTTGCGGTAATAGAACAGTGGGTACGATTTAGGGATCCATTTACGCCACGTGTAATTGATTGTTAATATTTATGGCAGATTTTTACCATTGCTCGAACTCCGAGGTCCTACGTCAAATGACATTAATTTTTAAGTTCCTTCTTGTCAAAACTTTGAAAAATTTAATTATGGTTTTACTCTACACCGTTTTTTAATTTAGTTATTTCAACAGCAGCCAAAATTCCGATTTTAGGCCAGCGTTAGTAAACATGTGTTCATGATCTGGCTCGAAGGACCATTTTCACAGATTTGACTGCTATAATTTGTACATTTGTACATTCTAGATATGTAGAATAATTTAAAAAAGTAACATTGTCTTAAAATTGCCATAATCACTCTGATTATAAGTTGGCCTTATTCTGCTTATTTAGGCCTACTAAAAATATATAAAAAATGGAGTATTGGTAAAGTTTTTGTACAATTTTGGCTAATGGTCGGTAGATTTTACTATAGGCACAAACCACTTTCTTAAATCAAGTTTTTTTAAACATTGGACAACATCACATACATTGCTCTGGTTATGTGGTAAGTAGCTAAAGCACTCGTGTTACAGAAATCAGAAATAACGACGGTACCACAACGTCCAGACCCGAGACAATATAGAAAATTTCGTTTCCCATATTGACCCGACCGGAGATCGAGCCCGGGACCTCGAGCCCGGGACCTCAGAGATGGCGCGACTCCATAGTCCGATCCGCTCGCCTCTCGGCTACGGAGGTCGTCAAAATGATGATTTGATGGTCAAATGTGTGTTCGACAGATACGTATTGGCTGATCAGCGAGGGCGGCGGCGCGGTGTCGCCGGGCTACGTGGCGGCGGTGCAGGCTCGCAACAGCTACGGCTGGGGCCCGCTGTCGGCGCGCGCGCAGCTGGACGGCGCGCCCCTGGCCCCGCCCGCGCGGCCGCCGCTCGCCGCACTCGCGCTCGCCGTCGCCGCGCTCGCCGCGCTGCTCGCCGGCGGCGGAGCGGTGGTTTTCTACAGTTAGTCTCACATTTGCATACTGCCATCAGCTACACACTACCACACTTTTAAGATTTTCAGAGAAGCCAACAATTTTATCTACTCTCCTTGAACCTATGACATTCACTTAACGCCAGTGACATTCTTCCGACTGAGTTGACTGGAAACTGATGTCTGATTTTTTGTTAAATGTGAATTGTTAAGACATCTGTACTAATGCACGCTTTTCCGTCTGTGTAACGACGGATAATTGTTTTTTTTTGTTCTTCTACGGTACACCTTTAAACGATACATACACGCCTGAGTTAAGAAGACCGCTACCTAATATAAGTAGGTCCTGGCCCTAAGAAAGGAACAGTTAATTTATTAATTTCCTAACTTCACCGTATAAGTCGCTGAAACTCTCTGGTTAATTCTTATTGATGACGAGGGTAATTCAGAGGAGAGGCCGTCTTTAGCATTCCCTTTAAGGTAATAAATTTCATATAGAAAGAGGCAAACTGCAACAGTCATCGATACCTATCTATTGACCACCAAAACTATCTGCAAAAATACTATAATATCTATATTATTATTGTACCTACCTATTTTTTCCAGCATACAATAATCGGACAAAGAAAAAAGCTGCAATGGAGATCCAAATCCAAAACGTCCATCTGAGACGGGGCCCAGATGTTGAATTAGCTACGTTGCGACAACTACCGATTCAGCATTCAACGAACATTCTCTATAACCAGGTAAGTTAACATTATTTCTACAAATTCCATAATCGAGCATGCCGTTTATCTAAAATATTTGTTGTTGTTACATAAAAAACACGAACTTAATTGCTATCAAACATCATTTATCAACACCATTAGCCTCCGGCAATCCGATAAGTATGTAGTCCTAAACATATTCGGCAGAGGGCACTTACCGGAGGCTAACGGTTGATACAGCAGAAAAATTTCATCGCCTACGATAACTTGCGATTAGCTCAGTTGGTAAGAGCAGCACGCGCGATACGTGAAGGTCGTGAGTTCGATTCCCGCACCGCAAGGGGAGATAAAAATATAATCTAATATTTAAAGTTCGCTAGTACGGCGTAAAGTACGATTTAAATAATAAAATCTATTTGTATATTAATTTGTGTTGTGTAAAATTGTTTCGTGACTCAAATAAAATAAAAATGATACTGATAATCTTCTTCTTAAGATCCTCTTAAATTAATGGCGCAAGGTAAGAACGTAGAACCTACCTACGTAAATTAATTCGATGAAAAAGTGTCACGACGCCAATAAAATTTAAGAGGCTATCTTTGAACGCGTATATTAAATGATAACCTTTCTTAATTATCTTGCGTGTAACCTACACGAGGTTACTCGTGTTGAAGTAAATAGGCCATAAAAACTACCTACTCAGTCTGTAATTGCAGTAGGTAGTTTATCGTTATATTTCATGGTTTCTTTAGAAATCTCTCTTCTGTTAAGTAACATACATACATACCTACCTTATAGGACTTTTAAGGGCTCCAATACAAAACAATAAAACTTATAATAAGTCACTTTAACTGATTACCAGAATATATGCATGTTAAAAGCACCAGCCATATTTAAAAAAAATGGACCCATCATTAGGCTTTAAATCAGAAATGTATAAAAAATAATGAGTAGTAATTTCGATTTGGCAAGTATACCTACCTACTTACAGAATTAACTTGTGTATTGCGTATTGAAAATATCATATTCATTATATTCTGCAGTCGCGCCTTAGATGTTGAACGCTCTATTTTGATTTTAACTTTAGTTGATATTTATTACAAATGATAGGTAAGTTGTATTGCGGTCAAGTACCTAAATGTCACCACATCACCAATCAGAATCCAAATTTTGTTGCTAGGGCGTACACTGCCCTTCGGACGCGGAGCTGGCTAGCTTGCCGCACATCCGTCGCGAGCAGATCACTCTCACCAACTTCCTCGGCTCGGGAGCCTTTGGCGAGGTGTTTGAGGGAGTCGCGAGGCAAATCAACGGCAGCACCGCTGACACTAAAGTTGCAGTCAAGGTCAGTGCACAAAAAGTGTCCATCGATTTTGAGAGGAAAAACGACGCCAATGATGAGTTTTGTCGAACTCGCTATTTGGTATCTTCCAACATACATAAGAGACAAGATTTAACAAATTTGTAAACACTACATCAATACACGAATTAGACTGCCTTTCCGCAAGTCAGCTCTACCGAAGTGGTTCACAATAAATCTGAATCGATTTCATCGTACTACAACTCAACTGAAATAAACAATCCTTACATAAAACAACTAAGTATATTCAATCCTTATAAGTACCTAATACCTAGAAATGTACATGGTATTCTGGTGAATTATCTTTCGCTCCAAAAGTTAGGTAATTTCTGTTGAACAAGCACCCTTTTCTCATCTTGCAAAATGGCCCTCAATATTCTGACAACTGTATAGAACATTCATAGTAACAGGATTATTTTATTTGTTATAAGACGTTACGCAAAGGAGCAACAGAGCAAGAGAAAAGCGAGTTCCTAAAGGAAGCGGCGTTGATGTCAAACTTCAAGCACGAGCATATTCTACGACTACTGGGCGTGTGTCTGGACAACGATCCTAATTACATCATCATGGAACTGATGGAAGGCGGCGACTTGCTCAGCTACCTGAGGAAGAAGCGAGCCTCGCTGGTAAGACTGGTCATCCATTTCAGAATCATAACTATAATCAATTCATTTATTCATGTTTATTACCAGAAGCACTTTATGCATCGTCAACATGAACACAAACCAAAATTGACACTACAGTCGGTTCCGAACCTAATTCCACCGAGAAGAATCTGGCAAGAAACTCAGTAGTTATCCTAATTTTTACAATATTTAGAACTAGATAACTTTAAACTATGGCATGCTAACACCACACAAGAGAACAGACAAAATTGTCCAGCTTCAACTCGATGAGCATGCGAGTGGTTTACCTCCGACCAATCGTTTGAAAGCTTTGGAGGTCAATGATTTTATAGCTTTGCTCCCTCTCCCTTCACGTACACTGTAGGTATCGTCGTGTCGAAGACTCTCATAGCACAAGATTTTCGAGTACCTAATAGTAAGTGTGTCTAGTCAAAACTGTGTTTAATAGCAATGTCATTAAAATTGCAGTACACGCCGGAATCCCTCAGCCTATTGGATCTGCTAAACATGTGCGTGGACGTCACAAAGGGCTGTCGTTATCTCGAGGAGATGCACTTCGTGCACCGCGACCTGGCGTGCCGGAACTGCCTCGTGGCGCACCGCGCCAACGGACGCGTCGTCAAGATAGGAGACTTCGGCCTCGCCAGAGACATTTATAAGAATGATTACTATAGGAAAGAAGGGGAAGGTAAGTTGAACCACTTGTTTAGTATTTTATGTGGACAAAGGTTTCTTGAATCACGGAAGTTTTAGGGACTGCACCTGTTATCGGGATGGTACGGAAAAGGATACGGCTTCATTGTAGTGCGCAGAATGTCATCGGTCAGATTTTTAAATCAAGTTTTTTTAGATGTTACACTTAGGTACGCGATACACCCAAATTCCCGTAGAATAATATGATAATATATATGATGATAACTATGGTCCCTCGGCTATTTATTCCCTCAAACTCTCCTAAACGTAAAAAAGGAACAGCAAATGGCATTAAACTATATAAGGGTTCTTTTCGGGAAATATTGGTATAAGTGTCTATCGAATCAATGCTTTCTAGAATATTGAGGATGTAACGTGGCTATTTAATCGTCAGGGCTGTTGCCGGTCCGCTGGATGGCGGTGGAGTGCCTGATGGACGGCGTGTTCTCGTGCCAGTCGGACGTGTGGGCGTGGGGCGTGCTGTGCTGGGAGGTGCTGTCGCTGGGGCAGCAGCCGTACCCCGCGCGGACCAACCGCCAGGTGCTGGCCTACGTGCGCGCGGGCGGCACGCCCGACCGCCCGCCCAACTGCCCCAAGCTCTTGTGAGTATCGCTCGTCAAAACCGGAACCAACTCGCTTCGAATAAAAAAAAACTTTTTATTATTTATGCATATCAAAAACCACTGTTTAATTCCCGAACTTTTGATTGATCATTCTGGAACGAAAATTATAGTTCGTTTCATTTTTGATAGTAAGGGAGATAATTTTTTTCTGTTTCTTTAAAGTATATAATTAGTTAATTGACAAGCTGTTTCGGTTTCACAGTTACGAGCTGCTACAAAAGTGCTGGAGCTACTCGGCGGAGATGCGGCCGACGTTCCGGCACTGCCTGGAGGTTGTGACGGCGTTGCGCGACAAGACGTCGCCCAACATCACGCTCACCGCTACGCCCACGCCCGCGCCGCACTACCTCAAGCTGCTCGGGGACGGTGAGAGCGATGCCACTTGCAATATACCAATAAATAACAGCGCCAGACAATGTCACCAGTCCACTGATGGGTTTAAATGAAGTTTGAGCCAAAATCGCGAGCGAATTTTCACTATAAAAATTAATTGAACACAAACCTTTAATCTTCCATTTACCTACTTATAAACTTATAAACGAAACCGATGGACGTCAGACATCAAATGTAAATCTGAAAATATTCGTTTTAATTCGCGTGCTCGATTTCTTTCTATTGTGGACCCTCTCAACGTTTTTTCTTGTCCAAGCCCA
The DNA here is from genome assembly GCA_037074685.1 of Glyphodes pyloalis. NCBI lineage: Eukaryota > Metazoa > Arthropoda > Insecta > Lepidoptera > Crambidae > Glyphodes > Glyphodes pyloalis. Next base: position 7,416,084 of record JAYKKO010000011.1, read on the forward strand.
GGTCCAGAATTACGGATACTAACTGGAACCGTCAACCGAGCACACATAGTCTTAAGCTAATTTAGAAACAATGGTTTCCCAAATAGACATGACTGTAAATCAAACCTAAGACTTTACCGCGACTCGAGGTTGTCAAGTTAAATTAAAACTCAACAAATGCTCAACAAGTACCTAACTTGATTGGCAAAAACTCGTTATTGATTTCCTATTAGTACCCTCAGTTCTAGATACTTCGGATGGAGATAATGTAGCTGAACATCGAAAAAAAGTAAAATAACACAAATACTTAGTAGATTAGCTTTCCCCAATATGTCGTATCGGTTGACGTAAATTACTTAAATACTATAACAATAAAAACATGACAGCAACATCATCAATTCAGGAAATGTCTTTAACTCGATTGTCATCAAACTATTCGTTTATTCTTCGACGTAAATCATAAAGTTTGATCTAGTGGCAATTCCCTAACCTTTATTTTATTTGATATCATCATCGCATGTACCTACATGTTATTAAATGCCTATGTGTCCTCATTTCCGTAATCACTAACATTTCAATTATGTTGCGCATGCCCGCATGACAGACGCCATCGACAACCGCACGTACCTGCTGGACGAGAATGACAACGCCTACTTAGGTTCGTTTCATACATCATGCTTACCTATACGATAAGTTATTTTACGGAAAAGAAAAAACAAGCGTATAAACATATTGGTAGATACTAAACTAATGTTCTCAAACATACAGTCAGCCTCCAAGTCGAACTAACCTTAAAAATCTGCTATCGAACTGTCACGACATATTTATTTACAAAAAACATCGCGACAGCAATAACTTAGTTATGAGACAATAAGTGTTATCTTAAATATTTTAAGGAAACAGAAAATTTCTATCATTCCTTGCGGTGTGGGTCTCGAACCCACGACCTTCACATATTGCGCGTGCTCCTCTTCCAACTGAGCTAACAGCAACTTTTAAGTGTTCTCTTAATTTTAAATAATAATTCCAATACCACCGTTAGAAAATGTACGCCGTTATTTTATATCTTTGTATAATCTTTCCTTCCTTGATACTGATTTAAAAATTAAAAGATCTGTTTGAAATCATTTTTTTTTTGTAAATACCTTTTAAAGGTAAGTATTTACCAGGCGAAGCCGGGACATACGGACTAGTTACTTAAATATGGACTAAATTAAATAACCACTAGCAATTTTACGCAGGTTTTTTCTTTTCGTAGTTTTTCTATTCACCACTTTCATTTGTTTTTATTCTGTGGTCTGTTTTAGAAAGTAAAACCTGCCTGCATCAGATTTCACTAAAATTAATAAACTTCAAGCATAATATGAAATTGATATTCTCCCTTTAAGATTTGCAACATTTTCAGGTATAAGATGGTACTTTTTATAAGTGTGGATTGAAATTAGTGAGATCTTGTGCAAATGTATTTAAGAGCTGTAGGTATACGAACGGAGGTCGTGTTGCAGATGAGGACCTGCCAGAGATGCAGATGGAGCCGTCACGACTGCTCCCGGAGCGGGCACCCAAGTACCTCGAGCTGATGTACGAGAGCGACTCGGCTAGCGGAACCGTGTGCGACGGGTAAGAGCTGCTGCATATAAACCTTAGCGATTATAGCGCTGGTAGGATTTTAAACCGTAAGTTAACAAAGAAACGAAATAGTTGTGAATTGAACACTGCCAGACTTAGAAACAAAATCAACGAGTAACAAACCACTAAAATAATAATAAAAAAACTCGATGTACCTATGCGGTTATAACTATTCGAATCTTGTATCTCAAACATTCACTATTTAATAATTATTTATTATCTAAATACACATACAAAACAGACATACCTGTACACACCTTAACAAAACTTATGCCAAATATAATGTATACGTCACCATAAGATTATAAAAATCGTTAGATTACAATCTATCTCGCAAAATCAAATCGCAATCATATCTTACGGTTCACCATCTTTCGACAGTTAACAATCTCACTAGATAGATTGTAATCTAACGATGTTTACAATCTTGACATAATTATACTCGTACATCACCAAACGTATTTATAAAACTTAGTAGCCAGAAGACACAAAGACGCGTCATGGTAGAATAAAGGTATATTTGTCAAAATTGCTGGGAGGATTAAAAAATGTCTTCCGAATGAGACCATTTCCAATAGCATAGTGCTACAATGGCGCGACACAAAATAATTCGCAGCAAATATTATTTTTCAGTACAATTCAGTTGATACATTGGTGACACTCGCAGGTACGAGATCCCGCGCACGGCGTACGCGCCGTTCGCGCGGCACAGCATAGTGGGCGTGGCGCCCAACCGGCTCGTGCGGCCGCCGCTGCGCACGCACTCGCTGCGGGCGACGCGGCCGCGCAACGCGACCGTCGTGCCGCTCGCCGCGCGGAACACTCGCGTCGCACGCGCTCGGCCCGCGCACGACCCGCCCGAGGACTGGCACGTCTTCAAGACTACTTTCTGAACTGTGATATTAGCCTTTTTAATAGACGGCGCGTGCGTCGACCACCGATCGAGGAGTTTTTGGAAGCTTTAGGCTCTGCGCCTCGTAGTGACGGCACACCGGAGCATTTAAGGAGACGTTGATGATGAAATTGCGCGGATAATTATTTAAACTTTTATTTTATACAACTTTTGACTGATATTTTAAATATATCTATTGTCTCCGAGAATCTTCTGCCGAGCCGTCCTAGTGTGCGTATTCCGTTAGATGTAGGTATTGTATTTAATTATTTATTATTATTGTTTAACTGTAAATAGAGAAAACAATTGTTGTACATATTGGGATAGGCGATGCTGGCCTAGTGTTGGGTGTATAGTAGATTAATAGGGCGAGAGCATTTCCTGTAAAAAATATTTTGACCAAAATGTCTAGTGTACGGTACGAATAAAACGATGCAAATTATCAGTAACTTATTTTTTTATTTATGTAATGTCTACATAGTATTTATTACACCGACAAACACAAGTAGCGAGTTTTATTAGTGCAAAAATATTATTTCCTATTTACATTTTATTAGCGTGTTGTAATACATTCTGTAACCAATCAGAATATAATAATGTAGTATTGCTTGTAAAGTTTACACTATAATATTATATATCTACTAAATTACTATAGGAACCTATTTCTCATGCAAATAACACTTTAGTAGTTTCTATCTTAGGTAGTAGCATATTTGAAATTTTACAATCAACTCTTTAAACGAATGAATGCCGATGTATTATACCTACCTAACTTAGTTTTTTTAATATAATGATATACTTCACGGTACAAAAAGTATATTGATTAAAATTTTCTCGAATATATTACAAAAATAATTCATAACTGTTGAAAAAATAAATGTTGACTATTGATTTACTGTTTCGATCTTATTCTTTAATGAGGGTATCGGGTACAGTTCAAAAACTGAATTGGGTCATATCCCGGTTTTAAATTGCTGAGTAACGTGTGTGATGTTTTTCTCAATATGAACATAATCATCTCAAATGAAACCAGTTACGGTTGGAACAAATTTATGGATAGCGAGTACCTGTCAAAGCAATCAATTATTTTAATATATATTTTACTATACGATGGAATTTATGAGTTTCGTATAATGAGACTAAACACTACAACATTTGACCACAAGACTATTAATATAAAGATAAATGAAACATGTAAAAACAGCCATATTATTAATGAAACATGAAAGTTATCAACATCAGCTACAATCTATTTATTTCTATATTTTTTGCGACATAAATGCTAGTGGCTGACAATATATGCGGCTCATAGCCTACACAAAAAAGGATTTCTCCTCATTTAAGAGATGCCCCAAACAGTGTTGCAAAGGCGATGCCATGATGATGCACAAGATGATTTCTAGAAATAAAAAACGACATGCTAAAATTGCATAAAACGCGTAAAAGATCGAAGGAACGTGTATATAATTGGAAATGATTTTGCGTTTTAACTTATTTATATTAAATGTACACAATTGTAGAAACGATAGTCTAAAGGTACAGGTACCGGGTCATGATCTCGCTGTCCTGGGTTCAAATCCCAGGTCAAAAAGTATGTGACCAACCCGCATTTAGGTCGCGTGGTGATAAAGCCAGTACCGATTGTTGCGATCTGAGGGCCTACCTGATATTCAATAGGCCCTACAATTGAATATCAGGTAGGTTAATACTTTACTTTTACCTATACTTATTATACTGATAGGTTTCTATTTACGAGTCCCGTGGCAAATATTATAGTGCAGAAAATTGGATACCATATTGTACCAGAAAATAGGTAAGGTTCTATTTTTGTAATCCTTTATAATCTACGACCAACCTTAAAACTAGGAACGAATCGGAATAAAAGTAGTCTAGCACGCAAAATCAAGTCAAGAGTTAAAAATATTTCAAAGTCATTAATAAAGTAACTCTAAATCACATCACATCATGCTATAGCATATATAAAATCATCGCATCGGCCGCTACAACGGACGCATGGCATCTCTTTTTATCCTTTGCAAATGCACTCACGTAGTCCAGGGGTCATCACTCGCCGTCCTCGGCCAGCTCGTGCTTGACGCGCTTCTCGTGCTTGATCTGGTCGGTCGTGGTGACGGCGGCGCCTAGCTCGCCCGGTTCCTGATAATATAACACACTCTATAACATTACAATGCTCTCAATACGTTGTTTCTGAAACACAACATTGAACATAGTCTAGAAAATAATTTTCAAGAACAAATCAATGATTCAGAAATTTCAAAAACACTATATTTCTGCCAATTTTGAGTACTTGGTAAGTATAATGCGTATCGGATAGAAAGAAAGAAAAGAAAGAAACTCTACCACCCGTATAATACTTTAGTTAAAACAGACGAACAAAAAAACAATTAGAAACATCTTTTTATTTTTAACCCCTCAGAAAAACAGACAGATCTTTTTACGATCAATGGAAAAACAAATGCGTCCTGCACATTGACGCACCTTATTTAACAATGCTTTTTATTAATATTGTCTTTGATATTTTTCTTTTTTTATAAAATTGTCATGATAAATTAAACAGTCGTACAATTTTCAACCGGTTTTTTCTACTAATAATATTCAAAATACTAAACATCGTTGCTAACCATCTCTTTCGGTCGCTATCATTTATCTTCTAAATATTGTTGAAAACAACTGTCCCTTACACCCGTTATAGAACGAAAAATTATATGTTTCTGCTATATAAAAAAAAATGTATTCAAAGGCAGGCACTGAATGTGCTAATATATACTGGATTAAATTTTTAGCTTTTAAGCACTTGTGTTACAGAAATCAGAAACAACGACGGTACCACAACACCCAGACCCGAGACAATATAGAAAAGTTCGTTTCCCATATTGACCCAACCGGGGGATCGAACCCGGGACCTCAAGAGATGGCGCGACTCTAAAGTCCGGTCCGCTCGCCTCTCGGCTACGGAGGTCGTCAAATGACTTTTGGGACAAGATTTAATTGCAATGCTATATTTCAAAAAATGTAAGAGCACGCCACTGGTGGTTTTCTTTTTATATTGCACTTCAAGATTGACCTCATCCCACCTGATGTTAAGTGGTAATGAGGTCCTAGCTTAAGGGCGACAAGTACAATCAGTTACTGAACGTGTCGCCCTTACCTTGAAGGCTTGACCCCTGCTACTAATGTAGCACACCCCAAAAACTCTGGAAACTTTACTCACACGCAGGAACACAACAATACAAAAGTGAGTGTTATTTGGCTGCGGTCTTCTGTAAGGTGGACACGTAGCACACAAATAGCATAATCAACTTACATGATGGTCGTCGTCCTGCGCGTCGTCTTTGCTGTTCTCGTGCAGCAGCACGTATTCACGCTGCGAGAAGCCGAACTTGACCACGTCACGCTCAAGCAGCTCCACGTACCGGCGCGGCTCGATCTTCTTGTTGTTCACGAACGTACCGTTTGCGGACTCTGGAAACGACACGCTCAATCAGTCAATTGGATTTTTTGCATCAGGTAGCAGTGTGTTAAGCTGCTTTTCTTTTTTTTTAGAAGTTGCAAAAAAGTTAATACAATGCATTACAAGACAAACACATCAAATTAATTACTAGTTGTTGCCCGCAAGTTCGTTCACGTCATTTCGATATAAAAAGTATCCAATTCTACTAATTATAAATGTGAAAGTTGGTGAGTATGGATGTTTGTTACTCTTTCACGCAAAAAAAACTGAATGCAGCATATAGCTGAGGTGTGGCCTAGTTGACCACTTACCCATTTAGTCTTTTGTTATTATTATTATTTCTTTTTAACTGTTTCATGTTTGTCTTTGTCTTTAGTTTTTCATGTACTTCTTTTTGTTTTTGTTTTTTTTTATGTTATTTCTCAAGTATAACAACATGTATGTAAGTGGTCAATAAATGTATTTTCTTTCTTTCTTTCTTTCTTTTGAATGAATTTATATGAAATTTAGTAGGAAAAGGGATGACGTACCAGATTAACGTACAGAATACTTTTTATCTCGAAATAACGCGGGCTACAGTAGGTAGTATGGTAATATAGTATCGCAACCTTTCTACCAAAATTTATCCAAATCAATTAAGTGATTTTAGCGAGAAATAGTAACAAACATACATCCTAGTTCTTTTACATTTTCTCGTTTATAATATTACTAACATTCACACAGTACGCCAAACGAAAATTTTCCTTAGATTGATCGGCACCTGGGCCAAAACACATTTTTGTTAAAATCGAATAGTCTGGCTGGACCTTATGTGGCAGTTTAGGTCATGCCAAATTAGGAAATCGAGGATTTAAAAAATCAGCCCTAATTCCATAGATTCTACTAATGAATGACGTAAAGAACCGCTTTTAGCGACCTACATGGTGAACTCGCAACTCTTAATATAGCCCGACAGAAACAAAACAAAGGTTCGCGTGTGGTGTTACGCTAACCGAGGTCGATGATGTAGGGGCGCACGCGGCGGCCCTGCGAGCCGTCGGGGCGCGCGAAGGGCGTGGCGCGGAACTGCAGCGCGGCGTGCTGCTTGCTGATGGACGGGTGCTCCAGCGATATGTCCGCCACCTTCTTGTCGCGACCGATCAGGAACGCAGACTGGCGGTGTATGTACAGGATCGGCAGGGCTTTGTCGCCTTTGAACGGGTAGAATCTGGAAACACGTGCTTGTTGATATGAGGAACTATTGGACATCTAATATATAGGTACATATAAGCTATTAAGTACATCATTTTAAAAGAATCAGAAAAAGTTCATCTCGCCTTGCGGTGTGGAATTCGAACCCACGACCCTCACGTATCGCGCATGCTACTCTTTCAATTGAAAAAATATTCCAAATTCATCGCCTACGATAACTTGCAGTTAGCTCAGTTGGAAGAGCCACTCGCGCGATATGTATAGGACGTGGGTTCGAATCCCCCACTGCAAGAGGAAATAATTGCTTTTATTTTCAACACAATAAAAATATTTTTTTATATATTGCGTCAGAGTGCCTAATTTTAAAATAACCGGCAAGTAAGTGATTTGCTTAAATCCATTATTGTAAGTTGTCTGTATTTAAACCATGGCTTACAAATTATATTTTGCCAGCTAGATACAAGTCCCAACCTATGCAATCTAATAAGACCCTTATATTGTATATAAAATAAAGCAAACACTTAGAAAGTTATTACGAAGTCAACTTTAGTAATTTACCTCCACCGTCTTTTCGGCTGCTTAGCATCATCAGGCTCTGTGTATTTGATGACTACACCATTAACAGTGTTCTGGTCAGCAGTGAGCTTCCCTGATAGCCCAAAGTTGGGTTTCTCTTTCTCCCCACTATCTTTTCCTTCTTTTTTCACCTCTGTCTTGCCCCAGCTGTACTCTTTGTCATCACCTGCATCAGCAAACCTAAAAAACATGATAATTAATATCTATACCTTATTTTCTTTTGGATCCTTCTAGGTTTTTGCAATACTAATGGATTGTCAGTTAAGATTCTTTATCATCACTCTTAATTACAATTCATTAACTAATTTCGCAAGCTATAAATGCGAAATTGCAATATTATAATGCGAAAGTACTCTGTCAGTTTGTCTGTTAACGCCTAAACCACTGAACAGATTTTAATTAGATTTGATATAGGTAGAAAATAACGAGTGAAAGGGATAATACCGCCCTTAAAAGTACAAATGTAGCTCAAAACATGGATTAAAAAATACACTATAATAGTTTCGAATGTTAGGGGAGATAGGGGTAAAACCGGCCATGAAAGTATGTAGCTCACGCGAACGAAGTCGCGGGCTAGTCTTAAATAAATAAATATAATCCCATGACAGCTTAAAAAGTCTATATTCCTAATAAGGAGTTTAGTAATTTATACCTTGATTTGCGCTCCCGCGGTTTAGCCTCTGATTGGAAGGTGGAGCGAGGGCGGTCCTCCTCCCTGGGCGGGCGCTCGCGTCTCTCTTCGGTGCGAGGCCGCTCCTCCTTGGTCTCTCTGACTTCCGGCCTCCTCTTCTCGCGGTATCGGGTGTCTGGACTCCGCGAATGTGACGGTTCTCTGATCAATCAAAAACCAAAATTATAAAAAGATATAATTGAAATTATAGACCCTGTTGCGTAACTAGTAATAACTAATTACATTATATGTAGTGTCCCCCACCGAACGATCGGTTTCGATCGCACATATTTTTATTGACAAGATTAATTTACGACACAACGGTTCTGTTCCTCCTCCACACTACTTGCGAAATTGAACGAAGTTAGACGACTACGATAGTGTAGAGAGGCACTTCGGCTTGTCTCGTCAAACTTCGCCTCGCCTCAGGCGTCATCCATTTGCTGTCGGTTTTAGCGCCCGAGTCAAAGGGCCCGAGGTTGTTGTCATGAATTTAAAGAGTGTGTAGAGTCACACTTCTGAGTTGGCCGGAGTTTGCGAGTTGTGCGGAGGAGGCATACGTATTAAACCGTATAGATATATAATCGTAACTCACCGTTCGCGCGACGCGTGCGGCTTGTCGCCCCTGGGCGCGTGCTCGCGTCGCGGCGGCGCCTCCCGCGGCCTGCGCACATCATTCAACACATTACACAAGCTCATTAAACGAGCAAACGCCTTACAACAAGTACACTTTTTTGACCTTCATAACTGAATTTAAACACTGTTAAAATAAAATAAGCAAATTATAACTAAAACCCTTATTCACTTGTAATATTTTTTGAAATGACAGTTCGAAGTCTTATCACAGATGAGACTAACGGTATCGGTTTCTTGACTTCAACTGCTTACGCGTATAACGACATCTGTAGTAAGACTTCTGTCCCTATGCTATGACATTTTTACATATAAACTTTACAAAACAGTCATCAATTATTTCCATCATGAGTAACCAATTATTTTGACACTCCTATAAATCATAAACTTACCATGATTTTTGTATTTTTTGCTGATTTGACGATGGTATACCTACTAAGTCATCCAATCGTGGATATCTCGATTTTTTCCTGGATTCTTATTTTTATTTACAAATCACGTATACAATAAAATACGCAATAGGACGAAAAAATTACGTCTGTTTAATAACTCCTCATATCTATTTTTTGTTTAAATAAAATAATCAAATCTATCCAGTGTACTAATAAAAATGTTTTAATAGAACACTCATAATAAATGTGTATTTCTTAAATGATTGCTGAATTAGATAGTCTGCCATCGGATGTGATTCTAACTCGATTATCCATATGATGCTGGCAATTTGTATTGAGATTCTCCATAGATATTCTTCTTTTCTGGACCAGGTCCTGAGATTTCACTTCTTGGAATAAATTTGTGACTCTTACCCAATTTGCAAGCTATCCACAAACATTAAACAAAGCAAATATGAATTGTCATTTTAAGGAACTGTTTCGCCTTAAAATTAATCTTGTTTGACATCGGGCAAAGTCTATTTGTAAGAGTTTTCATCCCTTTACTGCAATCTCCAAACTGTATTCTTCCATGCTTAGTACTTATCTTAAATTCAATGCCTGTTGCAAAACCTTCCAAAGTTTCCTTTTATCTATTACATTTTTCTATGACATAGCACATCCTTGTGTTTAAGCCATAGCTATCGGAAATCACCACAACAGTTTAATATTTTTTTAAATGTCACATAAATATGATTTTCTATGATGAATTATATGTTTATCTTGTGAATGACGGACTTCGTATCTTTATTTCTTGCACTGCAACATAATTCTCTTGTCTTTTCCGAACTTAAGTTTGCTTTCGTAATTCTCACACGTCACATTTGGATTGGGTTATCAATTTCAGGTAATATTAGCATATTTTGCAGGAAACATTTGTAAATCACGTCCTTTTGAGTCGCCGATTTTAAATTCATGTCACATTATCTTGATTTTTAATCATTAAACATCTTTTTCGAGTTTTCCATCATACTATTTTACACACAATAGTTCCAGGTTATCAGACTTCCACTAAATGGACAGTATTTGTAGTAAGTTTCTTATTTACTCTGGCGAATACAATTTCTGTTGATTAAAAAATATTGATGTGTCTTAATACTGATGATTCCAATTAAAACTTATATACTTGCTTTCAGGGCATGTTCAAATGAAAAATATCGTAATCGTGTGCCTGTTTGTATGTCAAATATCCAAACTACACAAAAATAGACTCCATTTTACATTCAGTTATTTTGTAACAACTTCATTTGTTTGTGTAAATTGTGTCTGATAAATCAGAACACTTGACTCTTTCAAACACACCTAGAGTTACAATTGTCTAAGGTGCAAATACTGAAACATCTTTTCAAAATCAGCATGTTCTGATCAAACTCATTATAATTTTCTGTAGATATTCTGTAAAAACAAATACAGTCATTTAACGTTGTGGAACAACTAGCAGTCAGTTGTGACATGATCACACACATGCAGAGTTCACACAAAATACTTTCTTTAACCATGAATAAATTGTTACCAGCTGTAAAGATTAATGCAAAATGTTTGCTACAATTTATAATTTCTACCTAGTCCTAATTTTTATGTTTATTTTATTGATTTGTTACAACAACTTTTTATCACTTTACTGTTAAGAATTTTAGTATTACATTATGTATTTCTAAATCTTTTTTTTTAATGCTATTGAAACAGACAAGCTCCAATCATTGTAAAGATAGTAGTGATAAAATTCGACACATACCGTTCTGATGAATATGTCTCTTCACGATACTTCTCTCTCTTTTCTGGGTAATCCCTTTGGTTGTAGCGTTGCGGCTCAGGTGGTCCACGCCTTTTTATAAAAATAATTTAGTTACAAACGATATTCAAGACAGAATAGTATTATCAATAATATTTATTAGAAATTTTATTGTAATTACCTCTCTCTATAATCCCTATTGTTATCATAAACTCGAGGTTTCTGTGTTCTGTCTTCATACTGGTTATAACGACCATAACCTAGAACAAATTTTAATAATTATTGTATTTGTAATGTTTCTTCTTAATCAGCAAATTAAATAGACCATTTTTAAAAAAACACCTCTAGTATCCTCACGTGGTTGATATCCTTCTTCTCTTGGCCTTCGTTGGTAGTCTTCTTGACCTCCTCTATGATCTTCATACCTTTGTTGCCTGCAAGAACCATTGTATAAAAGGTCAATTGTATTTGGAACACAACCTTAAAACCATCTTAAGAAATGGTAATGTCTGCATTCATAAAGAACTCAGTTGCTTTAAGCTTTATCATGTATTAAATGCACTGCAGTTGATATATGCAATGTTCTTTGTGTTTAATGCAGCAAAAATGCAAACACAGTGCGCTTGCTGCATGGGTATTTGGCTTTGGACATAAGATAAAACAACCACATGCATAAGAACATTGCAACATTTTCATATCTGGCATTATAAATTGATAAAAAGCTTTGATGGTAGAATTAAAAGCAAATGATGAGAAACAAAATTTACATAAAATACAAACATAGAAATTGGCATTGACCAGAATGTAGTGTTTTTGTAAAGGAAAAATATTATTGTATGTGGATAGTGCTGACTGACAATATGAAATGTATAGAGTTTTTTTTAAAGTATGAATGTGTTGATAAAAAACATTGTTGTTTTAGTTCATATTAAACTGTTTCTTATTGACAACTTCATGTAGGTGCAGTATAGAATGCTATTAGACCAATCGACAATGGTAATAAAATGAATAACGATGAACAATGCTCAACTAGAAAGTACCTTTTATAACCATCCATTTCATGTTGCCTCTTATAGTCCTCATTTGTATCATTGTAATGTGAGCTTTGGCCATATTTATCCCTATTCTTATCATATTTCTCGTGATGATGTGATGCATATCTGTAATGTATATTTTTCTAAACCACATACCCTAATTTTTATATTACACAAATAACAAGTAAGTAAAATGTGGATGTTGGTTGGAGTTAATGTAGCATGACAGCAACAACAGTTTTGATACACCACTAATGGTAAAAGTATACCCGCTGCAGCAGGCCGCACCTAACAGGGAGAGGTGGGTGTCAATTCAGACTGAATTTAGAGACATTTATTACAAGCATATTCATGCTTTAGAAGGCATTTTAAGGGCCAACAGGGTCTAGTAAGTCAAGAGGCCTTTTGGTGGCTTTTGAATATCTAAGAGTAAGGTTGGGTTATTGGCCTTAGCAGAGGTTTCATAGTTGAAGCAACAGCTGGGCTGTTACAAAAATAGAATGAAAACAGTAGATTTCACTTATTACTTTAGTATATAAATTTCTAATAATCAAAGTTGATTTTTACAGCATGTCATAATATAATTTTTCATCACACAATTATGTGCAAGAACCTTAGTATAATGCTATATTATTGTTTTATTAAAAGACTAGAGACTCACCTGTCATTGCGTTCTCGGTTGTGTTGGTATTGCTCTTCATACTGATGACGACGTTCCTTACTAGAACCACGATAGAAACGCTGCACTTCACGTTCTCTGTCAAATTCTTCCCCAGGAGCTGAATGGTAGTATTCTTTCCTGAAGAATATATGACAGTGTATACTTTTTCCAATACAAAAAAAGGAATTTACTTTTATAAATTTAGAGAAACAGTTAATTATATCTTCTGTCAAAAAGTGTATAAACCTTAAATATAGGGGCAAATTAGATTGCAACCTGAAACTAATCCATCATAGTAAAATCATCAACTGTTTAAAGGCACCAATCATCCTGCAGTTGGTGCTGTTACGTGGTTAAGTTAGCAGTTAGTTTTAAGAAAGAGCTCCATTGGTAAAGCATCACTCTTATTGAAAGAAGGGAAGGGTGTGTGGGTTCCATTATGATCTATGAGCAGAATGACTCAATTTTAAGAATAGTAAATTATGTTTTTTTGTTTAATTTAAACAATACAATTACGATGACTTTATCTGTAATGTTTCAATATATCAAGTAAACACATACAGCTACTTCTTCAGAGATCATGTTTAGTTCCACTTACTGATAATATGTGCGTTGTGGCTGATTGTCTCGGTCAGACGAAGCCCTGCGCTCTTTCACTACACTATGCAGGCGTCGTTCAACCCGGTTTTCCTCTAGAAGCACAAAAAATACCACTCTTAGATTTGTTCAGATTAAAATCGAAAATTAAAATAGATATTGCAAATTGAATAATGAAATACCTATGACAACGCTGCCTGATGAGCTACGAGCACGTTTACTGTGTTTGTGCTTGTGCTTGCGTTTTTTCTTTGGAGAAATTTCCCCTTCGCTGACGGATACTACCCCACCTGAATCACTCAAATCCTCAGAATTCACGCGCTTCTTCTTTTTTCCATGTTTCTTCTTCTTTTTCTTATGCTTACGCTTCTTGGAACGCTTTTGTTCATCAGAATCACTATCAGAATCCGACGAATCCGCACGTTTCCTTTTTTTCTTGTACCGGTGCTCAGAGACCGAGGACTCCTCACTTTCGCTATCAGATGAACTGCTGGACTTTTCACTTCCATCTGAAACTTCTGATTCGTCTGAAGATGACTGATGACGCCTTTTAGACTTCATTTTAGTTTCTTATAAAATTAATCGCACGAAACAACACAAAAAAGCAACAACCCAAAAAAGCCAATCCGACGACTGACTGAATGAATGAGAAGAGTAGAAGTAATTAATGAATGAGTCAAGTCAAGACAAGAATGATGCTTCCCACAGCTTAAACAATAGAATAGGGCTTTTTATAGGGTGTATTATTCCCATTCCATGATTATTCCACTAGTGCAGTTGTAGGTCTTACTTCACTAAAAAAATGGTTTTTTGACCGTTAAAATAGCAGTTAGAGGATTTTGCCGAGTGTCACTTTTCTTTCAAAATGTCAAATTAAATAATGTTTTGTTCTTGCAATCCTCACAAGTTTTTGGGTTATTTTTAGAAAAAGTTAAATGTTTTGCTTTCTACAAACAAAATATAAACAATACATACTAAGTACCCATCTTGTGTATAATCTGTCTGCGTAAATGCTTGGACACTTTATTAATTTATAATAGCGATAGAAAGTCTTTGATTAATTTGTTATATTTAATTTACTTAAAAGTTTAAGTGCAACATAAAATTTGCAATGGCTACAAGAAAACGAAGTGGGTCTGGATCAAAAAGACATCTAAAAGAAAAAGTTGTGCAAATATACGAATCATTTTTTAAAGGGGAAGACTTAACAAGTGATAACCCTACTTTCTGGGATGAATTTTTCCTTCTTAAACCAAAAATACCTCAGCTAGAGGCTGAGATTCACAAACTATCAGTTGAACAACTAATGAACATGAAGGATAGTATCAATTTATTAGTGGCACAATGTGTTGAAATGCTTGGTCAAGAACATCACATAAGGTAAGATCATTATCCAGTTCCACTAAAATGTATTAACTGTTAGACTTGTTCAGATTAAAATAAGTATTCCTATTTCAGACTAGTTTATGCACTTCAAACATTGAGTGCAGTTTTAATTACCATGTACCAAAGGGCTGGCCAAGATTCTAATGTAAACCTGAAAACTCTTGTGATTGGCACAGATAACGGGGACACCAAAATGCAAAAGCTTTTCGAACACTGCAGTACAATATTGTCAGGTATATTTATCTGTTTTTTACTTCAATGCTTAAAAATACTATCAATATTTTTAAATTGAAACTGAATAGAAGTATTAAATTTTTTATAGGTGATGTGCCTGAAAGTCTTAAATCAATGGTTCTTAAGCTGCTTCTGATCATTGTAACTGGTATAGATAACATAGATGAGAATCCTTTGGTAGAATACTTGATGCTCAACTCTCTATTTGAACCACTGATACAGCTGTTATGCACTTCTACTGAGCGGCAACAACATGGTATGTCAAATTTAAATTTATTTCTTTAATTTTCAATTTAATTGCTTCTATTAAAACTTAAACAAATATGTTATGAAGTAAAAATTGTTTATGTTTCTGTATTTTTTTTCAGGCTATGATGTTGTTATTTTGTTGATGTTTTTGGTAAACTACAAGAAACAAGAATCTGCCAATCCATATGTTGTTAAACTATCAATACTTGATGATGAATTAGCATTGAATGGGTAATAATATTTATGATCTTTAATAAAATAACAATATATAAATGTTGTTTGTTCAAGCATTTTGTATATGCACAGTTGTGACTGCAAAATGGCACTGGCAAAACAAGGAGGTATAACCCATTATTATCATTAGTTACATACTCATTAAAATTTTCAGATTAAACTAGGTATACAGTTATGGTACTGTAGGCTTTTTTTGCAATGAGTACATACTCATCATTACATAATGATGCAGGGCAAAATAATGTGTTTGTATGGAACTGTAGATCCAAATACACTAGAATGATTTTCTAATTAATTTTAACTACTAAGATACTAATTACTTCTTAGGTAACTGCATTAGACCTGTTTTATGGAAACTAGAAGTATAACATATCCTATACATTGTGTGCAAATTAATCTCCCTAAGTGGACTAAGTCCATCCTTGGTTCTTTTTTTTTAAATGAAATAAAACTTAAATTACCTTTTTTTAAGGTAAATAAGACACAGAAAAAAAACTTAAATATTCATCACACAAATGAGTTAAACAGCCAGCATATCCTTTTTAATTACTATACATTTTATGCAATTAATAAATAAATAAAAGTTGAAATCTGATTTTATAGATATGGGCAAGTTATTACGGCTACTTTGAATGACTTTGTCATGTCAACATTTGGGGGCATGCAGGGCGGCGGTGGTGGCGGCGGCTGGCTCTCCTCTCTCACCAGCATGGTGGGCGGAATATTTCTCACCAGTGATGAAACACAACCAGTTGTCCGAGGGCAAAGGAATAGGTATTATCCTTAGTTAAAACATTTTATACTTGGGCTCAAGTTCCAAACTGCTCCAGATTTGTTTCAATTAAAATGTGACTATTTGCTAAGATATTACATTACTAGTAACTATATTGAAAAACCATAGAGATGCTCGTTTTTATTTTAGACCCATGCAGTAATGCAATTAACCGTCTAATATTATAAATGTCGAAGCCTGTTTGTCTGCATGCTTGTTACTCATTCATGGAAAAATTACCTACTCAATGGCGTCCGCTTAATTCGCTCCAGGACCCCAAGGTCGATAAATTGGCGTTATGTATAGGATATAGTTGCATAACATTTAAGTGTGTAATGGGGGGAGGGGCGGCTGACCCTGGGCAGCGAAAACACAAGTTACATTCTAAAAATGTGAATCACACTTTGTTGAACCCAGTACCCCGATATTATACTCTGTACTACCGGACCATCGAGGCTTTATTGATTTAGTGTCAATGGTCGACAGCGGCGGGGAAGAAGGCATGCTGCTAGCACTCTATGAAGCGGCGCATTTGAACCGCAACTTCATGACGACGCTCGCGCACTCGTCGTCCGCCGCCGCCTCCTCGGCGCCGCCCTCACCGCCGGCGACGCTGCCGCCACACCAGGTAATAATTATAGGTTTGGGTATACATATTAAACAGTAGCACAATACAGGGTTATTTCAAAACGTTAACAACCTCGCAAGATTATATTACTTTCATTATAAACAAATATGTATCTACTTTCAATATCGTAAAAAAAAATGTTTACCGCAAATTATTTGACCAAATTTGGAAAAATGACCCAACAAAAGTGTGTTCTCAAAATAACCCCATGTATTAAATAAAATAATTATATTGAACAACATCACATACGTTGCTCTGATCCTGTGGTAAGTGCTTTAAGCACTTGTATTACAGAAATCAAAAACAACGACGGTACCACAACACCCCACCCATTAAGAAAGTACCTTACTTTATTTAAGAAACCCCGATTTTTTAAATTTCAGAATACTGTATGTTTAATGGATTGTTTTGATTCAGTCTACATATATGTAGAAATAAGAACTGCTCTTACTTGATAATTTTATGACCTTCTGGTCTAATATGGACGGGTCTGGTGATAATAAATAAATTAAATTGTTGCAGAGTCCACCAAACCTAGCTCAAATACAAGCTTTGGATAATGAACAGCCAACAAATCTTTTAGTTACATTTTTCCAATATTGGTAAGTGGAAGATATTAATAAGCTTACTCTTGAAGTTTACTCATAGTAAAATATACATTATAAAGTCGATTAAAAATTAGGTTTAGTTAGATTAAAATAGTTTTGTTATCATTTCTTTAAAAAATAATATTTATTCCAGTTCTATAGTGATGGCGGACACGAGGACAGAAGCCAGCATAAACAAATGTAGTCTCTGCTTCATCACACTCACGTGTATTGTTGAGGAGCAGTTCGCAAATTCAATCATGCACGACCAAAATCTTACTTTTAAGGTGAGTTTACAGGCAACGAAGCCATTCCACATAGTAAAGAATTTATATATCTCCAATAAATATAGAATATAAAATATGATAGAAAATGTCTTTATTGATGTGTGCATTACAAAAACACTTATGAATCGTCAATACACGTTCAGTATTTTACCGTCGTGTTCGGAATGTCGATGATGTCGATAAAAACTGGCAAGAAACTCGAAACTTACTCTTTTCATATTAACAATATTTCCTTATAAAAACGTACAAAATTAGATTTTTATGGAAGCAATTCTACATCTTTACATTTTTGTATGTTTTGATCATAAACAGGTGCAACTGTACAGGCTTCCAATGCGTCATAGGAAAATAGTCCCTGAAGAACCACCGTCACAGCCTCTCGCGTCTACATTGATTGGTAAGTCTTGTCGTAATGTGTCTTCAAAATTCAAATGCCTACAAAAACCTCTGAGTCTATGTAAAACGTTACGATGCGGTCTAATAAAACTTTAAGATATGAAACTCCCATTTGGAAAAGTGTTGGTTTCTCTACGGTTTCCGGGGAATGCACGGTGTCAAATGTCATGTTGCACGGAATTTTGTTACAAAGATTGCAAGCAAAAAGCAGTTTTAACTTCATTTTTCGATGGAGCATGTTTTGATGATGACTCATCAATGTTTTAGATCTCTTGGTGGAGTTCATAATGTGTCACCTACTGAAAAAGTTTCCTGGGGAATTATATCAGCTTTGCGTGGGCGTGTTGCTCAGGCTACTAAGCTACCAGAAGCGCTGCAGAGTGAGGCTTGCTAGAGATTGGAAGCCCTTGTGGGCCGCGCTTATAGCTCTCCTCAAGTTTCTAGTCACTAACGAGAGTACACTATTGAGGAGACACAACATATTCATCATGGCTCAGCAGGTAATGGTGAAAGAAGCAAAGAAGTTAGGAATCGCTAACATTTCGTCAGATAACATCACAAAAACGTAGTATTCTACTGCTTAATCACGTAATGGATCAATGAGGGTGTTTGCGTACGAAAAATCCACTAGATAGCGTTACGTAGGCGTCCAACTGCTACGTGATTGGTTATGGTTTACCTACATTATATTGACGGGCATGTCGCCATCTAGTGGATTTTTCATGCGCGAACACCCTTATTATTACACTTTGTTATACATTGACTTGTTCTGGTTCAATTTTTGATATCAAAAACTAATCCTACTAACTGCCATCTAGTAGAGAAATTTAAATTTATTTTTCTAGATTTTACACAAACAGTATAATTGAATTGAATATATTTGTTACCTAGTTCGCTTTTTCAGGATTATATAAGATAGTTTTTAATAGTTTTTAATTTGAAAATCCGATTGGTTTTTCAGGTAGTTAATATTTTCAACCTGTTCATTACGTTCGGGGATACATTCCTACCCACGCCAGCATCCTATGATCAGCTATACTATGAACTAATTAGGATGCATCAAGTATTTGATAATCTATTCTACATGGGTAAGTAACAATCAATTTCATTGTAAAATATTATATTGCAGTTTATCCCTTTTAGGCACCTATCTAACCTACTTTATAGTGGGACAATATTCGATTCAAGACTTTAATGAAATATCGCTAAAAACTGTGACAACTCCCGATACAAGAACTGGAATGAAGATTTCTAATCGCCCAGTTCCGACACAATCCATCGTTTTAGATTTTTTTTTATTTCCATAACTTTCACAGCGCTCCGGTATTCGACGGGCGACGGCGAGTACAAAGCGGAGGCACTGCGGCTGGCCAACTGCCTGGTGAACGTGCGCGCCATCATACAGCACTTCTCGCCGAAGATTGAGGCGTGGCTCAGTTCGCAGAACCTGTCCACACCCACGGAGGACCAGGTATACCTACCATTTGACGCGTAATAGAGAAGTTGACGATTGGCGAATTAAATTGTGTGGACTGGACACACAGCGGGCGGGGCTTAACGTTAGCAGAGCGTGAACGAGCTTGTGTTCTAAATTAGAAAAAAAAAGATGTACAGTGAATAGTGAATTGGAAGTCGAAACAAAGCTGACGCGAGGGAGACACTAGAAACCGTGTTTCAAGACGACAAAAACGCGCCCTTTTAAACGCGCATGCTTTCACAAGTTATCAAGACTTGTTTCATCCCCCTCTTAATGGTTTCAACGCTTCTTAAGTCATACATTTTAAACACATGAGGTGCGCTATCTTATTTTGACTGTAACACAACACCGTAGCATCCTTCGAATATCCCCATCACGCGCTGTGCTCCAACTCTTTTTGAAAAAGTTATTTAATACAGCCGGAGCAATATCATGGTGAAAATCTTAAATATCTCTACTTGGCCCCTTCTTCCTTATCGTCAGATCCTGGACGTGGTCCGCAAGAACTACGACAGCCTGATACTGAAGCTGCAGGAGGGGCTGGAGGCGTACGACCGGTACTCAGAGCGCAGCCACCGCGCGCTGGTCGGCAAACTAGTAGGAGGCGCTCTGGGGGCACTGGCGGCCGCCGAGCCGCGCAGCCACGCCGCGCAGCGACTCAGCTCGGCCGCCGCGCTCGCCGTCTCGCACTACACCGGCATCGCGTAGTAGACACACACACACACACACACACACTGGCGGCCGAGGAACCGCGCAGCCACGCCGCGCAGCGACTCAGCTCGGCCGCCGCCCTCGCCGTCTCGCACTACACCGGCATCGCGTAGTAGACACACACACACACACACACTGGCGGCCGCCGAGCCGCGCAGCCACGCCGCGCAGCGACTCAGCTCGGCCGCCGCGCTCGCCGTCTCGCACTACACCGGCATCGCGTAGTAGACACACACACACACACACACACTGGCGGCCGAGGAACCGCGCAGCCACGCCGCGCAGCGACTCAGCTCGGCCGCCGCGCTCGCCGTCTCGCACTACACCTGCATCGCGTAGTAGACACACACACACACACACACTGGCGGCCGAGGAACCGCGCAGCCACGCCGCGCAGCGACTCAGCTCGGCCGCCGCGCTCGCCGTCTCGCACTACACCGGCATCGCGTAGTAGACACACACACACACACACTGGCGGCCGCCGAGCCGCGCAGCCACGCCGCGCAGCGACTCAGCTCGGCCGCCGCGCTCGCCGTCTCGCACTACACCGGCATCGCGTAGTAGACACACACACACACACACACATTGGCGGCCGCCGAGCCGCGCAGCCACGCCGCGCAGCGACTCAGCTCGGCCGCCGCCCTCGCCGTCTCGCACTACACCGGCATCGCGTAGTAGACACACACACACACACACACACTGGCGGCCGCCGAGCCGCGCAGCCACGCCGCGCAGCGACTCAGCTCGGCCGCCGCCCTCGCCGTCTCGCACTACACCGGCATCGCGTAGTAGACACACACACACACACACACTGGCGGCCGCCGAGCCGCGCAGCCACGCCGCGCAGCGACTCAGCTCGGCCGCCGCCCTCGCCGTCTCGCACTACACCGGCACACACTGGTCCGGATTTTTAATATGGAAGACTTAGGACCCAATGTCAATATTTCGGGCTGAAAAAAATCATGTGGATAGATAAATGAACGTTCATCAACGTTTGTTCTAGCAGTTTTTATGAAATTGGTTATTTTTGCGAAAAAAAAAACATTGAAAAAAAATTTGTATGGAGAAAAAGTGAAATATTTTTTTTTTTCGAAAAGTTCAAAACTGTTAGCAGTGAAACCTTTTGTGTGTTATTGTATTACACTTATTCGTTAATTCCATATTTTTTTTATTTGCATATACTTGCAGCCTTGGCCAAAATATGCATCGGAACTTTCATTGTATTTATTTCAACTATTTGTGACAATTTAATTTTTTTATTGATTTATAGTCACATAATTTACGCATATTTTCAATATAATAAATTTTAAAATCCATTAATGATTTTGAAAAATAGATTACAATTAAATTTTAAAAATCAAAATAATATTTTACTTCTTAGTGGTTAGCTGTTGCTCAAAGCGCAGTTAGTGATCGAATGAGGCATTGCCTGCTAATATTCCCCTCCCATTCCCTAATATTGCTATCTCTTTCATTTCCTACTATCGCTATCTCTTTCATTCCATACTTCTCTCTCTTTCGCTCCTTGAAACCCTTGCTAGTTGAGCGCTTATGAATCAAATAAAACAGACGGGAGCTCATGTTGGAGCGTCATTAGACATTCAACCCTTGAAGAGTCAACATACCTGGAAATTTTAACGTGAATAATCTAGCAACTTGATCATGGCTGGATTTGGCACTAACCTGGACATTTACGTGTTTCTGCGACAAGAGGACCTCAAGGATTACAAACGACTGCATCAAGCAATTTTGGATTGCGTTTTGCTTGAAATTTCGCAAGAAGATTCAGAAAAATTATTGAATTTTGCAAGATCTTTTACTGTGAACTTAAATCGTCGATGGACCGAGGCACACAGGGTGCAAAAAACATTCATGAAGAAGCATATGAACTGGTTGGAAACAAGAATTAAGTGGCCTGAATGTGAATCAGTAAATCTCACCGAAATTTTTGAAGGGACCGAAAATTTGGATCCTCGTTCTACAGAAGAAGAAGCAGCTGTTCAACCCATTCCATCTACTTCGAAGGCGACTAGTGACATTGGAACATCTACAGACATTGCATCAAGGAAGCCATTTGAAGACTTGGGGAATAAGCAGAAGAAAAGGCGATCGGGTACATTACTCGACTATCCGGAAGAGGAACTGACTTTTGCTTTTGTCACGAAGCTAAAGTCTAATGGGAAAGAAGGTCTTGCTCGCATCATCGATCACCTTGTGAAGAATCCTGAAAAGGTTGAAGCTGTCGAATCACTTTTATCAACAAACGAGAAGACGGACACTATGCAGGAAGATCAAGCGTTGGCCCTTACTGCATCATTGGATCTGTCAAAGTGGAAGTATCTTACTTTACGGTCAGCATTGTCACAGCAATTGAAGCTTCCGTCTTACTACAAGTTGTTGGAAGCTAAGCAGAGGTGTTATCCAGATACCAGAGATATTGAAGTATCAGAACATTTAGTGAAGGTGAAACTACAAGCACTGTTAGACGTGACAACTCGAAGAATACTGCAAGTCGTTGGTGATGATTTAAATATGTGCAGTGAAAACTTGAAGCTTACCTCCAAGTGGGGATTCGATGGATCTTCAGCACAGAGCAACTACAAGCAAAGAAGTGAACTGGCAGAATTCGACGACTCCTCTGTGTTCATGACGAGCCTCGTTCCTTTGAAGCTCGAGAGCGGCAATGTTGTTATTTGGAATAATCCAAACCCATCTTCAACATCTTATTGCAGACCTATTAAATTTCAGTTTGCGAAGGAAACGACCGAATTTGTTAAGCAAGAACAAGCGGCAATGGAGGAAGAAATACGAAATTTGACTATTTCAAGTTGCGGAAACTTGGAAGTTACTCATGAGTTGCACATGACAATGATTGATGGGAAAGTGGCTACAATTATTACAGATACTCCATCTGCAGCTACGTGCAATGTTTGTCTTGCAAAACCTAGTGAGATGAATAATCTTTCAGAAATGTTTTCAAGACCTGTACGGGACGATGTGTATCAATATGGACTATCAACACTCCATATGTGGATTCGAAGCATGGAGTGTCTTTTACATATTTCATATAATTTAGATTTCAAAATGTGGAGTGCACGAGGTGACAACAAAAACCTTAAGAAGTTAAGGAAGGATATGGTGCAATCGGAGTTCAAACAACAAATGGGACTTTTGATTGATGTTGTAAAGCAGGGCTTTGGAACTACTAATGACGGAAACACGGCCAGAAGATTTTTTCGGGAATACAAAAAAAGTGCTCAAATAACGAAGATTGATGCTGATTTGATAAAGCACTTCGCAGTTATATTGCAAGTGTTATCTTGTGGAAAGGCTGTCAATATCGATAGTTTCCGTGAATACTGCAAGGAGACTGCTGAGATCTTTGTACATCACTACCCCTGGTACAATATGCCTTCCAGCATACACAAAATGTTGATACATGGCGCTGACATATGCAAACATTTCTCTTGCCTTCCTATCGGAATTTTGTCAGAAGAAGCAGGAGAAGCAAGAAATAAGGACTTTCGAAATACCAGAGAGCGACACACGAGGAAAACAGGAAGACTGCAAAATAATGAAGACATTATACACAATTTTTTGATATCATCAGATCCATATATATCTCATCTGAAACCTAAATACACCAATTTTAAGTCATCAAGGATGTTTCCAGAAGCTACGCAGTTGATATTATCAGATGAATTAATAGAAGTTGAAGAAGAAATTGAAGTTGATGAAGAAGCTCCAGAAAATGTGCCAGATCCTTTAGAATAAGTTTTAAGTTATTTATAACTATTATTTTGCGTGTTATATATAGATAGTTTTAGTCAATAACTTTAGTTTTAATTTCATTTTAGTTATTTTATTATTATTTCCTATTTACTAAATTAATGAAAAATGTATTAAATTTAATGTAATGTAAACAACCTTCAATTATTTTCTATTGTAGTTTTAAGTTATTTATATTAATTTGTATGTTATGTATAGATAGTTTTAGTTAATTACTTTATTTTTAATTTAATTACTTATTTTATTATTATTTATTATGTACTAAATTGATAAAAAATGTATTAAATTTTATGTAATGAAAACGACCTTCAATTTATTTTTTATTGTACTGCAAGAATTATGCAATAAACAATTTTTAGTTATTTTGTAATACATTTACATACATACCCTATGCTACTTAAAACTTCGTCCGCGTGAATAGCGTCGCGATAACCGACATTAATGCGGACGAAGTCGCGGATGGCCACTAGTTATTCATAAATCAACTTCAAAATGTATAACAAAATAACCAGAAATAGTTTATTGCACAATTCTCGCAGTACAATAAAAAATAATTGAAGGTCGTTTACATTACATTAAATTTACCGCTGCACCACTGAACCGATATAGATGAAATTTGGTATAGATATTCTTTGGGACACTAGATTTATTTAGTAGTTTAGGCGTGATTGAGCGACAGAGAGACAGACAGACAGAGTCACTTTCACATTAATAATATTAGTATGGATTTTATCTTAGTACCGAATTTACTTTCCCGAAACCACTTAAAGAAGCAAAAGTACTGATTTTAAATAAATATATATTAGGATAAACGAAATAAACGCCAAAGCTGCAAGTAAATATTTTGTATTACCAGTAGAGCTCTTGTCTATTTTATCTGATTTATAAGCGTGGAACACCACTTGTCTTAAGAAGAAAAAGAGTGAGCAAAAGAGAATGAAAGAGACAGCAATAGTAGAAAATAAAAGTGATAGCTATATTAGGGAATAGGAGAATATTAGCAGGCAGGCAATGCCTCATTCGATCACTAGCTGTGCTTTAAGCAACAGCTAACCATGAGAAGTAAAATATTATTTTGATTTTTTAAATTAAATTGTAATCTATTTTTCAAAATCATTCATAGTCAACAAATAATGGATTTTAAAATTTATTATATTGAAAATATGCGTAAATTATGTGACTATAAATCAATAAAAAAATTAAATTGTCACAAATAGTTGAAATAAATACAATGAAAGTTCCGATGCATATTTTGGCCAAGGCTGCAAGTATATGCAAATAAAAAAAATATGGAATTAACGAATAAGTGTAATACAATAACACACAAAAGGTTTCACTGCTAACAGTTTTGAACTTTTCGAAAAAAAAAAATATTTCACTTTTTCTCCATACAAATTTTTTTTCAATGTTTTTTTTTTCGCAAAAATAACCAATTTCATAAAAACTGCTAGAACAAACGTTGATGAACGTTCATTTATCTATCCACATGATTTTTTTCAGCCCGAAATATTGACATTGGGTCCTAAGTCTTCCATATTAAAAATCCGGACCAGTGTGCGGCATCGCGTAGTAGACACACACACACACACACACTGGCGGCCGCCGAGCCGCGCAGCCACGCCGCACACTGGTCCGGATTTTTAATATGGAAGACTTAGGACCCAATGTCAATATTTCGGGCTGAAAAAAATCATGTGGATAGATAAATGAACGTTCATCAACGTTTGTTCTAGCAGTTTTTATGAAATTGGTTATTTTTGCGAAAAAAAAAACATTGAAAAAAAATTTGTATGGAGAAAAAGTGAAATATTTTTTTTTTTCGAAAAGTTCAAAACTGTTAGCAGTGAAACCTTTTGTGTGTTATTGTATTACACTTATTCGTTAATTCCATATTTTTTTTATTTGCATATACTTGCAGCCTTGGCCAAAATATGCATCGGAACTTTCATTGTATTTATTTCAACTATTTGTGACAATTTAATTTTTTTATTGATTTATAGTCACATAATTTACGCATATTTTCAATATAATAAATTTTAAAATCCATTATTTGTTGACTATGAATGATTTTGAAAAATAGATTACAATTTAATTTAAAAAATCAAAATAATATTTTACTTCTCATGGTTAGCTGTTGCTTAAAGCACAGCTAGTGATCGAATGAGGCATTGCCTGCCTGCTAATATTCTCCTATTCCCTAATATAGCTATCACTTTTATTTTCTACTATTGCTGTCTCTTTCATTCTCTTTTGCTCACTCTTTTTCTTCTTAAGACAAGTGGTGTTCCACGCTTATAAATCAGATAAAATAGACAAGAGCTCTACTGGTAATACAAAATATTTACTTGCAGCTTTGGCGTTTATTTCGTTTATCCTAATATATATTTATTTAAAATCAGTACTTTTGCTTCTTTAAGTGGTTTCGGGAAAGTAAATTCGGTACTAAGATAAAATCCATACTAATATTATTAATGTGAAAGTGACTCTGTCTGTCTGTCTCTCTGTCGCTCAATCACGCCTAAACTACTAAATAAATCTAGTGTCCCAAAGAATATCTATACCAAATTTCATCTATATCGGTTCAGTGGTGCAGCGGTAAATTTAATGTAATGTAAACGACCTTCAATTATTTTTTATTGTACTGCGAGAATTGTGCAATAAACTATTTCTGGTTATTTTGTTATACATTTTGAAGTTGATTTATGAATAACTAGTGGCCATCCGCGACTTCGTCCGCATTAATGTCGGTTATCGCGACGCTATTCACGCGGACGAAGTTTTAAGTAGCATAGGGTATGTATGTAAATGTATTACAAAATAACTAAAAATTGTTTATTGCATAATTCTTGCAGTACAATAAAAAATAAATTGAAGGTCGTTTTCATTACATAAAATTTAATACATTTTTTATCAATTTAGTACATAATAAATAATAATAAAATAAGTAATTAAATTAAAAATAAAGTAATTAACTAAAACTATCTATACATAACATACAAATTAATATAAATAACTTAAAACTACAATAGAAAATAATTGAAGGTTGTTTACATTACATTAAATTTAATACATTTTTCATTAATTTAGTAAATAGGAAATAATAATAAAATAACTAAAATGAAATTAAAACTAAAGTTATTGACTAAAACTATCTATATATAACACGCAAAATAATAGTTATAAATAACTTAAAACTTATTCTAAAGGATCTGGCACATTTTCTGGAGCTTCTTCATCAACTTCAATTTCTTCTTCAACTTCTATTAATTCATCTGATAATATCAACTGCGTAGCTTCTGGAAACATCCTTGATGACTTAAAATTGGTGTATTTAGGTTTCAGATGAGATATATATGGATCTGATGATATCAAAAAATTGTGTATAATGTCTTCATTATTTTGCAGTCTTCCTGTTTTCCTCGTGTGTCGCTCTCTGGTATTTCGAAAGTCCTTATTTCTTGCTTCTCCTGCTTCTTCTGACAAAATTCCGATAGGAAGGCAAGAGAAATGTTTGCATATGTCAGCGCCATGTATCAACATTTTGTGTATGCTGGAAGGCATATTGTACCAGGGGTAGTGATGTACAAAGATCTCAGCAGTCTCCTTGCAGTATTCACGGAAACTATCGATATTGACAGCCTTTCCACAAGATAACACTTGCAATATAACTGCGAAGTGCTTTATCAAATCAGCATCAATCTTCGTTATTTGAGCACTTTTTTTGTATTCCCGAAAAAATCTTCTGGCCGTGTTTCCGTCATTAGTAGTTCCAAAGCCCTGCTTTACAACATCAATCAAAAGTCCCATTTGTTGTTTGAACTCCGATTGCACCATATCCTTCCTTAACTTCTTAAGGTTTTTGTTGTCACCTCGTGCACTCCACATTTTGAAATCTAAATTATATGAAATATGTAAAAGACACTCCATGCTTCGAATCCACATATGGAGTGTTGATAGTCCATATTGATACACATCGTCCCGTACAGGTCTTGAAAACATTTCTGAAAGATTATTCATCTCACTAGGTTTTGCAAGACAAACATTGCACGTAGCTGCAGATGGAGTATCTGTAATAATTGTAGCCACTTTCCCATCAATCATTGTCATGTGCAACTCATGAGTAACTTCCAAGTTTCCGCAACTTGAAATAGTCAAATTTCGTATTTCTTCCTCCATTGCCGCTTGTTCTTGCTTAACAAATTCGGTCGTTTCCTTCGCAAACTGAAATTTAATAGGTCTGCAATAAGATGTTGAAGATGGGTTTGGATTATTCCAAATAACAACATTGCCGCTCTCGAGCTTCAAAGGAACGAGGCTCGTCATGAACACAGAGGAGTCGTCGAATTCTGCCAGTTCACTTCTTTGCTTGTAGTTGCTCTGTGCTGAAGATCCATCGAATCCCCACTTGGAGGTAAGCTTCAAGTTTTCACTGCACATATTTAAATCATCACCAACGACTTGCAGTATTCTTCGAGTTGTCACGTCTAACAGTGCTTGTAGTTTCACTTTCACTAAATGTTCTGATACTTCAATATCTCTGGTATCTGGATAACACCTCTGCTTAGCTTCCAACAACTTGTAGTAAGACGGAAGCTTCAATTGCTGTGACAATGCTGACCGTAAAGTAAGATACTTCCACTTTGACAGATCCAATGATGCAGTAAGGGCCAACGCTTGATCTTCCTGCATAGTGTCCGTCTTCTCGTTTGTTGATAAAAGTGATTCGACAGCTTCAACCTTTTCAGGATTCTTCACAAGGTGATCGATGATGCGAGCAAGACCTTCTTTCCCATTAGACTTTAGCTTCGTGACAAAAGCAAAAGTCAGTTCCTCTTCCGGATAGTCGAGTAATGTACCCGATCGCCTTTTCTTCTGCTTATTCCCCAAGTCTTCAAATGGCTTCCTTGATGCAATGTCTGTAGATGTTCCAATGTCACTAGTCGCCTTCGAAGTAGATGGAATGGGTTGAACAGCTGCTTCTTCTTCTGTAGAACGAGGATCCAAATTTTCGGTCCCTTCAAAAATTTCGGTGAGATTTACTGATTCACATTCAGGCCACTTAATTCTTGTTTCCAACCAGTTCATATGCTTCTTCATGAATGTTTTTTGCACCCTGTGTGCCTCGGTCCATCGACGATTTAAGTTCACAGTAAAAGATCTTGCAAAATTCAATAATTTTTCTGAATCTTCTTGCGAAATTTCAAGCAAAACGCAATCCAAAATTGCTTGATGCAGTCGTTTGTAATCCTTGAGGTCCTCTTGTCGCAGAAACACGTAAATGTCCAGGTTAGTGCCAAATCCAGCCATGATCAAGTTGCTAGATTATTCACGTTAAAATTTCCAGGTATGTTGACTCTTCAAGGGTTGAATGTCTAATGACGCTCCAACATGAGCTCCCGTCTGTTTTATTTGATTCATAAGCGCTCAACTAGCAAGGGTTTCAAGGAGCGAAAGAGAGAGAAGTATGGAATGAAAGAGATAGCGATAGTAGGAAATGAAAGAGATAGCAATATTAGGGAATGGGAGGGGAATATTAGCAGGCAATGCCTCATTCGATCACTAACTGCGCTTTGAGCAACAGCTAACCACTAAGAAGTAAAATATTATTTTGATTTTTAAAATTTAATTGTAATCTATTTTTCAAAATCATTAATGGATTTTAAAATTTATTATATTGAAAATATGCGTAAATTATGTGACTATAAATCAATAAAAAAATTAAATTGTCACAAATAGTTGAAATAAATACAATGAAAGTTCCGATGCATATTTTGGCCAAGGCTGCAAGTATATGCAAATAAAAAAAATATGGAATTAACGAATAAGTGTAATACAATAACACACAAAAGGTTTCACTGCTAACAGTTTTGAACTTTTCGAAAAAAAAAAAAATTTCACTTTTTCTCCATACAAATTTTTTTTCAATGTTTTTTTTTTCGCAAAAATAACCAATTTCATAAAAACTGCTAGAACAAACGTTGATGAACGTTCATTTATCTATCCACATGATTTTTTTCAGCCCGAAATATTGACATTGGGTCCTAAGTCTTCCATATTAAAAATCCGGACCAGTGTGCGCCGCGCAGCGACTCAGCTCGGCCGCCGCGCTCGCCGTCTCGCGCTACACCGGCATCGCGTAGTAGACACACACACACACACATTGGCGGCCGCCGAGCCGCTATTAAGATGTTGAGCACTTCGATAGCTTTTTTTTTTAAATCAACTTTTTTGACGAAGAAATATTAACTGATGTTTTTTTTATAATAGATACGAAATTATCGGTTTGTATACATATACAAACCCTTAATTACTTACTACAACTAAAGATACATTTAAAATATATTTCAGATTCTTATGTATTTTACATCTTTTTTAAGGAACCTAAAAGATAATATCTTATTTTATTATGATCCTTGTATTATAAGGAAGCTGAGATTAAATCCGCTTTAACACAACATTTCGTGTAAGGCTGTTAAAAAGGCCGTCTCTCGTGCATAAAGACGACCGCGCAATCGTTGTGATGATCTTTTATTTGGGTCTCTATTACATACTTTATTCCCATTCTTTACTGTGCCTATACTTTTTTCGAAGATGCCTTAACCTGTTCACGGCGTAGTGTGCCCCTTTTTTATACCCTGCCTGCTTTAGACTTAAGGTAACTGGGCTAATCCATATATGGCTGTTTATACTTAACACAAAAGACGTGCTTTATGCATAGGTCCTAATGTGTTTTTTAATTTCGAACTTTTTTAATAAGTAAGAAAGATGTGAATATTAATTCTGTTAATGGTCACTTCTTTCCATATCCGTACTAATTTGTCTTCTATCTATCTTTGTGGTTATCCTCGTCTTTGAGACTTATTGTTAACATTTCAATTTAAAGGTTGTATAAATCAAGTGTGTATTATGGTAGACACATGCACGAGATATGCTGTAAATATGCATAAAATACTTAGTTTTAAGTACTTTACCACATACATAATCAAGTTTTTATCTTCGACTATAGATTAATATAAATGAAGGATTATGAATCCCTAATTCCAATGATTAGGAAACTTTAAGGAAAACCTATTGCCTAAAATAATGCAGGCATAAATGAATTTAAACAAAAAAATATATATATTTTGTTATTTAATATAATTAATTTTAAGTATAGCTGCATTACATGACACCGCAGCAGGGCTATGCTATTTTGTCTAGAACGGCCGCTATAGAATGTTTGAACACTATTTGAAATACATTATAAACGGAGAAAAAAATAGTGACTACTGTAGGTATGACCATAGCATTTATGCGAAATTAAAAAAGGCTGATCTAATTTATTTGTCCTTATCATTAGAATTATAATTTATCAGAGACAAAAAATGTAAACCTTTGCCTACGATTTTCCACAACAACTGAATTCTGGTAGTAAATTTAATTATGTAAAGTCAGAGGCACGTTATGTTAAACACTTTCAGTTCGTTATAAGCGATCCTGCTCGTGGCATCTGAACTGTACAAAGTCCGTCGTATGCGCCTTTGACTGTCCATTTTCACAGAGATTGTGCCAAACATTTCCCATACTCAACATTTTAAGTTACCATTTATTACCTGTGTTGAATAGTTACTTACTTCCTTCTTTTGTTTTTATTTATAGCTAGAGGATCTCAAAGGTCTAGATATTATTATAAAAGTGTGTATTTTCCTATTTATATTTAGAACGAGTTATGCTCGATTCCAATATTTGAACGTGTCCTATTCTAGTTAAGGATAGTAATAATTTATACGAGGCGTAAGCTAAAAACGACCAACGGATGGCTCTTGACAGCTGATATGGAAAGTAAATTATGGAACGGTATTAACAACTTCGTAGTCGGTTGGGGATAGTAATTTTTGACACATTACGAATCGTAAAATATTGGAACCGGGCATTAATCTTAAATAGTTTCCCATCATGGGTTCTTAAAACCCTTGCTTCTATAAGTTATAACTTGAGTGGTGTCTGTTTAAGATATCCACAACAACTGACATGAGAATTGACCAGTGCTTGTAAATTGAGGCTTATCGTGCTTAAAAAAATCTACCACATGTTCGTTTTTGATTCTGCGATTTTGTTGATAAATATGTACCCCAAAGATACTCGCTTACTAAAACAATCACACAGCATTTAAAACCGAATGTCTACGTTTTCTAGTAGATTTTTCCTGCGCGAACACACGTTTATAAAGCTTCACGAAACTTTTTTGTTTGATACGCAGTAGTATTGGTACAGACTACAAGATTATGTTATAGTTCTAGCTAGAATAATGTAGTATGATGAAATGTAATTCTTATTATAAATTATTTTAACTAATACATTTTTCTTTTATTTATGGAAATGCACCCAACAAGTTTGAGATTCTACATAAAAATAAAGACGTGTACCTACGTTGTGATAAGAGCCTCACGTACCGGAAGTAAATATAACTTTTATTGTATACCGAAATATCGCGAACTAAGTCTCGAGCTAAACAATACTAATATAAAATGCGAAAGTAACTAACAGTTAGTCTGTCCTGCTTTCACGCCTACACTGAACCGATTTTGATAAAATTTAGTATAGGTATACGTTTAACCTCTAGAACGAACATAGGCTACCTTTTGTTTTGAAAATAAGGGCAGATGGAGGTTATACCGCCCTTGAAAGTTTATATGGGAATATGTTTATTTTTTAAGTTAGATATGAAATTTGGCACAAATATAGATCTAAATTTAAATTAAAATATGGACTACTTTTTGTTTCGAATAATAGGGGAGATAGAATACCGACCATAAGTAGGTATGTAGTCCACGCGAGCGAAGTAGCGGGCACAGCTAGTCATAAATAAAACTGCAATTTGGTACTAACACAGATATAATATGATTCGTCAAAATATATTTTCATAAAATTATATGTGTTACAAATTAAGTAACAAAAAGTATATTATGACTAGATACATATTTTAGACTAGAATATGTTTTTTTCAGGAATGACTAAAAGGAATCATCTTTGGTAGTATTTAACTATCTAAAAAGTATAGATAATGTTATTTCGTAATAAGTACTCTACATCTTATGATAGGTACATGTACGTTTTTTTTCATTAAAATAAGAAAACAAACTAATAGATAACAATTAGTTAGCTGGTTTCAACTCAGCAAGAGCTTCCTTAACCAACTCTTCCAATTCTAGAGGTAAAATAGTTTTAGTAATACACCTGTTGGTTCCATTAGATTCACCATTCTCATCAAAGCCTCTCCTATATTCAGTTGACGAATCTTCCACATCACTGTTGTCTTTTATTTCATCATCGCTGTCCGAATATTTATTTTTGTACTCAATACAGTCTCTCAAATTTTTCTCTTTCATATCATCAGACTTCACTGATCCTGTATCTGGTAAAAACTCTTCAAGAAGCATTTGTGATGGAAATATTGGGATATATTTTTGCCCATTACACCAGCTTTCCAATGTTTTCTCTAATTCATTTATTCTGTTTGCTAAAATCCTGTGAATTCAATAAACCAGTTTAAAGGGAAGAGTTTCTTTATAAAAAATAATTAAATTTTTGTGTGAAATAATAACGACGGACTTTTGGCCTTCTATGGACCCTAATGGTTTATGAGGAACTTTTGTCCAATGGACGAAAAAGTTCCTCGGCTACAGTCCCTCCCCTGCATAGACCGAAAAGTCTTATGTAGATAGTTCCACATTGCATTGCTTTTGAATATTGTACTTTGGTATCATCACCTCATCCTAATCATTGGTTTGTACAAATTGAACTGATCTTTATTGAAACTCTAATGATAAGCTTAAATTCTCACAGGAAGAATATGGCCGCAGGGAGATACGGTCGCCCCCTGACACCTATAAATATATTAGAAACAGAACAATTTCATCTCCCCTTGCGGTGCGGTACCTATAATTATGTTCTGCACGATTTTCAGAACTGCCATATTAAGTGGTTTATTCTTTACCTTATATTCAGCAGTCATATTAAGCCTCTGCATAGCTAAGTATGTCAGTTACAGATTAAAGATGCTATATGTACAAGATCGGCATCGAGATAACATATCCATAAGCTTGTTATTAAATACTGGAATGTAATAAATTTAAGAAAAACTTAAACAAAATGTTTTGAAATAAAATATCAAGATTTTTGATATTCTACTTACTGATTGGTTTTTCTTTGATGTTGTAGAGCAATAGACTTATCATTCAATGCTTCAAATAATCCCAGGCAAAGAGACTTCAATTCTGCAGCTGAACTTCTTTTGAGTCCAGTTTTAGAATTTATATCTAAAAATTCTCGCACTGTAAATGCAAAAAAAAGGCTTTAACTATGTAAATGTAGAGGTGATCTATCTGTTTTCTCTATTAAAAATGTATACTGACCTTGTTTTTGAGTCATAACATCGGCAAATCCTTTTTTTAAATTGATTGCGCCATTTTTGTTCCTGTTGTCAAGCAAAGTCTGTAATAAAGAGATAAGCAAATAATCAAAAACACATTTCCTGTGTTAGCTTTTCAGTGTCGATAATGCGCCCTCATTTATAATGCACCCATTTAAAAATGTTCCGTTTTACGGTAGATGGTTCTTGTTCACCAAAAATGAAGTAGATTTTTTTTTTATTTATTCTATTAGGTAATAAACTCCAATCTGCCATTCTAATAACTAGAGCACTAGCTATGAGCTTAGTTTGGTACTAGGTAATTGGTTTATAAGTCCAAAATGTATGCTTTTTTTTTTTTTTTTTTTTCTCTTTTTTCTAACTGCAATCAGCCCGCAGGCTATAATCAGATTGGATGGTATCTTATTTAATGTATTTGAGATAAACGTATCCTGTGATACGTCGTCTCTTATTTTTATATTAGCCACTTTACTATATTGTAGCCAGTCGGGATCGCTTTAGCCGAAAAATACAGCCGCTAGTGTTCAGAAGCGCTGCGGCTAGTTGGTTTTTATGTTCTTCGAGTCTTTGTATGTAGTCTTTTGAAAACCTCTTCATTTCCTCTTCAACTGTGTGAATTAGCAGATACTCATGTACTTCCGTGTTACGTATGTACCATGGGGCATTGCTTATAGTTTTTAACGCCTTGTTTTGGAAGCGCTGAAGGATTTCAATATTCGAGTGGCTTGCTGATCCCCAGAGCTGTATGCCATATGTCCATACTGGTTTTATGATACATTTATAGATGATAAGTTTGTTTTCTAGGCTTAGTGATGATTGCCTGCCCAAAAGCCAGTACATGTCTCTAAACTTTTTATTTGCTTGTTCTCTCTTCATCTTTATGTGGTCTTTCCAGGTTAACCGTCTGTCCAGATGCATACCCAGATATTTAACTGTTGTGTGATGTGGCAAAACAGCTCCATCCAGTGTAACAGGCGGACAGTCTCCTCTCCTCAGCGTAAATGTTATATGGGCAGATTTTGCAGGGCTAGCTTTTATTCTCCACGCCTTCAGCCATGATCCAACTGTATTCAGGTGTTCCTGTAACTTAGCTGATGCTATTGTAGGGTTTACGTCAGAAGAGAGGATTGCAGTATCGTCTGCATAAGTTGCGATCACTACTTCTTCTGTGACGGGTAGGTCAGCGGTATAAATTGTGTATAGAACAGGTCCCAGAACGGAACCCTGCGGTACTCCTGCTTCGATTGGGTAAATGGATGATAGGGAATCGGCACACTTAACCTGGAACATTCTATGTTGCAGGTATGACCTCAGAAGCATGTACATAGTGTTCGGTAAGTGCCGTTTTAGCTTGTACAGTAAACCTTTATGCCATACGCGGTCAAAGGCCTGTTGTATATCGAGGAAAGCAGCGGAGCAGTATTCCTTCTTCTCTAGTGTTTGTCGTATGGTGTGGCCCACTCGGTGTATTTGCTCTGTCGTTCCATGATGTTTACGAAACCCGAATTGGTGGTCTGGTATAATTTTTTGTTCGTGAAGGACTGGGAAAAGGCGTTTGAGTATCAGTTTTTCAAGGACCTTTGACATCATTGGCAGGAGACTTATGGGTCTATATGATGAGACCTCTGTAGGAGGTTTCCCTGGTTTAGGAACCATGTTTATTGTTGACACTTTCCAGAGCTTTGGGAAGTATTGTAGTCTCAGTATAGCATTGAAGAGGATCGTCAGTAATACTATGCCCTTTTTTGGTAGTTTTTTAAGCACTTCGGCAGTTATTAGGTCGAAACCTGGTGCTTTTTTTTGCTTTAGGTGTGCTATGGTTTTTTTAACATCTGTTGGTGTAACTAGCTTAACAGGTAAGGACATTTGCTGGTCAGTGTGTAAGAATTCATTAATCTTCTTCTCTGTGTCCATAGCATCTGCACCATTGGGTTTGAACACGTCTTTTAGAAAGTTAGCAAATAGTTCTGCCTTATCAGACGGTTTCCTTGACCATTCACCATCAGATTTTCTTAGAGGTGGCATATGTTCTTTAGGCCTTTTTAGGGATTTTGTCATTTTCCATAGTGAATAGTCTTCAGACTTGTATGGTGATAGCGTCTTCAATTTATCCTGCAGAGTGATATCCGCGTTTTCTTTGAGTGTTTCTTTTAAATGTTTCTGAATTTTATTAAGAGCTCGTTTGTCTTCTCGATTTCTACTTGTGTGCCATTGACGTCTGAGCCTTCTCTTCAACAATATCATCTCCTGTATTTCTAAGGTGATGTCTTGGTTCTGTAGTTTTAGTTTTGTATAAGGTGTTGATAGCCAGGCTGCTTTTTGGATGAGGTTAGTTGTATACCATGTAGCACTGTCTATATCGTCTTTTGTTTTAAGGGGAATACACAGTTCAGCATTATCCTCAATATAGTCTTGAAAGGCTTGCCAATCAGTTTTATGGTTGTATATGGTCTCACGGGGTTCTATACAGATGACTTCAGTACTCACCGTACATATCACAGGTATATGGTCAGAGGACCCGTACAAGCACGATTCCACTTTTGTATAGAGTCCTGATACTCCTTTGGTGATGAAAAAGTCTAGTAGATCCGGTTGTCTATTAGGATCGTTTGGCCAAGAAGTTGGCTCTCCTGTTGACAGTACATTGAGAGCATTACTATCTATTACCTTTTTCAGTTCTCGACCTTTAGTTGTCGTCAGCCGCGAGCCCCAAAAGGTGTGTTTGGCGTTCCAGTCTCCACCTGATATATATCTGCATCCAAGAGTGCAGAAAAAGTCAGTGAACATTTGTGCATCTATTCGATGACGTGGAGGACAGTATACTGAAGCCATATTCAACGTTCCCAGCCAGTCGTCTATTGATATTACAGCGGCTTGTATGTGAGGGGTTTTATAGTGGGATAGGATATGGTGCCTTATGTTTTCCCGTACTATTATGGCGGCTCCAGCATGAGATGTCCCATCTGGATGGTTGGCATAGTATACTCTGTAGCCTTCAATTCTGATGACTCTTTGGTCAGTCATGTGAGTTTCAGTAATCAAAAGTATATCTATTCTGTTATGATGTATGAATAACTCTGTTTCATGCTTGTTCGGAGATAGGCCATTTATATTCCACGTAGCAATTCGTAGGAACTTCATTTTTGCTGCTTAGCTATGAGTGTTGTTAGGAGACCCATTAGGTTACCTATTTGTTGGATCAGAATATCCATCTTCTCTGATTGTTTTATCATAATTTTCTCTAATGAGTTTGTTGGCTGAGACTGCATGTTCTCTGTTTTTCTGCTCCAGTAATTATCATTTGCTGCGTTAGATATGGTTACCGGTGGTTGTTGGGGATTTCTTCCCTGGTTGTTTGTTTGATTTTTGATAGTATGTCTACTGTGTTGTAAGGCAGGATAGTCGTCTTGAGAGAGCGAAGGGGGAGGGGGCACATTTCTTTTGGATTGCTTAGTGTTTAAGGGTAAGTTTTTCCAGGTTGTTGAATGTGTCATTTTTCTTGCTCTAATCTCTTTGTACACCTGGCAGCCTTTATAATTAGCAGGATGTTCGCCAAAACAGAGAGCACAGGTAGCTGGTGTGTTATTGTCTTTTTTTGGACAATCTGTTGTTTTGTGTCCTTTGGCACATTTTACACACCTGTATGGGCGCATGCAGTTATTTTTTGTGTGCCCATATTGTTGGCATCTCATACATTGAGGTATGTCTATTGATTTCTTAGGGTCTTCGATCTTGACTCTCGTGTGGAAGATATATTCTATATTCTTTATTTTTGGGTTATTAGGACTTGGTTCAATGTTCACGAAGAACATGTTCAATGGTTTTTTATTCTTTCTGGATATAGCGCAGATGACTTCACCTCTGACTTTATTATCTGTTTTTTCAATTTCCTCTATTATAGCACTTTTAGGTGTGGTGTGGTGCAATTGTTTGATAACAATTCTGTAGCATTTGTTTTGCTTTTGTGTGAAAGTATGTCCAATCAGACCATTGGCTCGAATTAGGTCTATCAGTTTCTTATGTGTTTCAGGTGTCTGTGTCACCACTCTTAGCTGGTCTCTATTGATGATCTTATATGAGTAGCTATCTCTAGCCGCAGTAGTGTTTAAAAGTTCCGTAAGCTTTGATAGGTCTTCAATCCCATATAAGATTATTGGAGGCGGTTTGCTGATTTTTTTAGCAGGTGCGGATGAGTCGTCCATTGTTTCTTCGGTTTCATCTACTGGCAGTCCACCG
The DNA here is from genome assembly GCA_037074685.1 of Glyphodes pyloalis. Lineage (NCBI taxonomy): Eukaryota > Metazoa > Arthropoda > Insecta > Lepidoptera > Crambidae > Glyphodes > Glyphodes pyloalis. Next base: position 7,454,978 of record JAYKKO010000011.1, read on the forward strand.
AATCTGTTGGAAGTATTGACTCCTGTATGTGTGGTTTGATCTACTTTTTGTTCATTTGGTGGGCTTTCAGAAATTCTCCGCCTTTTAGGGTGACGATCTGTAGGTACTCTTTGCCAAGTGGGAGGGCGAGTATTGTTACTATCATTAGTACCAGTTGTTACAGGAGGTGTAATGGGACGGTTCCTGGAATCAGTAGGTATTATGGTCCCTAACGAGGACGATCTTGGTCTTGTGTTGAATAGACTTGGATGGAAAGCCTGTTGGACTAGTTTTTTGTTAGTGTTGCCAGTAGTATTCACCGTCACGGGGGCCTGGTCACCCACTCCCGTGCAGTCTTCGGTAACAGATTTCTCACTTGCAGGCCCGGGTACCTGCAAGCGCCGGGGGTTAGCCGGATCGCACGACATCGTATTCTCATTCTTTTCCATTTTTATTCATAGTAAGGGGGGTTGGGCGAGTAACCATAGCACTTTCCCAAGGTGCTATGTCCACTGTTTTGGAAGGTATTTAGTTCTTCCTGGCCTGTGGTAGCCATAAAACGAGTTACTTAACCGCCGCCCGTGATTCGGCGTTGTTGCTGCTCATTTTGCACCACCCAGGGGACACGTGTAGGGTGGGCCTTGGCAAGGTGGTCAGAGCCTACGGACGCGAGCAACTTTGTCTTGAAAAATGTATGCTAAAAATATTATTATCAGTCACTTTAAGACTTGTGACCCAATAAGACTGACTGATTAAGTGTTATTTGGCCATTCCTTTGCCAACTTTATAAGTGAGCAGGTAATTAACTCAATATTACATTTTGCAAGAGATATGCCAATGAATCAGTTTGCATAAAAACTGTTAGCTTAATTAGGACACAGACTCAAATTGCTTCTTATCTTTACCTTGTATTTAGTCAAAGTGCGTTTCACAATTTCTTTTTCCACTTGTAACTGTGTTATCCTCTCATGCAAATACTTATTTTCCATAACTAAAGCATCAATATCAACAATAGGTTTTGGTGGATCGCCTTCAGTCTCTGCCTGCTGAGCCTTAACTCTGCTAGACAATATGTAGCTGATCTGCTGGTTCAACCGTTGCACTTTATTTTTATAATAGTCACGGTCAGAGACTAACTCTTCCTTTTCATCTAACGTAGCTCGATAATCCAGTTGAATTTGTTGATACTGCAAGTGAATGAAAAAAATTAATTAAGTAAATGTAAATTATGTATGTGTAGTGTTTTGTGTTTATGTCTGATTGTAATAAGAGGCATAAACTAGATTCAAGAATTCTGAAAATCCAATATTAGTGAAGTCAAGAACAATCATGAATTATTGCTCATGACTTAAGAAAAAGGAAAAAAATATTTAACATAGGATATTTACAATTTACCTTTTTTTGAAACTTTTCTAAATCCTGTACTAGTTGTTCATAATCTTTGTTAGTGTATGAGAGACTAGTTGATGTTTTTCTAGGGTCACAATTTTCTTCCAACATAGCATGTTTCTTCTGAAGTTGTTTCCTTAGTGCAACAATATCTCCAGTAGCTTCCTCCAAGTTACTTCGCAAAGTTTCAATCTGTAAATGGATAGTTAAAATATTCATAATAAAATTCACTTAAGTAATTTAAACTATTGATACCTACCAAACAAATTATGAAAATAAAAGAAATCATCTTTCGAGTTATTTTTATTTTTCTTACCTCTAACTTCAACATGTTATTGTGATCTCTTGTTTTAGCTAGCATGTCTCCTCCACTTATTGTGTTGGTGGGAGTAAACTTGTATATACTGGTATTGGTGTCCTGAGTCCTCAGAACTGGCTTCTTACACTTGAGCTGCTCCACTAGTACTTTATATCGATCCCGCTCCATGCTGCACTTGTCCAACTCGCGGCTCATAATCAACAGAGCATCTATCTTACTTTGAAGTTTACTTTTCAGTACAGAGTTCTGAGAATATCAATATTGATTAGTGGGTAGTATGGATATAGAGTACTCATTACACATTTTGATGTAGAGTTAGTCATGTAGAAAAAAAATACTTTAGTTACCTCCAGCACATAGTCATCTAGTTGATGGTCTTGAAATTTCACTTTATTACTCGTGTTTTTAGAGAACATTTTACAGTTTCAAACGGAAGAGTGTTAAGTAAAAATACTGTCCACAAAGCTGCCCCAAAATTTTACGAATAAATAGATGCATCCAAAGCGAACAAACTGGAGATATACATTGGTAAAATCTACATTTTCAATTACAAAATAGTCCAACTAGTGACAGCTTCAAACATTCCAATGAAATGTTTTTAAAGGTTATCTAGTTTTCCGCTTTTAGAAAAGCTTTTGATTTTTCAGAAAACTTTAACTGTGAACTGAGAATAAAATTCTTGTTTGCGATGCTGATTATTTATTTTTTTTTTTTTTTTTTAATAATGTTATGGCTATGCACGGCTTGTGCTTGAGCCAGTACCGGTAAAAGGTTGGGAAATGTAATGAGAATCAAGAAGTAAAGAGAAATAAGGAAGCGGAAAAGTGAAGGAAAAGATCAGGAAAGTTGGCTACAATATGATACAAATAATAAGGAAGGAATGAGGATGGTAGAATTTATTAATATGTTATAATTTAATATTATTTTCGATAACATAGAATGATAATAAATGGTAAATATCATAAGATTTCGAAAAGAGTAAACATATTATTGATGTGGGGAAGGGAACACGGAGGGAAACCAGAGAATCTAAAAATGATGATCTGTTATATTTAGTACAACTGAAGAAGATATGATTTAAGTCACCAACACCGCCACCACATTCGCACATCGGACTGTCAACTATACGAAACCTGGCTAAATGTGCGGGGGAACAAACATGCCCTAATCTCATTCTTATAATACACGTGGTACCTATTTTTCCAAAATTCATTTTAAAAAACCACGGTTTTAAAGGAATTTCACTCTGTACTTGTCTATAGTGCTTTGCTTTGTTTTGATTTGTGTTCTCCCAATTATTTAACCAAGTCTTTTGTAGAAATACTTTGGCTACATTGACTAGGTCCTCACTAAAATTTTTGTATGGCGTTAAATCCCCGCAAACTATTGCCTCTTTTGCTAATTTATCAGCCCTAGTATTTCCATAAATATTTTTATGACCTGGTACCCACATGAACCTTACATTAAACCCTTTCTTAACGCATTGAAGTATCAATTTTCTAGATTCGAAAATAACCGTATGATTAGTATTACTCTTAAACGGAAATTTTTGTAGGGCTTCGAGGGAACTTTTTGAATCACTGATTATTAAAGATGTTTTTAGTTTAAATAATAAAATATACTCAAGTGCTTTCAATAGGCCAAAGCATTCCCCAGTAAAAACAGAGGTTTCAGGAGGTAATTTAATTTTTTGCACTATACCATACTGATGATGATATATTCCTATTCCTACAGGACTTGTGTTATTGTGCTTAGATGCATCTGTATAAATATGATGATATCCCTGGTAATCATTGTCAAGAACATAATTAAAGTGCAAGTTTTCAAGATTTTCATTTTTAAGATTTAAATCTAAAATAATTTCAGGTTTATGAATCAAACATTCAAAGTCTACAGAAAATATAGGCAAATAAAAAGATTTATGTGTTGGTGCTTCAAATGAAATATATTTACGATAGCTTATAATGAGGCATGGGAGCTCTTTATGGGTCCAGTAACTTGAAGTCTCTATATATTGAGATAGGTTATGTAATTTGACATGTAAAGGATGATTCGAACTTTGTAAAACTCGGAAAACGAAACGATCACATAAATATTGCCGACGAAATTTCAAAGGTGGGTCAGAACATTCTACTTGCAAGGCATTAATGGGACTAGTTTTCATGGCACCAGCAATTATTCTTAGGGCCTTAGACTGGATTTTATTTAATTTGTCAAGAGCCAACATGCTGCATGGCTCTAAAAGAAAAGTGCAATAATCAAGAATGCTTCTTATTAAAGCATTATACAGGAGTTTTAAGGAAAATGGGTGAGCTCCCCACCACACACCTGAGAGACACCTAAGTATATTTATTGATTGTTCGCATCTGGCAACGATATAATGGCAATGGGATAAACCAGTTAACTTATGATCTAAGATTATTCCAAGAAATTTAGCTTCATTTTGTTGTGGAATATCGGAATTATCATAACATACTGAAACAGGTGGTGGAAGACGCATTCTTGTAAATAAAACCACTGAACTCTTAAGTACCGAGAGTGCTAGTCCATTTTCATCTAACCATATTTTTAGAAGTTTTAAAGAAGATGTTAAAGCAGAAGCCAGTCTTTCTACAGATCGTCCAGAGACATATATGAGTAAATCATCTGCATACTGCAAAATGCTAACATTCCCTTGTAGAGTTGCTTCTAAATCAAAAGTATAAATGTTATAAAGAATTGGGCTGAGCACTGAGCCTTGAGGAAGACCCTTCCAAATTAGTCTGGACCTAGTGCTGGAGTCTTCAAGAGTAACTCTTATGCATCTTTCTGCTAAAAGGTTACTTATAAATTGACAAAGCATCACTGGGACATGTAATTTCTTGAGTTTATTGATAAGAAGAGATATATTAACGTTATCATAGGCAGCTTGTACATCTAAAAAGGCGCCAAGTAGGGAATCATTATTCGAAAATGCGATACGGATATCCGTGGTGAAGATGGCAATGCTATCTGTAGTGCTTCTGCCTTTTCTAAACCCGTACTGACTAGGCGATAATAAATTATTACTTTCCAAGAACCATTCCAGTCGATTCTTGACGAGATGTTCAGCGATTTTTACAAGAACAGAGGACAGCGCGATAGGACGATAGGACGAAGCTTCAAAGTGAGGTTTTCCTGGTTTTAATATTGGAATGACTTCCTGTAGTCTCCAAGAAAACGGTATATTCCCGGTCATCATAATGGAATTAATTAAAGAAAGAAAGTAGGTAAGGCTTTGTTCACTTAAATGAGATATAAAAGAATATGGTATAGCATCTAATCCAGGAGCAGAATCAGTAACATAAGATAAAACTCCTTTTAGTTCACAGAGAGTGAAGGGTGCGTTAAGTCCTGTTAAATCAGTATTTTCTATATTAAAATAATTATTTATTCCTATTATATCTACAGGTACAGAAGGTGGAGCAATTTTATCAAGAAATTTGTCAGCTATTGAACTATGTAAAAAATATGGTCTAGATTCTTTGAATATTGATTTAAATCTTCTAATATTGCGCCAAACTATTGAAGGTGGGACATCTGGAGATATTGAGGCACAAAAGTTTCTCCATCCTTCCCATTTTTTCTTTTTAAATAATTTTCTAGTATTATTAATTAAACTTGAGAGAATATCAAAATTTTCTGATGTAGAATTTTCTTTATAATTTTTCTCAGCAGCTTTTCTTTCTTTAATGGCCTTAGCGCAATCTTTATCCCACCAAGGAGGACTAGGAATTTTTCCAGGACCTGATTTCTTAGGAAATATTTTATCAGCAGAATCAATCAATAGTAAAGCAAGGGCATCAGCACACTCTGATTGGTTATTTTGATTGACTGTAGGTAATGAATGTACATTCTGTTCTACTTGTTCTTTGAATAACCTCCATTTATCATCTATAAGTTTATGTTTTAAACGAGGGGAATAACTAGGTGGATCTAAGTTTAATGTAGTATTGGGAAAGCTTATTATTATGGGGAAATGGTCACTACCTAAAGTTGAATTATGGACATGCCATGTTAAAGAGGAAGCTAAAGAGGGGGAACACATAGTCAAATCAGGAGCACTCACTGCCTCATGAGGTTTAGTCCGCCTTGTCAGATCTCCAGTATTTAATATACACAAATTATTTACATCTAAAATATCTAATACCCTAGTACCATAATAATTACAAGAGGAACTTCCCCAAGAATAATGCTGGGCATTAAAATCACCCATTATCAAGATAGGCCTAGGTAGATTAGAAATAATATTTTCTACTTCATCATAAATATCTGTACTAGGGTGAGGTATATATATAGAAACAAAACATATATTATTAACACTAGCTGCAATTATAGAGAAATCATTATTATGTACAGAGATAGGAATATGATAAAAAGGGACACTATGTTTAATTAATAAAGCGACACCGGCATAACTATCTGACCGGTCTTCACGGATACAACTGTACCCGGGTACTTTGAAATTAAAATTAGGTCGTAACCACGTTTCTTGCAAGGCTATCGCAAACGGGTTATAATTATTAATAAAATAAATTAAATCAGTTTTCTTGTTATTTATACTACGGCAATTCCACTGCACTACTATTGGAACTTTGGCCATAATTATTATTAAGTAAATTTATTGAATCAGATGAAATGATGGCAGCGTTGGACGGTATACATGTGCTAGATTTTGACAATTGTTGAATAAGATGAATAATTAATTCTTTTACAGACATATCTGAGAGAGAAGTATCACTAAAACCACATCCATTTGATGAAGGTGGCATTTCAAATTCACGGATTATGTCTCTATGAGCTGCCTGATCATATCCAGTACTATGAAATTGAGGAGGATTTTTTTTTATAAACACAGTTTTTTTATATGATGTTGTAGCAGTTTGTTTTTTATTTATGTTGCTCGTTGAATTTATTGGAGGCTGTGGAGCCAGGGTTGTCAATACATCAGCATATGATTTAGTTATAGGTTGATGTAATTTTACAGCTTCTGAGTATGAAATGCAATTTTTGGCCATTGTTTCCTTGATAGCTTTCTGCCTAGAAAACTCAGGACACTTACGACTAGTGGCAACGTGCGAACCTGAACATAAACAGCATGTGACATCATCACCATCAACAGAACAACTTTCTCCTAAATGCCCCTCCCCACATTTAAAGCACTTTGGTGTAGATCTACACTGAGTTCTAATATGCCCATATCTGCAGCATTTAAAACACTGGATTGTAGGAAATATATATAAATCCACTGGAAGAGAATTATAACAAAGAAACACTCTTTTAGGTAAAACCTGGCCATCAAATGTCAAAATAACAGTTTCAATAGGAACAAATTCGTTGGTACCATTTAGTGCAGTTTTTCGTTTCAGCCGTCGCACTTTTAATATATTTCCTGTTCCTATTGGCACGGTAATATTTTCCATAAGTTCTTGCTCTGTCCAGCTCGTGGGAACACCCCTAATAACACCCATACGGGTTGTATTAAACGAAGGAATAAAAGCCTTGTAATTATATTTCTGCAAAGCACTATTGACAATAAACTGGTTGGCATCATCAAAGGATGTAAAAGAAAGAGTTGCCCGGTTCCTACCTATTCTTTTTACACTTCCATTTATAATATTTTTAATGTTATTTTTCTTTAAAAAATGACCAAAAGATATTGGATGAAGGTATGTATTATCGTTTGGAGAGGATTGCTCTTTTTGTACATGAACTACAAAAGGAGCAACATCCGTAGAAGTATAATGAATACGACCGACAGGAGAACGTTGAGCATTAGCTTCTGATGTTTCAGACATATTGTTTGTAGATAAGTTCTGTGCATTAGGTGACGGCGCTGGAGGAGGACAATCAAATCTAGTTGCTAATGAAAGTTTGTGTTGTGTTGCTAGTGAAGTATCAGGAATAGTTTCACAACATTGGCAGTCGACCTCCGTCAGAGAAGACTTATGATGTTTACGTTTTTTTTTATTGCAATGTTTACAAATTTTCCTTGACGAAGTTCGTTTTCTTTTAGTAATGTTTCTATTATCAGAACCGTCGGTATCCACTAAGGAACCCTCCGTGTCCATTCCTGATGCATTATGACTTATAGTCACCGTATTGTAAACCTGGGGGACTGTCCCCCCAGGATCGTCGGGATCATTCATGCAAAATTATGAAGATGAAAATAAACTTACCAGATGAAGAAAACTACACTACATATACTTAAAACAGATAAATATACAAACGATAACACACTAAACAACTTTGCTGATCGTAAAAAACTAATATTATTAAGTTTAAATTGAAAAGCGAAAAAAAGACGTCCGCACAAAAACGTTTCCCGCGCTTTTTCTGCTGATTATTTTAGTCACAGACCAATAATGAACATTTTAGTCAAATGCACAGACCATTAATGATTAATGAACGTCAAGTGTACTAACTAAAGTGACAGCTGTCGGTGCACTTTGTTTTTTTTTATGTTGCCAATTGCAGAGCAAAATGTTTTCCGCAAATGATTTTACCGATGAAATTGAATTAACGTGTCCTTAAGGTTTACTAATAGGCCTAGCGCAAGCTGCAATACGTCATATTTCTCGCATGAGAGGACAAAAGTTTCTATCAGGCCTAGCATGCGCCATACGAGTAAATTCTATCGCGCTCTTAAGAAATGTCAATTTCAATTCGTCAACTGCTGATTGGCTGAAAATACGAGTACGGTGTACTATCATCCAATCAACGGTATAAAAAAATTTGTCGTCTCATGCGACAAATTTGACGTAAAGCGCATGCTAGGTCTATATACCGTTGACTGGGTGATACACCCATGGACTTAGTATTATTATAAGTTCATGAGTACACCGTACTCATGATTTCAGCCAATTAGCAGTTGACGCATTTTTTTTTTGACAAGCGCAATAAAATTTACTTGCGTGGCGCATGCTAATCCTGTAAGACATTATTAATAATACGTCTTATTCACTACTGAACGTGAGACCCAACGTTTTGAATTAAATCTGCGTGTTGTAGTACCGTTGTTGTTGTTGTTTCTGATTTCACACAAGTGATTTAGCACCTTACCACAGAATCTATTCGTTTTTTAAGGTAAGGTACCTATTAGTTTTTTGGCCTTTAGTTTTCCGTTTTGAATTATTTTAGCAAAAGTCACTACGAAACAAACCCCATCAAGCTTGTTTTATATTCACATTATATTTTTTTATTGTACGAATGATTATATCCCAAGTGAAAAAAGCTATGGAAAGAAATAAAATTGAAATCCTATGTCGAGCCCTTTATGTAAGGTTTTTGTAGACAACACTATCATTTATGTCAAAAAAAAAATCTAAAGAAATGTCACTAAATTTTGTATGTGTTTGTGCGACAGCGGCTGTCTCTTTGTATTTTACAGATGCGAATACTTTCTCAGGCCCCGATAATTGTAGGGCATAAAATAAAGCAATGCCCTTCATCCAAAATCAGAGAAGTCGATTTCGTAAATCATAACATTTGATGAGGATGGCGGCGTCGGCCACTGAAATCGAAGACTTCTTGAACGGGCCCCTAGTTTCGTGGGTGAGTGTTCAGCCATCCGTGCATCTGTTTTTATTAGATATCTACTCTCTTACACTAGAATGAAGCGTGAGACAAATTTACACAGCCGTTCCGTATGAATGAATATGTTGCCTCTTTTAGAACGCCCTTGTTTTGCAATGCGTAAGATGCTGCACTATTTAATCGTTTGTTTCGCAATTGCGGTCCTATCACCATTTCGTGTAAATTTGATTAAACAACATTAAAGGATTTTATTAAGTTCTTCTTATAGATGTTGAAACAAATACAAACGCATACATATACAAATATAATAGGTATTTGAACAAAATTATATAGCTTTTTGTTATTCATTGTTTTTTCTTCAACTAATTTAATCAAAAAAATTAAGGCGACAATTTTTGTTTGTCTTAATTAAGGAATTACTGTAATTCATTGTAACAGTTAGGTATGTACCTTTTGTTTGTGTTTCAATCAACAAGATTTGACCAACCAAACTTAAATGTAAAAACTATTTTTTAATATTTCAATATAAGTAAGTCAGCATTTTGGGTACCTTACCACAGGGACCATCTTTGTTTATTTAAAATGTTATTTTTTTATTAATTTCAGTTTTAATATTTTGTAAGTTAGTTATAGTTTACTATATTATGTTCTCTTAAGTTTATTTGTTCCTCTATCTATTAGTTTAATTTATTTCAGTACAATATAATATTTCTCTAATGTTGCAACATTTTGTGTTTTATCTTGTAGAATATTTTCTTAGTCACATTTTCTTGCTTACAGTTAAAATCATGCCTACCTCATCCAGAAATTATCATAGAATATGGATCTCTCTTCAATGGAGACATATTGCAACAGGTATATTTGCAAATCGATCCAGAACCATCATTCCACATTACAAAGCTGGCAGGTTTGGAAGAACAAGCACTAATTCTTGGCAGAGTGAAAAACTTTGATGCAATAGTAAAAAATGTAAAAGCTCTCTATGAGGAAGAACTAGGAATGACCCTACTAGTTGTCCCAGAATGCATTTGCTTAGGCAAATCTCCAGAGTCCAGAGAGGGACTTGAAAACATGAAACTGTTGGTGCTTCTGCTACTTGGTGCTGCTGTGCAGTGTCCTAACAAGGAATTGTTCATTACAAGAATCAAAGAACTGGATGTGGAACTACAACATAATATTGTAGAATGCATTAAACAGGTGTGTAATTTACTAAGTTTAACAGCTTTCCATTTGTTTAATTTTTACCAAAACTCTGCTCAACTAGATAATTGATAATTAACTGTAGAATTATGTGTTTTCTAAACTAGCTTCAAAAAATTTAATACATTTATGATATGTCAACACTATAAATTTGGTTTGAAATTTATAGTAAATCAAGTTATCTAGAGACTTAAAATCAAAAATACATTATTATGTATCTAGATAACTAGATTTACTCAAGTATATTTTGATTGAAAAAGTAGAAGACAACATAAAACTTACTCTCTAAACAAATCATCAGAAGATATTTTGAGTCTTGTAATAGTCAATGTAATGCCACCATCCAATCAATTAATGTACAAAATTTGGTTTATTATATTGGTAATACTAAGCTGTGCTCATAGTATAGTACTTAGTTTGGTCAAAATTGATGATTTTTGAGAGGAATATGGGAAATTCCTAAATAAAAAATAATTAACATAATTTAGTGACTATCAAGATTGACCCTTGATTATCAAGATTTTATTTAATGCAAGAATGCTAAACAATACTGAATAACCACTCTGTACTGTGCTAAATGGTGCTTACTATTCTACTTATTCATAAGTTTGTTTAGTATTGACAGCTCACATGTAGTTTGTAAGTGTCAATTAACAACCGTGAAGAATCCCAAATCAGTGAATAACCATTTGAGTATTGCACAATACAAACAAATATGTACTAAGAGTCACTTACCTAGTACCTAGTTGTTAAAGTTTCATGGTCATTTTCAAATAAAAACTTACATTTGTACAGTCAAAACCATGCACACTTTGAATGTTGTACAGGTATTGCTCCTAGGTTATGGTCAGAAGAACTTTCATTGAACTGGTTTATATAAATTTTATAGATGTATAAAATAAAGTTACTTTTTCCTTGTGCACTTTAGGTCTTTTAAAACTGCACAAAATGATTACAATGACAAATATTTGTGTAAATTGCAAACACTGCATAAACATTATGAGATAGATAAACAGTATGTCTATAATCTGAGGATAACAGACACTCATCATATAGTATTATCCATATGTAGATCAAAATAAGAGGTGGGTCTCTAGTTTATAATGAAAACATGGTTTTGGCAGTGACACTGTAATTTTTTTTAATAAGGATGTAGTAATCAATGTATATTGTTTTATTTTATTTAAGGTTACCGACATGCAGACTGTGGTGCTTACTCCTGATGCAATCGATCTATTCCAATCGCCAACACTCTTTAATCACATGAGGAGGCTGGCTAAAGAGCGTGATCACTACCTCCAAAACTGGGCTTCCATAGTTCTAAATGAGGACTTGTGTGAAAATGAGAATGAGAATAAAAATAACAAGAACAGATCAACTCAGAATGTTAACCAGAACAATAGTGAGAGCCAGCATCTTGCTGTTGAGCTTGCAGATTGGAAAGCACGCCTAAGGAAGCAGAGACAAGAGCTGTAAGTTATTTTTATGGAAGTTGTGCTTTTAGAACGGGGTTATGGTTTATTACAGGGTCTGATATAATTTTTTATATATTCCATCTTGCAGGGAAGAGAAGTCTGAACAGCTGGCAGAGTGTCGTGAAGATTTAGAACATACTAAATTAGTACTGGCCAAATTACGTTCAGACAGTCAAGAGTGGTTCAATGAAGCGCGAAAAGCTGCTGCTTACAGAGATGAAGTAGACGCACTCAGGGAAAAGGCTGAGCGTTGTGACAGGTTAGTGATACAGACAACAAATGTTACATATTGAAGCGAAACTAGATAAGTAACTGTTCTTTTAATTACAGATTAGAACAAGAGATTCAAAGATACCGCGATCGTTTGGCTGATGCTGAATACTACAAAACTCGCGTTTCTGAATTGCGGGAAGACAACAAAGCTCTAATGGAAACAAGGGATGCTTTAGAGGAACAGCTGCAAAGAGCACGGAAACGAGCTGATCAATGCCTGACGCTAGAAGCTGCAATGATAAAGTTGAAGAGGGAAGCAAATGACATTGCACTGGTAAGATTCTGACCACTTGAAAATTTACAAATTAAAGAAATAGTACTGATCCAATTTTATTTTTTTAAGGAAAGAGATGCAGACCAGCAAAAGATTCAGGAACTTATCGAAGAAAACAATCATTTACAATATATTACGAAATCCGTACTTAGCGAAAGCAATAATAGTAACTTAGACACTGATAATGAATGTGAAAGTACTTTAGAGTCGGGGGAAAATAGTTTGTCGGAACAATTGACGAGCAATGCCCAAGCCCGAGCATTAAAATTGGAATTAGAAAACAAGAGGCTTCTATCAACTATTGATAGTTTAAGAGAACAATCACTTCTAGAAAGTGGCGACAAATTATTGGAATTAGAAAAAGAAAAGAAAAAATTAAGCTTGAAATGTGAACAACTACAAGAGAACTGTAACCGTGTAATGCAACAAAATTCAGAATTAGAAGAAGTTTTTAAAAATGCATTGGAAGAAAATAGAAAACTTCAAGACTCTTTAGATAGTCAAAAAGTGTTTATTGATCGACAATCCATTGATAGGGATTCTGAAAAGAACAAGTTACAGGATTTCGAAAGACATTTAGAATCTCTAACCAAAGATAAGCAAAGAATACAAATGTTATGTGACTCTATTCAGAGAAGGGCAGATGATTTGGAGAAAACTCTAGATGCGAGAACTAAAGAATTAAACATTCTTAAACCAGAAGCTGATAAAGTAACTGGTCTTATTATACAAACAGAAGAACTTAAAACTAAATTGTCTTACAGTGAAAAGGAAACACATAACCTTCAGAGAGAAGTAAATAAATTACGAGAAGCTGTAGAAGAAAAAGACGTATCAATTGACAAATTGACAACTGAGATTGAATTAAAGAAAAAAGAAATAGAACGTTTGATCAAAGAACTCGAAATCAATCAAAATATAGCAAGTCGCCTTCAAGACGTTGAACAAAAAGCACAAGAACTAAAATCACAGAAGAAAATGGATTCTGAAACTATTCAAACTCTTCAAAAAGATTTAATCCAAGAAAAAGTTAGTTGTGACAAATTGAGAAATTGCTTAGAAAAGCTGGGGATCCATGCGTCTGAAATTATGTTTAAAGATTTAAATGTCGAAGATTTGTTAGAAAAGATTATAACAAATACTGATAATGAAAATCTAATATCAGAAATAGCGGCGAAAGCCAATTTGATGGCGTTAGTACCATGCACTTGTACTCAAAAAGATAAAGTTGATAATATGGATGAGAATGTAGTAAATCCACAAATAGAGCAACTGACTGCTGATGTTAATGCATTGCAAGCATCTTTAGAAAGTTGTCATGCCGAAAACGCTAAACTACAAGTCAATATAGCCACTTTGAATTCTCAGAATGGTTCCTTGATTTCACAACAGATGACTTTACAACTAGCTAACAGTCAGCTAGCTGCTGAAAAAGAAGAGATTAGTAAACAGTTAGAAGTTTTGAAAGATAAACAAGACAATCTAATGCGTGATCAAGTGGCTTTACAAACCTTACATGAACAATTAAACACAGAATATGAAATGTTATTGAGCGAAAGAGAACCAGTGAAATTAACTATTAGAGACTTGAAATTAGACAATCGAGAACTTAAAGAGAGACTAGAAAACTATGAAAAAAGAATATCGGAGTTTGAACTTGAAAGAGAAAATTTAAAGATAGAATCAAGAAATTTGACAAATCTTCGTGCAGAACATTCAAAGTTAAAAGATGATTTCAGAAATCTATTTACAGCCAGTGACAGACTTAAAAATGAATATAGAAACATGCAGGAAGAATACCGTAACCTTAGAAGTGAACTTACACAGTTGAAGTTAAGAAATACTGAAATGTCTGGCGAAATAAATACTAAAATAGAGGTAATTACGAGCATGGAGTTAGAAATTAACAAAACAAATCAACACTGTGAAATGCTGATTCATATGAACAAAAGTTTGGATGCTGATAGACGTTCGCTAATGGATCATGTGTCGCAATTATTGACACAATATCATGAATTATTAGCTCATTCTCTAAAAGACAAACAGCACTATCACGAAGAGGAAAAAATGTTTGCTGACAAAGTTAACGCATTGTGTCGGCAAAAGGAGAAGCTTGAAGAAAAAATTATGGAACACTATAAAAAACTTGATAATTGCACTACGAAAAGGCGTGGCTTTGGAGCATCTTTTGTCAAAAAAGTGCGAAAGGCTGGTACAGATTTAATAAACAAAACATCTCGAAATAATAAAAGGATAGAAGACGCGAGTCGGTCGAAATCACAACTAACGCTTGCGGGTTCCGAATCCGGGGAATCCGATCCAGGTGGGCAAGACGTTGAAAAGATTTCGAAAATGTCTGATCCAGAACAGGGATCATCAATACCAAGCGTAGAATCACCAAGACACAGTTCAGATTCAAGTTACAGTAGAAGATTTGATGACAAACTTCTGAAGAAGTCGGATAATATGGATATGACTGGGTCTATCCCTAGTTTGGATTCGACAAGATTGACCAGTGAAAGCAACTTTGTAAGAAGACTTTCTACCGCGTCTATGCACAGTGGAGGTGGCGGCGATGAAGCTCTGATAAGAGCGTCTCTTAGACGACGAGCCCACAAAGCAGTTCCATCTTCACACCGAAACAGTTTCCAAGGTTTGGAGACTGACTCTGGATTGCCTCCCGCAGGTGAGCTAAAATCATTTAAAATTTACTGCAATCTTCTCCATTATTATTCAATTCGAACTCTCAGTAAATAGCTCTCTATATTGTTATATAGAATTTTGTAAAAAAGTCATCTTATCTTTTCGGTATGACTAAGTTGAGTATGTAGTATTCAATGTCCTTTTGTATTTACAGCATCGACGCCATCTCCTGTATTTGGTACTGCCGGCAGTCGTCGCACAGTATACGTGGCGGACGATAATCCCGACATCACTCTCAATACCAAACCGCAGAGCACTCCTATAAAAGAGAATCCCACATACTTGGTGTACAACAAAATTTCCACAGTTATTGGTGATGGTGCCTGTCAGAGTATGAATGAACGTTCTACAAACGAGCTTCACCGATCAGCTACTGAGTTGCCACGCTCCACGATGGACGAAAGTTTACATGATAGAGAAGAGCTTAGACATGACAGAAGGAACGCTAGCCGTAATGATAAGCCTGATAACTCTAAAGAGTCTGCAATATGGTATGAATATGGTTGTGTTTGACATTAATCTACTGTGAACGAATTAACAATTCAATATTCTTAACAGACTGATGCGATATGCCTTGAATTTTTACTGTTTTATTGAAACGAATTGAATGTGATCGGCATTTGATATAATCAATGATGCATTGAAATTGTGATGAATTGTTTTGTAGTTAGTAATATTGACAGTATTAGCATGGCATTTAATTTTAACGTTATAAATTGAGCCCACATCTGTAATAGAATCCAATAGCTTTAGGTAATTAAATAGTATTGGAGACACTTATGGAAGCTGTTTTGTCGATGTCGTATTAAATTTAAAGGGTGAAAATGATAGCTATGTGGAACTCGCAAGTTAAAATTCTTATTACTCACATCTAAAGGTCTGGCCACACAAAAGTGTCAACTGTATATGTTTTCCTCTTAATGCTATCTGCAGCGTGTGTTATGAACTATTTAGAGCTTCCAGTCTTCTGTGCATGTATGCACTCGTAATTTTGTTTACGGCGCTGTAGATAACCTTAAAGCAGATTACAAAGGCATTATGTAAACGCTAGAATTTGGTTTAAATCGCATTAACACAAAAAAACGGAGTGTGCCTGTCCTCTGCTCTTAATAGTGATGCGTCGAGACGGGCTGTCGTCGTACGCTAAGCTGGACAGTCCCTACGTGTCGCAGTTCAGAGTTCCTTAAAATACAAAAAACTTACGTCACGCCCCGTGTGCCCAGACCTTAACTTTATAATCATGATTCATCCAATACGAATCAACAAAGTATGTACGTAAAATGAATAGGATTAAGTAATCACTTCAGTTATAGGTACCTATGCACTTAAGAATAATAATACTCGTTAATAACTAGTTTGGAGGCTAATTTAATGTGTAAATAAATTAGCAAAGTGTTATTCTTGCAATAATATTTCTGTTTTTGTCTTGTTAGTTACCTTATCAACCCCTGCATTTTGTTATTGCTTACTTTTAGAGCGCCAGCAGGGCATGATAAAGAGATGCTTACTTAAAATAAATGCTAAAATAAATCGTACTACATAGTCTCAAATTAAGATTTTCCCTTGCACTGTGAATATGTATGACGCGTATTAATAGCTGGGAGCGTCAACTCAACAATTAGACAAGGCAATTTAATAAAATAGGTTATTTAATTTACGTGGCCAAACATTTTTATCCACCAAACCGTAGGCGCCCGAAGGTGCCTACCTACTTACTCGATGAACCAGAGTTCGCGGCGGTGGATGAAAAGTCGTTATTACATCTATGTAATACTAGAAATTGATATTTAATAATTAAACAATTTAAACTTTATAAGAGAAATACAATCAAGGCGCAATATTGGCTCAACCGCATTAACCATACCTAATGTACAACGAACGTAGCACTTAATTTAAGTTTTTCTTCATATGTAATTCTCTTCTTCTAACTAACTTTTTATTATTTTATGTGAGTTTAGTGCGTGCCTTCAAAAGACTTTACTTTTTAGACTGTTCACACTAAGATTCTTCGTTTAATCAGCGTAGGCATTCGATGTAGGTACGTATGCGAGGTGCTTCGTAGCATTTCCTTTGCAGTTAATTGAAAGTGTTCAGCGCGATTCCACAATTGATACGCTGCCGCAATGCTGATGTTACCCAGCGAGTAACCGCGTCGCGTTGTCTGCACTAAAGCATACGTTGTTCGAACGCCTGTGCAGTACAAAAGTTAGTATGAAGACGTCATAGATACAGTTTTATCATTGTATACGAAATGCAGGTGGTAAATAACAAAAACAAAGAAACATACTAACTCCAGTAGGTTTATGATTTTTTAAAATAAGGCATAGGTTATAAGTTATAAACCAATTGTGTAAAAATACCATGATAACCTTGCCAGTGAGTCTGTGAAACAATTTAGTGCTGATAGATTTTTGTTTCTCATGGTTTTTTAATATTTTCGAGCATAATTTGTGAATGTACAAAATATATATTTTTTGTGTATTAAAATTAAAAGGTTAGTTTATTTTATAGAAGAACATAATAAGTTATTAATATTGAGTGTTTAGTTCAGTACAAAAGAATTAATGTAAATTTTTTTGATTATTTACCTACTTAACATACTGACTTAATTTTATTGTAGTTATAATTATTATTACAAATCAGCTTTAATTAAATTTCCATAAATCTATTTTATTTGGCCAGAAATGGGTTTCACAGAGTCAATTATTTCTTTTTTATAAATTGTCCCATTATCTGTTAACTTTATCTTCTCCTTTAGTTACAATTTATGGAAATTTAATCTAAATGTATTGTCATTAAGATTTATATTTTTAGTTAATTATTGCAAACATTGACAATATAAAAAAAACAAAGACCATCCTTCTTCAAAATTACGTTTAATGTAGACAGTATGAAACTACAGAAATATTGTTCATAACAATTGCACAATGAAGATGGGTAATTTTTTATTTTAATTTTTTTTACATTGAAATATGTATAAAGCAGTTATTTCTGATTGCTACATTTAATTATATTATGGAACAACTGTGTCCAGAAATAACTCACATCTGCAAGAAATGATTAGTCCTTATGATTAATCAAATACAAATAAAATTATAGAATTATTTAAATTCAGTTCTTTTCTATTATCTAAAAAAGTTTTTGCATTTATTGTGCAGTCAAAAGCATGTCAGACTACTTAAATTTTTATACCACCCTTTAAGTTGGTTTAAGAACCAATATTGCTCTGCGAGTGTTTACCATGTTGTGCTATTAACCATACACACCAATGAAGAATACTTGCTTATAATAATAATAGTGACTATTGTTTTGATTGATCTATTTATTTTGCTGTAAAAAGTAAGAATAGTATCATCAGCATACTAATGACCTATTCTATCCAAAATTTCAATCGGGTCATTGTTACAATAATTTGGTCGTAAGAATTAATTTCAAACTACAATCGTTTACCCTAATGTGCTTTTGACTGTACCCAAATTCATTCGCTCGTACTGAGGCGAATCTAACGAAACTTCAAAGGTCAAAATCTTTAAATCATTTGGACTGTACCAGGACCTTGCATACATACACTCACTGCTTCTAAAACACGTAGTTAATAAATACGAAGGTATTAATGAAAAATTTACTAGAATAAATGTGTGTGGTGACATTTATTCTAGTAAATTTTTCATTAATACCTGTAGCTTTTTTGCGAATTTTATTAAACAAAAGATTGTCCTAAAGTAGGAATTGGTACTACAAAACTGGTGCTCATGGTCTTTTAAATGTTAGATATTAATTTCAGTTCGCTGAAAGTATGTAATTCTTTTGGCAGCTCTGTCAACCATAAAATAATTTATTTACTGTAGTAGCCTCTCACCGAATTTATATTTCTAGCACATGACGTAATAACAGGACTTATAGAATAAAATACACACAGTTACAATTTATTTTATCGTTTTTTTTATTTACTTTTATTAAGAAACCTTTCCCTAAATAATTCAAGTTGTCCAAGTTTACCACTCCCAGCAGGAAAAATAAAAATATATACAACAGACCATAGAAATCGCAGAAAAACCCTGATACTGTTATTGGTCATGATATAATAAGCAAATAAATTGTGTGTACTAGCTTTTTCCTGCAGGTTAGCTTGACCATTCAACCTCTTAGTTAGTTTTAAATTAATTAGTTACCTTGTCGCATCAAATGTCTATTTTGCAAATCAACCCCTACTACCTACATGTGTTGGGCTTATATCCAACATTGCTCTTTTACTGCGCGGCGGGGAGTGGTAAATATTTAAATGAAAATCAATTTTATGATATATAAATATTTAATACCCATTAAAAATCAAGATTTCACACACACACACTAAAACAAGATTGCTTTGTTACCTTGTTGTTTGTTACCAATACTAAAGAGATCCATTACAATTAGTCTCAGTCTTCACTTCCCATTGAAATTCTGGATAGGGTGGTAAAGGGACTTTAAATGGTGTTCCAGACACTACCGCTTTCTGGCCTGGTTCTACTTTTGGAGGCAATTGAGATATAATACACTGAAAACATAGATAATCAGTTTAGTGTACTACCAACAAAAAACGTGTATATTAAAGCTTTGATAGTTGAATTTACCTTGGGCCTTTCAGATTCTGTGGACATATATCCAATACACATAGTTTTCGTAGTATGACCCCAGAGTAACTCCCCCTCTCCAATCATAGAGTCAAAACGTAATGCCAGTGTACCTCCCAAACGTTCAGCCACATCCCAGAGAAATGGAGAATTCAAAAAATGTTCTTTTAAACATTTGTCAAGACTTAACACAGGAGAGGCATCAATCAAGCTTTCTGCAGTATTTTTTGCCAATTGTGTGCGGATCAAATGCTCTCCACAGCCTGAGGTACAGGCAGCAACAGAGGGAGTTTTGCGATCCAAGCTATTCACTGCCCACACTCCACTTCCAAAAGAGGCAGCTTGTCCAACCCTACCTTCATGTTTTAGAGATACACCCCCGGAACTGGCTCCAGAGGCTACAACTCCATTGGAATCAACACAAATAGCTCCTACAGTATCCAGTGGGCTAAACTTTATATCATTCTGCAAGGAATATCTTTTAAGTTTTCTTTTACTATGTTTATAATTGCGGAATGCACGAGCAGAAATCATTTTTTTTTCATCCACAATTTCCAAGCCCATTCTTTCAGCCCAAGATCTAGCTCCTTGTCCAGTAAGTATGCAAGGGGGCACACGGCCTAGAGAAAGATTATCACACTGTTTCATGCATAGATGCTTGGCTAAACTTATAGGATTCCAAACATTAGAGACAGCACCACACGCTCCAAAATGTAGTGTTTGGCCATTCATTATTGAAGCATCACATTCCACCGAGCCATCCCAGCTCAGGTTTGATCCAAAGCCAGCGTTAGTCAAAGGACTGTTCTCTAATTCTAAAAACGAGTAACATTTACATAAATTACAAAATACAAATATACTCCAGAAAACCACCAATGGTATTGATTGATACACATGGGTATGATAATGTGTAACTAATGCTTTCAGTTCAAATTAATACATACCAATAATTGCTTTTTCCACAACTTCCACTGCATTACCACCATTTTTTAGTGTTTCAATGGCTTTTCTACAGGCCAAGTAACAAGTTCTTTGGTATTCT
The DNA here is from genome assembly GCA_037074685.1 of Glyphodes pyloalis. Taxonomy (NCBI): domain Eukaryota; kingdom Metazoa; phylum Arthropoda; class Insecta; order Lepidoptera; family Crambidae; genus Glyphodes; species Glyphodes pyloalis. The sequence goes on from JAYKKO010000011.1 coordinate 7,475,799, forward strand.
TTTTTCAAACTTTCACTATGGTATCCGGCACCTGAAATTAACATACTAAAATTTTAAGCTGTGTCTCTCTTTTTTATGACAGTCATTGTAACTTTTATTCTTCTTGCCAGAATGCAATCTAACAAAACTAAAGTGTTTGATCCTCCTAATACTATAAATCTCATAGTTTTCAAGACTGTAGATACCTATGTAGGTATGCATGGTTATCTGGAGTAGTGATGTAACGAATATCAATTTTTAGGCATTAACGAATATCAATGCGAATATTCACTTTTGAATATAGCGCCACGAATTTTGGGTATAGTTAATTAGAAAAATGCCAAAAAGAAAACATTGAGCATTCAGTAGAATTACAATATCTTCCCAGAAATGTATTACATCAGAGGTTAAAAAGATGTCGCTTCAAGAGTTGTTTATAAAACGAAACAGTGGGATAATAAATTTATGAAGTCCTTGGCAGTTGATAAATCAATAGGTGAGATGATTGCGTTCCCACCGTTGAGGTCCGCATGTTGTCGCGATGGGGAGGATCAGTAACCCTGTGGTCCGGGACGTTGAGGCTGGCCTTGTCATCCAGCCTCTGATACCTCACAGGGTGAACCGAAGACGGATCCCGAGCTGGGCCTGGGCTGGCAGGCCCGCAAGGGCAGAGGTGGATCGCGGAGGAAAAGGAGGACCTCGGTGTGTCGTTGCCGCCATCCCTGTCCTCCGTGACCCGGTAGTGGCGCGCTGCCGCGCGGGGCGCAAATCGCGAGGGGTCGCGAAGTAAGAGGAGGAAATGGAATCACGGTTTCACGGTGCGAGCCCGAAACACCACTCTCTGTTCCCCGCTGAGAGTGGCGGTGCGGTAGGCATTTTACCCTCAACAAAAAAAATTGGTGAGATTATTGCGTTGGAAGACCTTCTGTTTAGTTTCGTTGATAGTGATTACAATTAATATAATTAATTAATAATTATATTAGCAATTGCATGCAAATTAGAAGGCTTGAGATTTTGTGATTAATATTATAAGAAATTTGTATTCCCTTTTAATTTATCTTTTTGTTCTTGACATCTTATTTATTTTTGTTGGATATACGCAAAATATTCGCATATTTTTTGCGAATGCGAATACGAATGTCAAGAAATATGCGAATATTCGTTACATCACTAATCTGGATGTATGTTTTGACTCTTTCACACAAAAACTACTAATGGATTTGAATGATGCTTATAAGATAGACAGATTAAATACTAGCTCCGGCGTCGCACAGACTTGGATAACATAACATTATGTATTGGTTATGATTTAGTACCTACATTTTATTAAATATTATTATAGCCTAGGTATGTCACCTAGGAATAGTGTAGCTAAAATCGAAATCAAACAATAAAATCTTTCTTCAATACATATACCTAATATTAGAAAAGATACTTATCTATACAACAAAATACTTAAATGCAAGTTTGTGAAGTAACTTTCTTGCAGTATTTTGTTGTAATTTCCTTGACATTTACTAATCAATTTGTTTATGAAGTTATTGATTTACAGTAAAACGTAATACATACTAACAATAGTTTCCTCGGTGCTATCCTAGAAAGTAATATTCATACATTCGTTTTCATTCTTTCTTACCGCAATGTACAGCGATGAACCCACTCATCATAAAAATGTATGTCGTTCAACTGAATCTGGATGCTACTCTTGATAAAATCTACTTCATCGTCTTAAGTGTAGTTATAATTTCTACACAAATTGTTTATATAGGTACATAACTTGTGTTTAACCAATATACTACACACTTATTTTCTATCTCAAATTAAAATCAAATATCTCACAATGAAATCAAATCAATCAACAATTTATTTTTGGTTGACAGCCAGGGTTACCAATTTCAGTGTTGTAAATTCCCAACTCAAAAAGTATGGTTCAAATCGGGGAGAAGAAATATCAATTCCACGCTGTTGTTCTTTACAACTATTCATTTTTTCATTCGATACGGTTGGTGAAAGGCGATAAAGGGAAAAGCATATAAGATTTCCTGAGCTCTAACATTTTCTAAACATTTAAAATAATCGGGTCAAAACGTTGACTGTCAGCTCGTGACCACGGTTGGTGCAACCTAACCGAAACGTCGGGCAGTAAGTAGTTCGTATTAACTACTAAATAAAAATGGTGTCGCGTTTTGACCCTTTAAATTATTTTAAATGTTTAAAATGGAACGCGAAAGTCTTAAAATGTATCTAACATTTTCTGTTTTCTTATGTAGGTAATACTTACAGTAATGTGTTGCAACGTTCAACAGTGATTAATAAATTAAATATAGACTTATATCATAAAGAGGACAGATTTGTATTTTTGTGTATTAAAAACTCTTTCATGATTGGAAAGTGACGTCTATATTTATTACTAGAAAAGACTAGCACCACGCTTACAAAGTCGCAGACGGCCGCTAGTATTCTTTAAATTGAACCTCATTCGCACGCACATGTGTGAAATAAAATGTTGACAGAAAGAAATGAAATAAACTGGAAATCGTTCTCATGGAAGCAATGGTACTATCTCATGGAAAGGTATAAGAGTACTGAGCGGATTGCTCAGTACTCGTGGAGTTACTTATAAAAAGTTAAGTACCTAAAACATGCGTCCACCTTACTTTACTACATAAATATCTTCAGTCCGTTGTAATCATAGAATTTACCCGCACACGGGGGAATTCACTAAAATCGGGCCATTCTGCATTGACATAGCAGTGTTACCAACTCTCAGATTTATTGATACCAAGAATATATTTTAATTAAATGCTTCGATAATCCCATATTCCCATAGATTTATAGCTTCCTTATTGTAAGCTTAGTCCTTAGAACCCTATTTAATTGTGGAAAAAGTCATAAGTCGAGGGTAGTAAGATTTTTAACAATTTTGCATAAGATGTTTGCCATATAATATTTTTTATACTTATTTATTGCCCATTATGTCACCGAATGTATTTTTAAAGATCACCCTATTTTTAAAAATACATTCATATTTTGCTGAGATTGTTAGAACTATCGATAAAATATTCAAAAACAATTCTGTAATTTGTTTAGAATAGTATTGGTGGTGAGGTAAACTGTGACGGGCAAACTTGGACAAACTGTACAAATACGATCCATAGGTAGGTAATACCGGCTTATCTTGATATGCTATATTTTTAGTTTTGCACTGTGATACAATACAAATAGCATTGAACAGTAAAGTTTTATGGTACACATTTTCACATCCTCGTTCGATCCTTTACGACCCTCTGTCGCATTAATAAGTAACTTAAGCCCTTTCTCAGATTTAAACGATGTGAATACCAAATTTAATTTAATTTAATAGCTTCATTGTAATGAGGGTTTTCGCGATCGAAAAATCCACCAGATGGCGATACGTAGGCGTGAGGTCCAAACATAGATATATTACCTACTTTCCTTATTCTAAGGGTCCAAGTGTCCAACTGTTGATTGATTGGTGATTTAAATATCATGGCGACATGTCTGTCAATGTCATATAAAAAAAAATCTGTCTAACAATTTTGATGGCATCAAAAAATTCCTGATGGTAGATAAAAAAAAACCCAACCATTGTAATACAATGAGCTATGCTTAATTAATTTATTTTTCTAAAATATAGACCATTTCTATGAGGAAACAGTTTTTTGACTTTAAACATTATTAGGTATTATTATTGCTTTTTAATGTAAGAGATAATTTGAGTCATAAAAATTTGGTAGATTGATAAAAACTGCTTCATTTCAAATGGTCAATTAATATTATTTAATTCACATACTTATTATAAATATCTATACTGTACTACTACTGTTGAAAATATTACAAGGCTAAAGTTACTGTTATTTTAAGGATTGTTTATAACTTTAAGATTCATTTAAAATTGCTTCCTGCGGTCATAATTACTCCTGCAACCAGAGCAGTGATAGTGAAGCCTTGGGCAACAATTCTCAATCTCATCATTTGTTGAGACATCTGACTTCTACCAGATCTAAAGCTCCAAAGACCATATGATAAGGCACCCGCTGTTGCTAGTGCACCTGAAAATTAACATTAACAATGTTACAATTTTAACTCAGTAGATCTATAGAAGATTGCTAAAATCAGTAAATCTTCTATATTTGTAATTTTATTTATAGTTGACTCTCTAGTCTAGTAAAATCATAATTAGTGGCTGTTAAACTTTATTTGGTAACAGAAACATTTGATAAGGTTCTGTTCATTCTCATGCTTACAGACACAAATTAGGTTTTCTGAAAAAGGCCATCTCATCAGAGCAGGACTGTGAAATTCTAGTAATTGAGGAGGATTTAATCTAGTTACAGCATAAACAGTCATGTCTAAATCCAAGGCTAATTGGGGCTTATAAAAATGTTGTACGATTTTTCCCATTATTTATGATTATATTGTGGAGCTCCAATCAAGACTAAAAAGTTCCAGGGCTGGATGGCGGAGCACACTGACATACACTAGACTTAATTTGAGGCTGGTAGGTAAAAGTGGTAACAATACAGGAAGCAACACTGCTGATGATTTTTTTATCTATCCCATTCTGACGGGTGATATCAATTTCATTGTAGGTGTTTACATTAACCTTTTCAAACTGAGTGTTTGCAACTACACCCAAAATTTTACAAAAACTCATATGTTATGAACTTCAATCTAAGTTAATCCTTGAAAATAAGCTTTTGTAAAAAATATAATAGAAAATGTCTTTATTTATACAAACTTTTACCAACGTATCTATGAATCACCAACTAAGTTAAACTACCGCTGTGTTAGAATATTGATGCTATCAAGAAGAACCAGCAAGAAACTCCATAGCTACTCTTTTCAAATAAGAAAATAAAACATTAAGCAAACAGTGCTCATATCTAAAGATAATTGGGACCTACAAAAATGTGACGTCATATTGTTTTTCCTACTGGCTAGCATTACTGTGAAGCTTCAGGGCTGTACGGTGAAGCACATTAACGCAAGATTCGACTTGAGCATTACTTACAACGATAGATGAGTGCAATAACAAGACAAGCCTTCATCAAATCAAACTATTCTATTTGTTTACAATTTAGTTAATACTCGAATTATTTACCGATAGGTACGAAGGGGTTTTGTTGAAATTTTCGGGAAAATTTTTGGCCCATTGTTTCACTGTGTTGAACTGTCCCCATTTCGCGTCGTAGTTGCACCCAGTCTAAGTCTGTAGGTATTTCGATGCTTTCATTGGTCATTTTGCTGTTTTTTCAACGAAACAATTTCTAAAAAATCAGTAAAGTTACGAAACAATCCCTTGAATCGAATTGTCAAACTTTCACGCTGTCACACTCACTTTTTTTTTTTTTTTTGTTAATTTGTTCCTTTAGGAACCGGCTAAGGTCAGAGACCATGCTGCCAAGTCATGAGTAGTAACTATTTATTACAAAATACATATAACACATTTCATTTTGTTACAAATCAAATAATAAATGTAACATTTTGAGTTTTGTATGGATTATATTTTACCAATGGAATGTATAATAAATTTGTACAATGGAATATAAGTGTCATTATTTGAAAGAAGGGCCGTTATGGAGCGCGGTACAGATTGAGAACAACCATAAATTTGAATTAACTCATCCATCAGCACAAGGCGCTGAATGCCAAAGATGAGCAGTCAAAGAAAATGTGGACCAAAGTTTGCTCTTTTTGTGAGTTACACAATTCACATAATGGACTCTGCACCAATTTTAAACGGAAAAGATGATAGTTCAAATGACAATGACCAAAACGGACCCTTAAGATGCTGACATAAAACTTCCTAGGCAAGTAAGTAGAACTTTTACAAAACCATGGTCTAGTACTAATGGGGACATTGAATGTTGCATACCACATGCCCTTATTTTCAATCTGAACAGTGAAATTCCAATGTTTTTTCCAAATATCTACAGACCTTTTCTTTAGAAGGGAGACTATATCAGTCCAAGGAATAGAAATATTAAAGTGATTACTAGAATCAGGAATATTGTGCCCATAATTGGTGATGGTTCGGGCTAAGAAATCAGCCCTCTCATTACCAACGACACCAACATGAGAAGGCACCCACATAAATTTGACAGTTATATTTTCTTTGAGTAAATCAAGCCAATCATGTTTGACTTGAGAAATTAAATAGTTAGTATCCGCATGAAATCTATTATTTTTAAGATTTTGTAGAACACTCATGCTATCGCTAACCACTAGCCAATGACAACATCCATTGTTTTTTTGCTTTATGTGCTTTAGTGCAGCAAGTATAGCTACAGCCTCAGCTGTGAATATACTTGTGTTCATATTTATTTTGTGACCTGTGCCTGTTTTAAAAAAACTATCATAAATAGCAAAGGATACACTGTTTTCAGTTTTAGAGCCATCTGTATATACAAATCTATAGCCCATAAACTCTAAAAATTTACTATGTACATCTTCTTTAGTTGACAGATTATGATCAATAATAATATCAATTGCAGGGAATTTACTATCAAACTCTCCTTGATAGCATGGAAGTAGAATTGTCCTATGAATTTGTAAAGTGTCAAGGAAATTTATAAATTGGTGAAAGCCCTGAAGTATATACAAAGGATTGCGACCAGAAGAATTTATGAATGAATGTTTTAAATTTACAAACAGGTGATTATTATTTTTACTATACAATTTTAGTAAGAATCTTTCCTTCAGATAAGAGAATCTTATGCTCAAAGGGGGCAGATTACATTCCACTTGCATTACATTAATGGGAGTACTTTTAAATACTCCAGTAATGAGCCTTAAGTTTTTGTTTTGGATTTTATCTAGGGCATCCACTAACCTATGATCACCAGCAAAACAAAGAAAACCATATTCGAAATGACTACGAATCAATGATTTGTATAAAAGTAACAAAACTTTGGGATCAGCTCCCCAAGACGTTCTACACAATAATTTTAAAAAATTAAACACCCTATTAGCTCTTGTACTAATTAATTCAACATACTTTTTCCAAGCCATATTATGAGTAAAAATTATCCCTAAGAACCTAACTTCACTAGAGACAGGAATGGGGATATTGTTATAATGTACAGGAGGAATTGAGTTGTTCAATTTAGAAAATACAACTATTTTTGATTTTAATGGATTTATGTCAAGATTCAAATAAGAGAAATATGCACACAAACCTTTCAAAGATTTGTTTAATAATTGACTAATATTTGTTAAATTATTTCCAGTTGCATAAACAACTAAGTCATCAGCAAATTGAAGATTTTTAACTTCTGAACCCAAAATCATATTTAATCGACGAATATACAAAATAAAAATTAATGGAGATAATATGCCACCTTGACATACACCAACAGAAGCAAGCCTTGGACCATATAACTGACCATTATATTTAATGTAAACTTCCCTTTCTGTTAAAAATTTATGAATCCATTGAGTTACTTTTTTTGGAATTGCAATTGTATTTAGTTCTTTACACAGTATATCAATATTGACGCTATTAAATGCACCTGCAACATCAAAGAATACAGCTGCCAGAGTATTTCTTTCATTAAAACTGTTTTGGATATCCAGCTGCAGCTGACAAATACTTTCACGAGCTGATGTCCCTCTTCGAAAGCCAAATTGATTAGATGGTAATATATTATTCTGTTCAATATAGAATTCCAACCTTTGTTTTATAAGCTGTTCAAATACTTTGCCTACACACGAAGTAAGAGCAATAGGTCGATAGGAATCAGGACTTGAGTGCTGTTTGTCCGGTTTTATAATGGGTACTAAACAATCAGACTTCCAAGTTTGCGGAATTTCATTTAACTGCCATAGATTATTTAATATGTTAAGAAACACTTGCAAACCCTTTTCGCTCAACTTTTTAAACATAATGTAAGGCAGACCATCCAGACCAAAGGCACTATCTTTCCTTGAGAAAATAGCAGATATTAGCTCTTGCATTGTAAATGGTTTGGTTAAGAAGTTATTTACAGAATTAGTTTCATTAACTGAAGAGAAATTATATTGATTATTTACAAAGTCCGGTGTATATTTTTGTAGAAAATCTTGAACCCAACTGGCATCCCCATTTTTATAAGTAAATGTGTTATTGAATTTTCGCATATATTTCCAAATTCTCGACAGCGGCGTACATCGGTTAAAAGAGTTGCACAATTGAACCCAACTATTTGTTCTTTCAGTTTTTAATGTTAGTTTTTTAATAGCTTGTAATCTTTTAAATGAAATGTAATTTTCATCCGAAGGATTGTTTTTAAATTTAACATATGCAGATTTAGAGTTTTGAACTGCTTCAGAACATTTTTTATTCCACCAAGGAAGAGAGTAATTTTTTGAGAACTTTCCACGAGTGTTTTTATTCAAAGAATTATCAGTAGGGGATCTTGGTGAATTATTATATGGAAGCGAGTTGTCTATTGCTGAATTGAGAATATCACAAAAAAGACTATATGCCCTTAATGGAGCATAGTTATCTGTCTGAAAATCAGAGAGCTGAAAATCTACCTTTTGTTCATACATTTTCCAATCGACCATTTTGAAGTTTGGGTAGTTTGGCAAATGTATGCTACTATTATTTACAGAGTTAATATTTACAGAATGATTTAAAAACACTTTTATAATTACAGGAAGATGATAACTTCCAAGAGGATCATTATGCAAAGACCAATCACAAAAGAGTCCAAGAGATGAGGAAACGAATGTCAAATCCAAAGCATTTGGTCGCCACGTCAAAGAACCCACTGTAGTTGGTTCACCAGAGTTTAACAACATCAAATTTTTATCATCGATAATGTCTAAAACATCCCTGCCTCTTATATTATCTGAATGACATCCCCATGCTGTGTGATGTGCATTAAAATCACCAGCGAAGATCATAGGTTCGGGAACAGAATCTATCAAAGATTTAAAATTATTTTTATTAAACGGTGGATTACAATTCGGAGGACAATAAAAGCTAACAATACTAATTTCTTTTTTATTTATCGTAATTCGAACACAAATATTTTGCAAAGAACTATCAGAATGTGTATTTATTTTTTTGTAATTTATACTATTATGTATTAAGATGGCAACTCCATTATGTGTGTTGCCTATGTCATTTCTTTCTATTTTGTATCCTTTTATATTAAAAACTTTAATAGGTGTTAACCAGGTTTCTGAAATAATGGCAATATGTATTTTATTTTGGTAAAGAAATTGTGTTAGTAAAAGTTTATTGCTAATTATGCTCTGAGCATTCCACTGAATAATGTTAAGATCCATTATTTGTTTGTGGCAAAGGAGGTATTTCTAAATGTTTGTTTGAGGCTTTCTTTTATAGATGTGGAATTAATTGGAGTTTCTTTTTGATTTGTCACTAGTTTGGTTATTGTTTGAGTTAAAATGTTCATGAAAATATCTGATTTAGTCAAGTTTTGTATTTGAGTTCCTATATTAGAAATGGTTAGTTGAGGGAATGCATTTTCATTAAATAAATCGGAATACTTCGTAGACAAAGACTTGACTTTAGTTTCTTCAATTTTCATTTTTTTTTGAGGACAAAAATTCGAAATTGCAATATGATTGCCACCGCAGTTGCAACACTTTGCGTTTTTAGGATCTTCCTTACATGTCTTATAGTGATGATTTTGCGTACAAATGGAACACACCACGGAGTTTCTACAAAACTTTGCAATGTGCCCAAATTTCATGCATTGCAGACATTGCTTGACGGGTGGAACGTAGACTCTTACCTCATGCCTCCATGAGTCAAGGTAGATGTACTGAGGAAGTTCAGTAGAGGCAAACGTAACCGCGACTGTCTGCGTGGGCTGGTATGTGATATCACCGCCCTCGCCCCTGACACGTCGCATGAAACGCCTCACCTGGATCACGTTCCTGCTGCTGCCAATAAGTGTAAATATCCGTTTATTAGACAATTCCGTAGGGACAGAGGAAAGGACCCCTGTCACCTCAGTATCCCTAGCTGGAATTGACGCCCTCAAACCTAACTCTTCTAGTATTTTTTTATTTCGAAGGAAAACGTTTGCGTTGTTGGAAAGATCAAAGGTAATACCAATTTTATATTTATTCATTGACTTTAAATGTAAAATTCCTGTAACGCAATGTTTGCGAATTGCGTGAGATAGGGCCAATCTATCCTTGTCTGTAAAAGATTTATCATCTGCGCGATTCAAAAACACGATGTACTCGGATTTTTTACTATTTTCTGGGTACTTCCTCGAGTACCCAGGAACTTTAAAGATTTTGTATCTACTGTTTCGATCTTCTTGTTCAGAATCCGAAGTGGAGTCTGTGCTAGCGTTGCCGTGTGACCGCACATCAGGGGGGTCAGATTTTTTTCTTTTCTTTACACCTCCCATCTCCTCTAGAGAACTGTACAAACTTTACAACTATCTATATACACTATTTTTTGTTCACTTTACAAAGAAATATACAAAAACAACTGAGTTTAGATTTTTACAAAAACAAATTAAATTTGGGCGCCTTTCACGTTCGAGGTTCCCGCGCGTTCCAAAATGAACCTGTCACACTCACATCTGTCGTGTTTTTTTTTGGATACTTGATGGTATTTCTTAGCGTAGAATTTTCTTCAATTCTATACTTTTCATTATTACGATGATTGGTTGGCCCTGGTTGGCCAACTGAGTATCACCGGGTGCTTTTGAAATGTCATTTCAGAATCAGTAAATTTATTTATATAAACCTCTCTAATAGGCCTAGCATGAGCAATACGTCAAATTTATCGCATGAGACGACAAAAGTTTCTATACCGTTCATTGGGTGATAGTCTACCGTACTCGCAATTTCATTCAATCAGCAGTTGACGCATTGATTTTGACATTTATTAAGAGCACGATAAAATTTTGAACCTATTGTCGTCTCATGCGAGAAATTTGACGTGTTGCGCATGCTAGGTCAGTAGGCCTGCACGTGAATAAATTTAATCGCGCTCGTAACAAATGTCGATAACAATCAGTGCATCAGCTGCGCATTGACTCAAAATACGAGTGGAATTTGCTATCAGTCAATCAATAGTTGGTATCAAAACTTCTGTAATCTTCTGGGAGAAATGTGATATATTGCGCATGCTAGTACGCCTGATGATAACAGTTAATATGCATTTTTGTCTTTTCGCATGAGAAGACAAAAGTTTTGATCTGTTGATTGGCTGATAATACTCAGCAGTCAGATAAACAGCCAATTAGCGTTTGCCCAACTGAATTTATTGATTTCAAAAAGTTAGTAGAGCTCAATAAAATGTAGTCGCCTGGCACACCTTTGATTACCATTTTAGTGCTTTCGGCTGCAGATTCCCGCGATGGATGACGATCTTTTAAAATTATCATTGCTAAGGAACACCACCGAAAAAATCCAACCCATGGAACCAACCAACCACAGACAACAGGAAAGAGTAGGTAGGTACTTGTTCGAGTTGTGGAAGGAACCATTTTATTTGACAATTTGTTTGTGTTATTTTGAGTACTAAAATGATCCAGTTTTGTTCTGCAAACATCACCGTTGCTGCTGTAAGATTATTTATTATCTATAGTTTTATAAAGTTAACACTAATAAATTAGGTATTGCTGAAATTATTTCTTGATGCTTTGTACCTTGTGATCTCTACGTAGTAGGTTACCTTAGTCACCTTCGTAATTAGTTCTGTTTATCTGCGTGTTATGTAGGTAGAAGTGGTTACGAAACAGGTGCCAACAATGCCTATAAATCTTCTATGTACACTTTCAGTGTAATGCTGTGTCGACTATTTTATTCTGTTAGCACATAACCTTTCTGAAATCTTAGTGTGTATCTCCAAAATTTTACAAAAGTCCTGTCTAAATTAATCCCTGTAATTTCGCTTTGTTACTTGTAAAATACCTATGCTTACAACCATTTATAGAAGAAATTGGTCTAACTGTAAAGTAAAAAATGGTCTAAAAACATATATCTCCTTTTTGATAAATTACTAAACACATTAGTTTTCCATTGTTCATCAATTTAGAGGGTTTGAAGGTATTGGCCCTGAAATCATCATATTTTTTTTTGTAAATTGGGATGTTCAGTGGAAGTAGTAATCTATGGGTTGATCCATTGGAATTTCAACATAATTTAGGCTAATAATGCATTACTTGTTCATGGGGTTTCAATGGAATCATGGAAAGAAGGGAGTACCTATATAGTTTTTATGATAATTTTCACACAAAGTAAAGGACACAAGATATTTTTTTGGTTGTAATGAAATAATTATTTTGTTCTTGTTACTTTTTGTCAGAGAATTTAAAATAACAAAGTTAAAAGCAATAATCTACAATCATTTGAGAAAAAAAAATCTCAATTACTATTTTCGAATCATTTTATGAAAAGTTAAAACCAATGCGATAGGTTTTGTTCTTGTTACTTTTTGTCAGAGAATTTAAAATAACAAAGTTAAAAGCAATAATCTACAATCATTTGAGAAAAAAAAATCTCAATTACTATTTTCGAATCATTTTATGAAAAGTTAAAACCAATGCGATAGGTATGTACCTACATCAGGATGTCCTAATGATTTATAAAGTGACTTTTGGCAAGGATCTTGATTATGAGTTAAGCAAAAAAAATTGATTGCAGTTAGAATAAGTAAATATATAAATTCTTACTTAGAACAAAATCACTGAATGGTTATCAATTGTATAACCTCTTTATGTATGAAAATCTTATTTTTTTGTCTGCTCTTTTTAATTGGTTAGTTAACCTTTTGACACTAATAGTTTATTATCTTCACAAGTGTGGGTTGTGGTCTTGCAAAAAATTTTGCAATATACAATCAGTTGACAATGATGGGGATTCTGATTTGCACAAACTAGACGTACAGTTAGAAATATACAATTTTAGTGCTTTAAACAACGTCTATCTCACATAGGTAGTTCTTGTTAGAAGTTTACCTGGGTTTCGCAATAGTCTGCGTTTGAACAATACCTATTTTGTATTTCAAAAATTCAATATAGTTAATATCATTAATTAGGTTTCTTCTAGTGAGTATGTGAGTGACCCACTTTAGCAAGCATTGTTGTGTTCCCAGTTTTATTCAAATACACCGAAACTATTTTGTGGTCAATTCCCAGTTTTTGAACTACTGCTGATGTTGTTCTCAGTAACAGGGCAACCAGAGTGACATGCATCTTTGACAGCAAATTTTCCAGATTGATAACATTTATGTCAAATTGTTGCTACTCATACAGGCACTGGACTGGAATAGTATACATAAACATTGTAAATTATAAATAATGTATTCTGATTTCAATATGTTGAAACTAACTTATTCAAAATTATAACTTTGAATGATATACATGGCAAAAAGGCATTTTCCCAAACTGAATCAAATGAGTATTATTTTAAGGGCTGTAAAAAACTGAAGATATTCTTGGTGTACTTAGCATTTATTTTATTATTTATGACATATTTTTTTGTTTCAGATGGCGTCATCAACTCTTTGTTTGAAATCTAGTGAATCCCCAAGGGTGTCTTGAGCGCTTTACTGCCTCTGTTCACCCATATAGGTTAATTTATAGATTATACTAATTCTTTCATTTATTTCTTTATTATTCAATGTCAATGTTGTATTGCCAACTGATACAATCTTATCTTTTCTGCTCAAGATAAAACAAAATCATTCTGTTACCCACTACTTAATAAAGCAGTTGTGTTAAACTACTTTAGGTAGTATTTGTTCATAATAGAAGTCTAAGAAAAGGATATTACATTTGACAAGATGGCTTCTGACCCGGAAATTAAGGACGGATTCAACTTACCTGTGTGGATGAAAAATAAGCAGTCCAAGTGAGTACTCAATATTTTATTAATGCCTGATTCTAATATGTGATTTGTAATGTGTCAAAAATGGCTATACTTTTTTCTCAACCGACTATGACTCGTTATTACCGTTCCATAATTTTCTTTCCATATCAGCTGTCATCAGTCATCTGTCGGTGGTTTTTAGCTTACGCCTCGTATAATTTATTACTATCCATTGTTAGAACGATTCGTTATTCAAATATTGGAGCCGGGCATAAATCATTTCTCCTTATTATTTACACAGATATGTTCAGACTGAAATATACACCACATTGGTACCGTCTGGCCAGAAATAATAAATAAATTGTTATCAAAAGAAACTTTTAGTTTATTAGTATAATAGGTGTCAGATTGAAAAATTATATTTAATTTGACAGATTTAACAAAGATAGACAGTAGCAGTTAGAATCACGCTTGTGGTGTTCAAATTAATGCAACTAAGCCCTAATTAATTAATATTTGGTGGTTTAATTGTTACAAAGAATAGAAAACCTTCAAATGTTTCATAACCAAGTTTTTTTTGTGCTTTGTCACATGCATTTGAATTTAAAAACATCAATTATGTTAGTTATGCAAATGTCTGAATTTTTTATATAGTTTGTGTTGTGGAACAGTTTAAGAGTGTTAGTTGCACCTCAAATGCATGAAACATTTGGAAAACGAAACATAAGTACGACATTTATTTTCACATAAGCAATATGCTGTATGGTCTCAAACGTAGCTATTTTTTCTGCCCATATTTGCAAACAAGTCAAAAGAAAATTATCTAGTTCTGCCAAGGAGCGCTTGCGACTGGTTTTAAATCTTAGGGTTTGCTCCTATTGCCTTAGGCGTCTTGTTAATCAATTTCTGTGGAAGTGCAATATCTCAGTGCTTCATGAATTATACATTTGGCAAAGAAGTGTGTCATCATTGAACAATGGTAATATTAAAGTTACTTACATGAATGGATTGAGTTTCATTCAACTGTAGTTTCGGTTTTTGTAACATACAGTGATTTTGAAACGATAGCTCAATGGGCCTTTTGAATATTTACATCATTATCTGATTCCTATTTCCAGTCATTGGATACTACCAGTCATTGGACAAAACCATATTTAATAAGATTGCTTTAAAAACAGGAACACTGCTACTGATCTCTTTCCAAACTTGGCTTTTTGACAATGCATAATAGTTCAAAACATTTGTAATAAATAGCAGCAGTAGTAGTCTGTCCAATGACTATATATTTTATTTCTTAAGTGTCCAATGACTGGAAGATTACCATTTTTACATTTTCCTAAGTGCCCGATATTTGAAAGGATTTTTATTTTACCGGTCATAAAAAAGTTTATATGGTTATATTTTTTATGATTTGTATTAATAGTTAAATTATTTTGTCTCCTAAAAATCAAAGCAAGAGAAGTAACAACCTTCTATTTAGGCACTAGCGTCCCGCCGCGGTTTCGCCCGCGTAATAACCACGCTCTTTCCACATTATACACTGATTCTGCGCGCCCATTGCTCGCAGCGTGATGTTATATAACTTGCCTTCTTCGATTAATGGACTATCCAACTACAAACAATGAATATTTAGTAGGCCCTGAGATTAGCGATTCAAACAAACAAACAAAGAAATTCTTCAGCTTTATAATGTTAGTATAGATTTGCATAGATAGTATTTTAATTAGTGACCGACCGAAACATGTTATTTTGCCGAAACCGAAACCGAAACCGAAGGTTCGGTTTCATTGTAGTTTCGGCCGAAACCGAAACCGAAACCGAACCTTTTTAACCAACTTCAAAAAAAAGGAGGAGGTTCTCAATTCGACCATATATATATTATGTGTGTTCGGGCATCACTCCGTGGTTTGTGAAACGATTTTCAATTTTTTTTTTTTCATTTGGAAGGAGGTATACCAAGTGTGGTACCATGTCATGGAGACCAGGACCTGATAATGGGATCCCAGAGAAACTGGGGCTAACTTTCGAAATTATTATGGGAACGATTACGATTGTTACTTTTGTCAGTAAGCAATTTAAAGCACTACTCTAACATGAAAGTCTGAAACTGGGCTAATGATGGAGCCAAAAGATAGTTGAGGGAACTCCTTAACCATTTATAACAATAACCTCGTGTTTGAACTTATTTAATTTCTATTAATGAGCACTTTGCACATCTATGGGTTTTAAGTGTCATCATAGGCTTGGTGGTGGAGACCATGAATAATCAACCTTGATTCTCACTCATTCACTCCTCACCCATTAACTAAAATCTATACGCTCCTTCCTAAAAAATTAGATACCCATAGATTTAATACAAGAAATAAACAAAAGCTTGCCATCCCAAAACTCAGACTTCATAAAAGTAGTAATTCCTTCATGGGGATAAGTATTAAAATATTTAATAAGTTACCACAAAGCATTATTGACTTGCCCATGCATAGATTTAAGACTCAAATTAAAACATGACTTATCAAAAAGGCTTATTACACTGTACAAGATTTTTTTAATGATAAAAATATGTGGAATTGTTAAAATGTCCATCTGCTAGATAATTTATATTATTAATTCAAATATTTTAATGCCCAATTGTGATGTTTGTAATTTATTATAAAAGAGGATATCTGTTGAGTTTGTTGCGGCGCTTCTTCTCAACAGAACCAACGTCGAGGCGCTGGTAGGAAAAAATAATTGACGTGCAAAATAATTTATTGTAAATCCACTTGCAGAAATAAATCATTTCATTTCATTTTATTTCTATTGGTGAGAACTTTGCACCTTCATCGGTCACAAGTATCATTTAAAGTTTGATGGTGGAGACCATCGACAGTCGAAAGAACCCCTTTACCAGTTACAACAAAAACTTCGTGTTTTGACTCAATTCATTTCTATTGGTGAGAACCTTGCACCTACATAAGTTACAAGTGTCAATATAGGTTTGATGGTGGGTGGTTGCCTCATGCAACCGACGGGGGCAGCTGGTGGAGCTTTGGGCCGCTTCGTCCAGCCTTTGCCTCCTAAATCGGGGCGCAGTCCAGACCTGTGTGCGGCAGCAAGGGGGGTCTGTGGTGGACCTAACGTTCACCACCCCTGCACTCGCCGCACGCGTCCACAACTGGAGGGTGGACCGGTCCGAGACACTCTCGGACCACAAATTTATCCGGTTCGGGGTGGTCTCCGGTGCCCCTCAGCAGGCTTCACCAATTTCGCCTAGGTCGTCGCCTTTTCCCAGGTGGGCACTGTCCCGCCTGGACAAGGCAGTTGCAAGGGAGGCGGCCTTTCTGCAAGACTGGTTCTCGCCTCCCTTATCTGGTCCCGACGTGAACTCCTCCGCGGTCGTTCTTCGAGGTTTCCTGACCGAGGTATGCGATTCTAGCATGCCTCGGTCCCGTCGTCCACCTCCCCGACGCGCCTGCTTCTGGTGGTCGGAAGAGCTCGCCGAACTTCGAGCTGTCTGCGTGGCTGCACGGCGGGCCTACACCAGAAGTAGGCGCCGCGCTCGTCGGGACCTCGAAAACGAGGCCTCCCTCTACGGAGCCTATGTAGATGCGAAGAAGGCACTCAAGGTGGCCATAGGAGCCGCCAAGGATTCCGCACGCGCCGAAATGCTCGAGGGTCTCGACCAAGATCCGTGGGGGAGACCGTACCGGGCCGCACGAAACAAGTTGCGCCCCATAGGTCCCCCACTTACAGAGACCCTCGAGCCAGGGCTGCTCGACATCGTCGTCCGGGCTTTGTTCCCGGACAGCAGCCCTGGCTTCGTCCCGCCGGCTATGAGTGCCTCTTCAGAGCAGGAGCCTGCAACTGCTCCGTACGAGGCCCCGCAAATCACTGAGGAGGAGTTCGGCACGGCGGCAATCTGCCTTCGTGCCAAAAAGACGGCCCCTGGTCCGGATGGGGTTCCGGCGAAGCTCGTCGCCCTCGGCGCAGTTTTGATGGAGCAGAAGTTTAGGGAGCTGTTCGACTCGTGCTTCCGAGTCGGCCAGTTCCCTAAACCTTGGAAGGAGGGGCAGCTTTGCCTCCTTCGGAAAGAGGGCAGACCGGCGGACTCGCCATCGGCGTACCGGCCCATAGTGCTTCTCGACGAAGTCGGGAAGCTGTTCGAGCGCATTGTGGCCAGGCGCCTGAAGGACCACCTTCGTTCCGTCGGTCCAGACCTGTCGAACAGGCAGTACGGTTTCCGGGCAGGGCGGTCCACTATTGACGCCCTGTCCGATCTGAAATCCCTCGTTTTAGAGTCTAGGGAGAGGGGGGAGGGTGTGTTGGCTGTCTCTTTTGACATAGCCAATGCTTTTAATACTCTCCCCCACTCTACAATTTTGGAGGCACTCCGCTATCACGGAGTGCCCTCCTATTTGATGGCCCTGATCGAGAACTATTTTCTCGACAGGGAAATTGTCTGCGTCGGTGCCAACAACGTCCTGCGTCGTTTCCGCGCGCGTTCCGGTGTTCCACAGGGGTCTGTTTTGGGGCCCCTTCTGTGGAACATCGGATACGACTGGCTTTTGCGCGGCTCCCTCCTCTCGGGCATGAACGTTTTTTGCTACGCAGACGACACACTTGTTACTGCCCGGGAGAGGGATTTTGGCGCCGCAGCTCGCCTGGCAGAGGCCGGTGGCAATTTAATTGCCAGACGCATTGCCCTCTTGGGCCTTACAGTGGCTCTTAATAAGACCGAGGCCATATTTTTTCCGGGGCCTCGGCAAAGATTGTTTTCCGGCGCGTACATCGTCGTCGGGGGCGTCAGGGTGGCGGTTGGGGCCCAGATGAAATACCTGGGCCTCATTTTGGACCATCGCTGGTCTTTTGGGCCGCACTTTGCTGCATTATCTCCGCGCCTCATTAAGGCGGCGGGTTCTTTAGCGTGGCTTCTTCCCAATGTGGGGGGTCCTAGGGCCAAATGCCGACGACTTTACGCCGGCATTTTGCGCAGCATGGCCCTGTACGGCTCGCCCATCTGGGCCGACTCCCTCCACATTCGGGAGAACCAGAGGCTTATGCGGCGCCCCCAGCGAGCCATTGCCCAGCGAGTGTGTAGAGCCTATCGCTCCGTTGGGTTTGACGCAGCGTGCGCACTCGCTGGGACGCCACCCTGGGAGTTGGAGGCCCGGGCGATGGCGAGGGCCTATCAATGGCAGGCCCTAAGAAAGGCCTCCGGGGAACGTTTTTACCCGGAGGACCTGTCACGTGTGCGCCGGGAGGCGCAGGAAGAGGTGGTCCGGCGTTGGGCGGAGTCCTTACTGGTGACTCCGTCGGGTCGGTGGACCCTAGATGCGCTCGAGCCAGCAATAAATCGCTGGCTCGAGCGCAAGTCAGGATTCCTGACGTTCCGCTTGGTGCAGGTGCTGTCCGGCCACGGCTGTCTCCGTCGTGCCACAGTTGCGGCGCGGCGGAGGACACGCCGGGGCATACACTGCAGGTGTGCCCCGCTTTTGATGCGCAGCGCGCAAGTCTGCGCGCGTTGGTGGGGCCAAATCTCTCACTCCCCAGCATAGTCGAGGCTATGCTCGGGAGTGAGACGGCATGGGTTGGTATGGTCTCCTTCTGCGAAGATGTCATGTCGCAGAAGGAGGCCGCAGAGCGGGAGCGGGAGGACGATCCATCCGCTCCCGCCTGCCGCCGAAGAAGGCGGCTGAGGGCGCGGCGCCAATATGACCGCGCCCAGCTACCGCGTGGGGACTGGCCGGCTGATGGTGTGAGGACACCTCAGTCGGCATTGCACCGGTCCCCACTGCGAGGTGGGGATGGTTCTGTTGGATCGGCCATCCCCATTCTCCCCCCGAACACTGTTGGGGGAGTAGACGGAGCCGCGTAAGCGGCTGTTCCGCCGGCGGTGTTGTGGAAGTAAAGGCTTAGCCGATCCCCCACAGCACCGCCACTAAGGCGATGGAGGTCCAACCGGGGGGTTTTAGTGGGTAGTCCTGCCCTTTTCAGGGCAGGGAGTCCCACACACGCCGTCACCCTCCCTCGGGGTGACGGTACGGTGCATCAACGCATTTCCCCCCGAAAAAAAAAAAAAAAAAAAAGGTTTGATGGTGGAGACCATCAACAGTCGAGGGAACTCCTTCGCCAGTTACAACAATCACCTGGTGTTTTAACTTATTTAGTTTCTCTTGGTGACATATTTGTACCTTCATGAGTTATTAGTGTTATTAAAGCTTAGATTGTGGAGACCATCGTCAGTCCAGGGAATTCTGCAATCATTTATAGCTTTTTCCTGGGGTTTAAAATTTATTGCTATTGGTTTATACTTGCATTTAAATAAAGTTTTAGTCAGACGTAGTTACAGACGTAGACGTACTAAGTTCTTTACAGACAGTCAAGGTTCCATTATGGTGCATCACCATAAAGGAACATACCATGCTTTTTTGTGGGCATGCACACATGCCGACGGCTTTCGGGCAGCCTTACCGCTAACTTTGCCGCCGGCATTTAAAAAGCCGCTCGTGCCCTCGGCTTAGCCGCCGGCCCGTGCCAGCGGATGTGTGTGAATGCACCATTACGATTTGCAAAAGTTATAGTGGACTAATTTAATACGAATCAACTAGCTTTTTCAGCACGCGCTTCGTACGTGGCTGGCAAAATCTAGGCCTGCGGCGCTGGCCGTTTCGGGCTTCGCCCTCCCGCGGCGCTCGGCCTTCGGCCTCGCACACGCAGCTCGGCCTACGGCCTCGCGGGTGCAACTTTTGGTCTTTGACCGTCGCAATGGGGGCCCCGTGTTTTTTGTAGTAAGGTGTTAGAGTTATCAATTGTGGCCTAAGGAGCCATGCTACTCCGGGCTTTGCCTTGCGCGGCGCAGCTTGGCCTACGGCCTTGCGGAGGTTACTTGTTCCATTGTCTTAATCTAAATCCGGCTAAAGTGTTCGATGGAAGTCGCTTTGAACTTCGCTCTACGCGATCTGCATTATGTGGTCTTCAAATACTTAGAAGATAATTGCCACAGAACAGATATTACGTGATAATTACTGACTATTGCCTATAGAGTTGAGAGCAGCAAGTCTTACAAGTACATATTATCAATCTTTCTCTCAATTCCATTAATCAATATTTACTTGGCACCGACTCCAAGATATGAATTACTTCGTGTTACCTAAATGTTTTCTATTCTGTTCTTTTTATCTTTTTAGTTCTCGTTTGAAGCCGGTTTTTTTTGTTAAATTTTTTATAAAAAAACAGTCCTTAAAAAGTCGATAAAATGTTAGTAAGCCCGTTTTCTTCTAAAATTAATATCTCGCCGACGTATAATTACAGGTTTCTACTTTCAAAGATTTATCACAATGAAATTTTAGCACAGTTGCAGAGGTTCTGTTTGAAAATTTAACTACCCTATAAAGAAAGTGAAAAAAATACATTATTTGTAAGTTTCGGCGCGGCCGAAAGGTTCGGCCGTTTTTGGCCGAAACCGAAACTCGGGCCGAAACTTGATTTTTTGGCCGAAACTGGCCGAAACCGAAACCGAAACCGAAATTTCGGTCGGACACTAATTTTAATTGTTTACTACATCAAAGTTCGTGTTTTTACGTACGTACTAAGACTTTTTGATAAGTTTTACTGAAATCTGTGATTGATCATAGGTATTTATAGTTAATCTGTTAACAAGTGTGATAAGTTTTCTTCATCGCTGATAATTTCTGACGTCAATTTTTATTTTACTCTGTAGGTATGTTGAACTTATAAAATAAGCAATAGATGTCTGCTACTAACTTATACACTTATAAAGAATATTCTCATTTTTGGCAGTCCTAATATAAGGTTTTAATTTGAAATTGGTCCAACCGGGAATCGTGTGGGGTTGTTAGTAGGTGCAAATGCACCTTGACTCACAATGCAAAAATGAATTAAATAAGGATCATAAGCAAATGCATATTAAAATTCTATCAAAATTTGTAGTGGAACAATACTTCAGTATTCGCGTACACCTAGTGTTGCAGTTTATAAAATACATTTTCTGTAAAGGTTGCAATAAAGAGTAGGTATCTAAAAATAGCTTAACAAGTTTGTTTATTTGGAGGCTCGACCACAGTACTTTATGCTTGGCCAGCGCGACGACGTCACACAGTATTTATTTACATTTTATGTTATAAGTTCGTGCAGTCGATTAGTTAGCTAACAATTTAAATGTCATTTTTAATTATTTAACTCTATTAGGTCCCAGGTAGGTTAGGGATTAATTAAACGTTTACTATATGAAGGTCAAAATTAATTTTCATAGGACTTGTTAAACTTTTAATTGAGTCCGTTAATTAATTAAATTCCTAGATATTTTTATTAGTTTGTACCAAAATGCATTTATAACTTATGTATGATACACCTTAGTTGCTGTATCACTACGAAAGTTGACAATGCTTACTTAATGGGCTCAAGCAATATGCCTCCGTTTGGTAGGATTGCATGTTATTGGCGAGTGACATTGAGAGTGCAAATACTGCGCATTCTAACAGTACCAGATAAATATAGAATATAGTAGCGATATAGATCTGAATAAGATACTCGAGTTGATTCGCGTTTATTCAATTATCGCCTTTAATTCGCCTGCGGTAGCGTATCCTTTGTTTTTATTACGTATTTTGGCAACTGTTCCATCATTCTGATCCATATTGTGGGATCAACTTTCAGTTATCCTCAATGAGATTGGATTATATCTTGGTTATAAAAAAAATACACATGTAATAGGCACAGTGCTCGGAAACAGACAGCTTTTGGTTAAAATAAATGACATAAACAAAATGTGAATCTAGTACCTGGTGGTAACATAGGTAACGAGAAGATTTCGTCTAGACATTCAGTAGTTTTATTGATGACAAGTTTTGTAGTTATTTTGATAAATCATTGTGTCGAAAACAAATTGTTATCTCATTATCTCGCAGTTCTCCCAACTGTTTTTACCTATCTAAGTAAATAGAAAAATGAAAATTAAAAAGTAAAACAATACAATTTACTTTTGGAAAACAAGTTTTTCCAGACAATCATTAAATCGTAATTGTTAAGAGATTAAAATATGATCCCTATGCTATTTGTTTGTGGTAGTAGGTAGTGTGATTAACATGACGAACTCCATAAAATGATGATAAACCGGACTAGCTTACATCAATGCATAATATAAAACCGTAAATAGGAACATTCTATTCGATCAACGTACAAAGAAATACGTCAGTCGGATGACGTCTGTTCCCCGGCTGTTGTAGACCTATCTATTGCAAAACATAGTAGGTACAAGACTAGCGAGGCCAACGTGATTTAGCTATGCAGAAGGATTGGTTGGGCTGTTTAAAATACCTACCTACGTACTCTAAAGCATTCACTTTTTTGATAATGAATTACCTAATTTATAGCAACGAATTGTATCTTCGATTTTTGAAGTTATTATTGTTTGGTTAGTTTCGTTGTACAATAACACATTATTTAGAATTTTCAATAATATTTGACTAGGAAATCTTATCGGAAATGAGTGTAGATATGAGAGAACCTTGGAGGTATTGCTTCCTTAGAGGTCGAGGGAAATTTTGGCGAGTGTTTCTTCCGCAACAGTCAAGAAGCTCCTATTTCCTAGATGTTATAGTATTATTGTATTTAGTTCTATAAATAAATCGTTTATGCTGGTGCTATCTATTACACACACATCCACTTACTCAACGCCAGTTAAACAAAACAAAAAATGTGAGATAAAAGTTTCATCGATCAAACAATCCATCATTATTATATGATATACATATTAAAGCATTACTGGATACGTCACTAATCCGAATACGAAATGTTATCGACATCGTTTCTGTCCTTTTCACTTTTTGCAGAATAAATCTCAGACAACGTCACATACATTGACTTGATAGCTTAAGAACTTGTGTTATGGAAATAAGAGTCACAATACATACTTGGTACTACAACACATACTTGAATACATTTATAACTCAGAAACAAAGCGAACCCAAAAAAGCTTTGGACACAACATAGTTTCCGGATCGATGATCTGAGGTCCGCACAATTTGTTAAACTATGAAATTGTGCAGATTTTCTATTAACGCCGATTTAAACTTATATTTTTTTTTATATAATATAGAAATACGCTTATCACACCAATGATGGTCCCAGTTCACCTAGAACATAGCTTGTATTCCTATTTAACCTATTATCCGATTATCGAATCATTCGGGCGCCTACCTTAGGCACTGGGCCACTCAGGTTTTCGTATAATAGTATGATACATTTTGCGAATTGACAATTCAGTGAAATCAGAATTTGCTAGCTAGCTGTAATCAGTCATTTTTTCTTATCAATGACCTCTTCTACTTCATTCGAATCAAATCGAATGCTACCTACATTACAGGCGAACGCTCGGCAGTAAGGGAAGCAATATATTGTAATCATGTACACATCACCTACATCATCATGTACAGGCGAATGCTTTATGCGAGAAAGCACCTTTAAGTAGCAGACGATCGGACGGTCGATGACTCTATCGCTTTTTACTATCTCGAACTGCATGCACCGGTCTAGCGGCCAATCGTGCTTTAGTAGCTAGCTATCATTGTGACATTGAAGAAATATGTCTGAAATAGTTCGTGAAACCTAATAATTACTGCAATTTACGAAAAATAACTTTTCATACTACTCCTCTTTGCGGTTCAATTTAAAAACTTGAGATACTGTGTACCCGGTATCGTTGTGAACACAAAAAGCCTTAAGATTTTAACAATTTTGTAGGTTTCTACAGTGCTAGGTTTAATATTTATCTGGTATTTCAATAATAATTTTCTTCTGGTTCTGAACAAAATTATGAATAATTGAGTTTTTCTTTTTTGTTTTTCATTATTAATAAAATTTTACTTCCTTACACAATGCGACTTTAAGCATCGATGCGAACGTGATACAGTCGCGATGAAGCCTTTATACACGCTACTCAAAGCAGCGCTACAATCGCTATTCAAGGGCTATCTAACGTGTGTTCAGCAGATGGAAGCGCGTGTTGAACTATACAAACACTTGTTGATCGCCGATGTCGCGATGCAGTGGCGCGCTTTTATATCGCTCCAAAAAGTTTCAAGGGGTCTTACGCATATACTTGTGAAGTGACAAACACTAAGCAATCTGTGTTTGTACTCGGCAACACGAGCTGATAATCGGAATGTCAATATTTTTCGTTACGTAGCTGTATTATAGGTGATGATTACAGTAACCTCAGTAAGCTTGCTACACACATTTTTTTATCGCGGTTTGTTATTGCTCTGCTAAATTATTATTAATAATTTCATGTATAATTATTGTAATTGGATATGGATGATTCCAGTATGCGGGGCAGTATCTAATGCGTTGTGGTGTGGTGATTTTGAATCCCTAATTTCATTGTTTATTCATTACGTAATTTTTTTTGACATTAGTACTTCATCAAGAGAGGTAGGATATACCGATTTAAGAGAGGTAGGGCTTACCGATTTATCGCTGGAGCAGCCCGACTGGTGAAATACCTCCACCTTACAGAAAACCGCAGCCAAATAACAATCACTTCTGTGTTGTTGTGTTTCTGCGTGTGAGTAAGGTTTAGATAGATAGACTTTATTGCACAAAATCTTTACAGAAATAGGTTTTACAGAAAAATTATAGTACAATTTAGGCGGTCCAGAGCTTTCCAGAGGTTTCCAGAGCTCCTGGGGGATGCTACATTAGTAGCAGGGGTCAAGCCTTCAAGGTAAGGGTGACAAGTTCAGTAACAGATTTATTATGCTGTTCTTGTCACCCTTAAGCTAGGAACTCGTTACCATTTAACATCAGGTGGGATGAGGACAATCTTGAAGTGCAATATAAAAAAAAAAACATAATTTGCAATGGTCAGCATCACAATTGCAAACATGGTTTACGTTAATTGTATTCAATGCAAATGCATATCTACTTTAAAACAATGGTCAAAATAATGTTGAACCCAAGAAAAAAATCTACTTACTAAATACACTGGATGTTTACTGTGCCGATTACATTTTAAAATAGCAATCTGCTGATATGGTATAACAATGTTGTAGAATATTTGGGGGCAAAAACATGGACGCCATTGTTTATTTATCCTAAAAAGTGTTGATAACATCCCATATTGTTTATTATAGATAAGGTAGAAGATTACCTAATTACGGTGTGAATTTCAACTATAATTTTAATATTAAGTATATAATTTTAATATACTTAATATTAAAATTTGCAAATGTTTAATGTAGGTAGTTCATGTTGTGTACAGACCTTTACGAGGGACCTCCTTAGTTGCAATATTGCGCTTGGGTTACGTACCTATGCAATATTTCCATATTTCTACAAGCTTGTTATTCTATCATTTTGTTTATCTTGTAGCTAGTCCTCGTTTCGTGCGACTATTTTCCGTTCATTCGTTTCACACAAGTATATTTATAACTGAGTGGAATAAAATAATATTGAACAACATTAGATAAATTGCTCTGATATAGTTAAATCAAAAACAATGACAGTACCACAACCCCCCGACCCGAGACGATATTGGAAAGGCTGTGATAGTTAACAAAATAAATACAAATATTAAGAAAATCGAGTCCGGAAAATTTCTACTCTTGCTCTCTTTTTAATGTTTTTTTTATGAGCCAACAATTCTAATTTTACAATGGACACTTGCCAGTAAGTGAGACGTATTTCGTGATGTAGTCTAGCTAGTGGACGGTGCCTGTCTTTGACCTCCGGCACGCCATGTTGTTTTGTCATGTGCTTTCTGCTGAGGGAGTGCGCTCATGAACCGCACTCATTGGCTGATCGTTAGTGACGTCACTAGGCGTGTTATTTTCATTCTACCAGTTCAGTTGTTATGATGTTATCGCGATAAGATAACTTAACCAACAACAATTCGCGAGAAACTACTATATAAAAGCAGTATAAAGCCTAAGGATAATTCAGTTTTGCCACTAGTTACGTTTCGAATAAACGCTCTGAAAACGCGCAGTGTATTTTAAACTTCACGTTCGTCTCGCGATATAAATAAATCTGCTTGCTTGTGTACCTGTGAATCAGGCCAACTTGTTCAATTAGATACTCCAACAATCATGTTTAGAAAAAGGAATATTGTGGCTCAGTTCAACAGTTATCTCCCGTAAGTCCCGTGAAACTTATGTCTTTTTTTAACATAGCATACTTTTAATTATTCGGTGTTATGTTGCGCAGATGATAGTTTCCCAACGTGATTTCCAAGTTTAGAATTTTTGAACAGTTGACTGGATGTGGTTTGTATTGTTCGCAGAGACTTCGACGCTTTTGCAGGATCGCCGCCGGCCCCCGAAGACTCGTTTTTCTACATTCGCTACCCTAAAACTGATGTGCTGTTTGGAAAGACGAAGCTTCAGCAAGAACTGCCTAAGATCTTGACCGAGCCGCCGAAGGAAGTGCGGGCGGCGACGGCATTCACCAGCTCAGTCGGCAAGGAGAAGGACTGGTCGAAACACACAAAACCCTGCCAAGACGTGTTGCACGGCATCGCACCTATTAACACAGCCGGTGAGTTGGTCTTTATAAAATAAAATAAAAATGCACCATTGTGTAGTGCATTCACACCTGTGAACTGGTTTCAAGCTAAGGTTTTCCCTTGTACTGTACCAGATGACGATACTATCTTGGGACGTCAACCCAGCCCCCCTTAGACCCGAAACATTTTAGAAAAGTAAGTTTCCCATTGTTCTTATCGGGAATCCAATCTGGGAACTTCCTTTCTTCACGATTCGCACCTAACCCACTAAGACACCGAGGTCGGGCGAGGTTATTATATGAATCATTGCATTGCTGAACTACTTACCTTCTGAGAATTAACCGCTACATTCACTTATTAGGTTGTTGAAAGCGCGCAAATTGTATTTAATTATTTAGCTGTTCCGATTTGCGACGACTTTTTGTTGATTCATGAGTAATAATTTAGTTTTTTTATAACCAGGCTAGGCCGGGATTCTTAAAGCATTCGATTTATGCTCAAGATAGAAACTATGCCCTATACTTAATAGAGGGCTCACGCAAGAGACCGAAAAGGTCCTGCATCAAACGGTTTTGAACAGTTCTTTTAGAGATACCCGGACGATATTAACCCATTGACCGCCGGACTTCAAATAGAAAATATTGCTCCCGACGCCATGCGTATTATTAGCTAGAATTTTCGCCCAATACGATAGTGATGTGACATGCTGCACTAAGCGATAAGAATAAACGTTTGTTTCGGAACCTTATTACCTATTACTAAGGATAAAGAAATAAATGCTCATACATACTGAACGTAATAAGAAATAATAGATCAATAGTAATTTTATATGTCTTAGTAATCAGAAAATTATCACAAGATTTTTTAAAGTATGCAAGGAATTTTGGCGCAACTAGTCGACGCCTTAAAGCGTCATCGGCAATCACAACTTAAATGTTTGACAAATTTTACCTACTCTTATAGTGTTGTTAAGGACTTTATCGATGTAATTGGAAAAAATGCCACTGTGTTGGTTAAAAACAAAATAATATGAATTAATGTCGGTGATGAAATTATAATAAGTACACCTTTTGAACTTATTATGATTTAATTTTTTGTATAAGAAGAGCAACAAAACATTGTATATTTTTTTCTATCGACAGAAACCAAAATATGTAATACGAAGGGGCGTTTTACAAATTTACACCAAAATCATGTTTCCCGGTTTTTACGGTGCATATACACTTAACGATAAACATTCATATTTTTTTATTTAATAAATCAAAAAATCACGGTGCAGTGTTTCGTTGAAATGTCGTATGACGTCACATCTAGATACATTTTAAAACTAGCAGCGACATAGTGAACTTCGAATTTTTATGAGCTTTATCATACATAGTTTTTTTCAGTTGATTGAGTAAACAATAAATATGGGTATTATAATCTTTATGGAATAACTCACGAAATAATTAGAATTTGTTGATCCGGTTGTCATGCTCATTAATTTAGTTTGATTCAAATAAATAAGTGCCTCGAGAAGAAACACTTCTCCTACTTCACTATCAGGCGAAGATTTATTAAAAATATCATCATCATCAACTACTTCCAGAATATTTAAAAGTTCAACACAACCCATTATTATTTAAACTATTTTCGTAAATAATGAATTTGTGGGTTTTTACTCAAAAAGTCTACAATATAGAAACACGGACAATAACTTCAGTAGCATTTAGCTTTTGTAGGGTAATTGAAAACAATATATTTTATCTATCTTCAACTCCCAACACTATCAATAGCAGCATACGCGCTTATGACGTCACAAGCGGACGACTTAAAGCGTCGTTGGCGTTGGCAGTACATTAAAGTGAACATGACATAGTGGAGTTAGGTGGGTATATCGATAACATAAAATTTTATGAAAAAAAATTAAGGTATATTTTAAGCAGATTAAATTCAATAATAAATAAATAGTAAAAACATTAGTCATGAAATTAATTCACAATGGCACGTCATCTGTTTATTATTACAAACTTTTTCTCAATCGACTGTGAACATTAATAATTAGGTAAAATATAAACAGACAAAAAATTCGTACGTTAACCATATGACGAGTGAGCATCATCAATCCATCTATCAAGTATGTGTATAGGCAGAGATAATGATAATAGTTATTTACTAATACACTTTTAATACACTAGCAGTAGAACAATAAAAAAATAATCACATTTTATTGTTATCATCTAATACCTACATATTAAATAAAAATAAAAAATGTATTAAAAATGTCCACATAGTCACATCACTACCTAACGCTTTAAGACGTCCACGGCGTCGTGCAGTGTGATTTTACGTTAATAATTTTAGTTGTTGATTTTTATCATTTTTTAACTCAATTCTATGCTGTAGGACGTTTTTAGACATCAATAATAATAATCTATCGTATCCTGGTGCGCGGTGTGTATAAATATGTATACGAGATGGTGTTCATTACTTTTTATTTCAACGTCAAACATAAGGCAAATAATGACGCTTAAAGGCGTCGTCGGCGTCTGGATCAAAATTCTTGATGACGCTTTAAAGCGTCAATGGAGGTCAATGGGTTAATATTCTGAAATTAGATTATCGGCAGTATTACTAGTATCGTCTATGAATCAGAATTTTCGGATACTCATTCTAAGTGGTACTGTAACTGAATAAACCCTCGTACAATCTCTCCATTGTACAGTTCTACACACACACACACACACACACACACACGTACTTAAAAAAAAGATATAAGCTGTCGCCACTGTAAGAACTACTTAAAATAAGTACCTATTGTAATAAATAGGTAGGTATAACCTAATATTTTTTTAGGTTTCTCTTCTGACCTTTTAATTTACGATATCAGTTTTATTGCATTTTAAAAATGGCGTCTTCGCAATGGATTCCCTGAAATATCCGTTTTTCCTGTTTATTATCCTGCTTATAATTTTCAAAGAATTCAATGCGAGTGTTGCAGAAGTCAAAGCGAACAAAACAGTTTTCGCTTTTCAATGTATATGAACGTTGCTAGAATGAGTTATTGTTACTGTATTCAAGTGATAACTTACGGATAGTAATCACCTTTAGCAAACACGTCTCAATGAGGTAGATTCAGTGAGTGTGAACTCAAAACATTGTGTGATAGCAACGAACAAATTGTGTACATATTTGCTTTGTTCAGGTGACTCGCGAACATTACCTACTGTGCGATAAAATATATTGCATGTGATGTCATAGGTATTACCACAATATATTTTGATGAAATTTACGTGCTTCAAATATCTTGAATAATGTATTATGTAAACGTGTTACTAGAGTTATATAACTTATTTATAGGTAGATAGTAATTAAATCAATGTTATTATTGACCACCCGTCAGTTGTTGACAAAACCTACTTGTTTTTAACCTATGTGGTAGGTATTTTCCACCGTCCATACTTAATTAATAATGTTGATTTATTTATTTAAAGTTATCAATTATTTATTCCGCGAATGTACATAATCTCCTAAGTTTTTGTTTGTCTATGAACATTTTTATTTGCTGTGGATTATTCTATCTACAAACAATCATAAAAACTTAATGAGGGATGACGGCTTATCCATTTTTCTAAAGAGACTTGACCCGCTAACTCAAATAAAAAAAAATGTAGCTTTCTTCAATTGTTTTTTTCCTGTGCCTCTTGCTAGTCGTTATATTGTGTTTCTATAAATGATAATTTGATTGCAGCTAATCCGGCGATAGTGAAGCCGAAGCCGGCTGGGGTGGACGACGGGTTCAAAGGAGAGGGCGCGGCTTGTGGTAGCTCCGTCGTTAAGGTCAGTCTCGCTAGATCACTTCGTTGTATGGTGATATATCAAGTTAGATCCGACCCTAACTCATGACAATCATGTTAAGATTTTCTCATGGATAATAATTATAATTCAGAAGGTTCATTAATAGCAAGCATATCTATGGCTGGAAATAGAAATAAAACTATATTTTTTCTACATTGCCTCTTATTAATTTAGAGGTTAGTTTTCCTCATGATAAATTTATCTTTTTGACGAGATCACCCAAAAATCCCAAACAAACACACTATTCAATTGTTGCTCGTGTAGAATATAATCCCTAATGGAAAACATAACTTATGTTATTTTAGATAATAATTAGGCCTAAATCAAATGTAATGGCCGATATCAGTCGTACGTGCGCGCGCTACTTACCTACTGATAACCAGCCGGGGGGTCGTTCTTCTATAAAAGGATCAAGTGCAGTCTGATAACTTTTTTCGTTTTATCTCTATTCGCAATTTTGTTTTCTGATTGCATCATGTCCCGGTTAGTGTGGGTCAACTATGAGAATTTGAAGTCTAGTTATAAGTGCAATATATGTTTTCGTTGTCATGGAAACATTAATCGTAAACGTAAAAAATACGTACCTATGATGCTATTTAAGTTAGTAATTTATATACACAGCATGATATCGACTACATAAATCGGTCAAATTCAAAGGCACAGCTATATGAGTAAACACATTGTTGCTTTATTTTTTTGTGCCTTGCAAGGTTGTAACTTATGTGGTACTACAAATAACATCACACGTATCGACACAGGGGCTGATTCATAAACGACAGAAATTATTCCGATTCGGAAAATCCATGTTTTTTCTCTGTTCAATACTTTATACTATATGACTCGGTCCAAAGTGGTCTACTGTAGTGTGGTAGCTAAAAGTTAGGTACTGCTACTGTAAGTAATATGTTGAGTTTATTGTCTTCTCGGTAGATATCGGTTCCGAACCGGCAGTAGAATCACTTTGCATTGTATCCAGTAACGATTCAGAAGTGTTACTCGTAACCTTTTAATAAATAAATATTTGATTGATTGATATATTAAGATAGTTTTCAAATCCGATTTCGACGTTTTGTGACTCGGGTACTGATCCCAATGTACGTGACTTGATCATCTGTACGTAAGATCTTAGACTTTACACAAATACCTGTTTAACATCGTAAGACCGAATGTCCTTCTAAAATTCAGCCACAATTGATTTTCTATTGCGTCTGGTTGTCTGGGTCTTACGACTTTAATCGCCATTATATTTATCGCAACGTGACAGGTAACCCTAGACTGAACGTTTCTACATTCCAGGTGGCACATCAGATGATATCGTCGAGCGGACGGTCGCCGCGCGGCTTCACTGTGGCGTCTCCCCTGGACGACGGTGACGCTCAACAGTACAACTTGATGGCGCGGCGAGGCAGCAAGAGTCTGCCGGTCACCCCCGCGCACTCGCCCCCCGGCAGCCCCACCAGCCGCCGCAAGATGAACGGCAATCGGTAAGAACATGATCTTAACACCAATAAATGTTCGGAACTTAAAGGAACATCAACATTGACAAGAGTACGCGAATCGCTAATGCGCGGTTCCAATATTGAAAAAAAAAACGATCCGTTTTATTTACGGATAGTAATTAATTATACGAGGCGTAAGATAAAACCGTTCGAGATTCGTGGTCAGTTGGAGAAAAATGGATTGTCATTTTGGACACATTATGAATCGTTAAATATTGGAATCGGGTATAAAGAAACTATTAATACAGTACCTATCAGTTAGTTAAATTGGGCATTGTTTTGAAAATTATTGCCTATAGGTACTTTAACTAACTAACTTTCCATATCTTTTACATAACTAATCGTTGTTTGTCGAAATTTTACCTGAAATTTCAATGCAACAGACTTCTACTTTTACTATACAATGATAGGTAGGATTGTTGCACCGAATTTGTTTGCTGACATTTCTATTTAACGAAGAGTGTAAGAAAATAGTGATTCATCCAAATTTGTGTTCCGTTTAAAATTGTAGCACCTTAATACCTAGTTATTACTTAGGCATTAAATTGAAGACTAACATTTGAAAAACAAAGGCAGATGCCAGACAGACAATATATCGTAGGTGGGTGTGTCCCGACGGTAAAAACAACAAACAGGACTGACATACCCAAGAAGTTTTTGTTTTTGTATAAATTACTCGAAAATATCTTGTTTAATCGTCATCACCTTAATAACCAGTTAGCACGAGACTTAATGAAACAAGTCTACTGGCATTTAAACACTAGTTTTTGAACTGGTTTGGCTACCGAGTACATCCTATGTGCTTTAAAATTCGTCACTTCAATTATATTGTAGACCAGTAATTTTAACGATAATATTTAACTTATTTAAAGCATAGTTTAACCTTTTATATATTTGTTTATCTCATGAACTGTAATCTTAGAGAGTTGTAAAAACATGACTCGGTCTTCGTGCTTTTTGTTTAAATATTATTAAAAGTATATTGTCTTTTATTTTTGTTGTCCTAAATAGGTTTTTACCTACTTGCTATTGCCCGCGAATATGTTCACATTATTTTGTGATAATAAGTATCTTAAAATTAAATGTTTTTCTAGTATCTAATCTATCTAGTTACTAAATCAATTCAACAAATAAGACCTTAATTTTATAGAAATAGTAGGATAATGATTTATTTCAGTCCATTGTTTGAAAATTAACAAGAAATATTCGTGAAAATGTTAATATACATAGGTATATAAGATAACCTCCTCGAGTATCCTCCCGCGTAGTATAGTGTATTAGTGCATACATTGGACATTCCATTATAATTTATAAGCTTGAACAGTTGTACGTTTATTTTTATCGTAATGAAGCAAGTAATTGTTTTCTTTTAATGGCAAATGGCCAAAGCTATTATTAACTCATTTTTCATCAAAGTCCAATCTATACTGCTGCTGCTCGTAGTTATATTGTAGATTTGCAACAGAGT
Source organism: Glyphodes pyloalis (assembly GCA_037074685.1). Taxonomy (NCBI): domain Eukaryota; kingdom Metazoa; phylum Arthropoda; class Insecta; order Lepidoptera; family Crambidae; genus Glyphodes; species Glyphodes pyloalis. The sequence continues at coordinate 7,509,898 of JAYKKO010000011.1, forward strand.
TTACGTTCAAACTTGTATCACCATAAGACATGGCCTGGCATTGAAAAGTTCATGACAGACACAGTGCGCGACGAGGTACTTTTAGTACGAATACAGACTACATCCAATCTTGTAAACAGCAACCACTCAGCCGTTTATTTCTCACTTCTGGGTCCAAGCCTCGTTTCAACCATGAGATAAAATGTGTCATACTCTCCAACGCTGGCCCAGACCAAATTGTGCAGGGGCCTTACATAGAGGCCAGCAACGCAACTTAATTTTATCGCGCTCTTAACAAACGTCAAAATCGATTGAAGTCAGTGCGTCAGCTGTTGATTGGCTGAAAATACGAGTGCAGTGTGCTATTAGCCAATCAACTGTATTAAAACTTTTGTCGTCTCATGCGATAAATTTGACGTATTGCGCATGCTAGGCCTCTAGGTGTAACGACTAATATCGAGATATCAGTCGGCACTAACTTGCCTTCCGGAGCACTAAGATTAAAGTAATTAATTTGGGTTGGAATGGTTACCCATCCAACATCGGGTAGCGGCGCACATAACTTAATTTTGGGTATCATTTCCGTAAAAACTAAAATAGTCCAACATATATGGTCCTTGGCAAGTCACTACTTAATTTCGTGATTTTTAATAGGATTATGTTCTTAGGTCTGAATACATGCAGATTACGATTGTTATGAACGAATCTAAAGACAGGAGTAGCTTCCCTTATTTGTAAAATTACCAATAGAAGAATAGGACGAATTGGTTAAGTTGGAGGTAGTAGTCATTGCTTTAACAATTGTTTAACAGTCTCATTTTGGTCTATTATAGCTACTTTACATCGCCGTTCGAGCCTGTAGGAGACGCCAGCAACCGTTCCTGGCTGACCATGGCGCTGCTGGGCTTCAAGAAAGACCTAACAGCCTCCACGTCCACTCTCGCCGAGGAGGACACCATTGAAACCAGATTGCAAGGTCAGTATCATGTTGATACGTTTCATTGCGATCTACTTTTCTTAACCCAAGCCGGGTTTATATTTTTGGATAAAATGTTGGTCTAAATGTTAGCTCCTAAGAAAGAATGTCCTACAATACCTTCATTCAATGAGTTCTGAGAATTAGTCCTCAGTCACACACAAAGAACTGTGATTAAGACACATATGTCTAGTTGTTTATAAATATATGTATAAGTATATCTAATAATATGTTGTATTACCACCATTGGTGTTGATATCCATAACACATGTGCTTCAGGTTCTTAATCAAGTCAGTATAGGTATGTGAAGGTCTGATATTTATTTCATTCGAAATTTAAACTATATGACTTGGTCCAAAGTGAGCTACACATAGCAATAAGTTAGATACTGATACTGTAAATGATCTGCTGAGTTTCTTACCGGTGTCTTCTCGGTAGATATAGGTTCCGAACCGGAAGTAGAATCACTTTGCATTGTATTCAATGACGATTCAAAAGTGTTATATGTAACCTACTTGAATAAAGAAATATTTGAGTTTGAGTTTGAGTTTGATTTGTGCGACTTATACTGTATAATGAATTGTCCAATATTTATTTATTTATTTAAATGGCAGGTTTAAGCGCTGTAAGAAAGTATTATTTTATATTGGAGTAGCAAATCAAATAACTTGATGTCGACCGATAAAAACATTACATTTGTTATTGCTACTCGGACAAAGGGAGGCAAAATATATGAGTAGCCTGCAACTCATGTCCATAGATACTTTTAAAGTTAAAGTTTATATGGATTTTACCAGATCAAGTTGAATATGTCTGTTCGTAGTCTGCCTAAAGCACATAAAAAAAAGACTTATGATTACGAAAGATGTTACTACTTAGATTAAAATAAAAATACGTTTGGCAATAAATCAAATTTAACACATAATGCATGTCACTAAACATAAACGGAATTTGAATATTATGCAATATATTCACGATTTGATATTAAGACATTGAACGTAACATTACAACAATGAATTACGTAGTCACGTGGTAAATAGAGGGATTTGAATTGCATTGTGCTACACGTGGCATTAAAGTCGCACTAGCCGATTCACAGTATTCTTCCACTGACGATATTGTTTCTAAAATAAGTAACTGTGATAGAGAGGGCAATCATTGTGCATTCAGGCGGCAGCATAAACACACCGCTCTGGAGAAATCACCTTTGTTCAAAGTATATTATTCTAAAGTTCAAAGTTGCCCAGTGTTATGGATAGCTTTAGGATTTTGTGTGAGTTTAGAACAGTTATATTTCTTATGTCGGTTAAAATATTTTTTAAATAGAAATATTTTGGATTAAGTACATATTTCTTTAACTGAAAATGTAAGCGCTATATAATGGGGGCGGAGGTTTATGATGTACTTCGCACATTTAGTATTATGAAATACGTCAATAGTCCTTAGCTGCAAGTGTCCTTAAATATAAACTTCTTTTTTACAGTCGGGACGTTGGCCGAATCAGTGGAGAGCCTCGGGCCGTCGCCAAAGGACAAGGACCCGAAGCTGATGTCGCATGAGCCGGCGCAGCAGCCGAGGCCGGCCAAGCCGTCGCAAGCGTTCCGCCCCAAGCCGTCTGAGCTACGAGAGATGAACTTCTGGTCGCCCACCTCAATGTGAGGCCGCGTGCCTGCGCGACTCGAGGAAGCGCGCTCACTCTAGCGTATTCGCTTTGGCATTACTCTCGACGCATATTTCTTACTTCTTAACTGAAGCCTAGAAAGGATTATGTTATTGGCGTGTCCAAATAGTTTGGTCGTCCTGCCGTCTGAACTGCTTAGCGCGAGGATTCGCCCTTGTTGATCTGTACGAGAGGTTACACCTTTATTTTGCGAAAATAATATCCTGAAACATGACTAAAGATTAATTTATCTGTTTTTTACTGATCTTAGATATATTTCTCGTATAAGTTGGGTGTAATCTTGTGAAGACGATGTGATTTTTTTCATTGTATTCCATTAATTATAAGGTTTAGTGTTGTCTTGTCGAGGAACTTATGGTATTTGAAGATTCATCAGCCCCAATTATATTTTCAAACTCTAGCTCTAAATAACATTTTTCAATCATCCACATTTAGAAAATTTAGCGTCCATCTCCATTTATTTGTTAATTTTATTGTATCTTTACTTAATGTAGTTCAGTTTGCCTAAATCATATATTAACATAAACTACGTTATTATAATTCGTGTTGTCTATGGTATAAGATGTTTTTGTGTCCATGGTATGAGAATTTTTTGTCATGAATTTGGATTCCATACATTAATAAAATGATTGGTTTGTGTAACGACTGACTAAACTGGATTAAGTAATAGTAAAAAATGAATGTGTTGTGATCAAGTTTTGTATTATTTGTGTAAATGGTAATGAGCTAATGACGAATTTAAAACTATCTTGAGCAGAAAATGTAAGATTAAACTTAATGATAAGGTAATTATGTTCTATTCCCATATAATTGTAATGGAATTGTTTTAGAACAGAATATACTCTATTTATGATATTATGTCAATAAATATTCTTCTTTTGTTGGCCTACTTTATTAAAATGCCGTTGTTTTTATTATTCCTCTTACATTAGTTGTAATTAACATTCACAATCTGATCGCAAATACCTTCAAAAGGTATAAAGAGGGTCATTGTACAAGGGCGTCTCACCGACCTACCCAGATCTGTCAAAATATCCCAACTGATATTGAATCCTATGCATTCGACTTAAAGTTCAAACGCAACTGCAGGAATTTAACAGATAAGGGTAGGTCACCCATTGACCTCACACGTAAACAAATCAAGCAGAGTATCTTGCTAGTATCTTCTTCGGTAATTATGTGATCTAAAATCCGAGAATCTGACCTTTATCCATACAAAAAATAGTTTTTATATTTAACTAACGGCATGCCTACACGTGCTAGCCTAGTAGCTTTTAATTTTTTTTAACGTTCAAACATAATCGTAAACCAGCTAATTGCGAGTTAGGGTCGCACGCTAAGGGTTCCGTCTCATTGCCTATGTAAACAAAAGCAGGTAAGCACGTCATATCAAATATTTCTGTCAATATTTGAAGCGTTTGCCTGGAGCTGAATTTAATATCGGACAAAAAGCAGAAATAAAACAATTGTTCCATGAGAGTCCGTTTAATATTTTGTAATTTTAATTTTATTGTTTATTATTAAAGTAAATATATAATTAGGTGTATTAGTGCTTAGTCTTACCTGTTGCCATTATTGATACCAAAAATCACGTTTGTTGTATGGGATTTGTTTTATTTTACTTTGGCATTTGTGGAATAGAAATACATCATCTGTGAAAATTTCAACTGTGTCCCTATCATCTTTCTGGAGATACAGACTGGTTAAAGACGGACGGACAGACTTACTGCGAAGTCTCAGTAATAGGGTTTCATTTTTACGTGTGAACATCCATGCACGGAACCTTAAAAATGAAATTAGTTTTATTATTGCTGAATATGCGCGTAGGTACAGTCGCCGTCAGATACATCGGAGCAGACAAAGTGACCAAATACTTCTGAACAGTTAAAATGTCAAAAAGTTCCATACACCACAAGTTACTATTAATATCTGAACATTTATTACTTCAATGATATCTGAGCAGATGCTAGTCAATAATTTCCATACACACAACTTACCAATAATATCTCAACGCTACGTCTATACAGGTAGCTAAATACATGGACCTAATATAATAAACTAATTAAGTCCATGGCTAAATAAGACACATGACGTGCGTGACACATATTGACGTTATGAGTTCAGATGTTATTGGCATCTGCTCAGATATTATTGAAGTAATGAATGTTCAGATATTAATGGTAACTTGTGGTGTATGGAACTTTTTGACATTTTAACTGTTCAGAAGTATCACTTTGTCTGCTCCGATATACCTATCTGACGGCGACTGTACATGCATTTCGAAGATTATTTTGTTTATATAAATTTATTATAAACATGAGTAAACATATAATATCAAAATGAAAAAGCAATTACCCTAGTGTGTGATTACATTTTTCTGCTCACAAGCTAAATCGCAAATTTGTCTTGTAATATAAAGCAGAAGATTTTTTTTTATTATCGTCTATATTCATTACATCGTTTGAAGTTGAACTAGTTAATGTCAAAGAGGTTGATTAAATTTTTTGGTTTAAATATGATTATATTAAGTCAAACTGAAATCTAACTAGCAGATTTCTAAACATCAATGAGGAAATTCTGTTAGGAACGTTACGCTATTACTCTCGCTTTAGGATGATTTTTTTAACAAACTGGTGTGGCTTCTGCTATTTCTATAGCTATTCACCTTTTAGTAAAATAGGTAGAGGGGAGGCTTAATGTTCTCCTTACATCAACAAGGTACATTTACAATTAAGTGCCTAGCACTTAAATTGCGGCAACATTTTCATATTCGGATTATTATTTTATTTTCATAACATAATAGTTTCTGGATCCTGTGGCTGTCGCGTGACAGACGATCGTGTACGTTTTATGATTACCCAAGCATTTGGCCGGTTTTTTGTTGTCGTTTTACTTTGACGGTATAACACGACTACTTCGTTCGTAATGACTAACATAATTGTTATTCTTAAATCTGTTAAATTTGGATTGACAAGTTATTTAAACAGGTAAACGTATATTTATTTGTGTAAAGAAGTATTGTACCATAATCTAAAAGAAATCTTAGTATCCTCGTCTCAATCAAAATTGATACCAAAGTAGGTGATATTTTACGAGATATACATGTATTTACTCGCGCTCTTATTTACATGCAATTTATAAAACGTATTGTACCTTAAATAAAATGTCATCTTTAATTAAGTGACAACCACACATATTTATCGTGATAAGACACTTCACTAAATATAAGTCTCCTCAAAATATCTAATTAAAATACGTTATGAATGTGGTAGGAAAAGTTTAAATGCATATTAAGCTCTCGTGACTTAACTGTTTGGAAATACAAAATAGAACTAGAAATTGGTAAATCCAATTACAAGATCATGAATTCGACGATTGCATCATATTGTATTGTTTTAATAGAGTTAAGTTAATATAAAAAAGGGTATAGCATAGGTAATATTAGTAGTGATCATTTTGAAGTGATCGAGTTACACGTCGCGCTATGTTAGGTATTTAGCTTGTAATCTAGATTTACGAAAGGCGGGATTGGCACGCGATCCCCACGCACGCAGCTTTGTGTGGTATTTTATTATCGACAGATTATTTATATGTTTTGTTTCGAGTTTAAGCATTATAAGGCTTGCGTAACGTTTTTCATTGTACACGGAAAGCCAATAAAGTTTAACTGTTAGAAACTCCTTAAATATGAGCAGTAGATAGATAAATGTCATGCTTGTATATTCTGGAAAGGTTCCAAGTTGTTATTTAAATGTTAAAATAAAAGTTTTACCAACATTTTTCAGTGTATAAATCATCGATTAAATATTGGTTTGTTTAGCACTATTTGTAAAACGCTATGAAGTGGGACCTTTCAAATCTTGTTTACTAAACGGTATTAAGTAGAATACCTATTATGCATACCTACTCATAGTGTACCTACGTGGATTTGGTGCATTTACCAAAACAACAAAAAAGGGCACGCTAAATAAACCGTTATTAATAGAGATTATAAATTATGTAATAAAATTAATAAATATATGTTAGGTAAGTAAAGTCTAAAGCATGTCCATTTATTCAGATTGGACTTTGTAGGTACCTTCTTTTCGTGGTCATTAGAACTACATATTATCAAACTGCAAGTGTTTAAGGTAGATCTACGTTCTACATAAAAAAAATGGGGTGAAAATATAAAAGTTAACAAGTTCTACCTACCTACAATAATGTGCGATTCTCTCAAGTCTGCGAAAAAAGACTTTAATTCATTCTTCGCGTAATTTTTTCAGACGGCGCAAATTAGGCTGTCTTTAAGAGCCACGGGCGCGAACGCAAATCCGATTTGAGTAATGAAACGAGACTAATTAAAAAGTCGGAAGAGAAATTGTGGGAAAACAATGCTTTCCCTTGGCCGTTATTTATTTACACTTTACGGCTTCTTCGTTTCTTTTAAACGCGTAGATGTTTTTCTGTCTTCTTTTGTTAGGGTTTCGCCATGACGCATATGGCTATTAGAAAACTATGATTTGGGAAAAAAGTACGATGTAATTTATAAAAAGGTGATTATTTTTGAGGGTTTGTGCCATTTTTATATAGTTATTTTTGACGATTATTATTTGTTAAGATTCCATTAATAAATTAATTACTATCTACTTTATAAATACTTACATGATTTGCCCCGCACCGCAAAGAGGAATGATTTTTTGTTTGTTTAAAATATTTAAAGCTTTTTTGGCTACATCTTTTATTGATACCTGATGTTTCGAAACGATTTTATTAAACCAGGCCAGGTAATATGACGTACTTACCTATTTGTACGAGTATATCGCTCGCTACCTATTTTGTGGTTGGTTGTTACATTTGTTCTACATAAGTATAAACGCAAAAGGTTGACGTTGAGCTTGAATTCTCGGAACATTTATCTCTGAGTAAGCACGCGGCGACAGGAGCACATTTCAGTAGGACTGGCTCCTTGATTTACAGCAAGTTCTTCACGTCTGTAATGTCAACAGAGACGTGATATGAAATTGAAAAGGTCCGCTTGGGGAGATGACAAATGCTGTGCACTCATAATTTGCTCTACATGGCCCAGCTCTCTGTTCTTTCTAGGTTTCTCGCATGCTTGAATTGATATTCGAATGTTTTAGTGGAGGTATATTTTTTCTGCGAGGTTATTGTGGGATACGTTTACAGAATCTATTAGTTTATAGAAGACATATTTTACGGAAACAGTAAAACGTGATCGCTTTTCACAATTTTTGTACTTGAGCCCTCGACTTTCACATAATGCTATTTATGCTCTTACAACTTAGCTCAGTTGCTTACAACCACTTACAGCTAGGTATCTGTAGGCGACATAGTTAATTACGCATTTATTATGTTAAGTAGCGAGTAAAAATAAGTAGAGGTGATTTAGGAACTGCTTTTGATCTAGCCAACTTTATTATTTTAGTTAGATAAAAAGATGAATGAGATAATAGATTAGGTACCTACCATAAAATATACCTACTATTCAACCTGAAATACCGCGAACAAATTCGCGGGAAAAAGCTAGTTATACTTTACCTAGTAAGGCAAAATATTTGTAGGTTAACAGTTAAAAGTCTGTTAACCTTGATTTGAAGATGACTCTTAGAGAAATATTGGCATCAAGATAAACTTACGTAGGTATTAAGCGACATTTATACGTTAATCAACGGTTAAAAGCTAATACACTGTTTCAATATTGCATGGTGAACAAATTAATTGGCATACCTACTGATCTAACATTTACAATGAATCATTAGTGAACGTACCGAATTGTCGGAGGTGAAAATTAATTAAACAGTTTGGGCTCAGTGCAGACAGCTGGCTCAGATATTATAATTAATATTGAGACCGTCTTAGACACCCTGCAAGGTATGGCATATTAGTGGAGCGACATCCGCAGATTGGTTAGGAGGTCCTTATTTACAATATGGTAACCATGGCTTTATCACAACTCTACCAAGACTTACACTGTCAAAAGCTTTTGATCAAAATAAAACTGCTCTAACGTTTTGGAGGTTTAACATATAGAAGCAGGTTTATTTCTAACGAGAATAGCTAATTTTGTTAATTTGTTATATTTTCTTATATTGGTTATAGTTTCATATATATTCAACTATTTTATATTACTAAAAAATAAAATCGCTGGCATACATAATAATATCGCACACATATTTCCATAAATACAACCAAAATAGGAGGTATCCTATGCTGTTATAAAATAGATGTAACTGAAGTAGTTACACATATTTTCCGATACCTACATAATGGTATATTTTTGCCCAAAGCCAAATATCTAAAACAAGATATATCTAGTAGATACAAGTATCTCAGAATTATTTGTTTATTTTTATTTTTTTTATTTTACATTACCTACATCACAATACACCTTTAATACCTACTCACGTACTATCAATACACAAATAAGGTGTATTCACTTATTCACAAACACCTAATTTATGTATAAATCAAATGAACATCAGTAATATACAAATTAGGTGTATTCATTTATTCACATACACCTAATTTGTGAAGGTATTGATATTTTTTTTGATTTCCTGAAATTCCGGTGTTTATTAAAGATCATGGTAACCCTCAGAGCAGAAGGTAATGATTGTACTATTATTGATGGCTTACCGAAGGCTCGGCAGCGTTAATAGCGTCGATGCCTATTTGTGTGACCGATGTTCGACAGGCTTTATGAACTCGAATGCTAATACTAATGGCCCCATAACTATAATGCAATGAGCTAAGTACATGCCTAATCCAACTAACTACTTGGCGCCGTCAAACGCAAAGGGCCAATTTAGTTGGTATTAAACTTCGAGGATTGGCCTGGAGTAGCCGAAATCTTAACTTATCAATCTTTAGTAGGTAAATAATGTATGTCAATGGCGTGAACCCCACTTTAGCGATTAATACCTACATGCCCCTACGCACATCAGTTTATCACTTTGACGAAAGAGATTGCGTAGGAAAATGTCATAATGATAAATCACAGTTCGTGGAGTGGTAGGTAGTAGTTGGACATTTTAAATACTACAAGTTTGTTCGGTCGGGTGTTCAAATTAAGTAATTCAAGAGAGTTAATTTAACTATGTAGCCAGTAACGTGTGTACTTGAAAGCACACTTTTTAAGTGAATGATATATCATTTAAAATAATGGGTATTAGTATCTTATCTAATACATTTTAAATGCTGAATACAATACTGTCTGGACTATGATATTTTTTTTTTTATCTATTGATGAATATAGGTACTAGTGTACCTATATTTTATAACCAAAGTTGTAAGGATGCGTACAGTCGGGCCAAAATCGCCTGCCGAACTACGCACACATCATGGTGTAAGTATTTGCAGTTTAATATTAGTTCTTATGCTAACAGTCATAAGGACACCCGAACGGTACAAAGTCCAAAGTATGTGGTATGAACTGCTTTGAAGGAGCCTTAACAATAGTTTTTTGTTCTAATCTGTCACATTTTAATTGTTTTGATTCTGTGGTTGCTTTTTTATTTCTTAAACCATTCCAAGGTTCCTTTTTATTGTCATTCCCTATTTATATACATATAATAGTATGGTTTAATGTACAACTTTAACAGGCCTGGACACACCCTAAGGCATTTAATGCTAAACATAATATTAAAAAAGAAAAAAACCATCCGAAGTAAAAGTTTAACGAATCTTTCGGATCGCAAAATTCCCGCTTGATACTTCGACTTCACAGTCAAGTGTTGCCAATATGGGTTTAGTTAAACCGCCGCCGATGTTTATTTCTCCCTACAGATAGATCCGTCGCTTACCAAAACACCGCGTGAAGATTAAATGTTATTAAATCGGTCGGTATAATCGCGCTGGGTTCATATGAAATTTAGATCTAATCTCAAATTGATTCGGGATGATCGGCCGGGCAACCGCGCGAGCAATCGAATCTGTTCCCAGTCTAGTCACGTAATCGTTGGAGACCTCGCAGGGGTCGGGAAACATATCGCACGCTTCGTACAAGAGTCTTCGTGCTGCCGTAGATTTAGGAGAGTAGAATATGCTTAATCTACATGTCTAGCTTGATGTATATTAAGCTTAAGCAAGTTTCATAATCTGAGTAAGTGAACACTATCATAGTATCCTAGTATAGCACAAGTTATCCTAGACAATTGCGATCGCAATCTCACTTTATGTTTGGTAAATAGTTGTTTGGTTTTTGTCATGTTCATGTCATTGGGAATATGATAAATTATGTAGGTAACACATCTTATTCATCAACTTAAACGAACCTAACTTACTAGATATTTACATATGTCTGGTTCCAATATTTAACGATTCGTAATGTATCAAACATTCACAATATCCGTTTTTCTACGAGTCGTTAATTCTATTTTAAATTGACTTTTCAAATCAGATGTCATCAGTCGTCCGTCGGTCGTTTTTAGTTTACGGCTCGTAGGTATATTTTATTACAATCCGTAAATCGAACGGTTCGTTTTTCAAATATTTAACCGGGCATAAATAAATTAACTTACTTAAGACAGGTTCAAATATTGGAACCGGGCATAAATAAATTAACTTACTTAAGACAGGTTCAAATATTGGAACCGGGCATAAATAAATTAACTTACTTAAGACAGGTTCAAATATTGGAACCGGGCATAAATAAATTAACTTACTTAAGACAGGTTCAAATATTGGAACCGGGCATAAATAAATTAACTTACTTAAGACAGGTTCAAATATTGGAACCGGGCATAAATAAATTAACTTACTTAAGACAGGTTCAAATATTGGAACCGGGCATAAATAAATTAACTTACTTAAGACAGGTTCAAATATTGGAACCGGGCATAAATAAATTAACTTACTTAAGACAGGTTCAAATATTGGAACCGGGCATAAATAAATTAACTTACTTAAGACAGGTTCAAATATTGGAACCGGGCATAAATAAATTAACTTACTTAAGACAGGTTCAAATATTGGAACCGGGCATAAATAAATTAACTTACTTAAGACAGGTTCAAATATTGGAACCGGGCATAAATATTTAACTTACTTAAGACAGTTGAGATAACAATCGTACCTAATGTTTTAAAAGGTAAAATGAAAAGTAGTAAAAAGAGCTGTAAAAGTTTACGTTAAATCCAATTAAATTGAATCTTACTTATACAATAAACGCGAAATTTAATAAGAACGTATGCATGTTGGATGTACTGATGTGTGTTAGTTAATCTTTTACGAAAAATTACTGAATGGAGTTCGATACAATTTTGTAGACAGATAGTTTGGATACTGAGTTATCATATAAGATACTTTTTATGTCAAAAAACGCGAACGAAGTTGCGGACAATATATACTAACAAATATATAAAATGACTTCGAATTAGGTAAAAAAAATTGCATCTATTTTCTTTGATAAAACAAACTGTGACGAAGAGTTGTAATCATTTTAATGAGAACGTACACATGGAAATAACCTAATTAGGTCGTGTCGAATATCTATATCTATGAATAATTTGTACGTTATATAGTCAGAGAATGGCTTGAAATTGCGCAGAAATATGTTGATATTTCTGCGCAATTTCAAGCCATTCTCTGATAAATCTTTGTGTCATGTAAAAAAAAACCTGTGCTTTGCAAGACTTGAATGTAAATATACTCGTAAAAGTAGTTGTCTATTTTGTTTGGAAACCTTGGTTGGAGCTCTATAAAAGAATCCTGAACGCAAAAATTAATATTAAGTTTAAGCTCTATGTAGTTAAACTCCGACTACAGTTTTGCGAAAACCACCTCGGGTAATTGGTTATTACAGGTAATGTGAGAGCTTTTAACACAAGTTATATTGATAACAGTATGGGATAGGTATACCACAGCCCTTACCATGTGAAAATCTAGACCTTGTCATTTAAACTTATTTGCCTAGAAGATTCGAATCTTAGTAAATGTGTTTCACAATATGTAAAAACATACAATTCTAAATATTTTTAAGGAATAGAAACATTTTATCTCTTTCTAATGTTGGATTCGAACCAACGATCTTCACGTACTGTATTTAATTTTTCTGTTTCTTTAAAATATTCAAAGTTCGCTAGTACGGCGTGGTGCTGTATGAAAAATGCTATTATTTAATCTGACGGTTGGATCGGAATGCGTAAGATTGCAAATTATTGTTTCCAGGAGCACGTCGAAATATTTCATACTTTTATTTGCACAATAACAATATTTTGTAAAGATACTCACATGATTCATAAAAATGAAGCGAACAAACTAAAGGTTAATATTTTCACCGATTAATCTAAAGTTCGAGATTTAAGATTCTGTCATCCGATGCTACATAATTCGTTCTGAGATGTGTTGAATTTCTTTATTGCCTGTACAAGGTTACCTCTTGTGGGTTTTGGTATCCTTTGTTACCTGTAGACATCCAAACTAATCACTCAGAAAAAAGTCACTTAAAAATAAATATTTAAATTCGAAAGAAATCTAAGACATGGCTTGTAATTAAGTGTTCCTTAATTCAATTCAGGACCCATTCCTATCTAGGTACCGTCACTCGACGAATGAGTTTGTCCGTTTTTAACTCGGACACTTATAAATGTACCCTTCCCAGCTTCAGAGTAGAACACATCAGTTTTACTGTCACTTGCCGCTATTTCTGACTCGAAACAATTCCAGAAATGAAATATTTTTAAGGCCATTTGCTAGAAAGCCTTCCACCTAGCGTCAGGGAAAATGTTATTTTTTATTTATCTCCGGCCAGACAGAGGAGAAACTGAATTACGTTGATGTGATATTCGTTTTTATTTGCACGAGCATGTTGAGGAATTATGTTTTAAAAGAATAAGAATACCACAAATATTTATCCAGTGCAGTGCTTTCTGTGTAACTTGATAAATAGATCTAAGGTTAACCAATAAAAACTGCGAGCGTTTTTAAATGGAATAAAAGATCGGACAGTGTTATGTTACAATCGTCTAGTAGAAAATATTTTATCACAAAAAGTTGTGTATCTCGTAGGATTGTTTAAAAATCCAACACAAAATTATCTTTACAAAATGGTATACTTACACTAGCTATTCTAAATAAAAATATTCTGTCATTCAAAATGAGTTTTGCTTGAGATACCTACATTGAATCTGCTTGAACTTCGTGCAAACAAACTAATTTTATAATAATTCAGAATTTGCACTTATTTTTATTACGCAAACTTCATGGCGATAATTGCTGTAACACAATACTGTATTGGCGTGTTAATGTCATAATTAGGTAATGAACATAACGCCTAACCCAATAAAAGGGGTACTAACTGCGTGGGCTTGGCTTGGGTTACTTTCATTATCATTATTGAATGGCAAATAAGGGCTGGCGTATACAGTTGAGCGGGGAGCGATGCCACCAAACCGGTCAATACGCCCGGATTACCGGCTTTGTTCTACTGATGAATAATTGTGTCCACCATCCGACCGGGATTAAACCGCTTTCTGCTGATTTAATTGACAATCCTAGAATAATTGTTAGCTATTAATACGACACACAGGATACTTGTAATCCGACTGGACTGACGGACCATCATTTATTCATCTGGCACTTTAATAGTGGGCTGAATCGATGAGTTATCTTCGTTACTATGTATGTGTATATTGAAGCCAAGTCTAAGGCTAAACAACTGTTGACCTAATTTTAACCATGACTAAAGGTTTGACTGTCTTATCGAAATTACGTTAATTTTTTAATTAAACTAATTGGGCCGTTGCAATTTATTTAGAACTATCAACAAAAAACAATGCAAAATAAACCGGCCCGGCCATCAGTCAGAAATTTCTAGATGATATCTCGGTCTTAAATATCATCATATTTAGGTTAGATATTGATTGTTGTAACTATTACTAAGTCAGGAATACTTTAAAAACACACGTTAATTCTAAATCCCACTGACCTCAAACAAAATCAAAATGTCAGGTTTTGCTGTATGAACGGAATTTAAAATATTTCAGTTTGCTAGTCAATCAAGTAAATCTGTTTGTTTGTGCGCAGCGACACAGGAATCGAGGCTGCGTTGATTTGTAGCACGGGTTAGATACACGCGGGGGCGCTGCGGATAACACGGCGACAACGGCTGATACCGGCTTTGTGTGACTGATGGCTCATCGGCGTCCGCTTCTAATGGCATTGCTGATTGTGTCTCAATGACCTGTGTAAGCTAGTTTGGAATTAATCACGAACAAACAAACGTTGCGAATACGTCATGGCATGACTACCTTCCCGATCGGACGAGTGGCTAACATGTCGATCCGCTTATTAAAGTAGTTGGCTACCTAATAATACCTTACAAATGCCATTGTTACGTTGTTACATTGATGGGATGATTGGGAAAGTTCTGTGGTTCTTGTGAACTTCAAAATATATTAACGAGTATTTACAAAAAAATCGGTCTTGTAGTTTTTGAACTAGGTTGACCTGCTATTGCGTTACCATTTTATAGATTTTGCAATCAGTTGTGTATGTAGCACAGATGTTCGTAGTATTTCGTAGGCGAAACAACGAATCGTAGCAGTAGGTACTTCAAGGGATTTTACAAATTATAATTTGATTGGGATGCAAGTAGTTTATTTTCCATATTAAGAACCTTAAAGGTGAAGACATTTTTTTTACTAAGGGAACAAGGAACGTTTTCTTAAGTATACTCGCGCTACATATATTTTTTTTATTTCATTGCATTGCAACATACCTACATACTGTCGGGATCAGTATAAAAACTCACCGTGAATTAATTACTATGATGGCATAGAAATCAAATTCTTAAAAAATAATAATATCGATAGCAGCAGGTACATTATTTCTCTACATTGTTTGATGTTAATTAACTTTTTCTAAGACTCTGCTCGTGGCGGGGCTCTTATAGGTTGGTGGTATTATGAAATAAAGCGCTTGGTAATTCTAAGGCTTTTAGTCTTTTGTCTATCATGTTTAAATATTAAACAAAGTTATATTCAGACGCAAGAATCGCAATACGTGAATACGCTTGAAGTTCCAGCTGTTACGTGATTGGGGATTTTTACATATCTTTCAACGTCATACCAAAAATTATCATGAAAAATTCAGACCTTAGCTTTTACATATAAGTATGTAGCGAGTAATATTTTCCGTATTTTGGTATAATTATTTTTAAAAATCCTATAGCAGTAAAAAAAATATAAGTTTTAATTTAATTTTATATTTCTACTAAAATTCATGGTTACAATATACATAAAACTGTCCTAACTGATTCCGTCACCTAAATCACAGCAGCCACCCTATGATTTAATTATGACAGATGATGTCAAACGGTCCCCGGGACCTTATAAAATTCAAGCGTGTCGTGAAACTGGCCTGTACATTATTTAACCCTCAACCGTCGCGGTCTCGCAATCGGCGCGTTAATGACCCCGGCCGAGGGACCAAAGGCCCAGTTTAACATGCCCTGCATAATTTCCCGTACCACTATAAAAGTGGCTCATGAAATGCTCGGTTTTCATTGCACATATTTACTATGCAAAACATTCGCGTGTGAACTTCAAAGATTAAATAAGATAAAGCTAGCAAATTTTTCAAATTACACAACAAAAACTAAATTGTACATAATTCGTACAGGCTTCAATACGAGTATTAGATTTGAAAATGTTGTAAAAAAATTGTTTAAAACGATGCAAAATAAATACTAAACTTATTATTATACTATAAACTTTTACCATACTCGCAACACAGCTGTGCAAGAGAACAATACTTATAACAGTATAAATACATAAATATCGGATATCAACAAATACATTGCTCTGTTGTAAGTAGCACTTGTGTAACATACACCAGAAACAACGTCGATACCACAACACCCAACCCCAAGAAAATATAGAATAGTTCGTTTTCTATATCAACCCGACCTGGAATAGAACCAAAAACCTCACGGAGGGCGTCGAAGGAAATAATTAAAACAAATACAATTTAATAACAATAAACATACCTAGATTTAAAGATATGATTTTTGGACTAACTCATTTTAATTCTTACCCATGATACAAATGGTCCCTAAATTGTGATATAAAATATTATAACCACACGGCGGAGTCATACACTTCTTTTCTCATAGTACGAGATCCCACTGCAGGATCGGTGCACTCATCGAGTATATGCTATACACTAAATTTTCATGCTATTAATAATTAGGAGAATATATATCTACTAGGTTGCCTACGAAAATTTGGCCGCTAGTATTGTTAATAAAATTTTTGTTTATTTATTTTCCGGTAAAAACTTCGTTCATCTGTTTTTTAAATAAAATATCGTTCACTTCACGGCAATATATATGAAGACTTTGAAAAATCACGGTTGCCATTGCCAACTCGGCCGCACCTCTTTGCAGCCAGGTGTGAACAGGTACGATTTTGATGTATTTATCTGTTCAGAACGTACATTTATTATTTATACATTAAATTAAAGCTATTTTTTTTTAGTTTATTATGAAATACGGTTGCTTAATTAAATCTGGCCGCAAATAAGGGTTTCTGGCTGTAAAAGATAGAAAATATTAAAGGTAGAGTGAAAGAGAGCTAGCGGGTGACATCACTAGTCAGATGAGGATAGCGATTGCCAGCTGTACGACGTTTTGAAGCCTTTGCGCATGCGTTGGATGATAGTGTTCTCACTCAACTACCGGTGAAAACAGTAGTAAGGACGACTGAATAAATACTCCAAACGAAATGGTTTTTTTTACACTCTTTTCTCATTTGTAAAAACCTTTTGCAATTGGATTTCTAAAATCCCAAGTTCCCATTTTGCTATCTTGTGAACATTATTGAGCACTTCTTTTAATTCTTCCTTTTCGTTTTCTTCTAAAAATAGTTTATTATTATCATACATACACGCCATAACATCTATTACCACATAACTAAGAAGTCTATATCTTGATTGACCCACCGTATCCCACACATTATGTACGGCATAGAGTGGTAATTAAATAACTGTGATGTAGAATGCTTGCCCTTTGTGAAGCGTTGCGGTCTCGCTTTGATGTGCCAGTGAACTAAATGGCTTTGTAAAATGCTTCACTTAGCCATAAAGCAGTTGTAGTAGAATTTCTTCTTGAAGTTTGAGAACAAGTAATTTTGTATTGTCTTTTTAATTTTCAACAAACCGACACGTCATAAGAAAAAAAAACAAATAGCATGCTGATTATGTACGCATTCGGAAATGCAATTATGTATTTTCTTGAAGGATATTCGTCGATACTACAAAAAATGTATTTAATACAAACCTAGAATTTGGGCACCCTAAACGCTGGAGCAGACTATCTTTTGTAAATATTTTGTATATAAATATTATCTTTTATTTAAAATGTTTATGTATCGTTTTGTTCATGTATATAGTTCTGTTGTATTTCTAATTTTATTTAATACTGTCTGTCTATAGGTATATATAAAGTGACCTAGAACTTTTAGAAGTAAGTTCCTTAGTTGTTGAAACAGTATTATTGCATAAATTCATATTTCTTTATTCCCGTTGTAATTTACCTTAATTGTTGTAGTGATTATTTGATTGATTAAACCTAGCAATTCATTTAATTATCTGAAGATTTCGATAGTAAATCTCGTTACAGGTAAAAATGTATTTTCTTATTTTCAAAAAGGAAAAGGTTTGCAGCAATAAAAAATTAAAAGAATGATTGCCTTTGCTGTGCTCTTCAAACAGTTTTAAATAAAAAACACTCGTTCTGTTAAACAGGTATGATTCCAATATAAAAATGGTGTAGAAGAAAAAACTAAAAAAGATGAAAACCAGGGCGTCTACTCTTGAAAACGAAACGAACAAACGAAAGGTTTCGTTTTTGAAGATTGATCAAAAGTTAGGGAATTAAAACGTGATTTTTGATTTGTATAAATAATATTTTGTTTTTTGATAACGCTTTATTCGCATTCGAAGTGTGTTAGTTGCGATATTGAGCAATAAAAAATACTAAACGTCATCGGATCCGACATATTTCGTTTTCAAGAGTAGACGCCCTGTACCTTATGACCTAGTGTGCCGTATTTCGCAAGCTTCATTTCATGCACCTTTAGTTTACCAAATTTATTTGTAAGTAAGAGGAAGGAGGCCATCTATCATCGTACTATTGCAACTAGAGTGGTTAATATTCCACAAGTGGGTGTGGTAATCCCACGGCCACGAACTATTTCTCAATGCCGTCATACTTTTAACAACATTCGGGACGTAATGAACGGAACTTGGGACCGTATTTCATCTAACAATACTGCGAAGAAAACTCAGTTGCGGAAACATTGCCAGGCCGAGTAATTGATGAGAAATCTTTGGGAACTTTCTTTTCGACTGCTTTTAATTTGTTGTTAGGCCGAAATTTCGGGACTTGGTAGAGGCAGATGTACATACAAAATATTTGTTACGAATAAAATACGTCTTAGGAATAAAATATGACGCATTTAATTATGTACTTGTTCTTAAAATTATTATGTTCACCAGGGAAAAAGAAGTAAATTAGTTTAATTTGGTAGATAGAGATAACCGGTCAGGATTTTGAAAGGAGAAAATTTTAAAAACCTTTAGAAATTTTAGTAAAGTCAAAAGTTGAAAGTTATTGGGCTGTCTGTAAATACTCGTATCATTTACAATAAAATTTCTAATTTCTGTTGTGAATAATAATATTGGCGATTTTTTATTTAAATGGCATGTGGTCCCATCTCCATTATTTTGTTGATTAATACAAAGAAAAAAACATTTGTACATTCCCAATCTACCTGCGAAGAGGTCAGGGTATCAAGGATTATATTATTTCTCAGAATAATGGCACAGAAAAGTGTATATCATCTTTCCAATGCTTTTAGCAGAATTGTCATGGGAGAAGCGCGTTGTTGAGTGTAGGTCTGTTTTGAGCTTAAAGTGCCCAATTCATATTTAATGAAAATGTAAAAAAAAAAAATATTTTGCACTAAGTAGCAAAGTGTGCAAAATGTGCTTTTTTTAAATTGCTCTTAAATGTAGGTATCAAAGTGGACGTAATACTGGATTGTAATAAAATTGTGCTTTATTGATACATACGGACACAAAACCAGATTAGATACAAATGATATTGTTCTTCATTGAAAAATAAATACTTACGATCTTACTCTCTCTACTTTCAAATGTTTTCCATTTAATTTAAACCGTGAGATACTGAGCTCAAATTAGTCAAAGAAATTAATAGCGTTTCAAAAATTCCATCTGTTCCTGTTTCTCTCCTTACGAAAGCTTTACAAATCTCAAATTTACACTTTTGTCCTCGTAATTAGTACATTTTCCCAGGAACTCGTGTCGAGTCGTGTTTGAAATAACAAATGGACTGTTTGAGTTTGAGAGCATGTTACACAGAATAGGAGTAACTTATTAAACGTGCCTTTGATTTGCGTTTAAATTGACAAGTTAGTTAATGACGGTTAGTCTGCAGTGAATATTTTTATTAACTTTGTAATATTATAGAGTAGAAAACCCATCGGGTATAAATAAGAAATGCATTTTGTTCATTAAAATTATGAAAAAATTACTTGATGTTATTCTGTTAATTTTTCATTCATTACAGTTTTATTAAAGAGCACAGGTACCTAAAACGTAGTACACTATGTGTATGTCAGATCCGATGAAGAAAAGCAATTTTTAATTCTCATAATCGGAACCAATTCTAATATGTGCTTACCATTTTTAATTCCCAAACTTTTGATTAATATTAAAAACTAAATCTTTCGTTAGTTCATTTCTTTTTGAGAGTAGACCCCTGGCTTCGTTTTACCTATCTACTCGTATATTTTATTTATTTTATTTTATATGTTTTCGGGATCTTACGGCTAAATACTAATTAAATCTATACAATAATAAATGACGGCCATTTACAAGTTTCCACATATAGAAGACAGTGCAACGTGCCGTACTCCACCATTCACAAATAATAGTCATATCATAATAACAATACCATAAAAGAGGACTTATGGTGCATCGACCATGTTATAATCTTTAAAATACTCCCAAAATATTTAATAGGCAGAATGTTGAGAAATTTCTTCTTTCGCAGTTCCTCTATAAATTTGTATGTAGAGTATATATTACATTTATCATACAAAATCAATGAAGGAAACGTATTTTGACAGGTATTTAACAGTTGAATAGTAAGTCAACATCTGACTGGTCTTAAAGTCTAATATCGTAATATTAGTTGGGATCAAGCTTAACGTGTCTCCTGAAACCCAGTCATGCTTTGAGATAAATCCACTTAATTCAGTGGGTATGGTCATCCATCGAATACTGGATCACGGCATTTATAGCATAACCTTAAGTAGTGTTACCGAAACGTTGTCACTATCACGCTACGAGCGCCTATATTATTCTGTACTGATAAAGATACAATTTAAAAGTTACTTAGTGAAGATACAAAGTATTCATTGGTCTAACAATCAATGGTGGAAGTTCCCCTAGTAACTTTTCTCGTATTATGTGACCCTAACTAAAACCCTTTTCATGTCCTCGGATTTCAATTTTGTACAAATTTAAGACATTTGTCAAACGTTGTCTTTTGAAAAAAGGCTACTACAAAGTAGAAGAGTATTTGAATGACAGGAACGTGTGGATCAGTGACTAGTGTGCTCGCCTGTACCTACGTGTTTTATATTATTTTACAAATATATATGTAACGCATTTCCTCAATCAATGTCAGAATTGGGCCTCGATGACGCATGTGAGTCATACAGTTAATTTAATTTACAAATACCTTTGCTTTATTATTATTATTATTTATTTATTTTTTTAATAATTGATGTAAAATTTTTATTTTACAATTGACAAACTAACTGTGTGTCTTAGTGCAAAATTAGTAATAAGTGTAGCTTTCATTTGTAAAAAAACTACTGAGTTTCTTGCCGGTATCTTCTCTTTAGTTATAGGTTCCGAACCGGAGGTAGCTTCATTTGCTTTATATAGAGACTATTCATAAGTATTACTAATGTAATCTATGTGAATAAAAAATATTGACTTTGACTTTGACTTTGACTTCAATGTCAAATAAGATATGAATTATTTGGAACGTATATTTGGACTATAAATAAATTATTCATGCGAAAGCACTTAGCTCAATCATGTGATGCTACTCGTATGTCTTTGTTTTTAAATGATAAAAATTAAGGTTAGGATATTTGTAGCAGGACTAAAATTACCGACATAGCTCTAAGAATTGTATAACTAATACATATAGCAACAGGCAGCTCACGTAGCTTGTAGAAACGATGATCTATGGGGCAAAACGATTTTAGAAGGACGATTGAAAACCGCAAAACACAGTAAGAAGATGAATAGATGACCATATCATGACAACAGGGAGGTGTTTAATGCAAGTGGCATATGAAAGAGTATAGAGGAAGTTTTGGGTGAGGCCTACATATGTTCAGCTGTGAGCGTGTTTCGCCTAAAATGAGGAGGAGTTCCCTAATTACTACAAATAATAATAAAATTAAGGACTATCAACATGCGATTTCTAATTATAACGTTACGTCTCTAATATAAATCATCCTGTATAGTCTCAGCCTACTCAGCCCATTAATAAATGCACAATTTTGTAACTTTGTTTCTTTAACCTAATAACCGCCAACTACTTCTATAGAAGTTCAGGATTTTCGTGCCGTCAACGCCACTACTTCTATAGAAGTTACTCATTGTACCTACTTTAATTAAATACCTTTACGGTGCATTAAACATTTGTTTCTCTTGTAATTTTGTAAGATGGACAGGATTGAAGCCCATTTTTGTTATTTTGCCAAAAGAAACAGGCTTTATAGTGTTTTAAAATAGATAAAAACAAAAACGCCTGAAATATTTTGATGTCCCATACGCCAACGACTTCATATCAAGTAGGCTAGTGATGTGACGCGATAGTTGCATTCATTACAATCCTACATGTTTACTTTGTTTTGTTCCATACAAATATTCAAAGATTTTATGATTGACAATTAATTCCGGTCTGAAAATAACGTATTACATAATAAATATTGAAATTAATTTATTTCACGAAGATCCTTACTAATATTATAAATCAGAAAGTGAGTTTGTTTATTTGTTCCGCTTTCACGACATAACTACTGAACTGATTGCTTTTAAATTTTGCAGACGTATAGTTAGAAGTCCGGATTAAATAATAGGTTACTTTTTATCCCGAAAAAAAACTGATATTCCCGAGGGAAAACAAAAATATAGTTTGCTTGATGGATGGATTGATGGATTGGAAGGTAAAATATTGTAAACGAATATAAACATGTAAATGTAGAAGCTAAATGATACGATAATGAATCCCCGTAAATGTGGAATTCCCGAGGGATGACGTACAATTTGTTTTATCATCTAAACTGATTTTTACATCTACTTAGCTATATAATATAGTGTACTATTCAGTTTTTGTTTAACAACTAATCGTATCCAGCGTTACATCGCGCTTCTTAGATTTTTCCGTGGAAATGAGAAGTTTTCTTATAGTTGTGATTTATACCGCAATATAACCGAATTACACGCGGGCGAAGCCGCGGGCGGAAGCTAGTTAATTTATAATTTATTTAGAATTTTCGATATTGCAACACCCATCTCTACGCAATGACAAGATTTCAGTGCTACGAGCGCCACCAACTTCAATGCAAGTAAACCTGTGACGTCGTAAGCGTACAGGTGTCAAGGTCATTGTGTCATAGTGCCGGCCATTACAAACGTGCGCTCGTCTGTTTTTTTTTCGTACAATAATCATTAAATATAATTATCGAAAATATAAAAAGTAAAATATCGAAAGGTAAACTTACACAAACTATAAAAAGTTATTAAATATACGAATAATAACTGACTATTCATTCTTTTGTCTTACTTTTCACCGTAACATACTTGTTATGATTTATTACTACCGTACAAGAGCCGTCTTTTCTTTATTCAAATCGTCTAGAGAGATAGAGAGAGATTCACTCAAGGTGAAGAAAGAAACGCATAGACAACACTTCTATTTGAGATATTTATCTTGCCACGAGCGCCAACGACTTGATATGAAGTCAACGGACTACGTTATAAAATGAATAGTGAAGTGCCTTTTATAATAAATGTGTTGCAAGATTATGCATGTATTTTTGTCTATGATAATAGATACTCGTTTTTCTTACTAAAAATGTTCATAAAATAAAACAAATTACTATTATAATGTATCAGGGTTTATTTATATTTGCAAAGTTTAATAAAAAATCTTGATTTAGACATCAATTTTTTTTATCGATATGACGTTATGCCACATCCTTGCTTTCGTACTATAGAAACTGTTATACATTTATACGTTGGCGTACAGCGGGCCACTACGTTAAAGATAGCTGGGCTGGGAAAAGGTAAATGCATATCATAATTTGTTCATTATAATGCTTCAATATTATAGATTAAACATAGAGATCCGATTTGAAACGAGATGTCAGCTTTTATGTAGGTACACCTTAGAGGTACACCATAAAACTTCCATAGAAAGAAATCTGTTTTCGCAAGTGTTTCATTTCATGGATGCGGATTATGTACAGACGTAAGATTTAAAGTATTAAATTAAATAAGAATCTAAATTAAATTAAATATTATGAGTGCATGTTCGTATTTAATCCTAATTGGAGTGTGTGGGTTTCTGATTCACAATGTTTTCCTGGACCGAGGAACTGCTAAATATCCTCAACCCCACTCTGAATCTTTGAGTTCCCAATATTATCAAGCCAACGTTAATAGTAAATTAAAAGCAGACGTGTTAGTAGAAATCTTAATGAAGCCAGTGATAAACAAATATGTTTTATTTCTTTTGTATTCACGTCATACGTCGATTTTACTTTAAATATAAATGGGTTCGATTAAATCAATATCATAGTGATGTACAGATTACGAACAATACAGGTAGCAACGAGTTGAAAATGAGATTGTTTAGGTTTCATCGAATGGTGCGAGTATCAGCGTGGCATGCATGTCGCGCTGATTTCCCCGCAGACGAGTCCCCACTACACTCTAGAGGTGGGCCGTACTAGAAATTGATATTATGTTTACCTGTTCCCTCTCTACCTATTATTGACTGATTACCTAGTCTGAAAAAGTCAAAATAGGTATCGCATCTATGCACATTTAATCAAAAGGCACAATAGGTACTTATACTGTATGCAAGTAATTTTGTTTAGTATTTGTAAAGAAATATATGTTCCTTGATGCACCTGTTAATTTTTTTTATGGTAAGTAGGTAGTATCAAAAGCACGTCAGTCTATACTCGGACAATTTGGACTTTACGCTGTCCTTATGTAGTGCGCATCAGGACTAATATCGAAATGCAAGGGTTATCCTTGACGTGCAGTTGACCATACAAGTTACTTCTTTCTCACCTTGTGATGAAGTAATATGTGTATTTTATTACTATGGATTAATATAAAAATTATACCTGATGAAGTAAAGTATCGCAAAAATGCAAATAGGTTAACGTAAAAGGTTACCTTATGAACGTTAAAACGAAGTTTGCGACAATCTGGAAAATTTGGCTACGTAAATGCGCATTCGTTGATACCTATTCCACTTTCAGTATTTAAGTCACACCTCTACGGCACTTCACTTGATTAAACCTAAATTTATAATCAGCTTTAATTTTAATACTTCAACCTTGTATTATAAAGTCCCCGTTATAATTGTAATCTCTGCTGAATCATATATGGCGTGCGTCTAAGTAATTTGTGTATCATACTCATTAATTTTCGTCGGTAAATTTCAGATTAATTTCGTTGTTATAATGTTTCGACGATAATTTTCTATAATTATAGTTGCGTTACAATATAGTTACAATATTTATAGCATTTAATTACTTCTTCTAACGTTAAAAATGTCGTGCTCGGTAGTATAAAGTGATAGGTACCATAGTCACTAAATGCAAAAGTAAACCTTCCACTGCTGAACTCACAAATTTAAGTGTCACGAATGAGTTTGCACAGTACCATTATACATTAGTATGGTGAGCAGGGCACAGAACAAATTGAATAGGTGTAGGTATTTCGGAGGCACTCGATCAATTAAGTTTATCCTTGGCTGAGCAAGCGGCCGACAGGTAGTCCTTGGGGATGACAACGGTAATGATATTACTTTACATGAAATGTGTTTTGTAGTGATTAAAATTATTCATGTACCTGGTTTGCGCTTCATCTATTCTTCATTAAGCGATAATGTAAAGAGTATTAAATTTTCAAATATATTTAATTAATTAAGGCTCTCATTGATTTGAACGGGAAACCTTATTGTTGTATTATGATATTGATAGGTTGGTCTTTACCAACACTTAGTTAACAACGTTAGTCTTTGTAAACAGGTGTAACTATGTATGGTAATTAATTCTAAGATTTAAAGTGATCATCTTCAGTGATTTAGGTTGCTATGCAATGAAGAGACAGTTATGGAAAAATACATTTCTTACGAATTATCGTTTCTAATTTATTTTAAGGACCCTTTACGTTACGTTTTGTGTGGGTACGACTTTACATCTACATTTACCTTTATGTACAAAGCATTTCATCCCCAATTGTGGCATTCAACTTTTAAAATAAAAATTGCATGAACATTTGAAATCCAATTTGATTGGCCAGATTCTCACCGGTAGGTCGGCAACTGTTTTCATTTCCACATGTTTTTTTAAAACTAAAATTCGTGTAACACTTGTTTCGAATGCATCCTGGAAAATGAATTGCATAAAAATGCAAACGCGTTGCGTCATTTTCGGTGGAAATAATAGAGTTTACAGTATCTGAGGCACCGCTAAGTGTGTGCCGGGAGGTTAGCTGCCAGTTAATTTAGCAGCGATACAGATACAGCACGCGCCGCGCCCGCCCGACCTCCTACACCTTTGTAATTCCCCCTATAATGCCCCCGAAATATTACTACAGATGTACCGCTAACTGGCTAACTAACTTCGCTATTTACTGCTAGCTCAATTTAATCTTTGATAACTCCGAATGAAGTTTAAAATCCTTGGCTACACGAGTGTCTTTAACCAAACTCAAGAATCCAACCATGCCAATCTTGGATTGGCTTACCTAACTGAACAAACAAGTTAGCAGTTTACCGAAAAATCATGATTTATTAGTAAAACATCTCATAGCCTATTACAATAAGATGTCAAAGCCTAGTGTAAACAACACTAAAGTAACTTTAGATATATAGTATGACAGAAATATTGAAGTTGAAATCAGCACATGTTTCAAGCCGCATCCACATTACATTATAAATTTAGCGGTTGTCAAATACCACTTAAAAATATTCTTTGACATTTAGGTTTAACTAAGTGAAGTGCTATGTGTGTCTTAAAACTGAGAGTGCTATAGGTTTTTATTCATATAATTTTTCAAAGTTACCTACCGAACATCTGGCCCGGTTGCATTTTATTGATTAAACTTAGTAAAAGTGATTCACAAATATTTTTAACCATCCTAAGCATTCATTTGTACTTTAATATAAAATGAAAAAAACAGAAATGGATTTATTTGTGTAAGAACATATAAAAAAGCCGAAGAATGTTTTAATTATTGATTCACAAGTCGCACATTGAACAGGGAAATTAAAGAAAACATATAGTGATAACACATCTACAACAGTCGAAACGAATAGAATTTCATAATGCCATAGTTTTCCTTAGGTTTCGTTAAGTTAGTGATAAATTCGTATAAACTACATTTTAATTAGCAAAGTAACATTGAAATGCAAATTACGACCAGGCTAGGTCGTCTGTTTAGCCCACAAAGCAGAAAACTGGGAGCACACGGCATCTCCGGCTCTTAAACACCTTTATGGAGTCGTTATGTCCTCGCGAATATTGTTCCGGACCTAAATGTTGCTCACCGTTTTTGTTCGAATGAGATTTAAGCATTAGCATATTTTTACGGGAAATTAATTTCTCCGGTGGATTGATGGAGCTTGACAAATTGCCGTCAATCAGTACAGTCGGCGAAGCAATACCTATGTGTGATCGTTTTCTTTTGTCTATGGTTTCGGATTAAAGTTGAATCAGTTTCAACTTTAATTTTTCGAATAAAGCGACATTTTTATTTTATTCAAACCGCTCTTCCATATGTTGTGTTCATTATTCACAAGTTTTTATTTATGACTTATCGAATTTCGCTTAGTAAAAATGGAATAACGATTCGTATTAGAAGTCCAATTTTCGTTTGAATTTATCACACTATAAAAAAATATCATACATATTTACATTTATTGAGCAAATAAACTTTCTGGAATTTTATAAACCTTAAAAACTACATTACACTAGCAGACCTGACGAATGCTGTAAGCCACCTGCTGAATGGTTCTAAATACATTAAGGCAATCGCCATATCACTTGCTGCTACTTCTACGCGGGCACATCATTTAAATACATTATATTTAATATTATGACTGAAAAATACTGCCTTATGCATACATGCATTTAAATAAAAAAAATTATATCGGCATAAATATAAAGTTTATTCATATAAAATAATATAATACAATTTAATGAAGCAAATTTTCAGAATTTCCAAAAAAAAAAAATGGGCATTGCTGGTGTAGTCTTTAATAGGTCTTTTAAAAATATATCCTGCTAACGAATATTCGTAGCCGCTACCGCGCGCGACTGTACAAAGTCAAGAGCAGAAGTGGCGTTTTTCCTTGGCGAGTCACCGAAGCGAGCGGCTCTCAATCACTTCCCGCCAGATTTGCTGCTGATTGATCGATTGGACTTTAATTTTGAAATGTTAATATTGCCTCCGCTCACGTTTGGATGATATTGCACGTAAACGAAATTGTTTCTGTAGAAAACAATTATTGTGAATACAAGTAGCTTTTCATTTGTTTTTAATTTTATTGAAAACAGCTTTTAGGTAGCGAATTTATGAGGCCGTCGAGTGGCCTCGTAGCGCTTCCGACTTTAGGGAATGTGTTTTTTTGTTTGGGAACCTAAAATAAGTGTATTTCAGAGCACTTTTATTATTGAACCAAAATCAACGGTAGTATAACATTATTAACTTACTTAAGTATTTTACTTAATATCAAGACACTTTCTAAACCATTGGTCACAAAAGATTTATCTTTTTGTATTTTTTTGAAGTATTTTTTTTTTAGATACAAACGACTTGCCGCGTCGTAGCACGTGTACTATTCCCGTTTTCTACATATTTTCCATTGATTCTTCATTCCTATTGTTCGCAACATGATGTTATATAGCCTAAAGCCTTCTGCAATGAATGGATTATCCAACACAAAAATAATTTTAATAAAATATTATCAACAGTCCTTTCTGAGGTCAACGCGTTTAAACAAACAAACAAACTCTTCAGCTTTATATTATTAGTAGGTATACATTATGACTAGGTACATCATTCCGTTCATAAAGTTACAGTGTAATAGAAATTAAATGCAGAAGAAACGCACTTGTTTATTTTTCTAGGAAGAAAAATTCTAAATCTTTTTAAAGTACCTACTGTCGTTGATGGCTTCACATCTCCTGTAGTATCGTTTGTGTGGAATAGTGTGGGTGTGTATGGGTTATTTGTCCAGCTGCCAAACATATTATGGACCAAATAGTGGATTTGGCATTTTATTTTTTGCATGGAAATTCTAAACACGTGGATTCCATGTTTTGTTTACCCGCCAAGAGAGATAGATTGGTTTGTATGGCGATCAAGAAAGTAAGACAACTTTTTTTACTGATGAGATGATGCATTTGTTGTTGTTAGTTTATAAAAAGGGGCATTCTGTTATTTTACCAGTGGGGAATTATATTGTTTTATCTAAGTACTTGGCTATTTGTTTACGTTTATATTATATTTAATTAGCTGCTTAATATTAAGTACGTATTAAATCTTCTCTTGTTATTATTTTGCACAAATAAATTTAGTAAGAGTAATGTTTGTTTTCCTGTTTCCTTATTTAAAGTTTGTCAGTGCAGTTCATTACTCTTATTTATGCATCTTAGGAATGTATTTAATCTTCTTCTTGATATTATGTTTTCAAGTAAGATCAGTCAACTGAATTTGAACTGTTATGTACCTACTGACAGTTTTCAAACAGATCATATCACATACTTTTGAACGAAAACCAACATCCGTTCAAAGATCGGTAGTTGTTTAAATTGTGTCGATGGTAAACACGCAACATTAAACTTACAAATTTTCAGAGTTCGATCACAGATGCAGCCGATCCTCTGGAGTAAGGAGGTATTGTCCGGGCTTGAAGCGATCAGCGAAAGGTTCGAAGAGGCTTCGTGAAGTTAGATAATTAATTACGGCCTTTAATGCCTTGGCCGTCCCATAACGGCGCCCCAGAGCGCCGTGCACGACTCCGTCCCATACAATACCCTATTGAATCTGGATAATACGTTTTTGAGTTACTACCAAAACGGATTAGCTATATTACATGCGAGAAAATTATTACTTTCCTATATTAGTTCATAAATCTACGATACTAGCTTGTACCCACATATTCTTCTTACAGTCAAATAGTCTCTGTAAAACACTATATTTTGGAGTAGCTGGGGACTGATATACAAACGTTAGCAAACAATCCGATTCGGAATAATTTGTTTGGTCTCTGTCTATATCGTTAGTCATGAAAGAGATAAAATACAAATTCAAATTCAATATTTGTTTATTCAAGTAGGTTACATATAATAACACTTTCGAATCGTCATTGTATATAATGCAAAGTGATTCTACTTCCGGTTCGGAACCTATATCTACCGAGAAGACACCGGTAAGAAACTCAGCAGATCAGTTACAGTGCCAGTATCTAACTTATAGCTATGTGTAGAACACTTTGGACCAAGTCATATAGTTTTATTTTGATGAGTGAACAAAAGCATTAAGTTATTTTAATAGGTAAACTGGAGCAGACCAGTCCCCAAAGGTGGCACCTGTTCACAAGCATGACGTATGTGCCAGCCATCGCTTCACTCAACCATATTGAAGGGAATGTAACGACCCGCCACATAGCGCCACCACCCCAGTGACGTTTTAGTGAGCATGACTACTACAGTCCCCCTAAGAACGCGGCCAATTAACAAAAATTTAGATCATCAACCTAACTATAGGACCTGGAGCACGAAGCATGTACCTACCTTTTATCTTACAGTTTCCGAAATCGAACCCGATTACGTCGTTTTGTGTATAGGTATGTTAAACAACGTTTATTGTACTATACTATACAAATACATGAATGAATGTGTCGGATAATAATACTGGCTGAGATCATTGACCCAGCACACCGAGACTCAAGTCAAATTAGAAAAGTGTGTTCCCCAAATTGACCTCACCGAGAATTGAATCTGGCACCATTCGCATTTCGCGCGAATAAGTTAGCCACTGCAATGAGGTCGTCAAATCATTTAGGAAGGTTTTTATATTTAGTGGTTTATATTTATGCAGTTTGAGTGTATTAGTACATAGTACTTGTTAAGATCGCAAATCCTTTATTCATCTTCTTTTATCATAGATATTTTCATTAAGTAGGTTGAATATGCGTGGCCAGCTCGGTAAGCAACATGGTCCGCCCCGATGTGGCAACACCAGTAAATTAAGGCTGACATAGCAGCTAACCACACAATACAATATCAATATAAAAGAACAAAAATAGGAAAGTAATACAATTTAGGATATAAAAATCAATTATAAAAACACTTTTACATACACAGAAAACTACAACAAACAATAAAATAACATTAGGTAATATACAGTAGAAAAGCAAGTTTCCGGATTGGATGACGTAATGTACCGGTTGAGGTAGCTACTTCAGCCTCCCGGACTACGCCTCCCACGTGGCCAGACTCCACGTGGAAGGTTACCGTCAGGTACCAAGTCGTACCTCCTCCGAGGGAGGGCGTTGTAATAGGGTTACCGAGAGCGCAATTTTACTTCTTCGCACCAGCCGTTCCCATAAATGTTAAGATCGCAAGTAATTTATTTTTCCTCTTTTCTATAGATATTTACATTAAGTAGGTTGAATATGTGTGGCCAGCTCGGTCAGCAACAGTACTATACATAGTACATAGTACTAATATACTAATTATATAATAAAATACAGTTGGTATCGATTTTTACAGTAAAGTTATAAAGTATATATATGGATCCCATATAGACGTCAAGCCACTTGTGCACTTGAACAACTTACTTCAGACCTGATTGTGGCAAGAAACGATCTTAAATAGTATATTGGCCTCTACGAAATCCTCGGGAAGGAAAAATTCGAGTTATGAGAATTGAAACAACTGCCAGAGTCTCCGTTAAAGAAGTTTAATTCCTAATAAAATCAAAAGAAAGAGAAGAAGACTTATCCTCATACTGACATTTATTTGCATGAGGCAAACGAGTAAAAAAATTAAGTTCAGTTAGTAAAGTTCAGTCGGATAAAAAATCGAAATTATTAGACATTAGGTAGAGTAGGTACCTACTACAGTTTAGCTTAACACTGGCATAATAAAACCATTAGCTATTCTAAACCGATTTAAAATACAGAGCCGTATTATAGCGTAATTCTAAAGGATTGAAATTAAAACAGAAAGAAGATTGCATGACTACGCTTACCGTTTAAAGTTTTATATTTACATTCAGCTAACAATCTTTTTCTTCCTTACTTAATTGTTAGACTGAGCTAATCTTTGAGAGCTTAATTGTCGAGAAAAGAAAAGTAGAGCGAAATCAAGAAGTGTTGAGTCTGAGGAAATCTATTTTTTGAGTTGTTGCCTTCGTTTTAGTTCATAAGATTTTAAATTTTATAATAAAATGGAGTTGCTAACTCCATCTGCGAGGATTGATTATTTCTTATTATTTGTATTGAAAAGTTAATAAAATTTCTAAAATGAAAGTTACCTAAATTACTTTTTATTACATCAGCTATCTACCACAGTGTCAAAATCAGTACTGCCGTTTTAGAGATTATACAGACAGACAGACCTTTTTTTAAATATCCCGTGTGTACATTCAAATGCATTTTGATTTGAACTACCTACTATTTTTAAACCCACAACTCCATCATCAAAATTAAGTAATCATCACAACAGCGAGGTCCAGTTTAATGAAAAATCTAGCAAAATGTGGGTTGCTGATCATCTCAAACCAAAGTTATCATTGAAACATACGTCTTGACCTGGGAATCGAAACCAGGACCCCGAGATTTTTATCCAGTTCGTAAACCATTAGACCATCGAGGCATACTATATACTATATATGTACTTGAAGTGTCATAAATACCAATGCGTCTTGTAATATTATGCTGGTTGACGATAAAATATGAATCACAAACGATATTTCAATTTGAAAGAATCGTAGTGGAATATGTACACAAGCATATCGGAATTCTCTTAAGAGCAGAAGGGAAAAGTTGGAGGAGCACGTCAACCAATGCGAAGTACAACAAACCAATGAAAACAAGACTTGTCCGTGGAAAGATCCGAAGTTGCGGAGGCAGGAAACATTCAATGATTCGCGGCCGTCCGACCTACCAAAATATTTTCGCTTTGCTTGTGGGCGAACTTTGTCGTTCTTGCTTCGTATTTTGTTATGGCCGCGCAGTACGTTGACTCTGGAAGTGAGTTTGTACGTTTGCATTTTGCGTAGTTACATGTCGGTAAAAGTTGTGGGTTTAAAAATATATGACGTACAATTTCATTTTCGTGAAATACGTTGTTTTAACGCCTTATGTAACAAACGTATTATCATAATTATGGTAGTCAAACGCATTACGAGGTACTTTTTGGACGTATGGATTAAAATATCAAACAATATGACAAACGTCGACGTGATACCGAAACAAGTAGTTTAATACCTACATGTTGTATGAAAACTAGAAACACTTATGGATGTAGTTTAATAAAACATTAACTCAGACAGATAAATACAAATAAGTAATTTCTTTGTGGGTTTAAGCGTTAAAATATTTAACAAGTGGCCTGAAAATGTTATCCAGTTGCCTATGAATAGATTTAAGTCTCATGTTAAAAATTGTCTAATAAAAAAGGGCTACTACAAAATTGATGATTATCTAAATGACAAAAATGTATGGGTCTAGAATAACTTAATTCTTTAAAATCTAGCTTTGTATACCTTATTTAAGTACCTAGTTTAAGTACACATTGTTATATTGAAAAGAGTAAGTGTCGAGTTTCTTGCCGGTTCTTCTCGACATGATCAATATTCCGAACACGGCGGTAGAATACCTACTTTATTTGTACTGACGATTCATAAGTGCTTTTGTAAAGCTTACATGAATAAAGATATTTTCTATTTTATTCTGAAATCTTCATCACATTCGTGTTGGTCCTGAATCCCCATAGATCCTGGATAGGGTAAGGACTGAAGCACAATAAAATAACCTCAAATATCATTGTAGTAATGACTGTGTGAGTAATCTATAACGCTTACTCTTACAGCTCCTATCATAGATTTCTAGCTTCCTTATTTTAAGGCTCTTTTACTCACAAATGTTAGAAACGATTTAGATAAGAAATGGGAAGTCTATGGTTTGTCTCTGTCCAATTAATGGAGGAAAGAGACATTGCGATTTATCGGCCCGACTGGTGAAATACCTCCACCTTACAGAAGACTGCAGCCAAATAACAATCACTTCTGTGTTGTTGTGTTCCTGCGTGTGAGTAAGGTTTCCAGAGCTCCTGGCCTTCATGGTAAGGACGACAAGTCCAGTAACAAATTTATTATGCTGTACTTGTTGCCCTTAAGCCTCAGGACCTCATTATCACTTTACATCAGATGGGATGAGGTCAATCTTGAAGTGTTATATAAAAAAAAACGTTTTTAACATTTTTATAAAAGCGGTGAGTGACCAACTATTTCAATTACATCAATGAAACTATCCCGCACAAAGCACGACAAACCCAAATACTATTTCCATGAACTGGAAGAAAAAATGTCTTCGAATAGAGATCCATTAATTCGTTTGAGCATCCATACATTCCCGTCGCAACATCACAGCAGGTAGGCATTGAAAAACTTTCACGAACCCGGCTGCCTGCTTCCCGCATCCCGCAATTGATCAAAACACTCAATTCAAAGTCAATACTGGCTTATGAAACGGGAAGTCGGTCAAGTATGAACACACTTGGAGCGGGAGGTTTTTGTAACTTTGCAAATATTTGGACGGACAGGAGCATTTTTATTATGCGAATTATGGAGTACGTGGGTTATGTTGGTTGTTCAAAACTATGAAAATACCTTTTGATATGTTTTATAAAAGTTTGGAATGCGGATACCATTATCATACGTCTCTACTACCTACACTCATATCTGTAGTTTATCGGTATTGTTAAGCTTGGTAAAATAATTTTCAGCGTCTTTATTCTTTATTGAAATATATTCGTGTACCTTTATAATAAAAATGGTTCTATGCTGATGGAGCGTAAAACTTAAATGGCACTCTGGAGTTTTATTGCTGTAGTTTTTAAAACTTTTCATCTAAAACATGTGTAGAGAATTACATGCGAACTTTTATGACATTGATACCTTCACTATATCTACTAAATGAAATAAATGTTTTTTTTATAAATGCACCGTTTTTTTATCAAGTATTAAATCAGTGATCCTCTCCGGATTCGCAAGGGTAGATAGTTTTTTAACCTTTTCCCAGCCCAGCTATCTTTAACGTAGTGGCCCGCTGTACGCCAACGTATAAATGTATAACAGTTTCTATAGTACGAAAGCAAGGATGTGCCATAACGTCATATCGATAAAAAAAATTTATGTCTAAATCAAGATTTTTTATTAAATTTTGCAAATATAAATAAACCCTGATACATTATAATAGTAATGTGTTTTATTTTATGAACATTTTTAGTAAGAAAAACGAGTATCTATTATCATAGACAAAAATACATGCATAATCTTGCAACACATTTATTATAAAAGGCACTTCACTATTCATTTTATAACGTAGTCCGTTGACTTCATATCAAGTCGTTGGCGCTCGTGGCAAGAGAAATATCTCAAATAGAAGTGTTGTCTATGCGTTTCTTTCTTCACCTTGAGTGAATCTCTCTCTATCTCTCTAGACGATTTGAATAAAGAAAAGACGGCTCTTGTACGGTATTCATAAATCATAACAAGTATGTTACGGTGAAAAGTAAGACAAAAGAATGAATGGTCAGTTATTATTCGTATATTTAATAACTTTTTATAGTTTGTGTAAGTTTACCTTTCGATATTTTACTTTTTATATTTTCGATAATTGGCTACTTGACAGTTTTTGAAAAAGTATTGTAAAATGTGCGCCCGTTCATTTTATGTCCCAAGCAATTCGATTTATCTGGAAATAATCTAAATAACCAGAGAAAAATAAGATTTTGTGTAACACATTTAAAAAGCGCGCGAAAACGCCACTGTTGCAATTATGACGTCAACGTCCTAGACAACGAGCTGATACGCATAGGAACGACTTAATTTAGATAAACGGAAAATGTTTCAATAAATTCTTAATACGATTAGAGACACAATAATTCAATTTAATCGGTAAAATAATCATTGTTTCGCCACAATAAAATAAATAATTTTCGCCGACAGCTGTCATTTCCGAATTGCAATGGTGGTTTCCGTTTCGGTTCTTTTGTTCCACAGATAAATAAAGTAAAATTTATTTTGCAAAAATAAAATACTAACTATGCTTTTAATTAAAAAGTAAAGATGTAAAATGATTACTTTACTAATAAGCTAACATATCTAACACTTTTCATATTTTATTGTTAACACTGTCAAGTAGCCAATTATATTTAATGTTTATTGTACGAAAGAAAAAACAGACGAGCGCACGTTTGTAATGGCCGGCACTATGACACAATGACCTTGACACCTGTACGCTTACGACGTCACAGGTTTACTTGCATTGAAGTTGGTGGCGCTCGTAGCACTGAAATCTTGTTATTGCGTAGGGATGGGTGTTGCAATATCGAAGATCCTAAATAAATTATAAATTAACTAGCTTTCCGCCCGCGGCTTCGCCCGCTTGGAATTTGGTTATATTGCAGTATAAAGCACAACTATAAGAAAACTTCTCATTTCCACGGAAAAACGCTGGATACGATTAGTTGTTAAACAAAAACTGAATAGTACACTATATTATATACCTAAGTAGATGTAAAAATCAGTTTAGACGATAAAATAAATTGTACGTCATCCCTCGGGAATTCCTCATTTTCGGGGATTCCTTATTGTATCATTTAGCTTCTAAATTTACATGTTTATATTCGTTTACAATATTTTACCTTGATTAAAACGCCACACAGCGCCATCTCCAATCCATCCATCAAGCAAACTATATTTTTGTTTTCTCTCGGGAATATCAGTTTTTTTTTCGGGATAAAAAGTAACCTATTATTTAATCCGGACTTCTAACTATACGTCTGCAAAATTTAAAAGCAATCGGTTTAGTAGTTATGTCGTGAAAGCGAAACAAATAAACAAACTCACTTTCCGATTTATAATATTAGTAAGGATCTTCGTGAAATAAATTAATTTTAATATTTATTATGTAATACGTTATTTTCAGACCGGAATTAATTGTCAATCATAAAATCTATGAATATTTGTATGGAACAAAACAAAGTAAACATGTAGGATTGTAATGAATGCAACTATCGCGTCACATCACTAGCCTACTTGATATGAAGTCGTTGGCGTATGGGACATCAAAATATTTCAGGCGTTTTTGTTTTATCTGTTTTAAAACACTATAAAGCCTGTTTCTTCTGGCGAAATAACAAAAATGGGCTTCAATCCTGTCCATCTTACAAAATTACAAGAGAAACAAATGTTTAATGCACCGTAAAGGTATTTAATTAAAGTAGGTACAATGAGTAACTTCTATAGAAGTAGTGGCGTTGATGGCACGAAAATCCTGAACTTCTATAGAAGTAGTTGGCGGTTATTAGGTTAACATCTTGGGTTACATTATGGGAATGTAATTAAATTCTTGTATTTTTTTTCCTTTATATTCTGTACTAATTTCCAGAGCCTATTAAATGCAGCAATCAAAGCTTTCTTCTTTATAATATTAGTGTATTTATTCAGTCGATATAAATGAGATTGTAGTGAACCGCAGAGTACCGGAGACAGGAGATCTTAGGATTGTTTTTAATCATTTACTCAGAAACAGGGCAATCTCAACGCGGCCAATAAAACTACAAATGCAAACGTAGCTCACACACGCTTGCGGCTAAAAGAATTCGTCGGCTTTGCGAGTGTTGAGAAAACAATAACGAACGAATTATGCTGAACACAAAGATTATCATATTTACAGAGAAAGAGATTCGTCTTGTGATGGTTTTATGTACTTAATCAAAATGTGCTGCATGTTTAAGAAGACTTTTTTTTATTTTTTATATTGCACTTCAAGATTGACCTCATCCCACCTGATGTTAATTGGTAACGAGGTCCTAGCTTAAGGATGACAAGTACAGCATAATAAAACTGTTACTGGACTTGTCGCCCTTATTGAAGGCTTGACCCCTGCTACTAATGTAGCACCCCCCAAGAGCTCTGGAAACCTTACTCACACGCAGGGACACAACAACACAGAAGTAATTTGTTATTTGGCTGCGGTCTTCTGTAAGGTGGAGGTATTTCACTAGTCGGGCTGCTCCAGTACGAGCGATAAATCGCTATGCACTACATCTCTTAGACTGTGTTTTAGGTGGTGATAATACTGGTAATTGTCGGCCAAATAGGTGGATACAAACATTTTTTTGCTGGTGAGTTATTTCTGTTAAGTTTAAACTATTTAGTGCATCTCGTGAAATTCTGAGTACATAACATCTATTCTTAGTTTATTTCTGACAGATAAAACATTTTTCAAGCTACATCTCAAGAACGCCCAACTTTTTGCATTATAAATAGTTTTGGCTTTTGAAGTCAACTCGTACCGAATTCTACAAACGAAACAAGCGAAATTTCGCAAACGAGGAAATCTTTCAAGGGCTACTTTGTTCCGAAGTTTTCGTATTAGCATTCTCTTGAGATTCCTTTAACTAAATAAGTATTATCAAATAAATTTTCAATTGGGTGAAGATAATAAGTTCTCTGGTTTCCAGGTACTCTGCCGTGAAGTACTTATCAGATTAATGTTGTACTAATATTATTTTGTGAAAGCTGTTATCGCGCTAAGCTTGATAGGGAATTTTCTGGGAATACATTTAAATTAAAATCCATTTCGCGTAGTTTCTTAATGGACTCTATCCCGTGTTTAAATACAAGGTCAGTGATTCCGCCAATGTCCAGTGTTTAGAGACACGTCAGAAAAACAAGACTATATACATAGAATGACATCAGTTTCGTGCCTTACTATAGAATGACGTCAGTTTCGTGCCTTACTGTAGACTACTATGCTGTAGATCAATTAATAAAGTGAACCTAGAATTTCTAATCTCGTAAATTCAAATTTAGAACACGAATACAGTTTGTAAATTTTACAGACTGATAGAAATGTGAACTATTTTAGTCGCGCTTGTTCGGAGCCGGGTTCAATTTTTAAACTGTCGGACAGACGAGCCAATTAGTCAGTTAACGCCGAAATAACCGGTGCATTAAAGATGCAGGGCGCAAAGTGCAGAGCGGTGTCGCTGCAACGCGCCGCATATAGCGGCAGGTTGCAGTCTGCCGCGAATAGACCCGTCGGCCGTGTCTGAGCTGCAGCCCAGGAGCAGGCCACTCATATTTGCTGACGGGAATATAACTAACTTTTGGCCAGACTCAGTTTGGCCAAATTCATTTTTTTTATATGAAAAAAAGAAAAATCTATGCAAAATTACATGTTAAATCCTCACAGTAATTGCACCATAAACGGATTTGCACATGGCACATTTATAGCATTCTACCATTAGTGAAGGGACCTTTTAATAAGAAATTAGGAAGGAAAGAAATACACTCTTTTTAAATGTTAAAAACGCTACGGATTTAGTGATGCGTACGTCTACGGGGGACGTTGATCACGAAAGTACCTGGATGTCTCTCTTTTATTAAAAAAAACATATTAATTTGGATGTAATAGAGAGTGAGGCTGCATCAGTTTATGATTTTTAACAGCGGTCGAATTGTAAAAATTCACCAGGCGAGGAACTGTTTACGCCTTACTAATACAAAAGGGTTACTATCAGGATTAATAAGTGAATATGTTTTTTTAATCAACTATGAAAAAAAAACAATTTAAAAAACTCTACATTCAATTATAGCGTGGAGGTTTGATTAATTTAAAATTACACAATTTTGCAATCAAACGAGCGGAAAGCGTGGTGTCGCATCCCGGACTATGACGGTCGAGGTATCCAGACTAAACTGAAAATAGCGACCTGTAAATGTGAAAATTGATTTTGACACTATTCGCTGGTTCGCAGATATATCCGAGACGTCTAAAGTGCCTTCTGTGTAAACCTATTTCCGGATTTGACTCGGCTCGTCTGCCTTCTCAAAATATGACAATTGAAAAATTGGTTTACGCCTGCTGGCAGCTTGACGGGTTGATTTATGAGTTAACTCCTTTGAAAGTTTTATGATGAATGCCAACTGTATTCTAGTACACTTAAATGGTGGAAGGGTGGCGAGGGGGCGGGTGGCATACAAAGAGCTAGGGTTCAAAAATAAAAACGGGTTGTCCCTTCCGTTGGTGAATCCATTATGAACGATGCGATACACCCCAGGCACCCTATTGGCAATGGTTTGCTTTCGCGTTTTCCCTTTCTAATCGTTTGTACATGTAAAGGTATATCTATCTATAGCGTAGATGGATTAGTAGAGGAGAATTTGAAATCGCCATTTTTTCCCCTTTTTGAGTACCTGCAATGAATGAATTAAAATTGCCAAAAATGGTACAATTTGTAACCGATGCTTAGAATAAATATATTTTTTGACAGATTTCGCAACCCCCTGTTAGTTACGTTCCGTTAAATTAAGATAGTGTTATTTACACTTAATTATTATCATCGTTTGAAAGTAAACACTTGTCAATATTTAACATTTAAATATGTGTGACAAATACTATACCGTAATGATTTATTCATTATTATTTGAGATAACTTATGTGTATTTACCAGTAGATTAAATTTCAAAACAGGCATTAAGGCGCTGAAACCAACCCAACATTGAGTAATCACAAGTAAACTTGGGCGTTATATGAATTGCCCAACTATCCGTTTTCCCCTCCTCGAGGAAACGGAAGCCAAACAACTTAGTACCTAAAATATGTTCGTATGAACTTCTGCGGAACAACTTTGCGTCAGTGATTTTCTTAACTACTGAGCTAAAACAATGGCCTCTTAATGCTATATTTTAACGTAAGCATTAGTAATTTACGTCCTTCTGTCGTAAGATGGAATATCCCTTACTGCAAAATTCAGACCCAATGCGGTGGCTAGGTGTGGAAAGAAGATAACCACCTTAAATGTCAAATGCCCTTAAGTCGTCAAAATTGTATCTGAGTGCCTAGTGTGACTAGGCACACTAGGCTAGGCAGATAACTAGTCGTGAAGGCTTAACTATTAGTATCATAATATCAGTTGGGACCAGGGTTAAACATGATTTTTGTAGCACAGAGATGTTCGTGATACATTTTGCAAGGTTTTTGTTACTAACATGGTAAATGAAATACGACGCATTAGTTGCTGCACATGCACGTCCGCCTAACTAACGGTGACGACGATATGACAGCTGTCCACCACTTTGACCACCACTAAATCTTCCGGTTCAGCTATATGAGAATTAGTGCAACTGACTGTAACATAGTCAGATAGTCAGTTATTTAAGTTATTATGACATGAGGTGTAAAATACCTACATACCACAAGAGCCGGCCAACGATGTCATCGCTTCACCGTGGAAAATATTCCATCACGAACCAAAAAGTTCGGTAACTCTTATCTTTGCCGGACCATAAAAAAGTGGAATTCGTTGCCGGCTCATGTGTTTCCTCCTTCCTTTGACATCACACTCCTTCAAAAGGAGCGTGAAGAAATATCTTGCGGGCCAGTATGGCGATGCTAACGGATAGGATATTTTGATATCAAATCCGTTGTCATCGCGATGTGGGTTCCTCTCTTGCTTACCATCAGGCTGGGAGGAGCCAATATACTGCGCTACTATAAAAAAAAAATAAGTTTAAGTTTGTGGTAACTAAGCATAATGTTGTCATCAGACTCGCTGGATTTTTTGGTTGTTGTAATGATTAAAGGATGTGTTTTGGATGAACAAATCAAAAATACTCCGTGTTTAAATAAAATATAATGTCGAAGATTGCGTGGACTCTTGTTTTGTGGTAATACTCTGAACAAAGTTTTCACGATGTTTCCAACTGAGGGATATTTATTTAATGACCTTACTTACTTTCTCTTTCCCCGAAATCGCTAAAGTGGGTAGCTACTTGAATAAACTGGGAATTTAAAAGAAAGTTGTTTCAGTGATCTATGGAAGAGTGCGCGGTGTGTTTTTAAGTAAAATATTTCAGTAACTATTTGATATATTATCCCATCAAAACGCAAATACAAAAAAGGGCCCAAGTTCGGTTGAGACAATCGCGTAGTAGGTATATGCTCCTAACAAAAAGAGTAAGAAACAAACGAATTATAGAATTCGTTTGTTCGTAACCGTGGATATTTTAGTAATTCATTTTATATGTTTCATTGACAATTTTGTAAAATGTAATTTACAATACTACGCCACCAGGTGGCGTTTTAAGAAAGACGGTAAGGTTGCTCGCCCACGAGCCTATTTTTGTAGTTAGCAAAATCGCAACTACTTTTTACGCGACTAAGTTCTAGAGCGACTTCGTGTAGCTGATGGGTGTTGAATTATTAAATTTCTTAAAAAAATATTGGTTTCATGTTCTACATATTAGCTATATCTATAATAGTCCAGCTCTTGTCACCCGTGAGTGAGAGCCCTTATTTAAGGTATTAATTTTGTTATTTTTATTCCGTATCTTAGTTAAAAATGTACCGTATAATAAAAATTTAAGTAAGAAGTATTAAGGGTTTAATGACCAAGTTAGTGATACAAGCAGCTCTTTTCACACCTTTGTTGATATAAATTTAGATTTCAAAACTATAAGCTGCTTTATTAGACATACATATAAATAGTTAAAATATACGAAGGCAGGTTTATTTTTATTTTTTAACCGATCTCAAAAATAAACGAGGTTTTATGCTCAAATTTTTTTTTTATCGACTATTCGTGTTGCAAATAATATGTAATTTAGGTATTATTTAATGTCCGTTTTTAAAGTCATTTTGTGTTTATATTTGGAGTCGGTTTAAATTATTTCTTTTTTGCCTAAGGGCAACCTATCAACTGACCTATCAACATTTATCTCTACAACTGTGAAGTAATATTCCATTTAATTGATTATACTCGGATTTTAGTATGTTACACATTGTTGTAAAGTAATTTTATTAAATTTGTGGTTCAACTATTATGATTCCTAAACTGTCGGGAAGCGATTCATCAAGCCCTCCATTGACACGACGTGCTTTAACTGAATAACTGACAGCGGACGATGGAGTTGACCACACACAGAGCCTCCCTAAATAGCCAGTGCCCAACAATATTCACATTTATGCTCCTGTATTTAGAACATATTATGGTATCCACCGACCAATTACTCAATCCAGGTTCGAAGGATGTTATCATCCGACGGATTTTGACTAAAAACCATTTAATTAATAGGCGCAAAGGGTCTATTTTTGCACAAAACTGAACAATTAAGTGTAGGATTGATTAGACTGTGATTTTGCGTTAGACCCTCGTATAAAGCTAAGGTACATGCTTAATTAAACTGTCAAACGTCAGCTTGGAGTGGTTAGTTTATTTATTTAAATTAGATTTGAATAATAAGAGCCGGTTAGAGAAGTAACAGGTACAATACACGTAATCAAGGCGCCTTTGTGATTTTATATTGTGTTTCTAACGTATATAGTTTGAGTTTTAAGTGCCAATGGTATGATAATACACAAGAAGAAATTGGCCGATTTCAAGGGCAACATAAAAAAATATGCTATGATTTGGTTTCAATACTTATTTTCAATTTCATTAATGATACTGACGAATTACTTCCCAAATAGTTAGCTGTGCAAGTAGCTGAATCACACACAAGTCTGTGGAACATTTCGACCGCAGATACCCATTTCCCGGACAAAGTATCGGTAAACGATACCAAATCAATCAAATAAGCCGGCCCAGTAGCACATTTAGAACAACCGAAACCTTCGCTAACAAGAATTGACAAGCCGCTGCTTACAGTGCCTTCAGAATAGCCTCCACACTCCTAGAAAGAGACGGCTTAAGCTGTAATAAATGAGTCGGAGAGGGAGAGACAAAATCCTCCATTACAAACTGTAAAGCCTCCTCATTGATCACAGACGCGTAAAGCCTTTAAAAAATCCGGCAATTTATTTAGTCGGTAACAACAGCTTACTTGAACGGTCCGCCTCGGCAATAGGAGCCAATGT
Organism: Glyphodes pyloalis; assembly: GCA_037074685.1. Taxonomy (NCBI): domain Eukaryota; kingdom Metazoa; phylum Arthropoda; class Insecta; order Lepidoptera; family Crambidae; genus Glyphodes; species Glyphodes pyloalis. Next base: position 7,554,059 of record JAYKKO010000011.1, read on the forward strand.
GATATTTTTTAATATCAGGACAATTTGAGGTGTGCTTTTTGTTTGCGTTTGCTGAATGGACAAAAATATCGATGTGTATTACTTAGTTCATACATAAACTTCGACTGTTCATTTAGATTAATATTTGCATTCTGCAGTTTAAAGATACTGAAACTTAAATTTTTTAAATGGAGTTCAATCATTGCCAAATTTTAATAACTATACGCTTTTTAAAATCTACGTTTTCAGCAGAAATTATTTACTAGTTAGAAATTCGTTTAATATGTCGAGCTACTTTTATAGTAACGAAATTGTATGAGGTTGAAGTAAAGTATCTTGTTATATCAGTTACGTCGAATCGATACGGTACATTTTTAAGAATATAAAATATCCATGATATTTTAGAAATGTGTACATAGTCGTCATCGTGATTGCCTCCTTATGTCTATATGATAAAATTAATTATAATAAATAATAAATAAATAAATATATGCGCCAGACAATCACACCAATCACCTGGACTCAAACTAAGGTTTTCCCTTGTGCTATGAGTACCAGCCGACGGATACTAACTGGGGGCGTCATCCCAGCACACCCAGACCCAAGTCAATTTAAGAAAAGTTCGTTTTCCAAATTGACCCGACCGGGAATCGAACCCGGGACCTTTCGCGCTTTGGCCGCCTACTTTAGCCACTGCGCCACCGAGGTCGTAATTTATAATCATAACCGCTTGGTATATTATGTAGTCACATGCAAGTATCAGGTTACAAGTCAAAATGTTACAAGTCAAGCACACAGGTTGTCGCCGGGTCCCGCCTCCCAGCCGCAGAATAAAGCGGCTTGCGGGGCTGACGAGTTGCTCGGAATTAATCGCGTCAGGCACGCGTACCCGTTGCAGATTTTAGACTTTAAAGTCACCGTTTAAACCTCACAGGAAACTGGTTTAGTGATGTTTAAATTTCAGATTTTCAATAAGTAGCTTTCACATTATCTTGGTTTTAGTTGAAGAACACTTTAGGTTATGGTCCTTGACTGGAGTTCAGTTGGTATTCAAACTTTTGTGGCTGGACGGTCCTCGAAGGGCTTAAGTCATTTATCATTCAAGAATCAAAGGTCAAAGAACAATAAATAAATAAGGCAGACAAGCACACGAATAAAAAAGACTTGAACTACTCGTAAGATTTTTTCTTGTACTATAAATACAAGACAAAGGATACTAAATGTTCCAAACTCAGACAATTTGATTTAGAAAAGCAATTTCCTAGATTCATCTGTTTGAGAATCTATCTTCAATGGAATGTACAGGAATAGATATATAACTCGTAATATCTCCTTCGCGCTTCTTTTAACGACTAACAACCGCGCTTGTTTATTTTAGATTAACATAAAAGTTTATTCACAATAATGAAGGAAGTTTACGAATTATTATCGTTTCGTAATATTCGAGAAACTTTATCGTAAAAGTAATAATGATATTAATACCTATGATAATTAACAGAGTGTTCTTAGAGATTTAGTTGTTATTTCTTATAATTTTTGTACCCAAAAAAAACGTATAAACATATACCAAGTTAAAGAAAGCTCTCCTTTAACTGAAATTTACCGCGGCCTTTTACAAAACCACACGTAAGTTATGGAGTTAGTAAAAATGCGCCAAATTCCCGCCTCCTAGCCGCACAATAAGTGTGGGTCTCATTAGCCGCGGAATGTATAAGCGCGGCTTGCGGCGTTAACGAGTTGCGCAGAATTAATTGCGTCAGGCACGCGTACCCGCCCCGTGCAGATTGCAGACCCTAATGTCACCGTTTGAATCAATGTTAGTACCTTCTTTGATGACATGGAATTTGTTGACAACAGCCATCGCAGATATTAACATTTAGTGCATTGTCCAAAAAGAAATCGAAATTGTGCATATTGTGGTATTTATAAAAAAAACAATCAAGTATCGAGTAGATAATGAAAAAGCAAAATAAGGTGAGTTTAAAAAAATCTTTCAACTTTGCATTTTAAATAAGCTTACTATTGACAAACTAACTGTATCTCTTGGTGCAAAACTAGTAGTAAGATTAGCTTTTTTTGTAAAACTATTTACTGAGTTTCTTGCCGGTATCTTCTCGGTAGTTATAGGTTCCAAACCGGAGGTAGCTTCATGTGTTTTATATAGAGACTGACTATTCATAGGTATTACTAATGTAATCTATATTAATAAAAAATATTAACTTTGACTTAAAATTTAACTTACCTCCAAGTTTAATTGGCTTTGTGTATGTCTATATGTATAATTGATTTTGTGCTTATGCTATTACTGTGCAAATTAACATGTACCTACAAGTTTTTTGATGTAAAATCAATATTTATTTATCTATACTCGATGACTTTCAGCAATCATACTTGTATTAATGACAAATAAAAAAAAAACATACTTATTCCCAAAATAACCCCGAACTTCAACTTGGGTTTCTTTGTTTAGAGCCTTTATTCAATGAAACAGCACATCCCAAAAATGTTTGCGGTAACTAACTCATCGGCAAACTTTACGGCATGCGACAGTTTCATCAATCTTAGCAATCAAAGAAACAACTAATTTACTTGGGCCCCTGCCCAGACTGTGCCCCTTTTACCTTTGTTAACCGAGAGAGGAAATTAAGGAAAGGCTGAAGTTCCTTTATAAATTGGTCGAGCCTTTCTCATTGTTGTTGAGGAAGCTTTGAACGGAGTCAACTTCGTGGCGAGGCATTCTGACAGCGTTAACTGATGGTTTAATAAATTGTATCATAGAACGACTTATTATAGACGCTTGGACCTTTGTAAACTTACCACTTAACATTCTTTACTGCGTTTGCTTTCCTTGCTTGGTGGTAATTTAAATTCATTTGCTTAACGTTATTTTATAAATAGAGTGGAAGTGAAAGGAACTGTTACGGGCGTTTTTATTTCTATTTTTTGCATGATTTTTACAAATTAAAAAAATAGCTATAAACAAAAGGTTCTAAGCGCTCTGAACTATCAAGTACCTAGCGTTGTAGTAATTATCTACCTACCTAAGTATCGGTATTTTGTAAATATTAAATGGAACGCGAAAGTATTTTTGTAACTATTTTATTGAAACTGATGGCGAAGGTTTTGTAAGAATTAAATATTCTGCTAAGTATTGCCTACTCTCAAACTTTATTGCAACTAGCAAAATTTTTTTTTAAATCGGGATAATATTTGCAGAATAAACATTTCATATTTGATTTACAGTTTATATTTTGTTTTTTTTTACTCAATTAATTTTTAATTTTATTTTACAATTGACAAACTAACAGTGTGTTTTAATCGGGATATATGTACATAGTTCTCATATAGTTTTTTAGTTACTTATTTTATTTATTTGTAAAATAACGGCCTTAAACGCTTGCTACTATTATCTCAGTTGTATTAGACTTGTCATAATTATGAGTATTTTAAATAGTACACAAAAGTCTTTAAAAAAATGAACGCTAAATAGAATCGATTTTACAAATCGGTTAATGTTTTGTCAGTTAAGTTTGTCTAACATTATATTAGTGAGTTTTTCGTTAAAGGTTTCAGATTTATTCCGTCCAGAAATTTGGACAGTTTCTTTTCTTTGCAAATAAAGGTCGCCGCTTACTCAGCTTGAGCTTGCTTTCGTACGGAAAATGCTGAAATCTTTAATGAGGCGTTGGTTTATTAATTCCGGATCCTAATTAGATGGCTTGGCGCTGCCGACACAGGCCTTCCCGCGGGAACTGTGCGTGGATATCACAGACTTGTACAATTGCTTTGTTAACATTATCACTTAGAGAATCAGATAATATAGGGGTTTTTTTAACGAAATTCGGAGTAAAAGATTTTTATGGCTTCCTTTCTAGTGATCTCACTTCGAAAGGCTTATTAAAAATAAAAAATCTGATAAAGAATCAAGAATTTTTTATGTTGTTATTTTATATCTGTTTATAAATTACTACCACTATCGGAAAAGAGCATAGTCACATTCAATGACAATATAATTCGCCAGTATACGAATACCAAAATAAAAAAAACCGTAAAATAGAAATTCATAAAAAAATTTAATAAACATTTTTGTTTTCTAAATGTATGCAGGTGTTGAGTTAAAAACATTTTGCGAGTGGTCGTTTTCAGTCTCCAGCTAACTAACCATATTAGGAATGCAAATCCTCAAATTAGAACTATTACATTACTGAAGAAACAACATCATGCAAAAGGTAGCTATCATGGAACTTTAGTGATGCGACTACAACTTTAGAATAATGAACATGAGCGCTCCAGGTTACGGTGGCCAGAGGATTTTGTGTAACTAAACGGCATCAGATGTTTGGGAAAATTATGCAAGTGTCACATTAGACGGCAGTAAGGGATTGGTAGCGAACCAGCCTGTCTGGGCGTAGATTACGCCGACAAATGCCGACTACTTGACTGTAGTTGTCCAATGTGGACGACTGGACTTTAGTAATGCTATTTTTGAGTTTAAAAAAAATAGGATACAAATAAGGGTGATATTACACTATGGTTTCAAAATAAGTACTGCAAAGTACCAAAAACACCCAATTGAGGAATTTAGAAGATTACTTTACTTTATTATTAAAAACTCTTCAATCTACAGATTTTAAAATGATAAAATACTTTAAAATAAAAAATAACAAAATGTATGACATATTTTGACTAGCTACCCCTAGTGAAAAGAGATCGATATTTTAACGCATTTTTAGATTAATGTAAATACTCTTTTATACAAAGTATATTCACAAATTTTGTTCTCTCTCTCTCTCTTATTGTATTCACAAATTTCAATACCAAGTTATGTAATTGGCTGAATTGAGGTAATCAGTGAACTAAACAGTGGTAGCAGATTCTCGGAACGTTAGATACACCACTAGTAACTCTAGATTGCAGTACTGGTCATGAGTACTTATACAAACGGCTTTGTTTGTTATATAACATTTAAAAAAATGTTTTATTAGGCGGGAGTAAACGATCGGTGGTAAGTTAAATGTTTTTATGAAATGCAGGCGATGGGACTTTACTATTTATTAATCGGTATACTAGTTTATGAAAAGTATATTTTATCATAAACCTCGGAAAGGTACTATTAGACCCAGATGAAAGGTACTACAAATCGACAATTTAAATCTGTTTTAACAAATATATCTACTAAATCCCACGTATTAGAAATATTGACTTTAAACAATATTACCTAGGACCACTACGATAAGAGAATAGTAATATCGATTACCTGTGACTCGATGAAGATCAACGTATTCACATTGCAATAATTAATGACATATATCCTGGAACGTTAGGGATGCGATTAGTTACTCTGTTCACTGCACTTTGTTCTCTAGGTGACGGTGTCTAGAGGGTTTGGTTTAACGAAACGGAATCAGATGTTCGCGAATATTATGCAAGTGTCACATTAGATGGGAGTAAGGGACTGCGTAGCGAGCCGTCCTGTCTGGGCGCAGATTACGCCGACTGCTTGACTGTAGTTGTCCAATGCAATCGACGGAATTGAAATTAAAATGAAGGCTGTTTGCTTGCAAACGTGAGCAAATAAATATATATTTATTGTTAAAATAGTATAAAATAGAAGGCAAGGGTGAAATGATTTTGAAAAATTAAAAGAGTTATTAGAAAACATAAACTGCATTCGATTCCGCTTCATTAAATATTAAATTAAATAAGCAACTCAGGAGCTTCAGATGTTTCAATTCCACTTAACGTTTTATTTTAAAGTTTGTGTCGGTTGTATATTGAGAGTTCAGTTTTATCGAGTAGTTACAATTTTATGTAAGGCTACTTATTGCCTGTAAAAGAAGCTCATAAATATTTAAAATGTGCCAATGAATAGCTGGACGAGAGTTTATTGTCAAACATATACGCAATAGTGGGATAATAATCCTGTTTTTATTTAATATAAAAATAAATATTCAGTTGATCTATTTTATTATATTATTGCACGTGAGTCATTTGATGGGACTTAGCGTAAAATGTTGTTGATATCGGTAAAAAAAGGAAAAAAATGCGCCAGTCAACCACACTAATTAAATGATATGAAACTAAGATTTTTGTTTATATTGTAATACAATTAAATTTTAAATTTCGGTACTACCAGGAGTTGAAACTACTTCAAACTCAGAAAGAAAGCAATGTATGGTAATTACTAGTGTACTAACTAAGATTAGTTGCCAACATTTTGGTGAAAATGAGAAAACAAGACTTAATATTAATTTTCACAATGCACATTAACAGGGAACGTCCACTCAGCACACCCAGACTCATAAGTCAAGTTATAAAAAATCCTAATAAATGGAGAGGGCAACTATCTTAGACACTGCACCAGCGAAATTTTCTGTTACTTGAGAGGACTAGATGTTTGAGTCCTGCCTTAGCGTTATTTTGCATCCAAAGTGACTTAAAATCCTATCAGGATGCAAGTATTGGAGAAGAGCCCAGCTAAAAGCGACGCATTAATTCCCGGTAACTTGTTAGCGCGCTGCGGCGCCGGTTAAATACCAACAAATACAATAAACTACTTGAAATTTTAATAAACCCGGTAATTCCCGCTCCGAGCAAAGCTGCTTAACATTTAGATAAGATTTCGCTCTTGTTATTATTACCCACGTAAAGTTAGGTGTTACGGTTTGTTGAAGGCTCGCGTCATTAAGAACTGAGTTTACTAATTGCTGCGCTCTGTATTTAATTTTTTTTTTATAAGCTTCGACCGTCAATATTATCTCATCTTGTTTTTTGAATCAGTCATAATGTAGAGAACTACAGAAGCTCTTTTATTTGATATCTACGAGTATATAAAAATAGTACTGAGTAAAATGTGTAATCCAATCCGACATATTAGGGCAGTGGCCATCCCAGATTGATTTCCATCAAACATAGCTAGGAGCACTTCCGACTAATTCACCATTCAAACAAAAAAAAACAAAATCAAAATCGTTTCATTACAGACAGACTAATAGAGACGTCAAACTTATAACAGCCCGTAGTTTTTGCGAAGGTGGTTAAAAGGTATGTTAAAAGGAATATTGATTTGCTTAAGGTCAATGTCTTGTCAGTTTTATATTCACAAAAGTATTCACTCTACCTACGTCAACTTGAGTTAACATAAATAACCAATAAATAAGTGATGCCATAAGTAACGAATTTCATACATATTTATAGAATACCGTTATTGGAATTGACAACGGAGCTCTCGCGCTCTGTTGACAAAACGTGTAATAATATTACCTCGGAATCCAATTTAAAAAATTACTTCAGTAAAAAAATCTGCTTACCCCACGTTATCCGAGCAGCCATCAAAATTTAATTTCGTAGAAAGCGCACTCCCTGAGTAATGTATGCCGAATGCGAGAGCGGTCGTCGTAGCTCGTAGCTCGTAGCGAGCCGTAGTTGGTCTCGTCTCGTAGCCGTAACGACGCGCTCGTAGATACCGGTTTTATCTTAGACAAATTATTGCAATGGATTGATGGTCTTGAAGTGCAATCTTGGACTTCATTTAGACTCCACTCTAAGCTGGTCTGTTCATGTCACTGAGGTTAGTCGCAAGGTGGTGGCTTGTCTGAGGAGCCTCTACCGCTTTAAATTCTTTCTACCTTTCACTACTAAGCTTATGCTTGTGTACACTCTAATCTTACCCATCATCGACTACGCAGACGCATGCTATCCTGATCTCTCTGAAACCCTTATGAAAAAACTTGATCGTCTTCAAAACAACTGCATCAGATTTGTCTTTGGGCTCCGTAAGTATGATCACATTTCTAATTTTCGCAACCAACTTAAATGGCTTCCGTTACGTCAACGTAGAAATACCAGGATACTCTGCCTGCTCTTCAATATTCTTCACAATCCATTGTCCCCATCCTATCTATCAAAACAATTTCAATATCTCTGTCAATCTCATGACCGATCTCTTCGCTCCTCAGACAACCTAAGCTTAAACATTCCTCGACATCAAAGTGACTTCTTCTCTAAGTCTTTCACTGTGCAAGCCGCTCGGCTTTGGAATGCTCTGCCCGCTGATATCCGACAATCCCTGACTAAGGGAATTTTTAAAAATAAAGTTCGTGAATACTTCTTCTCTCTCGTTAACAAGTAATGATAGTCGTGAATTTGTCAATTGCTGAACCAATTTATTTATCTTCTGAATTTATAGTTATGTAGATATTTGGTTTTATATATAAATTATCAATATTATGTAAATCTAAGTATACCTTCATATTTTATATATTATATTCTAATAAATTTATATAGTATGTGTATTAGTATGTGTATTATTTACAAGATAACGTAATGTTATTTTTAATGCTTAATTTATTGTTGTTTAAAATGATTTCTTTTTTTTTTCTCCCATGTTACCGCACCCATATACAAACTATCTGCATGACCTAAGGGTTGACTGGTAGAGAATGCCCCTAGCATTAAGTTCACCTGTTGTACCTATTTGTGCAATAAAGTTTTTAAATAAATAAATCTAATCTATTTCGCTTATGCGAACATAAAATAGAAATAATGTTGTTTGCTATTTTCAGCTCAATATGCGTTTTATTCCAAAGAGGTATTAGGTTGCGTTTTCTAATATTGAAATGAAAGTGGCGTGACCTCATCGTGCAGCTTAGCTGCTATTTTATAGTAACACGAGCTTTTGAGTAAAGTCAATAGCTGTCAATGTCACGTAAAAATTCATAATAATTACTCAATAGAACCAGGATGTGTTCATTGGCTTTTCAACGATTCCAATGTAGTCTACATACACTAAAACATTAAATCTACGTATGTCAAAACATAGGATGGTCGTAAGTAAGTTGTACATGTTACAAATCACTTGGCACTATATGGCAAAACTATGCAGTAAATTTAAAAGTATCTACTTAATATTTTTAACACATTATGGGACATAGCGGCGCAAATTAATACTAAAATCAGTAACTAAATAAATCGCATCAAACACGTATTTCAACTTCAGTTCTGTATAACTCAAACAAGATTATATAAAAATATTTTTTGCATTCGTTTAAAATGTTACCTCCAGAGATATTAGCTCTAAGAACTCTCTCGTAGAAACCGGTTTTCTTATTTAGGGCGGTGCGCACGTGTCGTAAATTATCTTTGTCATTAACTTTTATGCGCACGCCGTGTTGAGGATGTGAAATACATTTGGCCAAATTACGTCTGTTTACAAAGCATAATTGCTCTGATTACTGGGTGAACTCCGCTTCTTTTAGAGCTATTGGCCAAGACAAGTAGGACTTCGGTGCGATTCGAAAATTCACTTCACTAGGCAAATAATTTCATGATCACTGAATATTAAGACTATAATAATATGTACTTACCTAGGTGAGACGTATTTGCCCCTTAAATTTGAGTGTAAATTTACAACTATTATCTGGTAGATTTTTTCTACCAAAAAGAAACATAGGACTAGGAATATAGTCTAGGAAAGCTAGACAGCTTTGAGATAATATTAACAAAACGAAAATATTAAATTTTCCCTGGTATTGTTTACAACTAACACAATAGTTATTTGAAGATAAATTCTTTATATCCTTATCTAATATCTATAATTGTTTAATATGTATATGTTTTATGATAAAAAGGGTTGTCGCTACGTAACACAGATTGCGAAAATTGAAACATGGTACACTTCTTTATAAAACTGTGTTATCTTTAAGTTTAGTTTATTTTCATGATATTGTTAAAAACGAAAACTCATTTACAATTCAATACGTATAACTACCCTTCTTATCAATTCCAAATATTCGGTTCACTCTATTCCTTCACAAGACTTCAATCTGTAATAATCTGAAGTGCAACGAAAATCGCAGAATGCAATTATTAGCCAGACTGGTAGAACAGGGTTCATCAAATGGAATATTCGTGCAAGTGCCATTAGAAACTAATATTATCTTAGAAGCCAGACCGTCTAGTTTCAAGATGGCGACACCAAGTTACGAAAAGCCTTGAGAATTAGACTTACTAGCCTTATACAAATCCTTGCGGGCACTAATTTGGTTGATAGTTATTTTAGGGCATAATACATAATGGATTTTAGTTTGGTGCCCCATGTTTTCGTCGCCGGGTCGGCTAAGCCTTTGATGCAAATTAGGGAACCTCCTGTACTCGTAGTTTTAGGGTAAAGTGATTACTTACCTCTTTTAGAATTTATGTGAGCCCGTGTAGACAAATGGAGATTGTACAAACAAATAGTAACTTGTTATTCAAAGGATTTGCGGTTTGTGTGCTAAGCCTTATTAATGTAAGCATCGCTAATGTAGGTAGTGAGTATGAGGCTTACGCGTGTTTGCTGTTGACCAGAACGCTATTACTCTCTCGAACTTCAAAGTAAGAATGTTGTGGGATTGTTGCGTGACGTCACCGTAATTCTGTAAAATCGTGGCTTGTTGGTTGCGTGGTCATTAACTTTGTAGACCGCGCTTGTTACCTTTTAGAAATAAAGTCACGTGTAGACCAGTCTATGTCGGATCGGCAGATTTGTTGGATCGATCAAAATGCGTAAAGAGCTGGGGGCTTACTAATTGATTTGAAACTGTTCCCATTATACCAGATCCAGTTAAAATACCAAACTCGACAAATATTCCGACCAGGTCAACGGGTTGCTGCGACAATCGATTCTTACCTGCATACTTAGACAGACATTGATGCTAAGTTTGTTGGCATAAAATAGACTAAACTGGCGTAAATAAAAAATGTTAAGTGTTATATTGGGTTCCCTTTTCGTCAAAAAAACTAAAGTATAATGACAAAATGTTAATGCAATCCTGTTTTTTTAGTTTTGTAAACATTACAACTAGTTTAGAGTCAACAGAATCACCCATATTTTTTTTATCTCTTTTAGTTTATCTAATAAATGTATTTTCCGTGATACGTTCACGATTTCAGTGTCCGCGATGCAGGAGGTCCTAATACAATAAATATTTCAGTATATGATTTTGGACTGTGATTTTACAGTCAACCAGTGTAATAGCCACTGCTCATTAACCTTGGCAAATCGACCTACGTAATAAAAAACATCACGAAGTTTCATTTCAATTTAAGAGATAAATATCCATTACTAAGTAAGATCACTTCGAATTTAGGAAATAAATAAAGTGATCGGAAATCGTAGTTGCACGTTCCAAAAATACATTGAATTTCTCGTTTGCTAATCGATACTAATTCAGACGCGCTACTTACGGCTTACGGCAGGCGGGAACAATTTATGGGGCATTAGTTTCGCGTTTGGGGCGAGAGATGCCCAATGGTGACCTTCTCTGCACTAATGCGAGTGCCAATCAATTAATTGTTACTGGCTTAGCGGTCTAGCGAAGCTAATGCAACATTTCTGTAATAGTAGATGATTCATTATATGCGTAAGATAGTAGTAACTATTTGTTAATATTCTTATGGAAATATCGCTTGTTTACAATAACCCCCTTGATATTAAACAATATCGACTTAAAAAGAAAATTAAAATGACACAAAGCTTTTATCATGTAGTTAATGCATTATTTTCTAGTCATTTGACCTCGTAATCTATTCATGTCAATTCGTGAAACAGTAATTTAAGAGCCAATGTCATGCGCACAAATCGTTTGAATGTCATACATTTAACAACACTACATTCTACATTTATCTGATTCTGTGGTAAGTAGCTAAAGTACTTACGTTACAGAAACCATAAACTACGACCAGGGACTATGTAGAAAAGTTAGTTTTCCATATCGACCCGGAAATAGAATCCAGGATCTCAAAGCAGTCATTACTCTAAATCTTGATTCATCTTAAACTACGTTTGTATCAACATTCTATATTTTGTTCAAAATTTAAACATAATGACTATATAACAATATGGTCTAAGTACTCGTAATCGTATGGTACTAAAAGGACAGTTTTTTTGTCATACTTGACACTATTTACAATTGCACAATTCTTTGAGATTGTGTACTTTGTAAACAGGCCTTCATACTCAATCAACGTGATCGTAGTTCCATGTTCCAAACGTAGATTGAAATTCTCATTTGCCAATCGATACTTATTCAGGCGCTCAACGCTACTTGTGGCTTAGGGCAGGCGGGACCAATTTATGAGGCATTAGACTTGTGTTTGACCGAGAGATGCTGAATGTGATCTTCTGCCGAAGTACGTGATCGATAAGAGTTGCTGAGTTGCTGTCTCTATAGTTGAATTAGTGTCATTGTTTAACATGGTAAATATCTTGGCAATGTGTGTGAGGGTCGATGGGGTGTGTAGATCTCCTTTGCCCTGCAGAACCTACACTCCAAAACTGGTGCCATTGTCTAGACCATATAGTCCCCTCTCTTCGTCCCTTCACGGCTTTGACGACGCCTTCTTTGCCTCGTATTAGATATCATACTATAGTACCGACTGTGTTGCCTAAACATATAAAGCCAGCCGGTTTCCATGCGAAAGAACAAGGAAAAACTAAAACCTAGTATGTCTTCAACAATACTCTGAAGTGAAAAGTTTGGCCCCACCTTTGAGGTTAGCGCTATGCGGTAATTTTCCCACGTTTGCTCCGAGCATGCTCAGCGTACGTATCTTCCACCATACCTACCACAATTTACGCCTTACATTCTTTGCAAAATCATATACCAACATATCCAACATTCAAACAAAGCAGAGGGTACGTGTTTATAAACAAACAATAAATTAAGCCGCTGCGAGAATCATATCCAACTCACCGTCTTGAATAAAACACCGAGTTTTTTCAGCAAGCCGTAGTATGGCCCGGAATTTCGCGACTACAAACTCGATGCCATGGTTTTGCATAAAATAATTGCTCCCACTCGAGCGAGGGTTCCCATCGGGAGTGCTATCTTTGCGAGGTCTTATTGATTGTATCGTAATTACTGCAGAAAAATTGCTTGATTACTGAAATCGACTTGCGTATATACAAAAGAGCAGTACATGCGGAAACTGTGTTTGTATATGGGTTAAATAACCTTTTTTTCACATGTATGAAAGTAATTTTAACACTTTGCTTATTAAAAACTTAACCGAAAACCTTATGTGCAGATAATTTAACAGAGAAAAGAGATTCGACCCCGTACCTACTGTTCAGATGTGTTAATTTCTTGTTTGGTGCACTAATTATGAAATTGTTTTTATTTGATATTCGTTGGAAATTCTGTATACAAAACTATCGTTTCCAAAGATCAAATGGCATAAAAGATGGATCGAACTTCCTATTACCTAAATTTCCGATTTTACTCTCAGCTCTTCGCACAGAGAATAAATTTAAAGTATTTTGCATTTAGATTAAGCAGAACAGTTTTTGTAACTGAAATATCCATCAGAAATAGTTCCTGCAAAGTTTTTAATGCTGTTACGTTTCATAATATTTTGACAGTCGGAGGAGGTAAATAATGGATTGGTCGGGGTTGCAGCGAAGTGCACTAGAGCTTGGCTTTTATTTGTATGGGTCACCTATAAAACTGCCGTGGCCCTTGCTTTGCGATCTTGTAATTTACTGCAATTGCGACTTTTAAAGTTCAATGGGTAGTTTTATTGTAAACGTCATCTTAGCACTTCTTTTGGTTTGAGGTTAACAATTTTCTAGTAAGGCTTCATATTTCTGTGTTTCATAATTCACGTCATAACTTATTGTTATATAGTTGTTTGTGAATTCCTTGAAATTCTCAAGATTTAGGTAACTTAGCTGATGGATAAGGCTGTGTTTTCTTTACGTTGAAAAAAACAGCGTAAGTTTATTTCTTCGACATCCAACGGTCGTAAGCATAACATACCGTAGTTTAATAATTGCAAAATATGTCTTCTGTTGGTGCACAAAATAACACAGACGCCTGAAACTTTGTGGATGTAAGGCGGAGGTGCGAAAAATGATTTTATTAAAATATAAGGAGCGCTGTGGCTCTTTCAAGGAAATTTAATATAATCTTTATTAGATTCTGTGCCGAGGAATTTTAAAGTTAAACAGCAGAAGGGCATGCTAGGTAATAAATATATCTATTTATTATCCAACCTGCTTTGTTACTTGGCAGATTTGCATTTGGTTGTAATAATGTAGGTTAAGGATTATTTCAGGGTATTTTCTGATATTAATTTTCAATGTTTCTACTCTGCTACATAGGGTTGATTTTATTTGTTGAACTAAACGGTTGACTTTCGGTTAGTCTGTTACATGTCTCGCTTTTTATCAAGTTAATCAAGTAATCAAGTAAAGGTACATACATTAATAATCACCTGTTTAAACATATTAAAGGTATGCCTTTAATATAGTCTGTTAAAAATGAAAACCAAATGTGAAGGTTTCTTATTTTAAAAGTTAAGGAGGTTATCAATTAAGTTTATTTAAAGGCACTAGAAAAACCAGGATTACCATGAAATAAAAAAAATGCATTTTAAAATACAACCTGCTCTTCTACACCACTGATAAAATAATAATAATAGCCACACAAAAAACAATAGCCACAGCAAAGCCCGTATTGCCTGTGTTCTTTCCGCGAATTATTTAAAAAGTAAACGTGAAAATACAGGAACACGATAAACTTATTTTTTACTTTATGGGACGTTGGTGCTTCTCCCTCCTGGGGGCCAGACCAAGTGGCAGTTATCAAACTAAGAAATCGTTTTGTCAATTTTTAAATGTATGGTATTCATTCCGGTAAATCTTACGGGATTAACATATCAAGATCACGTAACTTCTGCTGCTCTTAGCTAAGTCTGTACCCTTCAACTACAAGAGGCAACCCACTGAGTCTCTTAGTTAAGTCTTCTGTCCCTCTCAACTACAACAGGCAGCTTGTCGACGTAGGTAGTACATCTAATGGCTACCACTAGTTTGTGGTCGGCCATCGCATCCCTGCGAGAGGGACAGTTATGTTGCCGGCCTACCGCATCTATTCGGACCACGCACGCAATCCACTGCTTATTGATAAACCGGGCCGGCTCACTGCATCACTGGAGGCATTCTGTTGCGCGTGTTTGACTTGCCGCCATCAGGTCTTAGATCGACTACTTATGTCAAT
Source organism: Glyphodes pyloalis (assembly GCA_037074685.1). NCBI lineage: Eukaryota > Metazoa > Arthropoda > Insecta > Lepidoptera > Crambidae > Glyphodes > Glyphodes pyloalis. The sequence goes on from JAYKKO010000011.1 coordinate 7,569,079, forward strand.
CAAATACTCTATCGCTTTCGCAGTTAACTTAGAGGAAAATTGTGAGGCGATACTTAGGAGTTGTTTGCATCTGTCACGAATTCTAGGGATATTGCTAAAACCCAAATAGTTTAATAATGATAATGGCATTTCACAATCTTATTGAAAAAGGATAGGATTTTTTTTATTAAACGGGATTTTGTAAGATTGCGCAAAGATTCATTGCTAATATGTGGTAAGTGCACAGAAGAGGTGTGTGTATTTGCTTTATATACTAATTTTATTTATTTATATTAGGTATGTGACATGCCTGTATTTATTAAAGTTATTTTTTATTTATGTTATTGAAAGATGTTATCAAGTACTAGGCGTATCGTCTAATATCGACATATAAACCGGGATCAATAGCTTAACGTGCTTTCCGCAGCACGGAAATAGAGAAATAGATGTCGCTAAATTCAGTCGGAATGATCACCCATTCGATCCCGGACCGTGGCAGCATAGCCTTATTTACAGTTCCTTTTCCACTGCTTCGTTGTCATAATTAATTACATAGCTTATTTTTTTGTTTTTATTAAATTCCGCTTTTTCATGAGTCCGTAAAGAATCTAAATCGTGGTCCATGTGCAGATACAACGAAGGCTAGTAATAAGGCAGAATAAAACCTTAGAAACACTATCGGCCGTTTGTACCTTCCCTTGTATTGTGTCCGGAATTTATGATTTCATTTGGTGCCGCATATTTCAGGGATGCGGAGTTTTGCATCGGAACGACCGCAATACCGGGTACATACACTGCTAGTAGATTAAGAGCTACTGACACTTGGGGCGTGCTGATTACATCTGTGATTTAAAAAAAATTGTGAATAAGTCTGTTAGTGGACAACACCTAATCGGAAAAATTTAGATTGCATGTCCGTTTTGGGTGAAGATGGGTGTTGCCACCTCTAAAGATCAATCATTAATGAATAGTATCATTGGTTAATGGTATTATGGCTTACTCAAATCGATCCAATCGGTTTTTATACACCAATCGAGAGATGTTAAGTAAAAATACTTTTTATGTTTCTTATGTAAATTTATCCATAATAATAAGCCATAATCGAAGACAAGCAAACGTTTAATTGACCAGTTCCACTTAGACATTAAGAAAAGAAAATGATGTCAAACTTATCGAAGAGTAGTGTTTTTGTGCACTGTATATTATGAGTACAAGTGGCCAGTATTAACTTTAGGAGTGTAAGGATATAATAATTCAAACTGCAATGAATCAAAAAATATTTTCTAACTAGTTAATGCATTCAATTTATTTTCTACGCCTACAGGTTTAATAATACTAATTGTCCAAGCTAAGATGCGATCATCACGATTGTAATGTTAATAGCTCTGAACATACAATTACTTATAAGCATAATATCAGTGCTGTTACGGTTTACCCGCATATTATACTTTTATTTCGGTTACATATTGAGTTTCCGCATCGTGTGATGGTCTGCGGTTTTGTCATTATTGATCACCATGCGGTGTTTCGTTACACATAAATATAAAATACAGACGGATATAAATGGAAATTTATTTAATACTTTAAATTTGCAGATTACATATCAATTAAGCGGTATGTAAATATTGGACCTTGTTATAAACTTCTTGCGCATGTAAGTTGGTTAATGAAACCATTTCTAAACATTGTTTAGAAATGCTAAGTCGTAGCTTTAATATTAATGGATTTAAATTAATTAAAATCAGATAATAGCTCTAAGAGAGAGCAAGGACCACATTGTTTAAGTATTTACCAATATGAAGAGATGAACATAAAATAGAAGAATCATTTACGTTGAATCTTAAGATTTTTTGAAAATATCTTTATTGACTCCACCACCGTAAAAAGGAACGGATCAGATATTTGGAATGAAGTAATCATCTGATGCCAGAGTGTTCATTGTTAAGTTTGATATGTACAGAATTAACCTTCAATAGGTATCGTCGCTCCACCTCTCCATTTCCGTAGCTGTATTGCCATACAAACCGGATCCGAATTAACAACTCAATGCGATGTGCCATTGTGTCTGTCTGATTATGATTAAATAGGCTTTGGAGTAACTCGCGGCCGTCGAGCCTCGTAAACTATTTTATCACTGGCTGGAAACTTGGCTACACTGGCTTCGAACGCCGTAAAGCCTAAACGGAGATACTTATTGGAGATATGAAGTTACTGTTGCCTGGTATTTAAATTAACTTGTTTTGTTGCAGTCTGTTTGATGCTACAATATTAATGAAGTTATAGAAGGATAAGTAGAATCATATGCGGTTTTTGTGTCACGAACAACGTCCAGGAAGAGATAAAGATACGAAAACGTAAAAAATATATCCTCGCAAATAAAAATTGAGTGTCTGTATAAGATACTTAATAAAATAACCGTTTCTACTTAATGCATATGAATGTTCACGGTATATCAAAATAACTTCTTTTACAATTTAATCTATCTGTTTATTTGCATCGGCTAATCTCTGAAATTGCTGGACCGATTTTGGAGGGACTTTAATTGGTAGTTAGCAGACGTAACAGATATTCAAATAATTTTACATTTGAAATTCATTAATTTAATATAAATAATAAAAATTATTCATTTTTATTAATATATATAATAAAAAATAACTATTTTATTAAAAATAAGAGAAAAAACATTCATCAGAGATGTATTTATTATTTTTATAAATAACATGAGAACGATTTTATTTGAAAAAAAAAAATGTAAATAGTTCCCAATTAATATGTTTGGGTCCGCAAAAGCCACATAAAGTTTGACGTCATGTTTCTCAAACATGTCAAAGGGCAATCAAAAGATTGAACCGATAAAACCTCACCCTCAAAGCGTGACATCATGCAAGACCACGCGACTACGATCGGCTGTTTGTTGGATGTTTATGTTTTTACTTGTTACGTCGTTTTGGTGAAAGTAAATATTAAATTGTAACTTAGAATCGATTCATGAATGAGTCTCAACATGTTTTGTAAAAGTAAAATACCTACCCTTTCCGTTAACGTTACAGTTATACTGTACTCCTTCGGTACATTATTGTTGACGTCATGACGTCAAAAGGCGATGCGGGGACTTTATGGTTAGCAATCCCCGCATCCCCGCTAGTCGCAGAGGTGGGGAATCCTACACCCGCGCCGCCGCTTTCCCCGCAGTAGCGGTACGGTGCGCGAATTCCCCCGAAGGAAGGGACAATACTTTGCGTCGAATAATTACCTGAACTGAAGATATTTGTAGTTAATTAGCGGTCAATTATAGTGAACTTATAGAGACCGATGGTCCTCAAAGTAGCCATTACCCAAAAAAAAAGTGCACGACGGAGGTGGAGGGCATCAATTGAGGCGGATATTGGGGGCTATCGGCTCAGCGGCGGAAGAGGCGGCCATAACCGTAACTCACTGCAACTACCGCCGTCCAAAAGTGATGTTGCGTGTTTACTATTTATGTACCGCCCCGCCCGCGATGGATGGCGGTATAAAGTCGCAAATGTTTTTATGTCCTACTCAGAGCGTTCGGGTGCGGCTTCGCACGTGTCATGATTTAGTTTGATGGGTCATCATTAGGGCTGGATCTTTCGGCCCAGTTCGGCTTTCGTCGCCACTGCCGATCGGCTGAATGGTAATTTTAATTCTGAAGTTAGCGTCTCACCTTAGATTTGTTAATGTAGTAATTTAACTTAAAATTGTGAATGGAGAATTTTGATTTGTTATATATTTTTACGCTCAAAAATAATTATAGAAATAGCTTTTGTTTTGTTGTTAAATGAACAATTCAATTGAAGAGCCCACCTCAATGGTTACATTTAATTTATTCGTTTTGAAAAGCTTACCATACAAAGAATGAAAACTATTTTTAAAAATAGCAAGCATCTGGTATTGTTTTATTAAGTTTCTTCAATGAAACTTCATTCTTTTATAAATAAACCATTTAATACGCATCACAAAATTGTGAAATATCTCTGAATTATTTCAAAGTGTAATAGAATGAGTTAGATTTCAAAGGATGTATTCGGCAAAAGGGAAAATTGTATAGCGTTACAACACTAGACACACAGTTTAGGTTACACAAAATGTTATGTCTTGTACGAGTACGTACTACAGGTAGATACTATCTAACTATCATTGTAAGTACTTTGCGACGCGGACTCTTTGGTTGGATCGTTCACTGTAGTGTTAAACCTATTGTTGCCTGAAGTGAATCACAGTTGCGTTGATGACGTCACACCTTATCATTTGTTTACTAATGACCGTGTTTTTTGTCGCCATTTATGTGTTATCAAAAGGTAAATAACATCTAATCAGTTCTTTAGTTCTTGCAATTATTTTTATGCGTCACTGAAAGTTGTCCCTGTTGGAATAGATATTACATTTATAGCGGTATTTAAGTGCTCTGTTCATTACTAAATGAAAAGGTAATTTCCTAATTTTATGCCTACTTTGAATACTGACATTGTTACTCCAGTCTATCATTATTGTCATTTCAGCCGAAGGTTATTTATCCATCTTATGAGAGACCATCCTACATATGCCGCGTTTTGGTGTAAGTACCTACTAACCTTCATTCTAAACTTTTTGTATTTATTACTTATTAAAAAACTTTATTTCACAAAAAAGTTTAAAAGGTTAACTTTATGCTGGGAGTATTCTCTACCAGCCAAACTACAGGTAATGCAGAGAGTTTGTTTATGGAATCATGTATCTGCTTATTTCCACTCTATTTTTGCAATTTTTAGTATTTTATATAATAGTTGATAGTTGATTAATGTCCCATCATGTTTCATTTAGTTGGGTACGTTGCAAACACTGTGAATGTTTGAGCTGGTTTTTTTACTACTACTAAAACGTATTTTACAAGTAGGGCCTGCCAGGATCCCAGAAGAGTGCAATGACAACCTTCAATATATGCGATAAATGCGTAGGTTAAATCGCACATAAGTTTGTTTTAAATACATGATATTGCGTAAATACATTAACTCGATCTTATTATTTCCAACAAACCTGAGATTTTGTGTGCGTAGGTTGTTTGTTCGTGATAGAATGTAATGCGTAAAATATATTGTTAAATTTAATTAATACACTGTAATCTTATTATTCAGACACTAATTAAATGGCACTTGTATTAAAAATAAAACCCAATCACTTTATCTGAGTAAATTTATCAAATTCATATCCAGACTATTAAACCTTTAAAAAGTGTTCTTAAAGTCTATAATTAGCATCCTGACTGGCTATTACTCGTAATTATAGACATTCTGCAGTTTTGGTAAATTCTTTAAGACAAAATTTTTTGTTTGCGGTATTTCTGAATGAGCTCGTAAAAAAATGATGTAAAATAGAGCCATAACAAAACCATATAACGGCTTCAAAGAATAACAATATTGACGTATTTCATTCACAAGTAAAGCTCAACGACACGGGAAATGTAACAATATTATTAGACTTTGTGTCAAAGTACAAGGAAACGATGCCGTGTTTAATTCATGTTTATGATCATGACTTGCAAACGACAATAATACAAACTCCATTATACAGTTATAATAAAGGCTTTCAAAGTGTGTATTTTATTAAACTCACACATAATCTAATTTGCTGATATGTTGAGTGGTCAAGAGGCACGTTTTTATTATTACGCACTTCAAGATTGTCCTCATCCCACCTGATGTTAAGTGGTAATGAGGTCCTAGCTTAAGGACAAAAAGTATAGCATAGTAAAACTGTTATTAAACTTGTCGCCCTTACCTTGAAGGCTTGACCCTTCTACTAATGTAGCACCCCCCAAAAGCTCTGGAAATCTTACTCACGTGCAGGAACACAAGAACACCGGAGTGAAATTTTCATTATTATATAAATTTTATGTGAATTCTGTTTCTTAAATCTACATATCATATATTCTCAAAAAGTCGGAATCTGATTCGATTTCGGCAACTATTTTTTATCTCTGTCTTAACTCAATGATTTAATAGAGACAAAACATAGACCTTCCTAATCGAAAACATTTCTCACCTTTGTGAATCTGTTATATATCCCTAGTTTATATCTTTTTTAAATGAGAGCCATAGAAAGTTAAAAATGTAAAGTATTCATCGAGGAATCGTAACTAAATTGTTAGTTTTATTAATCCCTGAAAATACTTTGAACATTTACAATTTCACCATCCTTTTAATCGTATTTGTAAGTAAATAAACGAAGTAATGTAATCAAAATACTTAATCTTACTTGTATTTTAATGCTGAAAAGTAAACTCGTTAAAAGTAAGTAATGGTAGGCAACGTCAAAACATAATTCTGTTTTAATATTCAGTTTTATGAAAAGACGCCCTAATGGAAATTTTCATCCGTAATTGTTGGAAGCTACGCCTATGATAGAAACGTTATTAAAAAATATTGAAAAATCTAGCTTACAATACACAAGCTCAATTTTATAGTTTCATTATAACTAGTGTTTTTCCTGTGATTCTTCATAATTATTTATCTCAATTGCGCTTCAACCTTTTTCAAGAAACCAAATTTTTAATAATATCAGATCTGGCATAACTAGTTTAGAGTATAATTGTAACTATATGGAGAAAAAATATTTTGAGAATATACAGCGCAGATATTTTAAGTCTAGTGAGACTTTCTCAATAACGTGTTCATCGACTTGTGGAATTAGCTGTGTATTTGTGTATATAATCTATTTTTTTTTCATTTATGCAAAATATTTTTTTTTGCTTTCCTGGATTTTTCATCTAGAGGTGCCATATATACAATCACGGCTTTCTTCGGCAAGCGTAGGCAGTGATCACATCCTTCCGTTTACCACGTCATTCAGCGTAGCAAATCAGTTCTCAATGGTCCACCATTGGCTCCCACGGTAAACGTGACGTGATGGTTTGCGAGACACGTCGCAGCCAATCTCATTTGCTGCTTGTTTTAAAAAATTCATTGCGATCCCTGGAGTAACGAGAAAAATAAGTGTCCCTTCTGATAGAGTTGCGCATACCGGTAGATGATAAGCCTTTTTCATCAATACCAGGGCAATGTGACACAATTACGGATAGGATCTTCACTAGTCACGCATCTACCTGCCCGGTAGACTTGGCATTAGAGGGAGAAGGAAAGGAGAGGGAAATAGATGAACGAATAAGAAGAAAAGAATAAGGATACCGTTTTTTCCTACTCTCTAGACTCCAACTCGGTTATTTTATTTATACTGAAACCTAAGTAATAATAATTGCCAGAAAGCCTAAAAATATTTATATCTTGCTAGTTGATTGACTTCGCAGCATTGTTATCTAAAGTATAATAAGATTACTCAGATTTACGGTCTTCAAACATATGCATATTTCCCTAAATGAAAATGAACAAGTGAAGCGAGACTCTATTGAAAAATTTAGGTATTTGTCTGTACAGCGCCTTATAGAAAATCGATAGGGATTATCAATCTAAATTTGTCAGTTTTGACATAATTGCCATCCTTTACCCCAATAAACTGAAAGGGATTAGCAAAATTGAGCGCTGTCTTTAAGTTTACTTAAACGTTTCAGAGGCGGGCTTATTGTCTTACGTAAGGGGGATTTTGTAGCTAAACCTGTAACGAACTTTATATCGTTCCGGAGAGTTAAACCGGGCAGGTAACAGTCACTAACAACGGGTTATGAAAAATAACCCCATTGCAAAGCAAAGCGCATGTAGAATTAGCTCTAAGCCAAGAAAACTAGTAATTTCACCGGTGGAAAATGGAAAAAAAGGCGGCGAGCGCTACCCGATCCTCGCACTTAATTAAAAACTTCACAACAGGTTGCTTCCCGCTGTTTGTAGAAGGAAAAAGGAATATTGTTGCGCTCTCGACAATGAGTACATGCACAAAATGCGTACGCAAATCCGACTAACTCCGCCGTGAGCACCGCTCCTTATTGCTTGCTACAAATTATTTTTTTCCGAGCTGAAGAAACATGGGGTTAGGTATTACTCAATTTCATCAAAAAATATATATAATTATAGTTTCATAGATTTTTAGACAAAACCATAATAGTGCAAACTCACAGGCAATTAATGAAGATGTACTTTTACCAACATGCATTTACGATAAACGAGTGATTTGCCAGTATTGGACTGTGATCAGTGTAAAGAAGGAAGGACTCTAAAGTGCCATGACATCATTTGTTTTAAATTGTATTTAGAAATATTCTTACAAATAGTTTTACATGTAAGCAAGATTTGAACTGAAAAAAAGGGTTTTCTTCCATATTAGGGGACTTTATGTGTTTATAAATACCGCAGGAAATAACTATTTAAAAAACCAAAAAGTATTTGATCTGGTCGACAATTTTTTACTGTTCGGAAATCCATCATAATTGAGGTGGCGAAAAATCTCTTTTACTTTAATTGAATTCAAACTACCTACATAGAAGATAATAATGATTCAAGCTTACATATAGTGTACAGTCAGCATCATTAGTTTGTATACACCTCAGTACCTTGTCACACTAAACGACCATTTGACTGAGTAAGTGAAATAGGCAGTTAGATTAATGTGACAAGGTACTGAGTTGTATACAAACTAAAGACGCTGACTGTACATATAGTTGGTCTCTAAGACTCGGAGGACTACAAACACTTTTAATTTTTGAGTTTTTTCTGGTTAAGTTAAGTCATTGCAGACTGATAGTCCATATTTCTGTATATGTACGTAATTCCGTACTCCGCAAGGTATTTTAAGCTATGGTATTTTAAGGTATTTTGATCCAAATAGGTCTGGTTTCCGTTGTATTGGTTTCGGAAGTCCAATTGCAATCGTTCCAATATTATAAACAAGTCTTTTTAATGCACTTCAGATTGCCCTCATCCCAACTGGTGTTAAGTGATACTGGGATCGTAGCTTAAGGGCGACAAGTACAAGTTTGACAAATTGGGATCGCAGGCGTAGCAGACACCAGCTTCGAAACAGATACCTGCATAAATAGAATTCATGCTAGCTTATTCTCTTATACACACGTACAAATCACGACCAAATGTGGAATTGTACTATAATAGTTTTTACCATAGAACATTTCTTTCTTAATCTGAGGTTTTTTACCTACTTTTAAAGATAATTGAATATGATGTTGTCTACTCCTAAAATAACTAGAGGTACTTAGACCGGTCACGTAGAAAGTAGTTCATTTAGTCATCATATTATCGACATATTTTACCACGTACAGATAAATCATAGATAAGCTTTTCAAATGTTGATAAGTTATCAACCTTGTTGACTTTTGTATTGAGCTCATAATGGCTTTGACTATTCAAAGCTGAGCTATCGAAAGATACGCATGGACTCACGTTGTTTCGATTAAAGAAAAGGAAATAAAACATCGACCACTAGTTTATCGTTATAGAGTTAACATTCGGTTTGCGTTTAGACAGGAAAAAGTGTTGTGAGGTTGGCAATAAAGATCCAAACACCAAAATAAGGTAAGATATTATAAAATTTACTATGATTAACGTGTTTTTAGGTTAATGAACGCAGAATAAGCAAAGAAGACGTATTCATATTATATTGTATATGATTTTTACATTATTTATTATAGTATATTTACATAAGTGTTGTAGTACATACAGGGTTTATTTTGATTTCCATCGCACAATGTTTAATTTGTCTACTCACTTCGGGATCAAGTCGATATGTGTGATGTTTTATTCATTGTTCTAATTATATTGACATTATGTTTTATCAGACAGCATTGCAATTTTTGGTGTTCCTTGCAATACCATTCAAGGAACAACAAATAAGATGTGTTCTTTGTAATAGTCTGATGCGATTACTAAAATATTGAAATTTATTATAATAAGCTTAGATAAGCAAAGTCAAAAGAAATACCAATTGAGACAGTAGATAAGGTTTTGAATAAATGCTTTCGGTGTATAGTTTTTATTTTATGAAAATTTTAGCATGCACACCTACTACTACTATGTATATGTAAATTAAAACAACGATTTTCTGTGAATGCCATATTAATGTGTGATATTAATTGAAATGCATAAATAACCAAAAGGTTAGAGAAATTGTTAGATACTACTTATTTGATTTTCAGTTGTATACTTCCTTTATTTTAAGAACCTGTTATTTGCTTTCCAGCTATGCCCCCACCCCATGCATACCCTTGCGGGCCCTTTTGCGGTAGCGGTAACTGCGAGCCCCACTGCTACTTCCGCACCTCTGTGATGGTCAACCCGATGCCGCCACCGCCACATCACCATCCTCATCACCCGCCGCCGCATTACCCGCCGCCACATCACCACCCTCATCCCCCGCCACCTCATCACCACCCTCACCCACCGCCTCCGCATTTCCCGCCCCATCATCATCCACACCACCCACCACACCATCACCCTCATCAGCCACCGCACCCCTACAATCGCTAGGATGAACTAATGACGTTAGGACAGCTACAATAAGTATATAATTAAATTCATCTTTTTGCCATCTCCACTGTATAAATCTTAATATTGTGATTGTTAAAGTAACTTGTGTTTGATTTTAGATTGGTTAGTATTGAACATAATAATGATACGCATTTAATGTTTTGATAAAGTATGAAATAGTTGTGATTTTATCTAATCAATGGTCATGATTGATGGGGATTTTAACAGATAAATACAATCGTAAGTAATTGACTTTGTTGAAGTATTTTCAAGTATGTAAATAAACAGAGAATACATTTATCGTGTTTTTATTTTAATGTCTTTGATCATCATTAATTTTTACGACTATAATAAAGGTCAATTAGAACGAAGTCCTATTTAAATATAATAACAATAATAAATGGTTTTGTTTCAAAAAATATTAATGTAAATTATATTTTCGCCTTTCGTTAACCTTTCCAATTTCGCATCTATACAATGTCCATTTAAATACTACTGCCCTACACCCTACATATTGTCTTCCCGAAAACTAGGTAGATTCAGGTCGCTCTAGCTACTATTGAGCGGATATATAGCAATGACTTATGTCAAAAACAACAAATTATGTTCCCCCGGAAAGACTCATGTAGTAAATAATAAAACAGCAATTACTTGATCGTTCTCTCTAACGGCGATAACTGTAGATGGAAATAACTAGAAACCAAACAGCGTTCTTATTAAGAAAGTTTTTCCTCATAACAAGATTACGTTCGCCAGATGTGTTGAGTAGAGTATGGTACAAATAACATGAGATGAGCGGCTTTGTACTCTAATAACTGATTTGCTAGTTTTGTGAAATTCGACTACTGTTGTTACACACTATAATATCCGGTACCAATATTTTAGGATTCGTAATGTGTTAAATATGACAATCCGTTTTTTTTCAACTAACTACGAGTCTGACACGGATTCGCTTTACGGCTCGTATAATTGATTACTATCCTAATTATTGGAACCGGGCCTTAATCAATTTATAAAACTCTTATCTTAGCTATATTCCCATTTTTAGAATTTTTATCAGATACACATATGAGTAGTTTGACTTTATGGTGAAGTGGATATGGTATGTTATTAAAGTACAATGAGATAAAATAAATGATAACAAACGAATGCTGGTGTACAGATATTTACGAGTAACATAAATTTAAAGGAAATCGATGCCTCCTCCAGCAAAGTGTGTAAAACCCTTGTAAAATAATAGTTTAAAAAACTAAAAAACACGCTTTTAGCTCGCACTAAAAATTACAAAATAATTCAGACATTTAAGAAAGAAAGCGTGGAGCGTTTATGTTATCTTTACTCTTTTTGGACAAAACGCTCCACGCTTTCTTTCTTAAATGTCTGAATTATTTTGTAATTTTTAGTGCGAGCTAAAAGCGTGTTTTTTAGTTTTTTAAACTATTATTTTTATTTTCTACTTTTTAGTTTTCTCATGTATCAATAATTATATAATTCTTTTTCGTATCCCATTCAGCAAACCCTTTCATTTAATACCCATATCATAGGGGTGCATTTCAAATAGCCTGTCCGTTATCTTGGACGCCCGCCATATTGGATTTGAATCACGTGACTATTTTTTTCGTATTCCTGACAGCAAACCCTTTCTTTTGATACCCATATCATGGAAGTGCATTTCAAACAGTCAGTTCGCCATCTTGGGGAGGCCGCCATATTGGATTTGTAATGACGTTTCTTAGCTAGTCATGTATTGTCATCAGAACTCAGAGCGTGTGCAAAATTTTATCTTAATCAAAGACCGGGAAGTGGGTCAAATTAAGATTCAAAGATTCCGTTACATAGATACATACAACCCGAACTAATAAAAGCGTGTTAATAAAATAGCTCGAGTTTGTCGCTGTCAGTTGCCTCCGTTTAAAAAGAGCGGAGACTTAACACACGAAACGAAAAGTCCGTATAATATTTTGTTCAATACAAATCATGTATGCACCCTAAGTATTGCGTTTCTTCCTAAGCGACGCATCTACGTCATACTCGTAAGTCTGTGTTTAGTCCACACACCCGCACTTTTCAGAAAGTAATCAAGCCAACCGTTGTTCGGATTTGGTCTTGCTTCTTTGCGATTATTTGCGAATACGCAATTCGTGTGAGAGCGAACTGTCGAAATTAAGTTAACTGATTCAAATCGGTTGGATACCCTTTGGTATTTAACTAAGGACCCTCAGATTTGGGAAGTACAAACACAACGTTATTGAAAAGTCTGAAGTTAAAATAGAATACTTAATTCGATTCTGGGAATCTCATGCTTAAAATACACAAGAAACAACATACACAACAGACGATTACCCTAGTTAAATGTAGGATGCTAAGATTTAGGGTGGTCTAGGTCGGAATACTTCCTTGTGTGCCTGCTTGTTATTGGTTCCTGAGGATGATGAGTCTTTATTTAGGCTAAATGATAATTAAAATAAAAATTGAAGCTTTTCACTTTACCATGTAAGTAATATATAAAATTTGTTAGTTGATAAAAACAAGTGCACTTCAATATATAGTGATTGATCAGCAATCATAGTATGTAACTAAAATTGATAGTATTTATCTAAAAAAACTCTTAATTTCTTCGAATTGCGATCATCAGGAATGCTCTTGGAATATCTCCGTTCATTATAATCTTATAAATGGTTCGTAAACAGTAGATTATCCGCGAGCACACTTCAAAAACTATATCTACCTTCTATCAAATTGAGAAAATATATATATTACATTTTTAAAATCAAATAAATACAATAACATGGAAAATACCTAAAAAACTCAGCAAATCAGAAATGACCAAAATAGGCCAAGCTCATAGAACACAGAAATGATGAGCCTCAAGTTTAGCGTCTCTGTACAGAAAATATATACATCCCTAACATGATGTTCATGAACAGTAGTTTTAATTGTTGATCACCTGTAAGTAACAGGAGTTGCTTGTTATTTCTGACATGGACAGTTGTCAAATTGATAATTTCTAAGTAGTAAAAAAATCTCTTAAATTTCACGAAATTAATGATTTGATCAATATTTACATTGAGGCCAAGGAAAGATGCAGACAAAGAGTGTTTTATCCGGAAACCATAGGCAACTCAACGTCTCCATCAATCATCGACATCAATGTTTACAAAGAGTTTCCTTAAAAACCACATCCGTATGGTGATGCCTGAAAATACAGTTTCATTTTCATGATGGAGTAGGTACTGTTATTGGTAAATCATAAGCGGCTTAAATTATTTATCGAGTTGGTATTACATTTTAGCACGAATATTTCGAGGAAAAATGATTTGAATTTCACTAACCTATTTTAAACAGACGTGTACATTATAATAAATATATCTTACAAGTCGTTTCAGACTTTTGGGGTGGCCGTGGGGTGATTTTAAGACTGTAATATACGCGCACGACAGTGGCTTAGTTAGGTTGTTATCATTATTTTATGCTCTCGTTTTTTAACAATATAATAAATGTGTTTTTATTCGAATATACGAGTAGTTTGAATAAAGATAACTTTTGTCAACTCAAAATTGCAATTGTTAGATAGTGAAAAAATAATAAAATACATAATTGAGTTTTAATAGTTGCTATGGCTAGCATTATCGGAGAAAAAAGGGTGGAAGAAGGCTTCCATATCAAAATTACAACTCAGTAATAAGAACATCATATTACCACACGGCTTTAAAAGTTTTAAATTATTCCCTTAACTGTTTCAATATATTTTTGTTTCGTTTTCGCTCTAAGCCAGTAGCGAAACAATAGCACAACTGCAAGCAAGAAACGCGACAGTGCAACACCATAAATTCCGTTTCAGACGGGTTCACGAACAAAGTGTAGTCGCATGGAAGCGAATTCGACTCTCGCCTATCCATCATCGCACGTACCCACGATCACCTGACAACTGCGAAGCTAACGGCGTATGAAGGAAAATACATATACGGTTTTACGGAATAGACTTATCTATGAAAGACATGAAGATAAGTTCACTTTCCATACTTTTCTGTAGTATTACTAAAGACAGAATCCTGTCGTCCTGTGAATCCAGAGCGAACACATCCGTTAACCAGAGTTATCTAAATGACTCAAAGAACTAGCACGTTGAAGTGGCAGTAGCTGGCATATTTCACGAAGAATCGACAACCTTAGGTGTAAACGGTAACTTGAGTGGTGACCGCAGCTCGATTACTATGGTTTACGACGAGTTCTCGCTAGTTGGGTTAACAAAACCATCTGCGAAAGATTGTTGGAAATGTCAAGCTGAATACATGGAATAGGAAATATGGGAATTCAGTATAATTTTGATATCTCAAAATCGTATGGTGGACATTTCACATCGTTAAGTATATTACTCTGTTGATAAATACTTAAGACAATTTTTAACACTGATTTCACATCAGTCCACCATTGAAAAGATACGAACATTTTTGTTATGTGATTAATTGTGCACATTGGGGAGGTTTATGTCCAGCAGTGGATTCGTAAAGGCTGATGACGAGGATAATGTAATAAGTATGAAGTTAGGATAAGAAAATAAAACAAATTTGTTTACAATGCATGTCTTTGATTAACATTATATTGATACGTTAAAATGACATCTATGTAATAGCTGTTGTTACATTTGCAATAAATATTTGTAACACACTTACAAACATTTTTACGAACTTTTTATTAGTAGCACATTCAATTGAAAACTTAATTATTGATAGAGGTAAAACGCGTCTTTATTGTAGATTAGGTAAACAGAGCTCCCGACTTAAAATGAGACTTTGGTCGAGAAAAACGCCATACAACTTCCAAAGAAAAGTGAAATATTTATTAAAATTAATGTAAAAGCACTCGGTGCAGTTTACATTAATTTTAATAAATATTTTATGATAAATAAGTGATATGACCAAAACATTTTCCATACTTGTGCCCTATTGGAACTAATCAGGGAACGTCTTCCATATTCGTTAGTCCCCCAAGTTTGATTTTCATTACGGTTTCCCCATCAAGTCCTTTAAGAAGAGAGACGTAAGAGATCATAAGCCTAAGAGATTCTCTGACTATCAATACATTAGGTGTGAGAAATCGTTCGGGTTATGTGGAGGAACGAATGTTGAAGGTGGGGGCAAATTTTTCCGAGGGCACTGTGAGGTGCAGTAGTTTCCACAGTGGGGTCCGCAGGTTGGGGGAGATGGGGTGCTTTTGCGAGGGCAGTGAGGGACGCAGAAGGTCCCACACTGGGGTCCGCATGGAGGTTTCGGGTGCATGTGCCTAGAGCATTGTGGGGAGCAGTAGCTGCCGCAGTGAGCGCCACAGGGCGGGGCTGCAATGTGTGGTGGTGGCATTACTGAAAATATAAAAGAAATTATGTTTCCCGCGATTTTAGTGGTATTTAATAGAGATAATAATAAACTAAAGTTAATAAAACTGTAGTGTAATACACACTCTATTATCAATGGTTTCCGCAGCGTACGCAATTTAGCGTTTTTTAACATTGTCGAAGTATAAGGCACATAATATTATATCACCAATGTTCATAGAAGATAATGGAAAAAGTTGAATGAAAAAATTCAATGCAAAGAAACAATCAAATGTTTCTCATTAATACCTAATCGTGTTGATATGACAAAATATGTCAAAAGATTTTATAATAAAAACGTAAACCACAACTAAACAGTTTTGAAATTTAAGTAGCTAAAACCTGCAAATTGTATTTCTTCATGAAATCTCGGCTGTAATTGAGCTTACACAATTTTGCAATAACTTCTTGTATACATTCGAGCACAAAGTATTCCATGCAAATTATTTCTCCAAACTAAACTAAAATAGCAAGATTGTTTGCATAAACTATAAATTGTATAGATAATTAATATGCGAACTTACTTTCGGCGAAAAATCCCACTTGAAATTTGATAAATTAATCTGTTGTATGCATGTAGCGTCACTACACTGTTTGATATGTTTCAGTATAATTCCGATCTTTTTATTGTACTATTGTTATTTGAGATCGTACAAAATTGTATTGTAGGCATTTCACACCATTTAATATTTGACTCTGTTGTTAAATGCGTAAGGTAGACAATTTTAAACACTGATTTTACATCAGTCCATTGGATTGATAAGATACGTAGATTTTTGTAACGTGATTAATTGTGCACACGGAACATGTCCGTCTTAGCTTAGTACCTACGTAGGCAAACGTGATAAATCATTTTCAGAATCCATAGTATTTGTCAGGTGATTAAGAAGATAACCGAAGATATCTAAATGAAAATGAATAAAGTTGTCAAACTTTGTCTTTTGAAAAAACACTACAGTAGAAGTGCATATGAATGACAAGAACTTGTAGATCACTAACTAGTACGTGTTTTATATTATTTAAAAAATAGTTGATGCGTTTTCTCAATCAATGTCAGAATAAGGACTTACATGCGTCAGTGTGGCCTCACCATGGACCTAATATAATAAACTAAGTCCATGGGCCTCACTGACCCATATAAGTCCTACAGTTAATTTAATTTACAGAATAGTTTTTATTTTTTTTTCTTATAATTTATTTTACAATTGACCAACTAACTGCGTAAGACACGCAGTTAGTTTGAGCAAAATTTTATAATAGTTCATGTGTAAAAAAAAATACTGACAGAGAGGATACCGTCTCTGTAGTTATAGGTTCCGAACCGGGGGTAGCTTCATTTGTTTTATGTAAAGACTATTCGTAAGTATTACTAATGTTATCTATATGAATAAAAAAGATTGACTTTGAAACACCTGACATCAATATCATAACGTGTCCTGTTTGACGCTAATTTAAACAAATCGAATATAAACTAGGGGCCTAGTTAAGTAAAGTGACGGTTCTTCGATATCGTTTCGACAAATTTCAAATCTATGGGAACTCTTGAAATGTCAATCCTGTCCATTAAAAAGAAACTTAGTTCTTTCGTTCTGCGTGATTTTAGTTCTGCTGCATTTTTCATAAGGAACCTCCTTTTTTCAGAGGTTTATAATCGCAAGACCCAAATAACCAGACATAATAGAAAATCAATTATATGTCCTTGTTCAAACGGACATTCGGTCTTACCAGGTTATGCATACAGTCCCACTAGGAGGAATGGTCTGTGGTTATTTGGACTCCCCATCGCAGGAAGGGCAATAGAGGTCTGGGGACCTAGTGGGCTATAACTCCAAACTCAAACTCAAACTCAAACTCAAATATTTCTTTATTCAAGTAGGTTACATGTAACACTTTTGAATCGTCATTGAATACAATGCAAAGTGATTCTACTTCCGGTTCGGAACCTATATCTACCGAGAAGACACCGGTAAGAAACTCAGCAGATAAAGTTACAGTAGCAGTATCTAACTTATAGCTATGTGTAGAACACTTTGGATCAAGTCATATAGTTTTATTTTGATGAGTGAAAAAAGCATGAAGTATTATTTTATTTTAAGAGGTAAGCTGGAGCAGACCAGTCCCCAAAGGTGGCACCTGTTCACAAGCATGACGTATGTGCCAGCCATCGCTTCACTCAACCATATTGAAGGGAATGTAACGACCCGTTACATAGCGCCACCACCCCAGTGACATTTTAGTGAGCATGACTAACTCCCAACTCCCTTTGGAAAGTAATTACAATTTAAGTCATCAAACCAACTATAGGACCCGGAACACGAAGTAGTAACCTACCTACATCTTATTCTGTTAATTTGAGACTACTTAATAATTCGTGATAGCCATGTCTATCGTACAAAATTACCAATAACAATGTCATTTTGTCAAATGAAAATTAAAAATATCGACATGTCACATAATAAAATAAAAGAAAATAATAATTTATGTCTACTTATAGTATAAAATTAAAATTAACAATGTCATTTTGTGAAATAATAAATTTAATTATCGAAACTGGCGCTTAATTAAAAAGACAAAAAAACGTTTCAAAACATGTGTTGTCACGTTAATTAATATCAGACCAAATATCTTTATCATTGAGATAATCATTTACTGTATAATAGCCTTTTTTCATAAGTTCATTTTTAACATAGAACTTAAACTTGTGCGTAGGTAAGTTCACAATAGTTTGCGGTAATTTATTGAACATTTTTATGCTTAACCCAACGAATGAATTTCCAATTTTATGGAGTCTACGATTTGGAACAGCAAGTTTATGTTTATTTCGGGTATTAAATCGATGAATGTCTGATTTTTTAGGAATTTTGTGCAGGTTTTTGTGAACGTGCAATAGACAGTCGAGTTGTTTGTCTTAAGGGGACGCCACGCGATCCCAGCCAAAAAACATCGCTAATCATAAAAAACCTGCTGCATTGGACGCTTAATATCTCGCTATAGTATGTCGATACATAGTATGCTTAGCTTTAATCATTTGAGATTGGTTCCTATGGCAAGGTATTTCGTTTCTGTCCTTAAAATTACTACAGCAACAAACACTCACAAAGCCGCAGAAGTATATTCTACTAAAAGATTAGTCACAAATTACCAAACGTTGCCTTTAAGATTTAGAGAGTTGGATTAACCTATTTCTCAAAGCTAAATCTACCTGACAGGGTATATTGTCATAGATATACATACTCATCAACCACTTCGTAGAAAAATCGTTTTCATAACTTTATTTAATCGTGCCTAATGCTGTTAATAACCTTTATGGCAACTTTAATTAAATAGTTAAAACTGTCCGTATAAATAATACTAAAATCTGTTTTATGAGTTACGAGTAATTCCATAGATATATCCACAGGGGTTTAAAAAATATACACTCAATGTAGTGCTTATTTAATTCAAATAAAACGGAACTTCTCGCTTAATACCTACATTATGGTAATGTATGAAGTTAAAAATGTCTGTACCTAGCTAGCCATAGTATTACCGTAGTTTAGGTAAATTTACCATTGTAATCGATTCTATCATTTCCATATAATATAAATTTGAAAGATTGAAAAAAGGTGGTTGGTATCTATTTTCGAAATAGGTTTTAGCTTCAGTTTATCTTTATTTTTTTTCTCTCTCGGCTCAGAATATTTAGCATCCAGTCTAGACAGATCTCTGGTAAGTATCTTAATAGCTACGGGCAAACGTAAATTAAACAACGAATAGGAGATGAACTTGAGCTTTTTATTTGTATACAAAAAATATAAAGAACCTACATTTTAAAAAAACATGGTCCTTATAAAAAAAGTCTGGAAATTATTTAACTATCATTGATTGGTATTAGGCATATGGATAAAATTACACGCTCAATCTTTTAAATATTAACTTATATATTTTTTTAATAAACAAACTGCGTTCCTACCCACAATGAATACCTATAAAGTAGACGTGACCCGGAATTCTGTTAATTTATGATTCACTATAATCTGAGGTCAATCTGGCTTTAAAAAGCGACTACCAAATTCAAGTAAAAAAAAATATTATAATGTTCATATTTTACTTCTAGTTCGGTTTTTTCTTCGGAAGTGTAAATTAGATTTTTTAAGAACGGCTTAAAAGGAAATCAGATATTACAGGATTTTCAACTTAGATCACTTTTATTCGACGGGTGAAAATTGTTCTCATTTGCTCTCGCAGCATACATACAATAATATGCATACAATAATATGCATACAATAATATGTGTCAGTTAACAAATCATCGTGGAGCCCGGGGGCAGTGTGGAGCACAAAAGGTACCGCAATGGGCCCCGCACAGCTGCGGCATCGTGGGCACGTATCTGTAGCAGTGTGGAAAGCAGTAGGTCCCACAGTATGGTCCGCATGTATTCATCGGAGGCGGCGGGGGCGTATAGTTGGGGCAGTGAGGGGCACAAAAGCTGCCGCAGTGAGCCCCGCACGGGGGGACTGGGGGTGGTGCGTAGTATGGACAGTGGGGGGCGCAATACGTCCCGCAATGAGCTCCACAAGGATTCATGATGTGAGAGCTAACTGAAAGGAAAATGAAATTAATATATGATTGAGAATATTCGGAGTATCGTAGCTTACGAGCTTATCGTAGCTTAAAAAATATTTAGTGCACCCACTGCCTACCGTATTTTTAGAAGCCAAATCCTCGAAAAAGGTCAATATTATGATTCTAAGAGTAATGAGGCTATAAATATGATCTCGAACGTAACTAAATTTAGTTTTATGGTTATTTGTAGTATATGATTGCCTTTTAGGTGCTAGGAAGATAAATCATTGATGAATTATGTATCAAAGTATCATTACTCGGCCAAATACAAAAGCTAGCTGTAGTAAAATAACCACCCAGTCAATACCATTTAATAACGGATCAAATTTTTTTAAAGTGTTATTTATTTATGATCTACTCTGTTTATTATAAATGTTCCACTTTATTTTATCTTACGTACCTGCTACTTTATTTAACAAATTAAACACAAGTAGGTCCTAGTATTCAACACAACAATCTGACCGGAAAATGTATGATACTAAATTGTTTCATTAGTTGCCTTCAATCAGTGTCCTGTTATACTTATATCTTTGAGATAGTTAACACGTATTTCATTTTATGCTCTATGTGAACGGCGTAAGGTTAACAACCTTGAAGCAACACAATACCACACATTCATCGACCCATGCCTTTAAGATAAGATATGTGATAATGTCATCAGTCGCTTTATTCATTTATAAAAACAAATGACTAACACCTTCAAATAATTGATAAATCACGACAGTATTTTGTATTCACAGAAATAAAATATAAATAAAAAAAACACGAATGACGCGTCATTAGCGATTTTTGGGATTTTTATTCTAAGACATGAAAAAAATATAAACTATTTCAGCGATAAATGTTGCAAAATATAAAACCACGTGTTTAAAGGATATTTACAATTCATTATGTTATTAATACTGTTTTTATGTACCTAAATTTCACAAAACTCAATGATAATCGTAATTAACTTATTTTTTTATAAAAACTATATTATTATAAATATTTCTAAAACAATTCAAAAGTTACTATTTCAGAACCAAAGAGTACCAAATTAATTTAAGAATCATTAACTATGATGTTTTAAAATTCGCTAACTGGCCAGTTAGACGAACCTACTCGTAACAATAAATCATATTTCTCAGACAAATATCTAACACAAAAACCGGTACACCGCAAAACAATCCTGTTCAGTCATGAAAATCAGCAATCGTTAAAAGTTGTTTAGAGTTTTTCATCCCTCGTTTGTTTTGAGATTCCCACAAAGCAGAAAATGCTATTTACTTATTGCGCTTCGTTTACTTACAAGGTATTTAGGTTTCTGTCGTCTGTTCCCAGTTTTGTATTTGGGAAATGGAATTTTCCTGTTCGGATAGGAGGGGCGGAATTCCCAATCGGTTTCGAAAAAGGATGTTTTGTAATAGCCATTCAGTTTTTGTTTACATTTCACTTCCTTTGTTTTGCGTTTTGATGGAAGTGCTATTAGGGTTTATTAAATTAAATCGTTTCGATGGAGAAGATTTTGTAATGGAACCAGTTTGTTTAAAATGTTTGAGTTGTGGGCGATGTTCACCGACAGTGGTTGAGTGAATATATTGTTTTATCACAACTGTAATCGTGCAAAATCTTATAGTTAACTAATGGCAGAAACTGTCCTCAGAATTCTTGTAATTTATGATTTTTGTAGTAAAAAATTTATTAGGATATCCATATTTTACTTCTAGTCCTGTTTTTTTCACTGTAGCAGTAAAATAGGCTTTTTATGTTAACTTAAGAACATAGTCAGAAATTACAGGATTATTTGTTACATCACTTTTATCAGAAGTGGGAATATTTCTTTTCATTTCCTCTCGCAGAAAATCTGATCAATGGCATACAATTTTAATCATGTAATAAAAAACACTTTTCGGACGATTTATCGGGTGTTTTTTAGGGTTCTGTAGCTAAATGGCGTAAAACGGTACCCTTATGGATTCGTCATGTCTGTCTGTCTGTTCGTCCGTATGTCACAGCCACTTTTTTATTTACGTACTTTTAGTCAGGTGAAACATTAAAAAATGTCAACAAAAATAAATGTTCAAGCACGTTGTAGATATTGATGTTGTGTTTTTAATTTTGTGAATAAACGACGCAATTATGAAAAACTAGCGTAACATGTCATGATTTAAAATTTGTTTTTGGCTTCAAAGCGGCGACTATTGATTTCGTTTACCCACAACGAGCAACCTAAAAGAACTACAATGACATTATCAAAATCAAGTTACCTACATCGTGTAAGAATATGTGGCCCACTTTAGCGGCATACAGTTAGCATGTAAAACGTCGGCCGTACAAAGTATCCTCTTCACGTTGCCGTATTTCTTCGTGGATATTCCTTAAAACGGACACAAGACTATTTTGCGGATCGTTGCGTCTGGACGTTCCGAGTTATATCTCCTTTTTGCGGGATGCTCGTTAGGGATGCTCTAGATAAGGATGTCGATGAATAAAACAATGATGAATTTTGATCATCATATAGCTGTATAAGCCTGAAGAAAAGAATGCCTTGATCGATTAGTATAATAAACGCCTGTGTATATTACATTTTATATGTTACGATTTAACAACTGTAAATTATTATTTTCTGGGTTCCGTTTTGTATTGTTTGACATAAATTACACACATCAATTCTAATTTTTTTTTTTATTGGCTGCAAATACCATTGACATACTAGAGTTAAATTAAAACAAATTGTTCTATTATTTGTGGTTTATTTTTATAATATGGTTAAATATTTTGTTGTCATTACGCGATTGGGTGGCTTATTTTTTTCCCTTTTTTATAAATGTTTTGATTCAATGATAATGGTTGTGCAAATTTTACAAACAGAGGCTTATTACATTTTACAGTTATGATGACATGATTTATACAAATGTTTAGCCATCTTCTTTAAATAAATTATTTTCCATAATAGGTAAGTTTACTAGTCGAATGATTTGAAGTATAACTCTGTTAAACTTATTTTATAGGATGAAAATATCGCTATCCGTTCACCGCTATTATTTTCTATCTTCATTTTTATGAACATCTCTATTTTCATTTCGCTTTCCTTTGCGTCCATGCCTTTATGATACGCATTTCCGCTCCGAGCGCGAAGACCGCTCGACAAATAACGGTTTATGCGTTTATCATAATAAAGTTAACTAGGCGTAACGTACTCGTATCCTGAGTCCTAGCAAAAAGTTTTATTATATTTGGTGGGATCAAGGTGTCCTTTGTCTGTCAAATTAACTTCTACATTATATGACTTTTTAGGATAGGTAGGTACCGAAGTTTGTGAGAACCTTTAATTATTTTTAAACCGGCATTGTAGACACAATAGAACTTCAATTGTTTATTGACTTACCAATTTAAAGGGTTAATACAACAATACTCCAATCGCTTCGTTTGTCACATAAACTTATGATGTTATGGTGGATGAGTGTAGGGACTAGATACAAATAGTAAGTATCTAGATTTTCCTTTGGATTGAAATAACAGACAAAAATAATCTTTATGGCAAGTGCTAGATGAGCGATATTACAGTATCAACAACTAAATACAAACTACTGATGAATTTTATTAAAGTAACTACATAGGGTTTATAGATAGATAGATAGATAGATATACTTTATTGCATAAAACTTTACAGAAATAGGTTTTACAGATTGATTATAATACAATTTAGGCGGTCTTATCGCTAGAAAGCGATCTCTTCCAGACAACCTTAAGGTAGAGGAAATAGTAGATGGCGAGAAATGGGTTTATGCATTGACGTATTAAAAAAATGTTGGATGACACAGGATGTTTCCTGCTTCCATATTAAAAACATAAACGACATTCGTTTGGTAGTTGAAATTGATTTTGAATTTCAACATACAAAAGTAGTTTAAGTATCGCATAATGTAATCGTTATACTATGTAAATACATAGGTTTGGTATCCGCAAACTAGAATAGGTGTACAAGGCTTTTCCCACGTTTGCCGTAATAAAGTTTCTAACTTAATTTAATATGAATTCGCCAAATTTGCCTGCATTCATATAAAAGCTTTGTTTGATGGCGGAGAAAGTGCTGAACGTATCAAATACCAAATAGGCAACGCCGGCCGCAGCTAGTGGTTTTAATTGCCCACGTCCGAGTTTCCGATCGATTTCAAAAAGGCAAATAGAACTGTCAGTCATATGCCACAAAGTATAAACTTTGGGCAGCATTGGACGGCGGACGTTTGCTGGAAACTTTGAGTTGCTGCGCAAACTGTACCTAGCTCAAGATAAGAAGACGTGAAGGCTCATCTGTGTATAGACGCCTATTTTGTTATTGTTGGAAGCGTGTTTTTGTCCATAATTGTCATTAATAGGGGCGGCTTTAACTAAACAGGATTTTTGTTGAACATTTGTTTGAAATAACATAAAATCTTGGACGGAGTCTACATTTCTACTACCGAACCACTTTAACTTTAAAAACGAACATATAATGCTTTTAGAATCGTTGTTTTCAGTAAAATAATACAAGAAAAGATATTGTTATTGGGACAACCTCCGTAGCCGAGGCGAGCGGGTCGGATTTTGCCGTCCCGTTATATCTGAGGCCCTGGGTTATATTCCCTGTTGAGTGGATATTTCTATCAGGACTCAGGTATGGGTGTTATGTTCCGTCGTTGTTTCTGATACATATCTGTAACACAAGAGCTTTTACTATTTACCAGGGAATCAAAGTAATGTATGTAATGTTGTCTATTATGTCCAAAAGATACCTGGTCTAGTATTTTTACTCCGATTGTTAGGAAAAATTTCAGGTGTTGAAAAATAATACTTAATTTAATTTCAAGGGAATTTTTTCCTTTAAATATATAAGGTGGTAAAAAGAAAAAAAAAATTCCTCAATTGTAATTACTTTGATTAGCGTCTGTTTATTTTAATAACCAATCGAAAATGACTTATTGTTGGGATTGTTATTTTGTAATGTATAGGTATATTGATGGATTCAGCCTGTTTTTATAATTATTTTATTTCATATTCTCCTTGCATATTAATTTTATGTTTGTAATAAAACAATTCGAAAAAGAACACTCACGGAAATTGAATGGCTACACACATTCCGAAAATGAAAAAGAAACCATTACCTATCCGCACACACAATACACATGTAAATTTCATAACCCCGTCTGTTTCCCTATATTAGTTTAACCCTAGCATGTGGGTGAACTCTAATACGCCGGCGGCAGTTCATTCATCGGAAGCCAGTGTGCCGTGAAAAAGAGCTGAATGTACGCTCCGCTCCGCTGACCACTGCCAATGAAACCTCTCGATTGAAATGTTTATTCAAACACAATGGGATAATGTGGATTGAACGTTGAGGAAAAAACGTGGAATTCGGACAGGACTATGTTGCTGATTACGTTTTTTTTAATGCCGTTGCCTGGTGGGCGTAGCTATTTCGGGTGTTCTAATTACATTATTTTGATGAGGATGTTGGTATTATAAGATACTTCGAGGAAAGAATAAACGAATGGGAGTTCTATTTTTGTAACAATGGAAACGAATTCATTATTTCGTAAATTATTCATTCATTCAAATTAAAAGCAAAGTATACTTACTGCATAGTACGTACTACAATATAATAATGTACGTACTATAATTACGTAATTAAAAAACTGTTTTTTTTACTTATGATAAATATTTTATGGAATCTGAATACCATTCTGGTAAAATAGGAGACAAAATCGTGTATCAAAAATTAAACAGCGCAAACCTTACTATAAAGACAGTCAGAACATTTCTATTAACTAAAATACAAGCGAACGTGGTTTATTGCACCACAAAAAGTTCCACTATGAGACAAGTCTTTGGCGACATGCAATTTCAATTTCAGTCTACGTACATTAATAGTAGTTAATTTACTAGGGTGGATCGTTAGAAATATAATAAACGTGTTAAATATGCTATTCATCGGAACGCTCATTACATCTGAAAGCTATGTTTTAAAGACATTACTTATTTAACATGGTTTTAGACAGAGTTTGTGTTTACAATGTATCATACTGCAAATACCAAATGATGGGTGGATATGTTACACGTATACTCGTGCAGTTATAAGGTCCGGTTACTGAATTTTATATAGCAAATATTGTCAGAACGTGATCCGAGAATACACGTAAAAATACGGTTGCGTTACATAGATTTGAAGATGAAACATAGATAATCTATTTATATTTCCGTATTAAAACAGTTGCACCAAAAAATATTTGCTATTGGCTGCCGGCAATTTACATTAAAATGTAGATTAGTGTAATAATACCAAGTAAAATAGAATCCCATAGGTATCCCATAAAGTAATTGAATGAAAATTTTAGCTATACTGTTCTCGTAACTGACAAAACTATCCTTCACATGTGTACCTTTTTAGCAAATATGTCTATGTTTTTCTTTTGTGTAGTAAACCAGTAAGTAAATAAAGTTTTATGTCGAGCAGCTGAGCATCAACTCGCTCTCAATATCACTTTGAAATTTTGTAAGCTCGTGTGAAATTCAATAGAAAGACTACAATGTCAACTCGAAAATATTTTATGCCGGCACCGACTTCGTATCACGTAGTCGCTCCTCTTCGAAATGCACAAAATAAAACACCAAACAAAGAATACGAAACTCTGCAATCGTAAAGTAGCCTCCGCCAACCTATGCAAATAGAAAATTTAAAATTCGAATTGATTCATTCGGCAAAACGGATGTCCCGGAATAAACCTTTTCCATTAGTCGGATCGCGAGCTCTGTCCCGCACTAGAAACGTCAATTTGCTTTATTAATTAGTCAGTCTTGCGCCAAAATAATTGCAATTAAATATTCAAATTTGGAAGTGCAGAGCCGTGTCGCTGCAGCTTCGCGCTGTCACGAGCTGCATTCGGCTTGTCGGCGGAACGAACATGTCTGGCCGAGGTGTTCCTGGAATAGCATCGAACGGGACAGGTCAAACGGAAATAAAGCAGGCTGCACTCAGCGAAGTTTGGACGTGTCTGATAGCCTCACTGGCGGCTCGTGAATAAAATACGCGCTATTTCTGTTCGCCTTTTTCATTTCCAACTATTATGATGCTGATTGTCGTTAATTGAAGTAGTATCTTGTTTAGGAAATTAGCATTTGTATCTAGCTATTTAGTGCAAGCTATTATACACCTTTGTCTTTACATGTGAGGTAGAAAAGAAAGTAAGTCATTGATCCAATGCGAATCTGTTGCGTGTCTTTTTAAACTGCGCTAAAGTCTTTGATATATTCATGGTGCTTAATGGTGGCGATAAAAGAAAATTGCGGTTGATATTTTTTAGTTTTGTAGATGCTTGTGCGAGCTACTTACTTAATTCATATTTTATTTTACCAAGGGTGAACATGTGACTAGTTTTGAATTATTGTTATAATTTACTACCATGAAAAATATCTGCCCTTAATTAAATTACTAAATAAATACTTTAGCTACACAGAAATGTTATCGGTTTTGTAATAAGTGCTAACACATACAACACATAATAATTATTTATATAATTAAAAAAAACATGTAAGGCATAATACCTTAATATAACTTTCGGCTATTACAAAGCGGGTACGACTTGAAAAATAAACTTCCTATTCATTAATCTTATACATAAGACCGTTTATAAAACCTTTCGCCCGAAAGTGTTTGCTTCGTCAATTACTAAGATTTTTAAGGACAGAAGGACAAGTCCCCTTTTTTCGTTGGTATTTTAAATATAACTATGAATCAGATTTATTCTAACCTAGTATATTTGAATTACCAGTTCAACCCTTTCAGTAGTCTGTTTATACAAACGTTCAAAGCCGGGACAAATGTCTCCGCATGCGAAATACTAACCGTATATTACACGAAGCTACGGCAGAATTCATAAATTGCCGACAGGCTTATTGCCAATTCGGAATTCTCACGCTATCTTAGAATCAATTATGGTGCTACATACGTCATCCGATAACAATTGCATGGCAAATATCTTGGCTCCGCGAGGGCGCAAGAAAATATATTATGGAAGCGAGCGGTTTTACAGTGCGGCAGTAAAAGGAACGAATTTGCATCGGGAATCGAACCAGACACTTCGCAAATCGACGATCGTAAAACGATCCTCCGCTGCGGTCACCGACTTCATGAATAAAACGTAACCGCCTGTCTTGCGGCGTTAAAAATTGATAACATACGACCGACTTGTTAAATTTTAACGCTTGACCTAGCGATGCATACGCATTTATCTTTAAAGCTTTAGATTTTTGTATCTCCTCTTGAGATTATCACTACTCACGATCTCATTTTCAACAGTAACTTATTATGTAGTTACGAGCAAAACGATTGTTGTAACAAATCACTATGATTTTCCGAGTACTCAGTTACATCTCATTGTTTTATTTGAATGAGAAACAAAAAAAAATACTCAAAAAATTGATGCAGAGAATAAAATTTAAAGGAGACCAAATTTATACCAGTAAGTTTTCATATACACTTTAATATTCGAAGTCGGTAGTAGGTAATTTAATTTAAGGATCATTTTTACACCTTTGTCAAGAACATCTTCTTAAATAAAACAGCAGAAACGGGGGCAGTATCGGACCAGAATTATTTACAACGGAGCAGTGAATGTGACCAAAAAATTCCAAGTCGGATGTGCCTCTCGTGGCACATAGAACGCGACTCGGCGGCTCTAACTTAAACCTAACTTAGATGTAAGGCCCCCAAGGTGCGCAGAGAAAACCCTGGGATCACATTAAGGTGCGAGAACATCTTTGCCGTAAGAGAGATGTATTGATGCAAACAGGAACGGCTAAGTGTTTGATTTGTTTTGACTACTGCAGTGAAGGGTTGGAATAATCAAAACTAGACTCGTCTAGAACACCACGCTTTTAGTGGAACTGCACAATAATTATTTGAAGTTTTATCCTAAGCAATCGACCATGGTAATGTATTATTTTTATAAAAATTAAACTTTCAAACAATAAACAATGTTAAACCATGGACAGTTTTTTTAAATAATATTTTTTTAAGATTTTCATTTCGATTTAAATGCTAGATAGGTATTAAATGCTCCTTCAAATTGTATCGTACATGGATACAAAATGAAATACCTACTTACGTGTAACTTATCTCATAATCATATTATCTCTTTGCTTCATTTTGGATTATACATTAGCTATAAATAGGTATGTAGCAAGTTCGCTCTAAAGTTAAGTTAAAATTATGTAGGTAGCTTTGTCAGCTCAATGGTAACGACGGTAACTTTGTGAAGTGTAATGTTACTATTTAATTAATAAAAGTTATACTGCGGAACATCTACTCGGCGCCGAGAATGACAGTCAGCTAAATTTAATTAACCCGTTGTTTAAAATTCAAATGAACCTCTTACTGCCTCGGCATGATACCTAAACAAGGAGTACCTACTTAAGTTAGTTACGTTAAGGAAAATTGCTGTGTCGCACATAAGTGATTTTTCATAGTCATGTGTCGTAATTACTTATGTAAAATCAACATTGTTGATAATGAAAGACATTGTGACTGAATATTGAGTATGATTAGAAACTCATTTTAAAAGTACTTATTTAATTACATTTGTTTATACCCATAAACACCCAAGCGGCCCCCGGGGACCGCCTGTGACGTCATCGCGCCATTCCGTTGAACACTAAGCGGTACCGGGCGACCGCTCTGACCCTTTACACGTAAAATTTGTGGGTAGAGTAATATTTTTTATAAACAAGCTAAAGGATTTATCTTCTTTGATATCTTAGCTACACTCTGAGCGCGAAAAATTTCTTAGTCTGTGGCTATTTATTTTTTTGATAATTTATATATTTCTTGTAATCCAGCCTATACTATGGTTCAAAACTTTAAACGCGTAGAATAAATGTATCTTTTCGATTATCAAGATATGCCAGATAAATAGAAAATATATTAATAAGTATATTTGCATTTACAGAATGATAAAATATCGTTTTATTTTAGAATAATTGAATTTTTTGTAAACCGCTATAATTGCTACATCATCCTCCCTGAGGTGCCCCTGCTGTCATTTTTTTTTGACATTTCGATCTGATCTGAGGTGTTAAAGAAGTATCAGGCAGCTGACCTGTGTGTTGAGTTGCGAAGCATGTTCGTAGCATGTTCTGATACTTATTATGGATAGTTTTTTGTATCGGATTCCATCCGAATGAGAGAAGTCTCAATTCACGGCCTGTTAAGTATGAAGTATTCGAATAATTTTGCAAAAAGATTCCCAAGTTAAGTTTACATATAGTTATACATACATATGTAAACAAAGAGGGAGCGTTATGTTTAGTAGTGCATCTCCTTCTAATATCATAAATGACGATGATCATTTGTAGTACTAGCGGCAATTTTGCGCCTTTACATCGAAGTCTATCTATCTTCATCCGTCTTGTTTTCTCATATTTAAATAGATATTTAAATAATTATGACCCATGACGTATCGATTCACCAGCCATTCAAACAAACAAACATCCATAATAATTGCGTAGAGGTCACTCGAAATCCCTAGAGGATATAATTACCTGAGGTTGTGTATTTAGCTACGAAGTATGAAGTTTCGGACTGAAACGAAGGAACGTATAAATATTAGTCTGTACTATCGAAACACTCCAGGCTACGCTAATTTTACTGTAGACAGATGTATAATGACTATTAGATTGAAACGTATAGAATATATATTCTATGAGAAATAAAGCAAGGGAAACTGCTTTATGCATTACAAAAAAAAACTTAAACTGTATAGTTTTAATTATGTTACAATGAAAATATATGTTTATAAAAGTGTATCTTTGAAGAAGTGAATCACGTTTAGGTGAATGGCTAAGAGCGCATCGTGAAGCCCACATACATGTGGGATGGAGATGAAAATTAAGAGGTCTAGTGCCTGACCTTTTTTTTAAATTGGTCTGTCTACCTAACTGTTTCATCAGTTTATTTGAGTGACTAAAAAAATTAAGAAAGTATATAAAATGCCAACAAAATAATATTTTGGGAAATGAGAACATCAGAAAAAAGCACAAAGAGTAAGCACTCTCCTCAAAAATCTGAATAAAAAGTATGTTACCTGAATACTTGGATACTGAAAGTCGTGCGTGAGTTAATAGCGACTGCCTAATGTGTACTTGCATTTGTCTGGAGCACCAATCTATGATCTTTATCTTGGTCGAGAATTGGTTAAGGTGACTATTATACCGAATTCAAAGAACGAGGCCTCGCCTCAAACTTCGGATCGGACAAACAGAAGTAGCCCAAAAACAGGCGGTGTATCCGCCATACTTTCATAGTAGGTACCGGGCCAGCTCACGCGGTCCGCCTAACGAAGGGGGGAGCGATCACGTTGTCACAATATTTGGCCAGGAATGTCCAACACGGGTTTATTAAGCCGCGGAGGGCGTAAAAACTTCCACATCGGATCGCATAACTCGCCCCACGATACGAACGGACCCGTAATTCCGTCATAAATGCACTTCGTTTTTTAACCAGTATATCAGTTCTCGGTACGTTAGAATTGGCTGGGATATTTTATGTGTGAGTCATGTCATGTTCTTCCAGAGCGATGGATCGACAATTTAAATTGATAGTAGAGGTAGCTAATCACGCATTGCTACAGGTTGGGCAGGAAAATATATAATCTTCCAAGCGAGAAAGTTCCAGAGGTTTTGGTGTACCACACAGCAATAGTAGATCATTCAAAGCTAGTGTTAACAATCTTTCGTGACTTATCCTTTTCGCAAATAACATTTATTTGATTTATATATGAGAGGAGGTTCCTGACATCTAAATCCATGTCAACCAAGTGGCAAACAAACCTATAGTTTGAGTAAATACAACATCTAAATGAACTTGTTTCATGTCTTCCATTCATACATTTACCTTTTATCTTTGACCACGCACACATATTCATATTACCAGGAAAATTACGAGCAAAATAAGACAAAAGCGAAACATCTTAGAAGATGGGCACTGCTGATGTGGGTTGGTATGTCTGGCCAGTTAGGAATACCCAGGGAATTAGTCCCTTAATATTTTTTGTCTCAGGGAGAATCCTTTATATTTAAGTTGCGAGAGCAAGCCGTAAATTATGTTTATCCCGCATTTTTATCGCAAGAACGTGACTATGGGTGTATCTGTTTTTTGTGAAGCACTGAAAGGTAAGGTTTATTTGCCAAGTAAACAGGTGGGAATTTAATTTTTATCTGTGCATGTGGAAATTTTGTTTACTTTCTCATTTCTCTGTCACAAAGCATTCATGTGACATCAAAATGTGTATTTTTTAATTGTTGAATTTCGTACTTTACAGTTTACGATATGCAAACTAATGTTAATTGAAGTAGTATCAATTCGAAAAAATAAATATTTTCGTACACAATTTTGCACAATGTACTATCAAACCTTAAATCAGTTAGGGATAACTAAATGTAATGTATTTCCAGGTCAATTTTATTAGTAGGGAATATTAATGTTTCTATAAGGCGGTTCTCTTGACGGTCAGGTGTCCGTAAAATTGATATAGCTCTAAATTTATATGTGCGTATTTTATATCTTGGTACGTGTAATGTTAAGTTTAACCGCGTTATAGCTATTTAAAGGTCACCGCTATTGTAATAATAATAATATAATATAGCCATAGTTTCATTGCTCTATTAACCACAGTTTAATCGCACCGATCATAAAAATAAACGCAATGGGGGAACACGCAATATGCTGATTTAGATAACAAAAATGGGTTGAATATTTCGACGATAAATAGAAAATGTACATGCGAGGTTAATCGACGAACGTTTTCACGATATTTTACAATCAATAATGTAGTTTGTTCAAAATTACTGCATTTAGTGCCATAAAAATAAAAGAGATTTGTGGGCCGAATAAATTAGGAATGTTTTTATTATTCATTGCCTAAAAAGTACAAAATATGTTGCTCAAGCAAACATATTATATGTTTGCTTGAGCAACATAGTTTGTACTGCTTGCTGCTGATGCTTCGAAACTCTCAACTTATACCTAATAATGAAATAACCTTTTAAAATTATCAAAGACGTATTTAGTTTTGTATAATGATGACTTTGGAACCGGCTTGTAAGAATTTGGTTTAGATGTTATAATTATAATCTGTCTGAGAATTGTAATATAACTTTTTCTTATTATAAAAACTGCCTAGTTGTCAAAAATAAAACCAACTCCACACAAAAAGATAAAAAGTATCTTTTAATTTCGAAGGTACGTCCACAAAGCAAAACGGTTTTTGAAAATGTAAGATAAAATTTCCATAATAACTGGTGGAACCCTCTCGAGCGCGGCCGAACTTTGTAAAAGGATAGGAATGATTGTTTCATGCCCGGGGTACTCCTGTATTTTTGCTCATTAACTTCTCCCAAACTCAGTCGAGTTTATTATTGGAATGAGAGAGGATAAAAAGTTGGGGAATATTGTTAAAGATTACGTTATGAAAAACAACTGACTTTCGAAAAGTTCGGTTCATGCATGATTAGCGTCTATGTTAGCGTAGAGCTCTTTACAAAGTGAGTGGAAATTCGAACAAGTTTAAAAAATATTGAGGCTAGACAAATTAAAAATAAAAGGAATTAAACATTTATTACTGACAAACAAGTCCTTCTTTTAAAAAATTAAGGTTATAAGATAATGATTTATACGTATTCTAAAAAAATAAGAAGTAAAACGGCTACTTACTAAACAATCTGCAAAGCGTCACTTTATTGTTATAATACTCCGTTGTGCATGTTTTCTATTTTTATTAATGAGAATGTTAAATTTCCCTTTACGACGATAAATCGTCGGAACGGGGTTATTTAATTGAATGGATAATTGAAAACTGTTGGACCCGTAAAATATTTATTTTCCATCACCAATTTTTATTTAACGTTCCAGATCGGGATAAGAGAGTGGAATTTATTACTGGCTATTGCTGATTTAACGTGAACATTTTGGGAGTTTGATATAGATTTTGCTGGATAAGTTATTATAATGGACAGAATATTTCTAAATTACCTATTTCTATTGTTATTTTAGAAAATTAACTAAACGTATCGTTTAGCTAACAGCTGTTCTTTTACAAACTGGATATTACTTACATTTAGTTTTACATATTTTACATAGATATCAGACAGCTGTCATTTCATGGACTTTTGTTTTACAAAAAACTAGTTTTTTTGTTTGCTTTGTTTGAGGTGTCTAACCTCATATTGTTATTATAGTGCGATATACAGTTCACTATACCTACCATACAGTAATACGTATTAATTCTTCATAAACTGGAATTCTAGACACAATAGAAATTTTGTTTTTTCTTAAGGTACCATTGGGATTAAAAAGGTTAAGTATGAATTTTAATAATCTTATAGCGAACTGAGCTCGTTAAAATTCGTAGCAAAGTCCACCTGTGTAAGAGTAATCGAGGGTAAATCTCATTCTTCCTGCAATGCATTTGGGTAATATCCGCGGGCCTATTACCCCAGCGGGTAATTTACCCGGACAGTGTGAACCGCGAGCTCGTAACTCATAACCAGGTGTCCGGATTTACGCCCACACAATATGTTATAAAATCCCGCCATTTTATTTTAGGGTCAGATGTTATAGGCTTTTTATTTCCTACAGGGTTAAAACATTATTGGGGTTTGTTCGTTTTCATTTCTTTCCGATTTCATTAAACATGTTTTCAATTCCATTATTCTCAACTTAGTTACTTATTTCTGGATATACGTCAATGGTTTGAAGTAGGGAAATGAAAAGAATTGAAATTTCAAGTTTATGTTGAGGTACGTCTTATAACCTGTAACTATGACTACAAAACTTAGATACTTGGCTCTTATATTCAACAGATTTAATGGGCTACTTAAGGAATGGACGGCACAATTTTCATAGTTAAAAACAGATAATTTGATGAAAATGTAAAAACATCAAGATTTGTGCCGCAACATACTTTCAGTGATCGTTGATAAATAATGAACTGTTGAATAAGTTTGAATTTGTTATTAATGTTAGTGTACTAATACATGAAAACGTTGAAAATGCATGGTTTCACATCTCATAATCACACGACTTTTCTAAATATCAATCCCGTACATTTTAAACTACTTGTCGATGCGATGTCGAAGTTCGAAAACTGCCACTTGAAGGCCACCTGGACTAGTTTAGACGTGTACAAATATTAATTTATAAAATTTATTAAAACAAAATTCATGAAATAACCTGAGTTCACTTCATGCATACTTAAATTACACATTTAGTAGGTAGGTATAGAAAACAGTAACTTTTTAATTCAGTAAAATTTCTGAAATCGCCCTGGGACATTGTCCAAGTTTCTTATTGGTGCCCTTTTATTGTGGAGAAGGATATTTTATTTCTATTAAAATAGATACGATAGTTTTAGCCGACGGAGTTCTTTCCCAATTTAATCATTTATTTGTGCTGTCTTTGACATAATTTGACACTCAACGCGGACAATTTAATTTCGAAGGGATGAAACCCTTTGAGCAGACGGACCACGCCACTTTCATTCATAATTCAAAACAGGTGGCTTAAGGGTGCTTCACACAAATTCTTTGTTATATTATTTTGTAACAAGTTGTTTTTTTCCAGAAGTATCATAAGCAATGTATGAGATACCAGTTTTTTCAAGATTTCTGCAAGACGAGTTTCATTGACATTTATTTTGCTTTTGTGAACAGCTGTAACTAGTAGGAGGTCTTTTTTCAGAGTTTTAGTAATGTAACATTTTTAAATGACAGAAACAATTACACAAGTCATAAACATAACATACTCTTACCTTTAAAAAAAAGGGCTTTTATTGAAGTTTATGCAACCTCATATAAAACATTGTTTGCAAATACTATAAGAAAGGAAAAAAGATCAAAATATATGATTAGTTTAAACTTAGCAAAACATACAAAATACAATTAGTATGTAGTTGATAATTTATCCAGGTCATGTATTAAGTAACACCCACACGGTGAGTGATGAAAAATTCTACTTCTAAAGTCTTAGTCTAAAGTCTGTAAAATGCAGGGGGCATTTTGTGTAAACAGCCCATAAGAAAAACAGGTAAGTATACCGGGAAATGACGAATGACTGAAAGGGCGGCCGGCCGACCAACATTTATTAGAAGGGGTCTACATCGTATTATGAGAGATTATTTACAGCGACCAACAATGATTTTAGATAACAATAGTACCTACTTACATAGCATCAGATGCTGAAGAATAGCGTTCGTTGCGAGATTGGTACACCTGTTGTTACCTATATTTTGAAGAAAGTATATTTAGTTGTGCCCCTCGATCTACCTCGAAAACATACATTAATATTTTAATATGTATTTTAATCATTAAGTTCAAATAAAATTCTTCACCCCATTAATTTTTATCAGAACGGCGGGTTAAGCATTACCACTTTACTTTTGTAATTCTTATAGTTATGTCAGTGACTTTGCTTCTGCTGTGAATATGCTGGGATCCAATTAGAGTTAGGTTCGTCGATTTACCTCTTTCTCTAAAAGATAGAATACCGTTGGACCTAGAAAATGTACCATTCACGACTCAACAAAGTGGAAAAAGAGTCTAATTACGACAAGGTCTACCACCTGGCGATGATTCAGAATGCAAGTGGGGCACATCTGATAGTTGAACAACTATCAAATGTGCCCTACGTGCATGCTGAACATACATATCCATGTTCAGCATCAAACTTTCTTCGGCTGAAACAATGATGATCAAATAAAAAGACATCAACTTTATTTAAACGTAACGCACGAAATTCGTTATTTGCTTTTAGAGTATAAAATTAGGACATAAAAAAATCTTTTAGTTATATAGAAAAACCCACCCACTAGGCAGCCGCTACCGTCGTGTGTATTCGAATAGTTTAAAGGTCACTAACGCTTTAAATCTTCCGCAACGAAACACTCGAAGCGGCCGAGGATTTGCGTCTGTCGGTCGATTCCCACCCAAAGTACTAAAACTGTTCCCACTGATCGCCGAAGCTGTCGGATGGAGTCAGCCCCTCTTGAACCGGCTGTACGTATACAAAATACACAGGCAACTTCCCGAAGTGAATTCCAACTTGCGGATACATGAGCAACATAAATACTGACTAGTTCGCCAACTCCCCGCATAACCACATTCACGCCTGAAATATTAAAGCCTCACGTCGAATGTACGGAGCTTAATACGCAAAACTGTGCCCCCACGGTGTTT
This sequence comes from Glyphodes pyloalis, assembly GCA_037074685.1. NCBI lineage: Eukaryota > Metazoa > Arthropoda > Insecta > Lepidoptera > Crambidae > Glyphodes > Glyphodes pyloalis. Next base: position 7,606,696 of record JAYKKO010000011.1, read on the forward strand.
GATGGACCGTGAAGTTTGAGCGCTTGTATCCTTACATGAGACGAATAGTAATTACTATGTGGTTGTTACCATTATTTGTCTCCGAAAAAATCGGTTACGATTGCTACTATATTAAGCCTCAACTCCATGGTATGAGTAGTTGAAGAAAATTAGCATTCTATAATATATACGGCGCAGTGAAAAACTAAACAAACGAATCACCCATATTCGTCTTCTGTAGTATCAAGATTTTATATTTATACATATAAATATTTAGGTTTCTATATATTTGCAGATATTACTTCAATTAGTAGGTAAAGTTAATATTTTCGGTAACTCAATCTACCTACTCAATTTAATCGAAATTCATTGGGTAGTTTTTAGGTAAAAGAGTGACAAACATACATCCAGAAATCCATAAGCTCTCACGATTAATCGTGTTTAGAATATAAGTAGGATTTTTTGTTAGTAATAATATTATTGTAGGTACTCGTACTTTATTTTCGCAGAGAAAGTGCTTTAATTCAAAGAAGTTAACTTTTTTATTATTGACATTGGCAATCGGTCCCCTTCTCCTAAAATAACTGAGCGATATCAACGTTCTTCGGTTCACAGAAATATGGAATCTCAGAGGGGCAATTGAGCTTCGGTCGATTCTTGCTCGAAGCGCTCGCTTCGTGAAATATAAAAAAGGATTTTTCGCGTAAAACGAATATGGGCTTACAAGTTATCGCGTTTCAAGAATAAGCTGAGAAAAAGATGTTACCAAGTTACAGAGCCGAGTCTGGATCGGTACCTAACTAGTGTATCATTTTGTAAAATGACGTCAAATGTCTAATAACTTGTAACGCTTATTATGTCGTTGGTTTTTTTATTGGTCTGAATGAGAATCATTAAGCTTGTAAGTCAACAGCACATCAAGTTCAATAAACCTTGCAGTTCAATATTGGCTCTTATGCTCATGTCGTCATGTTGGTTTTTGGTCTAAAGAGTTATAGTCTGATTTGATAACTGTGTACGTCGTAGCAAAAGACATCTTCACAATTTATTTCAATAGTCGTTCACGTTTAGCAGTACATACACCGTTTTCCAAAATTAACCCAATGGAAATAACAAGTGTAAGTTATTTGTTCGCTTTGACCCTCACATTTCGGGGTATCGAGCCTTAATCGATTACATCGAACACACAACTAAAAACATTTTCATAACGTTATAAGGTTCAATTTTCCATGCAAATCTGGCCTCCTTTCTCGATACAGGGAGTTCTTGCTAATTCCAATTCGCATGTGGCGATGACGGCAACTTTTATTTTTTGGTACTTCCCTATTGGAATAGTAGAGTTACGAATGTTTAGTATAGGCGTTATGAAAAATTTGCGATAGGCGATATTTAGGCGATAGGTAAGTAATTGCTAAAATTAGTTTATTTCTGCTAAACACACACGTGCTTAGACTTAACACTACTGCAGAAATTTGGATCAAATAATTAAAATGAACACTCCAAATGATTTGACATCATTTTAATGTACAGGAAGATGTATTTATCTTGACAGTATCATTAACCAAAAACAATTCAAACAAAGTAATTATTTGTAATGTGGTAACGGTTATAAATAAATTAAATCAGTCAAAGCCCAATGCGGTTTCGACATGCAAGAAAACGATTTCTTATTTTAATTACAGGCTTAAGTAGAGACTCAAAATAAGTATAATTTTAACTGGAACTTATTGCATCTATTGAACATTAATAATTCTTTAATAACTTCCAATCATGCGATCTGTTTTATGGCAAAAAGGCATTCAAGTTGAATTTTAACTTTCATTAAAACTTAAATAGGTTGGTATTGTTTTTGGATTTCATGAAGATTTTACATAATAATGTTTTCATAGACATCATAGTGATATGTGCGATAAATGAGTGCCACGTACTAAAAATAAATTACGCTAAATAATGCAAGATGTCGCCAGATTGTGATAAAAAATAATGAAGTTAAACCAGATTGCGGTAGAATATTTGCATTCTGCGCGTAGATACGCGTAGATATGTTTTCTCTTACTTTGGGATCTGGTTTCGTTCTGGTGTCATTTATAGTTAATGAAACCAACTCTAAAGGTTAAATTTGATATTTTACAGACATATAATTGATTTGCATCCTGATCTACAGTTTGATACTTGAAATGTGTAGTGCACTGTTTAAGCACAGGACGGTCTACTCCCAAATACGAAATATGTCGGTTCCGCCAACGGATAGCAATTTTTAATTCTCATAATCGTAATCTCTTCGAATGCAAAGTAAGCGTTTTTATAATACACACTATTATTTATGCAAAACAAAAACCACGTTTTAACTTCCGAGTTTTTGATAAATCTTCAAAAGCGAAACCATTCGTTAATTCGTTTCGTTTTTGGGAGTAGATCCTCTGATTCTAATAATAGTTAAAGCATAATAACGAATCAGTCAAGTCTGTTCGATCCGTAGATCTGCGCTCTCCGGCAGCGAGTGGCGCGCAATCGGCCCTCCCTAATTACCGCCAGTAAAAACTAATTGCGAACGACCGGCGCCCACATCGCGGTTATGTACTCGCAAATATAGCTAATACACTGTTTGAGAACCGGGGTCAAATCGCCGTTTTCATAAAACAATGAATCTATTTAATAAATAATTATAATAAACAAATATTGGACAAAATTACATACATGCATTGCTCTGATTCTGTGGTAACAATATTAAGCACTTGTGTTTCAGTAATCAGAAACAACAACGGTACCACAACACCCCGAGCCGAGACAATATAGAAACGTTCGTTTCCCACATTGACCCGACCGGGGATCGAACCGAGGACCTCAGAGATGGTGCAACGCCAAAGTCCGGCCCGATGGCGTGTCGGCTACGTAGGTCGTCATTTAATTAATGAAGCGAATGACTAAGATTATGTACGATATGACTTTTGAATATATTGTTATGGATTGCTCCCTTAATTTATGAAGGGTTGACAAAGTTGGGGTGCAATGATCGCATACTAGTTAAAACACATACTGAGATAGACCCGAAATGATATATACGTCTGTTTTTTTGACATACACCAAATGCATATTTTCTTATAAATATTTATATGTAGGTAACATTCAGATTTACCCCACCTTCATCAGCTCTTTTTGGCGTAATGTGTCTACGCTCAAATACTCATACAGGGCTATTTTTGTATCCCTGGTATCTTAATTTTTCCTGTATTTTGAACATTTTATATCAACCTAGTGGTATAAAGCACTCGCTTGCTAATTATTTATAATTGAAGTTAAGCGTCTACTGTAAGAAAAGACGTGCCTTTATTAGCCAGTTTCTAATTTTAGATATTTGTCTCGGCAGTAAACCGCTTTTTCGTTGCATATAATCCATGATAGAATATTATTTTTGTCTGCATTATATTCTAAACTGTTCACAACTATTTATAAAAGTCAAAATCTTTATAATAGTGTAAATTACATTAGTAATACTTATAAACATTGAAAACCTTAGTTCAATAAATGGGATATTATTTTGGCAAAATATGTAATTTCCTCGTGATTTATTAAATAACCAATATCTTTACAGTCCAGCACTCAGCGCATTTTTGATTTGATTTAGTTGGGTAAATGAGAAACAAACAATCGTTATTAAACAAAAACGCTCACGAAGCAAAACCACAGAGATTCCTATTCTGTTACTTTTAAATTTTCGCATAAAATAGCATTGTGAAATAATATACATTGATTTTTTCTTGAATACTAGAAACTGATTTTTTTACTAGAGTTTCAAGAAGATGCGCTTCATAATGATGGATGATGATGTCATCAGGAAGTGGAAAATCTTCGTAAAGGATACTCTATGTATAGCGAGACTCCTATAAGATTTTTTATGGTGCATCCTTACAATAAGGTAAGATTTTCAAGTTGGTGATTAATTATTAAAATATATTAGATCATCGAATTAAAATAAATTAAATTCCTATGTGATGCATGGAAACATTCAACCGAGGCGAAGATATGTACCCATGTCACCACGTATTTTGACGCCATAACAAGACTAGTGGTCAATACAGCTCGGTCTATACAGTTTGGATTTATTATTTATTTTGATAACATTAGCTGATTTGAAAAAAAGTTAGTACCAACTTAGGTCAGCATATTTCTTTCTCTACATACTAATCATAAATTATTATTATAGGTATAGGTAGGGTCGGCGAAATGAAAATACGTCTTCACTTGTCAACGTTCTGTATTAAAGTGAGAATGTTCATCGACGTCGAACGAATGACAGATTGAGTGAATGATTGAACATTGAGTGAACATTGAATGAACGAATGAATGGACTTGGATTTTTGTTTACATACTAATAGTCCCCCTCAAAAATTCAAGTAAATGATACATTTTAATCATAGTATTTGAGCAAGCAAATAATATGTAATTGTAAACAAATCATAATAAGTACTAAATTTGACATAATGATTTGAAATTAAGTAACAGGTAATCATCTTACATTTGTACATTTTTTTTTTTTCTTTTTGAAATACGTACATTATAGTATCATATTAATTTAAGTTTTAATTTTAAATCATGGAACTTTGTGACAGGGATCGCCTTTGTGAACATGTCTGCTAGTTGGTTTCCTGTGGAAATATGTTCTAGCATTATTATTTTATTATATATTTGTTCACGGGTGAAATGATATTTTATATCTATATGTTTTGACTTTTTGTGGTTTGTAGGATTATTAGCAATGCTAATGCAACTGTTGTTGTCTTCATATATTAAAATAGGCTTAGTAACGGTTGTATACATACTGTTAAGTAACGACTTTATCCAGATAGCCTCTTTAACAGCTTCAAATAAACCCATGTATTCGGCCTCTGTTGAGGAAACGGCAACTGTGTTTTGTTTACGTGTGCACCACGAAATAGTACAACTATCGAACATTTGAAATACATATCCTGTTGTACTTTTTCTATCAATTTCATCACTTCCCCAATCAGAGTCCGCGTAACCGGTTATTAGCTGTTTATAATCACATTTATGGTAAGTCAATTTTAGCGTCAATGTTCCCTTGATATATCTCAAAAGATGTTTCAAACATTTCCACAATTCCTCATTACCTTTACTTTGAAACCTGCTGAGGATACTAACAGCCGCACACAAGTCAGGACGCGTACAGAGCATTGCATACATCAAGCAACCTATTACTTGTCTACAAGGTGCGTTGTAGTGTACATCGTTATTTAATGCGTCATAGTTTAATTTGTTTGGAAAAGGTGATTTTGACGGATTGCATTCATTCATGGAAAATTTGTTTAAAACATTCTGTAGATACATTGATTGATCCAAGGTCAATTTACCATTTGATCTTTCAATTCGAATGCCAAGAAATAACTTGATATCTTTTAAATCGGTCATTGAAAATTGATTCATTAAACAATGTTTAAGTTTTTTCATGGTTTGAGCACATCTAGTTATTATTAATAAGTCATCAACATATAAAATTATGTATACGTCCTTGTCAATCGAATGTTTGTTTAAAATATAAAGACATGGGTCTACTTTAGAACTTTCAAAGCCCATTTCCTTCATTGCCTGATCGAAACGTTCGTACCAGCACCGTGAAGACTGTTTCAAGCCATAAAGTGTTTTATTTAATTTACACACTTGATTAGATTTAGATGCAATGCCATCTGGCACTTGCATGTAAATATCTTCCTTTAAAATTCCATTTAAAAAGGCAGTCCTCACATCCATATGGTGAACAAGTAAATCATTTTGATTCGCGAATGCCATTAACAATCGAAATGTAGTGATACGCGCTACTGGGGCGAACGTTTCGTCATAGTCTTCTAAGTACTGTTGGCTAAAACCTCGCGCGACCAAACGAGCCTTGTATCGTATCGGTTCACCTAACTCATTATTTTTAATAGTAAAAACCCATTTGCAACTCACGATATTTGTATTACTAGGTTTTTGCACTAAATACCATGTTTGATTACTACGTAATGAATCGATTTCACTTTTTACAGCACTTAACCATTCATTTGTGTCCGACCGATTGAAAATATCGTTAAAATGCACTGGTAAGGGTAACTGTTGTGTGGAACAAAGCGATAAAACCGTTAAGTGAGGGTCATTCATTAATTCATAATTTACAGGGGGTAGATTACGAATTCTATCGCTCTTTCGCAAGCAACCGGAATCGGTATCAAGTGACGTTTCGTTCAGGTCACTTTGTAACGGTTTATTTACGTCATTTAGCGACTTGTTATTTACGTCACTTTGTTCAGTGCCTATCAACTCCACCGACTGCGGCTTGTTGATTTTGGCGGGAATATTATCATTTTTGCATATTGGCTTGATCAACTCCACCAACTCATTAGGCTTGTTGATTTTGTTAGGTATTTCATCACTGCATTTTGATCTAGATTCACCAAAATTTGACTCTTCAAACAATACATCTCTGGCGATTAAGAATTCATTATTTTCTGAGTTAAATAATTTATAGCCATTTGGTGCATATCCAATTAAAATACATTTAAATGATTTTTCGTCAAATTTGGTTTTTCTAGTTTTATTGTGCACATAGGCAGTGGAACCGAATACCCTCAAGTGACTTATTTTCGGTTTTACACCGTGCCACATTTCATACGGGGTTTTGCCAATTAGCGCTTTGGTGGGTAGCCTGTTTATTAAATATGTTGATGTTAATACAGCTTCACCCCAAAACTGTTTACCCAATTTCGCACTTGCAACCATGGTTCTAGCCATTTCGGTTAATGTACGATTCATGCGTTCAGATATCGCATTTTGAACTGGAGTATAGGGCACAGTTAAATGATATGTTATTCCCTTGTTTACACAATAATCTTTAAATTCATTAGACAGATACTCACGACCATTGTCACAATATAAATTAACTACCTTACAATTAAATAGATTTTCGCTTTTAGCAACATAGTCTTGAAAACATTTTAATACTTCAGATTTCGAATGCAACAAGTAGGTAACCGTGTAGTGTGTGTAATCGTCAATAAAATTTACAAAATAGTTTTTATCGTCAATTGTAGTGGGAGTTATAGGACCGCATACATCACTGTGAACTATAAAGAGTGGCCGGTTATTTGTACGTGTTGGTTTTGACTTCGCAAAAGGTATTGCTTACCAAGAATCCACGGCTCACACAGTTCATTTTTAGGTGGAACTATTTGATCAATAACCGAGTAATCGTCAATCATATTTTTGAGACTCGCAAACTTTTGTTTATTTATGTGTCCAAGTCGTTTGTGCCATAAATCATATAAATAAGAATTTCTATTTAAACTCAAAGCTTTTTGCAAGTTAACAACAAATATTAATTTACACAAATTATTGCGCCTCTCACCTGACATAATACACTTATTGTTTTTGTAAACACGAACACCTTCTTTATTAAAAATAATCTCCATACCTGATTGTTGCATTCGATTTACTGACAGTAAATTATAGGGAACCTCCGGTGAGTACAAAACCTCGTCGATTGAACCTGGTACTCCTAGATTTGTGGTTACATCGATTCGCCCTCGTCCAAATGCCTGTATGGATGTTTCATTTTTGGCTACATGTATTTTCAAAGGTGAACTGAGTTGTGTATATGACGAGTAGTTGTCCCTTGTGCTTATAATGTGATCCGTTGCGCCAGAATCTAAAATAAAGGTAATTTCATTACTGTTATTATGAGGGTATGAAAACTTACATTTCGAAAACATAAAAGCGAAACTGTCCTCTTTGTCTTGCTCCGGCACGGCAGTGTGAGCGGTATTATGCTGCCGTGAATTACTTGCTCCGCCACTACTGTTTCCTTGAGTTTTTTTAAAGTAACGGCAGTCTTGTTTAAAATGGTTTCGTCTTCCACAAAAATCACAGTACATCCTTGAAGTTTTATACGTTGAATTCCTAATTGCTGATTATCTCTGAATTGATTGTTGTAGTTATTATTAGATTTTCTCTTCTTGTGCTCATGAATGTGGGTAGATGTATAAGTCATTGGTCTCTTCCTTTTGTGAAATGGAATGTTGGATGAGAATTGGCCACTTGCAGCTTGAAGTACTTTTAATCCGGTAACTGTTTCGTTCTTGATTTTAACTTCTTGGTCTAATAGGCGTGTTTTTACAAAAGCCAGGTTTAGATGATCTTCGCCAAGTGTTTTCAATGCAGTTACGACCCCATCATATGTAGCAGGCAGCGTGAGTAATAAATGTGAGATTTTATCCATCTCCTCGAGTTTCGCACCAGCAGAAATCAACTCAGTGATTAAAATGTCGAAATTTGTGAAGTGGTTGATCAAATTAACATCTGGTTGCAATTTTAAGTTTAGTAATTGTTTACGTAACGCCAATTGTGTGGCTAAACTTCGTCTTTCGTATATTTTATCTAAGTTATCAATAACGGATTTTGCAGTGTCCGTACCTTGAGCGAAATTTAAGAATGCGTCACCCAAATATTCAACAATTGTACCTTTAGCGATTAGGTTTTTTCGTATCCATACTTCATCGGGATTTTCGGGTACTGGCTCTTCTATAACGGTCGATACTTGAAGCTCGGCTAAAAGAGACTTTATTCGAAACTTCCACGTGCTATAACGGTCGCCATTAAACGGTTGAATATTCCTTTTTGCTCGCTGGTCCATTTTACTAGTTTAACATTTAAAAATAATTTGTAACTGAAAACAATTTTAGAACCACGTGAACTGGGCCCATAACCTATAGGTATAGGTAGGGTCGGCGAAATGAAAATACGTCTTCACTTGTCAACGTTCTGTATTAAAGTGAGAATGTTCATCGACGTCGAACGAATGACAGATTGAGTGAATGATTGAACATTGAGTGAACATTGAATGAACGAATGAATGGACTTGGATTTTTGTTTACATACTAATAATTATTGAATATAAATTTTGTGGTCGACTCGTAAAGAGCCAGGCAGGTAAATTTTAGCTTTTGCCCTACTTTATTTATGCATTAATGTTTGAATAAATCAATTGAAATAAGATTGAAACCAAAAATCATACTCTTGCGGGTAAGCAAGCTATTAGCTAAGTATTTGTCCAACAAATAAGAACTAACATAGCAGACTACAAGACGGTGGTCATGAGTATGGCCAGACTGCAAGTCACAACTGTTAGGAAACTACTTATCTGGAGTTTTCTCAGCGAGAATTCCTCGATGGGATTGAAACATGTGCGCCCTGTGACGTTATCGTGCACTAGACTAATGAAAACGCATGTTTGTCAACTATTATTAAATAGAAAAGTCGAATTGTATTCGTTTTTTTAATCCTACAATCTTGGCGTCAGAGGATGGTATGTGAAATTGTACCTACTTTCACACAAAAACTATCTATGTACTGAGAATTGGGATCAAATTGTATAAGCCAAATAAGTTCATAAGTTGAAGAGTACCTACTCATATTTTATTGGCAATACTGTTTATCCCGAAATACTTAAACGTTGTTGGCAATATTTAGAATCAGATATTTTTAAGCATAAGTTAAAACTCTATATAGGTTTAGATATGAGAGGTCAGTGTATTTGGGATATTCTATCTCTAGTCCCTCTTTACGGATGAAACCATTAAATTGACCACTGACATTTCAGAATCGGCTGCTGCAGTTCGGAGCAGACGTTTCATCAAACAGGCCTGTCAATAAATCGTTACCGCCGGTTAGGTTGCAATTTTTGCAAAACTAAACGGCTATCATTGCTATATGCAGGAATATGCAAATTTCTTTTTTTAGAGTTCGTTATTTTAAACTGGTTAAGAAGCTAATATTTTCGAGATGAATGGAAGCAACAATTATTTACACGCGTAATGTTACATGCGTACGAGTGTAACAAATTGAAATGTCTGTAATATTTATATCTTAATAAACGCTCCAAAATAAAACATTTTTTTGCCTGTTTAATAAAATATTAAAAAATTAAGACGTTTCAATTTGTAATATGCGTTTGACATTCAGGCTCAATCCATCAGATCATTATAATTGGTAACGTTCTTTACATTTTATATTGCATTTGATTTGTCCTTAGCAATACCATTCGTGTAGAGCGCCCATTACTCCGAAGAAATACAAAATCAAGTGTACTTCGGCAGACTGAATATACAAAGTAACTGAACCACTAACATTCGACTTTTGCATATTATACCGAGTGTAATTCACGATACAGACTGGAACCGCGTTGTACCGAATCCGGACGTGACGTCACGCCCGCCATTACACGTGCGCGGCTCTCTGTGCGGTATTGCCGCACGCTACTTGATATTCTCATCCGCACTCTACCACATTTCACCCCGGCGCCGGCTGGTCTTAGGATCTTGAACTTTGTTGTTTCACGTACAACGCCTTTTCCTTCCCGAAAACTCCTCGGTAATTCGATGGTTTTATTTTAAAATGCCACCACATTATTCTTGAGCAACCCGGTTGTCCAGTGCATTTCGTTTACTGTGTTATTTTGTTCATACAGGAATCATTGCATTTTATTCTAATTACGGTGTGCTTTCCAAAGAAGTATTAAATAAAACTTACTTACCTTCATAAACTTGCGACTCCCTGATCCACCTGCATTCAAATAAAAATACAAAATTAATGGGTACAACTCCAATTAAGTATTAACAAATGCTCAACAAGGGTAAGATAATATAACATTTTAGGCTGGTTTTCCACTCCTATATTTTATTATTACTGTAAAGTTTGCTTATAAATGCTAGCCAGTTTCTACACGTGAACACAACTAGAGCGTGATAATAGCTCAGGCAGCACTTTTTATGTCTTACAATTACCTACTATTTAATCTACTTTATAATTTTTTTAGCGAATTAAGTTAAATTTGTATTTGCGGAACGTGCGCAGTTCATTACTTTGAAAAAGTCGTATCAATAACACTCTTCATTTTTTGTTTTTGGTTTCACATGCATTCATTTTTTAATTGTGTACAAATTAATGGCGGATAACACGACGTTGCTATGAAGTAATTAGCTACTTATATTATATTATTTCTTTAAATCTTGACTTTAGGTCAAAATCAACATTTTCAATTAATTGGTAAGCGAATTCATAATGTTTGCTTAAAGTAGAAAATAAGATGAAAGGAAAGACGGGCCTATTGAATATATGATTGATCAAAGTGTCGGCTGGCACATACATCGTTCTTTTTAACTGATCGGGGACCCGTCCGATCAGTCCCCGGACTGATCTGCATAGTCCAGTGTTAACTCATAATTATCAAAAGAAAACAGTAAGATTGGATCTGAAATTGTCATAAAGTAATTTACACATAGTTTCTAAGTTATTATGTTGATAGATTTGTTTATACCGGTTTCTTTTCAGTAGAATTAGGTTTCGGAAGAAAAATCGATATCGCTATGGAGTAACATAGTTAAATAAAAATGTTTTGAATTTGATTCCGGCTTTTCTACGAATCCGCGATTAGGTATTATATTATGGTATCCAAAACACAAATGAACAAGTTTTTGTTTGTATATATATTTGGTTATTCTCTGAAACTATTATTCGGCGCATCTCTAATATTACACTTTTTATTTTTGTCAGATACTTCTCTTCGTTCTAAACTAGCCAATGTATTGCTGGTGCATTTAAAGTGCACCACAGAAGGCGCAACGAAAACAAGCCTGGTTGATTAAACGGCACACAGACTGAGCCGCGCGAAACACGCAAACAGCCCGTTCTCTTTGATTCTTTTAGCTGCCGCTTGATTTGTGCGGTCGCGTTTCTCGCTGATTAAATAACAATTGTTCTGAAATTGTTTACTTTTATAGTATTTTATAAACAAAATTGTGAATACTCGTAGCACAATGGCAATGGGTGGTAGGCAATGATTCATTGTATGTGCTTTTTGTTGTGAGTGTAATAATTTATAATAAATAAATGAAAATAAATTCATGTGCCGGACAATTATGCCTATCAACTGTTTTCATACTAAGCTTTTCCATATTGTGAGTTTTAAAAGGTGGAGACTAACTATGGGCATCAACACATCAAACCCACACCCAAACTAATTTAAAAAGTTGACATTACTAGTCATTGAATCCGAAACCTCTCGCGATTCAGGCGCTTACCTTAGCCACTACGATACAGAGGTCGGGTAAACTGCTCAAATAATTTTAGGAGTGAAAAGGTTGAACATGCCTTTATCAGCTCCAATGTCAAATCGCGCAAGCACGCTACGCACGCCTGCTCTTGTAGGCCAATGACGTCAGAATATGGTGTGTCATGATGGGTAACATGCGTAGGTATGCTACGCGGTGGTATGACCGTGGTGAGGGACAAAGATCTTGTTGTTTAAGCAATTAAGTTAGTGCAAGTCTAGACACGGGCTTACCGGATAACCGGCCTCTCTTAAATGACAAAGTAGATTTTAGAAGTTATTTGTGTAGTTCAGTTGGAAGAGCAGCACGTATCGCGCGTGACTTAGTTGGAAGAGGACGCGCGATACGTGAAGGTCGTGGTTCGAATCACACACCGCAAGGGCAAATCAAATTTTTCTGTTTCTTTAAAATATTACCCGCGGTACCGATGTAATTGGTTGTGGAAAAACAATCGTATGTGACACCTCAGACTAAGTCATTGTTAGGACAGCAATAACTTAAAACTCCCTATGACATTGTCTAATTTGTTGACTCCACCAGAACATCTCAGCATTCTCATTTCGTCGGGTAGCTTTTGACTTTTGCTATCACTGCTTAAACTAATTACGTGCAGTCCCAATGTACGTAGTTTGTTGAAAAACAATCGTGTTCGGTGCCCGGCGCGCGGCACAAACAAAGTTCGTGTTAACCCGAGCTCGTGCATTTGATTCTTTTAGCTCGCATTCGATTTGTGTAGTTGTTGCACTCTGCATGCGCTCGCGGATTCTAGACACGAATTGATATGAAGCACTGTGTGACTGGAGCTTTTGGGTCATGATGAAATATAGCAAGAATCCGTTTTTGTTTATGGTGCCTTGATAGTATTCTGGTTTGCATTGAAATATTTAGTTGTTGGTATGAAAGGTTTAAGCGAAGAAGTGGGAGTGAGCTTGGCAAGTATGCCGAATGAGGCTAGAGGGACGGGCTGAAGTTGGTACTCAATGGACACCTGAAGACGGACAACGCGAAAACCTGAACATACGGCGTGACGACCTCCAGTGGCAAACCTTGGCTATAAACATTTATTTAAAAACTTTATAGTACAAATATTAACAACAGGTGGACTTAACGTACTTTGATCAAATGAATATGTTGAATTGTAATTTGCATATGCTATTAATATTATATAAAACCTGCATGTATCTTAACCATAAAAGATGTCTAAAATAATAAAATGAATCCTTTTTATGCATTAACGGGTCTCTAGCACAGAAAACGTATCTATCTGAAAACTCCGCGCGCAAACGTACCTATCGAAATAGACGAAGTAGATTTTGCTAATGGATGAAAAAAGCATTAGTCCACTCCACTTCCGAGTGAGTTTAATGGTTTTAATTGAACCGGGCCTTCGCAGATAAGGGAGCACAAAGGTGATTTTTTTCGGTTATTTACAGAAATATCATAAAATTTTGATTTAACACACTTAAATATTTGGGACATTTTTGTAGACGAGTAGCATTGGTAAAGTATTATAAACGTAGTCTCAGATCATCTTAATTATAATTCTCGCTTGTAACAATAAAATTACCTATTGAGTTCTCTTTAAATGAAAAAATCCTTAAAATACAGCTTGTCAACTGATAATTACGTAATCAACCAATCAACAACATTTTAATCATCACATACATTTTAATTTGGCGTAGATGGGTATTGCGCAAGCTAGGCCCACAGAGGAATTTGAAACGTAGGTAACTTTAAAACGTTCATGCCGCTAGCACCGAATCTGATTCCAAAGTTCGAGAGATGACATTACACGAGGAATAAATCAGACATCAAGAGTGGGATGGGTCTTGTCTCACACGAATAAAGATTTACCAAGTCGAGTGGGGAAGTTAAACGCCTCTAAATTTAGGAGCGGCAATCCCCCTCGCGTACAATTCGTTCTGAGGCGCGGAGTTCCTTGTAAAGGCTTGGTCTTACTTAGCAGTACTCTAGCGTGATAAAAATACGCTTAACGATGTACTTAACGCCAATTTGCACTGTAGCTAGGAGCTGAACGCAACTCATATAGAAGCGTATCAGAGTCCTTGCACTTGGTGTGTTGCGAATGTTTACGAAATGCAACGGTTGTAACACTGTCTGTGTATAAATCCTTAAGTAGGTAAATTGGTAAAAACCTATTTAATGATGAGAAGATTTCCTCTCTCATTAATATTTACGCGTTTATACGATATGAGAAAGTAGAAACATATTTTACTGTTTACTGATAGGAATAAACCATTACCTATAAACTACTATTTTGTTTCTACGTGTTTTGGAAAGTTCTCTTTTTTATAACAAGCAGCCCTTTTTACATAATATGTTTGACAGATAATTATTTGGAAATATTTAAGTAACCAGGGAAACATAGCATTATAAAATCGCGGGAAATCATTTACATATTATTTAGGCAGCTACTATTTTTTTAGTAAAACCACCCGTTAAGTATACCTTCAAGTAAATTCATCAGGTACATACTTCGATAGATAGGTGTGACGTCATTGCTTCAGGTTACGTGTACACCCGTATTGAAACCTTGTCTGTACAGCCCCTAATACTATCCAGAGGAACACAGGCGGCGATAAAAAATTCAGCACGCCTCCGATTCCGTTTTTAATATCATCCTGACCTTTTTTACGATTCGTATGTATGTATGTATACCTAACTGCGACAGTTTTTCATAAACAAACCGCATGTGTGGAGTTATGTGTGTGACGCACAAGTTTAATCTCATTTCGGTGGCAGTTTCGCCTAGCCTTATGTTATGTGCTTGCTTTGAAACTTTTATGCATAAACTTTGCGAATTACATACGATAGCGGTTTTGATGGCCCATATTTGCTAGAAATTCTGTCAGTAGGTTTTATTTATGCTTTTGCTAAAATATTCTTGTATGCGTGGGCCATAAGCTAGAACGATGCGTGTCACGTGTTGAGTTAGGTCACGCAGATAACAACCTAATTAGCTTAATTTATAACTTAATTCGTCTATTTCATAGGCACCTATTTAAATATTTTATGTGTATTGCTAAAAGTCCAACTTTTTATAATGGTTTATTATAGTAAGATTTTTTAACAAAATGAATTGGTTTTTATGGATCTACATTAAATCATGTTTGAATCAGAAAACCTATTTACTGTATATAGAAAGAACAACATTGCGAATATAAACAAGTTGAGGAAAAAATTGATAAAAATCCAAGGAAACGGATTTCTAATTAAACAAAAGCATATTATAGGTACTATATTTTATGAATGTTTTTATCAAATGATTTAATAATAGCCCTTTGTGCTACGCTGTGCTTTTTGTGTTTATTGATCGTCGATATTTTTATTCAACACGCACCACACTTATCAAGCAAATTGCAATCTAATTACGTGTTCAGTTAAAGTATTATATTTTTTAAATTCTCCTTAAAACAAAAACTCGGTAGTTTGATTGATTTTAATGAAATTGGGCCATATACATTTATTTTTCTCCATTACTCGAATGAAGTGCCGAAAAACTGTCATATGGTCTACACTGAATTTTTAACGAAACGTCATAATATTGGATATCCTTAACTTGATTCCGATGAGAATAGCTTAAGATATGTGCGAAAAATCACTAAAACAAAGTTGTAAACTTGTACAAAAAGAACAAAAACATACTTAAATATACTAACATCGGGGCACAAAACAAACACAAATGTTCATCACATGAAAGTTTGTCTTGGGTAAGAATTGAACCTAGAGACAGTATCAATAAGGGTAGGATCACTTCTTTGTTGCCGGTACTTTCTCTGTTGCGTAGTCCTTTTTTGGTATTGTTTCTATATTTCTGACTAGCTGTACTGGGGAACGTCGTAACGCCTAGTTGTGTCTAAATTTTCTAACCTTTTAAATCTTCCCTGGACCTCCACAATTATTTCAAAACCAACATTAGCCTTATCGGTCTAGCCGTTGTCGACTTTTAGCGAGACTAACGAACAGCGATCACATCATCATCACTGTATAGTATAAAACAATGTCGATTTTTATGTATGTCCCTATATACATATACTTAGATCTTTGAAACTACGCAACGGATTTTTACGCAATTTTTTTGATAGATATTATATGTACGAGGAAGGTATGTATAATCCATACATATTAATGTACGGAAAAGCTGAAAACTTCGTTTGTATTTACTTCCACCCGTCCGAAGCCGGGGACGCTCTAAAATCGAACATATTTTTTTCTGTAAGTGTGTTTAGGGAAATATAAAAAAATAAAGATTTCTACTACCTACATACCTAATAGCGCCAAAAGACCAGTCAAATAACGAGACGTAGAATTTAGGTGTAGGTATTTAATATTTTCCAATAATTTTGATGACCATCGGTTATAAACTATATAGCATAATATACAACGGTGTGTGTCTCTGATCTGTAACTAATAAAACTAGTTGCGGCTGCGGCACACGCCGGCGGCTTGCGGAAAGTTTTTATTTGTTCAGCGAGCGCTTCTCTTGTACTATAATTTTTGTTAAACAACTTTGTAACAGTTTTGTTGGCTTCACTTGTGTACTGAATTTGGAAATGGAGCCAATTTTCGTATGCACTCCTTTTATTACTTTGAAAAAATTGCATAGTCTAGATAAGGTAAGAAATTGGCAAGATTCTTGGCATTGTAGACATGTTATTATTGCGTTCTTTTAAATAATGAGAATTAAATGGCTACGTTTTATTCCTTTTTTGGTTTCTGGAATTAGAGGATAATGGTAAATAGTGGGCTTCGTTCCTTTTTGTTCACTGTACTAAATTACGCACTACGGAATACGATAAAGATGTTCAAATGCAAATCGGGTCTGAGTTTACAAGCTCTCAAACTATAATTTGACTTCGTGTAGGTACTTAAGTGAAAAGGTAAATCACTCATACGTCCCAATTTGCTTTATAACGATAAATAATTAAACGGCCAGGCAGACTTATCGTATCTGCTCCTAAATTGGCACGACCTTGCGTCATGTATCCAAACAACGTTCGCAAAGTAAGTAAACCTAGTTGAAACTAAAATGCTGCCACATTCACAGCGGCTAATTAGTTAATGCATTAAGTTTTACTTAATTAAACTAGGTGCGTAAACAGTTTTTACGAGGCGACCGAATGGGGCCTAGGCAATTTGCAAAGTGGAAGTCCTTTGCAAGTTTATCCTCGGAGGAGACATGACGCGGGGCAACAAAGAGTTGCCCTGTTTAACTAACTACGTTGAGCTTGTAACGAGGCTACTACGAATACATGCTTACAAGATTCTCCATTTAAGATGGATCATTAAATATGCGGTAGAATATGTAGGAAGCGAACTTAAAACCCGGATCTTTAAGAAAGATGATCAAGAAACAGACTTTGTCTTCCGTGAATGACCACTTTAGTCATTCATTCTTAGAAGCCTAGTTGTTGACTTCTCGCAATTATTTTAGCTCTAAGAATGGACTCAGGTACTCAGTGCCAGTTCCTCCAACATAACCATAAAACTGGTTGGCAGACATAATATATCAGCGGAAACAGTTTATTAAACGGATATGCTAAAAAGATTCTTCATTTAAGATGGGGAATTAAATATGCTGTGGAAAACTAGATGGAGGAAGGGAACTTAAAACTCACCTAGAGCTTTTATAAAAATGATCAAGACACGGACACGGTTTCTCCTACGCATAAAACTAAAATTTCAGCTCCAAAAATGGGCTCAGGTACTTGAGATCGCAAATATATAGAAGGAAAATATTAATTTTTTATCAAAATATGGCTATTGTTTTAATATTAAGTGTATGAATGAATGAGTAATTATTAGTATTTCGTTCATGTTTATTAGATATATTAACAATCCTAAATATTATTCCGAAATGCGTGACAAACTAATAATCATCTATGCATCCATACTCCACACACAACAACAAACATTTATAACGGTTTCTTCACAAACTTACGCTGTAAACACTACAAACCTTCTATACCTACCATATTTCTAAAAGTTATGCAAAACGAAAGTCTCAAATTGTAATTTAAAGTTTGTTTTAAAATAAACCGGTATACTCGGCGGCAGCCAACGTATAGCAGGCAGTATGTACGCGTAGTTCAGGATTAATGCGATATTAATGATATTCGCGCTAATTTACCACATAACGGGGTCACGGCAAGTTTTACCTGTCTAAATAATTACCTTCGTATTCCCCACGGCCTGTTAACATATTTTTGTACTAAGGCTACGCACTCAGGATAAATTGGGCAAGGTACGTGCATATAAATTAATACGCTCACTACTTTGCACGCCAGTTGTGCAATCCAGATCCAGAACAAAAACTCTTGTGATGATATGATTGTGTGGTATCTCAGAGGCTTAACAAACACACCGTGTATTACACAATATTATAAAATGCATGTTGTATTTGTTCATTACTGAATGTTTATATGCCTATTTTAAAAGCCACTATGACACCATACTTGAGATCTCAACGATTGTTTTCTTTTATACTACGCCAACACAGGATAGGACGATCGGCTATCCGCAACCGGCCGACTACAACCAGCCCAGTATTCACCGTTACAACCAGTATAGGATATTGGGTAAGAATGGTAAATTTATAGGACTGAGCGTTGATGAGGTGGGCTGTCTAGCCTTTGATACTTTGTTTTCAACGTTTCGTAGGTTTTATTGGGTTTAGTTAGTTTAGTAAAGTAAATTAAGGTACAGAAATGGATTCCCAGTTCAGGCTGGCTAAACTGGGAAGCCTATTTTTTAGCTACAAAAGCATCCCCTCTAAAATAAAATGGAAGAAGTCACATTTCAGTATTGGTTTTATATATGGATTCATTGCGGGACACCTACCTCCAATTATCTTTTGCTTCGGAACAATCTTGGTCTAGTCTACCATTATGTTGAAAGAAGATATTTTTACATCAACTACTAGGATTGTCATTTCTTTGATACTCCTTTAGTTGTTTTATTTTACCCCAGTTCCGTTTGCACAACTAAGTCCTCGAGTTGAACTACATTCGTTTGATTTGATTTTATTATTCTACTGTGTTCAGAAGCTTTGTGTACAGCGTACGAGCATGTTAGAGGGCTTTTGTTTGAGGAAAATCCTAGTAGAATATTGTTTGTGATACAAAATATGTAAAGAATCATAAAGTGCATGTATGTTTATTTGAGATAAACTTATACATTTCAAAAAAAAATACATTTGTACCTATTGTAGATTTTGTTGGCACAAACTAGACTAAACTAAAATTTGGTATTTTAATGTTTTATTTCGACTACTATTGGTTACAGAAAAAGAAAACGATTTAACCAAACTTTTTTGGATGACAAAACATTACATAAATTCCATATATATAACACATCCCAAAAATACTGTCAAGGTTGGGCCAATCAGCACCAATGTGAAGCTAAAACGTCTTAATAAATCTAAACTATTCCATACAAAACTAGAACACATCTTTTTCCATGTAAGTCTTAAGACGTTTGTTTGACGAATGTTGAAGATAATAAGGCTATCATCCTTTAGCATCATTTCTCTTTTGCTCTATTTCATTGTAGAAAGGCTATACCTTCTCGTTACTTTTAGTACACAGACAGTTTATTAAAACTGATTGAAAATATTCTTGCCTACCGCACATGTATTTTCATTGAAAGCATGTAACATTACAGAAAGGGAATATCTATGATAGCACGTGTTTTGTTTGTTGGTTGATAGAAATTACGACCAAAGATGAACTGTTTGTTGTTTTTCATAATTTGAGTCTGTGAAGCATTTTCCTGTTAAAGCCATTCCGTGGCTTACTGCACAGAATTCCGTGGCATACTCCACGGAATGGCTAAACGTTAGTGTGATGCATATTTGACGTAACCTACTCATTTTTGGCTTCAAATGTTTATTCTTACCAAACATATCTAACAATTTGCTCTGCAAATACTTACCATTTCGTTTTGTACCTGATGTAGGGACTGAAGTTTCTCAGCGACCGCATCCACTGCTTGCAACTCTCTTTAGTAAATCGTTTGTCTTTAGAACTCGATTAAAAGTAGACACACAGTGGAATAAATGTATTCTTTTCACGAAATCTATGTGCGCTAATGTCTTGTGATAGTTGATATAATTTCACGATATAACTCAGGTGTTCGGCGATTTATTGCTTAACATGGATTACATGGAACCAATGATCCAGTCTGCGTGATAAGTCACTTGAAACACGATGCGCATTAGAATGCTGTGCATTTTACTGATTATTTTATTTATCACTCACTACTGAACATCACTGAACAAATCTACACCGAATTTACACAGAAAACTTCATTAGATGATAAATTTACACCTTTAAATCATATCGGCTGTGTGTTTTCTTTTATCTACCCTCTACTGAATGCCTACAAATTCATTGTTTTAATGTGTCACAATATTGTAGTAAATATTATGAAAGTACCTACCTACCAGATTTTGCTGGAGATATTGTTAGCAACAACTTGACTAGGTATACTAGAAGTTTGTGCTGTTAAATTGAGTTTCTATTCCTTGATGTTGTGGTGGTTGCAAACATTTTTATGAGAACGCTTTAGTGTATCTGTTGTTATAATAGAAAACGTTCTACGACATCACCAAAAATATACAATTTTTGTTTGGTTCAGTTTGGGTCTAATCGCTCACTACCATTTAAAGGTAATTTAAATTATTCTAGATAGTTTCGTTATGTAAGATCAATTGGCTGTGTAATTTGGTCATTACACCTGATAGTATGGAATCAACCACGCGGTGATAAAATGCATCGCGTGTACTATTTCATGATAATTTGTGTTTTATTTAAATGCCATTTTATTGTAAAAAAAAACACGAATATCACTTATTCAGATTACGTAAGATAAAGACTTTGCTAGTTGCACACATTTCTGATAAATTAGTAAAAGATGAACAATATTTCAAAATTATGAACTACTTGCATGATTTGTAACTTAAAATAACTGTCAACTCTTAAAGTAAAAAAATAAATAATAGCTGTTTTGGAATTTTAAAATAGCTACCTACCTTACATACCTATAAACCTCAAGTTTTTTCTCAGAGTTAGTCTCAGAAATAAATAAACAAGAATTTTAATTTGTCACATATTTATTCCCAATCTTTGGACCCTATAATGCTTTAAAACTAATAATAACATAAATACAACACTGCCATACGATAATTATTGAAATAAGGAGACTCCATAGCATTTCACCGACAGATTAATGTACGCTTCCTTTGTAAAACCAATTCACATGACAAACATTTAAGCGCAACATTATAAAAGTTATTTGAATTCGTTTTACAAAATACCGTACAAAGCAGATAAATCTACAAAGCAAAGTTCCAAAGCTCAACTGTTAATTATTATATCTAATTTCAGTTATCCTAATCTAGACATCTATAACTTTAGTACTAAATTTTGATTATTACAAGAATATTGACAGTTAAGAATTCCAAACACATAAGAACTTTTGAAAGAATTATCGAAAAGGACAAATATTATTAAAGATCAACAATAAAATCAGTTTCAAGGGTTCCAAGGGGACATTGAACAATGTATGGGCAACTTTCAGAAATGCATATTGTATTGAATCCAATATTTACTTGGAGACAAGTTTAATTTAGATGTAAGGGTTCACAGCTGAATAAAAACTTCGTTTGAGGATGAGCTCAAATTTATTTGAATTAACAATGACGTCTCCAATGCCACAATACTCCATAAAGTAAGAAAAGAAATTAATGAACATCTATAAAAGTTGTAATAATGATATAATTAAGCTAAATTTATCACTATTTTTACAATGTCATTATGTTTTTCTTAAACCACAATAACACTTTACCTCTGCTCTAAAAGCATTTAAATAATCCAAGTCACACAAATCTAACAATTAATTACTAACTATATAGTTTGTATGTTTTACTTTGCTCGATATACAAATAAGTTCTTCAGCAACGCTCTAACTCTTGTCACCGAAAATTAAAACAATTTCATTAATACTGGATCTTAAGCGAACTGTTAAATCAATTTGGTTATTAAGCCATATTTTATCTAAATAATAACAATAAAAATAACAATTCAAGTCTACGGCGATAAGTTACAATAAATCGAAACTTGCGCGACACTACTCGGGTACTATGCGTAATTCACGTTATAAAACACAATCTAATCGTCGTTTTTACTTAGTACTTCATCAACGTACGAAAACAACACTTATTAGGTATCTGATACTCCGAACGATTATTTTGTCTCTTTAATTCTATTCATATGTATCTCTTAGAATAGTATTTAACTAAATTTATCAAGGGGCACAGAATTGATATGTCTCCGATGCACGGCGTTTGTGTGATACCGTTCACTTAACCTAACTTGCAAGGCGATGCTACACCCTACTCTACCCTATCACATGCGGGCCATGTCACGCGTCTCTTCGACGACATTCCGAACACCATCTACTCGATTCACAGTAAACGTTAAGAAAATATCGCTTTAGGTAACTCGTATCTGTCTTGTGTATCGATTTGTGAAACTAAAGATCACAGCGCTAAGCGGAAATCGAATCGAGATACAGGACACAATTGCAAGCGAATAAATCGAGAACTCAAGTTGAATTTGGTTTTAGCGTGACATGTAGCCGATTGCATTACAAGTAGTAGACGAGATACAGAATAAACGTCTCTATGAAACCACTTTTTACTCCTAATTACACAATAATATTACACGATGATATGTATCGAGTAGTCCCGCAAAAGGTGACGTAGCCGTGTCCTCAGCCACTGGACGTCTCTTACTCGCTATCTACGGTTGTTGGACGGAATCATGGCGGCGTCGGACTCCCTTTCGCATTTCGTGCAAATTCTCCGCCATTTTGATGCACAAGCCATTTTCTTTTCTTGTGCTACACAAAATGGCGGATGAGAAAATTGCGCGCAAATCAAACGTGCTTAGAATACTCGATGGCTCTGTAGTTATCGTAACAATTAACAGTTTTTCTAAACATAGTTTTGTGAAGAGAGCTAAGTTATACTATAGAGCCATAGAGTAGACCGAGTATCAACAACTGAAAAGAAAAAATAAACTTTTCGTTGTATTTTTAGAGTGCGGTCATGGACGCCCGACGCCGAAGGTATGGGAGATCACTACTACATTATTACACAATTACTTAGATACGAATTAGCATTATATCGAATTAAATAAGTAAACATTGACTTAGCTTAGTGATTAAAACCGACAGTGAATGACAAATATATTAGAGAATCCGAGATTTAAGGTGTCATAGAAAATTTGTCATTGTATCCATAGGTGATTGTTTGTTCTTTCATTAAAAATTGTTTTATCAACATAATAAAGGTCTAAATTTACACAGGTAGATAGGTATTTATAACTTTTGGTTCTAGTAAATAGCATAGTTAGGTAACAATTATGATAGTCTCGTTCGATGCCTTTCCAGGCGTCACCCGTATGTTAGGCTTCTGCCTCAACCCTGATTTGCGCAGTTTAAGAAGCTACCAAACAAACAAAATGTTCAAACAATGTTGTCATCTTACAAAAACGTTATTACCAATACAAGTTTGCCTACAAAATACAAGTTTGGTACGGTCTGAGGTTAATATTAAACATTATGTAAGTATATCCATATCTTTGGTCTATACGCCACGACGCTCGGTAAAATGTGAAAGTCATAGTCACTATAAACAACGTATAAAATTTTGCTAAGTCAAAAATTGACGAAATTTCTATTAAATATTGACTAAGAGATTTTCATAAGAATTCACATGCGGAATCTCCGGCCACCGACCGATGTCGGTCGCGTGAATACCTCATAGATATCTGTCGCGTCAAGATTTTAATCCAAATATCCGAAACCTTATCATTATAGCCTAAGCAGGGATTTTTTTTTACTTTTTTGTATAATTTTTACATGTTTATATCAGCAGAATACGTCACTAAATACCTATAATAACATTAAGATTTCATTTTTGGTTTATTGCTATCTCGCACTGATGTGTACTTCGATCGTTACCGTGTTTTAGTAAAACATATAGGTAACTAAGTATTCGATCTGTATGCGATAGTCAACTAGCTAAAAATAAAAATATATTAATCTTTCATTTGATTAATCCTAAAACTTCAGTAAATTTAAACTCCATTACATTGTTTCATTATTATGTATGAATAACTTTAATTAAATAGTAATGTAACTATGCTGATTTTCTACAATAAATACCCTTATCTAGTTATTGACCTAACGATTACACAATAAAAGTAAATTAACTACTAAATTTAACTTATATTATTACCAAAAAGCTCGTCAAAGCATGCAGATAGTAGAATAATTGTTTCACTATTCAGCGTTGGCGTGCACGACGCCGTCATTAATTATTACTATTAATTAATATAATGATTACATTTATTATTTAACTCTCATAAGGCCAAGGCTAAATTCTCGCAACAAGACTGAACTCATCTCGATTGTGTCGCATCGCATACTAATCGTAAAGACAACAAGAACCCGTAAAGTTTGTTAACGAAACTTTCAATGAAGAGCTCCAACTAATTAAGAATATAATCACGAAGGTTTAGATTGAATCGTAATTTTCTCAAGGCACAAGAAATTTTGGTGTCGCCTAAACAGGAAATTGGCTAAAGAAAGGGTATATCAGACGAGTTGCGGTTAGGATGCGAGCGGGCGGGCGGGCCACGAAGTTCAGTGCGCGCGGGCGCGCTCGGCTCTCGGCCGCTGCTTGCCGGTCCACCGAGGACAACATTACACGCGTTAATGCATAACTCCATTTACAGATAGAATGGATCGAAAGACCAACACTAGAGTGCCAGCGCTTTAACGAGTGATTGAACATTATAAAAAGTTACTAAGAAAGTATTAGGTAAATATAATTTGAAATAGTCATGAAATTCATTTAAATACGCTAACATTATCGAGGCTAAAACAAAAGTATCGTAATTATTACATACAACTTTATTTAAAATCATTCAACTTGAAATATTATTATTAACAAAACGTAATCTTTCTATGAAGGGCACCTTTGGTTTTTAGCTTATTCGAATGAGATATATCCTAAAATGTTTAATTTCTGGTTAAACGCTATATTCATAATCATAACAAATCCTCTCAGTTGTATACATCGGCCTTGTAAAAACAAATATACAAACTTTCCCATACAATAAGTTAGTTGTAAATAAATCTTATATTACATAATAAAATGAATAATATTAAATAAACAGATTGCATATTAGGAAAAAATAATTTCAAATTATATTACTTTAACTTAGAACGGTAAACAATAACCTGGAATGTTAATACATAATAACACAATTAACATTTGCTACATTTGGTATAAACGAAAACACACCACACCTCTGACGCGGATCTTAAACGGGAATCATAAGTGAAGAGGAGATAGAGCTTATTTTACTAACTGTAAAAATAGGGGTTCATACACTTGAACCCTTGAATCTTGATCCATATTCAGCCGTAGTGTTGACACACGTTGTAGTTGGTGCCCGCTCCATCTCCCGTGGTTCCGATGCGACTCAGAGGATCAAGATTGCGCGTTCCTCAGTTCGCTGGTTGTCAAGTGCCGAGAGCCACGAACGAATTAATGCTGTTCGCCCTCTTCTCCGCCTTTGGCTCCCTAGTAATAATAAAAACATACATTATTCAATTAGCAAAGTAAGTCATCGAGTCAGTAACATACCGAAGGCATTATAAACTATTTGTGCAAGGTGCAATGGTGAAACATTAGTAACTTTGATTGATTACAACAACTTTGGATCCCGGTAGTGTATTAAACTTCATTTTTATCAACGGCTGATGTTAATCAGTAAAATTAAACTCAAGTTTTATACACTCAAATCGCTAAATCTAAGGAATCCAAAGAAATACATTTGTACCCTGTTACAAATAAACGTTGTATTTTTATTTTCATTGCGCCAAATGGTCAACGACTAACAACCACTTTTTTTAAAGAATATTCACACGGATAATTAGCAAAGTCCTTTTTTTAATTGCGTTATGATAAATATCTGATAGGTTGCTCAAACTAGTCTCTACGCGCAGCATCGTTTAGAAATAACAGGGTATATCTACGCAATATCTCATAATCCACATCAAGCTGTACGTAAATAGTGCGCGTGCATACTTCATGTGCGAGAATCCAGCCGTTGTGTGCCATCTTATGCCTGGCGTATTCGAGATGGATGGCGCCCTCTGAGCTGAGCAGCAGCGCGCCCTGCAGTCGGGCCATAGCGGCGGCGGCGTCGGCGGCTGTCGCGAAGTCGACGAAGGCCACCGGGCCGGTCGCTCCGCTGCCAGCGCCGCTCGACAGCAGCCGCAGCCGAGAGAAACCCCCGCAACTGTACCACCATACTTAGTTGCGCCCGCGCTCGTACCCCCAAGTTTTGTGTTTCGACAACCGTATGGCTCGACTACTTTTATGGTTACTTGTTGCCGTCAATTTAGTATGTAAAGTAGGTTCATCCTCTTGAAATGTTATTATACAATTTGGTTGGCGGAGGATATTGGATGACTTGATGACAAATCATCGCAATTAGCAGTTTTTACGATGTTTCGCTTGACCAAGGCCCAAACAAGAAGCCCCAATTTTAGGTCTTAGTTTTGAATAGTCGTCTAGCATTCCTCAATTGCGAATCTAAACTTGAGTTTAAATGATTCGAAAGCTAGGTTTCTAGCGATGTGTTTCTAATTAAATTCGATAACATTACTTTTCCATTCCAAAGGTTTTCTCTTGGTTAGAAATTACAAAGGTATTATTAGAATGTAGGTACACTGTAGCATGAATAAAAATATGAAAAAAAAAGATTAAATAACCTGTTTCTATTTTTTCTTGTATATATTTCAGTTCCTAAAACATCGTAGGTACATATCACGCCGAAAAATGATATAAGCCTGTTATTTTATTTGAAACATTCACAAAACGTCGAAAATGGACTCGAATGCGCATTTTTTTCCGCTTTGAATTATAGGGTAGTGATAGTATGACTAATAAATTGCATTTTGTACGTATTATAGGCAGCACTTGGTTTTACTTGCTAACATAATAAGCATGCCCTTAGCCATGAAAAAATGATGGTGTGTAATCCAATAATATAAGGAATATAAATAGTCGATTTTTTTAAATTGAGATTAGAAAAAAAATATTTGTTACATCTCTAGCGTTGTATTTGTAACAACGTGTAATTTGTAACAATGTTTTTTTTTCGGCGTATTTATTCTAAAATTACAATGTAATAACTGGATATTATTTCCCACCAATCACTTTAGGGAAGTTTAATATGCAAAAAATAATCTGTCTGTATCTTAGAATACCAGGGGTCTACTTCCAAAAACGAAACGAACAAACGAAAGGTTTCGTTTTTGAAGATTAATCAAAAGTTTGCGAATTAAAACGTGGTTTTTGATTTGTATAAATAATATTTTGATAACGCTTTATTCGCATTCGAAGTGAGTTGGTTTCGATTTTGAGAATTAAAAAATGCTATCCGTCGTCGGATCCGACATATTTCGTTTTTGGGAGTAGACCTACAGGGCCTACCCACAACAACCACGGTATTAATCTGATCTAATCAAATAAAGCACCAAGCTTCATGCCACAAAAGCGGATGATTATTTAAATTAACAAATACATTTTATTTGTGGAACTCTTTAAAATTTATTTAATACTCGGTACAGGCCGCAAATCAATTTCTCTATAATTAAAATGTTACTTTTATTGTGCCAAAATACAGTGCCGTTATAATGTGTTTTATCAACTTGATATGGTAAAAACAACAGATCAGGAACATACATAATTGACGGTTACAAACCAATTCATAATTGTTTTTGTTCAGAAAATATAATCTCAAAAAAAAAAAACTTTTCTTAGAGCCATAAGATCGTATTCTATTAAATGTAAATGGAGTTTATGTTAATTGTTAAAAAAAAATTATTTTTAATTTTAACTATTCGACAGTTATGACTGATCCCTGACATTTGTGTTTGCTGAAATTTTAGACAAAAATCTACTTTCAGTTTTTATGCAACATAAAGAATGAACGAAACTTAAAACTTGTATGTGTTAAACGAGTACTTTGTGCTGATAAATACGGCTAGTTTGTGATAAGTGTAGTATTCCCATTAGCGAACTTAATGAAGTAATGAAATTGTTTACTATCTGGCTGTTTTAAGTTCGCTAAAGAGAATGAGTGTACGATTGTCATGCTGGGTGGTACGGGTGCAGGCTTTTGGATCTCACACAAACTAAATATTCATAAATTGTACGTTTCAAATAGAATCACTAGAATATTTGTTGTTGGTGTGAGTTATCACATCACTGAATCAAAACATAAAATTAAATCCATTAATGTTCATGTGGACGACAATAGTGACATTCGGTGCGACATGCACTGTGGAAAATACATATATCTGATTAAATGTATCCTTAATTAGTTAAACCTAAAACATAACTCCATCAGGGTTTACTTGATGTTGTGCGTAATCATGCCATGATGTGGACCAAATTTTTAGAGACTATTTAGGGCTTTTAGTGTTTTCCAACTAAGTATGACTAATAATGATATATTATTATTAAATAGTCTGCTGAAAATTTTGTCCTGTGGTTTTACATTGAAGGAAAATAAAAAAAATCTCTAATAATTTTGAATAACTGCCAAATTAAAATCATATTAGGTGTGCAGTTTTCACATTCTGCTAAAATAATATTTTTCTTTTTTATAATAGAACGTAAAGTTATTCACAAATGCAATAAGCATTTTATAAATATGGTATCATTAACTCTTATTTCAGACTTTAGAACTTTAGATGACATGAAAATGTTGTTTCATGTAGTAATAACTTTAAAATCACAAATAGCACAAAATAAGGGTAACAGAAGCTGTTTGCTAGTGGTTTGGGGGAACTTTTTTAAAAATACATTTTAAAATTTAGCAATTGTCCAAACTTTTTTTAGTAATTGGCTGATAAATGACCGACAGATTGTAAATAATTAAATTAAATGCCACTAGCTTGAAAAATATATGATACCTAACAGTTTTCACTAATCATTTTAAAACCTCCAATAGTTCAAAAGTCCAAGAAATTAAATCAAAAATTTAGATAGCATTGCGTTTGAAATTTGCGTTATCGAAAAAAAAATTGCTTTTTTACGATCTGTTATTTCTATATGGCGTGACTATTTATTTTATAGATTAACTTTACGTTTGTCAGAGCCGCAACGTACCTGCTGAATATTTCCTTAAGCTCGTGCTCGGAGACGAACTGGCCGAGGTTCGCAACGAAGAGCGTCGAGCAAGGAGGCGCGGGGTGCGCGGGGTGCGCGGGCGGTGCGGGCGCGTGCGGGGGGACCGCGGCGCCCGGCGAGCCCAGCGCAGGCGCAGGGAGTACACATGCGCCCAGCGTCAGGGGGGTCTAAGGAACGAAGTTGTAGTTAGTTGTAATACATTCGCCGACTACTGACACTTCATGTTATATGGGTGAACCAGCTTTAATCTCTACAAGTAAAAGTAATCAGGATACTTCTAATTTTATTAAATTCTTCTAATTTCTCGACGGATTTCCTTTAATTTAGAGCATGTTTTATTCTAGTAATGTGATATTACAGGTATACTAGGCGATAAATCACATTTAAAATAACCTATACAAAACGGCGCTACTAGTAGCTAGTATCGGTATTAGTAGATGTGGCTCAATCACGGTTCACTAGCGCTTTCCGTAAGTAGGCTGCAACGGCCTTTGAGATAGTCTAATACAAATAACTTGTTAAAACTACCGTTTCATACCAGTTGTATGGCCTATTAGCGGGAGCTAGTCAGACGTAGAAGTGGGCCAACACCATAAATTGTGAGTAGCGGGCTGAACCAGCCCGTGAGACAGTGGCAGATAACTTAAAACGATTAAAAATTACTGATACAAATAAATAGAAAAAATAATAGTTCCATACGTGGTGTGGCCTATCGGCGGCAGCTAGTCAGAGGTAGGAGCGCACCGGCGCCATCTGTGGGTGGATGGCGGGATGCACCAGCCCGTGCGACAGTGCGGGCAGCTCGCCTCCGTACGCGAGCGGGTGATGCCACAGCTCAGCTCCTCCGCCAGGGAAGAACGGACTCGCTAAGTCTGCGCCACAGAGTAAACAATCACGCTTCTGCAACTGTCAGCTTGCGCTTGACTTTGTTTCCTTATTGCTGGTATGACTTTAGACACGTTGACGACAGAAAACTTCTGGTCCTTAGGCTACTTATGGCTGAGAGCTTATTTAGAAAATAGTTTGTCAACTTAGTGTGAGTTGCCCCCGAAATGCAAACTTGTGTAATTAAATTTAACCTCTACGGATGAGTGTGAAATATAAAAACAGATGTTTAATGAAAAATGACTTATCAATTCAACAAGTGCAAATGAGTTACAGTTAAAGTAAGGTTGGTGTAACGCGCATTAATTATGATTCCTGAAAAAATTAATACTGTGTACTATCGAATCGACACGTCAATTACGACTGAACATATTGTGTGCATATTACACAGAAATCTAACAATTTGTCGCAAACTGCAGTAACTAGATGTGCCCGTAGTATTAAACGTAGATTCTGTTTCCAATGGATCTCAAATGTTGACCAAATAATGGTCGCTGCCTAAATGACAACAAGTGCTGATTTACAAATTCGATTTTAAAATTGTAAAGATGAAATCGTGTACACTACATCCTGTAAGACTTTTCAGGGCCATTGAAAAGATAATTAAACATGGTTATAGAAATTTTTTATGTAATAAACTGAGAAGCACACCATTGGTGTATTCATTATGTTCATACCATACAATGAGGAAACAACCTTGGCTTAGATGCACCGCAAAAGTTTTATGGTGGAACCTATTTTGCAATGTTTAAGTAGACTATTATATTTTATACTATGTTTTTGTGCAGTGCACCTAAGTTTGTTTGCGCAAGCTTAAATTTCATTGTCTATTTTGAAACGTTGTTCCAAATAGAAAATCAAGACTATGCATAGAGCTGCTATCTTTTGTATTGTTAAAAACTCTAATATCTGGAAAACATTTGATAAATATTAATAATATTAAGCAACGAATTAAAATTTTACCTACATAATATTTAGATTAGCAGCCCTTTGCTTAGTATCGATTTACTATTTTGGAAAATTTAAACAGTAGGTATGTCCGGATTAACATAGTATCATGTCTCAATACCTTCATTGTTTCCACTGAAAACTTTGTTTTAATAGTAGAAATGTGTTCAAATAATCTTCAGGGTATAGCCATAACTGAGTATGTAGCAGACATCTAAAATTGTGAATTAGGATACTGCTATAGAAATTAATTATTTACAAAGTGCTTTTAACATGTTTTCACGGTACTTTCTTTTCAAACCTTTGGTAATCTTTCTGTCGAAAGTGATGCTATTTCAAAGTGAATGATGTCATCATGAAAACATGTATAAAGTAGACAACAGTGGTAAAGAACCCGACAGATCAATCAATATAGCTTCGCGGAGCTAGGCTATTGCGTGGTACGTGTAAGCGATCACAGATACGTGCCCTAGCGTTTGCTCGACACCCCACCCAGACACAAAAGATCCTTGGTTTATAATTCTATACAATACACTTAGGACCTTTTATAATAAAATCTTAAACAACGCAGCCGAATCTAGCAGAAATTATACGTTCTTCACGACTTTCAGCAAAAATACAATCGTATGCACATGTATTTGCATTGCGTGTTGCGACATTTTTACTGCAGTTGCCATATCTATGCTAAAATGACAGCATTGGTATGGATACCAACGCTTTGCAAAATTTGCAGTAAAGGTCTAATCAATACTTCTGGTCGCGTTTAGATAAATTAAACATAACAACCAACTACTAATTTTGTCGTATCTGAATCGGAAAAAAGCTTTTAACAAAAAATATAATAGAATTTCATTAATATATATTTATATTTATATTTTCGTAAATAAAGTTTATAGTACAATTATATTTTTTTAACGTATGTATGATATAGCTTAACTATTTTTTGAACACGATATTTGCGTCAATAAATTTTATAATAGATAGATTTAATATTATCGTATATCAGTATTCAGGGAACTAATAATAGCGAAGTAGGTCCTAAGCGTTTTGTATACAACGTAGACGAAGCAATTTACTTTAATCAAACCACGTAACGGCCGAGAGAATGTGAGGGAACGAGCATTTTTAGTGGAAGGATGTCCTCAGAGAGGGGTTGTGAGGTCATTAGTGTGCCGACATGAGGCGGGGAGGGCCGAGCGAGCGCCGGGCGGTGTGTGCGTTCGGCGGTACTTACGTCCAGTGAGTGGGTGCATCAATGCAGGATGTGCGGCTGGCGCGGCTGTGGCAACTGCCGGCTTCGGCTTGCTGACCTTCGTGTTGCTTTTAGCGAACTCCAGCCGAATCGTTTGTGGCATGTCGGGGTCGAATCGGACGCCCTGCTGTGAACAGCCGCGAGCGGTGCGGCGCTCCGATATAATGACGATGGAACGGCTACCGCGACCTTCCAGTGGTGACGGTACGCCACTGGGGCAGATACGCGGCGAAACGACAAGAGGATACTGCATTTGGATTCGATCAACCATTTGCAATACCCCCGAAATGCAAACAATTTTGAACTTTATCAATAGAGTAACCGTTGCAAGAAATATTTGAGATTTGAATGTTTCTGTACTAAAGTTCGCGCCCGCGCCTGCTAATGTGACAGAACACAGTGCTCGGGATGTGACATCAAAACCTGTCAAACAGTGACATGCAATTGCGTATATACACCGTAATTTTATCGTTTACACCTCGTTGGAGGCCCGGAGTCACCGACAATGACCCATTGTGGTCCATTCGACATGTGCATGGGTTTAGCATAAGTTACGATGCGGTTACTCGAGTCAGGAAAATGTTATTCCAAGTCTACAATGAGAATATTAACTATAGTGCTCATTGGCTGTGTTGAGGCATGTGATGAGAAGAGGTTTAGTAACACCGTGCGTCTTACATGTTTTATTAGTATTTACAGTAGCATTGTCAGATTATCATGTATCTCAGTCTTTTAAAGAGATACTAATATTGTATTGGCTCGTGGTATTATACTGTGTTATAAAGCCATTCAGTTTTACTTAGGCGATATTGTGTATATGTGATTTCATTTTACTTTTGTTGTGTTATTATTTTGCATTATAGAAGTATTCAAGTATAGTAATGTCAACGATGGTTTTTATTCCATTATCTACTCCTAAATACCAATCTAAATTGAGCATGTTCCAATAAGTTGTTACTGTATCGAGAGTGTGTTAACAGTTCTAATTATTTTTTTATAATTGGAACAAACTCAACAAAAGTAATTGAAGTACATATTAGTTTATCGTAGCTAATAGTATGTCATATGGTAATACCAACCTGAAGATCTTGTTTAGCTGCTTCGGCGCCTGCCCGAGTGTGGAACGTGACGAAACCAACAGGCTGTGAAAAAATATTCAATCAATATGCAGGCATGACTATGATGGCCCAGAGTATGTGATTGGCAGCAGATGTCAGCATTCGGTTGTATAGATTTCATACAGTCGAGTTATCCTTAACGTGATTTATAAAGCTTGGTCGTATTTCGTAACTAACCTACTTCGATTTTTATTTCATAGCTAAAACATAGTTTTTTATGTAGTAAATCATAGGGTAATCATTTTTAATACTAACGATGTCAGTTAATCGTACTAATTTGATAAATAAAAAATAGCGTCTGCCTAAGGAACTCTGAATTACGTCCAAATACTCACCGAAGCAGTTTTTCCATTTTTGCTCGTAACCTTTAGCAACGAGCCTTCGTAACCCTGTACAAACAAACAAACAATGATTATGAAAAATTCACAATACAATTTACTTCCCAGCAAGACTATAATCAACTATCATACATCTACGAAGGCGTATTACAAAATTGCTTCAATTGTGACTGTCATCACGTGCAGCCGGAATTCAGGTCCCATTCAGTGAATATACAATTCAGTCAACATAAAAGGGTACCTGGCGGCGGATGGCACCGGCTACAAGCACGCGATACACTAAAACTAACCCCGGGTATATAAGTTCGGGCACCTTTATGTCTACGGCGCCATCGGTACCGGCCGAGGATCGAGTGTAATCCCCCTTATCGTTGGACCGAATCGATTCAATCCGAATATTACGAATCGGAGCATGACATTCGATATTTACGACGCAGTAATCCGCAGCGAGATCCTTCAGTCGCGTGACGGAAGTGATAGTGCTTTATTTTCTCTTGGGGTTTTGTCGTACCCAAGAGATAATAATTCTTCTGACGTGTAGAAATATATTAGATATTATATTTGTATATTTCATGAAAATGTTTTTTCGTAGGAATTTACCGTGAATAACAATTAAGGTAGAAAAAAAACGAACACTGAAAACTTACATCAACAAATATGCATTATATAAAATAGGGAGTATATTTACGAATGCAAGTAATTGAATTTAAGGCAAATAATTTAAAACGGCCCAACAGCCAAATTACCCCAATCATTCCATTTGAACACACATGAAGTCTGAATAATCTCTTTGTTTCTTTTCGCGACCACTAAAAGTTATCTCTAAAATAATATACTTAGGCTTCGTTTCTTGTTTTACAGGATGAAACTATTTATTTCTCGTAAAAACTTTGTCCCTCCCGCATTGAAAAAGGAAAGTGTAACCTTCCCCATTCCTAAGTTTGTCTTGTCATGGAAGTATATTAAAAGGAACATTGAAACTAAATAGATTTTACTTGTTTCATTATTTTAAAGGAATCAGTATTTTTTATATTCACTTCAAATTGATTCATGGCGGATTTTTAAAACGTTTGATAAAAAATGACAGGTCGATTATAAGTTTTTGAATTGAAAAAGTCAGTAAGTAATTTTGCTATAGAATATTTTGATAACATTTTAAAAAAAGTCATCACAGTTTATTCGACTGTTATATGAAAATTTAAAACTCCGGCGTTAAACGTTTATGGACGTGTTCAATTCTGAAGTAAAACGATTTTCCTGTCAAAAATATTGAGATTCTTCTCGATAAATGCGTTTCGTTAGTCTCGTCGCCGTAGGTAAATATATTTAATAAGCATTGGTGCAAGCACTTCCCATTGAAAACGATAAATTAATATTATAGGTATCTGCTTGGCTGTCATGCTTGATCGTCCTTCGGATGTAAATGATGACTAATGAGTCATCATTATACTATCTAGTTATCAAAGAAAGATAATCAAATATTAGAAACAGAAAATTTTTATCTCCCCTTGCGGTGCGGGAATTGAACCCACGACCTTCACGTATCGCGCGTGCTGCTCTTACCAACTGAGCTAACCGCAAGTTATTGCAGGCGATGAAATTTTTCTGCTGTATCAACCGTTAGCCTTTCGGTAAGTGCCCTCTGCCGAATATGTTTAGAACTACATACTTATCGGCCCGTGGTACATTCGGCGCGATACGTGAAGGTCGTGGGTTCAATTCCCGCACCGCAAGGGGAGATAAAAATTTTCTGTTTCTGATATTTAAAGTTCGCTAGTACGGCCTATAGTATTATAAAAATAGTAAAAGTTAATCAAAGTTGATTTATATAATAAGACCCAAAATATGTGTTTTAAAATACTAACCTCATATGCTCGAAACAGCAAGTAAAGCTCTCGTGGCTTTGCATCCATGGGCAATCCGCTGACGAACAATGTCCGCACCTGTAACAACATGAAAATTACTTTATACTTGATCGATATTTGTCAATACAAAATGTTCTTGAGTCCTTAGGTTATTCTCAGTCTACCTTACCTTAGTTTAAGTCTATTTAGGCTTAAACTGAGGTATTGTTATACGAGTAACAGAGAAGGTATACTGATGTCAACCCTGCACAACCAGATTTAGTCAATTTAAAACATTGGTTTCCCATATTGAAAAACCAAACTGACCGAGAATCGAACCCGGGATCTTTTGCGCTTTGGACGTAAAAGTAGGATAACAATGACAAAATACATGATCGTAGAAACAGTTTGGCTTCTGTGTTCTTTGCAGAATTAGGCACCGCGTGTCCTGGTTTGATAACGTACTTTTAGTCGAAAAGGCAACAATTGTTACTCCTTATACTGAAAATCTACAAGACAGACGACGCGCGTTACGTAAAGATTTCTTATAAAAAAAATTGTTTTATGTTTGTCATTATTAAGGTGATTAATGAGCTAATCATGACTTGTAACACAACGGTCGACATTTTTATCGTTTCCTAATCGTTCGCTTTTCATCATTTCACTCACAGGCTTTATTGATGAAGCGCTAACGAAGCTCACGTGCATTTTGACATAAATAGTAAAAGTATGGTTTTTATTCTCAATTTTTGAATATCAAGTTCGTTCGTTGTTTGGTGCATTTAATGAAGATTTAGGTAAAATTTACTTTAAGGTAGATGAGTAGAGACTTTACTCTAAAAATGTTTGAAACTTGGCAGTTACTTACTGACTTGGTAATTTAATTGCTGATCAATAAATATGCATTTAGACCCAGTGTGGGTAACAATACTCGTATTTCCAGTTCCAGTCGCCCATATTCAATGATTGATTCGTATTCAATTGAAATTTCATTTTAACCATGAGTATAAAAAACAAAAATTGTTTACTATTACAGGCAATACAACGAATCCACAGATTCAAAGCGAGGGTCACGTATAGGTATTAATAATTTTCACCAATGAGCATTTCTCTTTTCCAGCCATGGTGGTAATAGTGCTGGCTTAACTTCATAATTCCTTGTCCTATTAGCTCCGCATAAAAACTGAGAGTGAGAGTCAGACGCATAAATAAAGACTGCAACAAGATGGCGCCGGCCGGTGTTGCCAGCAATTAATCTCCATTACCCGCACGCGCCAAATCGCGCCCATTACGGTCTGTTTTATTTCATTAAATGGACCTCCGAATTAATGCGGCGAGCACTTTACAAAGCCGACGAAGGAATCGAGCGAAAGAGCCATTGAAAGATTTCTATGCCTTCTTTGTGGGTGTTCGGGAAAAACGCCGGTATCTTTGTTCGCGGCAGGAAAATAGTCTTAAAAAAACATTGGCAAATGGCTAATCTGAAGCTTTTCGGTGGATTTTGATAAAGTGTATTTTTATTTAAATTTTTTAGTACGGTTTTTCAACGTCTCAAATATTATTTTTGCTTGAAACACAGTAAATAAAAGGCTGAGAAAACTCTTTTAATCCGAACGATTCTTTAATATAAATTAGGCTTTTGCTTTTCCTTTTCGATAATTTGTAATGCTAAAAGCAGAGACACACTTTGGACTTCGTACCGCGGAGTTGTGGTTGCTGTATGGATTACAGATCAAAAAGAGGATGCTCCATAGTTGTGATATCCGTCCTGTTAAGCAACAAAGAAACAATAAGAGTAAACCATTAAACAGTTCTTACTACCCGCTTTTTTTCCAAGGTAACGTATGAGATTCTTCAAATGAGGGGTAACTGTGAATGGCTGACAACGGGCATATAATTCCTCTGATGTTATTTAAGTATTTATGCTAATTCCGGTATTTTAGTACCACAATAGAAATTAACACGTTACTTTTCTTGATGTGAGTGCATTCAAGTTATCAATAGATGATGATTGATGAAACACGCCCATTTTCAAGCATGTTAAAAATCGGTACACCATCCAACTACGTCATCCTTTCTCACTATTCAGTATTTTTTCGATGGAGTTAGGGCACTCCATCACGCAGCCTGCTAAGGGCTCTCGCACACGTTTCGTCGCGTCCCCGAACCACCGCCCACCGTCCACACTGCCCGGACCTTTATGTCGACTATTTTCCGGTCGAACGAACGGGAATTCCCAGTTTCAACGATACGAAATATTTTTACAGCGACCACTTTTAATATTATGCCCAAAGAGCACTTCGGAAAATATCCTGCCAATATGCGGTTTTAAATAAAGATAGCGAACCAATGTAATTATGAAAGTCGCGTAATAACGTAATAAATATTATGAGAAGTTCATTTAAATGTATAATTAATTGACTTGCGTAAAAGTGTAACGTTTTTGCTCAGAAAATAAGCCATGCTATGAAGTTCTGCCATGTAAAGTGAATTTCAACTTCTTATTTATCAATTTTGTAAGAAATTATATGATCTTCATTAAATTATGGCACGTTTAACATTATATTGTTTGTATTTGATTTCTCAGTCCAGTATGTAATGTAGATGCGCAATCATTGACTTGTGTGATTTTTGGCTTGTTTTGAAGCAACAGTTTTATTTAGAAAGTAATATAGCTTATGTGTAGATATACGTGTGTGCGATTTGTTATTACGTCAAAACATTAGATATTCAGATATAAAATGATAATGGTGTAAACACATGCTGCATTTTTTACACTTTTAATTAAAAATCATGGTGATGCCGCAAAAGAAAAACTAAAGATAAGTAGAAAAGCTGAGATGTGGATAAAACTCGATCCGGCTGGCGAAAATACAACGTAATAAAATGACAGTATCTATCTGAATTAAAATATTCAGAATTCTATCACGCTTATTGTTTGGCTAGGTTCTAATTAAATTCCAATTGATTCAAACAAAGACGATAGGAATCAATTAAACGATTTTAAAACATCAAAATATAGATATCGAATTGAAAAACATTTTGTTGTTCAAGTTTACCACAGCATTTACTTTATACCCTGTTTAATTGTAATGGCTATGCAGTCCTGCATCATGAACGCAACTCACCACAGTTGATCAAAATGCAGCAATTTAATAGTCTGGAGGTTGATTACGTCTTCATATTCGTGTGACATGACATATAATATCCCCAACTCACCACATACAAAGAGACAAAGAGCAATGAAAACAAAGCTTAAATAGCCATGAACAATAGCAGTCATGAAGCAAAACTAAAGACGGGGAAAGACAAAATTACAACATGTTTCAGGTTCGCATTTTTGGACGAATATGTGGCGTATAACCGCTTCTTCTGCTCTGCTATTTTCCAGGCGAGTGCCTCTCTTTGTTGATGGAAAATTTTTACTACAACGTCGCATAACATTACTTACTTTTGTATGCAGCCTAAAACTACTACTATACTGTAACTTGTTACATACCGTTATGCAATTTAAATCCAAGTATGCGAATATCTACTTGATTATCCAAAGCCTAGTACCATTTGCTACATTGTCATCAGCCTACTTCGGTACGGTGTTGAACATATATTCCTTTGATATTTGGTACGTATTTCAGCTTGGCTGTCTTACCAATATTACTCGTACCGTCATATTTAGTTAACCCTACACAATATTGTAAAGTAAACAGTTTATCAACTTTCTTTCAACAAATGT
Organism: Glyphodes pyloalis; assembly: GCA_037074685.1. NCBI lineage: Eukaryota > Metazoa > Arthropoda > Insecta > Lepidoptera > Crambidae > Glyphodes > Glyphodes pyloalis. Next base: position 7,646,250 of record JAYKKO010000011.1, read on the forward strand.
ATATTAATAAAAATCAATCGTGGTTCGTTAGTCTCGTTAAAACTCGAGAACGGTCAGGCCGATTTTGATATAACAGTGGAGGACAGAGGAAGGTTCAAAAGGTAAGATAAAAAATAAAATAATGCACGACGTTCTCCGGGGCTACTAGTGATTTTATAAGTTTTTGTTAGGTTAAATCTAAAACGCGATATAAAAAATCCAAGTTCAAAAGAATGACACACCAACAAAGCACGCCTACATCGCTCCACGCTCCCCGTCAGACCGGCGCGCACCTAACATATTTCAGTTCGGACCCGGCGCCCGGTCAGTTCGAAAATGCCTCTTCGTGTCGACCATTTTACACTCGGCTGGCCACGAATCCTGCCCAACTATTGAGTTATGTTTCATAGCGAGATGGGAGCAAGGGGCGATTTGTGCAGATAATACTTGGGCCGCCCGGCGAGAGGTTTGTACAGATTGTTCCGAGGGTTGCTTTTGTAATTTCCTTTTGATTTTGTAATCTTATAACGACGCTATTACATGTTTTCTTTTTTTTTACATGATTTTAGAACTAAATATATGTAAACAAATATTTGAATTTGATGGGATCGTTGCGTATATTATAGGTACGATAAGATGTTAAGTATTCTTTACTTTTCACAATAGTCGCTATGATATCGAATATAGTGAAAAATAACCCTTTTTCTATAGTCCTAGCGGTAAAGAACAACTTTTTTTACAAACCTGACAATTAAGAACGTAACACAAATGTATGATCAGTTTGATCCAGTATTAGTTATTAGCGTACATACATTTCACCGATTCCAAAATAAGATACGAGGAATATTGAACTATCATATCGTACCATGTTTTTTTTTATTGAAGTCTGTTTTAATTCAAACCTTTAAAAGAAGGTTTATAAAAAACAAGTACCTACAAAAATGTTATACTTTAAGTACATTTACAGAAAATAAGGTGAAAAGAGCGATTTGTAAACAGACTAAGATGTTTTTCTTTAGAAGCTTATCTCAATTTTCCGGCATCACAGCTCTTAAAGCGGAACGCTATTCGATTTGTCTACTAGGGTCAGATAACATCTATGGGAGACATAAATGCGAGAAAGAACAGGAATATTTTTTCAAGTGTAAAATTGTACGACGCGAAGTAAGCCGTCTAGGGAAGAGTAATCAAGGAATTGTCTATATAGGTATATTGAACTTTTGCGTTAGGGATGTAAACAGAAATAGATTCAATATATGATCTAAAAGTCACATATTTGAGGCATAAGGAAATGATATGATTTTTCCGTGCAAATGATAAATTTCATGATTTTATTAGGGAATTATAACTGAATTAGTCTGATGACAGTGTTGCAGCTGTTAAATCCCTCCTTTAAATCTAGAGGATTTCGCACTTAATTAGAAGATACAGCATTATGTACAGTTAATTACTTGTATTAAAAAAATATTACTTAATTTTAAACTACATGTGTGTGTTCGTAAATGTGTGATAATAGATGCGTAAATGTTTGTTTTTCTATGGGCAAGTATTTTTTACGTCTTCTTCAGTTTAGATTTGTATCAACAAGATATTGGGTATGCAGATAAAGTTTTCGCACACTGTAAGATTCTTTCTCGCATGTTGGAAACCAGAGGTGGCTGTTAGAAGCCATAGCCCTGCTTAAATAACTTCTCAGTTTTTTATCATTTTTTTGTTTAAATATTTTTTATAATTTTCTTTGTAATTAAATTTCCTTACACACTTGAGTGATAATTTAAGGTAAATTTTTAATCCAAAATCCTTTTGAAAAGGTTACTATAATGGAATAATGAAATATAGTTACAATTAAAGACGATCTATGCTCTTGCGGTATATATTAGGAAGGAAGTAGATGCGATATATATACACACACACACACTGTCATTTAATGACTTATACGAGTATAAACAAAAGGTACTAGAAAAGTAAACATATTGACATATAAAAGGCATAGCCAAAAGGGATGTGGAGTTCGGTTCTCAGCAGTCGCTAACAGTTACACTATCGCACGTTTTGTACCAGGATACAAGCAGATGATAGGAGGTAAAATATACAGATTGCATTAAATAAACGTGGTCGAGCACTCGTCCAGTGGACATGATCGGTGAACCTGTCCGGAACCAATCGAGTGGCAATTCAATAGGCGCGGAGTAAGCGTTTGAAATCGTACCGCTACCCATATTTGCCCTAGGGCTGGGTACACAAAAAAGGCAACAATGTATTGTTTTCAAAAGCAATTGCTAGTTGCAGATATGTTTTTATTGATAAAAGTAATTAAAGTCTGTCCGTTGCAACAGTTTTTCTGTCGCTATGAGACCATTATTAGGAAACTCAATAAATAAATAGATGTAATAATAGTTTTAGTTACATCAAATGTTTTATATTCTTTTTGATACTGCCAACAAAAATACCTATAAGGATACAAGCAAGTTTTTTGAACGAATAATGGTCAGTTTTTATAAATGCGAAATCTTAAGTTTTACTTACGTACGTACTTACAAATCATAAATTGATCATATTTAAAGTGGGATATTGACACCATTCTTAAATAAATATCAGGAAACATTTCCGTAAAATGGCTTTATATTACATATATTGACAATGTTATTTAATGCAAATTTATTTTTAAAATGCTATTTTCAAAGGCTCCAAAACTATGTAATAGTAAGTGCGTTTAAAAATGAAATTGTATACCGTAAGAGTATGTTATCTCTATAGACACTTTGAGAAAATCGTGTTTTGACAGTTATTTAAAATTGCCTCAATTGACTAGCCAGTCAACATCCCTGTTAAAAACTCCCAGAAAAACCACAGTTTATTCCTAGCTGTGGTTTCCAATAACATTCGATTTTATAAGCGCATTAAAACTCGCATCGCCATAAATGAGTTGAAAATCAAAAACGTATCATCAATCTTTTCCCAATCGCCGTATTAAGGTTCACCAATAAAATTAATTCAATACATACGGCCGGCGTGTATGTGATAATTATAATAGGGTTTCGAATTCCCGACGGCGCGAGAAGCGAGCATGGGCCGTTAATAAAGAATTTCACTTTCGTGATAGTGATGTCCTGACTCGAAATAAAACTGGTCAAGAATTTCCAGTTTAATAATAACTCTCGTGTTGCTGAGATAATTATATATATTATACGTATATTGTTTCAAAAACATAATTGTATTTAGTTGGTCTACAATAGATTTGTATCCAATTTACACGAAACGAAAATTCACGCAATTGAAATTAGCCTTGCGAAAATAAATTTAATAGTTGGATCAAATATTGATTGGAATATACTTATGTACTTACGGAAATATATAATAATTATCGTGAAAATTTTAAGTACTGATATCGTAACTGACGATATGTTGCTTACATATTTTATGATATTGACATGATATAAAAACACAACAAAAGATTTTCTGGTACTAAATCTGAGTAGCAGCACAAGTAAATCTCGCCTGTTGCATATGTGTTCGTTTCTTTTTCGTTTATTTACTAGTACAAAATCGATTACATGAGGACCCAACTCGATTTTGAGTCAGTAAGTCGAGTTGACCCATTACTATCGGTAACATTTCGAACGAATTTCACGCGAGCGAAAATTTACCGAGCTGCGTCCGATGTTTCTATTAAGTTGGCGATATTTGCATGTTAACGAGTGACAGGAGGCGCATCGAATTATACTAATTAAGTTAGGCGTGCTACTGCAACTAGCTCGCACTAGTCCGATTCACCTGATATGACCTAATTATGTAAATATAGTTACATTTCATATTTATACGTCGCAAACACATTGCTGTTAACATTTTAGATAGGTATTTTCATTAATGAAATCAAATCAGATCAAATTTAAATAAGGTTTGAATGGCAATATTCAGTTCTGCTAGGGTCTCCTGAGTTCTTGAATTCCGTGGGCAGTTTCACTGTCTCATATTTCTGAGATTGTTGGCCATTATTTCAACTACCCACCTCTAACTGACTGACCCGCCGCGGCGTCGACGCGTACTATGCCCCCTTTATCCACATTTTCTAACGATTTTTCGCTTCTATTGGTCGTGGCGTGATGTTAATAACCTTTCTATATAAATGGACTATTGAACACAAAACGACTTTTTTGATTTCAACCAGTAGTTTTCGAGATTAGCGCGTTCAAACAAACACACTCTCTAGTTTTTAGATATTAGTATAGATTACGTGTACTGTCTAGACAGCTAATCGGCTATTGCAACATTAATACTGTTTATATTATTACCAAATGTTACTCAAAGGTTTGGCCTGAAATATTCGATTACCAATGTTAGGCCCGGTTTCCACCAAAGCATAGAGGAGAGGAGACGGGAGGAGATGTATTTGAATAAACCAATCAGATTTCGTTATTTTCACATTTCTTCTTCGCTTAGCTTCGATGGAAAGATTCTGATTGGTTTATTTAAATACACCTCCTCCCGTCTCCTCTCCTCTCTGCTTTGGTGGAAACCGGGCCTTACTAGTAACAGTTTTCGTAGAGTTATTATGTATAAATAAAACTATCAGCCTGTCAATTTTTCCGTCGTTATCAATTTTAATTAAAAACGTTGTTAAAATAGGGCGTCCAGCCTGTGCTTGCTATAAATAGAGAAAAAAAAATAAAAATCGGATAAAGGTGTATTCACACGATCGATCGTGCGGGGCTTGCATCCGAAGCGAGTGGAGCGGAAGCGCTCGGGGCACTGCACAGCGAATTTATCATACGCCCGTGTGTACATGCCTAACGTTCAACGTGAAATATATGGAAACTGACTAGGTAATCTAGCATTACATTTTTTTATTTTTATTAACTACATTTTATAGTAATTTTATCATGAGGGTTATTTTCCTATTAGTGACCATTTCTCCAAAACGACTTCCATTTATGGACTAATTTCAGTTTTTGTCCAATCCAGTGGTACAATTTACGTACAATGAAAATCGATTTACCATTTTACCCTAGTATTCAAATTAAACATGCCTCTCCTTGTAAAAACTTGAAGTTCGATATTAGTTCTTATGCTCACCTCATAAGGACGGTGTTATTGCATGAATCTAGGTGTCTTGTATAAACGTAGGTTTGTTTTTTTCTTCTAATGGGCACAGACTGACCAAAATGTACGTCTTAATTTTATCATGAAAAGATTGAAAGACGGTTAGAGCTACTTTCCTGACCAAAATAAATACTGAAAGCATACGTGATGTTGAATGTGATGCGGCGCAACAAAAATACTTTATTTATTTAATAATTCTCTGGGAATTAAATATTTGACGACGGCAAATATCCAAGCTTATGATGTGACTCTCTAACTTCCTAACCATCTACCTGCACACAAAATGACAAAACCGTTTTTGTTGTATTTGTTTCTGTCAGGAGAAGGTACTTAAAAAAGAAAAAAATAAAAAAAATGCGCGAAAAATTGCTGTCGTGGGTGAAAATCAATTCGAATTAAATGACGTCTATTTAATGGGTCAGATAACAAATGATAAACATAAAGGTTTACATTTCTTCCCTGAAATACGAGATTTTCCTTATTTTCATATGCAGAAGAAGACTTTACAAATAGTGCGGAACCCTAAAATGTGTCACAATAATGGAGAACGTTGCCCAGTTTTGGAACACAATTCCACAAAGGGAAATTGAAATTAAATGTCAACCGTTCCTTGATCATAAAAACAATCACGGATTCTTGTGTTTCTTTTCTGGGCTATACCTACATTTTGTCGTTTTTCAGCTGACATTTTGATTACAGCGAGTCATTCGTAATTTTATTCGAACTGGCAATTTTTTCGGACTAAATTATTAAAAAAAAAAGGTTTGCTTCTTGACATTATAATAATATCATTAATTTGACTTTAGTGAAATAATGTTGTTATTCTGTTGTTTATTTTATATAATCTAATGATATAAATAAAAGTGTCAGTTGTATTAAGTGTATTATATGAGTGGTATTACTTATTTGACTATCACTGACTAGACAGAAGATATTGCACGCTGTTTAACAATTAAATATATGAAACATTTTAATTAGTAATTTTATCAAATGTACTTATCTACTATATTTATTGAAATATACGAATTATAAATTATAAAAATAATCCTGCTATGGTCTTATACGTAAATTATTTTTTCATTAGTAAGTAACAATAAAGGCACCATTGAAAAGGGGATAAAAAAGCGAGAAATTGTGTCAAATTAACTGGTGATGAAACATTATGCAGGAAAACCAGGAACGTACCAAATTAGCCTCATATTACCCACCCCTGGCGCTAAAAGTGTTCAATTGTTCCATTTCTATTTCGCGTCTTGATTGAAACAACGATTCTATAGGGGAGAAAATCACGGCGGTTGGCAATCCGGCCAGTTTAAACAGATCCTCAGCAGTTCTTTTATTTTTTACCTTTCTAGCCAGCTTTGCGAGAGTGAGTGGCGTTTTTGCGTGGCTTGTTAAACTGGTTCGGTTAACCTTTAAGTCAAGTGATGAATGGCTTAATAGTTTAAGTAATATAGCTCTTTATATAGGCTCAAAATTAGATAAAAGTAAATACAGACAATTTTTTGATGTACGCGTATCTCTCCGCTGTTTTTCCGAAAAATGCATCCATATTTGTAGTCTGTATCCTATTTAACGGAAAAGGTAAAGAAATATCCGAAAAAGAAAACTGGCTTAAGTTAGTTTTTTTTCTAAATTTCACTTAGAGATTTCTTGCAAATGTAAACTGAGTACAATACAGTCTTGAGAATGGTTTCGATTAACCGACACCGATTGGCTCCAATAGAGATATTTCTAATTTTTCGGTTGACTTGCGCCGCTACTGAAGCCGAGAAGACTGTTGCTCTTAGGAAATACAGAAAACAAACGTAAATAGACTGGAAATGACTAGACAAGATTCAGCTAGACTACTATTACGTAAACTTTTCGTAATATTGGCATAAAATATGAAAAGTACAAGAGATCCGAGTTCACAATAAGAAATAAACATAAACATATGTTGTGACAGGCTTTCGGTTTATTTTTATTGTAAAAGACAGCAAACTTTATATTATAGATACACAAATAAAATATTAACACACAAAAAACAAAAAGGTACCTCTACATTACCATTACTGTCCATCGTTAAAATAATATAAACATTTTAGACAAATAAATTTTACTCATGTGCAACGTAATTTTAATTAAAACACAGCGTCAGGTACAAATTTAAAAATACTCGTTAGCATTTACTAGATAATAAAACATGTATATAGTGATCGTAATAAAAACAACAAGCTGTTGAAAAATACGTATATAATGTAATAGAAGGTAGTCAATTATTTTTAGCATACGTAAATCGCAAAACGAAATACCAGAAACATTAAAACCGTAAATCAAAGCAACCGAAATACCAATTTAATTGCTAAACACCCATCAACATTTATCAAAACAATGGAAAATTAAATCAAAGTTCGGGAAAACAATTAAATCGCTGAGCAAAAACGAAGAAAGAGTTTCACGGAGGCAATATTGTCGGCCACCTGCTCGGGTAAGATAGGGATCATAATGTTAATTTAATTAAAGGACTAATCTAAATTTCAGACGACCCGACACTCCGCCGACCATTAAAAGGATATTTCGTTGGAGACAGCAAGTTGGGAAAAGTTACAGACTATAAATATCTCAGGGAGCCAGTCGGGGGCGACGATTTACAGTTAAACATTAAATAAATACGACTCGGAAAAATGTCGCCCTCAATCTATTGCAGTGGGAATTGAGATTATAAAAAAAATAATTAAAAAAAATAGATATTTTTTTTAGTCGTCTTAAAGTGTAAACTTCAGATAATTAATTAATTTATTAAATTTGGTTATGGATACAAACAGGTTTTAATACTATTTTTTATCGAAAGGTAAAAAGAAAAGTTATAATTATAAATAAGCTATATATAATAAATAGTTTCCATATGTTATAAGATTTCGAAGCATTCCTTCGCTTTTGGAAATTATGAAAATTAGCTGAGCTAAGACATGAATTACTAATTCAAATGGTTAAATTAATGGCTGTCCTAAGTGTAAATAGATTATATTAAACGACTAATTAAAGATTAAGTTTGGTTATTTATCTAAATTGCAGCGGGCCGGTTTGAGTTTCATTAAAAGCGACCCGGAGTTGGTAGTCTACACAAGGAAGAAAAACTTTTGCTGCAAGATAAAGATGCCTTTCATCCTGAACCAGGCGAAACTCTCCGGCAGATGGCGGGAGGAAAACAATTTATTATTTCCTTTGATAGCTGGGAATCTTACAGGAATCTGCTAATTTATAAAATTTAGTTCCTTTTTGCTTCAGAGTTGCTTCGTTATTAAAATAATGTTTGTCATAATTGTGTTATGTAAATGAAAGTCAGCGAGCTCTTGATTTCTTTTAAACTCGTAGCGAAATTGGCCGTGAAAGGAGACACATTTCTAGAACTAACTTACAATAACTAATTCGAATGCCGGGACAAGTTTATTGGTACATTGTTAAAATTTAGATAGTTTAATTAAAATGTAAGCTATCAGAATTTAAAACGCTGGAAATGAAAACAATCAAGTTTCGTAACGAAACGAAAATAATTGGCATTTCTTATCGCACTTAGCATTGTTATACTCGAAATACCACTGGACAATTCGAATTGCCAGTTAGTCGTACTTCTCATCAATTTTATCATAAAATTAGAAGCGCAAAAACGTCGAAACAATGTAAACAGAAAATCGAAGAACGAGTACAATAGTCTGGTATCAATTGAATCGGACGGGCGCGGGCGGTCCGTTACAGCGGCGGCTCAATGGCCCGCCCAAATTATGTTCAATGGATAATTAATCGTGCCTGTTCAGTCCAATAACAATGCCCCGCATATCGAGATCATCATTATAAAGCTATAACGCAGGGATGATATCGCTCTACGGACATGCGTTGTTAGAAATTAATTTTTTATTCCCCGCCACCGAATGACTTGTTTAACGCGTTATTCTATAAACATAAACATAAAGGTACACAAGTATGTACATCTGATTTCCAATTTGTATGTTTTGAATTCGTTATAGTTATACCATGTTCGCAACATATAATTATATTATAATCTGAAGAGTTTGTTTGAACGGACTAATGTCAAGAACTACTGGTTCGAATTAAAAAAAAATAGTGTTGGATAGGCCAAGTTATCAAGTAAGGTTATATTGACTACATAACATCACGCTGCAACTAATAAAACCGATGAATCAATAGGAAATGTGGATAAAACGAAGATAGCACGCGTGCGAAGCCGTGGCGGGCCGCTAGTATTAATATGAAAATTGATATAAGAAAAGATTTATGGTCTAACAGGGTTTGGGTTTAAGAACTTTATTTAACTCATAAAGAATATTACAATTCACTTACTGAGATAACTTAATTTCTAGGTAAATAATTGTATGCTAAACAGTGAGCGGTACGCTAAAATACAAAACCAATAAAAAATTACAAATATGTCGGGTAGGATTTGCAAATATCTGCGTCAACAGTGTCGTTAAATGCTTTTAAGAGGAAGAAAGAATTGCTTTTTCATCAGATTTTTTTGGGTCTGAAATTTGTTACCATTAATTTTTGATAGTGATTGGTTGAAAACGAGAACAGAAAACATGAACATTTTTAACCGTAAAGTTTAAATGAAAAGGTGTCGTCAATCTACACTGAAACGGCGGGGTAAAAGTTTTTAGAATTCACCAGAAATTTCGATGTGAACCAGAAAAAACCGACGGGAATTGAATTGAATTTTTGTATCGATACCCTTTGACAGCTGCCGGATTATATACTTGTTAGTTTTTGTGCAATAGATCAATTAGGGAGTACATACCTACGCGTAAGTATACATATATCCGGTAATTTAAATGATAATTTGTCACTTCTTAGTTAATAGTGAAATAATTTTAGTCTGTTAATTTAACAATTATAAAATATTACCTACTGCGTGCACTTACGTCACCGCATCAGTAACTTTTGTCTTTTTTATTTCCGTATGGTGCTCAACAAATTTCTTTCTTCAATTTTGGTCCCGGCGGTAACACATTCGAGTTGTGTAATATCATTTAATGCGACCCCGAGGTAGTGGGTTGCAATTAAAATTTTCCATTTTATTAATTAACGAGCAGCAAAGTGTGGTGCGGCTTGTAAGTTTTTCACTAACCTTTTTCTAAATGCAAAACATGTTATAAACGATGTATTTTCTGAGGGAAACAAATTGTAAGTTTGTCATGAAAGTGTATCAGGCTAGGTTTTTTAAATTAAAATGAAGTTAATTTAATTAATATACTCGTACCTACATTAAGAATGCATATTTAAATTATTAATTTGTTCGTTTAATGTAAGGATTTAATGAGAAAACCCTTGATTGCTTGAGTTCATAGACAAAGTAAAGACGATAAAGATCGTTCAGTTTTGTCGGTGGTATAACCTTGTTTGTTCTGGATTCCATAACACAAGTGCTTAAACTTACTTTGAAATAAGGTGAATGGCTGTTCCGTTGACGGATACATGTTTTAAATATATGTATTCGGTGTAACCTCGTATTCCAACTTTTAAATTCAGTCAAACGTCACAAATTGGTCCCATAACTGAGCCATGAGGCCAATCCGTTGTAGATTTGAGGCGCCTCGAAAACTATTTGCGACGATAAACACACAGCGTTACAAGGGAACCGGGCTTGTCTCGACTTATTTGAATTTCAAATCGAGTGCAGGTGAGGAGACGATTGGGCCCAACTTCCTATACGGTTTAGATTTGCTAGCCTCAATTGAATTTACACCAGAACTTGCACTGTCAGTAAACTTGCTTATGAAACCAAGTCCTGCTATTTTATTCAGGGAGACGTGCTTGCTCAAAGACATCTCTGAGTTCTCAGAGGCTTTCTGGAGATGAATGTTGTAGTGTAAAGTCATAAATATTCTGTTTAGATAGTTTAAGTGTTGTGTCACAATCTGTCGCAGGACCGATAATTCTCGTGGCAGAAATGTTCTAGAGTGGAGCACGCCAAGGTGTGCCAAGGCAATCGAAGCTTAGGGCGCTCTCCAGGTTGGAGGAGTGACGATTTACGCAAAGTAGTTGGCAATGATGAAACGCGTTGAGTTTAAGATCAAACTCAGTAGCGTGCTATTGGAGAGACTTGTGTCCAGCAGTAGAAGACATAAGGCTGATTTTGATCATAATACCGACCTAATTTCCTAGCGTTTTAATTTAATTTTCTCGAAATTTAGTTTGATATTTATCTCAACAATTGTATATTACTGGAAAGTGATACGAAAGTCATGTCAGGATTATTGTATTTGCAGTTTCATTAAAACAAAAAAGGAACAAGTTGCACATATAAATGTAAATATTAAATATTGGACAACATCACATACATTGCTCTGATTCTGTGGTAAGTAGCTTAAGCAATTGTGTTTCATAAATAAGGAACATCGACTGTACCACAACACCCAGACCCGAGAAAATATAGAAAAACTTGTTTCCCACATTGAAGCCTTAGTCCGGCCCGCTCACTTCTCGGCGACGGAGGTCGTCCTATCTTGTTAAATCTTATTGAATACACAAAAGAAAAATAATAAGACCGTTTAATATTCTGTAACAGTTACTACCGAATATAAATAGGATTAAATCGACATATCCCGTCCCTCTGTGGTTATTGATAACGTTCGAATACCTACGCATTATAATTTGGTTCAGAAATACCTAGAATATTTATGTACATGATTGACATTTAAACATAATTTAATATTCAATCCAAATATTATCATATGATTTATAATATTGTCACAACGATATCGTTATGATAAAAACGTTCGCATGACGTGAAAAGGGTTGAAAGTAAACAAACTGGGAAAATAAATAAGTGGAATTGAACAAACAACGAAAATCTGTTTTGTTGTTTGTCAAAACGATCTTCCTCTCTTTTGTAGACTTTTATTCTATAAAAACATTCTTTTGATTGTGTTTTTGTTGTACTGAATAAAATATGAAACCTAAACAAAACCAAATAACATAAAAATCTTTGTCTGTGATTTTATCGGTTTTGGAAATTTCCACATAGAAATGTCTACAATCTTGCCACAAATTCCTTTCACGGATGATCTGATGACCAAAACAAAGGTATGCTGATATTTTTTAAAATATAGACTGCTATTTTGTACAAAACAAACCAATATAGCAATACCTACCATTTAACTAAAACTGGTTAAGGGCATCGCTTCAGCTGAGAGATAGAATGGGCCATAGTGTTCCAAAGATTACTGGGCTTATGCGGTGGAGTATGGCTAACTACAATGAGTCTCAAAAATTTATGATTTCGGCTGTAAGTTCACAACCTTTCAACAAGTATACACGTATGCTAGTTGGATAACATTATCAGAAAAGCTCTTTTTCAATAAAAAGTAAATACCAAAGATTTGAGGATCATTCATTGAATGAAATCTTAATTTGCTTTCCATAGTATGCTTCTTTTTATTCACAAGCTTCACATAGGCTCCTTTGTTTTCTATATAATTGATGCACAACACGGGAATATGACTTTTAATAGCGTATTTTTACGAGCTAATACGATGTACGTTGCCTGGGCGCGCTCCGACATTCGGCGGACTTATATTGCTGGCAATTTTTCATGACTCCACAGCTCAATACATTGTACGTCAGTTTCGGTATAACAGGCTTGGTTCATAACATTTTTTTTAATGTTTGTATAAATAAATAATATTAATGTATGTATAAATAAATAGTAACGAGAATAAATTCAATTTATATTCTTGGACGATATTATTCATTTAAAGAAACAAAGTTACAGTTTATTAAAGACTAACACGTATTTTTTTGTTTAGCTAAGAAAGTAGCAAGTTTATATTTCAAATACTCCCTACTTGTTCAAATCCTAAATGTTTTTAAGTGAAGATGCACTTGTTTGAGTTGAGTACCTATCTGTCTAAAACTTGGTAAATAAATTAAAACGCTACGTCAGATTACCTACCATCCCGCTCAAAGCTCATGTTTTAAGGTGATATAAGTAACAGAGATTGCTCGGAAACCGTACTCTAAGCACTCCATCTGATTGATGGGTCTAATCTCTGCAACTATAGAACTCTCACGAAAATAGATAACCAGACTAAACTGGATAGAGGAGCTCACATGTAGGTAATATTTTGCCGGAGATATAAAGCAGAACCATATATTTTCCGGAAAGTTTGGTTTGATATACGGGCTGAAGATTCAATTTTTATATTATAAGCGAAACAATGTACATAAATGAAGTTTATTGAAACAGCTGTGGGCTGGCTATTTAGGTTCAGCGTGGCGATGATAAATGAATTTCCAGACAGAAAGGTAGTCCTGCCCCGGCTTAAAAAGGAGTGATGATATTGTTGTGAAATCTAGACAATCGCATAAGGGTCGCACAATACGCAAACCAATCGTGCGTGTTCTTTTTTAATTAAATTTCGAATAATAAAGTGACCTTTAACGATAATTATTTTTTTGTAAAAACTTCTCATAACAATGACAAGGTTATTGAACAATCAAAAACTTTCTCTGTAAGGGATGGCGGAAATATTTGTACCAGTCAATTTTAAGAGCGAATTCAATCAGTTCAAACAAGCAGATAATCGAACCCCAAATCATCCAATCGTGGTAAATCTCAAATTCGGAGTACGAAGCTAAGGAGTCGGGGCCGTCCCGACCAAGTCCCTGATTTAAATTGCAGATGCCCGTCGGCGACGAACGCCGACTGCCGCGATATGCTAATCATAGTCAAGCCAAGGATTATCCCTGTTTACACTCAACAAACTCACTTAATTTCACACCGACCGATGTCTCCCCATATTTGTTACTCGACTCCTGAACTGGACCGGTTTAATTAGACAGTTCACCACCATGGATACCAATTTACAGGGCACACGTTGAATTTTGATAGCCGAGAATAGCTTTACGTCCGAGTTATTTGAATTTAATAAATAAATAAATATTGGACAACTTCACATACATTGCTCTAATTCTGTGGTAAGTAGCTAAAGCAAGTGCTTACAGAACTCGGATTTCTGTAACACAAGTGTGTTACAGAAATCCGAAACAACGACGGTACCACAACAACCAGACCCGAGACAATATAGAAAAGTTCGTTTCCCATATTCACTCGACCAGGGATCGAACCCGGAACCTCAGAGATAGCGCGACGCCATAGTCCGGCACGCTTGCCTCTCGGCTATGGAGGTCGTCAAATTAATTTGTATGAAGTCATTTCTCAATTTGAGACACTCGTACAAAATAAAGTACATAGTAAAAAAACTAACCATCCTCAGGGACGACAAGTTTATGCGTCTCTGAATACAATCAAAGACATATTCATGCATCATTCTTCTTTGTCGGTTACAAATACTAATATTATAAAGTTGAAGATTTTGTTTGTTTGATTGAACACGCTAATCTCAAGAACTACTGATTTAAATTTCAAATTTCTTTATTTCAAAGCCTACAAAGATCCATAGGTTAGTAAAAACACAATATTTAGAAAAATAAAAGGGTTAGTAGATGCAAATTGAAATAATATTTTTGTGTTGTGTCCATTTATTGAGGAAAGCTAAATAACATCACGTTGCAACTAATAGGAACGAAGAACCAGTGGGAAAAAATTGGGACAATACGCGTGCGAAACCGCGAACCGCTTTGATCACAAGGAAAGTTATCACAATATAACACCGAAACTGTTTGGTAGAGAAGATTGGATCCAGAAAATCCTGTTGTTGTCACTGATATATACGAACATAATTTATTATTTTCGGTAAGAACTGGAACACAAAATTTACCATCTCATAACCAAATGTTGTTCTAGGAAAACTAAAGTTTTGATTATATTATCCCGGCCAATTAATTAGTAGAACCCTTAAAAAGTCACTGACTTTGGAATCGTAGGTACTATTATAAATATCTTCAATGAAATATTACGATATCAGAGCTTAGCAATTTCCCAACTAAACATCAATATTGCTTAAGTTTCAGTGATTTAGTGGAAAACTTCAAATGTTGTACGTTAAGGTTTTAAAAATAGGTACATTTTAAGAATGTTAATTGTTTATGTTTCAAGGGACTTTCAGAATTGCAGTTGCCCGTACGAGAAAAGTACCCGAAAGTTTACGAGAGTAGGTACGAAATTAGAAGACTAGCAAAATAATTTGTATACTTATTATATTTATCGTATTTAAAAATTTAAATGTTATATTATTATTTTTTCCATTTTTGATGATTGTACTAAAAGACAAGTAGTGTTGTCCCGAGTATATTGAGTAAGTGTAATTGGATGTCATTTGTGATCCTCCATTAATTTTAAAACAACTTTGTGACACCTTTAACGATGTCTCCTTCGCCTTTAACTTTTGCTTTCGCACGAAACTAACTTTATCATTTAACTTTCTCGCGTCTTAAATAATTCTATCTTTGAAATATTTACTTTGCAGTTTATATTGATGAGCACTGAATTACAGTACGTGTTAAAACTTTTTATAATAAATATCTAAGTTTCTTCTTAGATATCTTCGATTTTGTTTAAGTAAGCAAAATTTTAACTTTTTAATTTAGGAAACTTAGTAATAAGCTAGTGAAGTTTGAGGTAAATGTATATTAAAGAGGTAGAGAAGACAGGGCTAAAAATGAACACAGCATCACATGTACTATAATGTTAAGATAATATGCCATTTTACTCCATATAAAATGCATTAAAGACATTGTATGAAATGAATTGATTTAATGAAACAATTTTAATATGGAATAGCCTTGTTAGGAAGGTTTGAGTTTACCTACTTTAACAGAAAACTTGAAAACCAAACTCCATTTTCCACAATGACATAAATTTTAAACTACATCACCTATTACCGTGTATATCCGTCTATCATCTATTGGATCTGATGTTATTACGTCATATTATTTTTCAGTAAACATTTAAGGTGCCGGGCAAATATCTGCCGGCAATAGGTACGCCTGAGGCGTCGTAAAGTCGGCCAGAGGAGGCACTAATACGAATTTATGTCTACGGGCCGAAGCGCCCCAACGATATCGATCCTCTCCTTTCCCATAAATGTTTCAATTTTCAAACCGATCGTTTTATGTAAACCAGGCGTCCGGAGAGTTCTCAGTCACAGAACCGTATTCGTAGCATCCATTACAATGTAATCAAAATGAAGTGAAATTATGGACGGCTCACGCGGTACGATTCTACGAATGCGACTCGTATCGAGTATGTAGTAGGTTTGTTATAAATTGGTATAGGATTGGATCTTCTTTATATTTTTATAGGTATCAGATTAAATGTATCACATTATAATTATAATCATAATGAAGTCTCTCCAATTATAGTACCTAAGTAGTATGTCCTGGTAGTTCGAAACGTACACGGCAGAGGGCACCTACCGGCTAATCACACTGCAACGGGAGATTTTTTTTTGTATATGAAGAGCGTCGTCCCTCATAATCATATGAAATAAAAGCATAGCACTGGCTAGAATTATGACGAAGGCCTATGCCTTAAGAACCTATGTCTCAAGACTATTCTTAAAGTGTTTCAAATATAAATAAGAAAAAAAGTTAACTTTCAAGTTAAGTAAATATTGCGTTTGCGTGTGGCCGAAACAAAAAAAAAAAGTAGTATCTGCTGGTATTAAAAACAGGTCGGTGAAAATCCGCCGTTTAACTTATATCGCGTTGTTGAGGAAATCTTAGACATTTACATGAGAAAGCCTCACAGAAAGAGGACCGGGAGGGCTGGAGGTTTCCCTCCTGGCAAGAGATGGGAATGTCTGAGGTATCCGATGCAGGCACGCGGAATACGGCCCGAATATTTGATTTAAATTTCTTGAACGCAGTCGATATGAAATTTTTACTTGATTTGAAATGGGCTCTAAATTGAAATTACGACTAATACCTGAAATGAATTAGAAATATGTAAGCAAACATATATATAGAATAATGTAAGCAAAAATGTTAGCCAAACCGTTTTAGACATATTTTTTTTATGAATTTTCGACGAAATAAAAATACAAAATTTAAAATTTGTATTACTTATATATTATTTTTTACAAAAATCTACAGATGTGCATACAACCAACAAGTATAGAACAAGCTGTCAAAATAATAAATACCTTCAAAATTCTTCGTACTAGCAAGTATTAATAGGCAAGTCAAACTTTTTCTATTATCAGAGTTTGGTTGGGATCCGGATTAAATCCCCTTAGCTGACATTAAAAGATAAATATGGTGACGTAGCCCCGCGTTGGGCGCCAAAGTTCGCGATATGTGGCCACCGCATGAGTAGTAATTAACACTACCCCTCTCCCACTTCTCACCCCGCACTTGCTGAGTGCTTTGCTGGGACGGATCTAGGGTGATTTGGCTGGTGAATAAGGCTAAAAATGCTAAGAGACCAAGTTTTAAACCTTAAAATTTATTTATAGTAAAATAAAACCATAAACTTAGTTTTGCATTTGGATTAAATATGTCTTAATTTGGAAAAGGAATTAAATAATTTGTTTGATAACATTATATATTATGAAAAGTGGATTGACCATAATAAAAGATTAGGTAGGTACTGATAAATGGTAGGTATAGGTAAAGGAATACTTTGACGCCAAAAGCAAATATTTCGAGAATTATTTTTTTATACAAACATATTTATATTTGTTAAAAGTCTTTATAATACTGCTTAGTCGTATCGTAGACAAATTAGTTCCTGAGGTATGGTTCACCACACCAGTAGTAATTAACAGAGCCTCCTTAGCGTACAATTCCTTGTGCAAGTAGTTTGATAACTAGGAGGGCTGGGTTTATCTTTTTATCCTACAAAACACAAGTTATTGTCTATTTAACTTTTAGAACCTAAATTATTGTTTCTGCTGTTAGATATTATAGTAGTGACAGCTGCGATTAAAATACTTTTATTAATTATTACTTCTGATAAAAAATCTGTTTATTATTTTAGTACCCTAAATACATACACCACAAACCATAATTACAAATGTTTTTTTTTTGTTACATTACATTTAGAAGTAAACTAATCAGTTAAATACATAAGGGTAATTTCCATCCGATATACATTTAGTTCATAAAACCGTGTAATGTGTTTTAAATTATGTTTCAAAAACAGTTGTGGATTTGTCAGTAGCTTAAATGAGAATCTAAACATATTTGAAACGTTTTGATGTAAATCCCGCGACCAGTTTCTTATAAGCTTTTTTGAGCTATACTTTGAACATTGAAAATTGATTAGAAAAACCCATTAATCACCATTTCGAAGTTTTTAATAGTATTTTCAATATTGTTAAGTACAAATCAGTACAGCGACTTTCTGGAGCACCGATTCAAAGTTTACGATTTAACAGCGTCTGGACGCAAAGTTCGCGATATGTGGTCCGCCGCGTTAGTAGTAATTAACACAACCCGAGCGCCGCTCCCTCACACCTTCGCATTCCGAATGTTTCGCTGAACAGGACCGAACTAGGGTGTTTCGCAGAACTAGGGTTTAATAAAACCACCACTTTAAACCAATGAGTTTGACATTCATCAAACGTTACATTGGGTGGCAAAAAACTATCCTGCTTGTGTTTTCACTCGTTTTTAATTTTAATAGATTATTAATAATTTATCATGTATCATATACCGGTTTTCCATGTAATAAAATACTTAATGAAGGAATTAGAACAGTAGTGAGTTATCGAGTCTCGGACTGTAATGACCTAACGTTGTATTCTTTTAGCATTTACACTGTTGCAAAACAACACGTTGGGCGCCAAAGTTGAGTGCAGTGCAATGAACTCAATATTATTGTTAGGACGGAATACAATATTAAAAATATGAGATGAGATTGGCAAACACGTCTTATTAGATAAGTCCCCCTGATTACAGCCCCATCGCATGCCCCCTAAATACCCATCCTCCCACAGCACAGTGGGGCACAGCGATTGAATTAAACTTGGGCACGGTTGTTGTGGTTCGGATCCGGGTCGGTTTTGTCGCCGGCGTTTTGTGCAGCTGCGATTTAACCGGCAATACTTGTTCGACGTTTATTAGTTTTGTCACAGTGTTTTTGTTTGTATCAGATGAATGGAGGGTGCCGGGATAGCACAGAGCCGTATTATGACGGTGGAATGCGGAGCACGTGAAATATTTATAACGCGTGTACATTGGCTGCTTTCTCTTGGCGCACTTATGAACAAAAGTTAATTTAATACTTCTGCTCAAATTGGCTAGGTACTTGACAGTTTTTGAAAAAGTATTGTAAAATGTGCGCCCGTTCATTTTATGTCCCAAGCAATTCGATTTATCTGGAAATAATCTAAATAACTAGAGAAAAATAAGATTTTGTGTAACACATTTAAAAAGCGCGCGAAAACGCCAAGTCTCGTCACTGTTGCAATTATGACGTCAACGTTAGGACAACGAACCGATACGTATAGGAACGACTTAATTTAGATAAACGGAAAATGTTTCTATAAATTCTTAATACGATTAGAGACACAATAATTCAATTTAATCGGTAAAATAATCATTGTTTCGCCACATTAAAATAAATAATTTTCGCCGACAGCTGTCATTTCCGAATTGCAATGGTGGTTTCCGTTTCGGTTCTTTTGTTCCACAGATAAAAAAAGTAAAATTTATTTTGCAAAAATAAAATACTTAATTGTTCTCAACGATCTCAAGGAAATTACTCAAAATTTTAGTTCTATAGGCCTTCAATTAAACTTTGATAAATGTGAATTATTTATATCGAATCATACTACTCCTAGCCGTAAATTAGAAATAATTTCAAAATTCAATAGTTTAGCACCAAATATTAAAATTGTTACAGAAAATAACCTTCATCTTTTAGGTTCCCCAGTTTTTGAAAACGGCATCTCACCTCATTTCGATAACTTGATTTCCAAATTTAATGAATGTTCAGACCGCCTTTTAGAAATAAACAGTCATTCAGCTTTAATAATTTTGAAATTTTGTCTTTTTGTTCCTAAATTAACATATCTTTTACGTTGTTGTCCTGTTTGGAAATTTCAGGCCGTAACCGAAAACTTGGACAACATTATAAAATTGTATTTAGAAAAAATTCTGAACATTGAACTATCAGAACAGTCTTGGACACAAGCATCTCTGCCTATTCGTAATGGAGGCTTAGGTGTGCGCAAAATTTCAAGTGTAGCTCTACCGGCATTCCTTTCTTCGACCCACAGCACGTCCACTCTTGTATTTAAAATACTGCGGCAAATAACCGCTCCTCGTGGCGTGGCTCAAGGTGGCGTGCTTGGTCGAAGCTAGGAATGCCTGGAAAATGGCTTTTCCATCCCTCCAAAATGTTCCTTTGAACCCAAATTCTCAAAGGAGCTGGGACAAAATTCAATGCGACAAAATTTTTTCAGACCTTTTAAATAACAGCTCCGGCGCAGACCACGCGCGTCTCAGAGCTGTTTCCACAAAAGAGTCCGGTCATTGGCTGCACGCGTATCCCTGCGCAAACGTGGGCACTATGCTGGACTCCGAAACCCTCCGAGTCGCCGTTTGTCTTCGCATCGGAGCAAAAGTCTGTGTCCCACACAAATGTCCCTGTGGTACTTTTGTAACTGCTTTGGGGCACCACGGACTTTCATGTGCTAAGAGTGCCGGCCGCCTCTCACGGCATGCCACCCTCAACGACATCATCCGTCGGTCTCTTGCCACCATTAAGAGGCCTGACGGTATGTCTCTTATTCCCTGGAAGATGGGACGTGCCTTAGTGTGGGATGCGACATGTGTAGACACACTGGCACCGTCACATCTCCCAGGGACTATTAGGAGCGCGGGCGCAGCAGCAGAGGCGGCTGAAAAACTGAAAAGCACAAAATATAAAGATATTAAAGAAAATTATAATTTTGTCGCTTTTGGAGTGGAAACTCTAGGTCCGTGGGGTCCTGACGCTTTGTCTTTTTTTAAAGATATTTCAAAAAGACTTATCAACGTTACAGGAGACCCAAAGGCTGGCTGCTACCTCGCCCAGCGTATTTCAATCGCCATTCAGCGAGGTAATGCAGCCAGCATTTTGGGTACCTTACCACAGGGACCATCTTTGTTTATTTAAAATATTTATTTTTTATTTATTTTAGTTTAAATATTTTGTAAGTTAGTGTTATCTTATGTTTATTTGTTTTGTTTATGTAATAAAGTGAAGATTAGGATAAAAAAAAAATACTTAATATGCTTTAAATAAAAAAATAAAAAAGTAAAATTATTACTTAACTAATAAGCTAACGTATGTAACACTTTTCATATTTTATTGTTAACACTGTCAAGTAGCCAATTGTGTTTTCTATCAGGGTTAAGGTTACTTCATAATGATTTTTTTTAATTGTGTCTCTTCAGTTTTATATTGAAAAAACGCACCAACAAATAAAATATCCCTTAGTTTAATTTTGTGTGTCACCATAATTCTGCTATTATTAGTAACATTACACTACTAGTTAGTAGTTTTGAAAGGTTTATTCATATAAATGAGTTTTTAAATAATAATTTGATATTTATTACACAGGATCGTCGAAAGAAAAATGATTACAGTAGTTTAGTTGAAAAAAGTAAATTTCAATAGCTGAAGTTTTGTGTTGATTTAAAATAAGTACACAGGTACGTCAGAATGTTCATACATAGGAAATAACAATTATTATTTTTTTACGACTTCAATATGGGAAAAAGGTCTCAAATTTCAACCGATTTTCGTTATTTTTTTAGAATAAGAGTTACCCAAAGTGAGGAATCATGATGAGAGGATCTGATAAGTCCCCCAGGAGTACCTACCAGGGAAAAAAGAAATCAAAGAAGAAAAAAACAAGGTTTTATTGGTATTCTGTACAACGATATGTCCTGCATGCAAGCGTGCAAATCTTAATACATTCAATAAATCATTTATTTAAAGAGATAAACTTTTGAAAATCGTGAATATGACTCGTACGTTTTTTTAAGTCGTTGTTTTTTTATCAAAATTGTTTTTGAACATGCGCAATAAATGAGTTTAAAATTTGTACACTGAATACAGCAATAATGCATTCCAGTTTTAATATGACAAAAGTTAATTGATAGATAACTGAAAATATTTTCATCAACGCCATTTGTCATTTCGGTTGGTCATATAATAATACATCACCTTAACCGAATGAGTGAGTAGAAACATAAACAATTTTAAATATTTATTACGGCATTTCTGCGCAGTTATTCTGGTAACACTGACAGCCAAAAGGATTGATGTCTGTATTTATTAATTTATCAACGAAGAAGGTTATAAATGACAGCAACGCTGTGTTTCGGGATCCCCGCTGAGGTGGTACGCCTTTAATTAACTTACAGCCCCATGAATCACCTTAACGCGAAAATACATTTGTAAGTTATGGGCGCAAATATGCTTTTACAGTCTTGTATACAGGACAAAATAATATTCATATTCGTTACAAAATATACGCACAATATATTAAAAAAAATTAATAAAAGGAAAAAAAAGATAGTCAGTTTTTAATTTTTTGCCATTTGTAACAAATTAATCTGCTCCGATTTTATTAATTCTTTTAATGTTAAAATATGAAAGTGAAAGTATTTATTCAGCACACAAAAAACGATATAAAAAAAGAAAAAAAACAATGTTACAAGGAATTATTTTAGAGCTACAAATTAAACTAAACAGGTAACAGCTTACATTTAATTCTGCTTACCCTAATAGTGTGTTAAAAAGGCAACCATCTCAGCATTATGCCGTGATACCACTGCGTGGCACCACGAAGCTGGTTTTCAGTGGTCGCCTGATGATGACGGAGAGGTAGGCGCCGTTAAAAGTGTAAAACAATAATTAGATAAATGGTAGCATTTACACACCATCTTGCATAAGTAAAGCGTGCTAGGAAACAGCAAATAATCTACTCGAGCAAACCAATCAGGCCACACTGCAGGCAATAATTCGAATATGAAACTATTCGCGAGTGTTACATGATATATTTTTACGAATGAAATAAGGAGCATACTTAACAAACTAGTACATTCTAAGGAAAATAAGTTTTCACAAACAATTTGTTTTTTAAAAACATCATTTTTTTTTTTTTTTTTTAAATGGACTATCCCGCGTTTAAATACAACGCAGTGATTCCGCCAATGTCAAGTGTTAAAAAAAACTTCATTTCTAGATGGATAATAAAAATAGAAACCCTAATTATAAATTTTAACAAAAACACCCTAACCAGTAACTCAAACTCGGTAAAGACAGCGATAATTTGTTCAAAGTTACCCCGCTAACGATGAAAAAAAAAACTATAATAAAGGAACAGAATTAAAAAGACACCGTTCTTTTATTCCCGGGCACAGTACATGAGCTCAATGTCAACAGTTATAAAACTTTTTCTCCACGTACAATGAGCCTCCGAAACAAGGAGTGTAGAGCACTGGGTGGAGTGTACACAGGGTTGCCAAGAATATCTCAAGAAAAGTAAAAAATAAATGTTGAAAAAACGGAGGCAGGTATTTTTTTTTTATTATGATGTTATAGTTCCGGCTAAGCCGAGTTTTCAAGAGCATCATCCTAAAGGGCATGCTTTCAGTTACATAGACAAATGTTTCGTTTGCAAATTAATTTGGAGGAATCAATTATAAGTGGAATGATTTTTTTTCACAATGATTTTCGTCAGCCTTGTCTCTATCAAAAGACCCACTAAAATTAAAAAAATAAGATGCTTTTAAAATAATTATGTTTTTATGTTAATTTCCATAAAGCAATCTTTTGTTTCTATAATTATCCTTTCATTGCATTGAAAAATAAAAATGCAACATCTAACTCGATATTTTGTCTGTGTTTTATCTGTACAATATGTAACAGCTTTACATATTTAAATATCCGTAGAATGAGAGGGACGAAAAAAGTAACAAAAATATAAATAACAAAATCTTGCCGACGAGCTCTCGCATCAACTTGACGACGCAAAGTAACCATTACTCCCGCAGCAGCCCTAAGTGGGGGCGGGTTATGTTCAGCGTAGAGGACAATTAGCGAGCGCGACTCAAGACGACTTGAGTTTTAACAACATGCCTAGGAATACTCGGCATCATTCACACGACCCGCCCGCCCTGCCTCATTATCCTTGGGCCGAGTTAAAGGACCGACCGTGGATTTTGATGCTTATTCTTGAGCCACTTGCAACTTGATTGGCTGGTGTGTTTTAAAAAACTTGTTTCTATTTATACCAAAAATGTCTAGCTTAATGGAATTAAAAAAAAAACAAAGTTAATGTCTTCAATAAAGTAGGTTTCATAAAACACTTTTAAATCGTTATTGACTACAATGCAAAGTGACTCTACTTCTGGTTCAAAACTAAATCTACTGAGAAGAAAGTCAGCAAATTTATCACAGTAGCAGTATCTACCTTATTGCTATGCACGTATAATATTTAATGCAATCTCTTGTTGTTTAATTTTACCTGACAAAACTTTTTCCATTACTCAAGGAATTTATCGAAGTGACTATTATTCTGAAAAATAAATAATGTCGATTTATTTTAGTTCGATGCCATCTTGGTAAACAAAGTATTAATGTAAAAAAAAAAAAGCAATTTAGATATTCAGTAAAGCACAAATTTAAAATTGTAACTGTACAAGAGAGAATATTGATAATTTTGGATTAGAACCAACCACATATATTCATAGCTTTATTTTCAGGAGCTAAAGCACTGCAGTCTGCTAAAATTTGCTGACACGTATTGTCAACATCCCCATTCCGTGACCAAGATATGAACTTTAATAGTGCAACGTAACACACTGCACCGCTGCAAACATAATAGGCCGCCATAAGCAATTAGTGAGATAACGAGAAACACATAAGCTCACGAAACTCCTAAATCTAACTGGTAATTAACACTACCAGTGCAAACACTTGGCGTCTATATTTTATTGTACGCTTCCTAAATATATTGCTTTAAAGTTAAATTCTTAGTGTTAACAAGAAACACAATTAACATTCGTTTAGTTTTATTGTTAACGTGATCTGCATAGATTGTATTTTTGTACTAGAGTTTGTTACTAGTTTATATTAACGGTTCTAAATGTTAAAAAGTTTATAATGATATCACAACCGTCATGCTGTTAAATTCTAAACGTTGACAAAACACAATACATATTTTATTTAAATAGCTTCCTATAGTCTCCGATTCGCATATGCTTTTCAACATATAACGGGAGCAGTGAGCCCGTGAATTGAGCACTTTTTGCAGGAAGAGTAAAATATGACAAGGGCCATTATGGTATAATTGGACAACATCACACTCAATTCTCTAATTTGATGGTAAGTAGCTAAACTTGTAATATTTAAAACAGAGCGGGAATTGAACCCAGGACGTCGGAGAAGCCCTTCCCTTTCCGCTATGTGTGTAGGTCTTAAAAAAGAATAACGGTCAACTATGATTACTGCGGATTTTCATATTGGAAAGCAGTGAAATGAGTCGAGTTTTAACTGTTGTCAAAAGTAAACATACACCTTAGTTATCATAGCAATAGGTATCACTGTCTTCAGTCGTTGGCAATGTCAATGATCTCGGAATCCCTTGGGCTCGGTTTGAAGGATACTTCCCTAAAGCTTACTTCCCTATTCTGTGTATATTTCTTGCACGCTCCCAGTTCACAACTAGTCCAGTTTAGAGTCGTATACTACCAACACGGTGTGAATATAAAAACAGTCTAGAATCAGGTAAAATAAAAAAAAATTACAAGATGTAAACAAGTTCCTTTAAGTATATCTCCTATTTCATTTATACGTCGCGTTTACCGATTTTAACTCAAAAATATTATGTAGTTCTTGACTAATGCTCGGTTCCAATATTTTACGATTCGTAATGTTAATCCGTTTTTCACCAACCACCTACGAGTCGTTAAATAATACCGTTTTATACAACTGCCATCAGACGCTGTAACTAAAACGGAACGTATTTCAAAAAAGAAATACATACATAAAGTTTGCATTTCTTTTTTAATCAAAACCTTTGACATTCCCTGCCTGTGCTATGAAATACTTTAATTAATAAATTATAAATAACAGTGTTTAAGCCGTATGGCGCGATTGTTTCTGCGAAGTCGACGGCTATAGTCAAACAATGTAAAACGGCGCTTGCAATGCTGAGCTCACTTCTTCTTAGTTTCTGGACTGTTTTAATATTTGGACAGTGGTAACTAGCTAGTTCGTGACCTCCCGCGAGACTAGCTCAGGAGCGAACAGAGTAGAGGCGACGCGCGTTAATTACGAACATCGTCGACGCCCAATTTGAACGCCATGTTTGTGTTATGAACTCAACTTCTCCGGTCACTGGTGTTGCTAGATCCATTTTACAAAATAACAGGACGAACGATGAAAAAAAGATAGCGTCACGACCACATCGGCATTTGAATATAGCTTTTTGGTGCACTAAAAAGGTAGTCTCCGCAATTTTTTAACAATTTTTCGATGAGAATGGTAATTCTCACCAAATCGGAATATCTGTCTAGTTTGTCAATACGTATTACAGATTACATAGCTTGGTGCCTATTCGAAGGCTACCTGGTGGCTTTCTAAATCTAGGAAAGCCACTTGGAAAAATCAATCATGTAAAATAATGCAAAAACTGTAAATGCTTTCATTAGATAAAGTTAAACTAATATGCCCTTATATTTAATAATTAATAGCTTAATATAATAAAATGTGTGAAAATCTAAATAAATTTAAATAAATAAAATCTAAATAAATATAGGAGCTTACGAGTTTAAAAAAAATCTTTGTCTGATGGCCAATAGCATGAAAACCACTTGGAGCGTAATTTTGTTGGATGAAAGTTTACAAAGGACTGTGTTAAACAAAATGTTACTCTTGTGCTTCTAGATGAGTAGACATAGAGATTGGTACCAAGCGCGATGCTAACTACGAGTATAGGTAAGATAAATATTTAGTGTTCGTTTATTACGTTTATTACGTTCGTTTATTATTAAATACGTTCGTGTAGTTTGGTGCAGATTGAATTACAAAAAGTACAGTTACCTTACATCATTTTTATTTTATGTATACGACGTGATTAGTAAATGTGAGTATTCAAACTCCAAAATGTACAAGTTTCTTGAAACTTTAACTGACACTTGTGCTGACACTACACTGTCTGACTTTACAATAATGAAATATTTTGATGCATCGCAGTGTGTCAGAAGGGTTTGAAAAAAAAAGCGACACAGTAGCTTTTGTTTAAAACAAACCACGTCCAGCTACATTAGTTTTATAGGATAACTAAAAATTACTTTAACCTCTTGAATTCCAAATTATCCTTTAATAGATTATAAATTGTATATAAAAATTTATTAATGTTCAAATTACAAATCTAACAGACACAAATCAACGAAAGCATTCATATTTAAGGAGCTGATGTGAAACTGCTCTAAGACAATAATTTAAACTTTTTATATATTATTTTGGTTCATATGTACTACTTTCGCTGAAATAGTTCGTTAATCACCAAATACATAGTATGAAACGTGTCAAATCGCGTCTGTGCGTTTGCGTCTTATTCTTAGAAGGCCCACTTTACGCGGTTATAAATCAAAGTGGGTTATTAACAATCATGTGTACAAGTCTTCGCTAGTTAGACTCACCATTTTGCTTAACTATTTCCAGTCTTATGACGTGGCGATAAGATTACAATGGAATAAAGTGGTTGCGGAGCTGACGCGCTCTTAGTGGGTACTTGACTGGCGCGAGGTCTGTGGAACACTCTAAACTCCTTCATAAGCCGGATAGTAGCATCCGAGTATTTCGCTCCCCTAATACTTGCTCACTTGTTCCTTCCCTTGCTTTATCATAGTAGCGCCTTATAAAGATTGTCGGCGAGAAAAAAATGTTATATAATACGGAACACATTGCCATCTTACCAATGTCAACGCTAATAGAAAGCTAATACGTGGTCCGAAACAGTCTTGCGTTAGTTTCAAATATATAACTAGTTATTACAATTTCTTTATTCTGTTTACTGTAAATTACATGTAATTTGCGCTTTCACATTTTTTTAACCGGTGTCTAAAGTATGAAAATTCAAGAAGTAGGTACTTAATTTAAAGTCAACAGAAACGTAGAGCACATTTATTTAAATGGGAGATGTGTTCACATTTCCTATCCTCTTCCGCATCGGAATCAGATATCGGAATGGAAAGTACGTATTATCATTGGAATCTTACGAACGGGTGCGCTACTGGGGCTTGCATTCTATGTACATTTGTATATGTTATGTACAGGTCTTATATTATGTACTAATGCCAGGTCCCAATATTTTACGATTTATAATGTGTCAAAAATGACTATGCGTTTTTCTATGAGTCGTTAATTCTAATTTCAAATTTACTACTATTATTTTGATATCAAATCCGTTGTCATCGCGATGTGGGTTCCTCTCTTGCTTACCATCAGGCTGGGAGGAGCCAATATACTGCGCTACTATAAAAAAAAAAACTTTCCATATCAGCTGTTACTAGTCGTCTGTCGGTCGTTTTTAGCTAACGCCTCTTAATTCATTACTAACTGTAACTAGAACGGATCGTTTTTTAAATATTGGAACCAGACGTTTTTTGACCAAAAAGATACAAAAAAAACCAGGCAGAAGTTACAGAAAGTATAATAATTTAAATAGCAAAACTAACTGTTGCATCAGTTATGGCCGCGTAGATTTGGAATCGAAAGCGCTCTCAAACATTCATGGAGAGTTAATTCTATAAATATGATAAAACTTCTTACGTACCAAAGTTTCATAACAAAGGTATCAATGATGTAGAAATTTGTAGATGACAAACATGTCAACAAACTTTGAATTTTATTTCAATAAACAAGAAAAAACTTTGGAACATAAAAACAAGTACATCAATGCTTCACATACAATGTTTAACAATGTATTTTAATAGATTATTTCAAGCCTAGCCGAGGACCATTATACCTACGCTTGAAAACATCATAAAGGTAGACCATACACGATTCTACCAATCTGCACTCAACTCGCGAGATAGAGTGTGGCCCGTCCAATTTAAAAATGCGACCAATGTGTTAACTTAGCACAGTTTGACAGCGAAAAATATAAAAGATTACCTTATTTAAATGTGTGTTTACGAACCAAATGGTAATATTTGTATTTGCATACTAGGTTAGCCTTTGTTGCATGACGCTGTTTCGACACCGATAGATCCGTGCAAATTATATTTACAAAATAAGGTAAAAAATATTGGTGCCGTTAGTACAAAGCTGTTGCTACAATTTATTTTTAACGATGGATGTAAAATTAATTTACCTGTCATTATAAACGAGTGAAAATTCAAATAATATTTGAGTAACAAATGCAGATAAATCCCATTGAATGATGTTGTTATTTATTAAACGTTTATTTTTCAGATGTTGACTGTTACAGGATTAATTAAAAGAATTGTAGTTCGAATTATATTTTAACCATAACAAAACGAAGCGAAAACTCAACAACGATAATTCCGTTTTTAAAAAAAAAATTTAATAGCGCTTAAGGGCTTGAATTTATAGTTTTTATATATATTGTTTTAAAAAATATGTTGATTATAATAAAATCTAATACATTCTAATCAAACCTAAAACTGTAAACCAAAGACGCATGAATGCATCGCACCATTTATTTGAGCCATCCTTACCATTGACATAGTTTTATACCTTGCACATATCTCGCTAGACTCTAAAATCTTTTAACTCTCATTTTTGGCTTTAAGAAATAAATGCAAACCCGCAAAAGTTTGTATGCACATGTCGAAGCTCTGAGGTGCCGTTGGATACAGAAATTCTATTTGCGCGAAATGTGAGGGCGAACCGACCCCGCGTCATATGAGAATTCCCTAATATCATATGCTAAGGCGGCGATTTGAATGCACTGACTGAGCCACGAAGTACAACAGAAACGACTGGTCGTCTTGGGGAACACAACATTCTAGAAATTTTGTTGAACGTCTTTGCATTTGAAATCTACCAGTAAATTTAAAGAACACCTGGATCGATGACGATTTTTACTTTTCTTACAAAATAATATGGTATCCTCTTTTTAGTACGGAACCAATTAAAGTCACGTTTGATTTACCATAAGTTTTTTTTTATGACGCACTATAAGATTGACCTCATCCCACCTGATGTTAAGTGGTAATGAGTTCCTAGCTTAAGGGCGAAACGTATAGCATAGTAAAACTGTTACTAGACTTGTCGCCCTTATCTTGAAGGCTTGACCCCTGCTACTAATGTAGCACCCCCCAAGAGCTCTGGATACCTTACTCATACACAGGAACACAACAACACAGAATTGATTGTTATTTGGCTGCGGTCTTCTGTAAGATGGAGGTATTTTACCAGTCGGGCTGCTCCAGTTAGAGCGATAAATTCCTTTGCCCTACCTCTCTCAAAGTAAGTGTAATCTACATGAATAAGTGTATTTGGATTTTGTTACCGAGTGTTAGAATTTTGGTTTAATAGATTGTTATGAAGTTCTCTATATTGTTCACTAGTCCTAATGTATTGTAGTACACATTAGTTTAGTTCGTACGAAACGCAAATTATACTTGATTTTTGCCATACATCATTGGCAAACATATTCATATGCCTTTTAATTAGTGTTTCTTAACACTATGTTAATATTTTATTACATTATATTTTATCGCAATATAATTAAAAAAAAATTATGATCTATGTACTGTTTTGTAGGTATAGGCGCATAAAATACAGGCGGCATGTTTATTTAGGAAGCAAACTTTCAAAATGAACACGAACTCTGGAAGTTACGGTAGGTGGTCGACATTTTGATACGGGCACTAGTTAAAAAAGAAAACTTATTTAGCCTTACCTCGACTTTTCTAAGGTATTCATTGGTTTTCATTGTGTATTTTTTACTTTTCTTACTTTTCACTCTTTATTTATCAAGTTAAACTTTAAGCATCCTTACAAGTTATGTATTCAGTTACCAACAGTCGAACAAAAAGTAAAAGGCTAAGAAAATTTTTATTTGTTTCGTTGGAAGTAGTAAGTAACTTTGTTGTTTTTTTTGTTTTAATTTACAAAAAAAAAACAACAAACTTACTTGTTAAACAAGTTTACTGGATTCACACAAAAATAAAAGAAAATAGGTATTCTTAAGTCAATGTCTTTAAACAAAACTTGTCAATTTAAGCATCTAAATAATTAAATGCATGAACACCCCGTGATCTCAACTAACACATCCCTTTTATTACAAATTTATAGTTATTTATATATGTACGCCCAGCTTACGTCCGATTTCATTTATCTAGAAGAGGTTTTTTTTCGGCCAAGGGGGTCTAGAATCTAACAATTAATGAAGGAGTATGTGAAGCAAGAAGGACCTTTATTATCAGATGTTCTCAAGAAGCCAAATGACCACTAATTACGTTTAATGTACCATTACATATGATACCTACCACATATGATGAAGATGACCAATAATAGGATCTTTAAAAACACAGCTTGTCTAGATAAATATGAAATTGGACCAGAATTGTTACCCATCCGATATGTGCCCTTCAACTTATCATGTACGGACTATAGTCGTAGACTCCTGACGCTACTTATTTTAGAAAATAGTCCTATCCTAAACACTGTCTATCGTAGGCCATGGTAGGTAACCATTTTTATGAAACGGCGATATCTCAGAACTGTCATATCAGTTAGATAAATGCATTCGTTAAAATTTACTAAATTTTATGCGGTGTAGGCTCCGTGATCATTGTGACATTAAAGCCATCTATCCATTGACGTATGAATTCCTCCGTAGGTGACTCCCAAAAAGCTTATGCATTGTTGAATAAGTAGTGGACGCACGCTACAATCAACCTCAATGGCCGACCAGTGTCGGACAATGTTACGCCCGACCAGCAGTCTGCGGTTCAATTTTAGATATCCTCTTCTCCGTTCGCTCAACTATTTAACTATTAAACCAGGCCGCCAGCGGGTTAACGTATTCATGACTTTGAGAATACAACCCTCTACTTTACGAGCGGTGGTTGCAATGAATCGGAAAGGTAACCTATTCGGAGCTTGGGCCATGTGAAATATTGGACCGACATATGGTGCGTAATTTGAGGGATCTATCTAATGTTTTGTCGGGTGGGGGTAGTAAGTGGGTCGATTTGAGTGAATGCTTCGTTCAATGAACTTACCCCTGAGATGATGCAGATGATTTTTGCAGAGATTCTTAAGTATGGGACAAAATATTAAATTTTTCTCGTAATATAAATTTAAAAGATTGAATTATTGTTTGCATTCGATTTTTTTAAATTAAAAAAAGAAATTCAAGTTTCTATTTTTATAATGGCTGGGAGTTACGATGATAACAAAGTAGTGGAAAAATAACTTTTCTCAATCCATCTAGTAAAAACTATGTTCACATGCTAACCTGTATTTAAATGAGCGATATTAATAAGCCCCGCAAAACTGCAAGAAATAAAAGGTCACGTGTAAAATCGACGTTATTACGAAAACGTTGTGCAGATTGCAAATATCTGAAACTTTTTGGTCAAGGTTTTGAAAAGATAATAAAACTAAAATTCGTTTGAGATTATTCGCTGCAAGCCTTGCAAGGGTCCGATTTTAAACATTAAGAGACAAGTGGGATAATGCCATGTTTGTATTCAGCGGAAATAATTCAATCTCCATAGCATTGGGCATCCCTTCCCCCTCGCAGGCACGCACGATTCGTTCCACCCTCAGACCACCTCGTTACGCGATTTCCGTTTTCGACCTTTATTTATATTTGAGCCGAGCTGTCGACCAATTAGGCAGAGTTGAATCCAAATTGGCAGTTCATGTTGACAGTCACCAGGTGGCTCCACGGACAGCGGACGTCTTCGAAACAGAAATTTATATGTGCGTGACATTTAATGACCTCCTTTGAAGTGCTAGAAATGATCGTAAAGCTATTTCGGCAACGTGACGAGTTTAAACGTTTGCGCCAGAATGTTTCAAAAACATACCGCAAACCGGAGTGACGACGATCAGAACGGTTTATTACCTGAAAACAAACGAAAAACAAAGTTAATAAAACGTTCTTAGGAACCGTACAATTACATACAACTGTTGCAGGTTTAAAATGAATCATTCTTTTATGAAAGTTCTTTATGAAAAACATCAGAGCAACATGATTTAGCGTCTATGGAAAACTGTTTTCCATTACTTTTAAAAACTCGCATAAAAGAGATTTTCTTTAGTGAAACACTAGCCGCGGATGGTGAAAAGGCTCTGAAATGGTTCACTGACAGTTATTCTTAGTTCATGCTGTGAATAACTTGTAATAATAAATGAGAAAATCTTATCGGATTTACGTTCAGCGAAACAACCTTTATAAATAACATAGCTATCAATTAAATATCAAACAAAGCTTTGCGGAGGGCAGAGATATATCATTTATTTTAAAAAATAATCTAGTTAGATTTTTATTTATTATAACTATCCGAATAAATAATTTAATAGTATTACGTGAACACGTTATTTTTAAAATAAATGTAAAAAAAAAAATATCACCTACTACGCAACTAAAAATAATAAATACACAGAAAATCGTTATTTTAAAATAAATATTTTATTTTCGCTGTACGTACATTTGATGTGCAGTATATAACTGTCCATTAAAATTAATGACTTCAATTTGAAGCAAAACTCATCCTCGTTTATGCTTCAAATTATGTTGCCCTTTGTTTTTAAATTACTGTGAATATACTACTTGAGAAATGTAAATACTATACTGTGTCAATTCTCTAACTGATAAGGGACAACCAACGGGTGTAGTTTACTAACACTAAAAAAGCTACAAAAATGGCCGCCTAGTCCTAAAACTAAAGTCTAACTTCATTGTTATGAAGGTCATATGATTCATAAACAACATAACGTTACATGAACGATTCAAAATAAAATGAATGAAAGCATAAACGCGAGTCTGAGTGAGTGGATGCGGAGCAGGGCACAGACGGTAGACGCCAGGCCGGATTTATCCCGGGACAAATTGCATCGCCGAGCCGCGCCGAGCCATCCTTTGTGCAAATGAGACACGTAACAATGCCCCAAAACGCTCCACCAAATTAATATGTTTGCACCGTCTTGCCTGAGAATTAAATCTGCGACGTGGAACACAATATCGAGCTTGAAATGTTAAGATCGGGATGTTTCCGCTTTGCCGATTCGGTAATGAGCTCTCCGATTCGTGGAATACGTTTGATTGTGATCTTATTATCCTGTTAAATGTGATGCCTGTCGCTATTAAAGAGATGCAGTATGGATATAATAGATAATGTTACTTTCTAATTTGGTTAGTTTCATAGCTTTGTTTCATTGACATATCTGGCGAGGAATCGCAAAAAGAGGATTTCTCAGATACATTTATTTATAAAAATTGGTACAAAACACGAGTTTGGCGCCTGAAAGTAAATATGGCGCCCCCTTGAAGGTTCGAGCATCTGGAATTCGAGGCATCATTTAATTTGATGATTAGTTAACAATATGCATTTATATCTTTGGGTACTATGTCGAGCGACAAATGTCAAATGTAGCACATGAAAGTTCTTTCGATCCTATGAAACAATACATGCAAATTTTTACCAACATTCGGCAATCCAACAACAAGCGTGCAAATCCTCCCGCGAAACAAACATTAACCGGAGCATCTTACACTACTAAGTTTGCACTAATTAAAATACCGAGACAGTAGTCGGATCCGAAAACAAGACAAACCCTAAAGTCACGGAGAGACAAGTTGACAATTGAAATTTATCCCTTCAGCTCGGTTTGTTTAAACGTTAATTATCGTTTTATTTATGTTAGGAATATTCTAATTTACCCGAAGCTAATACGAGGCTTGCTCGGTGAGGCGAGACAGGGCGTCCCGCTATCTGACAGGTGTCTTACGCGTTCGGATTTGTCAAGAGATAAATTGCTACAGGGCCTTATTGTATTACGCGGTCGTGTGGAAATTCCTTAATATTTCTCGGGGATTGTTCTTGAGAATTGCTAAGGACAATTTCGTCGCTAAGTATCCTATTTTTGTAATGTATCAGGATACACTGATTGTTGTTTACGACTCATTGATAGCTCCTATTTTTGGAGGGGTATAATTGGATTCCTAATAAAGATGAAGGAAATTTCTGTTATTGTATATTTTCACCATCTGTATTTACATAGTATTGAAATCTACATTTTTAACTTGAACCGTTTATTGCTATTTTTATTTTAGCTTTTATTTCTATTATCTTATTACTACTGCTAGTTATCGATAGTAGAATGACATCAATATTCGATTAATAATTAGTAAAAATATGGATTTTGTTTGATCAACAAGTTTTAAAGTTGAGCATATTCCGTAATAATACTTTTGAGATCAACATACTTCATTTTTGGCCGTTTTACTAGAAATCCTATTTCAACTACCTTACTATAGTGAATTAAAAATAACTTTTTATAGATGAGATTTTCATGAAATTTGGGACCTTTATCAAATCAACCTGGAATCCTTGCCATTTAAAATTAACCAAAACAATTACTGGCCATTATTTAAAAACAAAACGGAAGCGTTTCTTTGAGTCCAATTGGTGAGAGCGAATTGGAACATCACTCCTGGCGTAGATGTAAACGTCATAATTTATGAAAAAGGCTGCTTTCCGCCATTTACACGCCCTATTGAAGGACACTACGGGCCCTGCCTCCTCAACTCCATTGTTTTAAATATGCATCGCGCCGTCTCTGCTCTCAAAGTGTCTCAAAAGTGCCCTGGCACTTGTTTGAATATTTAAAAAAGGGAACTCCAATCGAGACGCAATTTCGTTCGGCGCTTGTTCTTGCGTCTTAAACGCGATTCGGCGACACTTCGACGCTGGTCACTTGCGGTGCGAGTGTAACTTTGTTAAGCTTTGTTGAAGTCGAGCTAGCTAATGTAATCGTTTCACACTTTTTACTGTTGTGACAGATGAAGACAAACGAGAACAGTCAAATTACTATTGAAACTTCTATTACTTGTTTTTTATATGTAACAGGTATGGTGTGGCAAGATAATTGCTTAACCATCGTCGTTAAAGATATTTGCTTTTTGTTTATAACTTTCGCCAGTGACTTCATTTGCGTGGATTTGAATCCCCGTTTCATACTCAAAGAGGGCAAATTTTCATGCAATCCGTTTCGTGCCTTAAGCTGGGCGTTAATAAGTCACTTAGTTGCCTTATATTAACTTGTAATCTAATGCTATTAGTAGGTTCTCTATGAGCTTACTATTAATTCAGTATCTATACTTCAGCCATTACTACGACTCGCAACTATATACCTGTACGATAATACACATATGATTAGGCTTCCAATCCAATTCGGTAACTCAAGTGTTTCGGGCAGCCGTCCCTTCATACAACAACTAAACAGAATAGAAAAAATTGTTACAATGTCCTGTTCGGTGGTGAATGGAAAAACGAGCTCATTAATGCCGTAACTCCACAACAGTGAACGTCTCCATTATAATCGCTTTCATCGCAAACAATCGAACGCGAACACACGCAATTTGCATTCATGCCGGCTGTAATTGCAACGTCAGGATTTAATTAGCTGATTCATGAAACGTTACTTGCAAAATATTCTACGACCTGTTATGAATTTATCTTTGATTATTACCAATTATTAACTTAATTACGAACTGCGCATGCAAATATTATGAGGATATATGAAGCTATTCATTTGGGGATTTTTGTGTTTCATTAACTATTGACTAAAGTTAATATGTTTATTAATGAACTGGGAATTACAACATAAAAATTCGTAAAAAAAGCTTATACAATGTGTACACTTTCAATCAAGTTTTCACAAATGTATATTCATTATATCAAACTTTGGAAAAAGTTAAGACAACATTATTTGAAAGGAATAGTCAAATTTATTAAGATTTTATTAAGGACTTCTACATAGAAAGGTTTCTATAGAGTTACAAACCATTAAAAGTTATTTATTGTAAATTAACTAAGGAATCCTCGCTCGCTGAACCCATTCCAACAGACCACATCTCTTCCTCTACACGTCCTTAAAACTTCTTTGCATCTCGAACATAACCCTGGTTGGCACATTAAGTACTTATTTAAAAGCTTTCTCAGTTCGCGAGTGAAAACAATGCATCCGCACCACTCTTGACGGGTCAAACTTGGGAACGAGCGCGGTATTCGTGACATGTTTGCGCCATCAATCTGCAGGCCGCATTTTCATACTGAGAGCAGGTGTCAAAACTAAGGGACGTTAGGGTAATGTATGCAGATTGCGTCTTTCGCTACTCCGTCGGCGTTGGCGAGTGCACTGCATTTACTGCGTTGGCTTACTTTGTTTAATGCCCGGCGTGCTCCGAGCTTTTAGTATTTTATGCGCTTGTTGTAAAATGCAACCTGTGTATCATTCAGTCATTTTCTGGAAATGGCTAATTACGTTTTCTATGTTGCTACTTTTAACAACATTGTGAACGTGTATGGTTAAAGTAGGAATGAAGGTTCTAAAGGTAAGTTTAGCGATTAGATTACTTAGTTGCCTGTTGAAAGCAAAGTTTCTGAATGAGTATGTACTTCCGCGGTTAGAACAGTTTAACAAGGCCTCTCGCCACTAGACACGCGAGTGGTAGCTGCGAAATTTCGTATTGAGTAGTGCCAAGATAAACTATCCCGTGAAAATAATGATCCAGACTCCACTCCACTGTCCACAGACTGCTTTTCCATCAGAGATGGGCTAAGTTGTGTTGGCTGAGGATGTATAGAGTATCCAAAAAACTTCATGAAATAAAGTAGGACCTACTTATATTATATACGTGAAAGTTAAAAAGGATTGTTCTTTGTTACGCAGAGCTATATAATATATATGGACGAAATCAATATAAGATTAAAAAATCACATGTAGGATAAATTATATATACATATATTTAAATAACTTGAACCAAGTCACTGGTAGCAGCAAATGCATAAAATTTGTCACATGTCTATTTAATTCGTAAACGCGTACCTATTATGTTACGTCCAAATCCAATTCCAAAATAAAGCAATAAATTGCATAGTATTAATCTACTTAACAGGAAAATCTTCGTTCTTGTGAAAATTCGACGAGTTCGTAGCTACGTATCATTAAACCTGTATTTTATTGCGAGCAAAACTTAAGCCGGCTCATAAAATACAAATTCCAGTAACGTTTAGTACCCCACTGATATAAACACGTTAAATACTTAACCGTTAAGTTAGTGAGTCAAGTTGAACTGGCGACGGGGTTGCGCGGTTGTCACGTCAGAGCATTTTAATAATGCACTCGCTCGTTTAGTATGAAAATTAGCTGGGTCGGGCCAGCTCAGAGCGCAGTGCCTGTTTTATTGATGAAACCAACCAGTTACTGCTCCTCTATTGCTGCTAGGCGGGTAATTTATACCTTTTACACTACGTGACACTTTATTATTTATAACTTTCAAAAACCAAATAAACTTTTAGCTTTGCTTATAGTTCAGCCGCATTTACATTTGTTTTTATTATCAATGAGTCTACGATTTGTGTTGTCTTTTGCAACTTTGGACCGATAAACTTTAAATAATTTAATACGGCATTCTATATTTTGAGAGAGGCAGGACAAAGCGATTTTTCGCACGAACTGGAGCAGCCCGACTGTTGAAATACCTCCACCTTACAGAAGACCGCAGCCAAATAACAATCACTTCGGTGTTGTTGTGTTCCTGCGTGTGAGTAAGGTTTCCAGATCTCTTGTTCCAGCCTTTTAGTAGCAGGGGTCAAGCCTTCAAGGTAAGGGCGACAAGCCTAGTAACAGTTTTTCTATGCTATACTTTTCACCCTTAAGCTAGGAACTCATTACCACTTAACATCAGGTGGGATGAGGTCAATCTTGAAGTGAGTTAAAAAAAATAATTATAAAAGAAGACCAATCCATTTTGTTTTGACTTATTTTAAATTTATCTTAGAAATT
Organism: Glyphodes pyloalis; assembly: GCA_037074685.1. Classification (NCBI taxonomy): domain Eukaryota; kingdom Metazoa; phylum Arthropoda; class Insecta; order Lepidoptera; family Crambidae; genus Glyphodes; species Glyphodes pyloalis. Next base: position 7,685,299 of record JAYKKO010000011.1, read on the forward strand.
TAATAATAAAACAGTTTTGGTCATACTAAAGTTTCTTATCTTATTCATAAAAAATAGATCTGGTTAAGCTAAGATTGAAATCTCACGTAGGTAAGTACTACTCAAAATATTACCTACGTAAGACTTTTTAAATGACAACCTACTATCCAAAATGTTTTTCTGATATTCAAACAAAGTCTATGTTTTTATTAATAATGCCATTGATAAAAAGACGTGTAATCTAAGTTTTCGTGTACTTTCTCGAAAACTCGTTTTCACAACTATAGAGGACAAAAACGCGGTACGATTTCAACTTAAGTTAAATAACGTCTGGATAATTCATTTCATTCAACCGATTGTAATGTAATCAGAAAGACTTCCGAACAAGTTATGAAGTTCAGGCCCACTTCCTGATTCTGATTAACTCCATTGATCAGTTGATTCCGTACTCACAACTCCAATAAGAATCGGTCGTGTTTTAAAATTCCAACGCTTACCGTTTCAATCATGAGTTTAATGAAGAGCTGGCAAAAGGCAAATTTTATTCGATATTATACTGGGAATAAGGTAACAATTGAAATACACTTTTAACAAAAAGTTTTCACGATCATTAATTTGCTCAGCAAACAAGTTGAATATCCGTTTAAATTTACAACCACCGTAAGCCAAGAGGCGAGCGGGCCGTGCTTTGGGGTCGCGTCATTTCTGAGACCGCAGGTTCGATTTCCGATCGGGTCCATATGGAAAAAGAACTATTCTTTATTGTCAGAAGTCTAGGTATTTTGGTACAGTGTGTTGTCCGATTTTTTTACCACAAGCGCTTTAGCTGCTTACCACAGAATCAGAGTGATGCATGTGATTTTGTTCATCTGTCAGATGCATATTTCAAAACACAAGATGCTCAAAAACCAAAAAATAGGAAAAGCCGCAAAAGAAAGCCTTAATTAGTTTTCTAAACTTTAACCAGAGCTACGTCTCAATAAATCAAAGAAAAGGTCAACAGCATATCACTTACACTCGAATTCTTTCGCTCATAGCATTAGGACGGTAATAAGTACAAAACACACATTCTAGTGTGCTTTGGGCTGTAATGTAAGAAACAATTGATTTCACACTTTACCTGGAATTCGGTCTTGCTCAAAGAGAATTTCGTTAATGATCGAATGCGACAAAGCGTGATGACAATGTTCCAGTTTTTTTATTGACTTTTTTATATACAATTTAAGTAACAAACGTTCATGTATTGTAGAAAATGAGTAGACGGAACAGTAATGAGACATATATAGCAAGAGATATTGCGGGTTCGGCGCACCTTGGGAAATCAAAAAAATTCTCCACGTTGATTAGCTAATACTGTTGCCCCGATAGACATAGACGTGGTATGACACTGTAAATTATTGAAATATATTTTTTTTTATAGTAGCGCAGTATATTGGCTCCTCCCAGCCTGATGGTAATTTATTTCTATTAGCAAGCATTGAGAGTTTATAGCTGCATAAACAAGAAGATCGATTTTATATTTTTATAATGCTTTACGCCGCACTAACGAACTTTAAATATTTTAAAGAAACAGAAAAGTATGTAAATATGAAACAGGTAAGTATGTAGTTCTAAACATATTCAGCAGAGGGCACTTACCGTAGGCTAACGGGTTGATACAGAAGAAAAAAAAAATCGCCTACGATAACTTGTGGTTAGCTCAGTTGGAAGAGCAGCACGCGCGATACATGAAGGTTGTGAGTTCGATTCTCACACCGCAAGGGGAGATACAATTTTTCTGATTCGTTTAAATAAACAAAAATATTTTTACTTCAAAGTTCCAAGAATACTTTCAGTTGTTTGATTGGTACTTACTGACTATTTTAAGTGTGAATAAAGTAAAGAAGAAATTATGTAGGTACCCGAACACCCAGACCCCTATGAATATTATAATCGTAAAAGTTTGGGTGTGTGTAAAGTATAAACACAGTAGATTCTGGAAATACATGTTTAAGCTACTTTTGTCTACAAAAAACGCGAACAAAGTACGCGTGAAATAGCTAGTAATAAATAATTTAATCGGAACAAAATGGAATAAAAAAAATATAAAAAACAGTTAAGTAAAACAAAATATTTGACATCATTTAGTTGACGTAATCTGATTATGTTGGGTTGATAACCCTATATTTTAACCAATAACAGCCTATTTAGACATTCAAACTTTGATTTTACGTATTCACTCACGCAGAACCTTATTACACTGAGTAATTGTACACGCTTTCCAAGTAAATTGGATCTAATTGAACCTTTTTGATATGTAGATAATTGAAAAAAGAAAAAGAACATTTAAAGACGAGCGAGCTTCCATATCTTTTCATGCGTAAAGATACGAAACTAGTAGTCTATTAAAATCTTTATTCAGTATCTTCTAAAAAAATATCAATGAAATAACTATCTTTCAACATCACATATTCAATGTTACATAAAGCTTAGTATTGAATTGACATTTCCAAAGGTTATCTTTTAGGAAGATCACTTAATTGACTGTTTACGTATATGTGTGCCCTCCCAATAAGGTAATAGTCAAAACTTTCGTAACAGGTAACTTCATATGATGCAGCCGTTGATAACTTGATACCCTAGACTATTTTGTCCGTGAACATAAAATATCTGATGTTATCAAGACAATGCCCCGATGAAAGCTTAAAATCTTCAGGTAGGTGCTTTGTTTCTTATTTAAAGGGGTTGCTTTATCTCTGCATATTTTCAACAGAATAAAGGTAAGGGAAATGTTGCTTTTGCAATGCCCACAAATTATTTAATAAGTACAGCAATTCGTTAAACTTAATAAAGAGTGACAGCAGAAAGATAATATGCGGAAAGAATAAATTTTTAACACTTAGAGCAAGTATCTATATAATTTTAAAGTAAAAAGAAGTGCCAGTCAAATTATAATTTTAGATTCTTAAATATAGCATCCACAAGTCACTGGTCTTATATCTAGCTAATTCACGGTGTAATTAAAATTATTTATTTATTTTATTTAAAAAAAATATTGCACAAAAAAGTACAACAGGTAGACTTAATGCTTAATTATAAGTGTTAAAACAGGTCAAATTTATTATTGAATTATGTACTTACCTACTTCTATACCGTATCTACCTAAAATATGATAATACAAAGAAGAATTTTATGCAAATACCGAATGTGGCGCAATTTAAAAAATTTCTCTCTCTTTCGATTTTTAATATCATTTTCCCCACGACCCTTAAGGTCGTATTTATGTCTACTAACGCCCAAGTCGTCCCTTTGAACACGCCGCCATAAGAAGTTATCTCTACGAAATCAAGTCACGCACGGGTGCAAGCGAGGTACTCTTTTGCGATTGGTTGCAGATTCGTGCCCCGAGCACTGCAAAAAAGGTGAAATTCGCCTGAGAATTTGCTCGTAAAAATGGCCACGTGTAGGAGCATTAAGCTAGCTATTAGTGCAGCCGTTCAAGCCTTTTTTGTTCAATATCCTTTAATTTGTCCGATGGGATCGTAGTATGGTAAAATTATATCAATAATCAGAAAAAGGTACTTTTTGCACGTGGAGCAACTTTATTTGAGATAATTTTTGATATTATAAATGGATAACTTGAATATAAATGTTGCCTTTAGCGGTTTAGTGGGTAAACTCAGTACTTTGTCACATTAACTTAACTGAGAATCTGAATACATATTTAAATACAAAAGTTTTATGTGACAAGGAGTGAGGGGTATACAAATTAACGATGCTGGCTGTACATTGGCTTACTCTGAAGCTGCAGAGGATCGAGAAAGGAAGGCAGGGTTTTAGAATAATTAGATGCAATATTATTAGGTATGAGCAATCAGCAATTTAACACAGTATATACACATTTTTAGGAGTGTGAGCCGTCCGCTCCCCCGCAAGCTTGGTGAAGACAAAAAGGTCATCTGCGGTAATCATATATAAGTTAGTTAGCAAAAAACAATATACAAATACAACAATTAATGTGGCTTACCAAAAACTAACTTGGTCATACATTGTAGCAACTAATAACTGTTGTTGCTACAGTCTGCAATTATTTAGATTTAGTTTAAAAGCTTTTTGCCAGTTGCTACATTTGTTGCTCCATGTACAAAAAGGTCATATTTTTTGAACAAAATTCTTAAAAATACAGATCAACTTATGACAAATACTTATAATGATAAAAAATTAAGAAGGTTAACAGTATTGATCTTGGCAAAATTAAATAAAACTTAGAAAGAGTTTCGGCTGTATGTTGATCTGATTTTAGTCTTCCTGGAATTCTATCGATGCTTGTAAGAATCAATTCCGATTACATTTTAAGAGATGAAATTTTTTTTCTCAGAACTGTTTGTCTTTTACCTACTCGGTATTAAAATTGCGATTCTTGCGAGATTAGTTATTCAATTAAAAATATGAAACTACACACAAAAGGTCGCTTTATACCATAACCAAACAGGATTCTTAAAATATAATATCTATATATCTATACTATAAAAAGCTTATGTATATATATAGATAGATATGTCAGGTACAGACCTTAGACTGTACCAAATCCCCGCAGCCGCAAACGTATTCGGACTTCACCGTATCAAAATACATATCGAAACAAAACAATTAGTCGAACTTTGTTAATTTAACAGTTTGCGCACTCAACAATCGCCCACTGCATCAGCCGTGATTACGTCTCGTAACCAACTTATTCAAATTTTGTTTGTACGCCAAACGGAAAAAATGGATTTAACTGCAACAATCAAAATCACTTCACAACGGGATGTCCATGCAGGCTTTGTAACATTGTAATCCACTATATTGGGAACTTAAAACCAGCGTATTTACATCACAAATGTGTTCCGTACAGTAGCACTCTTGATTTCTATGCAAACATGAACCTTATTGAATTCACATAAACGCTAGGTTGCACATATCTCTCAGACCACGAGTGTGCAGGGGAACCGCGTTTAAAGTCAACAGTGTGGCTTTTAAATATTCACACGAGTGGAAATTCAATTTGAAGTTTTAAACTGGAATCCATGTATTTATAGATGGTTATAGCGTGGTGTGGAGTATGGTAGTTATAAACAATTTTTAGAATGCCGGTGAAACATTTTGTATCTTTTGTTTTAGTACAAAAGATAAGAACGTAACAAGAAATGACGTACGAGATAACTTTTGATGATACGGAATGATAAATAGGCTTAGGAGATACATAATTAAACTTCGACACTCCCAAATAAAGATTTTAAAACTTTTTTTGGACTTTATACAAAATGAAATCTATCAAGAATGAACATACTTTAAATTTAAGATGTCTTTCTGGATGTCATAAAATACACTTTTTAGGTAATTTCACTTATTGTTTTTAAATATTCAAATAGCGGATTTGTCAAGAGTTGGTTAAAAATCTACGTTTCCATAGTATGAGAGATTAAAACATTGGTTAGTACATATTTAACAATTTCACTTGTGTATGCCGTGTTATACTGTATCAACCAGTTGTTTCTCTTTTTAACACGCTTTTATTAGCTCGGGTTGTATGTATCTATGTATGTAACGGAATCTTTGAATCTTAACTTGACCCACTTCCCGGTCTTTGATTAAGATGAAATTTTGCACACGCTCTGAATTCTGATGACAATACATGACTAGCTAAGAAACGTCATTACAAATCCAATATGGCGGCCTCCCCAAGATGGCGAACTGACTGTTTGAAATGCACTTCCATGATATGGGTATCAAAAGAAAGGGTTTGTTGTCAGGAATACGAAAAAAATAGTCACGTGATTCAAATCCAATATGGCGGGCGTCCAAGATAACGGACAGGCTATTTGAAATGCACCCCTATGATATGGGTATTAAATGAAAGGGTTTGCTGAATGGGATACGAAAAAGAATTATATAATTATTGATACATGAGAAAACTAAAAAGTAGAAAATAAAAATAATAGTTTAAAAAACTAAAAAACACGCTTTTAGCTCGCACTAAAAATTACAAAATAATTCAGACATTTAAGAAAGAAAGCGTGGAGCGTTTTGTCCAAAAAAAAAAGTTTTTTAGTTTTTTAAACTATTATTTTTATTAGTGACGAAAAGTCCGCCCTTAGTCTAATTTACTTAAAAGTACTATATAGTTGAGAGCTTTCATAATAAATAAACGAATAAAGGCAAATATATAACCGAACAATTCACATTTTTGTCTGGCCCCCTTTGTGTAAAATTACATTTAATTTATTTGTTGAAATTAACGTTGCAAAGTTCATATCCTGTACGTAAATAATGTTCTGTGCAGTCATTATACCTTGACGAGGGGCGCCATCAAAGTAATTTTCATCGCAAAGTGTACGTGTATGAATTACTATTATTATTAATTATTTATGCAATGTTCTAAACATCACTGATGATCGTAATAAGTCAAAATCAATTAATTTATTCATGTTGGTTACAAATAACACTACTGCATCGTCAAAATGAATACAACCGAAAATTGAAGCTGCAGATGGTGCTTATCAATGCTAAAGCATACGACGCATATATTATTTGTACATTATTTTCGACAACATTAAAAGCCTTCAGCTTTCAATCAAAAAGTAACCTTAAGTTGAAATACAGAATAAGAAAATAAAAGAATTATTTTGTCCTAGTGTGTATCCCGATTGATTCACTACGGAGGTCAGACCCCGCTATAATTGTGATCCAAAATTAAATAAAAGAAGATCTGTCTTTAAAAAGCAAACATTTTTCGTATTAATATTCTTATCCATAAATTAAAGTTATAGAGATACTATTAGTAGGTAACTAAATGGTAAACCAACACTATATGTAACTACAAACAATTCTATGTTGCCGAACGCTAAACAGTTCAAACACAACCCTAAACTCCGCCAGCATTCGACCGGCCATCCGCAAACAATTGAGAATAATATGTTCATTTAGAACGAGCCGCCCGGCAACCCGAGTGTCCTTTAAAACAAATTCAATAATCACGTCCTCCGTTCGCTAGTTATCTCGTTCCACGTCACCCCTGGCGGGTGCCGTTAGAAATTTTCCGGGTTCTTTAACGGGATTCATTCATAACTCTCGGTCGAGTGGAGCCTTCGAATATTTCAAGCTGTAGGCACCCACCCCATAAATTCCGCGCGTCGGGTTGCCAAATTAGGCGAGAGGAGTAGAGGTGACTGATATATCGATCCGCTTTATTTCAACTCATATTAAGTCGTTCCCACGTCGTTTTAAACTTTTCGACAGTTTCGGCTCCGCTGGGTTTGAATTGTAAAGCCGTGCGGTGTCGGTAGACTATGATAGTTTGAAATAAAGATGGGCTGTAGCTACTGCATACATTCAATAACTACGTGGTTTGAATACTTTAATGAAATTCTATACCTATTTAGAATTAAAGATTAATAGCTATAGTCATTTACTTATTCGCAAATAATCACAATATTATGAAAGTGACACCGTTTACAAATATAGCAATAATTAGTAACGGGGTAATTTTCGCGTGTTCAAAGTTACATTGGAACTGTTTCTCCTCATTTTTTATAAAATGTTAAAGTTACATTATGAAATTATAGAACGTGTAGCTAAACTAATTAATATTTTGATATAACCACACAATTCTATTGCTTTGGAACGTTTTTGCGCAGTCAAAAGTATTATTGGGAACTTTAATAAAGAAGTTTGCAACATTAAATATTCATAGCAGCCAAATTTACCCAGTTCAAAATGTATTTAATCGGAAGAATACTGTACAAATGCCAAGTGCTGAAAAGTTCCCTAATCGTTGTTTAGGAACAAAGTAACTACATAGAGTGTCGTTTGTGAACTTCGCCGTGCAAAATGCTTAGATTTACAAGTGAGATTTTGATTGTGTTAGAGTATTATTACTGTAACACCTGGGACGGCAACTCCCGCTAAAAGTCGGGGTAATGGGGAGAATAACTCAGCCCGTTGAGTTCCCACCTGCTGCAACGTATCGGTGACTGGGGTAACGATCCGACGGATATTATAAAGTATTCTCTAACACCTACCTGCGTACTTTAAAATTTATGATATTTATTCGGTGACATTATTTATCCATACAGCGCAAATAGGCGGTGGTAGATAGGAGGTTTATTCTATACGGCAGATGGTCTTTATTATCTTTTTTTTGCGTGTTTCCCAAAAAAAAAGAGTCAGATCTATTTAGATCTTAGTTGGGATCCCCGGCATTACTTTGCTTTACCGAACAACTATTACTATCGGACATTCAGCTGATTCAAGCTTGTAATATCTTAACCCAATTGAAAAAAAAACCACGAAGTAAAATAGCCTGTTCCATTTTTTTTACATTCTAAGCTAAGTAAAATTAAAACAAGCCGAAAAATTTCCCCCTATATGGAAAAAAATATTTACCGTCAAAGGTAAAAAAAAAAATCTATTTACTAATCTCTAATAAACAAAATTTTTACAATCGAACTTAAACTGATCCCCAGGTTTAAAACCACTACTTTCACGTTTAGGAGCTCAATGCCGCGACGATATTATGTATTATAATATATCTTAGATTTATTTTTCACAATATACATTAAATCTTAGTTTATTTAAGCAGCACATACAAATTTCATGATTCGAATGGTTTACAAATATGATCACAGAAACAAATTTAATGTTAGTACTTAATTAAATGTATTCCAAAATAAATTGTAAAAAGATAATCAAGAGACAAAATACATTAGTGAACATTAAGTAAATTAGGGCTTGGCCAATGGCCGGCGGTAAATTTAAATAATTCAAACATAAATCATACCTGTTTTCAACGTTTCCATCTGTGTGTCTATTCATTCTTCATCAATATTTAATAGCACTTTCATTCCATTATATCAGACTAGTTCTATCTCAAATGGTATGTTCATTCATAACCGGGCACCAAGCATCACATATCACATTCTGACACTTGTCACAGTATGACCGCTCGGTTTGATAGGTACCACTTAAAATTCGAGTCACTCCATCTATTCATCAACGTGTCACACATCACTATTTTGATATTGCTGTCACGTCTATTGATATGATTTCATTTAAGGTTTATAAAGTATTTACACTACATTGAACTTTTTGTGTTGTAACAACGTATTTTTTTGTTTTGATTAGTAATGTAAAAGTAATATGGTAATACAAATTACTCGCAATCTATTTCAACTATCCTATTGTGGTTATCGAGACTATAATATATAATGCTGGAAACACAGGTATGGAATTCGCACACAGCCCATGCAATTATTATTATCTAAATAATTTTTGAATATTTGTTAACTTGTTAACTTGAAGTTCGTTTTCCAAATTGACCCGACCGGGAATCGAACCCGGGACCTTTCGCGCTTTGGCCGCCTACCTTAGCCACTGCACCACCGAGGTCATCATTAAGTTTACTTTGTGCCAACAGAGTTTGCACCAATTGCTGCTTACTTAACAATGCCACATTATTATTGACACTGAAAAAAAATGAACAATTGCGCATTATATTTGCCCTAATACTTAAATGACCGTAAACTGTAAATCATCCTAAACACACATTACAGCAACGATCGAATGGGGTTCCGTCCAATTTACTTCATGTGTAACCCATTATTATAATTGCTACACAGTTCCAAAGTTGGGAGCGTTCTCAAGCCGAAACACACATGTTAATTCAAACGAACTAACTCGCGTAATTTCACTTGACTAAGTTTGCTCTTTTTGGAGGGTGAATTTAAATTACTGTTATAACAGTGTTTTTGGAACAGATGGTATTTATACCTTTTTACAAATAGATAAGGCATTTAAGTTCGAATAAGCCTTTAATAGGCGGCTTTAAGAGTATAATTCAACAAACTTTTTTAGTTTCTTACTCCTATTAATTAATAATCGCATACCGAGTTGTTAAATACATTTCGATATAAATATAAAACGTATGAAAATTACTAAAAAATGGCTACCTTTGAAAATTTTGTCTTTTAAAAATACTCTCAAGGCGCTTCAATAAATATTTAAACAGTGGTGTCAAATTAAAATAACTCACACGCAATGACTGAGAATAATGATTTAGTTTTTACATAAAATATACGAGTACTTTGGCATACATATATTCAATAAATTAATGGTGAGTGTTGCTAAATGCAAAATGGCTTAAACGATTGTTTTGTTTAATTTTTTATAGAGAAAATTAACTTCTACAAATACGTATAGCTTCCTAATAATATAAAAGTAAGTATGTAATACTTATTGCCCGAGCAAATTGGGTACCGCCATCGGTACCTACTTGTTTACTGGGTACCTAGGCGATCCTTTTAAACCTCCCCCTCAAGTTTTACAATTAATTTGAAACTTAAATTACTCAAATTGGTCTAGCGGGTTTTAGCGAAACTAACGAAAGCAATTAATTTGAAATATAAATATTTGTAGGCAAACAAATTGAAATTATGAAAATTGATTATTTTACGGCGTTATACCAATAAATAAAAAAAACTGAAGGTGGTCTGGTAGACATCGCTTTCTAGCAATAAGACAAAATTCTCCTAAAATGTGTAATTACAATAAATTTTTGTATGTTTTCTGTGCAATAAAGTGTATCTATCTAAAAAAACAGCTTAATGTAAGTAGTTGATCACAACCTCAGCAAAATAATATTAAAAATCGTATTGCGGTCACCAATTTGAGTCTCTTTTACAAATAATTAACTTAAATTCTTTTAAAAAGACTCGGTAAGCCTTACCATCACGTTAAAAGTTGCTCCGAAGATTTTAATCTATTAAGCCTCTTAACGTCATGGTTGATCAGCAATGTCAGTAAGTCTGACGCGGAATGTTAAAAGTCTTACCAATAAATGACCCTCTGAGTTCCAGCAAGCTAATTGTAGTCGAAAACAATTTGCGAATTGAATACGAAACGTAAATTTTGCGATGTAAGGTTCAATTTGGGACGATCGGTGGGCGGCCCTGCTCCTCGAGTCGTCTGCCCTTTTTCCACGTGCTAGTTGTCAGTGTAATTGATCGTCTCCGCTGCGAGATAATTCCAGAGTGACGTGATCCGCATTGTTTTGCCCGTTTTATGGCGCCCTCAGATGCAGGGGAAATGCAAAACAAACGGACTTTAATTGGAACAGATATGACTCAATGTTGACTGGAGAGCATCGCAAACAATGTCTAGTCGAAACTGTTTAGGAATAGGGCTCTTGTGATTTCGCTCGGGGCGAGTTGTCGTTTGAGTGTAGGCCACACAATGCGATGGCGAATGACAATGTTATTGAGTATTACTGTATTCATGTCGAACCATCAGCAATTACGTATTACTAAGGTTTGTGCTGAATATTTGCAAAATTCTGTGTGTATTTTGTCTCGAAAAAATCACGTTTATCACAAAACTATTTCTAGATACTATTTTTAATATCTTAAAAATACGAGATAAACTGTCGATTATATACTAGTGCAATTTTGAATAGAAGAAAACAGCCAGAAAATCACACCAATCAATGGATGTCCAGCACTCTTCGAAATATATAAAATCTGACCTGAGAATTGATCTCGGGACCTTTCGCGTTTTGAACACCAACCTTGGCCGCTATGCCACTGAGGTCGTCAGTGTTATGCCATTTTTGAAATTATAATTGCTCATTTAATATTTCAGACTATCATTTACATAAAATACCTAAATGATGTGCTTTTATCTTTTAGTATTGCAAGGACTACATTGTACGAGTATCACAATATTATTAAACCGTAATCGTTTCAAAGCACATGAAACGTGCTCCAAATGGAAATAGATTAATAGGCAACAATCAGAATAAAAGCTCAGTGGCCCGTCAATTCAAGCGGCCACAAGTGGGATGTCAAACTTTACATTTGTTTGGGCGCCGAACAGAGCAATAGAATTAATTCTATTGACGCAACTTTGCATTCAACCCAAGACGATTGTTCTACCCCCCTCAGGGGTAAGACCTCAAAGGGTTAAGCCAGCCATCTGGGGGTGAGCGATGTTTACGGTTGATTACATGGATTTTATTCACAATGTGACCAGAGCCCTGAGAGCGGAGCACCCAAAGTCATTTTGAGTTATTTGCGGTAATGAAAGACAAAATCGAAGCAATAAGGTAACTACAGAGCTAGACACTTCTGTTATATTAAACGCCATTTAATCCAAAAAATATAACTTCGTAAATTTAATAGTGATTTTAAAATTTCAATAATAAACAGAAAAACCTATAGTTACTTGCACAATCAAATTAGAACCAAACAGTACCGAGTCCGCCAAGAATGATTTTTCAGAACGTATATCTTTCTACTCGTAGATAGGTTCTTCCGATTTATATACAATAAATCGTTTCGGAAATAATTTACGTTCCACGAACATCTTTCTAGAATAATTATAGAAAACACAATTCCGAGAGTACATAAGAAATATGTATAAGACACTCAAGTTTGTTGGCGCAAAAAAAAATACATCACAACATAACATAATGATTGGCTATGGCAACCTTCATCTTGTAAGGGCTGCTTACTTGCTGGCCAACACTATGGTATGTATTTTAGCGATTTTGCCGTAGACAAAGCATGAAATAAATATGTGAACAAATCTTCACGAATTTTAATTCGCTCAAAACTAGTCAAGCTCAAAAATTGTCGGACAAACGTCTGATAAATTATAAAATAATTCCAATTTATTACACGCAATAAATTAAGACCACCCATAGTTTAACTTCAACCAATTTGAGTAACCAAAACTTCTATATTTTTCTTTATTTATGGGAGTTCTGTTCGGAACATTTCGAATATCAATAAGCGCTGGTTCGTGGTTTTCATGAATTATTACCTCGTAGGGTTTATCCCAGATAAAATTTAATTCGCCAAACGTCCGGCGGGTCGCACGACCGAAGGGGTTTAGGCGAACATGAACCATATTGCCTGAATTTAAGCCTTCAATGTGTGGATGTACGTGATAGGGACAGTTTGCTAAATTACCGGTCATTGTGGCACCGACATGTTTTGTTATCAAGATCGTGACCAGTGACTGTTGTTAAAACAAACATTGACATTGATTTGGATCCACATTGTGGTTTACCTTTTGTTGATTCTCATATTTATTGCTTTACTGACGTGAATTAATTGAATTTACAATTAAAATGTATTAGAGAGTGTGAACATACACACTACGCATGAGAGGAGGCGTGCGGGGGTGCTGCGGGACGTCAGCGGTAATGTGCTTACCACTTATACCTGACCGGACTAGCTGACCACCCGCCTTGGGATATTTTGAGTAATATATCAGCCAATAAAAAATTACGTACAAAATTTTATACTTGCCGAATGTCAGGCCTACAGTATTACCAAAAAGCATCACTTTATTACATACACTGAAAATACCAAACAAACTCACAATAAGTACTACGGCATTACGTAGCCTCGTAGCACTACGCCCCATTTTACCTCCTAATCCGTAGTACTACGAGTACTCGGCGAGCTATAAAACAGGGACAAACGATTGGAGGGAACGGAACGAATTATCCCATAGATACGATGTAGATCAATTACGCGGGACACCGAAAATTAGAGCCCCATGGTGGGTCGAAATGGGTGGATTTATAAGGGTTACTTTAAGGCTCGTTTAATTGAACGCAAGGTAACTTGGCCTATTTTAAAATTTGAATTAGTGCGTAAAGATAATATGCAAATGGCTTAGACAACCGATGAGAAACATTTAAATTTGCCACGAGTTATTTGAATGAGATGTTATAGTTGATATATGCGTCGGCGATAAAAATGAGGTTATAAATTACGAGTATGTACTTGAACGTACACATCATACTATTTGCAAAATAGGACAGAAAAAAAGGAGGAAACACAAGAAAAACTAATGTGTATGTATATCCACTTGAGACAATTTACGTTAATCTAAAACGCGATGAAATTAAAAAAAAAATATCGGATGAATTTACAAGACATTTAGTGACGAGTCGCCAAATCGATTTGATTTCTTGCTCCACACAAAGTATGCGTGGTAGATGCTTATTATTAATAATTTTATCAACATTGTCACTCTGTATATTAGTTTTAAAAATAACAGATGTACCATCAGCAAATAATACTATCTTACATAAGTATTTTGTATAAAAGGGCAGGTAATTGATATAAATTAAAATTAAATAAATATAAATAAATAAATGTTGGACAACATCACATACATTGCTCTGATTCTATGGTAAGTAGCTAAAGCACTTGTGTTACAGAAATCAGAAACAACGACGGTACCACAACACCCAGACCCGAGACAATATACAAAAGTTCGTTTTCCATGAACCCGGAACCGCAGAGATGGCGCGACGCCAAATTTCGGCACGGTAGCCTCTAGGCTACGGAGGTCGTCACATTAAAAATAATGGTTGAATTGCTAGTTTGTTGCTTTTGTATTGCTTGAAATCTCATAGTTGTATAATTTACTAGCAGCCTGCCGTGGCATAGCACGCGTACTAGCCCCGATTTTTCCACATTTTCTTCTGATGCTTCGCACTTCTTGGTCGCAGTATGATGTTATTTAGCCTAAGACCTTTTTCCATATATGGACTATCTAATACAAAAATATTTTTTCCATTCGAACCAGAAGTTCCAGAGATTAACGCGTTCAAACAAACAAACTCAACAGCTTTAGCTGATTATAAATTTTAGTATAGATACCGGAGTGGACTTGTGTAAGACAATATTTGGTAATAGTTATTATTTATTCGTCGGTGTTAGGGAAGTGAAAGGTCACGGCTGCTACTGAAATGTCTCAGTGACATTTTTTCCTAATGACCGAAAAAATGGTCCACTTGAATATCACCAAGTATATACGAAAGAACATTCACGTCTCGGAATGGTGATCACGTTTTAAAGGGAAATAGGGTAAAATAACACGATCCACGAGAATCGTGTTACTATCCGATTCTTTTCCTTAATAAATCGTCGGCCAATTTTATTGTTATTCTTACTATATTTGGTACTCTTTCAGATAGCTTACATGAAGAGTGGATTGTATTAACTTCGTTTGGAACTGTGTGAAACATACATTATACATAATAATTTGATGTAGGTACATACAGTTTCATGCGGTTTTATTAGCTTTTGATCAAATAACGGTTGGCCCAATTCGCGGTTGGTCCAATGACCAATTGACCATCAGCTTTGTTAAGGTATTTTAAGTTAGGCTAGGAACCACAAAATTAAGTTTAAAAAAAATCCGCGCGATAGTTACTAAACTTTTTATGAAAAAAAAGCAGAAAAAAAACACATGTTAAACAAAAATCGAGTAAAACGCTAAAAACTTCATACATCATTATGAAAAATAACAGATCCTCTTACACTGCTGGACCAGTATTAACAGAACTTAATTTTAATCATTTCTGTTTTTTATATTTGGCCTTAGATCTTATTAAATTCAGTTTAGGTTTGTAAATCTTTGTGGTGTAAGTCTACTAGGCGTCTCTTAGCAGCAAGCAGCGACAACACAACATCATGGGAATGCTATTCAGTGGGGAGAAATTTAAATGTATTTTTAGTTAAATTTTCTCAAGAACTGTAGCTAGTCAGACTCTGAAAGTCTAATTTACTTAAATTAAATGGCGTTTCTAATTTGTCTAAACTACCCTTCGGGGTTTTTTCAATAGTTTATGCTTTGCTTCATCGTTATCGTCGGAAACAGCTTGTGCGTTCAGCAAGTTGAACCAAGTCGTTAATCCAACGCCGCTTGGGCTATCATAAACTCTTTAGTTCAAAACATTTCTACTTCGACGGTACTCAGTTCTACAAATTAGGGTCATCGTTATAGATAGTGATAAAACAATTCCGATTTAGATTGAGTTAAAAGTTGGCGCCAATTAAATTCTTGTTAGGCGGTCTAGTCGTTGCGGTGTACGTACTGAGAGGCGGCTAGGGGACAGACGAGGATTAAATACGAAAGCGACGCGATTACCGAACGAAGGCCAAACGCTATTAAGGATTCAGACGACGAATTCGGGACATAGAATCGACAAAATTGAGCTCGCCTCATCTTTTCTTACATCGTGTGTTTCCGCTCCCAAAAGGCAGATATTTTAATATTTCTCCCAGCTCAAGGGAGTCGACCGCTGTTTTGATCTACGACTCGAAAAATACATTTTTTTGGGTTCCGAACGCCTTAGGATGAAAAAATCGAACGTGTATTAAGACACGCCGTTGAACGTCTGTCAAGATTATTTTTAACCAGAACAACATCCGTGTCTAAATTTCAAATTTTACATTAATTTATTGCTTTTCAATTGGATTGAAATGTAACTTTTTACTAACGTATTATTATTGATGAGAAAGATAAAAAATTTTACTATAACATCTAAGTGTAGTATGCATTAACATAATGTTAACTGCTGCCGATTGTCAAATCTCAATTAAAAATAATATATTTTAACAAACTTCAAACGCTAACGATTGCTTTAAATGAAGTACAACTTCTACAAATCAAAGTAATTATTTTAAGAGAAGATAGAAAAAAGTTGTTTAAAGGTAATGCCTTTAAACATAATTTTGTACAGAACAGTCGGCAAACAAATACGACTCACACTAGCCTATTTTTTCGTTACAACACACCATATTCTTCTTCATTCCTTTCGGGCATATAACTTTGTGAATGCGCCTCTGAATAATATGAAAATCTTTTATGAATGAGACTTTTTTTCTTCTACCTTCCTTCCACGGAGGAAGGGACCGGTGTGGTATATGAAGTTGGTATATCTTTGCGACTCACCCACATGCACCCGGGACTCATAACTTAAACAAGTTAAACATTACCTGGAAAGGAAAACAAATCTTGTTAATATTAGAACAGATTTATGTTAGACCGCATGGGGTAATTATGTAATGAACGACCATTATTCCGGAGTTGAAAAGTTAAACTCGTGTTTACAGTGCTTAAATATTTAGCTTTCCATGGATTTTGCTTTAAGCATAAGTACACATGATTAATTTATGATACATAATAAAACAACATATGATATAACGTTATTGAGATTGATTAGTTTTCATCTGTTGCTATTAGTGTTCTAGATAATCATTGGGCAGATTTAAATTAATTTGATACGTGTATAATAATAAAACATCAAAAATGTTATACAATAAAGAAAAGTTTTGTACGAAAACTAAATAGTAAAAAAACTAATTCAATGGATTGCCTTGACAGGTTTGGTTGACATAACCTTATACATATACTATATAACGGAACATGTATAATAAATGCAAATATGGCGCATGTACATATACCAAATGTTTATCACACAAGCATAAAAAATTGTCACTTTTAGGATTCCAACCCGCGACATTAGTCTACGATAACAATAGTTTCAGCCATTACTTTAAATATTGTTGTTAATTATGTAAATTAAACGCAAAAAACACAAATTGTTAAAAATCTAATTGCCCTAATACCAATGCAGCTTTCTTGAAATTACATTTGTTATCGTAGGAGCAGATTTAAAAATTCGGAAAAAGGCTTATAGTACATCGAATTAAGATCTAACTTCATTCGCACCATTTCACATTCATCCATTCGGAAACTCACACTCCTGTACAGTCGACAATTATTAAGGCACTTGACCCGATCCCGAAGGCTATCTAATGGGAAAGCGGTGGAGCCTTCGAATTTCCTGTAATCGTAACACATATCTCTATCTAATTGGATCTGAATATCTGATATTCACCAGACATTGTCTTACAAATTGTCGGAGACGTAATGTCTTTACAAACTAGACGTTTGGTGTTATTTAAATAACTGTCAGTTGTATGCTATTCTGAAATACATCCAAAAAAGAAGCTGTAAGAGAAAGATTCAATTGAATTTTGAGTTGTTGATTTAGGTGTACATCGATATCTTGCCAGCAAAAAGTAATATTTATGAACTTACAGTTCAGTCTTTATTTGTATGGTAAAATATATACTTCTGTGATTCCGAATGACGTAAGTATTTAAGTTAATAAGTAATCGCTCTATGAGATAATACTTTCAGCCGTTATGAAAAAAAAATCACAAATGCAATGGCAAAACAGACTTTAAATATGTGTGTACTTGTGTAGGTAGGTATTATGTTGTTAAATGTATAAATTTTTGTATCAGCTATTAGATAAATTGTAGTGTTAGTTCTAAATTATATTTAGGTTATGTTACATGCGACATATATATAATAATGTACAATGCCAAGGTGAATAGGTCGTAAGAATTTTTTACAAAATACTGTCTCAAATTTCATGTAATAACTTGATGATTTACGCATCTACAGAGAAAGAATTTTCAAAACATAACTCCGCAAAAAAAGACGCAGATCTACAGAACTAGGTATAAGTAACTACTTGAACTGTCTTTACTATGCTTAAATAATGTATGGTACATTATATTGCTCTAGACATGGACCGTGTTTGTGCGTATCAATCCTAATATCCAGAAGGAGTTACTGTTAGTTCGACGCGCACGACGATGACGTTAGGGGGAGCATACCCATCCACGAACTCCCCTCCCAGCCGGCACTGAGTAGGCGACAATCAAGGCACTTGACCCGATCCCGATGATCAGAAGGGGGACCAATGAAAACGTCGCGCTGATAACCGTGACATATGCCACTAATTGGATCTTTCACAAGGCGTCGTGTTAGACGGAGACGCGACGGGAATATTAAATGTTAATTGTGCCTTCTGTACGTGTCTATTACTAATGGGGCGAACTTAATTGAGAAAGTGGATGGAATAGATTTATACACCCAAAGGTGTCAGACGTAAAAGGCAGACAAATTTGAAATAGCAATGTAATTTCGTCTTAATTCTAGATAATTAAGATTATGAATTCAAATTACTCAAATTATGTTTACTAATTGCTCATACATACCAAAATAAGAGGATATGTTGATTATATCAATGAAACTGTTATTTGGTAGTCGGTTTTGTAGGATATATGTGACAAGTCAAGTCTGGTAATGCCCCGTTCCTATATTTTACGATTCGTAATATGTCAAAAATGACTTCCCGTTTTTATACGAGTCGTTTTTTCTAATATCATACTTACTTTCCATATCAGCTGCCATAAGTCTGTCGGTCGTTTTTAGCTTACACCTCGTACAATTTATTACTAACCGTAACTAGATCGATTCGTTTTTCAAATATTGGAACCGGGCATCATCAACTCAAACATTTATGTTAGGTACTGAGATACTCAAAAAATACCCTTAGTCAGATACGGTTACAAGAAATAAACAGGCTACCAAGTGGCCATCAATAAGCTTCTTGTTACATCAAACAAAAATCCGAAATGTCGGTCTCTTTAAAAGGTATATCAGCTGCCCAGACGCACTCTAAGACGCAAACTTTCAGCATTAACCCCAGTTTACACGTACCTAAGCTTGATCGATACAAACACTCTGCGGGTAAGACTCTATAATCCATTGTGTACAGGACCAAAAAGTGGCGCGGCCCTCTCCACCTCTCGTCCGAGCACACAAAGGCTGTTTACAAATCTGCCATAGCAAACACTACGTACAATAAACTAGACATCAGTGAAACATCTGTAGTGACCTGGAAATGACACTTGTAGAGTGTTGGCTGTGTTGTTCACTTGATTGGCGAGTGTTTAGCAGCCGTTTTTAAATTGAACTAATCCGTCATTACGCAAAATAAGCAAATGTAAAGGCTATAAATAGGTATACCGGGCGATATAATTATACATGTCGTAATTAACGCAACACTATACACTTTAGTTGCTACTGAACATGTTATACTTACTTATGGTGTATATCTTGTAGGCTGTCTTTAATAAATGAAATATATTTTCACCGTAACCTTCATGTATTTACAACTGTTTGAATTCATGTTTAAAGCGTAAATTTAAAAAACCTTAAAAGCTGTTCCAACCTAAAGATGCAATATTATTCCCTGACTAAGATAGACAGAACTGCGTATACATGTTAGTACAAAATACGATACATTTTCAGGTACATACATAATATGAGTGAAATATTGAATTTTGTTTTTTAATAAATTTTAATTTCGAGAAACATACTAGAAACCTGTTGTGAAAATGTATTAGTCTGTTGCGGATCTATACTGCAATACAAGAATGTGGCTAAGTGCAAAAGTTGTAAGATATCTAAGGACTATTTAATTTCTACTAACGTTTTGTATTAGGTAAAGTGTAACTTGGTTATACTGTGGCCTGAGTACAAGGATCATACCGCCCGCAGCGTTCAATAAAAAGAATAATAACTAACATCTGAGAATTATATTTGTAGCCTGTGTTCAAGCATACAAAATTGAGCATTAAAAAAGTTACGAATTACTTACTTACTCTCTTTTCATTACAATTTAAATAAGCCAAAATCTACAAACATGTAGGTAAATATGATACCGTTTTTATGTTTAAATTAATACACGAATCCTGTAAAAAAAAACATCACATTGTATCTGAAAATATATATAGGCAAAGCCGAGGGAAAATATTTGTACTAGTTTTAACATTAAAATTTGTCTTAAAAATTATATACACTTTACATTATTTCATCAGTGCTAAACTCACCTTTTACATTTTATTAAATTGAGTTTATGATTAAAATGATTATAATATATTGAAATACCTATCTATTGTATCGTAAATCATTATTAAGAATACATTTATGCAAGGAAAACAAGATTCGCATAAAACAAATATTACCTTAAGATTAATTTCCCAAAGATTGTTAGCATCTCAAACTCCGTTTTACCGAAAATATATTCCACTCAAGAAAAAAATAATTCACAAGAGATTCCTTTCCACTTATCTGGATTGCTATATCCTTTCACCTTTCATTAGGTTCATTGAGCTTTAATCAACTAGACGTCTTCTTTATTATTGTAAGGTAACAATTTTCATCTCCGCTATGGAGGTTAACCTTACTCGACATTCTAGGGAATAATTCAAATAGATATACGTTAAAAATAGAAGTACTGAATCTAATTGATGACTAAGCATGATCGTGCTAATAGAAGCTGCCTTTCTTTTGCTAACTGCGATACTATTAACAATAGATATGTACTAATAACTCTTAAATCTTCAATAGCACACTTCTGGGTTTGGTTTTCAGCTCTCCGTATCTATCTGTTGCCAGCTTAATTTCAAATATATTATCGTCACACAAGATGGCGGGTAAGCTATGCTATGCCTCTCAAGGTGTACTTCGGTTAGCGGTTTTGCAACGATGTGTCCAGCCTGCCAATAGATATGATAAACTGATATTTGTTAAAGGGTTTACTGTTACGTGGCATCAGTTCATACTCACGCCTTTGCTTTGGCTTTTCTCTTTTTATTAAAAAAATAATCGTGGGATATTTATATGCATCTTATAGTCCAAGCGAGATATCTAAATGTTGCTCGGCCAATTTAAAGGTTAATGAGAGAGACAGTCAGACATTTTTATTCAGAAGTGTGACAACATAATAGGCCACCTTTAAAGTACCATCGTCTTTTTTCTGTAACGGCTCCATTCGTCCAGTGAATAGGCACACTGAGCAGAAAAAAGGGAAAAAATAATTTGCTGGGCCTAAAGTTATTTGCGTGTGACAATGGATATCGGTGAGGAGAACAACGTACATGATGCGGTGTCAACAAAGATAATAACGTACGAGTATATCGCGGTATCAGTGTGTCTCCATCGCTATTGTTGTCCCTAATCCCGGGTTGGGGTGGGCCGGCCCTGTGTAGGGCTGCTCGCGAAGCTCGAAGATATTTGTGAAGGCAAAAGAAAATATTTCCAAATACGACTTAGGGATTTTCAAGAAACGCGCCTATTCTTTTTTAAAAGGGCAACAATGAAACTGCGGCTCTTTTGATGTCACAGATGTTTATGATCTAAAGTGATCATTTTAGATCAGGTGCTGATCAGGTACGATAAAATTAATTCGTGAGAGTTTAGTTTTTCTAGAAATACAATTGACATATGAAATACTTCTGATTCCAGATATGATATTTTTTCCGATCATATTTGATATTTAAGCCGTAAAACACCAGTTATTTGTGTATTAATGAGAAATTACTATTATTGTACATATTAAATATTGTACCTTCGTTTACTTATGGATCGTTTTGATCGAAACACTTTTACCATATCTAAAAAAACAGCGTAGGGATTTTATTTTTATTAGTTTTTTGTAGGCATCTTCTCTGTAAATTACAGGTCCGAACCAGTGTAAGTTTAATTTGCTTTGGGTATATAGAAGATTAATAAATATTACTGATAACATTTACATAAACAGAAGATTTTTGAACTTGAACTTGGTTAAAGCTTGAATACTGAAAAGCGAAAAACGTTTATATATTGTTTTTATGGAATCCTATTTAGTTAAAGCTCATAATTTCTATTTACCTGGGCATACAGGCAAATGTTTCAGGGCGTGACACCCCTAATCCAAGCTCGTTTGTCCCGGGATATCCTTCGGCAAACACCGATGAAACCCGACGAGACCTTCGCACACCTTTTTCAATAGACCTTTGTATAAGTGCTTCGGGCCTTATAGATGTCGCGGGTATAAACGGAAAATCAACGAAACTACAAATTTTCCGAGCTGTGAAGTGTGCGTAGGTAGGTTTTTAAAAATTCTCGAAGTTTTTTGTAATATAAAAGGATTCAAAGAGCAATCAAATTAGAAAAAAAAACAAATAGTATGCAATCAAGTCAGCGTTTACATAATTACTACACATAAGCCCTTATAGATAAACAAAATGTCAGTATAAACTATTGGGTGCTATAATTTTTCCTGTAATTACAATCTGTTATATTGGCCTTCCATTAAATCAGGGCCTTAAATAGGGTGCAATTTAAGTATCTCTAGATAAATTAAATACCTAAAAAAATGAAGAACATTATTAACGAAACAAATCATACTGTGCACGTCATACCAGTTACCGTAAATAAACATTGTACTTGTGATGTTGTCCAATATTTATATATTTATATTTAAATAACAATATTTGTGAATGCTGAATTGTCAATACTAAAAACTGCGACATTTATTATTTTATTTGGAAAACATATTTTTTACTGAAATAGAATCAGTCTAGGAGCAAATCGTTTTATTATTCCAACTCGAGATAACCTTGGTAAATCAAGTTGCTTGGGATTTTACTGTTTACACAATAATGATTTTGTTTGAGAAAAATCTCTGGTGGTTTTACGCAAATGTTTTCTTATAATTTACTGACGTATTTTGGGCTGATCAATATTATGAATATATGATGTACTGGTAATTTATTTAATTTTGTCAGTTCATGCATTTTTGTAAAACGCTAAAATCTCAATTCGCTCTGATATCGCTGAACTGTGTTAAATTTCTGAATTACAGACTGAGCTTACACTGTTTGCGCGCTTCGATAAATAATATTTTAAAATAGCTAGCGTAAGCTGAATCCCGAACATATTTATTTAGTGGCTTTGACACAGAAATCACAATACAAATGACAAAAGAATTTAAACAATTAGCATCAAGCATAAGTTAATATTATTTTGCACTACACTCTCTAGGCATACTGTAAATAGAGACTGTAAACTTTTGTTACATGTTTCCTTAAGATTAGTTTTAGAATGTGGTTACTGAACATATTTTTACAGCGTGGTATATCATCTCTTATTTTGCGTATTTGATGAAATTCATGTTTTAATTTTAGTAACTTAATACACCGTCAGGCATTTTAGCTTGTCACGTATGAAGCTATTCCTAAATATTAAAATGCTATTAATAATAATATTGCTTGCACATATAATACAAAAAGTTAAGAGCACATATTGTACGTTGCGAATGCAAAGAGCATTCGATGCAATAAGTTGAGAAACAAACAAGACGAGTGGGGCTATGAAGTTGAAGACACAAAGATCAAGTCAAGTTGCAAGACCTTTTAATTTTTTTTTTACATTTTTACAAGGAGCCTCACTTGCACTATGGTGTTAGCATTTACTTGAATAGTCAATTTAGGCAAAACCATGTAATGCATTTATACTTTTTGTCGCAGTTTCAGAATAAATTGACGTTTATAGCGTGATGGCTACTTTTTCTGTGTATGTACTTTTTTTTTGTTTGACTGTTGAACAAATATTTCTATAATGGATTAATAACTTTGGGGTCCTATGAGAAACGTATAATGAAATACAATGAAACGTGCATTGCGGCTCTAGCATTCCATTTACATAATGTCTACGACGTTCTTATCAGATACAGATTTTGTTTTACCTAGGTAAATAAGCACTTTCATAAAAATAAATCCATGACTGATTAATATAATTTTTAAAAATCGATTCCAAGATACTGGAAAACGTACATAGAAGCGCAGAGTCGACGAACGGAGTTACATCTTCTTTTGAGAAGTCAGTAAAAAAGGGAACACAAAAACACGAGTTGGGGCCATAATGGTGGCGGCACTCGTGACTCTCAAAGATCACGTCTTCAACTCACGCAAAAAGACGACATCGGAACTTTTTACGGAAATATCCAATAAAACGGAGTGCCACGCGCGCGGGGTGCACCGAAAACTTTCACGGCACCTACCGTTTGATGTAATGTTGCCACGAATTATCGAAACTTGGGTTCGTAGATCATCTTAGTAATATCATTAGGACTTTTTGTTACCAAAGAAAGGTGATTCTGAATGAGGTTTTTAATTTTTTTTGTTGTCAAGATCATCTTTCAAGTAAGGACAATGAATTGTACAAAAGTGGAGTTAATTTTAACACTATTTACTTTTTTCTAAATTTAAAACTTAACAAGTTGGCTTTACTACATCATTGAAAATTGTTATCCCGCATATTACATAGTGATAATTTTGTATGGAAATTTCAGTAGTTTTACTTATTTATTTCTAGTCCTTGACGGTTGTATTTTTGCAATATATTCCAAACTGCGTGTGAGTAAGATTTCCAGAGCTCTTGGGGGTGCTACATTAGTAGCAACGGTCAAGCCTTCAAGGTAAGGGTGACAAAGCCAGTGACAGATTTATTATGCTGTACTTGTCGCTCTTAAGCTAGGACCTCATTACCACTTAACATCCGGTAGATGAGGTTAATCTTGTAGTGTAATATAAAAAAAAAAAACGAAGATAACTCTAATGATCATCTACTCTGCCTCGAGTATTTAATTTAGAGATTTTTAATATTATGAAACAGTTGTCTATAGAAGGACGCCAATGTGTATTTAGGGTAATATCAGTCGATCCCATTCAAGCGTAGCTACACCAGCTACACATAGAACTCAAGCCTCCGTCGACTAGTCGCGTAAGTCGCTCGACTTGTCGACGCAACTTCGATATTAGTTCCCACGTGATCGATTCAGCAGGCCAGTTTGACAGTTCCGATGGTGACAGATGACGCCCGCCATATCGGGTGATTTGTCTTCAACTTTGGAGACAGTTATTTTGCTCTTGCACGCGTGCCAATGCAATTTTTGGACGGGAACTCGTGTGATGCCGGTGATAAACTTGTTGATAAAATACAGCGCTGTTTTGGGAGACTGGTTGAGTAAATTTTAAAATGGATGTGCATTAAGTGGCTGTTTTGGTTAATGCATGTCAATAAATCTACATTAAATACAGTGCTCAGATGACTAAACATATTTAATTTTAGCTCTTATGCAGACTAATCTAAATACGATGTAGATTATTTGATTACCTATGGATATAGTTCTTACAATTTTCATGCTACATTAATATGCTTAGTAGGTTTTTGCTTTTTGGTGGCATGAATTTAACAAAATAAAGAAAGATAAAATATTTGTTTGAATTTAGACCGTACGATCGAATATTACCATTCATTGCATACAGAATTTAAGAAAAGCCTAAGAAATTTTAGAGTATTATGAATACATTCGCGGCGAGATTTATGAGGTACGGCTGGGAAGGCTCACTCAAACTATAAACTTTCCATCTAGTGAGCTAGCAAAATAATGAAACAGTATCAAGGCGCCCACGAACTATTAGCTCCCTTTGTTTACCAAGAAGGCTGTGCCTTTATTGGTGTTGCAAGAAGCGCTAAATTGCTCCGGTCACCAGATCGCCGAGAGTTTACTGCACAGGAAAGTGTTAAATGTCTTTACTGTCATTCCAGTGATTAATTTGTGTCGGCCCTGTCGCGTTAATGGGCTAAAATAATTTAGTGGGCGGCATCGTTTATTTATCGTACAGGCGTTCGGTAGTTAGGGAACGTTTTATAAATTGCTATCGGTTATCTAATGGCAAAGTCTGCCCCTGTAAATGCATTACTGTAATTGATGTATTTGTCATTGAAGTTTGGGAGAAATTCATCTTTTAAGACGATTATAATTACATTAAGCGAATGTACACTTTGTGATTATTTCTTCTGTTATGAGAAACAATTCGTTAATATATTGATTGTTTTATTTTGTTGTGGCATGAAAAAATTTACCCGCTAAACAGGAAGTACTTAAACAAATTACCTACTGGGAATTGTATCATCCATATGATAGAGTGGAGCCCGCAACATAAGCTATGCAATATCAGACATCACAAAGGCACAATGATAAGTGGATCCGATACATAATGGCTGCTGTGACAGAAGTGTAATGAATGACCGTAGAAAATCAAAAGATATTTAATCACGTCAAAGGAATAATAAGTCCGTAGGTGCGTTTGAATTATGTTAAACTAAAGTGGACTAGCTCTAAGTGTTACTCAAGAAGAATAATCAATTCTTCTGGAAATCTGTTAGTGAATGTAAATATCAAGCATATAAAAGGATATCATTATATTAGTTCGCGTTTATGGAGGTAAAAGATATATTTTATGTTAATCTTGTATCGTATATTTTTCTCCGATTTTCTCGTGTATAAATACATTTTGTGTTTATTTATAAATTTATACACCTATGTTTTTATAAATGTATTAATATATATTTTATACTAATATTTTTAAATATGTTTAAAACTCATAAAGATCTAGCTAAGATTACTGGATTTCAATTTTCTTTTTTTAAGTTAGTAATTGGGACTTCTTTTGTAGAGAAAATGTAAATTATCATAAATTAAGATCAGGTTGCCAGTTCGTTTGCCACCTCACTATTTATATACCCACATATATATTAATAGCCTTTTCGACATGATACGGATGCAATTATAGGTAAGTGGATAATTTTGACGTCTATTATCTACTTTTACATAATTCACTAGCTGATAATGAGTACACAAGCGGCATTGTTTAGACACACAGTCGATGTGTTTATGCAAATGATCCTGATTATCGCTTGTTTACATACGACATAATTATTATTTAGGTATAGTGCAAGCATGAAGGCGGTGTGTACCTTGATAGCGTTATCTATTCTAGGACAGTTCCTACAACCTTACCCCTCTGTATCTTTCACCACTTTTCCCAAAAATATACTTTTGCCCTTTATCAAGGTACCTGCATGATAGAGCACCTGTGTTAGGTACTAGGATTCTGATTTTAGATTCTGTTGAAGCTCGATTTAAGTCATAATCTGGTTAAGTTAATTTTACCCCTGGACAAGCTATTTGACACAAGGAGAGTGGTGCAAACATTAAAGTTATTCTAATAAATTTAATGAAAAATAGATATATCTACTCTGCCGAATAGGTACATAAATGTCCACAGCTAGTAAGTATATAGTTAGCCAAGTATGATGACCGTGGCTCGTAAACGTACTCGTGTATCGCCTTTGTTGTGTATGGCGTTGCCATAGTAACGAGCATTGATACAAAATTGTATTTCCTTACGAAGGCTATTCTTACGAAGTCGGTAATAGCCAATCATTGAAAAGAAACAACACATTAGGAATTTGATTCCTTTAAATTGAAAGTAATCAGAAAAATGAATTATAAACATATTCAAATATAATCTGTACAGATACGATGGGATTACCTGTAATATTGAAATAAATGCTTTTTACCAAATATTAATTGTACTAAGGATGGGCATATCCTTTAAAATGAATTAAAAAAAGGAAAGAGTTTATCAGGCTTTCAAGTTGCAATGAAGTGTTTTTGTAATATCAAATTATTATTATTATAAGTATAATTATTGCCTCTTTTTAATGAAGTAAAATATTTATCATTATTATTTCGCACAACAGCTAGTGATGACGCAAACAAGAGCTAAATATTAGTATTTTCGCAATTATTTTTTACAACCTTTGTAATTTAGGGATAGAAAATTTCTTAACAGAGTTAGTAAGTACTAAAACTAATTTCGTAAAGATCGAAACAAAACCCAAACAAAGATTTGTTCCGCACGTCGAGCCAAAGTCTGACAATCCCATACTGAATAAAGAGAAACAGTGAACCGGAGTTGTGACTCAGAGAGCAAGCCATGAACACAATGTAAGTTGGCTGATTCCTGCAAAACTTGGCTCAATCAGCTCCTTGGCCCAACTCGGCGCACACCGGATCGAGAGAGAGGAGGGGTGCAACAATACGCCGGGAAACAAAGGGGCTCTTCGGTACACGAGTACTTTGCGGCTGAGTATTACCGGCCGCTTCAAAAGGATTTTTATTTTCAACTAATCAAAGAAACATTTAATCACTTAGATGAGGTCGAGGATTCGCGACTTAATAAGAGGTAAGAGATGAGAGCAGATAAAGGAAGGACTGGACATTGATCTTTGTTTGCTTAATTAAGAGTCTTGCAACTGTGTTGAAAATGTCAGTCTATATTATTTAATGTATATAATTTTCGTGGGTGGGCCCTGGAGGCTTGAAATACAGGATTGCCCTAATTTAGGTTCTAGTTCACACATTCTAGAAATAATTCAGTACCCTGTTTTTATTTTATTTTGTGTGAAAATAAACCAAATTTTACTAGTTTTGTTATTTTATAAAAATTTAATTATGTATAAGGAGGGTAAAGTTTTATTGTGGTTCGTAACATATGAACACAATAATAATTCTTTATTTTCTTACCATAAACTATTTAACCATTTGAGTACTTTTTTCCTAACTTACATGAGGTACTTTTTAACCGACTTCGAAAAAAAGGAGGACGTTCTCTATTCGCCCGTATATATTTTTATCAATAAAAAACCTTAATAATTTAAGACATGACGATGCCAAGTACGAAGTGTTTCATTTCTAAGCTCTTATGAACTAATTTTTAGCGTACTTTGCTGGGTTGTTTACAACTCTTGTTTTGTAATTAAATTGTCAACAAGCAAAACAAAAACGCTCCACATATCACTAATCATTTATCACATGTATTATTCGGTTTAAAATTTACGTTCTTATTTAAATTATTATTTAAGCTAAAATACTTATCAGACTATTTGACCGTGATACAGTGTAATTTTTTTTACTATTTTGTAGCAATCACAAACATTTTAAAGTTTTTAAGAGTTTGCACTTTTGTTTTACGATTATGATACATTTGACCTGTCTATCCAAACTTGTGTATCTCGGTACCACATCAACCTATCTCAAAATAATTGCGTAACGTTATCTTTAGCCAAATAATAATTACTCAGGTGGGAGCCTACGCGATATGATTCTGTAGTGTGGTGAATCTCTTACATTCCGACGCGTGTGTGATTAAGTGTTCGTACCTATTGTAGGTATTCCCTTTGTTACAGGGGCTGTCGTGTTTTTCCCGTCCCCTACACCTTGCTTGGAAGCTCCTATAGGGCAGCTTAAGTCGGATTTACACGATCGATGATTGGGAAATTGTATTGTAAGGGCGCTGGGAGCGCGATGGTACAAATTTTTCATGTCCGTGTCGCACAACACATGCACGGAACTTTTTATTAAAAACTCTTTTTATTCGGGTAATTTACATCAGATATATTTATAAATATTCTAAGTTAACTGAATTGGTATCTCCAATTCGAAACCTATATATATTTACATTTATATATATAGCCATCATCCGCTCATCAACATGCTTACGAGACGTGAGTGTGCAGATTTCTAAGCTCAAGTGGGAGTGGGCCGGACACGTGTGCCGACTGAAACCAGAGAGGTGGGCCAAGGTTGTTACCCAATGGACACCAGAAGACGGACGACGTCCAAGAGGAAGGCCGAAAATGCGTTGGCGTGAAGACCTGGACCGTTTTTCTCAAGGTTGGCAAGACTTGGCACCTGATAGAGAGCGCTGGAAGTGTATGGGGAGGCCTTTGTCCAGCAGTGGGACAGTTTATAGGCTAAGGAAAAAAAATATATATATTTATATTCACACTTCCAAGAGAGTTGTCACTGGGAGTGTGAAAACATATGACGTGTAAAATATGACATTTTAGAAAATATTATTATGGTAGCAATTTACAATTGTCAAGCAATTATCTGTTGATTTGAAGATATATTTTGACCATATTCGACAACTGACAGGTCGGTTACTGTTGTAATTATAAGTTACTATTTATACCTAAGCGTCATCGTGGTGAACTATGAACGCTTTCTATATTTAACATTTTCTTGGCTGTATGATTCGGCTATTAATTTTCCGATCTCCACGGAAGGTTTCCGAAAGTTTCAGGTAACTATCGTAGAAAAAATGTAGTTCGAAAAGTTAGTACGATCTTAGAAAATGGTATTGCGAATTTTTTATAATAGAAAAAGTTATTTATTTTACAACTTGTATAAAACTATTCATACCATCTATTTCACTTAGTTTTTTATATATTTTTTAATAATCATTTCTCACAAACTTTTTAGAGACGTGGCACAATATAATTTTTTTTCATGATTGAAGAACATTGACCGATATTGGTCAAGAAATTGGTTGTGACTGATTGTTGCATTACTTCTTTTGTCTTCTAAAATGAGCCCTTGATATGTATTGTATTCGAAGGTCATTCGATGTGACCCTTGTAGGGCCCAGTTTATCGGCTCAAGGAGAACGATGCCCTGCGACGACTTATACCGTTTCGGTACACTGGTGGACAACAAACATTGTACATTAACACAGTTGTACTTTTGTATAAGACATAATCTATCGATCAAAGTAAATTTCGAAACAGCTCGTCCCAGAAAAGATCCTTACATCTTTAGCAATGGTCATGTGATTCGAACATGAAAAATGGCTTTACAATATTATCTCGTTCAGGTTTTGCTTTTAGTGCAGCCTAGTTAAATGGTATATTGCATGACTTTACTTGTTACTCATTTATCTTTGCTATTTCATTATTAATTGCCATCGATGAAGATATATAAAAGTAGTTAGTCAAATAAACGTCACAATTTAATATAATTTTAGACTTTAAGTGCATTAAGACAAAGAAATACGTTCAATATTATTAATCGTTGACTTGTTTTTTACAAATTTGGTAGTTACGTTAAGAAATGTTGAGTTTAATATTAGACATTTTAAAAAGACATCTGTTGACTACACAGATCTTTAGAGTATGGCAGAAATACTTCTGTGTAACTAAATCCGTAATTTTGGAGACGAAAATTGCGTGTTGTCAGCGGAAAATATTCTTGTCCCCTAGTGTACCAAACGGAACTAATGCTCTTGTCATGCCGAATGAACTGCAACTATTGTTTCATCTGCTACCGACCGGTCGGGGATAACAGAGCTCCGGAAAATCCGACCATCTTTTTTTATGTTTACTCACTGCTGTTTTCGTGGTTAACAAAGCGAGAGCGATTTCAGAAACAACCGGTAATGTTGTTTTCTTTACCGGTTTATTTTCTTCACGATTACTTTAAAATTAAGCCGCGAAAATATTTTGGTTGAGATCAGTCAACAAAATATTGTTTTTGTTGTGATTTTAGTAGGAAGGTTTATGTAAAGTCGAAAACACGCCAGACTACACTCATTGCGCTTTACAGCGCCCTTACGTCGCGCACTTAAGGACTAAAATCGAACTGCAAGTGTACCTTGATGTGCTTTTCACCATACGTAGATAAAAGGCTAAAAGTGAACTCTAGATAGATAGATAGATAGATAGATATACTTTATTGCACAAAATCTTTACAGAAATAGGTTTTACAGAAAAATTATAGTACAATTTAGGCGGTCTTATCGCTAGAAAGCGATCTCTTCCAGACAACCTTAAGGTAGAACCTCTACTACAGAATTCAATTTCGATGTTTAATTCTATACTGAAACACAAAGTTTTGATGGATATACTTAATAATATACAATTAACTCAAAATTTTACACAACTAAGTACTCAAATAATACACAATTAAGTATACCTATCCCTCAAACTTCGTGTAAGTTATTTAGAGATAAGTGTAATCCACTTTTGTGTATGTTAGTATGCTCTTTTTGCATAAAAGAGTACCAACCATCTACTTAGCCATACAAATTTGCGTATATAATATCAAATAGGGTTTTCGTTTTCAAAGACGAACATTAGAGAATAACGGCTTATATCAGTTCATTCTAGGAATATAAAGAAGTTGGAGCATGTTCGCCTTCCGAGAACGAACGACCTAACATTTAATTCACACAAAGAAAGGCGTATTCCAGTAAAGTATACATTCAAGTTATTAACTAATTCATAAGGCCGTGTACTACATCGATCGAAGAGTTAAATAGTCCGAATGGCCTACAAAGTTACTTTACTAAGAAATGTCTCATCATTTAATCAGCGGCTTGAATTTAACATCGAAGCGAGGCTTCTTTTAAAGACGTCACGGGTAGACGGTGTGTCATTACGTAGAATAAATAACTACAAAATCGATTCGGTACGGGACATTGTACACCTGGCGCCGTGTCCCTTGGCGACGGGGTACAAACATTGCCTTGGACCAAATTGCCCGTTACCGTTTAGCGTACTTTTGGTATACACGTTTAAATTCAGAGAAGCCGCTAAAGATACATATGTAGGTACAAGGTTTCGTGCATTTAGAGAGTTAGTACAAATAAGTTGAATAATTTCGATATCAGTTTTTGCGCTAACGATATAGCGGCGGTAAAAAGTCTACATACGAAAATATCTACATAAAGTTTATATTTGCACGATTGTTAACGGTTTGTTTGTGGGTTTGATAAATAGTCTTCGTTTTTAATTCAAAATATTGGAAGCTTTACGAATATAACCAGTAAGACTTATCCACGTGGCCGTTACCGCAAGCAGAAGCTAGTTACTTAAACATAAATTCTATTCCAAAACTTAATCCAATAATTACCCCGTCCTCGCAGCGTGCGGGATGAGATCACGTTACACCACCGATCCCGTGCCAATTATTCGACCCATCTACCTAAACGATACCTAATTAGCTAATTAATCATGACGTGTAACCAAATCTCCCGCCGATTCTGGATAGAAAAACCCCGCATGTTTTACAGGGCCCGTGAAAGACGCAAGTTTAAGGAGGCGATTAACGTAAACTTGCGCATTCGCGTAATGTTCGGTAATGGGTTACATTTAGGGCCTCTGTTTTGTGGACGTTACGCAATTACGGTGGGCTGCACGCGATCTGCCGTGTTCCTATAGTTCAAAGCAGCGCTCATGTCCTCATGTGGCGCATCATTTTTGTGGCTTACGCGGGATAGTTGGAACAGCTTTGTGAGAGTAAGCCATTTATTATATAAAAAAATTATACAGAAATGCCTCTTGATTGATCATGAAAACCCCCACACGAATTATGGGCCATATATGCTACTAAACACTAATATAGGATACCATCAACAACTGACATTTAAGTATCATTCACTGTCAAAAATCTAGACATTTCTGACATTATACTAGCTTATATAAAAGTGGTATCTACATAATCTTGGCAACATTATACAACATCTTAAAATGCGGTATAAAAGTACGTTGAAGGTGATATTTAGATATCTTAACAGGAGCATAGAATTAACAATGGCAGTACATCAAATTTTAACCTTAAAGCGACAACGTCAAAAATATGCCGTCACGTATTCTGGTTAATCAAATATAATCTCTATCCTTAGCACAATAAAAACTAAGTCCGCAGACGTAACGTCTTAAACTTATCTACGAGCGGTGTAAAATAGGGGGAGACAATGGGGGACGACGGAGAAAATGTTTATGTTGCTAATGAACTTTCCCTAACTTGAATTTTATAGCGTAATTTTTATGAGCTTTTCATTGTTGCCAAAGTACGGCGTCATTAGGCTCGGAAATGACAGGGGGTGTAGTATATAGCCGTGGCATTAAAAGATAACAATTACCGTATGAAATAAAGCGGGCATTAAGCAGGTGCTCAACAATGTAAAACTTTGCTTTAATGCTACTTTTTAACTAATAAGGTTTTATTACCCAAAACAAATTAAGAGTTTCGTTCAAGAACAGTCTTATCCCCTACATGTAAACGAACATGCGGAACATTATAAGGATATCAATTATTCAAACCGGACATTGATCCCAGGACCCCGAGATTATAATCCGGGACGTATACCACTAAATTACCCAAAAATCTAAAGATTCTTGCAGGTGCCATTAAATACTTAAAACAGACAAAAAGCTATAAATGTAGCAATCGATCTGTGAAATTCATTTACAAATTAAAAATGCAAGTGATAAAATCAAGCCTCATTTAAAATGAAACTAGGATGAAATAAAAGGCTCTAAAGAATACAAAGTGCGGACACGTCGGCGCGGGGCAGCACAGGTAGATGCCGAGCTAAGTAAATATTTGCTAAAAAAGCCAAAGTAGCCGGTGAAAGCTGTAAAAGCCAGATAGAAACAGACTCGGTTCAAAGGCGCAAAAAAGGCAAGCCCATTACTGGCTACGCCGTGCTGCAACCACAAAAGACCCAATTATTCTGCCGTGTGAAGCCAAAAAAGGGTTGGACCAAAACCAAGTAGCTGAGAACATTACGTTTCACTTTCTGAACGAGTCAGGGGGCCATTAACAAATTTAGATAATTAAGTAAAAGGCTGTATTAGCTATAAGTGGTGAGATCAATGATGAGAACTACAATCCGTTTCAAATCTCACAAAAGTATACAAAACTATATTTAAACAAAACATATTTAAAAAAAAATTCACGTTTAGTAAATTATATTGTAAAACATACAGCGTTAGTTTCATTACTATAATCATACGTTGAATTCATTAAGTCAATTTAAAACATAAATCCTTCACGAATTTTAAAGTAACGCGCAAAACAATAATCACAAACCAGCATTTGACTGTAACTAGACCAATCGGTACCCATCTATTTATTGTCAACTTGCTTTTATTGATGTGGGCCACTTGATTACACTTTTACACAAAACTAACAAAAACCAATATTTCTGTTGAAGAGGGAAATATTAAAAGTCACAGCTCCATGAATTTAAATTGCACTGTCTGAGGGATTTTATTCCGTGAAATATATTAACCATTACACATGAATTAAAGCACGCTCAGTTATTATGAAGCGCGGATTTTTAATGAAAGATAAAAGTGCGGTGACAAATATACTGAAAATGTTAAAAAGCGCCTACAAATTGCCAGTTGTGTTCCAACGCACAAACACTTTAAGGTTTAACGATAAAATGGTACTGGCGTCATGCTTTTACAATATTGTGTGCAATACGGTGCATGATTTAATAATGGCCGCAATATGTTTATCTTTTACTGGCTTTTACTCGTGTTTACGTTCGCATAACTTTCTTTTTACTGCTTGCACAGCGCTGCAGACACTTTACATAAAACTATCCCCGGCACAAATCACTAAAATTTTTCCCAAAGTATGTTTTACTTATTTTTACCTAATTAACTGTTATATTCTATATCGTAATAATATGTTTTAAATGTTAAAGCTAATTTGTATCGATTTATGAATGTTTCTTATACCTTAATGCAAAAACCATTGAGTATTGCATTCAGTATTGGACATTTGGTAAAATTTGGTTGCTAGACGGAGTAATACTAGAATAATATTTCAAGATACCCGAAAACGCGTCATTTCAAAGATCTGTATTTTGGAAAAATATTCGTGATCATTGCCTTCTTAAACATATTTTAGTCAAACTTTTCTTTCAAAATTTATTTATTCGCTACACTAAATCAGAACTAATGTCTTATTCCTCCATCCTCATATTCCCTAATCTTGTGAAAATAAGACATAAAATGACCAGTCCTATTCACGGATAACTTCCTAAAGCACTTTGTGATAAATGGTAATAACCTATGAAATTCGGATTCTCCTTATTCAAGTTTGCCTTTAAACTTCGAGACGCAAACAGCTTGACTTTTAAAACTTCAGAGGCAATTAATACAGTTGACGCCGAAAAAGAAAACAATATCTTGCTTTTCGGCAACATAAACTTTGCTGGTGAATAAATCACGAAGGAACTTCGTTTGAAGCAGTGGACGGCGGGTGGGGAAAAATACGCCATTTTCATAAGGGGAAAAACAATAACTCGAGGCGCAGAGCAAGGGCCGCTTTTAAGGCCCATAAATCAAAACACGGGCGATATTTTCGGTATAACGCCGGGCGAGCACATTCTGTACGGGCTTTTTCGGGACACATTCGGATTAGTGTTGTTTTTACGATTTACTTCTACTTTCCGTTCTGTCGTTCCTTTATTGGCGTGGTCGTAAATGGTGTTGACTTAAACTCGCCGCCTAACCTTATCTTTGCACCACTAAACCCTTCTAGCAGTCTGTTTTAAATTTAATGCTTCCACGAGTTCAATGTTTTCGTTTCTTTTCCTTTTTTTGCTCTTTCTTTACATTCTGAATACTCCGCCCAATGATAATGATGTGGGCCTTCGATATGGTATATCATCAAAATAAAATTTATCAAAAATTTGTCTTAATAATTTTAAATTGCGTGTATTAACCGTAAAATAATAAAAATCCGTGCAAGCTTCCTAAATTCGAAAACAAAATCACTACAAAACCGTTTTGGAGTTTTTATTTTAATGTCTAACTTATTATTTTTTTTTATTTTTACACTTTTTAGCTTAAATGTTATAGTAATATAGTAATATTTGTAACCTCTACTTAATATTGTGAAAGAACAACAAAAAATAAAACAGTAACAGGTACTTTTAACGATCCCATTCCTCAAAACCTTACCAAATGACCTACAATTACTGTTTTACCTCTTGTCTCGCAACCAGATTACTCTGTCAGTGCAGTTGGACAAAGGCAAAATTTGCTTTTTGGGAACACGGCTAGATCCTACGATACCGAGGCTGATAATTCGCAGTAAA
This sequence comes from Glyphodes pyloalis, assembly GCA_037074685.1. Classification (NCBI taxonomy): domain Eukaryota; kingdom Metazoa; phylum Arthropoda; class Insecta; order Lepidoptera; family Crambidae; genus Glyphodes; species Glyphodes pyloalis. Next base: position 7,722,384 of record JAYKKO010000011.1, read on the forward strand.
CGGATTTGCTGGAGGCCAGAGATGCATATTGTTTAATGGAAACTCGGGAACATGTAAATTTATAGCTTGTACCCGGAACTAAACGAGAAAATGTACGTTTTGATTATAAAAATACTTCATGTTAAGAAGATTAAAGCCGTATACAAAGGTTTACCGGTGGGCTAAATATTGTACAGAGATTGCGGAGCGAAAAATACTAAATACGGAACTAAAAATGTTTAACTTAATAAATATGATCCAGGTTGGAATTAAATGCTTAACATCGACGAAAAGTTACCACCTTGCCAACATTGTGATTTTATACAAATATTTGGAAATATGTAATTTTTCATGTTTTTCTTATCGTCTCAACTGCGGTTTTCTAAAACTTGAACACACTTCGAAATAAATCTGAGCAAGACATGAAAAATAGCAAACGAATTCACACATTCACGTGCGAAAGATTTCGTTCGGAAAATATGCGCAGAATATGATTATTGTATTTCCTCAGAAAATATCGAAGAAAATTTACTGTAAAATCCATCGTTCGTTATAACGTGACAAATTGACGACATTTTTTCCCCTGAAGCTTCGAGAATTAGCGTGATCAATTGCGCTCTTCGGCACTTCTTAAGTCTTTCTCTTTCGCACTTAAGCTGTGGAACGTGTTCATCTCCCTCCTCGGGGAATAAGACGGACTTAAAGATACGAGGACAGTCACACCTCAATCACACTCACTTCATTTAGTTACTCCACTCTCTTTTTGCGGTATTTGAAGATTCTAATAGAATTGAGGCTAGCAAAGTTAGGGCGTAGTGACCTATTTAGTTTTGAAGGTAGGCTATAAATAGGATAGGATATATGGATGGATACTTGAGTAGGATCTATTTGGATGGTAGCGTACCATGGTCAAAAATAACAAAAAAAAAATTAATTCATTACTGCATTAAGTATTATGTATCATTTTTTTCCGGACTATTTTTATTCTTATGACGTTTTTTAGCAATTTAAAGAATATCTCTTTCAGATATAACTTATACAAACGGGAAAAATTTTGATAGTCACCTAACTTTGAGATGTTACAACTATTAGATTTTTTATCGATGCACGCCAACTTCGCTAGCTCTCAATCTATAATTTGCAAATAGCGAAGTCAGCGGGGCGAGGAATTCATTAACTTAACCAACTAGATGGGTTTACCGAGTTAAAGGAGTAATTTCAATATATAAACCTCATAGGGACGTACTGAAAATTTAACTGGGGTTTAGTTAAATTTCTTTTACTACCACCTGAAATGAACTTTGCAGTTATTTGTTTTAAGTAACTTGTTTATTTAATAATGACTAGGTACCAAAGAAGGATAGTATACTATAAAATATACAGGTCAGATGTAGTATTAATTAAGTAAAAAGTCATTATCAATTAGAGTAATGATTCCTAGCGCAATTCACATTAACAAGGAATATGCATGAAAAAAATAAGTTATCAATAAAAAACTTTTTCTTAGATCCAACAGTCCTGTAATAAGGTCTCCAATCAACCAATAAAATTATAGACTCCGTACAAAAGACCTATTGCACGCCTCTTTAGTAAGCTCGGAAGAGGACTCCACCTGGAAAAACATAAAAACTTATCCTGAAGACAGAAGTGCTGTCTCTACTAATGGAGCAAAAAGAAACAGCTTTATTATTTAACGTTGTAGTCTGTAACAAGTCTTGGTGATAATGATCAAATAAATGAAGTCAATTAAGCCTCATAAAACAGGCTCGGAGGTCTCCCTAGAGAGCGAAAGAATGAGGTAGCCGGACATTAGGATCAATGGTGACTCTTTGAAAACTTCTAATGAAAAATGCAATTCAATAATAAACTGTTTGGCTGTATGAGTATTTATTATCCAGTTATTTAAATAACTTGAAGCTATAGTCCACTAGCATTCGTATTATTCGTTGTTAGAAAGCCTATAATGAAATATAGCATTTAAGAGAGGTAGGGCATAGCGATTTATCGCTCGAACTGGAGCAGCCCGACTGGTGAAATACCTCCACCTTACAGAAGACCGCAGCCAAATAACAATCACTTCTGTGTTGTTGTGTTCCTGCGTGTGAGTAAGGTTTCCAGAGCTCCTGGGGGGTGCTACATTAGTAGCAAGGGTCAAGCCTTCAAGGTAAGGGCGACAAGTCCAGTAACATATTTATTATGCTGTACTTGTCGCCCTTAAGCTAGATCAGGTGGGATGAGGTCAATCTTGAAGTGCAATATAAAAAAAAAGCACTACGGTACGCAATGTAAAATATATTTTGTTAATTTGTACTTATATTATACAACATGTAAATTTTTGTCACGTGTCTTAATCCAAGTAATCAGTCAAGTTTTAGCTTTTGCCTGCAAACCTACAAGTGTAAGTATAATGTAAATACTTCCAAAATGTCTAAAAGAACGTACAATGAGTTTGATAATATAATTATAAAATAAATATGTCGTGTATGTTTAGTATTTTTATATTCGGTAGTCTTTGCGTAGCAGTACAACAAACAGCAGAATGAAAAAATTACGAATCATTTTAGAATAGGTACGAGCATGATAATACATTTAGAAAAGAATCCAAGAAGACTATAATCAAAATATACATTATCAACTTCCTATTATTATGACGAAAGAGCTTCTGAATAATGCAGGCAGAGTTAATTGCTACTAGCGTTAATGAATAAACATACATGTTTATGATGCCCTAATACCAGGAGCCAAGACATTACGGGAGCTAAGTATAACTTACGGGGGCATTTGATTAGGCTCATGATTCGCCAGAACTGTCTGTGACAATTATGAGAGTGCTGTTATGGATTGCTGGGTTCGCCCGCCCACTCGGAGCCTAGATAACGCAATTACGGCCCAGTTATTAAGCGGCAGGCATTATTCATTCCCGGGAACGGGCCTAGGGAAAGTAGGGAGGGCGGTGTCAGATCGAAATAACGGTCATCCTAAAAGTATCGATACTTTGGGGTCTCGATACAAGTATCGAGGCGAAGACACAAACTTCTACATCAAAATTTATCGCACATGGGCATAAGAAAAGTATAAACTTTATTTCAAAAGTATCTTTAACATTTTTTTTTTTCATAGGATGGACTGATGCTTTTACATGTATAATGCGAGTAGGTCGATCGACATTTTCCTTACCATCTAATTAAGCAATTTGTATACGAGAAATAAATTCAAAATCAATATCTGTAAAAAAAAATAGCTTGTAAGTAGCTATTATTTGTTGCTTTGATATAATTTACACAACGAATTAAATTTAAAATTACGTTTTTAAGAAAATTTAAATATTAATTTTTGGAAAAATACCTATCATATAAGTAACGTATCCTTTTTATTTTTTTTTTGCTTGTCTGTATTATGTAAAAATATATCTATTGAAAGAAGAAAAAGGTAAGACGACAAAACGTATTAAGATTTAAGAAATATTAATATCGATTACCGAATATTCGATACCGAACGGAAAGTTGGTCGATATCAGGACGTACGATACTTTTTCCGTGTCCCTACACTAGTTTTGAGCTCATCAGGGGCTGGGGTGTCTACGGTATTTTTGCACTTTGACTGCAGCGGACTTGGGGAGACATGCGTACATACCCTGCCTTTCGAACCGAATCGTATTATAACATCCTAGCAAATCCCTTCATTTAAAATTGTACCATCTTTTAACATTCGTTAAAATCGTGCACAAGTATATAAAACTCTTTTACAAAAATCCAAAATTTATGTGTGGTTCGACTTTATTTCGATTGTACATACACACTAACCGATTTTTGTTATTATAGACATAGAAGTCACAAATATTGTTAATATATTACTTTTTTCCATTTCAATCAGGAATCAATTCTAATAAATTCAATTATAATAACAACATCCTGACAGGGTTCTTGGTAATATTGTTTAATAGCAACTAATACAGTATCATATTATCAATAATGATAGTTAATTAAATAATTAGGGCCTGTGGGTCGGTATCGATATCAAATTACTAACAATTAACGGTTCGACCCGGCTACGCACGGATGAAATGTACAGTTGCAAGTAGGTACTGTTAAGATTTTGTACAGTTCTTATGTCATGGGCATAATAACTGATATCAAACTGCAAGTGTTTGCCTTGTCGAACTGTTGACCGCATATCCTATTGTGGTGCGAACGTTCGTCAGCCGGCTTGTTCCCGTTTCTTATTCTTTGATTTCAATTCATTTTAATAATACGCTGAGAGTGGTATTTTTTATGTACATTTGAAACTTGAGGTATTCAATTAATTAAGTAAAAATACTCTATTGTGTATATTGGTTAATAATCCATATTTTTGGTACCCTAAGGATTAAAAATATACATATTGGGCTTTATGACCTTTAGGACTTTACCATTGTTGATGGTTTGTCCAATCTTGTGAAGTTTAGCGAGCGTTTGCAATGGAAGTAGAGAAAAAAACATACTTGCTCTTTTCTACGATACTCGTAGTATGCATATTTAATATTTAAACGTTCCTCTTGAATCGCTTTTAATAATCTAGAAAGCCGCAAACATAGAAAAACACAGCTATTTTGTTTTATAGTATGTAAATGTTTGATGAAGAAAATAACCTAAATCCAAAATTATATTAGAAAGTCACTTCTAATTTGAAAGGACTACTTTTTCACGAGAATATGAAAATTCAAGAGAAAAAAGAAGCAGATACTTACATAAATCGCAAGAGTAACGAAATAAATATTTTCATTTTAAATTATTTTAAACTTTTACATATAGAAACAATGTATAAAAATAAATATTTATACACTGTTTTTGTTGGTAATATCTTTGAATAAACTTAAATCAATGGGCAAAATAGCCTATTTTGTTGAACAAAAACATTTTTTCAGCGTCAACCTTCGTCTTATAAAGCACGGAACGGAAGGTTGAGCCTTTTTGAAACAGGAAAAAAATGGACATGTAGATATTTATTCGATAGTATCACTTTCAAAGTATGTAGGTGTATAGGTACGGTCGAACAAAAAGGTTGGAAATCCTATGGCTGAATATCATGCATGTCATAAGAGATTTAAGATTTTACTCGGTAGTCTCATTGATCTGAAAAATTGCCATTACTAATTTGTCATCTGGCTTTGGTCTTACGTTTTAATAAAAAATATCCTGAATTTGATTAACATTTTTTTAATGCCTAGGTTTAAGGTTTTGCCTAGGGACGACTAATTAGCTCTAATTGAATTTCATGCTGAGTTTAACTGTCCATAAAAGTCTCAGTTAGCTTTAAGTTAATAGAAACTCGTTATACCTTTTAAGTAATTTTATTTCACGACCAGTTACTTTTAATTTGCATGAATAGTGCCTAGGTCACTTAGTAAATAGTAATATAATATTAAATTAAGTGATGATAATGAAAATTATTATAGAACGGGCGATAACGAAACAATGTCAGAAGTTGCAAAGAGTAACAGTTTTAGAAAGCAAATAGTATATTTTTTTTTATCAAGAACACGTCATTCAGTTAATTGAGAGTCAGTTATAATTCGTACTGAATAAGTAACTTTTTTCAACTTATTATAAAACTGAACTGCTGTGACAATAATGTGATCAAAAGTAAAAAACAACCCTGGTAAATTCTACGTTAATATTACAAAGAGGAAATATTTGTATTTTTGTGTGTATATTAGTAACAAATAAACTCAAAAATTACTGTGCCGATTTCAAAAACCCTTTCACCATTGAAAAGCGACATTCACCCTGAGTAACAAAGGCTATATTTATTGCTAGAAAAGACTAAGACACTCGTACGAAGTCACGGGCTGCCGCGTCTTCAATATTGAGCTAATCGCTGCAATCTAATTTACTCAAGTAGTTGCTTAAATGTTTTAAGTAACTCTGACGAAAGATGTCCTCAGAGATTATCAATTCCGAGTAAGATATTTTGAGCAATAAAAATAGCTAAGCTACAAAATACCTATTTCCCAAACATCACAACATCATTGTTTTCGTCGCGTTGTTTTTTCCCGTCTGCTCAGGAAAGCGCGCCGCGCACCCAATTGGAATTTATCGTCGGTGCCTTGTTAACTTGTAAATGTATTGCCTTGTTAAAGTTTCTATCTTATCGGCCATCTAATACGTAAACAATTACAATAAAAACCATGTCTGCTTCATTATTAACAACCCAAATTTTTTACAGCCGGACGGTTGAGAAGACTGCAAAATGGGTTTCCAATATTGTCTTACGGAATCGACCATAAGTGGCTATGGTAAAACATGAATCAGTTAAGCATTAATCTCTATTTTACTGTCCTAGCTACTGCAGGGCAAAGGTTTCTATTTCTATTGAATTCAAGCCATAGTTACAACAATGGGTACCGATTTAATCAAAACGCTTGCCAAATCACAAACTCGGAATATATTCGTACGATCCGAAACGTACTCTCTTTGACCCGAGAATCCAAAACCCTAATAATATCACAATCCGGTACTGATATCACAAACTCACGGATAACCGGAGCTTCAACATTATAAGTCTTAAATTACAAACATTTTAAATTTGGATTTGGTAAACGAGGTTTATTCTTTATTTTGTGATTTTTCTAAAGATGCAAAACATTTTTCATATATTATGACTAATTAAGGATTATTAGACAGACATTAATGTTTGTTCTGTACCGGAATAATGTATTTGGAAAGGTAATCGTACCTGTGATGGTTTTGTTAGTTTGTAACTATGAGATCTAGTTACAATGACTCACGTACACACGCATATTTCATACGATACATCCTATAAAATACACGAATTGATACAAATACATACACTGCGTAATCCCTAAAAATATAACAGGCATTTTTCACGATCCATTGGAATTTGCCCTAATCCCATTGAAAACCTAAATCTATTATGTTATAGCGACACCGATCAGCCGTACGTAGTAAATGGATGTGGCTTATTCATAGTCATCTCGTGAGTCTATGAGCATGTTTAATCTATGAGACAAATGTGTCACGCGTCGCGGATCCACTTCGGTTTGTCGGATACAATGTAATGGAATTGATAGATGAAGTAGATTGATCGCCTAGCTCTTGCGCTGGGTGGATACTTCATTCCTTTGGAGCATTCAGAAAGGCAAACTTATACAAATAAGATTAATAAGAACCTTTTGTTCTAAGTTCTGAGTGAGTCATCTTTCAAAACTCTATATCCATATTCGTAATTTAGCACATTCAACCTTTGAAGTGGTCTGATATTGGGTGGGTGACCATTCTGCCAGAATTTAGTGACATTTATCAGAAAAATCTCCGTGCTCCGTGCATTATAAGTTAGTCAGTGGATAAATTTGTAAAAACAAACAAGTTAGTGCGGAGCGGATTGTTTCGTTGACTCTTGATAATTGTGGTGACGTTTACCGAAATGTAAGAGGATCAAGATGGAATGAGTAGATGACTAAAAATATGTTCTATCAGTAGAAACGTGAAGAAATACCTTGCGGGCCAGTATGGCGATGCTAACGGATAGGATATATCGGTATCAAATCCGTTGTCATTACGATGTGGGTTCCTCTCTTGCTTACCATCACTTGGAGGAGTCAATATATGGTATAAAAGAAAAATACCAAAAAACACAAGACACGTACTTTATCAGTTATGTATATAAATAAAAAAGCGCGACGTAATTTCTTCGTACAGTTTTTACGAAATAGGGACGAAAAGACACCTCCCTATATCTCAGTTTCAGTTTACCTTTATGGATTTCTTACTTAATTTTTTAACCTTACAAATCAGAGCCTCGAAAAAAAATAAGCTCTGGACTTCATTTGTTTCAAAAATGTTCACCAAACCCACTAACATATTTCAGCTAGTCCAGTGAAACTATGCTATAAACCCAAGTTTACGTTTTCCCAAAATATTGACGCATAACATTTTCAATCATCCAACAAAACCTAGTACATCGTCCCTTAGCTACCCGGGTACAGGCGCCATGTTTAATCTATAAGACAAATGTGTCACGCGGCTGTGCCCGCCTCAATCTGTCGGGCACAGTGTAATAGAATCGATAGAGGCGGCGGTTGACCGCCCGCCCCGGATATGACCTGTCGTCCCGGTAACTGACAGAATTGTGTAAGGGCGACAGACCTTGTTTACTCCCCTTACTATGAGCAAACAATAGCGCCGGACCGTTGCCGGCGTGGGCGGCGACAAAATAGCACTGGATCAGATGTTTTTTATTGGATTTTCATTGAGCTGGTTGTTGAATGCATATTTTAACCTTTGTATGATTGCATGGATTTATTTTCCAAATTCGATCTAAGTACTACGGAATACTTACCGCCCTCACTTTAATTTACGCACAGTATGCGTTGCTTAGCGCAAAAATTAACACACCAAGTTCAGGAGTGAAACTGCATATCAAAAATATTTTGCGCACAAAATAACTAATCTAAATTACAGTCAAACGGTTGATATATAACTTTGGACTTGTGTTTGGATAGCAATAAAACCTTAAAAATCGTATTATTTGCTACTTTTGAATTTTATCTATTTTATATATAAAGGAGCTTAACTAGCATTTGGTTAAGCTTCTTTATATAAGTCAGAAATGCACAAAAAATATTTTTGTCAAAATCCCATTACCCTACCAAGCAACAAACAAAAAACGAACAAAAATACACTTCGAAACCAATTTCAAAACGGAAGTTCCGAACTAGGCTATCAAAATGGTGGAAATATCCAAGCAACAAAATCAGAAATGGAGACAATCCACAGCGAAATTTTTAAACGTCTAACCGTGAAAATGTTATTCAAACTTTAGTCGAATCCTAGCTTACAAAATATACACCCGCTGGCGGGTTCGGGAGAGCGGCTGCTTCGACAAAACAATGTAAGCTCCGATTCAAATACGTGGATTACCTCAACTGTATAATGTGAGGGAAGAAATAGGATCATTCTGTCAATTAAATCTCGCTTTTAACGGTGTTGAATGTAATAACATTATTTTCAACAGGCTGAAAGACAAAACTTGTACGTATTAAACGGACAAGATATTGTTCAAAATTGTATGAGGACGAGTAATGGATTGTTATTTTTACGCAATACAATTTGTTAAATATTGGAACCGGGCATTAATCAACTGTATTATAGAAACCAGACAATACTTACCTACCTAAACACATAACTTAACCAGTTACAAACTCAAATCTTCATTAGAAGACTGATTTTCCTTTGCGAGGATCGAAAGTACATCACTGGATTCAACAGCCAAGACCGTTAAGTATTGATCCATAGGACCGGTTAATGTTTTAAGTGGCTGATCCCTTCAGAGTTAAAATGTCTTGCAATTATGCTGAAAAAGCATCAACTTAGGTGTTACAAATAAAGCGCTTGCAATCATAATACGGAGACGAAGTAACATTTCGTCTATGCGACGAAAACGCGCTCATGCAGTAGTTTGCATCAGTCCGTTTCTATAGAACTACCACGTTCCAATAGTCTGGTGCAGAGACCGACAAAGCGTCGGTTTGTTACGCAGTGACAACAGCCGAGTAAGGGATGCACGACAAGACTGAGAGGCCCCACAGGCAATTAGCCGCCAAGACTACAACGGGGTCATGACAAGATAAACCTTTGTGCCAAATACAGGATAAAGATAGAACATCTAGGAGTATCTAAATACATCCACATGTTAAAGACAACAAAAACAAAAAAGACGATTTAATTTTAACAGCAACAGTTTTATGAAATTTAGGAAAAATAAATATTTAATTAGAATATTTCCTTAGCAACTTAAGACCAACGTAATTTATTTACAAATGATATACAATATTTTGGGCGGAGTGCAGAAAGTTTATAATACACATTAGAAAAAAAAGCAAATTAAAATAAATATGCGAAGAGAAAGAGATTTAATTAAATACTAACTAGGAGCTACATATACAATTAGGTCACTATTGCAAACTCTTATTGCAAGTGTGAAGTGAAACGGGTCACTTCAGGTGGGATGTTTGTAGCGTCTGTACCCAATTTGCCGACAAAAAGCTCTTAATTAATGTCGAAATTAGGCATTCAGTTTGGTCATACCGTTGACATTCAATAATCATAGAGATTATGGTTGTTCAATAAATGATGATACGAAATGGTCTAAATATCGTAATCCCAATATTGTGGTACAGAGCAAATCGTTTGGAAAACACGATATGCCATAAAATAGTTCCCCTACTGCGGCAATTTGTAAGCAAAGTCAGGGGTTCCAGTTAATTGTGTGATTACTTGACCGCATTGCAGGTCTGTGGGGACAGGGGACGCAGCTGATTTCGGGAACCCGGCGAAAATTTGCTGAGAACTAATTACAGCAGACATTTTGTATACGCGCAAAATACTTTGAACTGGGTAACAAAGTGAATTATTGTATTCAACTTTGGTGAAGCTAGTGATAAAGTTACTGAACATTTTGCACTTCAATAGGTACAGGTGTCGAAAGTAACTTCCACCGTTGTCTTTATTCTGCAGTAATATTAGTTACATATTGTAATACACATTGGAAAAAAACTATCATTTTATAAAAGACGACCTTACCATTTGCGTTTGTGACAAAATATTGCGAGATATTTTTTGTTACATTGGTTAAAATCCCTCATAAAAATCCCCCATTTAAAACTATATTAAAACCTATTTCTAGAAGGGTCTGTGAAGATACTTATTTGGAATGCTATGAAACTTTCTTTTTTTCTATGCGTAAATCCACTAAATGTTTTCTTATCATCTCAATTATTTTATAAAACCGTTGTACATTCTCATACCAATTGGCTCAAAGAAGTGTGTACTCCGAAGTTTGGCAATTTAGTAGTTCGCTGATCTTACCTGAAAACAAAAAATACAAATAGTTAATATGCTTAATTTATGCTTAATAATGCTTAATTATATTCTCAGAAAATAACAAAGTATCAGATGTTTGTTCAGACTAGAAAGTCTTGGTAAAAGTAACACTTTAAAACGTAAAAACATATTTAATTTACATAACCTTCGTTAATTTCATAACAGCATAGACAGGTAAAGTACCTATATTAAAAACTTGTTATAATGAAATGAATTTCCCGCGCGTTTAATACTCCGACATCTGCAAGCGCTGCTCAAAAAAAAGGCAATAACATTTATTTAACGCTCCGAAACAATTCCGAATAAGATGATGGCTGAAACAAAAGGCTCAGCGGGTTCCGTACACCTCGCTATACGCACTCGCCGCTGATCCCTAGTGAACAGTGTGTGTCAGTTGATTGGACAACGGGTCTGACGTGAGTGGATTGATTCCGGCCCTCCGATCTCGCGACAGGGCTACCCCACTATAACAACTAAATCAACACGGCAGTTGCGGAATCAACGAAGATTATTTGAGGGTTCAACATCCCAGTCTGAATCAGATTCAGATTCTCCACGAGGAGATGGAACTTTATTTTGACTTTGTGTCAAGCAATAAACATGTGTATTTATTCATATATTTGGTGGATTTTCGTTTGTCAAGAAATAACAAACTGTTCATTGAAGTACGAATAGGTATATTGAAAGTGATTTCAAAAGAGCGCCACATATTTTACAGGAATACATTTGAGAAGTTGACGCTTGTTTAGTAGGTACTGACTTACGTTTTTAAATAAAATACTAATTTATATTCAAGAGATCCAATTCAGCAGTCATTAAATGAACCTCCAGATTGAAATGGTTTGTATTACTATTTAATATATAGTTACAGTTGCGTCATTGAAGTCTTTTAAAAAATCCTCTTAACAAATGGGCACATAAACACATTTTTAAGTGAAACACTTGGTACCCAATGTTTTATATGTCCAAGAAATATCCTTATGTTTATTTTAAAGAAACAAGAACAAACAGCACGATAATTGCTTTCAAATAATCATATAAGTATGACTACGCGTTATTTATATAGGTTTGATATAGTTTAATAATAAGACTGTTACGTCATAGGTTGACAACCCTGAGCAAACCACCCCAGTCGCTCCCCGCGAATTTCACCGACAAATGTTATTACTGAAACTATCTCCATCGTTTATTGACCTACTTCGAAAATTATTTCTGAGGTATTTTAACGCAGATATACGTAACCAACGACAGGCGTGTGTAGTTAATATTTCATTTACAAGGTAAACCAATCATTATTTTAGCTGTAAATAAGATTCATCGAACAATCAACACGATAATACCATATGAACGATTTTAAGTCAAACGTTTCTTCATTGTGGTAGATATTAATTTTTCTGTACCTACATTTGAAATTACCATCAAAGTATTGATGTTATAACCTGAAAAGACGTAGGGATCACAATATTATTGGCGTACGTACCTACTTCAAGTCTGTTCAACAATTTCTGAGTAAATCAACATTAAAAATTATCGCCGAAACGTATGTACGCGCATGACTTCAGAAATACTGGACCAAATACGAAAATTTATTTTTTATGTGAATAATAATTATACAGGATTAGTAAAAAAAAGTTGTTCATGTACAAATAATAGTTCCTGATGAAGCTTAAACATATTTACTTACATTTCAGATAACACTTCCTTACATGTCAGATTACATTACCTATAGTCGCGTAATTTCGAGACTAAAAAACAGGCACACAATTAAGTAAGTTTACAGGAATACGAGTAAAATTCGTTTCCAAACCTAGACGAATGAACAGTAAAACATTTTCTCGTTGAGGAACGTGTGATGAAGTATTTATTGATTACGCTTCACTTAAAGAATACAATGCATATCATGCTATTTCTGCACGCCGTTTATCGCTTTTTGCTGTGTGATTTTTACATAATTTATTTTACTTGGAAAGTTCGTAACTAAGCAATGTTTCTAACGCATGGCGCCGACCATTAACAGGTTTAAGGAGATATGTGTTAAATGGCGATACCGAAATATTTTTTTTACAATCTTGCCTAATTAAACCACCTGCAACCATAAAGTTTCAAAACTTATTATTTTTTATTGTAGTCTTTTAAAATTGGAAAGATATTTTTTTTTATCTTTCCAAAATTTAATTTGATTAAACTATTTTTAATGTTAAGGGCCTAGTAAATTACTTGTCATTTACCAGAAATTTCACGTGATATTTGGTGAGAAAGGGAGGGTTAGCACAAAACCGTACCACGTATGTATCACCAGGGGTTAAAATTTGATAAAAACCTCACATGATTTATAGGCGGCCTTTATTTAAAAGTACACTTAACCAAAGCATAATCCGATTCAATTACATTTCTTATAAAATGCTGTAATTGATTACAAAAGTCAATTCGCACAGCCCGACTGTATAAAGCACAACAAGCTGTGAACACGAAAAACGGATGAAGCGAAAAAATCCAAACAACCCGTATCAATTCCGTAGGGCGGCTGACAAACTCGCAAACTAGATATGCTCCATTATAACTCCAGCCCGCACTATACTGAACACTCATAGGGGAAAAGTTGGATTTTCCTTATTTCCATTTTTACTTATTGTTCCTTTGCTTTAACTTTTTTCCCCTGTGAAGAAAACCGGAGGTGAGATTCGTGTGAACGTAAAAAAACGCTTTTATAAATAGACCTTCTGAAATCTGAATAAACGTTTGCATGCGGGAAATTTATAAACGACGGGAAGTGCATGATTAAGTTTTTCGTTTTATGACAGAGAACTATTTAGAAAACAAGACGGGGACACGGCGGCAATCTAAAACTAACACGTCCCATCGTATCTCACTTTCATAACATGTATATGACAGTTATTTCAAGAAAGTGGAGATAAAAAATGGCAAGGGAAAAATTCCACGCTTTTAGTCGAATATGACTGCGACATGAAATATTAAAAAGCTGGTTTATGCGTTAGCTTAAATTGCGCCCAGTGGTTCCGTACTACAAATAGAAAAGGAGACTTATTTAAATAAAAAAATTAAGAACAGCAAAATAGCCACTGAATCGATAAACATTTAGAAGTTCTTTAGCAATATTAATACTTTGCACGTTTTTTTAAAAAAATCATAGATATTCAACATACATTACATAACCTTAGATCAAACTAATTTATATAGTTTAAGTTTAGATGGAATTTATTTGGTTATTTAATCGTAACAAATTGTATCATTGACGTCTTCATAAACTTTTATACCCTAACACATTTTGTAGTTAGGAACCTATCTAAAATTTTATAACTCCAAAAAAAATATGCTTGCACTCAATCAATGATATTAGTGTCAAAAACTGTGATATATTTTAAAAATACATCTATACTAATATTATAAAGAGGAAAGATTTGTACCTATTTTTGTATGTTTGTAATGAATAGGCTCAAAAAGTGCTGGGCAGATTTACAAAATTCTTTCACTAATAGAATACTACATTCTTCCAATTTGACATAGGCTACAAAATTAGCGATCCTTGGAAAAATTTGAAAAATTTCAACAGAAAAGCGGGAAAAATTCTCTAAGGCGAAACGAAGTTCGCCGGGACCGCTAGTTCTTAATAAAACTAAATAAACGGTATCTATTTTATTATGAAAACGGAAACAGTTTTAGACAGACACAATATAAGAACGACCTTAGAAATATTTAGCCTACACTACATTTATTTACAATCACTTTCTCAAAAATAACATCGTTAGAATATTTGTTTTGTTCAATTAAAAACGTAGACCGTTTTTACGCCTTGGGCTTCCAACATATGTTAGTAACTTTACAAGAATAGGGTATTTAAAGCAGAAAAAATGAATAACGACCCGTACCGACCCGTTGAATAACCACCTGAGGGAAGGTGAAGGTGTATGAAGGACTCCTCTGCCCGGGCACCAAAAGGGCAGTATTACAAAAACCCCTTTTTGTACTGTGGGAAACTCGGCTCAGCGGCGTTTTTCCCTTCAACCAAACGTCCCCCAAAGCCGACACATTCAATCCGCAACATCGTAACATTTCAATTCCATCAAACATAGGGCCCCCACTTTGCCGAGTCACCTGCGCGCAAATCTCGGCCATGCATCAGAAGCGTGGCGAATAAATCACGAATCATTTCACGGAACGATACTAGGACGACCATATTTCACCGGTCTCGTTTCCGTTGACGGCCTATGGGAAATATTTGCGGCTCAGTTGAACGAACTGGAGTGACAATTGTGAACTTTTACTCTCAAGTCGTATCTAGAGAATCATAAGTACCCATCAAGGATATCCCTGAAAAATAAAAACAGGTGTGTCTCTGCATCTCTACATTTTGTTTCTTTTACTTTCAATTTTGGAAATGAAAGACAGATAATGTTATTTATAGCTTACGTGTAGGTATACCTATAATCCCAGACGAAACTTGGTGCTTTTCGTAAAGATGATAACTACATAGATTACTTACACTTACGTTCAACTAACGGCTGACAATTATTGAGCTTAGGCAGAGCCTGAGTAGCTGCTTAAAAACACTTGACAATACGATTTAGTCTCTTTCGAAAGAATCACCTATTAATCCATTAGCTTTCAAATTCAAATTCAAATTCAAAATTATTTTATTTCAATAATAAGGTGTTTACATTAGTTCAGAGTGTGATTGGAGCCTCCTTTTAAGCATAAAGATGCTTGTGCCAGGAGAATCCGCTCTTCCATAACTAAATACATTATACATGACTATGGTAATCATATTAAAGTATTTTTTTATAATAAAAAGAGTACCCAATGGAAATTAAAACTACCATGGGATCTATACTTATAATAATGTGTATAACTAAAAATCTGCATGCTGTATAAGTGTACGTTTGCAAGTGGATGTATTTTATATAAAACGTCTGTGTAAATTATATGGTATGTAGCATAGGGAAGAATCAAAGTGTGGAGTTTTAAGATATACTGAGTAAATCCTTGTGTAACTGTATATGGTTACACTTTAACCTAATAATACATTTTCTCATGGAATATACTGTAGTATTGTCTCTGTTTCCTCGTGAGTTAAATATCTCAACCAATCAGTCAGGGCTTTTGTACAATCTTTATATAACATCGGATATATATATAATTTTCTATTTATACTGTTATATAAATATGATGATCGTTTATTATATTGAGCACTAGCAAATTTTGTTTTCGTTTTTGGGACCACTGATACTATATCATTCCTTCTTTTTTTTCAATGTTTGAGCCTTTCGCATTTTATTTTGTTTGTTTATTTTTTATATTCAATATAAGTATCAAAAAGGAAGCCATGAATTTGAAATACATTCAGAGTTCAATCCTCATTAATAATTAACCAGTCGTAGCATATCCATTAAAGCAACTCAAGGTGGTCACCTTGTAGTATGGTAGACAGTCGGCATCTTTGAACTTTCATATGAAAGGGCGGCCGCCTACGATGGCGTCTCGATTTTTCGCGAGAATATTCAAAAATAGACACTTCTCTCCACGCGGATGTACTGGAGCTTACTTTATAAACGATTCATTTCATATGCGAAATTTTATTGAAACGGTTACAATTCTTCCTGCCACCACGCAGAGAGTACAACAAAAGAAGGATCACTTCACTGAAAGTGAGAAACAAATTCTTATCCTGGCCAAAAATATTATGAACTTAAATGATTAAATTTAGGATATAATATACCCGAAAAAAGTCAAACATGGGTGCAATAATCATTGATTTTAATCATTAAGAAAAAAAAGGTACAGAGATTTTTGTTGCTATTGTGTTCTGTCGGTGTCGTAGATTGGCCATTTTAGGCCAAAACATCATGTGGTTGCAACATATTTTATTTAACATTGGTTCATGCTAAATTGTGACTTACTGATTCGACAATAAAATTTAAAATGTAAACGAGAGCAGGCTTTAACGTGTGCACTCTCTGTACGTTGTTATTCGACAATCCTAAAATCTTTAACTCGTTATTTTATCGTTCCTGTTTCGCGTTCCCGTCGTTGACGTTATGTGTAATTGTGCTGCGTATTACGACCCCCTCCCCCTCTACTTTCAACGTGACGTTTACGTTTATTGTTTTGCTGTGAAATTACGTTACCCGTTAACAAGACGCTGATAACAAATGACGTTACGCGGATACGTGTTGCGAAAGGGCAAAGTCGCACCTTGAAGATTTGATGAAGCTTGATTTTATTTGTGATACAATTCTAGTTAAACGGCCATGAAATGGTTCTACGTGAACGAAGTACCTGGTTAAGGATAAAGCCACTTTACACTTTATACTTTGCAGAGACAAGACTTGTTTCATATTGAGACTGAGGTATCTATATAAAATGTAGTAAAATATGTAATTGGGTATTTGCTTATTCTCTGGATAGCCAATGACGAAAACGATTTCTGATGCTGATCAATTACTAATACATAAGTATTTATTTACAAACATGTAGTTACTATATTGTAACTTTAAAATGCTATAATTACAAACATTATACTCGTAAGCTCATAAGTCATCAACATACAGCATGTCACTCGCGTAATTTACGCACGCGGACAAAACGAACCACACTAATCCTGTTTGTAAATTATTGCCATTGCATATTATTTAGATATACATCATTACCCGTTATCCTTTCATCCTGTATTGACAAACATTAATCGACGCTTATCTACCTAATAAATGTAATAACGCACCTACCTAGCTTAAATGTTCACACATCTCATATATATGTACAAACGTATATAATATTATTTGCATTGGAACTAGTCTGGTTTATAATAGTGATGTAATTAAAAGCTGCTCAATTCCCTCTGGTCTAAGGCTCTGTTTGCATATTGCAAAAAAAGTATCGGATGACAGTTATGACAGCTGTCTTTTCAGAAACTGTTAATATTGATGTTAACTGAGCCTAAGTTTTCACATTTAGTGTGCGTGCCACAGCTTAATATTACCGCTGCACGGTTTGACAAATTTAAAATGAGTCATATTACCTATGCTTTTGAAAAATGTCCAACGTCATTAATCTGTTTAATCTGAGTTAGCGCAAATGGCACTATATCATTATAACCTATCACGAAAATAACCTATGCTCAGAGACGTAGCTTCTATGTGACAAAATAGGATACATAACACCCAGCTTAAGAAAGTCAAGATTTAGGTAATGTTCGAATGCTGTTTAAAATTAATGAATTAAAAAAAATAGTTACAATTTGATTTGTAATGAGCTTAATTTTCAATTTTGGTAACGATAGGGTACTCCATCACGCAAAAACAACTGAATAGAGTTGAATGATATTCGACAGGAAAACAGTTACCTGATACCTATAACGTCAATGAAGCCGTAAGTAGTAATGAATAAAAACTACTTGTTAATAAAGTATCGATGTATCTGTTCGAAAAGTTGGTACAAGTAATTCGTTTATTTTTATTATTGGTCGTTAAAAACTTTGGTGATATCGTTTGATTGAGCGGCCCACTTCGTAAGCCCGTCCTAATTACAAAACGCACCCCAGCAACACTTATCGTCGGTGACCACACATCGGCTGTTTGCTTAGGACTGTTGTTTTAATGGACACGGGAAATGTTTGTGAGCATACCCCTTAATTGCCAAATCCGATCCAGCCTGCAGGATATTTACCCACATAAACTACTTGAAAGAAAATTATCAAAGCATTCCTACTTATTTTGGAAGTTAAGCACAAATAGACACATACATTTTCATTCCCTTATCAAGCTAAATAGTTCCAACCAATGTAACGTAGACCTTCGTAACTGATACCTAGGGGCCTACTCCCATAAACGAAATATGTCGGATCCGACAACGGATGGCAATTTATAATCCTCATAATCATAAAGAAATCACTTCGAATGCAAATTAAGCGTTTTCAAAAAACAAAATATTATTTATGCAAATCAAAAACCACGTCTTCATTCCCAAACTTTTGAATAATCTTCAAAAACGAAACCTTTCGTTTGTTCGTTTCGTTTTTGAGAGTACCCCTTATGCTTTGTTGTGTGTGTTCTCGTTTGCTTATGAAAAAATCTATCAAGTGGATCAGGACATGGATTATTGTGGCTTTTACTAATCACACAAGTACCTAGTCCCACTAATATTACAGAGGTGAAAGTTAGTTTGTATTGACGTCGGTTACTTACTTTTCAAAATTGGATTGCAAGACAGAGTACCTACTAGATTAGCGTATAGGAATTAAATCCCGAAACAATGCCAACAAAGACGCAGAAAAATCAGGAAAAGAGCAGCACCGCTTAAAATTAATAATTAAAAAAATATATATAACTAATAAATAAATGCGCCAGACAATTACACCAATCACCTAGTCTCAAACTAAAGTTTACCCTTGTACTATGAGCAACAGACGGAAACTAACTGGGGGCGTCATCCCAGCATAGCCAAACCCAATATAGTCAATACGAAATAATTCTAAAATAAAAACTGTATTTATGTTGCACGGCCGTACCCATTTCTCGCCATCTACTATTTCCTCTACCTTAAGGTTGTCTGGAAGAGATCGCTTTCTAGCGATAAGACCGCCTAAATTGTACTATAATTTTTCTGTAAAACCTATTTCTGTAAAGATTTTGTGCAATAAAGTATATCTATCTATCAATTTAGAAAAGTTGTTTTTTTCTAAATTGACCTGACCGGGAATCGAACCCGGGACCTTTCGCGCTTTGGCCGCCTACCTTAGCCACTGCGCCACTGAGGTCGTCATTATCTCGTGGTATCTATTTTTGTCACATACAGAATGGAAAAACGAACTAAGCTTTGACTAACAGAACCTATACAAAGGTTAGCAATGTCTCAAAATAACTGCAAGTACCTAGGTATTGACTTTATCCCCGCATTGACAGTTCCCGGCATCAGCGACACATTATTCCCCAACACGCCTGAGACACAAAAGTGCTCGTCTCAACATTTACGATACATCGCCGATTCCCAGGAGCGCTCTATTGCCCGCCGCCGGCGGAACTAATGTCTTGATACTTGTTTGCGTGTTGTGTTGCATCAGAAGAGTTTTGAGTGCCAAGATAAAAGTGTGCCATGCATCAATACGTTTAATATGCAATAAGTGTATGGTAAATTTGCAAGTTTTTAAAACTTAGTAGTGCTATTATGAGTTTTATCTTACACTTGTAACATCTACTTATCCTTAGTTAACAATTTACCCGAAGCATAAATAGACATAATTAAGTAAACCTTATTATCATAACTTAGAAGTGGGATTGAGAAGGCTGAAAACGATTTTTTGTTGTTGTTGGCTTATACCAAAGAATATAAGAGTGAAGACACAGGAATTGTGAACCTCTGCATTTTTGAATTGGTTAAAAGTAAAAATTAGTTGAGAGAGATAATCTTTATTGCACATAACATTTACAGAAACAAATTATAGTGAAAATCAGGCGGTCAAATTGTAGTACGAATTAGTTGAGATACCAAGCGATCAAGACCGTGCGTGCGAATTATACGAAAAACCGATAGATAAGAATCCACAAGTTCTAGAAACCGCAGACTACAACTTCCACGCCCACAGCCGAACGGGAAACTGCGTGTTTGACGCACACACGCTCCCGGTCGCCATGGCAACCGAGTGATCCCTCGGGAGTAGCCGATAACTCGCGCCCGCCTAATAGGGTGTCGCGAAAATTAGGGAAGAGCACCCAGCCTCGAAGCACTAGATGATTAGAAGAGAGGAAAACCGGAAAATTGCCTAAATTCCTACGTGATGACACCGCTCCCCCCTTGCCGCAGCTCCGTCAACATTTACTTACCCGCCATAAACCGCAGTTTGCTCGCATACAAAGTTTGAATTAACGACGTAAATGTAAACACGTGTTGCACTAAAAGCATTTTATGGCATTTCATATAAAACGTTGAACTGTCCTCCGGCGATAAAGGAACCGGGGCAGTTTACTTAAAAACAAAATGAGGATAATAATTTCAAAAATAGGTTTGCATGTCGTGATTAAAAACAACATAGTACCTACCTACTTACTCATAAACTTAAAACGGTGGTCTAATCGCGAATTATCGTTTGACCTCTGGTCTGTGAACAAAGTAGGTATGTCAGATTTTTCGAACATAGTTCAGGTCAGTGATCATCACCAATCTGCATTAGGCAAACGTGGTGATTAAGTCAGTGCCCATTATTGTAACGATGGCTTGTTTTCATGATGATTGATGCCTGTGCCCTGTACATTATTAATTCGATGATTAAGTTTTTATTCAAACGGTAAGAGTAATTATTTATGGGGCCATACAGCAAGATTGCTTGTATAAGTATACAAATATTATATTTTATAAAACAATTACATATTTAAAAACCCATATACAATCACCAATCCTACCCAATATTCTTTTACATTTATAAAATATTTGGGATGCAATAAAAAGAAAATATTTATTTACAAATATAAAAAAAAATACAGATGGAACTAACGCAAAGTTTGTCCTATGAAAGAAAGAAAATAGTGAATACGACTTTCATTTTGCCTACCCGCAGTATGGAAAAAGAGTAATAAAATCAATTTGAAAGTTTAAGTATCTTGGCAGAACACACACAAATACTAAAATCAAAATTAGGGACAACAATGATAAACGTAGGAAAATTAAATAATATTAATATCTTATGTAAGTGTATGTATGTGCTTATGTAATTATGTAGGTACTTCTATGAAGATATATTTTTGTGTATGTATTATTAATTCTTTTTATAACTTGTTCGGTCTCTTCGTACAATCTTTGTGAAACAACGTGTTCTGCTTCCTGAACCAACGCTGAAACAACTTTATGCTTAATAATTAATAGCATCATCTTGAAAATCTCGAAAGTAAGATTCAAAACACATTAATTACCTTTGTAGTTATAATTGTATATTACTTCTTAAGGCCTAAATAAATAATGATAAAAGTGTTCGACCACTGTAGGCAAAACGCCTACTTAAATAGTAACAGCATTCATCAAATTTTAAAAAGTTATCCACAGTGTAGTGCATCAGGCGTTATATAGGTACAAACCGCTATAAAGACAAATCATTCACCGACATAATATGTATTGGTCATCAAGTGTATATACAGATTCGTAGGCATGGCATTCTTAACATTTTAAATATTAATTAAGTATCTACTTATTTGGTACGTACTTTAAAAATAAACGCTTCTTCTTTATAGTTGGTAATTCGGGTGTTTTCAAAATCTCAGCGGCAATAGTTTGAAAAGTAGCCGCAATAACTTTGAAAGGATTTCGACTCGAGACAGCAGCAAAGTATCAAACGAATTTCTTGATAGAAAATACCAACGGGAAAGATTTCCAGAGAAATAAGTAATATGAAATGTTATTTGGAAATGAAATCAACAAACCAGCGATTTCTTAATACTTAGTTTCGTAGTATTTATTCCCAGTAAAAAGCTTTTCAAATTTAACAGTGTTACCTATCCATAAAAAGCAATTACAAGGTAAGTAGGTAATTTTAGAAGAACTCCATACATTTTGAATATAGGTAGTTAAATTTTGTACTTACCTACCTACTAAATCATTAGGTACAATAAAACGCGGAAAAGTTAAATGTATAGGTACGGTTAGATATACAATTTAGAGCTTGCTATTACTTCCGCCGAGTTCCAAAACATAGACTGTCAAACCAAAATTGATGTTGGTAGCCCGCAGTATCCGCTTTCAGGAAAATCTGATTATATGCATGTACCGTAGTTGTCAACGTGCTTGCGGTTTTTTGACAGCCATAATTGTAACGTTAAAATGTTTGTTTCAACAACGAATTCATTACGGAATGCGGGTTGCTTGATGAAAGATTGAACTCTATTAACACAGTTACCAACTAGCCTTGTTTAGTTCTCTTTAGCCAACATGGGTAGAGAAAGGTTCATTTTCTAATATCTCTATTCCTCTATTAATGTTGTTTTGTCTATATTGTGTTGTACTTGGGAAACTTTGTTAGTCGATGCCTTAGATGCTCAGTAGGTTGGTTGGTAGGATTGCTCAGTAGGTATATAATGTGAAAAATATTGCTTAAGGAACTTATATGCAACCTGTTTGTTACAAACAAAACTAAATACTTTTTGATTCAATCAAAAAGTGCCCGTTTAAAAGCTACGCTACAGAGATATGCCTGAAATATACTAAGTGCCAAAGTTAATTTCCTTCCAGAAATAAGCAGCGAGTGGCTCAAATTATCCCTAGACGGTGACGAACGCTAGTTCCACCGACAGCTTTAATACATTTCCCGCTCTATTGAGACACGAGATGGATTAATTCCACCGAGTCAAGATTCTAGATTAAGAGACTGCCGCACTCGAGTCGTTACTATTGCATTCAGTCAGAAATAGAGATGACAGGCACTTGCTAGTATAATAAATGTTTATTTTCTATATCCACGCTATGCCCCAGCATATAAATATATAAAAAGCGTGATAATAATGGTATTGTTGAACATTTATTACAAGCATATCCGTTCTTTTGAAGGCAAAAGAAATAGTTGGTCTCGGTTGATGCCTCGAAGTTAGTCGTCAAGTCTAATATAATCAGCCTTGGTAACTTTAAAACGTGTGACAGTAAGGTTAGGTAGGTATCACTTTAATTTAAAACCCCATTATCAATTTCTCGAAAGGTAGAATATAGCCTGTTGCATTTCCTAGTAGATTTGAGGCTTTTATGAAGCTGTGGGTTTTATTTCCAGCCTATCTTCTGTAATTCTTTCACACAGAATGCGATTATCACATTTTAAGTCTCATTAGCTCTTGACCTATTCGTCTGTCGGGCTTTCAGGATCCCAGCGTTCGCAAGAATACTACTTTAGCTCCCGTCCGGACTAAGTTTCAATTGAAACTGGTCTAAAGGAAGGGGATACAGTTTGACAAGAGATTTGTGGTTGAATCCAGCTCAGTTACCTAACATTAAGGCCAAAATGAACGCAGGCCGCGCGCGACCGACAGATAAGCATACTTCGATTGATTAAATTGGGAGTGGGACACGTTAATGCCGGATTATGTTGGATAAATAGCGCGGGGATGCGATCGAGCCAAAATAAATTAATTTGTGGATACTGCCCGTGTCGAGTGCTTACCTACATCGTTTCCAAGCATTTGTTTGAATTGAAACTTAAACTGATTTTGCGTAATAAATTCCCGTGCGTGTTATATATTGAATTTAACAAATAAGAGCCACGAACGTCTCCTAATAAAACATGCTTTATCATATCCCATTACACTTCGGGAAGATAACGTAGCAATTCATCCCTTACTTTTTTCACGAAAACCTCCAATTCAGCAAATATTGGAATAAAATATAGGTTATATTTCACCAATGAGAGACGCACAAATCTCTATAGTCTATCAAATAATTCTCAAAGGAATACGAAAGGAGTTTTGGTAACTTGAATAATTTACGCATTTTTTTTCATCAACTCATCGATTCCGCTCGCGAAAGAGTGTTTTATGGCATGTTCCCTTTTCGGCCTTTTCATTGAGCGTAGGAAGGAAGGGAGTCTTCCTTTGATAAAGTGAAAAATAGCACCTTCAGTAACTCGGTTCTCCCTTAAAGCGGTAGCTACAGGCTTGGTCTTTGTGAATGGGCTCGGGACTTTTAGCTGTAGTGAATTTATATCGCATCTGAGAGGCTCGTCAATCTACAAAGCAGGAATAGCTTTATCCATTTATCTACGTGGGTAATAAACTTGAGGGTACATAATGTCGTTTATTCTATAGGCAACCGCAGTGAAAAGATGTTTGGCGGTTTAATTTTGTGTATCTTGTCATATTTGCAAAGTGATTCATTTAGCGTATTGCTTGTAATACTTATTTAAATTTGTGTTTTTTGTATTATTTATGGCTTAGGCTTAGGCACATTAGATAAATTTAATTCCAAATGTAAATATTTTTTTAAAGTTAGCTTTGGATATGGTTATACGCAAACGCCTATTACTTTATTTATTTTGAATACTCTGAATTGTTGAAAGGATGTCGTTTACGTGTGTTTAAAACACTATTCCGGATCCGGAAATGTAAAACAAATTAGTGATGCACAAATAATTGAATTTACAGTTTAAATTTAACTTAACCATAGCGCTTACGCTAAGCTTGCCTAACGAAAATCTGTCAAACATAATGATAATTTAAATTGAATACTACACACTTTTTTTTAGTGCCAGGCAAACAGATTATGCATCGAGCAAGCGACTGCGAACCAGATTACTGAAACAACTATGATAAAGACACGCTTTCTATTTGTCAAGATAAAATCTACGGCAAACGAACAATACCAAAGCTCGGTATTAAAATTGAAAAGGAAGATACACTCGTCTGAAAACTTGTGTGGGTATTTAGTTTGTAGTCTGCTTTACGAAGTGGGGAAACTTGCAGGAGGCTTTATGAAACTCGCCGTAACTTTAAGAAAACAAGCCGTAAATATTGTTTTACTGTCGCTGGGTAAAGTTGGTTTGCCAACATGTAAGTTTGAGCATGTTAATTAAATAAGGTTAGGGACGAACTATATGAAAGTATGAACTAGTTAACTTTTGAAATCTCTAGATACTAACCAAAAGCTTGATTATTATTATTTAAGATGCAAAATTAAAATATAAACCAAATATACACAATACTTACACTCAATAAAAATCATAAATAAATGTGTGTGTGTATAAATGTTAGTTTCGGCAATGGAGCTAAGTATTGAGAAAAATAGCTACAAACAAATGCCAATTGTGTTTCAGCATACTTTTATAACACTTTCACGTGAAGTGTGTACACGCCGGTGGGTGGTTGGTAGGTAGTAGTAGACATTGACAAATAAGATAAGAACACGAAAACGATCACGTCACAACAGATAATTATTTGTTAATTTTTGTCATAAGTGGGATGAGTTTACGTGCATGGAATGTATGTAAATTAGAGTGCAAGTTGCTAACTCCCCTGCTCTCGGATGCAAAAGCACAAACAGTTCAAAACAGGGGTCCTGGAACTAGCCTAACAATAGCTGATATGCACAAGTAATAAGGGTACTAGATACAATGTTAGCGCCTCGGATGGGCGCCAACGGACGCAGACAGTCATTTGTTTCATTTTTTTCAGTAATTAAGGGAGCGGGTACACGTGTGTATGGATGTATGCGAGGTGCATAGCAGGACGCCATCTCATCCGTCCTCGGGCGACAAAGCGTCAAGCGGTTCAAAGGGCGTGGGTCGGGGGCGGGCATTGTTAACCTCCGAGTCACGTTGAGGGCTTTTGATGACGACACTTGTTCCCTGCGACACTGACGTCCTACCGGTGCCAGTGTGCATGAATTATAAATTGTTTCTAGTCGCACGAAAAACGGGATCAGCCGTTTTTGTGATGTACGTCTTCAGGAGTGTCAAGTCATATTTTTAATTAGGTCTCGACTTAGGACATAATGGCTCGCTGTTAGCGTGTTGCTTGCCGGTAGTTATAGGTTCCAAACCGAAGCTACTCATTAAGTTTTTATATATGATTTGTAAGTGTTATCGGTTTAATGTACATAAATAAAAATACTCCTTCAATTTAAAGTTCAAAAAGTCAAATTATTCACGTTTCCCTTGATTTACTAGATAGCGGTTATTATGAGCCCCGAAAAGACATAAGTTTACTGATGAAAATTTTCCAAGTATCAAGTTTCGATTGATAGGTAAAATGTGGTTATTGATTACTGGAAAAAATATATTTTGAAATTGGATTTAGTCAAATTTCAATGGTCTTATTCCCCAAAAAGTTCCTTTTAGATATTACTTTTGAAAGATCTTGCTTTCAAGCAAGTGCTCAAGTGTATAAAACAACACTTGTGCGTCCACCAGCGCGAGCTCACGCAGTACAATCAAAAAGAAACGACAGAACTTCCATGATCCTCCTCGTTATCTTGAGGAATTGAGAAAATTCATTTCGTCACAAAAAATAAAATTCACCACTCCCATGCGCGTTATCTTCGAGCAGTAGAGGTCAAAATCAAACGGCGTCGCAATCTGGGCGGAATTGCCGACATTCGGTTCGTATTCTTCGCAGCACTCAAAGACACACTCATGCGGAAATGTTAGTCGATTTCGTAATCATAAGAATTTCACAAATTATGGAAACTGCTAACAAGATCCAGGATCTACCTAATTATTTCGAGCTTAAGCACTCCGAAAATTTGATAATTCGTACTTACAATGTAACATTTTTATTATTTCGACGGATTTTCTTTTGTCTCTACCAAAAAATCGACAATGGAAGGTTAATAACGTAATAACCGTTATTCTTCTTAATGGGTTCGTAACAACTGGGTTCTCTTTAATTTATTACGATGAATACTCGCACTACATACTTGGTAACGAAAACTGTCTCTTAAAAATTACATCAAAATAATGCAAGCCTTGATAATTCTAAAGATGTTTGGTACCTACCTACTTTGTGTACCTACTCTTTTCTTATTTTATCACAGTTATATTTTATTTTACTCTATCTGTTACTCTCTTTTATATTTAGGTGCTACGAACAAACGCTCATAACAAACTTGTGAATTTAACTCGTGAAAATAATACAGATTTTCTACATTTTCAAAACAATCCAACATTCATATCACGTGTGACAACTTGATATCATATTTGGTGGCGACAAAAACGCGTTTCATAAAAGACCGTGGAGACGCGGGAAGAATACAGAGTGCTTCAAAAATGTTGACGAAAGACAATGTGATCTATCATAAGAAATTTTGTTTTTTTTTTCCTGAATAACATGATATGTGTGAATAGCAAATAGTAGATAGTGATAGCATGAATGGAATTTTCTCTGAATGTAACTTATATGTCAAAAGCTTGGTCGTTCAGTTGATAAGTTTATACACATTTAACATAAAACTTTAAAAACATTTTTTTGTATGTACTAAATCTCGCGTCATAAAACCACGCGATGATTACGCCAATGCCGAGTTTTCAGAGAGATACGTTATTAAAATAACCGATGATTCAAAAACATAAAAAAGGTGTAAATCATAATAGATGAAATTCTAAGTCACTAAAAAGGCGTAAACATTCAATGTTTTCATTAAAAGCATTATGCATTTAATATTGTCTTTAACAAACGCCTATCTTTGTTATAATTTAGATTCAGCGAATTCATTAGTAGTTAAAAGCTGTTGTTAAAAATATATTTATCACTCATAACGTTAATGTCAAAATAAATACATGAACTTGAACCAACTTTAAAGTGGAAAAAATCCAATGTTAAATTGTTTTTAATTTAATATACTAACGTTATGGAAAAACTTCTAAAAGTAGAATTCCCGTTAGTAATAAAATATTTCTTTAGCCTCAAACTGATTTTTCCCTCCAACCCAATTTACGTAAAACCACTTTAAAATACTGGATGCCTAATTTCACCATGTATAAAAAGAATACGCAGATTCCGAACAGTCTTTGATCTATTATCTCGAGGTGAAGTTGTGTCTTAGGTATCATGTAATAGTAAGGTGATATTAAATAAAACATTCGTAGCGTGGGATTCGCTTTAAGCTCACATTTCTCACGTGGAATATTTACTTGAAATGCTAGAGAATTTTCGATACTTATCATAGTTGCAGACCGGGTGGAAACTTGGCTATAACCGACGTTGCCGTTACTGCGCGCTCGGAAAATTAGTTTACTGTTTATGTTCGATATTGAAGCACCATGTTTACTCTCCTTAGGTATTTTGATCTATTTCATACATACTTGCACGACGGTGCACGTTGCGTAGAACTGATTCAAAAGTATGGAAAAATATATTTGCTGTTTGTTTGGGATGTTAAAGTAATTAGGTAATGTAATTGAGTCTTAATCCTCATACGTGTTTCTAAAGCTTTAAATATAATATTCCCTAGAATTGAATGTTAAAAATACATTATTAATAGAGGTTTGGTGCGTAATGTTTGTCTCCATAATAAGTGACTCTATAATTAGCAATTTTAAAAACGGCTCTATGGTCTAGATTTTAGGTATTGGAGTAATAATAGGTACATTTGATTGCAAGTCCGTCGTTTTGAGCAGCATAGATTTATTTTACTTCTTTTACTTTTTTTAAACGAATTACCTCAGTTTTTACAATAGCTAGATCGAGATATAATCAATTAATTAACCAATCGAATTGCTTTTGTCCACTTTCAATTCTCTACTTCCGCATCTAATCGTCTCTTTGCAAGAATCATCAAGTAGTAAACAGCAATCAGTTAATAAAGTTAATAAAACAGTTGACTGTTATTGAACGTTCGCTGGATCTAATCGGAAAGCATAGACAATCTATTTTAATAATATTTTGCGCGCCATTTTGACGTTATTTCTGTTAAAAGAAGTTGCAGAAATGTCATAAAAATCAAACCCTTAAAATACCCATCGACTGTTAAGTCACTCGCAACAATGACCGCTTTGCTGAAAACCTACTGAGCGTGCTATTTTAATTAAATTGGATTTTTATTTATGTAGCCTGCATGGGCAAAATTGATATTTCCTATTGACTTTGATAGAAATCGCTTTGATAAATAAAGGTCATACAGCTGTCATCAATATTAAAAATAGTACGACAGGTAGATACTTATCTTTTGTACGTAGAAGCCTAATTGACAGCGAATCAGTAGATTTGTTGTGTAATTAGCCCGAGGCCACTCTTCGTACATCAGTACACAACGTAGGCCGACACAAACACTGCAGGCCTGATTGCGCATTGTACTAATGACAAAAAAATCAACCATTACAAAATATCGAAGTATTCATACCAAGATACTTTTCGACTAATGCTCTTACCGAAGCTTACAATTTACGTATTGGTGCTTATACCACATATTTTGTCATTGCATTTTTACTTGAAATGCTCGAGTTTAAATATTCAAAACTTATATTTGACCGCAATCTCGCTTGACGGAAGGTATAGATGAGGCCTAAGGTGGCAAACGTTTCCCTAAAAAGTGTCTGTTCACTTCGGCCTTATAGAGTGAGAGTTCTACTCTTTTGTCGTTTGCGTAATGAGAGAAGATGCAACCGCTCCGTGCGTAATAAAGGAATGTTCACCAAGATAAGCGTGAAACTGCTCACTACACCTAGTCGGTCGGTGATGGAGAGGGGAAAGGGGTATGAGACACAAAACCTCCGCACAATTGACTAAAGTGTAACCAATAAAAATTGAAAGGGAAGCCACTTGTCTGCGGTGTTCGATGCTCTGAAGTTTTACTTTCACGAGTGACTTATTGCCTATGATCCTCTTCGCTCGGCGCTCAAGCTAAGCTAAAGCAGTTGATACCTAGCAGATCCGCCACAGAGATGTGTACAGTATACCATGAAAGAACAGACTAAGATGTAAACATCTGTAAAAACCTAGCCTTAAAATACCACCAGATAAAGAGAAGCTGTAAAATATTACAATACGTAAATGTTACTGGCTGTGTCTGTATGATTATGCGAAAATTAGTTTTTTTTAGACCAAGTTATTGTGGTTTTTTTTAATGAGTTAAGTAGCAATTTAGTTAGGTGCTTGAAGCAGGTAGTCTGGAGCAAATAAAACTTAACCCAATTGGATAAAAATACATTGATTTTGGGAAGTCAATAAAATAATCCATATTATTACTAATCGACAATAGTTATAACAGATTGAACACTTACCATCCCCGCAAAATGCGTAGGTAGCGCCGTAGTAAGTCCGTCGAGAGGCTTATTGAAAATTTTCCGATAATTCATTACGAGCATGATAAATGTTCCACGCAGCGCCACCATTCAGAACGGGCCCTTTTTACTTTAACAGTGATACGCAAAAAGGGTGAACTGGGGACCCAAGTGGGAAAGGGGATGATATAATCAATCTAGGGTTGTCCCCGCCGGATGCGTATTGAAGTGAGGCGGGAGAGGCTGTTGATGTGTGACCCTGATACCTTCGAGTTTGGAAGCGTCACAGGAAGCATTTTTACAAAGCCCTCCTTAGTAAGTGTGTTTATAAGCTGGGGACGCCTTTGTAGTCCTGTGGTTTCGGTACTGATCTCAGGATCCTGGTTGGACTCCTGGGTTACGTCAAGGGCCTTACGATTTTGAAACCATAGTAGGTCACCAAGCAACATTTGGCGAGCACGATGATTAAGCCTAGCCTTTACTCTATAGTGGTATATTTCCAGACTAATACTTTTTTTGACAATTGGCACAGATTCGACAGGATTAAATTTTTTCGATTATGTACATCCAGGTCTCACACTACCGTAATCCAGTTTAATCAAGATCCACTTTTTGATTATTTTGGCGTATTAGAATAACAATAATCCTTATAAAGTTGAACCTTTATATAGTTTTGGCACAGATGAAGCTTAATGTTATTTTATTCGTAAAAGCTTCAACAAAAACACACTAACATGTTTAAAATATTGTGACCCTATGAAACCCTTTATATAATTTTTCGATAAAATAGATGAACTAGCAGTACTCTCTGCCATTTTATTTCCCCGTAAAACTACTCGTATCCTACTTTATTAAAGAAGAGTCAAGCTTAATTCATATACTACTAGGTAGGTACTTAAACACTTCATACTGGCGTCATAATTTTAGCTTTATGCTCATTTAATCTTGTGATTATGATGTCCAGTCCATGTTAACTAAACTAGTTCTAGTGACATAATCAGATAAGACGTATCTCATATTATGTACCTATATTAAGTACATCCCTTCATACAAGTGCTTAACCTGCTATGTGACAAATCAATGAATATGGATTTGCTGGTTTTTATTTTTTAATAGTATATTTTAATAGTTATTGCGTATTTACCGATTGGTTCATTGATATTTGTGTTTTATACCCTTTCATTTATACCAAAAACCAAGGAGGTATATAAAAATCTTAATGTGTAAAGTGAGGAAGATTGTACAAAATGTGCAATTCGTGTTTTGTCTACTGTCACCTAATAAATACTATATATCAACATGTTTTATGCCGGACGTTCCAACACGATGGTATCTGGATGTTCAATTAGGTAAACTGTGTTGTGATATTCAGAAATATTTGTTTTAATTAGCTCATTATGCAGTCGCACAAACATCATGATGTACGTCTGTATACGGTGTAATGGACTGCGATGGACATTTACAAGTCAAGATGCATTGCCAATGTTCCTATGGAGATTATTTGATTATGTAGTCATTGTCCAATAGGTACCTACTCTGGTACGTACTCCTATTACTCGCCGTATTCCCTCAACTCCGGAAATTAGGAGATATTGGGAATTGGCAGAATTATTAACTAATCTGGTTTGTGTAGCCGTAGTTTGACAATACACGGAGGTCGAAGTCAATACTCATGTTCAGTAGATAATCAAATGTATGTAGGTAAATCAATTTGTGACTGTTGTTAAGGTAAATTGAAATGTTATAATTAGTATTGCAATATTGCGGTTGTGGTAGGTACGTAAAAAAACAATTGGGATTTTGTCAGAAAAATTGTAAGAATAAATTAATATTGAACAACATCACGTACATTGCTCTGATTCTGTAGTATCTAGCTTAAGAACTTGAGTTAAAGATTGAGAAACGACGACAGTAGCAACACCAAGACCCGAGATAATATAGCAAAGTTCGTTTCCCATATAGACCCGACCGGGGATCGAACTCGGAACAGAGAAGGTGTGACAGCAAAGTCCGGCCCGGTTGAAAGAAAGAAAGAAAATACATTTATTGACCACTACACAGAAGATACAAATTTACACAAATAAAATAAAAACTAAAAACAAGAAGAAGTACAGAAAGAAGTAAAAACAAAAACAAACATGAAGGTTGCTATAAATTATAATTACTTTGATGTCAATGACCAGCCGAACATAGTCACTTAGTCATAATATGCCAATAGTTCTGAAATCAGCTCATTCTGTCACAACCTCTTTAGTTTTCTGCAAGGCCATTTTTTACAGCATTTATTTCAGTAAAGTATGTAGCAACTGAAGCTCAGTTCTTACTTTGGCCTCGAATTTTTTCCGTGGAAAATATTATCCAAAGCGTATTTTAAAATTTTAGGCCACTCTTATTTTCTCACAGACGAGTGTGACATAAAGTTAAAAAAAGAAACAGTCGCTTTAATCAAACCGGGAATGTGACATTCGGTCATTCCGCTCCAAGCGAATACGTATCATCGTTTGTGCGAAGTGAACATTTCGCGCGACCGCACGGCCCGGCGAGTAAGGCCAATAAAATATTCAGATTAGACTAGTGCTATGCGGCGGCCGCGCCCGCCTGCGGACGCGAATAAATCACTGCGCGGGGCGCGTCCACACACATCACTCACGCCACCGGCCGTTTTGACCGGCGCGATATCGCAAACATCACTGTTTGTTCTACGCCCTTCAATTTTCATATAAGAATAAACAATACCTACTATTTATAGGCACTTACTGCATAGTGACTTCAGCGATTTGTATTGCTTTGGTTTGGTAATAGATGAGTAAGAAGACCATACCAGGAAAATCGCAAGTGCTTCGCTGCTATTAAGGCTGCGAACCCTAAGTCCTGCAGCTTTATGATTATAATTATCGTACTATAATTAGAGCATCCGGGGTGTCCCTTTGCAAATAAGATTGCGTACAATAACAAACTTCATTCAATGGGGTTTTGCGGAAAACTAAAATAAAGCATTAAACGGAATTAGGAAATGAGTCAATCACTTACAGATAATAATTTACAATGACACGTTACGTTTAAAGAGAAAGCCTGGCCGCGCCGTCAACATCTGGGCATTATCTGTTACAAGCGAGCCGGCAGCAATCAGATCGAATTGACAACACTTATTAATTTAACTGAAATATTCTCAATGTAACCGAATTCATTACAGAGCCATTTTAAAATGCCATTTTGTAGACGCTTCGAATTGGAAACGGTTATTTTCCGATCCCAATTTAAATTCAATATTCAACCTCTTCATCGATTCGACTCGAAAATACATTTCTTTATTTCGGTACACAGTTTAACTAACGCTCTCTCAGCGAGAAATAATAAGCAAGAATAGATTTTGTTTACTGAACCGAATCGAAACAACAAATTTAAAATTAAAAGTAAATAATACTGCGCCAAAAGAGAAATGTAATAAAACATCAATACCCTCGCAAAAAGGAATTTATTGTTCGAAAGCGAATATTTACAATTACTAGTGCGTTATAAATACCGAGAGGATCGTAATAAAACGTATTTGTATTGCAAATAGAGAACATAAAATTTATCAGAAATCAAAATATTTACTGTTATTTCGTATATTTGAATTACATTAGATAGAAACGTTCAAATATTTCTGAGAAACAACGAGTCTTGCGAAAGATATTGGGTATTTGTGTTTCTCTCAATTAATAAAGATCTCATAAAAGCGTCCCAATAAACCTAACGCGTATATTTTATAAGTAACAAAAATATAATGGACTATTTTGAAGCCGAAATATGTCGAAATGCTAGATCTAAATCAGAGTAAGGAAAACATTTATTAGCGGGTTACGAAACATTTGAAAGTTGCGTTCTTATGTGTGTAATAGAATCAGTTTCGATTACGTCGTATTGGGTGTCGGGAATGCCGACCGATTGCTTGCATTCACATATCACCGCATGTCCGTTCGCTTTACCAATAAAGATATTCGCAAATCTTGTGGGTAAGGTTTCGCCCCGTTTTCTTAGTTAACGCAATTTTTGACAATATTACAAATACCTAGTATAACCTACCTATAACTGCGATCACATTCATGAACTAAATAGGTACATAATCTACACTTGACCTTGTACCTCAACGTATCAAAACGTTATATAGAACGTTAAATAGTATAATTCAAAAACAAGTGACTCGTGTTTTGTTCTTAATTAAAGATTTCAAAATATAGTTTTACTTAAAAAGTCTCTAATCTAATCTTTCAAATGCTTTTGTTAAAACCTAATGGCACTCAATGTTGAGGCTTTTAGTTCAATAGTTTTTATAAATAAAACGCACAAAAACTATTGTAAAGGGAAAAAGGCTCATACGAAACAAAAACTTGTATCGGATAACCTTTTTTTTTTTTTTTTTTTTTTTTTTTTTTTTTTTTTTTTTATTATTATCTGCAATCAGTCCACAGGACTTTAAGCGGATCTGTTCCGAGATTAATGGCGTTTTAGGGCAGTGAGGCCATTGCCTCAGTTTCCCATTTCAAGAATAGCTTTCCTCTTCAGTCGTTTTACTGCGTTTGGTTGGTTCAGTAAATTAGTAGCCAGGGGGTTGGGGTGGTGGGTCAGGCGTTTGGTATATTGTTTCTTGGTGGCTACTATCTCAGCGTTTACTGTAGGTATGTTGAGGTATTCATGGATTTCATTGTTTCTGGCGAACCATGGAGCATTTGCTATTTTGCGCAATATACTGTTTTGGACACGTTGTAAGCAGAGTATATTACTATTGCTGGCTGAGCCCCACAACTGAATACCGTATGTCCAGATAGGCTTCAAAATCGACTTATAGATGAGCAGCTTGTTGTCTACAGATAGAACAGACTTTTTGCCAATGAGCCAATAGAGATTTCTGAATTTAATGTTTATTTCATCTCTCTTCTTTTTAATATGGGTTTTCCATGTCAGTCTTCTATCTAAGTGGAAACCCAGGTATTTTACACAATTTGTATGAGGTAAAATATTATTGTCTAATTTTACTGGAGGACAATTTTCTTTCCTCAAAGTAAATGTGATATGAGTTGACTTTTGTGTACTAACACGGATACGCCAGTTGTGCAGCCATTCGTTTGTTTTGTCTAACAGCTGTTGGAGTTTATAACTAGCTTTTTGAGGATCAGCGTCGCACGCTAGGTATGCTATATCATCGGCATAGGTTGCTACTGTGGTATCATTTGATATTGGTAGGTCGTAGGTAAATATATTGTAGAGCAGTGGGCCAAGTATCGTGCCCTGCGGTACACCAGCCTCTATTTTATATAAAGAACAACAAATTGAATTGAAATCAGGAAACATAGTTAGAGGGTATCGGATAACCTATATTGAAAAAAATCCGTTTTTGTTTTATAAAATAACGAACAGTTTAGGATTCGCAACATAAAAATATTGTGCAGGAATAAAAACAATAGAAATATAGCAGTTATTTTAAACAGCTCGTTAAAATCTAACTATCCATAAATACCATAAAACAATACTTGGAAGCGACATCAAAAGCGGCGTAAATCAGTAGAATCCGTCAGTCAGTAAATGTTAACTGAAAGACAAACGATAATACCACCTGAAAACCACTACTATGACTGTCAAAGAATGTAGTAATGAGCGGTCAACACTACGTAAATTAGACAATGCCATAAGAAGTAGGTCATCTAATAAGCTGTGTGTGCATGTGCCCCTGATAACAAATAAAATCGGAAATAGATTAGGAGCTAAAAGCAAAGCTACGTATATTATTCTTATATGTAGAGTCTAGAAAACAAACTAAATATCCGACTGATCCCGCTAACTTTGTAAACGTGAAAGTAATTAGTACTGATGTTGATGTTTCTTATTCTTTGGCGAAAAAACTATTGAATGGATTTAGGTATATAAATTTGGTAGCTAGACAGACCGACCAAATACTAAAATAATATAAAAAACTTTGAATTCTATAATAATGTGAATAAATTCGCGGAAAACCAATAGGAAATATTAATTAAGCATTTCATAGTCTCTGAATAATAATTAAAAACAAATAAATTAACGAACACTGTTTGTTATGTATTTCTTACCACTAAAGGAACATACCACAGATAAAAATTTACTAATGATTAAGAAATCGAAGAACTTTTATTTCTTTTAAACAAACATAATAATATACCTAATTGCTTTTGGATTAGTCGATAACTAAAAGTGCCCGAAAAAGTATTCGCATGCATCCGATTCTGATGCCGAGTTAAATGTTCATATCGACCCTGACTACTGGCCAGAATATCAATATGTTTACGTCAAAACACCAAAAATAAATGCTGAATAGACACTGCTCTAGATCTATATAAAATGACCGACCATCGACGTAATTCTGTCATCGGATACACAATTAGACGGATGACGTGTCTCGCTCACCAGACTATGATAAAATCAAAATCCATCTATTTATTAACAAATTGACTTTTTAGAAAGTATTTGAAAGAAAAATAAGACGAATGAGAGGGAACGGGTCGTATTTGTGAAATTCAACAGAGATGAAATTAAATCGCTAGTTCAGTTTGTGTAATTGAAACCTATTTGCAATGGAGCTTGCATGAAATGAATCGCAAAACTGAAAATTAAAATAATCTAGTTGCTCCTAAATGGATAAAACGCTTGTTTATAAATGCTACCAAAGTATCATAATAGTTTATAAATTTAAATGTAGTAGCGAATGCACAAATTGCGGCTAAACTCTATATCCCAATTCCATTAATATAATTATAACTATTATTCATTTCACAAATAAAACTAAAATAGTTTTGTTTATTCACAGGAAACCACATGTTAAAATATTTCTGTCATAAGATTCTCGTAATTATCTAATAGAAATTCCTTTATAATATAATGTTGTTCCGTTTCTCAAATTCACAATGTAGAGTTATTCAGATTTTAATGAATGAGTTAAGATAAAAACCATAAGGATTTTAACTTTGACAGTAAATTTATCTTTGATATGGTCTGATTTCAATTTAAAATGGTACTAGAACTGTTGTGATTCGATTCTAATCTGGATGGTAGTGTTTAGATACATTGATTTCTGAATCGTCCATACTATGTTATTTCTATTTTATGACGATGTTGTGAAATTATCGTTAAATGTATGTATTTAATTAGTTATTTTTATTACGAAATTTCCCCTTAACATCAACACTCTAAAACTAATGTCAGAAATTTAATTGCAAGCAAGTCTACAATCAAATTCTATATTATTAATAGGAAAAGAAGCTCTGATATTTTATAAGATGGAGAATATTTGCAGCAATGGAACTTTGGACATCGCGCGGCGCATAGCAAGACATTTTATGACTTCCTGTGTCGTGGCGACCAAAATTTAACCATCAACATACTGCTTCATAGTCTCATAACATCTATATATACGTACGAACTACATTATAATTCAGGCCATTAGGTATGAAAAGATGTCAATGACTCTGAACTTAATTTTAAAACGACAGACCTCGTACATTCTGATCGTTTATTGTGTGGTTTAAATGTCTCACCTATTTATTTTCTCGTAAACTGCATACCTCACAAATTATACGTGATACGTGTCTCATAAAGCATACTGAAGTAAATGCCAATGCTAGCTACGAAAATACCTTTACCATCATCAATTACATCGTTAACGGTTCTAATAATTTTAAATTATTTTTCATGTCTGTCTGTGAACAATTGCCATAGTAATTTTTTCGATGTGACATTCTTATTTTCAAGATTTATATATCTAAAAAAGTTGTGGCATATATCGGTATTTTGTTACTTATAACTAAATGTCAACAGAGACTACAGTTTCGGGCACACTAATACTTGTAAGTGAAACAAATCGCAGAGATTCAAAATCTTCGATATTGACCAAAAAAATATCAAACTTCAATGGGTTCAAAAACTGGCATAAAATACATAGCACCCTCCAGCTAGGAAAATAGTTGATGAAAGCGGCTGGTATCGGTTGAACACAAAGAGGTGAAGACCGAGCTCAGTGGCGTACTATGAGAGAGGTGCATGTCCAAGAAAAGCGCTAACTAGCTGATGATGATAATTATGATGAATCACAGAGAGAGTAATGAGAAAAAAGCTCCTGATCATATAAATCACATTTGCAAAGGCCAGTACCACATCACCGCGCACGCCATACAATTTTGAATGAAAAGGTTAACTTTTGAACAAGTTACATACACACGTGCATTAATAGCTAGACACAAGCGTGAGAAACTTTAGTCCACGTCCATTAAAGAAAAACAATACAAAACATGACTTGATAGAGTACATTTCGCACCCCCCGGCGAATAAAGTGGTAAGCGTCATAACACGTTACGTCGATTTGTAAAGAAAATACCTAAAGACCATCGACACACTGAATCCAACCAAAGAAGACAATAGTTTAAAAACGGAAACTGTACGTTTAGATATTTGCCTATTAACAATAATAACAAACTGATAAAAATCTGAATAAACAAAACAATGAAAGTCTTATAGGCCCAGAATAATTATACGACATAACTAAATAAATATACTAGTGAAAAATCATTATTTTTCAAAAGGTCTTAATTGTACGAGTAGATAATAAATACTATCAAACCACGTCACATTATTTGTATTCATAGGGATCGCGCTTGTATATCTTGCGCACGCGCATCTACGGGCTCGCGCGGTGAATCATGCGCTCCGTCATGTCGCGTTATTACGACCTCGAATATGTATTAACGATGTAGGCCATACATAAAAACTAGGTAGAGATATCGATAAAAATTCTGAAAGTGTTTTATGCCAACATTTTCCATGTACTTGTTTGTATCAGAGTTTAATGTCCTGTGACAATAAATGTGACTTTTAAACGCCACAAATTCAATTGACTAAAAAGAAATGTAAAGTTTTTTAAGAATTTATTACGTTCAACTAAAAATAAATATAACAATGTTGGAACAGAACTAATAAGAATTTTTTTTTTATTACACTTCAAGATTGACCTCATTAAGTGGTAATTAGGTCCTAGCTTAATGGCGACATGTACAGCAAATGAAGCTGTTACTGGACTTGTCGCCCTTACCTTGAAGACTTGACCCCTGCTATTAATGTAGCACCCCCCAGGAGCTCTGGTAACCTTAGTCACTCGCAGGAACATAACACCGAAGTGATTGTTAATTGGCTGCGGTCTTCTGTAAGGTGGAGGTATTTCACCAGTCGGGCTGCTCCAGTTCAAGTGATAAATCGCTATGCCCTACTTCTCTTTATAATGAGCAAATAACGTAAACATTTATTTCAAAATTCAAAATAGTCTCACATCCAAATGCTGTTTAACAGAGGATATTTCCAGGTCAAGTCTCTGTAGACGGAGACGTTAGATATTATTTATTCAAATACAATTCCATGGGGAACTTTCATCCCCAACAAAGTGTATTCAGCGAGTACCGCAAGAGTCAATAAATTGTGTCGGGGCTCATAGTTAAAGCGTTCCATTGTACAGCTAAATACGATACTACAATTGCATCAATTCTGCTAGACCGCTATTTAAATGCATTGTCCTTATTTTCTATTTGAATTTATGGTCAAAGTTTATAAATCACAAATAAATCAAATGTTCATGTTTATTTAGGTACGGTCCATACCTAGGTTAAAAGAAAATTAATTCTTATTTGTAATTAAATGATCATTTTAGGCGATTTGTTAAGCACAATTTCGGAAATAAATTTAAACACACCCATTTTTAAATGTATTAGACTTAATGAGAAAACTTATATATTAACTAAGAAGATTAAATTTAAATCTTCACTCTATTTATGAAGGATTAATTTTTATGTCCCAAAAGAATAATTCACGAAAAGATTAAAAGCTTAATCGTATTGTGGTACATGTGTTACACGTGATTTATTCGCACAATTTTGCTAAAGCTTTGGAGCGAGCGCACCAATCAGAATTATAAATTAGCCGCTGGATTCTGTGCCCATATAATACCACGTGCAGTCCATTTAATAATTTATTCATTCCCACATAAAATGATACCTACGAGATAGATGTGCGTATATATCATCCCGTTTGGTATGAAACATAAGCCTTCTATTATAGCAACCAATGCTTAGAATGACAAAAATTGTTTTATGTACACAACTTTTATCTAGAAACATTTTCATATTTCAAACCAAATATGCCCATAACTGAATTGGTCACTGACACATTAAAACTCTTTAAAAACTTTTACCTTGAGCTTGTCGTTCAGCTACAAAGCCTTTGTTAATAATAACAATAGTCTTTGGCTACTTGAAACGTAAAATCATGATCTTTCAAATCATTTGACATTTCATATCTTTTACAGATGCAGCTCAATCAATTACAAAAGAACAAATTACCATTAAACAGCTGTCATAAAGTTTCAAATCGGTGTCGCATCACTACAGTTAGTTAACTCTAGGTTTAGAGTAACAGTCTTTACAAACCAACAAAAATATTTGAGTTTCATGACAACGCTTTTACTAATGTCAATCGAATGATATCTTGCATAACAAGCAATCGCACGTGTGTATAGGGCTTAACTAGCCGACTTAAGATTACAGCCTTTAAAAATAAAAATAAAAAATTTCACAGAGTTTTTTTCAATTCATCGATATCGAGTTTTAAAACGGTGTCGCATCACTAGCGTTATGCTAATCTGCGGCTCGGATGTCATCTTGCGCAACAGGCGGCCGGTACGTGTGCGTGGAGCTTAACTAGCCACCAGCTAACGCTAGATTTGGGGTTGCCCTTAAAAACAAAACAAAACAGTTTTGTTTAAACAATTTAAAGTTTTGAAAGCTTTTTGTTCTTTTAATCTCAAAGCGATTAATATGACAAATGATATTGCCCGGGCTAAATTAATCGCTACTACTCGTAGTATGATTATTAGGCTGATTTTAAGTGGTTGTTCTTGCTCACATCAACGTGTCACAACAGTGTTGCGTCGGAAACCACCATTTTTTGGATATACCAACCTAACGTTTATTAATAACATTTCTGTTCTATATACAAAATGTTTGTTTGTAAACTCACGATGTAATTAGCTTTTAACCACTTATGCATATACATAACCAGAGTATGTTCTACACATTTAGATATTCACTAATAGTAGTTTCTATCCTAAATCTGTAAGCTATTTGGCAATTTATAATTAAAACCCATTTTCATTTGGTAATTTTTAAACTTTAAAAGTGCTATAAAGAGAATGAGTGTGTAACTAGTTTTTACTACACAAAGAATAGTCCTATACTATACATATTACGGAAGGCACGCAGAAACAAGATAACGCAATTCCTTCAAGCTCCGCTCCGCTCCTTTGATCACACCGGATTTGTTATCCGTCCACTCACCAACATGTTTACGTACCAAATGAAGTTAAGGCTCCGCCACACGCGACAAAGTGACGAGCTCGACCGGAAACGAGCAGTTTAGGGCACGCCCCGCTTCCGGTGGTCGCGCGCCGCTGAATGCAAATAGTCGAATGTCCGTCCGTCTGTCCGACAGGTGACGAAAGTATTGGAAGGATGCGTCAGGCGCCCGGTAAACCCGTTTTTGTGATGTTTTTTAAACAAGGCACGTGCGGCTGTTTTTTCTATGTGATAATATATTTTTTCACGAACGTCGTTCACAAACTTGCCGTGCTTGGGCTGTCCTTGACTTTTTATGGCACAACACTAGCCGTAAAATTGCTTTTTAATTGGTCTATAGTACTTCATTTTGGTGCGATAATGTACCAACATCAGTGGTATTAAATGAAGGTGGTTAGAAATGGAAGTCTAAAAAGTTCTTTCAAACTCCTTACATTTCCATATTTTAGACCTGAATTTTGCATGACCGGTAGTTTAATAAAGTAATTACGAGCATCCGCGGCCGGATGCAATCCAGTCTAATAATATGCACTGGCTTTGAACATAGCTGCATTAATACAACATTGATGTCACATTTATAACACAACATAGAGCATTCCACTACACATGCAATTGTGACCTGAATTTCTTAACAACATACCTAAAACCTTACTGCAATATACGTATCATGCTGAAAAAAGCTAAGTCGATTGATACCTTTTCCTAATGGAACATTACCAATTTTAAAAATAAAAGCGAGTTAATAACTCGTTAGATAGCTAACGTTCCGCATCGCAACCGTAATTAATATAAATACAGGATATCTAGAAGCTTCCATTTATACATTAATGTTTAGATGATCGCGTCACAGTCGGTTTCCCATTCGACAGACAGGAATCACGCCTAGCATTTGTATAGTTCAGCCGTAATGTACCATACCCGACTATCTATTATACATATATAACTATTGCGATGTAATAAGTTTTTAGTTTTTCCGTTGTATTTACTAAAATATTAGGTTTCGTCTTTTCGAGTAAGTAAAGTTCTTATTTCGATTTTACTGTCATCGTTGACTTCATTCTTTACTCCAATCCAATGACTGAATCTTAAAATATAATTTAATTTCTTTATTAATTTATTTAAATTAAGTTTACAAGTCCCGCTCGAGAACGCAATAACATCCAAATGGTTGAACACTGAAAAAAATTAATTTTGTGTTAACTCCACGACAAGCACTGGACACTTAGAAACCGTGTTAAAATTATTTTAACGGAAATAAAATAGGTAACTATAACATGTAGTACCACCGAATAGGTTTTGGATTTTTTTTACTTCACTTACTCCTGCGGTAAAAAGCGAACATAATTTCCACGACAGCTTTGTAAGTACTTTATAGGTATGAATATTTGCCAACACATTGCCCGCAATGTCGAGTGTTCGATTCGGAAGTCACGCATAACATCCGTTTAGCTTGGCCGCAATGAACCGTCGCCTGTTTCCCAGTGCTACGATGAATTTTTTATCCCCGATTATTGCCCTCTCCGGTTATTTATCCGGTCTGTTTGATTCGAAAAGGTCTCGCGAACGTGACTACACCAGCGATATTATAAATTCTAAAATCGCAAACCAACCGGGAAACGCATCCATTGCATGACATGGCATTATATTATTAATGGCCACTTGGCATCTATTTTAGTTCTCATTATCGGACGAATAAGTGCCAGCTGTTTAAGTCTGCAGTAAACTGCAGCAAATAAAGTGCAGACTCCTGACAGAGACGACATACTAACATTCCTAGATGATTTAATGATTACTCTGCGAATCATGGGCAGTGTTGCAATCTCGGGCATATAAATGGTTTTGAGGTTAATAAAATCATTGTTTTTGTAAACGCTGGCAACAAACAAGCAAATATAACTCGATGGACTAGCATAACTTTTCAGATACAGTTATATTCAGAAACGCAGAAATGGCTGCCTGATTTTTTCAAAGGCAACGAGTTTATATTCAAGAATGTTTGGTTCGCATCAACTATCTACAATTACCACTAACGGTATCGTTTGAAAGTAAGCTAATGACGATTTCAAATTCACGCGACCCGAATAGTCACTAAGCGGAA
Organism: Glyphodes pyloalis; assembly: GCA_037074685.1. NCBI lineage: Eukaryota > Metazoa > Arthropoda > Insecta > Lepidoptera > Crambidae > Glyphodes > Glyphodes pyloalis. The sequence continues at coordinate 7,766,427 of JAYKKO010000011.1, forward strand.
TTTCAGTAGCCGTTCTAAATCAGCGTTAAATGATTAACAAATAGTTAGCCAACCATGGAGCAACAACCATGGTCTTTAAAATAACAGCGCACTCACTTCACAGGTTAACAGAGGAGAGTTGAGATAATCTTTAGATGCAAAAAATGGCCAACAATAACAACATGGGATTGCGTGCAAGAATCTAGCATAGAACAATGGTCGGCCTTGAGGCAAAACGTAGTAATCAGTGTTCTCGGACCGGAGCACAATGCTGTACATATAAAACTGTCTGCGCGGTTAGTTGGTTTGTTTGTCCTTGTCAGCCACGACGCAACCAGAGTGGACCCACCGAGTTCGTCGTCTGGCTTTGCAAGAGTGTAAAAGCGAAGCAAAAGTTTTGTATATAAGTATACCTACCCCTTAGAACTAGAAACATAAAAGGAAATGCTTTTAGCTATCTTCTTCTATGAAGTACTTCTAGTACAAGAGACTCTTTTATTTGTAAAACGTTTTTATTTGTATTTACTTAACGGTTAGATACATCTGAAAAGGTTAGTGATGTAAAATATTTTTAACCAAAAATTTGTTTTTTATGTTTTTTTAACACTTTACTTATGAACTTACTAAGATAAAACCATGTATCGTAATAAAAATAACCACTTTTGGAATGCATGCTTAGACAGTAAATTCTATTAATTATAATCTCAAACAAACAGAGAAACTTACGGTGTCAACTCTTTACGACAAATCACTCAGAAACATTCGGTATGTTAGACACTTAACATTCAAACTTTCAGTTTCCTCAAAAACTTCCCATTCTAAGCATATTGTCATGTCGCTTACAAAGCGGTAAGAATTGTGCCGAGACGCGAACAACAGTAATTTTCTCCAATGTCGTGAGAACGCTGGTTGTGCAAGGAGGTGCAACAGCCACTGAACTAGTTCACAGATTTAATCTCGGCTCGATCTTAACAACAATCATTAAGATGAAGCGGTAAGCCACGGCTTGAGATAACGACATACATTACGCAATGCCAAGAGAGCTTCCAAGATTTTACAAAAAAAATTGACGAAAAAATTCATAAATTCTCAAAACCCTTTAAATAATCCTGAACGGCACATGAGTTTGGCACTGCGATAGCTACAACCACATGTGCATAGCTATTTTGAAATATTAGAAGTTGCACACAATATTGCTAACTGACAGATTTACTACACCAAATGTTAATTACAGAATGATTTATTAAACGAGCATTTACAAAATTCAAGAAATAAACTTGAACAAACGCAACAAAGTATACTCGTACAAAACAACATTCCAACAACGGTACAAAGCAAATCCTACAATTGGGGAAATCTAACCGCTTGAATTAGAAGAATCGAATTCCGAATTGAACACGTCAAAAACCAGGTATCCGGCAAATAGTTCATGCGAAGGTTCAATCTAAAACTCAATCAGCAAGCTTACAACACCGACACGGTCCACCGATATTAGGTGAAACCAGTGACGCTAGACTTACCAACGATTATGGTACAAATTTTTCTATATGGTATTTTGTATTTAGCCTTCTTTAAAAAACAATCATTTACAAAACGAAAGAATTTTATAAAGTGTCATATAACCTTTATGTGCCCTGCCATATAATGCCATATAACGATGAGCCAATTTCACAATAGAATTGAAAACAATATTCTGAATTAACTTTATACACTCAACAGCACGTCAGGTGTATTCTGACGTGATTTGCAATGGAATTTGTCAGTACAAGAACGTTATTTTTACTGACAAAGCTGTAACGTGCCTCTGACCGTTCCTAAAAAGATATACTGTAGTGCAATTGATGTTGAAACTTCGGTTCTATTTCGCACCAGCACAAATGTTATTCGATAACAACAAAGTACAAATCGAAAATTGGTACATAAACCGACAAATTGGTACATCAGGCATCACTGGGTGAAATCGAGTCGGCTCGCCACGGTTGCTGTAAGTGAAACCATACACTATGCAACTTCCGTCCGTGTGTGTTCATGTGTTGCTGTTAGATATCCGAAGATATCCGATGTCGACAGTACGGCGCGGTGACGTTGTGGTTGGTCACGTCCGCCTCGCTTACTCTCCTGATGAGAACTTAGTTCGGCTGCTTTTATTGGAAACTCCATGAAGGTGATCCCTACTCACTAGCTAACGCTTGTGACTTTGTGCGCGTAACAAAATTGAAACAGTGGGAGTTCCTATGAATTTAGAATTGATGTACTTCATTCTTATGTATACGAGTTTTTTTTCCTAAGAATATTACCTATTCTTAAAAATAACAACAAATATCTTAAAATAGATTTTATGGTCTGTTACTGATTTTTAATTTCATTCTCAATTCCATTTTAGCAGCGAAGTCTATTTTTTGGTAATAAAAGCATGTCCTTTACCTACTATTATCTATAAACTCTACTTTAAAAACAAAATATTAAAAACAATTAATTGCAAACTGAAAGATGAATATAATAATTTAATTTAATTAATTAAATTTATTATGAAACTCCATTTCTATTAATTGTAATTGTAAAACTGATTTGTACTGTATGTTTTTATTTGTGTGCTAAATAAACATTATTATTATTATTATTTATTATTATTATTAATATATTACCTAACCGAGATTAATATTGTGGCCACAGCTGGTCGGTATCACAATAAAAAATACATAAATAAGAACGTGGTGGGCAACGTACAGACCGACATATGATGTTACGGCTCCTCTAGGGAGTAATAAAAATGATATAAGGTCTGCAGTGTATCACGAAGAATCGATAGACGAAAATGTCAAAACAAGGTCGGTCAGACAGTCTTACAAAACTATTAGGTCACCGGAAAAGGAGAGCTTAAAATTAATTTCTGATCAGAATGATGTCATACATCATTCGATCAACGGATAATGTTTGTTTCTAAATCACGTTATAACGAAACCGGAAGTAATTTGGCATCAAGTTAAACATTTAATAAACTCACCAAGTTTGAAAGAATAAGACATCAAATATTTACCTGCAACAGAACAAAACAACATTAGATAAGCACAAAAATTGGTAGGTAGATACATTTAAACACAATAAAAATTACCAGAGCTAGCCGCATCTGCAAACGTTAAACTGGCTGTTTGTTTTTACATATCTCGAAACCAATATCTATGTTCAATGATCATGTGACGTGCTAATATTTGTTAGGCGCAAAGTACCTTCTGATGAAAAGCATCTGGCTACGGGCGACCGAGCGATACGCTTGTCTTACCTCCAATAGACAGATTTATAATCGTCGTGTAGTTAAACATGTATTAACGTTGTAGTCCAATATATTATTTCTGGTAGGAATTTCTTTGATGATCCACATTCAGCGATTGACAGGAAAATAAGGTTTGACAAGAAATATTTTAAACTAACAGGTTAAAGACATATTTTCGACATTACCGTTTCGTATAATATTGCGTAGTTCTACCGTCATTTTGTAGTAAAGGGTTATATTTAATCGAGCATCTAAAATTACTAATCTAATCGAACTTAAACTCCAGCTTCTCCTAATGTTCCCCATAAAAGTCGTAAAGTGAAGTATTTGATTTTAAAAACAACGCTGCTCGAGGTTGAACAACACTGCGCGCTCACTGCCCTCTATCTCAAAAACAGTTCAACGTACAAAAAAATAATAGGTTGGGGACAAATTTAATAAGTGAGCCACTTGGTCTTGGGTGACTCGTGGCTCAGTCAGTATTTGGACAACAACATCAACATCACATACATTGCTCTGATTCGGTGTTAAAGTAGGTATAGCACTTGTGTTACAGAAATCAAAAACAACGACTGTACCACAACACCCAGACCCGAGACAATATAGAAAAGTTCGTTTCCCATATTGACCCGACCGGGGATCGAACCCGCAACCTCAGAGATGGCACGATGTCAAAGTCCAGCATGCTTGCCTCTTGGCTACGGAGGTTGTTAATTTCTATCGCCCAAATTAATAAAATAGTTGCCTGTGTAGGTACGTATATCTAAATTTAAAATCATAAATCTAAGATGGAAATAAATAAAATAATATTATTGGATTTCCGAGATATGTATTTGTTACCTATTAATTGTTACATTTACTTGTTAATTTTTTTGCACGAGAATCCATTATTCTGTAGAAGCATCAAATACAGAATGGAAATGGATATTAACAACTAAGCCATCCTGCAAACAATAGTTTGACTTGCATCGTCTATTTAGGGTTCGGGGAAATGAAATATTGTTTCCAAGAACACGTGCTTTGAGTTACTGCATACATTTAAATAATATCTTACCAGTTAGTCTGTATAAACATTTTGAAGCAAAGACATTAATGATATTAGTTATAATGTGGATTGAAACCAAGGGAGCGAAATTTATAAGATTTGGATGTGAGTAGTTCATGTATCATTTTATAAACTGACTGACTGAGAATGTGATAAGATCAATCCCTACAACCCTACTAATATTATAAATGCGAAAGTAACTCTGTCTGTCTGTCTGTTACGCTTTCCCGCTTAAACCATTCAACCGATTTAGATGACATTTGGTATAGGTGTACGTTGAACCTCAAGAACGGACATAGGCTACTTTTTGTAAAAAAATAGGGGGGATGGGAGTAATACCACATTTGAAAGTTTATATGGGAAAATGTTTATTTTTTAAGTAAGAGATATGAAATTTGGCACAAATGTAGCTGCAACATATGTGTAAGGTAAAATTGTTGAATAAAAATTAAACAAGCTGATCAATTGCGCGGGTTGTTGATCTCAAATCCGAGATTTGTTCGACAAATTTATGTTTCTCTTAACCTGGGAATCAAAACCGAGATCATAATCGTATTTAATTCAGTAGACCATCGAAGAGTCCAAACCGTTTTTGCGTTTTAAAAAACGTGTCAGTGAAAAAAGTTGTGAACTTAATAAGATTCAAAATGGCACCAACAATTAATAAAATCTGCTTCCGATCGCCTTTCACAATCAACTTTACAGAGTCAGCGGAGTGGTGCTATCGGCACTCCAAGCTTCGTTTTATCTTAGGAGTAAAGAGAAAAAAACGGGAAACAAGAGTGACTGTAAAATTTCAACGGTAGCTGTTTACGCTGGACCTTTTTTTACGATGTTGTTAACAGTTGATTCTTTTTAAACATCTGCGTTGGGAATTGTAAACTACATTGTTCGCGGTTTGAGAGCTAAAATGACGCTTCAAAGTGAGTTTTGTATGTTAATTTTTCGTTTAATCCTCGCGTTTGTTTTTCATATTCATCAAACAATCATGATATGACATTTAACGGGAAATTTCAAATCGTTTTAAAAAGTTTATGTTCTTCAAGTATTTAAATATGATAATGATTGAAGATATTTGCATATTATGAAAAACAAGAAGAGAAAAATATGCGTATTACAATATAAGACCATCGATATTCGAAAGCTATTATACTATACTATTATACTATTACATGTTACCTTATTGCACTAAAAAGGGAACATTTGAAAAGTCTTTAAAGTGGAGTTGTTTAATCAAAACTTGCGTGTATCTTGGTTAAGCCGCTATAAAAAAAAAGATTTTGTATTTTAAATAGTTCAGACCAAAGCATACAAATGGTCGGTACCATTAAAGGCGCGAACAAACATAACGCAAGTAGCGTCATCTTATCCTCCCAAGTTGTTTTACAACGCTTAAGAGTCAAGTGTTTCTCACTTAATAGCTGCATTGAGTGACATGTTGTTTAATTTTCGAAGACTGCTTGAGGAAGTTAACAGCTCCTATAGTGAAAAGATATGAGAAAGATTTTTTGTAATATTTTACGCCGCATCCTGTGTCATCTTAATAGTGAAACAGTTCATTTCAATATTTAGGTTTTAAATCGATTTTCTTAATTTCATCTTATCACAACAAATTGCGTAGGTTAAAATAATAAAACCAAAAAAAACAAAGAAAGAAACAAATCACCAAAATGCCTAACTTTTAAAAAATGCAAAACCATGAAAAAGAACGAGGGGTTAGGGTTTGCAATAGACACGTTGAAAATAGTACAACAAAATCCGATGAAATCCCTCAATTCAAAATAAACGGCTGTAAATTTTCAATTTTTCGTTCGCAAAAGCCGGATTCATTTTCTACGCTTCGTATTGACACGACGGAATGACAAGCTTTCAAAACCGTCATAAATCCGAATACCAGCCGTAGAAAAACGTTTTGTTTATTGTACCGTAAGTTAAGGAGCAAAATCATTCGCATAAAGACGACATCTAAACGAGAACGACAACGTCAAACGTTATTTACATCGGGTCTTTGCGCAACTAATTTTCTGTTTCACACCGCTTCGCCAGCTACAGGCACGGAAGCCTTAATCGCTGCTAGCGTCGATACAATTTAAATCAGAATAAAACGAGCAAAGCGAATCGATCTCTGTCCTATCGAGAGCAAATCGCACGACTAAAGACGTTCTCTCGGGCGGAATGCTCGGAGCGATTGGAAATACTTGTGTCTGAAGTTCTAAAAGAAAAAAGTTAATTGGCGCTGTTTTTGTCACTGCACAGTCCGATGCCACTTCAACTAATCTCTCTATTCCTCCCCTCGCAGTCTCACCTACATTTGAAACTTTTACCTGGTAAATTGCAAATCGGTGTGAAAAAATGAAACACTTACTTTCACAGTTTACAAAGAAAATCAATCAAAATCGAGAGAAATGGGGAAACAGCGTGAGCGAAATTTAAAGAAAGCATTGTAATTGTGTCCTGATTCAGACAGCTTTGAATCCAAATTTATGATCTATTGTTCGGAAATTACGCCATCTGAGAGTCCTGGGACACGAGAAGGGCTGAAAATTATAATTTGAAGAACAAAATGTTGAGACGGGACGCCGCGACAGAATGTTCAATCAAGACTTCTGAATAATACATTTTAAGTTTCAGTCTAAATATAAGTACGTACTGGAGTTCAATTTGCGTCGTTAAATTTTACTATGAGTTATAATGATTTAAGCCTTAGCCCTTACTTGCCTTATATAACTTGGAATATAATATAACTTATAACTTAAAATATTACTTTATAATATTTTGTGTTTTACTAATATGCATTCATAATTTAAGCGTTCAGATTTCGTGAAGTGTATTAGTGTAAGTTCGTTGCCTGAAAATCCAAATGTATGATCAACAACACGTCAGTGATACATTATGATCTTGAACCGCCTTTATGCCGTGCATATAAGAACTAATTTCGAACTGCAAGTTTTAACCTTGAAGTGCTGCCGCCAATACGTTGATTAGAAGCTTTAGCCAGAAAAGGTTTGTTATTTAACGTAAGAAAAATCTCGTGTCACAGTTTGCATTTTATTAATATTACTGTATGTTTCGTCTAAGTACTTTCGATTACTTGAGCACAATGAAAAGCCTTAGACTGAGATCAGGACCGTCTTAATTTGTTAATTTACTTAGTCGCCTTATTTCCTTATAGTTACCGGTACGGCTCAACAAGGCAGGCAACTAAGGAACCACGTTTAATTGTCTAACAGTACCAAATTCATAATGTTCATCGCTTATCTCCGCCTCCGAGATCCACGGTGCGTAAACAAAGACGACACGCGGTGCGTGCACGCTCCCGCGCACTTACTAATGCGTACGCTTCAAGAATAACATTTCCTCGAGTTTCCCCTGATAGCGTGCTTAATTATACATACGAGAAACAGTTACTTTACATCAACTCTGCCACAGATTAAGCTTCAGATAATAAGACCTCGTATGACGGAGGTGACGCCTCAGGCTTTACACTTTAAATAATTATAAATTTGTAACGAAAGGCGAATTCTGTCATGGCGTCATTGTTAAATATACGGGAAAACTTCGTCTATATTCATTACAATGTGTTCACAAATGATACTATGAAATCACGATGCGAATTTTCGACTTTGTCTTATATTTTCGTAATTTAAACCTACAAATCCCCATTACTTATGAATACCTCAATTGATGTAATATACAAGCATTTCTTAAAAAACATTTGACTTAGTAAGAAACACAACTCAATAACAATAAATACACTAGATGATAACACAAATAAACTGTCCTACAAAATTTTATTCATGACATTTCTGTGGTGTCAAACGACGGATAAAAGATGAGAGCTCTGACCTTGGAACTTGGGACCTTTCATGCTCTAGTCTCCTTATTTAGTGACTGCGCCATGTAGGGAGTCAAATCAAACCAAATTAATATAGTTTGTAAATATTGATTAGTAACATTAGCTATTACTATATACTCCCGGCAAACGCCTATTTTTTCCATTTTTCTTTACCTCAGTTAAAACTTTCCTGGACCTATAATTATTTCAAAACCAACATTACACAACCTGCTTTTACCGTTCTAATATTATCGAGACAAACGAACTGTGTTTCATTTTAATACATATTGATCAATTAGAGTTCGTCCTTTTATTGCCAGTTACATAATTTTCTGAAATGCTGCGGACAAATGGAATGTTTTTTTTTCTAACGTTCGCAAATTTACCATACGTTTGTTTTGTTACGTGATCAGGATGTAACCAAACCAACAAGATCAAATTCAGTCCACGCGACCGCTTCCATTTGCACAGAGAAAAAAAAACACGCGCGTCAACATTTTTCCTTGTATCATATTAATTGCGGGTCTCTGCTCTCAATATACTATTGTTTACTTTCGCATTGACTCCGCGTTGCGTTGATTACATTTTCGCGTCGCTGTCAACATCAAATAAAAGATGCTACGAGAAAGTCATCTGTCATTATCAGGAGAAAGAACAATGAAACGACCAGTCACGTCGTTAGCCGGGTCTGGGTACAATGATGGCTTGGAGACAGGCATGCTACCATCTCCCTAAATACTTTCGGTTCGCCACGAAATGTTTCCGAATCTGTAGAGTCACGATTGTCGGGACTTTACTCCTAATTACAAAATTAACGTGAACTATTCCGCTGTGCTCCTAACTCAAATTTGCATTGTTAGATTTGATTTTGCAAGATCGTGGTCGTTATATAAGGCAAGCAAAGGCTGAAGGGTTAATTGATATTCCTATCGGGGAAAAATGCTTGACAAGAAAACTTAAAGACTCAAACATTTAAGCAATACCTAACATTGCATTACATTACCTAAAAATAACATTAACACGACAATTTCTAATTGCCATAAAACAGCTGACAGAAAAATAAACCTTTAGGAAAAGACCACAATAATACATCTTCAAAACAAATATAAAATAAATCAGAGGGCTCTTTCTGTTAAAATTGGAACGAAAAATTACCAAAAACAAACAAACTGTTTGAAAATATTTTGTTTACGGGCTTCAATAAAAATATTTTCATCCACGTTATTTTTAACGTTTCGACCGTTTGCAGAAATAGAAACGAACCCAGATTAATTACTTTCAACCATTAAATTTAAATTTAAACAACCAATAATGATTACACCGGAAGATTATGTTAACGTTACTACATGCACACCAGTTTATTACCGTACACATCAATATAAATCAATAGATATGAGTTTAAAAGTTTTCACACCGTAATTTTTGGCACATCGCATCACCGCGAAACATACAAGGAATAAACGGGAACATTTGTAAAAACAGGCCCACACGTATCCCAGAAACGGTAGCTTATATAAAGCTCAAGCTCAGCAATTACTTGAACAAACGATCTAGTCACGAAAATCTCTCGTAATAACGGTCTATGCAGACTCTTGCGTTGAAACTTTTAAACTATTTGCTGTAATGACTGAACGTTCTAGTCGTACTTTGCAAATTATTTATTTATTTATATTTATTTATTTATATACGAACCGTGAGCATATACCCTCATTATTAAGAAGTTAACAATGTGTATAAGGACTTTTTTTTAAATCTTGTTTTAGTCAGCAGGATGATTTTATTTCAGTTATGAGTTCCGTGGAATATTTGGAAAACGTACATTAGAATTACCTTATAGTTTATGGAAGGCAAGCAACTAAATTATCAGGTTAAGGTTACAAATTTAATGTAGACTATTTTCAAGACACATACAACTAATTAATTATTCTAGTCTACGTATTCGCTGATAGACTAGGTAAAATAATCATAATAATAGAAACTCTTGTTGGAGAATTAGTTTTATATGGAATAGGCCAAACTTTATTGGCAATTGATATTTGCTTCTTTGTGTATTAGGAATACCAGTTGATATTGTTTTCGGTAATATTCAGTTAGAGCAAGAGCTAATAAAAATACATGTTAAAAGCTTTAAACATTTTTTCAGGCATGTGTAAAAAGCAACCTTAGACATGTTTCCAAAATACATAATCAAGTAATTAAAATGCTATATTTGTAGTAGACACGAAACCTACACAAGAAATGTTGGAATATTTTCATTACATTTCGTAAACAGCACATCAACATCATTAAACCTAATAATACTCTATATTAAACATCCACTGAGGCACCTAAATTGGTTCTACTAGTAACGATAATAACACTCGTTGGAGCGTGAAATAATATCCACACATCTTTCTGCCGACGAAGCAATTTAGACTAGAGAGAAACAAATTTCAATTAACTACTAACCAACAGGTGTGTAATATCGAGTTGGAAGTGCTATAACGGTGTAATCTTCACCTTGAAATGAATTTTTAAAAGAATACCAAAAGTGTAGTGAATTTAAAATACCCACTCAGAGGAGCATTGTGGTATGTATGAAATTGCATGTTTCGTGTTGTTTTTCCATGTTATCTATTCGTGTTCGTATGTGTTTTTTTTCTAGGTACTGAAAATCAAATCTGGAGCGTTCATAATACCACCATAGATAGTTTTTTACATTAATTGAATTTAAGTCAATTCTAGTACCTTTTTTAAAATTTACGAAGGTAAACAAATCAATTAAGTCTACATAAACCGTTACTAATGTACAAACTTATTTTTACATAACTTATGTACCTATTATTACTTTTTCAACATATTTGTTCTTTATAAGCGTTGTTGCGACATTAATAATTTTAATAATATTTTGCACAATTTACTTAAGCTTCAAATCGACCATATAGAGCCCTTCACCTGTATCATTATAACTTCTAAAGTAGACCACATTCCTTATACCCGACGCATTTGCTATTTTGAGCAATCATATTCTTGTATTATATTCAATGAAAACTGGGCATGTCACAACACACATCAGCGTTAGTGCCCTCCAAGGTATGCGCGAATGGCATGGTAAATTCGAATGCACTCCATTTTGAGACTTGGAAACATTATGATAGGAGCTACAGGCAATCATTGTTGCTACATGCTATAGAGGACCGTCAATAATCGTCAAGTCCCGAGGCGCTCTGTTTAGGGGTGCTAGCTCAAGATAAAAATGCAACTTGCCGTTCTACAGGTTATAAAAATAAATGGACAAACGAATACTATAAGAATATTATATCTTTTCGTCTTCGAGCTGTATGCATAAGACCGACTACTCGTATTAAGAAACCACTGGAGGTTTTTTCATAGGATATCACTCACAAAGTAATTGTCACTGGTCAATGTCTTATATCATACGTTTAAAGTGTGGTAGTAATGACTGAAAGGACAGCGATTTTTGCCAATTTAATCTCAATAATTATGGAAATTTAAGTTCAAATTTAGTAACATGCGATGCGTCTCGCCCCAACATCAGAAGTGGGATAAATCCAAATAAATCAAAATCTTGTGTCTTAATGTTTTTGCCACCAAACATTTTATATTACAGCATTGACAACCTTGATATGGGCCGGGCCGGTAGAGAGTAAAGTGAGCAGCAGAACTAGTTTCAACATCGTGCCATCTCGAAAAAAAAAAGTCCACATCAATCATTAGAGCACTTTCTAAACTCTTTGTTGGTATTGTTACATTTATCTTTTGTTACGGCGAAACGTAAGAAACTTATCATTCTTGAATAGATATCATAGTGATAGATTATTTAACTGTAATCCGGACAATGTAACAAATGCTTATGATTTTACGTTTTAGTTGTGTAATCGTGATAAAACGAATAGATAGTATTAAATTAGATAGTTTCCGATAGATATTTTTTGTTATATTTGACCCAAAGTTATTTTTCACGAGTTCCGAATAAGGAAAGTATTGACGTCTATAGTATTATGCCCAGTTCTAATATTTAACGATTAGTAATGTGTCAAAATTGACGATCCGATTTTCACCAACTGACTACAAGTCTGGAACGGTTTTAGCGTACGCCTCGTACAATTTATTACTATACGTAACTAAAACGGATAGTTTTTCAAATCTTGGAACCGAGCCTTAGTAAATTATCATATAAATCATCAAACATACAAAATAATTGTACTTTTGAAAATTAGTTCAGCTATTAAGTTCATAGGTTCTAAAAGTCTCTAAAAAAATTAATAAATATAAATAAATACATTAAAGAATGTTATAACTTAACATCTCCCCTACAACCATACATCTTTAGGAGCTTCAACTTGAAAAAGTTTCGTTTTAAGAGGTTATATTGATACGATTTATTAACATCACTTTTACCTATTCACTTGTTTTTGTTATTAACGTAAAAGTGTTGAGTTATCATGAACTACTCTTGTCACTAGACATTCGCCATTCGCAAAGCTCTGCGTCACTTCTTGTCCCGTGGTAGTGGCTAAGGTCATTGCACCGAGTTCTAGTTCAGGCGATAGTGGATAAGGAACAGCCAACACGGGCGACAAACAAAGAACGCACTTGTTTTGTTTATTTCGCAATGCACATTATGCACACGCCTTCCTGTGTGTTCGATGCTTAGATCATATGCGTGTGGCTAAGATGCAGTTTCAGATAAGAAAAGTAGAGTATCTATTTTGTGGAAAAGCTGGTTACACTTTAAAAGCGCATACGACCTAGTTAATTTGTAAATAATAAAACAGTCTGGGGTAATCTAGGTTTTTTCAAATAACTGATATAGTTTTATGCATTCAGATCTAAACTTTTTTAGGTAACTGTGCCTATTTATGCTTATGTTCGTTTTCTCTGGCATAATAGTTATTTCCCTTCTCTTCATCACCATAAAAATGTTTAAATTATTTTGTTTTTGAATTGGATAGAAAAATAATAAATAAAACACTACAAATACCGACCTGATTCTTTTGTATTTTAATTGTGGTCCTATCACTTCCATACTAAGTTACATCTTTAACTGAATCCTAAATCTCATACGATACTCGGAATATGTTTCTTTGATACAGACATTTCCACTTATTATTCTCGATGGCTATAAAATGGCGATGCCACAAAAATAAACCAATTTTTTTATGTATTAATTACCACAATTTTTTTAGTAGGCTGTTGTGTTTTATTAGGTTTATTAATAATGCGAGTTTTTCGGTAGGTTTCCGACCCTAAGTTGCTTTCAAAACTTGGTTTTATATCGACAGAAAAGAATGACCTATTTACAATACAATAAGGATTTTCCTATTTATATGAAAGCTGTTAATCTCCTTGACTAGATCAAAAATAATCCTTGTTTAAGTATCATCAGAAAACCCAGCAGCATTCTCACGTATCGAAACCAAAAGTAGGTGTTTCGCGTCGTCTCGTACGTATTCACTCGTTCGCAGCCGCGCTGTTTGTAAACGCTGTTCAAGTTTAGAGCCGACTCCGTGTCGATGAAACTGAACGAAAACAAAATCGATGAACGTATTTTACAAGAACAAATACATGAATAATATTCAGACGCAATTTTCTTATGATAAGATGTGAACTTTCTGAAAAAGTTCACACAAGCTTCCGTTGTCTCCATTATTTTAACGTTGACTTAATCTCAAACATTTAACCTTGCAATGTGACATTTAATAGACAGATGCCTAAGCGGTAATAAAGTTCCCTGGAACGGTTATATCTTTTTACTTTTGTCATATTTATCTAGAAATCAAACCTTTGGGAGGATTCCATTCTTTAGCAATTTAAAAAATTTCGTTTTTAATTTTAAAAATTGTTTGCTGGAAAATGAATTTGAGACCGTACTATGTATGGAGAATTTGATTGTTAAACACACACACAAGATAAATTGAAGGAAAGATACAAAAATACATTTTCCACTAATTTTTTTTTTCATATCTATTTACTACATAGGTAACCTTTGTATTGCAAACTTTAACAAGATCGTTCAATCAATTTCCACCAAATCTTCTTTCCAATTTAGATCTAGTTCAATAAGCACACACAATTATCACCATCGACAACGGTGCTACCGAATCCGGCGCAGCACTAAACAGGCGGCGCTTCCCACGGCCTGGTTCTAATGAGCCGTGTTGTTGAGTAACGGACGGAGGAGGCTTTTTGAGGCCCAACTATTTGCCCTCCCGCTACCCGCCTAATTACGTGGGCTGTGATTGTGTCACTTGTGCCTGCTGTTTTGTCGCGAGTACTAGCATACACTATCGTGAGTAAACCCCTATGTAGGTACCACGTCAGCAGGGTAAATAGGCGATGCAGGGAGGAGCGTTCAAATTTATAGATTTTTACCGAGCTGCTGTTGTTGAGCGTTATTACTGTACTGCTGTAAACTACATTCTACTGTAAACAGAAATGCTTTGTGTGTCAAACAATACAGTCTGTGGGGACTGAATTCCTAAGTGACGCGATGGCTGGCACATATAGGTATAATGGCTGTAAATAGGTGCCATATTTAATGACTCATTTACTCATGCTACAATTCTTTAGGGACAGGTCTGCTCAAAAAAAATGATAACTTGGACTAATGTAATTCAGCAATAGTAAGATACTGCTACTGTGACACATCTAATGAGTTTGTTTCGGAAACGGTAGTAGTATTAATTTTCAACGTAATTGAATGTCGTTTTAAAAGTGTTAATATATAGGTAACCTACTTGTAGGTATAAGAATGTAGTCAATCTGTTCCATTTGAGATGTTTCATCCATTTAAGAGATGGCAGACAGAGATACACGAAGAATTTCAAAATATGGCTAATGTGTTTAAAAAATTTTGCGAGATTTCAACTTGGGTTTTACCCAAAACATAATTAAGCACTTACCACTACCAGGTTGTTTAATTTTGTTTACCACTGATTATGATATGTAAGGGGGGGGGGGGGGCAAAAATGATAGCTCAGTAATTTACATATAAGCATAAAACGAATTAAATCTAGCTAACACTGCCCTAAAACTACGTACCAAATCCTCGAGAACGTATGAGTTAGAACAAATTGTTCTGTTCTCATAACGATGGTACTACAGTGTTATTGCTCCTTATAGTGAGGTTACTAGTCGTAATTATAATTACCTCAGCCGTCGTGAGCTACTCGAATACTTATCCGACCACGAACCGCTCAATAAGTACGGAGTAATTACCTACAAATACGAAAACAGTTTAGTAAACGACATTTTTTTCTCTCACAATAACCTCTTATAAACACGCGTGACCAAAAGACATGACGAGCGTAAAATTGTAGTCACAACGCGAAAATTTTATGACATTATTCGAACGGACCGTTACACGTTGTGATTATTTTAAGGAAACTTTTGTCAGTAATCATAGGTATTTACATTTTATAATCTTTTAAAACCTTTTTTCTTATGAAAGTTTTTCTGTTTGGATCAAATAAATGCTTTATTTACCGTTGGATTAGTTCAATCAATTAACTCGCACATTTTCGGTTCCGTAATAAAAATAAAACTCTTAAAAAAACTTCTGAGTGCGATTGTCCCAAAAGAAAAAAAGTTTAATCCCCAAGTACGTAGAACGATTAAAGTTATCAAAAACTGTAGCAAGAAAGCCAAATCCGTGGCCATAGGCATATTACGCGGAAAATTTCATCTTGTTTAAGTTAAATCGTAACTTTTTATGGTGGCCTGTCACACGGATACACTCGACTGGTTTCCGCGGGTAACTTACTTTTTTATGTTTTAATCCGAGTAAGGAACATTCGCAGAATTTTAATGAGATTAGGTACCTACGTTTTCAAGCGGTCATGTGCCTTATAATATAAATAATCATTAAAGATCAGGCACAAAACTACATTATTTTAAAAAAAATAAATTAATTTGTTGCTGTGTCTGGTGTTTAGATACCTATGTTTATTAAAATACATAATTAATTCGTTAATTCTAGTGCATCTGGGTATAATTATAATAAGGTTGAGGTTGCAACAGCTCACAAAAATATATTTTTTAATAATTAAAAATAGTCTGTTGAAGAGAGAGACAACCCATTCTTGACATATTTTGTAATACACTAAATTTGTTTTTATATTTCATTCCATCATCATTTCGGTGAAGGTCGCATTGGGTTCAGATCTCCTACTATTTATTCAACGATCTAGACAGCCAAAGATCGCCGAAGCCTCTGGCTATGCAGAGTTGAAGCTTTCGATGATACGCCCAGCTGTAGAACTACACGACTTTATAAAAAAAAGGAATAGCTTAGACTAAAAAAAATTAGGAAGTTTTTGATCTACTTTTAGAACAGAACAAACACTCCAGCCGCAAGTTGTATGACACATCTCATTCAACTAATCCCGTTTCTAAAATAGATTGTGTTATTCTCGTATTTGCGCTCTTATCACAGAAGTTGTAGAATATATGACTGTACTAAATACTGTATTTTAGTTGTTATGTTAACTATTATATGAAGAAATACAATTTAAAAATACTAAAAAATACAGTTTAACCTAAAACTATTGAAGGACGAATAATAATAAATAAATTATTCGAATTTTTGGTTTAAGTAAAAGAAAAAATAGTCCGTTTGACATTCAAATCGACAAGAAATATGTTAGGAAACATTTTGTCGATCCTATATTGAAAACTTTAAATTACGCGTTCTACTCTACCTATACATATGAAATTATTTATGAATACCGAATTTAGTTGTTTTTATGATTATTTATTTGTATGTCAAAAATTTTAAGATCAATACGATTAAATGAATACAGGCAAATTTGACTAAGCTAAGAATCCATAGCAACAAGTGTTTTAAAACGTGTCACGTAACTATGAAACCGCCTAGTTATTTTACTTGCCGAGAAAATGTGGAGATATTTAGCGATGTAATAAATATCATTATTTTTTCACACCTGAACACTTATACTTTTGGACAATGTCCAACTTTCTAGCGGAATCCCGAAATTGATTTGCATTTCGGTGACCATTACTCACTTCGGTCGTATAAGTTCAGGACTTCGCCAACAAAAGTGACAATGTATGGTGTAGAAGATTGGATCTTCGAGTGAACGACAGAGATCATTTTATTACAGCTGATGTAGTAACCCGACGTTATTTCATATCTTTTATCATTAAACTCGTTCAAGTTGTGACGGAAAATATGTCCGGATTTAAATGGATGTTACTAATACTCATTCGCTAAAATTTGAAGCGACATTTAAATATTTGTATGTATCAGGATATGTTTTTGTTAGGCACCTTCAACTAATTAGCCCACTCATACATTCAGTCACATTGCAGGGCCAAAATCTCCATCATGGAATTAACATCATCGTTACAACAACGATTACTGGCTTAATCGCCACAGTATGAATAATCCTATCATATTTTGTTCGAACCGGCAATATAACCCAGGACCACGAGATTATAACCCATAACTTTAACCAGTTGATGATCAAGGCTTTACAACACAGGCGTGTTGTAAAGTCTTGATCATCAACTGGTACGTAGGCACGTACAACTAATTCTTGGTTAATTTGAAAAAGTTTCCAAAACAATAAAAAAAAAGTTAGATAATACAATACATACACCTTGAAATTTTTACCGCGCCCTTATGTCGTCGACCTAAGAACTAATCTTGAACTGCAGGTGTTTACCGTGATCTGCTATCCATCGTTCTCTTACATACAAGAGCTAATAAAAATCTGTTTGGTCTAAAAGTTCGAACACCGAAAATATCAGACACATAATTTTTGTTATACCGTGAGAACAAAATTTTACTAAAACATGTTGCGTTAAAATTTAGCGGGGCTAGATGAATTCTTAAAACTGTATGAAGAAGTGTCGCAGAGCACTCCCCTGTACTAAACTTTGATGCGTTGTATCATTGAAACGAAGAATACTTTTTAATTTTTTTTGAAAAGCTAACTGACAGACTCTTAAAACATTATTTCTTGCAGAGTCGTCATTCCTAATAACAATCTACCACCAATCTGAATGCACTTAAGTTCACAATGCATCGTAAATTGTAATGTGTATCTTCATTAAATTTAGAAATATCAAGGATTACACGTAAATGTCTTCCATACACCTGAATATCTATATCGCGTTTAATGGTACAGAGATAAGTAACAAATTAAATTTACAGCAGCCATTCCCGTTCAAGATATCGAATCCAAATTTACGATGTGGCGTTTCTTAAATTGCATATAAATTTAACGAACGAGCTGTGCCAAAACCGGCCTATTTTCACTTTGGCTAGTCTTCGCGGCGGTATAACTAATGTTACACGCGGAATTTAAACTGCACTGTGACATCGTATTCATGGTTGTCAACCAACTTCTTTTAATGACGGGTAGTCTAAAAGGACATTTGCAATACCACACGTGTGTAGAGCAGCCCCATAAAACCTATCTATAATTTAACCCATAAAAAGTATATCTTGCCGCGTATAAGGTCCCAAAAAATTTAATCCAATTAACAAAAATGTCCGTAGTATGTGAGCGGTCTGAGTCAAAATTAGATTGTTTTAGTCAGTTAAAAAGTTTTAAAAAAATATATGAGATACGTATTTTTTAATCGATTTTTTATTTTTATAGTAATTTCATATAAGAAACAGAGTAAAAAAGTATTTTGTTAATTTGCCAAATTAAAAAAACTCTTGAGATAAAACGATACTAAGCTGGTGGGTAAAAAATGTGGGTATTTTTACCTGTTATTATTGATCAAGTGGAAAATGCGAAAATACGTATCTCATATTTTTGGTTTCTTAGTTCCTTGCCTATTGCATGACCAACTGAAATAACACGTGAGTTCTTAGAAAATGCTTATTCACATTAACCTTCAATGGGTGCATGAAAGTTAATAGCTGTAATAAAGTGTTCCATATATTTTGAGAGCCTTTAAAGAAATGTAAGGCTATACACGAATTGAATGACGTGTTAATATACTCGTAAGTCATTCAATGCATTTTAAGTATTCTAATGATCATTATCTGTGGGGTTCACTAGAAAATGCCACTAGATATTAAGTCCGCTTTGTCCTTTATATATACGTGCAATAAAGTTTAAAAAATTGTCATTCCATATTGACAAGTGTGGAATTTTTTTTCTATCAACCCTAAAATTTTAACACCGGTACTTTTGTAAGTACACATAGTACTATCCTCAATCGTATATCACACGGTATAATTGCACCGACTACTGCTAACCGCCTCTCGGATACCCACTACTGTCCAGAATGTTTGGATTTATATCGTATTAGATAATATTCGCGCGTGGCTCAGTTATATTTATACAAATACGTTATAACTCTTCTCGAAACAGATGCGTGAACATTCGGTAAATTTACGTAGTTCCAGATCAAAGCTAGGTTGGGTTTCTTTTCTAGGAAATTACTTATTGAATTAAAACCGAATTTTAAATTTGTGTTATTATGGAATCATTTTATATTAACAAAGCTAGGTACTTCTTTAGTTTTACAAACTATTGCCTATTTAAGCCCATTAACCCACAAAACAGTTGACCGTGTCATATGAGGAAACCAAGCGAATCATTATGAGGATTTTTAATAAATGCTCATTATTGTATTATTCGTAGTACCTAGTCTTGGTACTTTACTGCATACAATACCATTTAATGTCACCTATATTAAAGCTAGGATGCCAGTTAAACAGTAGTAGAAGATAATAAATTATTCAAATACAATTCCAGACGGATCCGAATCGCAATCCAGATTCAACGCTTAACAGGACTGGCGATTTCATAAATTAATCTCATCTAAAGCATCGGACGCATTCTCCGCTATAATCCTTCGCTACATCCCAGACGTCCGCTCTCGCAATATATCACGAGGCGAGAGACGAAAGCCACACCCGAACAGAAATATCAAACTGAATCTGTCAATTTGCAATCTTAAGCTGAGCTATCACTAAAAAACTGGCCAAGCGCGAGCCGGATACGCGTATCAATGGTTTTGTAACATTCGTTTTGGCCCTTTAGTTCATCTTTTTTTCCCATTACATCATCATTTAGGCGGAGAGAGCTGCTTAAATGAGGTTTTAGTGGGTAGTTTTTGTCAGAGCGGAGATCCTAAGTATTTACCCCCATGAAAAATCGCGTGTCGGAATAATTGTTTACATTGTATTTTTAACTTCCTTCTTGTTTAAATCGAAAGAAAAAACAAATTTTTATAACCGCTTCAACATACATATATTTTGTATATTATAAACTGCTTTTTATTATATTTACCGTAATCTTGATATTATACAAAGATATTAGTTTGTGTGTGTGGCCCTTTTTGTGACACAAAAAAAATACAAAAAAAACAATGAAAAATTATAACTTGTGGTGAATGTAACAACTACATGTTTACATAAGAATTTACTCAAAATTCATTTCAAATTAATAACGCCACGTGTTTTTAAGAAATATTCTTGCGCGGTAAACTGAAGGACAGTAAGACGATCCTATAAGGATTTCCGTTTTTCCATTTAAAGTGAGGAACCATAAAAGCATATAAAAACATCTGCCGCGATCCGCACCAGATGTCCGAACATCGAGACGTGATGGGGGTAATCCCGATCACATGTTGTAAGGAGTATTCGATGTACGAAGTATTCGATATCGTATTGATTCGATGCGGATGGTGTTACGATGTCCCGAGAATTGCTGAGCGGCACGTGCCATACAATGTTTATTGGTTTACCCTTTGGATATTATTATCGACGATTTTACTCAATTTCGGGACAATAATTGCTTTCATGGAGATGGATAGTGAAGATTTCCGTTTTTGTTGGCTTCTCGCATAAGAAGACGAACCATATTAATTTTGTTTTATATGACAATCACGCATACTATATATCGTATAAAGTAAACTAAACTGTAGAATTGTAGTCATTTAGGGTTTAAATGCATGTCTAACTTTATTCTAGTATGTATCCCAGTTATGCGTAGCCAGGATATAATACTCCTGTGATTCTGATTTAACGAGCCTGATTTTTACGTAAGAGGTTCTATCTACCTTCAAGGTTCAAGAGAAATTAAACCTACTAAGATCATAGGTGGGACCGACGGAGATTTACCGTGCCTCCCGAAGCACTAAATGATCTTACTATTCTGAACGGATGGTCAGTTGATACAAGCCCGCAATGTCTTAATCAAACGGAGAAAACCTCACAAAGTGTAAGAGCTTCCAAAGTCACCTTTTACTACAGAATTCTTAGTTCTTATACTAAAGAATACGAACTTAAAAAGATTCAACCCCTTCATCGTTGCAGTTACAATATGCCTAAAATGATAATATACTATTTCATCCTATTTTCTATAATCATCAATTAGTGCAGTACGCAAACACACAGTAAAATCCTGCGTAAATTTGCCGGTCTCGATAGCATCAATGAAAAAAACTTATCAGAGCGGAGAATGTCACCGATTCGGTATTGACAAACACTACTCTGAAATTCGTACAAACCTATATGAAAAAGGTATCCTACTGTAACCAGCCGTTTGCTAGTAGGTACGCAATTCCGGGAATTTGGTCGGATTTGCTTGACTTTACGGTATCAAGTGTACTGCGAGAGAGAAATCGTGCGAAAAAATAATATTATTGAGGGAAAATATTTGGTATATCGGTGAACTTTTGTTTCTGTTTCTTGGGGCGGAAATAATATATCGTAATACTCAAACCAGGATAATTGAAACATTTTGTTTACATTTGTAATAGGTACATTACTTTTTCGTGTCTATTTTGCATCAAGTACTCAATTTGTTTGTTTGTGTGTTGTTTAGGTATTCGTAAAAATTAAGATTTGACCAATTCGCTTGACTTTTTTGAATTGACTGCTTCATTACTTGATGTTTAGACCTTGTCAGATAATTTTGTTAACATTTGTAATAGAGATAGGAAAATATATTTAAAATGACAACGTACTAAGATTTCAAGTACCAAAACACTCGACTGTATCTAATTGAGAGTAAATTTAATCTTTAACAAAAACATAAAGAGATTTTTAAAATTTCCCAGTCAAAACGTTTATCGATTTAATGTTTAGCTGTGCTAGAATTCATCTAAGGCTAGGTCAAGTCTTTTTGCTGATTTTTAAATGTTTTACAGTGATCTATGCCGCACTTGCGTACTTAAAATATTTTAAAGAAAGCGGTGAGGGACTCGAACCCACGACCTTTTTCGACAAGTCTTCTTGGTGTATTATTTATTCTCCATTTATTCTTACCTCAAACACTACCCAATGCTGGTATAATTCCAACTTGTGAATCTAGCAAGTACATGTTAGAGAATCAATATGATTCAGAACGTTTATTAGGTCAATGGAATTAGCCTGGACATGTGTCGTGGTAGGCCGATGATACTGCAATTCTGGCCTCGTGTAGATGGCTTAAATGAGCGTTTCCAACATGCCAACATAAATGCGCCTGCACCTTTGATCTTTAAGTATCAAACACATCTGTACGTACTTATTGAGCTCTGATGTCCTTGTGACCCAAATTCAATTTTACTTTAAACAGATTTATAGAACGTTAAACTGTACCTACCTATACGATAACGCTTCGTTTTTTTCAGTTAGTCTCTAAAAACGGTTCCAATATTTGAAGAACGATACGTTCTAGTTACAAATAGTAATAAATAACACGCAGCGTAAGCTAAAAACGACCGACTGACGACTGATGACAGCTGATATGGAAAGCAAATTTGAAATTAGAATAAACGACTCGTAGAAAAACAGATAGTAATTTTTGACAAATTACGAATCGTAAAACATTCGAACCGGGCATTAGTGATTGCCTATTCTACTAGTGCGATGAAATAGTGGGTAGCAGTCCTGACTGTTGAAATAAAGGCTCTGGATTATATTACCATCCAGGGCGCAGGTTAAACTTTTGTATGATAAACATTTCAGATAGTTTTGTATCTAAGTGGCTGTAAATGTATACAAATAGGTATGCATTCTGGTTCTGGTAACTTATGTAAATAAGTATTTCAGCTACTTACTATGGGGTCAGGTCAATATAAGTGATATTGATGCTGTACTACGACACCAATAGAATACTTGTGTGAAAATTCCTTAGTCTTCTCGGTATATAATAAGTATTTAAAATTATTTAACGGGTCAAAACGCGACACCATTTTAATTTAGTAGTTAATACGAACTACTTACTGCCCGACGTTTCGGTTAGGTTGCACCAACCGTGGTCACGAGCTGACTTATTTTAAATGTTTAAAATGGAACGCGAAAGTCTTAAAATGTATATATTAAGTAGTCTTTATACATCAAAGCAAAACAACGCATCACCGGCGCCCATGACTTGCTCACGTTTAGTAGGCAGCTACATAAATTGGGTAGGAAAATAGCGCTACGTGAGCTATATTGCACTTTATTGCGTATGGAAAGAAACTTCTCCTTTGAAAATTTAAGAAAATGAATTTTCCTGATTATTAAATTTCATTTGAATTACTTGATATTCTGACTAGAAATTTAATATTAGTTCTTACGCCCACGACTTAAAGTAGGTTTGATCACACATTTATTTTCTTTAGACTTCTTTTTAAAATTATTACTTAAAAGACGAAATAAGGTGATATTTATACGAAGACCTTACTACTACTTGCGCATAAAATTCGCGATCGCTGAGCAAAAAACCACTATGAACCCTCGTTGCTCAAGTAAGAAAACTGAAGTGAACGATTGCCATTTTAAAGTTCAAATAAAAATATTAGGCGAATTTTATTTACACCGCTTGAATATTAAAGCTTGGACACAAAATTGATGGTGAATGAAAAGATTTTCATTCCGCCAGAAAATATTAATTAAGGCCTAAAGTAGGGCTTGTTTTTAATTAAGGGCGTCGAAAACGGCAATTATATCATAACAAGCTTAGCTTTAAACATTGTGTCCTATTTTACTTTATTCGATGGTTAATTAGTATTTTCTTAAAGTGAAATTTAAATGCTCTTCTACTCTATCAATTAAATGCAAAAGATAGCTATCATAATATTCTGTAATCATTCAATAAATATTTTAGCCTTTTTCATCCTCTTTTCCTTTTTTAAGATTCATAACCAAAAGCGTGTATCCTCGTAAAAATGTTGGTACTTTTAAATCCTTTCATGGGACTTATCAATAGTTTTTTACATCTTTGACGTCAGGATGCAAAGTTTAACGCTATATTTACGTTTCTACAATATCATTGCACTCGGATTAGCCCTGGTTTATGCCAAGAACCCAATTGCACATAGTCCTAAACAGTATACCTGCCCGATCTGCATCGCGTTACCTAAATACGGCCACGGACAGCCTTGCGTTTGGTTTACACAAACTTCTGAGAACGAGCGAGCTGACGCAATTCCGGCATGAATAGGGTTGCCAGGCATGAGGTACAGTGACGAACAATAAAATGGCAAACTTGAGCTTTGAGGATGATAAAATATAATTCACTTTAGAATAAGATTGCAAACATATTCTACAAGAAAACCTAAACAAAGGTTAAATAGAGATGTGTAACCAATGGAAGCCTTTTCCGTGGCGAATGTGAAAAAAGAACAATTTTCAAAAACTGCCCTTGGTAATTTCCAATTAACTGATGGCAAACTATAGTTTTATGACTGCCAGACGACGAATGCTAAATATTCGTAAGGGGTATCAACCTAGACAAATGAAACTCAAACCCATTTATTATTTACAATAATTCGTTTCCCATTAACAAATTAAGATATTATTAACTTCTCATTTTACTACATTTGACACTAAAATAAACACTCGAAATTTAGCGCTTTTCCAGAATTAGCGCCATGATTTTAAGCCAGGGCTCTTGGGAGGAGCTAATTTTCAGTGATCTTTAGTGTCTAGACGTTCTAATTGTATCTACATGATACAGAGAAAGCTAAGACACACATACGCGAACAAAATTGGAATGATGCTGCCTAAGCCATGAGTTTCATAAAAACACCGAGTGCATAAAAAGTTGCATCAATGTAACAAGTCTACTAAGTTAATTATACACTTCCTTCAATTATCATCAAAAATTGAACATACTTAGGTATGTAAAAAAACCCCTTCTTTATGACTAAAATTGTATATTTAATAGTACAAAATTAAATCAACATCTGTTTGAGAAATTTGTTAGCAAAGATATAAAAAGAGAGTATACCTACAGTTAAGGTCAACGAGAATGTATATAATATTTTTTTCTAGAATTGTTGGTATGTCCTGTAGTGGTAAACATTAGAGTGAAACATTTAACAGCTAAGGCTCTGAGCAACCCTATCCTTTATCCAAACTTCGGCTGCGAATCTACAACAGTTCGAGCCAATTTCCGAACGGCACTCTTGCTCTTTATTTAATATCCGATATCGCTTATTCCAATTTTAAAAAAAGCTCTTCTTTAAATTCACTCACTTTTTTAATTAAAAAAAAACTCGCAGAACCCGCGCTTAGTGTTACATTACAAACAGCCGCATTTAATTATTGACGTTTGATGAGAAAAATAAGTAAAACACAAGTATTATTAAGGAAAAAAGGAATATCCGAGCGCCTAAATTAAATTCCGCGTCGGGATTAACTTGAATTACGCAATTAGGGAAAATAAATTACTCTTAGGATTCCGAAGAGCCGGCGGAAAAGGAAACATTATATCGGAAACAGGGCAGTTGATCCGAATAAGAATCATGAAATATGTACGACATCACAAACGACAAATTGTGTAAATAGTGCGAATACATCTACTCTACTTATAGTACAGAAAGATACTCGCATGTAATCAAAGTAGGTAAGTTTAAGTTCATTACATGTCAATGTCGTCGTGTAAAACTGTATCTTCAACAACACTTAACAACGCAATTATTTCACGCATTAGACATGTTGAAAATCTTCATAAGGCAAGCACCTTGTAAAAAATAATTTCGATTAAATGATATATTGTTTCTACGAATCACATTTCAAAATATCAGACCGAGTAAACATTTATTATTACGTATTCAAAAAATTACAATAACAAAATATGCAATTTAAAATTTTTATAGTCCAAAAGAACACACATTCTGACGTCAGACCTAGCTAAAATTATATTAAATTCCTTCACAGAGCAGGTGAAAAATACAATAACGGAGACGTTACATTGCCGGATAAAACAAGAAAGACAATGATTGATACACAAGAATTGCTGCAAAAAAAATCGTTTTCATTGGGAACTCCCCCTCGTCATTTATATCGCGTCATAACGGGCCCTGGGCCGAATATTAAATTTGCTTCGTCAGAAAAGCCGGCTGAATCGCAATATTGCGACGTTTGTTCAAATGTAGGTAACCAAAGGTGCGTAGGTGCTGTTTTCCCGGTGGTTATCAAGGATACGATTAATATTCTGTGATCGTTGGAGTATTAAGTTTTACGTCAGTTGGCTAGTATCCGCTTACCATAGCCGCATGACGACTGACATCTACTACGACTACCAGATTGCTATTCCCAAAATATGTCAAAATACTTATTGTTTATTGGTTCTGGGTGTGCTGGATGTCGCCCCCAGTTAGTATCCGTCGTCTGATGCTCATAGTACAAGGGAAATCTTAGGTCCAGTGTAAAATACGCAAGACCCAATTAATTTCCAGTCAATAGATATGAAAACTTCGAGCCGTCTTTTATCTTATGTAATGAATTTTCTATGCAATCTGATGCTTGTGATTATAGCCAGAAATAAAGCCGAGGTAAAGAGCTAGTTTTTGGATAAACCTCAACTGTATGAAACAAATTGTAACCACAGAATCAAATTACAGATACACAAATCAAAGCAATGAAAGCAAACAATTAAGTAATTAATTATAATGAGCTTATCTGGCTCACAAGCTACTTACACAATTATGAACGGTCCAATCAACAAGCAGGAACAAAGGCGACTTACCTGAAATCAAAAGATAGTTGTTAATTAATTTCTGGGAAATATCAATTAGAGACAAAACACTTAGTAGAAGATGTTAAAGCTTTCAATAAACAGATTCCAATAGAAATTCTTCTCAATAGTAGGTATTCTATAAATCATTCATTAATTTACGTAAGAAACTTAGTTGAAAATCTAATTATTGCATATATTTTCCCGTTTATGTTATGTTATGTTTGAAAATACATTAGTACGCTAACACAGTACAACTTCTTTTGGGTCCGCTTGTACTTCATATTTTATAACTGTTCTATGAAAACATACTAGTGTAAATGAAATACTGAAAAAAGTAGATTTTAATGACCTATTCAAGTTCCTTCGAAAATACAATGACGAAATCTTTGCATCAGTTTTGTGTTTTGATTCCATAATAAAATCACTTTTAACATATACTTATAACCTTATGTAAGAAAATATATATATAATAAACTTAGAAAAGAATCATAAAGAAATCCACTCCACAAAACGGAAAAACGTAATACGCGTCGCATCCAACTGTTTTGACTATTAAAACATCAACTAAGAATTCGTAATGGTCGTTTAAAAGTATCAAAACTCCATAACTCATCCCACCGGTCTGTTGCCATGCAATTAGGCTGGAAAAAAAACAAGTTTGACTCGTAAAAAAACTAAAAGTGCATGCCCCAGACAGATGTTGGCGCAGTGCTGAGCGATCGAGACAGGTGCATCTCTGATAGGGCTGCCACAGTTCATCGTATGCTGCAGTCACTTTCTTTTCAATAATTCTTAGCTTCACCTTGAACTTAAACCTTTAAATAATAAAGGCCGTAACTAAACTATTCAATAACTAAGTCTGAATTCTTTAGTTTAAGCTTCTGATGTTTATCTTTCAAATAATTCATTCACCTTCCTTCGTCTTATTCAAGGCACTCAAAATCTGTAAAAAATTAAAATCACCAAACAGTGTGCAAAAAAATACCCGTTTCATTATCTTTTATAGTTAAAGTGTATACGCTTTTTAAAACTGTTATCAATTCGATCAGTTGTGTTTGAATGATTTTCAATAAAATGATAAAAGCCTTCAAACCTGGTGGCTTACCGCATTTATTTAATGTTAAGCTGTCGAAATTACCAAAATGGTGATTCAACACTAACTTTGGTAATAAAACAATGGCCGTTATTCATTTGTTTTATCACAATTGTTTGCGGTGAGTTCAAGTAATTACTATTGTGGTCATTGTTTTGTATATTAAAACGTTAATTGGATTCATACATTAATTAATTGTGACAATTATCGCAATATGTCAGCAAATTATGGAATTGCATAAGTTAATTTTTCAGATAACAGCAGAAGGAATAACTGTAACTAATTAGTCTGGTCAAAAAAGTTCCTTTAGTCAAATCATTGAAGTAATTATCTACAATAATAAATTTTAAAATACAAGCGACATCGATATTGCTACTAAAGATCAACTTTGCAACCTATATTGTATTTAATCATTTGTACTATATGTTGTATAGAACTGATATCACGTGATCTCCTTTTATACTCATATGTCAGAGCAAAATGTTCGCATAATAATATTTCAGATGACCAAAACCACGATTTGAATCGATATACAGGAAAGATTTACCTTTAATTCCTTATAATGGTCAACCTTAGACAGAATAACTAACAAAGTGACAATATATCAAATCGCCTCAGAGGTCTATGGAGCCGACAATTTGCCAAACCGAGCAATTATCACCACTAATCGTTATAGTTTCCTGGCAATTTGCGTAAATGACGCGTAACAGCTAGTGTTGAGACTAAAGTCTTTAAGACCTATGAGCAAAGTGTTTCGCTCATCATCAAAAGCAAAATAAAAACTGAACCCTTATAAAATATATATATATATATAAAGTCCATCAATTTTATTTATAAATATATTAAGAGTTTCAATGTTACAGTCAATTTCAAGCTTAAATTAGAGTCGCTAGCAGTGTGAAATCTATTCAAAAATAAAAATGTACATAATATTTTTTAGCAACAAGGAAACCGACTCCCACCGACATCGAAAGTCGATGACTTCGTCTGTTCCTGATTTCTTTATACACGCTACCATCGTCGAAATATCTTTTTTTTTTTAAATGAATAGTACACAAAAAAAATCAAAATGAGAAACGGTTCAATTGAGGTACAAATTATGAGTCTTTCGAAAAAGCTCAAGTATTGAAATACTTTAACTAAACGGCTAAGTCTTATTATAAATGTAATCGTTGTTTTCTGCAGAAGGTTGTCTAAATTAAAATTGAGTATTAAAAACACATAAATCCCCTAAAGTACTGAGTCTCTTACAACACTAGTTACAAATCGAAGCTCTTACACTAATGAACTATCCGAACAATAATTACGCTTTCGGCAGTATCACCCACAAGCCACTTGATAAAGTTTTTGATAAGTTGGGTTGCTGAAATAAATTAAGGAAACTTACTTCTTGATATTAATTCCCCTGGTTGAAGTAATAACTTTTAGTTGCCCAGACGAAATATATTTAATTGGGTTAAACTAAATATTCACTTTATTTTTTTAATTGTTTATCTTACCAAAATAATGCTTTTGTTTATACTTACCATTAGATTAGTTTTATTTAGTGTCAGAAATGACTAGTTCTGAGAACTGGTGGCCCACCTAATAATGCTTTTAACTGACATTTCGGCAAGCAGACACTGGACAAAAAGTAAAAACTCTCTCTTTTTAATTGATCCTAGTCTAAAAAACAATTTTACTTTGATAACGATATAAACACATATCTTTGATTCTTCAAACTTGATATACTCGTATTTTGTCAACCCTAATCCTAATCGAGCTATTGACAGGACGAATGTATTTTATTTTAGCCGCATGGTTCTTAAACTGTGTCCAGATGATATTTTGCGCGTGTTTGTTTGCATGCGTGATTGTATCTCCACGATTTAGTCTCAGTCCTGAAGATTTGACGGTAATACGGTACTTGAATTTGTTTTAACATTGCTTTAAAAATAACTTTGCACTTCTGCCTTTAGTAGTTAATGCCGTGTCACTGCAATGATGAATCTCGTTCAAATGATATAGTGATATATTCTTGTGACATCAAATGTATTTTCTTATATTTGCATAAAAAAACGAAAATCGAACGCATTATCCCAAGAACATAATTAAAGGGGAAAATGGAATCCGAACTCTTTAAAAAATTACAAGATACAGTCGTTTAAAAAAAAAAACTTTCGTTCCATTTACAAAAAAAAATTTTGCTATGGAAATTGTAACAACGTTTGTTGGGTATCCTAATAAGATATTATGTGTCAAGTAAACTTACACACTATCTGTTGATAACGAATTGAAACGTTATCAGGAATAGTTGAATTATTCATGTAAAACTGTGAGTTGTCCTGTAGGAACCAGTAAATAATCGATGCGGTACTCGATTGATTATCGAGTTAAGGCAGCCCTGAGCAGCTGATCGGGCATCGACAGCGCGGGCGCTTACCGGCCGCTGCTAATCGACCCACTAATCGCGCCACCGCGTCGTTAGCCCCCCATCCACTACTACTAAATATGTGCTGGAAGTATCTCTACTTAAGTAGGTACGTAATATTGAAATTCATGTTGCCAAATTTGGTTCCTGACTTTTTATCGTCTGATCTAGTAATCTTTGTAATAGAGCCAGACAAATTTATATTGTACCTTAAAATAATATATAAAATAAACAGTTCCATATTCAAATTGTGCCTTACTTTTCATTTTAATAAGAAGCAGATCTTACATTATTTTTACTTTTGTTAAATGCTCAACACACTTATACCTACCATAGCCGCCATATTTACGAGTTTAAATTTTTTTTTTTACATACATAAACTGTCCCACTGCTGGGCAAAGGTCTCCCCCATACACTTCTCGCGTTCTCTATGTAGTGCCAAACGAGTTTTAAAATAACGTGAATTAATAAATTCTCAAGTAATAACAGGACAGTTCTAGTAGTATTTATTTTTATCAGTCCGATTAACGAAATAAGTATAGGTACAACTTCCAATCCAGTGGCATTAGCACAACAGAATCAACAACATTACTGAAAAACCCTCAAAACCCCAATGCAATTTGACACAAAAGTTTATAAAAACAAGGCTAACAAGGAATTACGTACACCAATACGAAGCAAAAGGAAAACTGAGAAATTACCAAAGTGGCGGTCGAAATATAATGCAAGGCGATCCCAACAAAGACATTCCGAGAGTCCGGCTTAGGGACAACCGCTGAGCCACCCCCTCTTGTTTAATTCCATTAAACCACCCCTTTTATCTTTTCCCGCTTTTATCTTTGCTCCACTATTGGATTACTGAACGAAATGGCGTGCTAGAGACGCACGCAATCTTTGCCCTTTGCCACGACTCTCACCTTTGCTTTTAGCGTTGCTATTAATAGACATATTCCACATTTTAGCCCAATAATAATAAAACTAAACTAGCTGCCCGACCAACAGTCCTGTTTTAACAACGACTATTTCATTATAAAATATGTTTTTTTTATTAAATCTTTCATAAGATCCTTCTCCTGACAACAACAAACACAGCAAAAAAAAAATACTGAAATTGGTCCATCCTTTCACACGTGATGGCGTGACCAAGAGAAGAAGGAATTTATTTTCATTTATTAACATTTGCTTATTCTGTAAAACGTATAGACACTACTCAAAATCAGTAAATGCTAATTCGTTCTATTGACTAAATGGGTTGCTAACCTCATTGCTTTCGAAAGGAGATGAAACAATTTGTATAATTCGTGAAATTTCCCAACAGTCTTGATCCCAAGTTAAGCTGGACTAGGTCACAATTATTATCTAGTGTCTCAAAAATAATACACAATAAAATTTTTTTGCTCACATAATTTAGACGTCTGGAATTTAATATTCTTTTGAAAACAAAATGTTTGTGGAATCTCGCGTTACAATACCTAGATTGCAAAAACATGAAATGTAAATCATAAAAGTGTGCGTAGGCACTATGGAAAGCTTTCTATTTTGATTAAATGTACAACATATAAATGCGTATATAAACAAAACAAAAAAACTACTAGTTGTATTTGATCCAAGATAACCATGTCGTGTTTCTAAAACATTAACATGGAACGGCAAAAGATTTATTTAAAAATTTCACGGCAAACTGCCAACTTGACGCCAAAGATCCATCAAAAAAATACTCATATCAAACATCTAATTAGCAATGTATAATTGGCTACATTACTTTTCTGTTGTACAATGTCGATGAATGTTAAAACAATTATGCGCGTAAAATAAACAAACATGAAACATTAAATTGTAAACGAATTTGGCATTTCCATTAAGCATTCTTCGTTTTATTTCCATTACTTTTACACGGCGCAGATGGACGCTACATTTAAACAGTTTTTACATTTTACTTTTGTAAAGAATTGCGCTGTCATCTGTTCTATTAAATAAATTTCTTCCAGCTTTTGCCGGTTTCAAATACGAATTGGATCTGTTGGTAATAGAGATAGAGATGTGTGTACGGCACCTATTCCGAGGATATCGTATACTGATAGATGCGCTTCCTACATTTTCATTTAATCTGTTTCGTGTAGCACGCGAACAAGTAGGTACTTCGATTCAATCCAACTCCTTCAGATGAGCG
The DNA here is from genome assembly GCA_037074685.1 of Glyphodes pyloalis. NCBI lineage: Eukaryota > Metazoa > Arthropoda > Insecta > Lepidoptera > Crambidae > Glyphodes > Glyphodes pyloalis. The sequence continues at coordinate 7,799,159 of JAYKKO010000011.1, forward strand.
GAACGTTGTAGGTAAACTGTCAAACTAACAGTGTAGTAGTTTAAATGACGTCGCCAAATTGAAATACTTGCTGGGAGACGATGAATCGAGCAGTTCATTTCGCGTCGCCCTAAACATGGATTCTCACTTAATTGGTAATACGCCGCCATTACGACCCGACACGGTTCCAGTTCGTACACAATGTTATTGTGAGCTACAATTCCCATTAAAAACTTAATAATTCAATTTAGGTGAGGACCCTGAAACTAATTACAATTTTACATCCTCTTCATCCAATTATCTTTTAAGTTAAAAATAATGATAATAATTTTAGTAACATCTCCTTAATTACTTTTACTTTAAGTTAACTTAAAGATAGAAATCTTACAAAAGTAAAATAATATAGGTCCTGAATCTCAACGTCTAGCAAGAACAAATGTTTCTAATACCTTATTATATTGAACTTGGCTCCAAATAGTTAACAAATAAATTGGTATCCATTATAAGCAATTCTGAACTTTACTGTATAACAAATAGGAATATTCTAGAAATTCCACAAAGTTCAAGCTCAGTGACGTAATCGTTCTATTTGGTGTCGGCACAAAGTAGCAAATGGGTACGTTTACATGGCATCACTTTATTGATTAACATCAAACTCGTAAGTTTGTTAGCGAACTATGCGGCCGAATTTGCCGGGACGAGCCTAGTAAGTGCCGTTACTGAAATATATTAGAAATTAGTTGCATTACTTACCCTAATCGACCTGAGCAAGTTTCACTCTCACTTTGATGTGAGTGTTTTCGATCGCATCCTCACACATCGCTTATCACCGCTGTGTGATAATACAACTATATAAGAGTCATGTATCTTTATGTCGAAGGATATTGCCAGGTGTTGCATTACACCACTATAATGTTACTAAGGACGTGGTTAATAAGTAAAGTAAATTTATAAAGAACTGATTAATAGTTGACGCAAAATTGTATACAGCCTAAACTTACGCTTACATAAAAAAATAATACTGTGCTCTATACTATGTGGAAGAAACCATATAGTGATTTAAATCTCAGCATTCCATTTTTTAACAGATTCTCTTTTACTAATCTAACAACACGTTTATCTAACTAACTTTTACCAAGTTAGTTTAATTTTCTACTGCGCACAAAAAACACTAATTATGACAAGGAGCATTGTATCCGTTTCATATCCTGTTACTTATTAAAAAAGACGCTATTTATTTTTATAATTGGGTTCGGATGTCAAGTATAACGTTAACAAGGACATTTCGTTCTGTTTGAGATAATAAAAATTCAATTCTTCTCCAATCACTGCACGCACTCGTTAAATTTTCGTCCGCACATCATTACTCATAATAGCAATTTTAAGTCCTTAATAAATTGACATTCGGAGTAGAAATTACATATAACGAAATGCATTCTAAATACATATGGCTGCAGTTACGAAGATGGTATGCGCATGCGACACGTCTGGCATTCATTATTAGCACAGGGTTGTACTAAAGTATTTCCCAATGAAAAACAAAGAATTGATTAAACATTAATAAAGTCATGGCTTTTCCGTGTAGTCTGTCCAAAAACCTGCATTAAAAACTTTTTGTAGTATTTTAATTTAAAAAAAATGCATTTGTTTTTTAGAACCTAACAAATCCAGGTATTTACTAAATTATTATTCAAAATATTATATTTAATCTAACACATTTTGTGTTACTAAACGTTTCTGTTATTGGGAACGCACTCTGACCCAATGCTAATGCGTTCCTCATAGCCAAATGGACTTCTAGAGATAAAAATCTACTAGAAGATATTTCCATAATAGGCATCACAAAAATATATCTTCGTTAACGATAGATCCACTCAGAATAACAAAAAAATGTTTTATCTTCATAATATATCTAACACTAAATATGGCCTAAATATGGCCACGTGGCCATATTTAGAACGCAAATTTATCGCTGGTAAAAAAATAAGTCTTAAAAGTTCACGTAAAAAGTAAAAGGGATACTAATTTTGATGAACTATGCTTTTACATGTGATATGTAAGCATCATAGTAGGTACAGAATACATGATGTATTATATTTTGACCACTGGACTTCTCTGAAGGAACATAACAGCAATATCAAAACGTTATTGACAGCAGTTTCAATAAATATCTTGGACATATTCATTTGTTTGTTATTGTTAGTTATCGTAATTGTACTTGGAAACGATCCTGTTCCGTTTAAACATAGATATTGTCGGTCTGTATTTGCACTGCACACCATTCCATGCACTAATACCATAGGTAATTTATAATTATTAAGACTTTTACTTAAAAATATTGCGAATCAGTGCCAACTCATAGACTTGTGGGCACAAAACCAAAGAATCTGGGCGTTAAAAAAATGACATGAATCAATCAACTGATACCTGAGTCAACAGATAATTGGGGGCGTCAATTCAGCATACCCAACCCAAATTTATTTTAGAAAATATCGTTTTCAAACTTGACCTGACAGAGAATCAAACCCGGGACTTTTCACACTTCGGACGCTTATTTGTTTTAAGGCACTTGGTACAGTACTGATACCCAGCCTTTTGTAAAAAAAAGGTGAAATGCATTGACGCACCGTACTGTCACCCAAAAAAGGTGACGGCGTGTGTGGGACTCCCTGCCTTTATAAGGGCAGGACTACCCACTAAAACTCCCGGTGGGACCACATTGCCTGAGTGGTGGTGCTGTAGCAAATCGGATCAACCTGCCCGACCACTGATTCCCAGCCCTAGAACATTCAAGTGAAGAACTCCAATATCCATATTCAATCTGTCCACTCACTTTCCAATGTTGTGCACCGAATTGCATTGAGTCGATTGAATTTTCGCATCGAAGCAGGCGCGCGCGCAATGCGTGCAAGCTTGTCATCGCTGCGCGCGCGCACCTTTTTATTAACGCTATAATTAGATAGAGTGAGACGTCCCGTAAGTCTTGATCGTGTCGGCTTTACGCAACTTGTCTTACTCAAGATATGATGTGGATAAGCGTTACGGATTGGCTTATTTTATACCACATTTTTGTCAAGATCTCAAAACGGACAATTAAAAAAGTAAACATAGAACAAAAAAAGACAAAAAACTTTGTAAGAACAGAATGTATATAATGTGACATGAAACAAATGATAATAAATAATTACAAGCATGCAAAATTGAACATACAATGCTAAAATGCAAACTTCCAAGAAAAAAGCTGATTTTTAAACTGTATCATCAATCAATTGGCTCATTCTCCGTTTTTATATAAATAAAATAAATAAATAAATAAAATAATTTTATTGGCTTTAACAAATATTAGCAGTCTTAAACTAATAACATCAGTGTCCCCTTTTAAGCAATAATAGCCTGTGTCAGGGGTCACTGCTCTTCCATACAAAACTCTTAATTAACTGCTGAACAAATGTACAGTATGTATATTATAAATTGAGTCGATATTATATTAATCTACATTAATGCAGAAAATAAGAGTAACCTATTTTATTATAATCTATTGAGACATTAAGGACTAAAGGCCAAAAAAGTCCCCACTGGTAAAAAGAGTTTTCCACAGTTCTTTTTTTTTCAATAAGTAAAAAGACTCAAAAGTTTATTTTTTCTATTCAAATGCATACATCAGACGAATTAGTTCCCCAAAACATAACATTCGGGATCGTTCAACAAGAAACGTTGTCCGGTCAAATGCGAGTTAGCCCACAAAAGAACTGTCAATGCCACTCGCGATGAAACAAAAGAGCAATTCGAAGCGTAACAAAACGGGAATGGGAGCTCTCTGAAAACGATACGGCATGATATTTACAGAATAGCGAAATACACGTTACTGATTTTTGCGAAATTGAGAATGGAGCCGGTTGATTGGAATATTCTAATGATACAACACACCCGTCATAGCTTTCTTAGACATATTAGAAATTGAAAAGTTTGATATAAGCCTTAATAAACGGCAATTGAATCATGCTAACTCATCGTTGATGAGTAGATTACAGATATGACTATGGTTATCTAGATATATATTTTTTTAATCCTGAACAAACGAAAAATTTGCATAAGTATATAAAACAAAACTAATTAGTAACGCGTAACACGCGCAATTAATTACCTTAAAATGTTGAGTAATCGACTGTGGCGTTAAATTAAAGAAAATCGAACTGATGCTAAAGAAAGTAGCTCCAACACTTGTGTTAGTGAAACCAGGACTAACGATGAACCCACAGTATTTACTGAAACACAAATAAATACCCAGAAGAAATACAAAGGTTTACAATTTAATTTTTAGGACGGGATCGAATCCACGACTCTTGGTGCAAAAGGTCATTACGCTTAGCCAGTCAATATCCTTAATATTTTTTAAAAGCAAACTAAACCTTTCCCTTTTTTAAATAAATGACAAAGGAAAATCTAAGGAGAAACGCCCAAAGTTTTTGTAAAAATTATCACCCTCAAAGTAAAGATATGCCAAAAAACTGCCCAGAAAAAAACACAAACAAATATTCATAAAGAAAACATAGCAAGCAAATGTCCCTCATCTCGATCCCTCCTCGCCCCACACTTAGTCACTTCTTACAACTCCCTTTGCTCATTAGTAACAGGACGTATGAATGAAAGCATTCACTTTTTCATATTTTTCTTTAAAACCGAAACGGGCGGACGTAAATTAGAAAAAAAAATTGCTAACGAAGAGCTACTTTAAGTAAAAAGACAAACGCCATATTTGTTTTAAAAACTACAGAATCAAATATTCTAACATTCGAAAATTAAGTCTTTTTCCATATTAAAAATCATAAGTTTAAGTAAAATATAGACAGGTCTCAAGTTTTTTTTCAATTGATTAATAGGTCATTTCTCGTCATCCTTCGCCTGTCTTTAGGCTTATAGTATATAGCTAATATTATTATTATAGTACAAGTCTTACTTTAAAGTAAGACTGCCTTAATTATATACATAATAACTTATTTGTAAAACCAATGCCTGTAAATATTATGTCAAATAAAGTTTATCGAATAATAATAAAGAAAAGCAAACGCTGAAAGTACTGAACGCCAAAACTCATCAATCTAACCTTACTTAAATCAGCTGTGCAACACAATTTATTGGCAATGCTTGAAAGGAATATCCTATTAGTCCGTTGATAATCGAGCACAAACATCTATCGAGCCGCTTAAAGAGCCGCAGTCGCAATTAATATACGCCAAAAGCGACCCCAGACGGTGACGCGCCTGTTTTCTAACCCCTTTGTGATCGGAATCACTTTGATCGCAACATTGGGAACCATTTACCAGACGGGGTGTAATCAACAAACGATTGTGACAGCGCCACAGTTCTGCTTGTACTGTGCAGCGTTACTGCGACAATCAACCAATATCCTGACAGTGATGGAGCTATCACATTTTGACCTGAGTTTCTGATTGTTATCTTTTCGTCGACACTTCTCGGAACCACTTAGTTTAATATACTTCGAATTCAACATAAATATCAAAAGGCTGATAGATCGTTCGACCATCATACTAAGAGTATTAATATAACATCATTCATACAAATTGGTTTAAACCAAAACCTTTGAAAACGTTTTGTTCAAGATATTTAAAACGCCTTAACCAGATACTAGTAAAAATTATCATGATCCACTTTTTAAATGGTCGACCTATTTTCAAACCCACTTTTAAACCATATGTAAGTTTTTATCAATAAGGCTGCTAACGTTTTACTGTAGCATAGATAATTGTCTTTTCATTTTTTTTTATTTAAAACAATTGATTCATATTGATGAACTCATTTATTGTCCATCCATTGCACATATTAATTATTATTGCATAAGTAGAATGAGTCACATTTCTAGTTTGTTTCCGAATCGTATTAATTTGACTTTTTTTAACTTGAGTAATAAATGCGGATGTTTTAATAACTATACCCATTAAACTTTTAACAAGTTAAAACTGGACGACAACAATTTACGATCTAGTTTCGAAAACAAAGTGTGACTTTGCAAAATTGCCACAGGGACATTTCGAGAATTGAACGAACACAGAATGCAATCAACAACGGCTTGTGACATCCTACACGGTCACACGTCACAGGCGCATCAATCAACGTACCTGCAACGGGATACCTGATTAGAAACGCTCTTGTTTTGTTACACTGCAATGTTCAGATTCCACGCTAACATCTCTTACAAACAACATCATGTAGAGTTACATGGTAATTCACCAAAACCTGCTGCTTGGCTAACCTAAATTTGCTTTCATTAAAATGAATCCATTTTAGATACCTATCAAATTAAATTCTTTGAATCGCAAAACATCATATTCATCTTTGTTAAATTAAAATGTTTAGTTAAATATCTATTAACAAATTGAGTTGGTGTAATACACATATATTGCAACAAGTACAAAAAATAACTACATAAATATACAAAAACGGATACCCATTTTTGTATCAATTGGCATGAAGACTACCATATTAGAATTGGTGCCTTGAAAGCGTGTTAAACAAGTTACTTCCTTAACACAAAACTTACCAGATTTAAAAATATGCCTGTGAATGTTTTTAAATATCCGTACTTCGAGAAAAATGGAGTACCTACATCTATATATAATTGCTTGATGCTTTAACACACATTTCTTTTGCACAGTTCAATTTAATTCATAATTATCATTATCAATCAGTAAACGTCGGTGATTAGAGCTATGCCGAGGGCCGCGGGGATGACGCGATCTAATGTTGCTACGTCATGCATTCTATAATCTCTGGGCCGGCATGCCGTGGATTAGATCCAGTGGAACTGTAACCGCGGTACCGATATTTGACATAATTTTACACAGTTGATCCATCATTTACGAGTAAAACAACACTACACTAGTACATTCAATAATTTTCAAAACTAAATAGGTACATCAACTTTTCAATTTCGAAAGATAACATTGAAATGAGAAATGTTTATCTTTTATTAGCAGCCCGCCGCGGCTATCGCGTGTTTATCCCCGTTTCTACCACATTTTCCATTAATTCTTGGCACCTATGGTTGTAGGGAGATATTATAAAGCCTTCCTCAGTAAATGGACTGTCCAACATTAACATAATTATTCAATCCGAACCAGTAGTTCTTGAGATTTTTTTTTTATGCGCCAGACAATCTAACAAACGTTCAAACAAACAAACTCTTCAGCTTTATAAGATAAGTATTGATTTGTTTCGCTTAATTTTGTTTTTGTAATTACTTTTAAAATAAATAGTCTAAACGATAATTAGATGACGAATTAAATACATCAAGTCCTAAAATTAAAGTAAATTTCTCGGTAGAAGTAGGAGATAAATTAATTCTGTTCCAACTTTTTGAAGTCTCAGTTTTCGACGACAACTTTTTAAGTAAGCGGAACGAGGAGAATTCAATGATAAATTTTGTCGATCCACAGTCTTCTGAGATATTAGGTAGTCACTACTTTTTATTGCATGGTATGTTTTAAAACAGATAGTTCTTGTTTTTACTTGTAGACAACTTCTAAATCTGGATAAAATTTTAAGATAAATGAAAGAGGTGTAAATTTCAAAATGTTTTGGTGCCAAACTTTTTAGCAGTCTTTATGATTAAACACGCTCTCTATCTGGCAAATCCAACTTATACTCACTTCCTATATCTAGTGCTAAATATCGCTAAATTAACAGTTTCGGAATACATCAAACTGAGACCGATATGAATTAAATGCGAGAATTACAAGGGCTACATCTTCATAAGTTGGAACGTCATTTTCAAAGCCAGACAGAATTGATTTTCTATTGTGTCTAGTTTACGACTCAATGAAAGTCCATCTTGTCAATGGCATGTATGTTATACTAAAATGTTACTTTACAATTTATTTACAAACGTCCCGACGCATCCTTCATTTCCAGTTCCCTAATTCTATGTTAACCCACCCAGACCCGCTGTGCAGCGGCCCACAATCTGTTCTGATTGAAACGCAGAGATCTGCTGGCTACGCGATTCCCCTCAAGCCTTTGACGCAGACATTCTGCAATCGAACCTAACGGTGATAATCATTTTGCGCTCGTCTGCAAAAACTACACATTTCAGCACATTCGCAACTATTGCTGATTTGGCACTTGATCGGTGACTACGTCATATCTCGTTGGATGCTAGTCAAACCTTACAACTTGAAAATAATTTTTGTGTCAGATAGTCCATTTATCGGGGAAAGTTTTAGGCATATAACATCACGCTGCGACACATAGGAACAAAGAATCAGTTGTAAATATAGAAAAGGTATGTAATACATAATAGAAATAGGACTTATAAATCAGTAATACTATCAGTAAGAATGGGAAAATACTGACAGGGGTTGTTGACCCCGCACCCTCAGACCCAAGCCTATTTATAAAAGTTAATTTCCCAAATGGGCCTGATCGAGAATCGAAAACGAGACCTTCCGCGTTTTGGACCTACCCATTGCACCACCAAGCTCGTACAATACCTATATGTAATTAGTGATTATATCAGCGTTGGGTAAGTAATTCGACCGGAAGATACATCTCCATCATATCACATCTATATCATATGTATTCAATATTCTATTCTCGTGTGAAATTTTCTGCTATTCATGATTATTAATTTTGTTGTTATCCATACTCACATTTTTACTGTTACCGCACCCATCAACGTACTATCTGCATGACCCAACGGTTGACTGGTAGAGAATGCTCCAAGCATTAAGTCCAGCTTTTGTACTTTTTTTGTGCAATAAAGTTTAAAAAAAAAAAATCTTCACAAGTATATGTATAACGGCTTAAAAGAACGTAGCAGGTCGTCTGTATAAAATAAATTTCCACGCACATTCGTTCCGACGTCGTTTAAGGATCGTTAAGCATCCGAAATCGGCGAGCTGTCGTTTAAGTGGCGGATAATTTATTCCACATCCAGGAAAAACCGATTCCGATCCTGCGACACCCCCTTAATCCTTTGATGGATTCCTCTGTGTAAACGGCGGGAAGTATACCAGAAAAGTGCACTTCGCCTCGGAATAACACAAAAAAACTTATCTTTTGTGGATTCCCGTATGCAAACGTTTAAAGCGACCCGTTTGAATTGTTTTCTTAACGTTCCAATAAAGAATCTCGCGAAAATTGTGCGAAAGAAAAAATTGTTTGATGAGAAAAATGCTTAAGTACAGATTTATTTTCCTTTACTTCTTACATTTCTTCCATTTATATAGCCAAACAAGTACGTTATAAGCCTCTTGAGCTATTTAAGGTTGTTTGCATGAAGCGAACTCAATTCTAAAAATAAAAGATTGGAGTATATAAACAGTTGTTATTATTCATAATATGACATTTCAATAATATTACCATTTCAAGATGCACCTTACACCTTGCAATAATTACATCTGCCGCAGCCGCGTTCGTTATCTTAGCGTTACAGACCGCAATTAGATACAAAATTATAATAACGGTAGCCATTTAATTAATTAACAAAAATATCTTTACCGTCGGCGCACGCGCCGTGGCTGTCATCGTACGGGCCAATCGGAGTGTATCTCAACAGGTCGACGACCTCTAGACCGGCCAATGGCAATGTGCTCACTATCCGTCATCCAAGACAAATCGACTTTTTTCCCTCGTCACGATCGCTGCTCTCGCGGTAATCGAAGTGAGTAAAAGTCGACGCAATGCTAGAGAAATATTACATAACAAGTTGACAGTCTAGTTCCCTATACAAATGTTACAAATTAAAACGGTTATTGTTTTTCTAGATTATCTCCTTTCGCGTGCAGAACCGTGTGCTGCAAACAATAAATTAATTAAATTTACTGCAAAGTTACGGTGTTAGGTAAAATCGGCTTGTTTTTCCACAATTCGACGTCATAGGTGCAATGTTTGCGGAAAAAGGAGTTTTTTCATTTTTTTTTTTTTCGAGTAAGGTTTTTATCGTGAACTAGTGGTACGTTAAACACTTGCAGTTTGATATTCGTTCTTATATGGACGTGTTACAACATATGAACCATTACAAAGTACCTACATAGACTGACGTGTTTTCGATTTTACGTTTATGGAAGTGTCATACGCAAACTATTTTGATATTATTTACAATCAACAATTATGGTGTGCCCCTGCCGTAACTTAGCTCATTATAATTAAGATTTAGCCTAATTACAATTCACTTAAATATCCTTAATCGCTTTGTTACGTTTGCAAGACTACTTAAAAAAAGTAGTACAAAGCTTGGTATATTAAATATAATATATATAATAAAATATATATACATATAACACTTACTTTTTTCCTGTAAACAAGATATTCTCGAAGTTGACAGGTTTTCTACGTAAATTTTTACGAGTTTGAAAAATTGAGTCAAAACATTTTCATCCAAGGAATAATCAAAATCATCTATTTATAAACTCATTTTTAAACGATAGATATTGTGAATTTGCTGTCTGCTTTTTACCAAATTGTGAATTCCGAGGGGACGTGAGGGCAAATTTTACACTTCAGTACTTTTAGCCTCGGTACAAACATCTTCGCATATAAATTTATCAATAATCTTATTTATAATCAGCGAAGTAAATTGAAATTATAAATTGTTCATCTTACTAAGCGATTACAAAAATGAAATACAAACATAAAATCCATTGAAATACTCCTGATCGTTTAGTTTGTTAGTTTTTTATTGTGGTACTACTTAATTTACATCTTAAATTAAGCATATTTTAAAAATATAATTTAAAGTAAAAGCTAGATTTTATATTATATAAGTATTTTATTTCTAATAGATGTATAAGACTTTTTTTATTTTTAAACAATGTCATAGTCTAGGTACCATAAGTAAGTAATAATTATAAGGATGGCTATACTATCGAATTAGGTTAAATTATCTGTAATGGTATATGTAATAGCTTGCAAAAAAAAATGTTTTTGCCGGAAAAAAAGTATATATAGAGAGTCACCCATGCAGATTTACAAAAGAAAGGATTCGTGTATGTATATGGTTGGTAATTGCAGCAATATTGATTATAGCAGCCTTCAAACCATATACCTCAAGGTATGTTCGTTGCATCAAAAATGAAACGCGAATCTGTTCGTTTCCAAGACAGCATCTTCCTTTGCTGCTAATGCTATTTGCACCTAATAAAGAACTGATTCACCTGTTCCGCCCGCTAACTGTCTGCTTACCAAATTGTTAATCCCGCGGGCGCACATTACCCGCTCCGGTACTCTTGGCCCGCGTCCACAACATGCGTCTTGTGTTCCACGCTCTTCGCGCTTAATCCATTGTTATTTATAGTCAGCGAAGTGCATAATAATTACCGGTGCTGTGCCGCATTCAAGCTATTTATAAGGGGCCCTGTTAGACGAGGCGTGGTATACAATTTTAATAAAGTTTGTCTCAGACTGCTTTTTAGAAAACTGCATTCTACCAACTCGACGTCAAACCTTTCTAGACGCGTAATTATATGTAATTAACTTTTATGGGTCTAGAAAACACAAATATAATCACAAGCTTCATTTTCAATTGGGATTTTTTCAAAATAAAATATAATTTGTGTCTTCTAATACACAATGGATGTCTCTTATTAAGATTACTCAGGCAGTCGGTATACAAATACTATTCAATTTCTGTTCTAATTTAAGTGTAAAATATAATAAACCGATATTTCAGTTAATTATTTTATCTCTAGAAATAAATGACAACCTTCTAAAGGTTTTTGTTTCTAAAAAACCCTTTTGTTTTACTATTATCGCCTTTCCAATTTTCATGTATGTTGATTTCATTGACCGTTAATGACTTCCAGATGTTTTCAAATACCTCAACAGTACTTTGAAATTACGAAGTCCACCTTCCTTTCCAAGAAGCGTACTACAATTACGGATTCCAACTTATTTATTTTCATTTGTAACAGACGAAGTGCATGATAATTACCGGTGGCGCATCGAAGCTAATTACCGAGGCACTGTTAGAGAAACGGTATTCTATGAACTTGGAGCGGAACTCTGTTGTTGTTTTATAATCTGCGTGCAATGCTCGCGTATTCTTGTTGGGATAACAGCGGCTACGGTAACATACCAGTTAACATTTCATAAAGAACTTAATTACATATACCTACTGATAGAATAGTGATTTAGAAAGTAGTGAAGCGAATAAATTGTTGAAGTAATTTTTATTGCTCGACAGAAACTTAATATTATTTCATACAAATAATGTAGAAATATGTACGTTAAACGGCCTTTTCGTTTCTTAGTATGGAAACAATTTGTATTTTATCGTCATTATTTTCAACTACAAAAAATGTATTGCAGGATAACGGCTTCCTAATATCTTCAGAAGCAATCTGTACCCAGTAAAAACAGCCAAATTTTGCTCAGTTATTCTAGTATTAAGAACATTTTAGACAGATATTTACATTTACGTTTGTGAGTATGTATAAAACAAGAAAAAAGAATACGAGGCAGTTTAACAACTTTTTTTAAACGATTAACATCAAACTTTCAAAACAAATGAAAAAACTATGTTCAATTCTGAACGTTCTAAATGTATAATGCAAAACTAGGTTGCAAATATGGATTTAAGATATGTTGTGCTAACCCAAATAGAAAGTAAGGCAAACGATAAAAAGATGAGAATTCAAACAAAACACAAAAGAGTCGTAATATAAGAGTTTCTTTCCCAAAAAACGTCAAAGCAAGTGCTCCGATGGAATCCGACCGCTGAGCAAACATCTACCATCAAAGACAGACAGCGTGTTATGAAAACAAGCAGCCGCGAACAAACACAAACAAACACGCGAAACAATTGATGAGAGTGAGGCAAGAGGTGTTACGTATTCATTACATTGTGATGAATTTGTTATGACGTCAAATTACCAAAGTTGTGCCTTACAGTTTTTTACGCAAAAAACTCGCAAAGCGCAAGTGGTGTTGCACACGTAGGGCTCAGAACTGAACAATACTAACACTGTGATTAAGTAACTAAGTAGGTACCTAGCTAAGCTGGTAAAAATTATAAAAACTCTAGTAAAGAAAAATAATTATATTAAAAAAAGCAACATTACAAAAAATATACCTACACAAAAAAACCTAAGAGGCAGTTTAAAAAAAGACAAAAAAATATGAAAATTAGTAATAGACTATGAAACTTACGTGCGTTGTGCCCAGTTATTGTTATAACGGTAAAATCTGTTTTTATTATGCTGGTCTTCATTGTAAAAAAAAATTCTGATTCAAACCTACACCTTTTCTTATTATAGCGGCCATATAAAAACGTACCAGTACAAGTTTTAGCTCCTCGACAGACGAAAGATGATAAATAAATAAATAAAAGATGCACCAGACAATCACACCAATCACCTGGTCTCAAACTAAGGTTTTCCCTTGTACTATGAGTACTAGACGACGGATACTAACTGGGGGCGTCATCCCAGCACACCCAGACCCAAGTCAATTGATAAAAGTTCCTTTTCCAAATTGACCTGACCGGGAATCGAATCCGGGACCTTACACGCTCTGGGCGCCTACCTTATCCATTGCGCCACCGAGGTCGGAGGAGGAGGATGATGAAATAGTAATTCGGACACGGAACCCTACGAAGCATCGCTTGCATTTACAGCCGACTCGAGACGAAATACATAATTCACACGAGAATAATGCAAAAGAAAATATTTTCATATTATGCATACGTACAGAACAAAAGAAGTAGAGCCGAGATGACTGCAGTGAACCGAGTAGCATTAGATGTGTATGATTTACAGACGCTAGGTACAGTTTAGATGCGTTGATGCCAATTGTAATTAACCGTATCGTTGCGGCACAGGCCACACACGTGCATAACAATGTATTTATTTCTATGATATTATTATGTAATGCACGTTATTAAGGGTGAAAATAAATTTTGAAGCGATGAAAAGGCTAAACAGAAGTTTGAATACAAATTAATGAAAACTAGGAACAAATGAAAATGTCAACGTATGACCTTATTTATAGGCTCACTTTAGGGTCAAGGGCTACATCGTTGAAATCAAATCATCATTATAACAAAGGGTACCTACTGGATTTATCACCACTCTTGCTACTATTGTTGGAGATCACATGTCCGTACTATGTTAGGGAAATCCGAAACATACTTTGCCCGACTCGGGAAACGAATCCAGGACCTAAACTTTCATAACCAAACATATGGCAGATTAAACTCATTGCTTAAGTCTATCGAATTATATTTTAAAGGTACATAATAAAAACTGCCAGACAAATGACACGAAAATTGAAAAAAATTAAAACACCCATCATAAAAATACTGAAAGGTGCAGAAAAAACAACAAAATTCAATTCGCAACTATAACAAGATGTTGTGACAACTTGTAACTTGATCAACGTTGTTTAAAATGGCAGTGCGGTTTCGTTCGAAAGTAAACTCTGTGCCGTTGAGATAGAATGCGAAGACAAAAAAACGGATGAGAAACAACCGCGAGTCGGTTGACGGCGGTTTATCGAGAGAGGATGTGGCGCGTCGAACGACGCGAAATTGCAAATTGCGTTTAGCTTAACTCGATAACGATAAAACGCTCAAGTGTCGGGTTAAACTTTTTCTAAATAGTCTGCGTTCGCGTATTTTTGAAACTTTTACAATTAGAACATGCCGTCGCGTCGACAATACTGTTCACGTAACGCACAATTTACCTGTATCGTATGAATCAAAACAATGTTCCTTTTTTAAATTTAATTACTAATTCGATTTTCTTTACAATAACATTTTATTGTATATCTGTTTTGAGTTGAAGTTAATTCATGATCTTTACAAGTGTAATGCTTCTGTTAAACTATTTGAAACAAAATGTAATGCTGTCACGTGTCTTCTCTTCTTTTTTCCTGTACTCACCATGTGTGTCATGAAATATTGTCTGTCTAGAAGCTACAAGTGAGATAATCAAATTCAACTCGTTATTCAAACATGGTTCTATTTTTTTACGAGGATGTATAATTATTACGAACGACGCTGCGGTTTTATACATCCCGTAGCAGCATTTGCTGAGATGCAATCCAAGCCTCACACGATGCCTTACTTTTATGTAGACTCTCTTGTATTGTGTATGGCTAGTGCTTGTGTGATAGTCAATAAATGATATTCTTTCTTGATCATTTATGGTCGTATAGATGTTCATTACTTATTCACGCACAAAGTACTCTATGGATTTATATGAAATTTGCTAACTAAACAGTTTAGATAATAGAATAACGTATATTATACTTTTAATCTCAAACTAACTAGAAGAACGTCACGTCTAAAGGCTAGTATCTAATAACTTGATCTTCCTTCTAACCCAGTATATTCAGGGATACCCTCACTCAAAGTGCGCTAATTTTCATCGGCCATTTCGCAACATGGCGGACATCATAACCTCACTTTATAGAGTCCATTTGGCCGGTGCCACTCTTTTTAATAACGTGCTTTAATTTTATGTCTCTTTATCTCGAGGATTAAGGCACATAATTGGGGTTTTTCGTGCACAGGTTTGCGTTTATTCGTTTTAGCATCAAACATTTGCAATCTGATTATGCTTTTGGTCACTTAATTAAGCGAAACGCATTTTAAATAGCATATTTATGATGATTGGTTTATGTCGAGCATAAAATTATATTTGAATAGCAGCAAAAATAAATCAAAAATCAAGTTATAACATTGCTGTGATTCCACGGCAAATAGAATAAATGACTTTTATAATTATTTCTAGCAATTATTTTCTAAACCTTGACAATAACAACGTGTGGTCTCTAGAACGCCATATTAGGGTTTTAATGCCGAAACGCAGATTATCTAAATTGAGTAAGACCTAATTGGATATCAATTTTAGCTCTCAAAAATTACGTTCAGCGCATTACTCATAAAATAATATTAATCTCAGCTAACGTACTTAACCTTCTATATAAAGTTGGATTATAGTTCAACTTTTATATATTAAGTAGTTTTTAGTATGTAGTATATGACGTAATGTTAAATATACTATCTTCCATATCTTTTAAATCGTAAATCAGTTAAAGCTGACTATTCACCGTCGTTTCGACAATTGGCCTAATTTACACGCCAATAAAACGTCCCAATCACAAGCACTACAGTCTACACCTCGCCTAACGATCGCGTCCAAGACAAACAAATGAAGCTGGCGCAGGAACGAAAGTACGTATTAACGCCGATTTTTACTGTGCGAACCGTGCCTAATGAAAATGTTTGAGCTAGTGATGGGAACAATGTTTTCTTTATTCGTGAGAAAAAAAAAGTTACATATATATAATTATATAATATATATAATTATATAAAACTATTTGAAAGCTTTTGTCAGTAATATAAAATTAACATTTTAGATTGGATACGAGGTAAAAATAAATGACAACTTCATCTCAAGAACTTTTTCAAATATTTACTTTTAAAAATGAATCACTTTTCGTTTGTCTCAATAAAACTCGATAACGACTGGGCCGATTTAGCTTTTTGTCGTACTCTAGGTACGGTTTAAAAGATAAGAAAACATGGGAAAATTCTCAAACAGTAGGTACCTACAAAGATCACTAGGTGAAATACCCCCACTTTACAGAAGACCGCAGCCAAAAAACAATCACTTCTGTGTTGTTGTGTTCCTGCGTGTGAGTAGGTAAGGTTTCCAGAGCTCCTGGGGGGTGCTACATTAGTAGCCACAGCCAAGCCTTTAAGGTAAGGGCGACAAGTCCAGTAACAGATTCACTATGCTATACTTGTCGCCCTTAAGTTAGGACCTCGATACCATTTAACATCAGATGGAATGAGGTCAATCTTGAAGTGTAATATATAAAAAAAAACATTCATTTAAAAATATAAAAGTATTGTTTGAGTTTTAAGATCTCACATGATCCAAGACTTGAGAATCTGTTTTTATCGCAAACGACCACTATCGATTGTTGCAACAAGCAGCATCACTAGTTTCAACTTCAAAGTTGTTTACTCGCAATAAATACGTACGTCTGTAACTGCCGATAAAGGCGATTAACTCTAATTGTCTTCCCGACGCGGTCCCATATCAATTTGTATAATACATATATTTTGTTCCCTTGTTATGAAATCCATATTAATACGAAACATTAAATCAATGTTGAAGTGGTGAATGGTTTCCAATCTCTATTATGGTCAGACGCTATTTATTCACTAATGCAGTATAGAACAAAAGAAAGTTTGAATAGCTGTTTTTATTTATCAGAAACTTTTATTATAAAGTGACTAAGCAACTTTTACTGGATGGTTCTAGCGACGGTATAAGAAACCGACACTTGTGTGGATGGGTAAATATTCTGTGGCTGCTTTTCGATTTTAAAGAAAATTTTAACCAAAATCATCGTACTTCTACCTCATAAAGTCGTATTATGGTTCAAATTAACTGTACAGTTAAAATGATCTAACCTTGCGTGTAAATTAAAAATATATTTTACTAACTGTAGCCCGGAACTCCGTTCGCGTTATTTGGAATATAACGTACTTATCCTATTGTTATTATTGTTGTATCTCGTCTTCCTATCTACCAAATATCCAATTTTATTAAAAAAATATTTCTCGGTAAAAATAACAAACTTCCATCTATTTGCACAAACTTTCGCATTGTATATAATGTTAGTAGGATTTGGTTAATGTTAAGCTTTTTATATGGTCAGAATCAAATCATATTTCTTCGTTTTAAAAGTAATCAACGTTCAAATCACTAAAACATGTTCCCATCCCATTACGCGAGCTACATAGAAAACTGTATATAAAGGGCTGCATACATCGGGCAAATACGCCGGTTCAAAGGCGAAGGAGCGAGGCGGATCTCCACGGAGCGCCATAAATTTTTACTAAAACAAACAAGCCGGAACGTGCAAACAAACTGTGCGCATGCGCCGTCAACGTTCTCAAATCGCGATTAAAGTAATGTACCGCCGAAACGCTTTGGCAACTTTGCCCAATTTCGCACGCTACGTATGTTTGTAGAACAAGAGCTTTCGACTGTTGAGTCGCGAAGATCCCTTATTGGCTGTAACAACTGAAGATAGACATTGTACATGACCACACATAACAAACTATGTACTGCAAACCTTAAATTTTTTTTAGCATTCCTCTAAAATCCAATTTAAATTTCATTTTATGCTTAAAAAGATAGTACAAGCTTTAAAATTAATTTTACGGCCAAAAAGATAGCTCGCATCCCTAAAATTTATTTTAAAATGTTTATAATATTGAATTCAACTTAAAAGGCACTAGAAATAGACATAGAATAGAATTTTCCCGACCAGCTTTTGACCAACAAGCGGCAATATACAATCGATTTCGTATGCTACTAACGGGAATAATTATCTTGTTCTGAAAAGTATTGACGGATAAATGTGGATGAAATTACAAGACGTATAGATAACTAAAAACTATAAAAATCTATAGAGTAATGAACAGATTGTTATACACAATAGGCCAATCTTAAGTATTTTTCCCACCAAACATGCGATCGTCACGCCCCAAGTGGCGATAGCTCTTTAACTAAGAGCCGCCCGCATGGCGTTCTCCGATTGTTTGATTTAAATAAAATTAGGTTCTCATTGCAAAACACAATTCTAAAGTTCACACACGCAGATATTGTCATATCTACGTGCATTACCTACTAATCACTATCCACTGCTCTGTGTGAATGTTCCAAATTATAATTTGACAGGAGAAGGTAAGGTATTTGAAACTTTACATTTTAAAACTACGTACGTTTATGTAAATCCAAATCGAAAAAGTTCACGTCAAAGTAAACACTAAAGTTCGATATTAGTTCTTATGCGGGAGGCATAAAGGTGGTGCCAAGATAATAATGTATATACCAGGTGTTGATCGTATTGTACCACGATACAGAAGTTTTCTTAAGAAAATATTATACAAACAATAAGAAACAAAGAAAAATTGCGGTTTAATGTAAATAAAATAATCCCTTATAATGAAGGTGACGCTTTCCATCATAATCATAGGCGCTTAGGGAAATTTCTTTACAATTTCAAGTCCATAAATCATGAATATGAGACAGCTGCACTATCAAGATTCAATGGAGGGAAATTTGGAAATTCGTTTTTGTACAGGCAAAAGCTCCTCAGACTGAACACTTTTGACTTTGTACCGCCTTTATTTCCAACGGTATAAGTACGAATATGGAACTACAAAGTGTTTACTGTGATGTGCTCTGACCATTATAATTAATTTATATTTTGAAAGATGCCTCACCTCCCCAAGTAAAGGACCAGCTTACTTTTGAACATTGAAGGTATTAATATTCCAATAAAAGTACGATTTGTAAATTTAACAAAGATATACGCTCGTTTCTTATCGAGACATTTGAACACGTATATTTGCTCGGTATAGCTCTAAGGCTGATGCATATTCAATGATAAACATTATATATGAAAGGTATCATCGAAACTTTGACAGAATCCATCTCGATTGATCTCCGGTAAAACTTCGAAGTCAATTAGTAGAGATTCAAAGGGCTATAAACAGCTCTGAAACTTAACGTATGTCAGAAATCCTAGTTACATTAAGTTTCTAAAGTTTGTAGATAGACTAAAGTCCTTAAGGCTATCTACGAGGGTGAGTAAATTTGTTAAGTAATTGGACAGCCAGTGTTGAGAGATTAACGTAGTAAAGCTTTATGAAGGTCGCCAATGAACACCAGTATGTACATCGAAGAAAAAAATCCACATTAAAAAAAATAAGATCAAAAGTTTATAGTCTGATGTGCATTTGATCATACCTATAAAGAAAAACCTTAGTTTGAGACTTTTGTAAACGTCGCAATTATTTATTTAATAGGGATTGATTTTTTCACAGCTGTAACGTACCGCAGTTTCTAGTATTTGATAAACATGAACTCGATACTCTTACGAGAAAAATGTGTAAAAAATATGTCTGTGTCTACAGCGACCTAAAAAAGAATATACAGAAAAAAAACGTAATTAAATAAAATATTTAAAGAATTCCTTAAGTACCGAACTCTTAAAATGTTAAAGGTTGTATTGCATTATCTCTTTATTACTCGCAACAGCGGTGTTCGTTTAGACGAACATATACGGGTTGATGCAAGTATAAATTAATACATCATTTGAATTCTACTATGGGTCGGAACATCCCATGTATTTTGCTTCACGAGTCTGTACCAATTCCAACGTAGTTATACCTATGGTTAACATAAATGTGATCTAAGTTATTCTACCGACGATCCATACCTATGTACTTCTATGGGTTATTAGATGTGCATATAGCTTAGCAGGCGACCTTCAAGTGATACTTTAATAGATTATTTGCATCACAACCAACGCCCAGTGGGAAAATAATGCACCCACTGCCTTGTACGTGGATTGATTTTAATTATCAACTCAACAAAACAGTTGTATGATCGAAACTAGTTGAATTATATAAAACGTGGTGTTCACACTACGGAAATATCAAAAGTAGGAATGTTTAGTAGTTCGGTTGTTCGAATGTTCATAATTACGATTCGAATAACGGAAGGTCCAAAATACGCAAGGCCGAACCACGTTAATAACATACAATAGTACTTAGAACTTAAATACTTCAATATTCCGTAGAGAAGTAATCCAGTCACCAGTATTACTTATTGACTGACAACTCAGATATAAATTAAAATAAACTCAATCTATTGATTGAACGTGTTATACGTAAGAATATTCTTATAACTAGAAAAATCTGAATAGATAAAATAAACAATTGTCTAATCATGTAAATAAAATCCACGTGGTTATGATACATTCCCCTCTACAAATAATATTGTTACAATGTATTAAGAATATTATGATAGATAGCTCTAATGAGAAATAATGTCTTCCCACAAAGAACGACCTTGCAACGTAATCGTGGCCCGTAGGCGTTTACTCTTCCGTTTGTTTATTATTCTGGCAAAACTGATGTACACCAGACGGTCCAGGTACGTATGAGATTGTCCTAATTCCAATACAGATATTAATACTACTACGTTTACGAATAAGACTTCAAATTCATATCTAATGAGGGTTTTTGCGTTATATGACCATACGCGTGAGGTCCAGCTACGATGTTACTATAACAATCCCGACACAAAACTGACGGTGTGTTATAAGTTTAACGTGTCTGTCTGTCTGTCTATCAGACTATCAGTTTGTCTATTAGTTTGACGATGCTATAGACAGATACAAACAC
Organism: Glyphodes pyloalis; assembly: GCA_037074685.1. Lineage (NCBI taxonomy): Eukaryota > Metazoa > Arthropoda > Insecta > Lepidoptera > Crambidae > Glyphodes > Glyphodes pyloalis. The sequence goes on from JAYKKO010000011.1 coordinate 7,820,373, forward strand.
AACATCGTAGCTTCCGCTCGGACGAACCACTTTTTTTAAAGGTAATTCAGTCGGGAGTGTTTGTTTGATAGAAAAATCTCGCTATGCTCTCAAGCACCCGGGTTCGATTCTCGGATTGAACAAAGTACTTATGTTTCGGATTTTTCTAACATAGGTCGGATTTGTGATCACCAACACGCATTTGGCTTGACGCATGACTTGATTTCAATGAGCCTGCAGCGAGTCATTAAATAAGCAGATAATTTTTATTAAAATCGAGAAACGCATTTCAATGTGGTAACCATTTAAACTGTGCCATTAGAATCACGAGAAAATTTCGATTTTCCGCATCAATAATTTTTTTTTTTTTTTTTTTTATTCTCTAAAGAAAGGCTCAATCGCCAATGCGATTATGTCGCCCAAGTTTTAAAATAAATTCTTAATTTAATTACATTCCTTATATCTCAATTGTATTAGTTTGTACAGCGCCCTGGCTGAGTCCGATAGGGGCTCAGCCAAAGCGCCGTTGCACCCTCCTACCAAATATGGCATTGAGTCTCGTATGACACTATTGCATACACATTCCATAATAATGTGGTATATGTCGTCTATTACCCCACATCTTGGGCAGTTTGGTGATTGAGATTTATGCATCAAAAAATAGAATTTAAAGCATGGTGTATGTCCAGATCGAGCCCTCAATGCCGTAACCATATTTTGTCGATTCAATGAATTATTGTTAATCCATGGTGATGTCAAAGGATGTGGCTGAATAGTTTTATACCAGATTCCTTTATATTTCGACCGTTCGTCGAAATGTTCCTTCCACGCTTCATAGCAGTTATTTTTCAAACGCGGTAAGTAGTATGTAAAGTTTGGTAAAAAAGATACTGGAATACCATCACTTATTGCCTGTTTGGCCGCCTTATCAGCAGTTTCGTTACCGGCGATGCCGATGTGTGACGGTATCCATTGCATTATTATTGATATGCCCTCAATTTTTAGTTTGAATAATATACGCAAAATCTCGTAGGCGATCGGTACTCCTCGAAAGGTCGAGGTGCATCGAGCCAAATGTTGCAACGCACTTTTTGAGTCTGTGAGTATTAATACCTGATTAGAGCGTGTTGATTGTACATATGATAAGCTCTCTAAAATTGCCAAAAGCTCTGCATCCATAATAAATATATCAATATTAATAGAAAATTTCAAAATGATGTGAGTTTGAGGGTCATACACAGCAGCTCCTACTCCGCCCTTATCTTTTGAAGCATCTGTATATATTTTATAGTAGTCGTTAAAGTTTTCATCGATAAAATTATTGCATTTTGATTTTAATTGAAGGAAGTTCATCTTACGTTTGGATGTATTGAGGAATTCTAAATGCGGTCTAATAATGTCACTTAGGTCAATGTATGTAGTCCATTTTTGTAGGTTAAACATTCCCAGTTTTTCACTTGTATTCATAAGATATCCTTTGTATTTATTATGAGTAATAACTAATAGTGGTTTCTTTTTAGTATTCCAGTATCTGTTTTGACATAAAGTTGATAGTTCTTCGAAAATGTCTATACAAGATTTATTGCAGCTTTTTGATAGTAACCAAAATTTTCCAGCTAAATATTGACGTCGTACAAATAGTGGCACCAAACCAAGTTCGCTTTCCATTACGTGAACAGGTGTACTTTTAATAAATCCTCCTATTATTCTCATAGCTTGGTTTTGTAGTTTGGTAAGTTTGTCTAAATTATGCTTACTACTATTATCATAAAGGAAACAGGCATAATCAATCCTGCTTCTAATGATAGCTATATAAAGGCGTCTTAGGTGTTTAGGATGTACTCCCCAAGAGGAACCAGCTAAAATTTTTAAAACATTGATACATTGCATGACTTTTACAGTGATTTCATTAATATGTTTCGACCATCTAAGTCCTCTATCCAGCCACATCCCTAAATACTTAACTGTATCGACAACTTGCAATGATCTTCCATTAAGTTTAACATACACTGATTCTCGTAAAAATCCTCTCTTAAAAATACAGATTTTAGTTTTCTGTACTGAAATTTCTAGACCTAACGCCCAGAACATATTCTGGGTAGCTTGTATAGCTGACTGGAGTTCTCTAGAAGCCTCAACCAAAGATTGCGCAGAAGTATACAACACAAAGTCATCCGCGTATTGTGATATGTGAACATTACAGATTGATTTACAAATGTGTGCTGTTACAATATTAAATAGTAACGGTGATAAAGAGTCCCCTTGGGCCAAGCCTTTGCTGGTGTTGCGGCACATAATATAGTCTTCGTTTTTGATGCTTAAATTTCTTTCTGATAAAAAGGACCAAAGGTATTTACATATTTTGGTCCCAGCTCCCAATCTATCGAGAGCAGATAGCAGCAGTTTAATATCTACGTTATTGTACGCATTAGTCAAATCTATAAAGCAAGCAACAGTGGTCTGGCTCTTAGAAAAAGCTGATTGAATTCTTGTAACTATTTCACTAAGATTGTCTATGCACGAGTGTCCTTTTCTAAATCCTGACGTATTTTTTGAAAAATAAGTATTTCTTTCTAGGTACCATTCTAAACGATTTTTAATAATTGCATGAAATATTTTACATAAGCATGATATTAATGAAATGGGCCTTAAAGAAGAAGCTGAGCAGTTAGAATTCTGTTTAGGTATTGGTATGATAAGAATATTGCGCCATTGATCTGGTACTACACTCTGAGCCAGACACTGGTTGTAAAGGTTAAGTAAGATGAGTTTAGCTGTAATAGGTAAATGTTTAACCATAGAGTATGATATTTGGTCACTACCAGAAGCTGTATCTTTGTTTTTTATACATCTTTCTAATTCTTGCATGCAAATCGGAATCTCTAACTCATCATTTTTTGAGGAGAATATTGGTTGATCAGAGCAGGCAAAGTCCGGAGTAAGATTTTTAAGAAGTGTTTCTGCAGAAACTTTATCAATATACGTACTGGAGATTTTTTTATTTTTCATCCATCTCATGTGCCGCCACGTTTCTGATGCCGAACAAGTCTCGTCGATCTTAGTGCAAAATTTAAACCAAGCTTCTGACTTTGCCTTCCTTATCATACGCTGAGATATCCTAGTTTTTTCTTTTAAAACTGTTAAGTTTTGTGGTATAGGATTTTTTCTAAATAGCTTAAGAGCCAGTCGACGTTCAGCTACAGCCCTAGATAAATCGGAAGACCAGTATGATTTAGGAGTAAATTTAGATGTAGGGTCCTTGCAAATTTTATAGTATGGTATACTTCTATCAGCTGCTTTATTAATAACATTAATAAAAGCATTATAGTAATCTTGAAGGTTATTCTCCGCCGATATATCGGTAACTGCGTTCTCAATACTTTGTCTATAAAGGTCCCAATTAGCCAATTTAAAATTCCGCTTTTTAATAATATTCTTAGTTTGCTTGTTTGACCAGCTAGAAATTTTAATGACCAGATGGTCGCTATGCAAATTTTCGTTTGTAACCAACCAATTAAAATTTAGAAAGATATCTGAAGTCACCACTGCTAGATCTGGTGCTGACTGTTGAAGTATTCCATTCACTAATTTGACACGCGTTGGATTCCCATTGTTTAAAATTACATAATTGTTATCTATCATTGCATCAAAGATTTGTATCCCCCTAGCATCTGTTTTCGTAGACCAATTCGAATGGTGTCCATTAAAATCCCCCAAAATTAAACTGTTTTTTGAACATAAGGAAAATATGTGATCCCAATCGGATTCAGTCGTACGAATAGATGGCGGGCAATACAAACATATAACATTTTCCAAATCGTGACAGTTAAAAAGTTTAATATGTATTAACTCAATTCCATTATTAAGACTCTGTGTTGGACACCGCTGCGCTCGAACGGATTTGTGGGTAAAAATAGCTACTCCTCCATACGAATCATCCCTGTCTTGTCGAAAAACGGTGTAGCCGTTGATCTTTATAAGATCTTCCTTATCCAACCAAGTTTCACATAATGCTGCTATATGAACCTTTTCTTGATTTAACAAATGTTCGAAATCAATTTTTTTTGGTTTGAAGCTTTGAGAATTCCAGTGTACCAAATTTAATTTTATCCTACTATCCATTAAAGAAGTTTTTCAAAAAAGATACTTCACATAAATTGTTAACTATCCACGATAACAGCCAGTCAACTACTATGTTCACCATTTTCTTGATTTTTTCTTTCACAGTATTTTCTTCAAATGCAGCCGATTTTAAATTATCTTTCAACTCGTAAAATGATAATCTTTTTGTATTGCTCTTTCTTTCCTCTTGATTTTCAATAATTTCGACCTCAATTTCTTCATTTTCTGATTGAGTTGATTGTGTCATGGAGAGATCATATTCGAGTATTTTACTCTTCTCTTTCTTCTTCTTTTTTTTATTCGTCGAAGTGACTTCCTTATCTTTAGGTTTTTCATTTTCTATTACTTGTGTATTTGCAACTTGAGCGTAAGACATAGTCCTAAATATATTACTAACGCCCGGATCACGAATAACAGGTGTTTTTGGGTCATTATTTTCGGAGCCAAACAGCAGTTGAGAAGCAGGTCTTGAGAGATTTGGGGGAGCTACGTACATAGTTAAAGCTTTCCTGTAGGAACAATTAAATTCAGCCATAATACTCCGTAGTTTTTTTTCTTTGATGTAAATAGGACATGTTTTCGACAAAGCGATATGGTCACCCTTACAGTTTGTGCATACAAAGATATTGGTTTCACAATTTTCGTGATTATTACCGCACTTTGGGCAAGCAATTTTCTTACTTGGGCATCTAGTAGTGGAATGTCCGAATTTCCAGCATCGTGAACACTGCGTAACAGGAAATACGTATGGTTCTACTTCAATCCGCATATTATAAATGTATACATAGGCGGGTAATGACGATCCTTGGAATCCTATTCTAACGGTTTCACTATCAGTCCATCCATTTTTTTCATCATTTCGTCGCTTAAGTCTCTTAACGGTGGTAATTGGAATTGCACTATCGATTGTTTGTATAATATCGCTTTCTGATAAATCCATCTCAATTTCTTTTATCAATCCATAGGAAAGTCCAACTTCAAAAGGTTTTTGGCATCTCCATCCTAAAGTCATAAAATAATCGCTATTTAATAATTTGTCCGCGCTGTCTTCGTTGTTGAACTGCGCAATTATTTTGTACGGATTTACATATTTTATCTTTGTGATGTCCGAAATATTTTGCGAATTGAATAATTTTGCTAACGCAAATTGTTTTGGTATTTTATCTTTGCCTGTAATGGAAATTTCGACATTTTCTTGGGTCATCCTCTTTCTTCTTCTCACTACTTCTGTCCAATCTTCAGTCTGATCTTGTTCACGTCTTCGTTTACTACTTTGTATGTCCAACTCCCTAACATCGCTTCCAGTAGGTATCATATCTTCTAATTGATTTTGTATCTCCGCTGTCATTATATTTTCGTCGTTATCGCTGTGTTCAACATTAAACATTAGGCTTTCCTCCATAGATTTTAAGATCCAGTTTTCATGTTCTACAAGCCGTCCTGTCCGAGCGCGCACGCGTCGGCCAGGTAGCAAACCGGTTACCACAACTGATAATAACACTCGTTTATTGAATGCACGCAGAACAATAAAGACCGATCGTGGTGGGTACGTGCGTTCGGTGTTTTACTCCGCGCGCAACTGCATCAATAATTGTAAAGCAATGCTCTTAATCGTCAATCAAGATTATTACGTATGAATCACAGACGCCCGAGGCAGCCACCGAGATACCCGTAGGTAGATATTAGTCGTGTACACTACTATTATACCAATAAATTATGAAATGATGTAACAACAATTATGTTGTGTTTACAAGTTACGCTGCGGCGTGATTGTGGGTGTGATACGTCTCCTCTCCAAACATAAATCTTCTATATGCATTAAGTAACTTGTTTGCTTGGGGATCAACTTGCGCCCTGAAGCTTAATTTCGTATAGAATTATAGATGGAAGTGCTACGTATCATGTAAGAATAAGCGGTCCAATTAAATAGTTTACGAAGGTGAAAAAAGGAGGTTTTAACAGACACATACGCATCTGTTTTTTGAACTAAAAGTGGAAATCGAGTGTTAAACTTCACTAACCATCTTAAATTTTTGAACAGAACTGAATTTAATTTTACTAATTAAAAATGAATCAATCTTTGGTACCTTGAAAATTTGAAAACCAGTCTTTAGACTACGAAATATGTGCTCCAATTCAAGTTTGAAAGCTTGTCTCCGAAGCAAAAATTTAATAAACAGCTGGAAAACTATATTATTTTTATGGGAGAACAATTTTAAACTTCGAAAGTAATACTGGCCGAAAAATAATAACGGCAGCGCGAATGCACTACGGCCACATAACTTACCGAACAAGTAACATTTAATATTTCTACACGAGGGTGTCACTGGGGGGAGCGACAGGTGACTCTGCATATGCCTCCCTAAATGCCAACGACCCCAACGTAGCATATACACGCCATGCTGCCATAACAGCTGATCTATGGAATAAAATGCTTGTTACGAGTAACACGCCCGGTTTGCTAAAATGGGTTATCTTATTTGTCGAGAATATTAAAGATGTCTGAGGATATTTCAAAATGATGTTTATTTGCAGATCTTCTCGTCTCAGAAACACAAGCGTCAATTAAGATCAGAATTAACAGCAACACTTTAACGATAAATTACGACATGGAGATTATTAATGAATAAAATAGACACTCATAATATTTTAATATCTCATCTGAAATGGCCATATTATGCAAATCAAGAAATACTTGTACAGCCGCAAGGCTCTATAGTGAATTCTACTTAGCAAAACAAGACCAAGATCACATGATTATCACTTACTTAAATGCACCGCATTCAACGAATAGCAATCAAATAAATAATCATTACGTACTTAAAGTTTCTATTGTACTCTGCCTGACTGTCATATCAATCATGCCAGCCCATTATAAACCAATCTGCACACGCGATGCTTACGAAACAAAGCAAGTGCAAATGTTCTCGGCGAGTAGGTAGCGCTTGTAAACGTTCAGAACCGTTTGGACGAACAGTCCATCTACAAACAAAGAGTCTAATTAGAGAACACTTCGCCTCCTAATAGTGCATGGTGTCGACACTAATAAGGCAACACGGACTAGCGTTTTACGCCCTAACAAACGTGCAACCCTGAGCAAATGTTAATTTACAACTGATGAAAAGCAAACACTCTGTTAATATTCCACACGCAATTTCAGCAACAACTGGCGAGATTTCAAAATACTCAAATACACATATCATGTTAGACCGAATTTTCTACGGCGCATCGGTTTCATATACAAATCCGATTAACTTTTTTTGCGCTGTCGGCTTTCGCTTTGAATGTTTAAAGCGAAAACGGGCAGGCGGAATAAGTTTAATTTTTTCAGGAGATAACGTGGAAAATTTAATGGGCCGGATGTTTGCGGTGATTAATTAATAAGCGAGTTGAGCTCCGGTACTGGAGCTTAACACATTGGATCAGGGCTTGCGCAAGTTCCGGTCAAATCCCGCCGCAAGCGCTTCCGGTCGCCGAAACTCCGGGGAGTTGCGGATAATGCCTCACACCGTACCTTACGTTTATGATCTCCTAACGATCAGAATGCTCGTCTCCTTCCACATCATCCTTTTTAGAATTAACTTACATAAGCGCTTATGTAGGTTAATTCTAGAAAGGATGAAGTATCAACATTATTCAGGCAAATTCGCTTTGAGAACACGAAAACATCTTAGGAGAACATTCCAATAGAAAAAAATACATATTTATCGACTCAAATATACACAAACGTTTGTGTTAACTAACCTAACAACACAAATAAAAATCTTTTGAATTTATTAAACTAATACCTATTAAAAAACTCCCGGCAGTTTCATCGATAATCAACAACACAATAGCGACTGACTCACCAAATAAAACATCTGTAAAATAAATTAACTACCCCACAAAAGTCCCAACACGAAATCAGTACGTCCAGTTAAATCGATACGTACCCGCATATGTTCGACTTAATAACACGATTTAAGAAAGTTCAAATCTCTCCCAGCAAGTTTGGAGGCGTCCCAAAGAGGGTAGAGTTTGGGCAAGCAGAATGAAACGGAACCTTTACCCATTACCTTTTGATGAATATCTGACACAAGAAAATCTAATGACATGGAAATGATATTAGTCTTTTTTTTAATATTATATGCAGAATAGATTTATCAATAATTTTAGAGTAATAGTTATAAAAAAACAATACTAAATTCATTTGTATATTTTAAAATTCACACCTTCTCACAACAACAGCGCATGAAAAATCCTATTTATGTTTTCATTCTAATTGAGTTTAAAGTCTTCGATTTTCTGGGTAATCGAAACTCGAGCTGCCCTTTTTAAATCATACCAAAATCATGGTTTTTCAAAGACGGTTAATAAATTTTAGTTTATTAATTTGATAAGTACACTTCTAAGTAGCTTTACCTACTCCTAGTTTGTTATAGTCCAGCTGTATGTTTATGTATATCGTATAAACAGTAAGGAGATAATTTCGCAGGGTAAAGTTGACGGTGGTGCGGTCACCGCGAAACTTGTGCACTGAGCTCTTGCGGTCTACCGCTGACCTCCAGCTGAAATAGATCGGACGTTAAACGTATACAAATAATATTAACCGGTTTAATATTACTGTTCAGTTCGTTTATACAAAAGTCAATTACCTACCAATACAAAAAAATATGGTCTTTCAATGTCCGTTTAGTTAGGAATGTGCTCAATGTTCCCCCCGACACTAAAACGACTGACGACTTATTACAATAAATTTGCAGTGTCTGTATGTATGTCTGTAAGTGTGTATGTCTATGGCATCGTAGAGCCCGAACAGATGAACCGTATTCAAGTTCATGTTGGTAGTCACCACAAAATGTTGGATAACATACATTGACATAACTATCTCAATATACGGATCAAAGAAAAGAGCTTGAGTATTACCACGGATTATTTCAAATCCAAGATGGCCGCCATGATAAAATCGCGAAGTTATATTATAGGTTCGTACAGCCAACGTAACAGTTTGGACTGTGACCGCTTTTATGTCGGAAATATAAGTGCTAATTTCCACCTGTAGGGGTTTTTTTATTGCATATTTTTTAAGTATGTGGAATCGTGTGAGCAAGCTATTGCTAAGGTCGATGTCCAACAGCTGCGAAGGGTGCCTATGCTGAGCTCTGCAATAAATATTGTAAATATCATTTGCAATCCCTACATTTATAAACAAGCGCACTTATCAGTACACGCCACCTTTGCAATCAGGGATCCTATAATAAAACCAACGTACAATATCGGGCAAGCAAACTTAACTCTTAAAAACTTTTTTGTTTTGGAAACTATAATAAATTTTACTCATAATATATTTTAAAAACATTTGGCGTTAGAGGACCATTTATAATATTAGCAAGTTAATGAAAGTTAACTGTTTGTTTTCGGTTAGATAATTTTTCACGGTGCAAATTCGCTCGGGATTTCAACCCCAGATTTTAGACTCAAAAAGGACTTTATGTTACGTCTCAAAGTGACAGATTGCGTGGGATACAATATCTTTGATGCTAATACATGACTTTTATCATAAGTAGGTACTGGATTAGTATCTAAGAAGATTTCAGTTTCATTGAAAACTAGAATTTTACTCAACTGATTTCAGATAAAAGGAGATATGGTCAATCCCTTCTGTAGAGTCAAGGACTTTTCTGATTTTACAGCACTTAAATTTTTCGGTTTCTTTTGTGTCACACAGGATAGGTACATGACGTCTTTAAAACATAATGTATATCGCCAAAAAAATCCAAAACTTACAAATTCCCTTTTTACTTTTCTTGCAATTAGTAAGTTTTCTACTAGTAAGTACGTTTATAATTGTTTTGTTAGATTTACTATTTTAATTACAAATAAGAAGACTTTGTTTGTTAAACAACTTAATTGAGAAACTCAAAACTGTAGATATTAATAAGCGTTAATTTATGTAACCTTTTAAGGTAAGCGGCCAAACAATAAACGGTACTAACTAACGCAGTTAACTAAAACCGGTCAAGGCTCTATCTAATCTGATTTGCTCATACAGCTTTTATATTTTAATGAACGCGATTGGTACCCAATTTGTCGGTAAATAAAAGAGTATATTTCGTAATTTATGAAACATTATTATAATAAAAAACCTAACTGCCAATTATCATCTGGTACCATTTGACGTAGGTACAATAGCTATTATAAGAACGATTCCCATTTTATTCGCTGACAAGTGAATAAAATACCACACACAATAAGGTATATCATATTTATTTATCACCGCCAAATTGTGAACTTTGCGAGTTTGCCATCGATTCGGGGAAAGATAGGGAAACGACACTGTCGATCCGTTTCATTGCTATAAATAAAAACAAATAAGTGAACTTTAGTAAGTAACTGTGGTATTACAGTATGTGTATAATTGGCAATATTAAAAGCAATTCGTCCTTTAAACCCGATTGTGCCTTAAAACCGAGCATTGCTGTATCGTTGGCCACTCTAAGAAATATTTCAAGAGCTTTGAATATAAAGTGTTAGTAAGAACATTATAAATTTTCATGAGTCATTGAAAGAAATGGATTTACTAAAGAAGTCAACAAATTGTCAATTAAGATTTAAAGAAAATTTTATAATCCGTCGTCTGTTTTAGATTAATAAACATTTATTATTTCAATGTTTATTCAAAGAATAATTCGATTTCGAATAGTTATTCAAAATCGAATTATTCGTTGGTAAGTTAGTTAACTTTAAGATTAATAAAATATGAATCAAGCTCAAGCTCAAAACAAACTTTCTCCATATATCGCCATAGATTTCTTTATAACAAATTATATTGTAGTTGTAATTTTCGTCGTTTGATTTATCTGTAAAATCAAAAGTTCACAGCAATAAAACGAAAAAGAGTTTCGTATATGCAGCCTCACAGCACGTTCCACCTATGCTCCCTGGCAATGTACACCCAAAAAGAATATCATATCACGCGTTCGAAATAACAATTCCAAAACTGAATTCGCTACTAGTATTCATAGTTAGGACTGCAACCCCGAAAAAACCTAATCAAATATGGACGAGACCCGCGCCAGGTGACGGCGAGCAGGTGTTGAACAATAGCTCTTTGTCTCTTTCACCCCTACGCACCACCCACATATTTACATCTCACACGTTGACATACTGTTTTTTCGGCTACTATTAAGTTTTCGAGGGGTAGATATGATCAAGCTGATATACACTGACGTTATGAGTTTATGACTCCTCATCCGCGTGACGCATTTGAAATAGGGAAAGACACACGCGATTTTAGGTAGCTTCTACGTTGACTGATAATGCTAAAATATGTCCCGTTAATGGTAATTTGAATAGCCAAACCCAATTTCAGAAGCACTAATTCCGACGCCATTCAGCTGTTTAATTCGCATCCAACATAATTAACGAATTCTGCGATTCGTAATATAATTTAAGTTAGCTCATAGTGAAATCAATTAGGTATATTAATAAGTTATGCATCTATTCAACTATAAAAATTAACAAATTAATAAATTGGGTATTCAGATATCAGTCAATAGTGATATCTGATATCGTTTTATTGAAAACAAGCTTAGAAGTTTGTACACGATCGATAGAGCAATAATGAAATTTGAAAACAAAACAAAAATGTCGTGATTTTAGTACCAAGACTATTCTGTACTCTTGTATGTACTTTGTAACTTTTTTACATGAAGTTTTTTAATTTGGTTGTAAATTAATTTGGATTTTGTGCAAGTACATGTGTTTTAAAACTACCAAAAAACGGAAATTAACAACAATCGTGCCATGAAGTTACGAAAAAACGATTTAGGTTCCGTTTCGCTTTACTGTAATTTTACCAGGAAACAACAAGCTATTCTACTATCGCATGTAGGTAAACTACGCGATAAAGATCTCACGAGAACGTATCTACTTTTTTTTAAACATCCACACAATCCAGTAAATTAGATTTATGGTTCAAAACTACTTCAGAGTAGGCAATTACGACTGGTATTATAAGCCAAAATATACACCATCACCAAAATTAAACCCTTTAAGGCTGCGGTTTAACTGAAGCAGAGCGGGGCAGTGGAGACGAACTCTGCCGCGATTCACCGATCACTTAAAATATTAGAGCGAAGACGTAAACTATTTCAATATGTCAAACCATATAATTGTCTCCGCTCTGCCTCAGTGGAACCATAGCCTTACAAGGAGATTTCATTACAATTTCAACTATTTTATAAATGATAACAATCCTATTTTATTAACTTAGCTGAAAGATTCACGTATTTCAAAAGACACATTTAAATAGGTATTTATTGTTAAGATTTATTTTCCATTGATATTGTTGCTATTGCCATTCGATTAAATTTAATAAGCTTATTCTGAAACCACACCATTTTTTATCATTAAATACAGCAATAATTACTGTTCGTGGTGTAACTGTTACATTAGAAGTTTAGCCTAAAAATTGTCTTTTCAGCCGGTCTCCATTGTGGCGCCGCCCCACTTTCGTATCCAGTTCCCGTGTTTCGCGACCTAACTAACAAACTGGGTTGTATGAATGCACTAGCTGTTACTAGCGACTTTGTTCGAGTTATTTTGGAATAAAAAGTTGTAATGTCATGTTAATTGATTTCATCCATATTTTTCCAAATTTCATCCACATCTTTTCAATAGTTTTTGCGTGAAAAAGTAAGTAACAATAGTATATACCTACGTCAACACATTTTTACAAACTTTCTTGTTTATAATATAAATAGGATGAAAATGAAAATTCATTGTGTAAAAACTGTATAACAAACCATGAAAGAACATTTTTTTTAGTACTTAAAAAGTAAGAATTATGTTGGCAATGGCTAGATTAAATCAATAAGAAGGACTATGAATATAATGTTAAGATTAGGTACCTAGCTATAGAGCTATCTATGTTGCTGACAAAACTGGCCACACATATTAAACTTACTTGATGTAAATATCTATGGAGAAAAGAGAAAAATAAATGACTTGCGATCTTAACAATGTACTTAATAGGTAGGAATGGTCTTATTATGATTTTATACACTTATCGCCTTCTCTTTATTTTGAATCGTTACAGCGTTATCGCTGTAACGATTCTAATAGAGGCATAAGCCTCTATTAGAAAACAAAACTAATTTTCATACAATTCTTAACTCGACTGGGTATATGCTTTTAATAATATGAATATCACAATCGTAAATAACAACGGCGATACGAGCACTATCCGCAGCTTAGATAAATGTACCCGATAAGCTATCGGCCGGATCAATACATCAGAGTGTACTTTTGTTTGCTATTCAGAGGCTAAACAATACGCGGGTTTCCTCAGCACTGTCACAATCAAACCGATGGCAGCAAGAATATCATTCGTCCGTCTGTGATGCATCTATATACACCGTCGTGTTTTCATATCTACACTAACATTATAAAGACAAAAAAAGATTTGTACTTTTGTATGTTTGTAATGAATAAACTCAAAAAGAGCGGAGCCAATTTAAAAAATGATTTCACCATTAGAAAGCTTTATTCACGTTGATTAACATAGGATATATTTATTGTAAGAAAAGACTAACTAGCGGGCGGCAGCGAGTATAATGTAAAAAATTAGGGCTTACTTGAAGTCTATCTACATATTGTGTCCGGTAAAATGCAGTTGAAGGAATATTAGGATTTTTTTTATGGTAATCACAAACCATTACTCAAAAACATGTATAAAGTTGGTGTATTTGAAACAGATGATTCCGAACTATGGATAAGGGACATTTTGAGATCAGATGCTAAATTTAAAAATGGTTAATTAAACCTGACAAAAAAGGTAAGAGTTTAATCAGTTTCATGCTAACACTTTCGGCAAATACTAAACAGGTATTTAATTTTTAATATGAGCCTTAAGTGATAATAAAGACACAGCTTATTTTACTACAATCTTCTCTATACTGGCATTCGTATCCAAACGCTCTGTCGAAACAGCATCCACCACTATTGAGGATGGAATAGTACCTAAGTTATCTATTCAAATTTACTGTGTACAAACACCAATTGAAGTATTGGTGTGGGATACACATTGTCTTTGGCGGAATACGAAACTTTGCGTGAATGTTACGGAGTTCAAGTCATCTCGGGAGTTTATTAATAAACACTTGTGTATAGTATGTTGGAACTTAACAAACATTTTGCGGCCAACATTACTGCATATTACAATAGAGCTATCACTGAAAGTAACAAGAGAGGGGACACTAATGCAGGGAAGGTTTCAATGCCAAACAAATGTGACTTCGTAAAAGTCAAGAAAACGAAATCTATAATAAACGTTTTATCCAAATAAAAAAATTAATACCTAAACTAATTTTAACCCGAGGATTTGATCACTTTATTTTATTAATGGCTAAGCTTTTAAGTGGACCCTCTTTAGAAAATATTTATAGGTATTACCAACATTATCCACCACCAAATCTAATGCGGTGTCGGACGGGACAAGAAGAATTTGGTGCCATTAATTAATCTTTCATGCAAATTAATCACACTTTACCATTAAATATTGGCCATTAATTATTGGATTCTGAAGATGACATCTTTTGGGGGAGTTTTGATTAAATCCTTTGGCGCCGATAAAATTTCACGCTCAGCTATTCTTGCTACCTCTGATTTCAATAGTATTAATAGGCCATCCAAAATGTTTAAATGTTAAGACGTTAATTTAAAAAACATGTAAAAGTAAGCTTTCAATACAGCCCCTTAACAATTCAATATAAGGAGAAAAACAGTAGGTACGATGATCACATCAAGGTAAACACTTGTAGTTTCATTTTAGGCATTATGCCTGTAACATAAGAGCGACGTGCTTCCGCCAACATTACCAACTTTCATAATATTTCATTATTTTACATATACGGGCCACATGCCTCACCTCTAGCACGTAATTGATAGAAAGGTCAAAACTCTACAATTGTCTAAGATACATCAAATAAAATGCTTCCAAGCCACAACAACTAAATTATTACAAATGAAAATTAACATCCATTTATCACTATCCTCCAAGTCATAAACAAAGAAATACAAATTTGAAAATTGCTACTTACAACGTCAGAACACTTTCAAACACTGAAAAATACATCGAACTAATACACGCTATACGAAATATAAACATAGACATACTTGGCCTAGCGGAAGTAAGAAGAATGGGAAACAAAATAGAAGAATATAGTAATCACATACTGTGCTATATAGGTGAAACACCCGGTCAGTACGGGGTTGGATTTCTTATTAGAAGAGAGCTTAAGAACAATATTATCAATTTCTGCGGATTGTCTGAAAGAATCGCTATCGTGCAACTGGAGTTCGAAGATATCAATTTGTCAATTATCCAAGTCTACGCACCGACGACAGACTCAAACGAAGAAAACCTGGAATCTTTTTATCAAACATTACAAGAAGCTCACAACCTACTAAAAAATCACAAAAACATCATTGTAATGGGGGATTTCAATGCCAGGATAGGAAGACCAAAAAACAACGAAAACTTGATCATGGGAAAATACGGGTACGGGGAAAGAAATACAAGAGGAGAAAGACTGATACAATATGCCCTCGAGCACAAATTATCAATCATGAATACACACTTCAAAAAGAAATACGGTCGGAAGTGGACCTGGATATCGCCCGACGAACAAACAAAAAACGAAATTGATTTCATTTTGCATAACAATCCGAAAAATGTAACAAACATAGAAGTTTTAAGTAACGTCGGTTTTCCGTCAGACCATCGTATAGTAAGAGCAACACTGACCCTCAAAAATCACAAGAAGTGCCGAAGACTTTTTCAGAAAAATTCTGAGTCGCCACTGAAAACAGAAGAAGAGGTTAATATGTATCTTTGCAACCTAAAAAACAATATTACAAACCTAAGCGCATACGACGAACATAATCCGCAGAAAACATATGATGAATTCGAACTCTACCTGAAAAACAGCCTTAAGTCGGAGATTAAAACCAAAAACAACGAGCACATTTCGTACTTTCTCAGTGAAACAACCAAACTTCAAATCCAACGGCGCACCGAACTAATGAAAACCAAAAATAAATCACCTGAAATGAAAAAACAACTGTCAGCTCTATTCAAACAGACCAGTAAGTTAATAAGAGAAGATTATAAAAATCACAGACAGCAAATAATAGAAAACAGTATAAAGACCTATCTAAGCGCCAAAAGAGCATATAAACAACTAACTATTCACACAGACTGGATCAAGAGCTTAAAAGACGGACAGAAAGAGACAAAATCAAGAAAAGACATAATTTCCTGCGCTACAAACTTTTACAGAGATCTTTATTCCAATGGACCAAAAGACACGAATCTCTTTTCAGAAATAAATTGCTCTCAAACTAATACCAATGAAACGATCTTTATAGACGAGTGTGAGGTCTGGGAACAGATCAAAAAGTTGAAGCGAGAAAAAAGTCCAGGACCCGATGGACTGAAGAACCAAGCCTTGATAGAAGGAGCGAGACTACTCACAGGACCACTTACACGCATATTCAATCTAGTTCTACGAACAGGCATAATACCAAAGCAATGGTTGATCTCAGACATAATTCTAATATACAAAAAAGGTGACCCACTAGATATCGCAAACTACCGCCCGATTAGCCTGCTATCAACGGTGTACAAACTATTCACTTCTATTATAAATAATAAAATTGGCCCAACAATAGATAATCATCAACCGGTAGAACAAGCGGGCTTCCGCCTCGGTTTCTCGACTATGGACCATATTCATACGCTCGAACAAATCATAGATAAATACTGTGAATTCAACAGGAAGCTATACATAAGCTTCATAGATTACACAAAAGCCTTTGACAGTCTCTACCATGAATCTATATGGCAAACTCTTTATAACTGCAACATAGATCCAATAATAATTAGAACAATAAAGAATATATACCAAAACAGTGTTAGCAGAGTCAAACTGGAATCTAGAGGCGATGAAATCAAAATTGCCCGAGGCGTCAGGCAGGGAGACCCTCTATCTCCAAAATTGTTCATAGCCGTACTGCAGTGCATATTTTCAAATCTGAACTGGACTTTTGAAGGCATCCCCATAAATAACGAACGCCTCACACATTTGAGATTTGCTGACGACATAGTGATCTTTGCCGAATCTCCCAAGAATCTGGAAAATATGATCTCACAACTGAATACAGTAAGCATACATGTTGGTCTACATATGAACTTAAGCAAGACAAAGATAATGACAAATGGTAAGAAAGAAAAAATAATGCTTGACGGTGTCGAACTTGAGTATGTAGAACAGTACATATACCTAGGAAAACAAGTGTCATTTTCTAAATCAAAGAACGAAGACGAGGTCAACCGAAGAATCACGTGCAGTTGGAACAAGTACTGGGCGCACAAAGAGATATTAAAAGGCAATTACGACCTAAATATGAAAAAGACCATCATGGATACTTGCATCCTGCCCTGCTTGACCTATGGCTCCCAAACGTGGACGTTCACTAAAAAAGTAAGCAACAAAATAAGAACTTGTCAACGGGCAATGGAGAGGAGCATGCTACGCCTGAGGAAAATTCAAAAAACAAAAAGTCAAGTAATAAGAGACAAAACAAAACTGACAGATGCATTACACCAAGCACTAAAACTTAAATGGGGTTGGGCCGGACATGTAGCGAGATGCAAAGACCAACGGTGGACTCTCAAGAGCACGAATTGGCCTGGCCCACCGGGAAAAAGAAACGTGGGTAGACCACAAAAACGATGGATGGACGACATAGAAGAGACGGCGGGGAAAAACTGGATAAAACTAGCACAGAACAGAGAGAAATGGACTTGGAGGAGGCCTATACCCTAAAACGGGTTCCTATAGACACATATTATAAGTAACTAACATAGAATTAATTATAAAATTATTAATAATAATCTAGAAATAAGAAACTATAAAACAATGTTTTGTCAGATACCTATAGGAAATAAACAGGCTTTTTTATTTTATTATTTATTTATTATCACTATCCTAAATGTTAAGCTGATCTCGACGACACTCATAATCTGTGAAAGCGTAAAAATATTCCACGGACAAAAATAATTGAGATGATATAATTTATCCGATGCCTAGCAAAAATTTACTTTTGCAGAAACAAATTTCATTTCGAGCCCAATAAAACGACGATACTCGAGTAAAAAAGTCTAATAAAGTCTTTTAAGGGCCCAATATAAATCAACTCAATTTCTCATATAACAATACAGCCATAAGCTCTCGCACCTCGGGCGGTAATCGATCCCGGAACAGGCGACAGAAGGCAAATAAACTGACGACTCCATCAATATAGACGCTTAGTGATGCAAAGTTCTTTCAATGTCGATGAAGTACGTTTTTTTCCGACCACGCAATTCGATTATAGCGGTCTGAGAGACCAATAAAGTAAAAAACAAACTATTATGTTTTGTATAAAAGAATTCACTTATCTGCAAATTAATTTATCATACAATTTAATAAAATAAAACTGTAAACGCCAAAAAGCCCGTACCACTTAATTTCCTTTAATAAGCTTGTAGATGCTAAATACCAGATAGTATGTCTTTTTTAAATCGTTTTCTATTACGTACGTTCTTGTTTATCGATATTTTCGGCAACAATTTGATAACGTCCCTTAGAGCACAACGAAGGTCTTATAAAACGTCCCTTTATTCATATTTTATTAGCAAACGCGCAAGAATACGAACATCTCTGCCAATAAAATATTGTCACCGCGGCACCGAGTTAGGAAAGATAAACAGTAATTTCCGAAACTTTTCACTTCGTGACCCGGCGTCGCACTAAATATTTTAGACGGGGAATATTTTATTTTTTCTTTGTCAGGCCGTCATGAATGTGGTCACGTCAGCTACATATTGTATGAGCGGGTTTGAAATATTGTTGACGAAACTAATGGGGTGATAGCGTGTGGCACTCCCTCACAATGCTGGGCTGCGCCTAGGGTTACCTGTCTAGTCTATCTTTACCTATCGATTTATACCATTGTGCTGCTTACAAAAGTACAAAACATACGAGGAGAAATTCAATTTCGAGTTCATCAGTTTTAATGTTCTTATTTCTAGGTAGATATTACGATAAATATAGATGGACCGTTTTTCTAAAGGTTGGCACCTGATAGAGAACGCTAGATGTGTATAGAAGCCTGCCCAGCAGTGGGACAGTTTATAGGTTATGTAAAAAAATGTTTATTACATGATGTTGCGGGCGGAAAAGTACAAATGGTCCTTTCTGACAAAACCTGATAGTTGTTATAATAATTATAATTAGATGTGTCTGTGAATGAAATAACTAAATTATATTTCATATTTTAGACTAATACGAATACCCAAATCTGGGACAAACATTCGTGCAACGAACATTTTAAGTAAGTGTTTGGTACCACTGTTTGTTTCTGTAACATTACAACATACTTTGGAATCGTATCGATGTGTGCGATAGCTCACGAGTTATTCATATTTGGATGCAAACAATTGGCAAAAATATTAAAATTAGGTTATTAAAATCATGATTAGGTCTTAAAATATTTTTGGATTTTTCGGCATAGTCCGATTAGATTATTCCAATAGTAGAAAGTTTCAACCCTACTTGACTACTTCAATACGGTTAGGGGCGTGCGATATTTGTTCCGCGAGGTGTGGCCTTTACATTATCATCTTTTCGATTAATCATTACTGTAAATTCCACTTATAACCATTTGCTTTTTAATTCAAAGCTCACTATTATAATAGGCTTACCATATCACGTTAAAGCTCAACGTGATTAGTCTGATCAATTTTTAATCATTGACCTATTTGGAAAACTAATACCAATTAAATACTATTATTAAACTATCAACGCTTTTACACAATGTTGTGTTATTCATATGGATTGTATGAGTTGGAAGTACCTACATTTGAAATTATCGTACAAAATTAATTTCAAAGATTTATTGCAAATTTGCAAATTAACTACCCTAGATGGTGTAGTGGTTACAGGGTTAAGCTTCAAAACCTGGAGATCATAGATTCCGTGCTTCAGAAACCACATTAAGATAAATCTGACTTCCTTTGCAGGGCAAGAGGGCAAGTGCTTTAAGGCTTGTCAAATCATGATCATAGTCGTAGCCCACCCTGGGCTCCGTAATGGAAGCACAAACGGAATACTTACTAGTACAAAATTTGAACAAAAATTCAAAAAAAGCTTGATTTAAAATGATTTAAATGATAATATATTTTCGGGCACATTAAAAGAGCAACTTAACGAGGGTATTACATGCATTCTGTAGTCTCAGACAAACGTTGAATGCATAGTTAAAACGCTGTCACTTTACAAAACGTCTCACACACGCTTGTTCGCAAGCTTTATCATTTATGTTTCGCATTGTTTTACAAATAGCTCTAATAACACTTCAAACAACGCCCTGAGGTCGAAATAGATTGAAATCTGAATTGAGTTACACAGCATTCATTCTCACCATTGTGTCAACTCAGTCATCGTAAACCACTTACTATCCGAGGCACACAGATAATGCGAACGGATAATTTCGAGGAAAATTTTTCATTTAATACACAATTCTGCCCTCTTCTTAAATTGAGAATGATAAAGTAAGAATCACTAACCTAACTTATATATGTCCAGTAATTATGAATTTATTTTGTGAAAAACAAAATTTGATAAAACAAAAAAATTCTGTTTTATCCAATTATGTTTATATATCTTTTATCGTACGTTAATATCAAAATGAAAAGTGGGTAACAAGCTTCAATATTGGTATTAAGAAGAAACAAATGCGCTAGATTAATAAATCTCGACTAAGTTTTCCCCTTGTACTATGACTACCAGAACAAAGATACTAGCTGGGGATTGTATGAGGTTACCCGGCGACAAAAGCCAAATTAGCAAATTGTTTTACAAATTGACCTGACCAATAATCAAAACCGGGACCTTGAATGATTTGCGCCCACCTTAACCACATCAACGACTAACATCGTTACTAACTATAGACGTCTTGATTTAACATTACAAATGCGCAAAGAATTGATTCTCTTCAAACGACAACGCAGATTTTCATCAACACAGCAAAAAGCCTTTCCAAAAACAGAGCCAGCAAGCGAGCAGAAAAATCCTATGCAAAACTGAGAAAAACGCACACTCAGGGTAATAGACACTTACAGGTCGAATAGCATAACCTTCCTTTTTTGCAAGTCGTAAATAAAATCGTTGTAATGACTCTATTAAGTACGTACCTACCCGTCGCGCAAAGTTGGTCAACAAGCGTGTCCATATGCCTTGTTGGCGATTCTCATAGCATTGTTACGGGCACAATGTTGTTTCTTGCGCAACGCCTCTGAATTCGCAACCGTTGCGAAACCCGCGGAGACACGTCCATCCGTCTGTTTGTCTTTCTGCGCAGTCATGTGTTGTGGAATTCGCGAACATGAGCTGAAGACGTTTTGTAGGAAGCTAAAGAACTTACTTCAAGGGCCAAATTTTTATTTAAAACCTTATTGCACAGAAAATTATCCAGAGAATTTCATATTTTCTACCATCAAATAAGCATACAAGTTAATTTTGGTTTATGCATGTTTTATGTGCGGTAACAGAAAATATCCGATGTCTACATATTTTTATGTTTACTAGGTTTTCTACGTTAATAACAACCAAAACAAGGAAGATAAATATTTCATTACTTTTATAATGATCACAGTTAATGTAAATAAAACGAATGAGTAAACAGTAAATAGTCGTCGAAATAATATATCAAAGCGGGCATTTTTGTTTCATTTTATATGCACGAGTAAGTTAGAAATGAACAAAATATTATGAATTGTTTCCTACAAGAAAGAAATTAATAATATCCTCATTATCCGATGTTGACTAAAAGCAGATTTATTATTTTCTAAACTGCATTCGTGTTTGGTCCACGTTTAGCGAGGACATTGGCCAACGACTCTTAAGAAACTTGGAGCTCACTTATTTAACTCTATTTTACTTAAAGCTTATTTCGTATTTCGAAGCGACATCAGAACGTTCCGAGTGAGCGATAGCGGGTCCAAATTAGGCTTTTAATTTTAAATTGACATAAATAATGTTCGAAACGTTGCCCCGCTCAAAGTCGAAGCGCGTGAGATTGCATTCACGAAATCAGCGGGCAGAGCGATGCGACAGCGACGGTATTGCTATGAGCGGTGTGGCTAAGATTGCATTTGTACTGTAGCGGAAAGGATAAAGATGTGAAATTTAACTAATGCGATGGGTCAATTACTCCATAATTCCTCTTCAAAAGACGGGGTGCACACCCCGTCTTATACCGTATTTGCACTTTTGCACAGAAACCGTAGATTGAATTAGCAAATAAGAATATGCGTGAAAGTACTCGATCGATCCGCCGCCGATGTTTTTCACAATAACTTCATCGTCAACAGTACATTTAACATAGACTAGTGATAGTCTTTTTATTCATATAAATTTCAGTCATATTTTAGTCTTCGTTTAAAAGATTAATTTTGAAACCATTTAATAAGATAGATAGTACCAAATAAAATTTGATTTTGTAAATATAGTTAGAGTGTTTGCTTTTTCAAAACATAGAAGTAAGTACTTTGCTAAAGACAGAAGCCGGCTAAAAGAAATTTTCTTTAGCTGAAAAACGAATAAAGCTGCTAGTCCAGTATTTGTACAAGTAAATAGATCATAGAAAGTAATAAAACGCTCCGCTGCACGTACCGCCCCGCTGCCCGCTAATTTCGTGAATATGGCTTTAACGTCGACACGACCGGAGTCGCCGACGCGGAAGCGATATTGATTCCGAACGAGCGACGCCAACTTTGCCAATAACAATAATCGCCAGATGAAAATAATTTTTATTTCATC
This sequence comes from Glyphodes pyloalis, assembly GCA_037074685.1. Lineage (NCBI taxonomy): Eukaryota > Metazoa > Arthropoda > Insecta > Lepidoptera > Crambidae > Glyphodes > Glyphodes pyloalis. The sequence goes on from JAYKKO010000011.1 coordinate 7,843,382, forward strand.
GGCACCTTCAGTTTCGGGGATCCCATTAATTTATCGATATTATGCGTGTTTGTTTAAATTAAGCTTTCGTGAACATATTTGCTCATATAAAATTGATTTCTACTATTGATGCTTCTCGTAACCTTTGAATTCTATCAAATAAGTACCACCAACTATTGTGGTATGAAAATCTGAGTAGATTGATTTTGATTTATTCAACTTTATATCGTAAGTATTGCGCTCAAATACAGTTGCCACAAATGGTACGTAACAGGATCATAAATGTAGCTAATTGTATTCGTAATTTAATTATAAAGTCAGAATAAAAACATATAGCTTTTAAATTTACGTAAAACTCGTAGAATTTGGTCATCAATCATATTCAAATTGAATACTGGTTCGATTAAAGCATGCTTCAAGAATTGCTTGACTTTCCTTATAAATCTACCGAAGACCACTCAACTAAAAGTGCTATTTAGAAGCAGGATGACTAACCTATATTATCATATCTAGTAAATCAATGAATACCCAAAAATATAGTTTACAAAATTGACTAGTAATGTTCGTAAAATTTCTACTTGTTTGACCTATAAATTTTACATCAGAAAGCTAAATTTATTAAACCAAATTCGGTCCACAATTGTTATATTACAAATACGCAAATAACACGTCTAACATATCATCATTTGTACACTGCAAAGGAAATGAACAAACGAATGAATAATAAAACGCCCTGTTTGAATAAATTTAACACATCGCTGGAGGCAATTAGCCTTTAATACTTAATGTTTGGTTGTATTCAGCTCTGATAATGTACTTACAATTTTCTAAAATAGACTTTGTTCACGTGAAAAATATACAATGTAAAGAGTACTTTATTCCAGACTAGAATTTCATCTTAATACAAAATAAATCTTAATACCATTTATCCAAGCTTGTACATTTGTAAAATTTGTCTTCCATAAGATATTATTCTACATGAAGTATCACTAATCAAGTATTCCCCATCGTGTACTATTCATTACTATACGTGCCGACATTTTATACAACATGTCTAGTTCGGTTTGTATAGCTATTGGAAAAATATACTCGATAATGATACTAAAACACTTTTAAAAAAAATTTGACAGCTACATTGATTTTAATTTTTTACTAGAACAAGAATTGATAAATACAATTTTATGAATTTAACATCATTGCTCAAACACAAGGAAAACCGATTGTTTAGACGATGACATTATCTTTTGCTCACAATCCTTATTTTTTCAACAAAGTATTTTCATAAACGGTCTCCAGTTCCTAGGTGACAACTCCACAGTCTACATACTTTGTAGCTGGCACGTTTAGAGCAATCTGTTTTACGCTCAGGTTGCAAGATTTCTAGCTGCAATAAAATTCTGGGTCTTTGACGACGACCGGCGAATCTCTAGTACAAAACGAGCTCGCATAACCGAGATTCACACACAAAGAGTACTCAAAATGCACACGTTGCCCATACTAGGCTACGAGCATCCCCGAGCCCGCAAAAACAGCATCCGCGCCGGATTTCTCGACGAGCGAGCGGCAATTACGCTATTTATCCGACAAAGCATACAGCCCTGTATAGCATAATAGGGTTACCAACTTGCTACCCGCTGTCCATTTTGGCTTTTTGAAATGACGACGGAACGCCGCGACTTTGCACCGATTCTATTTGGTGCAACCGACTCTGTAGAATACAGCTGGATGATTACAGAAAATCTTCTCATGATAGAGACTAATGTGAAAGCATTTTTTTAAAAAATTAAAAAAATTATCTTGTACTCGAGAGTACATGATATGTACATTAAAAACTCGAGAAAAATCTACATTTGCTCGGTAGCAGCCTATACAGGAGTATATTTTAAAGTTTTCTCGCCTTTAAATCTTAAAAACCAGCAGGCAACCAGCTGTATTGTACAAAAACTCTATAGGTACATCGAAACGTGCAGTCATTCTTACCACTTGTTGATAACAGCATAATAAAACGTACCTAGAAAAAAAAACAGTTTAAATTAGTTATTTTGCAAAAAGATATTTTTTAATGTTAGTCATGGATCCCAATACACACTTTGAAACGATTCCAATATATGTATAGTTTAAATGTAAAGGGCAACATATATTTTAGGATGCGCATGGTAAATTAAAATACACAAACTTCTAAATTGTATCCTAACAAAGTACTTTTATACGCAGATAATAAAGAATTTGTCTTTTTATAAGATTGAATATCACTAATTATAATATCGACTGGACCTCAGTGAGATCAATCAATTACGTAGGACTTACTTTATTAGTACCCAAACATTTGTGTAAACACCCTAGTGCACTCTCATCTAATGAGAGTAGACCTACACAACCGGAAAGAAATCAAGAGCAGAACCGATTATAAACATACCCTTTCGACCGCATAGATCATTTTTCATATCATACTCATATTAAATGATTAATCTTGAAATGTCATATCTAAACTGAAAACAACACAAAGATGTTGCCCCCGCGGGAAGCCAACCTACGATATCTAAAATCACTTAGCTTAAGCTCGATACAACTAAACCAAAGAGGCAGTTAAAAACCTTACATTTTTCAGGGCATACGTACTTTACCGTACTACCTTCTTCTATTTAAAACACGTAAACTCGAAATTTGATAAAATAAATACGAAAGCTTTTTATGTAAGATCTACCTATCAGGCATTGCTTAACCTCTACAGTCATATATGTATTTTCAGTTTTGCTTGTGAGGTGTTTGTGCTCATTGCAAGCGAGGCTGTGTTTACCCTGGCATAGACTATATGAGAATGCGTAATGAGGCATTTTGATGAGTCAATGTATGCTATGTTCGGACGCTAATGAATATATTAATGCCACAGAGTATGTAAACGCTCCAAAAATGTATTGTTTAAAAGGGTAATGATGATATTTTATACAATAAATACATTCATGCTTTTCTAGGTACAGTCAGTGTCAAATTTTATTTAACTCCGGGTATAAACATTATTAAGTGAAACCAAAAAGTGGGTTGCATGTAGCGGACTGGATCAAAAATACCACTTGTCCCTAGTGGGTAAGAAATGAACCCACTAATGATGCCATCCGACAATTCAATTCTAATATTACCTTTATTTTTAGATTAAATAAAATAAATAGAAAATGCAAAAACACGTGTCCCCTATTTTTGTATAACCTTAAAAATATTTTTATGCCGCTTCCCTATTATTTGAATACCGTGAGTGTCACTAACTACGAGTATTTGACGTTGACTGTACTAGTCTAGAAATAACAGACTAAACATTATGTAACTAAATAGTAACAAAGGGCATACTATAATTACAGGAGTTACAGTCTGATTGGTCAGTTACGGTAAAAGAAGTTTTTAAATCGATCCATTCGTTTTCAAGTTCATTCGCTACATATAAGAATATAAATCTGTTCATATTTTAAAAAATGAACGTTAGAACGTACCTATTCGCATCCCTCTGGCAACACCGGTTGCCCTATTGCCATCAATTAGGCCCGAAGCGAATTTTGCTTATGAAGCGTTTGTGCCGGTCGCAAGCGGTTCTGTTTACCCCGTGCGCTCTTGCCGGACGCGGAATGAGTGGGAATGCAAAATAAAGCTGTGTGTGTAAGGATCCAGTTAGATGATATTAAAGCCGAATGTACAAGGATGCTTGTGTAGGTTAAAAACAAAACGCAAACTGCCTTTATACTCCCTACATGACACAATGAGATTATTAATTTCACTAGATTGTGGTTTCATTTGTTGCATTCGTAAACAAACACTATATAATATTTAAACATCGCCGCCTGTCGTAAACTTAACTATATCATATCATTTGCTGTCCACTTTTTAAAAAATCGCTCGGAATGCTATTTACACACATAGCAACAATGTTATAACGTTGCTTATAATTCGGGATTTTAATTTTGAATCAATACTTCAATTTTATTATTTTAATAAAGAAAACTTAAAAATAATGATAGAAAATTGTAATAGTCCGGGCAGACTCAATCAAAATTCTATTATTATGCTGATTTTTTATATTTGAATACTTTTAAATTGTTGAACAATCGAGTGTACCCCACAATTTCCATCATTAATTTTTGTATGATGGAAATACTGGGATATGGTTTCCCACTATTTCAATGCTTAGCTGAGTAGCCATCGTAACCTACTTGACGGCAAAAATACGACGTCAAAAATCGCTTATTCTTATTTTACTAACGAAAAATCGTGCTTAATTTATCAATATATGTTTGTCGCGATGGAAATAATGGGATATAATTTGGAAAAAATATTTGTCACACAATTTTTACTGCAGTGGAAAATCGAAATAGTAGTATAGACCCGAACAATCAACAAACACAAACAAATGTGAGTACAACTAAAAATCAGCAATCTCTATATGTGTGTGAGTGTCGTTTTTGTTTTTACTCTTAATTCGAGCATGTCATTACTTGGGAATAAAAAGTGACCCGACATAGCAACCAATCAGATTGTGCTTACATAGCGGTCAAATCCCAACAGGGCGGTCATACCATTTACTCCAGCGCGAACGCCGATCGCGAATGAATCCGAAATGAGGCAAATAAGCAATTACGCGCTCAAATTCGGGTCCGATTACCCGTTGCCGACAGTTTCGGATACGTCGGCAAGCGCGTCCACTGACGACATACTATTGTCACGAAATGTATCATTATTAAGTGCAACACTCTTCCTCTGCAATAATTTCAAAACCAACATTAGGCAAATCGATCCAGCAGCTCTCAAGTTTTAGCGAGACAAACGTAATTAAAATTTACAGTTATATAAATAATGACCTAGCAAAATAAAGAAAATAATGCATTTTGGTGTTGATATTACTGTGAGTTACATGTTTTTAATGCGTTGGACAATATGCGTATTGAATTTATCATTGCTTAAAGCTTCAGTTCGGGACGTTCACACTTTTTACTGAACATCCGTTAAATTACAGAAGCGATTAATATATCAATCAGTAAAAACGATATAAATTAAAAGCTATAGATTTAAAATTTGAATTTGCAGTTGGTCTTTCAAAAGACGTCGAACTTAGTTAGCTATTTATTGAAAACCACAATACTCGTATCGTATATAAAATAAAAGTAATATTTCGACTTACAAGTTATTAGATTGAATAACATAAATGTTCTCATTTCTATTGTTTGCCGTTCCATACTAAAGTAAGTCATTGTTTAGTTTTATCGATAATCTTAAACCATTTTCTTATTTTGATTTAAACAGCGATATCATAGTTTTTCTTGATATAATAAAAACAAGAAATATTTAGAATTTGTTTCGCAACGATTATCACTAAACTTATTCATAGGAGCTTATTCATAGGGAATTATAGTGGTATATCCCAAATAGGCAATCTAGTCGTGTCTTTTGGGGGTGTGAACCCAAATCTACAAAACTTCATTGATCAGGGCTCCCCAAATCATATGATGACTTGTTTTAGCTTGAAATTATTCAGTACGGAGATGAAACGATGAGTGCGTTGTCGCCGATAAGTATATTAATTCAGGCACTGTTCATAGGTAGGTAGGTAATTGCGTATGTTTGTACTTGTTGAAACAAGACATAGTAGAGTTCTGAAGGTAGCTAACAAATCCAATCCCTCTTTCAGGCATTGCATCACACATTGAACATATCACATACTTCATAAACGATGAGCAATTCCCATATTAAAATGTTCATTATGAAAATAACACTCCGAATTTACATAGTATATGCAGTGGCGTGCGTTCCATAAAGACAGAAAGACATTGCCTACCCTAGGTCTGATAATAGATCCAATATTATTTTATCAATAAACAAAATAACATAAAAACTTAAATCATAAATTAGCTCCACCTATCGATTGCCGGTGGTATCGTTAAGGTAAGATCGGCATGTAATTTGATAATTTAGCATCAATCGGCGCTGCACTAGCGCCGCCTCGCCCTTGCGTGCCCTTTTGCCACGACAAAGACACAAACTACGAATCTCTATAATTGTGTATGTGCGCTCTCGTGGTAAGTCGCGGTCATGCGGATTTAATGTGTGTGCGTTCCTGTAGCTACGTGGGCTTTGCTGACACACAATGACAAAAATCACGCACACAACTGCATGAGAAGCCAGTGTCTTTTTGTAGTTATTCTTTATAGGTAACACGAAAAATTACGACTCGTACCGAACATTTCCGAAAGAAAGTTTGATAAGCAATGCAAATATTTTAGTAAGTAACATGGTTTCATTGAATTTTATACATTTTGATGGCCATAATTTTTTTGTCGTATTATATTTCTCTTTTTTTACTACTAAGTAATTTCAATAGTCATATTGTTTGATGTGTGTTGTGTTTGTGACTACGCTATCAGATATTTATGATTTATCGTTGTTAATAGAGTGAAAAATTGATAATATTGTCTGTAAAGGTGGTTAGATGGTGTGTGTATAAAGAAAATAAAAAATGATACTCATACCACCATCTTTTAACTGCTTTCATTGAAATTTTGCGAATCACACAATCATTACAAAACATCAAACAAACGCACCGAAAGGCCACTTCGAATATCCGTAAATTGATATGTCTATAAAATCAGTCAATCTATGGATATTGAGCTAGCATTTGGCAATTACCTACATTATCAATCGACAAGACGACGAACCAAAACCAAAGTGTTTTTGTTTTTCTGCCTACCCTGTCTTAAAACTGTGTGCACGCCACTGAGTATATGTATATACCAAACATCCACCGCACGATATAAACATTTTAATTACGGGCTTAGTAACTTAATTACTCATCTAGTAAAGGGGGCATAATACTTATGCTAATTGTTTCGAAACACGCAAACAACCTGTGACTCACTCTCTTTCGTTTGCTGTAAACTAAAATTATCTAGATAAATAATAGCTTGATGTCCCACTGCGAAGGCCTTCGCCTGCCCTATTGGCTATTTGGATGTACTATTTCAAATGACTATAAATAATGATATGTAATCAATCAGGATTAAAGCGTCATCATCTACTAAGCATTTTAACATAAAATAAACAACAATATAATACTACCTAATCGACTATTCCACTACTCACCATAAATCATTGCCTGCGTTCAACTCACTAGTACTCACTCAATATTAGAGTATACAATCTTAATAGGTATATTATACAAATGAATCCCTATTTCCCTTGATCATGCCATACGGCTGGACCGATTAACTTTTTTTTTGTATTTGTTATTTTCAGTAGAAGGTTCTTATGAAAGAAAAACACAGGACAACGTCTGTCGGATCAGCTAATTTTAGATAAAATTGCTAAAGCAACATAACTGGCGAATTATTTAATTAACCTATTTAGTTTTAACAACTAACACGGTGTTCAACGTCGCTTACGGAAGGATGAAATCAAAACCAAAGAAGACCAAAAAACTATTTTTTCAACAAGATTTTTACTAGAGTTACAAGTATACATTGAGCAAAATTCAGTTGGCACTATATTTAACGTCTCGTTAGATTGCAAACGTTTACGCAGTCAAGCGAGCGACATATGACTTCTGAGAATTTCGCGACGAAATTACTAGAATTTCACAACATCGATAGGATGTGCGCAATAGTTATTCAATTTCTACTATTCCAAATATCAATTTTGTATCCATGTCCTTGTATTGATAGGCGTTTTTATTGACAGTTTGTGAAGATTTCTAAGGATAAACGTAGTGATTCTTCTACATTAGAGGCATATATGAAGAATAAGAAAATACGAAGCTTTTTTCCTGTACGCAGATGATACATAATAATATAATTGGTAATATTATTTCCTTTTTGATCAGTAAGCTTTTCCCAGAAAACAATTTTATTAGTATTCGAGATATTAAGTATAAGACAATTAAAATTTTTTTGCACTGTTAAGCATGTTTTTTAATTATTTCTTTAAGAAAAGAAAAATGTACGGGAAAGATTCCAAGCATTGTAAGTTAGCAGAGTGTAACTATCTATTCCTCAAATAACAACGGAACTAAAAATAATAAAAATACGAGAAATAATGGACACAAACTAAAGTCTAGATTATACCGTGCCATTATTTCTCAGTAAAAAACAATTTTCATTCGGTTCTCTTCTTTCTAAAAGAAAATCTGCTGTTTTATACTTTGAATTTGCACAAAATCCTCACCAGACCATATTAAGCCGGTACTAAGCAATTCAAATTGCGGCATAAATTTAAATAGTAATTCACTATTATTCCCCCTTGTGAAACTATTAGAGATATCAGTACCTACAGTATAAAGTGTTATGTTCTGTGGCGATAAATAAATAATCAGTCACAGTAATTTAGAAGCATATTTGCACCAAACATGATTCTATCTCTTTAATTTCAGTTGGGCTTATGATGTAAATTTTTAGGCATTTCTGTTTGGAAGATCATTAGGATCGTGAACGATAAAGCATGTATATTTTGAAGTGAGAAGTTTTCTTTTATTTTCTTTAAATAATAACTGTATTTACAGATATTGCGTAACGATGTTTATCCGCAAAACTTCAAACGAACTAGTTATCTAACTTTAAAACACTTCGTCTCTTTCACACATTTAAAGTATCAGCTTTTTTAGTAGCCTACTAATAAGCATAACTCCTCATAGGCGTTGAAATCAAATCCTCATTAGAACAATGGTTACCTGGCTTAATCAGAATGCTAGCCTAATTTTGGTTGTTGATCGTTCAAACATTTAGTCGCAACATATTATGTGACTTTTTACACAGATTGCACCCACTCTCCCCACCTCGGTCCTAGTACGTAACACGTCTACAATTTTATCAACAAAATACGTGAGGGATCAAATTTACATAATATGCTCGCCCGCATACGTATCACGACCTGCGTATTCAGATTTCCGTTATTATTTTACCTTCATTCAATCCCCAACAAAATTATATTTGGGACCGAATCAAACGGCCTGATAACCACAAGCCAAATTTAATACAAATACGTGTTAACTGGTGTGGATTTAATCAATTTCATTTTATCTTACATGTAGATATTTAAGATGGGAGCAGACATTATGATCTGGTAAAAATCAAGAGTATCGTTTTTATTTTTATCTGACAACCACTGCATAAATGTATGCATGCAATATAATTTCACACAAATTAAATTACTGTTATTTTCACAGTCACTGTTATTTTGCTAGGTAACAGCGCAATAAAATCATTACTTTATTCAACAAAACAATAAACAAGTGACCTATGTCGATTTAAAGCTCCTGATTTTAATCATACAGAAATCCTGCATTAGACCATAACTCTAAGAAGACTCTACCTTGAGCCGGTATGTTTGGCACTGATTCAATCTCTTAAGATCGTCGAAATAAAAACCACTAGGCTTTCTAAAATCATAAGTGGTGACAGTTTTGATATTAAATGAAATAGAACGTATAATAAATCTTAAATAACCTCGGTAGTTATTTAAATTTTCGATTTTGTATTGCAAACCCTCAGTAACAAATCAAATGAAATCAGGTAAAACTAAATCTAAGTATGAGTCTACAGGGTATTTTGGTTTATTTCATATTTAATTTATCAAAATATCGTTTGTGTTTGTACTTTATTATTAATATTTAATCCATTTCATATCAAAGTATCATCAGGAGAAACTTCGTTTATGTCTCTACAAAGCATCCCTACTAAGCCAAAAGAGTACCTTTGAGTTCCAAGTGTAACGCTATTACAAATAGAAACATCGTTCCATTAGAACGAGTGTCTGCTGCCAGTTCCAGTGGAGCCAATTTTATCGGCCCACCTTACCCGGTGGATTGAACAGTAATGCCAACATCAGCCCGGGCGGCTGAAAGCTTAATCGCTAGATTTCACTTAGTCGGCAGCGCAAACAATCGCATACAATGCATTCTAGCGAATGCAGCGCCCTTGCATGGGAACCACTCGACGCTGAGCATTCCCGGCCGTTACAGGCTAAAACAATACACATTTTAAAATGTGATTACTCTCTGTAAAAGAAATTGCGTTCTGACAACATCGCTTCGAAGTCGATGGTACCTACCTATCCGCCAGTTATATCAATTTCTGCAAATTTATTCTTTAACAAAAAATATGTATCTATCTACAAATATACCACATATTTTTGTGACACAAATGTTCATCCAACGAATGTTAAACATGGGTAGGGATCTGACTTTCAACTCTTGGTTCATCGGGCCAGACGAAAGCATACTAATATTTATGAAATAAAAAAACAAGTTCGAAGGTGACAAGACATGTCACTATTACAACAATGCCTATTTAAAACCTTCTAATAATTATATAAAGCTAAGTTACAAAAAACTTTTGAAAGATATTTTGCCTTTTCAAAAAAAAAATCTAGTCCGTTAACTTTATTGTCTTATGAGATCCTTTGCCAAGGGCACCTCAAGAATAGAGTTACGATGTCATGGTTTATGGTAATAAAGGGGCAAAGATGCTATGCAGAGAGGGTGGTCGACAAGACATGTCTTGGAGGGTTATTTGCAACAAGACCGCCCAAGGAAACGTGAGCTTCGTTGGCTAGTAACTCTAACGAAATGAAAGCTCATTTGGTTGTGGAGCCTCGTTATAAATTTAAAACCTATGTAGCATGTTCTTTTAAAATTTTAGATGACCCGTATTATATTGTATTTATAATATGTATTTATACCCGTAAGGTGAAACTATTCTTTAAACAGGTATAATTAGAGGCTTAGGGATCTAGGCTATGAAATTCCAACAAAACCAGATCTAAAAATATCTACTAACTATTTTTTAACGTAGCACTATAGTGATCACACGAAAACTATATGTACCTTTTTACAACTTTCAACCTTAACCTTCAATTTAATAAAATAAATTCGTGAATGCCATCTATTAGGTTAACTTGATAAGACAAGCAGATGGTCAACCAAATTGATAATACCATTCCTAGACATCTTCAACTAAGGCTATTTACACATGGGTTTACTTTTAGTGCAGACCATTTTCAGCGTTTTAAAGGTGCTAGTTACTTAACGAAATAGCTCGTATTACGATTTTCACAAGTTTATGCAACTTTAAAAACCATGTTGCTAAATTCACACACAATGGGGGCTAACACTGGCGTTCCAAAAGATTGAGAAAAGGTTGGTGAAAAAGCTCGATACATTGAAATTTCCAGACGGGGAAACCGGCAACCTTACGCAACTGATACAAATTTTTCATTTACTATTTGCGGCAATTAGGAAGCAAATCTGTCATCAATTGCAGCAATTGTAAACAGTTCCGAATACCGGAACTCGCAACTCGAATTGCTATGTGCACTCAGTTTCACATATTGTAAACAGCTGGGGAACAGGAACAGCTGTGGTGCAGGTGGAGCAAGTTTTGCAATTGCCAGCTGTATAGTGGCTCAGCCTGCAAACCGCCTAAGGAATGCCGTTCAATATCAAGTCCTTGATAAATCGCTGACCTTTTTAGAACTTACATCCTCAATGAAATAACCGCATATAAAACACATCGAAGTCATAATGAAGAGTAATAAGTGCAGTTGGTTTGTTTTTATTTTACTACTATTCTTTATTCTGGATACCTATTTTTGAACAAAAGGGTACCACGCTTTTATGGTTTATATCAAAAACTCAACAGTTACTTAATTGATAAATTATGCAAAAATAATTATTGAAATGTTTATAATATGACTCAAACTGAATATGCCAAACGATTGAGAAATTAGAGATAAAAAATTGTCTAAGCCCATCGAGACGTTCAAAATTAAATAACAATAGTTACCGTCAATAATCCAGTAAGATCTGTTCGATGCGATAATATGGTCTTACTGCTTTTACATTTGCAACCGATATAGCTTCAAAGGCTAGGCTATGTCTACAAAGGCTACTGGAAAGCTCGGCTGGCTAACTGATTGGCTAAATCTTATCAGTCCAACATCTATCCTGGAAAATTGGACTTAATTCATAGATCTTTCGGTTACCTTAGTACATAAGTAAGTTTTGAACGGTTCTAAAAAAACAACACCGTGAAAAAGATGTTTACCATATGATACATATATTTAAGAAGTACTCTTTACAATTTAGTTTTCACAATTGTTTTCTTTTATTTCGCAATTTTCACATTTGTACGATATAATTAGAGATTGAAAACAAAACGACTTAGTTTTCACAATTGTTTTCTTTTATTTCGCAATTTTCACATTTGTACGATATAATTAGAGATTGAAAACAAAACGACTTAGTTTTCACAATTGTTTTCTTTTATTTCGCAATTTTCACATTTGTACAATATAATTAGAGATTGAAAACAAAACGACACGTGCCGAGTGTATTGCAACTCAACTGAGTTTATGACAGTAATATAGTCCGTAAAGGTCCTGATGAGAGCATAAATTAAAAGCAAATGGTCAGAGCAAAGCCAACGAGATACACAGCGTTGGTCGCCGGCCAACTGAGAACCGGCGCCCGTGGGCACACTGACTAATCGAAACTTACTACACGCGAATCTATCATACACGCTTTTAATTAACATTATGAATACGTATATTATGGCAGCATATTTACTGAAACTTGCACACATATTTTGTGAATATAATATGTAAGACTTCGGAAACGGATTTGAATTCCGAAACTCGCGTGTCTGCTTATAATGCAAACGGATTGAGATATAATATAATAGACCTTCCAAATCGTTCATTGCGGACCAGAGCTGGCGCGTATACAACATTGGTACACAATTGGCGTCACTTTTAATGATAATAATCGAATCAACTTAATTTTAGCGTTAAATTATAATTATTAAATACAATGTGTCTTATTTTATTTTGCAAATATTAAGTATAATTATGTGTTTTCCAAAAAATAATTAAATAGAAGGCATAAATTCGTTAATTTTTCACAATCATACCATTTACTTAACAGAATAGAAGTTATAGTAGATAATAATACATTATATTTGATAGACATATCTTTATTTAATTTTGATGCGAAAAATACATTTTTTTTTTTAAGCAAGGCTAAGTTGGTTCCAGATATTACATAATATATTTGGTCTTTCTAAAACATAACAAAAAATTTTACTATTCAATACATATATTGAAATAATAGACACGTCTAAATCCAATAACATAACCGGTAGCTGACCCTTACCCAAATCGAAGCCGGCCCCCAAGGGAAAACAAACGTGAGAGAGCCAAATGTGTTTTCTAAAATATACACTGCCCCTAAAACGTATACCGTCTGTATGTTAAATATTTCGCTTCCCGCGTTCTATAATAATACTTCACAAGGTCCGCTAGACCAACTTTCCTGTAGCTTACTCGAATATTTCAAAAAGTCAGCAGTTCACTGTTTTACTTTTTACATACAAAGTTGTTGGTGGCCAAATCCAAAGGAGAAATGAATAGAAATGGAGTTTTTTTTGGTAATTTAGGAGGGAATTCAAATGCAAATCAGTTTATTTTTTCGTCAACATTGCAATTGGAGTACAATTTACAGAAATGTTCGCATCGCGATTGGTTAAAAAATAACAAAAAAAAAAGAAATTTTGGGATTTGATAACTATAAGTAATAACTTCTTACTTTTACGAAATGCAAATAGTAAATTAATAAAATTATGTTTACGATAGTAAATTAAACAAGTTCCTTTAACAGCAAAATCCATTTACATCAAATATTGTAATAAGTAATTTATAGTTTAAAATGCGTACTTTGCAATCGCATATATTTAATTAGTTTAATTATTGGATAATTGCAAAACGTTATCGCACAGTGAGCAGTCGAGGTTACAAAATGACTTTGAAAAATGGTAATCATTAAAATGTTTAACAATTATTATGATCAGTCATATGAAATTAGATAACACTCACATTACATTTTTAGGTAATTATTAAAGTCAGATCACCAGCAGCAGCCGACATCATGGTTAACACTTGCATTGCGATACGATTTCTTATGTCCGCGATAAAAATGTGGTACAAACCGTATAAAGATTTACTGGCAAAATTAATATTAAGTTATTTATTTCGTTCTTCACATATAATTTTTAAACGATAAATGTATTTAATTTTCGAGCTACAGTTAACCGTGAGGGTGATACGTCGTAAATTGTATGCGATTATCCTCCAATATAATGAGACCATATACAGCTCCTTCGTAATAAGGCTCTGGGACGCGCGGCGAACACGCGTTGCGAATGTTAATACCCGCCTCTACGTGGCTCTGCGATCCTAGTACCGAAAGCGTAGGGTCGCTTCAACATGGATTCATTATAAAGACTTTGTTAGCAAATTTATTGGTAATAAACAATGGAAAAATGCTAATATGATTACTAAATAAGTCATTTGGTAGAATAAAATTATAAAACTGCTGTTTAAAATAACCAATAGTTTTGTAAATAAATTGTTAATTTTGTAAATCAGCAGTACAGAACGGCGCTTTTTATGATTATTTCTTTTAAATGCAACCTTTTTCAAAATATGATTGACTTACCTATCTTTTTAATACAGAAATAATATAATAATAATATGTCATTTGAAGATTTTAACTTGTACTCAAATGTAATTGTAAAAACGTGTTAGTAAACTTCATGTTTTCATCGGTAGGAATATTATTAGTTTCAAACAGTGAACGAAAAAAACATGGAAGAATTCCCGTCATACTAACTGTAATCGAATAATGACACAAAAACACACAAATGTAAAATGTAAAGCACACAAGCAAACACTCAGTGGTTTCAAATTATTTAATTTTTAATTCTTTAGAATTTGCATCGGTTTCCCAAATCACACTTGTTAGAAAAGGATATTTTCTGTGCCCTTAGCATTAATTAACCATTCTGTTGCAAATGTATTGACAGAACGTGTTTCCATTTCTTCATGTGCGCTTTTATGAAAACTGATAGTACGCTAAAATGATAAGCGTGAGCAACCCTAAAATATCACAACGGTAGCGAATGAGTCATAAATCATAGCACCTTTTGTGGACCGTCAACGCCGACCATACACGTTTACCATATACTAAAACAAATTATGAATCTGATCTAAACGCAGTCTTTGTACCTTATGTTTTTTTCCGTACCTACTTGGAATCTATGTTTGTTTTTAAAAAAATAGTGTTACAAAATAAATTTGAATTAGTATAGATGTATGTTATGACTTTGTGCTTTATTGAAAAAACTATATAATATATATTTATAAGTTATTTAAAAAATGTAACTAAAAATAATTACCGAGAAATAAAAACAATTATAAAACAAAAACATATTAATTCCTCTGCAAGGACCTTTGGAATAAGATCAAATTGAACCGACAAAGTAACTGTAATTTATTTGTACATCAAATTTAAAGAAAAGAACAAACCTGTTACTTCATCTCTAATTCATAACATCATTTAGACAATATAATTACAGCTTAATCCTAATTATAGTCAACAGATTGGGGTTATGATCCGATGATTAATTATCTTCGATTACCTTAATAAGGTACTATCCATTTGGTTTGATTAATGTTATCATGCAGTTTATGTAATCGGTTTTGTATCTATGAACTAATGATGTGGAATATATTGTAGTAAATGAAATCATCTTATTACAACACGAATTCCTACATACAACAAGCTAGGATCTACTTTTCTGAATAAGAACTAATAGTATGAGGGCCTGCTTCAGAATGAGTGCACTCGAGTATTTGTTAAAAGCAGCAACTGATATACATATTATAATGATGTCTTTGATATTTTACATTTCAACGTTTTCTTTTATCAATTAATAATCATTGAAATAAAAATATTAGCTGCTTCCATTTGAGAGACAATATTTTTTCCTACTCACAAATATGCAAAAAAACATTTGGTATTTACAAAATATCGTTCGTTGAGTGCTTTTATTCGACGCATGTTAGGAAATGATTGTCCAAACAACACATTTTCATGAGTTCATGTTTTTTTACAAGCTTTTATTTAGTTTCACCTGTCCCGTTGTCTGTCGTTCTGTAATCGAATCTTGCAACTTAAATTTGATCCACTTCCCGGTTTCCGATTGAGCTGAAATTTAGAATGCATGTATAAATCGGATGAAAATGCAATTTTATTGTAACATAGAGCCGATCTGATGATGGAGCTGGAAGGTGGCCATAGGAACTCCGTAATTAAATGATGCAACCCTATCGAGTTTGGGCTCATTAGATTCGTCTTGACAAGTACTTTGATACTATATGGTAACCAGGGTCTGATGATGGAGCCGGAAGGTGGCCATAGGAACTCCGTAATTAAACGACGCAACCCCATCGAGTTTGGTCTCGTTTGATTCGTCTTGACGAGTCTCTTGCTTTCGTCCCATATTAATTATATATGATTGATTGGATGGATGACCCAATGTCAAGGTGAGCACGTACCGAGGGCTGAATGGTATGAGAGTGTATAAACATGTCTTGCCGCTAACGTTGCGCCTCAGGGTACCAGGGCGAACCCTGTTGTATTGTAGCCCTTATCCCTCTACAACGGACCTCTGGGGGGATGGACCGTTATTTGTCCTATACTCGTGGGAATAACATGAAGAAAACAGAAACAACTACACAAAGAAAACGACGTTTAGAGAAGGCGAAATTGAAGAGACAGGAGAAGACGTCGTAGTAAATCTCGAATTAAAAATAGAGGTACTAAAAAGTTAAAAATAAAATTAAAGAAAAAAAAACCTTTTTAAAAACAAGCTTTTATTATTAAATGAACTAAAAAGTTAAAAATAAAAGCATGTTACATTTATTACAACACAACATTTTCCTCAACCTATCACAATGTATTATTAATTACCAAAAACCGATACTATGATAAACTTTTAATTATATGTGAATCTGGTTTACTCTATTTATTTAATATGAATGCAATTCCTAAATTTCGACACTGAAATAATTACTGAATCCTTTTTATTCAAAATACTGCGCACCTCTTTTTTGCGCATATTTTACATCGTTCATCGCCATGCCACCTTGTTTCACTCCAGTAAAACGGCCGAATACATTACTGGTATCTAAATCACTGATAGTTAAATATAAGAACTATATGATATGCAACAAATGAATAATTTGTGAAAAAACGACTAAAAGACAGTAAAAGTTAAGTATTTTGGAAAACTAAATCTACTCTTACCTACCCGTTCTTATAGGTACTAATATATATAAGTCTACAGACAGAAAAAACACAGATATGAATTATGTGTATTATGTAATTATTTATATTATTTGTATTTATTTATATTATGTAACTACTTTTGATACAAAGAACATGACAGAACGTTATATCAACATTATATATTTTAGATTTGACGTTAAAGACCAATAAAAACATCTGACAAATCATTACCACACTTCTTTGTTACAAGTGAGGTATGCACTGTGTAAAAAATCAAATGAGTTCAGAATCAGTCGTGACGTCACATAATGAGTTCGACCCTAAGCAGGACATTACTGCCCCCACATGCTCGCACGCCAACAGCGGAACGTGAGCTCGGGTCCGCGGCGCGGATCGTGGCACAGCGAGGATCGCCACAAATCACGCCGCGACGAATTATTTTTATATCTTTAACAGCCCGCCACGCAAAAATGGCACATTTTAACATTAAATTTCATCATAAAAAGTTTAATTTTCGACCAATAAATATTATTGTATCATTTCCGAATCAGAAATGGAGTTTTTTTTTTCAAATGTAACACTGTCAAGGATTGCCCTTTTAATGCCCGTACGTAATATTTTAGCATAAATAAACAATTTCCCTGGTATACTATATTCAATTCTGTTATTGTTATTGTACAAATACATAATATGGTACCGCCTTCGTAATATCATTTAAGTAACTAAAACAAACAACAAAATCAGGTCAAAGGTGAGGAAGCAATCTCCAATTACACATAAAAAAGTGGATATAAATTCCGCTTTAAATATAAAACCTATTTTTTTAAATCCAAGATAAATACGAGTGGATTTTTATTCTATTCTAACATTGACTACAATATTTGTTTAATTAAGTAGGTTTATTAAATAAGATATATACTCAAAACGATACTATTATGATATAATATAAAAAACAATTTTAATTCTGTGGTGTAACAATAATAAATAACAAATCAATACAAAAAGAGCGCGTTGATGTCTTCTTAGTGCGTCATTGTTTTAAAATCGAATTTCATTGTTTTCCAAACATTAAGAAATTATTTTAGTTTTCTTCTATTATTTCGTTGCATGAGTGTACTATACATGCTAAGTATACACCACGCATAGCATGTGGTTACATGACCTAATGACCTTAATTTTTTCATCAATTCAACGTCCAAAGTGTGACAGTGTATAGAATGTGTTCAGATGACTGTCGACCTTTTATAAGAAGGGAGGATCTAATTTTAACTTGATTCTTCAATTTCTAATACATACTAATACAGAAAACATAAATTAAATTGCAACCCTAGTGTGAATCAAACCATAGGTAGTGACCATTCCTGATTGTTAACAATTTGCTCTAACCGCAGATTGTCTAAAAATATACCTGTTTAGCGATATTACCACCTAAAAGTTTCTGTATTTACAGATGTACGTTTGACAATAAAATATTTATAACAATAATTTGAAAAGTAGTTAGTCACTTCCAAAAGAAAAAGTCAATTTCATACAAAATATAGTTTGATACATTTTTCTTCCTTAACAGTGGTCTACTGTTACTCTACTGTTAGTAGAGCGGGTAGTTGGACCAACAAACCCCAAGCTGATTAGGTAATGGTTTCCACTAGTCTATTTTGATCCGGATCCATTATTGCCTCGGTAATTTGACAACTGACGGTGTTGCCCGGGTCTTACATCAGAATGAATTACAGCTGTCTTGCTGAGTAAGCTTTCAAACTTTACGGCGAACACTTTATTTAATTTGGCTTGGAACAAAGAAATTGCCAGTGAAGTTTCTACTAATACACTCGAACGTTTGATGAATGTAACACATCTTTATATCGTGTCGTATTTTTGTCGATTCGTACTTATGAATAAATCAGTGAGGAGGTCAAATGAACAAAATACGAAGTGGCAATTGTGTGTATGGTCGAAAATGGCACACAAAAATAAAAATAAAACATTTTCAACACTTAGGCCCTCAATTAAAAAAAAAACTAGACAAAAACAATTTCGGCTCGCTTTACAAACAAAACCAGAAATTCATTATTAGTAGTCATGTTTGACGTTTTCTTTTGCATGGATGAAATCGGTCACATATTTAAAAGGACATATCTCAAGGTTAGTAGTGAATTTAAAAACAACAAATGTTTGATCTTCGTTTTGAGGCGTTCGTTTTAGACGAATTATACAATTAGACAATAGGCTCCCAACAGCCGAAGCATGATTGGATCAATGCCAGTGGAGTGATCATGATTTGTTTAGTAAACACTGACGATTCCCTCATAACAACTTCTAAAGTGACCCACATTGATCTAAGAAAACGTTTATGGTTGAAGTATTCTTAAACACTTTTAAGATTTTCAGGTTGTATTTTTAAAAAATCCAAGCCCGCATGTCTTGTCTTGATAAATACAGATAACAGCTTCTTTGTTAATTGTGGCAATGATTAGCATGTAGTTTGAAGTATTTTTAGTAATTGCAAATTTTCAGAAAAAACTATTTTACAACTTTGAAACAATCTTTTAAATGTTATTTTGGAGTCGAAATATTTTTTTGCTAAATACCTTGAGCAGGCTCGGATTGATATTAATATTTAAACCATTATAATCGTCTCATAGTGTGATGTGCCTTTTATTTTGCTTTGAAAGAAGCATGACGTTCATGGAATAGGAGCATTCGATTCATCAATCGAAAATAACAATAAAAAACACGTTTAGAGAGTGGAGGAGATTAAATAAATTAGATATGATTGATTCCCATCTTAGAACTATCTGTGCGTGAAATTCAATTACACGCGGGCATAGTTACCAGTTTCTGCATGGAATTATTCTCAATTATTTAATATGAAACATTGACGACAAGATTGTTCATTCATATGTCTTATTCAACATTTAAGACAATTTTTCCTAAGACGAAGTAAGTATTTTTAAATATTTAGCTTAGGTATTAGGGGTTTTTGTTAGCTGCAACGCAAGAAAAAGGTACGTCACTTATGCTAATTTGAACAAACAATGATTGCATACATCCCACAGTACAATTAATGTGCTTAATTACACAAGCAGTTTGATCAACCAGGTCCCATTACAATAGATTTAGACAAGCCAAGCTGACAACATGATGCCTGCTAAAAAATACTCGCTTGCGCAATTTCAACCTGTTACTAGCAATTACGTTTATCTCACTCAAGGATGCCAGCTTTCGTATAAATAAATTGATGAGTGCACTAAAAAAAAGTATTCTAACTAATAGGAGCTATCTTACATTGATAGAATAGATAAAAAGGTAAATTTGTATTAGGCCACGTAAAATTCAATCAAATTAATTGTAGCTTAACTTGTTCAAGCGACAGTTAATTACATAATCTATCATTATTTCAAATGTTACGAGTGTGTCTGTGAGTATATTTCATGTACCTATATCAAACGTGATTCATAGAAAATTGATAAAGTTTACATTAAAACATAATTTTTATTAGCTCCCCGTAGACATAAAATCTACAAGAAAAAAATAAATAATTAGGTACAAGTAATATTATTAGCTTAAATCGCTTAATTAATTCAATTTATGTTTTATCTACAAATTCACATCCCTAATCTTGGCGCAAGATAAAATCTATTGTCTGCACTTAATATCCGACCTGCACCCAGCAATCTCACAAAATTGCCGTGATAAATTATTTTATAAGTACATTTGAGACTTTTAACTACTTCCAACTAAATAAAAATACCCGCAAAGCGATTGTTAACAACTCACTTTGTTAAAAAGAAAATTGTGTAATAAATTGCATAAACAATCTGGAGTTAGCCAGTTGAGCCAACATTTTGATAACATCACTTAAAATGTAAATATGAAAATAGAATTAGATTTTGCACAAAATCCCTGGCAAATAATTTATCAACCAATTTGAAAATTATTATGTTGACATCATAATTTTCTGCAACAAAGTAAGTATTCACATAATATTTTATCACTAATCGATATTTTAAATGTAAAACTTTCCTCCATAAAATGTTAATCGAAACGTTTAAAAACTTTTCATATATCTTTTGCACATTCAATTCTACAATTCTGTAACTGGAGTTCTGATTCTGAGATTCTTTAAATTTATTTTGTCATAAGACTGTTCTTATGAAAAATACTTAGGTCTGGCTTTAGCGTGGTTTTATATATTTAAAAAACGTTGAAACTAGTCCAAGTTTTTCATGAACAATAAGCCATTTAAAAAAGGTAAGACTTTTCAAGTTGTTACGATATTCTTATTGTCCTGGTTTAATCAGGAATATTTTTTTATTTTATATCCGTTAGAGGCAACGCTTATGTCAGAGCTTGATGGAAGATAAACACAACAATATCCAGTCGAATTAGGAGGCATGACCTCATTCCAATCAACACACATATCGCATGTGACGCATTACGCATTTTAATTGTTACGATCTGTTGCGACAGACTTACGACTACGCTATTGTATGCTGTTTTGCTTACTACTGCGTTTATCGTTCTGATTTTTAAACAAATTCGGAGCATAACATTATGATAATCGAAAGAATAGCGTTGCAAATGTGATTGATTTGTTGTTTTGGAGCATTGCTACCGAATAAATTCAGTTTTTGAATTTTAAAATTTACTATTTATATCTTGTTTGTTACACGTTCATGTGCCCTTGAAATTTAAACTACGAATTGTGGCCTGATTCGTGTTTATTCTTCAAAAAATAATACAGGCTTTTTGTCCACAATCGTCGTCAATTTAACTTCTCATCGCGCTAATCTTCGATTAATCTCTCAGATTTTGAACAACCAAATGAATGACAACATAAATAATGAAAATATGTCTTGTTAACATTTTAAATAGGACGTGAACAACATTGGCACAGTATATAACCACAGCGTGACTAATTATGATCTACGGAAGATGTACAATGGGACAGACTAGAGCAGCTGCAATGAATTTAAAGAAGACATTTTAATAGATAACTACTAAGTGATTCTCGTTGTACGGTCATTCATGATTATGACATCAACAAAATAGTAAGCGAAATAAAAAAAAAATATTGGCATGAAAATTCAAATTCTTCAATGAAAACAGCGGCTATTATTGCTTTTTGATCGAAGAAAATTAGCCAAACTTTTCATTAATAATAGGATCTTAGAGATATCAAAAATAATAATTAATTCTAAGAATATAATTTAACAAGTCCAAATCAAAACGTAAGAAACACTAATACATATGTAATAGCAATTGGCCGATAAATCATTCAGTGTTACGACTCTTGATGCGTCCAGAGAAACATCTGCAGAGAGTGACCTTCTGCATATTAAAGACCCGAGCCAGAAACAGAAGCCACTAGATCCGCTTTTACTACACAAACACTCTATCAGGACTCCATTAACTATGCGTGGAATTAAACATGTTAGACGTCTTAGACAAGTAGTCGTATAAATTCAAGTAAGAACGATTACATACTCGTACATAATTAATCGAAAGTTAACGGCACAGGTACTTGAACATTATTAGAACGATTAAAAAATTATAATCGTAGAATCTACCGGCAAATCAAAACTCAAACAGAATATAATTTTAATTAGGCTGAGTTTTGAGATTTTATTGAACTCCCTTTTTTTCAATTAAGTTTAGGAAAATCTTCGAAACAAATTTATAAGGTAAAAGTTTTCAGAATTCGGTGAGTACACTTTTCAAGATTACACTGGTCTACAAATTTTGACTTTAAAAAAGTATTCTTCGAGCAAAGTAGTTTTTTTTATTTATCTTCACATGCTGATAACGAAAACAATAATTATTTATATAAATTAGTTTCCGTTTATTAGAAATAAAAAAATACAAAATTATGCAAAAATATCAAAAAATTACTGTTATTCTATTCATTAGCAGAATTTCGACGACGTTTTTTTGCAGCTTTCTTATATTCTGCTTCTGGAACATCCCGATAAATAGTCCAACAATAATTCGCCAACATTGAAACGTTCCACTTGCCCTGATATCGTTTTTCCATGTTTGCGATGTCCTGATGAAAACGCTCCCCATGTTCATCGCTTAAAGCCCCACAATTATCCGGAAAGAAGTCCAAATGAGAATGTAAAAAGTGTATTTTCAAGGACATATTACAACCATAGTTTTTGGTATGATAACTTTTCGACAAGCTCAGCATAGTTGTCACTTCTTTTATTTCCCAAGAAGTTCCTTGCCACAAGGCGAAAATCGTTCCAGGCTTGTTTTTCTTTACCTTCTAGCACAGAGTAGTAAGAATAGGCGTTTTTTATCATAGGCGATATAGAACACCTTTGTTTACTAAATATCACCTCTCCGCAAATATAACAAAAATTGTCGGGATTATTTACACATTTCCGAGACATTATGTTATGAAATAATTTTTAGTTTCACTTTTTTTTTCACTTTTAGCACATTTATTATTTAGTAATACAGAACAGAGCACTAAAGTACGATATTTTTAACGTTTGTTGCCAAATAACAAAGTTAATATGAACACTGTCAAGTTGAATGAGGGTAGAATCGTAAAATTTGTGAGATATGAGGTATCTTGAAAATTTAAACTAATAAATTACTTTTACTTATCAAATCGTATTTAGCATGTATAGAAAAGCAGAAATTAGTTAAAATTATATCGGATACTTTTGCATTGTAGACCAGTGTTATTAATTAAGATGATCATTAATATATTTTTTCAATAAGTCATCTCGCTAGTTATGTGTAGATATTGCCCAGAGTACCAGGATTATAGAAAAGGTGAGAGCATACCGTAAAGCGGTCGCGTACCGCGTTACGTCGCATCGAGCCCCTGCCGGTTATTGGTACGGGAGTACGGGACAATATGCATGACCTAGTGCCAACGGTTTTAATATTCAAGTGACGCTCGGCCGCGGCGCACGCCCGCCTGTAATAAAAGCACGCTCCAACGCTTAACGAGCAAGACCGATGAGCTCCTTCGTATTCCAAACAAAACGACCCCGTACGTGACCACATCGAGGCAAGAACTTAATTCGTACTGTAACAAGATTGCGAATTATTCACCATGTTTGAGTGTGGACTCTGCCGGTAGCACACTGCACACACAGCCGTCCCATTTCCTCCATTGAATTTAAGCCAGCTCTCCATAACCGAAACAGACCTAGGTCGCTTTAGATGCAGCGTTTATTAGAGTAGCGCAATACGTGTGACAAACAAACTGTGACGGAACACTAAAAGGTCGTTTGTTGCTTAAATAAAAACATTGTATACATATAAATTACGAATCAGACATTTCATATTAATTATCATTACTGCTTATAAGATAGATAGGAGCGACAGCACGGAATTATTATATTATTATCAAATTCAAATTTGTTCTGCTGCCAAAAATGTAATCAGACGTGAAATAGACTCCTCTCATGAAAACAAAGTTTGCTCAAACATCACTTTCAATTTTCTCTTTACAAAGAAGCCAACTTTCAGGATTGCAAACGTGACTAAATTTTAAATGACCACTTTCAAATCTGAAGGCAATTTCGGTTTTAGATTAAATGATACTTTAATTGAAAGGAAGTTAGGCGTTTATCTCGGCGCCTACCGTGAGTGGTCGGTTCGCTAGCGCCGCTGAACTTAAACTTCCTAGACTGGAAAGAAAGTTATCAGCAATCGAGGGGCCATTGATTGTGCACAAAGACCTTCCGTCTCGCGACATTCGAGTTCGATTTTCCGCTCACAATCACAATGCGGGCGCGGATTTTCGTCTTGCATTCGAGATTATACTTCCACGGCTCGTTCGGTCTCCATCGACATTGTTCGGCCTCTTTCGTGTAACCAAGTAAAAGAACGAATACGTATTCCTTCACGTGAATGACGTCATTTGTCAAGGTTCGCATAACAATATCGGGGAATTAATACGTTGTTGGGATTCATAAAGCTTTGGGTATACGTGTGTCTCTACTTACATCCATTTTGGCGAGTGGCCAAGTTTCCTGCACAATGCACAATAAATACATAGCGCTAGGACTACTCTTAATTACTTCACTCCCATTGCAGACGGACAATAAGCATTGAGCGACGTATTCAGTACCGTAAAAGGCAATATTAGTGAGTGTTTCAACCGTTGAAAAATTAAAAGTAACATTAATCCACTTCACTATCTTTTTTACTTACATTGTATGGAAACTTTAGTACTGGCTTATTTTTACTGACTATCAGTAACTTTTTAGTTCAAATGTTAAGAATCATTTACAAATGATTAAATTGTTGTTCATAACCTACTCTACTATCATAAAATTGTTTGGTAAAGTAAATATTTGATCGCAGGATTAACCTTCACGTTTATTGGTTCTCCTATATTCAAGCAGAGAATCTCTGGGAAGGAAATGAGCACACAATCTAGATCAATCGACTTTCATAAAACAAACTTTCACTGGAACTGCATTCTCCTGAAAGCGTTTCATTTTAAAACGTAAAATGGCTTACAATTGAAATAGAAAGTGCGCGAAAAAGAACCGATAAAAGACGCCTCACCGAACGACATGGGTAATTAACTCTTCTCTTTTAATGTTCTCTTTTGGGACTTAAAAACATCAAACGAGGTTTTTTTTTACTCTTTGGCAGGAGGGCGATCGCCGGTAATCCGAGGTGCAAAAGCGATGGAGGGGCGTGCTCAGCGCATCGGAAAACAGTTATTGGGTAGGGTGGGCACGGCTCATGCACGTGTTTGTCTGACCACTCTAGTGTACACAGCTTTAGCCGATGTTATGACGGTTTATCACGAATTCACTCGTACACTAGGCACTAGTCTCACGGCAACCGTTTCACCTAAAGCTAAAACATTAATCAATTTCAGTCTGTTTTCGGAACTAACTTACAAATTCAGGTAAATTCACCAACAAAACTTTGGTTGCCCGAAAATTTTTAAAACCAATAACGAGCTGCCGTCAAAAAGCCAAAATCGACCGGCGAATTTCAATTAAAAGTTTCGTACGGGTAACCCAACCCGAGGAGCATTAGATAAACCCGATTAATTATTACTCAGTTAATGGACAAAGGAACTCTTCGCAACACTCCACAAACAAGATCCGAACTGAACTAGACAAAAGGCTGAACGTAAACAGCAATCGTTCATTCACGCGGGGCTCAGAAAACTATCTACCTCCCCCTCTCAGGAATATGCCCGTCTTTTTCTCCTTGTAAGGGGAAATGCGGGAGCAGCTATTTGTTTTTACAGTCGAGCGCCGACGAACAAATTAGGTGGACAAACTGTTGAAACGGTCGAGGTGTCTATATTCCACTCTGCGGAAATTCCTCTCTTAAAATCGTTCCGAAGAGAATGTCTCAGCGATTGAGTCGGAGGGAGGTAATAATTTTCTATTCGGGATGGTTCGATCTGCGTATTATTGGCAGGTGCTTAAGGGATTTTTGAGCACGTAACCGATATCCGTTATAAACGCGCTCGCAAACGGGGCTTTGTGTTCCTTTCTTCTCAGTTATCGCTTTCATAATGCATCTAATGTAGATATATCTTAAGAATTTGGATGGTAGAAACAAAAAACGTTCATTAAGTTTGATTTGCACCAATATCATTTTAAATGTTCATTACATTTCGACGGCTGGCTCCCAAAGTTCAACAAAATTTGATAATGCACAGGGCTTTTTAGGAACTACTGCGGTAGATTGTTGTAATCTTTTTTCATTTATCATTCTTAAAAACTACTAAATATCTACCTAGATAAGAATAATATAGATAAGAATACCTTTTAAGAATAAGAAAAAGGTTAATTTGGCGTACAAAAATTTGAAAATAATCTTTAGCTGAATAACTACTCTAATTTTGCAAAAGTTTTGAAACGCAAACATATGTGATCATTGGCTGAAATCAACCGAAACCCGTGCTGTAAAGCCTGGTAATCAACTTACTTAATTTTCAAGTGACATAAGGGGCAGACATATGTTGGATTTTGATGAAGAATCTTGTCACCATTTAACATAAATAGAGTCCCAAACCCAAGTTTTTCAACTTATTTTTACTTTACAAATTAATTTCGAGTTAATACATTCAACATAATGCCCGTTAGAGGTAACGACTTATCAGATGACAAAATTTCTATTAAATAACTTTTTGAAGCATTTCGTCAGAATTATCGGAGGAGAGCAACATCGGAAAGTTGCATGAACAAAATGTGAAAGTACTTACAAACAAAGTTGTTACAGGCTTCAGGAAGCCGTATGCGGCAGAGACGCGCCGGGACATGGCGACACCGAGACACTACGACTTTCATCATTATGAAAATGTAATAAAACCGAATCTCAAGTCCTAAATATGAAAACAACCGTTTTAAAAAGTTGCTCCGAACTTTGATGCGCGGTGGCATTCAATATATTTTTTTAATTGAAAAAAAAAATTTTTTTTTTGTTTAAAATCAAGTTGAGTGACTTAATAGACGCGTTGTTTTTTTTACCTATTATCCCTGACAATACAAGCTGACGTGTGAAATACAAGTAATATTCGACGATGTGATATAATTTGACAATGTACGAAAAAAATTGATAACAATTAAGATTAAATATTATTAACTACTGAGTAATCGTTAACATTGCGTCGGGAAATGTCCACAGGATAATTATATCCAATTCCCTTGTTAATGAGAACTATATATATCCTCAGTACAATCTGTTTTATCGTACCGTACCCTGTAATAGAGCCACAAAAATTAATTATTTCAACTTAAAAGCGCCCGACGATCACTCCTTAAGGTAACGTAGGTACTTTAAACCATACAATTACTTAACCGAGGACCTTTAAAAACTTTTTCATTTCTGCCTCCTCAATTGTCGCAATCACCCTACTTTTAACGGGAAAGGCAAACAATGTTAAATAAATTTTTAATTAAATTTTAGACGAAAACACATTTCTCTGATTACTTTGTAAGAAGCCTAAACCATTACAGCAATCAGAAACTACAACACAAAGAGCCGAGATCCAACTGGTAATCGAACCTGGAACCCCAGCGATAGCGCGATGCCAAAGTCCGGCCTCTTAGCTACGGTCCTTAAATGTAGATACATAAAACATTTTGTTAACTTTAGGCTCTGTCTATTATCACTCATTTAGTCTGTATAGTCAGTATTTTAGAAGATAAAGAAATAAGTTAAAATAATAACCCTCTAAATTCAAAATTGAAATAAAGATAATAACAAAACCATCTGAAAAATAATTTAGTTCGGAACTTCGAACGAATAAAGTACGTACTGCTAGAAAATGTAATGAGCATTTTCATGATAAATCCGTTGGAATGGTTTTTTTTTGTCCGTTCACTAATAGAACGAAAAGAGGAATATTGCATAATCCAATAAGTCTAGTGAAACTTTGCCGGGCCATTTCAATAAAAAAGAGATAGTTTTTCATAGCACATGTACCTTAGTGCTACAAGTTTCTTTGTGAATACGAACTGTCGAATTCAAAGTTGGTGGGGCCAAACGTTCGCCATAGGAGATTCATCCATTATGTGCAAAATGGACATTCCAATAGAGTTGCCCTTTAATCATGATGGATTTTTTTCATAACCGCCTATATCAATGTGTTGCCTGATTTTCGAAAAATACTATGAAATTTTTATAAATGTGGAAATAGCTAGATTTTATAGCAAAATTTAATCTTTATTTATTTATAAATGTGCAATGCGTTTATCTATTCAGTGAAAAATCGTATTGAGGCGTCGCATCTGCAACCTAAAACGCTTTTTTAACCTGATTATTGCTTTGCGGCGGTCGTGCGCCTAATGTATTGGTTTTACGAAAAGGTTACAAGAACATACATTTTAGGAAATTGTATTTTATTTCATTTCACAAATTTCTACCTTCAAATAAATCTCAAAGAGGATTTAGACATACAAAAAAAAACATTTTTTTCAATGGTGGAGCGGGCAGCAAAAACACATGTTGGCAAAGTTGAAATTCTAAAAGAATACACCAAAATAGGATTTGTAATACGTTTGGATGTTCAAAATAACCATTTTCAAAACTGTTGTGCAACATTACAGAGTGATGACTTTAAGAATAAAAAGTATTTCACCCGTTAAAGTCAAATATCATGTCTATAACTTTCATCGAAATCCATTGAGTACCTAGTTTAAATTGAAATGTAAAAATGTAACAAACATTTTAACTGAAATCCGTACATACATTCGCATTTACATCAATATTTCGATTTTAATATACTGGCCACATTTTTTTTCAACTTTCATTATTTCAATAAAGTTGTGAAAAAAAAAATTCACAGCCCTCCCTACGCAGGCCCTACCCAACTAGGCGCCAGACCCGCCGGCGCCAGTGGTGTTCACATCGACGCAGACAACAGAGAACTGTCACGTGCACTAACATGTATACATTTATATAAGACGGCCATAAGGTAAAAAAAATAATAGAAAACTGTATGAAGTCAGTTTAAAGGATTCCTTTAAAACGAAATCTCAGAATTGGATGCATGGAGATACAAAAGTGAAAAAAAATCATGTGTTACTGTTATCATTAAGTATCATTTACTATGAATTTAATCAGATGCAAACAAGCTTTGTTATTTGGTAATACCATTGTTCCAGAGCCGCACTAACACAAATATTTAGAGTTTATACAAAAACGGCATAAATATTTATTTAATAAACCTTACGAACTCAAAAATTAAATCGTGTTTTTAATCATTGTCACATTTTTTCTTTGTAGAAGGGTCTTTTTATTTGAATTTACAACCCCACGCGACCTGCGGGCGCCAGACTTTCCGACGCCCCGACCGCGCCCGTCTCGTCATCATATGGCTACCCTTTATACACCCCATAAAGTGCGTTTGAATGTAAAAATTCTTAAAACTTGAAGACTTAAGTGGTAATGTTTACAATAAAAAATCGGAGTAAAACCAGAAACGATAACTTAAAACTTCACTATCTTTAGAATTTCAATCAAATATCTTTTTGCTATAGTGAATTGAAGTTAAATATAAGTAATACGAATAACATTATTTTTGTGTAAAAATTCAAATAACTCGTTCATATATCAAGGGCATAATAGACACTACACACATAATACATAACATTTGAGAGTCAGTAAACATGTTAAGTTTCCTAAAATGAATACGATTTATTTATTTTATTTGCTTAGGGATGCACCTATTTAGTATTTGCATCATAGTTGAATATACTCCTGTTGGTCAGGCGCCACGCAGACCGGTCGACGCCAACCAACCACGCCCAAGTGTCGGCGATACGCAGACGGTCAGCGGAGTGTTGGCAAAAATAACTTTTATTACCTACTTAACAACACGTAATGCCGTCCAGACACAATACAAACAAACAAAGCCGAAGTCCAACCGTATAGCACAGGCCTCGTCTCATTTAAGTTGGATTGGACTGACATACACTAAGCCGGCCCAGTGCGCACCGATAGAGGGATATATGTGGTGACTCATAACATGATGACCTTACATTCGGATGTTTACAAGCAATACTTACCAAGTGTAAATGAATAATAATATGTACTTATATGTACTAATAAAGACCTTTATGGGATTAAATATGATGTTCACGTTAGGTTCACTCTTATCTTGTATAAAATGTCGCCTCTTTCAACAGTTTCTATTCTGGTATATCCTGAGTCCCACCTTGGGCCAGCATCTGAATGACTTTGATACTAAAAAAATAAATAAATATCTAAGTACATATATTCTTGGTTTAGTATGGGAGCTAAACTTGAGACTTGGAAAACAAAGTTGAGGTAAAAATCCTGACTTCCAAAATTAAAATGAATGAACATATATTTATTTTGGTTCAAATTCATTATCATATGTTACAAAACCCAGAAAAGTGGTTCGAACGGAGAAATCAATCAGAACACGTCGATGGTTCTATTTCCGGAAAGAAGAGAAGGCATTAGGAGGAAAAGAGAGATAACCATTAACATTATCTGGTGGCGCCAGACCAGCCGGCGCCCGACGACGGACAACTTGCAGGCGACGAGACGACACACGGAAGTCGGACACAGTGAGCCAACTCTGTACGCGACGAGACAGCGCACAAAAAGAACCAGCGAAAAGTTTTCCTTCCATCCAATGAACTGTAAAATGAAAAAAAAAAACAACCAACAAAATTTTATAATTGTATATAACAGGGGGTGACCTGCTCAAGATCCGCAAAACAAATACATTTATGGAACTGATATGAATATTGGAACCGATAAAAATCACTTTAGCATCTATTGATTGGCTGAAAATACGAAGTGTTAGCTCAATAGCTAAATTAATTGTGTATCAAAATTAAAACTTTGCAATTGATAAAAAAACCTAATTCATATAAATTTACCTCCTACCTTTGAAGGATTTTATTAATAAAATGTTTTCCGGATCGGTTTATTAAAACCGCTGCGAATATAATGTGTGTAATAAAGTAAAGTAAAATCGTTTTCTTAGCGGGGATTAATAGTCCAAACATCCTTAATTTTATCACTTTTGTACCCATTTTATGGTGTAACAATTCTTTTCATATTATGAAATTTATAGACCCATAGTGAATAGCAAATGTCACTTCACTGTTACCTTCCGTTTAATGTGACACCAGAGACTAACTACGAACTACGGACGTCTACAAACGCGTAGCTTCCTACAAAGTCAATTCACGCTCTATTTGGGAACTGGGAAAGCGATGTTTTAATAATGTGAAAGTTAGAAAAGGGAAAAAGTCCCCTCTTACAATAGTGGAACGAAGTTTGATTGATTTTTCTTCTTTCCTTTTAGGATCTCGCTGTATGTAGAAAAGGATCATGAACTTTCTTACGAACATAATAGGGTCTAAAGAAAGAAGGAAATTATTTTTGTGATCATAAGTCCATGACTATGCGGACTGAATGAAAGCGCACTTTTTATGTTTTTATTATAAATTTTTCTTTATTTCTGTCTCCAACCCTAAATTGTTATGTAAATTTGGTAATAAGTGTTTTTTTTTCTATGATTCTAATAAATGCTGGTGTTTAGCCTGGTGGATGGACAGAAGTTTATTTGTGGTTCTGTGGATTACATACAATATTTGATTAACAATAAGAATACTGTTCAAAAACAAAATAATGCAAATGAAGTCGCCGGCATGAGGCAGCTTGTTATAAAAGTTATAAGACTACGATTACTCGTACTTAGGTTAAGATAACGTTAAACTTACAGTCAAAACCTATAACATTTGACAAACAAATAGAATATTAAATAAGGCAGTGTAATTTTTACAAGTTACACTGCCCTATTTAATGGAACACTTTGAAATAATAATATAAATAAAATAAGTACAAGTAAATGATTCTGAGAGAAAAAACCTATCACCACAAACGCAAGGAATTCCGTGGTTCAATGTTAAGCATTACATAACTCTACTTGATAACACGCGCTTTTAACAAAAGCGTTTAGGTATATGACAATTATAAATTATCCTACGTGTGCGTTATCATTCTTACTTCCTTTTAGATAAATAAAATTACAGCACTTTGCTTTTGGCATCATACCTACTGAAATGTTAAGGCCAATATTCAAGTACAAAAACAAATCGTCCCTCACAAAAATAAATTACCAATATGTATTACACCAATTAAATCACTTTATAGAGATAATTTTTTAGAATGAAAAAAATGGCCAATTTCGGTAAAGTTTTTACTACATTAATACAATAAAATTATTGGCGAATTAGTGCCGTCATCTCAATTGCAGTGTAATTTTAGTTTATTTGTCAACGAATTACGAGCGGTACAAACGATGTGCTTTGAGTGTAGGTAACAACATAATAAAGAGTTCTGAATGTTTTGTATACACGCTGCATATAGTCGGTAAATACTGACAACGTGCTGCTACTTCACGATAGGAAAACTTCCACCCACACAGAAATCAATTTGTTGTGCGTCAACCAGTCACAGATAGATAACTTTTTGTGCAAAATAAAATCGTCATAAGTCCATGTAGTTAATTTGGAATGTTGCATTTTAATTACATATTTTACACAAATGTATGTCCGTATACATTTTATTACCTCAGTATCAGTCGTAATGAATTTTAACTAACTTATATACTTACGCTAAGAAGAAGCACTTGACTGTCACAGTATCAACGTACTGATTTAGACTAAGGAGACTGTTCTAGCATTGGTTTTGGTTCCATTATAAAAATCCCTTACGTACTTATTATAGATGCTTGTGACGCTATGCCTGATATTAATTTATTTATTTAACTTTTTTTAATTTACTGTTACTTATTGACAACCTGAGATCCGTGACTTCATTCGTGTTCTTTATAAACGTTAACCTAGTATCTAAACTTATATTTATTTTCCATTTAGACCAAATATACGTAATACTCTTTTACAAGTACCAAACACATATCTTCTTTATATCTTTTATAATATTAGTAGAATTTATTGGGCTTGTTAATATACTCTTCTGTTTCTTTATATAGTGAAACATAGCGAAACGATTCTCGTTATGACATGAGAGCACCATATTGACAAGAAATGACAAATAATATTTAATAGACATCCAATAAATGGTAAATATAATATGGATGGTAGATATGATTAAGTTAATAATGATTAATGATATATCAGTAATACTTGTTACTGCCCGCGACTTCGTTTTCTTTATTTTAGGATAAACCCAATGGGGTTTTACATTCGATTCTAGATCAATATATATATCATTATTACCTACTAAATTTAATCTAAATCCATATATGTAGTAGTTTTACACAAACTTTTTAATTACAAACAATAATTTAATATGACGACTCTAACCATAGGTGTCTATAGATATCATATTCACTGTGAGCCGCGTATAAGAATTACTTCAAACTGTTAAACTGAGAATAATGATACCAAATTTGCATATATTTCTTACGTCACCGCAATTTAGCCTCCATAAAACAGGATGTAATTAGATAAGTAGTCAAATACCTACTGTCTACGAACACTTCAATGGAACGTTAAACATTTTTTCTTTGATCAAACATTTAATATATGTTTACTTGATTATAATTTATAATGCTTGCAGAATAAAGTTTAAATTGAAACTGAAATATCCGTACCGTACAATGCAGATATTGTGACTGCTGATAAGGGTATTACAATAATTATTTAGACTGAAACAAGTCGTTCAATACAATTAAAATAGTGCCTACTCTAATAGTGTTAAACCCATGTTGCTTTATCGGAATTTCATAGTTTTCTTATCGCTTTTCATCATAAGTACTAATAAGAGAACAGTAAAAATTAGTAATAACGTATTTTCATTAAATTGCTGAGGCCAAACAATTTTCATGCTTTAATCTTGAATCGATGAAATGCCGACAGAAGTTTTATATTGAACGGTTTATTACTATAATATCAATTAATTTATATAAATGTATTTGTACTTGACGCATGCAAGATAAACAGATTTGTGATTGTGGATAGCATTGGAAACGGGATTATCCAAATAACTATACCGGGATAATAAGTACATTAAAAACCTTAAAAATTCATTATCAGCTCATCTACCGGCCTGTGTGCATTCAACGTTGATGCTAGTATCTTCTACGTCACCACCATCAGTGTCTCTAACGTCCACTTCTGGATATACTCTTCGTTGCATATTGCTCAGAAAAAATATCTACAAACTGTTGCCTTCGACTTCGCTTACGTTACAACGGGATAAAACCTCTATGTTATTAGAGTATCTAAATTTTCTACCTACCAAATTCCATACAAATTACGTAAATTAGAAACAAACATCCATACATTTATCTACACGAACTTTCACGTTTACAACATTAATAGGTTCTTTCGCGATGGATCAATCATGTTCATAATATATCATCATGATGAAACATGACTATCAAGAAAACTTCCACTTTTCTTTTCACAATAAAGTACCTACATAAGGAATTATCCTACACTTATTCCTGTCTTGTGTGGGAACGCTACCAGGACGTCATAAACGCGTGAAACATTATTCAATCAACGCTTTAGTTTCTTACGCTGAATGTTAGTAAAGGTTACAATTTACGCGACTCTGCACGTGAGGCAATGCAAGCCTGCTCGGCAACGGAACTTTGTGAATGAAATTTCCTTAATATCACACCCCGCGAAACTAGCTCAACTTCCATTCCTGGAAATTTCAAGGAATCTTGAGAATATGCCGGTGCAACTTTAGATGCCCTCGTTACCTGGCATTATAATATGCTCTCAAGAACATGTAACAAAGCTGCTAAGAGAAATACTTGCATTTAATAAGCGGCGCATTTACAATTCAACAAGTCCTTGCTTTCAAGAAAATACGTAGGCGCTTACTCTGATTAATAACTAAGTATTGCCTACTTTGGTAAGTTGTAAAAATATGAAGGTTTCTGAAAAAATGCTTATTAAGTGAATTAAAACAGCAAAGCATCTGATTTCACTTTGGCATAGCGGAGATCCATTTGAGATACTAAAACTTATGTTTAACCTTAATTCTTGGAATTCATAAAATTACGATTTTACAATCTACTTTTATCCGACTGGCTGATATTAAAACACACTCGTATTTTCAGCCAATCATCATTCAAACCACTTCAAATTGTACATTTTGACATTTATTAAGAGAGTGATAAAATTTACTCCCGTGACGAATCCTAAGCGGGAATGTCGATAATTGTTTTGGTAATACATATGTAATACTTTATAAACTCTTTATCTTAAATTTGTGCATATTCTTCAACGCAACAAAGGTATTAAAAGCTGAATCCGTTCCATCATCCTATTGATTAAGTTTAAAACACGCTAACATCTATTACGTCTGGTATGAGCAAATCACTAGACTCCACTTCATCGCTTCCACGAGTTAAGTCTGTCTGAACGACCCCGCCGTAACAATTATCAGAATCCGCCAGTGCGGTGTATTGTTTGACAAGTTAATGTTAATTTAGCAGTTCACTTTGATGTGAATACGTGCGCTGGGCAAAGGGGAAGGATTACTGACAAGGGCTTTGCTCACATAGCGTAGGTGCAACCATTCAGGCGGGTACTATGCCGGCCTTTGCGTTCGCCATCTTCCCAAGGGCTATCACTCTCTCAGGCTCAGAACAAAACGATACGTTAAACCGAGCTATATTGATAGTGCTTGCTCAACGGTAGCTCACATATCGAAGATAGATTTGCAGATTCGGTCTGATGATTATACCTGAGTGGGAAAACATACTTATGTACACTTCTGATGAAATAAGAATTCTAACGACAGTA
Source organism: Glyphodes pyloalis (assembly GCA_037074685.1). NCBI lineage: Eukaryota > Metazoa > Arthropoda > Insecta > Lepidoptera > Crambidae > Glyphodes > Glyphodes pyloalis. The sequence continues at coordinate 7,879,787 of JAYKKO010000011.1, forward strand.
AAAAAGAATTGACTTCAAAATATTCCACTTTGTTCAATGATTAAGATTTCGAATTTATTAAAGAAGTACAAATGGTTATTGTTTAGTGAAAACTTTAATGTCATATTATCCTTGCACAACAAAAAAATACAATTTCTAAAAAGGAAATTAGCATGATTGCTACATCTGTTATTTGAGCTTGCGTTATTCTTAATGTAATATATATTTTTCGTTTGTATGTAATAGATATTTTTATACAAACCATTATTCATTCACTTTTGATATTCGCAAGAGTTTAATTTGATATTAAGAGTTTAAAATTGTGAAAACGAGAAATAGGTAATACAGTAAAATATCAATTAGTTTAGCAAGGTGGATGGATATATCTCGACGATTTGTTAACAAACACATTCGAAAACAAATTTTCAAGAAATGGAATAATTTAAAGAGAAATACTAAAATACACGTAGGTTTGAAATTGGAAGCAAAACACCTACTCAAAACAACCACAACGCAAATGTTTAATTTCATTAAAGCGCATAATCCTGACAGAAAACATCGCAAACAACGCCGAGGGGCACAATGTGAGGGAAACAACCCATTTATAAGCTGTCCAGCTCCGAGGCTGAGGCGCTGAGGCGACATCCACTCTATTTGTCTCGGCTAACACGACCGCTGCCCACTTCTCGTCGCCTCAGAGTTTGCTTTTATCGCTTTTTCTTTAAGGATGCGCTTTGAGCTTGTTTTCGCTCTGATAAACAAACAAATGATGATCTAACTTTACAAATGTGTTCCATTATCTACGCCTAATAAACACGTATTTTAAGTACTCGTAAAACTAGCGGGCCGCCGCACGCATACTATTCCCGGTTATTCCACATTTTTCACTAATTCTTCACTCTTATTGACCGCAGTACAATGTTATATAGCGTTAAGCCTTTCTCAATAAGTGTAGTTTCTGAAATAAGAGTGTTCAAGCAAACAAACAAACTTTTCAGCTTTATAAAATTAGCATAGGTAAGCGCAAACTACCACTGATATCTTCTCTGTCGTTACAATCTTGGCAGAGTAGTCGTGGTGATCATGGCGGGGGTGATGGCAATCTTTACATTTTGTTACCAATCGCCATTCCTCTCGTGCTATTGCTTGCTTCATATATACATATGTGGAGTGAACCATTTACCACCACCTCCATTGATATCAATTAGGCGTATATTCGCGATTTCGTGTCTGGCTCCGCAATTCGTACTTCATGTTTCTTATTTTTCAAGGCTTCTCTAGGTTTATATAAATATATCCAAACCAAAATGAGTATAATCGGTCAACCCGTGCTTAGGTTTTACGTTCGCAAGAAAATTTCCTAGTACAGGCAATGCTATCATTGAATTTATTTCAAAAAGCAATTCTAGCAATAGAAAAAGTTATATTAAGGTTAACTTTATTTCAATATGATAAAAGCTTAAAAAACCTAGCAAGTTAAATAAAATATGCACGATCAAATGATAAAAGTTTAATTTGTAATCAAGTCTCTTTCAACAGAAAACAAGATTCTGTGCATTGAATATCTATCTCAAACGTTCATTTCATCGGTAAATATAATTTATTCATAATTTCAAATGTAAAACCGTTTGCAGACAATAACTTGCTACTCTTTACGGAAGTGACATAGCGCCGCGTGGCCCCTAGAGCTGGATTTGACACATCGATAACATCACAAAAAGCAACCTACGCATGTGAGCAATAGAATCTACAATGCAATAATAACGAACATCAATACAATCCTTCGTTTCGCAGCTGCTGTTGTTGCGAGGAAAATTTCATTTTATTGTATTAGCGAATGCTTATTATATATCTGTACATTTTCCCTATTGTAACGACAGCGAGCAGCTACGGTTCTTTGCCATAATTTTAGAATGAAGGGATGAAAAGTCGTTCGGAACGATGCATGAAATGCATCAACAAAACATAATTTACAGACCTTACTGTTTACATTGCTTTCTTAAAAGAAGCCTTAAAGTTTTAGACAAAACAGCAATGTGGTAGACGTATCTCTTGCGCATAGAAAATTAACCAATTTACGGTAATTGAAACTAGTTTGATGAAAATTCTGAAAACGTGCGATATCAATTTTTTTTTGTTTATGAAAACGTTGCACGCGTTGAATTCATAAGCTTAAATAACCTCATCTAAAAAGGACTGGTAGACGGAAAACTGTCTAAATAAAAACTAAGGACTTACCTCTTCCTCTGTGGTGGCGGTGTTGACAGAGTCCATGCTTTGACAAAGTGCGAGCTCCATGTTCTTATGCTGTGGTGACGAAGGTCTCGGCGAAGGCTGTGGCGGCGGCACCAGCGCGCCTTGTGTCGCTCCTCCTTGCTGCACACCGGCGCCCGTCGCCGCAGGACTCTGGGCCTGCAGGCTTTGAGCTGCTTGGAGACTTTGCTGAGCTTGCAGGCTCTGCTGCTGCAGGCTTTGTTGCGCTTGCAAACTCTGTTGTTGCAACGACTGAAGCGACTGGTGAGCCAGGTTCAACTGGTGTTGCTGCACGATGCTCTGTTGCACAATGCTTTGCTGCACTTTGATGTGCTGGTGCACGGCGAGCTGATGGATCGGGTGGAGGGGGGCGGGGGGTGCGGGGTATGGAGGGGAGAGTCGCTGCCGCTTCACTTGCGCACTCTGAAGCGCTTCGTGCAGCCTCTTCACCGGTAGGGGGCTCTGGCCGAGGTTATCCACGGCTGTGGCTTGGCGTGCCGGCCGAGTCGCGTGACTCCGGCAAGCACTTATTCACCGTAAGGCGACTGACCGCGTGGCTACGCGGCCTATCGATATCAGCGTATCGACAACGGCGCAACACTACGCACGTCGTGCTACGCTTACTAATTGACTTATAGATGTAGATTGTTATTTTATCAATATTTTTACGCGATTGTTTCTTGGTTTTTCAGCGCTTAAGCACTTTCAATCGTACGAGTTGATCCTCTTGTAAACCACTCCTGAAAAGAAGAAAAACGGCAATTCATTTCTCAGTACTCAAATCATATCGTAAAAGGATTACTTATTTGTATACAATGAGCTTATTTATTCAAAGGCAGCAGGAGACGTTTTCCCAAAATAAATATTTTTATTTGAAATATTAAATGTTTTTCCTCTCTTTATTTATAACCTTAAAATGCCCCATTAAATTTATCCTCTTACGTAAATTGTACTTTTGGGAAAAAAAACATTGCGAAAATAAATAATACATGTTTAGTAAATGAAACAAATTTATTTTCTTATTCTGAAAAACTAGACAAATCTAAGATTTGCAAAAAAACGTTTCTACTTATAATTAAGGATTGATTCTGATAGACAAAGAGGCTTTTCTATTTCCAACCTAAGCATAGCCAACAAAGGTATTAGTCTAAAACCAAACAGTGTACTAAAATTAACATTCGTAACAATAATATTCTACGAATTTGTAATCGTCATTGTTATTTCACGCCGCTTTAGAAATAACATTGTTTTACTTTCCGATTTAGCCAACCGTTTAAAAGCAATGAGTAGCCCATTGATGAAAGTTAAAGATAGAACTGGGATCTCTAATTAATACAACCGACGTCCTTCGCGCCAATTTGAACAAAACCTATCGGTGTCCATTCTCGCGTGTAAAATTCCATTTTATCGCACCAAACATAAGACACTTTTTTGTTTAAATAAAAATGTTGTTGCTAGTTCGTTTAAAACGTCGAAGTGCCGATTGCATTCATGTGGGCAGCGGACTGTCGTTTAAGCTGTTAGTCATCGCAATAAACGACTAGAATCATCTAAATTAGTGACTAGACTGATGATATCAGGGCAGTGAAACTCTGAAACGACTCGCTGGCTAGGTGATAAATATAAACCAAAAGTTGACCGAAGCAAATTATTTTAATTAACTTACGTAATTTGTATAGGTATGGACACCACGTTTTTACAACACGCATCAATGTAAAAATGTTAATAACTTAATACACCACGCAATCACACCAACCTACTGATATAGAGCTATCACACATAACAAAGACTTGCCTTTGCGATATTAGTTCTTATGTTCATGTGTTTATGACATATATTTTTATTCTATTTTTATTCTATTTTTATTATTTGTGAGTGGCATATAAAAGGCGTATACTTTCTAGGCGTAAACACCAACCCGAGCCAATTAAGAAAAGTTCGATTCCAAAGTTGACCTAACCGAGAATTGAACCCGGGCTCGCTCACGATCCAAGCGCCTTTTTTTGCATCTAAGCTATGAAAGCACTAGTAAGTTGATAAAAGAGAAAGCAAACATGCAAATCAATATATCAATAAATAGAGGTCTACAGGTAGTGAAAAGAAGTAGCTAAACACTTCTTGTTTTTAAAATTCAAACATTTTTATTGATTAAACAGTCCTACAAATCGCTGTTCAAACTTACCAGACCCTTATCACATGAAGCTATTTAAATTTATAAGATTATCTATTAAATATCCCCTTAGGTATAACAATAAATATCATCTTTTAACTAAACAACATAAGTGAGTAGGTTCAATTTACATTGCTTTTTGCTCCTCGTTAAACCACATCTAGAATTGAACCGGACTCCAGAAGGCTTAATGTATATCGATCACGTGTAACATTAAGTATTTCCAAGGCCATTGCTTTTTGCCATGTAGCGTGACTAAGCTACGAGCAAAAAAGCAAAATGTACGCTAAATAACTAGTGAGCTCTCAACAACCTTGTAAATAGAGTATTGGCGAGCACATTATATCATTCGATTCGTTATCTATTAGAAAATTTACATTCGTAACTCACGAACAGCACAAAACAATGTAAGTTCAGCGTTTTTACTTAAATATTTCAGTTTACCATTTGTTGTTTCAGTGTGAGAGAGAACTCGGTGTAAAGTTATAATTTTAACGCTATTTGTGTGTTGTAAATTCCGAATTATTCCAGAGACCTTGAGACTCATAGGTCTTATTTAGGCTAGCCTATGAATTATTCTTATTTTATCTGAGGACTATTTGCTATTAGACCTTTTGTACGCTATGCGTATAATTCAAAGGCTTGAAGGGCTACAAGTCATATTTTGACACCACTCCCTTATTACAGCTATCAAATAAAATGGTATAAGTAATATTATACATTATGATGCATTTCAAATCCAAGATGCGCTAATATCGAGCTGTCAGTGGTTTTTGGCAAGTTAATTAGGTACTTTGCTTTTCCTCTTAACTAAATTCTCTCTTTAAAAAGAAAACGTTGCAAAACTTAATGATTCTACTAATTATGTCGAATGTCACGCTTTTAGTAAACGTGAGAATTATAGTTCGTTTATCATCATTATGACCTCTCTCGCTCCATCACGACAACGTCCCAAGTTCGTCATCATTACAATGACAATGATAATGGCGTCCTTACTGCGGCAATTTTAGGTCCGCAATTATAGATTAAGTTGACTCTATAATTTGTGAAACAGAAAAACGTAATAAGCATGACAAAAAATCTTTTTGTCTCGGACAATAAGGTAAATAACAATGACGATGTTGTAGGTCACTATGAAATATGTTACTTTGCACTACACATCTAATAAATATAGATGTGTAGTAAATAACAATGACGATGTTGTAGGTCACTATGAAATATGTTACTTTGCACTACACATCTATATTTATTCGTCTTGTTTCGCACAACTTCGTTTGCTTTCATTTGCTAGAATTCATCAATGATTATATACATTGAAAAAAAAATTCTTGTAACAATAATTCAGTGCAAAAGAAAATTGGAATAAGAGGAAACGACCTCATAATTAGAAACGTAATAGAACTTGCCCAACTATAAATCAGATTAATATTGCTGTTTAGACGTTAAGAGCAAATTTTCAGTGATTTAGTGAGCCTATTATTATCGCTGTTTATTTAATTAATTACACTTAAAGTCAGGACTAATCTGTGCATTTCACGAAAAATCAATCGCAAATATGTTAACAGAAAGCATAATTTGAGCGCTGAAATTATTTAGATATTAGGTTGTACACAATCACATCTATAACAAATTAGTTTCCCGCAAAAGTGATTTTAGAGAGTCGTCAAAATAATGATTTGATAACTTAATATAAGCTCCAGCCTTCTGAAGCAATCATTTGAAATGACTAAGAGAAAAGCTAAAAATTTTTTAAATCTTTTAGTAATCAAATTAGATGTAAAAATTGTCTTCTTTCTTTCACCTAAATTTTATCAAAATTATACTGTTCTTTCGTAGGTTGGTGACCGAGAATGGAAGCAATAAATCATCTTTCACTTTAATTTAACAAAATATAACTTTAAACCCAACAACATCTGAATGCATGTGCAAACGCAACCGGGATTACATGGGACCAAACTTTGATACTTAAGAAGAGGACAGAAAAGTGCCGTGAGCAATATTTCTTCCGCAGCTGAATACTTTTATCCGCTCGTGTATTTGTGTTGCGGCTGCCAGTAAATAAGTGTGGCCAACTCTTACACTTTCCATTTGTTATAACTACTAAGTCTCTTGAGATCAGGTCTTCGACAAGACTTACGCGGGATAAACTCGGCCGTCCCGGGGACGGGACGATACAGAGATTGAAAGTAGTAATTTGTTTTCTTTCTGTTTGAGAAGTAATTCGAACTTTTTAGATTGTTTCGACATGCCCGCTAAGCGTAGCGTTAAGTAAATATGTTATTCATTTTTTTTTACTTCTCGTACCTTATTAAAGTTTTGTTTATCAACAACTTTTAATTGAAAGACCGTGTCACTTTTGTTTTCATTGAATATTAGATTTAAAGAAATTCAGAAAACATTAAGTAATAAAGATGCTGATTTCTTTTTTATCATTCTAAGTTAACTATCTTTCCAGTACTAGCCTCCCTCAACCGATGGATACAACGCACAAACCTTCATGTATCTTAGCAAACTTCTAACATCTCCTTTGTTAAATCGCTAAGGTACATGAAGATTCGTGCCTTGTATCGATCGATTGATTTGTTATAGTCTTTGTCCACCTCTTTGTTATTTGTCATCCTACTCTACTCTTACTGAGGCGGGGAGTCAACTCAAGCACATATCTTCTCTATCAATCATCAGTTTTGCAGCAGACGTGCACTGCCACTTGTGCTTGCAATAAACAGAGCAAAACTTTACTTATTTTAAGCTGTCTCAATCGAATGTAGCATGATTAAGCTATCCTTTAATAATTGTATCAATTATTGTCATAGTTTAGCACAACATAGTACTGGTGGAAGCGTAGCTTTGTAGCTTAGCTTTTCCCCCACTATTTGCTTAATTGCCTTGCACATCTCTCTTGAAAAAGTCCCACTCAAACTTCCACAATACCTTCGAAAATGAAGCCCTACAAGATCCGTTAAGAGAACAATCTGACGCAAACTCGACTGTGTCCTCAAATACTATTAAGTTACTCGCGCCATAATGGGTAAATTAACAAAAGCGTCCGCGAACGGAAACGGCGAAGTGATAGATAAACAGCTGGTGAAGTTGGGGCGCACCGATCGCATCCTCACTAACAAAATTAAGGAGGTTTATATAATATTGAGGTAAAAATAGCCGGTAGAAATCATTAGTAGAAAATTATCCATGCCTCTTTGTCTATATAAGGGTTTTTACCAGCAGGACAATATCATTTGAAGGCGTGAGTCGCATGACACACTGGATGCATGCAGCGCCTTGTTCCTCAGAGATGTATGTCCTGCTTTATAAGCAGTAAGTACCAAAACCACTAAATTATTTTCAGTCAATTGCAACCGGTCTGTGCTCGGCAATATAGTCGCCTAATTTCGAATCAAATTATCTCCCAGTCTTCAACTTAGATTAATAGGTAAATATGTGTGTATGGAAATTTTGGATATTCATATAGGTTTACGTGCGTATTACCTTTACCTCTCGATTGTATCTTCAGTATTTATACTAGCCAGTGTGCAATAGACGCACTCCAACTTCACTTAGCTCTTGTTGTATTAGGAAGCCATTGAAATTTCGCGAATAACGTGATTAACGCACCAAAGCATAGTTGGTGCCCACTATTGTTTATTAGATTAGTTCGACGACGCGAGCGGAGTGCGAACGATTTCACTGATTTCATTGCCTACACAAAATATTGTATTATGGTAATATTAACACTCTAATTTACCATCTATAAATGGTCTAACAGACTGGCTCGATGGCTAATTTTGTTAATCCTGACCTCTGAGCACGGAGCATGGGGTATTATGAAATTTTTTTTATTTTTAAAAGACAATTAGACTACTTAGCGAAGACTATTTTTGCCAACGTCGCGTGAGAATTGACGTAATCTTACAATCAAACAGGGGAGTTCGGTATAGTTTTAAATCGATTTCGTGTAGGCCAATGATGTCTAATCTCATTACAAGGCACTTGGTATGAATTAAGCTGTCCAAATGCATAGAAGTCGCTTGACATTAAATGTAGTCCAATTTATAGATTCTTTTATTTAACAATTACAACTGAATAATACTTGACACATCAACAAATCAATTACTTCCATTACCCTCCTCAGAAGTGACAAAGACTATATGATAGCAGGAATACATTAAATAGGTTTACCTAAACTGTCAAATCTGGCTTTTTTTCATTAAATACCTTTATCGCTGCGTTTCATCGCTTGTAGTCTCTACCTTAGCGTTTATTTAATCCATATCGAGGTCATGGTATAGTTATACATAATGCTTTTGAAGTTTAAATCAAAAACCCTTCACGCGCTTCAAAGCCCAGGCAACCGGTTCAATTTAATTTGAGAACTATGAGGTCGGGCTCAAAGAAATAGTTGGGTCCGCGTGATATCTCGGCTACGTTTACTAGTGCGTTGAGTTCTCCTCAACTTCGCTCCGAGCCAAAAAGGCTTTATTCAACAGCTTTGAGAAACATTACATGAAGATAGGTACTGTTCGCCCCTTTTCCAGTTCAAAATTCATCACACGCCTAGAAAAATACTCACAACAATAAGGTTTGAAATGATTGATAAAAAAAAATTTGTACCGATACACATTTAGTAAATTTGGCAAATTCTATTATTTTATGTAAATTTGAATCCATACAATTTTGTCGATGTTATGTTTACAGAAACTATTTTTTGCAATAAGATAGGAAAAACAGTGAACTAAGCCAATTTATTATTTTTTTTTCTTTTTTCAATTCCTATAGGTATCATAAAAATATTAAATACATAAGAACTTGTAAAACGCCACAACAACCCAAAAACCTTTTTATTTTTCCCGATCAGTCAAATTAACCCAATTAGTTACCCAAAAATCTTTTTACACGATGAAAATTATTAGAAAATTACCTGCAGAAATTTTACACATTTCAGAAGGCCACTATACCGCCCTTTATTTTTTTTTCACCATTATGCTATAATTATAGGTAGGTATCAAAACTTCCCATATTTTTTAAATACGATACAAAAATAGCTACAATAACTATATTTTTGAGAGGTAATTTGCTTCCTTTTGCTTTCTGCAAAAGAAAAAAATTAACGATTTAAGTTCACCCCCCTTAAAAATAAAAAATTGAACTAGATTCAATCATTGAAAATAATTTCAAAGTAGCAATCCCCAGTATATTACCACCGCAGAACGTAAATAGCAGTAGATAGCAGTGAAAACTTAATACCTGGTGTGGTAGACAAGTTAATCCAAGACCGAGTGTTATGCATGTTCCAGTTTTTGTAGCGCGGTACATGCGAGGTTTGACCTTAATCTCTTTGATTGACTGACACGAATAGTATTCACAGGTTATAATACAGCGACGCATTAAAAATAAGTTTATTAAAACTATCAACACTTCAATGTAATCTTTAGCACGCGTGAGAGTAAACAAAAGTATCTAACGGTTTGATCATAGGTCAATCAATGTTGAGACTTTGAAATAGGCGATATAAAGTAATACCTATAGATCTTTAGTCTTTAGATGTCTATATCCAGTACTCTGGTGCGGTTCCGGCTGAGTTGAGTTCCAACAGCATCTCTACTTTAAGCGGTGAGGTCCAACTGAGGGTCTTAGTTGTCTCTGCCCTTATTTCGAGTGTCACTCACGCTATCACCTTCCCTCAAATGGAAGAGGTAGGTACATTCGTCATGGAATTTCTTACTTTAAAAAAGGAACCTATAGCCAAAGCAAGGACTATACTGTGTTTTCTAATAATATTTACAAAATATCCATTATATTAGGGCCATCTTAATACAAAAGTTACAAGTATCAATTTTGCTATCTATTAACAGCAAAGCTCATAATTCAGATGAGAAGGAAGATTTTATCTCCATGCAAAAAGCCCCAGTAACAGTTCAACAAGCCAGATTCATTTACTTTATTAGTTTCCGTCAATGAATTTAAGAAAAGATTTCTAAGTACTCCGTTTCGAAAGTCAAAAAATCATATAATATTCCCGGTAAACGCATAGCGTTCAAAGAACGCGTTGTAAGTTCCGCGCGATCAAAGTCGATGCCCGAAATAAAATTCGTGATAAAATCTCAAATCTGAATCTCAATTAAGACTTCCAATCATTTTATTTACGTATACATACCTCAAATGTCTTTAAAAATTTCATTATTTTGTTTCTATTCCAGTTTTTTTTTATATTTATCGATTAAAAGCAGACCAAACTCTACTCCGGGGGAAGAGGGATGTCACATTCACTGTGTCACCCTGGGCGTGGAGAGGGTGTAATACACCCTCAGTATTCTACGGATATGAGTGTATAAAATCATTAAGATTATAGGTACTACATACATAGTTCACGTATGATTATTAACTGTGATCTTTTGTGTTATCTTTGTCCCAACAAATACAATAAAATTTCCATCCTCGTAAAAATATACAATAGAACTATATAATCATAACTTTTGGATGATATTTAAGTTTCCTGGCAGAACATATCAATTTACTCGAATCTGAAAACCGTAATTAAGAACATAGTAAAAACTTGACAGCGAGAATGTATAATAGTGTTCTGGTAACGATATACGTAGATATTACAAAAAGCATACCCTTATAATTTTCTCTTCAGTGTGTTCGAATGTATCAATTTATAACCTACATTACAATTATAATATCGACTGACACGTTTTAATTAATAAAAGCGTTTATGTAGCTCACCGCTATTGCCCGAATACGGCTAACAAAACAAACCCATTCAATTAACCACGTCGCTCGGCCAATGGAGCCATTCGCTTAATGAAATTTCGACTGAAATACAAACTGACCTAGACGGGTCGCTTATGATGGATATAGGTAAATTATGTAAAGTTTTTTTAGGATATAACATAAGGGAAAATCTTGTCGAACTCATTTCACAGAAACCGCATTTTATTTGTCCAACGCCTGCTAAATTAGATTAACTCAAAATTAATTGGGTAATTCTACCTTCGTGGCAGTTTACAAGTATTTATAACTGTTAAGTTTTTAGTTACTGCTATTCGATAAGAAGAAAAATCTTTAACCATACAATTTTAAGAGAGGTGGGGCATAGCGATTTATCGCTCGAACTGGAGCAGCTCGACTGGTGAAATACCTCCACCTTACAGAAGACTGCAGCCAAGTAACAATCACTCCGGTGTTGTTGTGTTCCTGCATGTGAGTAAGGTTTCCAGAGCTCCTGGGAGGTGCTACATTAGTAGCAGGGGTCAAAGGCTTGACCCTTCAAGGTAAGGGCGACTAGTGGGATGAGGTCAATCTTGAAGTGCAATATAAAAAAAAAATAATAATAATAATTGCCGGGAACACAGATACACAGGACAAAGTCTGTCGGATTCGCTAGTTTGAAATAAAACAAGCCATACTCCAAATCGCGTGATTGACACTGGTCAATACGTCGAAAGTAAGGAACAAATCTTACCCCCAATAATGTTCTCAACGCGACAAATGGCCACTGATTATGTCTAACGACTAATATCAAGATGTGAGCCAGGACCTACCGCTGCATGAGCCTGTCGACACTGCAACAAAGTCTTTTGTATCTGCCTTGAAAATATAATGGTAGCTGCTATATCCCGATTTTATCACAACCAATGTAATATAAGATGTCACAGTTGAGTAAAAGGCCTTGATTGTGCTAGACATTTCAGCACTGCATCAGTCTTCACTCAAATACATATGCACTTAATACTTACCCCTTTAGCCCAGTTTTGAAATAGGAAACCACCTTTCCTATTAAGACAGAGCAAGTGAGATGTCTTCTTTAGACAAGATGCATTACAGAAAACATTTAAAAAGTGGTGCTGACTGAAGCAGCGGAACACCAAACCATGAAACCGAGCAAAGCTTGTCATTGCAGTTAATCCATTCCTTTAAAGAAACAGTTTTTAGATGCTTCCTTTTTCTTTTTCAAACATCTGGTGTCAATACGCTACTATTTCGCTAGTATAGCGTTGGCATCAGCTGGTAGAAATATTTCCTTGCTTAACCATGATACCCGCATTAAAACCCCGAACGTGGCATTATCAAAATACCGCAACAGTCACAATTAGCTACATTAGCAGTAAAAATTAGCAACAGCGCACAGAAAGCACAAATTTAACCTAATTCCGCAGAAGCGAACGTTTGTTAGGAGCGGACCCATATTCATAGTGAGCGCCGCAAATTGGATCTAATTGCCGCAACGAAGTGTTGAATCAGTCCGGCGGGCGGCGGGCAGTGGCCTAAATTGTGCCTATTTACCCACTTAGGAAGACACCCACAGACCACCTGTTTACCGAGCGAAAATTTCACGAGACACCGCCATCAAGTAAGTCGCCATTTTGGTTTTGGGAAGCGGTTACACCGAGAACCTGCTAGATCGGTCATCCAGTTTTAGCAGCACTTTTCGTAGAAGTTCGGTAATAAAGACCCGCAATAAATACGGTACTTGTTAAATTGCAGGTGTCTTGTAAGTACTGCAACTTTTATTTTGATTAAATAATAGTAGGTACATCATCGTAAGAAAGTAAAGATCGGTCACTATACATAATACAGCAATAATAAATTTCTATGATCCAGCATAGCCATTGTATGCTTTTAAAGAGACCAAATCTTATCTTCGTTTCGAAACTTACAAAGTATGTACCTGTTTGTAGTGCGAATTTTGACAGTGACATTAACAGTCAACCGCCATCTTGATTCAAGACTGCGATTAGCTGAGCGAGGCTTGGTGCTATTGTCCAGTATTGTATAACTGAATTTCGGAACTATGTTCAATAGTGCGAAGAGACAAAGGGTGATTTCAGCAGGTTTTGGGCCTTTGCGTGGATAAGTTTAAACTTGGTTTCTCTGTAATGATTACTTACCACTATTAACAAAGTAGATAAAGTCACAATTATCGCGATCTTTAATTCTTGTACGTTAGTTAAACATTTTTGGAAGCATAGAAAAAAGATTTAACATTTTAAAGATTTTAACCCAAGTAAACAAAATATTTAAACACTAATCTAAGTTGTTTAATAGATGAGTTAAGAACCGAAGATCAAACCCATTTTAACACAGCTTTTGTGCATTATTGCTCATCTAAGCACTAGTAAAATAAGACAGTTTAACAAATGAACTCTGAATCAGCCTATTTTCACTAAAACGTTAATGTTTTTCTTCAGTACCGACATATGATTCGTTCATCGAGTTTCTGTTGCTAGAAAACACGTCATGTTTGAATTAATTAACCACGCAAATAGATTTTATTGCGAAAAATGTTTACATTAGGCGTAAACCGGTTAACTGAAACTTATGGTCCAAGTTTTTAAAAGATTGCCATATGTGATTATTTTTACAAACATTAAGAGATAGATATTTTAATTCTTGAAGACCTTATGTAAATACAAGAATCTTGCCCTTAAAGCTTTGCTTGCGTATACTCCGGCCTTTTTACATTCACCCCGACTTAATGATTACTTACCATCATCAGATGAGACTGAAGACAATCATAGATCAATTAAAAATCTAGTTACAAACTGGATTTTATCACTAGTTGTTAAATAATACTTATATATAAACTTTTTCAGTTGGAATATGATGAATAATGTTATTTTTATTTAAATTGTGGTCCCGATTTCGTTCTGTAAGCTCATTCTTGCTGTCTAAAAACACACCTCACATTCAAATAAATCCAAAGAACAGTTTTCTTTATATGGATAAAATCAAATACACATACAGAAAAATATTTTAGCGTCGATGAAATGACCTAAATATCTCTTTAGTTGAAAATACTGCTGATGATAGCATTTCCTTTATTATTTTGCATAGCTATCAAATAAATGAAACGAAATTAAAATACTTTTTCCACACTGTTGCTTCAGCGCCATTCCTGGCCGTGTTGTGAAAGAGCCGAAACCACGGAAAGCGTGACAAAGCAATATTTTTTATTGCAAATCAATGCTATCCGATCGTTTTCCGGAACACACAAAACAAATTGCTAGTCGGCAAAATCCTATCGCTACCATTTTATAACACGACACACGTTGCGAATACTTTTACTAATCTACAGCATGTAAACCATTTTCATTTGCTTGATATATGATATATTTGTATAGTCTTGTATTTCACATTATTGATTTATGAGAATTAAAGACAAGAGCTTCTAATTCGTCAAAAATTTACAAATCCAACTCATTAAATAATAACGAACGAGTATTGAAATAAATTTTAACTGATTGCAATATGCAACGATTAATCTAACTTCAAACAATTTGTTGGTCTCACCGAGTGCGTCTTGTCATTTCGTGACGCAACGAAACCGGCACAATAGCAGACCTTGGTACTGGAGACTATTCGGAGCAAACTCGCCTTAGTAATTACGGCAAAGTGGTTACATGTACAAGAACGGATTGACAACAAAAAACATTAATAATAGCCTCGGATATAGAACAGCCGCGAGCGTGTGACAAAAAAAATCAAAATGACAAATGATTCGGCATGTTTCATGTTTTCAATGCATTAGGTAAGAGCACTTTGATTATAGAAGAAAATTTATTTATTAACTATGCTCCACTTGCGGTAGTAAAACTGACCGCGTTACTCGAATATGCAATTAACATTGGACCGTTATCGAAAATGCAAGAGCTCGCTATTCGAAGAGAAAGAAAATTAGAGTCGTAATTATAAGATAGTGACTTGCTTTCGAATACCATCAGCAACGCAATCAATTAAGAGAAAAAATAGGCTTAATAGATTATGTTATAACAAGACTTTATTTGTGCTTTAATAAATGTACATTGCGATATTTGCAATAAAAGCTACCTACAAAGTATTTTTCCTGACCGAAGTTTTTAAAAGCCATATAAATACACTTAGGGCTACTGGCAGTGTTTTTACCAAATTTGACAGATTTATAATTACATTTGATCTTTGTTTAGGATATACCGTATGTGGGCCTTAAGCTTCCATTCTTAATTTGAATTAACTTATTTTTGCCATAGTTACAAATTTTACTCTTTATTCAGATGCCAATTCCTTCTGATTAATCCTTAGAAATTGTGGTCTTCTTTAATGCTATCTCTACCAATAAAAGCCCGAGGCGCCGTCCTTTTATAATGCGCTCCTCCAGTGCATTACAATTTCCATGTTCTAACACTCCTCCTTTATTACTTAATTCGATTAACCTCTCATTTCTTTGGGCAGCGTATCTAATGGTCATGTCGACATTCTTGAGGTCATTTCATTAATTGGGATCAATTAGTTGGGGCAATCTCAATAAAAGGTCGTCATGCTAATGCGATATAACTGAAAATTTATTTATGATAATATGAAGTAATGTTTGCTCTTTTCAACTGTTGACTTAGCTTAAATCTTCTGATTTAGAGTCGGGGTTTATCAAACAATAAATGTTGTCAGATCAAATCACATCGAAGGAAGGCAATGACTTCTACAGAATTATTAATCGTGACGTGCGTGTAGATCTAATAATGGGGAAGAGTATCCGAGCGTGGCAGAGAGCGCGTTGGGTCTGCTCGGTCATCTGTCGGTCTTACGCATTCACGACCACTAACCGTGAACAAACTCATTCATTTACATCAACTCTTCAAACACTGTCTTGGTATTTAGGGATAATTAATTTGTTTCCAACTTGACCAGGCCACCAGTTGCATTGGAACGTGCTATAATGAGATCGGCGCCTAAGGTAACAAGAGCTGTCATTACAGGGAATTGCCAGGGATATCCTCCTTCGTAAAAACTCGCGGCGAACGAACTCCAATTTATTATGCCTCATTTCGTAGCGAATGGTAGCTGTTTTTGTAACAACCTTGGTTTCCATTACAATCAATTCGTTGGATCAGCTATGTATCTCTTTTTAAGGTTCTAAGCTCAATATTTTACCCGTATCAGGTGATAGACAAGACAAGGTTACAGTTACAAAGTCGCCGATTTCATTGTGTTTTCAAATCGTCTACATTTTCTAGCTCATTTTCCACTGGCCTTCGGACACAACAATCTTGCTTTTGAAATGTAAATTATCGTGGTCAAAACTATCGAAATAGTTTTTTTTCTTTGCAAACATATCTGATTGTGTATTCTCATTATGCACTCAGGGAGTTACAATAACAAATTAGGGAACTGGAGAGTAGATTGCCCCATAAAATATAACTCTAAAACACATTTGTTCTGATTTAAAACTGTTAAATTAAGTAAATCCACCTTGAAACAATTTAATCAAAATGTTGCAGGAATTTTCTTACCAATAAAAATCGATTGGTGGTTGCTTTTTGATTCATTTATATATTGCGTTCTATTAGTTATTGACTTTCTGTCTTTATTGAGTTACATTCCAAGTGGATTAAATAACTTTTTCATTAAATTAACTTCAGTGTGTTCAAAACCATCTTTAGCCATTAATACTACATAAGTAGATTTAAATTGAAACATTTATTAGGTAGACTATATTTCTATAGTTTTACTTCAGGATGGAATCATCTCTCTGGAGAATTTGTTTTATTTTTATGTTTTTACTCAGTTAATTTCGCAATTTAGTACAACTTTGACAATTTCCTGTTGATAGGACCCCATTTGTACTTTAGATGTTATTTTATCTTTAATATTTACATATGAGAGTGCTTTCTTAAAAATACTGTAGATGCACACCGTTTGCAGTCATTTTTTTTATTTAGTACGTGAAACCATTACCATTGCCTTTATTTGCAACGTTTTTTTATTTGAGCACTACTCGTTAGTCGGCTTATCTAACCGGCGCAAACAATTAACGGATCATAAAGTCATATCGCACTACTAAAAGAACGGTGCACTTTTATGAAACTTTGATAAAACTCCACATGAAATACAATTAAAAAAACACTCTCACAGGACCCGACTCTAAAGTAACAACAAACTAATAACCTCCTCAACAATGACTTCGTGGGAAACTGTTAAAAGTGAAATTAAAATCGCGCTCAGAAGTGCATGTTTAATACGTAGTATCCGGCTGCCTTTTTATAAACAATGCTCCCCGTTACCTAGAAAACAATAGCACATCTCACAAGCACACACACTGCTCTCGTCGGAAAACGCACATGCACAATTTTCCGAACACCGGTTACGGACACTGCGTCGGTCGCGACAGAGCAAAGGGCGGCACGTCCTGACGCTGCCTTCGCGCGCGATAGACTGCCGAACCGCGTTGGAGGCGCGAGCAAGCGGGACGCGCGGCGGGCGTGCCGACACTATGCGCGCGCATACCTACCTCTCGCTCCCTCTCAACAACTTCACATACGTCCGTCTCGCACTCGCACGATCTAGCACACCTTTCATTCCCGAGACAGGTGTTCCTACCCCTGTGTGCGTCCAGATATAGCCCTCTAAGCGTGTGTGCGCGCTTCCTGCGGCGGCGGATCGTTTTTTATGCCGGGCAGAAATTATAAAAAAGTAAATGGAGGGAAAATTAAATAAAACGTTTACAATGAAGCGTTTTCCTGTGCGCTTTGAATGATTCAGTGTGCGCTATTTTTCAGGATGGGTATCATCGAGGTTCTGCGGCGGGAGTGATTACGAGGCTTTTACGGATGTTTGAGTGATGTAGGCGGGCGTAATTAGACACGGGGCGGAAAGGTATATTGATTGCGGTGACGCGGCTTTGTGGAAAAATCGATATTTTTGTATTAAAGGTGGCACGCGATATGTCCGGTCGAGCGTCCGTATAAGTAAACCTCTGTATCGATCCGCAGACAACTTTCGACCCTAGTTTATGGCGCGCACTATAACTTGAAACACAGTTGCGGACGTTATAGAGAACGCTTTAGCTAAATGGCTTTCATAAAAATCTCTATGAACGATTACTAAAAATAACTTGTTCTGTCTACTATCACGAAAAAGGACCTAAACAAATACTCTGATTCAAAGAGTAGATAACGTCTAATTTTGATACTGGCTTCACTTTAAAGGCTTACGGTCCAAAAATATCTACATTCAGTGGAAAATTCAGAAGGGTCTATGAAAATTAAAAGAATCACGAGTTCAAGGACCTCTTAAAGGAACCAAAACGACCGCACAAATTTGTGTTTAAACACATCGAATCTATACAATGCCTTTGTTAGTATTACTTTGTAACTAACAACAAATGACTTTGACGTTGACGGGAAATGTCAACCATTTTACTCCGGCATATAAATTCATAAAATCATGTTAATATATTCGATTTTTTTTTTTTGGTAGGAAAGAATAATCGATGTGCAAAAGAAGTTGCAGAAATAAATCATTTCATTTCATATAAAATGCCATTTAGAAAAGTTACTTTACACACAGACACTAAAAATAAATACGGACGAAAACTTTACCTCAAATGGACCACATATACGGTCAATAGCATTTCATTTTGTTTTTTTTTCAAGTACTTTCATTTCGAAATTAGTTCTTATGCCTTGAATATAAGAGCGGTAAAAAGTCTTATATAGTCTGACTCTGACTTGCTTTCAACCGTACATAATTTTCATAATGTGCATAATCTCAGGAGCGTTAAGTTGCTGTCCCAAAGTTGCACAGGCTACACACGCTACCTGTACTGAACTCTCCAATTTTTTAGGGTTCCTTGGCAAAATTACAAAAAACAGAACCCAAAAGGATTCGTCATGTCTGTCTGTCTGTCTGTCCGTACCTCACAGCCACTTTTTTCCGAAACTATAAGACCTATATATACTGTGAAACTTGGCATATAGAGATGTAGTCAGTGAACCGCATTTTACAAAAATAGAAACCCATAGGTACTTAAAACTGAAACAATTTTTTTTCTTCAAATCAATACGTGTGGGGTATCTTTGGATAGGTCTTTAAAAATGATTTGCGGTTCTTTTCATTTTACCAAATTTTCTAAACAGTCATTTAGAAACAGCGGCTTTACTACGATCTCACTTAAACGTTCATTCTTCTTATTTTTGTATAGAATGGCAATCAATCCTCTTTTGCGAAATCTGCCTTTGCCAGTTTTACGTGAAGTGAAAACTCCATACAAACTGGCTATCCCCCCCCCCCCCCCCCTAAAAATATATTATTAGAATATTGCGTTTTTTCGTAGTACACATCACTAAAACAACTAAAGTCAAACTGTTTTGATATGAACACCAATATATTTATACGCCTACGTCAAATCCTATTAAAAGAAATATAGATAATTGAATGAAAATGAATTGCCAATTGCCTTCTCCAATATCTTAACTCAATCAAAATTCGACAGACTTCACAAATTATGATTCCATCTGGTGTCAGTCTAGAACGATTGATATATAACTTCGAGGCCAAGTAGACATAATTTGATGATATGAGTTCCATAAATTAGCTCATATTGAGATTCGTAATTTCAAACGGAAAATTAACTAAGGATGTTTCAAGCGTGATTTTAATAATAATGTAGGCGCTTAACATTACAGAATTCAAACTTTTTGATGTTGTACTCTCAATAACAGGGATTTGCTGCAAAACTTCGTTTGTAAAATCTAAAAACAGACTCGAATTAGAATAAGGATATTAAATTTTCTAGATTTTTAAATTTCTTCGATATCTATATGAAAATGCCTTAAGTTAGACTTTTTAGAATACTTTAAAGGTCGCCTAAAAAACGGGGTTAGCGGATAATAAGGAAAAATGTACCTGAAAAACCACTTATTTTCAGCATTATTTCTAGGTGGAACCGGTGCGCCCCACCTTCACCATCAGGCCTAGCACGCGCCACGCGACTGAGCTCATAACAAACATCAAAATCGATTGAAGTCAGTGCGTCAGCTGGTGATTGGCTGAAAATACGAGTGCGGTGTGGTATCAGCTAATCAACAGTATTGACATTTTTGTCGTCTCATGCGAGAAATTTGACGGATTGCGCATGATAGGCACCCATATCTTGTTTTATTTATATATTTACGAAACGCAACGAATAATCATTAATTGTTTTTTAACATGAAAAGTAACGAGAAAGTGTCATTTTTAAATCATAAATGTACGTATACCACAGTATACTGTTTAAGCGAATGCAATAAATTATACCTTTCTGAATAACATGCTCTGTTTCGCAGTCGCCTTTTCGCTAAAGTGAAAAGAGCAAAAAGCTTTCAAGTCCACGACTAATGTACTGGATTAATGAGAGTACGTACCTACCACTTACGTTAAGAAGGCAGTAGTTATAATTAGGTTTGGCGCTACTCGTTTATGATAGAACATTGTTAGTGGCGAAATGGCCCTTATCATATGTATTCAACTGCTTCGTGAAGAAAATATGATACTTACGAAGAAAATATTTGTCTGCAATGTTTTATGAAATAAAGTTAGTAGTTACATTCTTTGCTAGTAGTGGTACTACTTCCTCCTAAATCTCCTAATACATGTTATAAGCACAAAGTTTGTATGATTGTATGTACTTATTGATATCTGAATGTCTGTAAGTAGTATGTTTGTTACTCTTTACAATTGAATGAATTTGGATGAAATATCGCAGAATGACAGATGAAATACCTACTAGATTAACCCTTAATATACATTTTATCTCAAAATAATGCGAACGAAGTCGCCGGCAATGGCTTATATAGTATAAAACAAAGTCGTTTTCCACTATCCGTCCTTACTTATGCCTAAATCATTTTAACTTCACAACGGCAGGTTAAGATTTTTTCAATGGAATTGGAATTATATTTCACTAATATATACCTATACCTACTTTAAAAAAACTACCTTTATACAATCTATCTTATCTCATGGCAGGTGACAAATACTGTACATAATTTCTTAACTTATTTCTTTTTGGTTTGAGTTCAAGACTGAATGCTGCCTGCGTGCAGTAGTGCTCACTCTCTAGGACATACGGAAGACCAGCGTCGGGGAGTCCTCGGCCCCCCGACACATGCTGAGTATGTTCCTTTTCAGTGTTTTGTACCTCTTGTTCTTTTATCGTTTTCTCATGTAACTAATTTTATACTTACACTGAATAAATATTTTTCTATTCTATTGTATTCTATTCAATGATAATTAATTTTAGAGGAAGATTTATACACATAACAAAATATAAACTAGATAGGATATTATACTAAGTACAGACCAGGTCATCATTTTACTAATCACGTATAATGACCTAATACAATGAAATGTCCCAGTAATGAGACTCGGCTCTGTCGGTATTATTACATTTCGTAAGTATTCGAGCGTTCCATTCGAATTAAAATAAAATTACCAACAAACCAGTAACGGATAACATAATGGGAACAATAGAGCTGTTTAGACCCTCTGGGACCCAAACTCGGTACCCGAGAAAGAGAGCCTTAAAAATGTAGACAAATTAAATTTGTTGCCAACTTTCACCGTTCAATGGGCTAGCCGAGCAAAAAGTGCCGGGTAAATTTCCTATAAATAATGGTAAACTTCTTAGGACGCAAAGAAACCCTTCAGCATTGGAAGATTTTAATAGCGGAATGAATGATTTCTATTAATAAATATTTGCGTAGATAAACTTTACCGTTTTTGCTACGATTGGCAACGTCGCTGCTACTTTTTCAATTAGAATTCGATTTCATGGGATTGTATTGTGTACACAGGTCATACCATGACCTGTCAACATTCCCCGTTGATTATGGGACTTTATGTGCTCAAAATTATGTGGGAAAAGTGATTGGAGCAATATTCCAATTTATTTATAGAAAAACAATAATACATTTATTATATGCATCAGATAATTACACTAATGGAATGGCTTCAAAGTAAGGGTGGTTGTTGGTTGCTTGCAGTATGAGTGCGGACGAATAATATTAACTTTAGTCGTCAACCTATTATACCTAGACCTTAGCCAATTAAAAAAAGTTAATTTCCTAGATGAAACAGACCGAGAATCGAGGCTGTCTTACACTTTCAAAGACTACTACTGGTAGTCGCTCGTGGTAACCGCTCAGATAAGTAGATTTTGCCGTCGTATAAGCACAGTTTAGATCTACAATATATATATATATATGTATTGGAAAACAGAAGTGTTTTACGCAGTACACACCTACCGCGTAACATTATTTAATCATCTAAAGGTCATCGCACATTACACCGACAACATAACGACATCACTACAAACCAGCGATTAACTTGTCATTCAAATTAGATCATTAAATCATACAGTCGTAAAATATATTTCACATTATCGGTTCGAAAATGCCAACGGCGAGTAGTTAGAGCGCCTTCCGCTAACACACAGCTCGACTAGCGGACTGCTTGCTTATGTACAGCGATTGTTACCAGTTCCTACCGTGTAAACCGGACCATTATCAAAACTTGCAGTTTCTGGGCGTGTTCTATCACAAATGTCTTTAAAAAATGCGTTTGCGGATATAGCAAGAACTCGCGCCCGGCGAGCTTTAGTATTTTAAAGAAACAGAAAAAAAAATAATTTCCCTTGTGGTGCGGGACTCGTACCCACGACCTTTACGTACCGCGCGTGCTGCTCTTCCAACTGAAGGGAGATGATTTTTTTTTTGTTTCTTTAAAATATTTAATGTTCGCTAGTGCAGCGTAAAGTACTATAAAATTATAAAAATTGACGGTTAAGTAGTTCAGAATGGGACGCTAGCGGTCCGACGTAGCTTGTATTCGAGACGGTGCCGTGCTGCAACAGTGCCTGTACAGTCACGTGCACTAATATGTACACGAACTCATACTAAAATGGGCCTTATGTTAATGTCATAAGAGCTCAAGTGTTTACATTTTATTGCTTGTGACTGTACCAGTTGTAGTGCGCGACAACCTTTAAACGTATACATATAAGTAAGTAAGTAATAAGTAATAATAATCCTTATTGATGCAAATAAAGGTACATATTTTAGCTTACGTAAAATAATGAAATAAAGTAATGATAGCGAAAATTGTATATTTCCATTTACTTCACTACAGTGTTTTATCAATGCCCATGACTCTTAATTGATATTAGATACTTTTTTTAAACCTTCTAAACCTAAAACATAAACGTACCTACCTATTCCGTTTATACAACGCCTTGCTTTAACGCTAAAAATAAACGGATTCTTAAATCATAAAATAGTACGCCCACAGTGTATTTAAAATACCTATATAAGGCTACCGTGGGGTATTATGGGATTAAAGTGAAATATGCGCTATTTTTATAACGTTTTGTTACCAGAAAACCTATTTAACCGATTTACAAATTGACAATTTAAGTAAGTATTATCAGTGAAATCTTTTGTTTTAATGGATAGGTTTAGTGATTAAAGTGTTTCTTCGTAACTACAAATAGTCATTCCTAATAATAATTCTTACCAAAAGGCGTTCTCGACAAATGGCAGTGTCAACTGCCATTTGTCGAGTTATCATTCCACTGGCAGTTGATCCATTTTTTGTACAATTAAGTGCTAAAATTAAATATTTTCTCAACTAGGTTGAACACAACAATACAGTGAATAAAAGTGCATTATATCCATTCCTTTGTTCGCTTACATCATTTTATTGAGAGGTCCAATTTCTGATCCATAAAAATGATATATTTCTCATTGGTTTATCGTTTCTTTGTTTTTATGGTCCCTTTTCGCCGCAAATATTGCTGGATACGCACCACTTTATATGGGCACTTCCAAATATTAATTTTGTACGTATCCGGGAGTATAGAAGAGAGGTCATTGATGAGGCGATTACGCACTAATTCTTCCTCATTTATCGTCATTACGGCTCCTGTGCTCTGGCTCCGTGGGAGGAATCGGGAAAAGTAGGATTAACTTTGCACTTTCACCTTTTCTGTAAAGATGGGGTGTGCGAAGATGACTTAACGTCCCCAGTAATGACAAATGTATCTATACTTTAATGTACTCTGTAAGGCGTTGCTGGGTAGTCATAATAGGACTTCCTAATTTAGATTAAGTTTCCGATGGTTTAGTGTTTCGGGTACCGGATTATCATCTTGGGAGTCCCTAACCTTTTGACTATGATTTTATTCATTCAAATGTTTTAGTTTTATTTTATTTTTGTTGGAATTTAGTGTGTATAGGTATATCAGTATTTGTTGTTGTTATCTACTAAACCATTATACCCTTTACGTATAGCATAGAACGATCTTTAATTATGATAACAAACTGTTACAGTCCACTTCTATTACATTTTGTTTCGATTCTTAGGTTGAAAAAAATAAATTCGGGACTTTTGTACGTAGCTCGGGGGTTTTGGACACTAACCCACACCTAACTACGGTGATTGAGCCAATAGTCATTGTTGTAACTTGACTTGATTTTAATGACGGAAGTCTTAGCCCAATAGTAGGACTTTCAATAGGCTGAAACAGTATAGGGCTTGCAATTTGCAAGTTTTAAAAAGCAGAATTATATTTTTAAGATTGAATATTAAATGTATTTAGTGAGGTGGTGGAAGTTGGCCTTACATCAGTAATTATTTTCAAGTAAATATAACAAATAAATTAAAACAGGCTGTCAGTATTAATAACTTTTATGTATCAATATCGGAAGTGTGAGTTGTATTTTATTTAGATACTTTTTGCTTGACTTGTTAATCCAATAACTATAAATTCCATATAAAATGAAACAGGAACCCACTTCCAGCAATCAAAAAGTAATTAAATAGTATAACTACAGCCAATACCATTTTATTTCACGTTAAAAGTGCTTCAGAGTTTTGTTACGCACATATCTTCCTCACTTTCCCTCAGCTAAGTGTTAATCCAACAGAGATTAACAATCACCTAAGAGTTAACACGCCGGGGCGTTATTGCCCAAACCGACTTCACAAAATGCTATTTCACAGGCCTTTGTCATCATAATAGTATTTCGCTGCGCCCAGATGTTGAAGCACTTAGCGGTTTGCACCGGTTTTATTATGAATAGCAACGGAACTAGTATTTTGTGGTTTCCCTCTGGAGCTAGACGCAAATTAATGCCCGAGCTTTCAGCTAGAAATTAATGTAATGCACCCTGGTTACGCGGCCAAATTGTTGGCATTCAGTAAATTCTGCAACGCGCGGGATATGGCGAATTTTGTAATTGAATTTTTGATACTGCAGTTTGACCCGATGCGATGCGCGGAAACACGCTCACCACCGTGCCCGCTATATGGTAAATAAAACAAGACTAGTAGAACAAAGCTAGATTACACTAAGATTAACAACACAACACGAGCTCGGAACTAGAACCAAGAAAACTGCCAAGGGACTTATTTGGCAAAGAAATATCCGGTTATGTTTAATATAGTGCGTAGTTAAGAGAGCGACATTAATTCAAATTAGCCCGTAGGTGAAATGTTAGCATTCACCAAGTTTACAATTGAGAAACAGTGCTCCAAAGGATTCGCATGCATAACAATGGACTTAGGTAACTGTTTGCGGATTTAGAAAATGTACCTTGCAAAATTGCGCACAATACCAAAAAACACAATGCGAAAATAAAATTATGTTAGTAAGCGTATTTAGCTATTCGCGTCCCTTCTTTGTGCAAAACTGAAAATCCCCTACATGCAACGTAACAAGGGCTCTTACTATCAGATTATCGACCATTTCTGTGAAAAGATGAACCATTTAGTATCGGATTCCCGCATATTGTTAGTAAGTACTTTGGCGCACATTTTTCTTTTAGGACTTAGTTCATTTTACTTGTTATACGTTATAAATAAGTACCTTATACCACTTCAAAGGTTTAACAACTCTCAAAAGATATGTAGAATTCTTATATTATAATAAGAACAAAGCAAAACGAGTGGCTTAAGAGGCGTAGGTAATACAATATAATCCCAAAAATTTTCGTTTTTTGTCGAAGTGTAATTTACCATTTAATTTTAAATTTGCTTTTCACCGTTTTCGTTGAGCTGAACCTTTTAGATTTAAGTAAATCTAAGGAGCAGCGAAATAAAATGTAAGATTTAAATTCTACTTCGTTTCGTCCTAATGCACTTTCGATTACGACCAAGTAGTTTCCATTCATTGATCTCTAAAATTTATTAAAGCAGAGGTGCCTCGCATCTTCCAAGAACCCATTCTAGATTTAAAACTATATTTGCTGGAAATAGTGCGCTCCTGTCGCATCACAATATTGAAGATAAAACTATTTATTTTATATTATGTACATAGAACGTCATGTTTACCTGCCCAAATCTATAAAAGTTTCACGCTGCAGGAAAAGTCGTATTAATCTAACCAATAATCATAATATTTAACTTGCCTCTGCACACACTGAATGCGGAAAAAACAGTAATTTCAAAAGAGTATAACTGAACAATACATTGCCAAACCATATAAAGGAATGTAACAACGTCAAACAATTAAAAATACAAATGAGTTTAATGCAAGAACGGATTGGTTGTCTGTTTCCTACATAGTTTCCAGTGAAAAAACTAAGCTACTTTACGCACCGCAATTTATAATAATAATAATAGACAAAGTAATACCAACAACTAATAAACCTATCTGTAGTACTTTTTCAGCTATAATCCAATTGCGTGCCCCAGCTTCGGTAGTTCACTTTTCATTCCGCATACGCTATTTCACATTAACGCGAAACAAATTGTGATATATCCCGAGTCTTTATCCATCCAAAACTCGGGCAACACTTTAAGAGATTAAAACGCTTATCGTGTGAGCTTCTTGCTCGTTTTTCATACTCTTATTTAAGGGCTTTCACTTTTCTTTTCGTTTATGTGATACGCTCACTAAGAGATTAAATTTAAGGCGTCCTTATATCCACTCGACATTTCGGATTCATGTTTTACGTGCTCTAATTCAACTTCATATCCTCTGTTGTTTATTTGCGAAGGCCGATCAGTGAATTTTTTCGGCCGTTTTCATATTATTTTGAGTTCTGTTATTTCTGATTTGTTTTTTTGGCCTCTTTTTGCTGGGCAAGATTTCATAAAGCTGGTTACAAATTACAAAATGTAACGAGTGACAACAGACATTTTTTGAATAGATTGCTGAATAAAGATAGATAATGTTCTGATTTTCGAACCTAACTTAATCATAAAATGGGATTAGTTATCATGAAACTGGAACAAATATTGAAAAAGTTTGAAGTATAACAAACGATACTAGGTACTGTCGATCGATATACCTATAATATATGTTTACTCAAAGCAATCCGTATGCTTTCCCTCTCTTATACCGTCCTTCTATTTGTCTTACCCTTAATTTAACTTGTTGCTTTTCAACTCTGTTTTCTTATTTTTCCAATAATATTAATGAACAATTTATTTCTTTCAATTTCCTGTCTTTATTACCAGGAATTAGAATACTGGTTTTAGTTTATTTCCGGCGTCATAATTAATAAGTAGAATATAAACCGTTCACTTAAGAACAAATTCTATAAATACAATAGAAAAGAATAATTCCATAAATACAAAATAAAAAATCCTAAGTTCACTTGTGTTTACAGAAAAAATAAAGTGAAAGGTTCCAATCTTGGTTTAATATCATTTAAAGAAAAACATGGAATCTTAGTATTTCCAGAAGTGACTGTCGGGATATCGGAGTATTGAGAAACATACGAAAACGACACCATTTCATTCTGTCTCCAGGACGAGTGCACGGACGCAATCCAGCTGCAGCGAGGTGTCAGACAGGGAGAAGTTATATCTCGAAAACTATAAGAGACATTTTCAAGCCACTAAACTAGAAAAGAAACAAAACATCAACGTCTATGGCGAGAACCTAACCTTTCGATTTGCCGCCCACATTGCAATACCCACAGGGTACATTGCTCGAAGATTCCAACAGTTTTCCAGGTAGATTCAGACCCAAAAATCATTCAAATATCCACGTGTGAGTTATTAGCAGACCACATGAGGCTGATCCTAATAAACCTGGAGAAATATTTCGACAGCAAAAACAACGTGTCAGCTATTTACTGTGTGAAGGCCCCCTCTTACCGTGACCATATTCACGGAAAATGTCGGACAAACATTAATTAGCTAGGTACTGCCGATTTTAGCAGTCTCTTCGAAATGATAGTTCACTTATTTGAGTTACTTGAAAACCTTTGAATTGGAGTATGTGTTAGGACCGTACGCTGTCAAGCATCGTAAATAGATTACGATTTCATATACATATGTACTATATTGCACATTAGAAGAAAAATTATAGAACCCATTCGAGCTCAATCACTTGTGTAAAAGAAACCAGAATCAAAGTAGATATTATTAATTAAATATAATATTTAATATATTAGAAACAGCCAGTCACAGAATACACAATAATGTTTTTCAGATGAGGTATTTTCCTTGATAGAAATTGAACCCACGGCTCTTGGCTCAACAGACAGGATCCAACATTGTACCATCGGACCAGTAAATAGTCAGAACATAACTGATATTAACTGGCGTTAGATTTTTCAATGGTACTTAATTCAAAATTCTAACGCCACATCACCACCAACCATTGTAATATTAACTATTGACCGCGGCTTCATTCGCGTTTATCGGAATAAAAAATAAACTTTACGTTAGTCTAATACCTGTACGACCAGTTTCATCCAAATCCATTCAGCAGTTTTGGCGACATATAAATTATAACAAACTTTTGCGCTCTCAATATTAGTAGACATCTTACAAATATAACAAAATAGATCAATAATAGTGGCTCAAACATAATACCATACCTACCTAGGACAAAGTCGAACTAAGTCTAGACTTGACAATATTGAGTTAATAGAAGGGAGATTTACCGTTTAACCTTCGCAATAAATAACCGAGTTGGAATCCAAATTAAAAGATCATAGTTGAATACTGGATTAGGAAATAGCAGAACTTTGTTATTTCCCAAACATCCATTAATTTATTTAATGCACTTAAAACAGAAACTAAGTCGTGAAATCTACAAGATACAAAAAATCCTCTATCGGGAAACCGGGTATTACGAGACGTGACGGCCACAACTCATGCCCTCTGATCTCGCTGGTCATACCGACAAGTGCATGACTCAATCTTAATGTTGCAGTTAATTTATGAACTACTTTATAATACCGCTTTGATGTGTGAACGTTTATGAATGCGATTTTAAATATACAATAGGCAAGTACGATTTTGATTCATCTCATGAATTATCCGTCATCTTACAATTAGCCTAGTAAACGGCGAAAGAAAATATTTCGATTAATATTTCTGGCAGTTTACTGCTTAATAATTTTACAAAACATAAATGCCGCAGACCATTTCATCAATAACGTGTTATGAGTACCAGACTAGGGATACTAGACGGGAGCTTCAGCTCACCCACACCGAAGCCAATTTACAAAAGTTTTATTTGAACCTGACTTCGAATCGAACCCGGAACCTTTCATGCTTAACACGCCCGTCGAGGTCTATTAGTAAGACTACCAAATAAAATATCTCAACTTTATATAATTTTACAAGTGCTATGGGTAAACCATGCTTTTTAAACCAATCAGAAACAAGGAATATAAATATATTGCTTAGTGTGAGTTACTCCTATACTATAACTGACCGCTTGATACTTATCAAATCTGTCGTTAACAATCATTTTTGAAAAAAATATATACAGTCGAATTGAGAACCTCCTCCTTTTTTTTTAAGTCGGTTAAAAACACTTCCACTAAACCGTTAGAAATAAACAGTTAAAATGACGAAGCAACTCTCACTCCGATTTTCCATCCTTATTCTGTTTTAGTTGTCAATTAGATTTTAGAAATTCAAATCTACGAACTCGAGCCACCTTTTACCTTGATTTAATTAAAATTCGACACCATGGGAAGAAGGGGCTGGGCCGTCCCCCTCAAATCCTTAGCATGCACACCCTACTAATGCCAAATTTTCCCAGTTGCTAATACGCAAAGTCGGTCGCCCGACTCCACTCGAGTATGGCAACAATTTTAATAAATAATTATCCCGCTCTGCGCGCGGATAAACAGATATGAGCTTAATTCGCTAAGTACACACACATACATACAGGCTGCTTTGCGTTTTCTCCCCGAAACCCTGTTTGTGTTCAACGTATTGTTAATAGTCTTATTTAAGTTGGCGGACGCGAAAATTTCCCTTGAAAGTGTTATGTTGAACTAAGGGCCTGTGTAATTAAATTACACACAATTTGAAATGTAATGGAAATTATTGTTTGATGTTAATACAATACAATTCTAGAATAAATACAGTATAATTTATACTGAAGACTCAGATGAGTAGAAGATAAACTAATGCAGAGATGATTATTATATTGCGCACTATTTTATTTCTATATAAACGCTCATTTTGATTGTTTAAATTTTATTGATATTCATATTATGCAAGATTTGTTTTTCTCAATAAATAAGGAATAAATAAATCAGTACACACGTCAGACCAATTAACTCGTATTAAACTATGTGCCTGTAGGGATCAGATGACTGATAGTGATAGTAGTAACTGGAAACATCAAACACACCCGAAGTCAATTTAGAAAAGTTCGTTCCCAAATGGAACTGACCGAGAATCAAACCCGGGTCCTTTCATGTTTCAAGTCTACTTGCAATTGTGTTCAAGATAAATATCAGTTGTCAACCAGATTATTTAGAAATCGAAGAGAGCAAGTTATAAAACCTTAATTAAGATCACTTAGAGGACCGTGGACGGCTCCGCTAAAAAATCAAATCAAAGTTATTGATATAGCCAAAAGAATTAGCAAGATAAAATCATAGTGGCCCGGTCAAGTCTTTCGCGTATAAGTATACGTACTGGAATGGACACCATTGGCAAACGTAGTTTAAAATACTCTGAAGCACACTGTAATGAGGATATCAATAAAGTGGCTGACTACGATTAGAAACAAAAAGAGCTGAAGATCTTGCCCAGTTGTTGTCATTGCAGAGGCCTTGCCATGCAGAGAAAGAAACAATTGAATAACAAAATCGCAGAACTAAACCTTCTCATCAACAGCCAAGGATTAAGAGGCGCTAAGCTTTGTCAGATAATGCCGAATACCGCGTTACGGGTTAAAAGGGTGGCTGATTGGCCGAGTACGGCAAAAATATTCCAACAACGCACACCCGGCACTCCTAAAAAGCTGAAGCTAATTGCAGTAAGATACCGTCCTTTGCTAATACGATATGTGTTACACGGGGCGAGGCATGCCCCGTTGTGTTTTGAACACAAATGAAAATCCGCTTTCGTACAAATCCGACTTTGGACGCTCGAGTTAAAGCTGAATTTCAAGTGCATGTGTCAAAATTTGGGCTGTTCCTGTTCCAACTCGCCTTAATGGAAATTGTGAGCCGTGCCCGTGTCGTTACGCGCTGCAAATGTTATATAATGTGTCGTCAAAAGGGTGAAATATACTTTAGTAGGCCGTGATTTCGTTCCTAGCGAACTGAGGCTTACCGGCTTTTAAAAGTTTCTCCAATGAGATTTACATCACTTTACAGAGTAGGTATGCATCTGATTTAAGAATACGCTACGTACTTTAGCCGAGTTCTAATTGTTTACCATATGATACAGGATATCAGAGTATTAATCAATTCAATTAATTGCATTTAATTAAATGAAAATTATTGACAAAACTGTTTAAATTTCTCAGCACTCTTACTCATAATAGAGAATGTAAATTATTATTTTTATTTAAGAACTTTTATGTTTAATATAAAGTCAATACGCAATATTCTATTTATTTCTTGTAAAAATCAATAAATATTAATAAGCGTTAAATACCTAAACGAATACTTGTACATATCCAAAATATATACATCCACATTGTTTCCTTTGTTCGACAACATACAATATCTTATCTACTAGTTACTAAAAACAATAAAAAAATATTCACCAGTAATAGGTAAATACTTAAAAAAAACAAAACTTCAACAGAAACTGTTGTTTAACTGAAAAACTAGTTCTAGACTGTAAAAATGAATAATTTACGCTAATTACAAACACATCAATGAATAGCCATTATTAAAACGCAGTTTTATTATTTATCAAAAACCTAAAGAACATTTAAAAAAAATTACCAATATAAACGTCATACAGCTATCAAACAAACATCTCTGTACAATTTATTACGAAAAACAAACAAGTGTGCTCAAAATAACATAATGCCTTTATTAAATTCTTCTTGCATTTATTAAGTTGGGGAGAAAATGCTCCGACTTGCTACAAGGAAGCGAAAAGAGAGAAAAAAGTTTCGCGTTTATTCACTAAAGAATTTTATTAATGTTGCCTTCTTTCTTGTTGAGAAATAATATTTAACACCAATAAGCTGTGCTAAGAGTTTGGCTTTCGCTTGTCAAACCTATGAATAAGCGATAACATGATTTACTTGAGGACATTACTTTTATAACATAAGTTCTTTTGAAATATCCACCGAGTGGCGGCACTAAGAAGGAACAAATGTACTTATGGCAGATTTAATGTTTTGAAATTTTATACATAATGCTACTTTTATATATGTCACCGTAAGATTGTAAAAATCGTTAGATTACAATCTACCTCGCGAGATTATAAACTGTCGACAGATTGTGAACCGTAACTGGGGATTGCAATTTAACGGATTATTTTTCGCTTTATTGTAATCTATCGAAGTGAAACCGTTAAATTACAATCCGTTAGGCGTCAAACTGTCAACTGTCCGAAAGCTCTTCCTGATTGGTCGGTTTATTGTATGAGCGACCAATCACGACCAGCCTTTGTATGTTCGCGTAAAGTAGGAATGAAATTCAATTCAAATCATTTCTTTTATTTAAAGAAATAGAGATGTCGTTTAAATAAAATAAATGCACTTCAAAAAATCTTCAAGTAAGTACATATTTATTTACTATTTACTAGGTAATCAATAATCCTGACATACGTTGAGAAATAATTGTACAGAAATATTTATTCTTCAAACACTCGAAATTATATTTAAAAATTACAATAAAATGAAACAATTATTTTGTCTTTTAACACAAATTAAAATTGGAAAATTTTAAGAAACTTTTATAAACAAATATTTAGTCCTTTAAACATACCATAAATTAATAGTATAAAGACAACAAACGAAATAACAAACAAATATGGCGAATGACGGGGCGGCGGGGGCACATAACTCTCAACCAATCAGCGCGCGAGATGCATTTCGTTCTACATCTGATCACAATTTGACCGATTCCCATCGATAGATTACAATATAACGAAAAATAATGCGTTAAATTGCAATCATAATGTTACGGTTCACAATCTGTCGACAGTTTACAATCTCGCGAGATAGATTGTAATCTAACGATTTTTACAATCTTACGGTGACATATATATGTCTATAAATATTAGTACAATTTTTTGCAGTTAAATTACCCTTTTTTATTTTTACCTTTTTACCATAATTATACCGTTTTCATCTTTTTATAAGGGACAGAGCGAATCGCGGTATAAAATAGACTTATATTTTTAGCTGAAACGAATAATAATATACGGCATAAAAAAACAATTTTTAAGTAAGCTTATTGCGTATGTGCCTATATTTAGTTAAATATTTTCGGACAAAAGTGGTTGCGACCTACGGACGGACAGATAGGCATGACGAATCCATATGAAGGGTCCACTGCAATGATGATGAGCGTCCTTTCTTTTTTGGTTTGAGATATTTGGGTTTTAAGTTTTTAAACGTTTTACTAAACTCGATCTTATTACCGTGAATACATAGGACTCTAAGCTTTAAGACATGTAGTCAAATATCAGAAAGCGTTTTATCACAGTACTGGGAGCGACGTTGCCTAGTTAGTAAACGAAATTACTCGCTGCATGTATGAAGTGACCGAATGACGTTGATCACATACACACATTTTAATATTTTGGACATTTATCATTATTGCCGTGGACCCTTCATATGGTTTCCGTTTTTTTCCTTTGGCTACGGAACCCTATTTAGTGGAAATTACTGCTTGCGGATTGGCCTTTGCCTTTATCCTGCAGTGCGCCGCGGCAGTTTTTTGACATTTATCATATCGCGGAAAGGTTGGCTCGAGCCTTAATAGGCTTTTTGGAACATTACCAGGTTGTGCGAGTTGTATCTAGTGTTACCAGGTATCGCGGTGTTGGCGAGATTTCCTGTTTTTGTTTTTTTTATGTAGGTATTCTTCTTACAAAAAGATCCAAAAATATTTTTTATATTTTTGTAATTTATTAATAAATCTTACAATAGAAACGAAACCATGTGCTTACCAAAAATGGTTACGATGTGGTTAATAAAAAAAATATATTAAATGTATTAAAAACGAACGCAAATTTTTTGTTTTATGCAGGGATAAATTTGGCTAAATGTGATAGCAATACCTACATATTTTCGTTGAGCATTACTAGAAACTATATATTTAATTTGTGGCCCAAATTTATATTTTCACACAATTTGAAAAAGTACAATTACTAGTAAGTCCTATTTTTCCAAACTAATTTGGTCACTCTATTCGTGCCTATAGTTTACCCACTTGTTATCTACTTACCTCAGTTTGTACAAAAAGTCTATTTATTTTTGGCGACGTTGTATGAACTATTTACTTATTTGGAAGGTTGCAAATTGGGTATATTTGCTTCTTGATAATCTTTTAAATGAATGGATCAAACACACGTGTTATTCGTTTTCAAGTATGAAAATTGCAATCTGGGTGAAAAGGATAGACCGAAATTGACACATGTGGTCATGATGGTAAAGTATTGGTCTCAAATACTTGTTTCCGGTCGGGTCTGGGTGTTGTGGTGCCGTCTTTGTTTCTGATTTCTTGAACTTGTCTACTTTGCTACTAACGACAGAATTAGTGTTATGTATTTGTTGTTGTCAGACGTTCATTATTTATTTCTTATAAATTTGCCTAATGTTTCCAATAAATGTTTTTTTTTAATTTTTGTCATTATTTGTTTGAAACGGAATTACCGTTTTAACCAATGATAATTCTTGTTGAAAGCCTCTTTTAGGTATATAGTAACTTTACTTTTAGATCTTAGGTAAAACCTTTTAGGTATTACTTGGCACGTAATTGAATTCGTAGAATAGAGTCTCCCTACAATCTAATTTTCCTAAATTATTCGTGTAATTGAGGCTAGTGCTAAGAAAACCAAAATTAATAAACAATTCAAAACGCCACATAGCTTTCACTATGAGTGATTAAAGAACAGTCAATAATTTCTACCTCTGAATAATTAAATTAATTAATTTATTACATTATCGATTGACTAACAAACAACATGACATCGTACAAAAAGACGCATTTACAAATTGGCGGTGGAAGCAGCGCCGCACAATGGTCAGCGGACGCAATGGGAACTAAAGCAAAATTATCCTTTTGTATATGAAAAATCCTTTGGAATGGCGGCCTTTTATTTTGCAGAACTGCGATTGCGGTGTAGGCCATTGTGGAGGCAAACATTGTCCGTTTTTAATGAAGCTCATCTATTTTATTTTCATTATAGTATTACGGTGAGCTAGTACAAAGCTGGGTGATTTGGTCACATCTGTCAACGTCTTGTTTAATTGTTAGAAAATAGCTGTGAAATGAAATAACAGCCCTGAAAATACACAGTTGCGACCTAAAACATGGCACCTGCAAAACAAGACTTCAAATGATATTTATTTATTCCTTAACTTCTACTTACAGTTTATGTACTATAACATTCCTTAAATAGTTCCTTAAATAGGCTTTTACCTATTATGGGTAACTAGTTACAAGTAGACACCGCTTACAGAACAGAAACACTTTGAAAATAGGTACTTTAAAGGATGTACCTTGCGTATCTTTTTAGTTGTGTCGTGAAAAATGTCAATTAAATGGCAACATTGGTTTAGAATTCGGGATAGGCGAGGGATGGCGATATTATATCTTCTTTCAGTGCCATTCGATTCGTAGATAATAGATTTAACTTAAAATATCTGCTTGCAACTAAGTATAACCCTAATATCATTCATGCCCGGTTCTAATATTTAACGATTCGTAATGTGTCAAAAATAACTATCCCTTTTTGTACAACCGACTACGAGTCGTTAAATATCGTCGTTTTTAGCTTACGCCTCGTATAATTTATTACTATCCATAACTAGAATGGATTTTTTTTTCAAATATTGGAACTGGGCATACATTAATTAATTAATATTTAAATAACATACCAACAGTTCGCGGGTATCGAACGGGGAGATACGAATTAGGTTTTTAACACCTTGCGTTACTAGATTTAGCTTTTGAGATAGAGTATAAGTTAAAGAACAAAACGTGAAACAAAACGGTTCAGTCGGATCCTATTTAATAATGCAAACAACCAAACAACTCCTTTTATAAACGAACTAGCTGTGTCCGCGACTTCGTTCGCGTGGACTACATCCTTTTACCCCTTTTTCTTCTAATATTCGAAACAAAAAGTAGTCTATATTTTAATCCAAGTTTCGAGCTATATTTGTGCCAAATTTCATATCTCTAACTTCAAAAATAAACATTTTTCCATATAAACTTTCAAAGGTGATATTACCCCCTCCCCCCCTTATTTTCTAATAAAAAGTCTATGTCCGTTCTTGATATTCAACGTATACCTATACCAAATTTCATCAAAATCGGTTGAGAGGTTTAAGCAGGAAAGCGTAACAGACAGACAGACAGACAGAGTTACTTTCGCATTTATAATATTAGTAGGGATTCAACATGTCTTTGGTACGTGAGATCGAATCGATATAACACTGCATCAAGTGATGACTCCAATCGATGTCGGTATGTCAATTAATAACCGTTCGATCATCTTCATTGATGAATCAATTTGACTGATCGGTCTTTGAACTACCAGGACAAGAACCACTAAGGCAACGGCTTATGAAAGTATGCTTTGAGGCGTATCAATTACAGTTCAAAACTGACGATACTAAACCATTTACCAATCAACGTCTCATTGCAAAAGCATCCATCATTAAAATCAAGTCATAGATGCAATAATGGGCACTCGGCTAATCATTATGCTTGCCAAATGTGAATTGGTGACCATAAACTCGATTGAAAAATCTGTTCGGCTTGAAGCTTAGGAAGAACCTAAGCTGACGTCGTTTCCTGACATCTATGAATATTTTTAATAAAATATTTGACAACATCACATACATTGCTTTGATTATGTGGTACTTACCACTTAAAACTTAGCTTAAGCACTTGTGTTACAGAAATCAGAAACAACGATGGTACCACAACACCCTGACCCGGGACAATATAGAAAAGTTCGTTTCCCATATTGACCCGACCGGGGATCGAACCCGGGACCTCAGAGATGGCACGTCGCCAAATTCCGGCCCGCACGCCTCACGGCTACGGAGGTATAAGAAACGTGAAGTAGCTATGAAGCACCACAGTACATCTTTAGCGGCAGATGATTTCGTCGATATTAATCACCAACATCAGCTTAAGAGGAAATCAAGGCTTACTCGCGTTGCTCGACCCAGGTATTGAACACAAGACCCCAAGACCAGTACTTAAACCACTGGATTTTAAAGACGAACTCAAACCTTATTCATAGCGGTCACCTAACTTCTTTTACACAAGTAATAGAATTCCATCACAAAAGAGACCAGTCTCTTGAGACTCGTCTGTTTTAGATCCCTTTAGTTATTATTTTAGCATGGAATACGTGCCGCAAAAAGATTTAAGCAGATTTTTTAGAAATTCCAGATTAAAATGTAGGTACATTTCATCTACAAACCACATCAGCTTTTAAAAGCACGAAAAACAGAGACTCGTCTCAGAGACCAGTGTAAAATAACTGCATAAAAGATCTCAACACCTCTACCTATGAAGAAGTTAGCTTTTCTTTTGATGTAATAATTTTCATGTTTCACTTAGCCAGGACATTATATTCTTCTACGGGAACTTTTTCATTTTGCTGAAAATATTTTTGCATTTCAGAGCTGGATGAAAAACAGTTACATGACAAAATATCCTTGAACAAGTTCGTTTCAATGAAATGAAACATTTCGCCTAGGCGAAAACTAACTTCGTTACTTCGAGAGCCATGTTTCACTGGGACTCCAAAGAGAATACCTACGTAGTTTAATTAAAATTAATTGCAACAAATATCTAGGAGTATTTCTTGGATGTCTGACATCATTTCTGTCGATTTTCTGTCGATTGAAAAAAAATCTTTCGACATGTAATATTAATTTGACTGTTCATGGAAAAAGAAGTAAAAGTAAATTGGGTTGGATTTGATCTGGTTTCAAGCAATATTCATACATAAATATTTTAAGTACCTACTTATATTGCGAGATTGTAGGTATACCTACACGTATGCTTTAGTTACGCTGGGAGATTGTTTTGACATAAAACAAAATAAATATGAACAAGAAAACAAAATATATTTCCATAGATATAAGTTACATGATTTTTTGCTTTACACTCAACATGTTCATCAAATATTTCATTATCTGCTTAAAGTCAAATTCACACACGACAGAAACAGACATTAATGTAGCAGCACAAGTACTTAACTATCATCAGGATTTTTCTGAATTTAATAAATGCATACTAATATCAGCAAGATAGCCTAATGTTACATTACAACAGTCTAAAGTTAAAACATTTTAATTCTACAATCACAATATATTGGAAGACTGGAATGGTTTTGAACTAGATTCAGTTTGAGTTTTGAAGTTAATAAAATTGTTTGTTATATTACAAACAGATAATCAAAAATCTCAAACGAATACTAGAACACTCATTGTTACTCTCAACAGTACTCTTATAATACATACAATTTATATATACCAAAGCATCTGTTGCATAATTACAAATACTATTTTTTAGTTATGGCTATAAATAATAAGTTATTTTAATGTTACACACAATTTAAATGTTTACTTTGTTTTGTTTACTTAAATCAAGGAAATTATACTTAACAATTGAATATGGCAACAAATTGATAACAATAAATAAACAAATGCATTTTAAATTGAAACAAAAACAAAAATAGCTTATTTGTCTAAAGCAGACATTAGAGTGTATTTAATATCAGTATATTCTTCAACACCATGTTTACTGCCTTCCCTTCCAATACCAGATTCTTTTATACCACCAAAAGCTGGTTCCGCTGCAGATAAGATGCCATCATTAATAGCAACCATACCAAACTCCAACTTCCTTGACATTCTGAATGCTTGTCCAAGATCTTTAGTGAAAACGTAGGCAGCTAATCCACTTCTTGTGCTATTGGCAATTTTCAGAGCCTCTTCCTCACTGTTAATCTTAAAGCATGTGGCAACAGGCCCAAATATCTCTTCATTGAAAATAGACATATTGGGCTTAACATCAACCAATAGTGTAGACTCGTAAAACTTATTACCCAATTCTTTTGCAAATTTTCCGCCGATCAAAGCCTTTGCTCCTTTTCCAATAGCATCTTCTACTAAACCAGATACCTTTTTGGCTTGTTCCAAATTAACTAAAGGTCCACAGGTCACCCCCTTCTTGTTACCAGGGCCAAGTACACATTTTTTACCGATTCTGCTTTTGAATCCTTCTACAAATTTGTCATAGACATCTTTGTGAATCAAAAATCTATTAGCGCCAATGCAAGCCTGTCCATTGTTCCTGAATTTGGCTAGCATTGCTTGATCCAATGCATGCTCAATATCAGCACTTGGGAAAACAATGTATGGAGCATTACCACCTAACTCCAAAGCAACTCGCTTGATGCCACTAGCTGCTTGTCTGTAAAGAATTTTTCCAACAAATGTGGATCCCGTAAACGAGATACATCCTATATTTTCATCTTCGCAAAGCACTTTTCCAACAGTAGCAGCATTTTTCCTACTCGAGGTAATAACATTTATGACTCCTTTGGGTACTCCAGCTTGTTCAGCTAGTTCAGCAGCGGCGAGTGCAGCCAATGGAGTATCCTCTGATGGCTTTATAACACAAGTGCATCCAGCCGCCATCAAAGCAGCTACCTTGCGAGTAATCATGGCGAAGGGAAAATTCCATGGAGTGATGACAGACACAACACCCAAAGGCTGCCTTGTAAGAAGGATTTGCTTGTTAGGCCATGGACTAGGAACAATTTCACCATTTACATGCCTGGCTGTGTCAGCGAACCACTCCAAAAATGAATTGCCGTACGCAACTTCTCCTTTTGCTTCAGCAAGCGGCTTCCCAGATTCCGCAGTAATAATCTCAGCCAGGTGATCACTATGTTTCTCGCACAAATTATACCTTACGATTTGTAGCGACTGCATAAAATATCAAATTGAAGAGCTCACTGTAAACAAACGTAGTTTGCTACTAATTACACTTTTCATTTCCATAAAATTAAATAATTAAGTAAGAGAGGTAGGGCATAGCGATTTATCGCTTGGACTGGAGCAGCCCGACTGGGGAAATACCACCTTACAGAAGACCGCAGCCAAATAACAATCACTTCTGTGTTGTTGTGTTCCTGCGTGTGAGTAAGGTTTCCAGAGCTCCTGGGGGGTGCTACGTTAGTAGCAGGGGTCAAACCTTCAAGGTAAAGGCGACAAGTCCAGTAACAGATTTATTATGCTGTTCTTGTCACCCTTAAGCTAGGACCTCATTACCAACTAACATTAGGTGGGATTTAAGTTGGTTGGTAACATTAGGTGGGATGAGGTCAATCTTGAAGAAAATATAAAAAAAACTTTTCTTTTGCTTGTTTGCTGAATATAGACACAAACATTATAACCAGCTTTTCCCTGTATCATTGTCCGCGCTTAATAAACACTTTGTGTCTAAGGGTTCGATTTGCAATATTAGTAAGAATTAAGTCATAATAAAAGTGATTGTATTTATGAAATAGAAAAAAAAGTAATATTTTTTAGATAATACGTGTCAAATGTATTTTTCAAAATCTGTACAATAATTACAAAAAAGGCAATCTCAATTACATACCTTTGTATTTAAATATAACTGTCACATCAGTTTTCGTTTTTTCCACACACATATGTGTACAAAAAAAGGGACCAACAATCAAAATAACAATGAAACTGTATCACTACGTTAAAGCAACAAACAACTGTACCTATATACAAAGTATTTACAATTTTTGTGTTTGTGAAACGTTGTAAAGTTTTGTAATAAATTTAACTGTCTCGATCTGTTTGGGCAAAAGCATCCAATGTCATGAATATTAATTAATGTAAACACAGATAAAAATGCCCCGCGAAAACCACATCCTCGACCTCTGACTAAGCCTAAACTCGTACCGTAGAGGCATGTAAGTTTAAAGGCTTGCGCAGACGAGGGACAATCCACAAGGTCCCATAATGTATTGAAAAATGCAAATCCAGGGACAGAAGTACTGTCGAAAGATTCTCCCAAACTTTTTGAGACATCAATAAACTGGACTAGACCAAAGAACGGGGGAATCCTCCAAAGAAACACAAGTAACGTGACTAGGTGCAGTAGGTACCTACACGGGAAAAACTTTAGTCCGTCTCAACTGCTCAAAAGTGACGAATGATCGCAAACGGCAAACCATATTCGTTTTCAATTTAATAAAGGCCTTAAACTGTCCTATCTTTATCGTTATTGGTTTTTAAAGGTGCAAACGATATTTTTATTGAATTTATGTACCTTAGATAGAAGTACTTTGAAAACAAAATTATACAACCCACTTGCTTATCAGGCAGGCACACACAATTAAAAAAATACTCACTCAAAATAGGCGCCTTAGACGACGAGTTTCGGAGCTAAATTCGTTATTACCTAATACCTTAAGTGCCTCAGTGTGACCAAACCTTCAGAACGGTGAACATGACACAGGATAGAAACAAAACTTGCGAAGGTGGGTGCGTAATAACTCACAATTTTGCATAAAAACAAGCAACTCACCTCATAATAATTATCCTTTGATCTTTGCAAGGCAAAGCTCTTTAGCATGCAAAGTTTTTACATTACAATCGAATGGTAATTATAATTTAACAGAATCGCTAGCATTTCAAATTGAACCTTGTATTTCCATATACATTTGTTTTACATTAATAGACCTGCTAAGTTTCCTTCCCATTTTAACTCAAAGATTTAAGACGTTAATTTCTACAGAAAGATAAAAGTCGTACGAGAAAATTTACAGTGAAATCGTTCAAGCTTAAATTTTGTAAACAGTTACTATGTTACTTTAACTTACTAGTGTTTTATTTTTAGACTAATAATATTTATGAACAACTAGCTGTCCCGGCGAACGTCATAACGCCTAAATTTTCTAACCTTTTAAACCTGCCCTGGACTTCCACAATTATTTCAAAACTAACATTAGCCAAATCTTTCCGTTATGGAGTTTTAGCAAGACTAACGAAAAACGATTCATTTTTATACAAAAGAAGAAAAGTGATTGCTTTACAAACATGCATAATTTATGTCTAAGTGATGAAAATGAAATAATTGCAATCCTGTAAACTCTTTAGATGAAATCAATATTCTCTGAACAAAAAAAACCGGTGACGCAAATACTATTGATATTTTAAAGATAAGATTAGGTTAAACGAAAACATTTTTTCATAAATTCTCAAATCCAAATTTCCAGTTACTACTTAGAAACACTTTACGCCTTTTTGATTAAAAAACAATATGTCTACGTCGAAATATGATTTTAAGTACTTTTTATTCGAGTAGTTTCGCGTTAATTCTTGTAAAACAATTAGTAGATTATATTTCAAGACCGAATTAGTAGAGAACCAGCACCTAAAGCTTGAAGTATTCATAATACCAAGAATGTCGAGAACTAGACTAGACTTTGAACTTTAGTGATGTAACGAATATACCAGAGCAGTTACTATAATAGCTTTTAGAGAATAAGTTCAAAATAGATGACCAAATAATTGTCAATTTATATTCAACAATCAATGCATGCAATAAAGATATGCTACTGATTTTATCAATACTTCTCCACGCGTGCCCAATCCGCATTTATGCAAAAACCGAAACAAGCGATAGTTGTATAGCCATAAGAGTTGTCTTACTGCAATATTTTATAAATACTCCAAATAATATGAGTAATATAAAATATACTCGTGATAATTGTCAAAAGCTACCCATCCAATAGCAATATACAGCGTGTATGAATACAATCTCAATAACAGAACCCCACTGGTTATGTTATTGAGATTGTATTGTATTTTTTCAATATAAGTTTGTTAGACTATGGATCACGGTATCGTTATTTATATTGTTCAACACCGTGCATGTCCCATCACTATAACACAGACAGTGTTACGACTCGTCACTAGAGGTCGGCGGGTCAGCTGAAAGGAAAAGGGGGTGGGAGTGGGGGAGTT
Source organism: Glyphodes pyloalis (assembly GCA_037074685.1). Taxonomy (NCBI): domain Eukaryota; kingdom Metazoa; phylum Arthropoda; class Insecta; order Lepidoptera; family Crambidae; genus Glyphodes; species Glyphodes pyloalis. The sequence continues at coordinate 7,923,406 of JAYKKO010000011.1, forward strand.
ACCATGGCAACGGGCCCCACAACACGCCGCGGCGGCGCCACCCGTACTATACAATCGTGGTACGTATGTTTTAGGTTTCTCACATACGGAGCTACTAATTTCGTTCCTATAATCAACTATCACTAGGTTCAAACCACTGTGTTCTCAGGTGGATGAAGTATATAATGAAGCAGTTAAATAAAAGTCGAACTTTAAAACTTAAGCAGCAAAACCAGTGAAATACTAAAAATGGTACATTGGACTCTCGGCTCTAACAAAAATATAAATAAGAGCATTGGCTTTCGATTTTTATGTGTTTGTTTATGTTGCAAAAACTATACATTGATGTCACATCGATTTTGAAAGGAAAAACACGTTACGAAATACGTTAAACTTTATACAAAATGTTTATTTACATTTAATTATCAAACTTTTGATTTTAAGATTAACTGCGGGAACCGCTAAGCTTCACCTTTTAGCTTACTGGGCCCTCATTAAAAACTCAAGTTCTACAATGAGCTATGGGCATTAGAATATAATCATATTCCTCTGAATAACAACTAGAAACGAGAAGATGCTTTATAAAACCCGTGGTCATCGAATTAGTCGTTGGTTACAAATGGCAGCAGCCAGGGTACATTGCTTCTGTGGCAATTATATTTTTACTATATTCCGATGGCGACCTCAATAGGCAATGAGAGGTGGGTGGTTTTAGTGAGTAGTTACAAGTCAAAGCATCTCCCACACCCATCTTGACAATGTATAAACTTGCTAAGAAAAAAAGACAGAACGATCACATAGCGCAGTGAGCAGACTTACTCAAATTGGCTACTTGACAAAATTTTGAAATCTTGTTAATTGTAAACCTTGATACTCATTTCATCGCATGAAAAGTATATTTCAGAAAAAAATATATATTTACTACATGTATTTTTCATTTTAAAAAATCTCTTTAAATTTCTCACGAAAACGCTCTAAGCTGTCATGGCGCCTAAAATGACGTCAATGCACCCTAGCAAGATTAGAGCTGTCATAAATCATAGATTGTCATATCGAGGTTGTTCGATGGATGCCTTATGATGTTTTTTCTCGATATTTTTAATTTTATTTGACAATTCTTTTTTGATGTATTAAAATTACAAAAAAAACCTTGAGTCATGACAACCACAGAACCGAAATCAATTATAACACTACTCAAGATATGACTTCAATCTCGATTTAGTTTCACTAACCGGTATTGACACCTTTGAATACCCAAAGCAGGTTTCAGTGCGCCACACAAATAAATTTTATCACAATCTTACATATGTCAAAATCGTTAATATTCAGAGCGTCCTGTCGATTGGCTGAAAACTTGAAATTATGAGTACTGTACGGTAGCGTAAAATACGAATTATGCGTTAAATATAATATCATACGAAAAAATCAACAATATGGATTTTTTGTCATCTCATGCGACAAATTTTACGTTACATACGCTAAACGTTACTATTAATATCTGATCATTCAATAATGACTCATCTTTTTAAGAGTATATGCTAGTCAATAACCTAAATAGTACACACAAATAATCGATAATATCCGAAACTCATTTTGAAAAGAAATAGGGTTCCGTAAAATATTTGGGTTTTTCGGACACAAACTTTACGCTGCCTAAACTATAAAAGATAGAATCATAAAAAGTTCAAATTAATTGTAGATCTTATAACTATCTTCAAAAAAGTTCGCGACACACTATACCTATCTACATAAGTCGAGTAAGGCACAACAACCATTTTGTTATAAGAAATTGAATTGAATTTTTTTGGACCACATTAAACCGCATTTATTTTCATGCTATTAATCCTTATCAATATAAATTATTTCATCACTAAGTGCAGTTTAAGTATGGTGTAGGTGGTGGACGAAATTGAAATATTACGATTTCTGCTGCGCGGCCTGTTGCGAACTGAGCGTCACGATGGATATATAAAATTATGAATAATAATCAATACTCAAAAATATCGATGTTTCAAAAATCATCGACTTCGCGTTCCGAGTTTTCAAATCGAAAACATCCATAGTACGTTCATTATTAATCTGTGGTACAGAGTGGACACCCCTAAAATATGACATATCGGCTGCTGTGACGTTGTGACTTTCTGCTCAGCGTTTTCAGTCACGTGACTTAATGCCTATGTTATTGGATTTTCTTTTCTAAAAATATTAATAATCTTTGATATTTATGTTCCTGAAATTCGTATTTCCTTATCTAAATATCTTAATTTATCATTAGAAACTATTATCCTTCCGATTTGTTCTTAGTGGAAAGTAGCCAATTGTCTTTCTTTAATTCCATATTCTTTTCTCTTTCGATCGTGACCTCCCTCCAGGATTTCGATTTCACAATAATTTTCCAATAACTAGTCTGATTTGACCGAGATGATGTCGTCAATTCGAGTGTCATATGTAGCCATGTACAGCCATTTTATTTTGTCGATTGTACGCAAAAAGAAATTTCCGGCTTCGTATCGGTCATTTTAGAAATGCACTTGCGGGAAAGGCAATATCTAGTAATGGACTAATAAAGATGACGATAAATGTTTCATAATTTTACTAAATGCAAACTTAAGTTGCTACTCTGCCGTCTAGTTTGCACTCAACCTTATTAATTTGTTTGTAGCGCGCTGCAGTGGTACGCGTCTAAATAAACACGCGCCAGGGAAATAGTACACACGCTTAATATTTAAAAAGCAGCGACAAACAACACGGACTGTACCTATTCGCATTTTATTTTTTATGTCCACGGTACCTACTAGTTTACTAAGAATAACTATACATGATAACATGGTGACTTCTAATATAAGGCAATTAATTTAAAAGTAGCAAAGCTACTTTTTATCCTATTTTTGCAAAGTACGGCTGTTTTATAGCGTATCTGGCTACTGTTGTTATTAGGAATTAAATAAAAATGCATTCTCTAAAATATCAACAATAGTTACCCTATTGTTTTATATAATTATGTTAGTTTTTTTTTACTTTGTCTAAAATCATGGCTTTGTTTGACACAAACATATCATAAAATTAATACTTTTTACGTGTGTTTCTCTCCTAGCTTTTCTTAAACAGATAGCTCGATTCGTATGAAATGTTGTGTGTGTAGTAACGTTTGAATAAATCTCTGGACTTGCATACGAATAACCTAGTTCCCAACTATGCTCATAGATTATAAATTTTAATTACCAAAAAAATAATATTTCATAAACAACCCATGACAAGAGTACAAATGCATTGATCACGCAATAATTTGACCGAAGCGGGCTTTAAAAACCACGGCGTCTCGTCTTTAAAACAAGGGTCTCTTACAACTGAACTAAAGATTTAAGAGAGGTAGGGCATAGCGATTTATCGCTCGAACTGGAGCAGCCCAACTGGTAAAATACCTTCACCTTACAGAAGACCACAGCCAAATAACAATCACTTCTGTGTTGTTGTGTTCCTGGGTGTGAGTAAGGTTTCCAGAGCTCCAGTTACAGCTTTATTATGCTCTACTTGTCGCTTTTAAGCTAGGACCTCATTTACCCTTAACATCAGGTGGAATGAGGTCAATCTTGAAGTGTAATATAAAAAAAAAGACAGCAACAAAAACTACCTGTAATCACTTTTAATCCACCAAAATAGCTATTGATTACTTTAATTTGACCCAATCAACCAGCAAAATTGAACTGTCCTTAAGTAGCCATTAATATTTTATAAGGTAGGTCGATAGATCGAAATTACCTACTTAAACTAATAAGGCCGTACTGTTGTTGCCTGTATTAATGTGAATAAATTATGATGGAATAATAAGCTAGTTTATGAACGGTTTCATGGTCAAAGGGTAAGGCAACAGGGACTTTTACACTGGATAAAACATTTACAGACAAAAGCACGTCAAACTACGCACTTTGGACTTTGTTCCACCCTATGTCGTGCGCATAAGGACTACTATCCAAATGCATATTACCTTTACGTGCTGTCGACCATACAATAAATGCTTGACTGTATTAATTCATGCTACTTATAGGTATGAAAAACTGACGATTACAGTTTTAAACGCAATTTTGTCTTTTCTTCAATTTCCCGAGGCCTTAGGAATCTTACGATGGACTAATAGCTCATATATGACCCGCGTCATGGTTAAATAAATACCGTACAGGTCGAGCTAAATAAAACCGTTTAAAAATAATGTATTTTACACAGAAAATCTGTACTAAGTAAGTAAGTAGTGCCGGAGATAACTCCTGAAAAAGGTATGAAAAAAAATTTAAGATTTAAAGTATTCAACAATTATTTTTTGTCTAATCTTCAATTTCCCGAAGCGTTTAATTTTTGTTTAAATGACCTCAATGAACGATTAACTTTCTGGTACTTTCGTATTTTTTTTATTCTTAACTAACTTATTATTTCCATAACGAGCTACGAGTTACCCGCTCTCTGACTCTGCACCAAGAGTCGATCCACAAATATTCGTATGACGCATATTTTTTCAATTCGTATCTCGGTGTTAAGTGTTTTTATCTAAACATATAAATAAAATTGGAGTGTCTGTTTGTAATAATAAAAAAAACACTTTTAACTACATGCAAATGAATATATACGATATATATACCAAAATAACATTATTTACATTTTTTGTCTGTCTGTCTGTTTGTTCCGGCTAATCTCTGGAATGGGTGGACCAATTTTGACGGAACTTTTACTGGTAGGTAGCTGATGCAATAAGGAGTAACTTAGGCTACTTTTATTTTAGAAAAATGTTTTGTTTTAGAAATAATCTATTCTGAATATTGTAGTCACGCGAACGAAGTCGCGGGCGCAGCTAGTTTATAAATATAATAGAACATCGTTCTGGTTACTATAGCACAAATGCCTAAGCTCCTTACTTTGGAATCAGGTCGATGTAGGCATATTTGTGTTTTTGTCTTTTAAGTATTTCAAAGCGCTTTGGCGTGGAAATTATGAATAGAATATTGAAATTACATTTTTGCGCTTAAATCAATGGTTTTAAAACGTGTGCAGGGTTTTTTTCTTTACAAGACTAAAATAAAAACCATAAAATTGATAGCCTGGCACGATTGCCACCTTAAATTTTCAAGCGCGGTAATGAGAGCTAATTCATTTCTAAGATGAGATCTTCAGTATCTTATACCACCTAAAACTAAAGCAGACAAACAAAACACTATATAGCCAACATAACATTAGTATGGGATGAGAAATAGTTTCGATGCATTAAAATCTTTTAAAAACGCAAAAAGTCATACTTAAAATTACTATGTTTGACTAAGTGTTACTAAGTAATATAACTGTCTACTAATTAAACTAAAAACTGTAAACGAGACTTTACATTTTATCGACCATATTGATTTTTTGCAAAGTATCTTTAAAATGCTTGGAACCTTCTTAATAGTCGTACGTACAGTGTAATTATGACGTCACAGAATGCTCTCTTTATAGAAAATATAATGTCTATTTCAAACGTTCTATGTATAGCAATCAGTACTAAAATGGTTTTGCGCACAAATGTCAAATCACACACAATTACAAATGGTACCTAATCTTTCCATTTTACTAAGGTCTAAGTTCTTTCGTACAATTAATATGGACGAAAAACACTAGCTCCTTAAAAGCACATTTTCAAAGAAATTACACACGTAATGCTAGTAAATGGCGCTTGGTGGTATAAAACGTAGTTTACCCTGGGCAGCCATTAATATAACAAATTCCATGTGGGTAACAACTGGGCTCACGCACACAGCTTAACTCCACAGCACAAAAACTTACGGTAAGAAAGCTTTTCGATCTGACGTTATTAAAAAAAAGTTCACCTTTATGTAGAAAAAAATGTTTGCGTTACCGTAATACGTGAAGTACGTAACGTGCTAAAAATAGCTAATACGTAGACGCCACCCACATTGATAGGTCGCCATGGAGCACTCCAAGGATCGCAACCTCCGCCGATTGAAATGTCGTGTTCTACGTCTGGAGATATCTTTAGCAAGGAAATCTAATGAAGGTAAAATATTATAAGAAGCAGAAAGCTAAAAATGACAGATAGGTATAAGATACATAATTCCGGTCACTACAGGAAAAAGGCGTAGACGAACAAAGATTCAATCAGGTATTCATTGATAATGAAGGTTCAAACAAACAAGAAAAAAGCATTTTAGCTCGTGAGCTGTATACATATAATAAGACATAATATAAATATAATAAATTACATTTTCTAATCTGACTATAAATCATATCAAATAAAAAACGCACTTTGAGCTATAGCTCTTTGATATGATCGTTACTAAATTTCTTGTCAGGACAATAAAATATTTACAACCATTTTAGAAGTTAGGATAACGTCTACCAAAAACTAATGCTGATGCAAACCAATTTAAATTATAAGACGTGTCAAGCAATGGACCCGCAAAAGTTCCTTACTATTGTTTGATCCACTGTGAACATACCGTCCACTCAACTCACTTTGTACACATACTGATAAAATTTTCCACCAATATTGACCTTTACATACATCGTGATAAGGGCACGTTGAAGGCTACATTTAAGCCCGTAATGGGCACAACTAACTAAATCGGAATTATTTATACCATTTGCGTGTTTATTTTTGTAATAAATTAATGAGCCTTTGTAGGTGCGCACCTATCATAAAGATGCCACTTCATACAAAAAGTACGTGGGTAATTAATGTATTCCTCGTATACTCACAAAATTAATTAGTACCATTACGTATGAAATAATGTACAACGCACAAAACCGAATGTGTAAATGATGGAAATCTCATTTATCTTATTTTTAGGAGTCCATTCTGAAATGATATAAAAAGTCCTGTTCCTGATACTGTCCGTCTGTGAGTTAAAATTGTCACAAATTAATTCTTTCTCTTGCCGTTAAAACAACAAAGGCCAAAAAATTATATACATATAAAAAAGATGTATAGCAGCAATGGGTAAGTGCTTTAAATATTCGCTGAATAGGCATTAAATAATAAGTATTACATACTACTTTCCTCGTCAAACACTGTGAAAATAAGTATAGGTATAAATTAAAACCAAAAAAATATTTCTGTGGGCGTCAAATCCATTAATGTGTTTTTTTGCCGATTCTGGGTTCGACCCCACCCAGGTAAAATAATTGTGTTAATTATTTGCCTTGATTAGAAATGAATTAATGTATGTATTATGGTACCTACCACCATTGGTTCTGGTTTCTATAGTATAAGTGCTCAAGCTACTTACACTTACTTATGATCAGGTCAATACGAGTATACTCATATGTGATGTAGTCTGATATTGATTTATTTAATAAGTATTTTGTAATTAGCTCTTAATTACTACACATATTAATGATATCATGCGATGTTTCATGTATTTTAGTTAAACTATGCAATAGAATGATATAATCAAATACGATACGTATAATATTCTAAAGAGTATTGGGAAAAAAACGAACCTAAGTATAAAATAAATTATTTATCGGCGTCGACGCAAAGCAATAGTCATGAAACTGCGTGCGGCACGCAAAAAAATTCGAACACGCTATAAAAATAATAACCGAGATTGTTTTATCAAAGGCTTTCATTTATATTAACGACTACAAGTGACCGTAGCAAGCCAACCACGAGTACGGCTTTATTCAACACCCATTAGTAAGAAATGTTTTGCATTTCACAGAATAAAATAATAATAAAATAAATAAAAATGTATTTATTTCAAGTAAATCTTAACAAGTAGGTTGCCGGGGCTTCCCAAAAAGTAGTCAAAAGACACTTGTGTAGGGAATGCCTCGCTCTTCTAACATAAGCATAACAGTTGCGATTTACATGTATCATAGTGAGATAATCCAGTTTTTGACATATGTTTGTGAGATTTATCAGGATGTGTGTGCGTGCGTGTGTGTGTGTGTGCGCGCGTGTGTGTGTTTGTGTGTGTGTGTGTGTGTGTTTGAGAGAGAGAATGGGTATGTAAGATGCTATCACCTTCAAGTAACTCTGGCTAAAATATCAGTTAAAATGTGATTTTATCCTTAACCAGATAGATTCCAAAGATATTAATCAGCTTTTCGATAACTTTAACAACACAGTCCAAACGCAAGTACGAAACAATGAAATTATATTAAGTTTCATAAATCACACAGTATAATTAAAAGGCTTAAAAGGTAATTAAAAATTCCGTATACATTTTTCAACGGTACTTACGCCACTCATAGTGAAATCGTACAATAATTCTACATTACGCCCTGAATACATACTGCTAAATTCCACAATAAAAAGATATACAGTAAAGTATCCCTGATTACAATTTAAAACACTTATATTGTTTAACGAACTTATCCTAGAATAGTATGAGTAATTTATAATATTATACCATGATTTAAAAATATAAAAAGACGTTTACATCTAGATCTAAGAATATTGGATGAATCTAGATGACCAACCATCGAAAACTGTCAAAGTTCTCAAATATATTTCTAACATAGATTCGGTTCATTGATTTAAAAAGCAGTATCAAGGGTAAATATATTTTTTACACCTTAGATTGTGTCCAATTATGGAAGAATGTGTTGTTAGAGGTTATGTAAGGATCCTTAATTTCTTCGATATTTTTTTTGTAGTTTCATAACTTATTCAACTCAAAAATACAAACCTTTAAATCTTTCTCGGTTTAATATTAGTAGGTAAATATATGAATCTCCATATCATGTTGATAAGAAAATTAAAATAATATTATATTCTTCAAGTTTACTATCAAACGTATCATATACAATAACTAGTATACAATAAAGAAACATCTAAATTAATCTAGCTTTATTTTACTCGTACATAATGCCTAAAACGCAAGTACCTAATAGCAGACATTACGCTTAAGGGCACTAGGAGTTATAAGCATACTGCGTTGTTTCCCATACTGTGGAATTATTAACGTCAAATCAGTAGCAGTGTCGGCGGATATTGGCGCACGGGTCGGCGCGCGCGCAGGAAATGAAATCGCGTCCGACATGCTTATTGATCTATTGTACTGCGCAGGAGCAGTCCATTTGAACGGATTCAATTCATCGTCTTTTGTGCCATGATTTACCGTTGGACGATTATATGGGAGTAGGTACTAAGTACTAATTCAGCATATAACTAAAATAGGTGTGTCTGGACTTTGGTTTATACGTTTACGAACTTGTTACGCGACTTCCTACAGAGGAATATTGAGAGGAAACAGTTGGCAATGTTTTGTTTTACGAAAGTGTCAAAAATATGTTTTTTTTATACTAATTTTGAAGTCTGGAATGAAAAAAGAACTACCTGGCATTCGTTTAAGTGTGAAGAGTTAACCATTAAACCAAAAGATATTTCTTAAAAAAAAACCAAACAATATCCACGATAGCCCAAATTAAAAAGCTCAATCAATAAGTTTGTGGAAACCAGAATCAACGGGACCGCAATGATGCCACAATATATATATATATACTAAAATATGTACATGAAATACATACTTCACATTAATGTTTGTTCCGAACGAGATCAAACCAACGACCTTTAGCTCAACAACCATCTATCGGGCCAGTACCTATACAAACAATTTTTTATTTATTTTTTGTTTCACATTGATTATAATTTACTGAAGTAAGGAAATGCTACTTATTTATAACTGCGAACTCTCAGTTTAGACAGTCAGTAAACAAGCAACTAAAACAGATATTTTGCTATTAATGGGTCGGTCTAATAATAGATTTAGTAATTAGTCAAAGTTTCTACTGAAGTCACCTTTAACATTTAACAGAACCAAAAATAATATCGTTAATCGATCGAATTCGAAGTATCATTACAGATGTAAATAGGGCTACCAAATCAAGGGTTGTCTCGGAAATCCCCTTGTTAAACTGTATTTTAAATTCTTGGATGTTGACTTCAAATGAAAAGAATGTGAAATTTCTACAAAATTAATCTATATTTTTCGGACCAATAAAAAGATAATTTTAGTGAAGTAATTGAGGTTTTCTTTAAAATATTGAATGAGCCCAACCCGTATGTATACTTGTATTTCAGGTCCTGATAAAAATAGTATTACATAGCGAATAGATTTAAATAAAAGGGTAATTTTATGAAAAAAGAAGACACTTTCATTGTCATTCCTTACATGAGATTTTTATTATTTTTCATAGTTACACATTAAATTCCATATCGATTAAATAACACATAAGGACTCAAAATTATGGAGAAATCACATACGTAGTTTTATGGTACAATAGGTTATTTGACAAAGTTTCCACTATTCCACTGTTGCTCCGATTGGTCTTAGCGTAATGTTAAAAGCCTTCATAGATAAAACACATTTTTTTTAATTATATTCAGTAGTTCCTGATATAAGCGCGTTCAAACAAACAAATAAGCTTTTAAACTTTTTTATTTTAGTATAGATTTTACTTTGCCAGAACCCAATTAGTGAAATTGTGACTAAAGCCGTCAACCCTAAACCTATTGCGCAGGCGGCGGGCAGCGGAATCCTCCGCAACTGGCCAATTAGACCGTCCTATGAAGCGTGGCGGATACCGGCGGTATTGGCACATGTGCAACTTACTGTGCCGCCAGTCTGGACTAAGGTCCTGCCAAATAATATATAAGACAAAAAAGAAATGAAACAATCAACGTTTTCAGTCAAGTCCGAACGCTGGGGTCTCTCACCAAAATGCATGCTTAACTTCCTTCCTGTTAAAAGCATTGTGTTTTTCTAGAACGCCCCCATTATAAAATTTTTACATTGTTTTTATTTAATACTTTCTACCTGTATCAAGAAAGTTAACAGTTAACCACTGTGTATAAAGTGTAAATTTAAATGACTACTTTAAAACTGATAATTCTCTTACCTGTATAACAAATAAGTTTTTGCACTAAAATCAGGAAAATTACCTTCTTAATAAACATGTTCTTGGAACATTTCTACATGTAAGAGCGTCTCAATAAAACCACTTGTTTTAATATGTGAAGAAATGATGTTTTGAAACACTTTTCGAATAGAAATCTATTTAAATGCAACATCAGAGCGCATTCAATGCAAACCTTGAATTAACGAGCCTTAAACATAGAAAATTAATTTCTCAAAGTAAAACTAGTTATTTACGAACACCGACTTCAAGCAATCATTAAATAGGTCAATGAAGAATCCGTTTCTCATAATAGTCGCAGCGCTCAAATGCTTTAAAAAAGGTACCCAATAATAGCGGAGAATTAATTCCTATTCATGGAAATGCACGTCAATACACGTAATTGCCTAGCCGTGTACTAAAATGTAGAAAAATGTTAGCAGCATAACGCAGACCGATGCTGGCATGGGAAAACGCGAGCCAGGGCACACGCGAACCCCGCCCCGGTAGGGTGACTTGGAGGCCCTGTAATTATGGGACATTACGAGACCCGTCACTCTTAAAATATTGTTACCATCGCGTGGTGAGTTCCTCTCTTGCTTACCATCAGGCTGGGAGGAGCCAATAGACTGTGCTCTTATAAAAAAAAATAAGTGCATGCAAGATACATTTTGTAAAATTAATAAACAACAAATAAACAACACGTAAAGAAAAAGGTAGGGTATGTAGGGCATAATTAAATTTAAAGGAAACATAGCAAACAATGCGCTTAACAATTATTTAAATAGGACAAAAACAGTAAAAATTACATCGATTCGAAAACAGTAAAAAATAGGAAGGTAATATTTGATTTAAGATAAAGGGTATACGACTTACCTTTATAGTAATAAAAATCAGTCGTGCTTTGTTAGTCTCACTAAAACTGAAGAAAGGTAAGACCGATTTAGCTAATTTTGGGTTTGATTAATCGTGGAGAGCCAAGGACGGCACGACTTTCGCCGGGACACCTAGTCGTACATAATTATATGCCTCACTAGTCAATACGATTATATTATTCAATCAGTGGTTAGGAGTTTTACAACAACCAGTCTCAAAATATTTGTTAGAAAAAACTATTTAGAAGTTATCCCATTCTGCGCAACAACGATGGCAAGTCTATCGTTATTTCAGTATACATTTGTTGGAAAATAGCTGAAAACATTCTATTGACACAAAGTCGCTGTTTGCTTACATAAAGAACGCCTCACGACATCCAAAAGGAATTTCGTTACATTATGAATAAAGTTAAAAGTGGGGATCATGTTACATTAACATGTATATAGAGACATGCTTCCACAGGTCATGAGAATAATAACGAAGTAACACTTATTTCTTTATTTTAAACTAAATTGCGCAAAAAAGTACAACAGGTGGACTTGTTGCTAAGAGCATTCTCTACTAGTCAATCCTTGGGTCATGCAGGGAGTTTGGTTATGGGTACTGTAGCAGTGAATAAGTGCGTAAGTAAAAAAATCATAATAAAAACTACAATAAAGTTAAACTATAAATAACATAAACATGCATAATAGGTATATCTAAAATATTAAAGTATAGTAATTTTAACATAATGTATGTATACATACGCAAATATATTTATGAAAATAGAAAACTAAGTAGACAAATAACGCAAATGATTTCAGCAATTGGCGGCTTTATACTGACTACGATTTATAAGAGAGGAGAAGTATTCATGAAAGTTCCGGAATTTCACGAACTTTCATTTTAAAAAATTCCCTTAGTCAGGGATTGTCGAGTATCAGAGGCCAGAGAGTTCCAAATCCAAAATGGATTGCTCAGTAAAAGACTTGGAGAAGAAGTCACTATCATGTTGATAAATGTTCAAGTTTAGATAGTCTGAGGAGCTAAGATACAAATCATGAGATATACTTAGCAACCCTCATTGGGTAAATTATTATCTTTAAAGTGACGTGGATTAATTGCTCTATGACTTACAGCTGTGATTACTAAAACAATATATATGCTAGACAATTTATATCAATCGATACCGACTTCACACTGTAGTATAAAACATAGTCGCTCTCAGAGAGAAGACATAGAGACAGACAAAGATCTGTCCCCCTGCCTAAAATAAACAGCTAATTAACAAACAATTTTCATTTAAATTAAAAAAAGTAAGTAAAAGAACGGTATTCCGGAAGATATCGCTTTCTAGCAATAAGACCGCCTTCTATAATTGTGCAATAATGTATATCTACCTATCTCTCTATCTAAAGGATTATTATCTCAATAAAGTACTACCCTTAAATCATAAATTTTACCGAAAGTAAAAACTTCCAATTCAGAAAAAACATTAACGTGCAATTTTGGTATTGATATTCACAACGCATTAAAGTCGTAAGTAATTTCTTTATTTTTCAAAGGGAACTTTAATGCAGGCGCCGTCGATGCGAAGTCACGGAAAACTGTAATTTGAGCCGGGCGATTGTCTAAACACGCCTTTATTTGGCTTCCGACATTTTCCCAGTTTTCACTTTGCCGAGGAAACGCATTAGTAAATACTTTTTGACTTGTTTTCTGTGGGGAAAGTTACGTTAATTAATCGCGCTAGGATATATTTTCGATTACCTATGTAAAACATTTATGGTCTCAGTATCACGTATTTTAATTTGTGAACCAAACAATATGGTTTTGATTTGGGATGAATATTGACACGATGATTTAATGTGCACTTAAATTGCCGGTCCTACTGATGAGATTTTAAGCCTCACTCGTTCTTGTCGAGCTAAAGTTCCAAGTTTAAATGATGGATCATTCCATTCTATTCTTTCTGCCTCTCTTACTTACCATCAGGCTGGGAGGAACCAATATACTGCGCTACTATAAAAAAAAAAATAATAACAATTTAAAAAAGATCTCAGAACCACACATATTCATCTTTAGTATACATATACATGTGCAAACCAGTGGCGTAGCGTGCATTGGCGAGACCCCGTAAAAAAAAATTCACAAAGGAAAAAACTATATTATTTGTACTGAATTACAATGTAATGCACAATTACATAAAACGCGTTAATAAACACTGCACTGCACTCCGTGCTTTAACATGTAATGTAGAGTATGTACGTACGTACACTTACATCACGATATCGATTTTATTATTGAGGGATTTCCCGTCGAAGTGAATACAGATATACAGTGTTGCCAACTTTTGAACGCACGATTAAGGCGGGATAAATCGTAATTGCTTTATAGAAATTTTGTCATTTGTTAAATAAAATTAATTACGAAGTTTTCATTTTTTTCCTTAACACACCGTATAATTGATACGGCAGATACGGCGGTAGCTACGCCCCTGGTGCAAACGTATATTTATTTTTAAATTATTACTTGTGCTTACACTAAACGTAATATGTCTAAACAGTTCTAAATCGCTTAATGAAAGTAAAATAATGTATGGATATTTATTACTTTTTCATGCAAAAAATACTAAACAGATTTTAATAACATAAGAAGCTACGAAACTTAATTACTTGAATAGCATATACATAGTTCCTTTTTTCTGTATCTACAAAAGCACCAATGAATGACACAGAAATAACTTAACTCATGAACGAATGTATCTTTCCTATCGTTTGTGATGAAAATAAAAAAAACTGGTAATAACAATGCAAAAAAGTTGTTTCATGTTGTCATCAATTATTAAACTGCTACGATAGATAAAGCATATGTCGTTATGCTAAGAAAAAGTGAAACACCATGTAGTTTTATGGAACATGAAGACGTTAAGATAAACACTTTATACTTGGATAAACTACTACTTTTATGATTATGGTAACCGCTTCACGTCTAAAACCCTTGCACAGGGACTACGGTACTATCTTTCAGGCATAATGTATTCCGTGCCATGATAACGTAATTCCTCTTGGTTGATTCGGTAACGGATAAAAGAAGAACGAGCATAAATTAAGAGAGGTAGAGAATAGGGGTTTATCGCTCGAACTGGAGCAGCTCGATTGGTGAAATACCTTACAGAAGACCACAGCCAAATAACAATCACTTCTGTGTTGTTGTGTTCCTACGTGTGATTAAGGTTGCCAGAGCTCCTGGGGGGTGCCACATTAGTAGCAGAGGTCAAGGTAAGGGCGACAAGTCCAGTTCAGATTTATTACTTGTCGCCCTTAAGCTAAGACCTCAATATCACTTAACATCAGGTGGGATGAGGTCAATCTTGAAGTGTAATATAAAAAAAAATTAAAATATCGATTTTCTTTGATCCTAGGTCTTAGCTGAAAAGTCCTAGCCTAGAGTCCTAGGAATTGAACCCACAATACTTATTAAACTTAATTTGTCAGGACCATTATTCCACCGGGTCAGTTTAAATCTGGCTAGACATTGGCAGAAAGATAATCTTATTAAAAAGCCCAGTTTTTCTTAAAAAATAATAACTTCTACGATTTTGTCTCGATACTGAGCAAAATTTTGTTTGTATGTCCTTCGATTGTAAAAGTAAAATGAAAGCGTAGGATTCGACCGATACGGTATCTCGGGAAAATTGAAATTACTTTAACATGAACGCTTTTACTAAAAGACTAAATACACAAGTCAAATTGCTTTGACCTTAAAGTTTGTTTTTGTGAAAGACGTCGTCGCCACTCCACGAAACTTTACACTTAACATGAATTGTTCTGTTGGTACTTACAAAGTACACAACGAAAACGAATGTACATACGTACCTACCACACGAGCCATGTTTAATTAACGCTAAAATTATACGGTTATTTCGACTTATTAAATTATACAATAAGACAATTTTCGAAAGATACATTTTCGGAATTTATTAGTCAACAATATCATCGTTGCACTAAAGTTGTAGGTTGTTTTAATAAATAAGTTCTAAAAAAACGTCATAATAAAAGACCTACCCGAATTTGGCAAAGGGGGTCTAAGTAATAGAGTGTGGACCTGTGGCGTTATTCTTTATAGCGGGCAAGGGATAATGTTATAACATTTATAAGTACCCTTATAAAGAAAAAATCTAAAGCATAAAAAAGACACAACCGGACCGTTTTAGGATAGCTTGGCACCCAAAACAGGTGACAACAGGTTTCTCTTAGCTCTCTCTTTATAAAAAAATCCTCTTAGCTGCACCAGACCGGAGGCCCAGGGGGTTTAATATTTGGGTTTATCCATAAATCAGTGGGCGATTGCATTTTAAGTAGATGAATAGGTTTTTGATAGATCTGTATAGGTTAATATGCCTGGTGGTTGGCATAAACTGTTGATAATGTATACCTACATAACCCGAGAAAAAATATTTGTTAACTTATTGATTATAATTTCACCATTCTTGCAGATGAATTCGCAAGCAAAAGCTATAGCAATGTACTTAGATTTGACTGGTGGCCCGATAGTTCAACGTTTAGCGCTTCTGACAATTAATTGGTAGTGGGTTTGACCCAAACCTTCAATCCTTCTTTCCTTCTGGTAAGCAGTACACAAGTACTTATGCTACTTGCTTTGGAATCAGCACGGTGTATGTACGATGGTGTCTGCTATTTATTTTCCTTACTTTAATATTAGCATATACGTACGAACGAACGAGCAAGTTTGACTTAAATATGAAAACACAGACAATGGAAAGCTTTTGTGCACACCTATCTAATGTTGACATTCTGAGCATCTTTTAAGCACCCCTTCGGGGAATCGCATGACCACGCGCGTGCTGCATTATAAATTATTTTGGGGCAGAATGACCTTTATTACTGACCTCAACATTAGGGTGACTATCGACCAGGGTAGCGCGCTGAAAACAAGACACGGTGTAGCCGTTCTGCCTCGGAAAACAACAGAAATCAATCCCTTACTAACCGACTCAGGCGATTCAAAAAGAATGGAAGGTTAAGATTTTGACCGGTTTACAAAGGTTCATCTGTTCCATCATCATTAGTCATAGTCATTTAAACTGAGATTTTTTTTTATGTTTTAAAGTGATTGCATGTTTTTACCTGTACTTTGTATAAGAACCACAGATTAGTAAGCTCATATTGTTTTAAAAATGACCAGTTTAATACCAAATCAAATACTGTGCATTATGACAGTACAAGCTGTGCCCGCGACTTCGTTCGCGTGGACTACATCCTTTCATGGTCGGTTTTACCCCTTTCTCCCCTAATATTCGAAACAAAAAGTAGTGTATATTTTAATCCAAGTTTCGAGCTATATTTGTGCCAAATTTAATATCTCTAACTTCAAAAATAAACATTACAAAAAGTAGCCTATGTCCGTTCTTGAGGTTCAACGTATACATATACCAAATTTCATCAAAATCGGTTGAGAGGTTTAAGCAGGAAAGCGTAACAGACAGACAGACAGACAGACAGACAGTCAGAGTTACTTTCGCATTTATAATATTAGTAGGGATTTATTACTCAGCTTCGCTCGCGGCTTTGCTTGCATTTTGCAGTTTCTGATAATTGAGAAATCGGGTACTGGATTTTTAATGTTTATGCTAGTCTAAACAGGTCTTAAAATGTTTCTTAAAGACTATTGGGAATACGAAAGCTGGTAGCTGCCTCGCTCGATTGCTTTTCAGCCGGGTAATACTGTCAGAATTTATAATACCTTACCACAAAACTATCTTTGTATTATTAATATTTACTTTATTAGTTAGTCCAGTAAGTCTTTATCTAATTTCTGTTTTAATTGAAATGTATCGAATAGCTTAAATCGAAAAGCTTAATAAACAAGAATCCACTACCTAGGATAATTTGTGTTTTCAGCTTTTAGAAACGTCGCGGTAAGTTGTATAGTAAAAAATCACGTCAACCTTTACAATTTAAACTTTATACCGACCTAATGCCGTAGGCATTAGAACTAATATTGAACTGCGACTGTTTATCGTGTTATACCATTGGCCTTTTTCGTTAAGCTATCCGTAGATGACGTGACACGTTAATA
This sequence comes from Glyphodes pyloalis, assembly GCA_037074685.1. Taxonomy (NCBI): domain Eukaryota; kingdom Metazoa; phylum Arthropoda; class Insecta; order Lepidoptera; family Crambidae; genus Glyphodes; species Glyphodes pyloalis. The sequence continues at coordinate 7,941,223 of JAYKKO010000011.1, forward strand.
AGTCGCATGGTGATCACTTTCTAGAACAAAACTTTTCAACAGTAGGATAGGTATCTTTTATTCCTTCAGCTATTTCAAACAACTTGACTAAAAAAATATTTTTATTTTTTATCCCGCGTTTAGAATCAACGTAGATTTTTGGTTTGTATTAAAAAAATAACTTATTCCTAATATATAATCCTTAGTTCCCAACTGAATATATAGCCATTTAAGAAGCATTCCTAAAAAGTTACTCTAGTATTTTTAAAAAGTATGCATTAAACAACATTTTATCTTGATGTTGTTGCAATAAAAGCCACATAAATACTTTATTATGTATCAATACCATCAAAAACCAAAAAAGTGTTATGTTCGTGTATTTATGGTCGCCATAAGCAAATGCTATGAAACAAAACTTCCATATTAAAGCATAAGACTTCAGTGATAGATACCACAGGCTTTTTTAGATGTGCACACCACTTTTATTTTTTTTTCTCTTTTTAGTAGAAAATAGATCAAAACTACTTACCAAATAGATTTTGAGTCGTTATCGAGGTAGTTTGTAGACAGCACAACTTTGACAGTCCAGAAACACGTGTATGAAAAGATTTCAATATAATGAATAGAATATAAACACTCTTAAATGCAATACGCGTAAATCTATGGTAAATATCGTTAATATATTTATTCTACAGGCACAGTAATGATATGTATATTCGTTTGATTTGTTTTCTAAGCTAAGTCATTAATTTTTCATGAGGATGGTCTCGTGCCGTTGAGACGCAGCGGGGCGAAACTCTTGTTCATCGTCGGCTACAGTTCACAGTTATTCGATGTAAATGTCTCCGGGAACATTTTATGTAATCACTGTCCACTGCCGATGCCACAAATTCACTGTTATTTCACCAAATTATGGCGACTTGCGTGTTTAGGTTGGTTACAAAGCAAAACTGGTTCGGAAAAAACGTACAAACGCGAGCAGATCACATTGTTAATGGCGGAAATGTTCCACAAAAGCGTCCTTTTCAATCTAGAAACGGTGCCGGGGTATTTAGCTTATAATTTGTTTGATATTTTGGTATGTTTTTAGGGTGTATTGGTTACGCAGTGATTCTAAGCGTGCCAGAATTGTCAAACGGGATGCACATGCGCAGTTGGGGCGGTTTTGACAAGATGCGTGAAAGGCGATGTCGGTAAAACAGGGGAATACTGAGGGGGCCGCAAGGTAGGCAATGGGTAAATTTTAGTAAATCCGAACCACGTTTCTTAGGAAAACGTTGGACGTGAATCAAAAGTTATAAATGTATCTAAGTAAACAGAAGTCATAATCCAACTGTTTTGTAGGAACTAAGAGTAGGTCGTCTACGACGAATACTAACTGATCCCAAATTGACTGAACGGGACCTGAACCCGAGAGGCTTTGGGCGTTCGACTACCTACCTTATCACTACTGAGGCTGTCAAATAATTAAATTACAAGTGGGTAGTCCTAAACTAATCATCACTTGCTTATAATGGAATACTCTAAGTGCGTAATTTGAAGTCAATAGTTGACCACTATTGCCAACCCGCAATATTTGGGTAGCCTGTATCAAAAGGATTATTTTTACGATTATGTGCAGCAATATAGCACGGACTGATACAGACGGAGAATAATTAATAGCATATTAACTTAGCACCAAAACAGTATCAAGCAGGTCATCAGCCTAAATATGAAACTTGGAGTCCAAATGATAAATAATTATCTAGTTAGAATACCTATAATAAAATATAATATAAATACGCCATGCTTGAAAGTGAAACGGCCTGGAGAGCAGCCGAAAGGGAACGGGAGGACAGTCCGACCGCCCCCGCATGCCGCAGACGACGGCGGCTCAGAGTGAGACGGCAGTACCACCGCGCTCAATCACCCCCTGGAGACCGGCCAGCTGATGGTGTAAGGGCACCTCAGCTGGCATTGCGTTAGCAGCCATTCCGCCAGTGATGCTGTGGTAGGTCTTCTATTCCCATGGAATCACCATAAAGGCGATGAGTTCCACCGGCGGTTTTAGTAGGTATTCTTGCCCGTATAGGGGCAGTGAGTCCCACACACGCCGTCACCTCCCTCAGGTGAGACGGTACGGTGCGTCAATGCATTTCCCCCCGCTCAAAAAAAAAAAGGAACGCAACAACACTGAAGTTATTGTTATTTGGCTGCGGTTTTCAACCTTAATCATCTTAATCATTAAATTAATCCAGGTCCATTAATAATTAAAGCAAGTTTAAGAATGTAAATTTTATTATTTTCACTCATTTAAAAACAGTTTTTTGTTTTATTTGAACATATTCTCACATTGTGACGCTTTCTTTATTATGTTCCCCACGCCACATTCAGCTTTGCTGGTTTTATGGTCTCCATTTATTATTTCTTAGCGTGACTTGGACCGTGTCTTACGTGTGTTTCAAACATTTCTCTCTATACAAGCTAAGATAAGCAACGATAAAAGCAGCCTGCGACGTTTACACTGCCAATGCCCTTAGTAGCGTGTTAACAACAATTAATTTCTTTTTTAATTACTTTTTGTAGTAATAAGGTCAGGGAAAAGTATATTAAAGAAATAAAAGGCACGCAAATTTTAATTGTTCTTTAGTCGTTATTTTCTTAATAGTATTTTATAAAGACTATATCGAGAACCATTTCTGACTAACATAAACTCACAACCACAACATTTTCTTACAAGTTTACATGAAGAAATATAAATGCTTTACTATTCAAATATAGTCATGCATGTCATGGTCTTCATTAGTTTTATTTAAAATCACCGAAACAATCAGCTATATCTATACTAATATTATAAAGCTGAAGAGTTTGTTTGTTTGAACGCGCTAATCTCAGGAACGACTGGTTCGTCGTTCGAATTGAAAAAATCTTTTTGTGTTGAAAGACCATTTATCGAGGAAGGCTTTAGGCTATATAACATCACGCTGCAACTATTATGAAAGCTTGTATGGAAACCGAAATCCACGCGGACGAAGTCGCGGGCGGCCGCTAGTTACTCATATTATTTGGCACAGGCCTGAACTATGGCATGGAATAAATCCGTTACTGACTTGTCACCCATACCTTGAAGTCTTGGCCCCTGCTACTAATGTACCAACCCCAAGAGGTCAGGAAACCTTACTCACACGCAGGACCACAACGACACAAAAGTGATTGTTATTTGGCTGTAAAGTGGAAGTATTTCACCAGTCGGGCTTCTCCAGTTCGAGCGATAACTCGCTATGTCCTACTTCTCTTAAATCTAAATATCTTTAGATCTTTTGTAGTCGCTAGCTACCACACCATGGGCTCTGGAGTGCACATGTAAATACCTACCTACATTAAATGTAATTTGTATATAGTTCAAAACTTGTAACCATCAACTATCTTATCACTTTGGAAATTTTGTGAACTAACATCTAGTCTTAAGTGTTGACCATTTTTGTTGTAATGGTACGGTGATTAGCAAATCAAGGTAAAAAGTAGCAGTTCGATTTTAGTTCTTATGTCCACGAAATAAGGGCTGTACAAAGTCCAAAGTGAGTAGTCTGACGTGCTTTCTATGGTACAATGCTATTAAATACAAATCTGGTTCAAAACAAAAGTTGTTTGTAACTTACATCTTCCTGCATTCCGTTTATCAAATGACGTACACTGATTGGGCTACTGGACGTAACAATTGCCGAGGTAATAACAAGACACGCGTAATAACTTATTACCGTCGCACGCATGGTAGCTATGCATTGTTCGATGGACGCAATAAACTGTCTTCAAATTAATGGTTTATTGTTCTTTGTGGGGGACCGATGGGCCGGAACGCAGGGCTTTGTTCTCCGACCGTTATCGCAACGATCATGTGACTTACCGAAATAGGCGCTACTATGTCACTGTTCAATGGAGTCTACCGATAAAAATAAGACAACTGCACTATGTTTTCATCTCACGGGGCGAACTTCAATAATTAAAAAATGAGCGAAAATTGTTTTGTATAACTAAGTACTAAAAGTTTTTAAGGTATTCATTTGCCACAATTAAAAAAACATTGTAAAAACACATATGTAATATCAATAAACATCAGCGAATAAAATTAATTCAATAGCTTCCTTACGAGATAGCAAAGCTCACATTCCCAGACTAATAAAACTATTTAAACGACTAGGTTTTCACCACTATATCCAGTGGTAAAGCCACGAAGTTGATAACCAGAGAATTAAGTTAAACTCATTGCTAGCAAGCACTCTCTGCGGGGCATGTTATTTTCATACGAAAAAACGGCAGCTCCTATCCCGGCCCAGAGCCCCCGAACAATTTACATTTGTATAAATATTGATGAATAACCGCGTTGTAATGTTTCGATCCGAATGGATGCGGGTAAGTGATATAGATTAAATACTCACTGAAGTTGGAGCGCAGCGATCATATTCACACTACAATAATAAACAATAGGAAAATAAAAAACGATTATTTACCAAAATTTTAAAAAATAAATTTTCACCAAAACTAGCTAGGACCGGCTAAGTTTATGTTATATAATTTATTGTTTGTCTTCTTTCTACCTGTCATTCAGATTTCCATCTAAATACTGCATATTTAAAAATAATTACTAATAGCCCTATTGAGGTACGCATTACGACTAGTATTGTGTAAATTGCCATGAACCAAATAAAACAATTGTTTACGTAGGTACCTATGTTAAAATCGGATCACTTTTAATTTAATACGTTTTGTTTGCATTTGTAGGTAGATACTCAAACTATCTATAGTTACGGTCTGATTAAATTGGTTACGTTCGCCTATATTTTTTATCATATTAATTTGGACAAGAAAAGTATTGTTCAAATAGAATATGTATGATTATTATTCGTAATTATACTATCCCTACTATCCCTACTAATATTATAAATGCGAAAGTAACTCTGTCTGTCTGTCTGTTTGTCTGTCTGTCTGTTTGTCTGTCTATCTGTCTCTCTATCTGTCTATTACGCTTTCCTGCTTAAACCTCTCAACCGATTTTGATTAAATTTGGTATAGGTATACGTTGAATCTCAAGAACGGACAAAGGCTACTTTTTATTAGAAAATAAGGGGGGGATGGGGGTAATACCACCTTTGAAAGTTTATATGGAAAAATGATTATTTTTGAAGTTAGAGATATGAAATTTGGCACAAATATAGCTCGAAACTTGGATTAAAGCTTGTTTTTCAAAAATTTCAAAAACGATTAAACCCTATCTTGAACCTGATGTTCAAAATAATTTTCCTAGAAAGCCTTTATGCAGTTCTATATTCCAGATTTTTTTCATACTTTTTGACTTATGGTTCAAAAGTTAGAGGGAGGGGGGGGACACAATTTTATTTTCTTTTGCAGCGATTATTTCCCAAAATATTAAAAATATAAAAAAATTATCTTAGTAAACCCCTGTTCATTTTTAAATACCTATCCAACGATACATCACATGTTGGGATTGAAATAAAAAAAAAATCACACCCCAATTTACGTGTAAAGGGGGTACCCTTTTTTTTTGTGCGGGGGGAAATGCTTGGCGCACCGTACCGTCACCCGAGGGAGGTGACGGCGTGTGTGGGACTCTCCTGCCCTAAAAAGGACAGGCCTACCCACTAAAACCCCCCGGGGTACCTCATCGCCTTAATGGTAATGCTGTGGGAAAATTTTTAAGAACCACCACAACATCACCGGCAGAGCGGGTACCCTAAAAAATTTTTTTTTATTTTTTTTATTTTTGCACTTTGTTGACGTGATTAATATACATATTTGTACCAAATTTCATCTTTCTAGTGCAAACGGTTTCTGAGATTATCCTCGGACGGACAGACAGATAGACAGACATGGCGAAACTATAAGGGTTCCTAGTCGACTACGGAACCCTAAAAATGCAGCCTAAGCAGCCTCCCAACAAAAAAGTATTTTACAAAAAATATAATCTCAAAATGGAATTTTCGCAATTCGAGCTGCGTTGTTGTATAAACTCTTTTTATTTTAGCCCTTAGGTAATATTTATTTCTTTTCCTAACATTATTTCACCGTTAAAGTAAAGACTACGCGTGTAAACCAATTTATTTACTATTTTCAAAACAGACAACTAACTGCCGTCACCTGTCAACACTACACATCGAAGCACCTGAACGGCAAACTTTCATATCTAAGAATTATGCAATTCAGTGCAATTTAATCAGGCGTTTGTGTTTAAAATGAATTATTTTAATAACTAATAGATTATATAAAAAATGAAGAAGGCGGCGACCTTTGGAATCACAATCCTAACATTTTTTAGTAAAAATATTTCTTTCTAAGTATATATTTACAGAGTTTTGGAAGAAAAATAATTTGAAGAAATCATTTTTTAACATTTTTTAAAAACGGTATAATTTTTATATATTCATTTATTTTAAAATTTCAAGAAGGCGGCGACCTTGTAAAATATCTGAATAAACGTACAAAAAGTGATTTAATGCTTAGAATTACTTGAGGTCATCGTTGTAGTGAACAGAAATACATGAAGTTTCGCTAATTCTCTTCGTATTGGGCCTTAAGAAATTTATTTTCTCAAAAGAATTTAAACATTCTTACAATTACTTACAAACGCACAGAATTTAAACAATCTCATATAAGTTTCTTTATGAACTACATCGGTATAATTATTTTCTGGGCACTAACTTTCTATTAAAATTTAAGTATATTGGTGGCAGCGTGATGATATTCAGCCTAAAGCCTTCATCGATTAATACATTTTTAAATATGAACCAGTAGTTTTTAAGAGGGGTAGGGCATAGCGATTTATCGCTTGAACTGGAGCAGCCCGACTGGTGAAATACCTCCACCTTACAGAAGACCGCAGCCAAATAACAATCTTAAAAAAACTTCTGTGTTGTTGTGTTCCTGCGTGTGAGTGAGGTTTCCAGAGCTCCTGGGGGGTGCTACATTAGTAGCAGGGGTCAAGCCTTCAAGGTAAGGGCGACAAGTCCCCGGTGGGATGGGGTTAATCTTGAAGTGCAATATAAAAAAAAAGTATTTCTTGAGATTAGCGCGTTTAAACAAATAAACTCTGCAGCTTTATTATCTTATTACATTATACAAGTCTAAGAAACGGTTGATTTCAATTTTAAGTAACGTAGGTTTATAAGTTACAGTCATGTGTTCTGATATCGTTGTTGTTTCCGATTTTTGTACCACAAGTGCTTTAGCTACTTTCCACAGAATCAGAGAAATGTATATGGTACATTTCTCTGATTCTGTGAAATGTATATGGTAGATACATTTCTCTGATGTATGATTGTACATTAAATTTTACATATAACTTAATTTGGATTACAATAATACACGAGTATTACAATAGATTACAATCTAAACAAAATCAAATTATCTAGTCCGACCAATGATTCGATAAAAAGCTTCGGCACGTACAAACTTTACATTGTGATAGGAAATAAATTGTTGCGTGAAGTTTGATTGGCTTTTTATACGGGCGTACGTTTATAATGAAGGGAACTCAACTTTAGTAAATAACTTAACATTTTAATGACAGAGAAATAGTAATCGTCTACAGGTGGATAAATAGTTTCACCCAAAGTAATATGATTCTACTTAGGCAAACACTACCAAACACTGTACAGGTAAAGTTATTATACAATTAAAATTTTTTTTTCTTGTTGATCCACCAATTATAAATACAGGTTGAGAAAAATTTTGAACACACAAAAGTTACAGATGACTTTTGAGTTACCTTGTTTAAAATTTCAACTTATCCCTACTAATATTATAAATGCGAAAGTAACTCTGTCTGTCTGTTACGCTTTCCCGCTTAAACCTCTCAACCGATTTTGATGAATTTGGCACTGACAATCTTTAGACCCTGAGAAAGGACATAGGCTACCTTTTATTGCAAAAAAATAACCCTGTAGTCCACGCGTACGCACACAGCTACTCATTATTAAAATTTCATACAAAATTTATACCGGCCTGTATATTGGTATCGTCAATACAATCATAACGATGTTACCTAACGATACCCGCTCATATTAAGAGTCCCAATCACAAAATCCTACTGGCTAGGTACTTTTTCAACAAATAAACCATCGAAATAAACGAGTAAGAGGCTTAACTCGTGAGGAAAAATTTGTAGGTCACTAACACCCGTAACTTTTCCCATATCCAAAGTTTTAGTTCCACTTATTTACTCCGAAAAGAGCCGGAATTTTAAGCTGAGCGAATAAAAACTAAACAAGCGGCGGGTCCCGACGCTAAGGCATAAAGTGGGAAGAAAATCTCAAATAAGCAAGTTTAAAATAGCGGGTCGACTGTATATAATGTGTGGGCCGCACCTGGGCGCGTGATATTATTTCTGCTAGGACGTCGGGACGCGGGTATCAGTTGGCAGAAGGTAATGCTGAAACTATTACCTTTTATGGTCTTAATCCGCATAACGAGAATAATTTCTTCTTTGTTTTGAGGTTTTCATTCGTGTATGTATGTTTGCATGTGGGTACCTACCGGCCATACACAATACGACTATTTTACCTACCTACTTATTAATGTTAGCAAGGGATACAGTGGGTGGTAATAGACAGGAAAGCATGGTCCACCCGAATTAGTGGATTTTATTTATGATTTCGTGAGCTGTCTACTGTATATAATTTGGTATTTTGATTTAGTGTTCAAAAATTAATAATAAATGTAGGTACCTCATCTGATGGGTACTGTATTTATATGCGCATCATGGGACTCATGGGCCGATATGTGGATGATATCTACAGGTAGAGTAAAGAACTTGATTTGTTTTAATTAAGGAATTGTCATCTTGACCGATGTATTTCTACAAAGTGGAACTGTTGGATGAATAAATAAGGTAAATTAAAAAAGGTTGACCATTTTCTACCAAATCAACATTATAGAATACCTATGATGCACTTTAAGCAGAGCGAATAAGTTAACACGGTTGCGGCCAATTTTTAAACAAAACTGTAGGAGACGTCACATTTTTACTCAAACTCACATTGTATATAATCATATAACTTTACTACATTCGGGTATTCATAAAACACACGCAAGTTTTTTCTCATACCGTCACACCACATCTCGTTATCTCATCATAATTGTATTAAAACAATATGCCTCATAAAAATACTCACCGTAATTACCTCACTATCAGATACAAGTAATAACTATTCAAGCCAGTATTTCATTCGTCCGAACAATGACCGAAATAAGTCTTAATGACTGTTGCAAAATTAATATAACGGTTGTTATCTTCCATCATTTACTATTTCAGCCTTGAGCGGGGAGCCTCTAAGAGCTACTGACAATTAGAAATCTGACTCAAACCTTTGCGTGCCACCGAAAACAATTAGCACCAAGAACTAGGCTGTACTAAATCTGGGACGGGGGCCAATTAGCAAGATTAGCAATGCATTGCGACGCAGAACGGTGCTAAAACCTCTTCAGCATCAGATGCATCAAGATGCTAACTTAATGCTACCTACCCATAATGTACCCACTCAGTACTGAGCGTACGATTTCACGATTGGTAACGCATAATAGTTGATAACGAATAGTTTGCACATAGGTACTGGAAGACAATAAGTCCCTACTATGGATTTTTCGGACATTGCTCGGGTTTGTGATCAGCAACCTGTATATATATTTGCCTAGCGTAAGTCACCACGCTAGGCAAATATATATACTTACGCCAGTAAGTAGGTACTGACTCATTGTAGTAACAATGACTTTAATTCAATGATGCAGGCCTTTGCCCTACAGTGGGACATTAAATAGACTGGAAAATGTATCAGCCTATTTAAAGGAAAGACATTACTTAATCCAATTTAACATACGATACGTACGTTTAATTTTGGTGCTTCTCTTTAGAAAGAGTTAGGGAGAAAGAAACTCCCGAATTGGCAATCCTTTTGGTTTCCCTACGGTTTCCTGGGAATCCCTCGATTGTATTAGTGTAGTGTTTGTATGGTCATCTGCAATTCAGGACAAAAACTGGCATTTCGATATTTAGTTTCTATGCCTAGGACGTAAGGGCGGTGCAAAGTTCTAAGTGTAGGTATATTTTGGCGTGCTTTTGGGTGTGATTGATCCTTTATCTACTCGATGACTTATAGCAAAATCCAAAATTGGTTCATGTATATACAACCGACGAGGTTTTATACACATAGTCGTACTAAGAATAGTCTTGCTAAACTATGAAGATAATTTTTCAGCTTCATTTGGAGTCGGCAGTTAAGACGCAATGTTTACCGGTATCCGCGGCTCCGCTACTGCATTTATAATTCACCGCTTGCTGCACCTGGACCGCTACTTGCGCAGTTTACGGACGAACCCTAATGCGATGCTCCCTCAAGCTATAGCTAAGTGTTCACTTACAAGGCGCAAACTAAGGACAAAAGTAGATAAGTACAGGTTAAGTAACTAGTGAGGATAAAATTATAAAGATGGGCAACGATCACGGAATGGATTCAATCTTATCACCGACCCCGCAATGGTTTTATCTCGTAATGGCCATATCTTATCAATCGAAATAAAATAGAGCGCACAATAGCTAAAATCCACGCCTTGACAATAAAGCTCTATTTCTACCGAGAAAGTTTGAATACCTCGAAAATTCATTTCTCTTCCGAACACCATATTGCTAACGAGACCGTAATATTTAGCAAACTCTCCCGCCCAAGTTCGTTTGAAATCCAAATACTTCACCTTGTAGCAATGAAAAACTCGGAAGGTAGTTGACCTCTAGAACAAAACAAATTTATCTTCTCTACCTCAGATGTAGTATTGTAGCTAGATGGTCCAGATTTCACATTTCTTAAGATTTGGGAAAAATCAAAGTGTATAAACTTGCATCTAGGTTAACAGTAGACTAATGTGTGGGTAATTATTAATTATAGGTGAGCAATGATAGGTTTTTAAGGCAATAATTTCCAAATCTTTTTGTTATTTCCTAGTTTTAGTTACCTACTTATTTGGGTGGAGTGATAGTTTGGTATTCCAATCTGGCAAACCTATCTACTCGCTTAACATCCCATGTTGAAGCGTCAACGCAAAAAGTCCAGCGAACCGAGCGCGCAACCCAACGCGCATTCAAAATGGCGCGCATAGAGCACTGCGCACACGCCATATCCGTTGCGGTTGGCCAGCCAAGCGGCAACAGTTTTTTTCTACATAAACATTGTTCGCAGTAGAGAAATCGGCGGGCGTAACTGCTACCATTGTTGTACGCCGGTTAAACGCCGAGAATATTAGAGCGTGATACAGTAAAATAATGTACCGACGGATAAAACCCGTATTATTTTTAGGTAAGTATCTAACTAGGTACTTAGCTCGATACAGAATAACGCTAAATATTGAAATATTGAACTACTTGCTTACGTACATACCTACCTATAGCAAACAAACAGGCATCTGACATTGGGAATCGCATGACTGAGTTAATACGGAGCTAGGGCACTTCATCATTATCACCCATTAGGTAGGATCTCTGGTGCTCGTGGTGCAATAGCAACAACGGTTTGGAAACGATACCGAAAGTTAAGCTATGCTCGCCGTGGTTTTAGGATGGATGATCATTCCGCCAAAATTTAGGACATTTCATGTAAGCATCTGACGACTTTTCGAAAGCGTTAAGCTGTTGGTCTCATCGCGGCTGCAGATATCTCTCGATATAAGTTGTCAAGTCTACCCGAGGTTCTTTAGTGGATTAAGAACATCTTACTCTAAGATTGGTTGCTTACCTTACCTACCCACATCCGTCCCTGGCACAGACAATATAATAAACCCTGGGTCCGCGTGGTGGAACGTGGGCCATTTCATCTCTTAGTTGAGATGAAGCTTGTGTCTTGTGGGACTTAAATGGCTGAATTATAAGCTTAGTCTTGTGCACACCTTAGGTAAATACGCTGCCAGCTGCTTTAAACAATATTTGTTATGTCATTATTTAATTTTTGTCATTAAATTATTGTTCCATATCTGTAAATATATCAATAATGAACATATGTGATGATGCGAGAATCGAACCGGCACTCTTATCCAGTGCGCTAAACAGATCATAATCATAATCAATTATTTTATTTATGTTGTTTACAAGTATCACTTATGCATCGTCAAAATAAATATAAACCAAAATTGAAGCTACTGCCAGTTCGGAACCTAGCAAGAAGAATCCGGCAAGAAGCTCAGTAGTTATCCTACATATTTGGGACTAGAGAACACTTACAAATATAGTGTGTGAGCGAGCAGACAATCATGTCCAATATCATTGAAATATCGTCAAACGTTTTGTTTTTTTAGTAAGATCTTTCGTGGAATGATGCTTCGAGATAAGACCGCTTCTAGCACTGCATTCATCGAGCTAATGGCATTCAAGATTTAGATACATCGATGTAGCGAAATGTCGAGCACGTGATTTGGAGAACTTATGGTTCTTCGAGGAAAGATTTATGAGATTATTAATATTCGAGCAAATGATATTCGATTTCAAGTAGGAAACCCCATAACTGTCATACCTAATGTGTAAAATTTATTTCTTCTTTCAAAAACTTCTAGCTCCATTCAGTCATCGTTTCGGATAAATCCTTTACTATCCATTTTAAAAACGATCACGAAGAACTGTCTCAGCCAGAATTTGTAACTTGTAACCACTATTCCAACGAGGTCCTCACTTCATCAACAAGTTAAAAACGCACAAAGTACGTAGGTACCTAATGTCAGTCTTCTTATCAGGCACCGAACTTAAACACCGAAAGGCGTTTAGACGATTTACAGGCAAAACAATTATCTTAGGCACCAAACCAGTTCGTATTTGTATTGCTTCCGTTCGATTATTCTTTGTTCGGGCCTGTTCAGGCGCATCTATTCAAATGGCGCATTACCAATGCGCATACGCAATGAGCCCGCATGTCGCATACGACTAAGGTATCCGATCGGAAGTTGATACGATTTTTTTAATTAGATAGGAGCAAAAATTTTGAACTTTTATTCGAGTAATTACGGGCAGCGTGTGATATACCTTTTAAAATGTTTGAACGACCAGCAGACTATATAGGGTAAGGTTGCTCAAGTCGTACCACCGCCTAAGTTGTACCCCGGCAATATCTCATCCGATATTTATAAGTTGCACCATCTAGTGTTGTCAACCGGAACTATTCAGTCGCGCGAGCAAACATAAACAACAGGACGGCCGGCCGACTTCGCGAAATAGAAATAATTAAAAAGTAAGTTTTTTATACACTTTTCATTAAATTTTTTGCCTCATTTGTAAGCTTTTTATGGCAGGATTGTGATACTTGCATTTTTTCTTTGTTTACATCTATTTGTAATACTTATCTGGTGATCGTTTAGACATATTCAAACGGTCGAACTTTTTAGGTTATGTCAGTGGATTTAGTTTAAAACTTAGGAAACCCCGATGCTTAAGTCGTACCTATGCAAAATTCCTTACTCGTACCAGTACGACTTAGGTGTGAAGGATATTGTTTAATTAATGTACTTAATTTTTCAATAGGTAATAAATATGGCGAAAAGAAAATATAATACTTGGAAGCAGGAGGATATGGACGAAGCTTTACAGAAACATCGAGATGGAGAAATTGGTTTTAATGAAGCTTGTAGAAGATTTAATATACCAAAGCCTACGTTACGACGACATTTGAAGGGAATGAATAAAAGAACTAAATTTGGACCAATAATTATTGAATCTCAACCATCAGATGCATCACTAAAAATTACAATGCCGCCCTTATCACCATCAACAACGTCCATCATTCAACATAAACTTTCCACAATATCACAACATACTTCACGCGATGACAATATCTTAGCAGTTGATACAATTGCCAATAAACAACAAATAAAGTCACACTTGAATATTTTATCTCCTGTGCCTTGCATAAAAACAGTAATTCATAAAATGAAGAAAGGTACTAAGCCAACAATGGAATTAACTTTAAGTCCCTATAAAAATGAAATAGAAGCCAAGGACATCAATAAAATAAAGAAGCCTGTACTGGATTTAAATAAAGGAGTAAATAAAATAAAGAAGCCCATACTAGATATAAAAAAAATCAAAACTGAAAAAGGAAAAAATAAAACTATAAAAAGAAAGAAAACAGTTGAAATATGCAAGAAGAATAAAAAAATAAAAACAAAAGAATCGTGGTTATGCCAATTATGTAAGGAAGATTATGAAGAGAACATGATCCAGTGTATAAAATGTAAAGGTTGGGTACATGACCTTTGTGCTGGCGTTGAAAGTAAAATAAAGAAATATATATGTGATATTTGTCTTCAATCTTAATAATAAGTAATTTATTTAAAAGAGATTATAATTTTGTGTTATTTTAGTAATTAGGTTCGATATTCTAACTTATCTTATAACCAAAGAAAAGGATATAAGACTGAATTAAAGGTAAATTTTAGTTATTCATGTGATCTCTGGTTGTTAAGTATTTTTCTATATAGTTTATTACATGTTCACTAAATTCTATTTTCTAAGTACGACTAAGGATATAGGTGGTACGAATTAGGCGACTAGGAGCCTTAGTCGTACCGAAGGCATATTTTTGAAAAACTTTAAAGTCAGGTAGTTGATAAAAGATTTATACGTTTTTATGATTGTTAATTAAAAGATAACTAAACAAAGATTCAAAACGTGCAGAAATTTTTGTTTTATTTCAATTGCACTGAATATTACAGTATTATTTCCTTAGGGGGTACGACTTAAGCAACCTTACCCTAAACTAAGTTGAAATCTTCTGGTGTTAGATTCAATGTAGGCACCTACCTTCGTGGTCAAATTTTAATTCTTGGTTGGCGTTCAAAGAATTAACCGCTTAAGCCTTGGATATGATTAACATGCTATGCCAAATTTGTGGTTACGTTTTTATTTAATAACTGCAACCAATTCTACAGTGAAAATGCTGTGTTTTAATACAAAGACTTCCTTAAGTGTCATCACACTGGATTGCCGTAAGTTTCATATTATATTAAAACCAACACTGAATTTTGATTGCGAAATTTGACTTTTAGCGTTTGAATATACCTACCTACCTACTTGATTAAATCTGTTATTATAATTTATATAGTTTAATAGTAGAAATAACATATAAATTATAAGGACTGTTCTATGATGAAATAATGAAAACCACAATAATTAACCTTATCTTACTCGTAGGAACAACTACTATTTTATACAGAATAAAACGAGTAAGTATAGGTACATAAATAAAATTCAAACTCTAACTAAGATAGGCAAAGGTCAAAACCCTGTTTCTGCTTATATTTCTGCCTACCTACTCATAGAGGCATTGAACACGTGAATTTTCTAATAACGAATAGGTACGAGTAGTCAAAACGATTATTACACCAAAAGTAACTTTCCATTAGGGTGAAATATTTTTATTTTAACTCCAAACACGCAACTGAAATAACCAGTAATAGTCACGAACGATAAACACGTAAAATAACTAGGTTGGTTAGTACCTACCAAAACGCCAGCGTCAAATTGTACGCACATGTGTAGATTGATTTATTTACGATATCTACCTACTTAACTATCATAAACACCTAGGAGACCTTGTTTAAAAAACTATAAAATCAGCAGTCAAAAAATTTTATATTAGCATATCAATATAGTTGTATCGAACAGATGTACTTACTTAGGTACCTACTATTCCGATACGAAATTAGGTAGTAGGTATTGCCGATCGATATAAATGACTTTTTATTCTGCTAATCGATTTTTAGGATATTTTGCAAATCAACCAATCCTCCCACCGCTTAGGCGTATTTTCCGGAAGCGCTTGACCCATTGAGAAGCGTCGCAACCAAAACTACTGTGTTAAGTCTTTTTATAATTATACCTAATGTTCATTTGCAACATGGCAAGCAAAAACAAAAAGTTTAATTAGCTATACATATATATACGTGTTTATTTATATAATGTGCAGCAAGCACATTACTTTACATTTGTTTTCATTTGAATTTTAAGTGTGCAAGTCGGCAACATTTTTGGTTATATATTTTTTTTTTTTAAACTTTTTCTTATAAAAGTACAAGATCTTTTGTGAAGCTACTGTTTTAAAACCCTCTTGTTTATTTCTGGTGTAACAGCGATGAGCATCCGATTTTTTGATCGATAAATTATAGGTACTGCATATACATATAATACACTCATAATAATATATTCAGCCTTACGAGTCTTCCTGCAATTTTTACATCAGTAAAGTTCCTTTGTTCTTCACAGCAAATGAGGCTGAAATATATTTCTATTAAGAATATATTGTTAAATATGAGGAGAAATTTTGTAGAACTAAGAATCTTATTTTTTTTTTAACCTACCTACTTCATTGTTCATAAATCGCTTTTGCCTATCTATCGAACAAATTAAAGATATAACAATCGTGGATAGGTTGAAATCACAAATCTGCTTCAGTTACTTAACATTAAAATTTATAAAACGTAGGTAATAGCATAAAAAGCCAAAAAAAAATCCGTTCCACTTTCCTTTCCCTATAACGGCAGTAATAATAAAATTAATGTACTCGCGAACAAGTGGCGTTTCAGCTACAAAATAGCAGAGGCACGTCGATAGCACTGAATGTTTGATACAGCGCTGCGACATCGAGGCGTGCGAGTCACCAAATACACGTCCCCAGTCTACCTAGAACCCCACACTTTACCTGACCGACCTCTCCTGCCACTTAGTAGGGGGCTCCCAGAAGGGGACCCGAGCTCAACTTTCGCTGGCGCTGTCGACGCGTACAGTGCATTAAATATTTATCTTTAGCCTAGTTTTCATAACCCTTCGAATATCTACAGTCTTTAATTTCTTCTAATTGCACGTTTATTCAAGGCAGAGAAAACAAAAATAAACTATGCGAAACAATGACAATAATTTTTCAAAGCCCTAAGAACGTTACTTTACAGCATATATCGCACATATTTAGAGAACCTACCTAAAAGCGATTTGAAAATTAAAATAATCGTAGCACCAAAACTAGGTAGGTACCAGCTGACTGAGATTACATAAATAATATAAAAGAAAGAAATGTTAGTATTGACGACCTCGGTGGCGCAGTGGCTAAGGTAGGCGACCAAAGCGCGAAAGGTCCCGAATTCGATTCCCGGTCGCGTAATTTGGAAAAACGAACTTTTCTAAATTGACTTGAGTCTGGGTGTGCTGGGATGACACCCCCAGTTAGTATCCTTCATGTGGTACTCATAGTACACCTTAATTTGGAAAACCTTAATTTGAGACCAGAAGGTTGGTGTGATTGTCTGGCGCATTAATTTATTAAGGTAATGCTTTTAGCATGTTAAAAGCGCCAGCATTACCTTAATAAAAAAAAATATTAAAATAATGAAAACAGTTTTTGTGCTACGAGTTTTAGAACTCTTAAATCGCTTTTACTCGAAATATCTAATTTTGAGTTATGACTGATATGTTTTCATGTGCGATATGTCGATTTACTACTAACTACGACGCAGGCATTCGTATGTATGATAAGATATTGTAACTTAACTTAAAATGCACATTTATAAATACTGAATGCGTAGCAGATCTTGTTTTGACAAACATTTAGTAAGTACTTACCTGTTTCTTTCCTGTTCATTTAGTAGATATTATTTGTGTGCAGTACAAGTTTTATTAAAATTGTGATGCCATAATGCTACAAACACACTCACGCTTCTTCAAATTGGAGTACTTATCTTTTATTCGTCAATTCTTGTTAAGATGTTAGACATGTGTAGGTTAGTTTGTAGACAAATATTATGTTTTACCACTCTTTTTGTCACACACACAAATCGTTCAGATCTCACACACACAAATCGTTCAGATCTCAAATAATGCTGAATTAATTTATTTCCAAAACATCCGTACCCTCACCTCAATGAAATGGAACAGACCAGAGCAGGGGTGGGTTAGGTGGATGTGTATTTAAGACAAAAACCAACCTTACCTAC
This sequence comes from Glyphodes pyloalis, assembly GCA_037074685.1. NCBI lineage: Eukaryota > Metazoa > Arthropoda > Insecta > Lepidoptera > Crambidae > Glyphodes > Glyphodes pyloalis. The sequence goes on from JAYKKO010000011.1 coordinate 7,959,202, forward strand.
TAATCAGATGTTATCAACCTGACTAAGCTAGACGCCTCCAAAGTGCCAGTTATTAAACATTTTTACCTATCCATTACCTCATCTCGTGGTCATCAGTCTCATGGGCGTACCCAGCTTCTAACCTAGGGGGGCCAGGAAATCAGGTTTTTAGGTAAGCTCGTCCACTGCTGTTTTATCATACACTTTTTTTATTTCTATTCATTTACTACACAAAGACATGATACATTAGGTTCACTGTGCGGTTTATTCAAAGTTCTAAGACTCAGTTTACACTTTGGTTAGTACTCGTCTTATTTTTATTTATTTATTTGTTTAGAAAACCAACAGCGTTAACTAAGTATAAATGTTTTTCCATGCAAATTACCTACATATTATTAGGCCAATAACAGATATTCCTCAATTTACAGTAAGTGATTGGTTGTTAGTTAATGACCAAAACTATATTATATTTTATCGTAACTTATTCAGCAACAATCCAAATCTAAGGCAATTCACTGAATCGTTAGTATTTTGTAGTAGCATTGTAATTCAGGCCATCATTTGATCTAAATAGTATAACGATATTGTATTACAACAAAGATATGTATGTTACCACGGTAAGAGGTACACAGATAGTTCCCGATATACGTAGGTATGTGTATATATATATATATATATATTACTACACTGGGTACGCCCACGCATTAGATCTTTTTTTAACCAAGTGCAACTAATGCTACAAAGTCAATTTCAGCAATTAAGTCAAATGATATGCACATACTACAAGTACCTTTTAACTATTTACGAGGAAAAACGCATTAAAATGTGAAACTGAATGATGTATATTATTACAATATAATTTCAGCAAATACCCTCAAATACAGTTATGCTTAACTTATGAAAGACAAAACAATCTTAATAAATAATTATGTACATTTTAACATAAATTAACAACAAAATGCAACAAATCTTTGTACTAGATTCTTTTTTTTAGCTAGGCTATAAATTCAACTGGAAAATGTCTAGAATATTAGGTTCAAAATATTGCAAATAATTTTAACGTTTTGATATCAGAAAAGTTCAAACTTTTTGCTTTTATAGTATTTAGTTCCACAACTGACTAGTACTTACGCAATATTATTTTCACCCATTACACTTACACTGGTATAACTGTTGACAAAGACTTACCATTTTTTTTGTAACCTGCTAATTATAGCGTCATATTACATGTAAATAGGCAAAATATTGCGACTTTTAAAGATTTTATTGTAGTTATACATGTAGGAAGACGTTTAAATTTCTGAACAAGTAGGTAATATCAAACAAAATAAAGTTTTCATTTGTTCTGATTAAGCAATTTCAATGGATCAAGAATATTTACGAAATTGACATGTTGATGTAATTTTTTATTTTCATTATCATCACCATGCAATCCATGGTGGTTGATTCATTTTGCTGATAGGCACATGTGTCATATTGACGGGAAGATTGACGACTGCATAGCGTTTATGCAACCGGCCTAGTGTACGTAGGATCGTTACACCGCTCCGACCGAGTAGGAAGCCCGCTGGTATGTTTATATCCAACTCCATCCTGCAATTGTCAAAAAATATTCATGAAAAACAGCTACTAATACCAAATTTAGCTAGGCTTATGAAATAAACTAGTAAAAATCTTAAGTCCGTTGATTTGATTTTCAAAATACAAAGAAAATGTATTGTTACAACAAATATATAAAAATGGATGATGATCATACAGCACAATAACGTTCAGTGATGGGATGCGTTTCCATCACTTATCGTAAAAACCGTAAGAGTCGGCGACGTCATGCTAAATTTGTATCTTAGTAAATTGGTTAGACCGAACATAAATTTTAGTTATCTACCCATTGAATATTCATTTATTGTATTATGTGTTTCATTCAGTGTTTATTCATGTATCTTTCTGTTAGTTCTAACAGATGGTAATATGCAGACTTAAAATTTATTTCACCCCTTACTAATCTTTCTATTTTACAGACCTTGAATCATATATCTCAGTATATAAAAGCGAAATCTCACCTACAAACTTGAAATTTGGCAAGTGGGTTCTTTTTATGAAGTCCTATGTTTTTGAAGTAAGAAACTTTATTCTAGTCTATTCTCGAAGCAAAAAGCTATAATGCAATCAGATTATTTTTTCTAGCGCACCCATTTAATATTTATATCAAGTCAATTATTTGTGATACATAAATGTGCTTGTTACAGTTACATTGTTGTAAATGAATTTTATAATTTTATCTCAAATGTAAAAAGAAATGTGTGATACTCACTTGTCATCTATCATTTCTATAAGATGATCAAATGAGTCATCTCCTCTATTGATAAATTCAGTTATGATGATAGCTCTTGCACCTGCCTGCTGAGCTTTAGCTGCCTTAAACACAAAAGAACACTCTCTGAAAAAGAAAATAAATACAAAATCATATTCTAAAATGGATAAATGTGCCAAATTGTCAGCAATAATATAGTCTCAAATTATTTTCCCTTGTACAAGTACCAGATTATTACCAAGATACTAACTTTATAAAAGATTTGAGTGTTGTTTATTACAACACTTAAGTTAAAACATTCCACAATTAGTAGCAATACCTATTTAAAATTATCAAGACTATTATGAACTATGAGAATTATCTGATATTTACCAGATAATTATTCTCATTGATTAATAAAAAAACATTAAAAATATTCATAAAGTTGTAATAATTAATAATTTTTGTTATTAGTTTCATTTAATATCTATAAAATTGATTGCAGTCTCGAAATTAACCCTTAAGGCACATCCTAAACTAGTCATCTGGAATATACATATGTATAATTGAAAAGGAAAAAAACTATCATTTACTATTTTTAATATAAAATGTATTCTTAACAGTAATCTAAATTTGCATTACCAATCCTAATCAATATATATTATTAAGAAAACCTTTCCAAATTCAATAACATTATTATCACTTTGGTGATATTGTGTTCCTGCATGTGAGTAAGGTTTCCAGAGCTCTTGGGGGGTGCTACATTAGTAGCAGGGGTCAAGCCTTCAAGGACAGGACGACAAGTCCAGTAACAGATTTATTATGCTGTACTTGTCACCCTAAAGCTAGGACCTCATTTCCGTGGCTGTTGTGGTTTCTACCGTTTTTCCCATGGCGCCAACCAAAGGCGATGAGAGCGTGGGGGGGGGGGTTTTAGTTCGGGTAGTCCCTGCCTCTTCTGGGCGGATGAGTCCCAAACACGCCGCTGTTGTCCCCACGGCAGTGGCACAAAAAAAAATAAGGACCTCATTGCCACTTAACAACAGGTGATGAAGATGAGGTCAATCTTGAAGTGTAATAAAAAAAAACTTTTTACATTTTATAAGGCTGCTTATGTGGGAGTCCTACAAAATTTAACTATATTCAATTGATGCAGGGTTGTGATGTTATTATTGCTTATTTATGTGATTAACATCTGCTTCAACCATAAATTTAATAAAAAAATTAATCTCACCCTCTTTCAGATAATGCAATATGCCCAGCAACATCATCAACATTCACTAAATCTGAACAACTATTCAGTGGCATTGTTGGGACCAGTCTTTCATTTTGAAATAACATGGTCTCATTCTGTAATTAAAAAAGTAAGGCGTCATCAATCATTCTCAACAAAACAATATTAAACAAAACTTGAAAACTCTTCCTCAATATGGTACAGTTATAACTTTGAATGAATCCAAGAAACTAAAATAATTAAGAAATTTAAAGAAAATATTTTATTAGTCATTGGCTATTTCATTTCGTGCTTGAGGTGATGCTTTCGTGCAGCAGTGGAATATTATTGCAAAATGTAATCTGAATCTGAATAAGCAATAAATTACTTACAAAGGTGGCGCCAAAATCCTTTGCTGGTCTAATACGATACGAATAGCTTAGTTCTGGAGGATCTAGTATTTCGAAAAATACGTCACCAGCAACAATATCAGCTGAAGATGTTCCGTCATACATATGTAGATCATTTGCTGTGAAATAAATAACTAAATTAAAACACTTGTCATCTAAAATATTTCACTTGCTATTTTAAAGTCTGTTGAGCATTAATGCGTTAGGTACCGGTAAGCGGTATCAAGGGAGAAATCTAGGACTACTTCTTGTTGATAAATTATCTAACTTATAGAAGATACTTATAGAATTACTATTCATTCTACTATAATGCTAAACCCTATTCTGATTTGACATCGGAGCTAGCTGTAGCCTAACGAAAATTAAATAGCGAATTTGGAATTACGAACACGATAAGCTTAAGTTTAAACAAAAATAGTATATCGATAACCTTAAAAATTAAATAATAATTTACCACCAGGAGAGACTGCTGGAACAAATATAAACAACAGTAAAGAACAGAAATAAATAGGTAAATTCCATGAAAATCTTAAAGCACTCATGATATAATAATTCTAACGCATTGTTTGTACGCAAAAAAAATAATAAACTCAACACTCTGAAATCCAAAACCAAAAATCGATCATTCTCCGAAACGTCAATGTCAAGATAATTGTCAAATATCTTTATTATGTATAATCTATGGATGTCAATGCCTAGTCCTTGGACTTAATGTTTATTCATGGACTTATTATATTAAGTCCATGTGTTTATTATACTAAGCCCATGGCCTAGTCCTACCATGAGTCCTACGTCATTATGATGACTCAGTATATTATTATATTAAGTCTATGTACCAAGTCCTACATTTTAGTTTAGTTTTTTTAGCACGCGCAATACGTCAAATTTCTCGCATGAGTCGAATAAACTTTCTATTCCGTTGATTGGGTGAAAGTACAACCGTACAAGTATTTTCAGCCAATCAGCAGTTGACGCATTGATTTTGATATTTCTTAAGAGTGCGATAAAATTTACTCGACTGGCGCATGCTCATCCCTTTTCAGTTTTCAGGTTTTACAATATTCACCAAGAATTTTAAATTTACCAAAAATATACACAAAGTAAATTATTTACTATGGTGGGTTTCAATATGTGTGTGTGTGTGATATGCCCATGGACTTAATTTATTAAGTACATTAAGTCCATGGATATGCCACGCTGCTTGGTACCGAATGTTCTGTATGTTATAATATGAGATGATGTGACCCAAACTCATGTTGCTCGATGACCCACTCCAATCTGTTCATGCCACGTCACATCTCGCCATTCTCTACATTTTAATGTCGGAAATTGTCGTTGGATGATAAAATCCCGGTTATTATGACGAAATACTGTGAAATTTTCACGCTGTGTTCCGTTTCATAAATTAAAGAACTTTCTGGAAAGTAAAATACAAAATAATGTATTTTCCATAATTTAATATTGTATCTCAATGTTTTCAAAGTGTGTTAATAAATAATTATTAACACCAATATGTTCATGTACATTTATCTATGCAAACTTCGTCGTTCGTCGTTCGTCGTACTAATTTCAGTGTCAATTTGCGTGAATTGAATTTTCATTTCTGAGTTCGGGTAATTTCTATCTTGCTAACTAAAGCAACTTACCCATATTTAGGGTAGAACCACTCAAACCTGGTTCAGTAAGTATTCGGAATTATTACATATGTACTTTTCTCTACTGTGGCTGAAAGCAGCGGTCGTTGAGTTTTTACTTGAATCCAAGCTTGTGTTGTACTTAGCACAAGCTCCTGACTTACTTTTACTGTTTAAGGGGCGTACACAACTATCACTTTTGTATTTTCTTAAAAAGGTTTTTGGGTATTGAGAGGTTTTTATTATTTTATTAAGGTTTTAATTCATGCAATAGACTTTTAAGATTTACCCGCAGTAGTACATAGAGAAGAAACATCACATGGAACTTATTTTCGGAACAAGGTGCTATTCTGCAATATTTAACGTAGCTCTCTACGACCAACAGCACATCAAAGCAAGGAATTAGCAGTTCGATATTAGTTTAAATGCCTGAAAATAACGGGTGCAGGTAGTACAAAGTCAGAAGTATAATGGTCTGAGGTGTTACTTTATTGCTTGTCAATTATTGGGGAAAATTGAACCTAGATATAGTAACCCTTGTCTTAAATACCGTGAATAAAACAATAAATCTCGGTTGTCTTTATCTTGAAATTCTGGATTATTTATTAGTAACATTTTAACTGTTGGTTAGTCGGTCAGTTCAGTCTCAGTGAGTCGTGAGTGATCTACAGTTTTAGTGTTATTTGATGCATTGTAAGTTGGAATATTCTGAAGCCTTATTCGATCTCAGTATTTGTCCAGGTTTATATACAGGACGAGTATTAAATATGAATGTAAAGTATTTTACTACTGCAAGTTACTTAGACTACCGTTAAAAGTACAAAGGAAACAAAATAATTATATAGTTAAATTAATTTCGTAACTGTAAGTAAAGCATTCATTATGTCTCTTCAGATGAATATTTCATCAGTTGTTTGTTGGAAAGAAAAAAAAGCTCAGTTAAAGTGTTGTTTCAATCCTCTAAACGCACAATGGACCTTATCTTTTAAGAACGTTGATAAAATCTTTGCCACAGGAAGGCATTAAAAAAAATTCCTGATTAGATTATTTTAATTTGAGTCTAAATTTATTTCTTCTTTATTAATTGAATAAGTAAATTTCCTGACTAAACTTTATGAAATAGTAGCGGTCGCTCGCGACTTCGTACATGCGGAGTTACTTATTAGAACTAAAAATTGTTTTGTTTGTTTTAATTTATTTGTTTCATTAGGTACAAATTAATATATTTACATCCTCCGTCATCCCTTATTTTATCCCTATGGGGGCTAAATTCATCAAAATTGTATTTAAGCGAACATCTTTATCATAGTAGTTCCAATCTTTAATTTCAGTTCAATCCTTTCTAAGTAGACGCCTACGTCATAACATCTATCTGCTTGCTAAATTTCAACCGATCTGTCTAGTCAGTCACCTTTATTGATTGTATTCCTTATTACAATACACATGTGTTTTTATTGGACAGGTATTGGAAATCAAAATGGATGCAGAGCTTACATCAGAAGATGGGACTGAACAGCTGAAAAGCAGGCCATATCAAAGTCAGCTCGAAGAAATTGCTATCAGAAAAAATACTATAATACATTTGCCTACAGGTGGGATAACTTTGCCTTGTTGAGTTTATATTTCTTAATAAGTTAATCAGGAAAAAATGGGATCCTAGATCCTTTGGTTTGGATAGAAGTACCATTGTATGGTCGACAGCATGTCAAGAATATCATTTGCAGTTCGATTTTAGTTCTTAAGCATATAGCATAAGGGAGGTAACAAGGACATAATGTATAGCCTGACATGCTGTTGATTGTACAGTGAGAAGCATGTCCGATATACACTTTGGACTGTGTACTTTTTTATGTGAGTATAAGCATGAATCTTGGACTGCAAGTATTTACCTCAATTTGTTTTTGGCCTTATCATCAAGCCAGTCATACAAATTACTTTTTTAATTACGAAATATTCTTAAATTCATTACTATGTCATGTTTTGTGGAAAAAAAAAAGAGATTTAATATTTGTTTGCATCTAGAATTACCTGTTATTTATTGTATTTTTGTAAATAACTAAAGGTCAATATTGTCTGTGGATGAGGAGTGAAAATATGAAAAAGATACCTTTGGTTAGGTATTACAAGTTGAGTAATGTAAAACATTGTAAATATTTATATTAATTATGCATGACATTATTGGAAAAGAAATGCTAGAAGATTAGGTATAATTGGAAAAGAAAAACAATATATTTTTGTACCTATAAGTTGATGTTTATAAAATATTATTCATCTTTAGTATTTGTGTGACTTACAACCCTAACATATTTTTTTAATGTTTGTTGTGAAATTTGAATATCGATCAGAGTTTACAATAAGATTTGACATGGTTTTTAAAGTTTAAAAGTGTGCCTGTCCTTGTAGAATTACTATTGTCTCTTGTGACTTTATTTGCGTTATTTTAAGATAAAAAGTATCCTATATGTTAATCTTATTCTTATCCATCTTTCTACCAAATAACATTCCTTTGGTTGACAGTATTAGCAACTGCCTCATCAAGTTCGTCGAAGTATTAGTTGATTCATCATAATTTCCAGTTTATCTTGTATTGACAGGTTCTGGCAAAACATTCATTGCCATTCGTCTCATCAAACGGTTCAGAGATGCCTTACAAAAACCTTGGGGGGAAGGCGGCAAACGCACTTTTTTCTTGGTGAACACAGTGCCGTTGGTGATACAGCAAGTAAGTTGAAAATTTTATCTACAATACGGTCATATTAAGAAAAGATTTCCTTGTAGTTATTTATTTCATAGCTTAGCTAGCAAGTAATTAATTATATTTAAAACAGACTTCCAAATAAATATGTTATTGTGTAAAAAAAGCACTTCGGATATTGATGAATATGCCATTGTGATGTTTACTGTTGTTTCAAAAATATGAGTGTGGCATTGCACTAGTTTATTTGTCTTTAAACTATAAACAACATGCGCCAACGAAGAAAGTCGATGAAAAAAGTAGGTCTAAACCACATATTATCTACAAAAATAATGTATATTCAGAAAAATACGCCAATCTGGAACTACCCTTAGTGGTACACACATTATGACGAAAATCATATCTCAGCTGCCCCTTTTTACGTTTGTCTGGTAAAAAATTAAGGAACAAAAGTATTAACAATGGATGACTTGCGCTCCCGGCCCCCTTGAGTACAGCCAGCATTATTAGTTCGTAGATATACACCTCGACAGTCATTGTCAGTTCTTCCTCAAGGTCTTCTAAAGGTTTCATATACAGTTCTCTGTAAAATTCTGTTGCATGTTCCAAAATCTCTTTCCTAGTTTTAGTTTCTCCATTTTTATTTTTAAGTTTCTGAATCCATTCTTTATGTGTGTTGAGTTCTTTTTCCGGAAGAAGATAAAATCGAACCTATAAATTATGACGAACTATTAAGACATATCAAAAAGCTAAAAGCTTTAAAAAGTCCTGGCCCAGACAATATAAACAACGACGCAATAAAGATCGGTGCACCAGTCCTAATTCCTTACCTATTAGAACTGTTCAACATGGTGCTTGAAAGTGGACAGGCTCCCAAACAATGGTGTGAGTCAGACATTATACTCCTCTACAAAAAAGGAAACCCCACAGACATCGGAAACTATAGACCAATAAGTCTACTCTCCAGCATTTACAAACTCTTCACTTCAATAATACTGAGTCGAATTACATCAAAAATAGACAAAAATCAACCAATCGAACAGGCTGGCTTCCGCTCGGGATATTCTACTATAGATCATATACACACATTAGACCAGATACTTGAAAAATACAAAGAATATAATTGTCCTCTCTACATAGCTTTTATAGATTACTCTAAAGCATTCGATAGTATAACGCACAACTCTATCTGGAAAGCGGTCATCTCTTGTGAAATTAATACTACATACATAAATATCATAAAGAACATCTACTTACAAAGTAAAAGCAGAGTAAAATTGGAAACCAGAGGAGAAGAGGTAAGAATAGGAAAAGGAGTAAGACAAGGGGACCCCTTATCTCCGAAATTGTTTATAGCTGTGCTAGAAGGAATATTCAAAGATATTGATTGGAGAAACAAGGGGCTTAAAATACAAGGCCAATATCTCAGCCACCTTAGATTTGCTGATGATATCGTCCTCTTTTCAGAATCAGCCATTCAGTTGGAACAAATGATCCAAACTCTGGATAACAAAAGCAAATTAGTGGGACTAAACATGAACGCAAACAAAACAAAAGTCTTGACAAACCATATTAAAAAAAGAAATAATTGTGTCAGGCAACCAGATCGAATATGCAAACCAGTACATATACCTCGGAAAACAAATGTCATTTGAAACTAATAACAATGAAATCGAAATAGATAGAAGGATTAACTGCACATGGCAGAAATTTTGGACACAAAAAGAAATCCTAAAAGGGGACTACCATTTGAAGTTCAAAAAGATAATAATGGATACCTGTATCGTCCCCTGCCTAACATATGGCAGCCAAACATGGACATACACCAATAAAATAAAAAACAAAATCACATCTTGTCAACATGCCATGGAAAGGAGCATATTGAAGCTAAGGAGAATACAAAAAACTAAAAACGAAGATATAAGAAAACGAACTAATATTACTGATGCCCTACAAAGCGCCTTGCGCCTAAAGTGGAACTGGGCAGGACACATTTCAAGGTACAAAGATGAAAGATGGACTCTGGCAGCAACAAAGTGGTCAGGACCTATAGGAAAAAGAAACAAAGGTAGACCCCGGAAACGGTGGGCTGATGATATTATCGAGATTGCTGGGTCAAACTGGATGAAGACGGCCCAGGACAGAGAGAACTGGCACGGAATGGAGGAGGCTTTTACCCAAAAGGGATCCATATTACTAACACAAAACTAACCAAAATAGAATCATAGAAAATAAGTACACTATTTACTACTAAAAACACTAACACTGCATTTGATCTGTAACTTATACTTAATATGGAATAAAGAAGCTATATTATTATTATTATTATTATACACCTCAGAACCTTGTCATACCACATCTCCGCGTTACTAACAAGTCAGATAGACAGTGACTTAATGTGACAAGGTTGTTTTTCACGAACTAAAGCTACTGACTGTACCTAATGTCATCATGTTATTAGGTTAATTTAGTTAACGTAACTTAAAATCTTATTTCAGAACAGTTTAAGTGTCACGTTTTATGCAATAGATACCCAAAATTCGCAGGAGTCGTTGATTTTTTTGACCTCTTGATTTCGACTCGATGCCAGAAGCGTGTCGAATATTCAATTAACTAAGACGTGATAAGAAAATATTTGTTTTTATCCAGTTCTCCTATTAAACTCGAAAACTCATAAAGCACTGTTCTATAATTGAATGACTTATAAATACAGATTGTAGAATCAGAATTTTAGAGTCACACTGAAATAATAAAAAGGTTTGAAATTTTATGCGATGTTTTCCAGAAAAAATGTATAGAACGATTATGTCCAGTAAATGGCGTTGGAGCGTATAGCAGCGAAGACAACGTCGATTATTGGGACAAGGCAAAATGGGACACGGAGCTAGAAATGCATCAGGTAATAGATACGAACTGGAAAATACCAAGAAGAAGAAGTTTTATGTTTTTTTTAAATATTTTAAGTATTTTAAAGTTCGCACTAGCGCGCTAATTTTGGTGCCAAGGTGTCTTCGATTTCTTGGAGTTCAATCATATCTGCAACGAATGTACCAAGAAAAGGTAGTTCTAAACTCATACGGCTGCGGGCAATTACCGATGGATAAGGTTAATACCTACAACAGAAAAATTATCGTGGAAGTACGATAACTTGCGGTTAGCTCAGTTGGAAGAGCAGCAAGCGCGGTACGTGAAGTCGTAAGTTCGAATCCCACACAGCAAGGGGAGATAATTTTATTCTGTTTCTTTGAAATAGGGAAAGTAACAAGCGGCGTGCATAGTTAAGCAAATTGTGCGTAGTGTGCGTTGCCTGCCCAGCTGTGGTACGATTGTGGCACGTCGGGTTATACTTTGGACTTGGTCCGCCCTTCTGCCGTGCATATAAGAACTAATATCGAACTGAAAGTGTTTATCTCGACGTGCTGTTGACCGTACGTCGTTTGAGGGTTGTGCTATATCTAGCTGCGCGCAATCGCGCTGTCTTAAGTTTGTATGTAACAAATTCTGAAGCTGGTCAGCTTGGCGAGCGGTTCGGACTTTGGCGTCGCTCCATTTTTGAGATCCCGGGTTCGATTCCCGTTCGGCTCAATATGAAAACGAACTTTCCATATTGTCTCGTGTATAATGCGACGAGTGATTGTATGTAATGTGGTCTGATTTTTTTTTCTACAAATAAATGTAAAATCAATATTATCAGAATATCTGTTGCATGTTTACCTACGCAGTTGGTTATACTATCGGAAGTTTAAACATAATTATTATTTTTTTCCGTAGGTTATAGTGATGACGAGCCAAATTTTATGTGACATGATAACTCATGGTTACATCAAAGTCGAAGACATAAACCTTTTGATATTTGATGAGTGTCATCACGCGGTTGTAGATCATCCAATGAGGTTGATCATGAAACATTTCGATAATACGCCAGTCACCAAACAACCTAGAGTGCTTGGTATGTAATTTTTGTATGATAATGATATACCTACCAAAAAGGCATGGCATGTTACATATCATATCATGTGTACCTACTACTACTATGATGATGGTGAAACAGAGCACCATGAAGTTTTTTTGGGTTCCTAATCAAACTACATACCTACTTAGGTACAGTCAGCGTCATATAGTTCGTGATACTCAGGGTACTCTAATAAATAGACGCAACTAAAAAGTCAATAATATCGGTACACACAAAGTTTTCTTATTGTTGTCAACAGTTTTGTCGCTCAAAAGGTCGACACACTCAAAATGTCATATAAATCGGCTCAGTCAAACTGCCATAAATATGGTTACAGTCTTCCCGCCAATGGTATCCAAACATTCTAAGTGTTCAAAAATATGAAACACATTAGAAAAATAAACCTTACTGCTATACTTTTTAAATATTATTTTCCTCATCAATTAGTTTCAAAAAATGTAAACACAAAGTGAAAGCGATAGAAACTACTGCTGTCCTTTTCATTTTAAGCCCGACGTCATAGACTTCTCTTTTGTTTTGTATAGAACTTCAGAATTTCTTGCATAGCCATTTATGATATCTGGGGGCACGGCAGTGGGGAGGACCAAGTCAAGCAAAAAAAACCGGCACGGCCGTACCATCCTTTTCAGGCCATTTTCGATCCCCTATAGCTTATAGGGGATCGAAAATGGCCTGAAAAGGATGGTACGGCCGTTTTGTTTTGTATAGAACTTCAGAATTTCTTGCATAGCCATTTTTGATATCTGGGGGCACGGCAGTGGGGAGGACCAAGTCAAGCAAAAAAAACCGGCACGGCCGTACCATCCTTTTCAGGCCATTTTCGATCCCCTATAAGCTATAGGGGATCGAAAATGGCTTGTAGACATAACTAGAAACTTGAATTTTCAGTACGGACGATATGTCTCAAGGTATGTTAAAAAAATTTAAGCAATAAACAGCTACAGCTAAATAGATGTTAACCTCGATGATAATGAATATGAGTTATTAGGTAGATTTCGTATTTAATTTTACTTGTGTACCTAACTGAAATGAACACATTCCGTATTAACGATAAACTGAGCAGTTCTGATAAAGCTACTTTCGAACGTAACAAAAGACGTAAAAAATCCAAATCACATAATAAACCTATTTTGGCTATTTCACTGCACTGCCTCTAATATTGCACTTCACATTGATACGACTGATGGGTAATTGATGTTTAGTTGACATACACTGACAGATAATAGAATTACATTCAAACACTAAATCTAGTGTGAAAATCATCAGCCAGCATGAAACCTCAATACGCGATTGCGTAATGAGGTTTCATGCTGGCGTATTTTTCTAATGTGTTTCATATTTTTGAACACTTAGAACGTTTGGATACCATTGGCGGGAAGACTGTAACCATATTTATGGCAGTTTGACTGAGCCGATTTATATGACATTTTAGGTGTGTCGACTTTTTGAGCGACAAAACTGTTGACACCAATAAGAAAACTTTGTGCGTACCGATATTATTGACTTTTTAGTTGCGTCTATTTATTAGAGTACCCTGAGTATCACCAACTATATGACGCTAACTGTACCTATGTAGACACACAGAAAGTTTAGAAAATTCTACAATTTTCCATTTGTATGAATCTATAATTCGTTGTAATAATGGGTAGTGGCTTAATTAGACTTGTCAGAAACAGTTTGGTGATCACAAACACGAGCTGTGTTAGAAAAATCCTTGTAATACTTTTGTTGTCCCGGGAATCGAACCCAGACCTTGTCTCGAGGCGAAGCGATTACGTTACGATTCCGATTAGTGTGTGTTGCAGTAGGGAGTTTCGTACAAATAATACTAAAAGTCAGAGTTTACAATTACCTACCAGATGGACCGACGACCTAGTAAAAATTGCTGGGTCTCGTTGGATGCAGGTGGCAATGGACCGGTCGCGCTGGAAATCGGTTGGAGAAGCCTATGTTCAGCAGTGCACAGTAACAGGCTGAAATGATGATGATGATGATGATGAGAGTTTACGATACCTACGTTTAAAAGTTGATATGCGTGTTACGATCTTAAAGCGTAAATAATAATTTAATACAATGTGGTATACTTAAATACTGAAGTTTACTTTGTAATCGTTTCCATATGTTCTAAATTTGTATTTGTTATTTCAGGTTTAACAGCAACATTGTTAAATGCGAACGTTAATATCCACAAGGTGCAAGAAACTCTACGTGACTTGGAAACAACTTTTCACGCAACTATTGCAACTGTGAACGACCTGGGTGAAGTTTTAAAGTAAAGTACCTATTGTTTACGTAAATATGTAGGTCTTTTGATGCATTAGAAATAAATAGGAACGTGTACTACCTAGTAGAAGAATACAACTTTGACGAAGTAGCGGGAAAAAGCGTCAAGCTGTGATAATGTAGTAAATTATTTAATTAGCACAATTTAATCGGGCTCTGGCATTAATACCATATGCGTGTCAATGATAAAAACAAACAAGTAGGTACCTAATGAGTACCTACTCAAAACTTTTGTAACACTACAACAAAAGGCGAATCCACAGAGACAATCGCTTAACTCCAAACGCGTAAGTCAGGGTTATGAAAGTCCAAGTAAATACTGTTATGTGTAAAATACAAAGCCACTCAAAACAAATGTAAAAAAACATTAAAATTGATCGAGTACATGCATCGTATATTGTTGACGTTAGAGTTCACTTTTATGTGATGCATGTTCATTGCGCTCATTATAACAGTTAGGTACGAGTGCCGGTGCAAAGTTATTTTGGACCATAATTGTCGCGCAGTAAAGATTGATTCGTCTTTAAAGCGGAGCTTTTATTACAACAATTTTCCTTTAGTAAAAATGCCCCCTAAGTTCAATAGAAAACAGTACAAATCGTGTGACTTGGCAACGAAATTTTGACGTACGAGTGGACTACTTTTGTGTAGGTACTAAAAACAATTAAAAATGGCTCTTTGATACGTGTTTTTTTTTCAGTTATTCAACAAACCCTTACGAATCGGTTCAGTATTATAAGGCTGTTGTACCAAATGACGCCATGAATACGGCAATTAGTTTACTCCAAGAGTTGCAGGCGATTGTGTTGTCGGTGAAGTTGCCCTCAGAGGTTAGAGCTCCTTTAGTAAGATTAGAAAGAGGACAAGTGGATATCACAATAGATCCTAAAAAGGTGAGGTTCTTTAAAATTAATAATTTACTTGCACACAAACACAACATAAAAGAAAAGTCTAGTTTTTTTTTTACCTAAAAGTAAAAAAAGAAAAAAAGTCTCAAACAATCTTCTATTTTATAATACTTTTACTTTTAACCTAATAACCGCCAACTACTTCTATAGAAGTTCAGGATTTTCGTGCCGTCAACGCCACTACTTCTATAGAAGTTACTCATTGTACCTACTTTAATTAAATACCTTTACGGTGCATTAAACATTTGTTTCTCTTGTAATTTTGTAAGATGGACAGGATTGAAGCCCATTTTTGTTATTTCGCCAAAAGAAACAGGCTTTATAGTGTTTTAAAACAGATAAAAACAAAAACGCCTGAAATATGTTGATGTCCCATACGCCAACGACTTCATATCAAGTAGGCTAGTGATGTGACGCGATAGTTGCATTCATTACAATCCTACATGTTTACTTTGTTTTGTTCCATACAAATATTCATAGATTTTATGATTGACAATTAATTCCGGTCTGAAAATAACGTATTACATAATAAATATTGAAATTAATTTATTTCACGAAGATCCTTACTAATATTATAAATCAGAAAGTGAGTTTGTTTATTTGTTCCGCTTTCACGACATAACTACTGAACCGATTGCTTTTAAATTTTGCAGACGTATAGTTAGAAGTCCGGATTAAATAATAGGTTACTTTTTATCCCGAAAAAAACTGATATTCCCGAGGGAAAACAAAAATATAGTTTGCTTGAAGGATGGATTGATGGATTGGAAGGTAAAATATTGTAAACGAATATAAACATGTAAATGTAGAAGCTAAATGATACGATAATGAATCCCCGAAAATGTGGAATTCCCGAGGGATGACGTACAATTTGTTTTATCGTCTAAACTGATTTTTACATCTACTTAGCTATATAATATAGTGTACCATTCAGTTTTTGTTTAACAACTAATCGTATCTAGCGTTACATCGCGCTTCTTAGATTTTTCCGTGGAAATGAGAAGTTTTCTTATAGTTGTGATTTATACCGCAATATAACCGAATTACACGCGGGCGAAGCCGCGGGCGGAAGCTAGTTAATTTATAATTTATTTAGAATTTTCGATATTGCAACACCCATCTCTACGCAATGACAAGATTTCAGTGCTACGAGCGCCACCAACTTCAATGCAAGTAAACCTGTGACGTCGTAAGCGTACAGGTGTCAAGGTCATTGTGTCATAGTGCCGGCCATTACAAACGTGCGCTCGTCTGTTTTTTTTTCGTACAATAATCATTAAATATAATTATCGAAAATATAAAAAGTAAAATATCGAAAGGTAAACTTACACAAACTATAAAGTTATTAAATATACGAATAATAACTGACCATTCATTCTTTTGTCTTACTTTTCACCGTAACATACTTGTTATGATTTATGAATACCGTACAAGAGCCGTCTTTTCTTTATTCAAATCGTCTAGAGAGATAGAGAGAGATTCACTCAAGGTGAAGAAAGAAACGCATAGACAACACTTCTATTTGAGATATTTATCTTGCCACGAGCGCCAACGACTTGATATGAAGTCAACGGACTACGTTATAAAATGAATAGTGAAGTGCCTTTTATAATAAATGTGTTGCAAGATTATGCATGTATTTTTGTCTATGATAATAAATACTCGTTTTTCTTACTAAAAATGTTCATAAAATAAAACAAATTACTATTATAATGTATCAGGGTTTATTTATATTTGCAAAATTTAATAAAAAATCTTGATTTAGACATCAATTTTTTTTATCGATATGACGTTATGCCACATCCTTGCTTTCGTACTATAGAAACTGTTATACATTTATACGTTGGCGTACAGCGGGCCACTACGTTAAAGATAGCTGGGCTGGGAAAAGGTTAATTACGTGTTCAGGCCCACGAGTTACAATTGTGAGACTAGCCGCCAGCTGCCGCTCCCCACGTGCCCCACGTGTACTGTCTTAATTTTTTCCACAATTTACACTGCTTATTCGCTTCTATTGGTGTTGGGGTGTTGGACACATTTTTTTTATATATTACACTTCAAGATTGACCTCATCCCACCTAATGTTAAGTGGTAATGAGGTCCTAGCTTAAGGGCGACAAGTACAAGATAATAAAACTGTCAACTCCTTGCCTTCACCTTGGAGGCTTGTCCCCTGCTACTAATGTAGCACCCCCCAAGAGTTCTGAAAACCTCACTCACTGTGCCGGTTCTAGCATTACTGGCGCCCTGGACGAATTTCCGCCAGCGCCCCTGTAAAAGCGTATACCAATACATTGATTTAGGGGAATACATCTGGGTACCTCAGGGTAGCTTGTTCAAGTCCGAGCGCCCTGGGCTGTTGCCCAACCGCGCGCGCCACCCTAACGCCGGCCCTGCTTACTCACACGCAGGAACACAACAACACCGAAGTGATTGTTATTTGGCTGCGGTCTTCTGTAAGGTGGAGGTATTTCACCAGTCGGGCTGCTCCAGTTCGAGTGATAAATCGCTATGCCCTCCCTACCTCTCCTAAAATTTATTTAGGAGGGCTATAGTCCTCCTAAATAAATGAACTATCTAACACAACTTATAAGTTTTCAATTCAAACCAGTAGTGCCTAAGATTAGCGCGTTCAAACGAACAAATTCCTCAGCTGTATAGATTTGTTGCTGATAAAATTGCAACTCTACGATTGACGTTAAAATATTCAATTATATATCTACATTCAATTCTATCTTCTATTATATAAAAATGAATCGCAAAATGTGTTGGTAAGCGCATAACTCGACAACACTTGGACCAATTTTGACGATTATTTTTTTTAAATATTCGTTGAAGTCCAATAATGGTTTTTACGGCGAGAAAAAATCGAATAACTGCCGGGAAAACTAAAAACAGCCCTTTTCTTTTTTCAGTACAAACGTTTTCTAACTAAAATGTAGAGTCAAGCCATATTCCAAATCTTTTTGACAGGACGAAGTCTGTCGGGTCCGCTAGTTACAAATAATTGCTTTGTGATTGTCGCTCGTGGACGAGGGCGCTAATAGAAAGAAAGAAAGAAAAAATATGCATTTATTGACATCACAAAATAACAAACAAACACAACTCAACACGATTATTACAGATATTTGAGTACCTTGTGAGGCCAATTTGGGTTCCACCTCAGCAAATGCCGCTACGACATTTTAAACGCCGCAGCAGCGCTGGTATTCTGGTGGAACCCTGCTTGGAAAATTAGCAAGTGCCCTGGCTCTTCCAAATTCCTTGCTTTTTTAATATGTTCGTAACTTTATTTCAGACGGTGAAAGCAGTGAAAAATATAATAACTGACATGATCACGCTTATAAACGAGCTAGGTGTTTATGGAGGAGCCTTGGGAGTTCTTGCATACATTATTCTACTTGAACGATTGAAACGTAAGGCCGTTACTCCAGAGGAAGAGTTATTTTATAGAATAACAATCACACATTCAACTGAGTAAGTGCCAACCGCAGTTTTTACAGATGTGAATTTAATCCTGGGTTCCAAATACAGATGTCATGATTATATCGATTTTAATTTGACCTGTCTGTGGCATCGAAGTTAGCAAACGATTGAAATGATTTTGATTTTGCTTTTTGTTTCAAAGGTGAATTAGACGGCGAGAGTGTTTTTAACTATGTTTGATGGAAATCCGTTCAAGACAAACTCTTCAGCTTTATAATATTAGTATAGATATGACAAATTTCAATCAAATGCATGATACGCTAATTTCCAAATGTAGGGGGCGTTTTAGATTTTTATTTTTTTTCAAGACGATACCGGTACAATCATATCAACAGTATAAAACCGGTTTGCTCGTTTAGGTTAAGAGAAAAAGGCAAAGCATAGTTTCTAAAGTTCGAATCCATTTCCGAGGATTTGTGGAAAGACCGCAGGATTGGCAACTCTGATTTAAATTAATTCAATGTTTTTCCCGTAGGACTATATTGTGAATGTTCTAGGGCACGTATGGTACTGCTGGATTCCATGGAAGGTGAAACCGGATACGAGAAAATAATAAAGCATTCATCGCCGAAAGTGCTACAAATTTTAAATGTGCTGAAAGAATATAATCCTGCTTACTATAGCTCTCCTGGAGGTAGGTTTTGCGAAGTTATATTTTGTTGACATTTTATAAAACAGAAGATAACGACGAAATAGGCTGAAAGAGATCGTTTTCTAGAGAAAAATTCAATTGTACTATGATAATATGAGAAACATGTTGGTACTGTTGATTGGCTGTTCACATGCGAATTTCAGCCAATCGGCAGTAGATAAACATATTATCCCTACTATAATATATATATGATGTATATATTATATATTTAGATATTAATATTATAAATGCGAAAGTAGCTCTGTCTGTCTGTTACGCTTTCCCGCTTAAATCTCTCAACCGGATTTGATGAAATTTGGTATAGATATACGTTGAACCTCAAGAACAGACATAGGCTACTTTTTGTTACTTTTTTCAAGAGGGATGGGGGTAAACCTTTGAAAGTTTATATGGGAAAGTTAGTGATATAAAATTTGGCACAAATATAGCTCGATCTTGGATTAAAATATAGACTACTTTTTGTTCCGAATATTGACCATGAAAGGATGTAATCCACCCGAACGAAGTTGCGGGCACAGCTAGTCTAATATAAATATCCCTATTATTGTTGTTTCAGCATTAATGAAGGTGAACAAACAGAGGAAGCCTATATCGGCCATCATCTTCACTCAACAGAGATTCACAGCCAAAATCTTGTATAATCTCCTGAATGACGTAAAAAAGGCGAACCCTATAGATTTCGGCTTCATCAAACACGACTTCATAGTAGGGTTTAACGTAAACCCGTTCAAGACTACGCGCGAACAACATTATCTTAAGAAATCTAGTCAAAAAGCTCTTCTCAAGTTTAGTAACAAGTGAGTTTAATATTTCTTAATATTTTAGCACTTAGGTAAACCTTTGGTCTACTCAAATGTGTCTCATCATCTTAGTAAGTCTTAGACTCAATTTGTCAACCATATAAAGTTCAATATCCATTGACAAAGTTTGGCAGATCAGGTTAAAGAAGATGTGTTGCCATGTCTACCTACACTTAAACATGATACCTATTATTACAAAAAAATACTGCCATTTTATTACCACCCTGGCTACATTTATTACATTTATTATTTATATAATGATGCCTGCGACTTCGTTCGCGTAATTTAAGAACATAAAGTATCTTTATGTTATTCTAGTATGTAGCTAAACTATCTAGCTGACGTATTTCATCCAAATCCAGTAAGTAATATGTGCGTAAAAGAGGAATAAATCCTTACATTAAAACTTTGACAATTACCATAATCTTTTTATATTGCACTTCAAGATTAACCTCATCCCATCTGATACTAAGTAGTAATTAGGTCCTAGCTTAAGGCGAAAAGTACAGCATAATAAAGCTGTTATTGGACTTGCCGCCCTTACCTTGAAGGCTTGACCGCTGCTACTAATGTAGCCCCCGTCCTGGAACTCTGGATACCTACATGCACACAAAACACCAAAGGGGCCGTCCATATATTAGGGGGGGGGGGGTCTGCGGATGACGGTGAATGATAGATGGGGGGGGGGGGGTTTCGAAATTGACGTCATTTTGATTTATTTATTTATAGTTTATTGTTTACGTACAAAAAGAAGTTTCTAAAAAGAAATTTCTTCCAGTACACCTAGTAAGTGAGACTGCAAATGTGAGAGGCGGCTAAGGCGCGTACAATACTAAAATAACTCATAATAAAGATACATAGATGTACACAAACACAGTAATAACTACAGATAAAATACTCTAACAATTATATTACATATAATACTAGCTGCCCGCCCCGGCTTCGCCCGTGGTACTTACATGTATAATACATATAAACTTTCCTTAAGAATCACTCTATCTATTAAAAAAAACCGCATCAAAATCCGTTGCGTAGTTTTAAAGATCTAAGCATACATAGAGACAGACACCGAAAGCGACTTTGTTTTATACTATGTATTGATAATAAATTTTGTTAAACTGGTAATGACGTCAATTTTGG
This sequence comes from Glyphodes pyloalis, assembly GCA_037074685.1. Taxonomy (NCBI): domain Eukaryota; kingdom Metazoa; phylum Arthropoda; class Insecta; order Lepidoptera; family Crambidae; genus Glyphodes; species Glyphodes pyloalis. The sequence continues at coordinate 7,980,665 of JAYKKO010000011.1, forward strand.
GAGAAGGGGGGGGGGGTCATTAAGAAATGACGATAGGATGATTGTAGGGGGGGGGGGGTCTAAAATCTGAAAAAATCGATGACGTAATTTATGGACGGCCCCAAAGTGATTGTTATTTGGCTGCGGTCTTCTGTAAGGTGGATATATTTCACCAGTCAGGCTGTTCCAAATCGAGCGATAAATCGCTATGCCCTACACTAAAAATCATGTATGCTTTTTTCAGAGAACTCAATTGTTTGATTGCAACTAGTGTCATTGAAGAAGGAATCGATATACCACAATGCTTATTAGTATTGCGGTATGATCCACCGTTGGATTACAGGTCTTACATCCAAAGCAAAGGTATCACAACTCATTGGATTTTACTTTTAAATTGTGCTGTAGAAAGAGCAAATAATATCCTTAATTTATGATTTTTTTGGGATTTGCTAAATCGTTCCTTCCGGGCTTGAACACACTTAAAAATAAATCAATAAATATATTAATTTTAAAATTTCAGGTCGAGCCCGCAGCGCAGATGCCAGTTTCGTAATATTAGTGGAAGAAAGTAATAAACCTAAATTTATGGGCAAATACATTAATTTTCAGAAAACTGAAGAATATATTCAGAGCGTAAGTTCAAACAAAGCCTTTACAAAATTCATTTGACAACTGGTTTCATTGTCACCTATACTTTATTACACTTTTTCACTTATTAATCACAAAATCTCAAATTTGGGACAGTAACATTTTACAATATTTAAAAACCCATCCATGATAGTAATAAATTATGTGTCACATCACAGATTCAGTCATTTTTGACTTATTACGAATCGTAAAATATTGGATTCCGGTCAATAGTGAAACATTTAATTCCAAGTTTTTTTTTATATTGTATCGTAATGCGATTGGGAAAATAGTGTGAAAATAAAACGTATGTAAAACGTTTGTCCTTTCTTATTATCTGTACATCTTAGTTATACCCGACGAATTCATTGACAAAAGGTAATTAGAAGTTTATTTTGCAGATATTAGTGGGAAGCATAGACGACAGAGATGCACCTACGGATGACGATATAAGAGAAGGTCTTTACGAAGATGATGAAATACCGCCGTACGTAACAGAAAATGGCAGTAAGTATTTGTGGGACTAATTTTGCGGAGCCATGTCTTTCCTCTCATATATTATTGACAGAGCTTGCTGGCTCTTTGGTTATGTAGATAATGGGTGATTTCTTTTTTCTATCCAAATGTACGGCGTAATGCTTAGTAGATAACCTTTTTGGCTCATTGTAGACTTAAAACTATGTATCTATTTATGTAATAATAACTGTTAAACATTTTGCTTTAAATATATATTTTTTTCTTCTTTCTTTCTTTCGGATAAATTTAATGACTACGTACTAATACAAGTGGTAACTACAGAATGTTATTACTATATTGTAAGTAGAATTCGTATGTTTTAGGGTAAGTCGAATATTTAAAGAATAAGAAATATTTCGCATTTTGTTTTTGCCTGAATACTGGTAAATCGTCTCTTCTTATTTATATAATAAACTATACCTATTTTATAGTATAAACTATACCTAAGTATAGGTTACGCAAACCACCACTGCGTAGGTATTTTTGGTTTATGCTTATAAAAAACAACACCATGCGTTATATTTAAACTTAGAAAAACCGGAAAAATAAAATAAAACGCGTTACCTTAATTTTGTACAGCAGATCAAGAAGCGATAGGTTATAGTTATTCGTAAATAAGTTAGGTGGGTAGTCCCCTAACTAGTTATTTTTAGTTCCCCACGCTCTCATCGCCTTTGGTTGGCGCCATGGGAAAAACGGTAGAAACCACAACAGCCACGGCGAAAAGAACTCATTTCGTATATATCTTTTTAGGTGTGTTCGCGGAACTTTGTAATTTTTGTAAGGAACGTGGGTTCTTTACTAAAAGTGGAAGTACTTCCGCCGAGCTAGGTGTTATCTGCAGAGGACCACGGCCCAAATATTCTGTAGGCCTAGCATGCGCAATACCTCAAATTTCCCACATGAGATAACAAAATGTCGATACCTACTGTTTGATTTTTAAATAAGGACAACTAACTGGATTTAATTTTCACTTTTAGATCGGTTATCGGCTACGTCGGCGATAAGCTTGCTGAACCGGTACTGTTCAAGTTTGCCTCATGACCAGTTCACGGTCATCACGCCGATGTGGATACAGGAGAAGATACGCGGAATGTCTGACATAGAGCCAATGTTGCGGATGATCACTATAGTGATGCCAATCGCTTGTCCGGTCAAGGAAAAAATTAAGGTTTGTTTCTCAGTAAGGTGCTTTTTGCGAGGTTGCAACGACGAATGTACAACGATACCATATCAAGAGTACAGGGAAAAAACAAGGAATGTCAACCTAATCACAACAACCAACACTAAAGCATCTCACACGTTCTCTTCCTACTATTATTAAATAGACGTATAAAGGAAAGTCACATCGCGCAGTATTCAGAAAAGTCATACGATTTCGAAAGAGACAAATAATAGTTTTTCAATCTGAATCCAACGTTTTGTAAATGAGGGGACAGATCACAGTGTGGTGCCTGTGGCGTTAGTTTTGACTGTGTAGACATGCTGACATCAATAGGCGATTAAAGATGCGGCGGGGGTTTTAGTAGGTAGTCATGTGCCAATGCATGTCACTCCTAAAAAAAAGGTGCCGTGCTTTATTACCTATGTTTATATGTTTTAGCCCTAAGTCAGGATATGCTCGCTTAGATTCGAATACACATCCAGATAGACGGGTCACCATGCCAAATAGAGATGTTTACTCGCTAGTCAACTGAATTATTTTTAATCGATTATTACAAAATAATCGATACGGCCGTTGTACCATAAAATCTTCTCTTACCTTAGAGTTATTTTTGTTACATATCAGAATTGGTTTCTGTCGTTTGTGACTAAAGGTACTGATAATATAAATGTTTATTAAACTAATTCTAGTAAATGTTTCAATTAGGGTCAACCTGTCATAAAATTAAAAGTCGCAAAGCGTTCAGCCGCATTGAATGCCTGCATCAGATTGCATCAAGAGGGGCTGTTGGATGCTTTGACTTTACTGCCTCCACCATACGGGTGAGTAATTAATCTCAATAAATATTTTAAAGAAACAGAAAATGTTTCATATCCCTTTGCGATGCGGGACTCGAACCCACGACCTTTAAGTATCGCGCGTGCTGCTCTTCCAACTGCGCTAACCGCAAGTTATCGTAGGCGATGAGTTTTTCTGCTGTATCAACCAGTTAGCCTTCTTTAATATATTTTTTTTTATTGTGCCCTTATCACACCTGATGTTAAGTGGTAATGAGGTCCTAGCTTAAGGGTGATAAGTACAGCATAATAAATCTGTTACTGGACTTATCGTCCTTACCTTGAAGGCTTGACCCCTGCTACCAACGTAGCACCCCCCAGGAGCTCTGGAAACCTTACTCACACGCAGGAACACAACAACACAGAAGTGATTGTTATTTGGCTGCGGTCTTCTTTAAGGTGGAGGTATTTCACCAGTTGGGCTGCTCCAGTTCGAGCGATAAATCGCTATGCCCTACCTCTCTTTAAAGTTCGCTAGTGCAGCGTAAAGCACTATGAAAAAAGAAATATCGATTAATCTCAATAAGCTCAATTTTTCATCTCATGTTAACTATTGTAATTTATTATCAAGCAAGCAAAAATTTACCATCAATATCGATAGTATTTATTTCTCAGTTACATACATGTTTACCTACAGGGTGATGGATTTCGACATACCAGAAGTAAATGAATGTTTTCCCAATTGGAAAAATGAAACATTAATAGAAAACGGGGATACGGATACCCCAAAACCAGGAACGCGAAAAATGATGCGAAAGCACAAGAAAGAGGTAAATGATAAATAAATATAAGTCAAAATTAGGGGGGGGGGGCTGCCTTCTGCGTATGAGATCCTACTGTGCAGGGAGGGACAGCCCACAAGTTCAATGAAGATGATAAGGGACCCAATCACCAAAACCAGAAGTCAACAAGCAATTCAAATACCCTTTCCATCTTGTTTTATGGAAATAACATTAGTAATATTTTCATAAAACAAGAATTAGGTTGATTTTAACTAGGAACGAGGTAAATAGCAATTGGTTATAAAATAAACGTACTTGGTCAAGGGATTCTAAATATTTTAATATTCGATTCGCCAACAATTTGCTATTAAAGCAGTCCGCAAAAAGATTTACGAAGCAGTAGCCGTATTAAACTGGTTCAAATTTACGATAGTAACGATTCAATTTGAAAATATATACGGCAATAAGTAGTACATTATGTTAAACGAATATCCAAATAGATAAATAAAAGTACATTACTATGTATTTTTTAATGAACCTACTTCAAAACCAAACGGTATCCTTTCGTAACGATCAGACCTGTCCTGACCTTTCCTGAGTTCATTTCAGCAGTATGAAAAGAGCTGATGATTTTCAAAAGGCTTATCACTACATAGTAAAAAACAACGTTGCTTTTCCCTATACGTACATAGGGAGTACGCTTAAATCTTTAAAACTACGCAACGGATTTTGATGCGGTTTTTTTTAAATAGATAGATAGAGTGATTCAAGAGGAAGGTTTTTATTTGCAATAAAGAATAGAAAAGCCAATATTTCTAAGCATTTACATTACATCTTTGCGAAGCAAGTTGTATTTTATAATACATAGCTAACCTTTTCAGAAATCTATCTTATCAAATAACTAAAAGTCATCTAACTCGAATTAGTAGATTATGGATGGAAGAAATTGTGGACTTGCTCAGTGTTACAAATAGATGGGATAGAGGAAAATCTTCTTCTATCACATGTTTCTTCCAGTGCCGACTTTTGGAGCTATAGGTTTGAGAAACCCTGCCATTACTAGACACGACAACAACAAAAAGATTAATACGTATTCGTTCTTTTGCAGTTCCCATCGTGTCTAAAAATACCCCAGAATGGTGAATTCGTGAAAAAAACATTCTACCTTCATATCATTAAGTTGAAAACAGCATTTGAACAGCCAAATGACTCTCGGGAGAGAGCTCTTTTTAACTTACTGCAGCGAAAAGAAGGTTTTGGGTTGTTAACACCATCGCCTATTCCAAAACTTTGCGACTTCCCTATGTTCCTGACTGTTGGTGAAGTAACGACCTCTCTAGAAGTGAATTATGCTGTTATAGAACTCGATGTACCGCTGTTTAGTTTGGTTAAAGAGTAAGTGGTTTTATGTACGCACTTTTTATAAATTTTAAGTCTTTCGCGTTCCATTTTAAACATTTATAATAATTTAACGGGTCAAAACGTTTTGACCCGTTAAATTTTGATTTTTCTCACATGCTTCTTTAAAGTATCTTGGGGATGCACGCTCAATTAAAAATAGTATATATTAATTTTAAACATAGCGTCATAGTAGATCCACAATAAACAGATATCTAATGAAATACAAATAGTAGTGAATATTAGTTCGTCAAATCTCACTTCATAAAAACTTAATGGTTTTTTACACAAGTGTGTTTTGTTGTGTGCAACGGCAGTGTTAAACAGTTACTATGTTATGATATCACAACTACTTTAAGAGCCTGGTGTAATTGTACAGTTTCTTCAGCCGCTCAAGCTTTCCTATAGCATAATAGATATAAGTAATGGATTCTTAATTGATTTTATTGATTTTTAGGTTTCACTTTTTCATATTCGACCAGGTGTTAACAATTGCGAAAAAGTTTTTGGTTTTTGACGGCGAAGAGAACAATATGTTCGTTGTGCCCGTGACAGAAGAAAACGGTTACGACATAGACTGGGCCGTGATGCAGACGTACAAATCCATCCGACCGGTCGAAGAACTGTCTTATGATGTATGTAGTATTTTATTTTTGATATAGGTACGATAGTTAATCTATGCACGTTTTGTTTGCTTTTTTGGAATTGATTGGGATATTACCGAACGAATTTAAGGACTATTTATCCACGCTTCGGAAGTTACGTTTATTGGTTGTAACTGATTATATTTGTTATGAATAGTACATAAAAGTAAAGACCAACCATACTTAGCTTTTATTTTTTTTTCACCAATGAGCACTGAGCCTGCTTAATAGAGCGTATCAAAGTTACAAAATACAATAATTTGCTCTGAATAGCGACGTCCGTAGGTTTAAACACCCCTGTAGATAGTTACCTATATGAGCAAGGTATAAGTAGGTACCCCGTAGAGTTATTGAGTTTGTATTTAAGTTAAGGCGAATATTTTAGAAATTGATATAAAAATATGAATACAGCGCTGTCAGTACAGAAATTAATGCTGTTTTGTAAATAAATATTTCCATAAAATTTCGGATCATTATTACTTCGTTTACCTAAACATTTGACGATTCATACGCCATATTTATAACGCCGCAACGAATTAAAGTATTCCTTTAAAAGTAAAAATAAACTCTACGGTATCCATATAATCTGGTTTTCAAAGGATAACAATTTAATCCACTAACGGAGGTAGTTATAGTTATGAGTTGTATATATCGTATTATATTTGCTTTAAAATTTTTAGGAGAGGAAGTCTCTACGTGTAAGCAAAGATAGCTACCAATACTCTGTGGTAACGCCGTGGTACCGAGGATCAATATCACCTGACAGGTTCGTATTAAATGTTTTGACGTAAACGAATGGTATCTTTTACTTTCGCTTTGAAGCGCGGACCAACGCTTATGTAGATAGGTTTATGTTATTAACAAAGTATCTTTATTTACAGATATATCGTGTCAGATGTTATTGAATACATGACACCGAAGTCGCATTTTGATACCATCTCTTACGGCACTTACGCTGACTACTACAGCACCAAATACAATTTGGAGGTGTTAGGAAGCCAAGACCAACCATTGCTGGAAGTAAGTATCTGAATCTTAATTTTCGATATCCTCAACATAAGAGGGGATATAAACTCCGAAATGTTAATTCGATTGAGTTACGATTGATTGGCTACATTGCTTTTGATGAAGTCTATGGTTTTTTTATACAAGTAACTTGGCTCCTCCCAGCCTGATGGTAAGCAAGGAATGAACCCACATTGCGATGACAACGGATTTGATAACCGTAACGTCCTATCCGATAGCATCGCCATACTGGCTCGCAAGATGTTTCTTCATACTAAATTTATCACTAAAACACTATATAACGCGTCAGGTCCGGAATATAAGCACACGCATGAACTGCCTCATGCCTCGCGCGGCCACCATCAATGCCTTCACGGAGAAGCAGCAGAAGTTGATCTCAGCAGCGCAGGGCGACGATAAGCCCAAGGGCTTCATAGAGTTTTTCATACCGGAGTTCTGCGTCAAGTACGATTTCCCGGGCGTATTGTGGTACAAAGCAATACTGCTCCCCAGCATCATTCACAGGTGACATTAAATAATCAATTTTGATTGCCTTTTTATAAAAAAAAACATTCATTACTTAACACATCATAACTCAGCCACACTTTACATAACAATTTAGATGTTGAGATTAAAAAACTGAACTAGAAAAAAACAGAGCAAAGAGTGAGCATTCTCTTCGTCAAACGGGTGATGCAGTAAACATTTTTAGAGGTCTCCGCTCCCCCGCAGGCTCGGTGAAGATGAAAAGGCCATCTGCGGATATCATCTATAATCAGTTGGGGCAAAAAGCAGCAAAAACGTGATTTCTGAAATAAAAGATTCACACTGAGAAAATGGCCCACGTCACAGTTTTGCTACGTTGCTGTCGTTTTAGTGAGAGAAAAATACACTAAAATTGCGCTGATTGCGAAACTAAAATAAACGTTACTCCAGTGGCATTTTAGTTTCTTTAATTACTCAGATGCCTAAGCCGGCACGAATGTTTCTTTTTGGGCTCATTTATAAGATGTAGGGCTGTAATTATAGATACGAGTCAACATGCCGCACGGGTAACGCTCACGTCGTTTTATGCTATCCGCTGATGCTGCTTGAACTGTATTTTAAAAATCAAATATCTGAAAACAACATCACTTACATTGACTTGGTCTCAAACTAAGTAACTTAAGAACTCATATTACGGAAACTAGAACAGGTGGTACAACTATACATACTTATATTCTTAAATACTTTTATAACATACCGACACATAACAAAAAATCTGTTGAATATTGCTATGTTCAATTTCAATAACTTACCAAGTGATTTTAGTAAAAAAGAAATTATATTTCAGAGTGTTCATGCTGCTTATTGCGCATGATCTAAGAGAAGAAATTGCACGGGATACTAAATATGGAAAACCGTTTTTGTCAAAAGGTAAAAGAAGTTCTTTAAACCGTAACATCCTTTGACACAATGTTTTAATGGGCAGTATAAGTGGATCGCTAGGAAGCCAAATTCCACCATTGCACTGCAATATGCTGGATTGTAATTTGTCGACTATAATTAAGAGTTGATTTTATCTTTAGAAAATCAGACAGTAGGTTTTGCGGGGTTTGTAAGATTCCCGCTGTTTAAACCGATAAAGATAGGCTATTGTATATGACTATTATTGTTACAAGTACTAGCTTAAAGGGTGAATCTTTAATTAAATTCGATACTGGCCGTAAAATAACATGAAGTCCTTCGATCACATCAATATTTTTTTTGCAGGAGAGGAGTGGTTGCCGCTTGAAGTAAATAAACAAATAGCTATAAAGTCCTTACTATCCCAAATAGAAGAGCCGACACCGGTCAACACAATTGATAGGTAATTATTTTTTAATGAATTCTATAAAGCCTATGATAAATAAAAAAACGGTTGTGATGTACAGGGAACAGCAGGTCAGGGTAAACACTTGCAGTTCGATTTTAGTTCTTATGTCCGCGATATAAGAGTTGTACAAAGTCCAAAGTGTGCAGTCTGACGTGCTTTCTGTCGTGCATGCCTGTAGAAACTTAAATAGCACCTTTTTAATGTTAGTTACAAGCAATATTATGTAAACACTTTATGCCGTTAAGGTTCACTTTAGAGTGTGTACATATTATTGCATATACATAAAACGTGGAGGCACTATAAATACAATAATTTCTCATAACGTTTGAATTTTAGTGTTAAAAAAGTTAGTTTAAAAAAATCAAGGTAAATAATCTTTTTTTTTTGTCGAGGGGAATTGCCCACCGCACTGTCACTGTGGTGTGTCGGGCCAATTTGATTTTTCTGGTTGATTATCAGGTATAGTTGTAAAAATAACTCACATAATTCATTTATAGGATAAACAACCCTATCGACGAAAGCGCGCCGAGAAACTTGAACATAGTTTCGATGAAAGAAACAATATATCAGCTGCAGAACAAGAAAATTGGGAAGGAGTACCCATGGGACGTAAGTCACGGACCATGTTATTGATTATCTAAGTACTTATCGTTTCTTACAGAAAATGTAATAAATGATGCAATTTTATCAATCGATGAAATATTATACTTTATGGGCCAATTTAATTTCTTGTTCGTTACTTGCCATCCGCGACTTCTTCGGTATATATTTCCGTTCGCTTCCTTCTAACCCCTTAAGGGATATGTAAATTATATCATGGCTGGTGACTATATCGTAATAACTACCTGAGTATCAAATTTTTGTAGTTTGAGTTGTGCGTTAATAGGTCCAGTCATTTAATAAATTTTCACTATATTTATATTTTTATATGTGTATAACACATATACAAATGACACAAATATGATGGTAGAGCGTAAACGTAGCGTCTAAGTTAGACTTAGAAAACTTATACGCCGTATAACACGCTGAACTAAAACTATGCTTACCATTACCAAATATTTATAAAATGCTGACTTCCTTCAGGAAAGAATTGAGCCAGTAGACATAGAGCGTAACTTGTCGACTGTGACTGTGATGGACATCGAATGCTATGAAGAGTTCGTGTCGGCGCCCCTCAAGGCTGGAAATGAGAATCCGAAGTCTCCAGCGAGACCGCCGCCCTCGTCCGCAGCTATACTGCCGCCGCCTTTGAAGTAAGTCAACTATACAACAAATTCAACCCAATTTATTGACTTTCTATATTATGACTTCAGTGGTGCAGTTACTTAGTTAGGGCGTTTCTAAAGAAATGAAATAAAACCCAAGTCGGTTTTGGTTCTCATTCGGATTAATTTGGGGAATTAACTGTTTTTGTGATGATGGTGACTCATATTACAAGAGAAAAACTTAGCTTGAGTAGTTTTAGCTAGAACTACTTTAGCTAACTAGACTAGTATTAATATGTATACCTAATTGTCTGGCACATAATATTATTGGTATTTAAATCGATTACAGATACATACTCAGTATTTTTCTTTATTTTATGGCAAGCCCAAGACATTATTAATGTGTGGTGGACTTTTTTGAGAGGAAAACAAGAAGGGAATTAGTTCAAACAACAAAACAAGCCAATTCATATAAAATAACTTTAGTCGCAATGAAGCATTTACAAGGGACTCGACCGCGGTACAGAGAACAGCGGAAAATAACAGATTATTCTGTTACTTGCGATGTGATCCTATGAGTATGTTTAATGTGTGACCAAATCCGAGGAAACGAATACTCTTTTTGACAATTTGTCAGTTCAATAAAATCTCAGGATTTATATATCATTCATTCTAAAATCAGCTTTATTTGTACAGGTACAACGACCAAATTGCCCTGCTGTCGAAGCAGGCCACGGGCCGTGGGCCTGAGTTACGAGACGTTCTCGCGGCCCTTACGGTGGTCAACTCGCATGATACCATGGACTTGGAGCGCGCGGAGACACTTGGTGACTCGTTCCTGAAGTTTGCATCGACTCTGTACCTGTTCCACAAGTTCCCTAAGCTGAATGAAGGCCAGCTTACCAACTTCAAGGGACGCCTCATTGGGAATAGGTGAGGAGATGCTTGAGTAACTTTTTTTTAGCAAAGGAAATATATATACTATTAATTTAACAGTTCAATTGAACAATAGTTAACGTTCTAGGTTTGAATCAAGAATAATGACGACTTGTGACAGTTCAGATCAGCGACATCTAACCATAATACTAATCATCTTTTCATATGGAGAAATATCCCAATTGTATCTATGTCTATCACAGCAATTGAATAATTTTATTTCAATAAAAACCATTATTTCTCACGCTAATATTAGGACCTAAATTAAATAGTATACACAATTCAACAGGTAACGATATCTTAAATTCATTACTTTTTATTGTAAACTTTGTCATATATTATGTAAGTATCATCATATGGGTGCATCCCACCGTCGGGAACTGTCTTGCATCACACTATAAACTACACAAACTAATATAAAATATATTTTAAACAAAATACGTCCTTACAGAAATCTTTACTACGCTGGAGAACGTAAGAGATTGGGAGGACGCATGAAGGTCGAACAGTTCACCCCAAGGAAAGACTTCTTAGTTCCCGGGTTTTTCGCACCGAAAGAAGCAGAAACCTATATCAAGGAGAATAACGTGAGTGTTATATTTTTATATCTCGGGGCTGGGTGTTGTGGTACCGTCGTTGTTTTTGATTTCTGTATCATAAGTGCTTACCACACAATTAGAGCAATGTATGTATTGTTGTCCAAAATTTTTATTTAATATGTATTTATAGTAGTGTGTGACTTTTTTTATGTCTGGTGGATCTCCGTAACTTCGTACACATAATATTCTAACTTTCAACGTTTTTGCACAAACCTCGCCTGATAATTACAATTCACAAAAAAAAAGAATAAGAATAATGCAAATAAATGCAACCGTTTTGAAGTTATGTAAGTGTTTACTTGAGCTTTAATTACAGCTTCAGGATAATCTATTGTATCTGTCTTTTAAAACCTTTATTCCCGGTCGTCCCCACTCTGTCGTCCCCACTGGGGACGAGTGGGAAAAAACAGTTTCGTTCGTCCCCGGCGGGGACGATTGGAACTTTTTATTTCCCACTCGTTCCGCTATAGGCCGAAAGTCAAATTCAAAGGGGGTTTAATAAGAGATTTCACGGTTTTTCAAAATGCTTTAATTACGCATTTCATACCAAGACTGATCAATGGGTTTGATTGAAAGTAACAAAAAAACTGAGGTCATTAGTACAGTATTAACGAATTTATAATAATTCTATAAAACTGTAAGAATTATTGTAAATAAGTTGATTATCTGTGATACACACTTTAAAACTGTAAGAATTAGTGTAAATTCGTTAATACTGTACTAATTACCTCAGTTTTTTGTTACTTACAATCAAACCCATTGATCAGTCTTGGTATGAAAAGAGTAATTAAAGCATTTTGAAAAACCGTGAAATCTCTTATTAAACCCCCTTTCAATTTGACTCTCGGTCTATAGCGGAACGAGTGGGAAATAAAAAGTTCCAATCGTTCCCGCCGGGGACGAACGAAACTGTTTTTTCGCACTCGTCCCCAGTGAGGACGACAGAGTGGGGACGACCGGGAATAAAGGTTTTAAAAGGAAATTTAACGTTAGTATACAAATAAATTAAAAGATATATGTTAGACAGTGCACTACACGCGTTTCAAACTCGAAAACTCCCGAATTTTATCTACTCTACGTCAATTAAATCTCGTTTGAACGTTGTAGATAACATATTAGAACTAAATTATATTATGATTATGGCGAACAAGTTAGTAACTGCAAGTACTCTATGAAGACCGGGGGTTTCTCCTGAATAACCTCGTATAGTAATATATTCGGAAAACTCCTGAAACTTTATACTCAGTTTTATAGTTCAGATAGAACATCATTGCTCTCTGTTGGATTAATCCTTCTTTTTAAGAAATAATTCTAGATTGACCTTCAATTTGTAATAAAACTAATAACCTATTTTACTGACTTTTACCTAAAAAAAACATGTTTCCATGAGCATATTTTATTGTAAAACGAATAAAAAAACAAAGGTAAGAAATCTACATAATTGTTTTATTGATCTGTCATTTAAAACGTGCATATTAAAAAAAATCAATCACTTCCTAGATTGATAAATTGATAATCACTATTTATATCTAAAACAACTCATACTAATTACATTTATAATCTATACATCAGTCTATAGTTTGTTCCTCTTCAGTTAATTACACTGAATAAGCTGACTACCATCGAATTATATTATAAGTAATTCAAGCCATCAGCGTTCATAATAAAGTAATGTGTCCTAATAATGAACACATGTTAATATTTTTACCAGATTATACATCATCTAACAATAATATTATTGAATATAAATGAAGAATTAAGGTTTTATTATATTGTTCCATTAGTTCCAATTTACATAGTTACCTTATATCAACATTCCTATGCATGTATTAAACCAAAGAAAATCACTACAATAAATATGTAACCTTCTTACATTATCTAAATTATATATCAACTTAGGGCTTGACGGTATTTAATTTTAGAAATAGTTAACACATTTACTGAAGTAGTTTTCTTGTTAACAGTGTATATTACATTGTTTTAAATAAGATAAAAAATACGTAGTGAAATGTTTCCTAACTTAATAAAGCAATAATTTAAATTAAAAAGGTGATATCGCGATAAAGTGAAATTACTATGTATATTTTTGAAATCCAAAATAAATTGGAAACCCTAGATGTAACGTAATCTCACCTCACGTGACACATACACCACGATTAAACTGTCCAGAGTTAGCTTCAGGCTATGCTTGCGACTCCCCTTAGTCATTCTGGGGGGAGAAGAAAGGGCTGCTTAGTTAGCGGCCATCCCGCCGGTGATGTGATAAGTCTTCTGTTCCCACGGCATCACCATCAAGCTGATAAGGTCCACCGGGAGGCTTTAGTGGGTATTCCTGCCCTTATCAAGGTAGGGAGTCCCACACACGCCGTTACCTCTATCGGGTGACGGTACGAACGTCAATGCATTTTTCCCCGAAAAAAAGGCAATGCTTGCGAGCATGCCTAGAAATATGTTGGTTAAGCCATTAAAGATAAATATACCCTAATACACAACAATATAGCTCGTGAGTTACTTCGTGTGTATCATCGCGTAGGCAACGTTTAAGCAGTCTTTAAAACAATTTAAGCTCGAGACAGTTTTGTGTAATCGGTATCACGGTTTGTCTAGGGTTTCCAATATCATTATTAAAATCCCATATGAAGTATTAGAGATACCTTATTGAGTAAACATCACAATTCTGATAATTCACATAGCTTTCGTACAACATACTTCTGGATATTTTTTCCACCGATAATAACAATTACATAGTCGAAACAACCTTAATTATTATTTAAAAAAGCAATTGATAATAATAATTCCAAAATAATACTTTTTGCTTTATTACATAATAATTTTGGTGTAAGTGTAGGTACGCATTAAAATTTACCATCATGAATAATTGGTTGTAGCTGTTCATAATAACTAAAATATCGTCTAATAATGTAAGTGACAGCGTATGTGATCTATTATAACAATTTTAATAAATTTATGAGTATAACCTACGTTATCCACAAATTAAATAGTTACCAAAGCACACAGAACATTCACCTCCATGTTAATGCAAATATCTCACTATTTCTGCATTTGGTTTTGAATACTATGAATATACAATTTCCAAGATATCAATTTTCGCGTAGGTATACCTAACTAGAAGCAAGTACATCTTTTCTTTTTTTACTTCGCAGAATCGTTTGTTTTAAAATGACCACATTATTATGCACTGTAACTTTAACGAAACTGCGTATTCTATGTATTATTTCACGTCGACTTACGAGTTGTGTTATGGAATTGCAAGAATGCTGCGCCCGCCGCGTATACATCGTCGGCGAACATTTGAGGCGTTTGCAAGGCAGCGAAATGACCTCCCACGTCCACTGTTGTGCTTCTCACCAAGTTGTGGAACTTATCTCTTAGCATCCAATCCGGGTGGTACAGGACTTCGTGCTTGAAGTTTATTACAGCCGTTGGAACTGGCGTCGGTATACTGGAATGGGAAACGTTTAATTAGGACCAGCCCGGATTACACATACTCGAAATTGAAATGTACTGTAGGTACTTATATACGGTGAAATGCGCAACAAGACTTGTTATTGTAAAACACTCTGTACCATCCGTTTGTCGTGTTCATAAGGATGATATCGAACTGCAAGTCTTTACCCGGATGGTCTGTGATGGGCTTTTGATTGGGATACCTAATAGTAGATAAATAAATTAATAGATAGAAGGCTAGAAAACTTTTAATGATATTTTTAAAATCCAATGATATCCTTTGATTCTGTCTGATGTCTTTGAAAGACATCGTCACAAATATGAAAACGATATTTGGTTTGAATTTGATGTTGTACACACATTTAAATTTCTACCTCTCCCTTTAATGGTAAAAAAAAGGCCCAGACGACATGATAGGCGAGAAAAATATTATAAACTGCGGGATTCAGAAATGGTATCCTAATCAAAAGGGAGCTAAATAATGTTACAAAATAACTAATGAATGAAACTTACTTATGCACTAGCTTTACTTCAGGCGCACTGAAACCCTCTGCATAAATCCTCATCGATGTGACCACGCAGTTATTAGCCCACGTTATAGTGATTGTGTCTAGAACGTCGTCGAGGTTTAAGTTCTCTATGCCCCCGTGAGGTGTGTTCAACTGATCTCGGTTACTGACCACACCCATCTTCTCTATGATATATCCAGCTAAACCGACCGGTGAATCTGTTAAGCCGATACCTGTAAAAACAATATAATTATGTAAATAAAATAGTTGTATTGAGAGCAGAGTAAGAGCTATATGAAACTAGCGGTCCCGGCGAACTTCGTTTCGGCTTAGAGGATTTTCCCGCTTTTCTGTTGAAAATTTTCCTATAAACCTCACGGAGCCCGAGACCTTTCCAAAGAATGCAAAACCGTGGAAATCGGTTCTTGCGTTCTGGAGTTATAGCGTCAGGAAGGAAAACCCGACTTATTTTTATATAGTAGATTACTAACGGCCTGCCACGGCTTCGCACGCGTACTATTACAGTTCTTTTACATTTTCTACTTATATCTTTTCTCCATTTGTCGCAGTGCGATGCAATATACCCTAAAACGTTCCTCGATAAATGGACTATCCAACACGAAAACCAATTTTTCAATTCGAATCGCTTGTTCCTGAGATTAGCACGATCAAACAAACTCTTTTGCTTTATAATATTAGTATAGATAGATTTATTTATCTCATATTGTTCTGAGACTTCATTCGCGTGAAGTTGCTGTGTTTATCGTATTAAAATCTATAGGATCAAGGTCTGTACCAAAATGAATCCGTGTTCTTTCAGCCTTTGGCGTGTATGTTATCAACCGTCCTTCCCAACTTTAAGTAATAAACTTGTCGTTGCCGCGAGGCGCAGGTTGGGATCTGTTACCTAATCTAGTAAGTAGATAGGCAAACAGTTAACGACTAATAACCAAATCCATTAAGTAGTTTTCCAAAAAAAAACATTATTCGTTTTTACAACATTAGTAGGATAATTAAGTAGTACCTAACATATCAACAATCATAAAACAAGGAGGAATTTGAAACTTTTTCTAAAACCAGTATTTACCTATCTTAATACACATTGGTAATTATAAGTAGTCTGGGTGAAAATAAATTTAAAAATTTAACTAGGTACGAAACCTAGTTAAATTTTTAAATCTATTATCAAATAAAATGTTCGAAAACCCATAATTTGATATACTTACATCTAGTTTTAAAACTTTCTGAAAAAAGAGATGTGCTTTATTGCACTTATCACACGCTATTTTGAAATTCGTTTTACTGACAGATATTCTACCTACTTGGTAGAATTTAGGCGGTCTTATCACTTGAAAAATGTATTTGAAAACAAGACTTTGAACTGGTATCCAAGATGTACATACCCACAGTATCCGGTTTCGTTGCTTGTATGTGAAAATATCCACTTTCTCTTAAAATATACGAAATGTGGTCGCTCAATGGATAAATTCTGTCCACATATTTAGGGTCAACGAATAGGGAGGGGAATAATGACCCTATTATCATTTTAATGGTACTAATAGGTCTTGAAGATAGGCCCATATTTGAATGGAATCTGGAATGATAGATAACAAACAATTATTTATTAATTTTAAGAAAATTTTGAGCAATCTTATATCAGTGACCATCTCTTCTGCAAAATGAACGTCATTCCTTGGTTCTTTTAAAACGTTGAAAAGTATAACATTTCAATTCAAATATTAGAATATTATATTTTTTTAGGAAAATGTAAGAGTTGAAGTTTTGAGTACGTACCCTAGAATTTCATCTGGGAACAGAGTAACCATATGCGTGGCTACCTGTGAACCCCAGTCTCCTCCCTGAACGAAGAATTTTTCAAAACCTAACCGCCTCATCAAGTTTCTCATTATAATGCTCATTTGAACCGGACTTAAACCTGGTTTGTTAGTTCCCTGAAATTAGAAAAATCCAAAATATATTAATAAATCATTATGATAAAGGCTTATTACGGGCCCTAAGACTTGATATTAGGAACGTATTTTCATTATTCTATCTTTTAATTTGCAATACAGTATAAAATCCGAAAGCATGCTATCATGAGTCAGTAAGTAGGTAAGTCTTACACGTGCAGTTTTTTAAACGAATCAACTTGACAAGTCAATTTTGTGCTCCATTTGTGTCTTCAGCATTATTACAGTCATTGGCATTAACTGTAATGGTAGGAGTATTTGTTGAATTTAATGATATCGTTTTTAAATGTTAACTGAGTAGTTTTTTTTCAGCAGCCTGCTTTGCATGTTTTTTAGTTTGCCAAGAAATCAATTTTCGCGTAGGTATACCTAACTAGAAGCAAGTAATTCATTCGTTTATGGAGAAGAAGAATTTCCGATGCGATAAAGCTAGTAGGTAGAAACTCTCTGCATTATTAGATATGAGTAAGAGTCAAAATTGCTAAAAAAAAAGAAAATTACTCAAAGTAATTCTTAAAAATACTCCTTCATGTTTAAGGTTCGAATAGTTATGGACTTTATGACCAGTATTCAATATATTGTTGTAACCAAGCTGTTAAGATGCCCTTACAAAGTGCTGTACTTGTCACCTTTGAGCTAGGACCTCATTACCACTTAACATCAGGTGGGAGGTCAATCTTGAAGTGCAATATAAAAAAAAATAGTACAAACATATTATTCGTATGTATTTTTTTTCTTCACACTGCATTGGTGTCCCTCCCACATATAAACTAATGTTTATCCCACTAAAAGGTATCTGTTTTTAATGTTGAAAAATGGTAATAAGATTATAAAAAATATATTATGTAGTCAGTTAAATGTCAGACTTGTTAGAAGTGATATGTTTTGCTAATAGACAAACTCCAAATCTGCGCGATTTATACTACCTACGACTATGAAAAAATGGCACGTGTAAGAAACAAATTCACTGGTCATCATTTGAACGAGGAGAGGCCGGCAGTTTTATTAGCGTGGGCAAATCGTTTATCTACGTTTTTATCCTACAAATGTTTTTAATGTCATATAGAGTATCATTATTCGTCTCGTACAACTGAAATTAACAGTATCGCCTTAGGTTTACTCTCACAAAATACTCATATTATAAGTATGATCTGCCTGTGCGTGAGTGACTTAGTTTAAAGCTAAATTTTGAATTTTTAGGTTATTATTATTTATTTTTTCAAAGAAATTTGTGAAATAAACATAAAAATATCTTTTCTATTTCTGATTTAAGGATATGTTAACGATCCTGTGCCTGTCAATCGTCCAGTTTTATATAATTGGTGGTTTTCGGAAATTTAAAAATAAGGCCAAAAATCAAATATCGCATGAAATTAATCAAATAAAGCAAACCTAGATCTAGCAAATACATTTTAAAATTACATTTATTGAAAAAAGTATCCGTAAAAATATTTATTTATATCCGAGGTTCACCCTTAATAACTTGCAAAGTAACAGAGCGGAGACAATATAGAAAATAAATAGCTCAGCTTTGAAATTGCATTCATGAAGTCATACACGTGATAGATAGATAGAAATAGATATGTTTACTTTTAGAATGTTAAAAACCAAATTATTCTTACCTCGGAAAACCCAAACCCTGGTAAATCAGCAGCAATTACTTCGAACGTAAAATCAAAACCATCCTTAGGTGTAGTCAGAGTTGGTATAACCTTGTCGTATTCCTTCGAAGAGCTGGGCCACCCGTGAAGCATTAGGAGAGGCAAAACTTTTAATCCTTTTGCGTCAGGTTTGGCTCTCACGTAGTGTATGTCTAGACCCTGAACTCTCGTCTTGTAATGAGAATATCTGTTCAACAGCGCAGCTCTGCCTTTGAAATCATACTTTTCCAGCCAATAATCAAGCACCTTTTCTAAGTATATTGTGTTCATTCCATACTCAGATTGGATGCCCTCTAGTGGTTTTGTCAGCGGTCTTCTTTTTCTTATTCTCTGTTTCAAGTCTTGTATCATCTTAAAATAATAATTTTATTAACTACTTTGCTAAAGCATAAAGCACTCATGGTACAGTGTACAGCACATCAAGTTACAGGCTTGTAGTTCGATTTTAGTTCTTATGCGTGCGGCATAAGGACCCTACTATATTCATAGTCTATCCCCTTTTTTCCACATTTTCCATCGATTCTTCTTTCCTATTGGTCGTTGCATATGTTATGTTGTCGTTGAATAAAAAAAAAATAAAGTAAAGTATGTAGCCTATAGCCTTCCTCGATAAATGGACTATCCAACACAAAAAGGATTTTTCAATTCGAAACAGTAGTTCCTAAGATTAAAAAAAAACAAGCAAACTTAGCTTTATAATATTAGTAAAGATTTGATGTTGGTGTTGGTGAATCCTTTGGCAAACTTATTATGGGACGAGGCCGTTCCTTAGTCTATTCTACTTAAAATTTTGCATTACCATTAATGAATTTAATAGGCTCCGAAACTTTTTAGCATATTCGAACAATTCATTCACTTTAAATATTAGAAACAGAAAAATTTTATCTCCCCTTGCGGTGCGGGAATTGAACCCACGACCTTCACGTATCTGTTTCTAATATTTAAAGTTCGCTAGTACGGCGTATAGTACTATAAAAATAATAAATTCATTCACTGTTTGAAAATTACACTATCTCACTATAACACAGGCTATATTTTGTTTACGCACCGTAACGTTTTTCTGTACTCCCCCTTTCTTTAAAAAAGACGACCACACTAATACAATCGAGGGATTCCCCGGAAACCGTAGGGACACCAAAAGAATTGCCAATTTGGGAGTTTCATTTCTTAATTTTTTATTGTAACACATAGTAACGTTTTACAAATCCCCCTCTCCCCCCTCCCCCCCATTGCCGTACGTTTAAAATTCTATCCACATTATATGGTGGACCACTAATTTTGAATATAAATTTTGCTTCTTGTTACCGTATCATTAAAATCAATAGTGAAGATCTTAATTGCCGCGTCTTGCTCTTTTGGTTTAGTTCCAATACCCCACCATCTTTCCAAATCAAATTGAGGTTTTTCCGGAACTCTGTGAAGCACGTAAGTTATAACTAAACCCGTTCCTATGGCGATGACCACCACGAAAGATGACATTAATTTGAACATCTGAAACAAAAATATAAATATAAAATTCATATAACCTTTTAAATTAAAGACATGACGCGTCTTTTTAAACATTGAAGAGTTTAAGACTAATAGTAAAATTAAGATTTTCGTACTAAATGTGGGACCAGTACACCCCGACCCAAGCTAATTTCGAGAATCGAACCCCAGACCTTTCGCCTTTTCGAGCGTAGCATAATCACTTATCCACCGAAGTCGTTGACTGAATTGCAAACATTTGTCCAACTCCGTAACCAACATGCGAGGGGACATTAGCGTCGCACCATCTCTGAGGTTCCGGGTTCGATTCCCGGTCGGGTCAATAGAAAGAAACAACTTTTACATATTGTCTCGGATCTGAGTTTTGTTATACCGTCGTTGTTTCTGATTTCTGTAACACAAGTGCTTATGCTAGAGCAACACTTCCGTCACAGAAAAATTAACCCTTTTCTATTTCAAGTTGCAAAATAAAAAAACACACATCGCGTTATGCACAGTACCCATATAAGCTATAACATTTAAACGTCTCTTTGCATACCTACGTTTTGTTTATTTTTCTTAAGAATCAGATCATCGGTCTATGTATACAATATGAGAATGATTAGATATAAATTAAAACCTTGGTCAGCACCACGTGCTATAAAAATAATCATAACAACGCTCATCACTTAAAATGTGTGTAAACCGTTAGTTAAAAACTACGGTAGTGATTTCTAGATCATTATAGCAAACAGTATTTTTTGCCGAGTAAGTACTTTTTCGCTCTTAATCAACGGGTTCTTAGATCGACTTTTTGTGGTCCCGTTGTTAGAGAAATAAGCAAACCTTTTGCAATTTAGAATGTATGTCCGATTAGTGAAATAATGATCGTAAAGCACAAGCTTTGTTTCTTTGTATTTGAAAACGCCTAATGTGAAATTTGATTGGAATTAAAAGCTTGTCACTTTGAACTCATTGGTCTGCCCTAATGTCGCGGGCATTAGGGCTAAATATAGCACTGCGTTAAATTGCGAAGTTTAACAGAGAATAAAAGTTAGTTAGTAAATAACCTCTGTATCTTCACTACATAGTATAAAACAAAGTAGCTTTTTCTGTTTCTATATCTATTTCTTTATCTAATGTTCGCTTAAATCTTACAAAAAGAAAAATGCTATTGAAAATATCCAAAACGCAGACTAATTTTCGTAAACTGTATTTTGTTATATTTATTGCTGCGGAACCTATTGTTCGACTCTCCGACTGGGTCGTAGCTGATTTTTATAATTTATATTGCAAATGAATGCTCATACACTTAGTAACTGTAATAAGATACGCAGCTAACGGTATTTTTTTACCGCGTTATTTGTTTAAGTAACTTTTACTATGAGCACTCTGCTCTGTATTTAGGTTACTATGTTATAATAACTAAATAGACATTGGTCTAGTAAAATCAACGGGCTCGGCATGTTATTTTGCCCGAGTTATACATAATGACCTTCTAAATGACATCTTTCTGAATGTGGTGGCAAGTTAATTAAATAATTACATGGAATATTATATACATGTACTCATTCCTAAACATTCGGAGTGATTCGGATTATTAGAATTAAAAAAGAAGCGCGACTTAAAAAAAATTTACAACGATAGGTTTACCGATATACGGTCAACAGCACGTCAAGGTAAACACTTGCAGTTCCATAATAGACCTTATGTGAACGACATAAAGGCGGTGCAAAATCCAAAGCGTGACGTACTTTGGTATGTACAGTCTAAACGGAAGGAGTTCCATCTACCTCTTACCTAAATTAAAAACGAAATCGGATTTGATAAGTGTTTGTAAGGCTCTTTCAATTAACATAGGTACACCCATTTTGTATAATTTGAAGGCTGCATATTACTATTTACTGGCCTGACACAGAGAAGATAGTGTATGTCACACACACCTAATTTAATACAAATTTTCTGCGGGCGGAAGTTACCTACTTGTGTTAGTGGTTATACCTACTTGCAAATCTTGTAATGAGTAAAATAAAAAAAAAGGTTCTATACGCTTATTAGAAATTACTTCAACAAGTAAATGGGCTACATTAAAGGTACACTTATAGACGTTGAGACAGTTACTGAAAAATTTTGTTATTGCTTAGATCTTAATATTACCGAATCTTGTAATCCGGATAATGGTATTGATAAGATTGGTGTGTATATTACTTTCTTATCATAGAAATGGCTGGCAACATCTAACATTTCCTCGCTCTTTCTGTAAATAAGGTAGGTAGTGAAAAAACTACATACTTTGCGAAAGATGCAAGGAATCTGTCTTGAATTTAGGAAATTGTTATGAGAGAAGTTAATTATATAAAGTAAGAGGTTTACTGATGTACTGTCTAAATGTAAAGGGCTCCACCTACCTCCTACCAAATTAAAAACCAAGTAAGTCGGTTAAAATTCCACTCACAAAATTGATTGTATTAACAAGCCAGCACACACAAAAATCTTTGTAAAAAGAAGTATCAGCGATAAAGTAACTAGTTACCGATCAGTCCTACTTCCAAAAATTTGCAACACGCATTTTGTGTTTACCCTCACATCTCAAAAAAGCAATTTTAAATTATAAATCCGTGCAATTTTTACTGCAAAACAAATACGTTTGTAAATGATAGTTTCTTCGCTTTTCTCGCTCTATTTTTATAAACAATTAAATCTTAAAAAACAATGCCAATCAGTTTATCTTAAAAAAAAATGTTACCTTCGATCAAATGCGATGATACGTTTTATTTATGTAACACAAACGGTATTAGATGCACTGATAACGAAATGTACGGAATGAAAGTCCACGAGAACACGTGCGTACGCGCACCACCGCTGACTGCCGAAATCGCTCTCCGTGTGACAACTGACAAGACAACCATCCAGACAAATTGAGCAAATTCGGACTCGTCCTGTAGTCTCAGTGCAAGCGACGATATGTGGCGCTAATCTATCCCTTTACTACCTACTGATAATCTTATCTTGCAAATTAAAGTATTATTGATATAATTGTCTTGAGTATTGTTTGTGTAATTTTCATGTACATTAAGATAGCTATATTATTATTTTTTGTTTCTAACGTAGTAAATTTTATTGAAATATGATTGAACATTTACAGCTTGTTATTGTTATAATTAGTTTAGAAAATTGAAAATTGCTTTTGTTATTTTTTTGTTAGTAGTATTTATCAATTTTATTGGGAAAGGAACCGAACATCATACCACAAATATTGATTGACTGAACATTCGCTTATTAAGTTTTCATGTATCATTCATTAATTAT
Organism: Glyphodes pyloalis; assembly: GCA_037074685.1. Taxonomy (NCBI): domain Eukaryota; kingdom Metazoa; phylum Arthropoda; class Insecta; order Lepidoptera; family Crambidae; genus Glyphodes; species Glyphodes pyloalis. Next base: position 8,004,536 of record JAYKKO010000011.1, read on the forward strand.
TTAAAGATTAAACATAACATTTGAATTTTATTAAAAAAAAAGTAGTAAGTTTTATTTATCGCTAAGAGTGTGCCAAAAGCCTTATGAGAATGCATAAATGTTCAAAGTACCCACATAATAAAACAAATACTTTATAAGAAGCTAGTAGATGGACAAAATTAAACTTTTTCAATTTTTGTAGGTAAAATTTTTGTAGCTAAGGCAAGGGGTTGAAATTTAGTAGTTTCTCAGTCTAAAAAACATTACTGAAGTGAATTGGAATTTGAAGAATTCTATTGTGCACTATTGTTTATTAATATAAACATCATTGTCGGAGAGAATGCAAAAGCATACTAGAGAATGATTTTTTCTATGTTCATATTATATGAGAACACGTGAAGATGTAAATGCCTACATGATCTATTTGATTACCCAGTTTTCGAAATCAACAGAAATGCAAAAAATACTGTTGGTAGTTTTATGTTTAAGTTGATCAATAATAATGATGGGTCGGTAAAAAGACAATGATTCTAACTAGTTAGATCTTCTTAATGTAATGAATACTTACCTACGTATCTTTAGCTTCAACAAATACCTCAATCAAAATTGAATTGGGATGTCTTTACGCCACTGGGGATTTCTCCCATAAACGAAACGAACAAACAAAAGGTCTCGTTTTTGAAGATTAATCAAAAGTTTGGGAATTAAAACGTGGTTTTTGATTTGCATCAATAATATTTTGTTATTTGATAACGCTTAATTTGCATTCGAAGTAAATTGGTTACGATTATGATAATTAAAAATTGCTATCCGTCATCGGATCCGACATATTTAGTTTTCGGGAGTAGACCACTGATTCCTAAAAACTACGAAGAAGTGACGTTGAGCTAAATTTTAACGCAACGTATCTTAGTATTTTTTTGTTTACCTGATAAAAGAAAAAAAAATTTTTTTTGGTAATCTTACTGATAACCAAATAGATTTGTTTATTCATCTACCCTAATGCACTTATAATTTATTGACTTATAAAGTGAAATTCTTAAATCTACCAGTTGCAAATATCGTTGGTTGTTACATTCCCTTTTAAGTAGGTATGTAAACTCTTTACTAAACTCGAAAGTTGTCGATCACAAAGAAGTAAGGAAAGTAAAGTACTATCAGCCTATAGGTATCGTTTAACAGGGCTAAGGCTTCCAGCATTGAAATCAGTTCATCGTTATAATCACGAGTACTGTCTTTAACTTCCTTAATGTTAAGAGATAATATTTAACGAATAAAATTGTAAACTATTGTTGTACTTGTTAGCTAGGATTTTTATTTTATTTTTTATTTTAGCTAGGACCTCATTACCACTTCACATCAGGTGGGATGAGGTCAATCTTGAAGTGCAATATATAAAAAAAAATTAATAATTACGTTGCCATTAGAAAGTGGCTTTGTTACAGAGTTACCTAGACTATTTCTTTTTTTTTTCAATTAACTGTGAAAACCGTACGTTACGAGCTGATGTCAAGTAGTTGATAAAAAAGTTCTACGTTTTTTGTTTTTTATTCGTTCTGTAAACCAAGCAAGAAGTGTAACGTATCCCTACTTAAAAGTTTATGAACGCTGGGTCAACCTTTTTCTTAGAGCTTATGTTTGTTTCAGATCCGGCCAACGTTCTTGATCGGTATTGCCTTCGACCGGTCAGAAGCACTGCTCGGACAACTGACAACAGAGAGTACAGAGATGATACATCGAAGATATCTTGACTGCGACGGCGCGGAAGAAAATGAACCGTTTGGCCGATCACAGAATGTGATGCAAGGATACGTCAAGTGCCAGGCTGTCTCCGACAAGGTATAATTGATTACTTCTGTTTGACTTTTAGCTTTCCTTACGAAACCGCTATTGGATCTTTACTTATACCCGGTTCCAATATTTTACGATTCGTAATGTGTCAAAAATGACTGTCCGTTTTCCTACGAGTCGTTAATTCTTATTTTAAATTTACTTTCCATTTCAGCTGTCATCAGTCGTCCGTAGGTCGTTTTTAGCTTACGCCTCGTATAATTTAATACTTTCCGTAGTTACGGATTCAAATATTTGAAAAACCGTCCCTTCTAGTTAGAACGGACGTTTTTTTTTTTCAAATATTGGAATGGTGCACTAGACGTCTGTAGGCATTTTTTTTTGGAACACTAGGGGACCTATTACGAAAACAAACGTCCAAAATCAGGCGACGAAAGTAGGTACATTTTGAATCGGCCCCTACAAGAACGAGACCTCAGACGATAGCCCTTTTTGCCATCCTCTAAGGCCGCCGCATAGAATAAGATACGGTTCTTATTCGTATTTTTAAAAGTTATATGCTGTAGTCAGTGATTTAATTGCATCGAAACGGTTCGGATTACCAAAATGGTTTAATAATTTTAAATTTAAGTAACTAAATAATAAAAAATTTTGAAAGTACGCTTAAACCTTTTTGAATCAACTTCTCGTTGAATAAAATAACGTAAGTACATCGCCTTTATGTATTGAGCATAAGACCTAATATCAAATATCAAGCCTTTTAAGTGACGGGTTAAGGACGGTACCTACACCTTGGTACTCGTAAATATTTAGGTACAGGACATAATGTTAAAAGAGGCCAGGCGGTATTTCGATAAGAAACTAGGTCAGGAACTTTCATTTTCATTACAATTCAACTTATCTGTAGCACATTTTGTATGGGAAATAAAAATCGTGTCACGGCCGTTTATGATTTCTTTAAAAGGGTCAAAAGGACAACCAAAAACAGTTGAAATTTTTGTTTTATTGCTTCTTCGTTCTGTACCTATCTAAACGAGTTGTGGGTTCCATCTAGTACAAAAGTCAGTTCAATTCAAATATTCATTGCATGTCACATAGGGTAAAAGTTGACATTCTTAAGCTTATGTAGGTACAGACAACATCATTAGTTTGTACCTTGTTGTATCAACAGTACCATGTCACATTAAACCTCCGCGTAAATAAGTAAGTCAGATAGACAACGAAGTTAATGTTACAATGTACCGAATTATTTACAAATTAAAGCTGATGGCTGTACGGTCGGCAGCATGTCAAGGTTAGCACGTGCTGTTCGATACTAGTTCTTATGCGCATGATATAACGACGGTACAAAGTTCAAAATGTGTACCTAGTCTGATGTGCTCTTGTCTGTAAATGTGATGAACATTTTTTTGTTCTGCCTTAGTGATTAATATAATGTTACTAGCTGTGCCCGCGACTTCGTTCGCGTGGATTACAGAGTTTCTTTCGCAATAAAAGGTAGCCTATGTTCTTTCTCAGAGTCTAAGATTGTCTGTGCCAAATTTCACCAAAATCGGTTTAGAGGTTTAAGCGGGAAAGCGTAACAGACAGACAGAGTTACTTTCGCATTTATAATATTAGTAGGGATTGTTGTACCACCGTTGAATGGATTTAAGATAGATACGAATTAATTAAATATTGTTACGCGCCACGATCGATGGTGTCCTAGTAAACAGCGCCATCTAGTTTGGAAAGGCGGGACTACAGAGAGTCGAGACGCGTACGCCAGAATTTACTAGAACTATGACCTTGACCGAGCGTACGGCCGGTCAAGGCCGGACTGCGCGCGAATGTTCCGGATGTTTCTGCGTTGGAAGGTTCGGGAACGGCCGCGGCAATATAAAAGGCCGGGATTCACCGCGACCGGGACAGTATTGAATTAGCGATACAAGTGATTACTTCGAAAGCGATTTTGAAGTGCGACTTGGGAACGATTGTTGTTTTAATTAGTGCGTTTTAAGGTTGTAATTAGTGGCGTTCAATTAAAGTGTGACTTTTGGTAATTTTTATCGGCTGTTTTTATTGTCACGAACCCGAAGCTCGTAACAATATTTTAGGATTAGAGGTGCGCATTAAGTTAAAAGACATGTCAAAAATCCAAATAATAATTTTATTAAAGTTAATATTAAATCTAATATTGTTAAGAACTAATTGGTCAAGAAAAATAGTATTAAAATTCGGCAAACTTGCCAATGTATTATGTATTATGAATGAAGAAAAGGTCGAAATCTGATGTGGCATTTCCCATCAAGTCTGCTGTCTTTTCGCTTCTTAAAATAATGTCTTGTTTCAGTCCGTTGCTGATTGCGTGGAAGCTCTCATCGGCACATACCTGCTTAGCGGAGGTATACCCGGAGCTGCTCTAATATTGGAATGGCTGCGAATCATACCTCCACAGGTAAACTACTTATGTACAGTCAGCGTCATATAGTTCGTGATACTCAGGGTACTCTAATAAATAGAGGCAACTAAAAAGTCAATAATATCGGTACACACAAAGTTTTCTTATTGTTGTCAACAGTTTTGTCGCTCAAAAGGTCGACACACTCAAAATGTCATATAAATCGGCTCAGTCAAACTGCCATAAATATGGTTACAGTCTTCCTGCCAATGGTATCCAAACATTCTAAGTTTTTTAAAATATGAAACACATTAGAAAAATAAACCTTACTGCTATACTTTTCAAATATTATTTACCTCATCAATTAGTTTCAAAAAATGTAAACACAAAGTGAAAGCGATAGAAACTACTGCTGTCCTTTTCATTTTAAGCCCGACGTCATAGACTTCTCTTTTGTTTTGTGTAGAACTTCAGAATTTCATGCATAGCCATTTACGATATCTGGGGGCACGGCAGTGGGGAGGACCAAGTCAAGCAAAAAAACCGGCACGGCCGTACCATCCTTTTCAGGCCATTTTCGATCCCCTATAGCTTCCTTGTAGACAAAACCAGAAACTTGAATTTTCAGTACGGACGATATGTCTCAAGGTATGTTAAAAAATATAAGCAATAAACAGCTACAGCTAAATATATGTTAACCTCAATGATAATGAATTTGAGTTATTAGGTATATTTCGTATTTAATTTTACTTGTGTACCTAACTGAAATGAACCCATTCCGTATTAACGATGAACTGAGCATTTCTGATAAAGCTACTTTCGAACGTAACAAAAGACGTAAAAAATTAAAATCGCATAATAAACCTATTTTGGCTATTTCACTGCACTGTCTCTAATATTGCACTTCACATTGATACGACTGATGGGTAGTTGATGGTTAGTTGACATACACTGACAGATAATAGAATTACATTCAAACACTAAATCTAGTGTGAAAATCATCAGCCAGCATGAAACCTCAATACGCGATTGCGTAATGAGGTTTCATGCTGGCGTATTTTTCTAATGTGTTTCATATTTTTGAACACTTAGAACGTTTGGATACCATTGACGGGTAGACTGTAATCATATTTATGGCAGTTTGACTGAGCCGATTTATATGACATTTTAGGTGTGTCGACCTTTTGAGCGACAAAACTGTTGACAACAATAAGAAAACTTTGTGTGTACCGATATTATTGACTTTTTAGTTGCATCTATTTATTAGAGTACCCTGAGTGTCACGAACTATATGACGCTGACTGTACCTACTTACTTCAAAAATACGTTACCGAGGCAATTTTATCATTTAAGTCTTTGCCTTATTAAAAACTTCTGCCCGCGACTTCGTCCGCGTGGACTTTCTTTTAGTAGCCTAAGACTTTATACGGTTTCGTACATCAACTCGCGCACTCCTATGCTACCTCCTCCTCTCGTGTTCTTTAAATGGAACCACCGCATAACGTAGAGTAGAGCAACACGTAGAGTTTAGAAACTCATGGTATAACTTGTAGTGTCAGGATGACATAACTGTGTCAATGGTATACACTGATATTTCGCTGTTTATTTCGGCAAATATTTTGCCCCGCCCCCGCCCGGTTCGCCCGCTACCGCGTATCGCGCACTCATTTGTCAACGCGTAACTATTAAAATCGTCATATTTTCACACACGAAATCTTTATAAAATGTAGCCTATGTGTTATTCTGATGTATGAGCTATAATATTTGTTAAGTTTTATGAAAATCCATCCAGTAGTTTTTGAGCGAAGGGTAACAAACATCCATTCATCCATACATACACACAAACTGTCGCCTATTAGTAGGGAGTAGTGATAGGGCTCAAAGTCTAACGCTTTACCAGTGCTATATTGCTTTCAACTTATGAACGAGACGGCCGAGAGGCGAGCGGGCCGGACTTTGGTATCGCGCCATCCCTGATGCACCGGGTTCGATCCCCGGTCGGGTCAATATGGTAAACGAACTTTTCTATTTTGTCTTCGGTCTGGGTGTTGTGGTACCGTCGTTGTTTCTGATTTCTGTAACAGCTTAAGCTATTACCACAGAATCTGAGCAATGTATGTGATGTTGTCCAATTTATTATTTTATTATAATTCTTTATATTATTTATATGCATTTTACATTTACAGGACAACTTTAGCCAGATTCTGCAAAAGACAGTACCCACTGCGATAACTGAGAACAAGGTGTCCCTCAAAGATTTGGACTACCTCCTGAACGGATGCAGGCAAGACATCGAACGGATTCTGGACTACAAGTTCAAAGATCCCTCGTTTTTATTGGAGGTACACAAATAAAATATTACATATCACTACATAGTATAAGACAAAGTCGATTTTTCTATCCCTATATGCCTTTGTACGCTTAAATCTTTAAAAACTACGCAACGGATTTTGATGGGTTTTTGTTAAATAGATAGAGTGATTCAAGAGGAAGGTTTTTATTTGCAATAAAGAATAGAAAAGCCAATATTTATATGTATTTACATTACATCCGTGCGAAGCCGGGGCGGGTCGCTAGTCAAATTATGTAACATACAGTCGACAGCACGTCAAGGTATAAACTTGCAATTCGATATTAGTTCCTATATGAACGGCATAAGGGTGGTACCAAGGTCATAATGATCCGACGTGTTGTTCATCGTACATTGATCATACCGTACATTCACAATTATGATGCAATATACATAGCGCACCTTTGGTAGAACAAGGGCACAATTGGCTACTTGACAGTGTTAACAATAAAATATGAAAAGTGTTAGATGTGTTAGCTTATTAGTTAAGTAATCATTTTACATTTATACTTTTTAATAAAAGCATAGTTAGTATTTTATTTTTGCAAAATAAATTTTAGTTTTTTTATCTGTGGAACAAAAGAACCGAAACGGAAACCACCGTTGCAATTCGGATATGACAGCTGTCAGCGAAAATTATTTATTTTAATGTGGCGAAACAATGATTATTTTACCGATTAAATTGAATTATTGTGTCTCTAATCGTATTAAGAATTGATTGAAACATTTTCCGTTTATCTAAATTAAGTCGTTCCTATGCGTATCGGTTCGTTGTCTAGGACGTTGACGTCATAATTGCAACAGTGACGTGACTTGGCGTTTTCGCGCGCTTTTTAAATGTGTTACACAAAATCTTATTTTTCTCAGGTTATTTAGATTATTTCCAGATAAATCAAATTGCTTGGTATATAAAAAGAACGGGTGCATATTTTACAATACTTTTTCAAAAACTGTCAAGTAGCCAATTGCAGTTTTTGCAAATCTCCCATTTGCAAGACATAAACCATTATACTCATCATTGTATACAACTAACTGTTGTACCTATTTGTGCAATAAAGTTTTTAAATAAATAAAATAAATAAATTCCAAATCTTTTTGACAGGACGAAGTCTGTCGGGTCCGCTAGGTACCTACCTATAATTATTATTTATCTACCTCAAAAAAGAACTTGATTGTGAACTTTCAATACTTACCAGGCAATGTCGCATCCGTCATACATCCGCAACCGAGTGACGCGATCGTACGAGCGGCTAGAGTTCCTCGGGGACGCCATATTGGACTTCCTGATCACCGCGCACATATTCGAGAACTGTAAACAACTAAAGCCGGGGGAACTAACTGACCTCCGGTCGGCCCTTGTCAACAACGTTACCTTCGCTTCCTACGTCGTGAAGCTTGGATTGTACAAGTAAGAAAAATAATTCTTCCTACTAATAACAAAGCGATTTATCGCTCGAACTGGATCAGCCTGACTTCTCAAATACCTACTATAAGACTGCAGCCAAATAACAATCATTTCTGTGTTGTTGTATTCCTGCGTGTGTGAGTAAGGTTTCCAGAGCTCTTGGGGGGTGCTACATTAGTGCCCGGAGTCAACCGTTCAAGGTAAGAGCGACAAGTCCAGTAACAGCTATTTTTTGCTGCACTTGTCATCCTTAAGCTAGGACCTCATTAGCACTTCAGGTGGGATAAGGTCAATCTTGAAGTGCAATATAAAAAAATAGTTATCTTCGGAATAAAACGGACCTTTTATGTGATTCCTGAATCTAATTAGTCTAGCTACCGAATTTCATCCAAATCCATTTATTAGTTAATTAAATGAAAAAGTAACAAATACCCAAACTTCTATAGTCACAAGCTTTCACCTTTATTTATTTATTGATTGATTAGGATATCCAACAGCAAAACCATAAATTTACATAAAAAACCAAACATGATACATAAATCTAAGCCAATAACAGGATACCACAATATGGCTTACGTAAAATAGACATTTTGTAATCGAGAGGTATGATGTAGGTAAGAAATAAAAAGTAAAGTTAAAGTTAAACTAAAGTTGGATACTTCTTCCAGGTTCCTGTGTTCTCAACTGAATCCGAGTCTGGACAGCGCTATAATGGCGTTTGTGGAGCATCAGGAGCAGCGCGGGCACGAGGTGATAGAGGACGTCTTGTATCTCATCGATGAGGACGAGTGCCACATCTCGGAGTACGTAGAGGTGCCCAAGGTGAGAGACGGAGGGATCTATCATCATTTCAGCTGATGATCATAGACACCAGGCGAGGCCTGCCGACTATATAGCTCGTAAAACCTGCTCGATTAGGATCTATCATCGTTTCAGCTGAAGAACTACCAATGATGAACATAGTCACTAGGCTAGGCCTGCCGTCCACATAGCTCGTAGAATTTGCCTGATGTGGCAGGAATGTCCTAGAATTGTGTCGCGTGCTTGCAAAAGCCTTGTAGGACTAGTCCCTATTCACAAACGTCAAAATCGTTTCCTATACGAAAAGTGAATGTTTTGTCACTGTCCAATCGTATAGACAAGAAGGAGACGAAACGAATAGTTTCCGAAATGGTATCAATTTTCGACGCTTTAAGCACGAATATAGTATATAAATAAATAAATATAAATATAAGACAACATCACATACATTGCTCTTATTCTATGGTAAGTAGAAAAAGCACTTGTGTTAAAGAAATCCGAAACAACGACGGTATCACACCCATACCCAAGACAATATAGAAAAGTTCGTTTTCCATATTGACCCGACCGGGTATCGAACCCGGGACCTCAGAGATGGCGTGAAGCCAAATTCCGGCCCGCTCGCCTCTCGGTTACGGAGGTTTTCAAGTCAAGTGTGTTTTCAGGTACTAAGCGACATTTTCGAGTCGCTCGTGGGAGCAATCTACCTCGACAGCGGTGGCGACCTGAAAGCCGTCTGGGCGATTGTATACCGCATCATGTGGAAGGAGATCGACCTGTTCTCCAACCGGGTACCGCAGCAACCCGTCAGGGTTCTTTACGAGAAGATACACGCGTGTCCCGTCTTCGGGTAAGTGTTTATTTATTTAAAAACATTACACAAAAAAGTACAACAGATAGACTTAATGCAAGGGGCATTCTCTACCAGTCAAATGGGTCATGCAGAGAGTTTGTTTATGGGCGCGGTAATGGTGAAAGAGTGTAAACGTAAACGTCTGTAAAGTTTTTATGAAATAAAGTATTTTTATTTATCTATCTATCTAAATATATTTTTGTGTTATTCCAGCGATTCGATAGTGACCAAGGCGGACGTGCCTAAGGTGATGATCCCTGTGACTGTGACGAAACATGGCCGCCAGCACACTATCCACGGCTTCGGGAATAACAAGTTCCAAGCGAAGAGGGCGGCCGCTAAACTCGCGCTCAAAATATTAGCGCTATAAACATACTATCTCCATTCACTTGTTCCAAGATATTTGTAGTCGTGAAACCAAAAAGCGGAGTGTTTTGATGATAGCTGCGAGCCTTATCATTTACACCGAACTTTCGCGGATCCAAGCTCTCAGCTAAATAGTATTAAAAGAAGGCTCTCTGATTACTTCGGAATTACAGTAAAACTTTTATATTTTGTTTATGCTAAATAGTGAGGTGAATACATGTAATTTACTGATGGTTGATATAATATCCTGTTCAGAAATATTTTGACATTGAACTGCCATATACAGAGAAATGCCCTTTGAGAGATACAAGACCATCAGTTTTGTTAAATGAATTATTTATCTTACAAAAACTGATTCTACAATTTGAGAATTACTCTACCGGCTATTGAAAATCTGATTATTGTTTGATCTGGTTGAACTGGGCATCAGATTAAAAAACTATAATTGTGTGCATAAAACCCTCATTTTTTATAGCATATTTATTTTTAATTGAAAAGTTTAATTTTATCAAAATTTCTGCAAAGATTATTTTATATTTGAAGTCAAATTTTATTTGTAGTGTCGTAAACAAATTTTGAACATTATTTATTCTATTTTTGTGATCAAGTATGAATTTATCAAAATTTTAAAATCCCAGCTTGGATGAACCTATAAAATGACGGGATCACGCTTGTTTTAAATAGATTTTCCCATCTTTTTATAATACTCATTGAGCTCTTTTTCTGACAATAATGCAGGTATGTACCTTCTTAGTCTATTCGATATTAAAGCACGTCACGATCACGTCGGGATCATCTTGCTACCATAAAAATACTTATTATCTTATTAAACTAACCACATTGTGATTTATAACTTATTAAATTAAACACCTCAGGAAAATCATTGCTAGGAATAAACCAAATATTGTTTTGGAGTGTTTTAATTTTTAAGACTTTTACACCTTTTTAATTATGAAGGCTGAATCTTACATTTGATTCCAATGTCGGTGACAGGCGCTTCGAGTCATCATCACATTCTTTAATAATATTGAAATAAACGAAAAGTTTAATGAAAATGTTAAATATATCCATATTGACAATAAGCAAAAGGCTGTCATCAATTTAACAAACAAACATATTTCACCGTAAGCTTTCCTCTTGACAATTAGGCATAAGACGTTAACAATTCAAAAATCTTAAAGGTATAGATTTTTTCATTTGTGTAATATATTGCCTGTCATAGTCATGTAATATTGTCTATGATGAGCTTCAGGAACTGTTAAATGAGCTCTAAATCACAGTTTAATCAGTTTAATAAGATTATTTGGGGTTTCGCGGCAACAGTTTGGGGCTATCATCTTCAGATGCTTCAAAATTCAGTATACAAATTAAGTTCCTCATTATTGTTAAAAGTACCAAAAGCTTCTGAATGAGTAATATTAAAAGATGAGAAAGTCTGCAAATAAATGAATGTTATTCTCTTTAAAACAAAAGTGATCCCGCCATTTTGATGATCATGAGCTTAGCGACTCTAATTTAAGGATTTCATTCATAAGTTATTTTTATACGAGAGTAGTAGACTACATTTAAATTATCATTATATGTATTGCGTGTCAAACACGCTTTACTCTAAATTGTGAATGGCTTGATTCGTTCTGCTTTTGAGCTCTTTTATGTGTTATTAAGAAAAAAAATTTTAGGTCGGATTGGTATTGAAAATAATACACAAAATAAAAAAGTTTAAATCATTGTGGTAAATAACAAGGAGATATCATTATATTATGGGAGCCAATTTTCGGACGCTTGATTTGGATAGATTTAGTCATAAACAAGGCATAGTAAATAAAACCACAGATTGTCTAGTTATGTTCAGTAAAAAAAAAGTCTTAAAAAATTGTTAGTTACTACAAGTTAAACGTTGGACTGTACTTTTAAATATATGAATGTACCTACTCGTAGATATGAATGACTTTCCGAAAACCGCGACTTTCTAAAAAAAAAGAAATTATTGTTAAATTATAGGTTCTAACGCTTCATTAATTAAAATGGCTCCCTTTAAAATATAAATAATGTAATTTAAAAATAAAAATTGTACCGTCATAGTAAATCCTTATCCTTCGATATTATTTCTTATGCCCATGATACGAAGGCGGCACAAAGTCCAAAGTAAATGTTGTAACCTTAGTAGTTTCAAAGATAATTTGTGACAAATATTAAGGGCCGTGTAACGTTATGTTATTACAACTCAATTAATCACAAATCGTTTGTTCCTTTGAATTATTACAAAGTTATATACTTATAAGTGCATTTATATTTTCTGAAATAAGTTTCCTGAAATTTTAGCTTTCATTGGTTTCGATCGAAGACGCCTGCATGTAATGGAAGAAATAGTGGTGAGCTATGAATTGTTATGAAATAGATAGTAGTCCCCTTAACGATTTTTTAGGATTAACGAATTTACAAGCAGTTTTTATCCTGCTTTTGTATCCTATATTTAGATAGATATATTATAACCTATGTAGTCATTGATCATGGCTAAAGCTCTATTGTCAGATTATTTCTAAAGCCATGACCAGAGTTAAAAAATAATACAATACCGTTTATATACTTCCATTTTAGTTTGTATTGAACATAAGAAAATCATAAGGGCAAAGTTTATTTGAAAAAATATTAAATTCCTTAAGACACACATTACATTAAATAAAAAAACCCTAGGGCAATCATATCAAAATTAAGGAATGAATAAAAATATAGTCGACTGGTTTCTAGGTCTAATATGATGATTGTGAGTACTGTTTATGAACGGGACAACTTTAAAATACGCGGGATGAAAAAGAAATTCTAGGCACAGTCTCCTTATAAACGTGAGTTTGTGTGGAATTTATTCTTTCACGAAAAATCTACCGAGTGGATTTGGTTGTTATTGTACGTGCATGTATAGGTAGCATAGGTGAATGCTAGTTACCTACCTAAAATTATCAAATGTATATCAAGGAAACATGTCGGATTCATACCTATAATTTTGAATTTATATTTAGAAGACTGCTTTATATTTAATGAAGGTAGGTAGTCTCCGTCATATATATCGGAGCAGACAAAGTGACCAAATACTTCTGAACAGTTAAAAATGTCAAATAGTTCCATTCACCACAAGTTACCATTAATATCTAAACATTCATTACTTCAGTAATATCTGAGTAGATGCTAGTCAATAACTTCTATACAAACAACTAACCAATAATGTAGTGTATGGAACTTATTGACATTTTTAACCGTTCAGAAGTATTTGGTCACTTTGTCTGCTCCGATATATCTGACGGCGACTGTACAATTTTTGAGTGTATCCCAGTTGTCCCCTCTGGCGTTTGTCCCCTTGAGGGACAACTGGGATTTTTTTATAAAGATCTCCCAGTTGTCCCCCGTCTCACCGATGGAGGGGACAATTGGGACTTAAATTTTTAAATATCCCAGTCTCCCCCACATGAGTTCGCCATGCAAAAATGACATTTACGTTCCATGGCATTGTGAGCGATCGTGTTAAAATCACGTTGCACCGACAAACTGATTTGTTTACTTTTAAGTTTACATGTGCGAAAGGGATAGAAACAATACTTTTATAATGGCGGGAGCCGTCATCTTGAACTAAGCTACTTTATGTTTCTATTTTATTTACCGAAATATTTGTTTTTAACTTCGAGTGAAGTCGGGGGTGTAAAATATAGTTCTTTAATATAAAAAGCCCAGTTTAAAGGTAAGGTAGTTGTTAATTTTACCTATACTAAAAGTTTATTTTACCCGAGTATAGTTAAATGAAAACATTGTTGTACTCGTTATATTTTACATAAAATAATAAACTATACCTAACATCATGATTTTTCCCTTAATTGACTTTTCCTGTTCCTCATTAGACACTCTTCGTCATAATCCGAGCCAGTGGTATATGATATCTAACAAGTGCTATATTATTTGTCACTTCTAGCAAAATTATACGGCGACATCTCAAGTGAGGGAGACTGGGACGTCTAAGAATTAAAGTCCCAGTTGTCCCCCTTGTCGCAGGGTAGAGGGGACAACTGGGAGACATTTATAAAAAAATCCCAGTTGTCCCTCAAGGGGACAACGCCAGAGGGGACAACTGGGATACACCCCAATTTTTATTTTGGTTGTAAGTAGTCGTAATTTAATTTTTGAAATATACATTTTTAAAACAAGTTTTCTTTTCAATTAACAACCCTGCTTAGATTAGGGGCACTGACTGTTGGGGCCGCAGAGGAAGAGGAGGATACGGTATTGCGGTTGCCGGCTTCCCTATCCTCCGCGGCCGGTGGATCTCGGGACTCCACCTGGCTCTCGAAGGGAGAGCTGGAGTGAGAATCTCGGGTTTTCGCAGTAGCGGTAGGCAGCGGAGCCCACAGCAGATCCGCTGCTAGGACCGGAGACTCCAGGCGTGGGGTAAACCTGGCGTCCGTTACCTCTTCCCGAGGTGGTGGGGCGTGTCAGGAGGCCTGACACGCTCCAGCTGCGTTTTGCGCGGCGAGGTGGGCCGCTTGACGGTAGGCGCTGTGGGGGAGCCTGTGTAGAATCCGCAAGGAACCCCGACACCCCAACAACTGCGCAGAGTTTGCCACCGAGTGGTTTTAGTCGGTGCGAGCCCGACACAGCACTCTGTTCCAGAGCGTGACGGTGCGGTAGGCATTTCCCCCTCGACAAAAAAAAACAAGGGGCACCGACTGTTGTGTAATTAGTGTTGCCGCTCGATAGTTGGGTAAAAGCAATAGTATCGATTGCCCTGTCGATACGATTGCAACTAGAACATTTAAGTTGAATAATGCCTGATTCAAAATAGAAAGTGACGGGCCAAAGTAAATATTTTTTGGCATTATCAAGTTATAATTTTATGGAAATCTTCCCAGAGGATTATTAGTTGTAAAAAAAGACAGAAAATTTCACTTTACGTGAGTTTTATTTGTAAACATACAATAAGATTACAGGAAGTATGTGCTTGGCCTCTTGTATGCGAATGTGTTGAGGCGTTTGTGGTGGTGTACGCGCTTGGGCAGCGGGAATCTGATCGTGCTGGCGTGGAACTGCTTCACCTGCGGCCGGCGGCACGCAGCAGCCTTGATTACCTCCACTTTGATGATCTGTAATGATTATTAAAGTTTAATAAAAATCGTCTACCGGCTATTTGATTTTTATGACCAGCAATTCTGACAAGTAGGGAAACAATTTTGGATAGAAAGTGGTATCAGACATCACAGCAGAGACAGAGGATCTTCAAAGTGTATTAATTCATTAGTGGGTTAATTAATGCTTTGCATCCCAATAGACACCTGTAGGGCTAATTTCCTCATATTATGTCTGAATCCCAATTTTATACAAAACAATACAAAATTTCAAAGTTGGAAGGATAAGGTTGCACGGATTCATGTGGGAAAGCATGTTGCATGCATTCAGCCATTTAGTGCTATTTATTAATTACTAGCGGACCCGACAGACTTCGTCCTGTCAAAAGGATTTGGAATGTTGCTTGACTCTTAAATTTTAGTTAGAAAACGTTTGTATTGGAAAAAGAAAGGGCTATCTTTAGTTTGTTTGTTGTAGTCGTTTTCCCGACAATTTTTCGAACATTAAAAAAAAAGAATTGTCATAATTGGTCCATGTGTTGTCGAGTTATGCGCTTACCAACACATTTTGCGATTCATGGTTATATAATAGATTTCATAAAAGGAGTATAAGTTTGCAGACATGGGATTTACCATGGCCCTGTGTGACAAGTCGACCATCCCTAATACTGAACCTCAAACCGGAATACTTGAAGGAGCTCAGAATAATACCACCTTTGAAAGTTTATATGGGACAATGTTTATTTTTTAAGTTAGGGATATGAAATTTGGCACAATATTGCTCGAAACTTCGATTAAAATATAGACTACCTTGTGTTTCGAATATCAGGGGAGATAGGGGTATAATCGACCATGAAAGGATGTAGTTCACGCGAACGAAGTCGCGGGCACAGCTAGTGGTCTTATAAAAGTGAGAACAGCAATCATCAACAAGATCATTCTGATGAGTGATTACCAATAGACAATAAATTGTGACTTCAGTGATAAAGTACTGATCTCTTGCACAATTTTTCATCCTTTTCATTTAAATCCAAAAACTTTTTTTTAGCAAATGTATAAAACCTCATTATAACAAAAACTGGTCCGAGTGTCAGACAAAAGACAATTGACTTGATTGAGACTGAATAGATAATTACCTGGATGGAGTGAGCGCGCGCCCTGTGTCTGGCTCCCATGTCACGATAGCACTGGGTAACGGCTCCACCGACACTGAGGTCACGGTACTCGCGGTACATGTTGTGCACCCCGGAACGGGATTCGTAACGCAGCCAGATGCCAAAGTTCTTGATCTTTACTGGGCTCTTTTCTGGGATTTCCTGGAATGTTAAATTCAAATAAGCTTAAAATATTATTTTTCCTATAGAATAATATGGGTTTACTTTAAAGACTAACAAAATCCAATAAGAATTGAAGGTTTTTTTAAATATACTGAACACATAGAATTGTTTACATACACCATTGTAAAAGCCTAAACAGTCTATGTCACCGTAAGATTATAAAAATCGTTAGATTACAATCTCGCGAGATTGTAAACTGTCGATAGATTGTGAACCGTAACATTATGATTACAGTTTAACGTATTATTTTTCGTTATATTACAATCTAACGATGAGAATCGGTCAAATTGCGAACCGACGTAGAACGGAATACATCTCGCGCGCTGATTGGTTAAGCATTATGTGCCCCCCGCCGCCCCGGCATTCGCCATATTTGTTTGTTATTTCATCTTAATATAAATTAAGTTTTTTATAATTTTACAATTTTAATAGTTTAAAATTACCGTTTTTATAAAAGAGCCTATATTAATTTTTGTTAGTGTTTGAAGACAAAATACCTAATTATTTTTTAAAAGAGTTTCTTTTAATTTACCAATTTTAATTTGTGTTTGATGAATAAATATTTTGTGACAAAATGTTTTTTCAACATTCGTCAGGATTTTCGATTACCAACTAAATAATAAATAAATGCTTGGCTTGCACTTGCTTGAAAACACTTAAAATATTCGTCAAGTGTTTATTTATTAAATCTCTTTTTCATTTAATCCCTAACTCTTTGGGGACATAGAACGGCTTGTCAAGATTGGTCGCTCTTTCAATAAGACCAACCAATCAGGAAAAGCTTTCGGACAGTTTCACTTCGATAGATTATAATATAACGCAAAGAAATGCATCAAATTGCAATCATATCTTACAGTTCACTATCTTTTGACAGTGTAATCTCACTAGATAGATTGTAATCTAATGATGTTTACAATTTTACGGTGAATGATGTTTACAATTTGG
This sequence comes from Glyphodes pyloalis, assembly GCA_037074685.1. Lineage (NCBI taxonomy): Eukaryota > Metazoa > Arthropoda > Insecta > Lepidoptera > Crambidae > Glyphodes > Glyphodes pyloalis. Next base: position 8,021,848 of record JAYKKO010000011.1, read on the forward strand.
AGCAAAAAAAAACTGTAGGTCATAATGCACAACATGCTTAAAAATAATTTAGCCTACCTGCATGGATGTGGCAATGGATAGAAATGAAATATGTACTTAAAAAGTTTCAGTAATAAATGTGATTGCAACCCAAATCAAAAATATGGAAACAAAATATATCAAAATAATTTTCAATATATTGTTGTGTGCTTTCTAATCATGATTGTGAGTAATGTTTGGGAAAAATAAATAGTTTTGAACACTAACACTTTAGTGAATTAATCTTCAAGCACACGTGTGTTATGCACGGGCATGGTGTTGAATCTACCACACCTACCTACACCTACACCAAGACCTCTTATTCCTAGCAGCCTGCACTTTGTCATGTAAGTAAAATAAACAGTTTCAACTCCTGTCCTCACACTTGAGCATTTAGACTAAGATAATTTGCCCCTTTATTCTTAACATAACCAGCATTTAACAGTTCATGATTAAAAAATTGTTGTGTCTCTTGATTGATTACTTTTTTTATTTATTTAATTTTTTATTAGACTATGAATACGATGATAAATCTCAGCATTCAAAATGTTAATGATTACTGTTTCAATTAATTCATTATTTCTCAAAATAAATTCCACATCTCTTTTTGTCTAAGTGTGACCACTGTCTTACGAATGGCTTTCAACTCTACGTGCTTCAGGGCTAAACTAGCACCTATTATTTACACATTCAATCATTAAAAAATTGATAATTCTTATGACGGATGATTCCAAGATTTGTTTCTTGGGATTTCAACATTCTAAAAAAGTCAACAAACAACAACTGACGACCAATTATGTACAAGGCCGATTATATTTTGTGGGCTTACTTTGAGATATCAAATTTTTTAACAAACCTTGATAGAGACAATTTCACCAGTGGTCTTCTTGAACTTCTTCAATTGCCGCAGGAAATACCAGAAGCGGGACTTTGCCACAATAGGATCGGGCGAGAAGATCCTCATTTTGTATAGAGGGGGCTTTGGCTCGCTCTCCGAGGGGAGCTTGCGCCCAATGACTTCATATTCCTTCAACTGAAAGTTAATATAAATGATATGGTCAATGCACTATAAATCATCGACAAACATTAAGCAGATATATGTTTGAATTTTTAACGAAGAAATTATAACCTTGTCATCTCTAGATGATAAAAAAATAATAGACTAACAAACAGCAACAACACGACCTAACCTCAAAATTTGAAAATCACCTTCGCTCAAACTAAAATCCATAATTAAAAAAATTAGGTGCAGATGTTCCACTACTGGATAAAAATATAATTTACACGTAACCACACCCGGAAATTCATTTAAGAAAATAGGAAAGTAATAAAATCACATCGGCACAATGCGTCGACAACGTGTACCTGGTTACACTCTATTTTATTGCAAGATCCGACACTGATACCACACACATATCACTAATATTGAAATAATTGATGCCATTTCTAACCGAAATAGCGTAAACTAGAGAGATTTTTTTCCATTTTTACATAAACTCACCTCTCCTTTAGCCTTCATTTTCGGAGGTTTTAGCCTGAAAGAACTGTCAACGGAAACGGAACACTGACGCGAAAGAAAGATGGCGCAGGCAGGACAGTGTTACCAATTCAAAAATTATTCTCCATAAAGCAGAATCTCCACCAATATTTTACAACGTCCGCGTTAACAACTTGTTAACCCTTTCGGAGTTTAGACGTCTCCGAAATGTATATGTAGTCACTATGAGTAAAATAAGGGTAAATGTTGCTTTTATGATGTGGTTCGTAATCAAAAGTTTTAGGCTACTGAGATCAACTTCTGGTATGCATTCCTTATACTCAAAGAGCCTAATAGGTCAAACCCATGTGGCAAAAATAAAAAATCATGTCACAAAATATTTTTTAAATTGCAAATTAATATATACATATATTTAATCGCCTACTGTTTATAACCAAATTTAGAGCTCCGACTGCAGCGGCAGTTTTCTAAATTTGATATCTTTATTAAACAAACGATGAAAGATTTAATAATTTAAACTATCCTCCGCGGAACCAGAACTCTCTGAAAGCAAGGAGTCTCGTCTGGTGCACGGACGGCTCCAAAATGGGACCAGATATGGAATATATGGTGTGAGTCCAAGAGTTAAACACAGTGTAAATCTTGGGAAAAAACGCCACGATATTCCAGGTAGAGGTACCTATACGCCATCATAGAATGTGCAGAAGCCAATCTTCAACGAAACTACAAAAATCAGACCATTATCATCTATTCAGATCTCATCATCTGAATGCCATAAATTAGATCACAATACAATCGAAATTAGTGAAAGACTGCGTCGATAAACTGAATGAACTGGGACAACAGAACAAAGTGCTTCTGAAATGGGTACCTGGACATTCAGGAATCATCGGAAACGAGAAAGCCGACGAGCTTGCTAAAGCTGGGGCGCAAAGCCAGCAGATTGGCCCAGAGCTATTCTGTGGCATTTCAAAGAACTATGCAACTACTAAAAGAAAAACTACAAGTTGAGTCGGGAAAATACTGGAAAAATCAACCGGTCTTAGAACACTCAAAATCACTCATAGTCGGCTACTCGCATAAACGGACCGAAGAACTGCTACAACTTAGCAGGCCTAGGGCCAGAGCGCTAGTTAGAGCCTTGACTGGATACTGCAAACTAAAAAGACACCAGTTTCATAAGAAGCTGAGTGACTCTGATGAATGCAGATTTTGCAAGGAGGAAAAGGAAATACCTCTTCATCTCTTATGTAACTGTGAATCTCTGATCCACAAACGAAGCATCCACTTGGGACGACATATAGCCCAACCGGATGAATTAAAAACTCTGATAGTTAGGAAAATACTAGACTTTCTAGAATCGAACCGGCTGATGGAGTTACTTTAAACTGGTGGCGAATCACAATAGATCTGACAGGTCGCAGTGACTACAGTTTACTAGAGCTGCACAGCCCCAAGTCCCCTAATAATAATAAATAATAATATCCTCCGCGGCCAGTTGATCTCGATACTCCATCTGGCTCTCGTAGGGAGAGCTGGAGTAGAAAGTCTCAGGTGTCCGCAGTGGCGGTAGGCAGCGGAGCCGCAGAGCAAATCCGCTGCTGAGACCGGAGGCGCCAGGCGTGGGGTAAGGCCTGGCGTCCGTAATCTAGGTCCCGAGTGGGTGGGGCATGTCAGGTGGCCTAATACGCTCCAGCTGCGTTTTGCGTGGCGAGATGGACCGCTTGGCGGTAGGTGTTGTGGGGAAGCCGGTGTAGAATTCCCAAGGGATCCCGACTCCCCCACAACTGCGCAGCGTTAGCCACCGAGGGGGTTTTATTTGATGCGAGCCCAACACACCACTCCCTGTTCCCTGCAGAGGGTGACGGTGCGACATTTCCCCTACGACAAAAGAATAAGAATAAAAGCGAACTATGCTATGAATGCTCTTATAGGGCATAAATGCCTACTTGATATTTTTAATAAAATTAAACAAATACGGTACGTATTTGCGAACGTTATGCTCTGAACCATAATTGCAAGTAATTTTGCAAAAGTCACAAACATTTTTGATTCAGTAGCGATAGCGAACCGGGCTGTAGCAGTGCAACCCGTCATAGTATGTACAGATAAAAAAAAACATTCTATCTATCTATGCCAAAGGCATAAATTCGATAAAATATTTAGTCTTATATGCTTTTGACTGTACACTTTGAACTTTGTACCGCGCAGCAATCTTAACTTTGTCTAAATCGTCCTTGTGAGCTTGACATTTGACGCAGTTTCTGACGTCAGACACGTTGACTTGACAACGTCAAAATAACGTCACAAACCATTATTGGTCTGTGTCACAAACTGTCACCAGTGAAATCAGCAGGTCGTATCCGTTTGCGAGGATAACTCAAATAGAAAGTGTTCCTATTTTCGATTTTTAAGTGGACTATGTGATTATAGATATTAAGAGTGTTGCTTTTCACATAATGTTTTCGAGAAACGTTTCTAGAGTGGTCAGATATGGATTGTACGGCAGTGTCGGGATAGGAAGCACAGTTGCTGCTTTGAAACTTCAAGAAGAAGAACTTGCGACTTTGGCAATCGTGAGGATTACCAGAACAGCCATAACCGCAATAGAAATTGGACGGACATATCAGGCTTTGTTGTACAGCAAAGAATGGGACAAAAAATCTGTAGAGTATGAAGAAGTAAAGAGAGAAGCTCACCAAATAGGAGCAACTAAACTGTTAGAACTTTGCAGAGCAAATAAAGGCGTGTATATTAAAATAGGTCAACATGTAGGGGCTATGGACTATTTGTTACCCACTGAATACGTTAAAACGATGAGAATATTGCATAAGGATGCACCAAGGAATACTTTAGATGAATTGTATACAGTTATTAAAGAGGACTTGAAAAAAGATGTAAGTAACAACAATGTTTTTTTAAAGTTCCAAAATACTATCAATTTTTAATTTGCAAATGTTCAATGTCACCAAATAATGTCATGTGAAGTATTACACAACATTGCATTCAATTTTATAAACAAATATTTTGTCCTTTTAGAAAAGTCCATCTTGTATAATGGCTAAATTTTAACGGATTTAAAAAAAGTGGCAATTTTCGGGACAAAAAGTGAAGTTTAACATTTTTTTGTTAAAATTTTTGGTAAAATGCTTATGTGTTTCAGCCCAATGAAATGTTTGATGATTTTGAACCTGAACCTCTCGGGACAGCTTCACTTGCACAAGTTCACAAAGCAAAGCTTAAAGATGGCACGGTTGTGGCTGTGAAAGTACAACATCATTTTGTTAAAAAAAACATTGCCATCGATATGAAATGGATGGACTTTGTCCTTAAGACTATGTCCAAAGTTTTCCCAGATTTTCAAATGCAATGGCTGATTGACGAGACTAAAAAAAACATAGAACGGGAATTAGATTTCATGCAGGAAGGCAAAAATGCTGAAAAAGTTGCTTCCTTATTCAAAAGTTTCAAATGGCTGAAAGTACCAAAGATATTTTGGGATTATTGCACAGAAAGAGTTCTGGTCATGGAATATGCGAATGGTGGTTTAGTAAATGACGTGAAGTATATTGATGTAAGTGAAAATATATTTTTTTAGTCAATGCCCTATTTTAACCTTTCTCCAAACAAGAATTCCAGACAAAGGTAGTAGAAAATTTTTTTAGATGCAAAATTGAGTCCTTACTATGAAACAAACATTTCATACATTTTCTGAAAAGTACATTAATGTAACAAAAGAATGACTTCATTATTGGTAATTCCAGGAAAACAATATCAATAGACTTGACCTGTGCAGAAAACTTGGAGAGCTGTACTCACAAATGATTTTTGTGACAGGATTTGTGCACAGTGACCCACATCCTGGTAACATTCTGATACAAAAACAGCCTGGCGACAAAGAAATTACAGTATACTTGCTGGACCACGGTTTGTATGCAGTAAGTTTAAAAAAATACCTACAATAATTAAGGGCGTTAAAAGTGATTATACTGATACTGATGTAATATTTATACTGTTAGAATTATGCTTGCACTAAATGTTAATAAATTGTTTGTAATATTTTTAAATTTCCTTTTGTCAAAAAATTTCATTCTTTGTTTTCAGCAATTAACTGACACATTCAGGTATAACTATTCGAAGTTATGGCTCTCAATAATATCGTTAAATCGTAAGGATATGAAGCATTATGCTGAGACTTTGGGTATTCGTGGAGATCTGACATGGCTTTTTGCATGCATGGTAACAGGACGACCATGGGATTCTATCAAGAAAGGAATTGGTCAAACTAAGCCAAGTTCAGATGAGGTAGGTATTTTATTTTTTCATTATGTTAGTTTAATAGTTTGTATGGTTGTTTGATACTTCTTGATAAGTAGCCAAGTAAACTATGGTACCAAAACATACAGACTCAAAACAATGTAGAAAACAAGCAAGCGGGGCGGAATATAGCCCGACCTGCTTGATTCATGTAAGACACATGACTCCTGAGGCTATTTTTTTAACTAGTGTACATCTTTGTCATAATAAAGTGGATGACTTAAAATGTCTTTTGTCCAACAATTACATTACCAAATAAAAGTCATATTATTTCTTTGTTCAAGTAAACAAATATTTACTAAGATACATTGATTTAAAATTTAACGGGACATGATTTCTTTGTACACTTTTTACGAAATAGTTATGTAGGTAAACTCGCCCGTCCACTTAACTCTTAACTCTGCTGCACTGTATCTTTATAAATGTTGATTTGTTGAAGCAAAACATTCGATTTCATTGAATATATATAATCTAACTCACGGACGATTCCTCAACCCTAATCAAATACTATGGGAATGTGGTATAATACTGAGTAATATTTTTCCAGAAAAAAATGTTCCAAAACGAGTTACCGAACCTTATACACTATGTGACACAATGTCTAGAGAACGTTGACCGGCAAGCACTGCTCGTGCTACGAACGAACGACCTTATACGTAGTATCGAGTACGCGCTTGGAATGCAAGAGAGGTTGTGTGGATTTGGTGTGATGACCAAGTGCTGCATCAAGAGTGTGTATGACTACGAATATAAGGTCAGTATTGATAAGTTACTTGCTTCTCACTAAACAATTAATCTCACTAAATAAAATAAAAAAATATTGAGTCATCACCCAGAGGCTGATAAATGTTATTGCATATGTTTAAAAATAACGGCCATTGCACAAGATTTCTTGCAGCAATAAAAACACGCTTACGAAAGAAACGAAATAGCGGTAATTTTTTAAATAACATATCTTTCTAAACACTCGAAATTGGCGGAATCATCGCGCTGTTTTAACGCGCGAGATTGACTCCATAAAAAAATCGTCGAAATTCTATATGGTTCATGTAACTAAAAGTGTTCTGTTACGTTGATAAATAGAGCATTTATACCTTAGAATGATTTGTTATTGGTGTCAACATTCGACTCAAATATGACTAATAATTTGAGTTTCTTTTTACAATGACTATTTATTATTATTACTATGTACTTATTTCTCCTTTGCTAACATGCACTTTAATCGTTCAGTACAAATTGTATTTTTTTCTTTCAGTATGAGACTTCAGTTATCAAGAAACCTTTCATCACATTGAAATACGGCTGGTCACTGCTAATGCTCTACTTGTATTCCATATACATCAGATTGGTGGCGAAATTATAACAGTAACCGATGACGAATATTAGGCTCAATGAATTTTTTCAATGTGCTTGTCTGAGTGGCACCAAAAATATTTAACTTATTTATTGCTATTTATTAAAGTTATGAATTGATCAGCTATAATGGTACAAAAATTCGATATTGTGAGCTTTAAGCTGGAATACTTTGTTGGGCATCAGTTATGAAGTTTACTTCAAGTAAATGCGAGTCCGAATACTAAATTTAAATGTAAAATAAATAAAAAAAATAACCAAGCGATACAACGAGGCTTTGGTAGAATAAAAACATAAAAGAACAAGAAGGCAATTGTATTCTTTACCGATAATGCTGGAAATTTAATTAGATACCTAGGCTAAGACAAGTGGAAATGTTGGGCAATGTTAGCGAAAATTCATTTCCGTAAGTTATTGCCATCATGCTCACGCATCACTCTCTCGAAGTAAACTTTGTGTGAGCGACATTTAAGCGAAACGAATTTTCGCTATCCTCTTAAATAAAATATTTTTCTAGGCACAGTGTTTTGGTAACTTTGGTTAACCCTGCTTATGCTAGGAAGTAGTGTAATTCCTAGTCAAAATATAGTCGCAGGCAAACTACCTCAAAGGTATGAAATAAAAATGTAAATAAGAATCGTACGGACTCAAATATTTTATTATTTGTACAGATTTAACCTACACAAATAATAGATACTATATTTTGTATAGAAAGCATTGTTATTTATCGTGGGCTATTAGTTAATTTGTTCTTAAGTTAACTTTTAAAATGTAGATTTATTTATACAAATATATTAATATTTTTTTAAAATTAGTTTTATTATGGAACATCAAGTAAATTTACATGGGAATTCTGTTCTCCAAATTTGACAGTTTGTTACTTAGTGTACATAAGTCGCTCTGAATTTTGAGTAGGATGTTGGTGAAGCTATCTCGGTTCTTCCGGCCGGTTAGTTTGAAGATGCTTGTAGAGGATATTCGGCAGGTCAAGTCAGACTTCTTGTAGTCCGTGTTGAGTAGGTTCACGCACTTGTTTTGCGTAAATCTGAGGCCAAGCGTCTCGTTTGAGACTGCTGAAGTGGCTGGGGAAGTGGTTTACAAATTTTATATTCATACAGATGAGATGTCGTCGACGTGCGTGCAACACCGCGGAAGAGGGTAGGTAGAGGGGAGGTATAATCACTGCAAAAAGCGCGGTATTAAAATATCGCCCCCCAAAACAAGTTATGGATCAATTGACGTTACATTCTTGTAAAGTAGGTAAGTCACAAAAAAGTTACTACACAGTTCGGCCCATATACCTACTTAGTCAAGTGACTCTGTCGATGAACGCTTGCATCTAGTTTAAAATCATTGTCCTGGTTCCTATTTGCCTATTTAAACGTTTTATATGCGATTAATCAGATGTAATATGGATTATTTCGCCAAAAATTTAGACAGGCACAAGGAAGTTTTTGCTTGGACACAAACTCGCTATTTTTATTGCGCATTTTAGTGACTTGTCCCAGGAATGTGCCTAAAGTATACTTTTTGAGCCGAATCCAGAACTCTCTTGTCGCGGTCGGGTTGGGTTCTCCCACGTCTGCCCTACTGATAGCAAAGATAAACGCCTTATAATATGCCTTACTAAATCGAATTAGTGGGGTAGACTATAAGATCCTCTTTGCCTCACCAGGTATCTTGGTGAGGCAGAGTGAAATACACCGTCTGGTTTGGAATCACAAAACAGATTTGTATACCACCTTCATTGCCAGGGCAGTTCCTGTCTAGGCCCGGTCTGTTTTCGCTTGAGCACTTAGAAGCGAGGTCACCGACGAAGCTCTCTCCATTGCCCAGCGTCAGCATGTTATTGCGCGTCGATACTGTCGCTATAAAAAGAAGAATTAACATTATATAAGCTTAGTATACGCCACGGGAGTAGGTAGGTCAGCCTAAAGATCAGCAGCACCGACATTTTTGTTACGCCACGTGAGAAGGCTGGAAGCATAGATATAGTTGTCCCGCTTGGAATAAAATGACCTAGGTACACCCTCTCCTCAGTTACCTGGTATCTAATACGAGATCTAAATTATGTTTAGTCCAACCGTTTTCCTTATCATGTAGGTAAACAATAATTTTACATGAAATTGCGTTAAAATTTAGCGCGTAGTCACCAATTCGCACAGTTTTGTACGAATTTATGACCTAAACACCCATCCACTGAACTCTGAAGCGCTCTTTCACCATTGATCGTTTTCATTGTATTGGGATAGACGGATTAAATATAATAATTGTTTTTTACCCAGTCAATTTATCCCCATTTAACGAGGTCCGTAGTCATTGCTACCACAAAAAATCCGGTAGGTAAATACCTACTTACCTACATAAGCTGCGTGGAATTGCATAAATGCATACCGCTTCAATACCGCAGTATTCCAACACCAAACCTCTTATTAGGGAAGGTTTTTGACTCACCAATCAATCGATTCAGCGGTTTGCCTACACAACTTCGAAAGGAAATTACAACAGAAGTAAGTAGGTACCTACTAAGTATATAATTATAATTGTACCACTTGCTTAAAAAGAATATCAAGATAGTTACTACGGATCTTACATTGGCATTTCGTGTCCGGCAACCACACTTCAAGGATATAAGGGTGCTGAGGGTCATTGCCCTTTCGCAAGTGAGTGAGTGGTATTTCTGTATTCTCGTTTGACTTCAACACAATCACTTCCTCGCAGTAGTCTGGTAAGTCCAATAGGTGCCATATTTTTTGTCTCAGTACCGAAATTGACGCCGTAGGTTTGACAGCTAGGTAGCGTAGTTTCTCGTCGAGATCTAAGCATTAAAAGCAAATATCAACTCTACCAACTGGTAGGTCAAACTAAGGTTTGCCCTTACATACTACTTATAACGTGGAACAGATAGACCCAAGTCCAATAGAAAAGTTCGTTTTCCAAATGGAGCTGTACGAGTAGGTATTGAACCCAGGGCGTTTCGGGCACCTACCATAGCCACTGCGTTACATATTGGACAACATCACATACATTGCTCCAATTCTGTGGAAAGTAGCTTAAGCACTTGTGTTACAGAAATTAGAAACAACGATGGTACCACAACACCCAGACCCGAGACAACGTAGAAAAATTCGTTTCCCACATTGGCCCGACCGCGGATCAAACCCGGGACCTCAGAGATGACGCGACGCCTAAATCCGGCACGCTCGCGTCTCAGCTACGGCGTCGTCAAATATCTGGTCAGGTTGAAATTAGTTATTTATTACTGCATCAAACTAAGCACAGAGATAAACACGTCACGGAAAAGACATGAAGTTCGATTTTAATTCTGATGCCCACGTCTTAGGGACGATACGGAGTATAGTTATAGGCAAACAGGCTTTTGAATAAACCTAATTGGCGAACTCTTTGCGAATTATTTGGAAAGGCAGACACGGGAGTTTTCTGAGCTGTTTTCCTGTGATCGGAATGGATTTTGTTTAGGTACTTACTGCCCAAATCATGACGTCGGATGATTAGGAAGGTGATAACATCCTTTCTGAACAATTTTGCAGGCGCTCTAAACAATTTTGTTAGAGACATTGTTTTGGGTTCTCTCTTATTAAGTAGATAATTGTGATTAATTAATAACCCACTCGCACCATGTTTCACGATTTTTGCGTTTAGGAGACGAACAGAAAATTATAACGAAAGTGTTATGCAGCTAAAACATCATCATGACATTGTTCATAGATAAACATTTGTCATATCGGGTAGGTAAGCTTGAGTGGATTTGTTGCTAAAAGAATTTACTTCATTCGATTGAAATTAACGAATCACTAAGATTAATGATAAGCCAGTCGTGAATATGCATAATATTTTGGAGTAAATATGTGTTCTAAGGTTGACCTCACATTGGGCGTGTGCGTTTTTCAAGAGTATTGTCACAGACGCTAGGCGCACGCCAAGCATGGACTTAGTATATTAAGTCCATGCTTCTATATTAATTATAAGGCTGAAGAGTTTCCTTGTTTGTTTGAACGCGCTAATGTTAGGAACTACAGGTTCGAATTGAAAAAATATTTTTTGTGCTGGATAAGTAGTACATTTATCAAAGAATGCTATATGCTATATAATATAACGATGTGACCAATAGAAACGAATAATTAGTGGGGATAGAATGCGTGCGAAAGTGGGGCGGCCGCCCCCAATAAATATTTTTCTATTTCTATCTTTTCTTTCTATCACTAATAAACCACTTTAATGAAACGCGGTGTTCGCGTCATTTGTACGCTCGAGGAACGTGGGGCGAGTCCTAAATGCTTGCGCAATTAAACTTAAAAAAAAAACGAACAAAATTGTTTAAAATATATTTTATATTTCATCTTAAAATAAGACAATACAAATAAAAAAAAATAGTTTAAACATCTGGTGCTATCCACCACAGCATTGGTGAAAGCATAATTAAACAAATGTAAACTAAACTCAATCCTACGACTAGAATGAAATAATTTAACATTAAAAACAAGTACTCAAGGTAGGAAACACTTTACAAGTTTTATGAGGCATGATACGCTATTTCTTTGTTTCTAATTTCTGAGCTTGGAGTGCATACATAAGTTGTTGTGAAGAAATAAAATCCCATTTATTATTTAAGCCATTGTAGAATGTACCGTAAATTACTTCCACGTGACAGTTATCTGGAAAAAAAGAAAATTCATTCATTTCATACTCTGTACACTAAATAAAAGCATCGAAAATTTATGTTTGAAAATGATCGCATGTGTTAAGTCTATACAAAATCCTATTAATACGATAGACAATCCCCACATAGGACATTCAGATGTGGAAAATTTTATTTATATTATCTGAATCAGGTGCAGTTAGTTGTTAATGTAAAAAATGTGAAAATAGACTTTTGTTGATAGATTCACTATCTCATACATCCCAGAACTAAGCATATGTAAAAGGAGGTGTAATGTGACACCAGATAAAAGTGCATACAATTTGTACAAAAAGATACTTTGAATCCCATAAATACAAATATTATTTTATACATAATACTTACTTCGTTCCAATAAAAATGTGAGTTCATTTGGTGTGATGAATTTGTCATACTGATGTGTTCCTTGTGGCACAAGCTTTAGAAGGTATTCAGCTGCATAAATACAGAGTAACTGTGACATTCGCGTCCTATTAAGCGTCGTGAAAAATAATCTACCACCGGGCTTCACTGCTTCCACACATGACTTCACAAATACGTCTTGGTTGTTCACATGCTCTATCACTTCAGAGGCTATTAAGCCGTCATAATAGTCTTTGTAATCATTTATGTGTTCCTGGAATAAATTTTTAATATATTATTTTTATAAAGGTATCATTATTAGTATTAAGGCACTTAGGGCTGTGCAGTTCTAGTGAACTCTGGTCACTGTGACTTATTAGATCTATAGTGACTCGCCACTAATTTAAAGTAACTGCTTTAGCCGGGTCGATTCTAGAAATTCTAGTATTTTCGTGGCTTTTAGAGTTTTTATTTCATCCGGTTGGGCTACAAGTCGTCCCAAGGGAATACTTTGTTTGTAGATTTATTAAGGTAATTAGAACTACATAAACAATAATGTAGTACATTCAAAACCACGTCAGATACTACACACTTTGGGCTTTTGCATCACACTTATGTGGTGGGCATAAGAACCAATAACGCATAAGTGTTTACATGCTAATAACATATACTTTACATGCTGTTGACTGTATGACCATACCTTTTTATTTTTATATTTATTTTGTCTGATAAATTATAGTTTCATAAAAATTACTGATGTAATTTACAAGAACTAATCGATTTAAATTTTAGAGTGTGCGAATGTTATGGACGAAAAAAATACATACTTACTTCAATGGTAGTGCACATATATGTAGGCTTGTTTGTTAGCTTTATGTTAGATTCATTATGATTTTCAGCTATTTCAATTAATTTACTGTTAGCATCAATGCCTATAACCTCAGCACCAATCTTGGCAAGAGCCTGCAATAAAAGTTTACCAATTTTAATTTTATTATTCAATTTACTGATAGCTCAAATCAACCACCAGTTGGTTTCACAATCAATAACGGGTTAATGGAAATAAGATCCATTTCATCAGTGGACAGCAAACTCCCAACTGAAACCAAACTGGACATGTAGAATTTCATCGTCGGCAATAGCAATTAACTGTGACATATTCTATCTTCAGCATATGTTGAATACCTATTCTAAGGGCTATAATAACGCTTTACATAATTCATTCATAAGAACAATATTTTACACAATTGAACCGTTCAGATAATGGATATCCTACGGTCAGAATCCTAAGTACAAGACTAAAGAGATGCTACCTCATTTGAGTGCAATGAATGGCAATGGTCGACTTTTCACATAGAGATATTACTAAAACAACAAATCAACAGATTTCTTCTGAGTATTATTTATATAAAAAATTGGTAAGAAGTACATGAAATCATATACAGTCTCTAACTACATATTTTATATTTAGAGTAAAAGTGATTTGAAACTTCATATAACTAATCACTTCACCAACACTTCTGAGGTTAGGTAAATAATTGAAAAGAAAGAAAAGTTATTAAGGTACATAATGCTTTTATTATTAAAATAACAGTTTTTGTGCAACAAGTTTTTGAACTTTAAAATTGCTTTCTCTCGAAATATCACATTTTTAGTTATGACTGTATATGATTTCATGTGACAAGTGGTAATCTATGCAATTATCACTTATTTGTATTAGAACTATGTATGCTGCTACAACCCCTATTACCTTTAGGGACATTATTTGCTATACATACCTCTGATAATATACCACCTCCACAGCCCACATCAAGAATTTTTTTATTTTTTAATGGAACAGGATTTCTTTCATTGGGATCACACTGTACGAGCCCATCTCTTACAAAAGGCACTCTAAAACATACATAAGCTTTTATGTAAACATAATGTTTATACATTACAAAATTGAGTTTAAAAAAATCAGAAAAATAATAAAATAAGAGACACTACTCATTGTAAAGTTTTATACAATAACATCATAAGAAAATAAAGCCCATTCAGCAAAAAGGCTAGCTTATATTGTACAATGTAGAAGATTATCTATTTAAATAGTTTTATGCATTTATAATTGTTGTCAATGTTCTCCATTTTGTTTTGATAAATGGATTTATCTACTTAAAAATGGCAATGTTATATGAATTAATCTCTAAAATTAATTACCGTTTTAAAAATTTCTTGACAAACATAATTAAATTATAGAACCATAACCTACACAAATGATTTTTGTGTGTGCACATCAGCTATATATTAAAGTAAGAAACATTGATTTATTGACATCAATTAAAAACATCAGTGACTTTTTATTTAGAAGACATACCTAATCAAATTCATAGAATGAAGCGGTTTCATAGGTCCCAATGGATCCCACCATTCCTTTGATAGTGCTGTAAATTTACTCAAATTTTCTTGGTCAATTGTTGTACCAGTTTTGGACTCTTCCTTTTTCATAACATTTACAGATGTTGAATAACAATGATTGTTACAAACTGTTAATTGCCTGAAATATTGAAAAAGTTTATGAATTAGAATACGTTCGTCTCAAAAATCTAAAATTTAAACAGTTTATTGTAGTTATAGTTTGGGGAAATTTTTGTAGTAATTTTAGGTAAAGTATTTAGGCCGTATAATATTGTATTGTATTATTGTAAACGATACTCGTTTTAAGCTTTGAAAGGTGGTTTGCCTAATAAATTGTGGCTCACAATATAAATTCAATGCGATTTTATAAGTATAGATTCGTAACATACTCACCCATTGTTTTTAAATAGTATTTTATGTATCCAGTTTGAGCGCAAAATCTTCGAAGTCATTGTTTGTGTTGTGTTTTTTTAAACTAAGGGAATTTATGTAAAAGTTCTGCGTTGAACGTTTAGTCAAAATATGCTTTTTGGGGCTGTTTTTATAATGTAATTTCATAAAATTATTAGTTGACTGAACCGGCAAAGCTAAAATGCAACACGCTCAATCAAATCTTATCCTTTTAATTCGTAGATAGATTTGACACATTTGACAGAATATCTTTCAGGGTTGCCGATGGCAGTGCTGAGTATTTCCCTGAAAAGAAAGTCATAATTTCCAATACGGCGACTTCGGATTTCCTTTCACAAATTTTGTAAATGACTACTGCGATCAAAGTTCTAATAAACTTTTGTTTTCAGTGATCACCAGCCCTTATTATATCAAATATTTTAAATCTTCAACAGTCGTCGTCAAATTTTTAGGCAAAAATATTGAAAAAAATTGGACAATCGTCTGTGACAATTTTTTTAAAGTTCTATATTGCCATCTTTACGTATTATTGTGCAATTTTTGATTTCCTGCATTTCCCCAAATCTCCATTTCCGCACTCCCATCTTATTTCCAATTACCCGCAGTTTAGGGAATTCCCTAATTAACGGCAGCCCTGCGTGATATAGTGTGGAGACAAAGAAAACCGGCAGATTACTAAGTGATGGTCAACACGATTTACTAACTCGAGTTGGATGGACCATATTTGAACCACGGACATTTAGATGTCCTGTGTAAATGGGTGATTCGGACCTCAGAATAAAAATATAATTAACTATGATTCGGACAAATGTATGTGTCACAGGAATCATCTTACGTCTCAGTCTTACGTGAAAACCATAGGTATTGGTCAATATTTTGAGTAATTGTTTAAGGTGTGAAAACGAACAGCTTATTCATTAGCACTTTTAATTATTATAAATTGAGCGATATTTTATTGATACTACAATGAGTAAAAACACACCAGCAAAACCAGCTGCGGTGGACGTATCTCGTTTTTGCAAAAGCTCTTTTACAATTACTTTTGCTATCGAAGTACTTGGCATAGATGTATGGCACGATTGTAATGAAGGTTGGCTTGATCTCGGACCATGTAGCCAAGGAATCAAGATCCAGTACCAATTGTATCCAGGGCAAACGTTTGATGTGGATATTTTGATATGGCCTCATGTCGCTAAGGTCTCTTAAATCTGTATTTTTAGTCATAGGTTTTTTATTTCAATAGTTATTTAGCAACTGTTTGTTTTAGATTTAAAGTGTATCTATTATTTCGGCTCTTTATGTTTTATTCTTCGGCTCTTATGAATTCTGATACAGGAATTTATCATTTTTTCTGAATGGATACAGGAATTTAGCAACTGTTATATTTAATCTAATTATTAAAAATAATTTAGAAATTAGTAGCCCCATTATTTTTTAAGGATATTAAAATCGTAAGTTTAATAAGTAGGTAGGTACTCTACATGTAGTACCTACTTATGTTTTCCTTGGTGTCTTTTGCTTTTTTTCAATTTTTTTTTAATTTTGGCGGGGATTCCTTTTTAAAAGTTAACAATATAGGAGGTTGTTTGAAATATGTACCTACCTGGAGTGCTAACTTTATTTAACAAAGCTGACTGATCAGCGATTGGCTCCTCCTTCGGCTAAGAACGAATTCCATTCCTTAGCACAATGTATAAAGAATGACCACGCGAAATACATTGCACCTTCAACCTATTGGAGTTTAGAGTATTTGTAAGGATGGAGTTGTGGTGGCTTTGTAAGTTTACCTCTGCTAAAAAGTCGTCACCGGTAAGTTTGCAGGCAGGGTTCTCCACTGAATCCAAGCCACCATATTATAAATAAAATATGTAAAACTCGGCTGTGTCATTCTAACGATTAGAGTATTAGGCATCAGAGACCAGATGTTTGTGGGTGTAGAGACACCTCGGCTGGCCTTGCAAGGTCTGTCACAGTTACGTGGAAACGGCTTAGCACTTTCGGTCAATCCCGCCAGTCCTCCGACCAACGTGGAGGACCAAGTCGGAGCCGCTCCTTAGGAGTAGCAATTCTGCCGATGGCGCTGTGGCTGTAATAGTTAAACTATATTCCCATGGCGCCATCAACAGGCATTACGAGGTGCGGGAGGGTTTTATTGTGGTAGTCTCCGCTCTGTTCAGAGCACACGCCGCTGTCTTTTTTCCCCAGGCTGCGGTACAGTGCACCAATGGCCCTTCCTTAAAAAAAAGAGTATTAGGTATCTACTCCATATCTACATGAGATTTGTGAGATCGTAATATTAATCTGAAACTAAGTAGATATGGTGCGGCGCCCACTACGGTTGGGTGAGAACTTGGCAGTTCCTCGAGCGCCGTTTCTTGACTTTCACCATCCGGCACATCTTCCCTGTGAGGGTGGCTGAGCTGGCCGGCTTCACGGCCACCGTGGCGCCAACTGTTGGCATGGGGAGTCTCGGTGCCAAGTGAGTATTATCCAACATTAGGAACGCGAAAATTTTTAAGTATGTTGATTAATAAAAAACGTGCGTACGTTCATCGTTTATTGTAAGACTACCTGATGCCGGCATCGAACATGGTTATGTATGCGTATATACCTACACATGTTCACCCATCACAAATGTATGGAGGACTGGATGTTGAGATGTTTGTTTGTTATTCTATCATGCAAAAGCTACGAATTCGTGTCACAAATAATTTATTTTCTATTGTATTGGTTGTGATGAGTTAAGTATTTGAGGACCTCCGTAGACGAGATGCGAGAGGGCTGGATTATGACATCGTGCTATTTCTGAGGTGTGGTGTTCGATTCTCGGTCGGGTCAATATAATAAAGGAACCTTTGTAGGTATATTATCTTGGGTCTGGATGTTGTGGTACCGTCGTTGTTTCTGATTTCTGAAACAGGCAATTTAGAACAGAGTCAGAGTACTTAAAGTCTAACATGTTGTCCGATTTTATATCAATTAAAAATTAATTTATTATTTACTTTTTAAATTTACTTATTTCATTTCATAGTTTAAGTGTGCCAATTAAACATATGAGATAGAATTTGATCATTTGATTTGTATATTTAGTGCGAAAAATGACAAAAATGTCGAAGTGTTTCTGCCTGCGCCCAAGTTTGGTGAGCAACGTTACTTCGCACCAGTAGTTGAAGGAGAGGAAAGTTTAGTGGAGTTCATCGTCCGTCTCATATGGGAGCCAGTGACCCGATACATTCCTGCTAACTTCATGGATGAACTGTTTGACGTGCCACAAACTGTAACAGGTTGGTTAAATAGCCTATTTGGTATTTCTTAGAGAAATTTGTACATACATTATGAAGCCTGGGACAGGCTACGATTATGATACCGATTTGATGGGCCCGTTATACCTAATATTAGGGCGATTGCTCGATGTCCTCCTTACCCATTACAACGGAAACTAGACAAATTGGATGGATAATAGTTTAAACCGGCCAGCGTAGCCTTGCCTTCCGAAGCACGGATTTATTTATTACCTAATTTTTATCAGACAATCAGGCTAATAAGCCTATAGAGTTTGCGTGTACCGCTGTCTTCGAACCTTTGGGTTTCGTAGTACAAACAACCTTGCTTAATTTTTGAAGGTTTGCGCAGGAAATCTAAAAATAAATAATACCAATTATTACATTGTGTAGAAAAGCAAGCTTCAATAATATTTTTCAAATGGTCAAATATTATTATCCACCTTTACCGTTATAGAAAATAACATTATCCAGGTAAAATTTGGCAAATATTTAATTAGCAAATGCCTACGTCGTAATAACTAGGCTGCAAATTTCTGCAATCGTTACATGCTCAAAGCTCTACATATGTCGATGGATGAGCCAATAAACGATTGCATTTTATTATATCAAATGCTAAAATTGTAATGTAGGTATGTAGTAAAATATTTGTTTATTATCCGAATGTAGAATGCAAAGTGTAAAGATACAAGATATTCAATAAAGTTTGATTAATTACTTAACTTTAATCAATTGTAGGAATCGAAATATAGTTTGTCCAATATCGTTGCAGATGTCAGACATCAAGACGCAATTATATACCACGTTAGGGAAGTTATTTTAAACACAAATAAGATTCCAGAAGAAGTAGAGCCAGAGGAACCAGAAGAACCCAAAATAAGAGATAGAAGGGAGTCGAAGATGGTCAAGGAAAAAGAGAAAGAGAAAAAGAAAGTTGTTGAAGTACCTAAAGTGAAATTTGAAATTAAACTTTCCGGGGATGCTATATTAGCTGGTAAATTATCTTACTAATATAATAAACGGGACGGTTTGAACGAATGTAAGGATGTGCGAATTATAGTTACTATAATGCGTTTTTACCTGTTAATTTATTTTAAACTAGACTTCGTACGCGTGGAATTAATCTTTTCTAGTAATAAATAACGACGGTCGGTTTTACTCCTTACTTAATATTCGAAACAAAAAGTGGTCCATATTTTAATCCAAGTTTCGGTTTTACCCCTATCTCCCCTAAACTTTTAACAAAAAGTAGTTCATATTTTAATCCGACCTATATTTGTGCCAAATATCGTATCTCTAACTTCTAAAGTAAACATTTTCCCATATAAATTATCAAGGGCGGTATGACCCCCATCCCCCTTATTTTTAAAACAAAAAGTAGCCTATGTCGTGCCTGCGTGTGAGTAAGGTTTCCAGAGCTCCTGGGGGGTGCTACATCAGTAGCAAGGGTCAAACCTTCCAGGTAAGGGCGACAAGTCCAGTAACAGATTTATTATGCTGTACTTGTCACTCTTAAGCTAGGACCTCATTACCACTTAACATCAGGTGGGATGAGGTCAATCTTGAAGTGTAATATAAAAAAATATCGGTTCTAGAGATACAACGTATACCAAGTTTCATCAAAATCGGTTCTGTGGTTTAGGCGTGAAACCCGGGCAATGAAACAGATAGACAGAGATACTTTCATATTTACAATATTAGTATGGATATTTGAAAAGTCATGTACCTACAGTTTAGATATATATTTTGTTTCTTTCAGTTATAAAACTAAATACTTATTGAAGAATGAAAACTTCCAAAGCGTCCTTTTACAAAATAACTATCCACCGACAAACTAAATTAAATTCTCGAACGAAGTCGAACGATTTGTTTATTACGTTTATTTCTATTCGACCAATCGCTTTTTACCCGAAATTATATTAAATTGCACCAATTCAGCTAGTATTGACATTCAGAGTAACTACACTTCAATATAAAGAGGCCTCTCTTGTTAACATTGTCAAAATGAGTGCTCACTGAACCGTAATCAGTGAAATAGGTTAGATTTTCTCGACGAGGGTTTTGATATTGCAATACGATGTGGGTAGATTTTTAGTAAAGGTAAATGCTCTCAGTCGTAAATACTTACTACAGGTTAAAGGACGTTGGTAAGTAGGTACTCTTCAAATCTCATTCGGAGGGTCAAGAACTAGTCGGACAAAATGTTGGTCATTTAATATTTATTTTAATCGTTCGAATATCGACGTTTAATTGGTTTTCTATTTGCTTTAAGTTCTGTAGTCTGACTTATTTTACGATGTTCTGTGGGCCTTGCATATTTTAATTAAATAAGGTATGCACTGTTAAAAAATATACATGAATTTAAAACGTTTCCAATTTTTACTTATTGCGTTTGCTTGCTTGTTGTTGCTTTAAGGGTTTTTGTACATTTAGCACGAGGTTTTGTACATTAAAAAAAGGTTATCTACCTTATAGTTTTACTTACATAAACCTATAGTTTTTAATGTCAATTTTAGTTACGCATACGGATCTATAGGTACAGCTACGAACATTTAGCTACGGACCGCTACAAAAACAAAAATATGCAAATAAAAAAAAGTAGTTTCACGTAGTTTTATTCTAACTCCCCTGCTTCCTTCCCTCGCGACATACTTATTATACTTGCAGAAGGAAACCACGGTTCTCTAGTAGTCTCAATCATATGATTAGTCTTAATCATATGATATGATGAACATAGAAGAAGCGAAGCATATGCTTCGCTTCTTCTATGTTCGGACGAGAGATTTTCAGTCCCACTGTTGTGGCAATCACTTTTTGCTTACTTCTTGTGTTTTTTTTTTCATTTTTTTATTAATCGGTTAAATTTTTCCAATATTTATTGCTGGGCAATGGTTATTTAATCGATCACTAATTTCAACCATTTCAATACTTAAAAAATATCCACTTGTATGTGTGTACTTATATATTTGACAATGTTGTGATGTTTTTAAGTAATGAATGTTTCTTTCTTTCTTTCTTTCTTACTTGTATGTGGTAGGATGTCAATATTAGATTGAGGAACAGACGTGATAGGTTCAGCCAATCTTCTGTCCTCAAACGCGTCTTGGATAAGATTTTCACCCATTTAAGAGGCGACGATGTTTTTAAGGTATCGGAAGGATCGTGTCGTTCGAGAGATTTGGGGACTGCCCGCCGGACCTCGGAGAAATAATAACTATTATCAGCAGCAACAATCTGCCCGCTCAGGATGACATGCCCGTCTTTTTTGTGAATGTCGATAGCCTGACTAACATTCCAGTTGACGCCTTGAAGAAGTTGAGGTTGGTTATGTTTAAAGAGTATTATTATATGACCGTTAATTGTCCATTATTCGACGATCTCCATAGACTAGGCGAGCGGGTCGGACTTTGACGTCGTGCCATCTCTCGAGATACCGGTTTCGATCCTCGCGGTCAATATAAGAATTAACTCCGGTCTCTGTGTTGGGGTACCGTCGTTGTTTCTGATATCTGTAACACAAGTGCTTAAGCTACTTACGACAGAATTAGAGCAATGTATGTGATGTTGACCAATATTTTATATTAGGTATATTATTATTCTTTCTAAAATAAAGTTTCATGATCATTTTACAAAAATAAAAACTTGTATTACGGTCTCCATTTGACTTAGTCTTTCAAAATGAAAAACTTCCTAACTACAGTTCGTATTGATATAATCAGTGGTGTAGCGGATATATACTTTGTTTTATTTTTAATGTAAGGTTTAAACTATATCTCAAAAAAAAGCCGAGGGAATCGGCGGCCTTAGGCACAGGTCACTAGGGGTTCGAGTGCCAATGGATCTAATGTTTACTCTTTACACTTCACCTGAGGGTTTCATACGCTACTGGATACAATATCTCCAATTAGTTCAGTAAATTTTTGGCTCACATTCCTAAGCAAATAAATACAATAATAATAGAGCATTCAATGAATCCTTAAATAAGGTTTTCATTTGTATGGTTGGATTGTATGTTAATGTAATACTGGCAGTTCGATATTACTTCTTATGCGCACGCAATAAGGGCGATACGAAATGCTGACGTTCGTTTATGTATACTATGTATGAGCACCAGGCGACTGACGCTGGGACATAAACTCAGGAGACCAGAGCCAATTTAGAAAAGTTCCTTTCCTATATTGACATAACCGAACGAGCCTCTCACGATTTAGGCAACTCCCTTAGCCACTGTGCCACCGAGGTCGTCAAATGTTAATATTCATTAAACATTTATAAATTCACAGATTAAGATCAGTATATGGGATATAGGCCGTGTGCACCCTTAAGCGAAGGAAATACAAATCCAATAAATTTAATATGATCTAAGTACTCACTATTGAGAAAAAGTATCTATACAAATGCAGCTACATAAAAACTGCTATGTTAATTAACTCGTAACTGTCTGTAGTAATACAAGCCGTACCGTTGCGTTGGATTGAGTTGTTATTGCGATACTAAGAGTTAAAAGCCACTTTAGAAAACTTGTAATAGCCTGCCTGCTTCATCTTTTGCGCAGATTTAAAATGAAATAACTTCAGCGCTTTAGGTGTCGATAAATAAAGTGCTAGCGATTCCTGGAGTAGAAAGTACGTAGAAACTTATCCAATATATCGAGTGAGAAGGTGAGCACTTTTTAAAGCCGAAATAAAACAATTGTTAACTGAAGCTGGTAGGTACCATAAGAAGTACAGAGTGACAACTTTTTAATATTACATTACATGGCTAAGAGTTTTAACATTGAAATCAAGTCATCATTCCAACAATGGTACTTTTATATCTCCATCCTCGTCAATTGCGGTTTGGTTTAAGTTCGAAAAATCCGTGACATAATACTTATTTGTTTGGTCTGGGAATCGAACACGGGACCTCGATATCATACCCCAGTTAAATCTAGATTATCAAAGCTCTTGGACGATGTAGTAAATTCACATTTTGAAGTTGACTTTTGGCCAATAGATGACTTAAGTCTTGGCAAATTCTGACACGCTACCATTGTAATTGTACACCGGTACCCTTATAGTTCAGGGAAGAGATGTGTTTTGCGCTAAATTTTAACGCACTCTGTATCGAAATGATTTTATATGCTAAAAAAACCCTTAGTCTTGTGTCTTATATAGTTTGGTAATCTAACTACTGGATGGATTTGCATATATTACGAAACCTGGGGTCCGGAACGACTATGATCCTGGTTTGATGAGCTTTGTAGTAGGTACACTAGAGCGACTGCTATTTGACATCCGCAAGCCTTATTTAAAGGAAACCAGGCGTAGTTGAACCTTATTAACCAACGCCACGGTACGTACCTACGTACAGTTAAAAGCACGCCAGACCTAACATTTTGGACTTTAAGCCACCCTTATGACGTGGGTGTAAGTATCGAATTGCAAGTGTTTACCTTAATATGCTCTCGTGCGTACGTTAAGCAAAAACAAAAAGACGATGAATCATATTTTATTTCGGAAATCAGGTGATTCAAGCCTGCATTGTCCGAAGTAGACTGGAAAAAACTCACAAAGTGAAAGTTTTTTCTGCGGGATTCGTACTCACTACCTTCGGGTTTTGGAGCTAAATTCTATACACACTACACCACAAATACCATGATTTCTTAATAAGTATGTATATTTAGCATATGTTGACCATTAAGAATCTACCTACTGCTCAGCATGTGTGATGATCATTCAATGAATCCACGCGGATTATTTTATCGTTCTGTTCCAATTCAACGGCTTGATTTAATATAGTAATTAGCGTAAAACAATGTTTAGAGTACGGTATGTCTAAACAAAGCGCGTGTTTGTTTTGAGCAATGTGCATTTAGTAATTATCCTGGACTCCTTGTTGTAGATTCATTTAGATCCAGTCGGTATACAAGCACGTGAAATTAATTACTTCCGTTAAATTTACAGTTCCCATTTAATATTATCATAAGGATGAACTCTCCATAGCAGAGAGGCGAGCATTTCGGATTTTGGTGTCGCGCCTTTTCTAAGGTCCTGGGTTGACATGACTGGGAATAGAGATTCCCGGTCATGTCAATAACGAAAACGAACTTTTCTATATTGTCTCGTAAACTTTGGCTTTAAATATGTGTACATAGGGGAGGCGAAAGGATTTTTGTCGTATAAAATTATTATAAATAAATTCAAAATAGATTATAATATTTTTAAATAATAGTTAATATATCTTTTTCCATCCACATTTAACGAGTTTGACGTACTCGATGGCGTAGTGTCTCAGGTAGCCGACCGAAGCGCGATAGGCCCCGGGTTCGATTCTCAGTCAGTCCAATTTGGGAAACAAACTTTTCTAAATTGGCTTGGGTCTGGATGACCAAGGTTTACGCCCCTAGTTAGTAGCCCCCTCTTATCTAGTGCTCATACAAGGGAAAACCTTAGTTTGAGTCTAGTTGATTTGAGCAATTTTCTTGGGCATATTGATTTAATTTGTGAACCCCCTCACGTATCGCGCGTGCCGCTCTTCCAACTGATCATCATCATCATCATTTCACTTTACGGTGTGGGTCTAGAACCCACGACCTTCACGTATCGCGCGTGCTGCTCGTCCGACTGAGCTAACCGAAAGTTATCGTAGGCAATTTTTTTGTTATATATTTGTTTTGCCTCTGGTAAGCTTTAAAATATTTAAAGTTCGCCAGTGCGGCGTGAAGCACTATAAAAATTGTAACGTCTATAATTTTTATTTTATATTGCACTTCGAGGTTGACCTCATCCCATCTGATGTTGAGTGGTAATGAGGTCCTAGCTTAAAGGTGACAAGTACAGCATACTAAATCTGTTACTGGACTTGTCGCCCTTACCTTGAAGGCTTGACCCCTGCTACTAACGTAGCACCCCCCAGGAGCTCTGGAAACCTTACTCAAACGCAGGAACACAACAACACAGAAGTGATTGTTATTTGGCTGCGGTCTTCTGTAAGGTGGAGGTATTTCACCAGTCGGGCTGCTCCAGTTCGAGCGATAAATCGCTATGCCCTTCCTCTCTTAAATCTTAAATTTCATTTGTTTAGAATATCACAAATTTATACAAGATGGATTATTGAGAATGAGGTGCACGATTCCGAACCGCAAAGTTTAAGGTCGACGAAAGATGAGGTCAATTTTAATGATCATCATGCTCTACCGGTTGACGCGGCGAAGGTGTCTCAAATGTTTGCTCTGTTTCTGGATTATCCATATGAAATACAGGTACTGTTGGGTGTTGAACGCATTTATTATCATATTTATTTATTTAAACTTAATCACACGGTTTTAAGTTTGTAAAACGTGGTCTTAATGCCTAGTGGCCTTCTCTGCGCGTCAAACCACAGATTTGAGCCGAAACTATCTTGGCGGTGCATGAAATGTTACCTACTATATTAGTAAGTGAATTATTCTATGTGGCTACTTGACAGTTTTTGAAAAAGTGTTGTAAAATGTGCGCCCGTTCATTTTATATCCCAAGCAATTCGATTTATCTGGAAAAAATGTAAATAACCAGAGAAAAATAAGATTTTGTGTAACACATTTAAAAAGCGCGCGAAAACGCCAAGTCACGTCACTGTTGGAATTATGACGTCAACGTTCTAGACAACGAACCGATACGCATAGGAACGACTTAATTTAGATAAACGGAAAATGTTTCAATAAATTCTTAATACGATTAGAGACAATAATTCAATTTAATCGGTAAAATAATAATTATTTGGAGAGAGGGCGCTTCTGTGCAACTGTCAACATCAGCTCCGTATATTTTGATGCGTTAAAAATAAAATAAAGAGTGCTCAATAAGTTAATATATTTCGAGGGGTAGTATTTATCTCAATACCCAAGTACAAGTGAAAGTGCAGTGGAAAAATCAATATTCAGCGCAAAAGTCAATTGAAACGTATCTCAACGACCAGGGTCTCTGTGCAGTTAAACCAGGAGCTGTTCATAAATCTGAGAAAAGAATCATCAAATACGAGTGCTAAGAAGTGATCTCGAGCATAAAGGACTGCCATACAGGTAGATTAAAAAGTCTTTTTTCTGTTGTAAACAAATATATAACCTTCAAAAATTCGTTAAACATCATAGGTACGGGTGCCTGCGTATGCGCATAATTTGTGGCGCCATCTAGCGGAGAGTGGAGGGACTCTCAACATAGCCAAAGCAACTGATAAACCAATACACGAACCATTACGGATACACCTATAATAGGTAGAACAGTCTTGATCACCGACAGAGGGCGGCTCGCTTTATCTAAACTCGCTTATTATGGCTTTGATGAGTCGACTTTGAGATGGTTCGCAAGCTATTTAAATGACAGGAAACAGTATGTGGAAACTATCGATGAAAATGGAAAGGTATCAATTTCTAATTTATCACCGGTCAGCAGAGGAGTTCCTCAGGGCTCAATATTGGGGCCATTGCTATTTATATTGTACACCGCAGACTTAATAAAGCATATCACATTTTCTAACTACCATTTGTATGCAGATGACTTACAATTGTACATATCTTTTAATTCTAATGAAACTTGTGTGGCAGTGGATAAGCTCAACCAAGACTTAAGTAGTATTGCCCATTGGAGTGAACAAAATAGCCTAGTCTTAAACCGTGCTAAATGCAAATTTATATTATTAGGTACCAAAAAACAAATAACCTTAATTTCTGAGCAAAATCCCGTGGTTTCTATCTTGGGTGAACCACTAGACCGCGTTCCACAAGGTCGTAATCTTGGTCTCCTAATGGATGAAAATCTACGATTTGAAGAACACATTCTTATGACTATGAGAAACTGTTTTTACAGGCTGAAAGTACTGTATAGAATTCGAGACTGTTTGAGTGTTGATCTTCGAGTCAGACTGTGCGAAGCTCTCATTCTTTCTAAGCTAAACTATGCCGATACTGTCTTTGGAACTTGTCTGTTGGCCCGTACTAAGAAAATGATACAAAGAATCCAGAATGCATGTGCCCGTTTTTGTTTCACTATCCCATATCGTTCCCATATTTCTCCGTACTTAAATATTAATAGATTGATGAATATGAACGCACGACGAATTTTACATTTTTTTTGCTTACTTTTTGGTATTATAAAGACTGGTGAACCATCGTACTTATTTAAGAAGTTGCATTTTAGTCAGCGACAATTTAGAATTGCGTCTCGTCTGCGTTGTCCTCAACATAAAACGGCTGCATTTCGTGGCAGCTTTCGCTATGCTGCCACAAAGTGCTGGAACAATCTGCCGCCACCTATTCGAAATTCGTCTACGGCTGGATCTTTCAAATTTAACTTAAAAATGTTTCTTCTTGAAGAACAAAATACTATTACGTAAGCGCAGACTGATGTTAATCCGATTGCCTTATGAACATTAGTGTTAATGTTGTGGTATGATATACATATATATATGAATACCTATGTTATATATTAATATCTCTACGATTTTCGAATTATCTTATTATATGTTTATTACTGGAATTATATTTCACTAATATATACCTATACCTACTTTCAAAAACCGAACTTTATACAATCTATCTTATCTCATGGCAGGTGACAAATGCTGTACATAATTTCTTTACTTGTTTCTTTTTGGTTTGAGTTCAAGACTGAATGCTGCCTGCGTGCAGTAGTGCTCACTCTCTGTGGCACATACGGAAGACCAGCGTCAGGGAGTCCTCGGCCCCCCGACACATGCTGAGTATGTTCCTTTTCAGTGTTCTGTACCTATTGTTCTTTTTTTGTTTTCTCATGTAACTAATTTTATGCTTACACTGAATAAATATTTTTCTATTCTATTCTATTCTATTTCGCCATATTAAAATAAATAATTTTCGCCGACAGCTGTCATTTCCGAATTGCAATAGTGATTTCCGTTTCGATTCTTTTGTTCCACAGATAAAAAAAGTAAAATTTATTTTGCAAAAATAAAATACTAACTATGCTTTTAATTAAAAAATAAAAATGTTAAATGATTACTTAACTAATAAGCTAACATATCTAACACTTTTCATATTTTATTGTTAACACTGTCATTGTAGAAATACCCACGAAATGAATCAAATTTGTATGGTATGTTTAACAAGTAGATATATATATTTCTTTGATAAAATTTACTGGTTACTGTTGTTTATTTTAATACATTACGTATAAATTTCATTCACCGACACGACATTTTTTGCTTAAACAAACATATTGTACTTTTTAATACGTGCAGTTTAAGTTTGAATAAATAAATACAGTATCTATCTACTGATAAGACGTACAAATTCTTAGAACCCGCGAACTCTTCTCGGCATTCTCACTCGGCTTTGAAAATGCTCGGAAGCCGTTAGTGTGATAAGGCTGTTAGACTTGAGGAATGAAAATGTAATCCATTTTACCTTTTAGGAAACTAATATAAAACATACTTATTATTTTAAAAGTACCAAGGTATTCGGTACAAACTCCTACTATCGAAGAAAAAATATATTTTATTACATTCCACCTGGAATTAGAATTTTCGAAGAAATCTGCCACTCGGGAGTTGAATAATATAAAAGATTGTAGGCATTTTATCCGTGTTTTATAAAAGTAACAACAAACATTGTTTTTTCAATGGTTCTATAAATGTTAATAGTGAATTTAAAATAATGAAAAACAGATATCGATAAATGTTTTCTTCGAAGAGCAAAATAATTATTTTTGAAGAATCCCTTAAGGTATATCTTCGAAAACATTTTCTTTTTTGATTAATTTCAGGTTCGTGGAATTCGCTCTGCTCCAATGAATAAAGACAGTCCCAAGTTCTTTGGGTATCAGAAAGGTGACCACGAATTTGGCGTAGCCCACACTCGTAGGAGTTTAACCAGTGATGACGTCGACATCCTCATAGCTGTTACCCAAATTGATACAAGAACTTTTCCATCGAGTGTGAACAAGTTTTTGAGAGGAGAATATCCTCTGTATGCACCGACAGTAAACGTTTTAAGCTTGGAGAGAGAAGGAGTCTGCACAAACGATATAAACCACATAAAAGCGCCGGTCACTCCCAATTTGGTAGTACCTCCTTATGTTGTTCTTCAAGCGCAAATGAATCTTGAAGTATCAATGGGGTACGTTGGTTGTAAGCCAAAGAAATTGTCAGTAAGTTTCTCAAGATTGTATTGTCTTATAAACAATACAGATAGTATTATGGCAATTCTGAGGATTATAACAGAAATAAATGAAGAATTGTTGCAAGCGAACTTGAAGGATGATTCGTTGACCGGGTTTGCTTTGGACACTGGAAATCTTGTGGTTTTATACGTGGAGGGACCGACTGACGGTCAAATTTTACAGATTTGGCAAATGACTGCAGATTTTCACCCTACGATACAACCTGTTTTTTCAACTTCTGCTAGATATTCGACTAGAATTTATGCGGGTAAGTTTATGTTTCTCTTTCATGTACAACGAACTATCGTTATATAAAAAATTCAAATAACTGCCTGCTTGGTTCATTGTATTTTACTGTCATTAAATTTTTTCCAATACTTGAAGTCCAGTGTTGACTGATTAGTTAATTTTAGATTTGCGGCTTAACGAATCATAAATTTTCGACGACCTCTGTAGCCGAGAGGCGAGTGATTCGGAATTTGGCGTCGCCCCGCCATCTCTGAGGTCCCGTGGTCTCCGATCCCCAGTCGGGACAATATGGGAAAACAGCTTTTCTATATTGTCTCGGGTCTGGGTGTTGTGGTACCGTCGTTGTTACTGATATCTGTAACACAAGTGCTTAAGCTACATACCACAGAATAAGAGCAATGTGTATAACGTTGTCCAATATTTATTATTTATATATTTTCACACATTAGATGTTGCCATTACTACTTCGTATATTTATAAAATAAATATATTTAAGTATGTTTAGCCGTGGTACAGAATGCAACATCTTATTAGTTTGAGACAGATTTAAAAGTGTAATTCATAAATTTTATATGCAGAATTGCTCCTGGCTGCTATGCCTTTTTATATATTGAAGATGTATGTTCCACTCGGTGTTCTGCTGGCTTGCCCACCCTTGTATGCACGGCCTGCTCTGCCTCTACCCACAAGATCAGTGAGTATTTATTTTGGAACTATTTATAGAAGCGTTAACCACTAGCTAACGGATTACGTACCTATTTCTATAAAGTGTGGATATAAATTAGTAGGTGTCCAATAGGTAAATGTATGAAGTTCGTAATTAAACGAAGATCTTTTGCATTTCTAGGGAACTTTCTGAGTGTCATGAAGTATTAAAAATGTTACAAAATCAATCTACAATCTCTTTCGCCCAGGTTTCGACGTAAGTTATGATATTCAATGTGAGGGTACCGTTAAACGGTTTGAGCTAAAACTAGGCTTAGCAACTTTCATGCCTAAATTTTTGGGACGTTTACAGTAGGAAATGTAAATCAACTGAAAAAGATATAAATACAGATTTAATTAATTAAACAAAAAAGAATGTCGTTTGCTCTGTTTAGTTTTCATCAAAGTTAAAAGAACAACTCTTTATGTCCTTTTCCTTAACTGGTAGTAAAATACAAAATGTCTGTTAATATAGCAAGCTTCGCAGTAGCGGTACTCAAAATAAATTTAATGTTTGTCGAACATTAGATGAAACAATACAAGATACACGGTAGGTGTACAGGGTAGGATTAGGTAGTTCCTTAGAAAAACTTGCGAAGTTGTACTCACCAAGCGAGTGGCAAAGTCCAATTTCATTCCCAGAATCCTCACTTCGGTAGAATAGGAGTGCTTTCAAGTCCGTTATTGAACTTGTATCCTTTATCAGATATTATTTAAATAAAGCTAAGCATTTGTTAGTATTTAATTTGATTCAATTCAATTCAATATCTTTATTGCATTTCACATGGAGTATATTTCATATATTTATTCTATATGGTTGTTTAAATCGTAAATACTTTATGGAAATGTATATTTTAATTACTATGTATGAATTTATTTATTTATTTTGTTAATTTTCATTTTTATGTGATTTTTTTGCATTAATTACGTTATCAGTATTTATGTTTTCTGTTAGTATTTTCTCAATAAACATTTTGCACGGCCGTACCCGTTTCTCGATATCTACTATTTCCTTTACCTAACTGTTGGCAAGCCTAGCCAAAAGTTGAATCATTTATATCGACGACATGTTAGGATATGTTCAAACATTTTTGTAGCAATGCGGTAACCTATGATTGTATCTCAATCTGAAAGACGTGTCTATGAGAAGCAAACAATATTGGCACACAAGTAAAGTTACTTTTTTGGTAAAGTATCGGGTGGTGATACTTCATACGTTTCTCTTCGAAACTGAGAACTGTGAGGTAGTTATGAACCAATTTTAGAGAAGTGGATTTGTGCAGTAGAGAAAAGAAAGTAAAAAACTGAATTCATGGAATGAAAGATACTGGTGTGGGTATTTTTATTACGTCGCTTTTATTTCGTTTCTGCTTTTTCTGAATATTGAATGCTAGTATTTTTCTTGTTCTCAGAACAAGCTGGCATTTAGACATATTTATTTAAACTGTGGTCGAATGTTGGGACCGCATTAGGTTTAGTGTGTAAAATGATAGTCCAAAAATTTCAAGTTTTTTTTTTTTGGTTTTTGAAACTAACATTTAATAATCAATGACCGTATCTCTACGTTGAAATTAAGACAGAAATATGATTTAGTTCGTTTTAATTTTTATAACACGTGTGCATGTAAGTTAATCCAGATTTAAGCCTGATGAAGCGTTATGCGTGTTGAAGTTTTAACTACCCACAAATTATAGACATTTTAGAACGCGTCTTGCACAACCAACGAATCGGAAAACGAAAAATGTCTGACTTTTGTCAATCAGCCCCTTGGACGTGCCCATAAAGCTTGTTGAAATGGAGAATGATTTATTTGCGCATTAGATGGAACATTTAATTTTCACATGAATAAAACCCACAACAGTTTTTCATACATTTACACCTATAGAAGACTGTATCTGGAGACGGAAGACATCTAAGAGGAAGTACAAACAATACGTTGGCGGGTCGACCTGGACAGAAAACACTGGATGTTTATGGAAAGGTCTTTGGATAGAAGTGAATCCATTCATGGGTTATTTAATACCCGGTTCCAATATTTTACGATTCGTAATGTGTCAAAAATGACTAAGTATCACTTTTTCTCCAACCGACTACGAGTCGTCAATACCGTTCCATAATTTACTTTCCATATCAGCTGTCAGCAGTCGTCCGTCACTCGTTTTTAACCGACGCCTCGTGTAATTAATTTTAACCGTAACTAGAACAGATCGTTTTTCAAATATTGTAACCGGGTATAAATGTTTTTAACACGCTTTTATTAGCTTGGGTTGTATGTATCTATGTAACGGAATCTTTGAATCTTAATTTGACCCACTTCCCGGTCTTTGATTAAGATGAAATTTTGCACACGCTCTGAATTCTGATGACAATACATGACTAGCTAAGAAACGTCATTACAAATCCAATATGGCGGCCTCCCCAAGATGGCGAACTGACTGTTTGAAATGCACTTCCATGATATGGGTATCAAAAGAAAGGGTTTGCTGTCAGGAATACGAAAAAAATAGTTACGTGATTCAAATCCAATATGGCGGGCGTCCAAGATAACGGACAGGCTATTTGAAATGCACCCCTATGATATGGGTATTAAATGAAAGGGTTTGCTGAATGGGATACGAAAAAGAATTATATAATTATTGATACATGAGAAAACTAAAAAGTAGAAAATAAAAATAATAGTTTAAAAAACTAAAAAACACGCTTTTAGCTCGCACTAAAAATTACAAAATAATTCAGACATTTAAGAAAGAAAGCGTGGAGCGTTTTGTCCAAAAAGAGTAAAGATAACATAAACGCTCTACGCTTTCTTTCTTAAATGTCTAAATTATTTTGTAATTTTTAGTGCGAGCTAAAAGCGTGTTTTTTAGTTTTTTAAACTATTATTTTTATTATCCTACAACTGTGGATCATGTTACGCACGCTCTTGTCTGGACAAGCCATTCGTTAAGCGATGACGTCAGATACGCATAGCATTTCTGGCCAGGTACAGTAGGTACAGTCAACAGCACGTCAAGGTATACACTTGCAGTTCAATATTCGTTCTTATATGCACGACATAAGGGCGGTACAAAGTGTAGTCTGATGTGCTTTTGTCTGTGCTTTTGCATTGATTCCTTTGTACAGGCCGTACTTAAACTTGGGCGGCTGATAGCGGGCAGATTGCGCGTTGCCCCATGCAGGAGTGCAATGCCCACCGCTGCAGAGCTGAAGAGCTTTAGATTGGAACTATGCGTTTCGCCCAAGCCCATCTCCCTCGTACAAAATGACGAGGCGCAAACGAAAATTAATGGTAAAAACCTAACATATAATACATTAACATATAGTTAATATAGAATAATGTTTCCCACAAAAATGCGCTTAAAATATGTTTAATATAAACGAAAACGACATTAAGAATATGTAATTTTAACCAATGCTGTCATCCTCCATTTTTGAAATCAAGTAATTGTTACTATATTGGGCACTGGATAACACACCACGCTTGCCAAATTCGATTGATCGCCATCACAACCTCAAATTATGCTCGGAAAATGCGTAAAGTACTTTGCTTGACCTAGGTTTGAAACCCGAACCCAGAATTTTTGTAATGGTGCTTCCAACTTTCGCGTGGATCATTTTTTTGTCAAATGTTCTATATGATTAAAGTAAACGATATAGCTGTGTTTAAATAACTTGAATATGTAGAAGGTATTTCAAAACGTGAAATATTTACTAACGATCCGCAGGTGTAGTACAGTCCCTGTTTTGAAAAACTTTCAAGCATTTTTCACAGACTCTTCGCTTCTTTTAGTCGGAGCGTGATGTTATACAGTCTAAAATCTTACTCGATAAATGGATTATCCAACACAAAAATATTTCTTCAATTCAAACCAGAAGTTTCTAAGATTAGCGCGTTCAAATAAACGATCAAATAAACAAACTCTTCAGCTTATTACATTAGTATATTTAAGTCTGCATCAGAATTTAATATCACTTCTAGTTTGCTATAAATTTAAAAACACGATTTTTGTCTCTTTTTTGCAGTCTGTACTTTGCTCCCACTATATGCTGCTAATGGTATGTACCAAGTATTTTTAGAGATAAAACTTATTATGTAACTCCTTCTGAATAACGTTCAAATGAGCTTCAATTAATCAATCAAATATTTCTTTATTCAAGTAGGCTACATGTAACACTTTTGAATATCAGATACATGAATGATTTTATTGTATGCAAATCAGTTTTGAAATCTGAATACTATGACATAATTAATAAATCAAAATGTTTGCTTGCGATATCACTAACATCGAATACTGCATATTAAACTAGTGTATTGGAAAACGTGAATTATGAATAATAATTTCCTGATTAACATGGGATTTTATTTCATGCAAAGCGTTAATTCAAATCGTAACAAAAAAGTCATCATGCGCTTATAAATACATGCGTATTATGTAACCTGTTGATAAACTAAAACTTTTAATTACAGCGCCAGTACAAAATCCCAGCCAAACGATGCAGAAAATAAATTGGGAAAACAAATAGGCTGTCGATTGGTAAATATATATTTTTAGGTAAAAACGTACAGAGTTTACAAGATCTGAGCTAAAATTGAACGTTTTTTAAATTTTTACCTAAGTGTAAATTGCATCATCTAATTGTAATATATAAATATATATATGTACCTATATATCGTTCTGTAAGAATTCGAACCACATTACAGTCAGGTGTAACTTATTTTTTTCTTTTTTATTCTTAATTTGTGTTAACTATTAGCGATACCGTCAAAGCTATCAGTTTTAAAGTAAACGTATCTGATCTGACAGGTTTAACGACTGTTTAACAGGCAGTAACCATTAAATTGGTCTAGCCCACATTTTTACGGCGTATAGAGTTGATCTCAGATTATATCTCACACCTGCGATTCGCCAAGATCAGGACTATGTCGTGGAATAGCTAGAAGAGATGAACAGAAATCGGAATAATCTAGTTGCAGCCTCATTACCGATCTTGGTATGAAATTGGATACAACCAAACTCCTGATCCAGTTAAACAACATTCCTTTCACGAAAGCCGTACTAATATTTTAAAGTAATTTCGATACAGCTGGATTAGGCAGCGTTTGAGTTGGTTTGACAGATGTCAAACAGCTAGTTATAGTTTAAAATGAGTTGGTGCAATCAATGCTCAGTGACTAATTTTTTTTATATCCTTTGGTTTATGATAGGTGATAGGTATATGGTTAAAATTAAATGGCCCTTTTTTGAGGGGGAATAATTGCTCAGTCTTATTTACTTAGTGGGATGCGTACTCACTACTCGTCCACTCTGAAAAGAGTGGAGACCACTCCCTAAACCCTGCACCTCTTTAATATTTAATTTAATATCTTTAAATAGGAATAATGATAAATTATAACGGCTATTGAACGAACAAAATTGCCCTACTAAAGTCGTTGGACCAAATCTTCCATGAAATAACGAAAGGCATGAAAAATGAATAAATATTAATAATCTTTTTACTTATAAACAAAAAGTTTCATCAGCATGATTTAACA
This sequence comes from Glyphodes pyloalis, assembly GCA_037074685.1. Lineage (NCBI taxonomy): Eukaryota > Metazoa > Arthropoda > Insecta > Lepidoptera > Crambidae > Glyphodes > Glyphodes pyloalis. Next base: position 8,057,804 of record JAYKKO010000011.1, read on the forward strand.
GGCGTTTGAATATGTATTTTTCTTTAGTTTACAATTTAAATTGAGCTTACGTATTTCATTTTTCAGGATTTTCTGATGGTGACCGATGTTGTAATTAAAATTCTATTACGTCTCTCCATATTCATAACTCTTAGAAAAATGGTGGGATATTAAAGAAAAAATTTGCAAGCATAATGAGTGGCAGCGAGCGGGCTAGAAGTTTTCGTACTTTTAACTCGTATGTAAACGAAACCGTTGAAAGGAAAATTAAACGCAAACTTGTTTCATTACGATTTTTAAATATAAACATTTATGTGTATTTAACGAATTTTGTTAAAGTTTGTAACTTCAATAATGTTAACATTTTTACTTTAAACATACGATTGAATCGAAATAAATAGCTGCTTTATACAAATAAATGCAAATATTATTTGTAATTTAGATCGAGATAGACGATTATTAGACTTTTATCTAATTGACTGATATCATTCAGGAAAAAAACCTACTAATATTATAAAAGGGAAACATTTGTTGGCATGGATTGTATTTGTTACTCTGTCACGCAATACCCCCCCTTCAATATGGATTAAATTTTTGTCCTGAATTAAAGTGAGTGAAGTCACGGACAGCATCTAGTTCTCATTTAATAAATTGTCAGAACAAGTATTAAAGCTTTACTTTATATTTAAATTTAGCAAGTACAAATATGTAACTTTAAAACCTCACTTCAGTGAGATTGGTTATTTGAGTCAAACCATTCGCCCCTATTTAATTAGGACACCAATGTGTTGTCTGAAATTAACTAGTTAATCGCGACAATCAACTTGTGATCCTGACGACATCCTGATAAGTCATATAGTTTCTTCAAAAGCTGACAAGAAAATACGTGAAGGCCGGATCAATGATGCCTGGGCTAGATACTTGTACATTTTCTGCTGTGTCTGCAATGTAAGCTCGTTGAAGTTTACATGCCAGTGTTAACTTGTTCTTTTACAGAAAGTGTTCCAAGGAGTAATGAATTACAGCGTTCTACGAATGCAAAGAGCAAACAGAAATATCTGTCCAATAGGCAGTAAAAAAGCCGATAACTTATTTTTTTTACTAAACAATAACGACTGCCAGTTTAATATTACGTGGGTTTGCCATATCTGCCGAATGAACCCGGAAATGTGGACTAGAAATATCACCGTTAATAGGTTATTGAAACAACATAAAAGAGATGGAGTGATAAAATAAACTACGGACCTACCATATTCGGGAGAAGCAGTAACTAACATTAAGCCGTTTGGTGAAATATCATTGGTTAAATAAAAAAAAATATGAATGAACATGCCGCTTGCATTCATTTTTCTTTTCCATAGTTATTGGTCGGTGTACAACGGTATGAACACGTAAAACAGAAGTGCAGGTACGAGTATATTACGTTTTTCACTGCACAAAGCGGAACGGCGAGCCACGGAAACTGAGTAATCTCCTATTCACGTTGCGGGTGAAAACAAACAAATGTTTTAATTTTGTGCTGGAAAATTAATATTTGCTTTAAAACAACTGGACGTTTTCAGTTTTTTAAAAGTTTTCGACGCCTCAAAGCCGTGTTGGTCAAAGGGGAATAACTTTACGGTTGGTTCGGTTGAAAATTTTCAAGAGCATTTTGAATACAAATAGGCACGGTTTGGAACGGCGAGAGGCGTGATGGCTTAGTGGGACATTTGATGAAAATATGTCAAGCGAAAATAAAATTTAATTTCTGTATGGATGTACCAACATAACTGTGACTCAAAATTAACTAACACGTTTTTTGTGAAGTTATTTAACGGATAAAGTCAGGTATATTTCAGAAGCTTTCCTTAATGTTTGGTTTAATAGCTAAATTAACGTTTTAAGTATTGAACTAAAAATTGTGCAACGTGGGAATATAAGATATATAAGAATTTTCTTATATTTATGTTTATGTCGCAGTCATCTGGTTTAATCAGCTATTTGATTGGATCACTAGCGCGTTCATTGAATGACGACGTTTAATTGAATGACTAAAGGACAACTCGTCAAATTGTTTAATATAACGTTCAACTTCTTGACTGAACGTCATTTAGCATAGTCGTTGAATGGGATATAGCTGACAGACATGACATAACACACCTTAATAAGATTTTTTTATATGTTTTAACAATTTTAAGGCTTAAGACAATTAGGCTAAAAAAATATTTTTTTACGAATAAGTCACTTTATATCTCAATTTCACTCTAAAAATTATCAACACAGTGCTATTCGATTATATCTGTACCAGCTGTTTGACGCCATCTTTGTTTTGATGAGCACTAACGCCGCAGTGGAAAAAAATGAACTAAATTACAATCACCTGACTGATTACGTCCGCTATGTTCAAAGAGCTATGTTACAATCCGCTAACTTGTTGGACGTTCAGTGAGTCTTATTCATTCTACGTTCGGACTAGTCATTCAATTAAACGTCGTGATTTAATAAACACGCTAGTGATTCAATCAAATAGCTGTTTCAACCAGATGACTGCGACATTTATATCTTATAGTCGAGGGAAGGATAATAAAATAGTTTAAGTGTGTTACAAAACAATGGCGGACATTCCCTTACTACCTCTTTAATATTCTGCATCATAATTAAATAAAGACAATTATTATATTTTGCACATCAAATAATATTATCTGCACAGCAAAGAGTTACTTAATGTAAATCGAATCAACGATATGCTGTGCATTCATTTTTCATGTGCATTTTAGGTAACGTTCTATTATATTAATAACACTAAATTACCTCTCTTAAACTAACAGTCAGTGCCTAATTGATTGCTTTACCAACTGATTCAGTGAGTGGCTAATTCACATCAAACGTAAGCTAATACGATACAATTCACCGCTCACTCAGCCAGATAGGTAAATCTTTTGTTCTGCAGTTATACTGTTAAGGTGCTTCCACATAGCAGTTATATAAATGTTGTATAACAGATGTTATACAACTTTAGAAGGAATTGGCTTGCATCGAATTACAAGACGAAACAACAACGTACCTATTTGTCTTTAAAAATATTTAGAAACTAAATTTTTTAAATCTCTACGTGGAATTAGAAAGGGAGGGGAGGGGATAGTACCTATTTGTCGAGATTCTTTGAAGGACAGTATCTAATGATTACAGGCTATAAGACGATGTATTACAGTAAGTGGAACCAGTTTAGGAGTGTTCATGCATGAAAACTAGCATGTAACACTATTAACACGTGGTAGCAAAATATTATACACTGTAATACACAACATTTTATAACGTTATATTTGGCATCATTCAATTTTTTTCTAACCTGACTATATATGATGGCTGCGAAGCCTTATCATCTTCTACCGAGCTTTCGGGGAGCGCAAATGGCTATCGTCCCTTTAGCAACATTCACAAAAAGATAACTTTATTATGTTAGCCATCTTATTTAAAAATGCTTCAAAACTATTTACTAGCCAGTGTTGATACATAATATTGTGACGTCACAGCGTACTATTTTCATCGTAACTCTTATGGAAGAACTGTGTTTTGGTTTAAAAATATTTCTGCTGACTCCAGTCAACATCCGTTGAGCTGTGTGGCAGCACCTTTAGAACATAGCGTAGTCGTTCCAATTACGAAACATAGTTATACTACGGCGGTTAGGTAAACTAGTTATACAAATCGTTAGACTTCTAATGTTCATATAACGGGAAAATCATCTATTCTGAGCCCGAACATCAAGCAAAATACAGGTTAATATTAGGGAATTATGTCGCGCCCAACTTACTGCCCCAGTTAAAAGTTCCTTTCGTGGAACTTCTCTCAAACATCAACAATGAACGTGTAAGTTCGTGCATTTCGTTTAATTTGTATTACGCCCATTTCCTCGTGCATTCCCAACTGACAGTTGAACATTTACATGATTCCTAAAGAAACTGGGAAGTCTATGGATTGTAAGTAAGTATGTTTTGTCTATGGGTACTACATTTACTTTAAGATTATTTTGTATTCTTATGTTAAAATATATATTTTTTAAGAAACTGAAAAAAATCATCTCCCCTTGCGGTGTAAGTGCGGGGCAGTTGGAAACGCAGCACGCGCGGTACGTGAAGGTCGTAGGTTCGTAACCCTCACCGCGAGTGAGATGGTTTTTTTCTGTTTCTTGATAACATTTAAAATTCGCTAGCGCGGCGTGTAGCAGTATACATTTTTTAAAATCTTAAAAAATAAATATCTTGGAGGTGCTTGTGGTGTGATATCAATGATAGCTCGAAACTATACCTACCAAATATTAAGTTAAGAGCTTTCCAATATCGAATGGGTGACTGTTCCTTTCGAATTGAGTGTTCACGGGCATCCCCTTGTTTCAAAAGACACGTTAAGGTAATTCACCCGGTTGGTGGGTTTAAGAATAAGGTTGGTCATATAACGATCTAGGTTATAATATCAATTGATGTAAGGGACATGATCCACAAAATTAGTTGGATATATATACAGTTCGATAGAATTTTTTATGCTCTATTTATTGTTATGTTTAAAATTTTAAAATCTTAACGCTCTTGCCCTTTGCGTTATCATTTTCAAACCATATTTTGCTGAAAAAAAAAACGATTTTTTAAAGGTAAGGCATATTTTATTTTAAATACACAATTAGCGTATTGAATTTTATTTAATGTGCTTACACTAGACTTTAGATTCTGACTCAATCCATCTCAGATGAGATAAGTAATGCCGAAAATGGCTAAATCGTCAATGGTACGGCACAATAACGATTGACAACATGTTTGCTCGTCTCAACGATAATGATAATTCATTAAGAATAATGGTCACCAATCCGGATTAACTCATCCGAAATCCTGATAACACTGCATTACATTCCGCTAAGCCATTTATCTGATCACATTTCGATCGATGAACCGCGGCCATCAAACCAGGGCTCAAATTAAGAGCGCCACCATAAAAACTGTATGAGCATTTCGTCCGCGCAATAAATTATGGTGTCATAAAAACTGAAACGGGAAAGCAATAAAATCTGTCATCTTAAGTAATGCCGTCGTGTTTTAGGCTTATCTGCTAACGAGGACGGAGATCTCGCAGAGTAGAATTGGTAAGATGGTGTTAAGTATAATTTGTAGCATTATGGTCGGCGTAGGCGCGAAATTAATGTTACGGATAATCATTAGAGGTGCTGGGGTATTGTTTTCTTTCTGAAATTGAATGGGGAAAATGGTTTCTGTACCTAATTGTTAAGGCATAGCTAAATGTGAAGCTTTCTTTAAATGGATATTATTTTTGTTGAAGAACCGAAACACCAGGAATGGTGGATTTTTTAATTATGAGTATAGGTACTGCTGATATTGTGATATTCGCTTAAATGTACGTATGAGTTAGTAGGTACGCAATATGTCAAATTATTCGCATGAGACGACAAAAGTTTCGATGCTGTTGATTGGCTAATAGCACACCGCACTCGTATTTTTAGCCAATCATCACCTGACGCACTGACTTTTATCAATTTCGACGTTTGTTAAGAGCGCGATAAAATTTAGTCGCGTTGCGTATGCTAGGCCTGTAAATTAACAATTTGATCGTGGTCGATCAAATTGACAATTAGAGTTTAGAGTAAATAAAATGAATCTATTGTTCAAAATCATTGCACCGACGCATCACTTAGTATCAGAATGTCAACTTTATCCGGTGTGATATGCAATAAGTATTGAATCGAGTCAATAATATGACGACGTTTAAGTGGCGCCAAACTATAGCGCTCTTTCTTTCGTTTCAAGTATTATCCAGCACCTGCATGCAGGCATCATCCCGATCAGCCGTAGGGCGTCTTACAAATTATAATCTTAAATTATAATCCTAAAAATCAATTAAAAACTTCAGATATTTTTACTAAGTATTGAAAATAGAGATAACAAAGGAAGGTGTGTATAAAGCAGGTGAAATCGAATATTAAAATGTTTGCCTATAAATAAGACATTCTTTGCCGATTTTATTTTTAAAAATCCCTCTAAATACTTTCTTAACTGTAATATAGAAAGAAAGAAAGAAAGAAAGAAAGAAACATTTATTACGTGCAGACATCACAACACAGCCAAATGAGTAAACATAACAATAACAGTAAAGGGATGGACACAAAACAGAAAAAAGAAAATAACAGAAAACATTACAAGGAACATGAAAAATGAGCGTTCTCCTCGTCAACCAGGCGATGCAGACAATGGCAAGTCGTGATGTCCACAATAAAAGGGCCTCACTCAGCATAAGTCATGGCCCACGTCGCAGGCCATGACGCTGGTTTTCAGTGGACCCTGCCGAGTGATATACCACGGACGCCGACGACGTTACACAGTGTCATAAACCTACTTAAATATGATTAAAAATAAACAATAAATAATCGTATATTTATATTATAAAACATTAAGATACACAAACATAAGATGATCGTGGGTGGTTTCAATATTGTAAAAAACACAACAGTATGTGGGTAGGTGTATTCAATTGCCGCGCGTGCCTGACAACCCTTCATCCAGTCGCCGTCGTTAGTTCAATTTACGGTGAATACTTAAAAAATTACAAATCAGTCAACTTCAATGTCGGTAAATACTATGAGTGTACAAATAAGATATCAATTGTAATGTCAAATAATGCAATTATTGAGCTTGTCTGCAAATTAAATAATAAAATCGGCCACTTGAAGATATTAATGATAAATAATTGAATAATAAAAGAATAATAATAATAAAAAAAAATAAAAAATTGGTCGTTTATATCTGCAAACTAAATTCACAAGTGCGACGATCCCCGTGCCTGCGTGTCTGGACACAAGAGGTATGTAGGGTACCTAGTTTTTCTTATTTTCCTATTTGTGCATTTAATAAGTGGGTCTTCAGCTTTTTACTAAATGTACCTACCGTTTCCAGACATCGCAACGGCGGGGGCAGGTCGTTCCAGCACTTGGACGCGGCGAACCTGAAGCTCCCCCTGAACGCCACGGAGCGATGCGGCGGCAGAACGAGAGCGTAAGCCGAGCGACGAGTCCTGGAGTGTACTTCTCGAGCCCACACCAACTTTTTTATGAGATAAGCTGGCACCTCATATTTTATTAAACCAAACAACATTGTGGCAAAGTGTAAATGCCTACGTGCAGTCATTTTTAGCATATTCGCATGGTTAAGGTAAGGCGTGACGTGGGTTCTTGGCGGTATGGAAAAACAAAATCTTGCGCACGCGTTATAGGAATCAGGTCTTCTACTTACTTCAGACAACTTTCTTGCACGACAGATTTGGCAATGAAAATGCCCCGAGCAATAAAATTTACTTCAGAATTTGAGACTTTTTAAGATGTGCCCAAATTAATTTTATTATGGAAGTTCAAAATGAAAATCATAAAAGCTTTTGCCCATTGTAATGAATCTCTTTGTCGCCGTAAAATCCAAGAATGAAGGTAGGTGGAATTAGATATTTTTTTGGAGCTACAAGTTTCGTTGCAGCTTATTGTTTCAAAAATAATCCATTTCATTTGTTTGATTTGAGTAAGTATAATTAGGTATTCCAGGAGGGTGCTTTAAAAGGTATTTGAAATAAAGAGAAGAAAAAGTCAGGCTGAGATGGTTTCATTTCTTTAGGCGTAATCCTTATTACAGCCATTTGAGTACTTACGAGTTTTAAAACGCAGATTTCTTTAAAAAAACAGTCTGCAAGTTGAAATCAAATATTAAAGTAAATGCATAAAGCGAGACTACGTTGACTTTATTCTTTGATTAATTTTCTTCATTCGTTTTGATAAGTAAGGTTCTTTTATTTGTTGGGATTATGTCTGTACTAGGATAATGGATACCTACTAGTCATTTGAAAACCTAGATAAATCTTCTCGGGTCTAAGCTTGATAGCTAACTTAATCTTGTTTATGTTGCGTTACGTGAAGTTAAAAGGTACCTTCACAGGAATGATTTTCCTTTACAGTGTCTAAGTCATCAACTAGGTCACCATCTAATATAATGAACAAAAGGATGTTTGTAACCTACTTGAGCCCGTAATTAAAGTTGCAAAGGTAAGTAGAAATCGCCAGAGATAAATAAATAAAAAATAATTGTCGTGTTGCTTATTGTTTGGGTTAGCTGAATAATGAGTTTTTTTATTTCATAAAAAGAAGCGCGTTAACGATTATATGTAAACTTATCAAATATAGGGATCATTTAATTATTTGTATTTGATTTGATATTTTTACCAATACAAATGTCGGTTTTCAGAAGATTTGCTATGTGGCGGGTCGTTACATTCCCTTCAATATGATTGAGTGAAGCGATGGCTGGCACGTATGTCATGCTTGTGAATAGGTGCCACCTTTATGGACTGGTCTGTTCCAGCTTACCTCTTAAAATAAATTAATTCTTAATGCTTTTTTCACTCATGAAAATAAAACTATATGACTTGGTCCAAAGTGTTCACATAGCTATAAGTTAGATACTGCTACTGTAACTAATCTGCTGAGTTTCTTACCGGTGTCTTCTCGGTAGATATAGGTTCCGACCCGGAAGTAGAATCACTTTACATTGTATTCAATGACGATTCAAAAGTGTTGAATAAAGATGTAACCTACTTGAATAAAGAAATATTTGAGTTTGATATTTGTATATTTTTTATTATTATATGGTGCTCACTTAATGCACATGGACATAATTTGGAATTTTTATCCATTAATTTTAGGCTGGATTTTCTTCAAGGCGAAGGAGATAAACGTGGTTCTATATTTTGGGGTGTTACTACCTGCTCGCTAAAAGTTATTTACATTTTTGAAAGACATGAACTGCACACGGCTTCGTCATATAAATAAACTAGTGACTCACCCCGGCTTCGCACGGATGTAATGTAAATACTAAGAAATATTGGCTTTTCTACTCTTTATTGCAAATAAAAACCTTCCTCTTGAATCACTCTATCTATTTAAAAAAATCAAAGAGTCAAAGCTCGTTGCGTAGTTTTAAAGATTTAAGCTTACATAGAGATATATGGACAGAAAAAGCGACTTTGTTTTATACTATGTAATGATGATTTATTAGTGTCTAAAAATATGCAGAGTCCCACAAAACTGTTTCCACATTTTGTCTATGGGATAAGGGTTTAACATAATTGTTCACTTTCTGAATGCACTTTCTTTAAAAAAATATTTTATTTGTTTCCTGTTGTATGTTCAAGGGTTTTTTTAGCCAAAATAGTGTCTTGAACTCTTGGTAATATTAGCTAAAATGAAATACTTTAAAATATGATACTTAGTGCCAGCGAATAGCCACGATGTTTAGCGGGCTAGGCACGTTCATGCCCAAATACATGCGTCAGACAAATAGGTCGGCTTAACTGCACCAAGCATAATATGACGCCAAATCGAGGGTATTATTTCGCACTCTGTCCAAATGATGCCACATGGAAAGTAAGGGACTTTTCACTTGGAAACACGTCAAATCTTTGGTGATTATTCGTTAACAAACAACAAACATTACTTACATTATGCGTTGTTCACCTGTTTGGAAATTCTCACATTTGACCTCTTTATTAGAACTTTCATTAAAATCAATAGTTTCCAAAATTCTAAATTCTAGTTTTGATGATCACTCATGGACTCAAGCTACCCTCCCAATTAAGTTCGGTGGGCTTGGCATCCGTTCTATTTCGAGTGTGGCCCTCCCTGCCTTCTTGTCCTCTGGTTTTGGCTCGCTGCCTCTTATCAGTAAGATTTTAAATATCGAATGTCAACAATCTGCTGATACTGAGGTGACGAGTCTGTCAGAGGCGGTAACGGCATGGAGTACAGCCAATCCAACTGTAGATGCCCCCATCGAAAAGCAGTTTCAAAGGCTTTGGGATCTTCCATCAATTAAAGGCACGCAGTCTAAACTTTTGATGAATTCAATAGATGATGCTGATCGTGCTCGACTCCTCGCGGTGTTCGAAAAAGAATCAGGGTATTGGCTTCATGCTCTCCCATCACGTCATATAGGAACGTTGCTAGATGCCAATACCCTTCGCGTCGCATGCGCTTTGAGACTAGGGACAAAAGTGTGTCATCCACACGTCTGCCATTGTGGGCGAAGTGTGGACCAGTTTGGGCGTCACGGACTATCTTGCTCAAAGAGTGCTGGCCGCAGCTATCGCCACAATGCCTTAAATGACATCTTGCGCCGTTCTCTTGCCACCGCCTCTATTCCAGCGACGCTGGAGCCTCGCGGTCTTTTTAGGGATGATGGCAAGAGACCGGATGGAGCAACGCTGGTGCCCTGGAAACTGGGTCGAATCCTCGTGTGGGACGCCACTTGCGTCGACACCTTGGCTGCATCCCACATTCAGGGCACTGCACAAAGGGCTGGCGCGGCAGCAGACCAGGCTCAACTTCTCAAGCGCCGCAAATACTCATCTCTTCTCAAAGATAACGAATTTGCGGCGTTTGCAGTGGAAACTATGGGTCCGTGGAGTTCCGATGCTAAACATCTGTTTGGAGTTTTGGCAAAAAAACTGGTCCATACTTCAGGCGACCCCAGGGCTGGCACTTACCTCGCACAGCGTGTTTCGTTAGCTATTCAGCGAGGTAATGCTGCCAGCGTCTTGGGATCGATCCCACAAGTAGGGTTGCCAACATTTCATCAGCGAAATATAGTATATTCCAAAATAAGGTGTAAAAAAAATAGTACATTTAAAAAAAATATAGTATTTTATGGGAAAAACAAAAAAGAGACAAATATATATTTGTTAATTATTTATTTTTATAAAAACTATTTGGTTATTATTTGGTTGTTAGTTTTTTCGGTGTTGAAAATATAGTATTTTTACGTACTATATATTTTTTCAACAGTTTATAGTACGCAGACCCGAAATATAGTACAATACTATATATTATAGTACGGTTGGCAACCCTACCCACAAGGCCCAATTTTAGAAGATTTTTATTTTTTATAATAATATTTATATTTGTAAATATATAGTTTAGTTTGTATTGATAAGTTATTGTAAAGTGATTAGTATATTTAATGAGTTGTAATTAACAAACGCTTGCATTTCTGTTAAGTATTCGGTTTGAGTGGTTCATGTTTTGTGTATCAAATGAAATATATATTATGTATATTCATGTAAAATAAGCATACATTTTACTTTAATCTCCCTTGATAGAAGGCGTAGATGATGCCTATGACGGTCTCCAGTTGGCTAAAAGAGTTCTCTTTGTCTAGTCTGTCACTTTAGCCCTAAAGATATGCAGATTTTTAAGGTTGGTTAAACTGACATCGGCAGAGAGTTCCACTCCTTAGCTGTTTGCGTAATGAAAGAAGATGCAAACTAGCGGAGGAGGGTTACAATAAGAGTGAAACTGCGAACTAAAAGGCACGTAGCCTAGTTGTTCGATAATAGAAAGGAGAAAGAGGTATCAGGTTATACATAACGTCCTCACACTTACCAAAATGTATGCGATAAAAAACCCATAATGTGAAATTTGTTTCAAGATTAGTCTGTATTTAATGTCGGAACAAAATTTTGTCAAATAACTAAGCGTGTAACAATAACCATATCAGAGATGCAATCTGGACCCTATATGAATCGCCATCAGTGCACTGCACACATGCCGCCGAATCGTGTGTCATTACGCGGGCGTTACATGGTCCGCCGCTTTCCGCCGAGAACATTTCATTTTGTGATCGCCTGTCTCGCTAATGTTGGAATGGCTGCTAAATATCAAAGCTTAGGTTATCTGTAAGCTTCTCTCTTTTCACGAATTTATAAAAGTTGACGTATTTTGAATGAAAGAAACATTTATTACTTAAATACATTACAACACAGCCATTTAAGCTCCAAAAATATAGGATTCAACAGCGAAAATCAATCTTCATTTTTTTTTTATATGCCTACATATTGGTAAACTAGGGTCCGTTCACAAGGCTTTTATTATTGCCATGCTGGTTTATGCCCGGTTCCCATATTTGAAAAACGATCCGTTCTTGTTACGTATAGTTATAAATTATACGAGGCGTAAGCTAAAAACGACTGACAGACGACTGATGACAGCTGAAATGGAAAATAAACTATAGAACGGTATTAACGACTTGTAGTCGGTTGGAGAAAAACGGATAGTCATTTTTGACACGTTACGATTCGTAAAATATTGGGCACTAGCTGACACTTACTTAGGGCATGCATCAAAATTTGCCACTCAAATAAGCGAAGAATAATCACGTCATGTAACATTAGAACTGATGCAATTTGCTCTCAGTAAAGTCCATGCTAATCGCTCACTAGCCCCACACACCGCTGAACCGTGTATACGTTGCAGCGCGTAGAATGTTAATTTTGCGAGTACCCTTTTAAGCAGACTGTGTCGATGGCGCTGCAATGGCCACCAGTTATAAAAGCCTTGACTGTCTAAATGTCCGATTTCTTTAGATATGCATTAATATTGCAAGATTGCTCATGAGGCTGCTTGCGAATTTGCTTTTCTAAGTAGTCAGTTGTCATTAGTTAACGCGAGGCTAACGTTAATACACACCGCGAAGTCAGCCACACATTATCTATACATCTTTATCGGACAGTAGTTTTTATTACGTTCAAACTATTTGTGGTTACATTTGGAATAATATTGTCCAAAATTCGCATCTTTTGTCATCATTAGAATGCTATATACTTTCTTCTTGATATGCACTTGATACTTTCTTCCATAAAAAGCAGTGCTTAAAATTATTATAATATTTAGTATCATTATTTATTTAATAAACATGACTGCTATAATTAGTCAATGCTTCGGTAATACATTTATATGTACTGCTAAGTTTTAGACACAAAGACTTGATTTTCCATTTTTGACTTATATATATGTATATGTATGTAATATTGATATGTCACATGAAGCACAAAGGTACTTCATGTGACATATCAATATTAATCACACAACTAAGCGTGGAACAAACGTACTTTACGTTACATTAGATCTGATGCTCCCGTAAATTTTGGGGATACACATGCCCGTAGCTTGCACCCAAGCATGCCAGCTCCTTGCAATTGCCAGCTACAGTCATGTGTAGTCATGAACTGGAAGCTAGCTAGTTGCAAGTAGCTAGCACAACATTTTTATTTTCTTGCATGCCCGTTGAGGGAGGGGACGCGAGGTCTTGTGTCGAGTAGCATCCCGTTAGGGGAATCCCGGCACTTTCCAGCGTGCGAAAAGGACCACTGTCGGGTTTAGTCGATCGGAGATTCCGTCCTTCCCAACGGAATCCGAGCCCGACATACCTCGCCGCCCCTACCCAGGGTGGTTTGAGATGATCCGTCAATGCATTCCCGACGTAAAAAACAACTATAAAAAAAAGGGGACGCGGGGCCTGCTAACCTGGCACGCGGAAGAATAGGTAGGTATAAAATACTCTCACGAACTGCCCTGTGCATACTGGCATGCAAGGGCACAGTATGCATACCGGTATTACTTGCAAATGTATCCGTAGTGTGCCAGTTACTCGTACAGCCAGTAACTTTCATGCCAGCTACTTTCTCAAATTACTGGCATGTGTATAGGCGGCGTAAAGTCCATACGAGTCACCAGTTCACCGAACACATGCTACCAACTGTGTTTCATTACGCGGGCGTTACACGAGCCGCCGGTATCCGCAGAGAGCGTCTAATTTTGCGAGCGACCAGTAACTGTCTCGCTGACGCTGCAATGGCCGCTAGCTACAAAAGCTTACGTTTAACATTTGACGCTTATTAGAGGTCAGTTTTGCAACGTTTAATTTATAGGATGATTTTTGAACTTTTAGCTCAATTTTTGTGCCGTTATTTTGTAAGTATCTAAAACATATTATTCAAATTAAGTTATTTTTTAATATCTTCACCTTACAGAACACCGCAACCAAATAAGTGATTGTTATTTGGTTGCGGTGTTGTTGTGTTCCAGCGCGCCAGTAACGTTTCCAGAAGAGCTCCTGGGGGGTGCTACAATAGTAGCAGGGGTCAAGCCTTCGAGGTAAGAACGACAAGTCCAGTAACAGTTTTATTATTCTGTACTTGTAGCCCTTAAGCTGGAACCTCATTACCACTTAACATCAGGTGAGATGAGGTCAATCTTCACGTGCAATATAAAAAGTCATCTCTCTTCCTACTAAATTACATCCAAATTCGTTTAGTAGTTTTTGTTAGAAAGAGTAACATACATTCATTCTTATAAATTTTCGCGTTTATAATATTGGTAAGATGTTCGATTTATATATAAACGATTTGTAGGAAAAAAACCATTTGTGGCGACCATTTATAGGAAAAAAATAAAATAGCTATTTTTTCTTTACAAAACAACACTGAAACGGTCAAAAAGCCGACTTTGCTGTATAATCACGAGGATTCACGATTCGGTTTTTGCATCAAAATTTATCACATAACTAAACATGTAGGTAATACAACATTATGCCACACAAGAGCCAATGCGATCTGCCTCCAGCGTAAAGCCCATCGGAATCACCAGTGCACCGCACACATGCCACCGAGCGTGTATCATTACACGGCCGCTCGCTCGCTCCGCCAAGAGCGTTTAATTTTGCGAGCGCCCATTCATGCGGGCTGTATCGCTGACGCTTGCAACGGCCGCCAGCTTTTGTAAGAGGGACCCCACACTAGCGTCTTTCGAGCGTCAGCGTCTTGTCGCGCCGACGTTGTTTGGGCGTTGCGTCGACGCGGCGCCCGCTCAGCGTCGACGCGGCGCCTGCCCAGCGTCGGCGCGGCGTTTGAGCGGCGCTTGCGCTGGGCGTCCTCTGCACATCGCGTTCAAGCGTCGCGCCGCGCTGACATCATGTACAGTTATTTCGAAAATGGAAATGTAAGATTTGAATAACGCACAATATAATGTTTTATATTGCAGTGATAAATTAATGCTTTCAACTTGTAAAGGAAAAAATATATTTTACCTATTTGACACATGGCACGAAAAGGCAACTTTAGCATTTATTTTCTCGAAAACTAAAAGTACTTAATTGAAAATGGGTTTCCTCGGCAATATGAGCTAGTATTTTAAGCTACATCCATACTTGCTATTAGCTAAAAAGTCTTCTACCTACTGATTCTAAAACACGGGCGGGTCGAAACAATTGAGTTGATCATTGTACTGTTGTCAAAATAAACGCTGCGGCAGGCGTCGGGCCGGCGCGGCGCCTGTGGAGCGCAGTCCTGGCGTTCGTCATTTCGACCGCGCCGCTGCGCAAGCGTTGCTTCGGCGCCGCGTCGACGCCGCGTCGGCGTTGCGTCGACGTCGCGTCGGCGTTGCGTCGACGTCGACGCTCAAAGAACGCTAGTGTGGGGTTACGCTAACTGTCTAGTTTGGAGAATCCGCTAAGAAGTCACCAAAAGACCTCTCTTTTGGGATTTTATCTAGGTCCAGGGTTTTTTTTATCTATGTTGCTGTTAGTACGCGCTATATCTACGTCAAATTTCTCGCATGAAACGACAATTATTTAAACTGTCGATTGGCTGATATCATACCACCCTCGTATTTCCTGCTGAACAGCAATTAATTTATTGTTAAGAACGCGATAAAATTTACTCGCGTGGCGCATTCTTTACAGGTAGGTCCATATTATGAATAAAACATTTTTAGTTAGTGTTTCGGCTTTAATTTTCATTGCGTTTATTTTTCGTGTGCTTTTCTGTGATTGAGGCATATTGTATTTATTATTAAAGTATTTATTTAGAAACTTAGTAAATTATTTTTTCATAATTTTTACTTTTTGTTTTATAGTTACAAAGCAAATACAAAAATGTTTATCTGACTCAAATTGAGAAAGTTAAAACTATATAATATGTGGATTCTCTACTTGCTAGATTTTGATTTAGAATTTACATCGAGATATATATTACGTTACACTTTTGCATCTGCTATATATAATGTCAAATAGATCTCTTCTGACCGTCCCTTTTAAGAACATTAACAACTCCAAATTGAATTTCAAAAGCGCAAAATTTAAAACATCCGAATTAAGAACCCTTAATTTAGAACAAAATGTGATTACATCACTCGTCTTACTCTCAAGGTTCATAATAAGCTGTGATTGTCTCTGGGCCCGGATAAACCCGCGGATGGTTTGAACAAACACCCTTAGGGAACTTTCCCGGCACTCGTGAAAGGAGTGTCAAAAGGGTCTGAAGTGGGGTACACGAGCAGAACAATAAACACCACAAGTGGATGTAACAACGGCGAGAGCCACGCGATATTGTACACTCGTGACTAAAAATGTTTATCTCTTGGGTTTATTCTACATAAACAAATCTATGTCACAAGGCGGCTCAGGTTTTCCTATTGGGCGCTTTTTTGACTCGAAAATTACCCAGGCTCAAGGTCTACAAACAAAATATGATTCCACTTTCACTACCACTGGATTTTTAGCAGCTAGGCTATGAGTGAATAAAAAAATATTGGACAACATAAATACATTGCTCTGATTGTGTGGTAAGTAGTTAAGCATTTGTGTTACAGAAATTAGAAACAGCGACGGTACACAACACCCAGACCCAAGACAATATACAAAATCGTTATCCGTATTGACCTAGACAGGGATAGAACCCGGGACCTCAGAGATGGCGCGGCGCCAAAGTCCGGCCCGCTCGCGTCTCAGCTACGGAGGTCGTCAAAGTGAGTGAGAGCTATGTGACGAAATCACGTGTCAAAATATAAAGCAGTTTCGATGAACCAATTTCCACCACGACTTTTTTGATGTTTTTTAAAAAACACAGAAGTGATTGTTATTTGGCTGCGGTCTTCTGTAAGTTGGAGGTATTTCACCAGTCGGGCTGCTCCAGTTCGAGCGGTAGAAGATCGCTATGCTCTACCTCTCTTAAAGTATCGGTAGCAAATTAATGATAATGCTTAGTGTAAAATGACGCAAATTGGTGAATATGTAATTTGCATATCACTAAACCTTCTGGATAATAATTGCGAAATTATTACCGTACATTTTTTTATATTGATGGTAAAAATGGTGCTACTTGCAAATTATTGTTCGCAAATTGTCTGTGGTCTTAGCCATAAAACGTGAGTTGTTTAACTAACCGAAGGATTTGAAAACGGTATCAAGGGACTGGTACGGTTAAAAAAGATCAGGCACTGGAAGAACATTACGCACGGAGTCACAAGATTGATACTTTTTGGTCAGATAGGCTTTGCAGAATTTGTAAGGGTCGAGTTTGAACTTAAAGACATTGCCTTTAAAAAGTAAGAGAAGTAAACTGATTCAAAAGACCAGGTTTTATGATGGCTAATTACCCCTTGGCTTGAGAGGAATCATTTCATGAGTACCAAGTTGTACGATTTCGGCTTCTAGAATATAGAACACAGTATTGTTTTCTGACAAATCAAGAATTTTGTTACGCGGCGTAAGGATCAATGGAAGCGTAGGCATATACTAGGACCAGGATGCGGTCGGCGGTTATGTTTTGAGGAAATTACTATATACTTAAGACGAAGTTCTAGTAGCCTTTCGATCAGCAAATAATTTAACTGAGCCAGTGGATTCAGTTTTCATCAAAAAACATCATGACACGCACATAGATCATAACTAATGTCTTAATAACTTATGTATAACCTGATTTCTGCGCTTGAAAAATATTTTTTTTTGTAGACGACAAAATATTGAAGCATATTTATAGCAGTAGGGATCCGACGCTTAGATTGGCCTGCTCGAAGTCCCGACCTCAATTGTCATTAAGGATGTCTGGGACGTCTTAATAAGACGGGTAAGGTCGTTGTAATTTTATCATCAAAATCTAATGATATTACCGGAGGCTAACGGCTGATACAGCAGAAAAATTTCATCGCCTACGATAACTTGCGGTTAGCTCAGTTGGTAAGAGCAGCACACGCGATATGTGAAGGTCGTGGGTTCGATTCCCGCACCGCAAGGGGAGATAAAATTTTTCTGTTTCTAATATTTAAAATATAATGGAGCTCAAAATACTAGTTATAAAAGAGTGGAATACGTTCCTCAATAGGCCTAGCATACACATTACGTCAAAGTTCTCGCATGAGACGACAAAACTTTCGATACTGTTGATCGGCTAATAGCATACCGCACTCGTATTTTCACCCAATCAGCAGCTGACGCACTGACTTCAATAGATTTTGAAGTTTGTTAAGAGCGCGATAAAATTTATTCGCGTGGCGCATAGCGCTAGGCCTGCCGTACTTAATCCAAAGATCGTGAAATACTTGCCTAGAAGGATGCTATGATTTTAGCAAGAGGTGACGTCGGTTAAATGTCTTTAATTTATTTACTATTTAAATTAAATTCTGATAATTTAAATATGGACTAATCTTGAGTGTGAGATTAGAACCCACGAACTTCACGTATTCCAACACGCTCAGTAGTGGGTTTAATTCTCATACCGCAAAGGAAGATTATTTTAAACATTTCTATAGAATATTTAAAGTTCGCAAGTGCAGTGTAAAGCACTATTAACAATTGTAATAATCAAGTGTGATTGTGGACGTGCCTTTCGATTTTACAATTGTATGGAAATTTTACGAAAGATAATCAAATAATGATGATAATGGTGTCCTGTTGATAACGTGTGAAGCAATAAAAGGTATATTACGCAGGTGAAATTAAGAGGGAAAGCCAACTATTATGTAACGCTTATTAAATCGAAACAGTAATAGCCGTTAAATATCGAAGCAGGTGGTGACTAATCAGTCGCAGCAAGGTTAATATCCGTGTGTACTAACTGGAATTACCGCCATGTAGTTTTTATTAAATCAATTAGTTGCTCATCGTAATTAATTTAACTTTGTGACATTTCACATTGATATATTGCTGGAGCGCGCAACTTGGAAGACAGTTCTCTAGTGGATACAACGTTTCGGATAAACTACGACCAAGGGTCATCAGTTTGCTGGAAAAATAATTCATATTTCAAAGGAACAGAAAACTAACTTTTTCTGTTTGCGTCACACGTGTCACAGTCTTAGGTCTTTGATTCAAGTCTGACACATTTTTTGTATGGTCATAACTTTAAAAAAAATATGTTCAAAAACTACCAGGTAAAAGTGTGCTGATAATGCTTTTTCTTAGAGTTATTGTTTCCCTTTTATAGGTGAAAATATTCAATTTTTATTACATTTATTTCACATGCTATCTAGGTACTCGTATTTACATGGCTTGTTTTTTAACGGTAAATTGTGTAAAATGTAATCGTTTTAAAACCTACTTAAATTATAAACTTTAAGTGTAGGTACTTATTTAAACACAGAGACTGTACTTCACACAACTATGAAACAGCTGTCGACTATTCATAGTGTTTGTGAAATCTCATGATGGTATATTTTTGTAATAAGGTAACAAACTATCATCAATTGAAATAAAAGAGTCGTTAATCTTCCTTTAAATTAAATATATTTTCGTTAACAGCACCTATAAAATAGCACTCTTGTAGCATTTCATTCAGATAAATAAATTATTAAAATGTGCCAGCCCTGCCGCAGGATTATAAACAGTGATTATTACGACCCCGCAAGAGGATACACCTGCTCCAACATCTGCTCGGTATTAAGTGACGATATACAATTCGGTCGGATTATAATTTTCCTCAGAGTCCAAAATATGGGACAAACCCAATATTAAATTGGGTACCCAGCAGGATTGTGGCTATTCGAAATTCAATCCATGTTCCTTAGGGTTGGGTTTTCCGCTCCAATTCTTCACTCATTTTATACGATTCTAACTGAGTAATGAGGATACTTTTTATACCGTAAAAACGCAAACAAAGACGCGTGCAAGATATATTTATTTATTTACTAGTTTGGTGCATGTGTAAAATTATTTTTCCTGGAATACCTTACCTTACCACATACATAACACAATAACATTAACACTGAATATACGCTTTACCATGAACAAAAAATATTATGCCCCGTAAAAAGTCTTTTAGGCATACAAAAGTTTAAACACCTACTAAAACTGCTACTCTGCTAATGTATGTTAAGTCTCCCCATTCGCGTCGATCACACGGCCGATTATCATAAACAATGTTAGGAACTCCTTAAGAATCATAAGCACTTAGCAACTTTATTTTTACGCGCCGCCTTCACACTTTACGCAACTTTTCCGCCTTAGTAGATTGGAAATGGCTACTTTAGAAATGTTTCTTTTACGTTCCTTTGTTGCTCATAAATAAAACCGCGAGTAATTTATATTATTTTGGCTTCATTTGACGCTGTTTAGTATTTCGTAATGGTTAGCAATCAGCCTTTATCGTTATGACTGATTGAACAGTCCAAAATCACTTAAAGATTTAAAAAATATAGATAAGAGAAAAGTATTATATAGGTATTAGTAGTAAGTTAAACAAACAAAACAATCGAAATTTTAGCACAACAAAGCAAGCTATTCCTTAAAAATAGAAGGTAAAAATTTATAAATACACGTCTCATGGGTATCAAAAATATGTGATGTTTATAATTTTACTTACTTAGTAATATTGCAGAGCTGACAGTCTACCTAGAGATCCTGAGTCGACGGACACGATTCATTTCAGTTTCCGTTAATTAGCTCTAAGTTTTTTCTGAGTCATTTTAAATAATTTAACGGGCGCTGAATTTGAAAAGATTGTTTTAATGATGTATTCTGATTTTAAATCAGCGACGCAAACCATTTTTATACATACAGAACTTCTACAGTACCTTATATTTTTTAAAAGCCTTATGAAAAAGTGCTACAATTCAAAGTTATGCGAGTTTCGTATAAAAGGTAGTGTGGCCTGTATGAAATAAAACTGGTTTTAAATGGAAAAAGTAAAAAAAAAAGTAACATAACTTAAAAATCACAAGCTTCCGCGACCAGACAGAAAATAACAGCAGGCGAATATGCCATAAATGACATGTGCATAAAAAAGTATAAAACAATCTAAGGAGGTTTGTAAACATATAAAAACTTAACCTTGATGTTAGATAAAAAAGTTGAAAATAATACCGAGCTAATCAATTATTATTCTTCACATTTTAATTTATAGTTCTCGAAAACCCGAATACATAT
The DNA here is from genome assembly GCA_037074685.1 of Glyphodes pyloalis. Lineage (NCBI taxonomy): Eukaryota > Metazoa > Arthropoda > Insecta > Lepidoptera > Crambidae > Glyphodes > Glyphodes pyloalis. The sequence goes on from JAYKKO010000011.1 coordinate 8,078,830, forward strand.
TCCATGGTTTATCGTACAAATAAAAATAGGTAACACAAAATACTTGACCTTGATTAGATAATCAAAACGTTGGAGAGCAGATAAAACAACGTTTAAGAATGTAGAAAATATTTACCTTTGTTTTTAGGACTTACTCTGGCACTTAATGTTTGAGTATATACTTAAATGTACCTGGTTGTTGTCTCAGCTAAATAATACTGGTGCTTCAATTAGTTTTGTAAAATACCAACGAGTAGGCAAAGCTCTTGAATTGAAAATGGACGAATTATTCGACAATAACGACATGGAAATATTGAGGTATTAGGTACGAAATAACAATTTTAACTAAGTTTGATTAGACTCTAATTTATTTGTTAGGGTGACGAGTTCACCACAAGGCTTTTCGTAACGTTAGTGTAAACGTAAATACATAGTATTTATGATATCTGTCACTACATGGTAAACAAAACTTAGGCTTTTGAGAACTATGCACCGATTTTAGTTGCGGTTTTTTAATAGAGAGGACAAGAGGAAAGTTTATAAGCTACATACATATTTCAGATCATAAAAGCCAAAAATTCATTGCTTTCGAAGCCGGGGCAGGTCGCAAAAAAAAAATATATAAATATCAGAGAAAATTACTTACATTGAGCTAAAAGCCCTGCTTACAATAATCATGTGAGTTTCGAAAACCCTTGATTCAACACCTGTTGAATCAATGGTTAGCGTTCCTACCTAGGAACGCTAACCATCCCATGGCACTAGGCGATGAGGAGGTAGGGAGTGGGGTAGTGTAGTCCTTGTTCCTACGGAGTGGGGGAGTCTCACACGCCGCTGTCAAAAAAAGAGGAGCAAACAAATACAAATACATATGCTACTTCGTTGACGCGTTCCATATTGCTTCAATTTCCCCGAATAGATTGTGATAAGGATTCAGTGATTGCCTTCTTCGAATGTGAAGAACCTAACGGAAGCATCAAAATTGAATGGTTTTTGTTTACCAAACGTGTTGTGAAGAAATTTGGTTATAAGGATGACTTATTAAATTTATTTATTTGTACATTCCCTTTCCTACCATTTGTGGAATGCCTTTTACAACTTTACAAATAATATGTTCTGTTTTCTCTTACCTGCATTTAATTTACTTACAAAATGTGCCCTGCCACAGTAACACCTACATTTAAGCACTTAAAACGTGTGATTCCAAAAATAAAAATAACTTCATGTTTATGCTATCCGTATATGTATTTGAAAAATGTGTTAGATCATAATCCCTATAGCCACAGATTAACAAACAACAGAATATTAGTTACACAGCCCTATTCCAACATTGCGTACCTAAGAACACTGAGTAAACAAGCCTAAAGCTAATATAAATTAAAACGTTTTTGTAAGTACAGGGTAATCTTCGTAACCATCAGTGAAGTTAACAAGGACGGACGAAAATAGGTACTGGATGTAAAACTTTTGAGATCAATAAGAACTAAACTTATACCTATAACTTTATGATGTATTGGTAACTGAATATGTTAGGATTCCGCAGGCGGTTAACTAGTCTGTTTAGGATGCGTTACGCGAGACTATTTTATCGGCAACAACACAAGTTAAAATCCATAAAATTGAGTTAGTCAATTATTGATTAAATAGAAACACGAGGGTGGTAGGTATGATAACAGCCAATATACATTTTACGTAGTGCTTGTGCTAGAATGATTTCCATTGACCGTAGGTACAGTCGACCTAGCTTCAGGCTTAATTTCTACAGCCAGAACTCGACCGGTGCAAATTAAACGTCAACAGATTTTTTTTTACTTCTAGTGAGTATACCAAGAAGTTATTTCGAGTAATTTCGCCAAAAGTGGAATAAAATGTAATTTTATTATTAAATGTCTAAGAAACAAGGGTATTTTTTTAGAAAAGCTATGTTGAAAAATATTCTTTAAAACCTAGCACTACTGGACTTTACTAACGTCAGACACTGGCTTATTTTAAAATTCTCTAGAAAAATATCAAAAGTGATGCATCTGCTGGTCATAATATTAAATTTTCTGAGCTAAGCTATTCCTAAAAATATTTCCGATAAATAAAGACTGTTTATTTTACACCTTTCCTAAGCTAGTGTTTCTTCAGCTACGCTCCATGAATTTTCTCTTTTCACACGTCTTATCTTACAGTTATCTTGATAGAAGAAACCGAACGCTTTTCGCTGACAAGTTTTGTATTGACGTGAAATATGCTAAGGATTACTCGGAAAACACAGTCATGTGAAAACACAGATAAAAACCGTAAAGTACTTCAGTATCACTACATAGTATAAAGCAAAGTCGCATTTTCTGTATGCCCTTATGTATGCATAGATCTTTAACATTTAACTATTTTAACTCCAAAAGGTAACTATTTTAAAAAGTTGGTGTACAATATTAGTCAATAGTATTTTGTTCAGTATTTTAAAATGCTTTGGATATGTTTTCGTTTAAGATTATATCCATATATTGGCCGATAGAGTAAACATCAATTAGTAATTAATTAGGCAACGAACTCTCTGTTGAAATAATAAAAATATTAAAAATACTATGTAAAACGTGTGTATTTGTGAATTGAAAAACAGAAGGCACAAATCAAACGAATATTATTAAATATGCAACTAATGGCAGAAGGTAAGGGGCAATTTACACCGATGTGAAATTTATTAAAAAAACACATTTAATGATAATAAAATATTAAAATGAAAGAATATTACTAGATACGTTTCATTGATATTCATCATTTCAGCCGATATTCACTGCTAAGCATAGACTTCTGAACTCTCGGCTTTATGTTATTTGTATCCTTCATCTCTTACTACCATACGTTACTACCATATCAGGATTATTCTGCTCCATCGCGGCCTGCCCACTTTAGTTTAGGGACATAAGTACCTATAGCTGACCTTCCCATAGCCACTATGGATGATGTCTCGATAAAAAAAAATATTGTATTAGTTCGATTTTCAAAACACAACGAAAACGTATATTTTGCATCAACAAATAGATAATAAGTAAAATAGATAGGTCATGTGCAGTTGTATTTTAGTATATTTTTGTTTATATGACAATATAGCAATATAATAATATGTGTCTTATACTTTTAGATAAGCTAACTGTTAGACCAAACAGAAATGATTAGTCATTAACTCTATGGCTATGTCGGTCGATTACTGTAGTTGTGGTTGTTAATATTTCTACTATAGACAGTTTGTATGGATTTATTGGAATGAACTCCAAGAAATCTATGGAAAGCAATAGTGCTCCCACCCGCGAACATTCCTGCCACTGGCTGGTAAGTATATCAATAATTTCATGTCGATAGTACTAAAATAGTATTCCATCCCGTTCCACTGTCCCATACTAATTTCTGTACACTATGTGCAACTTCACCCTTATTTGAGTAGTGCCGTGCATACGTGGCCGCTCCCATAACAAGCCACTCGACGATTCGGTCGTTACACGACTCGATGAATCAAACGTTCGCTATTTCCCCAACAAGACGACTTGCTAAATTGGTACAATTGCGCTTTAAACATGCTCCAACGTATTTGACGGCACGCAGATTCTTTTGATGTCTCGAATTCTCGGGTGATCGTGTTTTATTTATCTTTCGTTGTGCGTTGTCTTTGTTGGTGCCGATTTTTCAATTTAGATTTGAGAGTACATTACATAAATGATAGATATAATAACAAATACAAAATGAGTGGAAGTGTGCGCGATTGATGGAATCGGCAAAGTGTACATTTTTACCAGGTCGGTGACACAGCGCGTGAGGCGCACGAAGCTTGAAGTTCCCGGGTTTGGTACGAGTATTTGGTCACTTCAATGGCAAACGAACTTTTCTGAATTGGCTCCGGTAAATACTGGGTTGCATTCATCCATAATCAGTTATTATCGTATACGTTAAGTGAAAACCTCAGTTTAAGATCAAATTGGTTTTTGTTTAATAACCAATTCAGTGATCGCAAATTGCGAAACAACAAATTTTTAGTATTAAAATTTCGAAGATATTATGTCACTTTTTAATAAATTACATACTTAGTTATTCTAGATTAGTTTTACTTAAATAAAGAATCCTCATGGGTAGTATATTGCTTTGTTGTCAAGTGATATTTAAAATAAGTCAACGGGCTAAAACGTGAACAATTTTTTCTAATTAATTGCGAACTTCTTATTACCATACCTATGTCCTCGTCGTTTGTATATTAACACAGTTTTAATCCTTCTGGCTCCATATGAAACCATCGCTCTATTTCGATTAAAAAGACGAACATACACACTTCAACATCAGCTTGAAACTAAGCAAACTCGCTACTTTTGAGTGGCATTCCTCGCTTCAGTTTGCATTCAAACAACGGAGCTTTTAAACGATTAAACTACTCGTAGTTAAAATTATGAGGACAATAACCTTTCAAATACCACTTCCCTATGTTAAGAGATGCTTTGAGAAACCCGGTCCAAAGTTGAGCTCATAAAGCCAAAGTATTTATCATTGTATTTCCATTATCATTTCTCGACATGTTTATGGTCCAATAATAGAATAGGGAATGTGGTTGCACTGCTGTCTCTAAATCAAATTGTTCATCTTTTCAGTAAGTAGTCTTTGAATACCCGTACATGACTGAATCACTTCTCCTTTCTCATAGCGCGTATTTCGGTTGTGCCATCCGTTATGGCGCCCGAGAACTGTTATCCTGATTTGAAAATCTGGTTACTACATTGGAACAACTGCTGTCAGATCTTTGCAACTTTGAGAGAGGTAGGGCATAGTGATTTATCGCTCGAACTGGAGCAGCCCGAGTGGTGAAATACCTCCACCTTACAGAAGACCGCAGCCAAATAACAATCACTTCTGTGTTGTTGTGTTCCTGCGTGTGAGTAAGGTTTCCAGAGCCCCTGGGGGGTGCTACATTAGTAGCAGGGGTCTATCCTTCAAGGTAAGGGCGACAAGTTCAGTAACAGATTTATTATGCTGTACTTGTCACCCTTAAGCTAGGACCTCATTACCACTTAACATCAGGTGGGATGAGGTCAATCTTGAAGTGCAATATAAAAAAAAAAACTCATATTAGGAAAACCACAGACTTGTAAGCTGAGAGACGAAATACAACACCTATTTAAATTAAATACAACCTTTCTATTTATCTTCTTGTTATCCTCTAAATACCAATTAACGGATACACTCTGGTGAATATTTAATTTTGACCTATGAATTTTACAAATAACTTAATAAAAACATATTTGATGAAATCAACTTCAATCTCAAGATCATTCAATAATCATATAATCTTGAAGGATTTACTGGAAATGTATTATCGCTAATAGGATTGCATTTGAATTTATGTTTATAAATTCATATTATATTTACTTATCCCAATGCTATTATGCAGAGTATTTTCATGAAATGATGGAGGCATTTAGTTATTTTAACACATTATTACATATTTTTAGTAATGAACGCATTTAGATACATTATGGGCGTGATAACACAATCTCTTTGTTATTTGATGTGTGAAATAAGAGAGCGACTCCCTCGGGCCTGTCATACAGAATTGAGCCTCAAAATAAGGTAGGTACTTGTTCAATACAACTAAGCTCAAATACAATATTAATACAACAAATCAATATTGAAGATACCGCGAACTGGGTATTGTTTACTTAAGTTTTAATTATATCTACAATTTTGATTTAGTCCGTTAGTTAGATTTTCATTTTAAAAATTGATGATACAGATTGTCAAAGTTCAGAGGAAACGGGTGTTTACGTCGACTATTTGTGACGTCACACTAAATATTAACACATTGTATTTTAGTAAACTATTGTTAACGCCGCAACTGAGGGCGAGGTAGGGCAGGGCAGGGAGTCACATGCTCTCCGAGGGCCAGCTTGTGATCCGTCTCACCCTGTGCGGTATCGGAGGCTGAGTGGCAAGGCTAGCCTCAACACACCGGAACACGGGGTTACTGAGCACCCCCATCGCTACAAGATGCGTAACCCAGTGGAGGAACCCTTTTAAGAAAACAACGTAGTTGAACTTCAAAACATATACTCTGAAAAATATAGCGTGTGATTTGAATGCAAGCGCTAATTAAAAAAATCAACACTTTAAACGGTCATAGATTAACGTCCAGATATATTAAAGAACCTATTTATGTTAAACAAACAAGAATACTAAACTTTCACGCATATTATTCTTGACGATGCAATTCCTAGCACACATAACATAAACAGACTATAAATCCGGCTTTCTAGAGACATCAAGAGATGTGAAGCTGCGAAATATCCTTAGGTACATACACAGTGGTTCGTTTTTATGTCACTACCTGCTCCAAAAAGTTAAGAGCCCTATAAACACGTACGAGTTCCCTTAATGGCGTGACTCAATGCCTATTTGTGCCTGTAACGTTGTGTATGAATAGCTGTCTCGTGTTGCCTTGTCAATCCATTTAACTTGCAGATAAATAAACCGCTAGCCCCGGAATTCTAGACACATTAGCAAATCAATTCTTTCCTGATGCAACTATGAGTCATTGGTATTTGAAGGGTAAAGTTACAAAAAGCTCGTTGTACATAAAACCCCATTGGGCCATTACCATGCTAAGCAGTACTTACCAACTCAATATGAAGCTAAAATTTTTTTTTGTAGACAATCAAGCCCCTGTTTGCTCTATGTTACATTGGATAAACTACATGTCACTCAAAAAACGTTTATTTATTTCTTTAAAAAATATAATATACCTGCATTTCTCAGTCGTAATTGTAAGGACCGCATGAATGAATGAATTTTTTAAGGTCATCACGTGTTTTATGGGTAATGAAATTCTAAATGTTACTCTAAATGCCCGTCAATGTTTACATTACGGTTTGCACCTTATTTCCTGAAATTATAGGCTTCAATTTTGATTTGATATTGTAAACTTCGTAATACTAGTACCGGTTTCACAATCGTTAATTCTTTAAAAACACCAGAGGTTATTATTAGTGTGTTTGTAAAGATTGCTATTTTTTTTGAGTTTTTATTTTATGTCACCCTGGTAGAGTGAAGCAATCTTCATAACAGATATTGGTTTTCAAAACGGCTAAGCAGTTACAATGCAAGTATTCCCTTTGTTTTTAAATATAAGTATTGATTTAATAAAACGACTGTGACACACAGCTGTGCACATAGTGCTTTCTGTCGTAGATAAAGCAAACAATGATGCAATAAAAGATGCTTCTACCACCAAATCGCCAAAATTTGTTTACAAGCGGAAAATATATTCTTATATCTGCAACATAAGGGTGGTACAAAATCCAAAGAGATTGTCTGATTGACGTGTTTTTGATAATAAGCACTACCACATTGTTAAAATTACTACCAGACAATTTTAAGCTTAATGTTTAATTAATAAAGTTTAATATCGATTGGAAAGTTTTGTTAAAGTAGTGTATGTTGATATGTAGCCGTGTGTATCTTATAGCCCTAGTTTGGTCATTGTTCCACATAATTTGCATAATCATTTCGCTTGAACGAAACAAACAGACTGTACCAGACAATAATTTAAATTATGTATGCCTAACGCTTCCGTGTATTTTTTTGTTAGCCAAACATTGAGTATGCAATACCTTAAAGCAATGAGATATATAAAAATATCACGTGGTTCATCGAACTTTTATATCGTTTCGATATCGTTCGTTTCGACATGTTTCAAATGTATGGGATTGACATTTCACTTAGAAATGTCTCGTGATTTCGAAATGTGTCACTTAGAAAAGTCACATATGTCGTTGAAATGTAATTAGGTAGCAGTGCTGCGGTGGTCGAACTTCTTTCGACAGGGTTCAAATGTTTGGGATTAACATTTCACTTAAAAAAGTAATCGAAGGTCAACAACTGCTACTTAGCTAGACTCCTAGGTCTATATACCTAAATAATTGATTTCGTTATTTCACGAACTAAGCTTCCAAAAAGTTTGCTTCTCCATTAGGCTTGAAAATTAAAACGAGAAATTGCTGGTTTAAAAATACAATGGATGATGCGGATCCCCCCTCATTTCCTTGCCTGCATTCACATTTTGTTAGTTACGTTCAACCTGTTTGTGCATTATTAAATCACTAATGGTGGTAGTGACATAGATAAGTCATTTACGAGTATAGCGCCAGTATCTTCGGGTGCTCCCGCTACAGAACTCTTGCAAACTGTTGCTGGTAATTGGTTACAAAACATTTTAAATAAGTTAACGGATCAAAATGCAATAGTATTTTTAGTCAATGCGAACTTCTTACCCATATAACTGCAAATGTTGTATTGATTATTAAAAATGAAGTTGCGTTCTGACCCAAAAATCATTACTACTATAGTACAAAGGTTTTTCTTTATGCACTTACGTATGCTTAGATCTTTAAAACTACGCAACAGATTATTATGCGATTTGTTTATTATGTAGTGTGATTCAAGAGGAAGTTTTTAATTTGCAATATAGAATATAAAATAATTTCTAAGTATTTATATTGCATCTGTGCGAAGCCAGGGCGGGTCGCTAATTTATTATAATGTTAAAAAGAGAACGCGAAGGTCGTAAATGTTACAGTACAAGTTACGAAATCTTGATTTAGACAAACATTTTTTAGGTTATGGATGGTCAAGATGAGAAGATATTATTTATCATGTAATGCTATGTAACAAAGTTATGTGTGACGTTACATCAACATATTTAAACCGGGTAGTTGTTTTGATTGCGAAATCTATCTAGGTTGATTTAATTTTCATTCATGTTGTGATTTTAGGACTAGGTGTTGCGAAAACTTTATTTTACCGAGTTCATATTATTTATACCGAGTTTTAAATCTTTTATTATTTTTTCATTCATTATCAAAGGAGATACCTTTAGTGACTCGTCTATATATTATTAAAAAGTGTCTCTACCATAGATTTTGAACTTCGTTCTATAGAAAAACACTTACCTACGTTTAATTAGTGACGTCAAAAAACAAATAAAACTAAAGCCTGCTTCACCATAGGAAGTGCCATTTAACAACGAATATTTAAACTGTGGTGACCTTCGTCGTAGAAATTCGCATAATTTGAGAGTTTTGTAGAGGTCACCCCCGGGGTAACCTTAATCTAATCCCTAATTTCCAACATTGCGATTATTTATGTGAGGTAATTACCTTGTATTTGGTTAAATAGAATTTGTAATTGCCACATAAAAAGCTGCTTTTGTGCATTTGGATTACATCTTAAACGAAGTTATAAATAAATGAGGTTTTAACAAAGTTCCATTTTGGTTAACGACGAATTATAACACCACAGATTGTTATTTTGTGTTTAAAAATGTGCTTTATATGGCATCCGAAAGCGAATTTTTAAAAAGTTCTTATGACGTATTTGAGTTAAACTGTTTTTGGACTTCAGTGTTTGCGATATCAAAAACCTATCGTGTTTTTGATTTCTTGATGTCTAGTTGCACCAAACTTAACTTGAACGATAAATTACGAGTTTACAATTGTAAAATTGCAGGGGATATGACAGTTTTGACAGCTGTCAAATGGCCCGTCAAAGTAACTGGAAGTTGCTTACTTCAGGGCTAACTACTACAGCTAACTGTGTAATTTTCTTTTTCCTCTTTGTTGAGTACATTTGTTCCAGGACAATTTATGTTTTTGGTTACTATTTACGTTAATCGCGTTGCAAATGTTTGGTTTCAATATTATATTAAATTTTAATATCCCTTTTTCAACTAGCGGGTCAGGTTCTGAAAGGGTTCCTTTAAGAACATGAGATAAGTACGTGAAACAAACTGCCAAAATCAATTATTTTAATCGATTTTTATATTTTTGTAGTGCTTTACGCCGCATTAGCGAACTTTAAATATGCATTGTTAAGGTTGGTTCAGTTAAAAGCACGCAGCGAACATCGCGCGCGAAACGTGAAGGTAGTGGGTTCGATCCTAACACCGCAAAGGGAGATGAAAATGTCCTGTTTTTTTTAATAATTAATTAGCTTTTAAGTTTTGTAACAATCTGGAATAATAACTTCGTTTCCTTCCAAACATTCCGTAGGTAGGTACGCATGTAAATACTCGTATAAGCACCTCTCGTATGAACCTACGTCAATTCATCATTTTCTTCGTTTTTGCTGCCCAGTTTTTTGTTCGACATTTGCAGTTCCTTGTTGTGATCTCCAAATAACTATAAAAACAGGCCGAATGAGAGTGTGTGAACAATCTTGTGTTTTTCCATCCATTCGCAGATCTATCAAAAGGCAACGGTATGATTTTGTTAGCACGTTATATGACCAAAACGGTAGCTGGAAGTGTTTTGCTAATTTTTATCGGCTTATTCTAGAATGACATAATGTATTTAGTGTAAGTTTAACAGCCGAAGAACTAACAAAGATTTTTCACTTTAAAAAATGTATTACGAGTATTTAAAGCATTAAAAAATTATAGTAAAACGAAGAAAATAACTAATAATATTTAACAACCGAAAACACAGAATATAACATTACTTAACCAAGATCAAAATTGACACCTCAATTTCAATACTTTTATACATTTTTATGAAAGAGAACAAACACAAAAAGAGCCCTTTCAGAATTAGACTTTTAAATACTTAATTTTCTCAGATTAAACATTTGTAGATTACCTACTTGCTAATAAAAGATTAAAAATATTTCCAAAGGTACATTTGGTAGGTAATGTGTGTGACAAAGAGACAGAGATAAAATGTTTAAGAAATAAAACACACCCGTGCTTCGAAATAGACACGTTTACGAAATATTGATTTACAGACAAAAGCACTTCAGACTATACAATATGATTTTGGAATCGCCATTATGTCGTGCGCATAAGAACTAATATCAAACTACAAGTGTTTACCTTGACGTTCTGTCTAACACACTAACTATGTTTATACAAAGAAATAAAAAGAGACAATAATGATACATAATCCTATTTTTAGTTTTGCGAAGTCTAAAAATATCTGGCTCGAAATCTGTTAATGAAACCGTAAAAAACAAAATTATACATCTCAAGAACACATGGAGTTACAGGCTCGTTATACTGCCCCGCGGCCATGTACGCGACGAATACGTCGCAGGGCGCTTGTACAGTCGCCGTCAGATATTTCGGAGCAGACAAAGTGACCAAATACTTCTGAACAGTTAAAATGTCAACAAGTTACCATTAATATCTGAACATTCATTATTTAAATAATATCCGAGCAGATGCTAGTCAATAATTTCTCTACACTATATATCTGACGGCGACTGTACCATTGTAAGAAAAAATATAACATTGTATACAAACTATTGCAATCAGTTGTATAACTGATTCTGACCAAACAATAAAAATAGTTTCACATAAACTAAAAAAGGTTATTTATTGCGCAATATTGTTAATTTTCGGTATGACCAGGTATATTTAAAACGTTGAAAAAAAAATGATGAATGATTCACAGATTAGGTAACTTGTTGGAAAATACTAGGTACGACATCAATCAGCTAAGCCCTATAGAAAAAATAAAAGGGACACCGCAAATTACTATTTAATGGACGGTCTTCATTCGATACCCTATTAGTTAATGGATTGGAAATCCGTTTTGAAGACGGATTCACACGTGCTGAAGAAACCTAATCAGCTGTATTTGACGACCGCTGACGTTTATGACGCAAACCGTTTATACAAGGATATAAAATTAGATGGATAGAAATAATTATCACACGACCCCTCCCGATCATACTATGTCTCCATAAAAGTTCTGAGATAGGTAAAATTCAGGCATCGGCCACTCATAACCTAAAGAGCGCATTCCTAGAGACCTTAAATAAACTCACAGTACGACTGTACTGCACCAAGATTAGGTAGTATTTATGAATGGCTGAAATTTTCCATCATTCCTAGGTCACACTTAAGAGTCACTATTGTAAGAAGAAGCTAGTGACTTTGGATTCTGTCCTTCCATCTTGTAGTATCTATGCACCGTTGCTTTGGTATAGGTACTTGTTTAGTAGAGGAATAAAGTATTTTATTTATTACTTTACTTAAGATTTCAAAACGCACTAAAATTACAACGCGTTCCTACGAAGAAAAGAAAGCAAAATGTACCTACATACCGTAATTAATAGCGTTGACATCATAGGTAGACAGGGTAATAAAAAAATGGTAGCTATAGTGCTTATTAAATTTAGTATTATGATAATTTGCTAATTACATGATTAAATTAAGTGTAATTGAATATTAGGTACTTAAAGGAGCTAATTGCCTGATTGATTCAATCTGTTTTTATCTGATAAGTATATAATTTTGGTTACAAACTACAATTTATATGCATTTAACTTACATCGTAAGTAAAGAAACAAAATGGCGAACAAATATTTTCAAGGGATGTAGGTACCCTGCGATATCCTAGAAAATACATCAGCTAAAATACAAATGTATTTTAACTTACTCGTACTACGACCGTTAGAAAAACAAACCCGTCAGACTATACAGTTTGAACTTTGTACCGTCTTTTTATCGTGGACTGAAGAACGTATGTCAAATATTATTACAATAATTAAAGGCGACATATCAATCAAATAATTTTGAAGGTTTCATATGAATATTGGATTTTATTAGCTTAAGATAAAGTCCTTAAATTTGGATTTACTTGGAATTACCCCGTTAACACCTGACTGCCTCGTTTGTACTATGGTCAGCCCAAACGGTTCAACTCTTCCCCTAAATTTTGGGAGTCATGTAGTAGTAGTAACTCTGCGTAATCATATTACTCCCACTTCACGCGCGATCCAGGCTACCTAGTCTTTATGTTTAACCAAAAATCCTTTTAATAAGTGGAGTTATTTTTGAATTATGGACCCCTCTTCAAATTGTATTTATTTTAAAATTGATGATGTCATAAAGGTATTAAAAATAAAAAAAACATGAGTTAACCAGTTTACAGATTTTTCTGGTCTACAATTTACTTTATATTAAATCATTTCGCTGCATTTCGCTGTGGCGTATCATTGCAAAGCGACAAAGAAAAGCGTTAGCGAGAAGAGCTCTAGGAAACGGTTCGTCATTAATTTTGTATTAGCAAAAAATGTTCCGCGAATTATCCGGGGTATGCTCCCGTTTTCGCTTGATAAACTCCTGCTTACTGACTATTAGGGGTTGTGTTTTTAAAATGATTACCCGATAAGCTAATACGTACGGCAGACTACGGAATAATGCGCATTGAAAATGGATTTTGGTGAAACTGTTTTTTAAAGAGAAAAGCGTCTGCGATAACGTTAACATATTTTTGTGCAAAAACTTAGTTCCATAATTTTGTCAATGAAAAAATTTGCATTTAAATATCTAGGAACGTGTTATTTCTTTTTTAGATTCTTGTCTGTACAGTAAATAACTCAATAAGTGTAATAGTTTGGAGCAAAAGGTGCTGTTTTACCACAATTTAAAAATCATTATATTTCCATTAGCATATTTTATATCCATGCAAAATGTTTAATAATGTTTTCAGTAAGTAGATTTGAGAGACTTTAATCCGTTGATAAACTTTAAAAAATTTAAAGATTTTTATCAAAATAATAATTTGAAAAATTGCCTTTTGAAAACGTTTTTTCGCTAGATAGAAGTTGAGTAGGAATATCTACCAACATCGAGCTTGGTTTTATTAAAAAGCAAAATTTAACGAATATTGAGACAGGAAAATTAAAAGACGATTTTGACTCAAAAAAGGTAATAGGTTATGAAAATGTTTTTATGTAAGAAAAAGTTCTTTTATGTAAGAAAATGTTTTTATGTAAGAAAAAGCTGTTTAATAAAATATGTAAATTCTTGGAAATGTTATGTCTTATTGTCAATAATATGCCAAAACAATGCCAAAAAGATCAAATCACAATAAAAATCTACTAACTTTACTTGTACCGAAGTGCTTACTTTACTTATAAGTAATATTCCGGAAAGACAATGTCTCAAGGTTTAAATAATTATATTAAGTATAAATGAATGGTTGACAACGTCGTACGAGTAGGTTGTGGTAATTTTCCAAATGATACAATTACCAAGTTTGTTTTGTTTTGCTGTTAATTTTTCCTTGTGTTTTAAATTCCGAGAATTTTGTTTACAATTTTTTTTTGCTTTGGTTTTTTGACGGATATGTTATTAATCGATACTTGCTCATGCCCTTTAGAGACAATTTATAGCAGTCAAACTGTTTAAGCTGCACATAAACCATCTATGTATCTAAATATATCTGTATAACTCAAAGGTCACAGCCCAAACCACTGATGGGTTAAGCTGAAATCTGGCATGCATAAAGCTACTACGTAGGCATCTTCTAAGAAAGGATTTTGATATATTCCACCCCTAAGGGGATAAAATAGGGGATGAAAGTTTGTATAAATCTGCTTAGATTTTCGACTAATTAAACTGAAATTAAAGATTGGAGCTTGATAAAGACGTCGCTTAAATAGGATTATGATAAAATAAACACCCATGGGGATAAATTAAGGGGTGATAGAGGATGTAAATATATTCGTTTGAATAAATCAGTATCTAATGGAACAAATAAATTAAGACGAACAAAATAATTTTTATTCTAATAACTAACTCCGCGCTTACGAAGCTGCGGGTAACCTAGCGGTGTACCAAAATTTTAAAAGTCCATCCATAGTCAAATAGGGTTTAGTGATATTGATAAGTGGTTTAATGTGTCATTTACTAACAGAGGTAGGTAAGTCTTACCTTAGACTTTATATGTGCCTTGAAACGAGCATTCATTGGATCATTGACCTCCATGGAATCCTTGGAAAATTTTGAAAACAATGAACACCTGTGGTCTATAGTCACATTACTATACCAAGCTCGACATTAATATAAATAGACTTCACGGAAGTAGTTTGGTTGCGATTACGGACACATTATAAAAATTATACTTTTTATATCAATCTGGTAGATATTTCTGAAAAACACTAGTGACGACAGTTGTTTTAATTGATCTCATTAAAATTTCATTAAAACTGTTTCACTGGTTACGGAATTTCCTCACCACTGCCTTCGATTCATTCAGAATAAAATGATAAGAATAATTAATTAGCAAACCAATTCACGACTGTTAAGTAATATGATCGACTTCTCGTTATTTTAATTACAATTCGTGAGCTATTTATACGATTCATCCTATTATTAAGGGTTTATAATCGGCATTTGTGATTCCAGGTATCTGATACATATTTGCGTTAGTTTCTCGTAATACTGTAATCTAATTAGCGATGTCGTTGTAATTATAACGACGTATCCAGTTCGTTAAAAGGGCGATTGCGAATATTAATAAATTAATTTATAAATCAGTGATTTATAGATTAATGATTTAAAATCACAGCAATGTTTGTGATACTCAGAGCCGGCGTTAGGGTGGGGCGCACTTGCCGGTGGTGATATAAGTCAAGAAAGGCACGACTAATTGTAACTATCTTTGGTTTAAGGGATTTATCTTCATTGCGAATAGCAGAATAAGGTATTTACGGGCCATTTGGCGTGTGTGAATCGCATAATATTAAAACAAAAATAACAAATTTCCCAAAAGTAACAAGGAAAGTTTTCTTACTCAATTTGTCTGATTTGGTACGAAATCAGCCTGTGCAGTCAAAAGCACGACAGATTGTACGCTACTTTTCCAGTCCTTAATTCGTTGGTGCAAGAACTAATAACTACCTACAAGTGTAAGCTCAATATGCTGTTGACTTGTTTGCTTTAATTCAATGTAATTTTCAATTCACGATGTACCTATATTTTGGTTAAAATAAAGTGGTCAGATACACCAACTTAACTTTAACGAAAGGACGATTTCACATTATCATATTACAAAAAATGTATGGGTTAAGACACTTTTTAAAGCTGTCAAATCATCAGTAACCACTAACTTCGTAAGGCCGAACGTCCTTTTTAAAGCCAGACCAAATTGATTTTGTATTTTATTCTGTTTTCTGGTTCTTACGATCTTAAAGTTAAGTTGGTGCAACTGACTATAGTGTGCGCAATTCAATTGTGCATACCTTGTAGAATCGATAGAATAAAAAATGTTCTAAAAATGCGACCGTGCACAGGATAACACAGCTTAAGAGGACTCTCCACAAAATGGCCATACTACCCTAGGGTAGTTTGTTTGTTTGTTTGTTTGTTTGTTTGTTTAGTACCTACGTACTAGATGCGATATACAGTGCATATGTCACCGTAAGATTGTAAAAATCGTTAGATTACAATCTACCTCGCGAGATTGTAAACTGTCGACAGATTGTGAACCGTAACTGGGGATTGCAATTTAACGGAATATTTTTCGCTTTATTGTAATCTATCGAAGTGAAACCGTTAAATTACAATCTGTTAGGCGTCAAACTGTCAACTGTCCGAAAGCTCTTCCTGATTAGTCGGTTTATTGTATGAGCGACCAATCACGACCAGCCTTTGTATGGCCGCGTAAAGTAGGAATGAAATTCAATTCAAATCATTTCTTTTATTTAAAGAAATAGAGATGTCGTTTAAATAAAATAAATGCACTTCAAAAAATCTTCAAGTATATATTTATTTACTATTTACTAGGTAATCAATAATTCTGACATACGTTGAGAAATAATTGTACCGAAATATTTATTCTTCAAACACTCGAAATTATAATTGAAAATTACAATAAAATGAAACAATTATTTTGCCTTTTAACACAAATTAAAATTGGAAAATTTTAAGAAACTCTTATAAACAAATATTTAGTCCTTTAAACATACCATAAATTAATAGTATAAAGACAACAAACGAAATAACAAACAAATATGGCGAATGACGGGGCGGCGGGGGGCATATAACTCTCAACCAATCAGCGCGCGAGATGCATTTCGTTCTACATCAGTTCACAATTTGACCGATTTCCATCGATAGATTACAATATAACGAAAATAATGCGTTAAATTGCAATCATAATGTTACGGTTCACAATCTGTCGACAGTTTACAATCTCGCGAGATAGATTGTAATCTAACGATTTTTACAATCTTACGGTGACACATACATATAACGAGTGACACAAAGTCCTGAGGAAAGACTTTTATCAGTGGACGTCTTTCGGCTAAATAATGAGTTAAGTTCACTACCACAAACTCTCTCTTTATATCCGTCCATCAAATGAAAGGTACAAAACTATATTACATACTACTTCTTTAGTTACATTTAGAAAATGCTCATAAAAATGTTCCATTATTCATGTCAAGTGTTCCTAATTCAAATATTTAAAGTGGTTATTGGTTAAGAATATAGTTTAACAAATAATGTTAGATTAGGTACTTGTCTCTGCACATTTCTCTAAATGTATTCTTCTCGTAATAGCAACAACCGGTCCCCAGTATGACGCTATTGGATAATGATGAAAGGGAATGGTAGAGGCTGCAGCCACATAGATTGGTCAGCAGTAACTTGCGCATTGCCTTTGCGCTAGCACGCAACGGTAGGTGGAAAAAAGTTTACCGCGAGATTTGAATTTGGAAACATTTTGGAACGCGTTTGATTTGTCGTTTTTTTTTGTATTTTAGAAGTGATATTTTCTTAGTGAGTTGAATTGGCTGTTTGCGAACGGGATTTTTATTTTATGTAAGTTTAATTATTTTCTTTGTTTATTTTTAAAGTAACAGTCCAACTATTATGCACTTGAATGCCTAAATGGAACTTAGTTCATATGAGCTCAACTTATATGAAAGCTAGACGATGAAAACAATATAATGTTATTTCAGATAACTTGGGACGCGGCTTAAAACAATGAAAAATAAATTCAAATATTTGTTTATACACCATCTAGTGTTTTTAACAAAACCTTTTGAGCTAATGTAGTAAATTAGTGACAGAAAGTGAAGTATGTGCCACTCATTAAAAACACAAGAACAAAGTGTCTTCCCCTTAAAATATACAATAAGAAAAGTGTTAATGGACACATTCTTAGTAAACTATCATTAACAGTCTACGTTAAATTTAAATAACTTATTAGTCTTTACAGACAAGATTGTAATAATATTGTCGTCAAAAACAAAAAAATCTATTATTTTTGCCATCATATCTTCCATCCCTATCTTTCTCTCTTGCGTAAAACTGTTTATAAAATATCACTTAGTTAATAAATCTAAGTAACGTTATTTACTGTAGTTGTTTGAGGAGAGGGCTAAGTTACGAAAGGCTTATTAAGCGGTAACATTGCATCGTATTAATTGCACCTCGGGCACGCAACTCCGACATTGCACCGAACGGAGACAAGGCTATTCTGTTTCTTTCTAATTATTAAAAAGAGCTGTACTTGTGCTCCTTCATGGGTTATAATTTGGGCTAACAAGATTTTTTCTAATTACTGTGTTGGTTATGTGCCTTTATTATGGCAAAGAGCAAAGCGACGGTAATTCTACAGTTTAAATAGTATTCGTTTTGCTTTTAACGTTAGAAAGAAAGACGTAACGAGTCATTCATTCTCTTACAAAACTGCGCGCTTCATATTTTTATTCTTTGTGAAATAACCGTAGTAACTGTTTCTTTTTCGTTTAGTTTTGTTAGGTTATGATCTCTGGATTGATTTGGTCGAACAAAGTATGTAACAGATTTAACATAGCTTGATTTTATGTACATAGGCTCCGGCCTATGTACATAAAAATATTCGGATACCCATTATTTAATTTTGACTTGAGTTCAATAATGAAGTCTTTTGCCCTTTGCTTTACTTTGTACATTAGTAAAAGTATATGGTTCAAATAATAGGGTAGATGACTAAACATGTGTTTGAATGACATTCAGATTACTAAAATATATTCGACCTATATTTTTTTATATCGTGTAAACAAAAATTTGCTAAGATGCATTGCAACGACACTTCTTCCTACAGGGTTTTTTCACCATTCCATTCATTCATCAGCCTTATTCAGATGCACGCATTAAAAAAAATATTTTAGTTTGTTTTTCTCGAAAAACAAATGCATAATATGCGTTAGTTTAGCTAATATCGAATTGAAATAGGTAACTACTTTGGTGTGTATATGTATAAGTTAAGTCGCGATTATAAATGTTCAATAGTCAAACTAAAAATATGTATGAATGTATATATTGACGACCTCCGTAGCCGAGAGGCGAGCGTGCCGGACTTTGGTGTCGCGCCATCTTAGAGGTCCCAGGTTCGATCCCCGTGCGGGTATATGGAAAACAAACTTTTCTATATAGTTTCAGGGCTGTGTGTTTTGGTAGTGCCATGGTTTCTGATTTCAGTATCACACGTGCTCAAGCTACTTACTACAGGATCAGAGCAATGTATGTGATGTTGTCCAATTTATATTATTATTTTATACCGGTATTCCAGTAAGACATAATTAAAAGGCAAGTCAATTTTCGTGCACGGTACTTATATTAAAAAAAATATATATTTATAATAATAACATTAATTATAAAAAAGTATTCGAGCATATGAACCTCATGAAATTGAACTATTCATAAAATGAATGCAAGTTTAAGATTTTTTCAATACGTACTCAACCCATAGTTACCATAGTTGTACAAAGATAGTTCCTAACAATGCAATGTTCCAAACAACATCCTTATAACGTGTACAACTATCATCCAAGTTTCCATAGTTCGGAACTGTTCAGTTAAGGTGAGCCATTGTCTTGGAACGCATTAATTAATCTTATATTCCGGTCACAAGTTCCCTCTAGATTCCTTTCAATAGCCGTCTGATAAGCCATTTATTTGCTTTGTGTACATATATATAACTCAATATTTATTGAAGAACACATTAATTTTGAACTGTCTCTCCTATCCAGCTCAATTAATGTCAAATTTAAAATTTTCATTGCCTAAAAAGGTAATCAATTTACATAATTAAAACCATCCTTAGGGATCGTACATTTTGGTAGCTAAAATTAAGTTATAAGTTCGGAATTAGGATTCATTAGTAATGAGAACTACAAAGTTTCTTACCAGTACCTTCTGGGGGCACGTAGCCTGTGGTGGCTTCGCATTTTGTTTAGACGATTCAAATTGTTTTACTTTATTTTTAGTATTTATTCTTTAAGAGGCAATTTAAATACATTAACTTTGAAAATTTCAACTGTCTATATATCACCATTCTTGAGATAGGTACAGCCTGGTGACAGACAGTCGGACAGACAGACAGCGATATGTCAGTAAAAGGGTCCCGTTTTTACCCCTTTGGGTACGAATCCCTAAAATAGCCCTGCAGGATGCATACGCTACACACGATTTGCCGGCCCCTGTCTTGAGAAGCTATGACGTCAAAATATGACGAGACTAATGTGCATACTGGCAGCTGTATATCCGCGTCTTCACATTAATAAATAAATATTGGACAAAATCACATATATTGATCTGATTCTGTGGCAAGTAGCTAAAGCAATTGTGTTACAGAAATCAGAAACAACGACGGTACCGCAGCATTCGTTTTCTAAATTGACCCAACCGGTAATCGAACCTCAGAGATGTCGCGACGCCAAAGTCTGGCCTGATAGCTTCTCAGTCACGGAGGTCGTCATTCGTCTCCTCGTGGTTACATTATTACAAAATATTTTCAAACTCTTTGCTCATTTAGCTTAGTCACTGTTCTTTACTGTTAAGCAAGACACGTGACGTGTACGAACACATTTAAGTAATTTTCCATGATTGCAATGGCGTGCCAAATGTCTAAGTTCAAAACTAAGTGTAATTACGAACATTAAATGTAAATCCATTAATGTTCTTCCCGCAATCGTTTTCATAATTATAATTATTTGAGTGAATGAGCTTTGAAAGATAAGTAGTTTCCCTTTCCTTACAATTAGCTTAATGTATTCATTCACTGTAATAAAGGTATATGGTGAAGTTTGATGAACTGGTTTTCCATATTTCATAGCCTCCTTGGAACTGTGTACTTAAATAATCATGTTACTAAATTTTAGTATGCTTGTCACGGAATAATGGTAGAAATGAGTACTGGATACAAATACGTCGTCATAAATTTACATTGGTATGGGTGTTTAGGAATAAATGTTTTTTAAGGCGGTGATATAAAACTAGCTTCTGCTAGCGGATTGTCGATGTTGCAGCTGGGAATCTTATAAATACCATTGCTTACGAGACAACTTAGTTAGGCTACGCGTGGTTATTTTTGTAACATGTGTTAGATAACGTATATGATACGTTAAGCTACTGTTAGTAAATATAGTAAACCTGCCCCACTGATCAGTAATATGAAGTGCATTTTCGACTATACATGTAGTGGATGGGAAATTAAAGAAGCAAATAGTAAATAAGCCAAATATATTTAAATACAAAATAAAATTAAATAATTCCTACGTCTTCCATATCGTCGTCGTTCATTCGTCGTTCAAATCTTACTCACTGTCAGTCTCTTCATTCGAATATTCATACATACAGGTATCGCATATGCACTACGTTCGGAAACATCCGCTATCCCACATACGTATAGAAAAATTCCGGCAATTTGGAAAACTTAAATTTTTCGTGTGTCCGTAAAATGATCGAGGTGAAAAAATCCACAACTACTATTTGTGGTGCAGAAGTTCAAAGTAGCGAATGTAATTAAAATAAGCACATGTCCTGTTTATAAAACGACGGAAACAGATTTAAATTTGGAAACTGCTTTGCTCTATAAACAAATGATAGGACAGTGTGTCAAAGCATAGCTACCATGCGACTCTGGGTTTATTTTCGTTGGATCCCAATTTTTGATCCCATTTTTTAAGTATTTACGATTGATCCCATTTTCTATTTTCGTTGGATCCCATGTTAAGACAACATGTGTACTTTGCAGAAGAAAAGTGATTTACCCTTGTTCATTATTTAATTGAGGTTTTGTGTGCCAAGATTTGTGCTATTCGGAGTAGGTTCCCGTAATTGGCCATCACAATCTGTTATTTATCTGTGATATGTGGATTTTTTTTTATATTTTACTTCAAGATTTACCTCATCCCACCAGATGTTAAGTGGTAATGAGATTCTAGCTTAAGGGCAACAAGTACAGTATAAAAAATATAATAAATCTGTTACTGGACTTGACGCCCTTGCCTTGCAGGCAGGAGCCCCTGTTACTTATGTAACACCCCCCAGGAGCTCTCGAAACCTTATCACACGCAGGAACACAACAACACAGAAGTGATTGTTACTTGGCTGCGGTCTTCTGTAAGGTGTAGGTATTTCATCAGTTAGGCTGCTTCAGTTAGAGCCATAAATCGCTATACCGTACCTCTCTTTATTCAGCACACCAGCGTTTGATATTTTGATAAAAGTATAATTTTCTAAGTAATGGATAAGCGATTAAATATTTAAATATTGAATTGCGTGATAGGTAACGGCTACTAGGGTAACAGGACTAAGAAGAGGTCATTTTTTGCTGCCTCACACCATGAACATTCAAATCTCTGTGGTCAAAGAAAGTGATGCGTGGTTTGATTTCACTTTGTGTACAAAATAATTAATATTTTATACTTCAAGTTTTTCTAGACAGAGTCCTATAGAAATTTCGATTTGTTTTTATATTGTTGCAAGACATAGTTTCTCCAGTCATTTTTTCACTCGACTTTGACGAAGAAAAAAAGGCAGCTATAATTTTTCCCAGTACATAATATATTATGTTCGGATGTCTATCTGTTCTCGCATAGCTACTAAATTAAAAAGCATGTATTTATAAATACGGTTGACACCTTATTTTGAGATGACTCTCACCAGTATCTCGAAATGAAAAGCCATCGTTAGCAAAAATTTTTTCCTTCTTGAATATCAATGATGGCTGCGAAATCTTATCATCATCACCGAGCTTACATTGATTCATAATAAATACATAAGCGTGTGCTCATGACTTTGCGTGCTTTTTATGCTAGCATAATTGTTATTGCGTAATATTTTTAGCTGAGGTCAGATCTTGAACTGTGCTTGTGTTAGATACAATTTTCATGTTGAAAGTACCCGCATTCAAATGTTTCTTAGCTTTTGGGATCCAACGAAAATAGTTTTTGGGATTCAACGACAAAAAAACAAAATTTTCTAAATATGGGATCCAACGGCAATAAAAAGTAATTATTTGTGGGATCCAACGGCAAAAATATTAAATTGGGATCAAAAAATGGGATCCAACGAAAATAAATCCGAGTCTGTAGTAAGTAAATAATTTTAATGGTGTGGTGCATACTTGGGACGTATTCCCTTCCTTTACCATATTTATGCTCTCAGGGATCAGAATAGATACATATAACATGACAATCCAACCGTTACTTCGTGACAAAGAAACTGACTCTTTTGGGAATTCTAAGGTGAGTGATATATTCTTACCGGGAAAATTTTAATATAGGCATTTTTATAGATATAAGAAACATGCAAATTATAAAATGCGCAATTATTGAGGGATCGCTGAAGTTAAGTATAGTCAATAAAGTGAAAGCTCATTTTGACCGTTAATATTTTAATACCTATGTCCTTTGTCTATTTACTTATCTTTATATAGCCGGAGCAGTAAAAATGTAAAGGAGTAAAACCATAATAAATTACCAATAACATAACTTGTATACAGTCAGCATCACATGGACCTACCTACATCTAAAAAAATACTCTTTGTATTATATAATGGCCCAATTGCGTCATAAGGTTTTAATTCAGTTAGCGAAATTATTTATATTTGGTATTTTGAGGTTTTTACGAAGTAGATCTTAAATACAAAAAGTTTTTATCAATTTGTAAACAAATATTATCGAAAAAATCAAATCAATTCGTACGACTTTGTAGGTAAGTTTACATATAACAAGTTTTTAATGACGTTGATCCAAAAATCATTGGTTTATTATTATTTTTCGGTACGCATGTAGTTTCAGCTGAATTCAGTTTATCGATTTAAAAAAAAAACTTAAATCCAATTTGAATTGATTGTGTATCAGTTTCTATTGCACTTGAAGATTGATCTCATCCCATCTGAGGTTAGGTGGTAATGAGGTCCTAGCTTATAAGCGACAAGTACAGCATAATGAAGCTGTTACTGGACTTGTCGCCCTTACCTTGAAGGCTTACCCCTGCTACTAATGTACTCCCTTGGATGTCTGGAAACCTTACTCACACAATAACACCGAAGTGTTATCGAGAACAGTCCATTCGTCATAAAATGGTTACTAACCTACACAAAAAAGCTAAATATTATTTATCATGAAAGTTAGACGTAATGTATTATACACTTTTTATCATCATATCAGATTTCATATCATCCCATACTATGATAGAAGATGCAATTGTCTAGATTTATCGTAACAAAAAATCAGCCTATGTGTTTCATCTTTGCTTAACAATACATTCAACCGAATTCATCAAACCATTTACGCGAGATACAATCCCTAAATAAACAAGCGTCCAAACTTTCATATTAATAGCAAGTAGGTCAACACAATAGTGTCATTAGCTGATAATTGCTGGCACTGCCACTGACAATGCTGTTCAACTCGATATTAGCGATCAATCGAAACTGCAGATCCGAAACAACAATTATTCGGTTAATAGAACTGACATGTGTGTCGAACAAACGTAGGATTTTATCTGAATTTAGCGTCTCATATCTATCGTAAATACATTTGCATAGAATAGTGAGAAAACAGCGATTGTTGAGGCTCTGAGTCAGTCGTTTTGGCATCATGCATGAATTGTAAATACCTGAGCAGGACTGTTTTCGCTGAACTAAGTTCTAAGTCACACTATAAGTAATATGATGTTTAATAGGTACATATATTTAAAGCTATTTAATTTTGCCAATGCAGGGCCTCTTTTATTCTTCAGCCGGCATTGCACCGGTTTCCACTGCGAGGTGGGGATGGTCGAGTTGGATCGCCAATCTCCACTCTCCCCCCAACCACCGTAGGGGGAGGAGACGGAGCTGCATAAGCGGCTATTCCGCCGGTGGTGTTGGGGTTGGTTAGGTTGATCCAATTTCCCACAGCACCACCACTTAGGGGATGAGGTCCAACCGGGGGGTTTTAGTGGGTAGTCCTGCCGTTGTAAGGGCAGGGAGTCCCACACACGCCGTCACCTCCCTCAGGTGACGGTACGGTGCGTCAAAGCATTTCCCCTCGTCAGAAAAAAAAAGGGCCTCTTTTATTGAAATCAAGTCACAGTTATAGCGACGGATACTAGCCTATTGGCTAGTCGGTTGGTCGAAAACCCGAGCTATGTTCGAAAAATTTGAAACTTGATAATCTTTAGATAACTCGAAATCAAATTTAAAGCAACGAGGTTATATGCGTAATCTCGTACTTAAACTTCTCAAGAGTAGTGGCGTTTGATTTTAAATATAATATTCTTAACATGACATGTTTGTGAAATCTTAAATAAATGATTTTACAAACATGTTAATACAATACAATAAGTAAATCTGAGCAAAAAATTTAAGGAACTCGTAACATACATACGTGTAGTCTTCAATATAGAAACAGTGATTGTTTACCAGACAATTAAAGCAGTTTCCGTCCTTGAACTCTTAACTATTTGATGCATGCCTGGCAACTATCCAAAATAATATAATAATTATATATTTGAAAGAAAATATCTGTCTTTCTGGAGCATCGTTGGCATATTTGTTAAAAGTGATGGAAACTACTAAAATATAAAAATTCAAACTATAAAATGCAAAGGTAAGTCAAGTGGAACAATTTTTTTGTTTAGTCACCATAATACCTACCTTTTCTATTACTTCACTTAAGAAACCGTTGCGGTTACATAAGTTATTATTTGAAATCATTGGAAAGCTATTCAGGCTAAAGCTATTAATAATAAAACTAATGAACGTAATGAACGTTACGGATTAATCATTAAAGTGATGTACGATCAAAAGCACGTCAGACACGTACATTATGATTTTGGCATCGCCCTTATGCCGGCCGCATAAGAACTCATTTCGAACTACAAGTGTTTACCTTCACGTGCTGTCGACCGTTCACATATTATATATACATATATATAGATATACCTAGTATGCAACAGTGACTTCGTCACTGTTGCAATCGGTCAAAAGTGTTCATTCACATGACAAAATAAAAATATTGATGTTTAATTTTCAATTCGAGAAAGCAGGTTTTTAAAACCGATAGATATTATTGTGCTAAACTAAGTGTGATTTATTACGCAATAATTCTTTAGATTTACTCCCGCAGTCGTAAACTAGTATGGCAGACTATTTCTATTTGACGACCTCCGTAACAGAGAGGCAAGCGGCCCGTAGGTAATTTGACGTCGCGCTATCTCTGAGGTTTCGGGTTCGATCCGAACTTTTATTGTATTGTCTCGGGAATGGGTGTTGTGGTAACCTCGTTGTTTCTGATTTCTGTTACACAAGTGCTTACCCCTAAAACCGTACCCATATTAAAATTCAGCAGCAACATAAACAGTTGTACCCCAGAGTACAGTTCAAGGGTTAAGGTTCTTAACACAGAGTCAGATCTATGTATGTGATGTTGTCCCATATTCGTATAGAACCTACTCCTCCATTTAAAATATTTGACGAAAGAGGGAAAAAATGTAAACACGTTCGGTTTGCATTAATGTTTATTTTCCCAGGAGGCACATGGAATGTTCTCGTAGCCATTATCTGCATCATTATAAGCAACCAATGGTATTTAGGCAATCGTGCTTCATCAAATCTTAACTTTGTTCATTCTTACGTACATCTGTCAAGATACCCCGTCACTTCCTTTTGAAAAAAAAACCAGATGAACCCCTCTTTCCCTTAAATCGCTTTACGTAATAAATTAATGGCCCGCTAATCTATATTTCATCTCGTTGAAAATAATAAACGAAGTGCTTGAAAATAATAAAAGTAGTCGACTTTCAGATATTTTCACATTCACTCAACTTGATATGAAACAAAATATAAATTGACGAATATTGCTTACTGTTGCTAGTTTAAAAAATACCAAAGGATTTTTTTACAGATTTTAGCACTTTCATTCAAGTTTGATAATCTCAAATGCATTTGAAATATTCAGTGTATCTATAACTATAATACAATGTAATAAATACACTTGGATAAACATGTTACTATATTTAACCCAGAATTGCAGTATCCTTTTGTCAGGTAAATCCGACAAGTCCAGTAATAGCTTGATATAAGCTGTACTTGTCGCCTTTAAGCTAAGACCTCATTACCACTTAACATCAGGTGGGATGAGGTCAATCTTGAAGTACAATATAAAAAAAGTTATAACACAATACCGGACATTGATGCAATGTAGAAATATCTGTTAGTGAGTCTAGAATCACTGTGGATCCTCTGGTTTACGAGATTTTTAACTATATATTATGGGTTCTTTTAAATCGAGCCTCCAAAAATACTAACCCTAACCTAAATAATAGGTTAGCCACAAATTTTATAAGTGAGTCACTAAGGTTTTGGCTGCTTGTGGCTCAGTCAGTATTAATGTCGCCCAAATTAATCAAAAATAGTATGATAAATCATTTCTCATCTTTTATTAGCCGTATTCCAATAAGTACATGTCTGATATGTCATTATAAAAGTACATAGATATTAATCTTGTCTCGGTAAAAAAACCTGTAAGAACAGGTTTGT
The DNA here is from genome assembly GCA_037074685.1 of Glyphodes pyloalis. Lineage (NCBI taxonomy): Eukaryota > Metazoa > Arthropoda > Insecta > Lepidoptera > Crambidae > Glyphodes > Glyphodes pyloalis. The sequence continues at coordinate 8,106,420 of JAYKKO010000011.1, forward strand.
AGAAACATGTTCAATGCATAATTTAGTGTTAAATTCTACATCATTTATTAAATTAATGATCTTGCAGTTTGTTTTCCACAACTACTAAAAATTATAGATATAAATATATTTGAAAGTTATTTTTTGTGAGTAGTAAATTTTTTTTTGCATATAACTTCAATAAACGAATGGGTATACGAATAATTTATTCCGAATAAATTAATATTGTCCGACAAAAACATGAATCCTTTGCGGATGGTGTCCAGTAAAAATGGTGGTTCATCTTTTTAACATTAGTGTACAGTTTTATATTAAATAAGTTGACTTATTACTAGGGTAGTCATAAGTCAACTAATTATTACTTAATAAGAATATGTACACTTATGAGACTTTACTCAGCAAGCAGTTGATATATTCGAACATTAGCTCGGTATTAAATTGCATTCTCATTGTCAGTAATTTAAGTACTTACCAATAAAAAAAAAATTTGTTTAGAGATGCAAACTGTTGACGTTTATGTTAAAAGGTTATTTGTGTAAACTAAGTTTTTCTTTCTCTAACCTTTGCTAAAGACAAACTATTGAGTGCGTGGGTGGCGAGTTCTAACTAAACTTTTATTTAGAACTCGCCTTATCGTTGAAAATTACGAACCTCTATGTCTGTTATTATTCGCTAATATACCCTTTTAACGTGTTCATCGCCACATGAAGTACTTAATTTTCCTAAGTTTAGTATTTTAGTACCAGAATAAAATTGGTATAGTGTTTTGGGCGTGCAAGCATAACATACAATACGAGTAGGTATAATAGTTTTTAAAAATCTTCGGAAAGAAATTAGTCGATTATCCTACTAATAAACTCAGAAGTTTGTAAAAACGTATTGATGGCTTGATATCTAGATGTCTGAATGTCTGTTTGTAACTCTTTCACATAAACACTACATAATTATTTATTATAAATTGTCATGGAAAGATAGATTAGAAATTGGATTACTATGTAGGACATTTTTTATACCGAAATAACGGAAACAAAGTCACAGGCAATGGCTAGTTTAAAATAAGGTTAGTCCATAGTAAACAAAAGTTTTAATTTGTAAGTTATTTTTTTAATCACGAGTAGAAGTAGTTTTGTAAAATATTGATAAATCATAAGTGTGTATACATTTGTCATTATTCTTTAGCAGGTAGGTACTTATACTTAGTGTCTATCAATTAATTAACTTTTTGTAAACAAGTTCACTTATTTATATTTGCACACCATAGTTGTTAAATTATGCACTCGTATTATTACCATGTTGTGTTAAAATATACCGTTAGTAAAACATGCTACACCTGTGGTATCACAAAGTACCAATTCATTACTGTTATATCTATTTGTAATCAATTCGTATTCACGGATTGTTGAAATTGCAATTTGCAACCGGAATATTGTGTTGCAGACTTTCCGCTCAATTCATAACTGTGTAAAATAGAGGAGAGCCATTGAAAAATATGACTTTTGATGTAAAGAAAGGCTACTGTTGTATTATATTTGATTTAACACGTTGAGAATCGCACAACATTTTCTAGAGTGAATTGTTTCAGTTACCTACAATGTTTACCTCTGTTTGTGTTAGTGTTGCCGGATAATCGATTATCGATTAATCGATTATCCCCCCCTCAAATAATCTAATAATCGATATGACAATCGATAGTATCGATACTATCGATATAATCGATTATATCGATACCTATTTTTATTAGATATAATCGATTATAATCTAAGTCAAATACAATATAATCGATATAATCGATTATATCGATATCAAGTTGAAAGCAATACTATCGATATAATCGATTATTTCGATATAATCGATTAATTTGCAATTATTATTAGATAGTATCGCCATGACGGTACAGTTCAGGTAGGTACCAAGAAACTTAGCTATCACGTTTTATGAATAAAAAGTAGGGTATAAATAACTTTTTCACGGTTTCATTTTGAATGTGTTGTGTCTAAGAAGACATTATATGAATGACGATTAAATCTAAAAATAATTGCAAATTAATCGATTATATCGAAATAATCGATTATATCGATAGTATTGCTTTCAACTTGATATCGATATAATCGATTATATCGATTATATTGTATTTGACTTAGATTATAATCGATTAATCGATTATAATCAATCGATTATTATTAGATATAATCATATCTAATAAAAATAGGTATCGATATAATCGATTATATCGATAGTATCGATACTATCGATTGTCATATCGATTATTAGATTATTTAGGCCTCTTTTGGAATAATCGATTATAATCGATTTACAATCGAATCGACGGCAACACTAGTTTGTGTAAATATCAAGTCACTTCGCAGCTAGCTAGTGGATTATTGATAAGAATAAATACATCTGTGTCAATTAATTTTCAAGTTCAGTAGATTATTGAAGATAAAACACAGATTGCCTTTATTAACATACCAAGTGCGAGTATATTAATTCGTTGGCATTGATGTTGCCATTTCAATGCTTGGACGAGAGTGCTTCACTTTTGTTTATTAGAGTATTCACAACTGTTTCATAATAATTCCGGAGGTCAGAACAATAGTTTTTAACGAGGCACCGTGATGATAAAGCGAGCAATAACAGTAAAATTTCAATGTTTATATGCGCGCATTACTTGCCATGATGTATTTCGTAATCATGACATATTATGTGGCTTTTAACAAAGTACTTCATATGGTATTTTACCTAAAAATGTGGTTCCCACAGCATGAACTTAAATAAAAAAAGTTTTGATCATATAGTTTGTGATAAAAGATATTACGGGGTTACTTTCTTAACCAGGGTCGGTTTTTCTTACCAAACCAGCAACCTCAGTAGCCACTCCTGCACGTTTGATTTAACTTACAATTAGTTAAATCTTTCGACAACTGCTCTACACACTTAAATTGTACATTACAACCTTCACGGTTTTGGTTTCCTTAATAAAAACATACTTTTAAACATTAAGTATTACAAACACGTATGCATAAGCATGAAGAGTAGGAATTCTCGTTCATGTATGTGCTCGTTAGATACTCTTGAGTGAATAATGTATCACACAACAGAAGGCACTTTATTTCCTTACTGAGATGTCGCATCGAATATGCGGATACGTGTGTGGAGGTACGCCGTAATTAATTGATGTGTTTCAAGTTAATTATTGACAGCATATCAGCTATTAAGTTTCGACTAAACTTGTTCAATATGTCAATAACTTGTCAGAAGTACGTAACCGATAATGTAATTGAGGATTCGAACGAGGTTTAACAGATAATTTTCACACTGTTCGATACGATATTAGTTTCGGTTGTCGATACGATACGTTAGGTCTATCTTTATATAATACACTCCGTAATAACGGAGCCCAATAGGGCTCGATAAATTCATACATTTCCTGATTCCAATATCGTAGCGTTTGGTTAGCGTATCCTTATTCATTGCAGATATCGTTTCGAATAATAAGAAAAAGGTATGAAGTTTAAACACTAAAGTTTTGTAGCGTGTTTCTTATAATACAGAGTAGGTATTATATAGTCGTTACTTTATAAAACTCCTCTGTACTCCTCCTGAACTGTTCCTCCGTGATTTCATCCGCCTTTGCGGGCTTATCGCATAGACCCACCATATTTTGCCCTCCACTATTCGGCCCACCTTTATAAAATGATGTACATAAGTAAGGTAGCTCTATATATAAAATAAATATCTGTAAATCCTGCAATGTAAACGCTCCTATTTATTTTAGATGACGGTACACAATTACAGAACATTGTATTAGGTACTCTCTGTTGCAAACGGTTTACTGAATAAGGTTCCGTTTCACAATCTCAGAATTAAATACAAGTACCTACCAAGCCTTAATTACTAGATAAGTGACAATTGACTTAGAGAAAATAAGTGAGCCCCATGTTTAGTAGTCACCTTTACCAACTTATACCTCCTCAATATACTACTCTTTAGTTGAATGTAGTATTAGAAAAAAACACTAATTACGTTTTTTTTTTGCATTCTAAATCTTAATATAACTATACTATTATTATAAAGCTGAAGGATTGGTTTGTTTGTTTCTGTAAACGCGTTAATCCCAAAACTATTATTTACGAATTATTGATGGATATTACATTTATTGAGGGTTGTTTTAAGCTATATAACATCAAGCTGTGACCAATAGGAGCAAAGAAAAAGGGGAAAATGTGGGAATAACAGGAACAGAACGCCTGCGCAAATGTTGTGGGCCCCTAGTCTAGTATTAATATTGGTATTTGAAATAAAAAGCCACTAAACGATGCCTGTTCTACAGTATCATAGGTTAATCCATGTGTATGATTTTTTTATATTACATTTTAAGATTGACCTCATCCCAACTGACGTTAAGTGGTAATGAGCTTAAGGGTGACAAGTACAGCATAGTGAATCTGTTACTGGACTTGTCGCCCTTACCTTGAAGGCTGGACCTCTGCTACTAATGTAGCCCCCCAGGAGCTCTAGAAACGTTACTAACACGCAGGAACACAACAACACAGAAGTAATTGTTATTTGGCTGCGGTCTTCTAGAAGGTAGAGGTATTTCACCAGTCGAGCTGCTCCAGTTCGAGCGATTAATCGCCATGCCCTTACTCTTTTGTCATACATACGAGTTAACAAATTTTTTGTTAAAATATCGGAGTAGTTTTCCTGAATTTTTTGCGCACACTTAACTTGTTTTTTCAACAAATAGTATTCCCCTACTAGCGATTATGTTAAAAATGTAATAAGTTTTCCCCAGCACAGGCTAAAACGGGCTTCCTCTTTACGATTTAATTTAATTACCGAGGTTTAATAACGTTTTAGCTCGTGCGCCATTTTATCTGATACATCTTTCTTAGTTATTTATGACAAGATACGCCAGTGAATGTATTAAAGCGAGTAAAAATTAAAATGGTAAAAAAAACAGATTTACATTTAGCTAACCCAAATAGAAATTTAGCAATGATAGAATTTATTTAAATTTTAGGCGTTATGTTTTTTTTTCGTTTCACCTTAGGTACGTGGTTCGTTAAACGAAGATCAATAGATACATAGATTTTAAGAACAATGGATGTTAAGTTATAATCTGATCACTTATTCTAGATCGATAGATCTAGATATAGTATTTTAATAAACTCGCTTCTTTTTAAAACAATAACTTCAAACGTCGATCAGACTGGTCTATTGCGTTGTTTTAATTCAAAGCGTTTCACAGGTCTCTATGCATAATACTCGTAATTCATTTTATTATGTACTCGTTCTTACGATCAAGTTTAATGTGCATTATTTACTATTAACAATACATAAATATATGGGTAAACATGTATTTCTGACATAAGAAATGTGGCACAGTAAATACACTATTATTTACGCTCACTTTCGTTTGTCAGATTAATTTATTTTATTTTACGTTACATTATTTAAGTTATAAGTGTAAGAAACAAAATTATTAATGTGCCTCATTTGTTTTCAGACAAGATGAATCAGCTGACCACATTCATATCGATAGCAGCGCTGGTGTCACAAGCACTCTCCGTAAGTTTCATGAAAATACTTTTTGATTTTTTATGTTGTCTTAATTTTAGTACATATTTATTTACATTAATTTTAAATACCTCTGACTTCCGTACCCGAGAGGCGAGCGCGCCGGACTTAGGCCTCGCGCAATCTCTGAGGTTCCGGGTTCGATTCCCGGTCGCATCAATATGAAAAAAGAACTTTTCAATATTGTCTAGGCTCTGTTTCTGATTTCTGTAGCACTTCTTACCACAGGATAAGTGTAATGGTTGTGATTTGTTGTGCAACATTTAATTTGGCATATTAGTTATAATTATAATGGTACGTTCCAAAAATGCTTCATTTACCAAAAAACAAAAGTTTTATTTCATCAAAATCAAAGCTAGATAAAAGTTTTAACAACGATTAGCACTAAAATATTGCAGGCTAATTGCTTAACCTTAAATACTAAAAAACGAAACGAAAATAATGCTAAACATTCCGCTTTTAAATAAAACGCAATCTAATTCAAGCAATCTTAACGTAAACCCAAAAGAACATCTTTCGCCTGAAAATGTCTCGCTTTTAAAAAACACTCTTAGAAATTAAAATAAGCTTCTTATCCGCTTATGCTAGAATGGGGATAATGTTCTTTAGCATTACATTGACACAAAGCCGATATAGCGTGTCAGCGATTATTGGAACCAGGTTTTTGCGCTTCTTTGGAATGTGTTTACGCAAAATCTTTGAAAAGTATTAAAGTTTTACATGTTTTAATATGTTATCTTAACTAGAAAAACGTAATACGATGTTGGGCTTTAAAATTTAGCAGTTAAGAAGTCTTGAATGTTCGTCCAATGCCTTTGATTATATATAAATCTATGAACCATTTTTGTTCTTTTAAATGTAGGTATTGTGTGAATTAATAAATAAGATAAGTTTAATTACTTTTATTCGGTTTCTTGAACTGGAAATGTCCGTTCAAATGTTTAATTTGATTTTTTCCTGAAGATCTTATACATAGTGAATGTATGGGTAACAAATGTTAACTTCAAAAGTGTTTTAAATGAAAAACTTAACTATGATTCATATTCGTTATATTTTTCCTAAAGGCTTAAAAACTTCTTTGATTTCAATCTGCTTTTCAGTCTATACATTTTACTTTACGGTATTTCTAAAAGCACAAAGCACGGAAATATACCAAAAGAATAGGTTTTTTTTGTCAAAGTTCTACAACACTCAGAATCAACGATAAAACCAAAAATCGTTTGAGCCTGACTTAAATATTATGTTTGTAAGTACATAAATAGGTATATAATAAAATGAAAAATAAGGACCCTTATTTGAATGCTGTAAAGATCGAAAAGGCCGTGCCGATTCCAATGAATATTAAAAGACATGAATATTGGTTCAAACAAAAGACTGACTATCATATTGAACGTTATATACCAGTGGAAATAAGTTCGTATTGAGTTCAGATTATAAATAGGGACCTAATTAATGTTCTCGGTGATTATTTGGTTTATTGGCATTTGTATAATGGACTAGTATGTATGATGATAGATAAGGTACAAATGTTTTTTCAATGTGGTAGGTAAGTGATTTATTTAAGATTACAGCCTAGCACCGAAATAAAGTCATCTTGAAATACGTAACTTTTACTGACTGGACTTATCCTGTGACTTTGCTCCCAAGGAATTTGTTCAAGCAGAAAGTTTCCTTTATTTTTTTACGAATATAATGGAAACTTAACCATGCCCATATTAACGTGACATTATTTTGTAGATATAAGTGTACGTACTAATGTGTGAAAACTAACAAACCGGCATTCGCACTTAAAATATTAGCAAGCATGGTGTTTATCCTAATTTGAAAATTTGATATCATAAAACTTACTAATTTAACATCTCAATTTTCATTCAAACCCAAATTCAAGGCTATGGAAATACCCGCGACCTCGTCATACACATACATACAGTATTGCACAAACAGTTTTCGGTTGAAGTAAAATGGCAAACATCCGATACAGAACTCCAAAATTATAGGATATCGACGCAATAGACCTTTTGTTGGTGTATCCAACATGAGTATAATAACATGTCGTAACGATTGCTGGATGAATAATAATCGCTGGTCGTAATTGTCAGCAAGCAGGCACAATGGAATCGTCCGTTGCATAATAGACGGGCAGTCAATGGCATTTTATGCATTATCACAGGCTTTTTCCGTCACCTCCATTGAATTGCGTACGTGTGTCATAATGCAACTAAATTATTGAGGTACCAACGAAAAGGTTGTTTACTAACTTTAAGAGTTCTTTTTTACTTTGAGATGCCACCTTTCTGTCCCAAGGAATTACTATAAGATCTGAAGATGCTAACAGTTATTTTTTTAATCGTAATCAGTTATCAAAATGTCACTTAGGTTTAAGTTTAAGTTATATATAACACCTACGAGTATGTAATGTCACGAAACGGGGAACAATAATTTGTTTGTATCTTGCACGATCTAACTCTTACTCTTACTTATCTAACTCTTTGATCGATGATTCCGAATTTTATCTACGGTATTCCGTAGATAAATAAGTTACAATTTAGAACTTCGAAATTAGTATAGCCATATTTTTTTAAGCATAGTATCGGACAAGGTTTTCTAATTGGTTTCGTACTTAGTCGATTTTGGAGTGTCTGTGCCCACAAGCTTTATAGGAAGCTGGTTTCGCTGCTGTTGAGAATTTTAACACTACACTCTACTAAATTACGTTTCAGTTCGAAAGGCAGGAACGAAGTTCAACCTTGATATTGCACTTCACAAACTGGATTGACGAGTGCAACTAATAAAAGTTGTTCCAGTTCATTATCCTTGGCAAAGTGTGCTACCTGAGTTGTAGTCTACTAGTGTAGGAATAATTGAATGCTTATAGGTACTAAAAAAACTCGACAACCCCCTTAGCCGAGAGGAGAGCGGGCTGGAATTTTGCGTCACGCCATCTTTAAGTGTGAATAAATAGGTTTCATTCATTTTTAAAGTTACTTTGATAGATAATATCTACTTTTAAATGTGTTTAGTACATAAGTAAAACCAGGCAAACCTTGTTCTGCAACTATCACCTTGGTAAAAGGGGTGTTCATTTTTATGGTTTATCTGGAAAACTATTGGTGTTAAAAAAAACTTTGGTATTTTTTTTTGTTGCAAAAAATAAATTCTACAACTTCGCAGTAGCTTTTTCGTTATTCTTGCGTTCTGCCTAAAAAATATGTAATGTACGCAGGTACATACAAAAACGGCACAATGCAAATTTAGGCAAAAAATGTGCAAATCACAAAAGGACAAGATAATTATGTTTAATGATGACGATTTACGGCATGTGACCTTGAATACCTAATTAGCGAACACATGATCTCATGAGATTTTCGAGGCAAATTAAAATTAATCGACAAAACATAGACAACTGGAAGTGTGTATATTATAATTCATATCCCTAAGCTCACCAACTCATCATCTACCGGTAAAGGAATCGAGCTGGCTCTTTTTCTGTATTTACCGTTTCCGACTATTCACTGTATTTTCCTGACTACTCAAACTTACCCAGTTTACGATCAGAGCCGCGTGGATAAAAGAGATTTGTTATCTCACAAAACCACTGTAAAGGTCCGGAGGTAAACAATGTACCCGAAGAAACCATTAGTTCTGATTGAAGTTCTACACGTAATTAGAAATGTGTATTCTTCACTTCTTTTAGCAAAATTGAAGGAGAAATGGAAGGAACCACAAATGTTGCGTAATTTGATTGGAAAGTAATTCTATATCTTTATTATAACGCAGGAGTAAATCCTCAGAAAATTACGCCTTTGATGTCTTTTACCATAAAATAACTTACAGTCGCTCAACACATTTAGGTACAATATCAAATTTATTACCATTTTGCATCACATTATCTTCATTTTTATAGTTCAATCGTATGTTGTGATCTTTTTTAGTATTGTTTTTTGTTTGTGATGGTTTGAAGATTTGTTTTTACGTTTATAGGATTGAGAAAACAGTGTTTGCATATGGATATCATTAGGTTGCGTCAGTGGTCTAACGAAGGAAGCCGTAAAGAGACCCCGTACCTACAAATAGGAGGAAAATTATTTACAATATTTCGTTAGTTAAGTAAAAACGATCCTCACAGCCAACTGAATATTATTCACTAAGATCTGAACTTAATTTGCTATTTCCTTCGACGTTCATAATATTTTTCTATAATTGATCACCTCAACTTAGTGCAAAATTAATGGTAAGATCACCTTCCATTTTGAAGAAATCTCTTAGTTTCGTCTCGGCAGATTCGAAAACGGGAATAACTTTAGATTTAGTTGCTAATTGTAGCAATATTTGAATCATCACTTTTCAATGGAACATGAACCAATATTTTGAGTGAGAAGTCAAACAAAAGAACAAAGCACCTCGCCCATCTTACAGCGACAGTCCAGCTTTCACGCTTAACATCTTACTTCATTTTTAAGACAGTGCCATGAAGGTCATTGATGGTCGACTGAGTCATAAACCCGCGGATCCACATCTCCCATGATGCGCACGCTACACACGCAATATCATTATTACCATACAAGTAGTATTACAGCGTAAAGTATTCACATGCTGCATCACTTCGGTGTGATTCCTTTAAACTTGGTTATTAGCGATTAGGATTTCAAAGGAAGTTTAGTCAAAATCAATTAAATGCAATGTAAATGTTATGCACGTCTGATGACCTCGTGTTTCTGCTTCATTTTACCTCACTTAGATTTCGTAAGATGTCTCGTGCTTGTCTACTTCCATAAACCCAGTCTAGTTTACCTCTAGTCGAGGCTGTTTGAACTGAAGATACACTTACTCACCTTTATTATTAATTGTAGTTATTCGATATTAGGAAAGATTATTCACTGCTAAATATATTATAAGTAACCCATCTATCGGAAACGATTTGCATCTAGTAAGACCAACTATTTTTTTGTAGTCAATGTTTTCATCTGGGTCTTGGTGTTTACGTAAATTTTTTTAAGTATGTATTGTAGTACCACAATTTACTCGGATTCATACATACAAATGCTAAACTTGCTTACTTTGGAATCTGGTCCGAGTGGGGAAATATTTATTTATAGTACAGACTTTATAGAAACGGAGAACAAATAAATTGTGATAAAGGCCCATTATAATACTACATCAGTAAACAGTAAGGGCGAGTGTTCTCTGTAATGAGAATTATTTGTTTCCAGTAACTTCATGTTATTATTCTGAACTAGTTATACTCGCAAACAAGTTTCTAGAACTTGTTTGGACCCGTGTTCAGACCCGACGGTAAGAGTCATTGACATTTACAACATCAGCATGATTGCTAGGTAAGGCTTTAGGATTTAATTTTCTAATCCCCTCGATGTTAACCCTTAAGCAATTACAATTTAAAGTAATAAATGCTGAAATTAATGATCCCTTTATGTTATAGTTATTTTATTTTATTTTATTTATTTAATAAGGTTTATCAACAGTTGATACAATATTTCATGAGTAAGAGATGCAAGTAGGAAGTAAAACTAAATCTAAGAGTACAACCTTACAGATAAACACAGCATGCGTAAAATATTTGTGGCTTTATATTGTTAGAATCAGATTAAATTGACTTTATGCCAATCTTATGTTAGCGCTACGCTTACGCTAGTAACAAATTATGTTATGGATAGTAATAAATTATACGGCGCGTAAGCTAAAACCGACCGACGGACGACTGAGACAGCTGATATGGAAAGTTAATTTGAAATTAGAATTAACGACTAGTAGTCGGTTGGAGAAAAACGGATAGCTTTTGACACATAACGAATCTTAAAATATTGGAACTGGCCATTAGTTAGTAAAGGTAGCAAGAATAGTTTAATTATCAATATTTTATGTTTGACGACTTGAGCAATTGGTTTTATTTTAAAAGCATTTTGTTCAAATTCATGTATTTTTTTCATCATGAGTCTAAACGAATACTCATGTTTCTTCTGATGTGTACAAATAACGTCAGAGTATCAATAGATGGAGATTAAGATCACCCAACCTATCTTAGTCGTGTCATAAAAAATAATGACAAAGGCAGTTCCGCCAGTAATTATTCTAATGCAGTCATTTACAATCTTCACGTAAGATGGCGTAGATGGCGTTACACTAATATTAATATGCGGTAAGATTCCATGATTCATAAATAAGGCATATGTGACGAATACAATGTTTCCCTTGTTTATGACGTAAATACAGTTTCTAGAAAGACGTTCTTTATTGTATGTGGGGAAAAATAAGACATCATTTTATATGTATATGCATAGATTAAAGAGCAGTCTGCTATTTTTGATTCGATATGAGCACAACAAGACAGGATAGTGACTCCGAAATTTATTAACAATGCTTAAATTGTCAACTCAACAGCCTGTTTTTATTTGTTTTTGAAACGTATTTGCCAAATAAAAATAAAGGGATTCTTTACCTATTTATGGCTTTTTTCGATATTATATGTCCTACTATCATAATCAGCTCTGAGACCTTATAGTAGATTTGTGTAGTAACAGCAGTCTTGAATCTTTACTTAGCACTGGGACTTATATCGGTCGACTTTATTTATCAAGCAAACCAAAAACAACGAAGTTACTGAACTCAAACTCCTACAACAAAATTACTGAAATGTAAATTTTAAATTGCAAATATTTGAGCGTAGGAAGGGATTGTTACTGTACGTATACAGATTTAAATTAAACGGGATCATATCGGTGTTTAATTGTTGCACGTGTAATATCAGATAGTTGATTACTGAGAGCACCACTTGAAGCAAATTGTTGAGAATCAGTGGGGATATTATTCATGTTGAAATCCAATTCCAACGAACGACAATCAACTTCAACGCAATAATATATTGGTACTAGTAATTTAGGTTTAAAGATATTTATTTCTCATAAGATTACAAATCACTTACATGAGAAAAGGACTTAAACAAACTAAACATAAATTCTGTGTAGGGCAAGAGTTAAAACATAATTAGAATAAGTGTAAACATTATCGCAAAAACTTAGTCTAGATGTTTTGTTTCAGTTTTGTTGTTTTTAATTTCAGTTTTGTTTTGGATTAATAATGTATATATTTTTTTAAGAATATTTTGGTCTACCTCTAAAGCAGTAATTACATAATACATTATATTTTTTTACTTGATACGAGTACAATCTCAAATTTAAGGAACAATAAATACGCCATTATTTTTCCTTATCAAAGTAAGCTTATCGGAAAAAGTTGTATGTAAAGAAACGATAAAAGATATTAACGTCCACATAAAATACAAATAAATCCAATTATGCTGACTGACATGTCTAAGATGAGTTTTTTTACGGGACCATTAAAGGTTTTGACTTTTATTAACTAAATCTTTTGGGGTTTACTACGTCGTTAGTATTTTAAGACGAATAACTTTCTACTTACGACTATTTTTATGTTTCTGTGCTTACATAAAATAGTTCTTAAGTCGGACGACCATATCCATAAAGAACATTTAAGAAAATTGTGTGCTATTATATTTATCTCGCTGTGGACTATGACTTAATACACGTCATTTTAGCATAAAAAAGTAGGTATCAATGTGGTCTAGATATGAAATTTCATGCAAATAGATTGTGTAGTTTTTGGGTGAAACATTAAAAACATTCAGAAATCCATTCATGTTGATATACAAAATTGTGATATTTAAAAGAAGGAGATTAATAAAATGTCTATGACAATTAATGGAGTAAGCACTGATTTTTCGGAAAAATTCCTTTATTTCACTTTCAACAAGTCTAGATATAGCATAAGGGATCAAATCATTTTCTACAAAAAAAAAAAGATTTCTTCAGAATGTTACATTAATTTCATATCAGCAGTTAAATTTGTTTGTTTATTTTTTAATTAGCGTTTATTGCACTGGTATGAATTCAAACTAACTTAGATTAAAATTCTGTAAATAGCTTATGTACATATATCAGGCTCGCGGACTTTCGAAGTATCATACCTCGAAATTTCGTACATTCGAACCATACATCGTCATTTCATACATTATCATTTCATACATCGTCATTTCATACATCGTCATTTCATTCATCGTCATTTCGTAGTGGAGTCGTTGCTCGTTTGTAATCGTGATTTACTTACCTAAAAAAATATTCTACACAAGCTTTAGTATTCTACTTGAATTTTAATCGATTGTACTTACAACAGCAATTTCCCTGCAACAGATTATGTATCTAAAACAAGGTGACCCATTATTTGCGGCAAACCATTATTGCTAATATTGGTTGGTTGCCTTTGTGCCGGTAATATGATCAGCAAATTGTACTCTCTCTAGGAAAATTAATCTTGTAACCGCGTAATATAGGTACATGGAATGTGTGAATATTAAGGTAACGAGCTATCCGCATTCCTAACTAGAATAGTTAATGCATTTATCTGTTAGCTGTAATCTGCCTAATTAAGTACTGGCAGTTAGAGTAAGTATTGATTCGTTCTGATTAAGTAGATGTAAGTTATCTTGATGTCTCGTCATTAGAAATTGATTTCGGTGTAGTTGAACAGTTTAAATGAACTGCAATAACAACCATATAAACTAAAATAAGTTCTAATTTTCAAGTTGCAGCAATGACGTCATTTGATTTCGACTACGGCGGTTACTCAATAATATGCTACGTTGTTTGATATCCCTTGTATTTACGCAACAAAGTCTGTTCTTTTTTGGCATTCAAAATTTAAATAGTCGATAGTCTAATCGATTATTATTTTTATGCTTAAAATTGTCGTAGCAAGTGGTGGTGTAGATAAACACATCATAGCAGATATAACGAGTGAAATAATTTTTATCGACAATGTAAGGGAGTGAACCCCCCTATGCGCGATTAGTTCGGCCGAGTTAGCTATTTGTGTGGGATAGCATAGGTGGAAATTGTGTGCATACTGCGCCGCTGCAGTTAAATCTTGAAATGAAATCGATTCACGAAAAATAGAGTGAAAAAACAAATACCTTCTATAATTTTTAACCTCTCGATACATATACAACTTTTTCAATCACCCAATACTTTCGACAAATAGCACATCATCTCGATATTAGTTACACTCATGGAACAAGTGCCGTGCAAAGTTCGAATATTATAACAACTTAATCAAAGTCGTTTTTTTAACATTTGATTTGGTAGAATTTAGCCGATTTTTCCATATAAGGAGATCTCATTAACATACCTGTTTTTTGGAACAATTAAAGGCACCTACGGTTTCCCTTGTTTCCGTTTTTACGGAACACGAAAAACCAGTTATTAAAACGGAATTCACATTACTTTCCTACTTAATTCTTTATGTAATGGTGAGGAAACTGGAATAATCAAGGCTGGTTAAATATAGGTTGGTTAGCATAAGGAAGAGAAATAGTGTTACGTTGCAAGTTCAACGTTTGTAAGAGTAAGCGTAACCCCACACTAGCGTTCTTTGAGCGTCGACGTCGACGCTACGCCGACGCGACGTCGACGCAACGCCGACGCGACGTCGACGCAACGTCGATGCGGCGCCGACGCAACGCTTGCGCCGCGGCGCGGTCGAAATGACGAACGCCAGGACTGCGCTCCACAGGCGCCGCGCCGGCCCGACGCCTGCCGCAGCGTTTATTTTGACAACAGTACAATGATCAACTCAATTGTTTCGGCCCGCCCGTGTTTTAGAATCAGTAGGCAGAAGACTTTTTAGCTGATAGCAAATATGGATGTAGCTTAAAATACTAGCTCATATTGCCGAAGAAACCCATTTTCAATTAAGTACTTTTAGTTTTCGAGAAAATAAATGCTAAAGTTGCCTTTTCGTGCCATGTGTCAAATAGGTAAAATATATTTTTTCCTTTACAAGTTGAAAGCATTAATTTATCACTGCAATATAAAACATTATATTGTGTGTTCAAATCTTACATTTCCATTTTCGAAATGACTGTACATGACATCAGCGCGGCGCGACGCTCGAACGCGATGTGCGGAGGACGCCCAGCGCAAGCGCTGCTCAAACGCCGCGCCGACGCTTGGCGGGCGCCGCGTCGACGCTGAGCGGGCGCTGCGTCGACGCTGAGCGGGCGCCGCGTCGACGCAACGCCCAAACAACGTCGACGCGGCAAGACGCTGACGCTCGAAAGACGCTAGTGTGGGGTCCCTCTAAGGCCTTCGCATGCGAGTCGTAAGCGCAATCGTATCGTGTGCGTATCGTGAGTGTTTCGTTACGTCGCAACCTATACGAGAACTGCGGTGTTCTACAAATTGATCTCTTTCGATTTACAGCAACATTGCTTTGTGTGCGGACTTATTTCAACATGTACGCACTCGTATTGCATTCGTCGTAACGCACATATTCCAATACGCTTACGCTACGACGCTTTGTGTATACAGTATCGTAATATATTGTATCGAGTTATTATTGTTTTCGAGACTAATGTTTTTCCGGTGATACCTTACCTAACTACCCATTGTTTCCTAGACGCCTTGGTAACTAAGATCGCTTTGCCAATACTACTTTCTCATCACAATATTATGTTTGTCCACCCATTACTAAGGTAATTTACCTTTGCCTTTAACGATAATATTACTTGTGTTATTTAGAATAATCAGGCATGGTATTCAATGTAGTACCAAAATACCATCACGAGCGAAAACATAACTTTCTAAGAAACACTTTGTAGTTCAATAAACGGGTCAATAGTTTTATAGGTACCAGAACATTTTAAGGTAGGTAGACAATGTTTAAAAAAATATAATTATTTAACAGATTTTTATTAATTAATAAAAATTTATTAACAGTGTAAAAAATACAAATAATGATATCAATATCTGCTATCTAAAAACGAGTCAATGTTTTTGAGTGTGAAAGCCCCAAACATACTGTTGATCGTAAGCTAAGCGATTTTACATTATGCCAATATTTCTAACCCTTTTCCAGGAATACCTTGAATTAAAGCCCAAATATTACGACCTACTCTGTTGTGTAATGGATTACCAAGTGCAAATATGATAACCACAAATGTACATTGTTCGCAGGCTCCACAGCTGATTAGTTTCAACGATGGAAAATTAGGAGTAAACTTCGGCGGCTATCATGCCGCGGTCGGACTCGGGGGCCTATTCGGTGAGTGATTCCAGTAAATTTACCTAATTCAGGCAAATATTAAATTACCTAAAAAATTATAACGCGGCTAAATTAATTATCTTCTCACTTAGTAATATGTTGTACTGATCAAATAACCAACATCAAAAGGGAATGATTACCAATAAGGAACCATTTAATTATACAAAGTATGTTAGAAATTGATTATAGACAGATCTGTGAAGCGATATGTCTATCATTTGAATAAAACAAATCATATTTTGAGGTTACAGTTTTTTAACCCTAACTTACGGCATATGTTACTTTCAAAATCTGTTTTCATTGAGTAGTTGAGTTAATGAATAAAAAACATATTAAATTAAACATAGATAACTTAGTGACTTGTAGATTAACACTGGCTTGTTACTAAATCTTTTCAGGGTATAATAAAACTTTTAATAAATTGGTGTTATATTGCATACATATCGAGAATCTTCATTATATTATGTAATGTGTAAAACTTAAAAAGAAACTTACATTTTGAGCAAGTTTTCCTTCGTGCTCTTGCGATATCATCGATAAGACCGTTTATGTTTTACAGTCAGAATAAGGTACAGAGTTCGAACGAATTTCCTCCCGATTTTCTACAAAGAATACTGAATTTTCTTTAAATTGCTTGCTGCAACTGCATTTGTTTTAACGTCTTCCCTCCGGACCTCAGATTGTGGTATGAATAATTTAAAAAATAGTGTATCCGGAAAATTCTTCGTACAGTAACATGCACTTATTGATACAACCGCTTTCTAATTATTCCTTGATGTTAACGCTATAAGAGTTTAGTGGTCTGTGTTTTCTATTGGTTGCGATTGTACTAAATGTCTTATTTTGAAAAGAAAAGAGAATGTCTTTATTAATGTTCACTTTTACAAAAGCATTTATGAATCGTCAGATTTTGTTAAACTACCACCGTGTTCAGAATGTTGATGCAATCGAGAAGAACCGGCAAGAAACTCCATATTATTTATTTTGTATGTTTGTACATTTAAAGTAGTGTTTATTTTTTTTACGATTTTGAATGTAAATAGTAAAATATTAAGGTTTTATTGTTGAGATAAATATTCATCTTAAATGCAGATATTTTAGATTTCGGTATCAGCCAAATAATTGTACCAAGCATCTTGTGCATCAATAATCCAGGTTTTGAGATCGTTCCACTGCTAATAATAGCGCCGTACAAATTTTTGCTACCAGTTACAAACTAACTAGTTAGGAATCTATCGTTGTTCAAAATGGACGGTGGACCAGAGAGTAGTTGCTGCCTGTCAATCTGTTCAGTATAAACACTATGGATTGGAATTTTCCAGGTCAAAGTGGAAGTGGAGGAGGGCTGTTTGCAGAGGCTGGCACCCCACATGGACAGTCAGCCAGGGCTGGTTTAGGCGGCTCTATGGATTCCAGAAATGGAGCAGCAGGTAAAAGAATAATACAAATAAGTCTTCGTGTTGTTGTACTCACGGCGAGATAAATCTGCCCTGCAGGTATACAGAATATATCAAATTTCTCACATTAGACGACTAAAGTTTCGATGCTGTTGATTGGCTATTAGCACACCGCACACGTATTTTCAGCCAATCAGCAGCTGACGCACTGACTTCAATCGATTTTGACGTTTGTTAAGAGCGCGATAAAGTCGCGTTGCGTATGCTAGGCCTGCTGGTGTCACAATTTTTCAATGAACACTAGACTGATATAAAATATCCGCTAAAAGTTGATTGGAAAAATTAAACACGTTTGGGAAAGTTGTTGTTGAACGTATGTATGTGACAAGATTTAACAGTTTCTTGCAAGTCTAAACTAGGCTAGGTTGTTGTCATTCTATGAGTCACCTATGCAAGTAGGGCTTTTAGGTAGGTACTTAATATTTCGGACACTGACCTCTGAGATGCCGTTTCTATAGATACTGTTATTAACCGGTACTATAGAGTAAAATAAACGAAGAAATCGAAGTTGCAAGCTTAACCGGAGGGGCTACAAAGTCCTTCCCAAAGTTTGAGTCGTAACCGAATTCTTACCGTGAATTTTTACCGGAAACTGACTTTTTATCCTAGGTTTACTCATGAGTAAAATGAATAGTCCTTATTCGTAAAAGATGAATCCGAAAATAATGTAATAAACGGTTTTTTTATTTCTAGCAAGTAGTACAACAACACTCGGACCCGGAACAATACAGAAAAATAGGTTTTCCATATTGACCCGACCGGGAACCGAACACGGGACTTCTGAGATAGGGCGGCCAAAGCCCGGCCCACTCGCCTCTCGGCTACGGAGGTCAAAATGTCCCTTGTATCTCTCAAGACCTCATTATGAACTGTAAATACTTCCTGATTATACAAGATTCTAATTGTGTTAACACTGCGTGATTGCAAGAATGATTACAATAATTACTATTTACACTGAAACGCAAGTTACACATAAAGTGTATCCTGATTATTCATAAAAATAGTAGGTAATTAACTAATTATAGTTACTTCTGATTACAAATGAATATAAATGAAGTTGCTTCACAATGCGTGAACGCAGGTGTCCATAGCGTATTATTATAGTAATTTGCAGATGACATAATTGGTCAACAAATTACAAACCAAGGAGACTCCAATTTTGGCGCCTTGGCAGTCATTGTCTTCCACGGCGTTAACAATAGGCGATAAGACGTGTGGGGGTATTTAGTAGGCACTTCTTAGAGTCTCACATAAGCCGATGTCTATCCGCAGGGTCGGTCGTATGGTGCAGAAACCTCCACTTAAAAAAATAATAAAAAGGTAGAGCCCAATTTATATCTCGCGAGTTAAAATAAAAAATATAGCAATAAAATTAAAACCCTTTATTAAATAAATTGCTTACACAAAAGATCGTCTAAATACACTTTTAAGTAAGGTTAAATAATTATTTACTACTATTTAAATATTTTATATAACTACGTTAGTTTGGTCTTTAGGTACTACGAGTAATTTTGATAATTTGAGCTTAGAAAGCCCCTTTATAAGATGCTTTGTCATGGTGAAAGACAGAGATGACAGGACGTAAGACACATAAAACCGAGAATTAAGAAAATTTCGGAGGGGGAGGGGGGTATGTTCAGCAGTGGATGTTCTTTGTCTGAAATGATAATGATGTTGATGAGACTGCTTAAGTGTGACCATTCCGCCTGTGGTATAGTTTTGATTGACTCAGATTCCCTTACCATTCCCGTAGTGCCTCGGTCCTCTTCACGACTTCTTCGACCATAATACGATTATTCAATCAACTGGGCGACTAGTTAATAAAATTTACAAAGTTAGCTTTAAACCTTGACGTTGTGTCACATGAACTTTCTTTTAAGTTGTTACAACAATTTTATCATAAGTAATAAAGCCACTTAAATTAGTTAACTGTGGCAAATCAAATTAAAAAGTTTGATACAAAGATTGAAATTTGTTAAAGCCTGCCTTATTGTTAAGTATTTGAATTGATGAACAGCTTTACAAATGCGGTGACATTTCAGTACAAAATAAGGATTATAATAACATAGATGTCAGAAACAATTAAAATGTTTTAAACTTAGACAAATACACGAAGTCCAGTTTCAACAGGTTTGAACCTCAGTAATTCACCAACTTTTAATTTGTTCTGAATAACAAATTCGGCAGAGGTGATGTTTATCCTAATTAAATTTATAAATAAAATAAATAAATAAATAAATATTGGACAACATCACATACATTGCTTTGATTCTGTGGTAAGTAGCTAAAGCACTTGTGTTACAGAAATCAGAAACAACGAAGGTACCACAACACCCAGACCCGAGACAATATGTAAAAGTTCGTTTCCCATATTGACCCGACCGGGGATCGAACCCGGAACCTCAGAGATGGCGCGACACCAAAGTCCGGCACGCTTGCCTCTTGGCTACGGAGGTCGACATTAAATTATATTTGACTTTCATAAGTAGAAGTATAAAAGACATAAATATTGACTTGAAAAGCCATCAACCTATTTGATGGGTCCTGAATTTAATTACCGAGCAATAAGTACGTACGTATTTTCGTATTTTTTTTAACATAGTTCGATTTTGTGACTACTGATCGCCATTTGAAAAATGAGGAGATTAACAGAGGCAAGAATTAAGTAGAGTGATTTATGTACTTTAACATAATGTCGAGAAAGAATAAAGAGTTCGTGTTTTACTAAAAAAAATAATTCATTTCCTGAAAATAACAGCAGAAATGTGGGCCACTACCTATTTAACAAAATACACTGGATTAGCCACACGAGATTGTCTGATAAAAATTCCGGGAAGATCGATATTATTATCAATGTTTCAATGCAAGTACATAAATAACTCAAACAAATTCCAACTTCTGGTGATAAACTTACCTACATTGACCTACACTGAAATTAAGTGATTGCTACCACACACATTGTTTGTCATTGGTTCAATCACTCCGCTATTTAAATATGGATTGGTGCTTACATACCCGAGTTTGCAAAATCCGAAATATATTTTGTTAGATGAAGGGATTTGAAGCGAAGACTCTGGGATCATAAATCGTTACTTAAATCACTAGAAAATCGAAGCGCTTTTTAAGCCTTCAGTAGAACGTTCAGTGAATCTTACTTTGCCCATGATATATATATATATATATATATATATATACACATTGCAATTAATTAAAGGAATTAAAACAAAAAAATGTGTTCATTTCGAAAAAACGTAAGCATACTTACTTATCTTTATATGACGGAATCCATTTTGTACACATTAAATATAAGCAATACATAATATCATCAATACTGTTTTGCTTAGTCAAAATTATGGGCTACTGTACATAAAATAAAATAATTTCTAATTGTCTATATCAAGGCGGACTTTATGCTGGAGCGACTGCAGGAGGAGGAGTCCAGGCCTCTGCTGGCCTCGCGGGAGGAGTGACGGGAGGCAAGTCAGCCGGTAGCGGCTATGCATCAGCTCAAGCCGGGCCACACTATGCAGCCTCAGGACTGGTAGGTGACCGAGGGTCTGCGCAAAGAAGAAAGGAAGAAAAACTGAGACGCAAGCAACTGAAAGCACAAAAACGCCTTGAGGAAAAATTAAGGGGTGTCGGATATTAACCTGAAAATTGGCGAATTTATTTTACATTTAACTATGTATTCAGTAACAAATAATGATACTCAGTTTTTGTACGTAATAAATGTGATGGTGTTAAGTATTATTTTATTGATAAACGATAATGCCCTACTAAAACCAACTAATCCTTGTTATTTTAATTCGGCACTTCAAGTTGCCCAATGGCAGATTAAGGTAAAGTTGTCACAAATGAATACTACTTGCATGATCGCATGCATAACCTTTTAATCAAGTTTATTTACATTGCATGTTTAATCAAATAATTGTGCTATCATATTTATTAGAAACTCACAAGGTCTCACAATAAGACAAAGACCTCACACACCGTCTTAAAAGTATGAATGCAATATAAAATTATGTGTTTTAAATTCGGTTAACAACCTAACAAATATTTTACAGGCCGGTGAAACATCAGAAGGTGCTGCTAATGGATTCACGTTTTCTGGAACTAAGTCCTTTGGAGTAACTAAAGGAGCTGTGGATTCAACCATTTCCGAACCAGTACAACCTGTGCATAAGAAAGTACATAAGGAGTTTAATTTCGATGCTTCAAACAATGTAGACTTTGTTCCATTGTCAGAAGATAAAACTAGTGTGGAAGTTGAGAAAGAAGTTCAGCCAGCAGTAATAGTTAAAGAAGTGAGTACGGGTCATTCAAGGGACCACTTTATAAGACACAGTTTTACTACATTTTCGATTCCAAATCTTATGCGATTTCTGTTTAGTAGACCACAGATGGAACATAGGCAAAGACAGTGGCAGAGACCACATCTATACAGTAATCATGTCAATCCTCAGGTTTGTCCGTACAGGTTTAATTTTTAAAAAGCACGGAACTGAAGGCTATTTGACAGCTGAATATCGAAATCACAAGCACAAAACTTTAAAAACGAAATCACACGTTATGTGGAAATTCACTTTCACGATCGTCTGAACTTGGATCAAACTTACCAAGTATTTGCACAATAAAGTAATAGGTACAATAAAAATAGTAAGCATTCTATGATTGCACTTTATGTAACGTATAAATGCTGTCATTCACTAGAGCATTGGCAGACTATGCAGGCACAAGCAACAAGCTTGACCACCAAAATTTTATTTGTGTTCCAAAAGAATCAAACACTGAAATTACTTTGTTCTTGAACAAAGCTTATTTTTATGTTATTTCTGTGACGTCGGTTTTTAATTCCACTTTTTAATCCATAACTCACTACATTTCAGGTTTACGTGGAATCACCTCCCCAAGTAGTAGAAAAGCATATTCATAAGCACCCCAAGCCTCACTTCCACAAAACAGCTTACATTGGAGGTTATATTGGCGGTGAGGGTGGAGTCCCAGTGCAAACCCAGCCAGCTATTCAAAAGAGAATCGATACTGGTATCGAAGCATCGGCAGACGCTGGGTCATCGGCTGAATCTGGTGTAAATACCGGACACGTATACAGAAAACAAGTGACTTTCCAAAGAAACCCTAACTTTTTTGCTGATATTTTCAACGTAAGTGGTTTTACTTAGCTTCTCTTTTCACATGTCAACATTTTTTATAGTAGTCATTAGGTTGCTATGGACCTTTATATCAAACGAAATATTAATTAAACAAGACTTCTTAATAATATAGTACCTATCTAGAAATGTCCCGAATTATTTCGAAGCATCTAATCAAGAACAAAGGAACTCACGGAAATTGTCTAACAACATTTAATTCACAGATCCCCATTTCAACACTGAAAGCGGTAGGAAATTTGCTCGGGAACGCTGCCGGAAGCACAAGCGTTTCAGTGCAAAAGTCGGGCTCCGTCCAAGCAGGTGGTTACGCTTATTATTAAGTTAATTAAGATTTTTAAGTATTTTCTAAATAAAGGTGAAAACAAAAACTTACATCGTATAATTGACAGTGACACAACAAAAGTAACCCTGCAATTTATATTTATAGCTGTTTTATAGCAGCGATAAGGCGTTGAAGCGACCTAAAGGGAGCGTCAAGATAATCTTACGGCATCGTTGTCGTCATGATTCTGATGATATTTTTATACTGACGCTTTTATTACGTTTTTACTTTTCATGAGCTTTCCTAGGTAGCAATGTGTTAGAAATTTTATAAGAACTCATTTTAGCATGATATGCATGCAAGGTAATACTGCATCCATTTTATCAGATCCTTGGACGTACATCTTTTCATATTTCCAAAATTCATGTTGTCAGTTAAATCATTCCATAATTAATGTCTTTTATTGAGAAATAAACATATTATGTTGTAATTTTAACTTACCATTAAAATAAAGATAAAGCACAACAATATGAATAAAAATTCTTCATTTAGAAAATTAACAATTTCAAGCTCATAATTAAAAGTATCATGTCATGTGCCGTATCTTCTTCACCCTTTTCTAGCTCGACTTTAACAAATTGAGATTAACGTTGATAATTAACAATGTTTTCTAAATCTGTAACAGACTCAGACTTGATTACACCAAAACATGCTGGATCATCATCAGTGTCGCAATCTTCAGCGCATGTATCTGTCGAAACCCCGAATGTCTCAAAAGTCATTGACGACATTTTGGCTGTAAGTTCATCTTCACCGATTTCATTGGGAGTTTTAATACTAATTCATATGCTTTATGCTTGGTTGGGGTCTCACTTAATGATTGGACACAATCATTTAATATGTTTTGCTTGAAATAGAGTACTGGGTTAGGTACTGTCTTTGCCTAATAACCCCTTTATCTTAAAATTACTTTTCAGAATTCGTGAGTCGAGTTTATTTCAAAATGTATAGCCAATTATTTTTTCTCGTCCACGGGAGAACTACAAACATATTTTAGAAACATATATATATATTTTCCACGGTAAAACATTTATACTTAATACAGAAACCATTGTTGTACCATTTAGGTACCTACTCTTTTCATCTCACCCGATATCTTTTGAAAGATTATTATTGGGGAATAATGAGAGTGCGATGGTGTTAACCTTTTATACGGTTTTGAAAGAGCAATACTACGAGAAGGAAACCATCCTTTGAATGTTTTTAAATTATTTACTTAGATTTCTTATTCAAAGGTACTATGATAATTAATGAATCTTAAAAACAATTTTGTATAAAGATATCGTAAAAAATGCACTTGATTTAGAGGCATAACAATTTTAATGACTTTCTAGGATTATTTTCCTATTAATCAAAAGTTGTACAAATTAAAAGATATTAAGACAGTAACAAATTTTTCGCTTTTAAAATGTTAATTTATATTAAATCAAAATGCTGACTCTTGAAATGTAATTTTGAATAAGAATCATTTTCATCTAAAACTATTACATATTTTGTTATTGTTTCGTTGTTTTTGGATCTGTTTGGGGACATAATCTTCTTTAACTTCATGAAAAAGTACATTTGTGAACCTGTAGTTTTTTTCTTTATATGTATAGTAGCAATATAAATAAAATATCTGAATATATGGTGCTATGGTAATTGTGTAAATTATGTAGATGCACGGCTTAATTAGTGGTTTTGGTGAGTTTGCTAGTAGTGGTGGTGTACTGGAATCGAAACATTTTGTTACGTATGAACAAAATCATTTTCATGTCTGTGAGTGAGTATTAAATCATGGTTTCAATAGTATTTAGGTCAATAAACTTGAATTTTATAAATAATAAAATATCACAACTGATCAACAATTAATTAATTACTTTTAGAAAATTCTGTCAGACAGTTTTTGTGATCAGTTTGAAGATTTGGGACCAGTTAAGAACAAAAATAAACATAATTTACGGTTTAAAGTATTATCTCTAACAAACTACTCTCTGCTATCTCTAATAAGATTAAGTGAGTCTCATTCTTCTTTGAAACTACAAATAACTTAAACGTTTCTCAGTTATCAAGATAGATATGTAAGTCAGTCAACTCGGTTTTTCATTGAAACTGCTTGGATTAACATCTAAACAGCGAAGATGAAAGTAGACTGATGAATATTAGTCCATTGAAAAGTTACATTTGGGGTTGCGTTGTTTAGAGGACGCAATTTTATTTTTTTGATGTATAGGGGCATATTATAAGTACACACGTATAATATAGGTATAGTTAAGAGTACTGAAAAATAGTACTCACTTCGGAGCGTTGTAAAACCTTAGTTATTGACTTAATGAAAAAATGATGCGAATAAAAGTTGTTCCTCAAAAAACGAACTTCAAAAATGGTCAGATATAATTTTTTCCTAAAATGATAAAAAAAAGTTACATCGAAAAATATAATTTTTTTTCTCGAATATCTGAAGATTTTCGCTTATAACTTTTTATTTATAGTTCTACGACAAAAAGTTACTGAACCAAATTTATAGAGAATTTAATTTGCAACAAAAAAATTTAATATTTTTTTTTATCAAATAAATAGTTTAAGAGATATATCGTAAATACCATTTCAACCCTTATTTTCAAGATGGCGGCCGTGGGACAAGGGTGGCGACCCCACAAACTTGTTTTTAGCTTTACACTGACCCCCCCTATACACATCAAAAAAATAAATTTGCGTCCTCTAAAAAACGCAAGGTAAGGCCTAAAAAATGTAACATTTCAATGGACTATATCAAACAGTGACGAAATAGTTACAAAAGTACTAAAACATTATTGCTTTAATTACTCGTTTTTTATTTACAAGCCATGGTAAGTAGTGTGTGGTGAGCTTAATGGGGTGAACAATAAAGTTTGCAGCTTAAATTATCGTTGGTGTATGTTTTCACATGATTGGGAACAAGTTTTAAGGAAAAATAAGGCTTCTATGAAGGTGGCGGCAAATTCCAGGTGAATTTAGTTTACAATATGTCATAATATCCACTCATCACATATCATAATCCACTGTCCACAATTTAGATTTTTTGAATATTTGTAGTTTTGTTTAAACAAAAATAATATTAAAAATGTTTACGATCGATAAAATAATGTACCTACCAAACAAGTCCTATTCCTGTCGAAGTATCTAAAATTAAGAAAATGGAAACATTAATGAAATGTTGAAAATATTGGTGGGCTAAATAAAAGTAAATAAAGCTCAAAAAATAGAAGAAACATAAGCACACTATTCTTAATTAACATTGAAAATTATAAACATTTCACATCAAGTATTCGACTAAATACCGTAATACTATTTTCACAATTTAACAACGAGAAAACTAATTAGGTTTTGTTTGCAGATTCCAATTAACACCCTTGGTGCCGTAAACAAGTTCTTGGAAAATAACGTGCCACCTCGAAAATCTGTGCAGGTAAATTATCTTGTTCTGTATTCATATCATTCATTAGTCTTCGAGTATTTTATAACCTTGAACTTTATTAACTCGTATTTGAAATTATTCTGTACTTATGTTAAATGGCAACCAAACTACTTCAACGTTGTTAATTTCTGCTATTTAACATGGAATTTTTAAATAGTAAACTTACTTATCAACGAATTAGGTACTCTTTAGTTTCCCAAGGAATACATAGAGATATCAAAGTTATGATATTTTTAAGGCACTGGGTCTAAAGTAAGTTAGCTATAAAACCAAGTTGCCTGACACTTGACCGCAATTGAATAAGGTCTGCTTTATGCATTCCTCTGTCATTATTGTGTGAATACTGCATATTTTGACGTTATAAATTACATAGCGATTTATCGCCCTTACAGAAGACCGCAGCTAAATAACAATCAGTTCGGTGTTGTTGTGTTCATGCGTGTGAGTAAGGTTTCCAGAGCTCCTGAGGGGTGCTTCAT
Source organism: Glyphodes pyloalis (assembly GCA_037074685.1). Taxonomy (NCBI): domain Eukaryota; kingdom Metazoa; phylum Arthropoda; class Insecta; order Lepidoptera; family Crambidae; genus Glyphodes; species Glyphodes pyloalis. The sequence goes on from JAYKKO010000011.1 coordinate 8,133,974, forward strand.
TAGTTAGCAGGGGCCAAGCCTTCAAGCTAAGGGTGACAAGTCCAGTAACAGATTTATTATGCTGTACCTACCTACTTGTCGCCTTAAAGCTAGGACTCATATAGGCTCATTACCACTTAACATCAGGTGGAACGAGATCAATCTTGAAGTGTAATATAAAAAAAAACATATTGACATGACTGTGAGTGGCTTAAGCACTTGTGTTATACAAACAGAAACCAAAGATGGCGTCACAATATGTTACTTAAATCTGTACTAATATTATAAAGATGAAGAGTTTGTTTGTTTGAACACGCTAATCTCCAGAACTGCTGGTTCGCATTGAAAAAATATTTTTGAGTTAAATAGTCAATTTATTATTTATTTAGGCTATATTACATTATGCTACGCCCAATAGGCACCAAGAATCGATGGAAAATGTGAAAAAGTCGGAGATTGTAGGCGTGGGACGCCGCGACGAGCCGCTTATATGTACTTTTATAAACGCCCAGACACAGAACAAACACAAATGTTAATTACACGAATGTGATAACCATTGTTCCATAGGGCCAGTCAATGCCATACTAGTGACATAACCGATTAGGCACTTCATGCATAGCGTACGCAGGTGGTAGCTTGCGGTTTTAACGCCCGGAAGAACCCTCAAATGAATACTACCTCAGATCATATGTTTAATGTTCTGTGAACACTACAGATCATATATGTGTGTCTGTGTGTTTTCTGCTAACTACGTCGCTTATGAACCGATTTTAATGATTGTGTTGTTGGCAAACAGATATCTCGACGTTTGTACTAAGATATTGAGCGGCCTCCGTATCTTCGTACAAGGGTCGTCATCCTGGATCTGATAACGGCATCCTTGAGAGATCGGTTGTTTACTCTTAAACATTTTTTAAAGAATGAGGTCAAATATTCACTTAACAATTACGTTCTCTAATTGTCTTGCAGCTTTCAGACGATGGAACCACAGGTCCAGCAAGAGTGAGATTAGGTCCCCACGCCCGCAGACGAGCTGCGAAACAAGTCGTGATCATTCAAGAAGATACTCAAAAAACAGTCAGCGAGGAAAAGTCTTCGTAATCACAACGTACCTAGTAAACTCATAGACATGTCAGAAGGTCTGAAAATAGTGACTTAGAAAAATAAGGCATAATAAACCTACCTATGTAATATTTAAGGTTTATTGAAAATCATGGGTCTCCACTGTTACCTTCATAACTATTTAAGGAATTATTTCATATTAAATGTATATTTCATGATAAGTGAATTCGAAATAAAGAATTTCGACATATGGGGTCGGTAAAGAAAATTGGAATAAAGAGCATCAGAAACAAATTCAAATAAACTTTCTTTTAAAATGTTTATTATTTTAAGGTATAAGTAATGCACATAGCATCCTTTTGTACAAACATTTGTGATCATAATCTGTTAATGAAAAAGTACAAGTGAACTAATACTTAGTTCGGTAACTAAATAAATATTTTTGTTGCTATTTAGTGCAATTTATTTAAACCCGGTCTAATACATTCTTACTGATTCTAATTCCTCTAACAGAATTTAATTAAAAATATTTCTCAATAAAGTTATACACTTCGTTGGTACATAACAATAGTGTACCAGCTGCTTGATTTATTTCATTTTTAATTAATTGCTTCGACTCTGTTCTTTTAAAAAGCAAAAACAAAAAACTTACTTTGCTAATCTGGACCATTAGTAGGTATCTCTGAATCATTGTTAACAATTTAAACTCTATAAATTAATGGAACAATATTACTTGAATTGCTTAAATCTAACCAGTCTATTTTTTTTATTTATTTGACGTCCTCCGTGGGCAAGAGGCCAGCGGGCCGGACTTTAGCGTCGCGCCATCTCTGAGGTCCCGGGTTCGATCCCGGTCGGGTCAATATGGAAAAGGAACTTTTACATATTGACTTTATATATTATAAGGAGATATGTAATAGCTAATCGTTTTGTTTTTCGTTATTTCAATACTATTATCGAATCAGGCAGTTTATGTTCTTACAAATTTTATAGTGCTTGACGCCGTACTAGCAAACTTTGAATATTTTAAAGAAACAATAAGTAAAACGATAATAATGTAGTTCTAAATATGTTCGGCAGAGGGCACTTATCGGAGGCTAAGAAATCAAAAAAATATAACAGAAAAATTCATCGCTTACGGTAACTTGCGGTTAACACAGATGGAAGACCAGCACGCGTGACGCCGTAAGGGCAAAATATTTTTTCTGTTTCTTTAAAATATTCAAAGTTTATGTTCTATTGGAGCGTTGATTATTTAATTACGGGTTACCATGACGCGTATTGCGAGACATTCTGCAGTAACTCTTTTATTGTAAATGCTCAGTTGCCAATGATTTAATCCCATCGTCATCATAGGAAAAGCAACCGCGCTCTCCACTCCAGTCAAATCGAATTTCTTCCAACTGTACGTCCCCTTCTTAAACTTGCAAGTTTTTGAGTTCAGCTTAATGTTAGCAGCTGATAAAATTATTCTGGGTAAGAATTGGTGGCAGTGGAATCCTTTTAAATCAGCTATGTTGTCAAATGTGCCATCAGATCTTTCGACGGTAACCTTGAGACGCCAAAGATACGCAGCTTCTTCAGTTACGGTGAAATTGCCTCTTGTGTAAACCTTATTACCTTCTCTGTAAATATCAGTTTCAATGTGCACTTTCTTTGGGTCTTCCAAAGGCGGATTAGCTTGACTGCAAGGTTTCATATCTAGATAATCTAATTTATATTGAATGCTTAATTGTACATGGATGATAAAAACGTAAAATATAGTTCTTATTGTTTGCTTCATTTGAAAGTTTTCAGTAAAGTAGGTAGGTACGCTAGATTTGCAGCACTTCTAACGAGTGTTGTATACCTATGTAGTACCTAACTTTGGCAACTTAAAATCTCATTTAGCACACAAAACTATTCGACTGGAAAATTATGGTTCTATTACTACAGTAATACCATGAATATGATTCAGGTTTTATATTTGTAGGAAACTTTTTATGTATAAAGGTTTAAATGAAATTAGAGTAAAAAGTATGCTTTTATTACTATATTGTGCAGTCGATTTTTTTAATGTTCTAAATAAAAATTAATTAAACAATAAATGATTATCTTGGACACTAAAGGCCAGATTCTGAAATATTTGGTGGTATAGAAGGAAACATACATACTGAAATAACCATGTTGACGACCTCCGTAGCTGAGAGAGCGGTACGGACTTTGGCGTCGCACAATCTCTGAGGTACCGGGTTCGATCTCTGGCCGGGTCAATATGGGAAACGAATTTTCCAATATTGTCTAGGGTCTGGGTGTTGTGGTACCGTCGTTGTTTCTGATTTCTGTAACATAACTGCTCAAGCTACTTACCATCAAAGCAATGTATGTGATATTGTCTAATATTTATTTATGAGATTTAATCTCTATCATGCACCATTGTGGAAAGCTGGACCAGACCAGTACCCAAGGGTAGAAGCTGTTCAAAAGTATGATGTACTTATGTATATTCTGTACAAATAAATTCCTTTTTCTCGAGCCGTCTTTGCTATTGTATTGTATCATTCGACTCAAGTTACTGAAAGTTTTGAATGCGGACAACGTATATTATAGTCGAACATTGCAAACTGATTGTAGTCTTTAGTATTGCGTGCCAACTGAACTGAACAGCGTAATTGGTTTGCAGTTTCGATGCAGTTAAGACAACTTTACAAGATTGGTATCCAAACAGCCAATGTGCAATTAGCTGGTAGTCCACGTGCAATTTGGCTGTATGAGCCCCATGATTGTTTAATGGAGATTTTAGTCAATAAATTTGAATCATTGTGTTACTCACCGTTGCGCCTTGGACTTATCTAAGCTATGAAGGAATGGGCTTCACACATTCATGCGAGCCCAATCGCATTGATGGAGGGGCGCGTGTTAGTCTTTATTTCCAGATGTTCTTAAGCCTCTACGCTTTAAGACTAATATCAAGATATTATCCGGGAGTAACAGATGAAGCCACCACCACCAGAAACTAATTTCGGTTGCAATGGTCACCCATCCCATATCGCACTGTCATTTCCAAACGTGGTTGCTAACGCGCTACAAGCACCTCGTGACGCGTTATTCAACGTCCATTAATTAGAGGGAGTCAGTCCGAATTCCACCAAATCACAAACGGGAGACATATTATCCTAATACGTCATATCTTAGCTTTTTTTAAATAGTGTGAAACGCCCATAAGTTCGCAAGACACACACGCTTATTTCAATTGCAAAATAAAAATGAACACGGAAAGGAAGAGCAGTCAATTAAAACTATTCATAAATTATAAATGTGGTCCCCGCATTCTTATAATAGCATTGCATTAACATATAAGTTCGTTTCTCTGATTGACTCCGCATCGAGCCTCTGATATGTCCGGTCCGCCTCTCGCCTATGAAGGTTGTCATATTAATATTCACTTACATACATTTTTTAATACCTTACACAATATTAGTAGTGGGAGAGGGAGGTCAACCGCCCCATGTAATTAATGGACGCTCCCTTAGATGGTGGTTGTGGTGATGGTTATATAAAAAAAAATTCGGCCATTATCCATTCTTGTACCCGTCCCTGTTTGTTCTAGGAATGGTAGAAATGAATAGCTTAGAATTTAGAAGGGTAGTCCAACTCTTGATGTACTATTTATCAATAATACGCGACAAAGTAGATTGCCCAAGGATACTAAGTCAAGTATCCCTATTAGCTCCTAAGCGTCTAGGCTGGAACGAGGAGGGGACTGTCGCACCGCGGCGACTCCCGCGCCTGCTGCGGCGGCCGCAGACACGTACCGCGTACGCTGCGCATGCACCTACCGCACGTGCATTAAATCTGATAGGAGACATGCTCGCCAATGACTACGGTATTGACCTATTTGCTGACCACTTTAGATTACTGACAAGGAAAGCCTTTCAATATGTTGACAATAACTTTAAAACGTGAACTTATCTGTTTTCCCTTGCATCTGACATTCTAATTATCATTGATTATTTTAATTACTATTCATTGACATTGTTGCTATTTTTTTAATTGTGTATTGTAATTATTCTTATCTGATTTTTTATTATTTTTTTTTATTACTATTGACATTGCTTAATCTTATTTGACGCACGTAATGTAGTATTAAGTTTTTGACATGTCCAATAAACATACTGGCGCCTTGGGACACTGTAAGCTAGTATGTATGTATAATTGAATAAATAAATGAATAAATTAGATATAAATATATGTATGGTATGGTAAAAATGTGAAAATAGTCTCTATGACTTTATTATAAGACATTTTATTCAATATATACAAATTCTTAATAGTCAAATGGTGGACCTACATTTAAATCTCCTCACGTTTTTTAGTAAGACAGAAAAATACTTACAAAAATTTTAATTGTTTGGAACCCAAACTATCACAAATCCCTAGTCCCCTTCCAGCACATCTGCAAAATTTTATAAACTACATACTCTGGGAAATTACAGTTTAAGTACGACGCTCAGAATACTGTCCTGCATTTATGCGTAATTACAAATACACTAATGTATCTGTCCCTTAATTTACATTGTACGTGTGTAACATACCGTTTACACGCTCAACAAAATAGTATCAGTACCAAGAATTAGCCAAGAAGAAAAACATTTAACGCCATGAATTTTTGTTTAAGTTTTATACTATTTCTGTTTCAACTACATCTCATTAACGGAAAATATAAAATGACACTAGTTGATGTTCAAACATGTAAAGATCCTACACCGCCCTTCGGCAAAGATCAAATTGAGTATCACAGAACAATCTTTACCGTCGGCGACAAAACTTACGTTCAAGGAAATATCACATTGACACAAGATTTATCTGGCAAACTGTTTTGGCGCTTCAAAGCTGGATTAAACCGCGGTGGAAAATCTACGAACTTCAGTATTAACTGGCCAGGAATGACATGCACTGATTTGTTCGTCAGATTAATCCTGCTCAATTGTAACATTAAATATGTGCCGAAATCGTGTATTTACAAGAAAGGTGAATATTCATTCGATAAGTTTGATCTAACTAAAATAGACAACGTTATGACTTATATACCTATGCGAGAAGTGGGCTTGAATGAATTTGTTATAAGTTTTTATAGTGATAAAGAAACTATGCTTTGTTGGAGTATTTTTGTAATGATAAAATATTAAAATTACTACAATCAAATTGTATCACTTATTGTAAATTCTTCAAAACGTTGGTCCAATAAAGTTTCCATGAGTAAAATCATTATTTCACCATTCACTCCTTGTTTTAATTCCAATGTAAGTGTTTAAGACCTACAGGTGTACTCTACTACAACTCCGTAATAATTGACTTGAATTTGGTTTAACAGCATGTAATTATAAGTGTAGGTTCAGAGAGCACTACAAACTAATTTTCAGCTGTTATTTCATGCAGGTAAAATATTTACTACTTGAAACACGATACTGCTAGGGATATTCAATTTAGTAAGTGGTTCTATATAGTGGAATACGACCCGCTCGTTTTTGGAACAATACAATAGCATTTGATCGGCCTGCAAACACAGCAGATAGGATCAAAGGAACTGTAGTTATTAAGTGGGAAATTTAAAAACAAATATAGAAATAGTAACTATACCAAAATATTCATATTACTGAATAAATGGTTGCTTAAGAAATATTTTTACTTTAACAAAGAATATCTTGACATGAAACTGAATTATTCAATGTTTAATATTAGTGACTAATTAGAGGTAGACCACTAAAGAGAACTTATTGATTTAATATGTATTTCTTAATTTTTTAAACCTTGTGCCTAATTATTGTTTACCATGTCAATAAATGTTAAATAAAAATGCTTAATTTCTATAATTTCTACGCCACTAATGGCAGAGTATGTGAGCAACATAATTTTAAGATTTAAGATCTTTATAACCATATTCTTTTGAAATAAAAATATTTGAATTTGTATATAAGTAATATGTAGTTGTTGTATTAGAATGTAGTTAATTTCAGTTCTTATTATAAAATAAGACGATCGGATTCTTATTTTACTAATGTAAATATTTCCTTGGCGGTGGTCAATATTGCCTCATTATAATGTTCGATTTCAATATAAGTTTCGTAAATTTTAGCGTCTTAATAGTTGAGAACCTTATTTGTTTGAGGAGAAAAAAAGCTAAGAGTTTTAATATTTAGTGCTGTGTTAATGTGAATACCAATTTGTTATAAACAGTATATAAAAGTTTTGTTAAAAATTGTAGTTTACTTCAACTGTATTACGATTCACTAAGAGATTGGGTCGATCTAGAATATCGATACAAAGTATGCGGCAAAAACATCCCTATAAGCTGGTATTTAGCGAAAGAGTTTCAAATTTGGAAAAAAAATAAATCGGCTTGTTCAATTAGTGAATTCCCGTATTTTTTTAAAACCATTAAATGGAGTCTTAAAACTGTAAATGCAATACGGGTACAAATCATGATATTATTATACCATGGATAGGCAGACTCATATCATAATCAGACATAAAAACAGCTATGATTGTTACTATTTGGCTAATGATAATTTAATTAGGCTCGTTAAAATGGCACAGCAATGATCAATATGGTTTTTCCATTACCATTAAAATGTACTTATTGCTTGTTATATAGCAATAAGTACATTTTGAGTAGGTAACATGTATGACGATATAATGTAGGTATCTTTTAAACTCGATTACCAGTTAACGGGTAACTTATCTGACTGTCGCGAGTTGAATATGCTGCTAACATGTACAATCTTTATACCGTTCATATTGTTTTCTGGTTTTTACAATTACTATTTGCTGAAGGCAGACACCAAATGAAGTTGCTAGATATTAAAAAATGTAAGTCACCGACTCCACCATACGGAAACATGTCACTTGTTAACTTTGGAGTTGAAATGTACAAAAGTAACGATACGTCTTACATTAGAGGGAACATTACGATTAAAGAAGACCTTCCTGGCAAATACTTTTGGCGTTTCAAAGCTGGGACTAACAGAAACAATAGGAAACAAACAACGTACAGAGTAAATTGGTACAAAATGACTTGCAAAGATGTTATGGTAAGAGCTGTTCTGGTTTACACGAATGTAAAATTTGATCTCAAAACGTGCACTTACAGGAAAGGATTTTACAAGTTCAAAGAGCTTGATTTGAATAAAATTGATAAGATGATAGAAACGACCATGCCTCTTCGTGAAGTCGGCGTAAACCGATACATTCTGAATGCGTATAATGATAAAGAAACTGTAATGTGTGTAGATATTTTTGCACAGGTAACACCGACCAAGTCTTAAATAAAGATATTCAAAATAACCAATTAATCTTTCATTTAGTAAATTAAAAAGACCTTGTTCTATATGTAAAAACAGCTACTTATATGCGTGCGAGCGGAGCTTGTTATTAAAAGTAAAAAATATTTTATTCGTCTTAATTTATTCGTTCCGTTACGTACTGATAGGTTCAAATTAATACATTTACATCCTACACCATCCCTTATTTTGACCCCATGGGGTTGAATTTATCAAAATCCTATTGAACCGAACGTCTTTGTCATAGTAGTTTTTTAACAAACTTTCATCCCCTATTTTATCCCTTTAGGGGTGGATTTATCAAAATCCTTTCTTAGGGGATGCCTACGTCATAGTATCTTTATTCATGCCTTTGCATGAAAATGCCTTTCTCAGCCCGATCGGTTAGGTTCCTACTATTTTATTTTATTTTGCTACATCAAAAATTTACACCTTGAATTGTTTTCATAAACAAAGTCCAAAGTGTATTTTTGAGGTTAACAGACAAAGGTGTACCTAATGATGCGTTTGATAAATTAGTAAGTAACGAAACAAACATGTTTATTTCCACATTTTGTGTAATTATTATTTGAATAGGTTCCTGAATATTGCGTAATTATGACCTAAATGTTTTCCTAACTACAATCAAATTGAGAAATGGCCGTACATGTGTTTGTGACCAATTGCAAATGTTGTTTTAAATGTCTACACGTAATCTTTCTTTTTGCGACTTCATTGACAAACGTGATTATGTTACGAACGTGGACAATATTATCTACTATTCATATTGTGTTTTTATTACCACTCATCCAGGGCAGGCATAGAATGATATTACTTAATGTCCAGAAGTGTAAGACTCCGACTCCACCTTACGGAAGCATGTCAAATGAAATTGTTAATTACAATATGGAAATGTACAAAAATAATGGGACGTCCTACATTAAAGGGAACATTACGATTAAAGAAGACATTTCAGGCAAATACTTTTGGCGATTCAAAGCTGGGATTAACCGGGAAAATAAAAAACAAACTATGTACAGAATAAACTGGCAGAAGATGTCATGCAAAGACGTTATAGTAAGAGTTATTCTACTCTACACGAATGTGAAATATGATCCAAAAACGTGCACATACAAAAAAGGTTTTTACAAGTTCAAAGAGTTTGATTTTAATAAAATAGATAAGATGACCGATGTTCATATGCCTTTGCGTGAAGAAGGAATAAATCGATACATTTTCAATGGCTACAATGAAAAAGAAACTATTTTGTGTGTTGATGTTCTTGTACAGGTTAAACATTAATAAAGTTATTATATATTTCAAGTGTTTTAAGTCTTTTAGACTACAGGATAAAACACAAACTAAAATAAACCCAATGATTGACGAATCTTCAGAGAAATGTAGGAGGAAACCTACTCAAATCTCCGCGATAGATTAACGCGATTTTTTTTCTAAATTTGAAACTTCAGCCTTAATTTTTTTCAACATGTATAAAAACAGTTCTATACAGGCATGCGCCGCATGCGCCCCGCGACTAAATTTTATCGCGTTCTTAACAAACGCCAAAATCGATTGAAGTCAGTGCGTCAGCTGCTGGGCGTCTACTCTTGAAAACGAAATATGTCGGATCCGATGACGTTTAGTATTTTTTATTGCTCATTATCGCAACTAACACACTTCGAATGCGAATAAAGCGTTATCAAAAAACAAAATATTATTTATACAAATCAAAAATCACGTTTTAATTCCCTAACTTTTGATCAATCTTCAAAAACGAAACCTTTCGTTTGTTCGTTTCGTTTTCAAGAGTAGACGCCCTGATTGGTTGAAAATACGAGTGCGGTGTGCTATTAGCCAATCAACACTATCGAAACTTTTGTCGTTTCATGCAATTTATTTGACGTATTGCGCATGCTAAGCCTAATAAAATAGAAAATTTATCTCAAACGGAAAAAACATGCTTTTATACATGTAAATGAGTTTTTTGTTCCGCTGTTTCGTTGGAAGCATACTTTGGCCGAACAATTGCCAACAATAAATACTTACGTGGCTTTATTTTTCCAATAATATGTCATCAAAACACGTGAGAATTGTTACACACATAACAACTCTTACAATAAAAACACGAATTCGATACTAAAATTGTAATAAAACTGTGCACTCGTAAAGCTTCCCCTTTTATGGCTAAGAAAGAAATGTCGGTACAGTGAGATTAAGATTATTCTGGCTAATATGGCTTTTGTTTCCTAGTAGGTATATTATGTCTGTTTGAGGCAAGTTTGTTTTTTACAGTTTTAATGAAGAAATCAAAAACATAAATTTGGAGGTAATTAATTTGGTTTGTTAGTTTTTAGGACAGTAACGAAGAACGAATCAAATAACAGTTGTTAAAGTGCTTGCTATAATACAACAGACCGTATTGTTAAATTATCTTAGTGATACCTACATACGTTTATTATGACGTAGTATGGACAATTAGTTACGTTCGCTACTTTAGTAGTAGTGTAGTTTCATAGTGCTTAAAATACACATGAATAGAATCAAAATGCAGAATTTTTTTATTTCTGAAAAGAGTTTACAATTTAAGAAACATGCTCATTTCAAATAATTACTTCTATAAAGGCTTTACGTATTTATTGCGTAAGAATGTTTTACCTAGGTAACGGATTTTCTTTTCATTTCCTTAGACTCAATTCTATATTTCATTTAAACATTAACTTTATTTATAGTGGACTGTACTTTTAGCAAAGGTACTGAGTAATTTTATGATCTAATGTTTTAAGACAGGTTCTAAAATAATTTACTCTAATTCAGAGATAAAAAAAAATTAGCAATATAATTAAATGTATTTCAGTATCATTGAATTGGGCACAGCATATACAGGAATATTTTTTAATTACCAGAAAAATTTTAACCACAGTATCAGTATCAGTTACTTATTACATTTATGTATTTATAAATAAAAAAACGGACTAAGTAATTTACCTCTTTAAAAGAAGTAAATAGCAGGCAATCTATCATTTTACTACGACTAGCGCGCATCAATACTACGTTTTCATTGAATAATCGCATCGTTTCCCTGTTTACGCACACACACTCATAACGCGGGTGTGTGGCGGGGGAGACGCAGCGGGCGGCGAGGCACGGCTCGGGCGCAACCCCTCAACCCCGCGCCCGCGCAACCTACTAGTTTCGTCTTGACCGTTGACCGTGAGTGTGACCTACTTAACGTCACATGACACGCGCGCGCGAAATTAATCACTGGACTGAGAATTATTTCTTGTGGACCAGGCCACACGGTTCGTTTTACGTGAGTAGACATTCTCAAGGACGAGGAAGACCGGCGCTCTCACAACACATGTACGACGACGTGGTTGCGTACTTCGAAGAAGACCCGCGAGGAAGCACTAATGATGCCGCTCGTCAGTTTGGCATATGCTCAGTACTCCGCCTGTAAAATAATTCATTCGGACGGCTTGCATCCATACTATTACCAAAAAGTACAACAGCTGACGTCCGTGGACCGAGCGCCAAGGATTGCTTTGTGTAATTGATTGTTAAACCATTTTAACGTCAATGTATCGTTTTCGAATGAATGCCTGTTTACGCGGATTGTAGTCAATTTTTTATTGAGATTAAGTGAAGTGTTTATGTTAGTGAACCAAACACAGTTGAAGTGTTAAAGCAGTGAATTTTAGACGCTTTTAACCAAGTGCGACAACAACAAAATGTCCTTATTTCTGTAAAAGGAAACTGACATAAAAGGCCGCGCCTGTGCATTGATAATGAAGGTAAACATTTTGAACAATTATTAAAATCCGTGTAGGTAGATTTTGTGTAGATTTTAGGACAATACAAAAGTAATGCACACAATAAATAGCTCTTTAAATACGCCAAGATTCGTTTCAATTGTAGGTTAGTAGCTAGGTACCTAGTTATGAAACGTGATATTTTCGACAAATAAGTAGATACCTAATAACTAAAACGTAACGTAACGTGTTGCAAAACGTAACGTGTTTTTCCTAAGCAAGAAAAAGTATTAAGGGAGAGTTAGATTACAAAATGAAAGTGTTTTAACTAATTTGATTATTATTACGCTTACGCGCGGAAGCGCCCTTTTGGGGAACTCAGCTGAGTGGGCGTTGTCAGTGCACTCTCAACCTTATTCCGATTCTATGTTAATTTGTTTTTCTTTGAGAAAGGTAGTAAGGTAGTAGGCAGTAACCTGCGATAGTGAAACAAGATGTGCGTATTTCATTGACATGTTGCGTGCCAATACTTTCATTGAGTGAAAAGACGGATGTCCACACATTTTTTGTCAATTTCAGTAAAAAACAAAGCGTAATAACTCAGTCATTTTTAATCGAAAAAAAAAATCGGTTTGCACTTTTACAATTAAGACCTTTGTCTACATACGTGATTAAATTTTTTATGGTAAATAAAAAATAACGGGTACGTATGTCACATCGACATACATATTTTTCGCAATTATTCTCAAACAAGATTCAACCTTCAGTTGTGTTAAAAAGTTAAATATTAGTTAGGAGTTTTTACAGGTTTGGGTTGGTCATTATGGTCAAAAATGTATAGCACAAGTAATAAGAAAATCTTACATTTAACTTATATTCGATTCATTATATTCTTAATATAATTTGTACAAATATGACTGCAAAACAAAAACTGTTCGTTGCCATTTTAAATTCATGTTGCAACTAGAATGCCATTTCCCATCAAAATGTTTTCAGAATAGTAAATCACAGTTGAAATAGACGAAACAAAATGCATTTCAGTGCATATGTGGCGAATTTTATAACAAAACGCGGCATGAAATGCAAGTAGGTACATACTCAAGTTTAAACTTTACGTAGATAGTTTTATATTGTGGATTTGAGGGCAGAATGCAATAACTCGGGAGACTCAGCGTCTGGAAATTGAAAGTTGCCATGCTAGCCTTTAGCCTGCGGGTTCATTCGCATTATTTCGAGATAAAAAGTATTCTTTATGGTTCTATCACATTTCATGCAAGTCTATTTAGTAATTTTTACGTGAACGAGTGGCAAACATACATCTATTATTCAAAAACTTAGCGTCTCAAATATTAGTTGAATAGCAGAACAAGTGGGATTTTCTAAACGTACGAGTATGTCTTATCAAAGTAAGTAGTCATAATCAGGCAAGTAATATATTGAAACCGGACTTGGTGACTGGAAAACATTCACCTGACTGCGTCAGGAATAATTTAATCTTAACCCAACTCTATAATTCTTTATTTATTTCGCGTTAAATGTATTAGCAGTGCTCTTGTTTTAATAAGTCTATTATCTTCCCGTTACTCAGTAATGGGTCCACTACAGGATACCGTAATTACAACCTGCTTCTACTAAAATATTATCAGAAGCGCAATTGAATACAGATTAGTGGGCAAATCTTGCTTCTGCCCTTGCTGTCCCATAAATTAAAATAAGAGGTCCTTGCTACTAGGGAGGAGGGTGAGATCACTGGAGGACTCGTTCCAACCCTTGCATCTTTAATTAAATTAGGAGATGAATTTCGACAACAAACTCTTAATGTACTAGCGTAAATTTCAAATTAAATTGATGAATTTGATCGTTTAAGGAAAACGCCGGAATATTACCTTTGTGTTCTAATACCTATTGTTTTAATTTATTACGAAGATCGTTGAAGCAATTTATGAGATAAAGGAAGCATTTGCGTTAGTGAGCTGGAATCATGGTCTGAGTGTAATGGAACTAGCGGTGGCCTCGACAAATAATTATTGACTAAAATGTATGATGTATGTACGTACACCTTTGAATCTTATAAATATTTTCAAACACTTCTAAAGATTGGCAACATTATTTTGAAATCTCAATTGATAAATTTAAATATTAGAAACAAAAAATTTTATCTCCCGAACCCACGACCTTCACGTATCGCGCGTGCTGCTCTTACCAACTGACCTAACTGCAAGTTATCGTAGGCGATGAAATTTTTCTGCTGTATCAACCGTTAGCCTCCGGTAAGTGCCCTCTGCCGAATAGGTTTAGAACTACATACTTATCGGCCCGTGGTACATTCGTTGCAGAAATGTTTGAAAGCCACGGAATCGAAGACACATTGGCATCTTAATCGATTTTTCTTTTAATAAAGTTTCTAATATATAAAGGTATGCTCGTACGCTAGTACGGCGTAAAGTACTATAAAAATAATAAAATTGATAAATTTAAGTGCAGAAATAATTTAAACGTGACTTTTTAAATTAATTATGCTCTTTGATAATAATTTTCAGACTTAACTCCTCTCTAGTCTAGTGGTCTCAGTGTTGGATTATGATGTTTGGGCCTTGCGTTCAATTCTCAGGTAGACCAAAGTAAAATAGCTGTAGTTTAGGATTTCAATCCGCATTTGGCAAGCGTGGGTATTAAGTTAGCACCCATTGAGGTAACGATTACTTTATATCAATGATGGAGACCTTTCTCTTACTGTGGGACTTTAATAAGCTGGTGTTTCTAGTTCCGATTAAAAAAGTAATTGCAACTTGTCCTATTGTGACTCGGCTCTAAAATAAAAAAACTTATTTAACCCACTAGCTTTGAGAACGTCTAGAATTCCCTAACTTTCAAGAAGTTCCTCTGATTCGACTTTGCGTCATCCAGGGCAGACGCTTGTGAACCACAGATCCACAATCTAATTGAAGTTGTACAGATGTTTCTTTCATCTCCTTGCAATATTCGAAAATACCAATAATTTATTTTATATGAATTATGATATTTATTAATTAAGATATGAAACTAGCCGTTATTGTAAAGCATATTCTACTACTACTAGCCCACAACTTTGCCCGTGTTATTTCGGAAAAAAGTATCCTTATGATAATCTAATATGTCATACTCTTCTTACCAAATTCAATCCTATTCTATATTCTATATAGTCATTCATTTTAAAACCTTTGCGTTTATACTAATATCCGAACTAACATATGAATGCCAGCTTTGTTTTTCAAATACATTTTGAGAATTGTTTTTTATCCTCAAAGATCACTTTAAATGGATCTCCTGTAAAGTTTTTAAAATGGCGCTTGAGTCTACTCGCCTTTTAACCGTCGATATGATATTTTGTAACTAACAGTTTTGTAAAAGAGTAACGAGCATCTAAACCACCGTACGTCCCAATTTTCACGTTTAAAATATTTGTAGAATTTTTATCTTTTCAAGTTTTTGGTAACCTTTTGCAATTGAGGTTATCCTATTGCAGTCAGTTTCTTAATTTCAGTTTATGTTGTTGAACGGTTAAATGAACTCTGTGAACAACTTTGATAAATAGTTGCACTTCTGTACATAACACATATTAAATGTATACAGTTTAATTTAACTAGAAGTGGGATCGGCTTTGGCCACTTTGACGTTCGATGTTGGTCCAAATAACTAGTTAGTTAACGAACTTGTAACTTTGTGCATTAAATTAGGAGTTTCCGGAAATTGAATAACGTAACATCGCGCTGAGACTGTGTAGTTTCGTTTCACCATTGACCCCTCATAAATTAAGATATACACAAGCTTAGGAAAGATTGAACTTCGATGCGTCCCAAGCGCGATTTTTATAAAAAGTAAATATTAGATAATGAAATAGTCGGTCTAGTTTGAGTCGCGGAATGTTGCGAACAAACTTGTGGGTACAATTTTGTTACATGACTTCTGCTGTAAGATCTAACTTCTTGTTAAATTTGCTGACATAAACTAGTAGTAGCGTCGCATAGTTTAGAGGTTTCTTTGCGATATTTTACAAATAAAGGCTTAAATGTTTATTTTGATTGAATTGATATAACAGCTTGATTTATATAAAGCTAAACAAATTATAATTTTTATGCATTTCTTAGAAAAAGTCTGGACAGAATGACAACAAATTGACTTCCCATATTTTAGAATGTCATTGCTCAAAAAATAAATAAATAAGGATCTCTTATTTTTAAGAGCTATGACATCCAAAAAAATGTTCTGATTACTTATTTACTAACTTAACCCATCTTAATTAGCTTCAGCTATAATTATAAATGTGATTTATGTTCTGAGCCACACGTATCACAAAAGTCTAGCAATTATTTTAAAAAATTGAAATCTTGTCGGTTACGATAGATTGTAATGTGATTTTCTTTTAACGTTTAACCTTACGAATACGGTATTATAACATTTAAACAAACTTCAAATCGTAGCGTTACCTGGAGTTAAATATTAACGTTTAGATGCGAGTATGCAAATGCCTCTAATGCATTTGTATCGATCAGACCGACGCAATCGTGCGACAGCTCTGCTTTGTTGCGCCTGAATTGTTAATGACAACTTGATCAAAATTCTAATCATGTAGCAGAATTAGGCATCTGTTTTCTACGTGTGGAAGTGCCATACATGAACCGAAATTAGCATGACCATTTTTGGAAATACGTTCAATATATCTTTACGTAAAGTGACTGATTGAGTAACTCATCTCTAGTCACAAGTTTAATAGGGCGGTATTTCTTAAGCAAATACAAGTCCGTTGAAAACGAATTTTTTGTTATTCCTTTGGAAACGATAGGTAACACAGATAAACAAAAAACATTGAAAGTAATAGGTATGGCTAAAAATAAAATAGCTTTACAATGTACATTAGGCAGTACCTAAAAATATTTCGCTTTTAGAAAGTAGATCCTATCCGTAAGTCATGAAAATAAGTGTCTCACAATTAGGAATATTTGTTATATTCCTAATTAAGTACGTATATCCATTACTAACTGATTTAATCGGATAATAGTCCAAGATTGTTGCAATTGATGATGCTCCATATAAACAATTCGACGAGAGTTCTAGTTATTTGAATGCCGCTTACAAATACTACAATTTAAGTTTTATGCTCGTATATCATATATTGGGCTAATTATCCTAATATCTTCATAATAGCCGAGTCCATCAGCCAAACGTATGGTCGAAAGCACGCCAGACTAAACATTTTAGTCTTTGTCGGTACACACCCCTAATGTCGTGGGCATAAGAACTCAAACTCGTGGGCAAATGTTTACCTTGATATGCTCTTTACCGAACTGTCAATAATACGAAAACAAATAAAAATAAATAAATACGCCAGGCAATCTCCATTTCAATAAAAAAATGAGTTCAGATGTGCCCACCGTTTATCATGGAGCTATGGTATAAAGGCTTTTCACTTAGTTTTAAGATTTTTAAGCAAACCTAGTACCTAAGTCAGATCAAACCTAGTAAGTTCCTTTGAAATTGTTTAAAAAGTAAGTTTTAAAAAGTAGGGTTTTAATTTTATTCATAGTTGTGTTTTTTTTGTAAGTAAAACGCATATTGGTGGCAAGCCGGGGCAAGCATATTCATTTAATAGTCTATTACCACACTCTAGTGCATACATTTTACGGCATTTTCATCCGACAAACAGAGATTTAGTTCTGTCTGACGTGTCCGTAATTTCCCCAGCCACCTCTCCTTTTGAACCAGAACATTGCGGTACACAGCAATGGAGGCACGGTACTGTTGTTTTATATATTTTTCTATCTCTACGAACAAGTTGTAGATTACGCATATATTTTTGTTATACCAAATCATATCAGAAAACATAAAATGTCAAGATTCAATACGTGTGTCCAAAACCATCCAAGTAGCAATGTTACCTTTATACGTCATGCAAGGTCGAAAATGTGTATGAAAATATAGTAATATAATAATATGTAAGTGCCACTAATAATGCTAAGAAATCATTATTTTAAAATTGATCCTCCAATCTGATTATAAGTAGGTACTAGCTGAAAATATTCCCAAGTTTTTGTCAAGATTATTTTCTTTCTAGAAAAATAGAAAACTCTTTTGCTTAGCCGAACTTGAACGGTTTGATTATAAATTTACCTACAACTACAAATGTATTGTGGCTGAATTAATAACAATTCTCTAATCGGTTTGCTTTCCAATGAATTTTATTTAGAGGCTCTTTTAGATGTCTCTTCTGATTATGTCAGGGCAATGAACATTGAACTCTTTTATTATCACTTAGTACGAAGAACTTCACCTACAAGGTCTATTTATATGTTTCATTGACTATATCCTAGTTCATTAAGTTCAGTCATTTAGTGACATTAAGAGAGAAAACACATGATAAGTTTAAATTTTTAGCATTTTATTTGTATTAAAAGGCTGAAAAGAGTCCATGATTTTTATAGATTTTTCCACCAATGTTCAAGCGATGGAACTGAATGAAGTACCTAATGAGTTAAAATAAATATGCCAAATATACAGAATGAATTGAACTAGATGAGCCATACGAATATTTTCAATTCATCATGACTTTATCACTCTTATCACTCTAGTAAACGATTATTCACGTCGAGTCTATCAAATTCCTCTTCTGTTTAAAATTTATATGACAACGTAAATTTATATTATTTTCACGTTTACACAATTTCTGTTGGAAGTTGAAAGTCTATTTTCACTCTTAACTCGGCATAGCAAAGATAGAATATTTATTTGATGTAGCCTTTCCACTCGTATGTTTGTATTTGTTACGAGAGGTGTTTTTCAATATTTAAGGCGAGCGCGCCTCGCTTTGTGATCCCGTACCAACAAAATAACTCTGATTCAGACAAAACTGGGGAAGGATTTCTGCTTTGTATTATTTAAATGCTTTTATACGATGCCTTGCGAATGCCTCGGTTATTGAATTCCAGTGAAACGGTCGGCAAATGGTCCGTTACGACGCCAAAAAATTCTGATTGTTGTTTTTTAGCTGAGTAACTGCTAGCTAATATCTTGGGAGTTGGTGCTCCGGCCAAGATTACGCTGCTCATTATATTAGTTTTTTTATCTATAAAGTCTTATAGCGGTGAAGTCATCGTTAATTTAACTACTAACATTGTAATGTATTTCTCGACTAATTGAGTTGTCAAACTTTACAGATCAAACCCTTATAATTATTCTTGAAAGTTTTAAACTATATCAGATAAAAGTTATAGGAAACTTCGATATCAAGAATAGTATCAGAAATGTGTTGTAGAAAAAACTTGGCCTACGTTTGTAAAAAGTTCCTTTACGAAATAAAGTCATCATTATTTTGCAATTTCCTTAGTTATACCAAAAGCATGAAGTCTATTTAAAAACCGGCCAAGTGCGAGTCGGACTCGCGCACCGAGGGTTCCGTACAAACCTGCAAGGTTTACAAAGTTCGTTCATTACGACAATCGAGTCTTTTTATTGCAAAATGAAATTCATAACATTACAATGGGGAAAGATGGAGGAGCATAAATATTTTGTAATGTAACTAAAAATTTAAGGTTTTCGGAATTTTTCCTTTATGTGTGCTATAAAACGTTGCTTCATGCCAAATTTCAAGATTCTAGGTCGACTGGAAGTACCCTTTAGGTTTTGATTCCCTTGCGAGTACTTGCGAGTTTCAAAATATGCAGCTTAAATTGCTGTTTCTTTTGATTGCGTTGACATAGAAGTTTGATTTTGTTACAGCTTAAAGGTATTATAGACCTGAGTATTTGGTATGAATTTCAATTTAATACCTCTACGCGTTTATGAGGAAATGGGTAGTAAGTTTAAAATTATTAAAAAAATATATATTATGTGATGTAACTAAAAATTTATGGTTTTCGTTATTTTTCCTTTATCTATGCTATAAGACGTTGCTTTGTACCAAATTTCAAGATTCTGAGTTCACGGGAAGCACCCTGTAGGTTTTGATTCCCTTGCAAGTGTCGAAAATTTGCAGCATAAACGGCTGTATCTTTTGATTGCGTTGGCTTAGAAGTTTGATTTTTTCACAGCTTCAAG
Organism: Glyphodes pyloalis; assembly: GCA_037074685.1. Taxonomy (NCBI): domain Eukaryota; kingdom Metazoa; phylum Arthropoda; class Insecta; order Lepidoptera; family Crambidae; genus Glyphodes; species Glyphodes pyloalis. The sequence goes on from JAYKKO010000011.1 coordinate 8,154,132, forward strand.
GGACAGTAGACCTGAGTAATTGATATAAATTTCAGCTTCATACCTCCACGCGTTCCTGAGAAAAAGGGTCTTGACAGACGGACGGACGGACGGACAACAAAGTGATCCTATAAGGGTTCCGTTTTTTCTTTTTGAGGTACGGAACCCTAAAAAGGCATAAAATTAGGGGTATAATGGATTTTTGATATCTAATATTAATAAGGGACTATTAAGATGAATAGCTTAATTTGTAAATGGAAATTTAACGGGACCACTCTTCTGGAAATAAGTGTTAGTGTTAAAAGCGATGCGAATATTTTCAATTTGGTAGAACTGCACAACTCAATCTAAATTGGCTTTCAACTAGCCCTTAGTTTATTCTAGAGTGTAGTTCTAGTGATGAATTAGTTTCTGCAAAATAATTTAAAGTTCTTTACAAAAGTGGAAATAAAATTGTTTTTTAAATGAGTAAGGTAGCTAAATATCAAAATGATTTTTAGTTTATCTGTTAGATTATCCAAAAATATAAAAATAACGGCAATGAATTTGAATTGTCATAAGTGCGTACATTTTGTACCCACAGGTGACGTAACGAGCCACAACCTCGCAACTTGGCATCGATTTATCTAAGAATTTATGTATACATTTTAAAAGCTTGCCGTCCCAAAACTAAGACTTCATAACAGTAGTAATTCCTTCATGGGGATAACTATCAAAATATTTAATAAGTTACCGCAAAGCATTATTGACTTGCCCATGCGTATATTTAAGACTCAAATCAAAACATGGCTTATGAAACAGGCTTATTACACTGTACACGACTTTTTTAGAAAAAACATGTGGAATCGTTAAAATGTCCATTTGCACCTAGATAATCTTTATTGTTAATTCAACAATTTTAATGCTATATTGTTATGTTTATAATTTATTTTAAAAGAGGATATCTTTTGAGTTTGTTGCGGCGCTTCTTCCCAACTGAACTAACGTCGAGGCGCTGGTAAGAAAAAATAATTGACATGCAAAATATTTTATTGTAAATCCACTTGCAGAAATAAATAATTTCATTTCATTTCCTTTATTTTGCAAATGCAAAAATGCATGCCTAATTATTTTTTGATACCAATTAAATATTAAAAAACAATCTGATATGTTTGACCCAGTCAGCTTCCTCATTCAGAGGGCTTACTTTTCTTGTCTACCTTTTCCATGTAATTTTTGTAAGCAGTATGATTTTTCTTCTAGTCATTCATAGCATCTTGAATGTTTATATAGGACCGAAGTGACACATATCTATTTGAACGCATAACACAAGACCAATTCAGTTTAAGTAGGCATTCGTACATAACAAACTGACGAGAGACCTTTTTCGGGATTTGTCTCCTAACTTCTTAATGGTACCTACTTCTTTTTCTAAGAAAGGTTTACTCGTATGAAGGGTGGCTAGTTGAAAATAAACAAAGCTTTTTGTTGAAGATAGTTTTCACTGTATTTTACTAGATAACATTATACAATCGATGATACTGTCGCACTAGTAGGTTTTAGTAAAACACGCTTTTAAAACCTAAAGCTTACATTCATCAACATTTTGAAAAATGAAATTTAAAGAACCTACTTAGTTTGTGACCGTATCAAATAAATAACTATGCTACTACTACTACTAGCTACTTTTAGTAGTTTGTTTTTTAGTATTTGGTTGATCTTACTTGTTTAAATAAAATTGTTCTAGGAAGGTAGTAAAAAGTTTTTTCCACTACATAGTTTACCTGTTAAAATTAAATTAAATTTTAAACTTTGCATGAAAGTTATGTTTTTAAAAACGGGCTTGATCCTCTTACTTCTTTGACAGTTAATAAATGCACAATTATACGAGTAGTACAGATCGAATCAATGTGTATTTTCTATATTATGGTTGTTATTGTTGGATTGAAAAATCGGGACTGATTCAATTTAATTTGGTATTTTTTTCTGCTGTTTTTTTTATTAAGCAGAAACCACAGAGCAAAAACCACCAACACCCTTACCCCTGAAATAAAAATAACCATCAGTTTAGGAGCGATGTAATGAATGAGTTTACGTTGGGAAGTTGCACACGCGCATATAAGACCTATATTTATGTAATGGATAACCCTTTTGCACATTGATCGATGATTTCCCACCCTCTCGCATTTTGCTAGAGAGCACAGATGTCAACTTCGACAAAAGAGAGTAATACCGAAAGTAACTTATATGTTTGTTTTTTTTCATTTACTTTGTGGATAAACATTGTTTTCAAGAGTGAAAACAATGTTAATCCACAAACTTGAAAACAAACATATAAAAAATGTTCAGATTTTTTATTTTTGATTTATCTGTCTGATGTGATGAAGGAGGACCTATCTCCAACCATGAAAGATGAGGTAAAAGCCACAAAAATGTATCATGCAATTTCCTTATTGACAAGTTTTTATTTTTCCACGAGTAAAACAAACAGTTTTTTAAATTATTATAGTTGCCACCTCTCTGGTGTATGATTAACTAAATCAATACCTAGAAACCATTTCCGTCTATACATATATCAGAACAGTTTAAACTAGAGGAGCCAGCCAAACCACGATCGTCAGCACCGATTCTATTTGCACTAACAGAGAGGACCTCAGGTTTCAATTGTCGACCTAACAAACTCGACGTTTCAATTTCAGCACTGCCACTACTCACGTCGTCGCCCTTGCAAAATACGTGCATAATGAAACGCTCTACGAAACTTCGTCCAGCCACCAAATGAACTCTGCATAATAACTTAGAATTTTCCTTAAGTACTATGAATTAATCAGCCTGCGACTCGGTCTATCTAATAAACTCGCCTCCAGAGACGTGAGGGGAATGCGAACTATCGAGATTCTTTCATGCAGTTAACTGGTGTGTAATTAGATAGGTGGAATGGTTTGTGTGTCAATTGTGGGTTTTGCACTGTCTTCGCACGTTTTATTAATGTATGGTTATGACCACGTAATGCTGGAGCTTGTGCCATACGTACCTAGTTCTTTCATACTTTATGGTTTTCTATTAACAGTTTGTTGGCAGTTGAGGCGTGCCATTTATTAAAAAAACAGCAGAATTAACCGACGAATTACTTCAGGTTTAGGAACATAATCGTCAATTCCATTTTTTATTTTATTAAGTGAGCACTTATCAACACACAGTAACTTTCAATAGAGAGTGACGAATAAAATAATCTACAAAGTGGACCGCATTCAATCCCCGTCAATTGTCAAGCCACTTGTCCACGTGAACAACTTGCTTCAGACCCAACTGTGCATTAAAACAAGTTTAAACTGGATATTTGCCTCCACGTAAAAAAAAAGAAGTTGATCGCAAGCGTATTCTTACGTTCCATAAAAATATCTAATTGCTATAAATTGTTATTTATACAACCTGTCAAAGCGGCAATATAACATACCTAATTCGTAAACCATGTGTTATGAAATTCATAGTATTAAAAGTTAGGTAAATGTTATGAATAATATAGAATAACACTTGTTGTATTGTAGTTACTATGACATATTTATAGGAATGAACCCTCAGATAATATTCGTTAAAGAGTTGAAAACAAACTATGTTGAAAATCATATCAGATCAAAAGTAATTCTGACAGGTTAAATTTTATTGTAAATGTCTGTTTTAAGTAAAAGGACAACGGTTAGGACATTTAAGAAAACGAATTTAATACATTTCGTTTTGATAATGAAACAGCATTAAATCCAAAGATGAAAGATAAAGTATGAACTTCGATATATTAAAATACCTTAAGAAAATCTATTTGTTGTAAACCGCGAAGGAAGTTGTATACATTCGTTGGATTGAACATTTTGTGCTACACACTATTGTGACCAAATTCACTTAAAATAACTAAGGGCACAATATATTGTATTCAATTTTCTCTCAAAGTAAACTTTTTTTTTTATATACATATATTACACTTCAAGATTGACCTCATGCCACCTGATGTAAAGTGGTAATGAGGTCCTAGCTTAAGGACGACAAGTACAGCATGAAAATCTGTTATTGGACTTGTCGCCCTTACCTTGAAGGCTTGACCCCCTTTTTTTGTCAAGGGGGAAATGCCTACCGCACCGTCACTCTCAGCGGGGAATAGAGAGTGGTGTGTCGGGCTCGTACCGACTAAAACCCCCTTGGTGGCCAACTGGATACCGGCAAACGTAATACCGTATCTTCCTCTTCCTCCCGACCCCACCACGACGCGATTCGCGCCCCGCGCGGCAGCGCGCCTCTGCCGGGTCGCGGAGGACAGGGAGGCTGGCAACAAAACACCAAGGTCCTCCTCTTCCGCCGCGATCCACCTCGCCCTTGCGGGCTTGCCGTAGAGAGCCACCTGCTACTAATGTAGTAACCCCCAAGAGCTCTAGAAACCTTACTCACTCGCAGAAACACAACAACACAGAAGTGATTGTTATTTGGCTGCGGTCTTCTGTAAGGTGGAGGTATTTCACCAGTCGCGCTGCTCCAGTTCGAGCGATAAATCACTATGCCCAGTAGGGTAGTAGAGAAGTATCTCTAAAGCTTCCAAGCTCTCTTTGAGCATAGCTTTGACTATACTTGGGAGCGATAGATCAAGATGAAAGAACTAAGTTTTGGAAGAGTTTGTCTCTGCGGCCAAGGTGAGGTGTTTTACGTATTTTGATGAATTTTTTCTTGCCTACTAATCTAAATTACATACACAAAGTATTTACTAATATTTTTCAAGTCTCGAGTCTGCAATCTGCAAAAAATTGTATAGTGTAATAAAATACCAAATCTTAAAATCAAATTGTGGATAAACACATTATTAAAGTCGTTTGAAAAAAAATCCCTATTGACAAAAGTAGGAAAAATTACACATTAAGCAGGACCTTTGATGTAGTTTAGAAAACCTGGTCACATTATTGCACTCTCACATACTAACTGAACTTACATTTATTTACTCGTCTCATCAAATAGAGTGTGCATAGATTTTTTTTTAAATATGAATCTTGACGATTTTTCGCATCTTTTAATATTCTTTAAATAGGCATAAATCTTGCAATTAATACCTATTTTACATTTAGGTAACAAGCTGAAATTGTATAAAGAAGGTATTTTATAAAACCCAGCTTTGTTGGAATAATTTGGTTTTATATTACTGAACGGTATGCTGGCGTATTTTGGTGTACCTAGTAACAAAAATCATATAATTGTAAGTAATCACTATGTTCTTTGCGTTCAATATTTTTATATTTTTCATATATTAAAACACTAATTGTTTATTTTTACATATTATCTTAATACGTCCGTGGAAAAATAACAGGTAATAAAAACCGCGCTATCTTAGAAGAAATGTTAAGCTTTTCCACCCAGTTAAAAAACGTAGGAGGAGAAAGACAGACATGTAGGTCATAACTTTAAATATACAAAAGCATCATAAAATCACATACATCGACCTGAACCGCAAGTCACCGATAACCTTTACCTAATTACTTTAAACCAATTTTACTGTTTCCTTTTTGTTCACTAACCGTCATAACGTTAGCAACACTTTAAAAAGTCAAGTTGAACACACAAACTGCGCCTTCGCCATCATATACCACCGCAATCGTGTAACTAACTGCCATTATACCATTTTTGCCGCTTAACGGCCAAAGTTCAGCAGTATGAGGACCGTGAGCGTTAGTTAGTGAGCGACTATTCTGGCAAATTGGCCCTTGCTAACATTCTTGCGGTCTTAGTGTACTTAGCATAATTTTATTGGCGAGTAGGTACTTAAAATACTCGTATGTTGTCTTCAAAGCTGGAACCGCAGTCGCCGCAACTAAGCGGAATGCGTTGCGCGGTTTTTGAAATTTTGACGAAGACTTAATGATAAGAATGAGGTGAGTTAGTCTCGAGTTTGCAACTGTTTTGCGCCTCACCAGTATTTTTACTACTTACTGCTACTACTTCTAATTCATGCGAAATGTTATTTCGGTAAAAAATGGCGTCGGTTATAAAAAATATCGGCGTGTAACGGCCTATGTTTGATAGTGAATGTTTACTCATTAAAACTCGTGGTCAATGTTTTCACACAGAAAAATAAACAAATCATGGTAGATTTTTTGAAATAGTCGTCGAAGCATTAAACCTCTAGTTAAATTCGTTTACCCTGTTTTGCCCCGTAACCCGTTATAGATTTTCTGAACATGATGTCCATGGTTATTTTCGTTATCAAAGGCAGCTGTTAACTAAATTTAACGTGGATTTAATATTTTCAGCTAGGCGATGATGAATTACTTTGTCAGGGCGAGCCAACAAATCATTTTATCATAAGGGTTGGTTGAACTAGTCTGTGGTTTTCGATAGTTAGGAAATACACTCTTTCCTTGTAAAGATTATAAATGCGTTGTCACTTGCTTCTTAAAGGTTTCTTCCTCCAATATCCTAATGGTACGAGAACACAGGTGCAAGAAACTTCTAGTTATGAATTTTCAGAAATTGTTTGTTTGCCAATAACAAAGTGTATGTATATTACCGACCAAGAAAATGATCTAAAAGATATAGCCAAAGTATTTTAATAAAAAAACCAGCAAAGTGCGAGTCGGTCTCACCCATGAAGGGTTCCGTATCTGCAAGTAACATAATATAAAAGTTTATATTGGAGTCGATTGAATTAAAGGTAAATTGAAGTTTACATTTTATGACGCATTAAAATTAAAACTACTAACTACATTGCGTTCAAACCAATTTTTAATGGAAGTTTACATGGTAATATAATAATGTACATCATATTTTTATTTTATTTTTATCATTCTCTTATTTCAAAAGTTATGGGTGACACTTTTTAACTACTTTGTGAGGGTCTCTCGCGCAAACTTAATAAATGAAATAAAAAACCTCAATACACCGTTATTTTTTATTTACCATAAAAAATTTAATCACGTATGTAGACAAAGGTCTTAATTGTAAAAGTGCAAACCGATTTTTTTTTCGATTAAAAATGACAGAGTTATTACGCTTTGTTTTTTACTGAAATTGACAAAAAATGTGTGGACATCCGTCTTTTTACTCAATGAAACTATTGGCACGCAACATGTCAATGAAATACGCACATCTTGTTTAACTATCGTAGGTTACTTCTTACTACCTTTCTCAAAGAAAAACAAATTAACATGGAATCGGAATAAGGTTGAGAGTGCACTGACAACGCCCACTCAGCTGAGTTCCCCAAAAGGGCGCTTCCGCGCGTAAGCGTAATTATAATCAAATTAGTCAAAACACTTTCATTTTGTAATCTAATTATCCCTTAATACTTTTTCTTGCTTAGGAAAGACGCAACACGTTACGTTACGTTTTAGTTATTAGGTATCTACTTATTTGTCGAAAGTATCACGTTTTCAAAACTAGGTAGCTCCTAACCTACAATTTAAACGAATCTTGGCGTATTTAAAGAGCTATTTATTGTGTGCATTACTTTTGTATTGTCCTAAAATCTATACAACATCTACCTACACGGATTTTAATAATTGTTAAAAATGTTTACCTTCATTATCAATGCACAGGCGCGCCCTTTTATGTCAGTTTCCTTTTACAGAAATAAGGACATTTTGTTGTTGTCGCACTTGGTTAAAAGCGTCTAAAATTCACTGCTTTAACATTTCAACTGTGTTTGGTTCACTAACATAAACACTTCACTTAATCTCAATAAAAAAATTGACTCCAATCCGCGTAAACAGGCATTCATTTGAAAACGATACATTGGCGTTAGGATTGTTTAACAATCAATTACACAAAGCAATACTTGGCGCTCGGTCCACGGACGTCAGCTGTTGTACTTTTTGGTATAGCATGGATGCAAGCCGTCCGAATGAATTATTTTCCAGGCGGAGTACTGAGCATATGCCAAACTGACGAGCGGCATCATTAGTGCTTCCTCGCGGGTCTTCTTCGAAGTACGCAACCACGTCGTCGTACAAGTGTTGTGAGAGCGCCGGTCTTCCTCGTCCTTAAGCATGTCTGCTCACGTAAAACGAACCGTGTGGCCTGGGCCACAAGAAATAATTCTCAGTCCAGTGATTAATTTCGCGCGCGCGTGTCATGTGACGTTAAGTAGGTCACGGTCAACGGTCAAGACGAAACTAGTAGGTTGCGCGGGCGCAGGTGTTGAGGGGTTGCCCCCGCTGCGTCTCCCCCGCCACACACCCGCGTTATGAGTGTGTGTGCGTAAACAGGGAAACGATGCGATTATTCAATGAAAACGTAGTATTGATGCGCGCTAGTCGTAGTAAAATGATAGATTGCCTGCTATTTACTTGTTTTAAAGAGATAAATTACTAGGTCCGTTTTTTTATTTATAAATACATAAATGTAATAAGTAACTGATACTGATACTGTGGTTAAAATTTTTCTGGTAATTAAAAAATATTCCTGTATATTTTTTCACGTATAGATTTGAAGGTCAAATTTTTGTGAAATATCTTAATGCTGTTCACAGAATATATCTTATATACCAAAATCTCATTAGTAAAGGCCATAAAGTTTAAAAAATTACAGTACACTCGAATTTTCAAACAAATAGATGATTAAGGTCGTCGAATAATTCAAAGCAATTTGTGCAATATATTGTTAAAAGTACTTTTATTTATACATAATTTTTAATCTCATGAATAGAAAGCTGAAAGTGGAGAATTTCGGCGATTTTAATGTAAATTTGATGAATACCAGCCAAATAATTTCAATATTCACGTTATAACGTAGGTCAGTATAAGTTGAATTCTAAATTGGGCTCAACTGATGTGAACAATAATAAATTCTCACTGCATATTCAAGCGATTATGAGGTAGACACAAATATTTTTTAAATGCTCTAGCTACAAATACTGTCTCGTGGAGAGTGTAAGAATCATTTTGATTTTCTTTTTATTTTCACAAAATTTACAACTCTTGATTGAATTACAATAGAAAATAAATTTTAAGTTATAGCTAACTAGCCGACCCGTGCCGAATTTGTTGGGCATAACGTTAACACAAATTTCAACCTACACATCTTTTCTTTAGAACTCAAAAATGTATCTTATATAATACACATCTAGTTACAAAATGTAGGTAGATATTTATATAGTAATTGGTTCTCACGGAATATTAAAGGTAAGCAAGGCATAAATTCGAATAGCTTCGTTAATTGTGTTAAATAAATGTAGTAAATAAAAACTGCAAAAATGTATACACACATATCTTTTTTAAATAAACATTCAGAATAAACTAATGTAAATTAACAAAACTTATTACTTTTGAGATTTATTATTTGTAAACATTCGATGTATTTTTATTTGAGTATTTGTTGTTATAACGGCAACAGAAATACATAATCTGTGAAATTTTCAACTCTCTGGCTATCACGACGGACGGACGGACGGACATACAGCGAAGTCTTAGTACTAAGGTCACATTTTTACCCTTTGAGTACGGAATCCAAAAAAGGAAATTGTTGTTCTTTTTATTCCAGTCAGCAAAATAATTGATATAGATAAGATATGGCAGCGTTCGTAAGAAACGCTTTCATACGATCGTTTTTTTCCCGATTCACTTTGCAAAACGGACTTTCACGTACAAGCCTCTTTATGTTTCGGTTTTTTATATAGCCTAATAGCTGTGCCCGCGACTTCGTTCGCGTGGTCTACATCCTTTCATGGTTGGTTTTACCCCTTTCTCCCCTAATATTCGAAACAAAAAGTAGTCTATATTTTAATTCAAGTTTCGAGCTATATTTGTGCCAAATTTCATATCTCTAACTTCAAAAATAAACATTTTTCCATATAAACTTTCAAAGGTGGTATTACCCCCATCCCCCCTTATTTTCTAATAAAAAGTAGCCTATGTCCGTTCTTGAGATTCAACGTATACCTATACCAAATTTCATCAAAATCCGTTCAGCCGTTTAGGCGTGAAAGAGTAACAGACGGACAGACAGACAGACAGACAGACAGACAGACAGAGTTACTTTCACATTTATAATATTAGTATGGATGACACGCAGCAATAATGTGGCTTTCTATTGATGAAATAATTTTTGAAATCGGTTTAGTAGATTCCTAGATTACCCCTTACAATTTAACAAATATACAAACACACAAATTTTACTTCTATATAATATTAGTATAGATATACGGATACGGATTTTAAGTACATGAATGTTCTAAGTGTGATAACCAAGATAAAGTTTTATTTTGAAACTCAACAATCTGTAATAATGGTTGTTAATACTAATAGTTATAGTTAGTTATGTTAACGACAGAATCGAAAAATTGTGGCCAAGCAAGAATTTCCATAATTCCAGAAAAGATGTAATATGTTCGTATGCATATAACGTTATAATGTCATGTGAAGCAGTACTAGTGAATCCTCTGTACGCCAATGGTGATTTATAAGGCTTTACACCTGAAAGTGGGTCAGACCAACGATATGAGAAGCCTATATAGAAGAATAATATAGGCGACAATATTATAAATGTGTTTTTACTTTTGTGTCTGATGTTTTATTAACTATAGGTGACTGTGTACTTTGGACCTAAAATATTCTTATTTTTTTTCTTTAAATATATATTTTTCAGATAAAAAGTTTAGTAGTATATTTTTCAAAATAAGAGTTTACTATCATTCATAGATACTTTAGCTTTTCTTTTTCCTTCAGTAGGCCTAGGGCCAGTGTGGTAGTTACATCCTTGACTGGACACTGCAAACTAAAAAAGACACCAATTTCACATGAAGCTGAGTGACTCCGATGTATGTAGATTCTGCAAGGAGGAAAAGGAACCACCGCTTCTCCTCCTATGTGACTGAGAATCTTTGGTCCGCAAACGAAGCATCCACTTGGGAGGAGTTATGCCATGAGGATAGCCCATCCGGAGAAAATAAAAACTCTTAAATCCAAATAGTTACTTAGCTTTCTAGAATCGACCCGGCTAAAGGAGTTAGGTGCTTCAAATTGGTGGCGAGTCACAGTGACCACAGTTCACTCAAACTGCAAATCCCCAAGTACCTTAATTATAATTAAAATGCTGAGCGTTCAAACCGCTCTGTAAGTAGGCTCTGGTTCTCACTACTTCTCCGAACACTTATCCTCAATTCATACAAGCCTATGTATAATAAATGTCAAGAATACGTGTGCCCTCGTAGCAAGCACACGCGCGACCCGCCGTCTCAAGCATTACATCCTCGACTTTAACTGACTCGGGGCAACTTGGGACAAGTTTGATTAGGGTCCAAAATTAATTCTCCCGCGAGGCGACCTAATCTAATTTCGGAACAGTTATCAAGTGCCTCTGAGGTGTGCAGATGTTTGTTGTGCAGGACTTGGCGATATCCGAAAAGACATGCTCATGAAACAGTAATTAGGTCGAGAGGCTCTGATAGAATAGTAAATTAGTGAGCCTTGGGGCGCTTTGTAAATAAGCAAGCCTGGTCACGGAAATCGCCATCGGGGCATTTGATACTCTGGGTGCTAAATTAGTACCGAGAATATGAAAGTGACAAGTAGAAATTATAACTTTTGAAAGCGTTATCAAAAGTCCTACGGAGAAACAATCTAAGAGCCCTAGAGAGAGCTATCATAAATTTGCCATTTTTTCTCCGAAGAGTGCGCACTTAATTTATTTCGAGTGCGCCTTTGAAGGCCAGTTAAAAGAACAATAAAGAATACCAAAGATTTTGTGTTAGATCACTAAGGGTGCGATGTGCTTCCTCCTAATCAAGGCAATATGTTAATTATGCATCATTTTGCTAATATTTTGAGGTACTTACTTTAGATTGTAAGGAGTAAATTAGGTATTAAAACTTAAAAAGTTGTAATATGCTCTTAATTAATCAATAAAGACTGGCAAAATGAATACATTTTATACATGGTATAAAGATTTTGAGTACATTTTGAAACTATGTACGCTATTTCCATTATTTTTAACTTTTAAGTTCGTTAATTCACGGATTAAATTGACATTAAGAATATAAACAACTGTACGATTTAATTCGTTCTCTGTAGTTATTGGTGAATTTTTAAAACAATCCCTACTAATATTATAAATGCGAAAGTAACTCTGTCTGTCTGTCTGTCTGTGTGTCTGTTACGCTTTCCTGCTTAAACCTCTCAACCGATTTTGATGAAATTTGGTACAGGTATACGTTGAATCTCAAGAACGGACATAGGCTACTTTTTATAAGAATATAAGGGGGGGGGGGGAGGGGGGTAATACCGTCTTTGGAAGTTTAAATGGAATTTTTTTTATTTTTGAAGTTAGAGATATAAAATTTGGCACAAATATAGCTCGAAACTTGGATTAAAATATAGACTACTTTTTGTTTCGAATATTAGGGGAGAAAGGGATAAAACCGACCATAAAAGGATGTAGTCCACGCGAACGAAGTCGCGGGCACAGCTAGTTGTCTATAAAACTTCAAATAGACGCTAGAACTACAGTCTGTAATTGTGCTGAAAATTAATAATGTAAAATTTTCAATCGTATTGGTTTATGTTAACGAGAACATAGGTGCTATGTGGGGTTGCGAACAACGGCTACAAGCGCCAGCCCGACACATTTAAGTTAATAAACTGTCCGAGGTGGGCCACAAAGAACACTACGCGCTTATGTAGAGACACCTTAATAGAAGGCTACCTACAGTGTGAAATTTGCTTTATTAAGACACCTCTTGCATTACAATAGATGTTCCTGTTATACAATCTACGGGATCTAACGGGACCCTATTAGTAAGACTTCTGTGACTGTCCGTCGGTATGTCTGTCACCAGGGGGCAGAGGGGTTCCCCTACAACAAACGTGATTTTTTTGCTGTTTTATGCTCGAATTTTTTTTGATAACAGCAACCGGTAAACGCTTGAAATATTTAAAAAAATTTTAGTTGAACAGCAACTTCTAAATTAAATAATTTTGTCTTATGTTGAATAGATAATGGCATAGAACCCTTTTTGCGCAAGTCCGACTCGCACATGGCCGTTTTTTTTGGATTCATTAAGTTTAATCCAAAGATAAGGGTCGTTGGAATTCGCAACCATGTGTATACAAATTTAATACTTACTACACTGCGGTTTCTGGTACCTGGTTGCAATTTTAAAATCTTTTCGTTTCACCGTCCTTCTGCATGCGTTTACGAGCTATTTGTTGTGTGCATATCCTCATTTTTTTATGAAATTTCAATATTTGTAAGAAAAGGACGCGAATTTTACGTTTGTCCATTTGTTAGAGCGACTAAAGCACACGCATTTGTATTGTTGCCCTTTGGAAATAGACTTGATCCTTAAATATTTTAAAAGCACTTTTTAATACAAGTTATTTCGTATTTTTAATCCTAATACTATAACCTAACCTAACCTAATAGTGATGTTGTCGAATATTTATATTTATATTGTGATCGGCGTGCTAGTGTATTATGAATGTCTGTTAATTGTGTGTGAGAATAGGCAGTGGCATATTCATTGAATCCTCTTAATATGAAAAAGCTAATACAATATGAATAATAATACTTATTTTGTAAACTTTTACTCGGAAGAGTTTAATAGTTGGGATTTTTCTCGGTGCCTAGTTATGCCACTGAGAATAAGTGTCATGTGAATAGTGGAAAAAACACAAACAATCTGACGAACAAAAAAAAATACGTTTTACTAAATACTTTGGTACAATCAAAACTTACCTTATGTTATATTTGAATAAGGTTTGAAAAAGACTATAAAACATGTTACTTTGATAAAAAGCTTTTTTTTTTATTTGTATATTAAAATCAGAATTCGTAACTGGTCAGGTACATGAAGTTAAAACAATCGTGAAAAACAAATTCAAGAGCCTACCAAGGATCTTAACTTTTTTTTGCGTTGGGTCTAAAAATCTTTCAAGATTTCATTCCTAACATTTTTAGACGACAGTAAAAAGTAATTTGCGTGGAAAATTGCCGGGATGAACACTGGCTGAATTTTAGTTTGTTAGTTTCTGCAGAAATAAGAGATTGTAAGACAACTAAATGGATTCACAAAGCCAAAGAGAGCGTATTACGCAAGTCTGAAGGTTGAAAATTTAAAACAACACGCGATCTCAAAGGGAGCTCAAGCGTCTTAACGAGAAATCGTATGTCGCTTCATCGAGATGAGTGTTGTTGCGGAGTCGAGTTAGTGAATTGGCTGCTTGACAGTTTTTGAAAAAGTATTGTCAAATGTGCGCCCATTCATTTTATATTTACTCAAGCAATCTGATTTATCTGGTAAAAATAAGCTTTGTAACACGCTATACAAATACTGACAGCCGCACGCCCGCACAAGTGATGTTAGTTCCACAAGTTGTCAAGAGATGGCGCTGGGAGTAATTTACATCGCGGTATCATTGTGATTCTCCGGATCAATAAGGTCTCGCCATACTTTGATAATGTAAGAATTCTAACTCATTACGCTACCGGGTTGCTTCTAATAGTTAGGACAACCACGGACGTTTAGAGAAGGAATACGGTCGATATCTACCTTTTTGTATACCTGGCTACCGGCTAAGCGCTTTTACGAGCAAGTAAGACACTCTGCACGGACCACCCCCTTCTGTTGTTAGAAGGATTGTATACATAATATACAACTTGCTACACTTGCTACGCTGTTGTTTTCATCAATCACCTTCGAAGCCTTCAACCTGTGGCTACAGTACTACAGCTTTACATTTGCATAAATAATATTTTATTTAAAAAAAAACGCGTGTGTTCATTCGTAGTTAGTTGGTCACAATTTAGAGAATTACAAATTGCTGTCCGCAGCGGATCCAACATATTATTATTTCGTTTTTGAAAGACAAGGTTTTTGGTCGTATTATCTTTCGATAAAACTTTATTGGAAACATTATCATTATCTCGGTAGTTATATTTATTTTGGTAAACACTTGTAGTTTAGTATTAGTTCTCAGACCTTCAAAAACTGAAATGTAAAATAGTCTTATATGGTAATTTATATGATTAACTACATTAAGATGTTTAGCTATTGCAAGTCAAACAATAGTTTCAGTCCGTTCATCCTCCATTACGGGTCAATGACGCTCATTATTGTAATAAATTTATCGCGACGATAATAGGTAGGTACTGTCGTATTGTCCTAATCATCTCGCTTGCCAAATGGGGTAAAGCCAATATATGTTAGCGATCACGGCGAATTACCAATGTTTATTTTAAAAACCTTGTTAAAATTACGAATATAACAAGAAAATAATTATCCAATTTGGTCCAGTATTTCTGAAGTTTATCGACACGTGCCATCACTACTTGAGAGGGAGTTTACAACGCAAATTGAATGACAAAAGCTCTTCGCGTCAAATCAAGAAAAAGCCATAGAAATAGATGTATCCCGTCTTAGCCGACTTGATTAAATTGGTAGTAATTTGCTAGAATTTGAATAAGCAATCTTAAATCTCTTTAAATTTCCAGCATTGCGTTCATTTGAACTTCTTTTGTTGTTTTATTCCTCTTATCAAGTCGTCAATACAAAGGCCAGAACCTATTTAGGGAATGAAAACCGTAGAGATTTGTTTGTGTTCTTAAATTGTTTATTCTAAATTATACAAGACTCGTTTTTCCTCAAGTTCTTTGAATTACAAACATTGACAGGGTTGCTACAAGTTGAATACCTACAGACAGTCGTCGTTCGGATTGGAACGCGGTTGCTTCCTTCTGTGAAGATGTAATGTCACAGAAGGAAGCAGCCGAAAGAGAGCAGGAGAACGACCCTCCGCCCCCGCTTTCCGCAGAAGACGGCGCGCCGGTTACGCGCGCGACGTCAATTTAACCGCGCCATGTTACCGCATGGAGACCGGCTGGTGGTGTGAGGGTACCCTAGTTGGCATTGCACCTACGGTCTCGAGTGCGAGGCGGGGACGGTTCAGTGGATCGGCCATCCCCACTTACCCCCCTGACCAATCAGGGGCCATTCTGCCTGGCGGCGCTGTGGTGGTTATGGTTTTACTGCTTCCCACAGCACCGCCGCTTAGGGCGATGAGGTCCGCCGGGGAGTTTAGTGGGTAAGCCTGCCATTTCAGGGCAGGAGAGTCCCACACACGCCGCCACTCTCCCTCGGGTGGCGGTACGGTGCGTCACGCATTTCTACCTGTAAAAAAAAAGTCTTCGTTCGGATAACATTTGTATTATCTGCAAGAAATCTTGTTCTAATTCAAAGTGTACATTTCTTTCATAGTGACTCATTTGAAGTTTGTTTTCGTCAAAGTATATTCTAGCTTTAAGGTTTCAAACTGGTGGCATATAGGAAGTAAAAAATAACGGGTCAAAATAAATTGTCTCCACGAAAAATTATTTCGTTAATAGATAGAGATAAGATTATCTCTTTCATGAGTTAAATTAATATTTATCAACTATAGAGGTGGATAGTAAAAAATTAAAAAAAAAATTGTCCTTTTAGATTTGAGGAATACTTTTTTCAGTCTGAATCAAATCAGTAGGCAAGTCTTGTGATCTAATAGAGATAGGTTTAGATTTTTTCTCAAAATGCTGTTGCTTCAACCCTAAGCATAAGCCGGATCCGGTCCGCAAACGATTGAGTTGGCAAATCTATTCGGATTTAATCAAAAATAACTCAATTGAAAATTTGATGACTGTTTTCTTTAGAAAAGTGTTCCGGTTATACCATTGCGATAAAAACAAAGGCAGTAGTTATTGGTTAGAGCTTAGTAAATCCATACACACGACATTGTCAAATTATTGGTACCAGACTTTAGTTAGAACATTAAATGTAGATCGAAAAGTCACATTAAAAAAAAATTAAAACTTTACATTGTACGCAACTTGGTTTTTAATGCCAGCCATCTCTTGAACAAACATAAAATTTCGTGGTTTCATAAGTATTAAAAGAGAACCGAAACCTGAAAAGTTTAGTGTGTCTAAACTGTGTTTTATTCATGGCCACCCTAAAACAACAAGCAAGGGCGGATTTAACAATTTAACGAGTTGTCAATTTACCTGATTTTGCCATCGACATATTACATAACAGCAAGCGTTTTTAAACAGACGACGCCATTTGTAAACGGCGGATTTACTCAAAATCTATGTGAAATTACTACTCTAAACAACCATCATCATAATAATTTCTGCCGAAATACTGAGCTGGAAAAGGTCAAGGGACAAATCAAACTTCGATAAGCAGTGTTCGAAAGTGAGACTGATCTGTTTGTCCAAAAAAGTTGAGAGTTTTTACCCGTGGGTGTTGTCAGGGATAACATATTGGACAAACATCCTACGACAAAAGTGTTGTAATCTAATATATTAAAGTGAAGGTAATAATAATACATAATAAAAATAAATAGTGGACAACATCACATAGGTACATTGCTCTGATTCTTTGGAAAGTAGCTTAAACACTTGTGTTACTGAAATCAGAAACAACGACGGTACCACGACCGCCCGACCCGAGACAACGTAGAAAAGTTCGTTCCCCATATTGGCCGGAACGGGGATCGAACCTGGGACCTCAGAGATGTCGCGACGCTGAAGTCCGGCCCGCTGGCCTTTCAGCTACGGAGGTCGTCAAAGACCTATTTATTATGATTTGTTTTTTTTTTCAGTCAGCTTCGATAAATGCGGAGCGCATTATACTTTACCTACTCTTTTCTAAAACCTTGTTAGCTGAAATTGGAAAAGCCGTGTTGTAAAGAAATTTTCCGTTAAATAACTTAAGATAACCTTAATGTTATCAGTCTGGTTACGGTGTTGGATTACAGAGATCAATTGGCAATCACTCCTGGAAAATAGGTCTAGCTATTTCGATTACGCTGAAACTAAGATCCTGTCTGAGAAGGTTCGGATCAATACATAACGCGATGTACAAGGATTGTCTTATAGCCTACAAGAAGTACCTATTTGTGAAATTACTTGTTACAATAAGACTGAAGTACTTGTTGAGTTATATTGCTTTGTGATAGTAGTCATTGTATTTATAGAGATCTATGTCTAGCCATTTTTCGTGTTTAGACGGTTCCGTTGCCGAATGGCAAAAAACGGAAACCTTATGGATTCGTCATGTCTGTCCGTCCGTCCGTCTATTCGTCTGTTCGTCCGTATGTCACAGTTACTTTTTTCCGTAACTATAAGAGGTATACTGTGGAAACTTGGTAAGTAGATGTTTCCGGTGAACCGCATTATGATTTTCATACAAAAATAGAAAAAAAAGTGATATATATATATACATACATACATACAGTCGTGGTCAACTAATCAGGGACAATCTCTAGTTAAGCCAAATTGTGAATTTTTTTTTTATTTTCCAACGAGTCTTTGCAATATTCCATATCTTTTACATGTAAGTGTAATTAGTCATTTATGTGCGCGATTATACAAACAATAACAACTTCTTAAACATTAAACCTCTTTACCGTATAGCTGATACATTATCATAGTGCTATTGGTTCCAAGAATGCTGCCTGGCCATTTAATTAGGGACACTGAGGTATTGCGTTCTAATATCAAAATTGGAATTTTAATACTTTTTTGTTTCTTTTCTCATTGTTTAGTGGTCGTTTTGGCGGCAATCCAGATTTTTTATTTAAAGTTTGAAGAATTATTTTGAAGAAAAATGGGCAAAAATAAAAGTTGCGATCCAACACTACAAAAAATTATTATGAAGTTTGTCGAGCGTGGTTGGTCATAGCACAACATTTAAATTGTTCAAAAACTATGGTTTGCAATGCAGTGCAACATTTCAAGCGCTATAACATAGCTTTAAATGTGTCCAGAACAAAAAGATCTAGAAAAACGACTCCGCAAGAAGATAGAATGATAACCAGGTTAGCTAAGACAGATCCGTTTCTAGGCTCTATTTTAATTAAACACGAAGTGTTTGGGGCAAACGAAAGAGCCGGTGTATCTGCGAGGACCGTTCGACGACGTTTGATAGAATCGGGGTTGTTCGGAAGAGTGGCTCGCAAAGTACCGTTGTTGAAGACAGAACATAGAAATGCTCGTTTGGCGTTTGCACGTAAATATGGACATTGGACCTACGCCCAATCGCAATATGTACTTTTCTCTGACGAGACCAAGGTTAATTTGATTTCTTCAGATGGAAGGCAATATGTACGGCGTCCTGTAAAAGCGGAAATGAATCCAAGATTCACAAATATATATATATATAATGTTATATATCTATGAGTTTATGTATGTTTATCATGCTATACTATGAATATAATTCAAGAAACAAAACTTTATTTATGTTGCACGGCCGTACCCACGTACGGCCACGTACGTTTGCACGTAAATATGGACATTGGACCTACGCCCAATCGCAATATGTACTTTTCTCTGACGAGACCAAGGTTAATTTGATTTCTTCAGATGGAAGGCAATATGTACGGCGTCCTGTAAAAGCGGAAATGAATCCAAGATTCACAAATATATATATATATAACATTATATATATATATATATATATATATATATATATATATATATATATATATATATATATATATATATATATATATATATATATATATATATATATATATATATATATATATATATATATATATATATATATATATATAATGTTATATATCTATGAGTTTATGTATGTTTATCATGCTATACTATGAATATAATTCAAGAAATAAAACTTTATTTATGTTGCACGGCCGTACCCATTTCTCGCCATCTACTATTTCCTCTACCTTAAGGTTGTCTGAAAGAGATCTCTTTCTAGCAATAAGACCGCCTAAATTGTACTATAATCAATCTGTAAAACCTATTTCTGTAAAGTTTTGTGCAATAAAGTGTATCTATCATACTTAGAACTGAAACTCAAAATTAATTTTTCATCAAACCCATACGTCTGGGATATCTATGGATAGGTCTTCAAAAGTGATATTGAGGTTCCTAATATATATTTTTTTCTAAACTCAATAGTTTGCGCGAGAGATGCTTGTGGAAAATGTTGCCCCCCTCTAACTTTTAAAATAAGAGGTAATGTACATTAACATGCAAACTACGGTTTGGACGAGATTTAGTAAGTATGTAGTTTTTTTAATACGTCATTAGTCGTTAACGCAATGTACCTTTAACTCAAATATAAACTTTTATATTATGTAACTTACTTACGTAACCCTTCACGGGCGAGTCCGACTTGCACTTGGTCGGTTTTTTATGTTATATGGGTATGATAATCTCTATACTGTGTCTGAAAAAAATGCAGTGATTCCGACGCGATGTCATGTGTTTAGAGAGACACGTCAAAAAATTATACTGCGCGGGGGAATGAGGATGTACCCGTTTAGATAATTGAAAAACGCGATCTGACAATGACGTGATATGGTGATGGGAAATCCATTACGTACATTCTTAAACATGTCGGATTTTACTCTTTGGATTTTGTACCGTCTTATGCTTTTTACTATACTAAGCAAGAGCTTCGTATGGATACTTTGATTTTTAATTGTACCGACGGATTTTGATTGGTTTATGGACGGTTCCAATATTTTACGATTCGTAATGTCTCAAAAATGACTATCCTTTTTTCTCCAACCGAATACGAGTTGCTAATTCTAATTTCAAATTTACTTTCCATATCAGCTGTCATCAGTCATCCGTCAGTCGTTTTTAGCTTACGCTTCGTATATTTTATTAATAACAGAAACGTATGTAGAACGGATCGTTTTTCAAATATTGGAAACGGGCAGTAATAAATAAAGTGATTCAAGAGGAAGGTTAATTTGTATAAAACAAAAAAAATATATGCACCCGTGCCAAGCCGGGCGGATCGCTAGTACTGTAATTATTGAAAACATTCATAATTGTGTTTCGACGTGAAGATTTATACACGTATTTAAAAAAAACCTGATATATCATAACATTGCAAAAAGCAAATCACTTAGGAAAAGTTGTGTTAGGCCCGGTGGAAGAATTTGTGTAAGTAGATTTTTTTTAAATATATAGTATTCACGCCGCACTAGTAACCTAAACGTTCGCATTATATATTTTTTTAAATCTATTCAGATACCAATGTCTCTTCGATTCTGTGGTTTTCAAACATTACGACAACGAATGTACCACTAGCCGATAAGTATGTAGTTCTAAAGAATTCGGCAGAGGGCACCTACCCTAGGCTCAGGTGTTAATACAACAGAAATATTCATAGCCTAAGATAACTAGCAGTAAGCTCAGTTGGAGGAGCAGTACGCACGATACGTGAAGGTCGTGGCCTCACACCGCAAGGGGAGATGAAATTTTCTGTTGCTTTAAAACTTTTGTTAAGCAACTAAGAGACTTACTTAGTTTGACTGCATTTTGTCAGTGTACATACAGATTGCCGATATCATAAATAACTAAACTTTAGCAGCAAGCTAGACTCCACTTTTAAAAGTATACTCGGAGTTTACGAAAATTTTTACCTTAACTTTGAACTGCTATGTATGAGTAAGTCCGTTTACCTTTCGAACAAGCTTTGCTTTTTTCAATACTTTGAGACGGTGAATTAAACACACAACATTTTTTTTAAATATTCTACTTCTAAGTAAAGTGTTTACAAGTTTATTCAAATAAGTTCGTTGTTTTTTTATAGAAAGTTGCAATTTTTGATATTGTAGGTACATTAGTGAATGAGGAAAAATATATTTTTTAAGATAAGCAAATATTGGTTTCGTAAGGTAATATGGTTTTTATATCTCTCATTCATATTTTTGATAAAAACAATTTAATATGTATTAAATTTTTTTATCAATTTTCGGCCCTTGCTGTCATTGAGCTAGCGGGCTGAATTTCATGTCAGTTTCGATGAACGTTTCAACTGTCTTGATTTCGGCCAGTCTCTGTAATATTATAGTAAAGGCTACATAGTTTTCTGGAAACTACTGCTACAAGAAAATAGTTGTTGATAAATAAGTATTCGTTTTTCAGGAACTTAGGATTTAGTATGGCAACAAATTCTAACTTAGCTTCGTAGAATATATGAACCGGGTATATAAATTTCTTTCCGCCAATATAAGAAGCAGTCTTTGCCGCGCGTTTCTTGGCTTCAGTCCAACAACGTAACCTTAAATTTATAGGATATAAATTAAAAATACGCTACTTGCAATAAAATCGGATATATTTAAATTGTTATTTAAAAATTTCGGAAATAAAAATTAACTAGAAAATACACGTTTAAATATTTTTTTTTTATGATTTTTACTAATAAATCAGGGTTCACTCCCATAATCATAACGTACACGCCATCCGCGCTACTTTGGTCGGAATCTTTGCTTTTGTTTGCCTCGCGGTGTTACATATATTTTGGCCTACCAAAATATACACTCGTACTTGTATATGTATAATAATATTTGAATGGTACATGCAAGTATAGGGGTTACTCTTTACTAATACCTAATCCTAACCTTTAAGTTAAGACTAAGAAGGTATCTCATCAATATAATATACATATGTGTGTAATTGTTTGTGTTCCCAATCTCATATTTACTAATATTAAAACATAACAATATTAAGGTCTATTAATAGATTACGCAATTTCTTACCCATACCCACCAAAATTGCACTGGTGCAGGCTTTACTGTTGCCTATTCTTGATTATGCAGACTGTTGCTACTCTAATCTTAATGAACTATTTCTTGACAAGCTTGAGCGTCTTCAAAACTTTTGTATCCGCATCATCTTCGGCCTACGCAAGTATGACCATGTCTCTGAATTTCGAGCTCAGCTTAAATGGCTTCCTATACGTCGACGCCGTGACCTCCACGTTTTATCTCTCCTATTTAATGTTCTATTTAATCCTCTTGCTCCACCCTATCTTAAAGAACGTTTCCGTTTCTTGCAGCCTAACCAGGATCGTGATATGCGGTCCTCACGTAAACTTCTCCTTACTTTTCCTACTCATTCTTCTGAATTCTATTCCCAATCCTTCACTGTCCAATCTATACGCTTATGGAATTCTTTACCTTTATCTATCAGATTATCTGAGACTCTTCCTATTTTCAAAGCCAGGGTTAAATCGTACTTCCTCTCACTTGCTTAATGTTAATTTATGTCTTTTATCTATAATTTTAGCTGGGCATGTTGGTTGTTAGTAAGTTTCATACACTTATCCATATTAACTTATTATTATTATTATTATTATTTTTTTTTTTTTTTGAGTCAAAATACTTTACTTAATTTTATATTTGATAAGCATGTTTATTTGTATATATATATATATAAATATATATTATGTTATATATCTATGAGTTTATGTATGTTTATAATGCTATACTATGAATATAATTCAAGAAATAAAACTTTATTAATGTTGCACGGCCGTACCCATTTCTTGCCATCTACTATTTCCTCTACCTTAAGGTTGTCTGGAAGAGATCGCTTTCTAGCGATAAGACCGCCTAAATTGTACTATAATCAATCTGTAAAACCTATTTCTGTAAAGTTTTTGTGCAATAAAGTATATCTATCTATCTATCTATCTAATGTCTCCATGTTTATTTTGCTTTAAAGAATAACTTGAATAAACCCGTTTTTGATTCGCTAAAAATGAAATTTATTTTAATTTAACTCAACACGATGTTAGCCCATTGTTGTTCATAAATGAATGTTTGGGATGTTAAGCGAACAACAGAATGATGCTACACTAATTATTGCCAACCATAGCTAAGTGACAGTTGGCAAACTTTCATTTCGTTTCGATAAGTTAAGTTTTCGGCAAGTTCTCTACCATCAGTGGCCCGCTGCGGCTTCATACGCCTACTATCCCAGTTTTTCTATTTCTTCCCTTCCTTGATTAATGGACTATCCAACACGAAATTTTTCAGTGCGCTAATATCAGTAGTTCCTGTGGGTTGTGGGTTTGTGAAATTTCAAGATCACGTAACTTTTTTGAGTTAAGTGTAAATCCCATATACATATTTTACCAAGGTCTACCAATCCAATTAAGTAGGCCCCCAGTTCGTGAACTCGGTTTAAAGATTTCACTAAGAAAAATATTTTAAAACGAGTGAAAGGTTTCGTACAATTTCTTATAATGAACCCTTTAAACATTTATTTATTCCGAAGTGCTGTCTTAATAATTTACTCTTCGAATTTTATTTTTGTACCTACTTTACCAACTTAAAAGAAAGTTGGTAAAGTAGGTACAAAACTAAAATAATTGGACTGAACTTAGAAGTTTTAAGACAGTAAAAACTTAAAATAGAGAAAAAGTTTACGTGAACTACCTCTGCGAATAGTCTTAAAATGAATAGAAAAGATTAAGATGCACTAGGGATTAAATAGCCATCTTGGATCCAAGTTAAATTGGCTTTGAATCAATGTTCCTTTCAATTTATGTGATAGCGACGCTTTTGAAACACTCTTCGTCCTTTTTAAGTTTCATAAAGTTATTCACTGCCAGTCAAGTGTCAAAATTTATAGCTCATTTTAACTTTTCCCTTTACGATTCTTGGACGCCATTCGTTCATGGCCATTTATGAAAAAAGCTTAGGTTTATTTTAATGCAAAAAACGTACAATTTTAAACGAACAATTACGCTTCTAAGCTTATAAATGGAACAGTGAAAATAATATCGCCTTTACATTTTCTTCTTTTTAACTCCCGACCTAAAAACGTCGGGGTGTTATAAGCTTGACGTGTCTCTATGTGTGTATCTGTCTATGGCATCGCAGCTTCCGAACAAATGAACCGATTTTGATTTTTTTTGTTTGAAAGATGAAGAAGTCGGGAGTGTTCTTAGTTATGTTTGATAAAAATCGATCCAAGATGGCCGCATGACAAAATTATGGATTGCACGTTTTCACACAACTTCTACAATATGGGTATCATATAAAAGGACTTGAGTAGCAGAATATATGCATCATGACAAATTTCAAATCTAAGATGGCCGTCGCCAGAAAATGACGGATGTCCTAATTTTTTTTGTCACAACTCCCTCAGTATAGATATCAAAGACAAGGGCTTTATTCACACTTTTTTGTGTCAAAGGTATTTTAAATTTATAAACTTGCTACCTACAGGAGACTGTAACCATATATGATGCATAAATAAATGTGGTAGTGATCCATCAACTACAGCGCCACCAACCAAAAAACCAATTATTTACCAATTTGAACCAATGTATTAGATAAACTGTGTGCCATTAATGGAATTAGAAGCATTTTTTAATGGACTCAATCTCGTGTTTCAAGACAACGCGTTAATTCCGCCAATGTCAAGTGTTTATTAGTACCATAAATATACATTAAAAAGCGCGTCAGACTATGAATAGAGTTTGGACTTAGTGGCGTCCTTGTGTCGCGGGCGGAAAAGCTAATTTGGAACTCCAAGTACCTGTTCTGATAATGTGCTTAAGTAGGGTTAGCCTAAGCTGGTGCCAAATAAGCTATCAGATGGACTGTAGTCTAAAAGTATAGCGCCGTTGCGCAATCGCCGCAATGAAAACTACTGGTATATTTGTATTGCTAATGCGGTTAAATTCTGTAGTGCATTTCGGACTTGTACCTTAAACACATTTACTCCACCAGTAAGCTACTTCATCAACCAAAGCAGAAAAATCTTTTTGAGGCCCCACTATTTATACATAATACAAATGTAGCATCATCTAAATTTGCTACGCTTGGATCTGATCACTTAGTCTTTTTGCAAGTTCTTTTTTAGTTCTTTACCTACTTCAGATGAGGTCATCACAAAGTCATGTTACAACAAGAGCGTTCGTAGAAGTAGGTAATATTTAATGTGTAAGCGCACGGCCGTGCATCAGCCAAGTTCGGGAGCAGACGCCGGCTGCTGTTTACACGAATTTATGTCACTGAATTAAATCCCAACATGAGACGCGGCTGGGGCTGTTACTTGCAATTTGGGTCAGATCTCGTACTAAGTACGCGATCTGTTGCTCCATGCGAAATAAGTGTACATTGGTCATTTAATTTTTAATGGGATTAAAAAATTAAATTTGCAATTATTCCGTAGATGATTTTTTATGTTTGTTCGCCGATAACTACAGGTTTATGAATCGATTTTGATTTTTTTTTGTATGTTAAAGGATCTATCTCCTTTTAACGTCAGGACGGCCACCAATAGCGGCCGCACGGCAAATTCGTACGCGTTTAGTCTTTTCTAGCAATAAATATAGCCTATATTAGAAATATTTTTTTAAATCGGCACGGTAGTTTTTGAGTTTATTCATTACAGACATTCACACCAAAATATAAATCTCAAAAATACAAATCAATCTACATAAGTATTATAAAGAGTGCAGACAGTGTTGTTTGTTCAAATAAATGTTTAAAAATGTAAAGGCTTCCTCATGTGTCTTTTTTTGCTATAGACTTAACTTCCGACTAAGTTACCGTATGTTAAAATACATATTTACTGTATAGTCCGTAGCACATGGCATCTAAAGAAAAATTAATTATATAGAATTAATGACACATTAAAATGAGTTATTAGCTAAAAACGAACATAATCAGCTCCTCTCATTGAAAAGAAGTTTGAACTGTATCCTGTTTTTGAAATATGTTTAATAAATTTTCTTCGTCTGTAGGTAGTTTTTTTATCGTTAGACAACAACAAATATATTACTTTGATTTCGTCGGTGGTAAGGAGCTAAAGCACTTGTGTTAGGTAGAAACAACAACGGTACCACAACATCGAGACCCAAGACAATATATAAAAGTTCATCTTCAAGATTGCCCTGATCAGTATTCAAACCCGGGTCTAAAGAAATGGTAAGCTACGTAGTTTGCCAACATTTTTGAGACCTATACTTGTACCTACGAGTATAATCCTTTAATCTACACCGGAACAAGGCAATGAAGTCTAAGCCTATTATGTTGAGAATCGTAATGGCGTTGTTAGAAGTAACATGTGAACAGAAAATATATAATACATCTAAATTGGAATAATTCGAGGTTTTTCAACTTGCGATCCGCCGATAAACGCCGAGAACTCAGGTATTTCTACAAAGTTCTTCAGAAATATTATATTTTTGGCCGAAATGGACACTTCGATTATCGAAATTACTTAATGTTTATTAAAGTTACAGTCAATTATTCGTAAGTTTTCTTGACCTTTGCGATAATTAAACTAATTCGATGGCTAGGTATGTTTGACTTGATTTTTGCGCGTAACTTTTCTTTATCACTATGATTGATAACAGAGAGACATGTTTGTTAGAACTTTTACTGTAATTGGTCCTATAATTTTAAGTCAATGTGTTATTTTTCTTAAACTTAGAGACGCAACACCAGTGGATGTTGATAAAGCTTTAATATAAAATTAATGCATATGGCGTATTACAGAGCTCAACGCAAAATCGGTTGGTATTTCGGTATAGAATATATATGAACTCTTTATTGATTTAAACTCGGTAGTAGGAGCCCATAGGTAAAAAGCTTGATTCCGACGGAAATAAGTTTGTAACTGTTGAGACTCTGTTTTACAAAAACAATAGTCACCAACACTTATATACGCAAGACAAAAATTAGCAAGTTTTGTTTGGTGGACACTTGGCTTTATAAAAACAGTTAGCATCAACAGGTCGAGATAACATAAGTTGATAGTATTTATTGGTGGAGGTTTTACAGAAATATTTGTCACCAACACGGCTGTACAGAAATCGGTTTAGGACAGGCCAATTATCTAAAATATGTTTTGGCGAAAAATTTGTTCGTATTATTAATTGTCTAATGTAAAAAGGAACAGGCAAAACACTATCTAACCTTTTCTCTGATTTCCACTTAATTTCGATTGATTTTAGCGAACAGTATGCGTTATCAAATTTTGGAAACAAATGGAAACAAAATTTGGTTCTCTATTTTAACTTTTTATTCATTTACTCCTTTTGTTATACTGTGTATCCATCTACGTGGTCGATCAAAAGTGTTAATGGTGTGCGTGACTTAATTAGAAGCATAGTCTGCACTGGCACGCGCAATGAAATAAAAACTATTTTCAACCGGAACAAATACATGAGCATCGATAAAGTTTTATCGTAAACAGAGACTTATGTTTTTAGGGTCTTGGAGGTGCCCTTGGAAATGGCTAAAAATGATATTAGTTTTTAGTTTCTAGCTCGTTTTTTATAAAACTACACCCCAAAAACAGTAAAGTAAATGAGCTAAAGGTGCTAATTTTGGAGATAGTCTTCGTCGTCAGTTGTTTCAATAAAAATGTTACAAATTTATTTCACGAATAAACGAAGTTAAATGATTAGTTTTATTTTGTTTTAAGTTCGACTGTTTTATTGTGTGAATGCGAATATGTATTTAAATGGGTTTGAAAGTATATTTCTCAAAATTTCTGTGCCAGATTAAGTGTCCTTCGCTATGGGTATGTAGTTGAGTTATAATCCTTTAAATTAGCTATCAATATCGCGAGTGATTTACTAGTCACTTTCCTGTGGTTATCACCTTTGATTTCACTATCTAGGTAAAAATTCACGAAGTTTATACTAGTCACATTACCAAACATCCTACATATAGCGCGCAAACAAGCTGTATGCAAACAGAATTTTTAAAGTTCCGTTACCTTCGGAGAAGTTTGTATCAGCCGCAATACACATCTGAACGAACCACTTGTATCCTATCGATCTACACCGCTTTGATAAGACAAATTCAACCTTACTTCGTGAATGATACAGTGCATATTAAAGAATGCTTCTTAGAGTGTTGTCGATGAAAATGTTTTACGCTGAAGTAGATGCTTTATACGCAAACGTCCACTTTCTTTGAAACAAGTGTGTCGTTCGATAGATGTGTTTTGAGATTTTAAAATATGGGTCATTGAGATCGGTGGCGACGTTTGTTCTTTTGAAGTTGGTACCACCGCTTTCGTATTTTTTGAAGTTGGCAATCGTTTACGATATTGTTACTTCCATTCGAAGTATAGTTGAACTTGCAACTTTCTTCGTCGTCTCTATATGTGTGCTGGAAAATGAAGTCTGTTTTATTCGTTTTATCTAATAAAGTGGAAGTTTTTTCTTACGTTTCCCTTACACTACTATGGAATTTTATTAAATTACAAAAAGATTTCTTGACAAGATGTGTGATGCTATTACTAGCATCTTCTTAGTGATACTCATTAATTTAATGAAAAGTGAAATCTTTAAAGCGGTTCTTTTAATATACACAGTGTCAATGAAGTGACTTATCACTTAGGCATCTTGCTTTAGACTTAATAGCGTCTCGAAATACACATACTATGAGTAAATACCTCAACAGAGCCTATAGAAAACGATAAACACCCTAGCAAATTTATTAATTTCTGTTGGACATTTGTTGAACTGGATTTTACTGAAGAAATTTTTCATTCACCATGAGAAAGAAGCATTTTCTCTGTATGTTGCAATATCTGAGTAAGTACGAGTCTTTTCCGGCAAAACCGTTCTGCCGTCTGATTTAGAGCACGATGAATGAGTCCTATCCGCGGAATATATTTAGTTTTTTTCCTCCCAGTCCTCGCTTTTATATAGGCGGAAAAATGTTGCGTATTCATTTTTAAGGAGAAGTAACTACATATGATGTTTGTTTAGTCAAAAGATTTTGTTAGTGACGTCCGTTGTGTAAATACGAATGAGAGTAATCTAGATTCATTATCATCATTTCAGCCAAAGGACGCATTCCTCCAATATGTACTTCCACAATTATTGGTTTTGTGTCATTTGCCCTTTGTTTTTTACTTGCCGTGACAAATTTATCAGTCTACCATAGGGGGGTGTCCTACACTGCGTTTTTCGATACGTAGTCGCTATTTCTGCCCCATCCGTCATCTGAGTTTTTCTGCTATAGCAGATCTACCTTACATAACTAAAGCAGCAATAGACAGATTATGTGACCTGTCCCACACATTCACTGATACATAGCTCAGAGTTATGTGATGGTGTTTGATATTAATTTATTTATCGTCTGATCATGTTATCAAATTTATTCGAATGTGAAATGCATTAAGATAAAAGAAAGCTATTTGTAATTTCAGTTTCGCTGAAGAAAATTAAAATAACATTTTGCATGTTTTTTAAAACGGATGTTTATGGTTATTCAGTCAATCAATAAGAGCTTCAGTATATTAAGGCTAGCGAAAATAGCAACCCGCTTTTCCACTTTATTTTTATGAAGCTGCCTGCTGGTGAAAGTATTAATTTAAATAATTGTAAAGCCATTTACATCCCACTGCTCGGCAAATGAGATGGAACGGGCCATACTCTAACACGTGGCCCTGGTACGGATTGGTATTGGGGTGCGTAAGGTAAGTGACCAATCTTAATCACTACAGTTCTTAATCTACCAAATTACCTCTAACTAGGCTTGACCACTGATACAAAGATATCAGCTGGAATAAAAAACCTAACGTGCTTTTCGAAGCATACAGTTGCCCGTAGTTATATTTATTTCAGTCGAAATGGTTTCCCATCAAATACCAGACCTAGTTACTAGAGGTTTGTATGTATAGCTCAACCTTTAGTATCGTTTTCGTAGCGTCAATAGCATCTGTGTGATTTAATAATATCGTGGAAATGCCAATGATGTGTATTTATTTTTCTGTATTCTTTTTGGTTTTTATATTACACTTCAAGATTGACCTCATCTCAGCTGATATTAAGTGGTAATGAGGTCCTAGCTTAACTTATTCGTTGAAAAAATACCCACACTTTACCGCATCTATCTCAAGTGATTTGCTACAGATGTATTTCGTAATCAATGCGATAACATCTATCTATCAACCATGCTCCACAAACATCTAAATGATTTGATGAACCGAGAATCTCAGACGTAGTTACCACAACATTACGTCATCATTACACAGAAAGCGACCTTTGGGCTGCGGCCAACTGACCCGAGCCTCCTCAATATGTGAGAAGCGCCGAGTGGGCACGGGACCGAATACTTTTTCCTTAAAAAATAACAACACTTCAATACAGAAGGATGCTTTCGCATTGATGGAGTCTGGTTGCGTTATTCAAGATTTTTTTTGCAGTGGTACGATTTATTTTTGATTCATTCCATTTTCGTAATGGATTCGTAATTTTATAGATTCACGTTGTTAGAAAATATTAAAGTGATTCTGTATTCCCTTATTCGAATGCGGTTTTATAATTCATTCATTCTGCAACTCAATAAGTTAAAAAAATGTTGAAGTTTTTAACCATGATATTTCATAGTTAAAAACTTCAACATCAACAACAACAACAGTATCTATATCCTTTATCTACAATAGTAGATAAAAATATGAACTTGGCTTACAACTAAAATTTTCGAATTATCATTTACATGTTTACCATATAATATATTATATAATAGACCTTAAAGATTGAAGTCTTTATCTTTTAGTAACATTTCCTCTGCTGACAATACTGAGTTAAGTGAGTTGAGAATGAATTTTAACTAACAAGCAGTGAAGCAACCAGTGCATTTCATTCAAATGGCAGTCCGCTTTTTGTCATAGTTTCAAAACCTCAAAACAATAAAGATTAAAATATTGGTAAAGGACTGTACTAAATACTTATTTAATAACATATATATATAGAACGAAGTAGAGTAGTCCGAAGTGGGCGGCGACTCACTTTATAAACCCACAAAAATCTTACCAATTTTTCGCGTCCAATCTCCAAATGATTCAAAGTAACCGTTTGTCCCCTGTTTCCTACTCATATCAAAAGCGCACACATCACACGCAATCCTATTCGGATCCTAGTCTCATCTCGTATGCGCACCATGCCTTGTCTGCCGGTGACATATAATTTTAAGGGCCTCCGTGACGGAAACCCAATCAGCAATGGGTCAGCATTTGCCCATCGCCCCTTTGCAGCAAACCTCAGGGCTAAATTGAATTTGCCACAAGTCGTATGCAGTAATTGAATTCGTTTCGTTAGAATAAAAAAACTTGCACTACTTACATAACAGTTGTGACTAGTGGTAGCTAGTTTTCAAATAAGTTGCATGTTTATATATTGAAATTACTTAAAACACGTGCGAATCAGACTTACGAACATGTTTGTCAATTTTTTTTTACTATTACTCGTTACGCATTATCTTGGTTACCAAATTTAATGGTTCTAGATTCTAGGTTAACAAGTTTAGATTACCTACCTTGAAATGTATGTTATTAAGAAATATGATATCTAACAGTTTCAAGCTACTGTCAATATAAGTATGCATTTGATATTTATTTCAACGTCAGGGTTAAACGTAATCCTGCGAAAACGGGTAGGTATATACAAACAAACGAAACTACTCTGGTAAAATAAGTAGTCATTTTGAGTTAACATATGAAGATATAAACATACATTTGATCAAAATAATAGACCTCCTTTTTTTGGTTTGTAAAAGATGCTGCAATCACTTGATTCCATTATTAAAGCAGTTCGAAGACAAACGTTTAAAAATAGTTTACGTTTTAATAATCAATTTATTACATTCTCATGTACAGATTACAGTTAATAAATTTGATAATAAGTAGTTGTGTATCTACTTTCAAAAACATACCTTGAATTAAAATCATATTATTATTTCCAAGACAAAAACCATATAAACACAAAGATACACTCATTAATTTTATTTTGGATAAGTGCTTGGGTACTCGTTATATTTTTTGCGAGGGTTTTTAAAAATAATCCTTACGAAATACGTTAACCGTATACCCTTGCTACCTCCTTTTTGTAATTAAAACGTTTGTTGAATAGTGACCCTATAAAGAAGATAAAAGGGAATTAGAAGAAAAGGCCGGGTCAAGGGGTGCCCTGACAGTCCCTTTGATTTTATTTGTATCGGTATCTACCGTTAATAGGTGAGTTTTAATCTACCCAATCACCCTAAAAGTCCAGAGAATTACTACTGGATCAGCAAAGCTTAAATAAGTCGTAAAACACAGTACTTTATAGCTATGAAAGGATATTTAATGGATATTCGAAGATGATAACTTTGGTAAAATAGCCTGAAACGGCTTTACGTAGATTATACCCATCTAGTAATGTAGTAGAAATATAGCAATCATCTTCTTTCTGTCTTTCTTTCTTTCTTTCAAGCAACACAGTGTTGAATAATCGTTATTTGGATATAAGTTTGTAATTACTATGTCATACTTCTATTAACCTCAGAGCATTGACACAAAGTTCAAAAAGGAAAACTTAATACTCACATGAATGCACGTAGCTGTAAGTCGCAACCGCAGTATCTAGACACAATATAAATATGACTTCAGTCTAGTAGTTTCGTATTAACGACCAAGACGATATACCTATTTGTTTCAAAACACGGTTTCTCAAACTAATTGAGTATACGCCAAGTATCCAAAACTATTAACTCCTAAATAACTCTTATTAAAACAGTTGTACAGCCAGCGTCATTAGTCGTATACACCTGAGTACCTTGTCATTCCAAATCATAGGTTTCCAAGTCTCCGCGTTACTAAGCAAGTCAGATAGGCAGTAACTTAAAGTGACAAGAGTTGTGCACGAACTAAGCTACTGACTGCACCTACAACAGAAATATTTATTTATTTAAGCATTTGCTTAAACCGAAGTTAAGCTACACACGTAGGTACCGGTCCTGTGTTGGATGGGAAACTATTTTAACAGGTACTTGAATATTGAGTAAATACCTTCTTGTTTCCTAAGATTTATGTTGAATTTGAGAAATCTCAATATTATGCAGTCCAAGGTCTCTTAAGCAAAGTAACAGTACATTGTCAGATGTGTATAGAAATGCTTGCATGAAACCAAAGTTCCACTCTTTCCTTAACAACCAGAAATGGGCTCTCGAGGAGTATTTTTTATTATATAGAACACATATCTAAGGCTATTGCTTCGTAAGGCGACGACTGACTGCCACCACAAGCAGATATGCCTTTTTAAATAGGGTCTTATGTAAGCGAAAAATACTAAAATACAGAAAAACTACCAAAGAATATGTAGTACGTAGTAAACTGTCGAATCGTTTTTCAGGTTTTTCTTGTTTCCAGACCGAAAAGTTATTGCTTGTGTCTTAAACGTGCTCCTGGGATTTACGCTTGGCAAAAATGCAGATTCAGATGACTTAACCCGAGATGTCAGTAGTTGTAACTTTGTATCATATGGAATACGCTCCTGGAGCTTAATGCAGAATAAACAAGACATCAACAACAGAATTATTATTGATACTAGTAAGATACTAACGCGATACTGACACGAATTGTCTACTTTTACCACATATTTAAGGTCGCAATACAATAGTTATTCATTTAAATGAAAAAATAATAACTTGCTAAATATTAAAAGTTGACATCGGACTCACAAGATTTGCATCGAGTCTTTTCGCTCCTTTGTTCGACTTATTTTAGAGATACGTTAGAACCTTTGGACTGTTTTATGGTCCTATTCAGAAACGGTAACATGGCACAGGTGATTCACACCGCTGTTAAAACCGTTCGTATTGCAATGCAGACGCGCTGGTATGAAACATCATTTTGCTGCAAAAAGCAACGCCTTCTACCTATCTATCCAACTCAAAAAAATGATTTTCCTTATGAAGCTTTTATGAGGAACGTGTTGTATCACATTTCTCATCGAGTTTCTCTGTCTTCAACAAAATTTATATGTTAATCATTCATATATCATTATTAGTATACATCAAGAAATTATTAGAATTCTTGATTGAGAGTTAATGAATATTAGGTTAATTGATTCAAGTTTTTTTTTTTACTTTTGCAAGTATTTTTTCCAAAAAAATTTTGTAATAATATTTTTATTTTAATTGATATGAATTAAAGGCATCTTTTTAGGTATGAAAAACTCGTGAACTATATTATTTATGTCTGGACTAAATTATGGAGTAGAAATTATTTGTAAGGTACCTTTTTTCTCAATGAATTTAATTGATTTTGTCAGTTACACTTGTGGCTATGAGTACTCTACATAGCTGTATACCAGTCATTGAGAATTTTTGCTCTGAGACCACATTCCGGGGCAATGCCTGAAGATGTACCTCCAAAACTAGAACTCACATCACGTTCAATGTTACAATGGTAGCGATTCGGGGAGTACTATAAATGTCACGGCTTCGGAGCCCTTACAGCTTGTTGAAACGTTTTATGGTCAATAAATCGGAACGCTCCAAGCCACCATTAAATCTATTGCTTGGTCAGGCTCAGAGATGTTTTATTTTATCGCACGTTTAGTACGATCCGAACGCTCACTGAATGGTTCTTTCACTCATATTGGCGTTATTTCTACTATTGCTAATAAAACGAATGAGAGGACAGATTGAAAATAAACAAGACCTATAAAGGAATCGAGCGCTTTAGAATGTTTTTCTAAAGGAGCCTGTGTTTTCTCACCTTGAAAATAGAGAAAAAACAACTACTTCTTTGTGTTTTATTTTGTCTAAAGAAAAAAAGGGCACAATTTTAGTAACGTGCGTATCTCGTAGAAATTCGTTAATATTTCATCAGTAATTTTATAAAGAAGGAACTACATTTTTAGTTGGTCGACTTCAAAATATTATGCACACTTTTAATACCTTTTTATATATAATTGTCGCATTCAAAATGTCATGTTTTTTTTAACATTTCCTGTTCATTTTAGCTAGATGTTGAAACTTGATTACAACAAATAAAGACTAGTTGACTTGTTTCACTTGTTTGTTATTAGGAAAAGACTTCTTCATATGAAAAACGAGATACGAAACCATAAAAACTCCCAAAGCAATTCTATAAATTTACATTGTAGTTACATAAGGTCACAAGCCGGTATTTTGTATGAAAAAAGACTTAGAAATTCACCGGTATGTACGCGGCCTATGACGCTGCGCGACGCTACTCTAGTGTGATATAAAGTATCAGTTGTATCCATTTCGCTACTTCTTTTTTTAGAATATTCCTTGAGGTAAGAGAAAGGTTCTTACCAATAGATATAAAATTAAATTTAGGTAGCAGGATCTTACGCGCGTAAAGCCGTTGTGTGCCACTAGTAATAGTAGTACTTTGTAAAAATCAACAGTAACATTATCAAAGTGAAGTTAGTATCATGTTCATCATACTATAATATTATAAAGAGGAAAGATTTGTACCTATTTTTGTATGTTTATAATGAAAAGGCTCAGTACTGGGCCGATTTAAAAAAATATTTCACCAATAGAATGCTACATTCTTCCAATTTGACATAGGCTACAAAATTAGGCATCCTTGGTAAAATTTGAACAATGTAACCTAAGGTGTAGAAAAATGAGTCTTAAAATGTCTTTCGTCGATTGCGCGGGAAAATCCTTAAGGCGAAACGAAGTTCGCCGGGACCGCTGGTCGTCTATATACCAGTCCACTGTTGGTTAAAATAAATATTAGCTATGTCGACAGGTCACAACGAAGACATCTATCCGTCAGAGAAACTCTAAGCATCTTGTAAACTTGTGACAGCCGAACCTGTAATTTAATTTCGTTAAATCTAAATAAACAACACAATGTTTATGAATAAATCACAGGGCGTAATATAGGAACGACGATTGTTCGTTACATATGGGTTGTTTGCCTGCGGGCGCAATCAAACGGACATACTTTGCTAAAACGTTTTTGACAAACGCAAAAAGGGCTAAACCAATGGATGATTTTATATACTGATTAAAGGTTCTGCACCATTTTAGTGAACTCATGTAAATTGAACTAAATAAATGAGAATGTAATAAAATGTTATGTTATAGTTCGATATTAAAAATACGATTTAGCTTTATATGTTTTTGATTTAATCTACAAGACAGGGTCTGGCTCTAAGAGAACCAGGTTTGAAAAAATAAACTCCGCCTATTACTATCAAAAAAATATAATCCCAATTAAATTAATACAGATACACACATACACATATTTTGTACAGATATTTTTGTAAACATTTATTATATCTTGAGAAAATCTCAACTCTCTCATTCATTTCAATTTTTGGTAAAGTAACAAGTGATCCTGATTGAGATATTTCATATAATAAAAAAAAATACTTGGACGTTTATTAAATTGTAAGCGATATTATGCATTATAAACAAGATTTGCTAATTCTCTCGGGCGTCAATAAAATCCATAAAAAAATTCGGTTTCAAAAGACATAAAAGCATTATAAAGCTAACTAGAAACCTTTATATAAGTGAGATTTTGTCTTTTATATACACCTATAATTAGCTGTTTATTGGTCAATTGTGTATTTTATATCTTCCGAGAATGTAAATACAATATGAACATTCCTTTCACAACGGGGCAACGCTAAATAAATTACTTTTTTCTTGCTAATGAATGATAAATAAATAAATATTGGACAACATCACATACATTGCTTTGATTCTGTGGTAAGAAGCTAAAGCACTTGTGTTATATAAATCAGAAACAACGATGGTACGACAACATCTAGATCCGAGACAATACAGAAAAGTTCGTTTCCCATATTGACCCGACCGGGGATAGAACCCGGACCCTCAGAGATGGTGCGACGCCAAAGTCCGGCACGCTCGCCTCTTGGCTACGGAGGTCATCGAAAACATAACATACAAAATTATATTTCAAATTGCGGAACGCTGTGCAAATGTAAATACATGATGTGCCTAACATCCCTCAAACATTCGATCAAACAAAGTACCTACGTTATAAAAAATTCAGTTAAAAAACAAAATTGTTTCGTACCTTTTTCCAGGTATTTCAAACCCCGAAACCTTTTTAGGTGAATCCGTAAAACCTTTTGTGCATTTATTTCAATTTAATGTTCATGTCCGTTAAGGTAACGAGGTGCGATTTGGTGTTCACTTTTTGTTCATTGGATTAGTACTCCTTTAATCGGTGCTATTGAAGTTGGGGCGCATTGTTTATTTTATTTTATTTATTTATTTAAAAACTTTACTGCTAAAAAAAGTACAACAGGTGGACTTAATGCTAGGGGCATTCTCTACCAGTCAACCTTTGGGTCATGCGGAGAGTTAGTTTATGGGTGCGGTAATAGTGACAAAGTGCATAAGAAAACTAAAAAAAACATAATAAACAACAATAATAACTACCAAGCGTTACAAAAATCATTACGGAAACTATTAAATATACATGAATAAATAGAATATAATAATATATAGAATATGAAGCTTTATTTATATTTATATAATGTTCATATATATATATATACATACGTAAATAACATTATTTATAAAAAATAAACTAAGTAAATAACGACAAGAAATGGTTTCAGCAATTGATAAATTCATGTCTACGATTTAAGTATTAGCGAGAGAGAAGAAGTGTTCACGAACTTTTTTTAAAACTATTTTTTTTACTTTGTCGAACATTGTTCTCGTACTAGATGAAATAATAACAGCGCTTATGCCTCTTTGACTACCTATTGGGGGCTTGATGAAATACATGTTCACTACAAAAAGCCTGCATGGTGTTTTAGAACAGATCTGTACTAAAACTACAATAACCTTTTACTTGTAGTGTAGTGTAGTAGTAGAAGTGTGAAGGCAACGATTGGATGGGCTCGGGCTCCCTGAACGAAACTGCGTCATAAAAATACTCCATTGATATATCAATAACCACAAATGCACGCTTTTAAATTTTGCAGTCCAATCCATTGTTATAAGTATTTTAATGTATGTATCTATACATACGTCATTTGTAAGCTAGTGCTACGCTTTTACGTAAAAATTACTGAATAGATTAGGATGTAGAATAACATAATCATTATGATATTTTTCATTCCGAAGTAATGCGAAAACGAATTTTAAAAATAACTTGCCCTAGAAAATTAACCCATGCAGCATCATTGTCTGGGTAATACATCTTTACCAATATCAAACCGATATATTTTTAGTAGAATTAGGTTCTGAACTGTTGATGCATTTAAAATGAAACATACATAGGTACATAAAAAGTGTCTTTGACATTCGACCTTGTTTTCTAGCTCAGTGGTACTCAACCCTTTTTGATTGCGGACCTCTAATAAACCTACAGTAAAGTGCATGGATCCCTGCTGCTACCTGACTTAAAGTTTTTCTTGTATGGTACAAGGAAATTTCTTAATAGGTAAAGAAGATATTACTTTCGCGTTCCCTTCAAATACTGACCCCAATGGTTCGCGGACCACAGATTAATAGACACTGATCTAGTTCATTTAAGTATCCATTTTGGGTTCAGAGAGGCTTAAGATTACTGTATTGATATTTTGAGTCCGCCAATCAAGTCTTAAGTCAATGTTTCAAAACTTAAACAGGTAATTCCAATTATTCACTTGGTGCTAAACTCTTTCTTAGGTTAGGTAAAACCCTTAGCGTGTCTCTGGTATCAATGTTATATTGTGACATTGCACATCAAAATTTCCTGCACGGAATATTCTAAAATTGAGAGGTAGATAACCAAACAACAGCGGAAATAGATATTTCTAACCAAATAAGGTTTTAAAAGATCCAAGGGTGCATAGCTTCGCATTTTAGGAGAATTCCCATTCGGCTTTCTCATATTGCATTCTGTAAATATATTTCAAATTTTGATATCTTGGAATCCCTCCGGAATGCCAGGAGGAGTGTTGATACGTAACAAATATATTTCAATAAACGACTTCCCCATGTTTTCGGACATATTGTGCTTGAACTCTACATTTTTGAATTTGTACGAAATAAGGATACTACTTTTATAATTATATTTGTGTGAGTTAACGTTACAACAGTGTTTTTAAGTTTCTTTAATTTTAATTGTGCTTTAAGTATTTAATTTAGCGATATTTACTGTTGTTTCTACCACGATTCCTCAAAACAAGTGCGGCTTCTTACTATGGGACCAGGTTATTTTTTGTTCTGAATAGTAACATAAAAATAACATAGCCTTTAAATATTTAAGTAAATAATGTAAGCCTCCTCGAATCGCTCCGTAATGGTCTTACTAAAGTTACACCTAATTTTCTTTAGTTTCTGCTTATCCGTACTTATGCGAAAGTAACTCTGTCTGTCTGTTTGTTTGTCTGTCCAGCATTCACGCCTAAACCACTGAACCAATTTCGATTAAATTTGGTATAGGTGCACTTTGAACCCCTAGAACGAACATAAGATAATTTTAGTTTTGAAAATAAGGGGTATGGGGGTAATATTGCCCATGAAAGTTTATATGGGAAAATGTTTATTTTTTAGGTTAGAGATAGAAAGAATATAATAGATAGAAATTTGGTACAAATATATATCGAAACTTAAATTAAAATATGAAATACTTTTTGTTTCGAATATTAGGGTAGGATAGGGGTAAAACCGACCCTATGGAAAAACCTGTAGTCCACGCGAACGAAGTCGCGGACACAGCTGACATCTAAATATTTAGAACAGTTATTTGATAGATTAGCAACTGTCAAACGTTAGTAACAATTATAACAACTCAAACTTTGACTTGAGAACCAAACTTATTACACTGACCGTCACAAATGACAAAGAGAAAACATATTTCAATGTAACAAAACCGCGTACAAACGATGCAAAATGTCTGGTGATGCAAACCGCTCATGCTGATTTATACGACTCCACCTGACAACATAAATTTGTCGCACCGAATCCCCAATTGTTCTAAATGTTTCCCTCATTTGCCGGGATATTATACCCTGTGATTTATTCATAAACGATCCAATGTTCACTTCGATTGGCTGCTATTATTTAAACAATCATTTCCTTGCATGTCTATCTAAATATTATCTAAAACAGTTGACTCATTAGTTGCAAGCTTCTCAGCGAGCTATAAGCATATGTAATTATGCTCAGAGTTTCTATGATAGATAGTATTCTCACCGAAAAACCTTACTGAGATCCAATGCTATCGTCATACTTTAAAGAATTAGCAAACTGATTTGGCAGTAGGTCACGAATAGTAATAAAAAGCCGCACTTCCGTTGAGGACATCGGAATCGTGGTGGGAACTACAGTAATTATCTCACGAAGCACCAACAGTCCTGGATAGACGTTTAGAGTGTTCTTGATACTTATTTATGTATGTATGTCTTAACAGTCACCATTCAGGTGGAATTACTACATACGAAAGATGTTGAATACGCCAAACTGAAGTCAGCGCTCGATGGCACTCGTTAAGGGAGACCCATATTTAGCTGTAGACTAGGAAAACAATGAAAAGTCTATTGCCATTATAAGAGACTTTAGTTGAATCCTTTTGTAGTTCATTTTTGTATACATTCCACATGATTGTATAATAGTAGTGATCATGAAAATTACTTTAGGAGGCCTCCCCTTACTTCGAAATCTTGTTAACTAGTGCTTTATTTCTGTCACACTAAACACTAACTGATTACTGTTGTTCGATTTCAAGTAATTAAAAAAAAAAGGTACAATACATTTTTTTCTATCCATCTACAATTTTAAAAAGTTCAAAATTTTGACAATGCGTAGGTAGTAATTAACTGAAACAAAATCAACGTAAACTCACATAACCTAAAATGAATATCCGAACACACTTCATGAACTCAGTAATTTTGAACGCGCTTTCAATATAAATCAGGATAATTGTCTTTTACCAATCATACATTTACAATGGAAAATAAATTCGTGACTAAACTTTATATAGATTTTTGATTGAAAGAAACAATGAAAAAGTTTACATGGTAGCTTTGCAACTTAGTGTGCGAAAAAAGCTAACGTCTGATCTGATTGATTGATGGTCTTTGACAGTCTTTGAAGGTACATGGACCTAAATTGCTGGATACACTGCCTGTTTGATATAATCAACCATTTAAAATTTTAGTAATGCTTAAATGTTATTTCTGTTTAAACAGAAATTGCAGTATACAATATCGTATAAAGTGTAAGTATATTTAACTACACATTTTGCTCATTTGCAGTACAACGTTTACCCACAGGACGTTCTCATGATTTATTCAAAACTCGTTTAAAGAATTTCTTTACAGGACCTAAGTACGTAAACCTTTTGAAGGCTGTGCCGTGTGCTTTTACCCCTTAACCTGCTCGTTAGCATTAATTTTTAGGGTTCTGTAAATCAAAAAAGAGAGTACAAGGTTACAGATGATAACTATATCCTTGATGAGAGCATTGGGCTCCAAAACCCAGAGGACACGGGTTCGAATCTCACGGGTGTCACCATCACTATATGAGATTTTTCTAGGTTGGGTTTGATATTACAGGTTGGTAACGTCCTGAGTACTTGATAAGAATTATGAGTCCGTGCTTCAGGCATATTTTGCCGTTGGACTCAATTACGATCCAAATAAATTGGTTTACCTTGTAAAGGGTGAAAGTTTCAGAAGGCAATCGCTCCAATGTAATAAAGAGAGGTAGGGCATAGCAATTTATCGCTCGAACTGGAGCAGCGCGACTGGTGAAATACTTCCACCTTAAAGAAGACCGCAGCCAAATATCAATCAATTCAGTGTTGATGAGTTCTTGCGTGTGAGAAAGGATAAATAATAATTAAATTCTTCTATTTAGGATCATAGTCACAGCGGCTCCTAAACACCGTAAGAGCTGCATGCACACGACTGGAAAAAGATAATTAACTTAAAATACCAACTTTAAGACGTTTTGAGTGGTTAAATAACTACTTACTAGGCAAAAACAACACAATTATCCATTTAAAAACATTGGTCACATTATGACAACACGCATTTTCCGTCAATTAATTTTGAAGCGAAACGTTGTGGGCTCTTTAAATTACGTTTTGCGGCAAGATTTAACAACTGTTCGTGTTGTTTACAGTCCCAACTTGTGTAATTAGTGCACGCTGATTGGTCGCCATTACAGTGGCGGTGAAAACTTAATTGTTAATTAAGTACATCATATTTTAATCATTTGGGTTCAGACAAATAATGAGGAAAATATGATAAAACAATTGAGTTTACAGTACTTGTAACAGAATGAAAGATGAGAATGAGAACCAGAATACTGTATAGAGGACATTGAATACTGTTTTCTTATTTAAAATATAAAATATAATGTGTTTACTTGGCAAAAACTTAAGCTTTTCTTTTATAATGAAACAATGTCTCATACAAGGCGAAGCTTGCCACATCAAAGTCACATTTCTTGATTAAAATTAGAACTTCATTCTAATAAAGTAATATTTAATGTATGACATATGTAATATTGCGTGCATTTGTTGTATGTGTGTGTGTCTGTGTTTATGTATGTGTGTGTGTGTGTATGATTGTTTGATGAGATGGTTTTATTTATAAAACTTTTTTTATAAATTTATAAAGTGTTTTAGGTCTCTGTTTAGTGTCCCGGGTGTAAACCCGGGGCCGCAGACAAGTGACATTGTTGTATAAATGCCGTCTATGCACCTTGCAATACTAGCGCATTCTCCGTTGTAATTATAATTTGGAAAAAAATCTCTGCCTGTAGGCAGGAGACATCCAGCTGTCTGAATTTATTGTAAATTC
Organism: Glyphodes pyloalis; assembly: GCA_037074685.1. Taxonomy (NCBI): domain Eukaryota; kingdom Metazoa; phylum Arthropoda; class Insecta; order Lepidoptera; family Crambidae; genus Glyphodes; species Glyphodes pyloalis. Next base: position 8,197,441 of record JAYKKO010000011.1, read on the forward strand.
TCAAGAATTTACGCACAAACAAAATATAGAAGTTAATTAGTTCACATTAAAAAGAAAAGCTAAAACTAATTAAAGGTAACAAAAGTTAACTTACCTACTCAGTTTATCATTATTTACCACATTTTGCATCCACTGTTCACACAAAAGGCCTTTGCTAAAGCAATACCGTTACTCATAACAAACTTTGATTGGGTTCTTAACTCATATTGACTGTGTAGTGTATCCCAACTACACGTAACTAAAACTAAAGAGCTTATACCTGACCTTCATTGGAGTTCAGTTTTACCGAGAATAGCTCTATTGAACCTGACTCAGGCGTGTAGTAAAACAACAAGTTAGTACGTAGCAAGGTAAATTGAGAAGCCGTCTAAAATATAATGACTTTAGAACATATCGTCACGTGGGTAGAGTGCATGGCCTGGCCATGGGCATGGCCATGGTGAGGCGTGCGAAGACGGAATATAGCTCGTATAAGCTGCCGTTTAAACGAACGTCCTCCTTAAGGAAAACCTGAGTGTCGGTTGAGCACTGAAAAACATACATACGGTGACGCTCGCAGCGTTCAAGAAGAAGCGATTTCGCAAGCGTTTGCTCGAGTTGTAGCAACGCATTTGACAAGCGGCGTCGTCAAATACGCGGCTGATGAAACGACAGGCGACGCCACAAAAGTTGCAGCGTGCACCGTGAACTAGTAAGTTTCACAAGGAAGGAACAGCGGCTGGCGGTGGAGACGCCTTAAACGAGCTTCTATATGACTAAGTTTGTACATGGAAAACGGAAAAAACCGCAAGACGCGCCGCGCCAAGCACGCCACATGCTACACTCGACTTCTGCTTAAAAGAACCCTAAGTGGCTAGCTATTATTTGTCTGACTGGTATATCTATCAAAACTAAGAACATTTGCGAAAGCTCCATTTAATAGTAAAGAGAGGCAAGGAGCAAACAAGCAGTGGTGTACCCGTTAGTGTTTAGTTAAAGTCAAAAGTCATTGGTTCCGATCCCGCAGATAATAATTTCATTGAGTGTGGTTTAATATATTGATGTTTCTGTGTTCGGAAAGTTCTATCATAAAGAAAAAAGTCTTTGGTCTCACACTTTAACAGAGGCACAGCTTAAGCAATGAAAAATGTAGGCAATACAACATGTTTAAAATAAAATTTATCAATAGTTAATTATATTGGTTACTGTAACTGATTAATTTCTTGTTATTGTTTCTTTAAAATATGTCAATTCCTAATTTCAGACACCGGTCTAACTCCTGCTTACTTGATCTATAAGTAAACGAAATTATTGGTATCTCGTTTCCTAGTATTTGACATCATATATGGAACCTACCTCCATGTGGCTGACAGTGCTGGCATCACATAATTAACTTCAGTAAAAACGACTTCGGAAAAATTAAAAAAAAATGACTTGCAGTCTCAACTCTCCAAATGAATGCAATTTTTTAATTTGTACGTGTTATAGTTTCTGAAATTTCGTGATTATTTATGCCCAGTTCCAATATTTGAAAACGATCCGTTTTAGTTACGAAAAGTTATAAATTACACGAGGCGTAAGCTAAAAACGACCGATAGACGACTGATGAAAGCTGATATGGAAAGTAAATTTGAAATTAGAGTTAAGGACTAGTCATTTTTAAAATGTTACTAATCGTAAAATATTGCAACCGGGCATTCATAGTTAATTAGCGAATTAGTTTTAAAGATAAATAGGTAGTACAAAGGAATATTTCAGCTGGTCAATCAATGCAACATGTTGCATCTTTCTCTATGGAGATGGTAACTTTTAGCTTTGTCGCGCATCGCCATCATATTTATTTAAAAATTGCATTGAATGTTGCAAAAACTTAGTCAAAATCAGTCCGGACGCTACAAATTATTTTGCAAGTGGGAGTAGAACGCTGGCTCAGTGTATATTAGCGATGCATTTTACGTTCGCGCTCGTTGGAACATTCCAAATTAATTAGCTTTTACCCTGCGCACCACCCGCAACTTTAAACTCAAACGGTTGCGTTTAAAACAGGTGAATGTTAATATTATGATTGAGGGCTTACTCAAGTTTTACCATTGCAGTGTTATTTTTTTAGTTTCAGAAGCTAAAATGGTTAAGCCTTTATTACATCACCACATAAGTAGTATGTAACAAAGCTTTTTGCTATGTTTTATAAAATTGAAAACTTTCGCGTTCCATTTGAAACATTTAAAAAAAGTTAACAGGTCAATACGTGATACCATTTTAAATAGTTAATACGAAATACCTACTGCCCGACATTTCGGTTAGGTTGCACCAACCGTGGTCACAAACTGACTTATATTGGCAGTTTATATAAACTGATGTCACCTTATTTTTCCATGGCTAAAGCGCGAGTATTAGGTTTTAGGGGGTTTTCTAAGACTGTGGGTTCAAATACTACGGGAAACACTAACTTTGTGAGCTTTTCCCAGTTTGGTTAGGACATAGCAGGCGTGAATTATTTAATTGCCCTATAAGAATGATAATTCTATACTTTGGAAGATATGACAAGCCGTTGGGCCTGTCATGATCTCAATAGGTCTGATTGCTTTTGTAAGGATTGCAAAGATAAAACGGCAATCGTTTCAGTGGATAACCAGAGTCGTCAAACCAGGATCATCAATCGATGCACAATCGGGATAAATAGATAGTTAAGGGATAAGTAGATAAATAGAAAAGAAGACTCGCATACATTTTTGCTACTGCTAGTTTTTCCCTGCAACTTTATTCGTATAAAAATACATTCGGTTGTAATATGAAGCATCTCTGTCAGCCACATGAAGGTAGGTTCCTTATGGGATGTAATATACTGACAAAAGAAATGCCACGAAATTCAGATTTCAGTTATGTTATATGGCCCCGATCCCTACTCATTTATTGTCACTGTAGTATGTCTGCCTACCTCTGAACTGAATCTGATTGATTACACTTATGTATATTATAAATTTATCGATAATAGCTTTTAGAAAATATGAGTAGAATCAAATTTCGGATCGCGATATTGAATAACGGTTTCCATGATGAGTTTCCATCTCAGACACGAAAAATAATTTTCTCACACAATTGCGGTTCAATCTGCGGATTCTTATTCTTATACCTAGGAGCCAAACTTTCAGCCGTCACAACTTATTTGCATCGAGAAAGAATTAGAGAGCATTTGGTGTTGTCGTCTCAATTAAAAACTAATTCATCATCCGGTTCACGCCTGTCACCACCGTTTCCGCAAACCCACGCATTAAGTTATAAGGGAGCATTTTTTGTTCGAACGAGGAGAATTTTGCTTTAGAATTCGCGCTTGGTTTTTGCTCTGTGAAACGTTAAAGCTTGGAAATTAAATAATCTTCATTTGATGCGCGCACTGACTAAAAACATTTACTGCAATGAAGATGCCATTTAAAGTTATCTATCACACATCTTGTTAAACTTTGTTAATTTCTTTTTGCTACGCCAACTAAGCATAATTTTGGTTAAGACACGACTAGATGGTTTATTTTAACCTGCTTATAACAAATGTTAGTGTGTTATTTAGCAATATAAAAAGATAGGTATAGATAACGAACAAAAATACTAAACGATGTTACGAAAATAGTTAATTATATTGAACTATATGCATTATTAACAAATGCATAACACAGGTTTATTAATTTAATGTAAAATCTGGCTTAAAGGATATTTAAAAAAAAGAGAAAATGGATTTTAGTAGGATAGTTTTTGTTCAGTGTAATGATAGCATAGTAAATACGTAGTTAACACTATAGATGCAATAAAATATTGAGTATTGCTTTGAAATTAAATTGCTTTATTAAAGGGTTTCGAAGTGTCATATTCTACGCAACGGTATCAGTAAGAAATGCTTGTAGATTTACAAATTGAATATTAATTTAAAATATTGATTAACCATCTCATGTATGTATGTATCTATATTAAAAAATAATAATATATATTTACTCATTTAGTAACAAACATCATTTTTAATTTTTAGGAGTTAACACATTGCTTTGGTGTTGGTTTGTTTTGGTTGGTTTGGTTGATTATAGTATCATTGGTTGATTATTATAATAAAATGTATGAAATGAGTCATGGTCCGACGCAGTCATAAGTGACTTGACTTTTGAACAGACCTCAGATCATAGAAATAATGATCAATGTTCTGTCGAACAGACTGATTGGTGGAGTAAGTGATGTTCATCAAAAGATTGGAATAGAGCAACAAATGTGTATTTAAGAGAGGTAGGGCATAGCGATTTATCGCTCGATCTTGAGCAGCCCGACTGGTGAAATACCTCCACCTTACAGAACACCGCAGCCAAATAACAATCACTTCTATGTTGTTGTGTTCCTGCGTGTGAGTAAGGTTTCCAGAGCTCCTGGTGGGTGCTACGTTAGTAGCAGGGGTCAAGCCTTCAAGGTAAGGGCGACAAGTCCAGTAAAAGATTTATTATGCTGTACTTGTCACCCTTAAGCTCTTAAGGACCTCATTAACATTTAACATCAGGTGGAATGAGGTCAATCTTGAAGTGCAATATAAAAAAAATAAAAAAATCTTGAAATTAGTTCAATTTTAATTTGCTGAGTATGGCTACTTTACCAATTATTATAAAATATGTCGTGCTTGTAAATATAAATTTAACCAATTAAGTGCCTTCTTTCTTATAAAGGCGCAGAACAAAAATATCACCTGTTCTTACAATGGAGGTTTTAACGGTGACCGTATTAATTACAGCGCTATGAGTGCAACATAATTAGGTGCAGTAAATTGTTATAATGGACCTTTCTACGGTCACGTCTTTGTTCGTGTAACAAAGGAAATTGCCAACAATACCTACCCTCTATCTTGGGAATTATCTTTCTATGATTAAAGAAGTAATAGCTTAGTCTAGACTTTAAGACTTACGCGTTCCCTTTAAAAGAAGTAATGGGTCAAATGGCGATAACATATTAAGTAGGAAATGCCAACTACATACTGACCGACGTTTCGGTTGGGTTGCACCAACCGTGGTCACAAAATAACTGGCCTTGCTTGTCTTCGTTTCTTCGGGAAAGCTAACAAAACTTCATCCACCCTCACATTTTTATTTAATAAAATATTTTTGAAGATTTTTTTTCTCTTCAATACACTTCACTTACAGTAGACGAAATGGTTTTAGATCGAACTGCAGTAAATATTTGTTTATCACTGGTTTCCATGCTGAAGATAACTTATATCCGTTTTTTTTTTAATTTTGTATTTTTTCATTTTATTAGCATCACATACTGTTCTAGTATGATAGGTATGTACAAGCTAAGTCTTAATAAAATATTTTGTAATCTCTCCTCTCCCACTGTGGCATTCAAACCCATGATTTTTACACAACGCGAGCGATTCAATTCTCTGCGTGTCTAGTGATAACGATAATACTTTGTAACCATCGTGGTCATGACTAGACAAAAGAAATAGTTTTTTTTCATCCGTATGCTGATCCTCAATATTAAATCCATCTATGTTTAGAACTTTTTTATTGCAGTAAAGTTTTTTAATACATAAAATAAACACGATAAACTAGAATGGTGCTATTACATGGTAACATCAGGTAAGTTCAGTATACTCTTGTAGTAGTCGTAACTTGTAGCACTCGTAGTGCTCGTAGCGTCTTCTGAATAAAGTAAAAGTTCGTAGCCTTCACTTTATAGCTTCATTTTGGGAACGTATTGCGTGGTAATCCCGTTGCATGTTGTGAAACATTTTTATATAGACGTAAATTAGTTGTTTGTTTTACTATGTTGTTAAATTGTAAATAGTCTTTTTTCTTCACGTCACAGGTTTATTAGTGCTACGTGAAGGCGAAAAAGATGGATTGGACGACCTCCATAGCTAAGAATAGCGCTATCTCTGATGCCTGAAATTCCCAGATGTACGTTGAGTGTTGTGGTACAATCGTTGTTTATGATTTCTGTAATACAAGTTCTTAAGCTGATAATCACATGGAACCAGAACCAGATATGGGATGTCGAATATTTATTTACTAATATTAATGACAAATGTCTGCGCTTGGTTCACAACGGAGGCTATCACGTAGTCACGTGCGCATACTAGTCAATTTTAAATGCAAAGATGTATAATTTTTCTTTTACCAACATCAACTTTAGTAGTCTAAATTAATTGAATTATTTTAAAGCAACATTAACTGTCTCTTTAAGTTATATTTGAGCAGGCAAACCATTTTCAGCAGTGGTCCAATTGTTATCTATTTGTCATTCAGTTCAGTGGCCCAAGTTCGCTAAGCTGACGAAGCTTAAGACAAATGAGCCAATAAATCCCTCAGAAGCACTCTCTGCGAGTGTTTCTAATGAACTTGGCGCGTCTATCTGACCAATGATTACGGGAACTCCTGGAACTGACTTTGCGTTTGATACTTTATGACAGCGTTTCCCAATCCTTATAAGCAATAAGCTGAAGCTAAGGATGCGAGCATGGACGACTGACAATTGTCACGCGTGGGTGGAGAGGCTACACTTCTTGCAGATGCATGCTTCATGCCTTTTTGCATGTTGCATGCTTATTTGCTATTTGCTAACCAAATGCCTGCTTGCAGACTCCAGTCTGCTTGATTACTACGTATCTGCACACATCCTGCATACTTGGTTCTATTCTGCTTGTCTACCTATTTGAATGCTGTATGCCCGCATGCATGCTACATGTCTGCTCACATATAACATGCTTGATTGCATTCTGCATGCTTGCCTGCTTTCATGCTTGCATGTCTGATACCTACAAGCATTCTCTGAACTAAGCATAAGATAATTTTGTAACAAGCGTTCAGTAAACATTGTTAGAGTGTCAAATTAAACTTCTTGTCATTATAATCCAATAGGATTGCGTCCAGAAGATATTGCAGTCCAATTAGTTGATCTCTTTCAGACAACAAGTTAACCTAAGATGTTTTAAAAGTTTTTTTAATCGGTTTAATTTTTTGAAAATACTTTATTCAAAATAAAATTTTCAAAACGAGTAGTATTATTAGCTATTCGAATTCGAAACGATTCCGACATGGAAAGGGTTTTTGGTAGGTTACCAGTTAGTACGTAAGTTGTTTGTCAATCTAGAAATAATATTGTTCATCTATACTAAATTTAATTTGTTTGTTTACTGTGTATTGAGCTTCTTTTCGACAGCAGGGCGGTGTCATAACGGCAGTGGTAAGGTTGAGCGTAGCATATTTAATAATAATTTAATCCCATTCGCAACATCCCAGTCACATTACACATTATTTCACACTACACACACATACAGTCACATATTCGAAGTGCCCGTCGTCGCTGCCCGGCATTACTCGCAATCGCGTCATCTCCTTACAAACGTTATCTACGCCGCTCAGAGCGAACCATTATTCTGCGACTTGCACGACGCTATACGTAAAAGGCTCGGTTAAGCGACGGTTAAAGTTAGGTTTACTAAATGCAGGTTCGCTCGGTACGCGTCACGACGAGCTGATTGTTGCTATGGAGCGTCACAATGTTGACATACTAGCAGTGAATGAGACCTGGTTAAGAGAGGGTGAGGAGGGTCGAGCGCCTGCCGTGCCCGGCTATCGTCTGCGTCATGTGCCCCGGCCCGCTAGCGTGCGCTCGCGCGGCGGCGGAGTGGGGTTTTATGTTAGACGTGGAGTGGCCGTTCGAAACCTACCGTACCCTCCGGCGGAAAACATTGAGCAGATGTGGTTATGCCTAGCAACGCGTGAGAAAAAGACGGTTATAGGTACTGCGTACCGACCGCCGTGGTTAAATGTAGACGTTTTTATAACTGCACTCGCTACGTCATTGGAAACGTTTGCATGGTGTGATAATGTTATTATTTTGGGCGACTTTAATGTTAATATGTTGAACTCAAATGAAAGTAACCGGAAAAAAATTGAGGAGTTTATGTTATGTCATAAATTGACTCAGTGTGTCCATGAGCCTACCCACTTCACAACGTACAGCGAAACTTTAATAGACTTGGTATTAACAGATATAAAAGGGTGTACTACGGTAGTAGATTACATTAGTAGCCTGAGTGGGCATGCTTTTATTGTTTGCAACGTAAATATTACAAAATCTAAGCCCACCCCATTTATTTTGGAACGCAGGTCATTAAAAAACATTGATGAAGATATTTTTAGGGATCACCTGATGAAATTAGATTGGAAATATATTGAGTCCCTTAATAACGTAGACATAATGGTTGATTTATTTAATGAGTATGTACTTTGTATTTTTAACATTCATGCCCCTGTCCAAAAACTTGTAGTAAAAAATCATCAGTACCCTTGGATCACTTACAATATAAAACTTATGATGAAAAAACGGGACGACGCTTACAACCGATCACGCGAAACTGGACAGATGCAGCATAAGTCTTTGTACAAAGATTTGAAATGTTATGTCCAACAAGCGTTGCATAGAGAAAAAGAGGCATACTACAATCAATTTATTAACAAAATAGGCAATGACCCGCGTAGTGTATGGTCTCATATCAAGAAACACGTTCGCATCAATACCAAAGCAGAGCTTCCTACACAAATGTTTAACGATCCTAATAAGCTAAATAATCATTTCTTAGACACCCCTGGCACCAATAAGGTTTCTATTTCACAACTGACTTATTTTGAGTACCATCAGACTGTATCGGATTGCTTTGATATCAAAGAGGTAACTCAAAGTGAAGTACTAACAATACTAAAGTCCCTTAAGTCTAATGCTGTTGGTGCAGACCATATTTCGTTGGATATGTTAGTGGCAACCCTTCCGTTTTCACTTTCGGCGATAACTTCTATTATAAACAAATCAATCAGGGATAGCTCATACCCAAGATTATGGCAAGACGCACTCATAAAGCCAATCCCAAAAAAAACAAATCCGACAAACATGTCAGACTTACGGCCTATTAGCGTATTGCCTTGTATATCAAAAATCTTGGAAAGAGTTGTATGTAACCAAATGACAGTATTTTTAAACAAAAATAACATTTTACCAGAAGTCCAATCAGGTTTTCGCAAATCACATAGTACTTCCACGGCCTTGTTACAAGTAGTGGACGATATTTTATCAGCTCAGGATAGGGGAGAGGGAACATTGTTAACATTACTTGACTTTTCCAGGGCGTTTGACTGCATGAATATCCCACTACTACTCTCAAAACTACATTATTATGGCTTTTCCCCTCACTCCATTAAGTGGTTTCATAGTTATTTTAAGTACAGGACACAACGGGTGGAAATGGTAGATGGATCAGGGAAGCGCAAATTGTCAGACCCAAAAAGCGTGAACAGAGGAGTACCTCAAGGATCCATTCTGGGTCCCCTTCTTTTCATAGTATACACTGCTGACGTAATCTCACATATACATCACACAAAGTACCATTTATATGCTGACGATCTGCAAATATATGTTTCCTTTGAACCAAAAAACACTCAGGAATATTTGAAAAACCTAAATGAGGATCTAGACCGTATATCTAGATGGGCAAATCAGAATTGTCTAGTTTTGAATAGCAAGAAATCACAATTCTTACTGTTAGGATCAAAAACCCAAATAAGGAAAATTAATGAAAAAGGAGTTAATGTAGAAATACAAGGGGAAAAGATAGAAAGGGTTTCGGAAGCCAGAAATTTGGGACTAATTATGGACGAAGACCTAAGGTTCGAAAAACATATTTGCAAAATAATAAGCAACTGTTATTACCGTCTAAAAGTTCTGTATCAAATAAGAGATTATTTAACTGTTGAAAATAGAATTAAATTATGCGATTCATTAGTACTCTCTAAATTTAATCACATGGATATTGTGTATGGCTCCCGGTTATTATCTAGCACCCAGAAACTAATTCAACGTGTCCAAAACGCGTGCGCAAGATTTTGTTTTTCTATACCGCCAAGAACCCACGTCACGCCTTACCTTAACCATGCGAATATGCTCAAAATGACTGCACGTAGGCATTTACACTTTGCCACGATGTTGTTTGGTTTAATAAAATATGAGGTGCCAGCTTATCTCATAAAAAAATTGGTGTGGGCTCGAGAAGTACACTCCAGGACTCGTCGCTCGGCTTACGCTCTCGTTCTGCCGCCGCATCGCTCCGTGGCGTTCAGGGGGAGCTTCAGGTTCGCCGCGTCCAAGTGCTGGAATGACCTGCCCCCGCCGTTGCGATGTCTGGAAACAGTAGGTACATTTAGTAAAAAGCTGAAGACCCACTTATTAAATGCACAAATAGGCAAATAAGAAAAACTAGGTACCCTACATACCTCTTGTGTCCAGACACGCAGGCACGAGGATCGTCGCACTTGTAACAAACGACCAATTTTTTTTATTTATTATTATTATTATTCTTTTATTATTCATTAATATCTTCAAGTGGCCGATTTTATTTTTAATTTATTAAATTTTTATTTTTTTTCGTTTTATTATTTAATTTGCAAACAAGCTCAATAATTGCATTATTTGACATTACAATTGATATCTTATTTGTACACTCATAGTATTTACCGACATTGAAGTTGACTGATTTGTAATTTTTAACACCGTAAATTTAACTAACGACGGCGACTGGATGAAGGGTTGTCGGGCACGCGCGGCAATTGAACACACCTACCCACATACTGTTGTGTTTTTTACAATATCGAAACTACCCACGATCGTCTTATGTTTGTGTATCTTATTGTTTTATTATATAAATATACGATTATTTATTGTTTATTTTTAATCATATTTAAGTAGGTTTATGACACTGTGTAACGTCGCCGGCGTCCGTGGTATATCACTCGGCAGGGTCCACTGAAAACCAGCGTCATGGCCTGCGACGTGGGCCATGACTTATGCTGAGTGAGGCCCTTTTATTGTGGACATCACGACTTGCCATTGTCTGCATCGCCTGGTTGAGGAGGAGAACGCTCATTTTTCATGTTCCTTGTAATGTTTTCTGTTATCTTCTTTTTCTGTTTTGTGTCCATCCCTTTACTGTTATTGTTATGTTTACTCATATGGCTGTGTTGTGATGTCTGCACGTAATAAATGTTTCTTTCTTTCTTTCTTTCTTTCTTAGTATCGAATTCAGTCTATTTACCCGGAAAACTGACCGTAGACGGAATTAAACGTCAGCCGAGATTGACGACGTAGCGCATAAAAGATCTCACCTGTACGTGATAGATTATGCGCAAATTTGTTCGGCATTGATCTATGCAATTAGAAAATGTACACTGCGGATGTTTGAACTACAATTAATTTTAGTGTATACGTACATGTCGTCATATCTGCGGACTGCATACATTAAGCTCTGTCTAGGGTGTCTAGTCAAATGCGGTGAGTACGAAAGTTGGTTTCAATTGCACAATTAGAAATTGTGTAGTGAAAGATTTCCGCTCCCCAGGCAATAATCAGTTAGAAATGATAAATATAAATCACGAATCAAAAGATATACAAATTATGTTTTTAAATTTTGGTCGTTAATCCTAATGAGTGGCAATTTGGTAGTTTAAGAACATCTACATTTTGCTACATTTGCCGTAGACGTAATCCTTCTTTTTTTTTTACAAAAAATGCTTACCGCACTTTCACTTTCTGCGGGGATCAGAGAATGCTGTGTTAGGCTTGCATCAACTGAAAGTCCTTCGTTGGCAAATTCTAACCAGTTGTGGGAGAGGCGAGATCCCTTGCGAATTTCAGGTCTCCCGCCGTCCATACCAAAACCTGCATTATCCTGGCCCTGTAGAATATGGCCTATTTCATTTCATGATTGATGAAACTTGTGCCTAGTAGTGAGACGCTGTTTGATTTGATTCCTATTCCTTCATTAACATAGTATAACTTTCTCAACTTAAGTTAGGTAAATCTTTCAAAACGAAAACATTTTGTGTATCTTCTTTCAAAAGATTCTAGTTAGAACGTTTACGAGGCTGTAGAACGGGTTAAGTTTAACAACCTGTCTTGGTTTCACGCAAAGTTTATGAAAACAAAGGAGAAAATTCTTTTGACACACGAAGTTTGTAAATCCTTCCCGCATTATTTATGAAAGTTTAACCCATAGAAGAAAACTTGCTGGTTTTGTGAGAAATCCCTAAAATGTTTAGCATTCATAAAACACAAACCGTCGAGTCTAGAGACACTATTTCACTCGCTTCCGGTACTAAATCTCTTCATGAACACACAAGAGAGCCATAATGCGTTGGATTTTAGAAGCAGTTTTATTGCGAAGAAAAATTGAATGCAAGTTTACACTTGGAATAAAATATCTAAGTGGTTTTCAAGCGTTGGAACAGTCCCAGAGTATTTCAAATCAAGGCGTTGTAGTCGTGAGAAGTTGAGCTATTTCGCAAATAGGTTTGAGTAGAAATGAAGATTAGAAGAAATTTTTTTATTTACCACCAACTTTTCAATAGGATTAGAGTTTACGCAACCGAGTATTGCGTGTTAGTCACCACAAATGTCGCAGTCAAATGCTACGTCGTTCAGTATCAACCGCGTTTACAAGGTACGGACGTTATATATTTTTAACTAGCTTTTGTTTACGATTACGCTGGCACATCGGTTTAGTATGTAATTAATCTTATTTTCTACCACAGTATCATGTGATAGTGTGTGAATGTATGTACATTGCACTGAGTGGTAAGTAGCTAAAGCACTTTTGTTACAGAAATATAAAACCAGGATGGCACAACACCCGGACCCAAGATAGTATAGAAGAGTTCGTTTTCCACGTTGACCCGGGAATCGAACTCAGGACATTAGAGATGGCGTGAAGTCTAACATCGGCCCGCACACCGATTAGCTACGGAGGTCAACGACAAATGTACTCGGAGCCACTAAATAGTGTATGGTGAACTTAATTTGATGACTTTTTCCAAACCACAGTTTTACCATACATTTCGGAATGTTTGGTCAGTGTTTCATTAATAAAAAAACGACGTCACTACAACGTGAAAGCAAGATATTTTATTGTATTCATACTTTTGGATGCAGATTCTGGTATATTCAGTTAAACCAAATCGGATCTTATTCGATCATGATTGTTGGACTTGCAATTTTAACTTAGATACGACTTTATTACGGTTACTCAACCTAAATATCTCTCTTATGCAACGCTTTCCGCAATTTGTTATAAAATAACTCATTCCATTAAATTATTAGAAACAGAAAATGTTTATCTCCCCTTGCGGTGCGGGAATCGAACCCACGTATCGCGCGTGCTTCTCTTACCATCTGAACTAACCGCAAGTTATAGTAGGCGATGAAATTTTTCTGCCGTTGGCCTCCGGTAATTTCATTCCATTCAAATCAAATCGTATGATGGTGATAAATATGATACATAGATAACTAAAAATATGGAGTTCCCAATAACAAATTTCGCGAAGCATAAATCCGAGGCCACCCGGCCGTTACTCAGCTTCCCGCTTTATTGCTTGCGAAACACAACTAACTCCACGAATAAGGGATAGCAACGCTTATTACTACTGGAATAGGGTTGATAAAGATCACGAATGTTGCAGTTTGCAGTTTTTAACGTGCACTTCTGACCGCGAGTGAGCATCGCGAGCACACAATAACGACTTGCGTAAATTGCTTCCTGACAATCGACGTAAAAAGTTGTGAAGTTGACGTATTGCCACGGATTGCGGCGGAAAAATGGGGAACGGAACAAATTAGCTGATTGCCTTTTTTACCCCATGACAAAAAAGAGGGGTGTCATAAGTTTTTCGTCGACGTGTGTCTGTCTGTTTATCCGTCTGTGACATTGTAGTTTTCAAACGAATGGGCTGATTTCGATGCCGCAAGTTTTACCGCAATGTTTTCAACGTACGATTATAAACTTGTAGTAGGTATGTTCCGTTTTTAAGAATTTACAGTGAACGGTTTAATTACCCAATAGTTTACACTCATCATTCACGCTAAACCAAATGATTTTTGACCATAATAACGTTTCAACGAATCATGCAAAATTATATCATTCGGCGAAACGTTATTTCAGTGAAAAGTAACATTGGTATAAAATAATGCGGTGACTTTACCGATACGTATGTTAACTTATTAGGCATGTAGACGTTACAAATATTATAATCTTATCATTGAATTTACCCATAAACACTCAAGACAATATTAATTCATCTATTATAACGCAATTAATCGTTAGCAATCAAGCGTAGATACAGTTTCTGCATTCAATGATAAGATTTGCATTGCATTGATCATGTCATTGGCGGCTATTGATGGCAACACAATACCGAAACACTAATTGCATAAATTATAATAAATCGCCCTAAAACGATTACGTATTAATAATTAATTTAATCTAGACAATGACGATTTACCTCCGTGGTGTAGAGAGTAGAACAATGCACGCGAAAATCTAGAGGTGTTGAGGGTTCAAATTCCACAGATAGCACTTTCACTTTGATATTTTTTTCAGTTTTTTATCGTTAAAACCTTGACCTCGTTTACAAAATAAACACACAATTGCTATGAAAAGCCCCTCATTATACGTGTCTTAGAAACGTATTCAAAACCAAACACCTATCGATTAAATTAGTTGTACCAGTGCAGTATCTTAGTCATTACATCTAACCACAAAACCAATTCGTTTTCTTACATAAAGTTTAAATAAGTTTTAATTTTCTACGCGTAAAAGTGAATTTCAGAATCAGAATACTTTCTTTTCCATCTTACTTGGCAATGTTCCACAAAGTTCTTGTGGTTAAAACAACACGACCAAGTGTCAAGCCAATTATGAGAAATTTTCTAATCTCATTAAGACTGCGGCGGCGTGGAGTAGTTGCCAAAATTCATTCAGTTTTCCGATCAGATAGGGCGAAGACATTGACAAATGATAGGGTCGATTGGACGGTCGAGGAGCGTCCGTGCGATGCCTGTTTCCAGGCTTCTCTATAAATCCACTTCGAAAAACTCAGATTAATCTTATTAAGGGATGTTTAGCTATTACTTCCCCTCGATTGACGGTGATTTAACACTGTTTGATGCCCCTGACACTATTAAATTGAAGACACCTACTCTTTTAAAGGTAGGCTTTTGTAGTCCTACAAATGAAACAATTTTATTATAAAGAGCCCGCGGATTATGCCGCACGAAATTAGGACCCGTTGCGTCACCTTGGGGATTTTGAAGAAATTTTTCTTTAACGAGTCTGTGGCATAATTGTTTTTGCGTAGGTAACTTATTTCAGCACAAGCCATAAAATAATGCAAGCTTTCCTTTGATAAAAATATCAGACAGGAAGGTCTCGTTCAAGGAGTGGACGCGGGCTGTAACAGGACAACCGTTTTTGAACATAGCGTCATACGATGTGAATAATGCGTCGGGCGACGCCGCGATAAAAGTGGTGGTTGACGCAGTGGGAGATGCGACAAGCGTAGTACCTTGAACTATTATTACGTTCTGATATGTCTGTCTTAGAGTGTGAAATACGACGAAATACGACCCACGTGACTCCATTTCTCTCAAAAGCAAATGACGCGGCCACGAGGTAGACTCCGCTCCGAGTCCCGCGCCGTAGTTTCGTAGTTACGTGCGAGCTTGACGCCTCGCGTGACACGTCGCCTGATACTTCGCGTATCGCGCCGCTTAACGCACCGCTTGGCACGTCACCTGAAGCCTAGAGTGTTGCAATGCTGTATACCTGGCGCATCCTTGATCACTGACATCGATTGCCTCTTTGATAATGAGAAAAACAAGAATATAAATATTATTAGCGAGTAAGATAGTTTTTTTTTGTTTTTTATAATTCACTTTGAGATTGACCTTATTCCACCTGGATTAAGTGGTAATTAAGAGGACCTCATTTTTATGCTGTTTGTCGCCCTTAAGCTTTCTAGCTTAAATTTCCTACAAAAAATCTATTACTGGACTTGGCACCCTTACCTTGACGGCTTGAGCCTTTAATGTAGCTCCCCCAGGTTTTCTTGAAAGTCTACTCACATACAGGAACACAACAACACCGAAGTGATTGTTATTTGGCTGTGGTCTTATGTTGTTTGGAACAATACAAACTTGTGTGAATAGATGTTTTTATATTTGTTTCTCTTTCACGCTAACACTACCAGATACCTAATTTGTGTGATACCAGTAGTTAGACTGATAAGATTATTAAATGACATTACAAGACACTTTTTATCCTAAAACTAAAACTGTAATAACACAATTTATGAACATACATAGGTACATTAAGGAACATACCCGTGAATTACGTAAATTGGGTATGAAAAACAAATAAAGTCACTGAAGCGTAACCCCAGGCTGTAATAAAAATTATTGATAGCCATAGCAACAATAAAATATCACAACGTATGATTTAAAAACTGTCTTTATACAGTAAGCAAGAAAACATAAAATTTAAATGAAGTTACAGTGCGTATTTTGAGTCAACTAATGTGTGTTCAAGTTTAATTTGGATTCCACTGTTTTGGAGTTAGCTTGCACACGTGCTATAAACTTTTAGCAAGTTGTAAAGTAAATTACGTGTAATTATTAACTTCATTCCGTTTAGGTGTGCAAAATGTTATGTTAAGTTATGACTGACGATAAAGTTTTAATGTGTTACTTTGTTACTGAGAACTGGGAACAGTTATGAACAATAAAGTGGTATATATCATATAACCACTAAGTATTCACTGTAATTTTTCACTAATTTTCTCATTCAAATTCCGTAGTAAATTTCCAGTAAATAGGTATTTTAGCAGGCTATTTTACAGCATGACATTTATCTACTACGCACGAGTCGTTAGAATGTCTCTTGTTCGTAAAGTTTATATCTTAAATCAACTTCTAAAACAATAACTTTTCTTCCTTCTCACTGAAATTGCATAACTTTACAATAGTTGGCGATCACAAGCCCGCAACTCAGACTGAATAGTTACAAAGCTTAATATCTTTCCTAAATGTGGTTGAAGTTTTAGTCATGCAGTTTTAGCTGACTTTGGCGTTGTTAAAAAGAGGATTATGATTGGGACTGATATTTATGTATATCGATCTGTGACCCTATAAATAAACGGTTGAAGTAATACAAACTTGTTTTATTAACAGTTATATTTTTTTTCAACTCGGCATTTGTCTCAAGTTTGTATTAATTTAATCCTGTTGCAATTTTAAACGAAAGAGACATCAAATGGAATCTTGTATGACTACGTTTGACGCAGGCAAAGATATGCTAAAAAAAGGCACTGATTGTACTTATTTAACATCATTGTTAAAGCCAATATATTTTTTTATTCATGATGATATAATCGCATCGGCCTACGGATGAACTTGGATAAAACCAAGGTCATGTTTAATGAACATGTTCTACCGGAACCGACTCGAAGTTGTTCAAAAATATGTGTACCTCGGACAAAAATTGCAGTTGGGTCGAAACAACCTAGAGGACGAGGTGAATAGAAGGGTTCAGCTGGGCTGGGCAGCGTTTGGGAAACTACGTCGAGTCTTCTCATCGTCCATCCCACAGTGCCTAAAGACAAAAGTCTTCAATCAGTGCGTTCTACCTGTTATGACATATGGAGCCGAGACGTGGACACTGACGGCACGACTGGTTCACAGACTTAAAGTCACTCAGCGGGCTATGGAAAGAGCTATGCTCGGTGTTTCTCTAAGGGATCGAATCCATAATGAGGTGATCCGGCAGAGAACTAAAGTCATCGACATAGCTCACAGGATTAGCAAGCTGAAGTTGCAGTGGGCTGGCCATATCAGCCGCATATCAACGGTTGTCGCATATCAGCCGACAACCGTTGGGGTAAACGAGTTCTGGAGTGGAGACCACGCCTCGGTAAACGTAGTGTAGGACGCCCTCAGGCCAGGTGGAGTGACGATTTGCGCAGGACGGCTGGCGGGAGCTGGATGAGAGTCGCCGAAAATCGAGCGAAGTGGCGAACATTTGGAGAGGCCTATGTCCAGCAGTGGACTGCAACAGGCTGATGATGATGATGATGATATAATCTATTAAATGTGTTTTTCTAACGTAGAACCACAAATTAATATTAGCCTTAAATTACTATTGAATTGTTTTTGTCCACGTTAATTCTAAAATTTAATTATAACTTGATGAATGAGGTACAGCCAAGCACTTTTATATTGCCCGCTAATTCTCGTTTTTTTAACGTCATTCACATTGAACATGGTACCTCCTTATCTTTATAAATGACTTTATAATTGCCTAGATGACTAGGCAATTTATTTTTTAGTTCATGAGAACTAAAAAATATTCTTAGTAATGGCTTATTGAATCTTGCGTGAAAATGCTGCTTTCAGCTGTCTCATACTTTAAGTCAAGCTTTTTTGAGCTTTTTTTATATTGAATACAGCACTAGGTATTGGTTCCACAAAATCCAATTTACGAATCGTGTGCCGAGTGTGAGTGTAAAAGATTTTGCTGATTTTCCTGTGGAAAGGTCAGCATAAGAGTTTTTCCAACCCCCACTTTGGAGGGCCGTTAAAGTCGTTTCCCCCTTGTCCAGATATATTGTACGAGTGTGTATTGTACCAAAAAGCGCTTGAAAATAAACCGACCGAAACTAAAATTTGTTTCCATGGATTCGCGCGTGATCTAAGTTAATGAAAAACTTTTTGTTTAGATTTTTGCTTGACGAATAAACGGGCTTTGTGATGGAATCGATTGTTGAATTGTTTTGTTATTTAACCAACGTGCTATTTTCGGATAAAGTATGCAGTTTATTGGCAAACCAAAACAAATAAATTAATAAATATTCAACCATTCCCATTTTGTATCACTGAGACACATGTTGTAAGCATTTATGTTGAACTTAGTTCTAGGTTTTTAATTCACTATTTTATTTTAATATAAAATGAATCAGCAATTGTATGTGTGTACAAATAAATGTATTGTTAATCAAATTATCTTTAAAAGAAATAAACAAATATTATTTGCATTTACGATTCAGTAATTGTTTGTTTCGTCTGCAATCTCTCAAGTTTTGGGATTGGAATTTCGGGTCGACTAAAGTGTTTGGAATTATTCCGAAAATAGACGCGAGTCGGTCGCCCTCATTCTAAGAAACGGATATCCAAAGTGTAATTTGCACATTTAAAAATCAATGGTCGTTGGTTGACAAATTAAAAACTACTATTATTTATACCGAAAATTAGATAAAAGTAGCGGAATGTTAACATAATATTTCGGGTGCTACTTCTAGTCGCGCTTCATTTCCTATTTTTTTAATTGGACGACGTCACACTGCACATAACATTGCTCTGATTTTGTGGTATGAAGCTTAAGTACTTGTGTTACTGAAATTAGAAACAATGATGGTACCACAACATCCAGACCAGGGGGTCTACTCTCAAAAACGAAACGAACATTCGAAAGGATTAGTTTTTGAAGATTTATCAAAAGTTCGGGAGTTAAAGCGTGGTTAATGATTTGCAAAAATAACATTTTGTTTTTTTTAACGCTTTAGTAGCATTCGAAGTGAATTAGTTGCGACTATGAGAATTAAAAATTGCTATCCGTTGTCGGATCCGACATATTTCGTTTTTGAGAGTAGACCTCCTAAGCCAAGATATAAAAGTTCGTTTCCCATATTGTACCGACCGGAGATCGAACTCGAACCTCAGAGATGGCGCGACGCCATCATTTGCTCGCCTTTCGGCTACTAACGTCAAATTTCTCAAATTGACTTGATCTAGAACCAAACTCCGGATCTATCATGGTTTGGGCGCCTACCTTATGCTAAGAGACTTTTGTGCCACGAAATTGTTGGCTCTTATTGTTGGTAGATGTAATATAGGACTGGTTAACAATGCAATTAAAATACGTTTATTTGTAAGGAATAGGTTTTAGAAGATGTTTAGGTTCAAAGCACGTGGCGGCCATGTTACATAAGGTACTTCATAATATATGACATTAAAACATTAATAAAATTTATAAACCTTTATTAATTTACTTAATTTAAATAGTCATTTACAGACTCAAAAATCCACTGAAGTTACAATACGTTTATTGCAATTAGCAGAAGTTTAACTGTTGCAGGGAACCTGTTTAATATTTTATTGCCATAGCACAACAATTTAAAATTAAACCGAATTCGTCAAAATTTAATAAAAAAGTGGCTAGAGATACAATGGTAATTAATAATTATCGCATTGCGTTTAAAAGTGTGAAAAAATAAAAGAGATAACATGTTGCGAAAACCAATGATACCTACATTTCCTACATTATTATTTTCAATTTAAATATTTAGTAAGTTATTAATTTATTTATGTTATCTCAAGTTTATTTGTTTGATGTAAAGTTGTTATTAAAAGTTGAAGATAAATTAGTTTTGAACAGAAAAATGAAAGTGTATTTTCAACAACATTAAATTCAAACACAACACTTGTGACATTTGCTCATCCGTCCAGTAAGGTTACCCGAAAAGAGACGAGAATTTCAACGAGAACGCATGCTCCAAGGGATTTCTTTGGTTCCACTCCAAGCGGCATGGTCTACTGGGCAACGAATAATGACGTTGACCTGTTTGTGTATTTTGCTTCGGAAAATGTGACCGAGTACGTCGTGTGGCCACGAAATGCTCGTATGGAATAGGCAACAGGTAACAGCGACTTAACTTAAGGTTTAACCTCGTTTCCTCGTTTATTAAAAGCCTTGTTACGTCAGGCACGGGTCATTGAACTAAGTGGTTTTAATAACCATTTGACCTAGTTGTAAGACGACTGTGCAATTAAGCGATATAATAAAGTTAGTATGAAACCGAGGTTGGTCTGGATCACTTGTTCCCTCACACATACTCAACATACACAACACACCATTAGCTCTACAGTGGTGACCCCGAGTTCATCAAGAGACAAAAAGGAACAATTAATCGCAAATTTATTTCGTGGAGTTAAACGTGTGTGTTACATTACCTGAAAATGCCAGTGATGCCGGATGCCAACGTACAACAAAATGCTTACCAGTACCAGCAGGTGCAAGCCCTACCCCAGCAGCAGCAAGGATTTAGCGGGCATAGTCAACAATTCGCCCAACAACAGCCATCACACCAAGCAGAAGTTTCTGGAATAAGCGTAAACGCCAGAATTCCAGAATTTTGGACGGATATGCCCAGGTTATGGTTTGCTCAACTGAATCTGCTGCGCCACTTTTTCAAAAGGGTCTATATATACGTATCTATTTTTACTTAAACGAACATGTACCATAATGGAAAATGATTTAAAATATTTGGCAAGTTTTGTTTTCCTGATTCGTAATTTGCTGTTTTAAAAAAAGAATGGACAAGACACA
Source organism: Glyphodes pyloalis (assembly GCA_037074685.1). Classification (NCBI taxonomy): domain Eukaryota; kingdom Metazoa; phylum Arthropoda; class Insecta; order Lepidoptera; family Crambidae; genus Glyphodes; species Glyphodes pyloalis. The sequence goes on from JAYKKO010000011.1 coordinate 8,218,706, forward strand.
AAAATTATGAATTAGGAAAAATATACAAATTATGTTATTGATTTTTCTTTTCAAAATGATACGGTAAGTATTATATTCAAAAGACTTGATTGTGATATGTCTTTTGCGTAAAAAAACATGGTACCTATTATCTGTAAAATAGATCTGCATTATGAGTCGTGATGTTTTATCTCAGTATTTTTTATATACTTTCCAAATGAAAAAATACGTGTCTAATATTTTATTATAACTATTGAATAGGCTAAAGATAAGTACATAAAAACTTAAACTAAAAATAGTAAGAATTTACCCCTTAATCAAGGTTTTTTAGGCAGTTTAGGGTAGACAATATTTTTGGCCAACCTTACAGGTAGGTACTTAAAAAATTAGCAAAGTCTGAATGAAATAATATTTTTGACGTTAAATATAATCTGTTACTTTCATTTATTATATTGCTTATTGAGAATAAAAAGACTTATTATTCAGAAAAAAATAGACTGTTAAAGTTGTATTTAATGGTTTTGCGGGTTCCTAAGTGTTACAGCTCATAATTAAGTCATGCTTTCTTAAGTCTAAGTAAAGGTTCATAGTAGGGTACCCATAATAACTTTAAAAGCTTATTTTACCAAATGAACAACTATCAAAAGTATTTCCGTGAATATGGGTGAAACCATGTTCATATTTATTCACTATTTGGACACCGGCCAGATTTCTAGTTTTAACGCTACGTAGCTTACCGTAACACACAATGCAGTCAAACTATGAAATAAATTACACACATTAAACATTATAATGTTATATTTACAAAACAAGAGGAATTTCGACAATTAGAGATACTAAACGAAATAAGTGACTTAAAACTTAAATGATCACGTTTACGATTCATATTTAATAAAATGGTGTACCTACTTAAACCGTTATAATATTGCATATTCACTTGTAGATGAGTTTAAACATCACGCCTCATCAACGAATTAATCTATTGTTAATTTGAACGAATACAATTTTACATTTTGATGTCCTAGTTTATTGTACATTGTTAGTGCTCTGCTTGCAAGCAGACTTCCAAACATAAGTACCTATGTTAGATTGAATGCTAAAGTTGTAAAAATGAAACTTTAATGACGAAAACTAATACCACGCTTTAGGTGAAGGAAAATAGATGTTATATACACTTAACGTAGTTATGAACTTGCACGTGTGTCCATAGTTATTAGGTAAAATCATTGAAGTGTATCAAATTGAAAATAAGTTATCAGTAGGTACAGCTCTCTATGATAAAAACTATTGAGTTCTTGCAGTATCTTCAAGGTAGTTTGTAAAACACTGTTGTCATTTTATTAAATAAAATAATATTTATATTGTACGCTGATCGACAGATACTAAATGATTGTAATGTCATCGTGTCGTAGACGGCTAATGTATCTTTATTTAATCATCTCTTGGAATAAATTTGGTCTAGGCTGCCTACTATGCGTACATAATTGAATCGTAGTAAAAATATTTTCGGTCATTGGAATAAACGATCGTGATTTGGGCATCGCTATTCTCGTGTAGCTGGAACCGAAATTATTGACGCGTTTCAAAATATCACTTGTGTCAGACTATCTCGAGGAACATTTTAGGTCGTTTACTTCATTCTTTTGTAGGGTTACTTAGATAGAAAAATAATTCTACGATGAGAATAGAATAGAGTAAAAACATGTATATTCAGGTAAGCTACTAAAATACTTATGAATCTACTTTTTTCTAGTGTGTTTCCTTATTCTGCTTTCATTACAAAGTATGGGATTGGCTACGTTGATGGTCCTCATTTGATGAGGCTGGCCAAGTGATAAGTATCGAATTATGACGTAAATGTGTGTATGTACTTTACGTTTTATTATGAAATGTCACGTGATTTAAAAATAACAATCCCAAACATTTTAAGCCATATCAATGAATCAATAACTGCTACTTGTTTAGCTTTTTATGCGATTACATTGGAACGATTGACATTTAAAGAAAACCAGACTACTTGAATCAAGGTTGGATGTATTGGAACCAAAGACTTCACGAATATACGAAGTTGAGCCTTATCACTCTTATATAAACTATCATGTAATTTAAGCCTGCAATGTCCTAATCAAACCTTTTGTCAGTTGAAAATTGTACTTACACTTACAAATGTCACGTGATCGTTTGCAAAGATATCAAAACTCGACATCTGCCCTCATTTATGGGCTGGAGCTCGATACCAGCTGGGGCCATTTGATGTAGTACAAAAGACCGGCTATGAGAATAGTTGACTATTCTGAGCTCACGAACGGTATTGAGGCATTTAGTCTGAAGCAAATACTTTGCCTGTCTATGCGTGTTCTATCGATTTGTATCATGGGTACTGTTCTAAGAAATAGGAGATGAACCAGTTCATTCTAAAATACAAGAGTTTGTAAGAGTTCATGTGATATTTAACTTTTTATTTGTGCTAACATTGAACTTGATTAAAATATACAAATAGTTAAAATATTTAGAGATATACTGGTTTGCCATCAATATCGTTAATGCTTTCTTCATTGTATGTATTGTATAATAATTGTTAACACTCTAACGCCACTCTTATGCGTGGGGAACTAGCAGGAGCCAGGGCTTTTGCTATTTTCCCAGGCAGTTGGTTTCCACCAGAATACCAGCGCTGCTGCGGTGTTATACATGCCGTAGCAGCATTTGCTGAGGTGGAACCCAAGTTGGCCTCACACGATACCTTATGTTTTGTGTAGACTTTATAATATTGTGTGTGTTCGGTAATTGTGTGATCGTCAATAAATGAATTTTCTTTCTTTCTTTAAATATTGCTTTGGTTCATTAAATGACAATTAAAAAAAATAGACACGTAATTTTTTATTTGCTAAATGAATAACAGACATACTTAGATAACGAAGCGTGCAAGGCGCTAGTTACGTTACAGATGGGTAATAAATGTACCCACGGTGCATGTATGGATGTTTCCTCGATTTTATTATATTTATTTTTATTGTTCTATTATGAAACCCTGTGTAAAGAAAGAAAGAAAGAAAGAAAACACATTTATTGACCACTTGACAGCACAACACGACAAACAAAATTAAAACAAAAACAAAAAACAAAAAGAAGTACAGGAAAAAGTAAAACAGAACAAACATGAAGTAATTAAAAAAGAAAAAAAAAAACAAAGAAAAATCAAATGGGAAAGTGGTCAATTAGGCCACACCTCAGCTGTATGCTGCAGCGACGCAAGGCTGCTGCAGCGCTGGTATTATGGTGCGGCCTATTCGAGTGACGCTACTTATTGATATATAATATATTAAATATATATGATAACAAGGAACAAACAAAATAAAATAAATAGATGAACTAACAAGAAAAAGAAGAAAGGCGAGCAGATCAAAAATAAAGAAAAAGAAGAAAAACACTATACTCTATGGTGACATATGTCATATTGACTTAAGCAAAAAAGATCTGTCTGCCATCTGTTTATTTATTAGGTTATAGGTACAGATTCCTTCATTAAATAGATTGCCGATGAATTAAAATGTGTGTGGGATATGTGGTGAGGTTGAGCAATAGGAAGATAATGCAGTATTATAAATATGGAAAGCGAGTTAAAGAGGGACCGGTATTATTGGTTCTGTACAAGCGGCTGCGCCCGCGATCGTACGCCTCAACGGTGCCAGGACATCGTCCCCGACGCTTGCGTAGCATGTCGTGAAAACCATGTTCATAGTTATATGGTTTTCAGCTTATCCCCACCCTCGTGAGATGTTCCCCGAGTGAATATTGTGGTTTTTGATGGCTGACAGTCCCGAAACATAGACAGTAAAAAGGATGGCAATGTATGTATTGCAAGTAAAGAGTCTGATAACCAAAATTTTAATTGCATCACAACTAAAAATTATGAAACAACACCTTTGCTGCTTTGCAAATTACTCGAAACATTAAATTGTATGAGAATGCTCTTTCAAACGGAATCAAATATCACAAAAGTAACATCTCACTTCATGCAGAAACGAAAATAGAGCTAATTTTGTTAAGCTACGTATACACGTTCTATTTTAAGTTGGCAGAAAAGCAATTTGCTGTAAAACATACTCGTAAATAAGAAACTGAATGTTTAAAATTGAAAAAAGAATAATTTGAAAAACAATAGAAGTTTAACAGAAACGAATGAGAAAACATTTAAATATGTTATTTTATTGAAATTATCATTGTTACATTGACCTGATTCACCAAGAGCTTTTTGTTCAAATTTTGTTTGGAAGCTGAAAATCTATCTGCTGTGGTTTAAAAATGGTTTACAAATATTTAAGAAACTGTGACTTGTAGTGTAACGAATAGGCCAAGTCCAAATTTAAAATTTACTACTACTTTGCATGTAGTATGTACTCGCCTTGGCGGTACTTTACATGAAAATGTTTTTGGTGGCACTAGTTTCTGCAAATTCATTGTTTTCTCCGTTCCGAACTGGGAATGAAAGGTGTTACTAATTAACATAAATTAGATTAGTTTAATTTGCATGATCATTGTGTTACGCCAACTTGCCTACATTTATACGAGATATTCCGTGTTTTATGTTGTCAAGGTAGGTATGTGCTTTTCGTTTATGTTTTATGTAAAAGTACACAAATATTATTTAGGAAGTGTACCAATTATTTTCATTTTATGTTTATCCTAGTAATAAGATTAAAATATAAATAAGTATTCTGCATTGCACAAAACATTCGATAAAGAATTGGTTTAAGAAACAATAAAATGATATCATTTTGGCAACGGAACACATTTTACATATTTGTTACTTAGCAAGGAACATGAAATAATTTCACAGGCACGTTTTTCTTAATTTGGGCTACAGAAATACTGACCCCAGTCAGTCCCCAAGTCATCCAAGTCGAAGTGGGTAGCTTATTAAATTTTTGCCCTGCCTATTATTTTAGATAAGTTCGGTTAGTTTTTTCTATTTGATGCTCGATAAAAAAGAGCCCATTTTCATAGTAAAAAATAAGGCGACCAATCATCTACTCAACACAACCTTTTTGAACTTGTTTCGTTACAACTGGATTATGTAGGATATGGTTATATTATATACTTTAAGAGACGTAGGGCATAGCGATTTATCGCTCGAGCTGGAGCAGCCCGACTGGTGAAATACCTCCACCTTACAGAAGACCGCAGCCAAATAACAATCACTTCGGTGTTGTTGTGTTCCTGCGTGGGAGTAAGGTTTTCAGAGCTCTTGGGGGGTGCTACATTAGTAGCAGGTGTCAAGCCTTCAAGGTAGGGGCGACAAGTCCAGTAATAGATTTATTATGCTGTACTTGTCACCCTTAAGCTAGGACCTCATTACGACTTAACATCAGGTGGGATGAGGTAAATCTTGAAGTGCAATATAATAAAAATAAAAAAGGCTCATATATCAAAATGTAAAAAAAACGAAAGAAAATCTTTTTCCTACTCAGTGCATTAACGTATATTTGATTAGCCTAATTAGATAAACGTTCGTAAAGACTTTCATGAATAAAACATTGGGCCGTCTGTTTTTGTTAACATAAAATAAAATTTTCGTAAAAGCCGCAAAGCAAGAGGCCCACAAAATGGCCGAGTTTACCAAGGGTCACATTTAATTACGGGCCAAATAAATCATATACCTAACCAACACCGAAAATAATTACCTGCAACTAAGTGGATAAAGCTTGCCACTGAAAATTTATCATGTCTTGAAACATAATCTTACGTGGATGAGTTAATTTAGCATCAGGCGTAGGTACCTTCTACCTGAATTCATTGTTTGATTATTATTCTATCCTTATGATTTGTCGACAACTACCATTTACTGTTTTATTTTCACAAGAAAAATTTGATAATCAGTAGGGAAGTATCAAAGACGACTTAAAAATTTACTCCAGCGTAATGACCTATGTGAAAGTTTGTTAAAATATGAGGATATTTGTACTCTTTTGGACGAAATTTGTGCATCTATATATGGATATAATCTATTACAATGCTTGTTAAACAGTTTTTCATTATTTTACATAGCAACCGAGTCTTATAATACACTCATAATTCTTGGCGAATGCATCGTGTAAATTGAAATCGAGTCCTCTTGGAGTTATGAAAGGCTGAGTCTTGTCCATCACTAATTGAGTAAATAAAGTGGTCAAGATTAAGATGGTAAAATGTCTCGGAATATTCTTTTTTATACTTATTTGCCGCACAAAACGCGGCATTGTATACGTTACGCGTCTGTGAATTCTGTGAACACACAAATGGATTGGGATCAATTTCGACGACGGCGTTTACGCAGGTTTATGTAAACGTTTTTTTACATATGCGGCGGTCGCAATAGTTGGCACCATTCCAAAAAAAAAATAAAGGGAATTTCAGCAGGGATTGAAACACATCGAATTCCTATTGATTGATTAAATCCCGCCGTGGAGTAGGAGCTAGAAAGATAGGCTGGTTCGGAGGTCATGGGTTGAAATCTCGCGGAGAACACTTTCATCTTCTAAGCGTTTCCCAGTTTGGTTAGGGTAATGCAGATTTGGATCATCAGGTTATCTGATAAGAGTGATGACTTTTAGCTTCGGAAGGCACATTGAGCCATTAATTTAAGCGTCACAGCTTAAATGATATTTTAAAACAATAGATATGTTACCCATGCGCGCAATATGAAGACGCTAAAATGTCCTAATTGGGACGTCTTACCCCCAGTCTGCGAAAAGCGATACGACAAATGTGACGTCTCTGTCATGTGCCTAACAGAGAGTTACTACTTATCTCTTTTGTTCTTACTGTTTAAATCAAGTCATCCCTTTCACATCATCTAAGAATGTGGTTAATAACAATTGCGCATGTGTGCAGTCGCACTCGACCAGCACAGATTTTTCGTTAGTTTTGTGTACAGTCAGCTTCATAAAGATCTAAGTGTCCAGAGTGGTCAAAATTATCTGAGGGACAGAAGTTCATTTTTATGTACGTTGTCGGGTCGTCATATTGTTGTAAGCGTACAGAGTGGTCAAAATTATCTAAACTACACGATTCCATAAATATGTTATGTGTTAAGATGAGCAATAATATATTCGCGTCCTAAGTATTCATTGGTATCTAAGCATTCAAAGTGATCATAAATATGTTGGTAGTAAAGAAAAGTAAACTTTAATGTTTACAAGATACGATTGATTTCATTGTTATTATTGACAGTGACGTTCTAAGACACATCGATAAACGAAAACTAGGATGTCCAATTGCGTCACAGCCTACAAATATGTGGATATGCCATAAAATTACGTGCATGCAAGTGGAAGTTTGTAAAGATAGGAAACTGAATTTAAAGCTTTTGTTAATTCACGCGGGAATTGAACCGACTACAATCTACACTCGATTGCGATCCGTTAGTTCAATCGATTATAAGAATTAATTCTCGGTACTAAACTTGATAAATTAAATGAAAGTAAATTATGAAATGATAAAAAAATGCTTAAACTTTACTATTTATTATTGAAAAGGTTAAAAATTAAAATATGGTTTTAAATTTGCATTTATAATATTTGTTTTTTTGAAGACGTATAATTCGCATTCGAAAGAATTGGGTACAATTATGAGAATTAAAGACTGTTATTACCATTCGGATCCGACCAATGAATTAAGTTTTTGGGAGCTGGTCTCCAGATTTTTAAACTATGTGGTATTAAATTTAATAATCACATCAATGTGTAGTTAAAACCATAGTCAACTATGCCAATGTATTCATTAAGTCTTAAGTATTCTTATTGGAAATTATTGCGGCTAAAGATTTATGACATATTAAAAAAAACTACTAACTAGATCTCGTTCAAACCAATTTTAAACGGAAGTTTATTGAGTATTGTAAATCAGATATACTTTTTTGTTTTATTATTTTCTTATTTTAAAAGTAAAGGGAAGGGGGGGATATTTTACCACTTTGGAAGTGTCTCTCGTGCAAACTATTCAATTAAGAAAAAATGAAAAAAAAAATTTTAGGTATGGGGCGCCCCTGAAAAGTATTGTTTTTTTTTCTATTTTTGTGAAAAACCTTAATACGGTTCACAGAATACATCCACATACCAAGTTTTAATAGTAAAGGTTTTATAATTTCGGAAAAAAGTGGCTGCAACATACGGATGGACAGATAGACATGACGAATCCATAACGGATCCGTTTTTTGCCATTTGGCTACGGAACCTTAATAATCTTAGATGTTTTTAATAAATTAAGATAAGTTAATTTAGTAGGTATTAGTATTAGTTACTTAGTTATGTCATAGTGGCTATAGTAGGCAAATAGTTGATTTTTTTATATATTACACTTCAAGATTGACCTTAGCCCACCTGATGTTAAGTGGTAATGAGGTCCTAGCTTAAAGGCGACAAGTACAGCATACTAAATCTGTTACTGGACTTGTCCCCCTTACCTTGAAGGCTTGACCCCTGCTACTAATGTAGCACCCCCAGGAGCTCTGCAAACCTTACTCACACGCTGGAACACAACAACACCGAAGTGATTGTTATTTGGCTGCGGTCTTCTGTAAGGTGGAGGTATTTCACCAGTCGGGCTGCTCCAGTTCGAGCTTTATATCGCTATGCCCTACCTCTCTTATTGAATTTTTACATAATGCGTAATAACACATTATGTAAAAATTCAACTATTTGACTGTAAAGTGATCAAAAGTTATAGCCATGGGATTAATTAAAACACTCCCGTTAGGAGTTCCTGGATTTAAACTCTGATAAGTCGTAGCCTCGTTTTTAAGTTAGATCTGCAAAAGTAAATCTTGGAAAACTACATTAAATTTGGTGCAGTTGTTCTTGCGTGATGTCGACACAAACACACAGACAGACAAAAATTCTTAAAACACCAAGTTTTGGCCTCAATTGCTTTCTTCGAGACCCCCTGAAACTTATATTTTTCCTAAATCTCTTAAATATTAACACGGACCTGTTACATTTTTATAATAGGTATAGAAAATATTAATTGAGATTATTTTAGAAAAATATTTATTGGTAGGTGAAAATATTTTATAAACAAGCTTTTATTATGAACATACAAAGCAAACAAGAATCAAGATATACATAAAACTATTTTTTTTTTAAACAAAGAAGGTGTACCAAATTTCAATTCCACAGGAACAGGTGTTCCTATGGGTATCTTCTAACTTCATTATCTGACCAGCTCCATGTTACCATGTATTGTTATCGCAGTTACCTAAGTATACCAAATTTCAGCTCAATTGGGCAACCTGAACTGAGTCAATTCTTCATTTTAAAAATTGTAAACATACATACCTATAATGTAGTACATACAAAATTGAAGTTAATATAAAAGCTTACAAAGAGATGTCTAAGTTGCGGGCAGAGCAAACGAAGAAAACGAAAATGGTGAAACAATTGAAGCCTTGCTGCTTGGGACGCCGACACTGTACGCACTCGAAATTTAAAAATCTGCCAAATGTGTAGATATTTATGATCACTCTGACCGCTTGGATACCAATGAACAGTTTGGATGCGTACATATTAATAAATTTTACTACTGACTTGATTGTTTAGTTAATTGAATTAAAACAACACTTCACCAAATTAATGTCAAGATTCGCCTCTCAAAAAGCCAACATGAGGGGCATTAGTTCGGCCGAGACATAGAAGGACAGAAGTTTTTAGTACCCTCTAAAACCTAATGTTATCGCTGTATTTTCGGATGTTCCTTGGCCCTATTTATCCCAATAGCTATAGCCATTTGTATTGGTAATAGACTCTGCCACTTAAGGGCCCACCGATTAAGGGAAGAATTTCTTCATGAATTAAAAGACATTATATCTTTATTAATTTAGTTCCCCTTATTCCAAATATGATCCAAATAGTCTTATTTACATTGTAAGCTTTGCGAAGGTCATATGGCATTAATTAAATATTCATTATTTTAATTAAATCAGAATTGTAGTTGTAGAGACTGCGAATGGAAAACAAAAATACACGATTCTAGGAGAAGAGTCAACATTAAGTTCTTATTTTATAGGTATGTCGTATTTGTCCACTTTATAATTTGATAGCTGAAAAAAAGCTCATTAAATACTCACCACCAAGTAATTCAACAAAACCACATGAGAATAGCGTTTTCAAGGAATTATACGTCCATCACAATTTTCATTGATCAACCTACACATGGTGATAAACTAAATGTACCCGTATGTAAAACTGCTTTAAAAAATAAAAGCCTTTTCAATATGGCCATAAAAATATATAATAAGCTACCTAAAAAAGATGTCGATTTACACACATTTGGTAAGAAGTTACTATTATTATTGAACCATAAAACATATTATACCTTGACTGAATACTTGAGTGACCAGCTAACTACAATTACCTAACATTTATATTCTTAGATTCATAGTTTTACTTTATTATGTGAAAAACTTATTTTATTTTATTATTAAATAATTTTGACATGACACACTTGATAATTTTTACTATATTTTGACATATTTATGTTTTCTAATTTGTTTATTTAATGAAATAATAATAACTTTGTATTGTAACTTGCAAGCATGAATCATCACTGTGTACTAGATATTAAAAAAATATTTGCACGCCTATAAAGGCAAAACATAGAGGACGCATAAAAACTATGTAAGACCCCTTGTATTTTTATACCTGTGTTTGGCAAATAAATGAATCTGAATCTGAATCTACAGTTCCATGAAATATACACACAAATTGCAAAAAGGTGTAAAGCGTCATACAGTTTAATCTAAATCAAAATTCGGATGCGAGCAGAAGAAAGCATAATAATACTGTTTTATATCACACCTGTGCGTTTACTAGTATTACTAATGTAATCTATGTGAATAAAAAAAATATTGACTAAATGTTTGATTAAGAGAAGTGAACATTTTCATTCATCTCATCATCATGTCATTTTTGACTTTAGCTGGAAGAAAATAGATACTTTTTATAAATTATGTATTTAACCTTTTCTGCGTATGACTAGCTAATAAATGTTTGCAAGTAAGCTCTCTCTGACCGATTACACGACACTAACAACCAAATGTGAAACGGGACGCTGCCGATTCATCGTGTCCAATGTTACGTTTGTGTATTAAATCCATATAATCTGACGGTAATAGAAACGTAAGCAGATAGGGAAACATTTTCAATGTTCCGACACAAGGAAAAATCGAGACGCTGTTTATCCTGGATAAATACATAGTTCCCTAGAGGCGTCATTCACAAGATTTTTAGGAGAGACCAGAAATATGCCCACGAATTTATCTGCGTGGAATTTCAAATGTATATTCACAATTAACAAATACATATAAACAAAATATCTAACCAAAGTAGCCCAAGTAACTTTTTATTACATAATTTATCTACGTTTATACTCATTTGAGGCCAGGTTGTTGAATTAAAATAATAATTATTCATACATTACTCACTTAAATTAACAATTCAAAAAACGTCACAACTGTTCTTCGGTATCAACTTCAATTTAAGGAAATATTTTTTAAGTTTGAACTTAACCTCATTCGTGAATAACTGACTAGCAATTGTAGCATATTTTTTTACTGTTTTGAATGGTATTGAAAAAAGATAAAAGTTGCCTTTATTAAACTAAAGATTTAACAAATCTGTTAAATACTTTTGCGCTTTACTTAAGTATTAATTATAATAGCGGTAAGCGAAATTTAACTAAGTCGTTACTTTTGTTTTCACTCAACAAAGTTTGTCGTCAAATCGTCAAACATATTTTCAGCTTTCTTCGAAGCAAAGAAAGAAAAAAGAAAAATAGCGAGAAATTCCTCGACGAATATCTTTGAAAATTTGATATATTCCGCTCCTTTCACTGCGGGCGTGTATTGTAGTGAGATTGTGCGCTTATCACGATAGCAAATTGGATATGCCAGAAACGGGGATGAGAAGTGAAGAAGGCAGTGTGTTTCCCGATTATCCGCATATTCTTTTCAATGATAAATGAACAAACCTTGTTAATAAATCATACAGTGAGGCTGTGGGTACAAGAGGCTTCAATTTGCGGATAATAGGTGCTATAGATATCCCGAATGAGAACTGCGTAGCGTAACTGTATTGTTTGGAATGGACGTCACTTATCGATTAAGAGGTAGGGGCATATTGTGTTTAACTACTCACGCGTTACAACAGACGAAGAGTAATGGCATTTGGTTAATAGCTTGGGTATAATTACGAATGTACTACATATTATTATTTGGGGCTTTGCCGACTATTTCTTTAGTTTAGAATAACTGTCCAGTTTTTAAATAAGTTTTTTCTCAGATTAACGAGTTTTAGCTTTCCTGATTATTCTTAAGTGTCCCTGCAGGTGAATCCTTCATTTGTGCATCAAGTTTTTACATTCGAATAAGATGATTTTTTTTCTAGTATCTGCAAGTGTCGGAGGCATTTAATTTCATATGGGCAATATGCCCTATTAGATTTGTAGTGTCCTGTCAGGGTTATAACTAGCAAACACACGCCCTATTTGGCATCTTATATTGTATGTGTAGCGTGCACAGCAATGTGACAGCATCTTATGAGTTGAACTATATAAGGTCTAGTCCAAGACATAGACGTAGAAAAGAATAATTGAAAACTTTTAATACAAGTGGTTCTAATTCTGCTACTACTACTTTAAGGTGTCAATAATTTTTAATCGTTTCCTTAGAATACGCAGCGGGGCCGAAAACAATGGTCCCTTGAGGACACTTGCTTGAAGCCAGGGTTTTGATGAAAGCGCTCTTTGACACGTTCGCGCGCGTCAGCGACGGACCGTCAAGTGTCAAAGTCGCTTACGACATTAGACGCTATTGATATTACGAAAGCGCCTGAAAAGATCCTTTTTTATTAGGGTTTATAATCTAAATTACAGTTTGCTAGCTTGTCAGATTATGATTTTAGCAAGAAATAAATTGTCATTTGAATAGTAAATCAATTAACCAGCTTTAAGTAAAGAGTCTTCTTAAAAATGTTGATGCATTTTACCTAACCTGTACCTGTTTTCCCAGAAAACTCACTCTTAACTTTCTATTTGGGTGGTTTTTAATTAATGTTGCAATATTTGCGATTGGTTTAATTATCTTTATGATTTTGTGTAAATAGAAAATCTCATTAAAGTGAGGAAAAATATTGATCAAATCAATTTTCACTTGTTTGTCCCTACAAGGAGCCGTCAAATATGCAACGCTGTTGAAAACAAATCCCTCTCTCGAGGAAACTCGTTCTCAAGTTATTTTTCACCAAGATTTTGAGAAATACGACCCTTGACACGTGTAGGCGACTGAACGATGAACTCTAAGATTGTAAACAATTTCGCTTAAGACGTTAAGTTCACTGATACCTACAATCAATCTAGACTTCTAGTGAAGTAAACTATTGACAATGTCATGTCAAAATTGTTGAGGGCTGTTCAGTACTCTTTAGCTTTCCAAGATTCCAAGAAATCGATTGATAATCGTTTATAGATCATAAACCAGCCTTTTTTAACCGTATATACTGCCTGTATGAAAAGTAACCTCCCTGATAAACAACTCGCTTTTAAATACGGTCCATTTAAAATTGTTGACTACTTTTAAAAGAACGAGTTAATGGATTATCGACCATATAAACACCAAATTTACACGCTGAAATTAACTGAATGATAAACAAAAAATCTATAACACTATTTGACTTTACTATTTTCTTTTGGACTACCCTTCATCAAATTCAACTTATCTTCTAAGCAAAGATCATCCCAGTTATAATATGGGACGGGCTTCAACGTTGGCAGAGTTTAAATCAAATTCAAAATGTAATTTTAAAACTGGAATGCCGTAAATTTGTTTGTAGTTATTAAAGCTAGTTAAACATAGATACGCGAACTCTAGCCATTTTTTTTTTCAAATACAAACAAATTTAATGGATTCAGTGAGTAAATGCTATCATTGAAAACGATATTAAAAGTAAATTTATATAAAATGTTATATAAGTTATTTTATATATTGCATAGAATCATTTCAACGTTAAATTTTATGAGTACCGGATAGAGTGAATTAATATTGTGGTGTGAAAACCAGTTTTGAAGGTAAAGATAATTTATACACCTATGTTCAGCTGCAGACTCCTACAGCCACGATAACGATTACCACTAGGTAATGATGTATGGCGTATGATACTAAACATCAAAACGCCAAAGTTATTACAATCTAGTCAGTAAATTAACATAGTTCCCGAAATTATGCGCATTGAAACAATGTTTTAGTTTTCACTTCACTGCATGCACGGCCAAGATTTCATGAGATAAAATATCAAAAATACGAAAACAATAAAGAGTGAAAACTGATATCTGAAATAAGTAACACTCTGCGTTGTCACCTTTATAAAGATTAGGTTACACACAGTGAGGGTGAATATATTGGTAAAGCGGTTTAAATGTGAAAGTTCTACATTTTACCTACATACCTACGTTCATTCAATTTTATTAATTATCATTTCAAGCCTAATCATAGAACAATGTATACAGATGGATCAAGATGTATCCGAGGCAGGCCATTGTCTCAACAAAGCCAGGAATCAGGAATGGTCCCAAATTGATTCCGCTGTGCCTCGACCATTACTATAATGGATGCTAATAATTTGAGGCAATTTGGGTGGACACAATCAGGCTGTCGAAATTAGCAGCTCAGGAGTATTAATTGTTAGGTAAGCTATTCCGGATTCTTGCTAAAAATAACCTTATTGTGACCCTTGGGAATTTAGTTTGCAACGAAGTTGAAGTAAATATACGTCATAAATAAAATAAATCTTGGTGTAATTTTTAAAAAGGTATTATACAATGGGAAGTAAGTCACAAAAAATTTGATAATATTTTAATCAAGAAAGTATCTTTGTTAATTACTAGGGTTACTTATGATTGCCGTCAAATCCTTATGTTCATCGCTTTTTAAATTTAAATAAGTTACAGAAAAGTTCTTATTTTTGAGCACCTATTTTTTATTAGCATAGAATTTGGTCAATATTTCTTCCATATCTAATAAACACCATTATTAAAGAAATATTTTTTAAGTTTTCTAGGTTTGATTTACTCGAACACACTAGCACATTCGATAAACGAGCAAGGTGCATCATGCATAAATGAACGTCATACTTATTTTCGTCTATAGCTTTGAGGAAGGTACTTACTTACTTATATACTCGGAAGCTGACTGCGGTAATCCTCTTAAGAAAGGCGGTCCGTAACGTCGCGCAAATGGTCCTCATGAATGATCGTGACTCGAAAGTCGTAACTCCAAGGAACGTACGACCCAGTTCATTGTAGTTCCGCTACGTTTCGGCAGAACCGGGCAAATATTCCCAGAGAGCCTTTGACAGCACTTCCCGTTACAGTGAACGTAGTAAAATTAATGTCCTGTTTGTTTGATTTGAGCTGATGTTTAGCAAAACTTTTGGGCCGATATTTATAGCATATAAAGAATTAAGAAGGTATTTCCGTCCGTTGGGTTTCCGAATATATGCCTCGCCAATATTTAAAGTTCTCATACATCTTACACTTTGTGACCAATAAAGCCGGTTTTAAAATGTTTCAGTTGCAAATACTTCTCTCTTCCCCCTCCCTTGTCCAGAGTCAGTCTAGCTTGAAGAAGATTGGAAAATATATTTGTCCAGGTAAAGTAAAAATTACGAGCAATCGATATCATCAGTATCAATCAGCCACACGCTGCTAAAAACTACATTCAGGCCCTCCCCATATGTTTTAATGGGCCTGACAGGCCAGCAAATAAATCTAAGGCCCTGTTTCAAATAGATTATAAAACCAAACATAGTCATGTAAAACCTTCGATTGATAATTTTATAGATGCACAGTTGCGACCTGAAAAATGGCAACGGCAAAAAAAGTAATAAAAACGTATTAAGCCTTCTTTTGTTAAAATTTTCATAAATTTAAATGTATGAGACTTGAGATAATTTTTAACAATATTTATTTAATGAACTGGTGTGAATAAATTGTTTGTATTTTGCAGGGGACTGTACTGACTGTAGATCTATGAATAAAATGATTGAAGTGTTAAATCTTAAACGGTGTGTTTAGCTTTTTTGAACCAAACAAGTGTTGATAATGTTTATTTATTGATTTGCAGAAAACCAACAGCGTTTATAAATATAACATAATTTGAAAAAATTTTAAACAAATAGCAAGGCCAATAACAGGTTTTTCTAACGTATGCCAGATTATGTAGTAGGAAACAGTAATTTTTTATGGACAATAAAAAAGGGTAAAAAGAAAAATAGGCAAGTAATATCAAAGAGACTGAAATAATCGTTGGCTAAATAACGTTTATCTTTACTTTATATATACGCACCTTTATAAATTTTTTTTAATACATACATTAAAATGAATATGTTAAGAGATACATGATAATATATATATCAATATTAAATAAAGCTCATATTTATATATTTCAATACATAAAAGATAAAATAAAGCTTAGTAAACTAAATTAAACGAACAATAAGATCTCATCATAAACTTTTTAGTGCAGTCATTATTTCTCTTTTAAACACGCGCTTAGATTTATTATAAGGGTGGTCGATTTGTTTAAATCTGGCATTATATGTTGAAACCAATACAAATAAATGGTAAATCAGGAATCCTAAAGTGACTGGCGTGTTGCTGATTCACCACTAAACCACCAAACCGAATTCAATTAAATGTTGCATTTAGAAACCACAGACTAAAACTGTTGAAAATTTATTTGCTCAATTAATTTACCTAGATGGAAAACGATTTTATTCTTAAATTCACTGGACTGATTGTCATGGAATTTTAATAACAAGAAAAACTAAATACTTGTTTAGCAAAAGCTAATTAAAGGCTTTCAGGCCTAAACCACTGAACCGGTTTTGATGAAAAAACCGATTTTAGTATAGGTATACTTTGAACCTCTTAGAACGGTTAAGGCTACCTTTTGTTTTAAATTAACAATTTAGACGAATTCAAAACTTTTTTAAACTAAAGGCGCAGTTGTTATATGTTCGAGTGTGCCCTGAATGTGAATAACATGGTTAATCTCGCACGTTCCTTCGCGAGCTGCGATTAATTCATCTTTGGATTTTTCTAGGTATTAGAAGCTCAACCGCCCACCTATGTGGTGAGTGCTCAAAACTAATACCAAGTAATTGGCTGAAGCTCCCTTTACGTGGTACGGCTCTCGTCTTATAGGTAATCAATAATAAGTATAAGAATTAATTGCTGAATTTGTTGTTAAGCGTGAATCTCGCTTACAGCTGGAGCGATTTCGTTAAGTTGTTGTAGAATATTCCTTGAAGTATGGTAGCAGCTAGACTATGAACTTTGGACTTTGTACCGTACTTAGATAAAAACTAAAATCCATCAGAAAGTTTTTACCTTGATATGTTGTTAACCGTACCAGGATGTTTTGTTTCGGAGAGAAAAAAATTTATAAAACTTCGTATGAGTGCAAAGATGCTGCGGGCCTCTTGTAGCATATATTAGAATTTAAAATTCGATTAAATATATTCATATTTACTTAAAAAATATTTCTTTTAAAGGAAAATTCATGTCATCACCATGATCATATTTTGCTTCATAAAATGTCTTACCTACTTTGTGAGAAGCCCCGGCAATGATTAAAGATTTATCTGCAATAAATATTTTTTTATTTAGTTATTATCTAATAAAACGGGTTTTTGTACGCAGTCTTGCAATACCACGAAAATAAAGATGGTGTTAATTCTTGGAAGTGGAAAAACTTTTATCAATCTAGACAAATTCGAAATTTTTGTTAAACTTTAGGAGGTGTAGCATGATGAGGCAATTCTTACCAGAGGGAGTAGAGGTAGTCTAAGCCTCACGTGATGAATGAACGGCCCCTATTTGAAATGAGGCGTGTTCCCAGCAGTCGGACGAACATGGCTTAGTTGTAATATTACACCTAAGAAACTAGCTTTTGTCTGCGATTTTCCAAGCATGGGATAGTAACTTAGGGCACTACTAAATATTTTAAAGAAACAGAAAAAAGATTTTCACCCCTTGCGGTGCAGGAATCAAACCCACGACCTTCACGTATCGCGCGTGCTGCTCTTCCAGTTAAAGTTCGCTAGTGCGGCGTAAAGCACTGTAAAAATAAAAAAACCGATTTATTTTAGGACACTTGTTTTGCATATTATATCCTTAGGAAAGTAGTTGTTTACCTACTATTTTATTTTACATTACTTATTCCTCATAGCTACTTTACAAAAACAAAGAGATGTTGCAAATTTCGTATGGATTTTCCCTTTTCAAGTAAACGGAAAATTACTTCTTAAGTAGGTATAAAAATGTTTAGTCTTTAGTGTTTTTATTTTGTAGTAAATATAGTGACCTATTAGGTATCTGTTTGAGTTCCCACAAACAAATTTATAAATGCTGATCGAATTAAAATGGTCAGATCTCTATCAAACTTTGAATCACGTTTCAGAAGTCCAATCAAATGAGACAGTGTTTGTTTTTGACAAGTCAAATAATATTTGGTTCAGAAATCGACCTCAAGTATAGATCAAAATGCTGACGTCATTTGAATATCACCCAACGTTTGACTTGGCAACCTGACTAGATTCACGTTCAAATAATCTTTGAACTATGCAATACATATATTGCAAACGTCATCTAGAATAGTGTTGGATCGGTACATGTTTGTGTTCCGTAGAGTGTGTTGCAAGCGTAGGGCATCTATAGACGTGGCAGGAATTCAACGAAACCAGTCGTCTCTCGAAATGCCAGGACTAGTGTCCTGTTGACTACCTATAGATTTTTTGTAGAATTGATCTAACCAAATTATTTTCTTAAGGTGTTAAATCGTTTTAATACTAGTTATGTAGCATGACAAAATATCATAAATGACGCATATATGAAAAATAAATCCTCAAAATTAAACCTAACAATATGTAAACAACTGATCATGTATGAAATCATGTTAGAAGTGATGTGGTTAAATTTATCCCAAAACTTTATACAATTTAGTTTACATGTTTTAATTTTGTACAAACTGGGAAATTTTATCGCTAGAAAGCAATCTTTTTGTCACCTTAACTTTTTTTAATATTGCACTTTAAGATTGATGACCACTTCATGTTTATTGATAATGAGGTCCTAGCTTAAGGGCGACAAGTACAGCATAATAATAGCTGTTACTGGACTTGTCGTCCTTACCTTGAAAGCTTGACCCCTGTTACTAATGTAGCACCCCACCCAGGAGCTATGAAAACCTTACTCATACGCAGGAACACAACAACACCGAAGTGATTGTTATTTGGCTGCGGTCTTTTCAGAAGTGGAGGGATTTCACCAGCTGGGCTGCTCCAGTTCAAATGATAAACCTCTCTTATTTTCATAACTAAGCATTTAAATTTTCCATTTTAGTACAGTATTTAAATATTGTCATACATAGATGTTATAAGAAGGAAAAAGCAAAGCAAACCATATCAGAGAATCATTTCACGGGGCCGACATTTGCGTTTCAACTCGAGCACGTGATAAAAAGTGTCGGACTCCAGATATGACACGAACGAAAAAATCGGTTGAGGATACATTGATTTATGTGAAAAACCTAAAAGTTCAAAATTGAGAAGCCTGTATGAAATTAAATGACTGCTAACGAACATTGAAGTTCTGAGACTAATCGCTTTTAAAACTAGGTATTAAAAAATTTGACAGAAAAGCTAGTTTTCTTATTATGAATACAGTATTTTATTTATTTACTAAATTGAATTTTAACTAATTTACTGAATTTAATAGTAAATACAAATACCGAAGTAATTAAAGGAGTGAGAGTCATTAGTGCTCCCCGAAAGCTCGGTGAAGACTGCAATAGTCATCATTGGTAGTCAAATAGGAAAAAAAAGAAAAAAAAACAGAACTCTTTTGAAATTGCGCCCAATTTTATCCTAAGTAAGTGGTCACAAATGTAAGTTCTAAATAGAAAGCGAACGTCCACTTGTATTAGAGAATATCTCGCAGCACCGACATTTACGAGCTGCTCTCGTAGTGAACTCTAACGGATTCGTGATGCAGAGCATCAGACTTGAATAGACGTGTTGTGAATAGAACAAGCTATCTGCTGATACTTGTTACTGAAGTTAAAGTGGATTTATTTTTTAATTGTTATTTTTGTTTCATCTAAGTCATTGTCATTAAACTGAGTAGGCATATAGAAGAAAAACAAAATTAAACAAGCGCGAGGTGACTTACTATATATATTAAAAAAAATCAGCTTGAGAATTAAATTCTATAACTTTTTTCGAATCCTAAAATGTTTGATCATAAACACTTCATAAATTTTCCCAAGCATGGTATAAAATAGTCTGTAATAGCACTTAAACTATTTCAGAAAGAAGGAATTGTTTTAAGAAATTCCTTCTTCGTGAGCACAGTTGGAAATAGTCTTAGTATTATTATAAAACATTCATTCAAATTATGACTAAAACATTTCGAAAACCGTAAAAAGGTATTTTTGTTTCATAAAAATGCATCGTCGTGTTTTTGACGTCACAAATGCACAAGATTCAAATGAAAAGCAAGCGGTAGATGACATTCACGTAGGCTGACTCCAGAGAGCGCACTCGCGATTCAAAACGTGTCGGGCTTCGTGCCGGACATATCGCGGACGGAACGTAATATAGGATGATATCGGCTTTGCTGTGACTCTGCACGGTTAAAAGCACAACCTTGTTAACACTTGCAGCTATATTGGATCTTAAGCTGATGATAATTAAAGTTCAAAATGTTTAGCCTGCCGTGATTTTGATTGTGCATTATTTCTTGCGAATTTGATTTTCGGTTCATAGTAGATATCTATTGCCAAAAAAGAATATTACAAACTTTATGTGTGATGATGATATTTTTATATGAAAAGCTTAACAATTTGACTTAATTTAATTTTACAATGTGCCCTCATTATATTTAGAAGGTAGTGTTAGCCCAACACATAATGCCGTACCTTAAAGTCGATGCAACATATCCGTGATAGGCTGTGAGAAGCGTGTTTATGCTGGCAATCTTTCTAAGTTTATAAAGAGCATAAGAAAACTGATTAAGTTTTTTTATTAAATAAACAAATTTTATTAATATTTTGAATAAAATATGTATATAATATGTATATAATGTTTATTAAATTGCACTTTCTGGTTAAATGCTTGCATGTTTCTTTTAATGCTTTCTGTAACTTGTCGGTTTACCAAGGAGATTTAAATTAAAATAAATTTTAAAAAAATCTGCATGATTAAAACATTGTAACAATACGAAAGATTTCCTACCAGTGTTGTTATCGAGTAAAACCTAAATCTATGTTCCCAACAGCAACGAAATGAACGACGCATAAACCGCTTGGCAAGATTCCGGAAGACGAAAGCAGAAATCCGGTCAACAACCAAGTGAGTACCCAGTCAAGCTTGCACATTCCTAGCTTCATTTTAAAATGACACTTGTATGTTTAGTACGTACGTCCTACCTTTTCTACAAAAACAGTGACCGGGGTATACAAATAATCCAGTTAGTAAGCAAGACTTTTTACTTCCCAATTTTGATGGCTAAAAGAACTAATACTACTTATGATTATAACTGGACATAAGCATTCTTATTATATGGTTACCTTGGAATTTGTGGCTTAAAATCGACAAGTACGAGTACTTTGCAAGGATTAGGCGAAAGAGAGAATAATTCCAAAGATTAAAGTGCGCAAGTCTTGAAAGTTGATCAAGTCGTGGTACACGTATCTTAGCCATTTAATATCGGATAAGGCAGAGGGTACAATGCGCGCAGTTGTGACGCAGAGTACGGCCATGCGACGCGTCAACAGATGCATTCACGGCACATTCAGACTCTATGTTGGCCCCGGACAAAAGGCTTAACGTTATTGTGAAGCCGTGACTTGCTTGGTGAAGTAATACAGCATCTATTTCTTGTTGATTCTGTACTGATCTGATGAGCAATCAGTTAATTTCTAGCGTGTTCTTTAACGTAGGTATTGTTTTCAATGTATTAAAAGTCAATTGCACAAACTTCATTTAAATATCGGTATCGATTTGATGGTTGTTAAATTACAAAACATTGGTGGGATATTTGTCATTTAAAAATTAGTGATTATAAAAAAATGCTAACAAATACAGTGCAATTTTTTATTTCCTTTTATTGTACTACCAGGAAGGTTTTTATGTAACAAACAGGAAAGCCTTGCATTTCTATAAACAAAATCTTGAACGACATTCAAATACAAATGCTAAACATTTTTTTATTATTATCTTTTAGTTACTACGAGTATGTTATTAGATATCTATCTATCTAGAAAAATTTGTGCAATAAAGTGTCCATCTACACTTTATTGCACAAATTTTTTACAGAAATTGTTTTTTTAGATAAATTTTAGAACAACTTAGGCGGTCTTCTTACTAGGAATTGATCTCTTCCAGACAACCTTTAGGTAGAAGAAATAGGAGATGACGAGAAATGGATACAACCGTTAAATAAATAATATTTTTAGCCTAAAAAAAGTAAACTATCTCCTGAACTAATTATTTTGATTCTAATATACACGAACCAGATTCGTTCAATGATTGATTTTATTTTTTGAATTTTTCGGCTTGACAGACATCAGAAGAGACAAAAATATATATTTTGGCAATATTACTAGATCAACTAGATGTATTTAGATGTGCATTCATTTAGAGCTCATCATTATTTATTTATTATTATTAAAATAACAACACTTCTTAAAATTAAATAATGAAGACATCTAATGAAGGTCTTTTAAAATTGTACAGGGTATACAAAAATACTTATTGACTTGCTTTATTGAACCGTACCACTATTTAAATAAGTGTTGTGCAATAAAAGTTTCACTATCAATTCATTACTCACAAAAAAAAAATTCTAAAGTATTGTATTCCGATTCGTTTACGAATTGCAAAAGCTCAGTCCGGTTGTATCTGGTCGGGTATTTCGAGTTTTTGTTAAAGTGCATGTGAATTATGTTCGCCGTTAGCGACATGCGCGCGGTTTTGTTAACTGCGCCATATGCGCTGTAGTACCGGACAAAATTATTAACAAATTTTATGAAATTACACTTGTGTTACATTACTAATATTGTATTACAAGAAGATTTATGTTTCTGCTTATTTGATATCAATTGTTACTTTTTGTTTATTATAATATCTATGTTTCATGAACCAATTTGATTCGCATTTCCTTACGAAGCTTCATTCGATTTTAAACCGTTCATGTTAAATTAAGTTGCGAAGGCAACGGACTAAAACTAGAGACGACAATAAAAAAAAAGTTATTAGTGCTTTCGATGTCTCTGCAAAATTTGTAATATTTGAGCTTTTTCAAAGTATGAGCCATCACTTATGAACGAGCAAGCTTGCAGCATGCGGAATAGATGCAAGCTTGGCGCTGACATCGTTATTTTCTCCATCAGACGAAAGTAATATGAGGCAACATAATTCGTACAGTAGTTAGAAACAAACCAGCTCAGTCCGGTTGTATCTGGTCGGGTATTTCGAGTTTTTATTAAAGTGCAAGTGAATTATGTCCGCCGTTAGCGACATGCGCGCGGTTTTGTTAACTGCGCCATATGCGCCAAAGAGCTTTGTTTTAGACTGGGAGCGACCGAAATTTGAATTCCGGGAATATCCATGTTATACTAACTAATGACTTTTGCTTCAGCTACGTTTCTCAGTGCTAAACGAAGCGATACCGGTGCCTCATCATATTTGGATTGCATCGGTCACCAAATTAAAAATATCGAAATATTTTTTAATATTTAAGTCATCCGTCAGGTAGTCTTGTAAGAGATTTTATTATTTTTATAGTACTATACGCCGTACTAGCGAACTTTAAATATTAGAAACAGAAAAAATTTATCGCCCCTTGCGGTGCGGGAATTGAACCTACGACCTTCACGTATCGCAAGGGGATATAAAATTTTTCGGTTTCTAATAGTCTTGTAAGAGGTTGTTGGGCCACTTTAATGTGCCTGTAGGTTTGTTCACCACACGGCAGTGAAACCATAACAAATGTCAGTATTTGAAATTAATGTTACCCACCAATGCCATCATATTTTTTTTGTATGTATGCTTATGGTAACGTAATTTCAAATTCATAATGCTTCTGTAATTTTTTTCGATAAAAATGTAATGGACCTATTCTTTAAATTCCCATTAGGACATTTCCTTGAAACATTGCATTAAAAATATGTTTACTTGAAAGTTTTATATTCTTGAGCAAACTAAGTAGTTTTACTGGACAGCACTAGTTATGAGTGTTATAGGATTATACAACGTGTAACGGAAAGGGTATAACAATATCAAAAATACCAAAGCAGTTAACGGTTACAAACTGTATGGGACCATTTGTAGCTGTGTACACGCATTTATTGATTCAATATTTTTTTTTAAATATCAGTCAAATACAAGTCAAAATTTTGACTAAGTCACGCTTGCACAACACTATCACAGTATTGTTGGAATCGTCGAAAGACTTGGATGTACCTACCTATTATGCTATTAATTTAAATATCACAATGGTGGTTCATCTTTTAGTGTTTACTGAATCACATCTGAAATTTGTTGGTTTAGCGTCTCTCATTTTGACAATTCAGTTAAGTCATTGAGTTGTCGTCGCCGTGACAACATCTTGTGTTTTTGCCTTTCTGGATTTCCTACTTACTACGGATAGCCTAGTTATATTTTGTGATGTCTTTGAGCAATCAAGAATATTCGAGATGATTCTCTGTGTCGGAGCAACCGACGGCAGCGTGATGGCCGACCGAGAGCTAGAGAAAGAGATTTACGAAACCATCAAAACGCTCGTTTCCATCTGTGGATTGGGCGAGGAGGTCGTATCACATGGCCAGCTCGGTCACCAGACCTCACTCCGTTGGACTTCTTCTTGTGGGACTAATTTAAAAGGAAGGTGTACGCTGTAGCATGCTCGTCAAGGGAAGAGATGATAGAAAGCATCAAGGCCGCGTTCTGTACAGTGACACCACAAATGTTGCATAATGTTCGCGCATCTTCTAAGAAAGTACTAGGCGCGCATGTCGAGGAAGGAGGTGGAGAAATTCAGGATCGCAGTGATTGTCGTGAAGTGATAACGTGATTTGGGGTCGCTGACCTCAATAGTGTTGTGATGCGTTTGTTTACGTTTTAGTCAGTCATTATAGTTAATCATTTTTTATTTCATAAAAACAATAAAGTGATTATTTTAACTCGGGATTTCGTATATAGAATCTATACAAGGTATAGTATCCACCTACTTTACATTGTTACCCCCTTTCCGTTACAGGTTGTATATATTAGTAATTATTATATTAGGTTTATGTTGCTATAAGTAAATTCCCATTTATAATTATTTCATGAATTGTTTGTAACTTTTTGAGAATATACTAATGTTTTTATTTTTTCAATAAACAAACATCGACTAAACTAAAAATATCTGCAAAAGTTTAATCTAAATTATGATATAAATGTTATTTTTAAACTAGGAATGTTTAATCTTAATTTCGTGATCCAATAAATAAGTTACGTCTGTCAGTTGTGAGCAAGCATGTGCGTGGTTTGTTAACTGTAGCGAAAACACCGAAATGATGTGTTTCAAACCGGAGGCGAGAAAATTTATAACGAGATATCCATGTTATTATGACAACTGATTTCTTTTTCGTGTGCCTGAAATACTTAGGCATTTCGTTATTAAACCATTTTGGTTCTGGCTTCTGATCATCTCACACAGGATATTAACATTTTTTGAAAAGTAATACAAAAAAGTTTTTAAAAATCTTCATTATAGATGTGCACCTGAAACTGAATCATAATGAATAGGTAAATGAATGCGGCAGATAAGTTAATCAAATCATTCAACCTAATATTAAACTAAAATTTCCCTTTGTATTATAAGTACACATCACTCTCAGACCAATTTCTAAATTGACCAGACCGAGAATCGAATCCAGGATTTTCCGCACTTCAGACTACCTTAGCCACTGAGGTCGATGTAAGTGGTGGAGGTGTAGGAAAAAATAATTTACATGCAAAATTGCATTGTCATTTTATTTCACACTCGACTAATTCTTGAATTGATATTATTTAAAAACTTTAATTTTGATAAATTTTTCAGTTTCGTTGATTTAAATAATGTAATTAACGTAATCATTAATGGAAGTAATTAAATAATATGTTTATATTAGTTCACATGTTAAAGTGTTTTTCATTGTATCCGTTGTACGTTGTATGATATATTTATTGTACTATGATTCAAATAATATCTTTGAAATTTTGGTAATGAATTATTATATTTAGATAAATTATATACCAAGATAATGTGGATATTTTTTGTAATACACTTTCAAATAGTCCGTGAATATCGAATGATGTCATTCCGTAAATACTCTGCTGTATTTGGTCTGCCATGGTTTTTATCTGTACCTACTTACAAATAAATCATAAAAGCCTTTGCGTTTAAAATAATATGATATGACGTTCCAATGAACTTCATTTCAGGTGCCATTGCATTCACGAGAATCAAAATATGACAAAGGTTTACTGTAGAGAAATATTTGTGATAAACAAAATTGTTATGCAGTTTCCGATCGAGAAAGTTCAGTACTATTAATTAGGTTTTTATCTGTTTTGCAATTAAAGGTTAAAAGTAATATTGTTTTTTCTTCTTATCATATTTATCACTGTCTCCATTTAACTATTCATAATATTTCACGATCAATTACATATTTTGTAATTTGAAAGTTTGATATATCTAAAAGCCATCTTTAATATCTATAAATGGATTGAAAAGAAAAAAAAAAATTCTAATTTTTTATGGATTTAGATTTAAATTC
Source organism: Glyphodes pyloalis (assembly GCA_037074685.1). Lineage (NCBI taxonomy): Eukaryota > Metazoa > Arthropoda > Insecta > Lepidoptera > Crambidae > Glyphodes > Glyphodes pyloalis. Next base: position 8,245,581 of record JAYKKO010000011.1, read on the forward strand.
TTTTTTGTTTTCGATGCCTATAAGTAAAAACTTGAAGCCAAATTATAGGGAAAACGTGACCATAATATTAAAAGAGTGCTAGAAATAGTAAGGTGCGGTATTTAATATGTGGCACTATCTCAATTATGCCCAGATCCGTAGTGTGTAATTAAGTACCTCATCAATCATAAATAATACGAAATGGTCCCGACCTTGCCGTGTAGGTAATGGCAAAGCTGTGTCAAGTCAATAAAACATCACCATCAATATTATATCGCAAGTAAAATTTGCCTTCCTGGAAATGATATGAATTTAATGTAGACACTGTTTTCATTGTACACTCAACGTTTGATGTTCATTCTCTGCAAATAAAATTGAACGCCAAATAAAATACTCATTGAGTTTCTCATAAATTAATTATTTTATGATACGTTTACTCTATTTTTTTACGTTCATAAGAAAATTTAAATGAGGCTGGATTTAATAATCTTGTATCGGTGAATATAAAAAGTAACAAAAGAGATTGAAACTAACTCGCTATATTTTCAAATTTACAAAATTTAGTAGAGAAATATGTTTTTATAACCCAAATTTGAGCAAGGCACCTGCAACAAAAAAAATACTCGTAGATAAACAGAAGTCCTAATTTAATTCGCAAAAATAAAACAGCACAACCCACGTGTTTGCATACTAAAAACACTCGAAAGTATGGCTCACAAAACCACTTGCAGATAAAAGAGTCCATAATTTAAAGAGTTAAATAAGCTTTTTTCATACTATCACGCAGCCGCTTTGCATTGCAGATTTTATTCGTACAGTAGGTGTGCCCCGCTGTTTTCATTTGCTATGCTACTACTGCAAGCTTGCAACGTATTTGTATGTGGATACGTCACAAGTTAATCTTTATGATTTTGTTGCTCGTTTGTATTTTTAACGTGCCGCCTTTCTTTCACCAAGCGTATATCCTGGAATTCGTTGTAGAGTTCGGGTCAGTAAGCCTACTACAAAATAAAAGGAGCAAATGATAGGTTTTATATATTATAGTCCATCAGTTCGATTTTGCAAATACAATGAAAGAGTGGTCTCTGAATGTTGGCCTCATAACGAAGCTCGAAGTTGCGCAGCGTGCTATGGAGAGGGCTATGCTCGGCGTTTCCCTACGTGATCGGATCCGTAATACGGAGATCCGTAGAAGGACCGGTGTATTCGACATAGCCCGAAGAGTTAGCACGCTGAAGTGGCAATGGGCAGGCCACATCGCTCGTAGGACCGACGACCGTTGGGTAAAGAGGGTCCTCGAGTGGCGACCACGTACCGGACGACGCAGCGTGGGGCGGCCCCCAACACGATGGACTGACGACATCGTCAGATGTGCGGGGAGCCGCTGGATGCAGAAAGCGCAGGACCGCGCGTTGTGGCGTTCTGTAGGGGAGGCCTATGTCCAGCAGTGGACGAAAAGAGGCTGATAGATAGATAGATAGATAATGAAAGAGTATTGTTTGTTTTAATAAATAAATAAAAACTAGTGATGATGCAGCGCTTAACAGTTCAGTGAAGTGTGTTTACGTAAGAAATTCATAAAACTGTGCGAAATGGGAACGTCACGCTAATTTTAACGCAGTGTATTTTTTAATTAAGAAAAAGCGAAAGCGAGCTATAAAACCTTATTATTTATATGAAAAAAGATTAAATACGTAACTTATATTTATCGGTAATTACCTTGTAGGACTAAATTGAAATTTTTAATCATCTTCCCTATTCTCAACCAATCAAGCAATCTCACTTCCACAACCCTTGTTTACAAAGGGAACCTGGCTATTTAAATCATAGTCATGACCAGATTTGTTACAATGCAAAATTTTAAAATATTAATGCTGTTTACTAGAAGTTCACATCCGCAGGCGTGGATTTTGGTTATTGGTTCTGGCTGTTGCAGTCAATAATTATTTGTTGTTTAATCTATTATGTATAATACTGTTTGGAATAAATACAAGTAATATTTTATCCATAGCGTTATTGACAGCCTCTTCAAATTTATCGAGTATCAAGCAAATAAAATGTAAGTGGAGTTTGGTTATCCAATTTGAATTTGATGTAATCAATCAAATATTTCTTGCCATTTCACTTGAGTCTAAATTTTCAATAAAATTTTAAGTGTAAAATTAATAAAGTTTTTGTCTAAGTACAATTGCAATTTTAAATTGAATGACCTTGTCTATTATTCAGGTTCACTTGTAGTATATCTTATTTGATTTATTTTTAAACTACTTACATAATTAATTATTATTCATTGCATATTTAGTTCTTAATTGAGAGTAACTAATCGAACGTCGCAAATGTTTTAATTTAAGTTTGAGATAGCAGGTTTATCTGCTAGCCTTCGTTATAAATTTAATCGATAATTTTGAAGCAACTCTTTTTGTAAACAGTACATATTATGAAAGTTTTGATACTTATTACTTTTTAGCTAACAATTTGTTTTACATTATATTTTAGTTTCTTCTTTGTGAAATTTAACAACCTGTTAACAACTGTTGTCAAAATATTTGTAGGAACACCAAAATTATTATAAACTCTTATGATTTTGTATAAAAGCAATTATTCTATTTAATCCATCAGTTATATTTTCAATATAAAATAAAAAGGTATTTTTTGCTTCAAAATAAAAATTGATGATAACAGCACAGCGCGATGATCAAAGTATGATGGAGGGGTGTGACGTAAGTCACTCATTAATTAGTAAAAATTTTACGAAGAAGTGTCGTCAAGTTGTTGTTATGTAGCCTAGATGAATGGCAATGTATATTGGTAAATTTTCTTTTCGTGATAAGAGAAAAAATGTGTCTTAATTTTTTTTGTAATCTAACTTATGAACGATACAGATTTTTTAATCTATCTTGACTAAAAACCTTTCTATCATAGCTCATTAGTCCTATGCATCGATTCATTGCAACATCTAGAATGACTATTTTAAAATTCTTCACCACTTGTTATAGAAATAATAGGTTGCGATTGCTATGAGATTTCATGGTATCGCCTCCTACCATTAAATTATTTAATACTCCAACTTAACTTAGTTGGGTTGCTGTATTACTCTAGCTACCTGTCACATAATTTCCCAAAGGTCTAGTTGGGGAATGTTATGTAAATGTTAATAGCTGGCCCCGGGATAGGTTAAGTTACATTTATTTTGAATATTCATAAATTACTGCAGACCCGATAAAAACGAAATATAGAAAATATTTTGTATTTCCGTTATTGTTCTGGGTGAAAATAATGGTATAACTAGCAATACGGTAAATATTTTATTACTATAACTTTTATTTTTTTTATAATGGGTTCCTGAAATCAATCTTATAATAAAACAAGCTGTACCCGCGACTTCATTCACATGACAGTAGGTATGCTTGGCAACACTATACCAATATCAGGCAGGAATGATTTGTTTGTTTGTATTGAATATGCTCCTAAACTACTCATCTGACTAAAAAAAGGTTTCTTCGTTGAAAAGTTACACTAACCGCGGTGTATATACATATATCGAGGGTTCCCTGGTCAAACCCGATAAGTGACAAAAATTGAGAATTTTAGTTATAAATGCAGTTAAGATGCACTTTTTTTGCTCTTTCTAATGGTATATTCCAATAAGCCGAGTTTCAATTTATCACAAAGGTACGCTTCACTAAGAACCCAATAAGTGCTACTTTTTTCGTTTTGACCAATACATAAACAATATAAGTCTACTTAAAGGAAACTTTTTAAAATTTAATTAGATGAAGAACCCAATAATGAATATTTATTGGGTTTTAAGAAAAATATATTTTAGGAAATTAAACTAAGTGACTTAAGGTAAGACAAGTTATTTGCACTTATTGGGTTTTTATACCAGGGAAATTCTGAAAGCATGAAGTTTTACTTAAAACTAAAATCCATCAACACATTTTGTTGGGTTTTACTATTATAATATTAAGTATGCAAACAAATTTAATCATTAAGCTAAAACCCAATAAGTACTACTTATAGTGTTTTACTTCAAGCAAATATTAGAAATGACATATGAAAACCATACTTATCGGATACTCGCACGAGCAGATATCAGCATCGGACTGTAATTTTATTTGGGGAAGAACCCAATAAGTAGATATGACAGTAGACATAACATTAGACAGGTGGCGACAGGATCGCGAGCATTGACCTTCGTTTGATTGCATTGCGCGTAATTTTGACAAAATAATTATACTTTCCGATTATTGAAACGAAATAGCATCATCTAGACTCCGGAATAGGGAACTTATTGGGTTTTACCTCTAACCAATTTAGGTTACAATATTTACGTACTTAGAAATATTTTTAATGGAAGGATAGTTTTTGGGTTTCACGTCTTACTTTTTATTTTTGTTTTACATATTTATAATTACAAGGTTTTGAAATAATATTACACTTTTTACGTATGAATAAGAGGATGCTTTCACAAACCTCAGCATAGTGTTCCCTTAGAAAATAAAAATATCAGCATTGATGTGCAGATTCATATCAATGGTACTATTGTTTGCATGTCCTAAATTTAAATATATTTTTTGAAAGTATTTATTGACACCATTATGCAATGTTTTCATTTATTCAGCAAGATCAGAGGATTATTTATTTTTCTCACGTACTATGACCCCGTGCTTTTTGGGGGCGTGATCTATTACAAAGCTCTAAATACGTTTTTAATCGGAATTTGATCAATTTTACTGTACCTATGTTCGTGGCATATTGTTCTGCTTTCTCCTCGCAAGATTATCTTTGGCGCAAATACAAATTACTCGTCAGAACTTGATAAGTCACAAAAAGATATTGCCACGCAGATTAATAGTATCATCAAGCATATTTTTTTTGGTGACAGACACATGTAATTTTTTTAAATCATGTTATATGCATATAATGTGATTGTGCCAATATCATGTTTATTGGTAACTTTAATTTTACCTTTGTTTCCAAGATTCAGATGTAATTTTTTTTATATAAAATGCGGTGTATTGTCTCCTTCCAACCGAATGGTAAGCAAGAGAGGAACCCACATCACGATGACAACGGATTTGATTTCGTAATATTCTATCCATTAGCATTGCCATACTGGCCTGCATGATGTTTCTTCACGCTCCTTTTGAAGGAATTCATTGGACGGAGGAAACACATGAGCCGGCAACGAGGCACATTTTTTAATGGTACGTCAAAGGTTAGAGTTAGCAAACTTTTTGGTTCGCGATGGAATATTTTCCACGGTGAAGTGATAACATCGTTGGCCAGCTCTTTTAATTTTGTAAAGGAAAAGAGAAGGCGGGATAAGAGAAAACACTTATTCTGAACGCTCACCGAGATAAAAAAAATAAAAGACAGTAAATAAACCAATGTCTCTACGAAGTTGAAGAGGATCGAGGTTCTCAGTAATGTCTTCAACATTAATAATGCGCACAGCCCTTTGCTGTAACCAATCAAGACTATCCATAAGGTATTTGGCGGAACCATCCCAGAGATACAAGCAGTAGTCAGTCCAGACAGGACTTGACTTGAGTCTTGTATAAAAGACAAAGCTGGTCCGGCGTGAAAAAACAACGCACTCTATTCAGAATCCCCTGTTTTTTGGATGCTAATGAGATGAAACTCTCCATATACTGATCTTGATTAAGGTTGCAGCGGATATCCATGCCAAGCATGCTTAGGCTGTTACGCAGGCAGAGGGGAGTGCCCTGATGAATGGGAAGCGGAATGAATGGGGATGTTTTTGTCGAAAATGTGCACTCTTGGGTTTTCTTGGCATTAAACTGGACCTGGTTATTTGAACCCCATTGGCTCGTGAGGCTCAACACCAAATCCTGTTCAACGACAAAATTTTCCCGTACCTCCTCCATTACTGCGCTGCCAGTTCCGAAGGTCAACCAAGGTTTCTTCCATTTTCTTTAGTTGATACCAACCACATTATTTAATTTACCTATGTATTAATAGTACCTAATAAATATTTTTCTTTTCTTTTCTTTTTCTTTTCCATTGACCGTACTGTGATCAGCATAGAAATGTATGTTTCCAAGCAGTGGTATATCATTTATATGAAGAAGGAAGAGGGTGGGCGATAAATAAGTATAAACTGCTCGTATCCGTCAGACACTATGTGAATTCTACGTCACGCAGAAAGCCGGAAATCCAGTCACAAAGCCGAGTGGGTAGCCCATATGCCGTAAGCTTGGAAAAAAGAGCATTGTGCCAGACCCGATCAAATGCCTCGGCAATTGTCTCCCCCCTGAGATGCATCACATACGCTAGAAGATCAACCGTCGATTGTTTCGGCCTAAAGCCGTGTTGGAGATCGTTAATTAAGGAGTGATCCTCTAGGCAGTAGACCAACCGGTTATAGATGATCCGTTCCATGACTTTGAACAGCACTGAGGTTATGGTAATAAGGCGGTAGTTTGATGGGTCTAATTGGTCGAAAAATATGTACACGAAACAAATCATTCCCGAAGAAAATAATAACTGGATAGAACATTAAATGAAAATTATCCTTAAAATTTAAACAATAAATAAGTATATAAATAGAGTATAAAGTAATTAATAACCTAATGCAAACATAATTACAATTGAGTTTTGCTTGGAATTGATAAAAACTTAAGTGATTAAATCGTTTTTTTCTCTCAGGTGAAACCCAATAAGTCGGTACCCTTTACCAAAAAAAAAAATTTTACAGAAAAAATGTAACCATTAGAAGTAAAATAAATATGAAAACCAAATCTTTATGAAATATCATTACTAATTAAACTCAAAATTGTGGACATTTACTTATTAAAATGCACTTACAAACCTTTAACATCGATTATCTCAGAAGTATGTTTTTAGCACTTATCGGGTTTGACCAGGGAACCCTCGATATACATGGTCGAATTAAGAAACCTCCTCCATTTTTTTCAAGTCGGTTAAAAACAAGTTCGAAGAAAAATATTAGACGGTTCAACATTATTCAAAAAACAAAATCTAAATTCTAATTAAAAAACAAAGAAAATAATTTTGCGGTGTCTCCTAAGAAAACAAACAATATGACCTCATTATTTTCACTAAAGACCTTTTCTATTGCTTTCGGTTACAAATTACTATTTCTTTACATCTTTTAACTTCCACTGCAGCTTAATGTACCCAAAGTAACAAACGAAAATGGAAATTCTTTTTTTTCAACAGTGCAAAGAAAATGCTCCACTTCGGGCGGTGTGAAAGAATTTCCTTCTGAAGTGTCTCGCTCGAGACAACAAGTCTTGAGCGAGCTTAATTTGTGGGAATTTGCGATGTAAATAAGGAATTGTTTAATGGCCTGGGGTCTATTTAGACATTTAAAAAGGCATAATTAAAGCCGAAGGAAATCTAATTAAGCAATGGTCTCGTTAACGGAAATAGCTGGTGCCTGTAGATCAGGAAATTATATGATGTTTTCTACTGAATCCAGAAGTTTCCTAGGTTTGATAAATACTTGAAAAACTTGTGTTTGTGGATTTTAGTACAATCAGGGATTAACTTATCTATAGCTGATGAAAAAGTCTAAAACATTTGACATATACTCGTATTTGCTATCCATCACGTTCAGTGGAGTTTAAAAATTCTTGTGTATCTTACAAATATTATAAAAAGCGAAAGTTTGTCTAAATGTATACATGTGTGTAGATGTATGATTTGTCATCATTTCATGACAATAGTACAAAAAGGATTTGGAATAGGAAATTTGGTTAGAAGAGTGGTATCTTTGTCAATATCACGACCGTTCTCTTCGCTCCACTGACAACCTAAGCTTAAACATTTCTCGTCATCATAGCGACTTCTTTTCCAAGTCTTTTACTGTGCAAGCCGCCCGTCTTTGGAATGCTCTGCCCGCTGATACTCGACAATCCCTGACTAAGGGAATTTTTAAAATGAAAGTTCGTAAACACTTCTCTCTCGCTAATACATAAATCGTAGACATGAATTTGTCAATTGCTGCATCCATTTCTTGTCGTTATTATTTATTTTATATTTTTAAATGTATATTTAATGTATATATATATATATATATATATATATTAACATATTCAAGTATGTCTATGTATATTTAATTGTTTCCGAAATGACTTTTGTAACGCTTGGCAGTTACTATTCTCGTGTATTATGTTTTTATTTTTTAGATTACTTATGCACTTAAATGACTATTACCGCACCCATAAACTAACACTCCGCATGACCAATATTATAAAGGTTACCACTTTCTGCCCTTTTTATTGTTTTTAATATAAAATTATCATTCAGGAAAATTAAAAATTTGTCCCATACGATGGTTTATTTAGGAAAAGATACCCAAATGTATTCGAAGATTATTTGGTATACAGTAAAATCCACTGAGCCAGCTTCAAAAGGAAAATTCATTATTTACATTTGCAATACAAAATGCCCGACAACTAATTACCAGAAGTACTTAATTAACGACCGTTCAACCGACCGCGGTTGTTGTTTTTGAAATATTTATCTCAATGTTTTAACATCAACCGCAGCCGGTGATACTTTTGAATTAAAAACACAAATTGTTTGATAGTGTTTTTGCAATTAAAATGAATTCAAACAGTGCTCATCCCTTCGTAAAAGTTTCCAGCGCATTCAAAATGAAATGTACCAAAAGTTGGTGTAATAAATTCTCTGTAACGCCCGCCAAACAAGTTTTTACAATACAATAAAAAGGGTAAGTTTGATATTTCATGTTTACCCTATTATGATGTACGAAATTTTTTGCTTCAGAAAGATTAATGAACCTTATTTTTAACTGATATTGGTGTTTTTTGTCGTCAATCAGGCCTAGCACGCATAACACGACTAAATTTTATCGCGCTCTTAACAAACGTCAAAATCGATTGTAGTCAGTGCGTTAGCTGTCGATTGACTGAAAATACGAGTGCGGTGTGCTATTAGCCATTCGACAGTATTGAAACTCTTGTAGTCTCATGCGAGAAATTTGACGTATTGAGCATGCTAGGACTAAGCCTAGTCAAATTTCTCATTATTAGTATTGTAGTGTAGTTTCTCACTATTTGTGTTAGTAGTGTAAAGCATACTATTAGTAGTGTGCTTTAGTTGTGTTTGTAGTTATAGTTTGAAAACAATCCACCGCTGCATCGCGCGCGCACTATCCTATTCCTATCTATTTTTTTTTTCGAACTGACAAACTAACTGTATGTCTTGGTGCAAAATTAGTAATAAGTATAGTTTTTTAATTGTAAAAAAAACTACTGAGTTTCTTGCCGGTATCTTCTCGGTAGTTATAGGTTCCGAACCGGAGGTAGCTTCATTTGCATTGTATAGAGACGATTCATAAGTATTACAAATGTAATCTACATGAATAAAAAATATTGACTTTGACTTTGATCCCGATGAACGGTATTTTCTTGCCGGTATCTTCTCGGTAGTCATAGGGTCCAAACCGGATGTAGCTTCATTTGCTTTGTATAGAGACGATTCATAAGTATTACTCATGTAATCTATATGCATAAAAGATTTGATTGATTGAACGTTCAAAGATATTTTTTAACGAACATTCTCTTAACCACTATAAACATAAAGAAAAACGAATTTTCACATTAGGTGAAGGCATTTTGAAGCTATGCTCGTGTTTACTTTTTCGAGATTTAAAATCTTAAGTAACGGTTACTAAAAAAATGAATTAAAGTAAATATTTGAGAATGCCGGCTGAACTTCGTTACTATTTACCATTATGTCCAATTTTATGTTAATTTTTGTGTTTTGTGATATTGGAATTTTTATATTACAATAGCGTTAATTTTTTTTTTCGTATTGCTAGCACCATCACAGAAGCATAATTTACGCAAGAGCTCTTAAAACAGACAGAGAAATTTCATTTACACATACTGCTGATCATCGTTGAGAGTGAAAGTACAGCTTTAGCCTGTGAAATTGATTGTTGATCATTGTCTGTCTGTCTTAAATGATAGACAAAGGTATTTAATTGAAATTCATGGCTTGCCACTAACCTTGGTCTTCCTCGTCTAGTCTCTACCTGCTGATTTACAGATGATACCATCACTTCACTCGGTTACATTGCACCTTACACTACCTGCTTCTCCTAACTTACGACTTATCTGCCCATTGCCACGTGAACTTGCTAACTCATTTAAAATTTAAACTTATTTTGATTTCTTATTTGACGACCTCGGCAGCGCAATGGCGAAGGTAGGCGCCCAAAGCGCGTATGGTCCCGGGTTCGATTCCCGGTCAGGTCAATTTGGAAAACGACCTTTTCTCAATTGGTTTGGGTCTGGGTGTGCTGGGATGACGCCCCCAGTTAGTATCCGTCGTCTGGTACTTATAGTACAAGGGCCAACCTTATTTTGAGATTGTCTGGCGCATTTATTTATTTATTTTATTTATAAAGCCCATTTTTAAATTTATTGATGGTGATCATGGTCACGACAAACAGTGTCTTAACACATCGCATCGTCCAAATAAGTAACACGAGTGAAAGATAAGCATCTCAGTGCTATCCCTCGAGCATGAAATGGATGATGTGAACAGGCGAGGTGTAGCCAACAAAACAAATATGACGGTTTGTGGGGGTGAGTGCGGAAAGTGGGGCGGACTCGGCCGCAGAATGTCTAGTGCCGACGGGTATGGCGGGAACAAAACAACTAGGTCATTAATACAGGGTGGAAAAATCAGCTGGAACATTAATATTGCTTTCTGACTAAAACTGTATGATTTTAGAATTCCATACCTTTCATTTCTATGTCACAAATGCATGCATATGTTACTCATTAGACCTTGGTTCTAGAAGTGTATACTTATTTACATGCAAGTTGCATCAAGTATATGTCTTAAATGCTTCGAGCAGATATAAAATAAAATAAAATATAGTTTATTTAAGACATTTAATTTTGAGCTAAATTTGTAACTACATTTTGTATCTCTAACTTAAAAACATATTTTCAAAATAAAAAATTGCTTATGTCGGTTCTGTAGGTTCATCGTTTATCTATACCAAATTTTATCAAAATCGATTCATTGGTTTAGGCATGAAAGCCGGACGGATAAACAGAAAGAGTTATTTTCGCTTTTATATATTAGTATGGATTTCCCGCTTATTCAACATAGTACTGGCCATAATAACCGGCTGCTTATCTAGCGGTGCGGTGGGGGGAGGGATTTTATGCAAAGTTCATTTGCGTTAGCTGTGGCGATCAGATGAGAAGCGAGACCGGGTGTTTTAATATATTACTCATGCATTTGTTTTTCTGACTGCCGTTTTTCTTTCTCGTTTAGGCTATATGCTCCTTAATGCTCACTAGATTTCCCGTTACGCCTGCTTTCAATTAACCTCAAAAAGTTAATAAACTCGGTGAAAAATAAAACGCCTTTAATTTTGAGCGTGTTCCGGTAATAGTAACGATTTAATAAGGCATGAAGTTTCAAAAGAATTTGATGGTTTTCGGTGGTAAATCAAGGTTATATGGTTCCATTTTGAGGTGGTAAATATTAAGGGGTTAAAATGTACGCTCCCGTGGGGCTTTCAGAGTTCACCAAAAGGTTTAAAAAAAGCGCGCTGGCTACACTAATCTGTAAATGCTTTGCAGTAGAAATATATGTCCAAATAAAGAGTATTGATTAATAAAAACCTTTTTTGCTAAGAATCACAAAGTTTAAATCAACTTACATTCCATAATTGTGACACAAAAGTTGTAAGCTTAAGGATTTATCTTTGAGAACTTTTAAAGCCTAAATTGAATTGGATTTCAGATCTCATTAGACATTAAAAACTCAACTTAAAAGTAGACAATATTTTTTAATTGAAATCGTTTTTGAATCGTTTATTCCACAGGAGTTCGCTGTAGACCGTGTTTTACTTGACGATTTTATTATATGTACCAAATAACCGATAGTTTAACTAAAAAGTCTAAGCCTAAATTGTAGGTCAGAATAATTTTGGAATAACCGATTCAATCTATTTGTATCTAGGTTTGTTTATCGGTACAAACATTCACATGACGGCAGGTCTGTTTCACGGATGCGCAATTTCATTATTGCCTGTGAAAGTGCCAAGGGAACGGGCGTTGAAATGAAAAAAATCCACGGGAATGCCATGATATGCGTGCACTATGAGAATTCCAATAGAATCACTTTGCGGATAAGAATTTTCCATCATATGCGGTATTTCTTTATTAGCCCGTAAATCTTATATTTTACGAGTATTTGATGGTTAAAGACTTCAAGAAGCCTCTAGGGAGATTTACGAGTATAAACTCATTTCTGAGGCTGGATTTAATACATCTAGCGGGGGTAATAAATATTTAAAACATTTCGTATGCGTAGTTAGTTATTTCCGTTTAAAGTAAATAAAAGAAAGAAAAAACAAACCAAGGCATCCAAAAATAACTTAGCCAAGATGAAGTTAAATAAATAATGATTGGGTTAGTTATTTGTATGTGGTTCATTATTGTATGTATTGTCAACAGTACACTATGGTGAATATTTGCAGCATGATATTAATTTCTTATGCCTACTACAGGCCTAAGAATAAGGGCAGGACAAAGCCTAATATACATATTATAGTATATGGAAACTGTATTAATGTAGACCCACATACTTCTAACTGGATATATTAATTATATTTTTTTTTTATAAGCAAGCTTTTTTATGGAAAAATGTGAGTTAGTTTTTTTTTTAATTTAGACCAATTGATTCATTTTATTTTGTTGTTGTTATTTAATTTTTGTTTTTTTTTTTATTTATTTATTACACAGAAAAAGTACCTACAATAAGTGGAGTTAATGCTAGGGATATTCTCTACCAAAGTCAAAGTCAATATTTTTTTATTACATTAGTAATATTTATGAATAGTCAGTCTCTATATAAAACAAACAAGTGAAGCAACCTCCGGTTCGGAACCTATAATTACCAAGAAGATACCGGTAAGAAACTAAGTAGTTAGTTACCAGTCAACCCTTTTTTATTGCAGTTTAATATCATTAATATTTTACAACTTGTACAAAAATGATTAATTAATAAATATATTTTAAACTCTGTTATTTTTAATGAAATTATTTTAACTAAAATGTTTAATTTCTAGAAGTCATTCGTGTGGTCAACTCACTTCAAACGGTACTTTTAACTCATATTTCACAGATAGTTCAGACGACGCCTACACGGAGCGCCCAAGGCATATGTGTCATGATTCCTTTTGTACTGAGAGCATATTCATGTCGTGTTTTTTGAACAAGTCTGTTTTTTGTTTCAATTTACTGGAAATTTTGCGCCAGATTGTACCTTTTCGGATGGACGCGAAAAGTTTTGTCGTTGAAACGCAAATAAACGTGTGCATTCACAAACCGCGACTGTCTGTGACGGTTAATTGGTAAATTGGATGGAACAAAAAAGTTAAACTGTTCTAACATTTTTGTCGGAAAAAACGGACTTTGCTACTGAGCACCTATTCTCTTCAACGATATTGTTGATAAATAAATATCACAATAATTTAATCTACACTTTGTCACAAATTTTGTAACAAACAACATAAGTAGGTAAAACGTGTGAATTTAGATTCATTTCAGTGCGTTGTTAAAAATAATCTGATTAGTTCTGATTTTTCATCAACATCTTATTAGTACTCCTACTTCATGTTTTTAGGTACCTACTTCATTTGAAAGGTTTATTCAAGTTTTCATTTAAACTTTATTTCAATCCATGTTTGACATAAATTACATTTTGTAAATAGCGGGGATCGCGTTTATTAATTAATAAAACATTGTATTTAATAACATGATTTTACGAAGTATTACCATTGTACAAAAGAGTATCATATATCATCATTCATACATGTCTATTGTATTATTTGCACTAAGAATTTTCTAATTATTTTAAGTTTTCAGAAGATATAAGAAAAACAAATTTGCTATAAAAAAGACCTTAAATATTTTACTAAATGACCATGTCTGTAAATGTCTGGCACTTACACAAATGTGTCGTAAGATTGACGAAAATAAACCAGACGAGTTCCCGCTGTAGTGAAGTTCGATAAAATTTTGCCATACATTAAAAAATGCAAAATGGCAAACTGGCAACGCGTTGCATAGCATTGGCCATTGATTGTTTTGAACTCGGCTCTGCATTCGTAATGTCGCTTCGAGTCGGGTTAATTAGGGAGCGGCTCCCGAAGGACTAAACGCTGCGAGTATTCGTGAATTATTGATGAAGGGACACTATAAAAGATCGCTGCGAAGTCAACTGTAGAACTCGAGACTTACGCAAAGTAATCAAAGTTGTCTTGTAACATTAATAAATATTTATTCAAGAGAGGTAGGGCATAGCGATTTATCGATCGAACTAGAGCAGCCTGACTGGTGCAATACCTCCTCCACCTTACAGAAAACCGCAGCCAAATAACAATCACTTCTGTGTTGTTGAGCTATTAGGGGGTTCTGCATTAGTAGCAGGGGTCAAGCCTTCAAGGTAAGGGCGACAAGTCTAGTAACAGATTTATTATGCTGTATTTGTCGCCCTTAAGCTAGGACCCCATTACCACTTAACATCAGATGGGATGAGGTCAATCTTGAAGTGTAATATAAAAAAATACATCTATACACATATTTTACGAAAATTTATGGCGTCCAATATTTTAAATGTCATAGAAAAAAAACTTAGAAGAATAATGGTTACATTTTTAGCAAAAACTTAACAAGAGTAATACTATTTTTCATTTTTGTTTTATCTACAGTAATAATTCGCAACAAAGTTAAACGATAACGAAAGCTATTATGGATTTACATATGTTTTTTAACATTTCACGTTAAAACTATTTTATTGGTTTAGATGAAAATTCGTAGTTAAAAAAAATAATGTTTGATTAATTTTAATACGTTATCTGGAAAATTGTTGCAAAAAATATTTACTTTTTAATATAAATAAAATGACCAAACTTTTTATAGTGCATGTATTTTTAAGCATGTAATCGTGTAGTTTAATGTAAAAAAATGGTTTAAAGAGATTTTTACAGTCACAAAATATTGATGATATTTTTTAGGCAGAACGAAATAAGTAGGTACCTAGATAATGTCGTGTAATGAGCAATACATGTCCTTAATATTGATGGAAATTTATTTTAAATGGCGAAAAATCAGTATCTATTATTTAAATTTGAGCTCAAATCTATTCCCAATCCGGAAAATGCTTCATATAAAAAATCTGAAAGCATTTTTGCGTTGATGCAGGAAGTGTTTATATTCCCTTCTTATTTAGTGTTTCGTAATGAAGCCGCAGTTCCTTAGTAAGCACTCGACCAACATAAACATACTTACTAATATAGCTATAAGTATGTACTCATGACCAGTGGGTGGAGTAAGGCCGGTCGAATGGAAAAATAATTTTGACTCGGAGCAAGGGTGAAAGATAAAGCGAACCCTGGAGCAAGGAAGTGGAAAATGATATATTGTGGGCAAATCCTATTATTTAACTACACCCAATTTTCATATGACTCTTGAATAATGTTGAAACTTATTTCGATATATTTTGCTTGAATGTCCGGATTGTTAAGAGAAATAATATCATGTCTTTTATTTATCAAAGAGTCCTTGTTGGAGGTTTACCTTAAATATTTCTTCATATTATAACTGTCTTTGTAACGAAGTGGCTCAAGGAAGCACCTTAAACGTGTAAGGTCCTGGTTTCGATCCTTGGTCAGGTCAATTGGAAACCGAACTTTTTTAAGTTGGTTTGGGTTTGCTTATACTCTGTTGAAGTTGAAGCCCTCAGTTAATATTCATCTTCTGAAAGCAATGATTCCTAAACTTCTGAGTGTCAAAGAAACGTCTTTAGTATTTAAGTTGAAAAAATCTGATAAATCAAAATAGTTTAAAATACTTTTATTCAGCCAATTCTAATTAATATAGGTACAGCTAAAAATGTGTAAACGTGTAAAACCAAAATTTCATAACATAACAAATCACCTTAACAAATTATTGATGCTATTAAAATACCAGTCCATTCACTGTCACAGTTAGCATCTAAATAACTAGACGAGATGTCGTTGAATTGAGTCTATAAATAAACGCTTACAAATCCGTTTACGGCGATAACGGCAGATAATTGGTCATATAAATGCACCAGGCGTTGAAAGAACACATCTCAGTTAGAATTGAAACATGGCGTGGCTCGTGTGTGTTACTCTCATAGTGGTGTTTTTCTCCATATTATTTTATTGGAGCAAGAAGAAATTCAGTTACTGGACTGAAAAGGGCGTTATTGGTCCTACGCCTTATCCTGTCGTCGGAAATTTCGGATCTGTGATGCTGGTTAAGGATTCCGCTCAAGCATACGTGAAAAGAGTTCACCTAAAATATCAGAATGAGAAGTTAATTGGAATGTATCGCGGATTTAAACCTGTGATTCTAGTGAGGGATCCGGAATTAATAAAACTAATATTGGTTAAGGATTTTCATATATTTCAAGATAGGGGAATGAGCTCAAGCCGTAGTAAACTAAGTAATAACTTATTTAGTGCGGAAGGTGAGACATGGAAAATATTGAGGCAAAAACTCACACCTGTGTTCACGTCTAGAAAGCTTAAGGATATGATACCTCTAATGTTGAATTGTGTGGACAATTTTATCAGATATGTGGATAGCCTCGTCGTGAATAATAAAGAACATGAAATAAGATCTTTAATTTCTAAATTTACGCTTGAAGTAATAGGATCGTGTGCATTTGGTCTGGATTTAAATACGGCCACCGATGAAGAAAACGAGTTTAGTGTCATGGCGAAAAAAATATTCCAGCCATCAATGTTTATAAGAATCGTGACTTTAATAGATATGATTATTCCCGGCACCCGGAAAATGTTCTCACTCAACACTGAAATACAGGATTTCTTTGTCAAACTTGTTCAGAGTGTCATAGAAAAGAGGGGAGGGAAACCCTCAGGGCGCAAAGACTTTATGGATCTGATGATTGAACTTAGAGAACAAGGGAAAGCTGCTAGAAGAACAGAAGATGGAAAATCTGAGATTGAAATTGATGATTACATGATTGCTGCTCAAGCTTTAGTATTTTATTCAGCTGGTTTCGAAACATCTGCTGCGTCGATGTCTTTCTTAATCCACGAGATGGCTTTAAATCCTGATATCCAAGAACGTGTTCATGAGGAAGTGAGTCGAGTATACGAAAAATGCAATGGACAACTAAATTACGAATGTATCAAAGATATGCCGTACTTGGAGATGGTATTCCATGAAACACTGAGGAAATACTCCGTTGCCGGGATACTATTTCGGAAATGTTCAGCCCAATACACATTTCCTGGTACAAACGTCACTATACCTAAAGACATGGTAATAATGATATCAGCTAATGGATTGAACGCTGATCCAAAGTATTTCCCAAATCCAGAAAAGTTTGATCCTGAAACGTTTTCTCCTGAAAATATTAAAAATATTCCACAATGTGTTTACATGCCTTTCGGTGAGGGACCCCGTAACTGCATCGGTGAGTATTTGCACTGTGATTGTATTGAAGTCTGTTATCTAAGCGATGATAAGAGCGTGCAATAATTGTCTGTTGTTTTGTTGTAGGTATGCGTTTTGCTAATGTGCAATCAATGCTGGGAACTGCTGCCTTTTTCAAACATTACAAGGTGGAACCGTCTCTAAAGACTAGGAATGTCTTAGAATATGACCCTAAAGGAATAGTGTTGGTAACTAAACATGGAATTTGGGTCAAAATATCTAAAAGATGATTAAGATTGTTAAGTACAACAGTGACAATCTACAGTATACTTACAATTTGAGTAGATAGATTATAGAAGAATCTATGTACTCGCATTATTATTATCAAATATGATATTAGTAATAATGTTTTATGATATTATTTACTGATAATACTAACGCTATATTTAATTACATGTAAATAAGCTAAA
Organism: Glyphodes pyloalis; assembly: GCA_037074685.1. Lineage (NCBI taxonomy): Eukaryota > Metazoa > Arthropoda > Insecta > Lepidoptera > Crambidae > Glyphodes > Glyphodes pyloalis. Next base: position 8,263,516 of record JAYKKO010000011.1, read on the forward strand.
GCAAATATTTGTTCAAACGACTTAGATCAACACTCGTTGAGATAAACGCTGTTTGCTTTGTGTTGTTCAATATTTTCTGGAGTCGTATTTTATTCTTAATATATCTTAGTAAATAAGTCGATCTTTATTTAGTTTTTCCTTACATATATTTTATTATGAAACTTTAATGACTACAAAAATCGAACACGAGTATAAATCGTTTTATGATTCTACCCAACTGATTTCCAAATTTTATTCAAGAAACAGTAATATGAGTACATTACAATTAATTTACCTAATTACACTACATTCTAAATATATCGTTTGTAAAACTACATTAATTTTAAGATAGTGTAAATTATGAACTAAAGCATCAACACGCCTTTAAATAAATAATTAAAAATCGCAGAACGTTCGCACTCTGCTGAAAAACTCACTTGCTTACACTGAGTCTAAAACATACGCTGAGAATAAAAACTCCCATATCCCAAGGGAAACGTCCTCAAAGCGAGGACCTCCATTGTTAAAAAAAGGAGAAACCAGGCCTTTGAACAATGGTTAGGTGAGTACAAACATAGGACTGCCGTCTGCGACGAACTGAATCACAAAAACTGCTTTCACTGCGACTTAATTGTCCCTAACCTTTGAATATTTCTTTGCCAACTCATTTATATAAATCTCAGCTAATGGAAAAAGGAAATGATTAAAATGACCATTTTTATTATTTATTTCAAATTTACGTAGTCTGATTATGTTTTGTTTAAACGTATCTACGTGTAAAGGATGTACGTACACATCAGTAGATATTGTCATATTTTAAAAGAGCAACTATTGAGTTTCTAGCCGTTCTTTCTCGTTAATGTAATTCTTCGTGTATGTGTCATTGTTAAATTTGGCTTATTTTCAGTAATTAATGTATTCAGGTTATAGAAGCAATAATCGATTGAGTAATAAGAACGAAAAATAGGTATGTTTAAATAATTGTTAAATTTGTACCTTTCAACTGGTAGATGTTTCAAATATATGTTTTAAATTTTCTTATTTAACCTATTATTGCACGCTCAGAATAAAATCCTCCGTAGTTCTCAAATGAGCACTATTTTAGCACGAATTGACGAATTCTGGCAGTCGTAATCTATTTCACCAAAACGCCATTTCCGTATGCCTCTGCCCTTTTGACGATGCTTGTTTACCGGCTGGCCCTGGATGACGGTTCTAGCCCTCTTCGCAGGGTTAATTCACTTGATATGATCGGGCACATTCTTATTTAAAAATTTAAAAATGATAATAAGGCTTGAGTTTCTTCCTGCAGTTTCATTGAAATGATACATGCTAGCTGGTTTTATTCTAGCAATGATGATATCAGCAAACTAATAAAACATATTTAATGTTAGATATCATGTAATCTGTGTTAACAATAATTAAACAATTGAGTTGTGATGCATTTCTATATTACGTAACCCTGACGTGTTCTTTTTATAATAATACCCATTAAATAGACTAGGCTAAGGTTCATAGAATAGCACGGTAAGTATAATTGAAAAAAAATCAGGAAGCATTTTTAAGTATCTATTATTATTTATAAAAAGACAACGACGTTATTACGTTTTTTATATCTAGGTAAATGGCTCTGTAATTACATACAAACAGTGGTCTTAACATATTGAAACACCGGTAATTTTGTAACCTGCTTTTACGTTTAAAAACAGTTAGACTTCTATGTGACGTCCATTTTTACGAATGTCGCGTGATTTGACATAATTTCACGATTACACTGTTGTTGATAATTTTTCTCCTTGAGAGGTCAATGATCCAGTTTCAGCTTGTCAAAATCAGGGCTCAAATTGTTCACGTAGGCAATTCGTTTGACACTGGATCCTCTTAATAGGTTACAGTATTTATCACTTAAGTACTATTGAAAGTTAGTGTACAAATCATAAAAGCCAAATTATACCCTAAAACTCAGTAAATGATAAATAAAAACCAATAAATCGAATCGACCATTATTTTTCTTTGACTACCGTCCACCAAATCCCTGAGTAACATAACAAAGTGATAATTTGTATGTTTTATAAACTACACTGAACCACTAGAACGACTATAATATATAAAATACTACCCTATTATTGGTCTGATCAATACATAGGGAAAAAAAGAAAAATCTATTGTTAGATTAGAAAGAATTTTCTATTTTTTTGCTACGGTTAGGCATACGAATTGCTTATACAGGCATTAAATGGAATTCTCATACTTACTTACATATATCAGTTGGAAGAACGTCACTCGCAATAGATAGAGGTCGTGAATTCGAATGCCATTATATTCCAAGCGTGGATAATAATATTTCTGTTACTTAATTTTTTTATGATAGAGAATTTCTTCAAAATATTATATATTATTTAAAACATTTTGTTAGCACTCGGATAAGTGAAATAAAAAAGTTCTATTTTTACTCACAGGTTTCAAATATGAATGGACACGGTTAGTTTTTAAAATTTTAATACTTAAAACATTTCATTAATCTTCAATTAGGTAGGAAACATTTTGTTATACTGATATTTTCACCCTAACAAAAACAAAGAAACAGTGCCTACTAAGGAAATTTTCACGCTCAGTAAATTGTTAGTACCGTTTTACGCTCACAAAATGTTTAATGCGAAAAGTAAGAGCTTGAAGCCGCTGAGATAGCTTGCATAATTTTTTAAAATTACTTTTAAACTGCACATACTTATAATTCACCTGCTGCGTCAAAAGAGAGTTTACGATGTAGACGCAAGTTTTAATAAGGCCGTAAAAGTCTTCTTAGTGCAACTCCTATTAAGTTTCCAGACTTGATAGAGATGGAATTCATAATATTCAACTTGTAGGTACTTTTAAACAGAGTTCTGAAGAATCTTTGATTCAATTTGTTTATTCTTGCATCATTAGAGCACCAATTTAATTACCAACATCCCTGTAATTTTAACAAAGAAATGTTTCTTGATTGACAAAACATTTACGTGTTAAATTTGCAGAATATGGGTTCAATAATAATATCTGCATTTGTATTATAATGTCCAAAATATAAATATTTAAAATTAAAATACCTTATATGGTTATAAAATATATGCTTATTTATCGAATTACAAAAAAAACAATATTACATAATGTATTCATGTTTCTAAAAGTCATTGTACATAATTACTCAGAAATTAAGTCGCATCGTTCCTGAAGGTCAAATTGTTTTTTCTAATAATGCGTTCTTTTATTTTACATGTTGCTTTTGAATGATAAACGAAACAATATTACGTACAATAAATTAGCCTACAGGTACACACTCTCAAATCATTTTTTTACTTTAGTGGATGAACGAGTAACTATCTACCAAAATAACCTAGTTCCATAACTTTCACGCAAAGAAAAATTGAAAACAGGCCAAATCAAACTTTAACTACAAAAAAAGTTACATTTGTTGAGACAAATATGGTAGTTTGCCTAATGTACCAAACTACATATGTATTAGAAACTTTAATGAAATAGTACATTGAAATCATAGAAGGATGAATTTCTGGGCCCGTTTTTACTAAGAAGCTCAATTTTGTTTTTCAAGTCCTTTTTTCTGAACGGACAAGGGTATTGAGTTAAATTTGAATTACTTATGGATCAAAGGCATTGTTCTCAGCTTTACACTTGTTTGGGTCGAAGTTTCCTATTCAATTTAATAAAACTGATGGTCTAGCCACGGAGATTTTGGGATTCTTGAAAGGAATGTTTACGAGTACAAGAGTAAAAAAAAATACTGATTTGATTGAGTGCGTTAAAATTTTCAAGGTGGCGTTTCGGACGGTATTAGAATATCTATTCTTAAAAATATTCAAATAAAAAAGCGCTTGAAAACCATAAAAACGTTAAGTCTTTATTGCGTGCATGTGTAATAATCGAAAATAATACAGGCAAATGTATTTTAAAAATCGGAACCAATTATGGTACTACAATATATAACTACATATACCTATAGATGCAAAGCCATCAGGCTCGGCGTATTGAGCTCGGTCACAAATTCCAAATTGGACCTGGCTAAATTATACGCTAATTCTTAGCGTTTTTTTAGGTAAATGATTTTGACAAACATTCTTTATTGAGTGAATAAGTTTCACTAATTCATAATAGTTTTACCAATTCTGGTGGATTCTATTCTGCAACTAGCTATCAAAAGTAATGAATTTGCTCTCCCATTGTGTCACATTTGGAAATTGTAACAGACCAAACATTTAAACTCAGTTTAACGGGATTAAAGTTAGAACTCCGCAACAAACTGCCGGGAAATGCCTCACTAAACACACAAGCGGCGGAATCCGTTTTAAAACTGTCAGCCTACTGGACAATATACCACTTTTATATTTAATACAGGATTCTTTATACTATTTTATTTAATCTGCTTGTTACTGATATTATTCTGAGATTTGTGAAAGAGAGCCTTGTTGTTTCTGGGGAAGTGACAAATAAGTACCTAAATACTTATTACGAAATCGTAAGACGCAATATTTAAGAAAAGAAGGCATTGCGATTTATCGCTCGAACTGGAGTAGCCCGACTGGTGAAATAGGGTATCCACCGTGATACCATTACAGAAGACCGCAGCCAATTAACAATCACTTCGGTGTTGTGTGTTAAATATTTTCACTTTTTCTACGGATGAAACGAAGATCAACTCGGGAGAATACTGACATATAATATAGTAAAGGGTATGGTGACCTCTGTAGCAAAGAGGCAACCGTCTATACTTTGACGTCACGCCATCTTTGGTGTCCCGGGTTAGATTCCGGGAATATAATTTAACCATATCGTCGTAGTATTATTATGATAACACCATTGTTTCTTCTCTTCTCATTTTTTGTTTCTTATATTTGCAACACAAGTTCTAAAGCTACTAACGGCAGAATAAGAGCGATGTATGTAGTTGTCCAATATTTAAAACTCATAACGTTAAATGATCTTAATGTATTTTGGAATTAATAGGTAGGCATGTTGGTTTAGCAGCGAATGCGGCACTCATTACAACAATCAACAATTTTGTTTTCATGCTAAAATGACACAATGTATTATATGCCCTTTTATGTAGGTAATATTAAGGGAGTTGTGTCAAAATACGTAATTCGGAATTTTATTTTGGCCGCGATGTTGAAACGATTTCTAATAAACATGGTTAAAATACTCCCGGCTATCTACCTATCAAAAAAAAGTAAAGTCAAAATCGGTCGTTCAGTTCGGGAGCTACGATACTACATACATCTACACAGAAAAGCAGACACGTCACACTTATAACACACCGTCGTTTTTGCGTCGGGGGTAAAAATAAATATAATCTCAGCCAAGAATGCGTTAGGTAAAATAATCCCAACAAAAATGGCGACATCAGTGCCGCGCAGCAAAAACTCTGATTGCGAGCCATCATTCAAAACGGCAAATCGTATGAAACTCAACAAACGGCCAATTTAGAGGACGGTTAGTGTAATAATAAATCCTAAAGTTGACAAAAACTAATTGGTGCTGGAACTGCGCCGTAAATCCAGAGAGCTATCAATCACGCAACCGCTATACTTCATGTGGCCTTATGTAGTGAGTTGTCGCCATAATATTCTTTTACACATATGAAAAAAACTAGCTGTGCCCACGACTGCGTTCGCGTGGACTACAACGGATTTTTTACAAATAAATATTTTCACGGTCAGTTTACCCCTATCCTACCCTTATATTCGAAATAAAAATTTGTCCATATTTTAATCTAAGATATGAAATGGGAAACAAATATATATCTATCGTGCCAAATTTCAAATATCTAACTTTAAAATTAAGATTTTCCTATATAAACTTTCCAGGGCGGTATTAAACCCATCCCCCTTATTTTCAAAACAAAAAGTAGTAGTAGTATATACCAAATTTTACCACAATCGATTCAGTGGTTTAGGCCTTTTTTTTTTTTTTTTTTTTATCGGGGGGAAATCCGTTGATGGACCATACCGCCGCCCGAGGGAAGGCGACGGCGTGTGTGGGATTCCCAGGGGCAGACCGTACCCCGGCTCCGCCCTGAAAAGGACGGGGACTACCCACTAAAAACCCCCGGTGGACCTCATCGCCTTAGGTGGTGATGTCATGGGTATCTGGGGTCAACCTTAGACTACCACAACATCACCGGCGGAATGGCTGCCTTAAGCGGCCCCGACATACCTCCACATCATGAACAGGAGGGAGCAAGGATGGCCGGTCCAACAGGACCACCCCCGCCTCACAAAGGAGACCGTTAGTGCAATACCCTCTGTGGTGCCCTCACACTCACAGCGGACTGGTCTCCTCGTGGAAGTTCAAGATGGGCATAGCGTCTTCTCGCTCGTAACCTCCGACGCCTTCTAATTGCAGGAGCGGCAGGATCTTCTTCTCGCACACGCTCTGCCGCTTCTTTCTGTGCCATGACATCTTCACAAAAAGATGCGGCTGCCGTCCAAACCTCTTCACTCCCGAGCATGGCTTCAACCATACTCAGGAGCGAGAGATTTGTGCCCACTATGGCTTCGAGCTGAGCCCTTTGAACGGACCAAGTAGGACATTCACATAATGTGTGTACAGCTGTATCCTCCGCTGTGCCGCAATGTGCACACATTGGGGTTTCCTCACGTCCAATGCGGTGCAGATATTTCATAAAACAACCGTGCCCCGAAAGTATTTGTACCAGGCGATAGGACAAAAATCCATGCTTGCGTCCAAGCCACTGCTGAAAAACTGGCACAAGAGCGTCTAATGTGTGACGTCCTGCTGATGATGTGGCAAGGTCCTGTGTCCAATCACGGACAAGATCCTCCATCGCTTCTTTCCGAACAGCCGCAACTTCCGTAGGGGCTGGGCGGTTACCGAGCGCGTGCTGCTCAGATTGCCAGCTGTAGGCCCTTGCTTGAACGCGTGCCTCAAGTTCCCAAGGTGGGGTCTCAGCCAAAACACATGCCACAGCAAAGCTTGTGGTACGATAACTCCTACACACTCGTTGTGCAATCGCCCGTTGAGGCCTGCGAAGAAAAGCCACATTTTATTTTGTGGAAAGAGAATCCACCCAGATCGGTGCGCCATAGAGAGCCATAGATTTCAAAATACCAGCATATAGGCGCCGGCATTTGGCCCTCGGCCCTTTCAGATTAGGAAGGAGCCAGCCTAAGGCGTTCGCAGCTTTTAAGAGACGCGAAGACAAATCGCTGAAGTGGGGACCAAATTTCCACTTCGAGTCTAATATTAGACCCAAATATTTAATCTGGGTCTTAACTTCTATTCGGACTCCCCCAACAATAATATGAGCATCAGATGGAAAACGCTGTCGAGGTGCAGGAAAATAGATCGCTTCGGTTTTTTCTAATGAGACCCGTAAACCGAGTCTATCAATTCTGTTCGCCACCAAATTATTACCGGCCGATGCGAGGCGAGCTGTCGAATCAAAGTCCCTCCCCTTGCAAGTGACAAGAGTGTCGTCTGCGTAACAAATTAAGCCCATGCCACTTGGAAGGGATCCTCGCAAAACCCAGTCATATCCAATGTTCCACAGAAGGGGCCCCAAAACAGACCCCTGTGGAACACCAGATTTGACTCCACGACGACAGAGCTCCCCTTCTTTATTGATAAAAAGAACCTCGCGCTCCTGCAGATAATTACCTAGCAGATTCCTAATGTACACAGGCACTCGATGGAAACGTAAAGCCTCCAAGATGGTTGAGTGAGGGAGAGAGTTAAAGGCGTTGGCTATATCAAATGACACAGCCAGCACTCCATGACCTGCGCGCCACCCTTCCAGTACCAGACGTTTAAGTCGAGACAGAGCGTCAATGGTTGATCGTCCTGCCCGAAAACCAAATTGGGCATCCGATAGGTCAGGTCCAGTAGCTCGCAAGTGCTCTTTTATCCGAGTAGCAATGATCCTTTCGAACAGTTTACCAACTTCGTCCAAAAGGACAATGGGTCGGTAAGCTGCAGGTGAATCCGCTGGACGCCCTTCTTTCCGAAGCAAACACAGTTGGCCCTCTTTCCATGGCTTAGGGAACCTTCCAAGGGTTAAGCACGAATTAAAAAGTTCTCTAAAACGTGCCTCCATTTGAGCGGCAGCTAACGCCACAATTTTTGCCGGTACGCCATCAGGGCCCGGAGCCGTTTTTTTTGCACGGAGGCAAAGTGCCGCCGTACCAAGTTCTTCCTCAGTTATGGGAAGAAAAGCCTCTTCTGTAAAGTCAGCCCCAATCGGAGGGTCCATGATAGGTGGAGAAAAATTTGATACAGCTGGAAAAAGCCCGTTCACCACCTCCTCTAAAAGAGCTGGCTCGAGTATCTCCGTGAGTGGCGAACCAATGGGGCGCAACTGGTTACGCGCCACCCTATAAGGTCTCCCCCACGGATTTTCGTTCAACCCCTCAAGCATCTCTTCTCTGGCACGATCCTTTGACGCCCTTATTGCAGCTCTCAGAACTTGTTTGGTCTCCAAATATGAAGTATATAATCGGGCTTCATTTTCAAGGTCCCTCCGACGCCGACGCCGACTTCTGGTATAGGCTCTTCGAGCCGCAATACAAGCTGCCCGCATATTCGCAACTTCCTCTGTCCACCAAAAGACAGCGCGTCTTGGTGGAGGACGGCGAGATCGAGGCATGGAAGTATTACAAACCTCAGTTAAAGACTCTCGCAGACGACAAGCAGACACGTTAACGTCAACATCTGGACTAGTGAAAGGAGGCGCGAGCCAGTCTTGTACAAACACGGCCTCCCTTGCAACTGTCCGGTCCAGATGTGTTAAGGCCCATCTGGGAAAGTGTGATCTTCCTGATCTGGGGGCTTCTGAAGAATCGGTAGTGTGAGGAAGGATCTCCCACGTGATATAGCGGTGGTCGGAAAGAGTCTCGGACCACTCAACCCTCCAATTATTTACTCGTGCAGCTAGAGCAGAGGTAGCAAACGTTATGTCCACTATCGATCCTCCTTGCTGTCGCACACACGTGTATATAGTGCCTCTATTCAAAAGGGAAAGACCAGCAGCTACTGCCCAAGCCTCGACTACTCGCCCACGTGGATTACAAGAAACCGCTCGGTTACCCCATGCCACTGACTTAGCGTTTAGGTCACCAGCAAGAAAAACGCCGTTAATACGTGGAGTTGACACCAGACGTCCTACAACAGCCCCTAAAACCGAAAGGAAATCTTCAAATTCTTGAAGAGGGCGGTTAGGAGAAAAGTAAACTCCCAAAACAGCAATATCTCCCCATTTAGCTGCCACGTAACCAGGACCTTTTTCAACAAGTAAGAGAGGTGGGGAATCAGTGGATGACCGCGAGAGAATAGCAACTAGACCATCCCGGTCACCCAGCCAAGAGTTAGGCACAAAATAAGGCTCGGCCACAACTGCCACATTAATTTGCCACTGTGCTACGGTCTGGGATAGAAGATCCTGTGCCGCACGACAGTGATTTAAATTCCCTTGAAGCATTTTATATCCCATTATGCGGACAGCGAAATTTGGGTCTCCATTGCTTCCAAGACGGGTGCTGCCGAAGTTATTTCTACGGGCCGGACCATAGCCTTAACTTTACCTCTTTTTGGAGGGGGATTACACCTCCTCCCTGTCATAATGTGGCCAGCAGGATGCCCACTGTCTGCACATACTGCACAGTGTAGGCTCTTTTCACTACAAGAGACAGCCTTATGGCCGATTTTCCCACAGCGAAAACACAGATTTGTCCGCTCTACGGATGATGGGCATAAGAAACGAGTGTGACCGACGCCATAGCAATTAAAACATCGTAAGGGCTGTTCCTCTTGAGGACGGACTGACGCTGAGCTAAAGCCCACCAAAAGACGACGACCATTCTCCAATAAAACTTTGGCCGCAGTAATTGGACAACGAAGGCTGATAGTGCCAAGACCACCGCGCCCCGGCCGAATATCAGTCGCTTTAATTTGGTCGATGGAACAGCCACCAACCTTAGCCACTTTTTGTATTATCTCAGACTTGGTGACAGAGTCATCCAAATCTGAAATTACCAACCCAATACATTTTACAGGCCTTAATATTTTGGCAACATTTTCATCGACAGCTTGTCGTAATTTCTCGGCAAAACTGTCGGCCCTCTTCGCGCTCTCTACCCCAGGAAATTCAAAAATACGAGCCCCTGTTGCAGTTGTACGGAAACGAAAAGATGTTATTCCCATTTGCTCCATGATGTCTTCACCACCACGGGCTCCCTGCAGCACCGTTTCATATGTTACCCCTCTTTCTTGAGCTGCCGGGGTAAGGGAAACTAACACCGCAGAAGTTTTTGGCGAGACAAGTTTATTTTTAGCCATTGGTTGAGTCTTTCTATTAACCCCAGAAGAGACGATGGAAGAAACAACTGCCGGAGACCTCTCCTTTTGGTGATTGTTCTTGACAGAAGATGATGCCAGATCAGAAACGATCGATGAAGGCAAGGCATCTTTTGTAGATGACTTTTTACCTTTACTCTTTCCCTTCTTTACTACCGTCGACCAACCCTCATTTGCTGCGGTGGTGGATGGCAGCATGAGATCAGAAGCTCTAGTACATGAATCAGTTAGAGGTTCAGATTCCACTGCCCAGGAAGGACCTGGAATAGCTGCCACAGAAGTTGTTGGTGCTTTTTTCGCCCTTTGTTGTTTTGGTGGTTCTGGGATTTTAAACGGCTCCTCTGTCCGCTTTAAATCTACTCCAGATTCTTTTTTACGATCTGCCGCAAGTGATGGACGGCTTTGTTTCTCAGGCAGGAGCCGATCTTGAATACCCTCAAAGCGGGCGTTGATGCGGGCAGTTATAATTGCCCGTTCCTCAAGCATCATTTTCCGGACAACAGATTCCAGAGCCGATATCTCTGATGTAGCGTTCGGGGTCTCTGAAATGGTAGTCGGAGATGACTCTACAATACCCAAGGTGATTAGAGCAGGCGATTTTTGCCCTGATTTGGTGGTAGGTCTTCTGGATTTGTTTTCCAAAGATGTCTCCAGTTCTAAAACTCTTTTTTTATATTCATCTAATTGTAACTGCAGGTGGTCCACTGCCGCCTGCAGCCTAATCGTCTCCTGTGAGGCGGACCTCTTTAAAGCTTCTTCACAAATGGCTTTTAAGTTTTGTGTTCGTTCTTTAATAACCTTTTGTGTAGTGCCTTTCAGGCTAGATGATTTTGCCGTCAAGTCGAAAATTTCATCTGCACCCTCCTCTGCTATTTTCTTCAGCTCAGAAGCTGATTTTTCCTTCAGATTAGATGTAAAACCCTGTCCACAGCTAGATTTGTTTTTAGTCACCCGGGATTTCTGCTCTTGCGCTTCGAACTCCAATTGTAACGCAGCCTCCTTTTGTGTATTAAGGGCTCTCTGTACCTTAGCACGACCAACATGCTCACCGGTGGCTGGCGGGCGACCCTTACCTTTTTTAACTTTTGTCTTCACACCTTCTTTTGAGTCAAGGAAATCCGAGGATGACCCCTTCTCAACATCTGAAATGGGACGTTTACGCCCCCTCAGATACTTAGTCCGCCCTGAAACAGCCGAGCTGCAGGACATATCGGACACATATGTCAGGGTATCTGACTCAGCTCCAGAAACTTCAGTATCACTGGGCTTGGTAAAAAGTCCCTCGTTTCTGACTGAAGCCATAGATGATGTGCGGCTTAGCATCCTTCTTTCTCTCTTTTTTGATGTTACTGGGACTTTGGCATCTTGAGCATCATATGATGCACTTACTGCGATGGATACGTTAGAACAGACGGTATCCTGGCTCACTAAAGCAGATGAACATTCGGTGTCCTTCACTGGCGACGCAGAAACATAAATGGCATCGCTCTCATCAACATAACTATCGACATCTAATTCGCAAGCAAAATCAGTTACTCCAGTAGGAATAGCCGGGTCAAAGTTAACGTCGACCGACGCCGAAGCGCCGGCCTCCGAGGCAGTCTTGGTCCCCCCCACAATACGACGGGGACTTTCATCCTGAAAAGGACGGCTGGATTGTGCCCCAGGAGCTACGTCACTGGGGTTACCGGCGTGGGTAGATAATTTGGGATTGCCTGATTTCATTATGGTTTTTTGCGCTTTTGGAAGAGACTCGCCCCTCTCGATTTTCCCTAAATAAGAGCCCCCACCCACCCCCCACATAGCGCTTCGCCAGGTAACCCTCTGCTGTGACACGCCGCGATCACAGTTCGGGGTGACTTTTTATAGAGGTTTTCTACCTCGCGGCTCGCGAATGCAAGCCCCCGGACCCAGTTACAAACAGGTTTTCCGGTATGCTGGTGTCGAGATATTAGCCGTTGGATGACGAAGTCTTCCGCAGAAAAAACGCAGGAGAGCTTCGCCTGCCTACGTTGCCCAGGGTGTACCACGAGGAGGTTTCTTGACTAACACCCCAAGTGGTTTAGGCCTGAAAGCCAAACAGACATACTGAGTTACTTTCGCATTTATAATATTAGTATGGATAAATAAATCGTTTGTTTGCCGCCACAGTACAAAAGTCGTAAACAAAAAATGATAAAGTACTGTCAACAGCACGTCACGGTCAGCACTTGCAGTTACATATTAGTTCGTATGTCTACACAATAAGAGCGGTACAAAGTCTAGAGTGTATAGTTTGATGACGACCTCGTTGGTTCGATTCCCGGTCAGGTCAATTTGGAAATGTTGGATATGTATATCAAAAATAAATATAAATACTAGATATGGAGCTTTAGCGACATCTAGTATCCTTATAATGTAAACCATAAATTATATTATCTGTATGTGGATATGTAACTGTTTAGTCTGTGGAACAATAAACGTTTTTTCAGTTCAACCAACGCTCTGTAGTTTCAATAGGAAAACTAACTTTTCTAAATTGACTTGGGTCTAGGTCTACTGGGATGACGCCCCCAGTTAGTATCCGTAGTCTGGTACTCACAGTACAAGGGACAATCTTATTTTGAGACCTGGTGAAAACACATATTATTTATTTATTATTATTTATTTTATGTGTTTTGACTACTATTGTGTGATTTTAACTTTGTCATAATGGCATGAGGGGGCTGATTTATAAACGTCAGAAACCTTTTAGAAAGTATATAAATAAATAAATGCGCCAGACAATCACACCAATCACCTGGTCTCAAATTAAGATTTTCCCTTGTACTATGAGTACCAGACGACGGATACTAACTGGGGGCGTCATACCAGCACACCCAGACTCAAGTCAATTTAGAAAAGTTAGTTTTCTAAATTGACCTGACCGGGAATCGAACCCGGGACCTTACGTGCTTTCGCCGCCTCCCTTAGCCACTAAGCCACCGAGGTCGTCAAATATGTTTGTCTCTATCCAATAGTTATGGTTGGAAGTAGACAAAGGATCATTTCCTATTTGAAATCCGTACCCGAAGCATTGTGAATGGCTGAAGTCTTTTCGTTGTCGCCAAAACATTTCGTTTTATTTTTTTTAGTTGGCACTGTTTCATTCAGTACTATAATATTGTGGTATTAAAAATGTTTTACATAAAAATGAAAAAGGTATGTGCGATCTTATGAACCATAATTTGTGGACATTTTGTTTAGACTTTTCCAAACAGTGAGAACTGTACCGGACCAACAACTTGTTAAAATTATTATCTGTGTTTTTCTCAGGTTTTAAAATTATCATAATGTTCTCGAACTTTTAATCCAAATATATTACTATAACTGCGACCTTAAAATTAAAGAAACAATTAAATGGTAAACGCGAGTTTTGAGTTTAGGTTCTTACGGAAATACATTATTAGGTTAAATTAATAGCCCAGCTAACAAAATTTAAATTATTTGATACCCTCCTAAACGTTTACATATACTTAGAGCCGGGCCTTTCAATTCCAAAATTAAAATATCGCAACTTCTACCGCAGAAAATTATCACAAAGTTTAGCCGGACATATTTTCGTACATCCGAGCTGAGAATTAATTTCCTGCCGCTTATGAGGAGTGTTAATGACTGCGTCATTAGTTTCGGGCCATTTCTGGTCCCTTTGTGCGATCTCGCTTATAGAGCTGTACTGGGAGTTTTCTTCACTGGTATGCTTCTGCAATTTCAGACTCCTTGAGACAACACAAAGGAGTCTAAAATCACAAGTGCGCTACTAACAAGTGAACAAAAAATATTAAAACTAAAAAGTGGAAAGCTTGCTCCAAAAATTTACCAATTAATTATGCAACACTTTTTTAAGTATTTGTTTTCAGATGTTAAATATTAAAATTACAACAACTGCGGTTATTTAGCAACTAGAGCTCCGTCTCGGTTTTGCACTTGTACATATATTTTGACGTCTTGGGTTAAATTGCTAGAGTTTTAGGAAACATTCTTGTTTTTTTAAATGAACAGCATCCTATCTCAGTGAATTTCAAAATAATATGTTTTCCTAACAAATTTTCTTCTGCATTAAGATCGAAAAGTCGTTGTGAAGTTATGGTTTTACATTTTTTAAGTTAAATTTTAATAGGTTAAATATAACAAATTATTAATCGATTAAGATACCATTAACATCCAGGACTAGTGTATGATTTCAACAGGGAAATAATTCATTTTAAAAATCGGATAAGTGGTTTTGGTATCTATTTAATGCAAAAAAAAAACATACAATACAATTTTATATCTATGTGTCTTAAGTATACCTCCACATTAGCGAATACTTTAATTCGAAAAAGCGATACCCCACTTTAAATATGAAGAGTTGGGTGAAGGCCCATGCACCGTGAAAGTACTTTATTTATCTCGCAAATCAAATACTTAATAAAATTATGTTGACAATTTCAACACGATACCTCCACGCGCTTTTAATGAAAATGAGGTTGATAGGCAAAGATACTAAATACCCCTTTAGTTTTTTTCTTATTCAGAAATACCTAAATAAGATGAAATCCTTCATAAGCAAAAAAAGGCTAAAGGCTACTTGCACAAAGCTAAATTAAGTACATTAAAAAACAAATGTGTTTGTGGAAAAAGTTGTTTGAAACTTGTTCAATAAAAAAAATAAAATTGTATTTTTTTCATTACGTCAAATTACTATGTTTTGATTAAAACTCGACAAGACTATAACAAGCGCCATTGTTAAAATGACCAGTATAAAACGATAGGCATAGACAACAAAGAATAAAAATGTATGATGTAACGACGATCGTTGATTACATATACCTAGAACAATGCGCATTTAATAGATTAAAATCAAATTGAGTTATTCAATTATAGTTAATTGAATAACTCAATTTGATTTTAAATACATTCTTTAGTTCATTTTCATTTAGTTTTTATTTCCTTTTTACAAGACTTGATAGTTCAAGTCTTGTAAAAAGGAAATAAAAACTTGTTCCAAACATTTTAATGCCAACTGAAAGAAAATATTTTATCTTAGCTGGGCTGCATTTTTGTCTATTTCAAGTTCCATTTTAGAATGTATTTCAACGTGACCTAGATAATGCCGGATTGTAATCAAATTAACTGCGTATTTCAACTCGATTAGACACTGTGATTTTTAGAAGTCAGGGTGTTGTGCTCTAGTTATGTTGTAAAATTAAAACCAAGGTCCAAGGAAAAAAATAAGCGTTATAAAACATTTTTACCTAAAGCAGGTGATAAGCAAGTTTTAAGAGTGAAGAAAAGGACATTTTGTAATTTTCCTTGTCTGTCTCATTTGGTCACGTCTATGTCCTTGTTTACGTCACGATGCACAGAGTGGAAAAAGGTAAATTATTTAATTTTGAAGGGAAAAATTTAATTTCTTGCTACATTTTCAAATGGTAAACGAAACATCTTTTAAATAAAGAGTAAAATATACCTACACATTTAGTTGAAATATATATATTCAAAAAATGTTCTTTTTTGCATTGAATTTTCTTGAATTCTTTTAAGCTAGTTGTTAGTGATGTTGTGTGTGATGAAAACTCCAACTTTGTTATAAATTTTAAGACTTTCGCGTTCCATTTGAAACATTTAAAATAATTAACGGGTCAAAACGCGACACCATTTTTATTTAAATACGAACTACTTACTGCCCGACGTTTCGTCAGCTCAGCTCGTGACCATGGTTGGTGCAACCTAACCGAAACGTCGGGCAGTAAGTAGTTCGTATTAACTACTAAATAAAAATGGTGTCGGGTTTTGACCCGTTAAATTATTTTAAATGTTTGATATGTTACTTGACTTAATTGAATTACTAATAGATGTACATTAATTGATGGGAGACGGCGGTCGCTACGGTGTGGAGTGGGAAGATGCTTTTCTTGTTGCGAATGCATGAATGGCGATGGCGCGCTTTTTTTCCAGTTTTAGACGCTGTCGGTTTGCGGGGTTGCGGCGGGAAGGCGGTTGGCGGGAAAATTTGATTTGTGTTAGCACTAGTGAAATGTTGTCAATAATTGTGACATAGGTATATAAAAAACAATGCCACTTTTCTATATAATTTTATAACTCAAGAACTCAACTATCCAAATCAATTTTTTTGGCTTTGTCGGACTATTTAGTATATGGTTTATATTAAATATGCAAAACTCGGTCAAACGGTTCTTCATTTGTCACATTTATACATTTATATTACAAACATATATGAATATGCATGCGAAGCCGTAGCGGGTCGCTAGTTATTTAAGTAATGCGATATTGAAGTTCACTAATATTGACGATCTTTTTACTAGAAAGCTATCTTTTCCAGTCGAAATTTAGGTAGATATTTAAATTAGGTAGATATTTCAAAAACAGAAATGGGTGAAATATTTTGTAAACCTAATATTCACAATACAATATTAGAACAAAAATTAATTAACTCACAAATAGAAATGTAATGTACACTGATCATTATTATAATTACTGTCGTAATTAAACTTTTATTAAAATTACGTTAGTTATAATGTTAACAAATATGTTGGATTAGTTTTGGAAATTAACTGACTACCAACATTAATGAGATGATGGTCCGGTTACAATGTCGAAAAAGTATAATAAAACAGCAGAGTCTTAGTGTATCCGACCCTAAGGGCCTGATAATAAAGTGCTGACAGAAAATCGTGCGCCATTTTTATGTACCGGCTTAGGATTTGTTTTTTTAGGTCACCTAATGAAGGTCATCCGTCTCATCCATGGTAAATCGAAAATTATAGACATACCCACAAATGGCACTTATTTAAATTTAGTGCACGGATAACGTTTTATGATTTCAAAATGTCTTATAAATACGATATATACGAAAAACACTTAGCAATCTAACCGATATCTAAATTAACAGTTTGTATGAACTCTGGTGAATCCATACTAATATTATAAATGCGAAAGTAACTCTGTTTGTCTGTCTGTCTGTCCGTCTGTTACTCTTTCACGCCTAAACGGCTGAACGGATTTTGATGAAATTTAGTATAGGTATACGTTGAATCTCAATCGACCATGAAAGGATGTAGTCCACGCGAACGAAGTCGCGGGCACAGCTAGTACCTTATATAAGAAGAACATTTGGTCATTCCTTATAATTTTGAACGTTATTCTTAATTACTTTACATTCAGCACAGCCATTAAAAGTGCATATCGTAAACGTATAGACAAAGAATTGTAACTGTGATTGTATTCTATTTTTAATATTATTATTATTTTCTAATTTGAATTTAATTGCTTTGTGTCTGATGCACAATTTTTATAGATCATTAAAGATAAGTTAAAATGAATTTAGTTGTTATCGCTTATTTATTGACATTTGCATTGTGTTTTTTCTAGACAATAGAGCATAATAAAGTTCCAGAATCGGATAAATATAACAATTATTTTTAATCTCTGAATGCGATATCATCTGTTGAAGATTAGTTACATTATAAATGATTTAAATATCTACTTAGTTAAGCGTCACCATAATATAGAGATTACAACTGTAAACATTCGATAAGGAACAAATAAGTCACTTTGATTAATTATACTGGAGTTTAAAAATAAGAAACAGAATTTTTTTATCTCCCCTTGCGGTGCGGTAATCGAACCCACGACCTTCACGTATCGCGCGTGCTGCTCTTACCAACTGAGCTAACCGCAAGTTATCGTAGGCGATGAAATTTTTCTGCTCTATCAACCGTTAGCCTTTCGGTATGTGACTTTATTTAGGGGGAAAACACATAAGTTGGCAGCACTGAATTGACTGTCGCAGGTTTGTATGCACTGATTGCCAAAGCTGCTGTTGAAAGGAAGCCAGGATGGAAAGGTGCTTTTGCTTCTCACATTCACTGCCAAAGATGTTATGTAAAAATATAAAAATACTACCTGTGGACTACAGGCTTTTTCCATATATATACTTTCATGGTCGATTTTACCCCTAACTCCCCTAATGTCCAAAACAAAAAGAAAACCATAATTTAATCCAAATTTTGAGCTATATTTGTGTATTTTATATCTCTGACTTAAAAAATATATTTATTCTATATGCTTGTTTAAACCGTAAATAATTTATGGAAATTTAAATATTTATTTAATATCTATGTATATTTGTCTTTATTTATTTTAATTTTATTTTTATATTGATGTATTTTTATTGCATTAATCACGTTATGCTTCCTATTTATGTTTTCTGTTAGCATATTTCTCAATTAACGTTATGCACGGCCGTACCCGTTTCTCGATATCTTCTACTTACTTTCTTTACCTAAAGGTAGTCTGGAAGAGATTGCTCTTTAGTAATAAGACTGCGTAAATTGTACTTGAAAATATCTGTAAAACCAATTTCTGTAAATTTTTCTGTGTATTAAAGTGTATCTATCTATATAAACATTTTACCATATAAACATTCAAGGGCGCTTTTACCCCCATCCCCCCTTATATTCAAAAAGTAGCCTATATACGTTCTAGAGATTCAACGTATACTTGTACCAAATTTCATCAAAATCGGTCCAGAGGCTTAGGCCTGAAAGCCGTACAAATAAATAAACAGACAGATAGACAATACAGATGGAGTTAATTTCGCGTTTATAATCTTAGTATGGAAACTGATAGCAATCAATCACCTAATAAGCTACTACTATACTGAACTATATTTTATTTGTTACGCCAAAATTTGCAGAAGTTTAGTGCAATAATATTGACTATCTTAATTCTGTATCTAATCGAACCGTCTCTTGAGTTCAGGTCACGTATCTGATATTGTAAGACGTGACTGAGGCTGTGTAAGGTGACCTTATGAAGTACTGAAGTGATAAGTTCTCTAAAACAGAAACTGAATATATGAAATAGAAAATAAGAAGATAAGTGAAGGCTGATGCTAGAAGTTAGAGGTTTATTTGTATTTTTGACCTAAAAAAATGGTTAACATAGCAATAAATTTGCAAGTTAATAAAATAAATAGCTAAGAAGCAAGATAGAATGCGTGTGGAACCGTGGACACAGCGACTTTGTGTCGTCACAAAATATTATAATGTTAGCATAAATTTTAAAGAAAAGGCTCTTTATATTTAAAACCTAATAAGAAGATCGACCAAACTTGTTAAAGAGAGACATATCGAGATATTCGGGAACAACTTAGCCAGATTTAAGCAAACCAAACTGGCTACTTACGATTTGTGATAAAACTACATACGAAATAATCAAATAATCGTTTTTATGATACATTTCAAAATTGCATAAAAATCTGAATGCGTGCTAAGCATTCAGATATCAATTCTTTTTTCTGCGGAGTCGACAACCATACCATACACTCAACTTGGCTCCCAATTACACATTTATATTTTAGTAAGATTCTGTCTACATTACTTCTTGCCTTGCTTCCTCTCTTTTGCCTCCTTTCCCTTGAATAAAAGTTTGAAATCCGTTGAAAATCTTGAATATCATTCCTACCCAAACAAGAAAACCAGCCGTAGGAAACTGCATATTTCTTGTGCAACGAAGTCGTAAACAGAACCGCAATAAATTCTTTAAACGTTCTTAAAGCTTTGTACTTTCTA
Source organism: Glyphodes pyloalis (assembly GCA_037074685.1). NCBI lineage: Eukaryota > Metazoa > Arthropoda > Insecta > Lepidoptera > Crambidae > Glyphodes > Glyphodes pyloalis. The sequence goes on from JAYKKO010000011.1 coordinate 8,283,453, forward strand.
ACAAACGTTAAACGTTTCTTTTATCATGCCGATGTAGACAACAGTTTGAAAACAATTCTCTCGTTTAGTTCGACTACTTAGGAACTAGAGGTTTAGAAGTAAACTGGAGTAAAAAGTAGAATGTTTGCTAGATAATTAGCCTTAAGTATATTGATGTGAGCTGCCTGTCATTTTTATCTCAGTTGTTTTATTGTTATATTTTAAAATGAAGTTTTCAAATGTGAAATTTGTTTCAAATTTAATTTATGATGTGTTAAAATATGATTTTATGAATTTTTAAAATGTAATTTGATGTATGTACGTAACATAGATAAAATCAAGTAAATTATTTAAATATTATTTAATGTTAGCTGCGATACAACTGGAAAATATATTTGCCTTCCATCATTTTGATTCTTTATTAATTAATGAATAAAATCAATCGTGGCCGTCATAACAAGAATTTTGATAATAATATTTTTATTCAAATTTTATAACTGCGTGCGGGTGTAATGCAAACCATTTTAACGGCCGAAGCTGTAGCTGTGTACTTTTTTATCTGTTTGTTCAAATGCAATAACTAAATATGATAATAATATTGGGAAAGCCCGCATATGCTGTCGCCCAAAAAAAGATTTGGGCCGCTTGACTTATTTGAATGCACATGCGATAGTAATACATAAAACAAAGCCTTTTTAATTGCAACAAAATATGATAAATCATAAAATGATAGGTTTTTTAAGATTTGTTCATAAGGAGTAGACATTCTTTATTTGACATAGATTGGTATTTAAGAACAGCAAATGTTCGCAGTGTTCCACCTTTCAGAAGACCGCAGCAAAACAACAATCACTCCGGTAATGTTGTGTTTCTGCATGTGAGTAAGGTTTCCAGAGCTCTTGGGGGGTTCCATTAGTAGCAGGGGTCCAGCCTTCAAACTAAGGGCGACAAGTCTAGTAACAGTTTTACTATACTTTTTGCCCTTAAGCTAGGATCTCATTACCACTTAACATCAGGTGGGATGAGGTCAATCTTGAAGTGCGTTATAAAAAATAAAAAGTGTTCAAATATTTCGGAAGTGTTAACTGTATGTTTATGAGATATATGTGCTTAGTTTCTCAGGTGTCTTTTTGCTAGCTCCTGATATAAATTATAAGCTAATAGATATACATAACATAGAATCCATCGCAAATTACATATTTTATCCTCACCAAAACTGTTTGATTCGAACGCTTCGATATATTTTAGTATACAAAATTATGAACCGGCATAAATAAAGCTTTGCGCGAAGTAATTTATTACATTTTAATTAATCCTGTGATGAAATAACTGACCCAAATTGCTTTCAAATTGTTTCTATGGCTACTTCGCCGACAATTCGTATGATATTATTGTACGAATCTTTCTATGAATAATCAAGTTTTTAGGTTGAATAGGCCCAAAAACTGCTATCCGCATGTAGATAATTCACAAACAAATATTATATAAACTGCAGTATGTGATTGACAGGTTATTTTTAACAAAGGAATCGATAGCGGGCATAGTTGTAGGCAAAACCTAGTGTAGTGGGACAGTGGTTTAACTGTGATTTATAAGAGGACTTTATATAACCTCAGCCATACTTGCGATTGCGATTTTAAAATGATTCAACGGTATTTAATAGCGTAATAAATAGAATATACTTAACAGTGTATTCTATTTATAAAAAATCTATTAAAAAATTGTGATTTTTTAAGTTATTTAAATCATCATCGAACACCTATTCTCTATAGTTTGAATGTCAAAGTAAATTAAACAGAGAAAAGGCGTTAACCGAGCAATATTAATGGTTAGGACATAAAATTTTACTTAAAAGCAACGTTCCGATGAGGAACCGCCAACACGGAGTCACAGAACATCTATTACAAGAAAATTGAACTCCTATCCTTGATACATCGCGCAATCGTGCGTGGGATTGAAGGAGTGGGGAGTCAGAGCATGTTGTCTTAATGTAATGAAATTGGAACAGTGACGATAGCGGGTGTAGATAAATTCGCTACTCGAGCGGGATGAGACAATTGTTAAGTATTCGATTGGATTAAGCTATGGTTTATATAACAAACTATCGAGTTACGTATAAGATTAAGCTCAGACCACGGCTGAGGTGGACCTATATGAAATTTCGTGGAAAAATCATCGGATGGGGAAACACTCCCCACCTCCAAACTAAAAAAGTTGAAACGATAGTATTGTTTTTTCTTCCTCCAGTGAAGTACCTAGGTAGTATGTAAAAGTCTTATGAAATATTTTTGGACTCCTAATAACATGGGCAGATCAGAACAATGCTGTATTTCACGTAATAAACGATATTTGATTTTATGCCGTTTTCAACGCTCATTTTGTGACGTTCCACTGTTTCAATGTCTTTGTTTAGACTTTTGCCGAAAGTTGAAACTCGGTAAGAAAAGTCAAACCTAACTTCGAAATATCACCAACCTGCTAGAAGTTATGATATGGATTTTTTCCATAGTGTATCTTTGAAATATCAATTTCTAGTTGCACTGAATATTTCAACTACTTCTGTTGTAGTTTGTCAGATTATTCTTGCCGATGTTTCTCAAGTCGCCAGAAAAGTTTGAGATTGGTTACCGAACTAATAATATATGGGTACTACGCCCCACGAATTTCACGGCGTTTGAACAAGTTGAATAATTCAGATTTATATTGTTGTTTATTTGGCTTAGTGGAAATAATTTACTTGTTCCTTTTTAGGTTAAGATCGTTACAAAAGTAACCTGTATTCTCCAAATAACGAAAGGAAACTAAAGGTTATATCATTTTGTGATTTCCTAATACTTAAACATTGTACCTACCAATCAAATGCCAGGATTTCCAGCAGTAGTTCTGACAGTAATTGAAAACCCGGGACAGTGAAGTCAAGTTGAGCAGCAAAATGTTAACTTGTATTAATTAACTGTGCAGACTACCGGCACCTGGTCTCCTTGTGTATATGTCGCAGTCATCTGGCTTAATCAGCTATTTGATTGGATCACTAGCGCGTTCATTGAATGACGACGTTTAATTGAATGACTAAAGGACAATTCGTCAAATTGTTTAATATAACGTTCAACTTCTTGACTGAACGTCATTTAGCATAGTCGTTGAATGGGATATAGCTGACAGACATGACATAACACACCTTAATAAGATTTTTTAATATGTTTTAACAATTTTAAGTCTTAAGACAATTAGGCTAAAAAAATATTTTTTTACGAATAAGTCACTTTATATCTCAATTTCACTCTAAAAATTATCAACACAGTGCTATTCGATTATATCTGTACCAGCTGTTTGACGCCATCTTTGTTTTGATCAGCCCTAACGCCGCAGTGGAAAAAAAAGAACTAAATTACAATCACCTGACTGATTACGTCCGCTATGTTCAAAGGGCTATGTTACAATCCGCTAACTTGTTGGACGTTCAGTGAGTCTTATTCATTCAACGTTCGGCCTAGTCATTCAATTAAACGTCGTCATTTAATAAACACGCTAGTGATTCAATCAAATAGCTGTTTCAACCAGATGACTGCGACATATATATTGCTTTATGCTTCCGAACTTAACTATGGCCTAACTGTTGACAAACTTACACAACTACAGTGTATCTTATCTTGAGTATTAGTTTTCCTTTGATTACGTTCAACAACTGGCAACTTTTGTTTCATCTGGTAAGAGAGGTAAGGCATAGTGATTTGTCGCTCAAACTGGAGCAGCCCGACTGGGAAATACCTCCACCTCACAAAAGACCGCAGCCAAATCACAATCACTTCGTGGTGCGAACACCACAAAACACGTGTTGTGGTGTTCCTGTGTGTGAGTAAGTTTTCCAGGGCTCTTCGGGGGTGCTACATTAGTAGCAGGGGTCAAGCCTTCAAGGTTAGGGTGACAAGTCCAGTAACAGCTTTATTATGCTGTACTCGTCGCCCTTAAGTTAGGACCGCATTACCACTTAACTTCAGGTGGGATGAGGTCAATCTTGAAGTGTAACATAAAAAAAAAGAAAAATATCACTTTACCTGGCAGTGAGGGATTCCTCCACGTCTCACGCGTGCTGCTCTTTTATCTAAAGTAAGTTATATTTGTTGAATATTATCCTGTTATAATAACTTATAAGCCATAGGGTAGTGCCCACTGCCGGATGAGCTTTGAACTACATACTAATCGTCTACAGATCTTTGAAAACCATAGAATCTGAGACACCTTGGCATCTGAATAGGTTTAAAGAAAATTTGATATTTAATGTGCCACACTAGCAAATTTTCAATATTTAAAAGAAAGAGAAAAATATAATTTCTCCCTTTCATCATCGATCGAGTCTCATATTACAAGAAAATATACTTGAGGACGTTGAACCGCTTGAAAATGTGTAAAAACTAAACTCCAAAAGACCTGACTGCAACTTAAAAATTGCCAAAAATTTTATTAACGCTGGTTTTGACAAGTAGCGTCCGCCACATTAATTTTTCCTGACTTTAAAAAGCCTGTGACATGATACATTTCAAAATCAGTTAAAAATCCAAGCTACAAGCAAAATATCATATACCAGTTATACATAGGTAACCTATGTTCCGGTTGATACAATGTAAACTATTATTCACAAAGCTCAAGGTTTATTTTATAATGGATTTGCGATATTCCACGCAGAAATATTATTATACATTTCTCAAAGTAAGGTAGTAAAGGAAATTTTCTTAAAGGAGAAGCCTTATTATACTTACCGGTAATGTCAAGTCACATTTTGTTACGTAAAGCATTTTAACAAATAAAATTGGTTTTCTTTTTGTATGTGCTTTGTAAGACTTGGAAAGTTTATCATCTTGAAGATAGTTTGTGAATAACGTATAGATATGAAAAATATAAATTAGTGATTTGTAACTTTGTTCCTTGCTTGTCAAAGATTGTTGTTTCTTAAATCTTGAGAAACGGATAACTTTTGGAACTTTAGAAATGTTGTAATGTAAAATTTAATAGAAAAAACGTTGTAAATATTTAGATATAAATCAAACATTTCAGGCTGATTCATAAAAAACGGTTCTAATTTGGAAGGCCTATGTTCTATAAAAAAAACGAAACATAGTTTTAGAGTTCAAATCAGACTTCAACATTTTGTTAATAGGTAAGCTGGGGAATTGACAAAGTGACAGCCACCGAAATTCAAGATCACGTGAGAATTCATGTGAAATGTAAATTTTAAACTCATCAAAACGACAATCGTAGTTCGATAAGTCGTCTCAGGCATAAGCCTATGTTCTGTACGCTGACGTAGCATAAAGGTAAATGCTGCCCCGTAGACAGAGAAAACCATGTCTATGTACTGCCCCCTCTCTGAAGAGTCTACACGCGTTCTATATGGCATGATATCGGTATCTGAAGTAGACTTCCATATAGAACGCGTATAGAAGCTCTCATCAAGCATGTGTTTGATGCATGGGATAATAAGCAGGATGTCGTAGGTGTTTTTTTTTTTTATTAAAAGCGTTTGATTGTGTGGATCATAAAACAATGGAATTGAAGCTGCGGCATTATGGTGTTTTGAACAAATCACTTAGTCTTATTATATTTTTAATTTTTATTTTACAATTGACAAACTAACTGTGTGTCTTAGTGCAAAATTAGTAACAAGTGTAGCTTTCATTTGTAAAAAAAAAAACTACTGAGTTTCTTGCCGGTATCTTCTCTTTAGTTATAGGTTCCGAACCGGAGGTAGCTTCATTTGCTTTATATAAAGACTATTCATAAGTATTACTAATGTAATCTATGTGAATAAAAAAAGATTGACTTTGACTTTGACTTTGACTTGCAGCTACGGAGCGGGACGACGACGACACATACGGTGCGGAGTCAGTGAGCAGATAACTGCTACTACTACTTTGCAAAACGATCCGTTTTAGTTACATGTAGTAAAAAAATATACGAGGCGTAAGCTAAAACCGTTCTAGTCTCGTAGTCAGTTGGAAAAAACGGATAGTCATATTTGACACCATTACGAATCGTAAAACCAGACCGCAATGGCATATCGCAAGGCCATCATATCTTTTTCAACTGTAACCGCAGTCTGATCTAGGCATTTGGAGATTGGTCGTTCCAAACACAGATGTCCCACGCCTTTGTGCAAGTAGCAGTTTAATCTTGAGAAGCTCTAGAGGGTTAATTGAGTTGCATAATATTAGCATAACTTAGCATTTTCATTCAAAGAAAATCTTCTGGTTTCGATACTAATTTAAAAAAAGTGTTAAGATTAAAGAACATTTTGAAATAAAACCTAATCGCCTACAATGTAATACTTGGAATGCAAAATGTTTTTGTTTTTTTTTGAGTATGAATAAGCAAACCCCATTCTTTTATATTTATATTCAAATATTATATTTAATTTTTTTGATAAGATATATAAATATTTATATGTGAGCAATCTTTATTTTGTTTTAAAATGTTAAAATAATCTCAATATTTTCATTCGCTCGATTTTGATTCGATGTAAAACATCATTAAACTATACTTAGGCTCAATAGAGTTAAGAGTATTAAATTGAATTAGAAATATGCAAGAAATACTACATGAACAAAACTATACACAAAAATATAAATAAAAAAAGACAATTTCTATAAAAATACATTTTCGACCGAATTTTTTTTTTACGAATCGAAAATGTGTTTTGGGAACACAACAGTTATTTTTAAACCTTCGGAAATAAAATTGGTTCCTCTAATGTCTGATATTAGTTTTTGTGATTAAAGGTATTGCTAGCTACATTAACCATTGTATAAAATGCAACTGTTAACATTTGCATTAGAAGCCTTACTCTGGCACAATGTAGTACGGGCGACTAACCGATGGGCACACGCTTTGCACGGACTCACAATAAATTACCCGACCGAACCCGTTTAGCCTTCATTTAAGCAGTGCTCGCGACTCTTAATCAAGATTAGCTGGTACCAGGTTTTTGTTGATATTGATTGCTGAACAAACCACGGATGGACGGTATTGAACAGCCGTGTCTAAATAATAGGCTATCACAGCATCCTAATTTGTAATGTGTGAAATAACTCTCATACGACATTTTTTAAAACCTTCAAGAATTTTCAGTGCATCCTATCAATATCTACCAATAAATTAAACTATTACAGTGTACTGTAATAAAAATTGCTTTTACAAAGTACAAAAAATAAATTAATATTCAATTTTCAAATAGATTGTACCAATTTATGGAGTATTTATTATTATTAAAGTCACACTAACATAATCCTTATGAAATATTGTGGGTACAAACAGGCAAGAGTATGTGAAAACATGTTGTTTGAATATTTTTTGTTATTTAACTTTGTATGACTTAAATTTATAAATACATGCCCTCAGACGCAATATACATGCGTTATCTATTTATATTTTTAACGTATCATTGGTGGGTACTTAGCTTTGTTTATCTGCATTGCTATACGAGTTTATAGACGGGCACTTCCCATGTGGCTTATTAATGGGCGGTCACGCATGCAAATGCAATCCGATTGCGACGACAAAATTGTGCAACGGAATTACGCCGTTAAGCGAGACTTTACTCTGTATAAAGGCATCCTTTGATCATCTGTATCGAGTTGACATCATTTTATATTAAGTTGGCTAGTGATTCCTTAAATTGGAATTTATAGCATTATTACAGAAGATATATTAGTATACCGTTATTGAACCGAATGGACTGGTACGTAGCGATGGCAAGAAGCCCGGCGGTATGACTTTGATACCTTGGAAGATGGGACGGCCTTTAGTGTGGGACGTTACTTGCGTCGACACTCTGGCGCTGTCTCACATTTCAAAATCTTCGTTGGAGGCTGGATCTGTTGCGGCATCAGCTGAATCGAACAAACGGCGTAAATATTCAGGTCTTACTAGCACCTGTATATTTGACCCTTTTGGAGTGGAGACTCTGGTCTGGGGCCGTGGGGCTCGGGCGCGCACAGCCTCTTCCACAATTTAGCCAAACGGCTAAAGCGTCGGGAGACCAGAGGGCCGGCTTTTTCCTATCCAGAAAATAAGTCTGGCTATACAAAGAGGAAACGCAGCCAGCCTTATTGGCACCATGCTTTATATGTAGGTATATAATGATAATTTTAAATATTCTTTATGTACATAATTCCCTTGATGTATTTAACAGGGTGTCCTTGTCCTTACTAAATACTTATTTGTATATTACAGAAGATCTTATTTATTCAAATCATACTTCAATTTGGTTGTCGAATCTATAAAAACCTTTAACAGTTGAATTTTTAAGTATTAATAAATTATCAATATCAAATCAATTTTAATAAGATTATCATTAATATTTGCTCTTTAAGTTATATTATGTGATAAGTAGCTTAAGGACTTATGTTACAGAAATCAGAAACAAAGACAGTATACCACTACAACTAGATCCGAGACAATATAGAAAAGTTTGTTTCCCATATTGACCTCACCGTGGATCGAACCCGTGACCTCTACGATGGCACGACGTCAAAGTCCGGCCCGTTTGCCTCTCGGCTACGGAGGTCATTAAAACCAAGGAAAGTCACTATTGTTACTGTTACAGTAAAAATATTCTTGCAAAAAATAATATCTATAATTATTTACTTACCTATTTATACACAAAAAAACCGTGTTTATTCTAAATCGTCTTGTAATCTTAATAAATGTGCTTTTACTTAACAAATTTATTGTTCGGTATAATGTACCTACAGTCTGGGTGTCGAAATTTCACACTGCATTAGCTATGTGCATCTCATCTCAGAGTACAAAAGAGGCCGGTATTTAGCATCATTAATTAATGAACAGTCACGCACACCGACATAATCTCGCGACTAAATAGCGGAATAACTCTTTCCGAAGAATTACTTTATTAGATGTGCCATTGAAAAGGAAAATTTCTTCATTTCCATTACCATAGGTCCATACAGGACCGTATGGACCTATGGTATACAATTATGGGGCTCTGCTAAGGACTCAAATGTTAATATCATACAAAGATTACAGAACAAGATACTGAGATCAATAGCGAATGTACCATGGTATATTACCAATGCTGAACTGCACCAACACCTGTCAGTTAAAACAGTAAAGGAAGAAATTCGAAATGCCTCTGTGAAATACAGGAATCGACTGATAAATCATCCCAATATATTGGCACGCCAGTTGACTATCCTGGATTATACCAAAAGGCTCAAGCGATATGACATCCTAGAGCTACAAAATCGACAGTAGTATTCATCTACTAAATATGAGTAGGTGATCTTACTGGAGAGCACACTCTGCATGCCATATTATCGGAAACATCACATCTGCTTATAGTCCTGGGACTGATTGCTGATCTAATAACAACAAAAAAAAAAAAAAATTCCATTACAAATAACAACTTTACTTATACAGTGAAGTCTGGCTTAATACAGAAAAAAAGACGATAAGATTACAATCAGTGAAAATTTGTGTTATGGAATCCAACGTTTATGAAGGTAGGTACCCAATGGCATCGCTCGTGGTGATGGCAAGAGGCCTGACGGTATGTCTCCCTTTTGACGGTATGACGGTATATTCCCTGGAAGATGGGACGTGCCTTAGTGTGGGCTGCGACATGTGTAGACACACTGGCACCGTCACATCTCCCAGGGACTATTAGGAGCGCGGGCGCAGCAGCAGAGGCGGCTGAAAAACTGAAAAGCACAAAATATAAAGATATTAAAGAAAATTATAATTTTGTCGCTTTTGGAGTGGAAACTCTAGGTCCGTGGGGTCCTGATGCTTTGTCTTAAAGATATTTCAAAAAGACTTTATCAACGTTACAGGAGACCCAAAGGCTGGCTGCTACCTCGCCCAGCGTATTTCAATCGCCATTCAGCGAAGTAATGCAGCCAGCATTTTGGGTACCTTACCACAGGGACCATCTTTGTTTATTTAAAATATTTATTTTTTATTTATTTTAGTTTAAATATTTTGTAAGTTAGTGTTATCTTATGTTTATTTGTTTTGTTTAGGTACCCAATTATATACTTACCTATATAAATATACCAACGTCCAGACTCACCATAAAATCTAACATACATATTTTTTATAGATATGGATCAAATTCAAATTCAAATTCAAATTCAATATTCTTTTATTCATGTAAATTACACCAGTAATATTTATGAAACGTCTATATAATGCAAATGACGCTACCTATTTATACACAAATCAAACCAATGATACCACTGGGGTATTCTGAAATGATCAGTCTGTTAAAATCAAATGTTCCACAAAATAATATGTTTGTATTGAACTTCGTCACATTTTCTTTTCAGACTTAAAGTGATAAGCAATCAAGAATTATTTTATACGTGGTAAATGTTAGGTCAATGGTAATCCAAGTATCAATCCAGTTTTCATACAGCAAAGATTGGTAAATAAACTGATATTTCGTATTTTAAATTTTTTTTTGTTTCCTGAACAAAACATCACTTGTACAGTGAAAAAAAACAAAGTTTTGTCGGAAAACCTGCAAGATTATTGTCAAAATATAATTTTTTTCAGATCAATTTCATATTTCTATCGCCTTAAATTTTTTAAATTGTTCAAAAGTTCGTTAATAATATAATTTAAGAGAGGTAGGGCATAGCGATTTATCGCTCGAACTGGAGCAGTCCGACTGGCCTCTGAATACCTCCACCTTACAGAAGACCGCAGCCAACAACAATCACTTCTGTGTTGTTATGTTCCTGCGTGTGAGTAAGGTTTCCAGAGCTCCTGGGGGGTGCTGCATTAGGAGAAGGGGTCAAGCGTTCAAGGTAAGGGCGACAAGTCCAGTAATATATTTATTATGCTGTACTTGTCACCCTTGAGCTAGGACCTCATTACCACTTAACATCAGTTGGGATGAGGTCAATCTTGAAGTGCAATATAAAAAAAAAATACTAATTTTATAACTTTAGTGCCATACTAATAATTACTCCAAATGCATAGTTCTGGAGTTGTACTTGTCTATACTAGGTGTTGTGAGAGACTGAAGATCTCATCTCAGAAATGAATTGGCTCTCACGAACGCGCATTTGACGTTGATCGCGTTGTCTAAAACATGAGATTCAAATCCTGAATGGACCTAAAAAAATTGTTCTGGAGAAACATATTCTCTTCCTCGTTGGCTGACATTTAAGAAAGGGTTCAAAACTAATATGGAGCCTCATAAGTTTACCGTTTTTGAAAAATATTGCGCTTTCTGCTACATAGTTCGAGCTTAAAATATAATTAGAAGTACCTATTCAAATTCGTGTCCGTTCCACTCAGTGATTATTCGACACGGGCTCATCGTAAAATTTATGTCTTTGAACTCAATTGAATAAAGAGCTCTAACACAATAGGCGTAAGATAAGCGGGCTCCTATTGTAATCTGTGGCACATTTATTTTGTATAGAAACGTAAACAGCCGCGCTGTGTATTAAATAGCTAGTACAAATACGTAAGTTCTGATAAAAGTATTGTTTGGTGTCAAAAATCGGGATTGACATAATTTATTAAAGTCTTTAAGAGTTTACTCATTGATAAAGGTATTTTATATTATATATATCGAAAAAGAGCTTGAAAAATAATATAAGTCTAAAAAGTGGAAAGTTTTGAGCAAACAAACAACCAGTTCAAAAGTTCTGGAGCCGATTAGAAAAATTCCAACACTGTTTGAAAACTACCTTATCCCCTAGTGACGTAGGTTATGTTATATTAAAAAAATCTTTACTAAAACTCTAATAATGTAACCTAAGGTGTAAAAACTACATTGTCATAGTCTACGCTACCCGTCTAAATATGAGGCGCACCACTTTTTGTAATACTAGTTTGCATTTGCAAAATAAAGGTTTGGGTACCACCGAACAAATACCTATTAACCCGTGCAAAGCCCGGGCAGCCCACGTCTTGCAATACTTGTTCGTAGTTGTAAACTAAAGGCTTGGGGACCACTGGACAATATTTTATTTTATTAGCAGTTTTTGCGTGAAAGAGTAAAAGACATACTATAGAGTAATAACACAAGTTTGATTTGAAAGTCATAATGTACCGAGCCCCTTTTATTTAATACCTACCTAATGGCAGTTGTGTAAAAACATGTAGGTAATCCGATAATTTGCGGCTGCAGCCATCTTGGATCGATTTCTATCAAACATAGTAAAAATAACATACAAAACATATCCAACTAATGCCCGGTTTCAATATTTTACGATTCGTAATGTGTCAAAAATAACTATCCGTTTTTCTCTAATCGACTATGAGTCGTTAATAATGTTCCATTTCACCGGTCATCAGTCGTCTGTTGTACGTTTTTAGCTTACGCCTCGTATGATTTATTACTATCCGTAACTACAACGACTCGTTTTTCAAATATTGGAACCGGGCATAATTTACCTTTGAAATTAAAGAAAACAAAATCCGTTTGGGATCTATGATGCGACGAACACACACACAGAAAGTCACGAACAGATACACCTCATACATGTAACACCCCATCTATTTTTACGTTGGTTATAGGTAAATGTTATTACTGCACATAATGATTTAAACTTCATGCATATTAACTTTTAAACGAAGAATATCAGCTTAGTAGATATTATATACACGAAATTGTTTTGAGCATTTTTTAAATTAAATGTCTTTACCTCGTTCAAAATATTATAATGGTAACTCCACGAAACGTCCGCAGAGCGAAATGTAATTGATACGTAAAGGATGACGAAGTTTATTTTGAACGTGGGAGTTGAAAATGAATTGCTGTACAAAACTCCCAAAGCGCTATTTAATAATGTAATTACAACTATGCTCATAAAATCGTAATAAATCAAAAACTTTGAATGAGCAAAATATTTGTGTCTGTTGAAGGGTTAAATAGGACGTTTATAAATACTTCGTCATGATACGGGTCTTGGTCTCCTTGGGATTGATTTGAAAAGGCTTCCTGTAATTTTCGGGTGAGGGCAGGTTAAGGCTTCTTTCCTTTAGAATCAAAGTGTGAGACCCTACCTGTAACATAATTGATCTTTCTAGTACAAGGTGGGGTATTTAAAGTTCATACAGACAGGGAAAACGAATTAAAATTTTAACTCTTTTGGTATGGGGCATTCGTACAGAATATCTAGTGACGTAAAGGTACCAATTTTTATGGAGTGGTTTTATTATTTCTTTCAATTATGTTTATGTGTATTGTAATACTTTAATCTATAATATAAACAAGAACTGCTAATTGTGTTGCTCAAAGCAAATCTCAAGAACATCTGAACCGATATCGCTAATTCTTGTTTTTATTTATTAATTAGTAGACAATATTTTGTAAAAAGAGTTTCAATTTACAGGAATCGTTCACGTGTGAAGTGGGGCTTCTAGTAACAAACAAAAATTTAAATACGCAACTCACCATCGAGCATTCAACTTGAAATTTACAGAGCTGGGCTTTAAATTCTCCTGCGTCAAATTGTGATCTTGGTTCTGTGTTACAAGACAAATGCTTTAAATTCTGATGCGTCAAATTGTGATCTTGGTTCTGTGTTACAAGACAAATGCTTTAAATTCTGCTGCGTCAAATTGTGATCTTGGTTCTGTGTTACAAGACAAATGCTTTGAATTCTGCTGCGTCAAATTGTGATCTTGGTTCTGTGTTACAAGACAAATGCTTTAAATTCTGATGCGTCAAATTGTGATCTTGGTTCTGTGTTACAAGACAAATGCTTTAAATTCTGATGCGTCAAATTGTGATCTTGGTTCTGTGTTACAAGACAAATGCTTTAAATTCTGCTGCGTCAAATTGTGATCTTGGTTCTGTGTTACAAGACAAATGCTTTAAATTCTGCTACGTCAAATTGTGATCTTGGTTCTGTGTTACAAGACAAATGCTTTAAATTCTGCTGCGTCAAATTGTGATCTTGGTTCTGTGTTACAAGACAAATGCTTTAAATTCTGCTGCATCAAATTGTGATCTTGGTTCTGTGTTACAAGACAAATGTTGCTATCAAACAGCGATACACGTTTATATTAAAAAGATACAACATATTTTTAACAAAATTCACTAACAAGATGTATAAATTACTATTTGTTGCCCGGGATTTCATTCGAAATATATTTTTTTAATGTAAGTACGATTTAATGACGAGATTTAATTAATAACTATTGATTGAAATAATTGAATGAATATTAAATAATTAAACAAAATATTGATTCTATATTTAGTTAAATTTACGTAACCATTAAAAGGTTGCAATTTCTTATCATTCCTATTTTTCTCATCCTGCTGCGAAATATTAGTTCGAAAAACGGATGTTTCATTCAATTTTAATCGTGTTTCCGGCTTTTTAAGTTGGCATGTCTAATAAATTCATTTTCCTTTTCCTTTTCTAATTAAGGAACACTCCTTCATTTTATTAACTCCTCATTTCATTATAAAATGAACGTGAACGTTAAGCTTGTCATCTAAAGGTTGAAGGTAAATATTCTCTGTTTATTAGGCAATAATGTGGTTTGTGCATATTGAGGTTCGGTGTTCGGCTGATTATGTGGTAGTACGCAGCCATATCTTCAGTCAACGTTCAATGTTGATATGATTGGTTGAATTCATTCTGTAATACGTTTTGAGATAAACTAACGTCATTAGAGTCACGAGAAATTACACTCCAGCGTGTAATGCCAAAATAATATGGTCTCTCTTGTAATATTCATGATTAGATAAATGATATTCTTTATTATAAGAAATAAAATGACAACACTTTTCGTTGGTAATAATTTGTCTTATACTATAAATTGTCATATTAATTGCAAATTGAAAAAGAAATTATGAACCGACCAAAAAGGCGCAACGATATCCTTTTTGTAGGATTGGCAATACCAGAGCATCCACCAGACTACCTATAGAATATATTATGACAGACAGTTAGTCAGAAATATTTTGTTGTATATGTAAATAAATATTATAAGGAGGAAACATATTATAAGGATGTAAAATATTTTGATAGTTTGCTTGCTTGCATTGAATAGGCCCTGAAACTGCTGAACCGATTTAAAAAAATATTTTTTCTGTTGGAAAACTACATTTTCCCTGGCAGACAAAGAAAAATAGGTATATAAAAAAGAATATTTACAGAACTCCAATAAAATATGTAATATGTAAGAAAATAACACCCTTCCAAAGACAGGGCGGACTGCAGTTAATAAGTAGGTAGTACTGACTGGAATTTTTTATTCATGTTGTAATGTGATAAAGTGCAATAAATATAATTTGAAATTACTAAATTTGGATGAGTTTAGTTTTAATTATAAACAAAGTGTATACAAAATTTCAGATTAATCGGTTGACAGGAAGAGGGTGAAATTTGAATAAATTTGATCCAAGAATAAATAATAAAACGAACGGGGTGAGCTAAATAAAACCGTTTAATAAAAATGCACATGACACAGTTCAGTTTGGAGTAAATACGAGAAAAACTTCTTTTTCTGACTGTGCGTCTTAATTAATTATTTTTTTCTTATCGTGTTTAAATCTTATATTTTTATTTATTTTTTGTTACTTTTTTTCCAAGAAAAAAATAAATAAATTCCGTATTGCATCAATTTTCATATCGAATCACTTTTGCAATTGTGAAAAGGTTAAATCATGTGACCTGCGAAGCTTAAACTAATTGGCAATTAAGGGGTTTACGTATTCCAAGGTTCGGCGCTTAAGCGATTATGTGGTGCCACGCAGCAGTGTCTCGAGTCACTGTTCCCTAATAGACTGAATAATTGGTTGGATTGAGCACACCATGTATGTATGGTATGGTATAGTTTAGTATTCTTAATACCTTCTTAATAATCCACAAGAGGTCAACGGCCAACATCATTGAAAGTACTTACTTTTATCATCGTTACAACAAAAGCTACTGCAAGTGAACACAAATATATGTAGATTTGAGCTATGTAAGAAACGTCCATAGCATACTCCTCCGTGGCCGATGGGCGTGTGGGCCGGCTTGGCGTTGTGGGTTCGATTTCCGGTAGGGTGAATATAGAAAGTGAACTTTTTTATATTGTCACAAGCCTGGGAGTTGTTCCGTCATTGTTTTTGATTTCTGTAAAAGAATTGCTTTAGCTACTAACCACATAATCAGAGCATAGTATATCATGTTGATGTTGTTCAATGTTTTGCTCACCACCCGCGAATCGAATCCAGTACCTCAAGATCGAAAAACCAGTGCTTAGATCACTTAAACCATTACACCCGGTAAATAATAACCTGGAAGCTTGGAATTCACCAGAATACCAGCGCTGCTCTGGTGTTAAGAATGCCGTAGCAGCATTTGCTGAGGTGGAACCCAATTGTCCTCTCAAAGGTAATTTTTTTTACAATTTGTATATATATATAAATATTTATTGTGATGGTTAATAGACGTATTTATTATTTAAATATACATAAAACAAAATCTAGAATGAAGTCAGAAATTAATCGTCAAAGCTCCAAAAGGTCGTCGCCAAAAATCGTGAAATCTCGTCCAACCGCATTTGTGGATTTTGTATTATGCTATTATGCTTGCCTCTTTACTGCCATGTTAGTTTGCTGTCTCATCGGATTATTAAAGTGGAGAAGTAAATGCATTTACGTGTTGTGCAAACATTTAAATTATAAAATATTGGGTAGTTCATTTTCTTAATGACACTGCCTTGGCCAAACTTGGGAAAATTCAAATTCATAAAGTGTTATAGGGAAAACTCTAAACATGTTTTGATTAAAACTTTGCCCTATTGACCCATGACCAATTATTCTAAATGATGTTATTGTTAACAGTTATTGTATTAAGCAGTTATTTTATTTTTTAGATTCCGGCCACATGTGAAAGTGTTAAAGAACTTACATTATGTACCCTGCAAATATTATTACTGTTTTCAGTCAAATCAGAGAGGAAAATCCCTTCTAATTATGAAGCAAAGAAGCGATTAAATGGTGGGATTCAGTAAATGTATCGAATCACCGTGTTGTAATCAAATAACGTATCGGATGGATTGTTTCCTTTAGTTCGCATAATAGCTCATAGCTTCTTAACTACCAATAAATAAATATCAGATAACATCTCATGATATTGACTAGATACCAAAGTAAAACGCTTAAGTACTACTGTAATGGAATATGTTAGGCACTTCTTTATCATAAGCTAATTAAATCTTAGTTTATTGATATACGAAAAAATATTGGATTTATCTATTATTCATAGCGAATTACACCCTACTTAAATTTGAACTAAAGGTACAATAAAACTCTTGTAGATGCGAACTTTAAAAGGGTTTTAATATTTAATATTTAGGTGTTTACCAGATGAATGCACAAATAAATACAAAAAATGATGGCCACTAATCGGCTAAATATAATAAACATATAACACGTATAGATGTAATATGTTATACTTACCGTCGTAAGTATAACTAATACGTATATTGTATAATCACTGCCAATTAAACATAGACTCATTAAAAAAAAAATCGTCACATTAAAGTTTGCTTTATGTGTGATTTGAACCCAGAAACTGCAAATTGTGAGTATACAATTTTCGATCAGTTTGGTACAAACTTAAGTGTTTCAATGTCTGATCTAAAGTTAAAATGAAAAAAGTAATTAATGAAGATGAATTCTTACGTATGCGTGCCTTTTTTGTACCATAATAGTACAATTTTTGATTAGGCATTGATGAATCAGTTAATACAAAAACGAGATCTTTTGATGTAAAAGACCTCGTTTGGTTATTAACAAATTTTAATGTTTTTTTTCGCAGTTGGGTATATTTGCGAGTATTTCTATTCTAGGATTAGTTGTTGGATGAGACTTCAAGCTCAATAAATAAAAAATCCAGTATGTTATTTTTGTATTTAATCTGTGTAGCCACCAAATTAAATCAAAATTAATAAGTAATTTTTGTGTGAAAAGTTACCATGCATACATTTATACAACTATAAAAACTCACTCATACGTTAGTAATATTTAGTAGTTTGACATTTCCCATGTTTGGTCTTAATTTGTTCACATTAAAATAAAGTCGAGTCTCCTGTATATTTTAAAAAGAAAGTAATTAATTAATTTTGATAACATTCGATTTTTAGGGGGTATCATAATTCTAGTATTTAGGATATCATAGGTAGACTTAGGTACTTCTGCGACAATAACCAAATTTCTTCCAGATAATATATTGTTGTCTTGTGCACACACATATGACAAGTGAGCGTGATAGCGATACCCTTGTAGAGCAAACTTTTGCTTTCTCTGCACCAAAGTGCCACTTGTCTGGGCCAGCAGGCGTGTCTCAAATAGGTCATCGCACCAGCGCTGCAGCAAACTCAAGCCATCGCAGCATACGCTGAAAATTGACCTAGTTGTCCACTTGTATTAGTTTTTAATTCGAATATATTCAAACAATTTATGTGAACAGGTTTTCATTTTATAGTACCTATTATAGTAATTATGTTGAGGTGTAGTTTTAATCAGATTTGTCTTACGAACCAATTTTGACTGAATAATTATTAGAATATAGTTCTAAACATATCCAACAGAGGACACTTACTGGAGGCGAACGGGTTGATACAACAGATAAAAATCATCGCCTACGATAACTTGCGGTTAGCTCAGTTGGAAGAGTAGCACGCGCGATATGTGAAGGTCGCGGGTTTTAGCCCTGCACCGCAAGGGGAGATGAAAATTTTCTGTTTCTTCAAAATAATTGTTAGCATATATTTATTATAAGTCGTTCCAGTCTAAAACTGAGGAATTGTAGTTGACAACAAGCTTAAAATGTAAGACTACCACGTAAAAGGTTTGGTATAAACTTCTAAGAACTATTGTCGCCTATTATCCCATTTACTTATTTCAAACGTTGGACATAAAGACAGGGTAATATATCGTAAAGCAACCGAATTCCTCTAAAACAATAGTCTCAATGAGACCAGGATCGTGTTGTTTCAATCTTCCTAGGAACACAGGGTCGGAATGTAACCTCAAGAGGAACATTAATAGGCAATTAAGCGGTCTCGTGTATGAAGGTTCCGGCGTGTATAGTCAAAAGCGACCAACGCTTGCGGTCAGCGTCGCTAATAACTGGAATTTAAGATACCGCTTTGTGTGCTAAACTAATTTCGGTGCTTAGCTTTAAAAGTGACACCAGTATTTGAAGCAAAATACTACAGCTTAGCTTTTATAATTACATGACATGCTATCAAAAATACATTAAAATGTATGAAATAAAACACACGGGCTTTTTCTGGGTTTCACCATTAAACCTAATGCCCAATCCGGATGTTTCAATATTCTATCTATCTACTATTATTTGCCTTTTTTGTCTGTGGTAACGAGCTAAGGCTCGCGATCCGGGTTCGGTTCCCGTGGGAACAACACCTTTGTGTGTTATTACCAGTATGGGTAGGACATTTTCATATGGATCACCTGAAATGACAATTAAAATAACCTTAAAGATTATGTACTGGTTTTTGACCTATCATCTTAATTAATCTGATTTCCCTCGTAAAAGTCAGTTGCTCCAATGTACAGTCATGAGCACTAATATATACACCAACTCATTCTAAAGTGAACCTTAACGAGTTCCTGTGTTTACATTTCACTATCACAATAAAAGTCTTAATTTTAATTCTATTCAATTTTTTTTTATTCAAGTATGTTACATATGATAACACTTTCGAATCGTCATTGTATATAATGCAAAGTGATTCTACTTCCGGTTCGGAACCTATATCTACCGAGAAGACACCGGTAAGAAACTCAGCAGATCTTATAGCACTATATAGACACTTATAGCTATGTGTAGAACACTTTGGACCAAGTCATATAGTTTTATTTTGATGAGTGAAAAAAAGCATTAAGTATTATGTTATTTTAAGAGGTAAACTGGAGCAGACCAGTCCCCAGGTCCACCAGGTGGCACAAGACAATAACAAAAAAAAACAGCAACGATTTTACAATAAAAAGACAACAACGATTTTACAATAAAGTAAAATAAGCAATAAAACTAAAAAACTTAAGTCTTGTTCAAATTCATTACTTAGTAATTAAAATGTTGCCTACAAGGTCGGTAAACAAAATGGTTTGAGTAAAACTGTACATGCCTTAAACAAAGAAAAACCTTTTTAACACCTCTTAACGTAAACTTAAGAGAATTACTTAAATTCTGTACAGCTTATGATATTTACAGTCTAAATCACAAACTTAGTCAAGTATCTACGTGGGACAATAGAACGCTGACAATAAATTATCTTTGCACTCGCCCAAAAGGTTTATCTCGCTTGGAACAAGCTAAAATAATGTTTTATTTATGGCCAACTTTATCCGAAACTTATAAGGTTCTTTCTAAATCCTACCCAAGACTTTTGTTTCAGTTAAAGCTGATTCGATACGTAACTCTTCATTTAAGAGACAACCCTGATCCTGGGGTTATGCCCCAAAAGAAGGATTTAAAGTTTATTAGGTACTTAGGTACACTTCTTACGTCAAATACGAGACGAATCACTTCTTTCTGAGTAAGTCATTATTGAAATGTATAAATTGATTGTTTTTAAATCGTTATGAAGTATGTAAATTTATACTGGAGAGTACCAATGTCTTCGTACCAAATTAAATAAAATTGGACAACATCACATACATGTGTCATCGACGACCTCGGTTGCGCAGTGGCTAAGGAAGCGGCCAAAACGCGAAAGGTCCCGGGTTCGATTCCCGGTCGGGTCAATTTGGAAAACGCACTTTTCTAAATTGACTTGAGTCTGGGTGTGCTGGGATGACGCCCTCAGTTAGTATCCGTCGTCTGGTACTCATAGTACAAGGGAAAACCTTAGTTTGAGACCAGGTGATTGGGTGATTGTCTGGCGCATTTATTATTATGGCGCATTTATTATGTGTGGCTTTGATTCTGTAAGTAGATAAAGCACTTGTGTTACAGAATTCAGAAACAACGACGGTCCCACAACACCCAGACCTGAGACAATATAGAAAAGTTTGTTTCCCATATTGACCCGACCGAGGATCAAACCCGGGACCTCAGAAATGACGCGACGCCAAAGTCCGGCCCGCTCGCCTCTCGGCCACGGAGGTCGTCAAAAATTGTTTTAGATAAACATTATGGTTCTATTTTCATAACACAGTTGAACTGTTTTTGTTTGGGATCAGGCTGATGGATGTAATGTGGTCTATTATTTATTAGTTACTAGTTACTAGCTATCTATACCCGCAACTTTGACCGCTTGGAATAGTAACTTTGTGTAGCATTTTTAACTGATTTAAAAAAGGAGTAGGATTATTAATTCCGCCGTATTTTATAGATTAATAATGTTAACTTAAGTTCCACTACCCCGTAAATATTTTCTTTTCTAAAGTAAACTTATAAAACATTAACATAAACCTTAATTATTTCTGACCAAACTCGCATCGCCTAATTTTTTTTAATACCTACCTAATAGCAAAAGTATTTAATAAGTGTTGTTTTAACAATAAGTTTTAAGAAAACCATCACCAACTCAAAACATTATATGAGCTATCCCCAAAATAAATAACTTGAATTTGAAAACATGTGTTGATGACGTAAGCAAATTTGTAATTGGCTGTTTCGCCCTTTCCCCTAATGTCTATTAGAGTAGCTACTGATGATCGCCACCACGGCTTTGGATATCAAGCCATAAATCAAAATACCGTATATTCATGTTTTCTTTACTGATATAATGGCTGTCTAACGAACATTGTTGGCTCTGGCATCTAATTTCCGTTCATTTGCGTCTATTTAATAGCTAGAATGACATAGACCCTTTCATGACCTACGTAATTACGGTCTCATCCAACTAGATTTAGTAAACTTTGTCAGTGAAGCTTGGCTTTCATTATATAAACCAGTTTTTAATTTAATTTTTTATAATAGCACAGTATATTGGCTCCTCAGCCTGATAGTAAGTAAGAGAGAAAAGAACTCACATCGCGCAAAGGATTTAATACCGTAATATCCTTTAAGTTAGCATCGCCATACTGGCCCGCAAGATGTGTATTCAAATCTCACATTGCGAGAGGATATTAAATATTAATGTTCCTATTATTAAATATAGATACAACAAGTAAATTTTACTGACTCACGCTAGCCAAATATATCTGGGTTATAACTCGAATTTTGTTGGAAAACTCCGAAATATACCTTGCTCTTCTGATTTATCCCGGATTAAGAAATCATTAGGTACACATTTTTGAACCCTGGACCTCAGAGATGGCGCGACGCCAAAGTTTGCTTGCTGCTTGACTATGGAGGTCGTCATACATAATTTCTCCTAGACCAGCGAAAGTTCAAAACTCAACCTAAAAACCGCAACTATAAATTTTAAGGTTTGTCCAAGTTGATTAACCTATTGTTTTTTTGCAAAAAAAATTTGAATGTGAACTTTCCCACTTGTCTAAAGTTGGGAGATAAATATTAATGCTATAAATACGCAAAAAAACATAGTTTAACCAAAACTACTTACTTAAATATTTTTCATAAAATTTTGTAGTTACAAAAATAGGATAATTTTGCTATTTTTGTCGAGGAAAGAGCTTAAAGGGTGGGAATTGTATGACATACAGATTTCCATACAAGATGCTGAAATTATGAAACATTGCTTTTCGGCCCTTGACCCCCACCTGCCTATTGTATTTGATGCCGAGTTATATTTACTACCTGAAATATATATTTTTTAAATTATGCAGCAATATCTTTGAAAGGGATTACATACGGTTTAAAAGCACATACAAATTTGCCTTAACACAAGTATTTTTTATTTGATCCATTATGACTTAATATATTCGAGTGGATATTCGGTACAAGTTATACGGGTTTAAAGTAAAATAATTTTAATGCTATTAAGTTTTTTTTTTGTTACATCAGATGCTTTTGTGAGAAAAAAAACCATACAATTTAGGTTTGTACGTAAATTAAACAAATAAAAAACCGGCCAAGTGCGAGTCGGACTCGCGCACCGAGGGTTCCGTACAAACCTGCAAGGTTTACAAAGTTCGTTTATTACGACAATCGAGTCATAACTATGGTATTTTTATTGCAAAATGAAATTCATAACATTACAATGGGGAAAGATGGAGGAGCATAAATATTTTGTAATGTAACTAAAAATTTAAGGTTTTCGGAATTTTTCCTTTATGTGTGCTATAAAACGTTGCTTCATGCCAAATTTCAAGATTCTAGGTCGACTGGAAGTACCCTTTAGGTTTTGATTCCCTTGCGAGTACTTGCGAGTTTCAAAATATGCAGCTTAAATTGCTGTTTCTTTTGATTGCGTTGACAAAGAAGTTTGATATTGTTACAGCTTAAAGGTATTATAGACCTGAGTATTTGGTATGAATTTCAATTTAATACCTCTACGCGTTTATGAGGAAATGGGTAGTAAGTTTAAAATTATTAAAAAAATATATATTATGTGATGTAACTAAAAATTTATGGTTTTCGTAATTTTTCCTTTATCTATGCTATAAGACGTTGCTTCGTACCAAATTTCAAGATTCTGAGTTCACGGGAAGCACCCTGTAAGTTTTGATTCCCTTGCAAGTGTCGAAAATTTGCGGCATAAACGGCTGTATCTTTTGATTGCGTTGGCTTAGAAGTTTGATTTTTTCACAGCTTCAAGGGACAGTAGACTTGAGTAATTGATATAAATTTCAGCTTCATACCTCCACGCGTTCCTGAGAAAAAGGGTCTTGACAGACGGACGGACAGACGGACAACAAAGTGATCCTATAAGGGTTCCGTTTTTTCTTTTTGAGGTACGGAACCCTAAAAACATCCCAATCTTCGTCATAAACTAAATAATAAATACATAAATGCGCCAGACAATCACACCAATCACCTGGTCTCAAACTAAGGTTTTCCCTTGTACTATGAGCACCAGACGACGGATACTAACTGGGGGCGTCATCCCAGCACACCCAGACCCAAGTCAATTTAGAAAAGTTAGTTTTCCAAATTGACCCGACCGGTAATCGAACCTGGGACCTTTTGCGCTTTGGTCGCCTACCTTAGCCACTGCGCCACCGAGGTCGTCAACTACACTAATACATGTCTGTTAAAAAACTCATAAAGCAGATTTTTCCTTTTATTCTTTTAAGTAATTTACCAATTTTATCCTTATTTTTTTCGTATCTTTCGTTGAAGACTAATGTCTATATAATTACTTCATAAATAGACAGACGTAATCAAATTTTCCTCTCGGGCAGAATGTTTTTACTACGTTATATTGTCATTACAATCGTGACTGACATTATTAATATTACATCTCTAACTTACCGACGTCTGATCTTTTTAATAAAACATTGCCCAATTTTCCCAAAAACCCTCTGTCCGTCTTTGAGTACAAAGACGGCTAATTGAGGGAACCAAATAACAGGCACATACTATTTAGTTGCGCAACAAAAAGAAAGCAAGCACAACACAATTAAATACATTAATTAATTGTGCTAACAACTATTTTCATGTTTAATTTTCATTTTATCATTTATAAAATTTTGAGGACATTTTTGTCTTGATCAATTATGACGTCTCGTTCAATATTTCACGATTCGTAAGTCTCAAAATTGACTATCCTTTTTTCTCCAACCGACTACCTACGAGTCGTTAAATAATACCGTTTCATACAGCTCATCAGTCGTCTGTCGGTCGTTTTTATTACTAGTTATCAATAACAGGAACGGATTGTTTTAAAATATTGAAACCGGGCAGTGACTTTTTTTTATATTAAATTTCAAGATTGACCTCATCCCAGCTTATGTTAAGTAACGAGGTCCTAGCTAAAGAACCATCGTTGAACGCTTTCAAAGTTTTAATGAGTATACACTGATTCTCACTTCAATTAATAAAAGCGCTATTTTACCGGGCTTTTTAAACTAAACGGGCTACTTTGTTTATTAGTTCATGTTGCAATTGTTTTAAAATCTGAAATAAGCCTCACGTGTTTTCGTTGCAGCGAACCATTTATCAATATAAACTTAATTGCAAAGTCCTCGAGTGAAAAAATCCGCATTAACGTATAAGCAAAACTATTCAATTGTTTACGTTTACATTTGCGTAAATAGTATCGTCCGAGCTCAACCCATTTGAAACAGGAAGTCTAGTAATTTTCTGTGCAACTAGCTCAGACTAACGCCAGCGAACTCACTCGACCGAGTAGTGGTTTAAACTATTTAGCTGAACCGCTCAGAGAGAGCATTAATTCAAACAATACACGAAGGAGGTGATGCCAGCTTATTCTCTTCAGTTACAGTTGACAATATCGCACTAAGGTTGGAAACATGAGAGTTTATTTAATACTCTTTCACGCTAAAATATGGAGTGGATTTGAATGTGGTAGATGAGTAAATATAATTACATGTAGATATGATCTTTATTATCTAACTAGCTGTGCCCCCGACATCGTTCGCGTGGACTACATCCTTTCATGGTAATTTTTACCCCTATCTTCACTGATATCCAAAACAAATAGTAGTGTATATTTTAATCCAAGTTTCGAGCTATATTAGTGCCAAATTTCATATCTCTAACTTAAAAAATAAACCATATAACTTATAAAGGTGGTATTACCCCCATTCCCTCCCCCCTTATTTTCTAACAAAATGCCTATGTCCGTTCTTGAGGTTCAACGTATACCTTTACCAAATTTCATCAAAATCGGTTGAGGTTTAAGCGGGCAAGCCTAACAGGCAGACAGAGTTACTTTCACATTTATAATAGGTATTAGTACATAGTAGGGATAACATTTCGAACAACTGGCTAATGGCTTGCATCTTAAATAAAATTAATTAAGTAATTCCGGCCCGTGGATATGAAAATGAAAACAAACGCCTAAACGCTAAGATCTGTAAACAGATAATAACAATATTAAATATCAGCAGCAATGCTCAGAAAAAAAACTTTTTAAATAAGAATATTTTAAATTAAAATTATTATTAATTTGAGCTAACGATGACAAGTTATTTTCGTGTAATAAAACTCAGCTTTTCTGCGTAAAGACCCTGAATTAGTAGATTTGATCCTCCCACATTAATAAAGCTGTAGGTGTTTAAACATTGTATTAGTCTAAGTAATTTCTTACTTTTAAAGATTAATACTTAAATAGCCCTTACCGCAAATTCATTATTTTAAAAAGGCCAATAAACAACGATTTGTTATGCTATAACTTTTTAATTTTAGTTAATTGTACACTGAATAAAAAGAAATGTTTACTGTTATAAAGACCATTTCTTTCGAAACTAAAAGAACTTTTTTATTTTGTCACGTCACCTAAAGTATTGTTTGTATAAGTTGGTTAAAAAAAACATTTATCAAATGTTGAAAAGTTAAAAGACATCATATTCCATTTTTTTAATCTGTTATACGCCCGACTGTCACTAATACTTAGTTACAATGAAGTTTGTACAACGGGTGCTAACCTCTGATTTTAAATTAGATTGACCAAAATGACATTTGAAATGATATCACTTAAATATAAATAAAAAAAAATTGTACCTTTACCCAATCATAGTTCAACTGCCGGGTTATTAAAAATTCGTCACAAAGTAAATTCGTCACATTTTCGATCTCTCCATACATTCAAAGTAAATTCGTCACATGCATTAAAAAAATGTTTTAATTTGTCATAGGTAGGTAAGGGTTACTGTAAATTCGTCATAATTTCTTAAATTTAAATTATGAAAGTGCCGGTTTTTTTTTTATAGAAGCGCAGTATATTAGCTCCTTCCAGCCTGATGGTAAGCAAGAGATGAACCCACATCGCGATGACAACGGATTTGATATCGAAATATCCGTTAGCATCGCCATACTGGCCCGCAAGATGTTTCTTCACGCTCCTTTTGAAGGAATCCATGTCAAAGGAAGGAGGAAACACATGAGCCGGCAACGAGTTCTACTTCTTTATGGTCCGGCAAAGATAGGAGTTACCAAACTTTTTTGTTCGAGATGGAATATTTTCCACGGTGAAGCGATGACATCGTTGGCCGGCTCTTGTGGTTCTGTGAAGGAAAGGAGAGGGATAGAGGATAAGGGAAAACAGTTCCTCGGAACACTCACCATGATAAAGCCGATAAAAGACGCTTAACGAACCAATGTCTCTACGTAGTTGAAGAGGTTCAAGGTTCCCTGTAATCTCTTCATCGTTAATTATGCGCACAGCCCGTCGCTGCAACCTATCAAGGGCATCCATGAGGTATTTGGCGGTACCGTCCCAGAGATGCGAGCAGTATTCCAGACAAGACCAGACTTGAGTCTTATATAAAAGACAAAGCTGGTCCGGCGTGAAAAACCGACGCACTCTGTTCAGGATCCCCAGTTTTTTGGATGCTAATGAGATGAGACTCTCGATGTACTGACCTTGATTAAGATTGCAGCAGATATCCATGCCGAGCATGTTTAGGCTGTTACGCAGGCAAAGTGAAGTGCCCCGAAGAATGGGGAGAGGAAGGAATTGGGACGATTTTGTCGAAAACGCGCACACTTGGGTTTTTTTGGCATTGAACTCAACCACGTTATTTGAACCCCATTGGCTAATAAGGCTCAACACCCGGTCCAGCTCAACGACAAGATTCTCACGCTTCTCATCCGTTACTGCCCTGCCAGCTGAAGGTCTACCGAGGTATCGACCATGGACCGTACTATTATCAGCATAACAATGTATATTCCCAAGCGGTAGCATATCATTGATAAGAAGAACAAAGAGGGTGGGCGATAAAACGGAGCCCTGTGGGACTCCGGCATTAACAGACATGAATCGCGATTCGCATCCGTCACACACGACGCGAATTCTACGGTCACGCAAAAAGCCGGAAATCCAGTCACAAAGCCGGGTGGGCAGTCCATATGCCGAAAGCTTGGAGAGAAGAGCTTTGTGCCAGACCCGATCAAATGCTTTGGTAATGTCAAGGCTGATTGCCAAAGATTCGCCATGCTTGTCGATTGCCTCCCCCCAGAGGTGCATCACATACGCTAGAAGATCACCCGTCGATCGTTCCGGTCGAGGTTATATTTTAAACTACAAAAAATAAAAACAATTAACAGGCGACACCTTACATCTCTCTTGTCTTCTGATCTTATGCATATGAGTACGCTATCATGCGCTCGCTAAAATTAATATAATGAAAGCTTCGCTTTAGGAAATTAGAACTGTGACGTATTTACACATACTATTTTTCGTGACGAATTTACAATTACCCCAACTGCCACTTGACCGCCTAACTAATGATAAACTAGAAAGATTTATAATAAATGTAACAAATTCGAGGAAAAGCGAAGGCAACAGTGGTAATTCCAAAACCATTAACAACAAAACAGTATTAAAAAAGTTAAGTTTTATTTTTTCCCATTCATTTAATTAATTCAAAAACTTTCTGCTTTACGTTATTTATATAATATCATTAATCGTACCGCTCCATAAGCTACAAGTTCAGACTACAACATTTTTAATTTGTTATTTCACATTTCGGTTTTTTAAAAAGGGCCCGATAGCTGTCACTAAAATCCATCTAATTAAAAATCAGGGTATAGTCTAGACTAATCGATAGGTTTAGTCTAGGTGGAATCTGAAAATCTCGATATTAGTTGAAAACTGAAACGTTAATTGCTCCTTTCAACTGCAAGGTGCAAGTCTAATAGAATTGCTATCAAACGTGTTTGTCATGGTCGTAATAGCATTTACTTTTGCGCAATCAAATCTATAGGTATACTTTTGAAAACACGTCTCAATGCATTTTTTATATCTGGAAAAGAGTATTGTTATGGAATGTGTAGTTTCTGTCTAAACGAGACTTGACGACCATGTTTGACGGCACTACTAGCTAGTAATTAATTTTGACTGGTACGTTGGTTCGAGTAATAGTTCGATCTTTAGGTTAACTAAAGGTTGTGGTTCGATACCTGGCGACAACAAATATTTCATGTTGATTCTGTTTCCGGATGTTCATTTTTCTAATTATATTTTAGTGTTGTAGTGCTGCCAATCGTTTTAGTTTCCATAACGTTTAAGCAATTTATTTTGTGATTAGATAAATGTATGTGATGTTGTCTTTAATTTTTCAATGATTTCCATATCTAACACTTGTCACTAAAGTTGTTCTTAGTCTCATCAGGTATGCGATTCTGTTTCTTTTAGAGTATTTCTTTAATGCGTGCATAAACAGTTCAGTAATATTTTTAACTTATTTTACTTTTTGATGTTTGTAAAATACAATTTTTCATTAATAATGTACTAAAAAATATTCGGTTATTAATAAATACAACAAAAAATAAAATAAAACATAAATAGATTATAAATTAAAAATATATATATGACACTAAATACGTAAAAGTAAAAAAATATGTATAGAAATGTATTCGATAAATTATGATAAAAAATAAAGTTTTAGACTCAATAATGTTTACTTGTTTTGGACAGGACCTGAGTAGATAATAAAAAAAAAACCTATAAATACAACATAATTTAACCAAAAAAAACACCTTTGACAAAAAAACCACCAGTTTCAAAAAAATATCTGATACGGTGAAGTGAAGAAAATGAACAAAAAACCGTTTAGAAAAAAGGCACGGTAGATTAATGGTTCCCACACATGAAACGCTCCTTGATAACCTTATCGTGTGCCATGGGAATCTTTCATAAAGCGTTGTCATGTGTCCGCAGGGGAGATATTATAAAAACTCTGTGGTAACAAAATTGATATTTTCAGTTTGCTTACACAGGGCCCACACAGGTTTGGTTTTGTTTTGTTTCAATTTGAACCATAAACGTATCTGATACAGTGCTTATACTCGTAATATAAAAAATAACGTAGATTTCAGAACTAATTTACTAATTGTTTATTGTTTGGATGCAATTAAAATATTTAAACAGGGAGAATAATAAAAAACTTAAATCAAAACCGTGATTATATGACTTAAAATTGATAAACTGAATGATTTGGAAATACATTTGCCACATTTATTTTAGCCAGAAAAGTTCTAGGGCTCTGAATAAAATTTAAATTTGATCCTAGATAAGAAACTAGCAAATTAAACTTAAATTACATTTTCATATTACTGTCGTGTCATATGGCATTAACTTCTTTTACAAAACTAAATTACCAACTACTAAATGCTTTGAATATTAAGGGGGATAGGGGTAAAACCGACCATGAAAGTATGAAGTCCACGCGGAAGACACAGTTAGTTTCTTATAAAAATTACGAAATGAAGGTGTTACGTACATAAAAGCATGCACTGCTTTTGGCAGGAAAACCAAAAAATACATAGATTAGTCGTCCAGCTAGTTGGAATGGTAATATACCTAAAGTAGCCGGCTGTTGGAGAGAGGCAAACAGTGGACGACACTAGGCTAATAATAATAATGGAGAACCGCTGACAGTTATTCTGTTAAAAATTTAAACGAGTCACGATTTATTTCATTATCAAACCTACATCTTTTCATGCGTTTTTGTAATGTTTTTAAAAGGGTTTTCTCTACCTTTATTGGCCGACCTCCGTAGCCGAGAGGCGAGCATGCAGCTATTTTTTTCCTAACTAACTTACTAATGATGACCGCTGATAGCCTTTTCATCTTCACGAAACTTTAGGGTGGCGGAGGGCTCACACCAAGGCCAGATATTAACATTGCGCCATCTCTGAGATCCCAGGTTCGATTCTCGGTCGATTCAATATGAACGACCTTCTATATTGTCTTAGGTTTGCGTGTTGCAGTACCGTCGTTGTTTCTGATTTCTGTAACACAAATATTTTAGCTTCTTATCACAAAATCCAAGCAATGTATTTGATGTGATGTTAATATTTTTTATTTTATTATCTATTTATACCAATTAAACAAACCTATGTAGTTATTAGTATACCTATTCAGTTGTATCTCCAAGACGCAAACAGCTTAAAACTAATTCTACCTTACAAGAAGTCAGTACAACAGCAAAAAGCTTCAAAGCGCTTAAAGAAGCGAGTAATTAGCACGTGTTCAAGCAACATTTACCGCTGGATTCGTGTAAGATATTAATTATGTTGCAAATGGTTTATAAAGAAACTCGCTTCCGAGTAAACTAAGGCGTCAAAACCCGCAAGACTCGTGAAGGGAATTACTATAATAATGAGCCTGAAGTCAAAACAATAGGTCAGCGGAATAAAAAACAAAAGGGAATTTTTTCCTGGATTGAACATAAAAAAAACCTCAGGCTCCAATTATTGGGGTAAATTAGGTGTTTGAGATCTTTTGGCAACTACATATATTGCAAACACAAATCATCGTGCAGTGTCATTAATCACTAGCATCTCCGTGCTTCGGGAGACCCGTTAAGCTATTTGTTTCTGTTTATGATGTTTGTCGTTAAACCTAGTGGTTTCTTGAAATCGTCCTATTTTGGGATATTTTTGTAAAATCAGAAGTCATCTATCACTTAAGTTTTTTTAATGAAACGACTATATAGTACTATGTACCTATTCGAAATATCGTTGTAATATGACGTGGTATAAAATACTAGTTTTGAAATATTATGTCAAACTTTTTTGAAGATCTTATTCCCGGTGCCATTTTTAAAAAAAGAACAAAATGACGGATTTCGTAGTTGAAAAACTTTAGCTTATAAGGTTTAAAACATTCTTAGTATTCGTGGCCGAAACATGCAAAATCATGGATTTAGTTATATAAATTGATTGGTAAACTATAGATACAAAAAACATCTCTAGCCTTAAGATTACAGTGATAACAAGACTTGTAGTTTTTTGATAACGATTGATAGGACCAATTGCTTTTGTTGAATAGGTACACCATATTGTGCACCTATTCAGCAAAAGCAATTGTCGTTTCCTCTCTCTATTCTCTAAGACTCTACATGGTCCCTGGAGTTGCAACATCCCGAACGCTTCGTGAGAAATACCCGGGCAATAAGTTTGCTGGGAACCCGGAATGATCCGGGATTGGGCCGGCCAATTTGTCAGAAAGACCGGAATGTGCCGGTTGTATGCCAAGATGGGTGGAGTGTACTACAGAAATATAACCTTTGAATGGCTTGGTACTGAAACGGAATTACAGGTGGTTTTTACTTTAAGACACATTATGGAACAAATTCTAGGTTACAAAAGGCACCCGTAACAGATAAACTGATATATAAAAGATATACAAGTACTGATGGGCCACTCATTGGTAAAATTGAAGATAAAACCACTACCGCACGTTGAACACGCTGGGCTTAATAAAAATCATATCTGTTTGGGAAAAGAGCTTTGTGTAATATTAAGCCTGGAATAAACTAAATCTTAATTGAAAGAATCCATATTAAAAGTACCTAGTACCAAATAAAACATGTCATATTTAAAAAAAATGTTTTCATAACAAAACGTATCTACTCGGATCTAAAAAATAAGTTAACTATCTATTCAATATTTGCCGTCAATAACAGCCTTTAGATTTAAGTCGTAGATCTTGAAGATCTACGACTTCTAGGCTAAACTTACTAAGTTGATACTAAATATTATGATTTCAATAACCTCCTTGAGACGGCATGACCTACTTTCCTTTAATCCTAAATCAAATATCTCGCATTTAAAGCTTACTGTAAGTATGATAACGTAATTACATAAAACAAAAAAATATTCCTAAATCACCTTTTGAACAAAGATTAAAATTTATCTTAAATACAAGTTATTTCATTAGGATGTTGATTGGACATTTAATTGGATAAACAAACTTTTAAACGTCCCATATGTAAATTTTGTACAAGTTAACCAATTTACTCATTACTTAAAGTGAAGATAACAATTTTTCACGCGTCATAAAAAAACTATTTTTTATAGTAATGTCTCATCTAATTAACTGGCTTTACTTGTTGACACTTTTGCTTTTAGGAGAATCTAAAATCTATCTTATCTATCTATTTAAATCTATATTTTATCTTAGTCCTTGATGACAATATCATCATGAAGGATGAGACGGAAAAGCTAAAGAAGTAAATATACATTATTACTTTTATAAAAGCAAGTGTGTTTATAACAACATTAGGTACAAAATTTATTTCTTATGAATATCTTCCGTTTCTGCAACGATTGACAAAAAACGTTCCCCTAGTCAACGATTTCTTTTGAAGCGGAAACAGTTCGCAGTTTAAAAATGTAACTTTGATTAAAAATATCCGAAAGAGTGCCCTAAGGCTTTCGCGTTGACGTTTTTCTTCGTAGATTTGTCTTGTGGATTAATTCAAGGCTTCACCAACAAAACGCTCCGAGATTGGTTTGTGCTTCAATGCTCTATTTCATTAAATACTTTAAGTTCTTATTTTTTAAATGGTAGTAGAATAAACTTTTAATATTTTGTGGTAAGCTAAATAATTATGAAAAGTTCGAGAAAGGCCTTCCTTGAGAAATTCCTTGGACGTAATTTGCATATTATCGAAACATAATTTAAAAAATAATAAGTCCTAAAATGATAATCAACTCATTTGTTGACTTTGGTTTTAAGCACACAATACTTATGCATCATCAAAATCAATAAAACCAAAATTGAAGCTTTAACTGCTTCAAAACTTAATACTATGCAAAACAATTCGACAAGAAATTAATCTAACCTAATCTTTACAAGATTTATGACAAGAGAGAACATACAATTATTTTGTCTATATAATTTTATCGTATTAATATCCATCATGATTTAAAAATTGACCTTAAATCTATGGATGAGCAAGTAAATAATACAATTGTGGTAACTTATTTAATTAAACGCAGGTTCTACAAGTTTTACTAAACCTGTTTTTTGAATAGCGAGCTTGTGTTTATTTCGTGTGTTAATACGATGTATCGGATTTCTTATAGAATAAATAGATAAAAACTTTTGTGTACAAACTGGATTAAATAAGCAAAAATATAATGAGATGTGTGTTTATACATATATATATTTGTCTTTGTCATATTCTCTTTGCTCGATTTTTGATGGTCCTCTGTAAGTGGGGCACACGTTTTACGCAATTTCTGACCGTTATGAAATAACGTTTTGCAGAATCATAGAACTTTGTAGGCAAAACGCTATTTCGGCGAAGAATAGCTCAATTAAATCCGTAAAGCGTTGTATACTCCATAAAGTGTGTTGCTGTTTGTATATACACTTTATAACTTTTAAATAGAGATATATTGATATGTTTAATGTAATATGAAGTTAAGTTAAAATCGCGATTTCAACGCAGAGGTTAGTTAATATCATTAAAATAAATAAATATTTGACCACGCCTACATTTGTCTGATTCTGTGCTAAGTAGCTAAATCACTTGTGTTACAGAAATCAATAAAAACGACGGCAACGCAACACCAAGACCCGAAAAGTCAATTTTAGAGATGGTGCAACGCAACGAAAAAAAGGCACGATCACCTGCTGCTGCTACAAACCAATAATGAACCTAATAAATTATAAATTCCATGAATTGAAAATATAGTATTAGCTTATTTTACTTCATGTAATTTTACGTACCTACCCCGAACTTTGCTATAATGAGAACCCTTAAAACGTAAGCCCATAGGAAGCATAACTTTCCTGTCATGTTCCACCACATTATAGGCTTGGAAATGCCTTATAATATACAACAAGTTAGTGTGGACAGACGCTTAAAGTAAATTTCCAAAACGAGCTTTCTCCCAAAGACCTTCAAAATGCTTTTCCTAGGCTGATTTATGGTCACTGCCTTACGGTGCTCGAACCAGCTGCGTAGTATGGTAGAGACCTGGAGGGATAGCTATGGTCCCAGACAGCATTTGAAAAAAGACCGGCAATATTTGAACCCAGACCTAGATCAGGTAGAACGAGAGCAAACATTTGAAATCCAACCTCTATCCTATTCATTATCTATTATATATATACATATATTAGTGCCTAGAGATATCGCTTCTCTCGCTCTAACCCAGGGCTGAATGACCAAATCTATAGATTACTTTTATAGACGTTCGATTTGTTTTTACGACTTCCATCCTATTTGTTTCCATAACTACATGAATTCCGTTTTTAAGTTTCTCCTGAAACAGGTTTTTGTTAACTTTTGTTACATATTATTATAATATTATATTATTATGTTGTTAAGAGAGGCAGGGCATTGTGATTTATTAGTCGAGCTGGAGCAGCCCGATTGGTGAAATACCTCCACCTTACAGAAGAGCACAGCCAAATAACAATCACTTAGGTGTTGTTGTGTTCCTGCGTGTGAGTAAGGTTTCCAGAGCTCTTGGGGGGGTGCTACATTAGTAGCAGAGGTCAAGCCTTCAAGGTAAGGGCGACAAGTCCAGTAACAGCTTTATTATGCTGCGCTTGTCGCCCTTAAGCTAGAACCTCATTACCGCTTAACATCAGGTGGAATGAGGTCAATCTTGAAGAGCAATATAAAAAAAAAACATATGTTGTACTGACCAGTAGGGACGATCAAAAGGATGCCAGACTTTACTCTGGATATAGCAGCGCTTATGTCGTTGGCATAAGAACTAATACCGAACTGCAAGTGTTTACCTTGACGTGGTGTTGACCGTACATTCGCTTAAATTAATAAAACTTTAAAGTCCAGTACCAGTTGGGGCTAGCCTATGTGCCGACCTACGACATGACCTACAAGTCGACACAAATTCAGCGTCAGCAGAATTGGCGTAGTAAACAACGCTCCATACGTAATGCGTGACATCGATATCCTACATCGCGATATCAGAGTTTTCGTCGCCACTAAGTATATATATACAACAAACCAAGAATGGTAGTTGGGCTCACGTCCCCCCTCCTAGACCAAATTCCAGACATCATTGTCTCACCTCAGGACACCCTAGCGGCGATCGACTCCCTCACAGGGCACGTGCAGAATGTCGTTCGCGACTGTTCGCGGCGGGTTCCGTCGACGGCACACCATCGATGGAACCTGCCGGCGGATGCGCGGGCATTGTTGAGAGAGAAGAACGCTGCTATAAGGGCGTACGACACTTACCCCACTGAGTCGAACCGGGCCAGGATGCGCGCCTTACAGCGAGCTGTAAAGCGTCGCATACAAGAGCTTCGGGGCGCCCAGTGGGATAAGCTGTTGGGCGACCTAGACCCAAATCAGTTCGCTTTCTGGAAATTAGCCAGAAAGCTAAGATCCGATAACACCGCCACGACCCCCCCTCTTAACCGGCCTAATCAGCCGCCGGCTTTTGAGGACGAGGAAAAGTCTGAGTGCCTAGCCGACAGTCTCGAGGCCCAATGCTCACCCAGTTCACTGCCAGTCGACCCAGACCACCTCGCCACTGTCGAGGCGGAGGTCGAACGCAGATTAGGCCTTCAGCCAACTTCACCCGAGTTAGAGCGGGTCACTTTCGACGAGGTCCAGTCCGCCATACGAGGCCTTCACCCACGCAAAGCCCCAGGCTGCGACGGTATCACTAACAAAGTGCTAAAGCATTTCTCCCCCCACCTGATCTCTTTGCTAACCGCTATTTTCAACGCGGCTCTCAGCAATAACATTTTCCCACAAGCGTGGAAACAAGCCATTGTGATAGGCATTCCCAAACCAGGCAAACCCATGACCGAACCGTCCAGCTACAGACCTATCAGCCTTCTGTGTACGATTGGTAAACTCTATGAGCGTATCATCTACACTAGGCTTAGGGATTTCGCCCACGAGCGAAACCTAATCCCAGAGACCCAATTCGGCTTTAGAGCCAAACATTCATGCGTACAACAAGTACATCGCATAGTAGAGCATGTACTTGACGGTTTCAACCGACCCCACCCCCGCACAACGGGGGTCCTATTCTTCGATGTGGCAAAAGCGTTCGATAAGGTCTGGCACAATGGCTTAATATTTAAGCTATTTCAACTCAATGTGCCGGACCGTCTCGTGCTCATCATACGAGACTTCCTATCGAATCGCGAGTTTCGCTACAGAGTGGAGGGGGCGCTATCCCCCCCCCACCCCATCACAGCCGGAGTCCCCCAAGGCTCTGTGCTCTCCCCCATTCTATTTGTGCTGTACACCAGCGATTTTCCTACATTCGAAATCCCGAAACCATTGGTGGCACATGTCGCTCTGTTCGCGGACGACACCGCCATCTATTGCTCCTCCCGCACTCCCGGTCCCATTCTCCGAACGCTCCAACGCTCCGCCGACATACTCGGCGAGTGGTTCAGGAAATGGCGTATCGAAGTGAACCCAGAAAAGAGCGCGGCCGTTCTCTTTAAGCGGAACGCGCCCTTCCCCCCCAGACACCCCCCGATCACCCTGTTCGGCCGACCGATCCCTTGGGAACGGAAGGTTCGTTACTTAGGGGTAACACTCGATGTCGGACTGACCTTTCACAGTCACGTTAAGACAGTTAGGGATCGCGCCGCGTTCGCCCTTGGCAGGCTTCATTGCCTAATCAATAAACGAAGTAAAATGTCCCTTAGAAATAAGGTGAGACTTTACGTCACTTGCATTCGTCCGATTATGACTTACGCCAGTGTTGTGTTCGCACACGCTGCCCGCTCCACAGTCCGAAGGCTTCAAACCCTTCAAAATAAGTTCATGCGTAAGGCTACAGGCGCCCCCTGGTATCTCCGTAACGAAAACCTCCACATTGACTTAGGGCTGCCGACTATCGAGCAGTACCTTAAGCAATGCTCTTCCCGCTACTTTGACTCTGCTCCCCATCATCCAAATAGTCTAGTGGTCTCGGCCGCTGACTACGTCCCTTCCGTAGTCCGCCCACGTAAACGTAGGCCTAGGAATGTGCTCTTAGATCCCGACGACGCCATAACGATCGCCATGGCCGACGCAAAACAGCTCGCGACACAGCACACATCAAACCGACCGCTTTTCCGTCCTCGCCGGCGAGGACGCACGCCGCGATCCCCACTGGTAGGCTCCTTTTCAAGATACCGGCACGTGCCGGGGCGATTTTCTCCCCAAACATATGTTCGATTACCCTCTCCCAACAACGGCCCGAGCCGAGGTCCGAGCCCCGCTATGGGGCGCCCTCCGGCAGTTGTTTAAATTTTTTAGGGGTGAGAGCCTTCCGCTCCCCCGCAAGCCCGGTGAAGATGAAAAGGCCATCTGCGGCCATCATCTATAGTCAGTTAGGAAAAAAAAAAAAAAAAAAATGGTAGTTGGGCCTTGGTCCCCGAGCAGATAACACCTAGCTCGGCGGAAGTACTTCCACTTTTAGTAAAGAACATACGTTCCTTACACCTACAACATTCGTTTTAAGTTCGTTAAACAACCAGTCTAGCTGGAAACAAATCCCAATTAGTGCTTTAAATCATCTAAGTTCCTATCTCTAGCATGGCCCAAGATCCCAATTCTCATTAATACAAATGAGACCACGCGCAGAGTTTGCTGTTTGTCGAGCTACAACGAGGTCCATAGGGATCACTCATTGCAGAAATGTCAACAGAAATGCCACAACAACTACTGTCCAAGGTTTTGTCGTTAAAGCAGAAGAGTATATCTTGTTAGTGGAGTAATTATCTAATCTTTACATTGTTAATTTAGTGTTAAACAGCAACTAGACTCTTTCAGCGAAGTCCATTTGTCAATGTCACGTGAAACCTGACATACTTTTTTGATAGAACTCGTGTGTATGGTACCGTGGTACCTAACATCTTTCTAATTCCCTTCGCACAGAGTATCGTAGCGTATGCGTATCGTAAAATATGCGTAGGTACAATTAGTGCAATACGACTGCATACAAGCTTAAGTCTACATACGATGTTACAGCGAATCTTAAGAGATTCGTTTGAAAGACTGCAGGTCTGATATGCGTTGAGCTGTAACAATACGCTTATGATACATTACGCTTACGAATTTGTTTGATCATGAAGGTAAGCGGGTCTAAATAAATATTTTGTTCAAGTTGGCGGTTGATTAGCACTTAAAGCGCGTTAAAATGCATTTTTGTTATAAATTGTATTATTGATCATTTTACGGATACTTAATATATATATTAATTAATACCAAACCTTTAATTTAAAAGTTAACTTCAGAAAGGGTTTTTGTATGAATGTATGGATGTTCATAGCTCCCATAAGCTAGTGAATATTAAGTAGCTCGTAGACAGATAATATGCGAGAACAAAATATGAAATATCAAATATCAAAAATATCAAATAACGTTAATGAACTGACGGGCAAACGTAAGTATTGAACAAAAATCAATTGAATTATCCATTATGCTATATCAAATGCAATAGAGATAAATAAGTCTTCCAAAACTAGTATTTCTTGAGGTCTGTATAATGGTTAATCACGTAGGCTAGTCAGTAGTGTCATAAGCTTTCTAAACAGGTAGCGATTGCAAAGCCCATTATTTCGATTCTTATAATTTAAATGAGATTGCAGAGTGCGTTCGGTATATTGTGTCGAATTATATTGCGGTCCGTGGAGATTGGTCTTCGTAGAAATATCAGCATAGTGCCAAAATAGCATTGGCGTATATTTACTGTTAACTTAAAACGTTACCCACGCTAGTTTTACTGAAAGCCAATAGGGAATAAAGTACTTTAAATATGCTTTTAACGCTCATTTCGCAGAACTTAATGTTAGATCTAATTTACGAGCTTTTAAAATAAATTTAACGAGATGAAATATTTTAAAAACAATTAGACTAAAAGTAATGTTATAATATAAGTTACGTTTGGTTAGTTAGTTAGTTTTTAGTGACTTTTTAATGAAATTTTCTTGTAATGTCTTATGTCTTAATTAATTTTCTTGTATTCTACTGTCATATTCTTTGTACTAAGTACAAATGGAGAAGTAATGTTTATATTTCTACATGTATGTTATATTTTATAGATATCAGATCATCATCATCAGTTGTGTAAAATGTCTTATATTTATTCGTAAATGGTAAATAAAAAAGAAAAATTGTAGTATCCAACTTATTGCTATGTGTAGGTTACTCTGGCACAAGTCGGATACTTCTATTTTGATTAGATTTTATCCTACGATTAGTTTTTACTTTTACATAATTTCGCTGGGGTGGTGGCGCTATATGGAGAGTCGTTACATTTCCTTCAATATGGTTGAGTGAAGCGATGGCTAGCACATATGTCATGCTTGTGAACAGGTGCCACCTTTGAATACTGGTCTGCTCCAGCTTACCTCTCGAAAGTAAATACTTACTTGAATACTTCATTCTTTCATCACTCATTAAATTAAAACTATATGACTTTGTCCAAAGAGAGCTACACAAAGCAATATGTTAGTTTCTTATGAGTTTCTTACCGGTGTCTTCCTGGTGACCGGATCCAGAAGTAGAATCACTTTGCATTGTATTCAATGACGATTCAAATTTGTTATATGTAACCTACTTGAATAAAGAAATATTTGAGTTTGAGTTTAAGAAATATCAGCAATACCACTACTTTTACTAAAGGAGCAAGTATTGATTAACTCAGTAAATTATATAGAGCCTAAGATTTCTACTCTCATTAATAAAAATGAAGCGTTTACTGTTCACTACAATATACATGACAAGCGTAGTTCGACCCTTAGGGACCGCTCTGTACAGAGCACGAGTCATGTACGATGCTACAAATGGCACTGCGTGACTTTACTACTGAGGATCAGAGCATGGCAATACTTCAGTAAAATAGCTAGACCTGCCACTATTATAGAGTATTTGTGAACCTAATCATAATCGAATGATTTATTCATGTAGGTTACATGCAACACTTGTGCATCGTCAATGTGAATGCTATGCAAAATGAAGCTACCACTTGTTTGGATCCTGTTTCACAATAGTGTTGTGATTTTATTTTTTTGTGATTGTTAGAACGTGAATTTAATAAATCCGTCTCTTATACGACCTTTGCTCCCACTGCTAGACGAAGACCTCCTCCACGTTTTATTTCTAGATAACTTTAAGTTTAAAGCCATTGTATGCCCTTTTGCGTGGCAATCAAAGTAGACTCACTTCTTTTGCCACTCTGTCTCTATTTCTCTGTAATAGAGACAAACAGGTCAGTTGATACACTTTTTGGGTTTTTTTTCCTGCCTTATGCTGTGGACATACCTTCTTATGCATCTGACCATTTGAGAGATGTCATGTTACACGTGACAATCTACTTTCACTGCTGCTGTAAACAATATGTTAAAGCAAATACCTAAAAAATCAGCAATTCATTTTGTCAGTAAATTGACTATCCGATTGACTGAATCGTGACTAAAATGTCACTTTTTATTCCTATTAAAAATTAACAAAGAATTACCTTCAAAAGTTCACACTTTATCAGCGAATAATTTTTTTGTGAGGCCGTCACTGTCACAGTTCAATGAATTCTTTTTATTATTTTTCCGTTCCAATTTAGGTCAGTAAATCTCCACCAATTGAGGGCACGTCACACTCACGAAAGGTGGAGACCCTTTTTCCTTTAGTCGACTTTTGACCTCTCATTAGTCCATATTAATTCTATATGAGCGGGCCACCTTGCAAAGCCCTGCACTTGTCGCTAAGTTTCGAAAGCTCTTCGGCGTATGTTACTCAATATTGATGAACCTATTTACATTCTTATTTCAACTTGAAAAGAAATACAATTAGCTTAATTTCGACAATAACAGAGTCTCAAGTGTAGTTAACTTTTTTCCGTGAAAAAAAAAACCTCTTTGAGTTTTTAAAGTTTTAGTGCGTTTTTATTCAATATTACACCTCACCTCATTTCCACGGTGTACCTTCGTTTAAAGGTCACTGATGAAGAAATAATTCGAAAAGAAGTTTGATATTGTTTGGATTTCTGAGGACTTACTGGATAAATTGCCGAGTCGAAATTTAATCAAAACCAAATCCGTTAGATTAGTATGGAAGTGTTCCAATTTTCTTTATGGTGCTCTCCGTGCTACATACAAACTTCGCTTTAAGGGATTTACTATGGTATAAGATTATTTGTGTACAATATTGATTAAATCAACAATTTAATGTTTTATTTATTTATTTAAGATTTACCAACGTTTAATAACAATATTACTTACAAACTATACATACAATAATACCAGTAGTGATGTTATGAACAATTACAACTTAGGTAAATACAACTTTTTAAGTTTTCGAGTAGGCAATTATTAATTAATTCATTAAGATAAGACTAAATTTATTTATTTATTTTATTTTTTATTTTTTAATTTTCACAAAATCCACAGCTCATAATTAAATTACAAAACAAAATTTAAATACTAAACTTATAGCTAATAACGGATTTTAAATACATTAATGTTCTAAGTAATTATGACAAATAGACGATCGGACGCAGATGATGCACACATGTAACCATATAAATATATATGTAAGAATATATATATATATATATACATATTGATTTTCCTGGATAGTCATCGAACCCACGTCTCTTAGTTTAATAACAACAAGCACTTACTATTGTACTATAGAAACATTAGTACCACAATAGGTTCTGAATATTACACTCAGCTATTTTATCTTAATTAGTAGGTAGAAGATATTAGAGAACTATGCAAAGTCCATACCAATCACATTAATTCGTCCTTAGGCATCACATAAGTGCATTTAATTGTTAACTGTAACATTCTTGAACTAGAAAACATGATGGAACGTACACTAACAACATTATCAACTCAATCATCGTTAAAATCAATTACAGTCGTTTAATTACCAAAATGTCAGCCACACATCTACTTCAGAGCTAGAAGGATATCAGACTAATTACCAAAACCAGATCTAGATGAATAATTAATCACAATTAGGCGATTAGCTGTAATTGTTAATAATTGCAAAATAGACTTAATTACTCATTTGTATTTAGTATTTAATCTTAAACAAACATCTCAATAATGATGCTTTCGCTAAATTCTACACTGAAAAAACAACACACCAATTTGTATATATATCTACCAGGAAAGTAGCGGCGATTAATTAAATGCATACGTTACAGTTTCAGACTTAAAACTATGATAAAATTACTTTAGACCAAATACTGTAGTTATAAATAACTCCAGTAATTGAGCAAAAGTAGTCCTAGTTTTTAACTGAAAGGATTTCCCTACTGGAGGTTACTTAATTAACTGTTACCACGAAATGCTCTAATTGCCTACTTGTCCATTACAAGCTTCATCAACTTAAACAATGATAAATGATTTCAAATTGTTTTCATTTACTCTTGAACAATGCTTTTGAAAATTACATTTTCACCTTCAAGGTTTACACGGTCTTTAGAATATAAGTTGCTATGCCACGTTCAAAGGCCGTAAATAATATTTTTTTATTTATTTAACATATGTTTCACAGTATTTATTCGTAAATTATAACAGTTTCATCGTCGAATTATATTCATTTAAAGTATAAAACGAGTTGATTAATGTGTAATATGAAAAAAACCTTACTAGCATGATCATTTGGTTCATTTGAAGACGTGATGTAGATGTTTAATGTACTTCTGCACAACAGAACAACAATGAGGAATAGAATACGAATTTTCTCAAAGAAGCTAACAAAGTAGAAAGATAATGGAAAGAGAAAAGTTTGAATCTGCAGTAGGGGTGCACAGGGAACTGTTTTTCTCATTTAAAATGAAAAATTGTGGCACTTACTTGCAACGGAATCTCAAACTTTTTCTTAGTAAGCTGAATTTAAGGTGGCTTAAAACATGTTTTATTGCACCGTAGTTGACAGAAACACGGAAAAAAACATGAATTTCAGTAGAATTGACAATCTCCCTTGAGCAGAGGCTAGTTTGTATCCACGCGCATAAGGTCCCAGTTTTGATACCCAGTCTTGTCGATTTCTGAAAAAAACTTTTCTTAGCTCTATACTATATATATATATATATATATATATATATATATATGTTTCGTGAAGGCAGAGTCGCTATTGTTGAATATTATATCTAAAATGTTCTTTTTCAATTACTACTAACGCCATCTATTGATAAACCTAAGTAAACTTGTAAGTGTCAATATGAGAGTATTCAATAAAAAACTCTGTTCGATTTCGTACAACAAGCACGCTGTTTCATTATAGGTTATGCGTCCAGAAAGTATTTTTTTCTCGCGAATATTATAAAGTAATAGACAGTTGTCAGTGTGATTACGTTAAATAATAAGTGTCGCAGTTTGAGAAAAACTTTGCTGTGCTGTGACTGGCCTTTAAGTGAGTGAG
Organism: Glyphodes pyloalis; assembly: GCA_037074685.1. Taxonomy (NCBI): domain Eukaryota; kingdom Metazoa; phylum Arthropoda; class Insecta; order Lepidoptera; family Crambidae; genus Glyphodes; species Glyphodes pyloalis. The sequence goes on from JAYKKO010000011.1 coordinate 8,327,587, forward strand.
GATGGCAAACTACGTAGTGAACGTGCCGAAACTTAAAGGGCGGGAGAATTACAGCGAGTGGGCCTTTGCAGCGGAGAATTTCCTAGTCCTAGAAGGGATGTCGGCTTGTATCAAGCAGGAGGCATCATCGTCTGGAGTCGGAGCCGCAGATGACGCGAAGACCAAAGCTAAATTGATATTAACAATAGACTCGTCGTTGTATGTTCACATTAGAGATGTCAAGACTACTGCAGAACTGTGGAAAAAGTTACAGCAACTGTTCGATGATTCTGGGTTTACAAGAAGAATCACATTGTTGAGGACACTAATTTCAATCAGACTTGAAAATTGCGGTAATATGACATCGTATGTGACTCAGATCATTGAAGCTAGTCAAAAATTAAGTGGAACGGGGTTCAAAATCAATGATGAATGGGTCGGATCACTACTTCTAGCTGGATTAACTGAGAAGTATTCACCTATGATTATGGCCATTGAGCATTCCGGCATGGATATAACGGCCGACGCCATTAAAACGAAGTTGCTGGACATGGAGGAAGATAGCAGCGCCTCTAGCGGAGCGTTTGCGAGTTTTAAGAAAAAACATGTTGGTAGCACTGGTGGACATAGACAAACGTCAAAGTCAAATTCGAAAGAAAAACAAATAAAATGCTACAACTGCAAACAGTTCGGTCACTATCGTAACCAATGTAAAAATAATCCTGCAGAAGAAACTAACAATAAGAACAAACAAACGAATGCATTCAGTGCTGTTTTTCTGAATGGAACATTCAGTAAGAATAATTGGTACGTCGATTCGGGCGCGAGTGTTCACCTAATTGCAAACAAACATTGGATGAAAAATACGTCGTATAATCACAACATCAAAGAAATTGTGGTCGCAAATCAAGAAAAAATGCTAGTTGAGTGTAAAGGTGACGTGCAGATTGCGACATTGGCTGATAACTATGAATATGACATAGTTGTTGAAGATGCATTATATGTTCCAAGTTTGACGACAAATCTTTTGTCAGTCAGTCAACTCATATCCAAAGGCAACAGAGTGGTGTTTTCCAATAAAGGATGTCTGATTTATAACAAGAAAGGAAATATTGTAGCTACTGCAAGTTTGGCAAATGGTGTCTATAAATTAAATATGGCAGAGAAATTTTCAGTAGCAGCTGCAGCAATTGTTACTAGTGATGTTTGGCATCGCAGGCTTGGCCATGTTAACAGTAATTACTTGAACCAAATGCAGGATGCAGTGGAAGGCTTACAAATTAAAGGCAAGATAGATATATCAAAAAATACATGTCAGACATGCTGTGAAGGCAAGCAAAGTCGTCTGCCATTTCCAAATAGTACCACAAAAAGTGACATGACGCTACAGATAGTGCACGCAGATTTATGTGGTCCCATGGAGGTTCCGTCAATAGGAGGATCAAGATATTTCATGCTGTTGATTGATGATTATAGTCATATGACTTATATTTATTTCTTAAAACATAAAAGTGAAGCGTTGGCTTACTTTCGTCAATTTAAGTCAAATGTAGAAAATCAACTGAATCACAGAAGCAAAATTCTACGGAGTGATAATGGGAAGGAATTTTGCAACAAAGAGTTTGATGGTTTTTTGAACCAGGAAGGAATTATTCATCAAAAGTCAAATCCATATACACCCGAGCAGAATGGGTTAGTGGAAAGGTTCAATAGAACAATAATAGAAAAAGCAAAATGTCTTCTGTTTGATGCAGTTCTTGACAAATGTTTTTGGGCAGAAGCCAGTCATACAGCAGTATATTTACAGAATAGGACAGTTTCATCAACTCTAAATGGCAGGACTCCTTTTGAACTTTGGACAGGAAAGAAATCTGATATCAGTAACTTGAGAATTTTTGGCAGCACTGTGATGGTTCATGTGGCAAAAGAAAAGAGGCTAAAATGGGACAGAAAGTCAGAAAAATGCATTTTAGTTGGCTATCCAGAGGAAGTGAAAGGATACCGCATATACAATCCCCGAGATAGAAGTGTGACCACCAGCCGAGATGTTATTATAATAGAAGATAAGTGTAACACATCATCCGTGGAAACTACAGTGAAGGTGGACAGTCTAACTCAAACTTGTGATGAGTTTTTGGATTCAGTAGGGGATACAACAAAATTGTCAGATTGTGAAGACAGCACTGTATTGGACAGTGATGAAACATATGTGCCTTGCTCAGATGAAGAACAGAATACAAGCAGTAATAGTACAGACAGTACACAAAGTAACATTGAACATGCTCCTCAGAGGCAGAGGAAACAACCTGTTAGATATGGTTACACAAATGCATGTGTGAATGACAGTTTTGAGGATGCTGGTGAGCTTACCTTGGAGGAGGCACTGAAGGGACCAGAACGACAGCAGTGGTTGGAGGCGGTGCAAGATGAGTTGAAATGTTTTGAGGATAACAATGCATGGGAGCTGGTAGATACTCCCAAAAGCGGTACAATAGTGCAGTGTAAGTGGGTGTTGCGGAAAAAGTATGAGTATGACAATAAAGTGCGTTATCGTGCAAGACTTGTTGCTAAGGGATTCTCTCAAAGACATGGAGTGGACTATACAGAGACATTTTCACCAGTGGTTAGGCATACAACCCTCAGACTGTTATTCTCATTATCAGTACAGCTAGGATTAGAAGTAACACACTTAGATGTGAAAACAGCCTTCTTAAATGGAAATTTAGAGGAAACTATTTTTATGGTTAAACCTGATTGTTATTTTGCTTCTGAAAATAAGAATAAAGTTGTAAGATTAAAAAAGGCAATTTATGGGCTAAAACAGGCATCTAGAGCCTGGAATAAAAAGATTGATTCATGTCTGCAGAATAATAAATATAAAAAATCTGAGTTAGAGCCCTGTATGTATATTAAAAATAATGATAAGTGTATAACTATTGTAACTGTTTATGTTGATGATTTTTTTATTTTTTCCAATGATTCTAGTGAAGTAAAGAGTCTAGAAGATATATTGTCAAGTCAGTTTAGTATTAAAAATTTAGGAAGAGTCAAACAATGTTTAGGAATGGATGTACATTTTTGTAATGATGGTTCTGTAACTCTAAGTCAAGAATGTTATATTGATCAATTATTGAAAAAGTTTCATATGACTGACTGTAAAATTGTAGATACTCCAATGGATAGTAAATTAAACTTAAATAAAGCCACTAATGTAGATAAATTACCTTATCAACAGTTGATTGGTAGCTTAATGTATCTGTCTGTTTTGACTCGACCGGACATAACTTTTAGTATACGTTATTTAAGCCAATTCAATAATTGTCACAGTAATGAACATTGGGAATATGCAAAGCGTGTTCTTAGATATTTAAAGAAAACCAAAAGTTATGGCATAAAATATTCTAAAATTGGTAATTTAGAACTTACAGGTTTTGTAGATGCTGATTGGGGTAACAACAAATTGGATAGACGGTCTTATACCGGGTATTGTTTTGTGTTGTCCAGTGGGATAATTTCTTGGGAATGTAAAAAGCAAACTACCATTGCTTTATCTAGCACTGAAGCAGAGTATATGAGTATGTCAGAAGCATGTAAAGAAGCTATGTATTTAAGGAATTTGCATGCTGAAATAACAAATACATTGTATACTATTAAGCTGTATAATGATAATCAAAGTGCACTAAAATTATCAGAAAATCCATTGTTTCACAAAAACACTAAACATATAGATATTAAGTATCATTTTTGTAGACAGTGTGTTGCAAATAATATTGTTAAGTTTCAGTATATGCCAACATCTGAAATGCCCGCTGATATGTTGACTAAAGCCTTATGCTCCAAGAAACATTATACTTTTATGAACTTGTTAGGTTTGAACAATTTAAAGTGATGTAACAATGTGTATTGTTTTAGATATAGTAGGGGTGTTGAATATTATATCTAAAATGTTCTTTTTCAATTACTACTAACGCCATCTATTGATAAACCTAAGTAAACTTGTAAGTGTCAATATGAGAGTATTCAATAAAAAACTCTGTTCGATTTCGTACAACAAGCACGCTGTTTCATTATAGCTATGATAGCGGATATTAAAGAAATGTTTCCTCAGATAAAAATAAGGTCTGATGATAGGGATGCGCAACGATTTTTATGGCGCGATTCCCCTGACAAACCACTTTCTGTATTTTCACCGCACTCTACATTAAGAATAAAAACGCTTTAGAATATAAAGATTTATTTCCGGAGGCAGCTCAAGCAATCGTTCAAGATACCTATATGGACGATTTCATAGGTAGTTTAAATGAAATTGACAAGGCAGCTCGATTAGCTAGAGATGTTGTGCATATAAATAAACAGGCTCACTTTGAAGTTCGTGGTTGGGTTTCTAATAAGCCAGAGGCACTCTCTCTTATACCATCCGAGCTTAAACTTGACGGTGGGGATACGAAACAGGTTGAAGTTGGACATTTTGCTCAAAAAGTCCGCGCTTTGGGTCTTCTCTGGTACCCGTCAACCGATGAATTAGGATTCAATGCTGATAGTCTTAAAGCGTCACTCATTTTAACGGACAAAATTACGAAACGATTCGCACTTTCTACTTTGATGCGTGTTTTTGATCCTCTTGGGATACTTGCCCCAGTTACTGTAAGAGCTCGCATAATTTTTTAGGTAGTTTGGCGTAGGAAAATTGATTGGGACCAGGAACTGCCACGGGATCTCACTTTTAATTGGAAATGTTGGCTTTCAGATATGACTTCTACCGTTGAACTTAGAGTTCCACGCTACCATCTTAATGAAGCCCACCTTAAAGAAGCTCACATGACCGACCGCGAGTTGCACGTATTCTGCGACGCAAGTGAGCTCGCGTATGTGGCAGTAGCTTATTGGCGTCTCGTATTTTCCGACGGCAGCGTGCAACTTTCACTCATTTGCAGTAAAGCACGAGTAGCGCCTCTAACTCCGGTAACTATTTCTAGATTAGAATTGCAAGCAGCAATGATTGCTACTCGATTGGCTAATACCATATGTAGTGCTCACAGAGACCAACCATCCCGGCGTTTCTTTTGGACAGATTCTAAAAACGTTCTTGGGTGGCTCAGGAGTGATGCGCGATCTTTTTTACGTTTTGTGGCGCATAGATTGGCTGATATTTTAGAACTTTCAACCTTGAATGAATGGCGCTGGGTTCCTACAGCTTTAAATGTTGCAGACGATGCCACACGTGGGAACCCAGGAGCTCTGTTGCCTGATAGTCGTTGGATAAACGGTCCAGAATTTTTAAAATCGCCTTGTGATCAATGGCCTATTGAGTCTCATAATACAAATATTAATAATGATGAATTAAAACCGAGTGCCAAAGTTCACTTACGTTCATATCTCATTAATTCAAATAGCACATCATCATTGTCTAAATCGGTTTCTGTTGATTCATCTCGCTTCAGTAAATGGGTAAGATTATTGCGGGCAACAGCGCGTATACATCAATATATTAGACTAATAAAAGAACGAATAAATGCAAACGGTTCATTCTCATCGGTCATTAGGCCTCATGCTCCTAATATTGCTCAGCTTTTGCCACTAACATCTGAGGATATGCGTCTTGCCAGACTACATGTCTTACGCAAATGTCAAGAAGATTCATTTTCCGAGGAATTAGACGCGATGCGATTGGGAGAACCTTTGCCACGTCATAGCAAACTAAGTAAACTTGACGTAAGACTTGGAAAGGATGAGCTAATAACACTTTCAGGGCGTATTAGTGCTGTTGCTGAACTAACCGGTATAACGAACTTTCCGATTTTACTAGATGGTAGTCATACAGTAGTCAAACTTTTGATAAATTTTTATCACCGAAAACTGGGTCATGGTAGTCACGAAACTATTGTAAATGAACTTCGGCAACAATTTTGGATTTTAAAGTTAAGAAGTTCTGTTAGATCTGTAGCCTATTCTTGTCAGTTTTGCCGTAAAAGAAAAGCTGTACCACTTAATCCACCAATGGGCGATTTGCCTGCAGTCCAATTAGCATGCTATCGCCGTCCATTTTCTTTTGTTGGACTTGATTATTTTGGCCCCGTACAAGTAACTGTTGGTAGAAGACAAGAAAAGAGGTATGTTGCATTATACACTTGTCTTACTACACGGGCAGTCCATTTAGAAGTCGTCCATGATCTGTCTACAGATGCTTCGCTAATGGCATTACGCAGATTTACATCACGTCGTGGAAACCCACAGCAAATCTGGTCTGACAATGGAACGGCTTTCGTAGGATCATCCAAATTCATGCGAGAATTATATGGTCCAGTAGTGCAAGAATTTGCTGTCAATCAAAACATTGAATGGCATTTTATACCTCCATCTGCACCTTCAATGGGTGGAGCGTGGGAAAGACTGGTGCGTTCAGTAAAATGTGCATTAAAAGGGACATTGTCAGAGAGAGCCCCCAAAGAACCGGTCTTTACCACACTTTTAGTTGAAGCTGAGGCCATTGTAAATTCAAGGCCTCTCACTCACGTTGCTGCCTGCCCAGAGGACTCGGAAGCCTTAACACCCTTCCATTTTCTCATTGGTTCTTCATCCACGGGAAATCATTTTGGAAAAGCCGAACCTCACGATTTATATGGAAGAGTGTCCTGGCGAAAAGTGTTAAGATTAGCCGACATATTTTGGCAGCGCTGGGTACGGGAATACCTCCCAACACTTATTCCTCGTCGCAGTAATAGCAGTGACGAGGTCCCTCTCGCCGTGGGTGACTTAGTCCTTATTGTGGATGCTAATTTGCCAAGAGGAACGTGGCCGCGTGGTCGTGTAACTCGATTGTTTCCTGGACGAGACCAAATTATTAGAGTGGTTGAGGTTTCCACAGCGGGAGGGGTTCTCCGAAGGCCCGCAAAAAAAATAATTAAACTGCCGGCTTAGTATTACTAGTAGAATTAGTCGTAGTACACTAACCTTAGTTAGAATTGTATTTTAGTTCTTTTTTATACACATTAAAACAATTAGTTGATTTTGTTTCTTTCAAATATTATTTGTTTCATGTCATCATTGATAACATTGTATTTATTTTTATTTAATTTTAGTTCATAGTCCGATTTTATTAGTGAATATATGAGGGAGTTCACAACATTGGGCTTTTATAGTTATGTAATTTCAAAAAAAGGATTTAGGTATGTATATACTATGGTAGTATTTTTATTTCATTAACTTTATTATATTATACAGTCCACTAAATTTAATTCATTGATTAAATATGTAGTTGTTTTGCAATTTATTTCCAATGTTTGTCACTCTTCAAGTGTCAACCTTTCTTTTAATTTGTTTGCAAAAATAATGGTTTTAAGAATTTATTGTTTTATATTTAACACGGTGGAGGTGTGCATGTTATTGTTTGTTAATTAACTTGTATATTTTCCAACTGGCGCTGTCTCCGCTACCTTCTCTGCGCTGCATTCCTCTTCGCCTCGCTCCTTAAGTCCTCATCCGTATCACCTGTGACGCTGTTACTACAAACGCCTACAACGCTACAATGCTGTCTACGTCCTGGGACGCTGCGCTATTCACACCACGCCTGTTGTGTTGCTGCAGCGGACTCTCCATTGCTGAACCGCCATTTCGTTGCTATGATGATCCGTTCCTGTAATCGCACTATTACCATGAAGATGGGTGCTCCGTTTACTGTTATTGGCAGACTTTTCTTACCAGATGCAGACTATTCCCGACCGCCATTTTTCTAAAGGTGTGAGATGTCGGATACAAGACAAACGAAAACTTATACGAATGCAGAACTGGATAAGCAAGAACATTTGCGTTGGTGATGACTGTTCATGGAGCCTCTCACTTCGGGATGCACTTCAACATGCGTCTGATTTTATCACAGTTTAAGAAGAAACATCGCGCCGACAGAAGTCATATTTTAGATTTTTATATGTTGTCTAGGGTTGCCACCTCCCTCGTTATAACATTCTCCTTCTTTTAATAAAAAAGGGGAGGATGTTACGAACTCCTTATAAGTTAAACGTTATGTTTTTATATTCTTTTTAATATGTCATTTTGACTTTCTTGTTATTCTTCTTCTTCTTCTTTTACCTTTCAATCCAACTGTATTTTTCTCCTTTACTTTTATTTTAAATATATTTTTATTCACCCTATTCCGAGTTCCTTGTCCCTCTTTCCTTTCCCTCCGTAACATTAATGTTACGGAGGGAAATATATATATATATATATATATAGTCTGGTATACCTTAATAGTACAAAAAAACTTTAGATTGAGGCCAGTTGATTGGTGTGATTATCTAACGCATTTATTCATTTAATAGATACAATTGAACGATGAATCGTCGTTTATGATTTCTGTAACAAAAGCTACAAAAGAAGAGCTATGTACGAGTATACGATGTTATTTTTGCCCAATTTTCTTCAATTTTCAAAAATAATAAAAGTCGTACTTGTTCTCACTCCTATTGAGTTAATTTTCGCTAATACATATCTAATATTACATCAATCTCAAGAACCGTGATTATTCGTTCGATAATCAGCTATCATCACCCATTTATCGTTTGTACATTCCAACCTCTACGTAAGCATCCTTATCTTTTTATTCCGTTTTCGCTAAAACATTAATGAAATTACATAAATCCCAAGAGGCGTGATGATTCGTTCAATAATTCGCTATCATCACCCGTTTATCGTGTGTACATTCCAACGTCTTCGTGAGCATATGTGTAACTAATACGGCTTACATAGGTCGTCGAAGAGACGCAGATGTTCCCGAACGAGTTACGATGGCCGCCAGCGAACGTTCCGCGCATCCGAACTCGAAACTCGCTCCGAGTTTGTTCTACAAAGTTGCCCATATCGATGTTTTTGTAGCTTTCACAGTTTCTCGCCTGAATTACTAATACCATAGTGAAATGGAGGCAGTAGGGAATCTTCGCTTGCGGTTTAATATATTCTTAGGAATAGAAAATGTTCGTTGTGTATTTGCGTGTAATATTTTTGCTTTCTTGCAAATACTAATTAATTGTGTTCTTATATTAAATAAGGTTACATCAAACTAGACGCAAAACGACATCGATGATGTGACCACTTTCCTTTGAAAATGCCTATTAAACCACACAGTAACTTTAAAGGCAGAATTAATTGATTATTCTTGCGCGAACTCTGATGACGTGGGCAGTGGATTCTGTTCCTTGGCCGTAGGTTACTTAACAAGATCTCGATCGATTAAATAAGAACTTTAATGAACGAATTACTGTAATTAGACTCAGTGTGTTGAATGCATTATTTTCAGCACATTTTTCATCGTTAGCATTTACAAAATGTTTCCTTTTTATTGCAATTTGCAAATTTTCCAGTCCTATCCCAGTTTATTTAGTTTTCCTAGAATTTGAGTAAATATCATTTCAGAAACTTTCAAAAACTTGGATCTAATGCTTAACTCAGTAGATTTTACGTTTGTTCCAAAGATTTAGTAAAAAATATCGTCATTTTACATTTAAAATTGTTGGTAAATTCACGGGTTTAAGTTGGGACGGGACTTTTTCTTACAGTGTTTAATATTTAGGAAGTTAATATTGATTTCAGTTTGAATAGCATGTCTAAGTCTTAATGTCTACATAATGTCCTGTCCTGTTTTTAGCTATCTGGTGTCTTCACTCTAATTTCTGTACATTGTGACAATACATTCTACAGTGAGAAAACAAACAGGGTAAGAATCGGTTACGTTTAGCAAACCAACAAAGTTGTAAGGTGCTAAGTCTTTTCTTCCTTGTCTGCTTATGACTTTTTTACTGAGGGACTGCATTTTCTACGTTTTACTTTCTGGTTAACTTGTCACAATAAAAGTCGGATCATTACCACCATCAATCTGTCAGTCTCAAGCAGGATTATTACTAAGTGCGCCAATCACACCCATTAACTCGTCTTTTATTTACCAGAAAGCGGAAGTTTCATTATTTATTGTCCAGAATTAAGTCAATTAAGAATAACAAAATAATTAAATTAAATCAACAAAATAATTTCAAATTGACTTGACCGAGAATAGAATCCGAGAGCGGGTGTTTACCTTACCAAAGTTCGTCAATGATGATGACAATGATAAATAGTCAATATGATGCAATAAAATACCTAGAATAAGAATGGTAAGTGTATTACAACCCATCATTACATTTGGCATCCATTCAGGTTGTATTCACGTTGCAAGGAAAAAAACAGATCTAAATGAATATGACTATTCAAAGCAAATAATAATATTTTCAGTTCTCTACCGCAAAGCCAATAGCCAGCAATCTCTTGAAAGCAAGTCACTCTTCCAGACATTGCACCCTTAAAACAACAGAGAAGAAATCAAAATCGCAGTGTCAAATTATGGAAAACACTTGGCGTCTCAGCTTTGATTTTTTCAATATCGATTTGAATTGACGTGCCACCCACGCAGTCTGCTCCATTCAAAATACTTGACATTCTCTAAAAAGGGTACCCGTTTAAAGACGCAACTCGAAATAGACCTTTTATGAAGAGCCGATAGGCCGAAATTAAGTGGTCATTAAATAAAGGGTAACCGAAGATCATAAAGTGATAAGCCATTTTGGGGTCGTTTCGGCAAATCTTGGCCGATAGCATCGTTTTCTGGAGACTGACAGCGGAGAAAAGGTCTATAAATCTATGTGGCACAGCCGCCAAATGTCAACCGTCGTCTATAAAAGGTAATATACTCCCCATATAAAAGAAAGTGTGGGGACTGATATTGAATGCAAAAAGGATAAGTGGGAAACGCGTCGACACATTTTTGGGGAAACGCTAAAATGATGTGGGTAATGTCCGCTATTTGTGATAAGGTTTGAATGTATGTTGCTCAGTGTTAATAGATTGGATTGTAATAGTGACGGTCGTTTATTTTGAATTCATTTGATCGTAAATAATATTAAGACTAATATAATTGTGATAATATTCTCATTACATCTAATGCAACCTCTGTGGTCTGAAAACATAGAGGTGTCTCATCCTTGACGTTACCAACAGATCGACAGTGTCACGTGTATTATTTATAACTATTGTTCCCTTAAAATGTCGCTTTGTTTTTATGTTTATTAAAGCCTATATAAACAAGGTTCATGCTATAACTATTTCAATAATAAATACGATTTTTATGAAGTAACAACAAGAGAGAGGCTATTCGCTTTTGGTAATTTTCCTCGCAATACTCAAAGTATAATTTATTAATAAGTATAAAAAATTAAAAAGTGTTTTGCCAGTGTGGGATAGTAAAAAAAAACAGCAGTCGTGTAGTTAAAAATACGTTACTTATAAAAACTGACCGTGAAGTAAACAACATATATATGAAGGTAAACTGGATTTACCATAAAGTATAAAGTCCCTTTAAACGTATGCACTATCATAGTTTTGGCACACGCCCATTGGCTGGTTGAGTACAGTTGGATTGTTTTCCAACGAAAGAGCGTTCAAACTTAACTGCGAAATGGTTTTCAACTTTAAAAGTGCAACTATTTTCGTCGCCAGTAGCGATATTGATGAACTGCGCCTAAGCTACCAAGCGGATTTGTCATTTCCTTAAAATAAAATAAGGTTCTTCAATAGAACTAAAAATTATGTTTTGGAGGTTTTCTCGAAACACCTGCTCTATTGTCATGATCGTCTTTTAGCTTCCAAGTTTAGAGACTGCTGATTGAAAGAGAAGTGAAGTATCAGTATATTTAATGTTCCACTATAGGACATCATTGAAATCAAGTCATTCAAAGTTTTAAAATACAGGTAACAAAAGATTGATACTAAATAGGTTCTTGAAAGAGTTTCTTTCGTATTTATGCCCCTTTTATGTATCTTTTTATTATCTACATTAACCCAAGATGTAGAGGACGTTGAATAGTTCCAAAAATAGTTTGTGGGTGTTTGAAAAATGTTTTCAATTTAGAGGGACCCCACACTATCGTCTTTCAGGCGTCAGCGTCTTGCCGGCGTCCTCCCTACACTAGCGTTGGTTGGGCGTTGCGTCGACGCGGCGCCCGCACAACGTCGGCGCGGCGTCCGCACAACGTCGGCGCGGCGTCCGCACAACGTCGGCGCGGCGTTTGAGCGGCGCTTGCGCTGGGCGTCCTCTGCACATCGCGTTCGAGCGTCGCGCCGCGCTGACGTCATGTACAGTCATTTCGAAAATGGAAATGTAAGATTTGAATAACGCACAATATAATGTTTTATATTGCAGTGATAAATTAATGCTTTCAACTTGTAAAGGAAAAAATATATTTTACCTATTTGACACATGTCCCGAATAAGCAACTTTAGCATTTATTTTCTCAAAAACTAAAAGTACTTAATTGAAAATGGGTTTCTTCGGCAATATGAGTTAGTATTTTAAGCTACATCCATATTTGCTATCAGCTAAAAAGTCTTCTACCTACTGATTCTAAAACACGGGCGGGCCGAAACAATTGAGTTGATCATTGTACTGTTGACAAAATAAACGCTGCGCAGTCCTGGCGTTCGTCATTTCGACCGCGCCGCTGCGCAAATGTTGCGTCGGCGTCGCGTCGACGTCGCGTCGGCGTCGCGTCGGCGTCGTGTCGGCGTCGCGTCGGCGTCGCGTCAGCGTCCCGTCAGTGTTGCGTGGGCGTCGACGCTCAAAGAACGCTAGTGTGGGGTTACGCTTAGGAAGCCGTGTGCTGGTAAATCCCCTGAACTGCAACTAGGTTAAATAGTTCAAGAAATTTATCTTACTAATATTATCAATATAAAAGTTGTAATTTTTCTTCTTTATGTCTATATATGTGGATGTATGTATATGTGCTTTCACGCAAAAACTACTTAGGGGTTACGGGTTTGGATGAAATGAGGTATTTAGATGGGTTATATTAGATAGTAGAATAACGTATAAAATACTTGTTATCCAAAAAAAATGCAGACGAAGTCGCGGGCAAAAACAAAAATCATATTATATATTTTTAAAAAGGTTTACTGAAAGGATCATTATGTGTCAGAATAAAGTAAAACTTACAACCCTCCCCAAACCAACATAAGAAAAAAGTTCACCCACCGCAAATATGAGTTGTGTTCTAATAATATTCGCGACCTAATATTTTTCCCACAAAAAAGTTTTTATATCAGGCGTTGCAAACTTTATCGGTAACATCGTTTACAGAGCCTGTATCATAGGGCACACGTGTTTCTTATACCCGCTGAGGAAATTTGATTTAGCTATCAGACCCTTATACCAATTTATAGGCACCATTGTCAACGTGGATTAGGTTCGCACCCTTTTCAGTGCAGACGTAAATCCTGCCTGGTTGAAGAGTTAGGATTAGGGCTGCCAGGTTTAGGAACCGAAAAACCCGATGGGTAGTTTGGCCTAATGTCAAAATGTTTGAGAACCACGATTAAGGTCTGGTTGTTACTAAAATACTGGGGGGTCTCACTAAGACACGGTCATCAAAAGTTCACGAATAGTATACTGATTTCGGCCAAGGCGCCAAACTCATTGAGAATAACAAAGGAAATAGTTTTTAGTGCCAGCCCAGCATTTTGGTGCATCACAAAAGTGCATTCGATAGTCTACCATCCCATTAGATGAGAGTAAAGGATATCTTCCTATATATCCCATTAGATGGTAGACACACACGACCGGAAAGAGATCAGGGGCAAAAGCGATTGTCAACATGCCCTTTCGACAGTGTGGATAATTTTTCCTTAGCAGACATTTTAAGCGAACAACCTAAAAGTGTCCTCTGCAACTGGAAACAATACACAAAGATGTTGCCCCCGCGGGTGTTGAATCCACCACCTCTGTATCAAGATCTATCACTGAACTATAGAAGCATTTTAAAACGTATGCGATTGATACCTTATTCCGTGTTTTTTAAGTGAAATGTCTAAGCTTATTACTACAAAACACTAAGTCTATGCGTACAAAGTCGCAGGCGTTCGCAAGTATAATATAAAAATAATAATGTTTACCATACATTGACCTGATCCTTTTTTTTTCCAAAATACAAACTCAAAATATGTATTAACACCCAGACGAAAAGAAACAAAAGTGTTCAGCACACATGCCACTGAGCTAGTAAAATCAATGCAAATACCATAATATGAGAACTAACAAGTATCTAAACGTATAAAATATATGTATAAATACTAAGTATCAGTATTTATACGTATTATCTATGAATAATCGGTTACCAAATGCACTATTGTGAATACTTTTATTATTTAGATGTTTCCTACTTTTAAGTTGTCTTACATCTAACCCTATTTATCCATAAATTAAAATCTTAATAATTTGAAACTAGTACAAAAATTAACTACAAGTTTGAATCAGTGTGGGTATACCTGTCAACCCTATTTAAGAAGCCCAAAAGCGGTATTTAAAAGCGAATTGGTTTCCGTCCTGGCACTTATTGCACGCACAACCAGAAGAATCCTTTTGAAAAATTGCGTAACGATTGAGATAAATGTTTCTGTTTTGTTGGATTGTGTTAATCTCGGCTTAGTCTGTTTGTGTTTAACGTTTTTGGTTTATTTGAACAGATGGATATCTCTTATCTGGGTGAGGGGGAAAATCTTTCTTTAAAAAATCACAGTCACACGTTGACACTCTTTCTTTTTGAAGACGTTTCATAAATATTATACTATGCTCAACTCATTGGTGCAAGGGTTAGAGGTAAAAATAAATAAATGTTAGACAACATCACGTATATTGACTGAAACCCAAAGTAGCATTTGTGTTATGGAAACCAGAATCCACGATTGTAACACGATGCATACTTACAAACATATAAAATACCCAAACGCATACCAAAAGTTCATCACACGCATATTTTAAACGGTAGGGAATTGAACCCACGGCCCTTAGTTCAGCTTGGTTTAGCTAAGAGTATTAACATTTGTTAGTAACAGGCTAATCAAGTCATATTTTACAGAAAAATTCAAGACATAAGGGTATAATTTAATTTGTATTTTTTATGAAACTGTGGATTTAACGAGTTCGAGGGTTTTGATTTATACTCTGCCTTAACTGCAATATAAATGAATAAGAACCATCATCAAACCTTGACCTTGTTTTAAATAGGTATGTTCTCTTGTGAAAGGATCGTATCGTTCTCTGTTTTCTTCAAATTTGTCTCACTATGCCTGGAGCAAAGTTCGGATATATCATGCCATTCAACTCTGAATATAGACAAGAGGACATTTTTCAGACCTCATTACATTACGACTGCTTTAGGAAGACGGATATGTTAAAATTAGACACATACATACCTATGTCACTATGTGACTACCTAGTCATTTGGAATTAAAATTTCGCAATAGACTAAACTTTTTTGTTTGGTTTAACAGTTTACTAAAAACTACAAAACACACTTATCATCTTTTACCAAAATGTTTGTAAGACTTGTAAATTGCGTTTAAATTTACACCACGCTACTTTTTCGCAAAATTTTTACGATATAGTGACATAAACATACCCGACAACTAAGCTTTGATGCGCTTTATAATCATACATTTTTAATTATTTGTAAAAGCAAAGAATACGTTTACATTGTTTTTAAAATCATTGTTTTTTACCCAGCCATTATCCCTATTTAGAATAACTATTACACATCCGAAATTTCATCCTGAAACTGTATGTCGAAACATTTAAGGCCCTGAGTCTTTGTTAGAAGGGTATTACACCGTTAACATTCAAAGGACACAAGTGAGGAATCCCTTCGTGGTCGTATAAAAACCGCACCAAACATCCCGAAGAGCCTTTGTAATGTCTCTGCGTTTATAGCCCGGCACTATAAATAAATAGAAGACGAGAGTACGTCTGCTTAATAAAACTAGGTGAGTGACGCCTTACCTAATACAATGTAAACCGAATATTAATTTTCACTAGACTAATATGAATAGAAATCAAATAAATGTGTACAAATGTAATCAACGACGATACCACAACACTCCGACCCGAGATAATATAGATTCTCATATTGACCCGACTGGGAATCAAACCCGGGACATTAGAGATGGCCAAAGTCCGGCCCTCTCGCCTCTCAGCAAGGGTGGTCATCAAAATAATAATATCCCGAACAATTTCGGCTAAGATCAACCAATTACGTAGGATTTGGTTCATTTGTAGTCAAAAGGTGGCGCAATACCAAGTCAGTTATCTACACTAATATTATAAAGAGGAAAGATTTGTACCTATTTTTGTATGTTTGTAATGAATAGGCTTAAAAAGTACAAGGCCGATTTAAAAAATTGTTTCACCAATAGAATGCTACATTCTTCCAATTTGACATAGGCTACAAAATTAGGGATCATTGGTAAATGTGAAAAATTTTAACAGAAAAGCGGGAAAAATTCTCTAAGGCGAAACGAAGTTCGCCGGGACCGCTAGTTAATTTATAAAGTATTTACTTAAGTGATCTTCTGCCTTAAGTTGTTACGTAATTATCTTTACCAAACAACACCTTCTTGTGACCATAATAATATAACAAACCTTTAATGTTTCAAATTAATATATTGACTTGGCCATCGTATAAAAATACAATGCTTCTGACAAGTAAAACATAAACAAATTACATAAATCATCTTGCGGGCCAGTATGGCAATGCTAACGGGCAGAATATTTCGGTATCAAATCCGTTGTCATCGCGATGTGGGTTCCTCTCTTGCTTACCATCAGGCTGGGAGGAGCCAATATACTGCGCTACTATAAAAAAATTGTTGAGTTCCGTATGGAATAGGTATTTAGATGCAGTATTTGCGAAAACTAGTTACAGGCTTTCCGAAAAATATCCTCCGCACCACACCTCACATCACAAAACCAGGTTAATAGACCTTGTTTTGTACACACTTTTGTCGTGAAGTTCTGAGGAGGTCAGAGGGATTTGACCGGTCTTAGTACTTAGGCCATCTTGCTTGAAGTTTACTCTTTCAATAAAAATATCTCAAGGTTATCCTTAATACATGTAATCCAAATAGGAATGATAGCATCACTCAAAAAAAAAACAGAGGATATGCAACGTAAAAAAGCAGTTTATTTCTTTGTGCAAAACAATGTTCAAAGGAAATGGTTTAATGGCAGCCCTGGCGAGTATTCGTAGGTTATGTATTATGGAAAAGGACTATATATAGTACCCGGTTATATTTATGTGCATGCGGCGCCCCCCGCTGTGCAGTAATGAATAGATAAATGAGCATGTATTTTGGAATAAGTCGTCAATAACACGTTAACGAGATATTTGTTTAAACATAAGATACCATGAGAACCCCATGCATTTGGGCAATGTCGCCATAGTATAAAAATATAACATTGCCAAGATATGCCAATTGAGCTACATTTCATTTCTATTGATGGGTGGGGACGATTCCGCCCATAGCACTTTATTATTGATACATCTAAGTATATCTTTGAGAAACAGATACGTTAGGAAAAGCTGTAAACATTGATATTCATCGTTTAGGTACTTAAAATACATAATCGGGTTAAGTCGGGGGTTTTGAGTTACTTTATTCTTTTTTGATTAGATTTTTACCGTCGTGGGTTTTTTCATAACGGTAATGCATACAGACTTTGATAAATTGAGTTCGTACAGTACTCGTACTCTAGAACGAGTTCACTAAAACTAACACAAACGTTCGGAAAGTAGTCCATGTTTTTCCTTGCTCACTTTTCTGGCACCAAACTGCTAGGTATAGAATTTGAGCCTTATTTCCAACAATGGTCATGTTCGTTTTTCGTGAGGACTCTTAATTTCAGACTTACTTTGGGCCATTAAAAATTGTAATGTGTTATTTTAGAATAAAGTCTCTCGTGTGTTTTATTAGGTACAGTTGTATGAATTTTATGCAGCTTATTTTAACTGTGTGTATAGTTTTGTGGGACTATGCCTAATGAATGAATGAAATCGTTACAGTAATTCTTATAAAAAATTTCATCTCTTTCGACTTAAATAAGTACAAAAAGAAGTTCGTTATTAACCGACTTAAAAAAAAAGCCTCAAATCGACCGTATATATTTTTATTGGTTTTAACGCCCCATGGCTTAATACTAGTTATAATCTCGGGCTCCTGTTATTCTTAGAGCTATGGAGGGTAGAGGGGGGCTATTGCCATCCCCATAGAACGTTGGAAGTTAATTTTCAGTTTTTTTCTCCAGTCTCAAAAAATATTCAAGACCCAGGGTTACCCGCATTTTGCTAACGTGGTGACTGTAGCAAGTATCCATTGTTGTTATGATTATTTTTTTAATAAATTCTTCTGATTCAGGGTTATACTGCTTCAGTAGCACCTCAAAATTATCAATCATTATAAGTTTTGACCAGCAAAATTAAGCAAACCAGAGATATGGATAAAGCAACTATTATTTTTGCAAAAACTCGCATTTTACTTACCTAAAAGATCACCCCTTTTTCAATATTATGGAAAGAGAGACTTACTTACCTGTTGCTAGCTTAAAACCTCTAGTTCTCTTATTAAGCAAAAATTGAATTACAAACCATATTTTTGACGTAACACTAATTCACCTCCATCAACTTCATTCGGCGTCGTCAGAGCTATCTTTCTACAAGGTTCCCCGATCCATCATTCTAAACCGAAACTTAATCACTTATACTCTTTTTGTGTCCGTATCTTACAGTCACGGGTCATCGTGTCTCATAAATCATTGCCTAGTAAACTGTCACCTTTATAAACAGATACAACCTTTCGGAAAAGATGAGGGACAGTGAAAAAGTAGGTCATTGTTATATCAGTCGACAGATGATGTCTGGAAATGTTGGAAGTTTACCGTAGCAGTGTTGCTACGTAGCCTACAGTCGTTTATTTTTGTAGAGTAAATTTTGATTAAACATTATTGAGTTTATAGCATAGCTGGTGTCAGAAATTGTTATACGTACAAGATATACAAAAACAGCTTTTGACATAATTAAATAAAAACAAACATAAACAAGCATTTGATTTAAGTCACCCTATACACACAATATAGGTTGTGTTTAAACAAATATTAAAAATATGAATCATTTTGAAATGTTTAATAGTTACTCCCAAAGGGTTTTTGTAAACAGAACTGTGTTTACACGGAGTAACAGATTTTTAATTTTCTATTTTAACAAGTTGCTAAGTTTTAGGCCGATTGTGACCTTATTATCAGAATTACGCTTTTTTTAAGTTTAAGTAAATTTATGTAAAATTTAGGTACAAATTTTATTGGAGTTACATATTTACATAAGTGAATTATCCCTGTCACATTTTTTAATGTAGCAATTTTGTTACTAATAACGTAAGTTCAAGTCTGCAATCGTAGTGAACTAGACGATACGACAAAACGTGGACGAAATTTACATAAACAGGTAGTTTAGGTGTTTGAACTTACTCGTACTTTAAGGTTTCCTTAGTGTAAACTAAGATGTATGACCTGCTAGCACGACTAATGACGGGAAGAGTTTGAGAAATGTTTTGTTGCAATGTGTAACATTAAGAAACAAGTAACGTAATGGTGTCAGGAATTCGCAAGGGTTTTTATGTATCAAATAGTTAACAGCTCAGTATGGATAGTTAGACTAGTTTATCTGAAGATACAGATTATCAACTAACCTGGAGTATTTGCATTATACGTATTAAAATTATAAATCTGAAGAGTTTGTTTGTCTGTTTGTTTGAACGCGCTTATCTCAGGAACTGCTATTTCGAATTGAAAAAATGTTTTTGTCTCGGATAGCCCATTTATCGAAGAAGACTTAAGGCTATATAAAATCACACTACAACTAATAGGAACGAAGAATTAATCGAACATTTGGGAAAAGCGAGGATAATACGCGTAAAAAACCACGGCGGACCGCTAGTTTATAATAAATAGGAATCACATAGGCGACTATTTTTTGTGAGATAACCCCACTCCAGTGCTTTTCTTGAACAATATTTAGAAAAAAACAGTCCAGTCATTGATAGACATCAGTAATAGTTCAGTACAAAAATAGACAGCCTAATTTGTAGAGAACCAATAGAACTGTAGTCTCTACATACTCTGAGTGTTTGTCAACTATTTCTGGGGCACTGTGGCTGCAATGTGTAATAACTCTTTCAGTCCAATTTAGTTTTAAATATTGTTTTATGTATTGGGTGTTGGGGTGCCGTCGTTGTTTCTAATTTCTGTAACACAAGTGCTTAAGCTACTTACCACAGGATCAGAGCAATGTGCGGGGACCAGCCGGCCACGGGTGTGGGGACACCCCGGCCGGCCTTGCACGGTCTCCCGCAGATGCGCGGGAACGGTTTAACACCTTTGGCCGTTCCCGTCAGTCCCCCGACCACCCAGGGGGGACTTAGTGACGCCGCCCTGTAAGGGCAACAATTCCGCCGACGGCGCCGTGGCAGTCATGGGTCACCCGATATCCCATGGCGCCGTCAATAGGCGATGAGAAGGTGGGGGGAGTTTTTAGTTCGGGTAGTCCTCGCCCCTTCTGGGCGGGGGAGTCCCACACACGTCGCTGCCGTCCCCACGGCAGCGATATGGTGCGAAAAGAAGGCATTCTCTCCCCCTTAAAAAAAAAAAAAAAAAAAAAAAAAGGATCAGAGCAATGTATGTGATGGTGTTCAATATTGATTTATTTATTTATATGTATAAGACCAAAATATCATCGTCATCCATGCCGTATCGTTGAGACAGCGGCGTTAGTAAGATTTTGTTTTACCAACTCGCTTTATTTACTATGTTTTATTATATCCATTTTATACTTTATTCAGATGTTCAATTCTTGATAGAAACACTAGCATTTTGTCGAAAAATTTTGCCGCGTTATTTGGGTACATTATGTGTTATTCTAATTTGTCATCTATTTATGTGGAGTACATTAACAAAACCTTACATGCATATGGATATGATACTCTCTTAGCAAATATTCAAATCTTACAACAAACTCTAATAAGTCTTGTTTTGTCAAAAAAATCAAAGGTTTTAGAACAATGTAAGTCAGTTGAAGCTATACTTTTTTAATTATGTTTTTTTATAATTTTATTATACTCTATCTTTTATACCTTGAGTTATACTTCCTAAGTCTCTAAAATGCAATTGATTACCACGGAAATCTTGTGACTTTTACCAAGTAGAATCCTTATATCACGTTACATTTAATTTCAAAGAACTTTAGTGGATAAAACTTTCCCGACCCAACTGGAACTGGAAGTTTCCGAAGACGTGTTTGTAAAAACAAAACTACTAGAGCTAAAAAGAAGGATTTCACCTTAATAAATCTGCCCAGTAAAATGTTCAAATTTTATTTGCGCCTTCAAAAGAAGTGCTACAGGGCTACTATGGACTCATCCTCAGCCTCATCGTCACTTAACATCAGGTAAATTAGCTAATTAGTTCTAGATAAAAATAAAGCATTAAGTAACTGCTTTTTTAAAAAAATCAAGAGCGAGTTGTAGTCGTCCATAGTACCATACTATCTTTTACACAAGAGCTATTTTATTTAGATTGTGCCTTAAATATATCTTTTTCGCCAAATTATTTATTTGTTGGTCTACGGAAAGTTTTAATTTCCCTGTTACAATACTAAAAAAGAAAGTGCTTGGTATGGATGTCTGTTACTCTATCAAGTTAAAAATGCTTTATAGATTTTAGTAAAAATTAGTTGATAAAATAAATATATGATACTTTCATCCGTAAATTAATAGAACGAAGTCACGGGCAACATCTACTTAAAAACAGTCCAAACGGCCTTTTATAATGTATTGTGTTGACTTAAAAATCTTCTAAGCATTTTTTTACTCCTGCTACTACCCATCAACCTGAATACCTAATACTTTCAGGGTAAAGAAGATTTTATCAAATTAATTTCGGAGTGGCATCATGCTGCGCGTCGTAGCTGTCTACGGGCGCGCGGCAGAACATTGCGGCCATAAATTACGGATCACTATGAGTGCTACGAGTGCTACGAACTTGCGCTACACGACATGTGTCTACAAAGTCCGATGTCACCCGTGCTTGATAATTTGTTATTATTGACGCTTTGCTTTCTACGTTGTTTTATTTCACAGCGTATAATAAAATAATTATGACATCAGGTATCAGTCGTCTTCAAACAAATTTGACTGGCCCTGACAAAAATAAATTTCCCGATAGAGCAATAGTTGTTATGAGGTGGATCTCCAATAATTGTGCGATTAAGATTGGTGTTCGTTCTGTGTCTGAAAGTTTTTAAATGTATTAACAATTTGACAGACGGGGTGAGCTAAATAAAACCGTTCAAAAAAAAAAAGGAATCATTCTGAATTTCTTTCGAGTATCTTCTCGGTATTAATATCACAGTTCATAAAAGCGACTTACAGATATGATAAATATATTTTAAAAGGATTTGAATAATTGATTTTGAATCAAATGATGTGCAACTACCGTCGTTTTTGGTTTTCATAACACAAGCGCTTTAGCTACCTACTTTGGAATCTGGTCATATGTGTTTTTATTTTTAATTCAACTCTGTTAACTTCTATCTGAAATAAAACATTCGAATCATATGTGCAACCAATACAAATAAAAACAAAGTGTAAAACTAATTTCACTAAAAAAATTTTAGATTTATGTTGACTTTTATCAAATTAGTATAGGCGCGGCGACAAGCTGCGCGTCATAGCCCTCTGACGGCGGAACATTGCAGCTATAAATTATTCTGAAGCGTACCGAGAGATACGGCCATGTGATACGCGACAGGTTTTCCAAAATGTCCAAAATTAATTTCTGGACTCCTGGAAATTAATTTCAACTTTCAGTAAACGGTTTATATTTTACGGTTTTAAAATTAAAAGAGTCGGTGAAGAGTGATGGTAAAAGCTAGGTCGATACGATTAATTGCTTTTCCTTGAAAACACCGAACACCGGTCTTTCGTCAATTTTAACGCGTCAATTGCAGAAAAAGACTTTGCTTACACTTAAAGGTCGCTTGTATATCACGTCGTTATTTGAAAACAAGTATAATATATTTATATTTTAGAATGGTAATGATGACATAAAAAATGGTTATTGTTTATAATTTTTATACGTTCATGATCTAATTATTTAACAATAATTTTGAACTCAAAATAATAATTTCTTGTACTTTCAATATGGTTAATAGTAAATTGATCGTGCATTCCACTAAGCAGCGGTACGGTGCGCCAATGCATTTCTACCCCTAAAAAAAAGGGTACAGTTAGGTATATCTATGAGTGTTTCTTAATTTAACTTCGAATAAATCACTCTTCTTCGGACATTTGAACGACCTTAAGGTCGTCGCCCTCTATAATTTATGATTGCAATCTTACCATTGCTCACGTGTTGGCGACAAAAATGTTGAGTACATTAATTTTGTAAAAGATGGCCTACCCTCCGTGTAGCTTCAGAGCAAAAAAGGTCGGCTTTGAATAACCATTCGGCGTCAACTCTAAAGAGTCGTATGCTGTATTAATAATTTTCTGGAGAACACACAATATAAAAAGAGGCTTGTACATTTTTAAGACATTACTCGGCGTTATATTTAACTAACTACCCACAGTCTTCTTACGAGTACAAGTAAATACAAATGAAATTTCCGCCTATACCGCACGTTAATCTGTAAACATTTTACATAAAAACCTTTCTCAAACATTTCTTTATCTATCACAAAATCGCATAAAGATTCGTTGCGTAGTTTAAAATATCTAAAAATACATAGGGACATACGAAAAAGAGACTTTATTTTCTATTATGTAGTGATTTAGTACTTTGCAAAGTACTGAATCAATACATAATAACTTCTCGTAATAGAGACTGGTACTATTGCGAAATAATCAAAATAAGCTACCTAATGTGATACAACTAACTAGATCGTCCGCATTCAAAATTATTGAGAATGACTAAAATCCATTGAGCGTTAATATTTCAAATTAGCTCACTAAACATGTTTGCATTCCACGTGATTGTAACTCAAACGTGCATAACAGCATTTCATTGCGTTAGTTTCGTATCTATTAAATATACGTTTTGAGTAGATTGGATTAGAGAAGTATATAAGTATAGCTGCTTTACTTAGAACGACTGGATTGTCTAGAACAAGGATCTCTAATTTGCCAAAACCTCCCCTTTTCAAAGAAGTAAATTCAAATTCAAATTCAATATTTGTTTATTCAAGTAGGTTACATATATTAACACTTTCGAATCGTCATTGTATATAATGCAAAGTGATTCTACTTCCGGTTCGGAACCTATATCTACCGAGAAGACACCGGTAAGAAACTCAGCAGATCAGTTACAGTGCCAGTATCTAACTTATAGCTATGTGTAGAACACTTTGGACCAAGTCATATAGTTTTATTTTGATGAGTGAACAAAAGTATTAAGTTATTTTAATAGGTAAACTGGAGCAGACCAGTCCCCAAAGGTGGCACCTGTTCACAAGCATGACGTATGTGCCAGCCATCGCTTCACTCAACCATATTGAAGGGAATGTAACGACCCGCCACATAGCGCCACCACCCCAGTGACGTTTTAGTGAGCATGACTACTCCAGTCCCCCTTAGAACGCGACCAATTAACACAAATTTAGATCACCAACCTAACTATAGGACCTGGAGCACGAAGCATGAACCTACCTTTATCTTATTCAGATAAATACAAATAGCATTATCATTATACTATGTCCATCATAAAATAAACAAACAAAAAAAAATTAATGTCATTTCTTAAACTAATCAAAAAAAAAAATTAAAATATGTCATCTCAATACAAAATTATCTTATTCAGATAAATACAAATAGCATTGTCATTATTCATCATTGTCCATCGTATAAAATAATTTAATTATAACATTTTTTTTAAATAATAAAATAAAATGAAACCTTATAGATGTCAACACAATAAAGGTGAGAAAAAAAAAAGATGAAACAAGTAGGTACATGTGCAGGCATGTGAACAGTGGCATGTATCAGGCCGGAAATCTTTTATCTATTAGAAAATCATTAACCGTATAGTAACCTTTTTTCATTAGTAGATTTTTTACATTTAACTTAAACTTGTGCATAGGTAATTTAACAATAGTTTGCGGTAACTTATTAAACATTATAATGCTTAACCCAACGAATGAATTTCCTATTTTATGGAGTCTGCGATTTGAAACAGCAAGTTTATGCTTATTTCTGGTGTTAAAGCTATGTATATCTAATTTTTTGGAAATATTGTGCAGGTTTTTGTGAACATACAATAAACAGTCGAAAATATATTGCGATGCGACTGTTAAGATGTTGATCTCCTTAAATAGAATTCCTAGTGAGTCACGAGGTCCAAGTTTGTAAATAGCTCTAATAGCCCTCTTCTATAGGACAAAAATAGTCTAAATTTCGGCTGCAGACCCCCACAGGAGCAGACCGTATGACATTACACTGTGAAAATAGCTAAAATAAACTAATCTCGCTGTTTCCTCATCAGTAAGATCTCTTTTTTTTCTAATTGCATATGCTGCTGAGCTCAGTCTTCCTGCAAGAGTAACAATGTGAGGAGACCATTGCAGCTTTGAGTCCAAAGTGATGCCAAGGAATACTGTTGAGTTGATAACCTCAATAGGCTCATCACTCATTTTTATCATTGTGCTGACCTGTTTCACATTGGGCATTGAGAATTTAACACATTTAGTTTTCTTGGCATTAAGTAGTAGATTGTTTGTTCTAAACCATTGTGTTACTTCAGACAGAGCATAATTAATATTGTCAAAGTTTTGTTGTTGTCTATTAATTTTGAAAATTAATGATGTATCATCCGCAAATAAAACTGTATGACACAAGTGTTTTGTAAAAGATAGGAGATCATTTATATAAATTAAAAAGAGCAAAGGTCCTAGTATGGAGCCTTGAGGTACCCCCATGCATAAAGGTGCGCCGGGTGAATTTACTCCATTAACATTTACTTTCTGAATTCTATCTGATAGATATGACTGTATCAGATTTAATGAATTTTTCGAAACACCATAATGCCGTAGCTTCATTATCAACGTTTGATGATTAACGCAATCAAACGCTTTTGATAAATCACAGAAAACCCCAACCACATCCTGTTTGCTCTCCCACGCATCAAACACGTGCTTAATGAATGCTACTCCTGCATCAGTTGTGGATTTGCCTTTTGTAAATCCGTATTGATTTTTATGTAATAAATCATTTTGTGTAAAATGGGAAAGAAGCTGCTGGTATATAATTTTTTCAAAGATTTTACTAAACGCAGGTAGTATTGAAATTGGTCTGAAATTAGATGGGTTAGTTTTATCGCCTGATTTAAATAAAGGAATAATTTTACTGAACTTCATCAAGTGCGGAAAACTACCTTCATCGATGCATTTATTAAATATTATTACTAAGTGTGGGGCGGTACAGTTTATTATGTGTTTTAGTATATCTGTCGAGAGTCCCCACAAATCTTCGGTCTTTTTCATATTTAACTCTCTGAAAACCTTAATGACAGCCTGATATATAATATATTCAAAATGAAAAGCAGTTTTACACTCATCCACATGTGATTTAAGGAGGGATTCGGCAATTAATGGGTTTGAGGGTAAAGCACTTGTTGCTGTGATTGCTATATTTGAAAATAATGTTTCAAATGTATTTGCCACATCAGTATCAGAGTTAAGAATAACGTCATCAACTTTAAGAGAAAGTTTGTGGTCTTTTGTTTTATTTTTACAAGTCTCTTTATTAATTACTTGCCATGTAGCTTTGCTTTTATTTGTGGCTTTTACTATTTTTTCCTTTAAATAGTTAGACTTGGCAACAGCACATACCTTTTTGAATAGCTTGGAATAATTTCTAACATATTCAATCATTAAATGGTCATTTGAATGTGCTTTCATTTCGTATAGCTCAAAAAGTCTACTTCTGAAAATGCCCCGTGTAGCCCAATCACTGAATTTTGTTTTAGAAGTGTTTACTGTAACGGTTTTTTTAGTAAAAATATCGTTGAATTCTTTTTCTACCACATTAAATAATTGTTCATACAAATGATCAACACTACTTTCAGAATCAAAGTTAGATTGAATAACTTTATCGGAAACTTTTATTTTAAATTTCGCCATACGTTTTGTGGTAATAACAAACAACAAGTGACGGCTCTAATAAATTGTGGTGCTCGAATGTGACTATCTGACCACTATGGTCGGAGTTAATAAAATTAATTATCGATTTTTCAATAACACTACAGTTGCTAAAGATATTGTCGACACATGATGCTGTAGTGTGAGTAATACGTGTAGGTTCATTATAAAGATTAAATAAATTAAATGATTGGAAAAGATTCAGAAATCTACAAGAATTTTGGGATCCATCCAATATATTAATGTTAAAATCCCCACACACTACAACTTTTTTATTACAATGACTAATTTTCCTCAAGGCTTCTTCCATTTTAGACTCAAATAAAATATAATTACCAGATGGCGGCCTATAAACACATAATATAATGTACTGTTCAAGCTCTGCACATGCCAGTTCGATAGTACGTTCCAATGAGAGAGATACAATGTCTTGGCGTTCTTTAAATTTTAACAATTCATTTAGTAAGATCAATGATCCCCCTCTGATAGCAGATTTTCTCGTAAACGAACTACTAACTTTAAAATTATCTATATTAAGGATCATCCCATGGTTTCTCAACCAGTGCTCTGTAAGACGTAAAGCATATTAGAAGTTAGTATAACTAAATAATAATAATACAGAAAACAAAAGATGATCCCTGTGACACCGAAGATAGGCTTTTATGCTTGAACCTGCTTAAACCCAGATGTGGGATATCCAGTATATCACTGACCACGTGCTGGATAGCGTGTCAGAACTGAATTATAATCTGGGGATCTTGGGTTCGATGCCTGACTCGAGCAAACTATATAATATACTTCTTAAATCAAATTTGTCGTCAGTTGTGATAAGGCATTTAATTTTTCAACATTGTTAAAATGAGCATACGGTTTCTCTGAGAAAGGAATTTAATAGAACCTGCTCTAATGTAATACAAATTCACGGATCCGCAGATTTACATAGCAGATTACTCAACTTGTATGGTAACACTTAAAATTAAGACATTATAGTGCGTAATGTACACATGCTGCGTTGCTGTAGATCCACAACCTAAAGCTACGACTTATTTATGCTTTATTCCGAATAAATCCTAATAATACATTCAAATAGCGAGATAAACCGAGATGCGTCGAGATACTAACCGCCCGATTAGTTTCGCTGGCCTTATTTGTTTGTTTCTATTTCCCTATTATCATCCACTCCCCCTCTAATTGCAAATTGGAGCTTAAAACTATCGTCGTACGGTTGATATTTGGGCACACAGTCCAAACCGTCAATGTGGTTAACCGCACTTGGTTACAGTCATAATGAGGACTCGGTAGCGCAATGAAGTTACAGTGTAAAAAACTCTTTAGTCTGGTATTTTGGATTCAAATACCAAAGCAATTTCGTACTGTTTTATTAACCACGACGAAAAAACAACGGGGTATTTTAAGTTTGACGTGTTTATCTATCTGTGGCATCGTACCCAATGGAATAACCCGATTTAAAATTTGTTTTAGTTTGTTTGCTAGGGTTGTTCGTAAGTGTGTTAAATGGGAATTGATATAAGGTGGTGGACACTAAAAAAGTCTAATTACATATTTTGATTTCGACAAATGTTTACAAATTTGAATGTGTGGACTTTACTGCCATCATTGATAGTCAACTAAAAAAAATGTGTGACTTTCGTATTAATTCGATACAGCAGTATCTCTCAACCTTCAGTACTGGTTAAATATTTAGATTGTAATGAAAGTGTGCGAGTGGGACCAATAATGCCTCTTGTTATAGCCCTCAAGAAACCTTAGCTGTTGGTTTAACCACGAGGATGTTATTGCAAGATGAAGCACTGCTCACTTCCTTGTATTGTTAACATTCCTTAAGAGGAATGCAAATAAAAAAATATTTTGCAACAATTTATCGTGGCCTGATGAGAATTTAAAGTTGAATCAATTATACGCACCTAACTTGGTTTTTATTTAAGATTTAATTAAATTTATTTATTTGTTATTTTTGACTTACATAACATTTAAATGTACCTTTTTTGCCAAAACAATAGTTGTTGAATTATTTTTTTAATAAAAATAACTAACGTTTTATTCTAGAAAATAAGAAAACCATATTATCCTATTTAAAACCTGAGACTAATATTTAGCGCAGTTTATTATAAGTTTGTAAAGTTTACAACGTAAAAATAATAAACTTTAAATCTTCTAGTTCTTGGAATAAACTAACAATAATTTGCAATAATATTTTAGCAAATAGGTACTTTTCCTAGTATTTACTTTCCTTTTGATAGTGAAGTTTAATAAATATTCTTCAGCGATTTCCAGAAAATTTATATTACAGATAATTTTATTATGTAAGTACGTTGGATTAATTAATTTTCAAGCGTGGCAAAAGTATTTAGTTTATCCATTCTCGGAAAAGGATTTAATTCTGAAAATCATGTTTCCGAGAATAAATGAAAATAAAACCTATTCGATGTATGAGTTCATAATGATAACCATAACTTGCGTCTACTTAAAAAATGTATTGTAAATTTCAAAGTAATAACTTGTTTATTTAAAGAATTACACGAAATATTTCTTCTCAGCATTGACCCTGCATCAGGAGGTCGTGGGTTCGATCTGTGAGTGTATGTGTTCGTTTATTCAAGTCGTGGAATAGTCTTTATCTTTCTTATCTCTCTCTCGTCTCATTAGTTGCTGAACATTTCAGTACCTTGACTCACTGAATCTTTCAAGTAGGTCAAATAGATAGTTGATTTTTCGCAAGGTTATGAGTTGTGTGTGAAAAACTCGCTTACCCACTATATGCCGATACCGACAACGCATCCTATCGTACTTCGGCCACACAGTGCGCAGAAGCGACGATAATTTGGAAAAATGTATTGTTGTTGGGAACACCGAAGGCAAAAGATCGCGCGGTCACCACAAATAAAAGTCCAAATTTTATACAGTTGTTGGATTGAAACCGGTGGAGACAGATCATCTATTTCAGATGCAACCAACATGCTGATCATGATCCTTAGATATGTGGGACCGACCACAGAGAGAGAGAGAGAGAGAGAGATGAGGTGTGCACCAGCTAATGGTAGCTCCCGTAACGCCTTATTTCATCATCAGCCTATATGAAGTTTGCTGCTGGAAATAGGTGTCCCTTGATGAGCGCCATTGCGCCCTGTCTTTAGCTCGACGCATCCAGCATCTGCTTGTAATCTTTTGTAAGTTCTTATGCCTCCTATAGTAGATTGCAATGTTCAACCAACTACACTTTTAGTCTTCAATCAATAACAGCGTGTTAGCCTTTGAGCTACTTATATCCTTCGATCAAATAATTTGTAAATTCTCATTTCCATACAAAATACAAACAAATTCTTGTTCCCCACAGCATGACGTGCACATGCTTGAGTTATTTTTGTAATTTGTGTAAAGTTGCCGTTATTTTTATTGCCTACTTTATTAACAAGCTGTGCCCCGCGGTGCTACCTGCATTAACAGTAAAAATAATACCTATTCTCATTTTTATTTTTTATTTACTTAATAATTTAAAAACTTTATTGCACAAAAAAGTACAACAGGTGGACTTCATGCTTGCGGCATTCTCTACCAGTCAACCTTTGGGTCATGCGGAGAGTTAGTTTATGGGTGCGGTAATAGTGAAATAGTGCATATCTAAAAAAACATAATAAACAACAATAGTAACAACTAAGCGATATAACAGTTTTTACGGAAACTATTAAATATACATAAACATACATGAATAAATAGAATATATGTACAAAATATGAAGCTTTATTTATATTTACATAATGTCAATATACGTACATAATTATTTTAGAAGAAAAATACTTTAAATTTTAGGGATTTGTTTAATCGTGAAGATGTTTTACTTTTATATTTAAAACGTTTTTTTGATAAAGTTACGTATGTTACAAAGCTTCCCATATATTATTCTCATCGATTCATTTTCATCAATTTTACCATGGAGATAAGATATTTACCCGCAGTAAAACGTAGCCTAATGTGTAATCCAGGTTGTAAGCTAACTCGATAAAAACAATTGTTTAAATCATTTCAGCCGTATAGACATGGAAAAGGAACCCAATATACACACTCGCAAACTCATATATTCTCGCCTTTATAAATAAGTGAAGATGAATGATGCCAAAGTCAGCGATTGTGAAAAATCCTAATGTGTTCAGAAAAGAGTTTCATGTAACTGCTTTCCTGAACAACAATCAAAGACGATGTAGCTACTACGTCAGTATTTGTGTTGTATGTGTTCGGTATGTTTTGCTTTTAGCATGCAACTATGATACATGTACTTGTACATGAATCAGAGTATCAACAAACGCGTTGCCTTTTGCAAGCCAAATCTAGAAATGTAAGCGAGGTTAAATGCTTTTGTGGTTTTCAGCTTCGCTGTTCTAGTAGCTGATCTCATGGTGTTTATCTTTGCAAGTGTTTGGGTATTACAGTCGCGTTATACAGTATTAGCTGGAGAACTATCTTGCTAAAATGTTGCTTTACTTTGTTGTTTGTTTCGATAAATTTATTCAAACACCTTGGGATTCTTATGGTGCATTGTAGCGTTTATTATTTGAAACAAACATAGAGACGTCACTATTACCATTCCACTAACTTCCTGTAGCTTAAATCAGTATGCATATAATGGCATTGATCGCAAAAATTGTACTATTTTGTTGTATTAATTTCATTACTTTTTTCTGTAATCAAAGACCTAAAATGTTTTCAATCCTACTACTATTATAAAGGCGAAAGTTTGTAAGTATGGATGTATGGATGTTTGTTACTCTTTCACGTAAAAACTACTGAATGGATTTGAATGAAACTTTACCACAATATAGCTTATACATCAGAATAACACATAGGCTACAATTTTTGAGGTTTCTAATGTGAGGTCGTAAAAAAACACATTTTTTGCGCTTACTTTGCAAACGCTGACTGAATCCAACAAGATAGATCAAAACAATGTACTACAGTATTGTACAACTTAAAAAGGTCTACAAAAAAGTCCGTGATGGTATATGTTTATCTCTTAGGAATAACCCACAATAACCATTTTTTATCCTTTACTTTGTACGAGAAATAATGGCTTATTTACGAAGCGATTTTAAGCAATATAGTATTAATCCTTATCCAATTAAGTATCTTAAATACATTGTGCATTTAATAAATATCAATATGGCTTTTTACAGCATGTAAATTAAACAAATATTTTCGAAGATATCACAGATTTAAAATGCAGAGTCAGATTTAAAATGCAATTTCGGCGATAAATACCGTTTCGGTGATAAATTCCGGCAGCGGTGCCAGGCGAACGGGGCGTGGGGGGAGCGGGGTAGGTGCGGTGGGGAAGAAGCGGCTCATCGCTGAGTGCGCGACCCGAACGCGGGCAGACGCGTGAGGGCAGGCGTCGTTGACGGTTGTGTCCGTTTTGCGAATTTTCAAGGCACTAGCGTTTTGATAAAAACGTATGGTCGCCTACTTTAAGTAATATAGGCCTAAGGATGACGATCAACAAATCGCAGGGTCAAACCTTGAAGGTAGCAGGCCTACATTTGGGCACGCCATGTTTTTCTCACGGTCAGCTCTATGTGGCTTGCTCACGTGTTTCCAAAGCGAAGAATCTGCATGTTTATGCTGAATGAAAAAGATCGTTAAATGTAGTTTATAGGAGCATACTGCAGTAGCTACCTATAGACCTATGATTAGGGCTCTGCAGTGCTTAGTTACCGTATTTAAACTTATTACTAGACTAGACGGGACGAACCTGAAGTCCACGCGAACGAAGTCGCGGGCAAAAGCTAGTATGTTTATAAAATGTATGTATGTAAAGTAATTTTTAGTGCGATAACCCTTAATATGAAGTAAATCATATGAATGTTCATGTTTATATGTTTACAAAAATTTGCATAATGGACAGCGAAAACGGTTTTAGTAATACTCCCAAAAACACATTTTTACCTCATAAGACCGAATGTCCTTTTAAAAGCCACACAGAATTGACTTTCTGTTATGTCTGGTTGTCTGAATTTTACGACTTTAATGTAATATCATGATGTTATTGGGTACACCGTTGCATAAGCAAAAACTGCATGAAGCTATATAGCATGTATGGACACTTTGATATATATTTTCCCACTAGGCTATCGAAATGGAACTCCATAAATTTCTCAGATATCTTGGTCAGCATGCAATGCTTGCGTGCGTCCATAACTTGAATTCACAGTACGATGCGTGCGTTGTAGTTGGATTGCAATATAACATACGTGATATCTCACGGTTTATACATACACACCCATCCACGCAATACAATATTTTTGAGCTTACTATTGAGAGCTTTTATCAAAACTTTTCAAATTTGTTGGTTGCCAGATCTAGCAATATGTTATATTTACATGATAGCAAGGTCGTGACACTATTTTTTTTATCCTAGACGGATGTAGCTCAAAACGAAACTATTCAAAGCTTAGAGATAAATAGTAACAGAACATTTCATCAACTACAATGACTTGCGGTTAGCTCAGTTAGGGGTGGGTGCCTTCCGCTCCCCCGCAAGCTCGGTGAAGATGAAAAAGCCATCTGAGGCCATCATAATAAGTCAGTTAGGAAAAAAAAACAGTAGAAAGAGAAAAACGAGTGAATCAGAAAAGTCGTAAGCTCCACAATACGACAGATTTAATATTTTTCTGTTACTTTTAAATATGTCAAAGTTTGCTGATGCTGCACCGCACAATTTAACATATTTTCCGTCATCATCGTTTCTTTTGCTCAGCGATCTACATTTGTATGCGGCACCTAAATGGGTTTGTCAACCGATTACATCACGGTGTGACGCTGTAAGAGGTTACCGCTCGATTGGTTGTCTTAGGTCCTTCGGGTTTCCAGGGGGGGAGGTGATACCCCTACCTGGCGCGTCCTCCGGGTGGCGGATAGGAGAAGCCCGCGGCTGCCGTCCGGAGGGTATTCCCGCTTACAGGGATGCCTTGCGGGTGGCAGCCGGAGGTCGGAGCGTAGCTCCCGCGGACCAAACACACTGGGGGGGTGGGGTAGGCAGGTGGGGAATGGGGAATGGGGGGTGGGGAATACCGTCCTCTTTGCTGTTCTCGGTTTTTGAGAACAGCAGTGGAGGGCGAGGCAAGGTGGTAGGGGAGCTCGCCCGTAAACGAGCGCGACGTAAAATGGCCTCGAGAAAGAAGACTTCATTACCCCAGGAGGGTACCTCTGGCTCCGCCAGAGGAGAATCCCTCGGCGCCGCTCCCTCGGGGACGGCGTCCAAGCCCCACCGTATTCTGGGGGGGGCAACTCAGGCCTCGGAGGCTGGCGTATCGGCGCTAGTCGACGTAAACGACGACCCGGCAACTGTTTTTGGACACCGATTTTCCTCTGGCGATCTGGTTTCTGTCAAACCAGCGGCGGTGACACGTTCCCTGAAGGAGCGCGTCACCGCTTTAGACCTCGGCATGGCGTCGCACGTGGCGGCAGTAGGGGGGAGCTCACCCGGAAATGAGCAAAAACGAAACACAATGGCTTCGAGAGAAAAAGGTACATTACCCCAGGAGGGTACCTCCGGCTCTGCCGGGGGAGAATCCCTCGGTGCTGCTCCTTCAGGGGCAGCATCCACGCCCCACCGTACTCTGGGGGGGGCATCTCAAGCCTCGGGGGCCGGCGCTTCGGCGTCGATCAACGTTAACAACGATTTGGCTCTTCTACATGGACTAAGAAATTCTGGCGATTCGGATATTGGTATTTTGGCAGTGGAGACGGGTGCCCCGATGGCACGCGCCAACACCTTACGACGTGGCAAAAAAATTGAACTCGCAAAACCACGCGAGGCGGTTGTTGTGTCGAGTCGCTGCTCGTCTGTGAGCAGCATCTCTAGGACGGATGGCGGCGGCGAAGTCATCATGGACCTGTCGGACGGGGAATCGGACACACTCATGAACTTGTCCGACGACAATTGTATGTCCACAAACTCACTGCGTCTGCAATTTATGCGGACGCCTGGGACAAAACGGATCCGTCAGGAGGAGGGCGCCGAGTCAGACCCCCAAACCAAGGCGCAGAAGGTCACCAAATCACGACGCGGCCGTGGGCGCCCCGCAACCACCGGCGACTACGTCGGTCGGGTGGAGGCGCAGAGGAAGCTGAACGCTGCTAAGCGCGAAGCCCTCCAACTTGAAGTTGAGCAAGAGCTCATTGATAGAGAACGCCTGACCAGGATGGCTAAAGTCAGGGCTGGTTACGGCGCTGTACTGGACACGAAGTTCGAGGACCTCACCGTCCCCGAGATACGTACAGCGGTAGAGGAGGACCTCACTAAGATAATCGAAATGGCGGTGAAGTCCTCAAATCTTAAGGGGACCATACAGAAGGGATTTAAGGAGCGGGCAGTTCATGCTAAGGCAGGCGTCGAAGAGCTCGTCAAACGCTCCGTCTCCGAAGAGACTGAAAGGCTGCATGCGACGATTGTTCGCATGCAGAAGGAACTCGAAGAGTACAGGCGAGAAGTGGCAGCCCTCAGAGCGACTGTCGCTGGCATGGGTAGCGGAAATAAGTCCCTGCCCCAGACACAGGAACAAATGGATGC
This sequence comes from Glyphodes pyloalis, assembly GCA_037074685.1. Classification (NCBI taxonomy): domain Eukaryota; kingdom Metazoa; phylum Arthropoda; class Insecta; order Lepidoptera; family Crambidae; genus Glyphodes; species Glyphodes pyloalis. The sequence goes on from JAYKKO010000011.1 coordinate 8,363,227, forward strand.
ATCTGTTGAAGCAATTCCGGCCCCGGTTACCACCCAAAACTATGGCCTCCTCCCTTCGGAGTTCGAGGCCATAGTTCAAAGGCTCCTCATACAAGAGAGGACCTTTGTCCGGACGTGCTTAGCGGGGATAGAAAGTAGGCTCCCCAAAGAGGTGCACGTGCGACCTCCTCTTGCCGCTGATGAGCAGATAGGGGAGATATTCAGAGCCCCCGCTCCGCCCTTGCCGCATAGGGCCAAGAAGGCGAAGAAGTCCGGCCCTACACCTGGCCCATCGAAGGTCGCTGCTCCTGCCGCACCAAGGGCAGACGTCGCCGCTGTTACAAGACCGGCCCCAGCGGTTGAGGAGGACCTTCTCCTCCCATCGACGACTCCGGCCAATGAAAGCTGGAGCCTCGTTGTCAAGAGGGGACGAAAGGGGAAGAAAACCCAGCCTCGAAACCCGCAGGTCCCTGTGCCCCAGGCGACGAACAAGGAGGGAAAGGCCAAGGCCCAGCCCACCCCAGCACAGCAGGAAAAGAAATCGAAGACCGCAGCGGTCAAGAAAAGGCTGACTCCGCCTAAAACGGCTGCGGTCGTGGTGAAGCTGACCCCTGAGGCCATCGAGAAGGGTCAGACGTACAGGGGCATCCTCGAGAAGGCTCGAAGACTGATGGATGTCTCCCAGCTAGAGGCGCCACGTTTCCGCCGGACTGCAGCAGGAGCCGCCAAATTCGACTTTGCGGGGGCAGAAAACGAGAAGCAGGCGGACTTGTTCGCCTCCAAGATGAAGGAGGCGATATCGGAGGCGGCTATAATCTCTCGGCCTAAAAAATGCGTTGGGCTAATGATCCTCGACCTGGACGACACAGTGTCCAAGGCCGAGGTCATAGAGAAGGTAGCCACGATCGGTGGATGTCCGGCGGAAATGATTAGGGCTGGGGAAATCCGTACCGGAAGAGGGGGCGCGGGCGTCGTCCGTCTGCAGTGCCCGGTCACAGCAGCTAAAGTCCTGCTGGAAAGGGGCCGCATTAGACTGGGATTCAGCTCTGCAGCTATACGGGCTTTAGAAGAGCAGCCCCTGCGCTGCTATCGGTGTCTCGGGCTTGGCCACACAAGTGCGCTCTGTCCATCAAAAGTTGTGAGGACTGAGCTTTGTTTCCGATGTGGTAACGAAGGACACAAGGCGGCCACGTGCAGCGCAAAACCGCGCTGCGCAGTCTGCGCGGAAAGTGGACGTCCAGCGGACCATGTAATGAGGGGGAGGAATTGTCGCCCCCCCCCCAAGAAGGGCAGAATGCAGGCATGGACCCCGCCTGCTGAAGCCGCAGCTGCAGCCCCAGCCGCAGCGACAGACGGAGCGATGTCCGAATAATGCCAGACACCGGACATCGCAACGTCATTCAGGCGAACATCAACCATTGTCGCTCGGCTCAGGACATGCTGTCCCAGGCAATGGCCCAGTGGTCAATTGACGTGGCAATCGTCGCCGAGCCGTACTCAGTGCCCAATAATTGGGTAGGAGACCGAGACGGCTTGGTAGCCATCGGACGACGCCCGGCATCAGTGTCCCCCCCCCTATCGTTTCTGGAGAGGGGTTCGGGGTACGTAGCCGCCGCATGGGGGAAGATTGCCCTGGTGGGCGTGTACTTCTCCCCAAATCGTCCCCTACAGGAGTTTGACTCGTTTCTTGGCATTTTGGGGGCCGTAATAGGCCGATTATCGCGCATTCGGAAGGTCCTGCTGGCCGGCGATCTTAACGCCAAGTCGTCGACCTGGGGAAACCCGGCCAACAGGGAGAATGTCCGCGGGCCGCTGGTTGAAAACTGGGCGGCTGCCTCTGGGTTGGCCCTCCTAAACGTGGGCTCTACTCACACGTGCGTGCGACAGCAGGGAGGGTCGGTGGTGGATCTATCTTTCGCCACCCCTGCTCTCGCCGCACGCGTGCGCAACTGGCGCGTCGAGTTGGAGGAGACTCTTTCCGACCACCGTTACATTCGGTGGGAGCTCTCCCCCCCACAAGGTTCCGCTGGAGCGCCTAGATCGGATGAATCCCCATTTCCCAGGTGGGCCTTAACCCGCCTGGACAGGGAAGTAGCCAGGGAGGCCGCGTTCGTTCAAAACTGGTTCACGCCTCCCTCTAACCATCTGACCATCGACGAGAGGGCCTCCCAGCTTAGGGACGCTCTGACCGAGGTGTGCAATGCGTCCATGCCTCGGTCCCGCCGCTCGCCTCCCCGCCGCGTCGTCTATTGGTGGACGGTGGAAATAGCTGAGCTTCGGGCGACCTGCACTGCAGCCCGAAGATCATACCAGCGGAGTCGTCGACGTAGAGTGAGGGACGCGGAAGTGGAATCTCGCCTTTACGCCGCATATAGGGACGCCAAGAACATCTTAAAGTCGGAGATAGGTGCCGCTAAAGATAGGGCAAGGGCGGAAATGCTCGACGGACTTAATGCCGATCCATGGGGGAGACCGTATCGAGCTGCGCGAAACCAGCTGCGCCCCGTTGGTCCCCCACTGGCCGAGTCCATGGAGCCAACGCTACTGGAAGGGGTGGTCCGGGCTCTCTTCCCGGCCGAGCCCCACTTCACCCCTCCAGCCATAAATCCACCCTCCGCGGTGAACGTAGGGGACGAGGAAACTCCGTGTCTGACGGACGAAGAGTTCGGTGTGGCTACGTTGCGTCTCCGCGCAAAGAAAACGGCGCCGGGCCCTGACGGGGTCCCTGCCAAAGTAGTGGCTCTGGCCCTGGCAGAGATGGAGCCCAGGTTCCGGGACCTGTTCGACACTTGCCTTAGGGTTGGGAGGTTCCCGGAGGTGTGGAAAGAGGGGCAGCTGATCCTCTTGAAAAAAGAGGGACGCCCATCAGACAGCCCTCTTGCTTACCGGCCAATCGTCCTGCTGGACGAGGTCGGTAAGCTCTTTGAGAAAGTTATTGCGACGAGGATCAACTGCCACCTCAGGGAGCGGGGGCCAGATCTTTCCGACGCTCAATTCGGGTTCCGAGCAGGGCGTTCAACTACGGACGCGCTGGCGCGACTACAGGGGGTAGTTTGGGAGGCCTGGGATGTGGGGGAGGGAGTTTTGGCTGTGTCACTGGACATAGCTAATGCCTTTAACTCCATCCCCCACTCTACAATCTTGATGGCCCTAAGGTATCACCAGGTACCTCAATACCTGGTTCGTCTCCTCGGCAACTACTTGTCCGGCAGGAAAGTTGCCTATGTCGGGAAAGATGGCGTCCTCCGGCGTGCAAATGTCGAGTCCGGTGTTCCACAAGGGTCTGTCTTGGGGCCCCTCTTGTGGAACATCGGCTTCGATTGGGTCCTGCGGGGTGTCCTCCTCTCGGGCATGAGCGTCGTCTGCTATGCAGATGACACTCTTGTCACAGCTCGAGGGAGGACCTATGACGAGGCTGCGCGCCGAGCAGCCGCTGGCGGAACTTTGGTGGCGGGGCGTATTGGCCGCCTGGGTTTACGGATTGCGCTAGAAAAGACCGAGGCCATATACTTTTACGGGCCTCGGCAGCGTCGTCCTCCCCCAGACGCTAACATCGTCGTCGGGGGAGTGACCGTCAGGGTGGGGGCCCAGATGAAATATCTGGGCCTAGTACTTGATGCGCGCTGGACTTTCGAGCCCCATCTGAAGGGACAGTCCCAGCGCCTCATCGGGGCGGCTGGTGCGTTTGGGCGTCTGCTGCCAAACTTGGGCGGACCCAGGGCCAAATGCCGGCGGCTCTACGCCGGCATTCTTAGGAGCATGGCCCTCTACGGCGCACCCATCTGGGCAGACGCCCTTTTCCGGCGGGGAAATACAGCCCACCTACGGAGGCCACAAAGGGCTATTGCCCAGCGAGTGGCCCAATCTTACCGCACGGTGGGCTTCGATGCGGCCTGTGTCTTGGCCGGCACGCCGCCTTGGGCCCTCGACGCAAGGGTGCAGGCCCAAGTATATTGGAAATTGACGGAGAGGAGGGCGCGGGGAGAGCGTCCCTCCCCGACTGAGGTGGCGGCAATCCGGCGCGAGGCACATGAACAGATGGTCCAGCGGTGGAAGACGGGTGTCGACGAAATACGACCCAGGGGGCGAGTGCTTGACGCCGTTGGCCCGGTGTTGCAGGAGTGGCTGAGCCGGGGCCACGGTTACCTGTCCTTCAGATTGGTGCAGGTGCTGACTGGGCATGGATGCTTCGGTCAGTACCTGCACCAAATTGGGCGAGAAGAGTCGCCGCTGTGCCATTCTTGCGGCGCGGCGGCGGACACGGCGGACCACACACTGGCTGTGTGTCCGGCCTGGGCTACCGAGCGGGCCGAGTTGGCTGCTATTGTTGGAAGCGATTTCTCGCTCCCAAGCATTGTTACAGCCATGCTTGGGAGCGAGGAGGCCTGGACGGCAGTTGCCGCTTTCAGCGAACAAACAGTCTCGCATAAGGAGGCGTCGGAGAGGGAGCGAGAGAACGACCCCCTCGCCCCACCACACCGGAGACGCAGAAGACTGCGCGCAAGACGTCGGTTTGACGCCCTTGCGCTTGTTAGCGGGGACCAGCCGGCCACGGGTGTGGGGACACCCCGGCCGGCCTTGCACGGTCTCCCGCAGATGCGCGGGAACGGTTTAACACCTTCGGCCGTTCCCGTCAGTCCCCCGACCACCCAGGGGGGACTTGGTGACGCCGCCCTGTAAGGGCAGCAATTCCGCCGACGGCGCCGTGGCAGTCATGGGTCACCCGATATCCCATGGCGCCGTCAATAGGCGATGAGAAGGTGGGGGGAGTTTTTAGTTCGGGTAGTCCTCGCCCCTTCTGGGCGGGGGAGTCCCACACACGTCGCTGCCGTCCCCACGGCAGCGATATGGTGCGAAAAAAAAAAAAAAAAAAAAAAAAAAAAAAAAAAAAAAAAAAAAAAAATTATCGCAATGCTCTGTTCTATTTTAAGCACTACAGTCCTTTGTCTTATTAATTATTGAATCTGTTGATACTAGTTGTATAAATATCAACACTAAGCAGTGTGCTTAAGCTATAATTAGTATTGATAGATGGTATTTGAATAAGTTCAAGTTTTGAAAATATATTTGAATTAAATTAAACCACTTCCTTGTTTCTTAAATTATAGTTACCTATCGGGAATATGGAACTAACTGGATAGTTGAAATATTGCGATCAGGCAAAAATGTAGCCTTTAAAATTTAACGGAACTTCTATTGTAATTATAATAACCGTATTCTTAAGCCTTGTTTGAAATAAAATGTCTTGCAAGGAAAACTAGCCCTAGTTACCTACTTTATCATGTCCAAATCCCATTAAATTTTAAGGTGGTCAACTTTATATTACGTACTCGTACAAAACTTAATGATTTCATCGTTCCAAACTCAAGTATACTAACTCAAGTATTCATTGAGACAAACATGACAATATTACTTACAAAAGATGGATTAGCGCGTTACAATTTCCCGTCAATCATCGTGTCGTTCACTCAGCGATCTATATTCACACGCGGTACTCGATGTAAATGGATTCGTCAGCGGTTGCCTCGCGGCATAATGCTGCAAGAGGTTGCCGCTCGAAGTGTCGCCTTGGGTCCTTCGCTTTTACCTTTGTAATCGCTAAGTTGAATTCTATTTTGAGGACTATCGTCCTTATTCTTAATATAAATTTAATCGTTTATGGAAGTAAATAATACTAGCTAACTTCTAGCAAAACATTTTTAGTATCAACAGATTGACTTTGTTTAAGTACCTATATTTATTTAAAAACTTTATTGCACAAAAAGAAGTACAAAAGGTGGACTTGATGCTAGGAGCATTCTCTACCAGTCAACCGTATAGTCAGCATCTTTAGTTGCTGAACAACTCAGTACCTTGTCACATTAAGCTAACTGTCTATTTGACTTACTCAGACACGCGGACGTTTAATGTGATAAGGTATTGAGGCGTATCCAAACTAATGACATTGATCGTACAAGCTTTAAGTGCATACCGTAAAAATGTATAACAATGTTAATGTTTTACTTTTAACAATAACAATTAAAGTGGAAATAAATAAGAATCAGGACTTTCTTATTTAGAGTGTAAAACCAGTTTCATAGTCGTAGGTATATGGTCATGATAGTGTTGTTCAAATTGAAGACTTTGTTTATAAAATGAAAAAGATGCTAAAGGAAAAAATTACCTAGTTACTTTATAACGTGAAAATGGCATTCAATCGTAGGGCGGACGACACTTTACGCAGCAAATTCCGTTTATTCCTAACCTGACCCGAAAACCTAACCCGGTCGCGGGTTAGGTTAGGAATTTGAAAAATTAATTAATATTTATGCCGAACGTAACACTATTCCTAACCTGACCCGATGTGTCGTTCCTATCGTAACCCGAATTGCGAAGAAGGTATTTTAATCCACAATAATTTCATTCGGCCTCATTAATAATGTACAAAATGTAAAAAACTGATTAGGTGCCCATCGGGTCTCCCTCTCCCCTTTCTAATAAATGTACTTATGTGTCAAATTATCTGAGCGTACAATTTTATTCCAATAATGTCAAACAAATTTCTCCATTAAATTTGGTTAGAGGTAAGGTAGAAAGTTTGCATTTTCACTTAGAATATCAGACTGGCCTAGATTTCGGTCAACTGTAATCATGCTTCATGACAGAGTTAAGTAATATAAAATATTTGGCCAGTAGGTACACATAAACATAATGATACTGATTCAGAGTCGGCGTTAGCATCAACTGTCAATAACATTGCTTTCAAATGCCAATGGAATAGTTTCGTCCTACCCTATTATCCACTTGTTCCTTGGCAAAGCATTCGCAGTGAATTTCGTAAATGACTCACTTTGCATTTACTGCTTGCCTACTTCGCGCCAACACACACCTGGGTCTACCATAAAATTTAATCTACACTGTTTTCCTCCTCCTCTGACTTTATACGCAGTTTCAGAGGAATAAAAGATACCTTTTACTTATTACAATCCTCGTTGAATGCAAAAATTGTTTTGGTATTGAAATCGCTGCAAATTCAAAAGGAATTACCCATTTTGAGGTCAATTGAGAGGGTTCAAGAAATTAAGGGCTCACACAAATTCACAATATCTTTATTATATTATTTACAAGACAATATTTACAACACTTTATTTGTAATCAATTCGTTCCCTGTACAAAACATGTCTAGATTTCCCTAATTAGTAATTAATTTGTAGATATAATTTTAGTGACGGCTTTGATGCATTCAACAAAACACAAAAATAGTTAACTGATTAAACTGTTTAATTATTTTTGATGCGAATATGAATTTTAGTTTCATGTCAAAATAAACCATACGCTTTTTTGACTTTTTGAAAACATTAAAAATGTGAGGTAATTTTCATAGTCGAATCTTCATTGCCATGACACATACAATGTTAACTAATGAGAGTAGGTAAGAAAATGTTTAAAAAGACAGTGCTCAGCCGTATCAATTGAATAAGAACAAAACGTTGAAACGTAATAATAGGCCGAGGCCTGTTAGGATGTGGCTACTACTGATGAGCTGAGCGAGCGAAGCGGCTGACCGCGGCGCTCGCTCGTCTGCCATGACGCTTGACGCGACGACGATGCGACGCCCTCCAGTAGCGTCATTTCTGGACTCATCTGCAGCTGATATGCTGCTTACTTCTGGTGGTACGCAGTTTGGTACTTTTGCCTGTATGGAAACATATGAAACATAAATAAATACAAAATAAATAGTATGTGATTTGGCATGCGTGAACAACATTTCCGAATTTAGCAAATATAAAAATAAAAACTGGATTGAACATATATCCCAGATGCAAATTATCCAGAACGCTTGATATGTTCCCATATTTTTGACAATTATGCAAACGTTAAAGGTGTGAGAAAATTGGACAAAGTACATTATATCACTAAACTAATTTATATCTTCTACGCATACATTCTACGAAATGTAAGACTTATCGGAAAATTACAAAAGAAATAAGTTATACAAAAACGTTTTGAACATAATATTGCTTAACTTGACTGGTTACGAAATCAACAAAATTCACGATATCTGTACCTAATTATATTATTCGGCTCAATTACATGAGGGTTCAATACAAAATATTCATACAATAGCATTCTACCCAAACCATTTTGATACATAAACATTAAATCACAAAGTGAGATATGCTCAATCATGAGTTATTTCAAACGAATGTACAATTAAAGTTTTAAGAAATTTGTTATTAGAATATTTTCATGGTATCGTGATCAAATTTTCCTTCATACTGACAAATTAGGTTTATTCAACTTTATCCATGTGAAAAAAATAATTCATGTAAAATCATTGTTGATTATATTATTACTTTTATAACCATATTGCAAAAACATATATATAAGAATAATACATCAGTCTAGCGTGCTTTATTTCTTTCTCAGATTCAGATTAATTGCTCGCATGTTTAAAGTACTATTTGTAACTCAGGTTTGAGTTATAAAGGGCATTGGCAAAATATAACATAACAATAACTTATGTTTTATCGCTTTTGACGTAGGTTATGACGGTCAAATACCAGTAACTCATAACATTACCAAGATACCACAAGACTGTCTGGAGCTGTCACCAAATCAAATATGAAATCCTACATCAAACGTGCCTCACTGTGAACTAACAATGACATTCTGATTGATTAGTTGTGCTCCCCAAATCTATTTGAACATGACGGGTATTACAAAGATGAGATATTAAATAGATATTCTCTGTAATGGAATTCATAATTTTCTTTGAAAAAGTATTACAATGGAAAAATGGTTACAAATTCTACGGCTCTTTCTGCATAAAAAAATAATGATTACTCTTTCTGAAGCGATTAAATAACAAAATTTTGCTCTTTATTTCTTGCTTTTTTAAAGTCATCAAACATTTATGGAACTATTAAAGGTAAATTACAGTGAGTGGTAATTACGTAGTGGGAATAAATACTGTAACTACTTTTGAAAAATTATCTAAAATATTTTTAATCTTCTTAAAGATTGCCATGTGGACTTTGTGAACACAAGAATTAAATAACAGAAAAATAAAAAAATACACTTTAAATATGATGTTTTTAAAGATTACTGAAATAGCCATACGACCGTGCAAAATAGCTTATTTGAGTACATTTGAGGCGTAAAACGTTCGGTCATATTAGGGACGAGTGCAAATGTAACTATTTAATAAAATGTTTCTGAATATTATTTTAATTCGTAAGTCAAGTTCACATGTTGCTCACTGTTTTTGCTTTCATTAAACGTCTTCATAATCTTATGTTGAGGCAATCATTTTGTTTCTTACAATAGCGTTAATTGATTGATATAGTCGGGTGAAAGGGGAATTTATTTTACTTTGCAGCTAACTAATAAATACTAAAGTTAGTGTTAATAAATAGTATACTCACAGGTGGCTGTGTAAAGTTGGTTTTAACTTGACACCGTCTCGATTGATGAGCGAGGCAGGCTGCGTACGCAATCGCATGAGGAATGTAGCTTTGCTCGACGACTCCGGCAAACAAAATGGTTGCCATTGGCCCTACATAGAGTTTTCGATTATAAATCAAAGTATGGTCAAAAACATGTAATGGTAAACAGAAGCACTTTGATATTAGTTTTTACGCCTATGAACTTTGTCGTAAGTAAATTAAGGCAGTAGAAATTTTAAAGTGTTGAGTTACTTGGAACTAAATACAGTCGAACTCTAAAAAAAGTTTTTTTTTTCAGTTTTTGTATAGTTTGACGAAAGTATCTGGTGAAAACATTTCTAAACATGCTGAGGTGCATGCAAGGATTGCTAAGTTAAAATTAAAAAAAATCAAACATTTTTATTTCTTAGAGCTATGGAGGTGATTTTATTTCTTCTACGACCATATTTATTAGCGAGTCTGTCACATGGACACACTCCTAGCGGAGTTCACGGTATCTCACGCTAAGTGAGTTCCTTCGAGCGAGATAAGAATAGAGTTCATAGTATGTTTCCTCACCTAACGCATAAATAGGAACATCCTCTCCTCCATGGGTGGCCCATTGCCGCGGCACAGCTGCTGCATGCACAGCGTCTGCTGGCGCTGCATTAGATGCAGTTGCATTCAGCGGCAGAGCTCGGGGCTCCGAGTGGCCTGGGCCCGTCCCGTACAGTAGCGTCGTGTAGCGAAGCCCGTCAATATCTGATACTACCGTATCTGCACCTACGAGGGAGAAAATTGGAACCATTGGCCAAGTTTGAAGCTACAAATGGATCTCATACGATTCGCTGTAACACCGTTTCGTGTGCGGACATGCTGGATCACGCGCTCGTATTGCGCTAGTCAAAAAAAATGTCGCAATGGAAGAATGCAACATAAATCGTAGAAGTCGTACGTAATGCGATCCATTTACGTGTGTGTGTGTACGTGTGTGTGTGTGTGTGTGTGTGTGTGCGTGTGTGTGCGAAGAAGATTAACCTTTATTCGCAAGCGAACAACAACAGATAGTTGTCTAAATAAAATCTTGCATATTATTATTTCATATGGGAAGATTTACATAGAAATATAAAATATTTCAGTACGGTTAAAAGCGTTTGTATTACTCTTTAGCCATTAAAGTATCTCTACATAAACCATAACTTAACATCTCTGCGATGCGATGAACGACGTAGAGTACAAATTATCGTAATGTACAAACTACAACTAGGTTTCAAATCAAACAATGTACTGAATTTTAAAGACTGTAATACTTGTTTAGAAGATAAATACGTGTTTTATTTGGAATTAAGACAGATGGTTGATCTCTCTTCGGATCTTAAACTATGAGCGTATCCCATAGGTGGCACATCCCATGTATGTTGCTAATTCTTTCAAAACCTACTTACTTATTCTTTTCTTGAAGAATTTCATAGATAATCTCTTGGTAAAACTATCAGAGAGCTGAGTTCTACAACCAGTGTAATTGTAGGCGTAAAATGATTTTAATTGTAAACAGTTCCAGATCGTCAATAAATAGGTACAAGAAGTGCCTCGAGTCCAAACCTATCAGACAAGATAAGCACGAAGTCTTTACTTTCGAATATCAATATTTGAACACTTAATAATACAAAACATTTACTATCTATCAGACGATAGATAAATTGATGTTAGGAAATTAACTTTGATTCGTGAATTTTAGCAAAACATCGTCCAATGACTGATTAAAAATACATTTTGTGTTTACATGGCTTTTTATCAGAGTTTGAACACATTTTAAGAAACAAGAAACATTTATTTTGCTACGGTATTTTATTGACTTATAAATTATTAACTTCAGTAACAGCTTAGCTATGGCTAAGCATAAAAAAATAGCATTACCTATGGGTAATGCTATTTTTTTTATCATTACCTATAATCAACTTTAATGGTACAGTGAATAAAGTTTTTTTTCTTTTAAAAGCAACTAAGGATTAAAAGCTAAAATCCTTTTTCAAACTTATATTATAAATATGAAAATTAGTAAGAAAAAAAGCTAGATTTATGTTTGTTACCTCTTCACGCCAGAACTATTGAATGGATTTGAATGAACTATGATAGAAATATAGAAAAGATTAACAATTAACATAAGGTATACATTTCATCCTGAAATAACATGAAAAAAGTGGCGGACAACAATTAGCACAAAACAAAAATTACACTACTGCATCTATGAAAATATTATGAAATATAATCTTGATTTCATAATTAACTTTAATGTATAACCCGTAGAGTAGGTAACAAAAAGAATTTCATTGATCTTCTTTACAATCGAGCGTTGATTTTCTATTTGTCTTAAGTGTATCTTCGTATCGTAAGCGTATCGTTACGAAGTAACGCGTATGTTTTACAAACGAATCTCTTACGATTCGCTGTATCACGCTTCGTGAGCGGACATGTTTGAACATGTACGCACTCGTAGTGCGTCCGTCGTATGCACGTAATACGATACGTTTACGAAACGACGTGTGTGTGTGTGTGTGTGCGGAGAGGCTAATTTAGAACTGTGTTTCCAAATGAAGCGTACAGGGGAATAGCTATGTCACATAAAACTGAAAAATGAGTTACATTAACTTACATTAACCGTAAATTACATTGACTCTTGCATTTTCACCCTGCTTCAACGAAAAATTATAAAAACTGATGATGGTTAGATCTTTCATAAACTTTTTAAAAATTACACGCACTCATACCAAATGGGCATACCTTGGTGTAAAAAATCAGGTTGTGTTTTCAAACGTGCATTTGTCGATTTTTTGTTATTTGCGATATCGCTTGTTTTTTTGCCTGTACTCTTCCAACACCAATCTTGTAAAGGATTAACTAGATATTTACCTAAAACAGGATGCCCTCTCGGCGTGGCTTGGCCGCCAAAGGTCATAACATGCCCGTGGTCTGCTGTAACTACGATTAAAGTTTCAGCAGGATTAACTCGCTCCAAAGCTGCTAAAAGGGCAGTTTCTAACTCCAGGGTCTCATCCAGAGCTCTGTATGGGTTGTTGTAGTGATGAGCGTGATCGATTCGGCCACCTAAACGAAAAAAAAAACTTTTTAAAAGACATAAATAAAAATATAAAACAATTACACGAAATTTGATCCTCACAATTGGGCAATACAAAATTAATGTGTGAAAAGTTCAGTTTTCCAAAATGAACAATAATTTTGTTTATGTAGGAGTATATTTAAATATTTTGTTATCAAACATTTTTTTCGAATATTTGTTTTTGCTACATAAATAAAATAAAATTTAATCAGGTATGTACATACTTAATAAAAGACTAATATTAGAAGTATTGCGCCTTTTTTACTATTACTGAGACGTCTTCAAATCAACACCAGTTAGTTACAAGGATCTAAAAAATCGATAAAAATTGAGCTAACGACTTTCACATCATCATTTTAAAGGTCTCGGTTAAAATAGAAGTTTAAAAGCAAATTGACAGATACTCGTAAGGTTAATAATTCTACGTTTTATACAATAATTCATTTAACTGAAGACTAATTTATTTTACATGCGGTTTTATAGTACTTGGCTTTTGTTTAACAATGGAACCTAATGAATGAAGTATTTTGTAAATCTTAATATGATTAAACCGAACGTCGTTAGAAGCTGTAGGCGAATATTATTATTATGTTTCGGGGCCTAAAACTTAATTCGAATGGAACAAATTTCATAAATTTGCTACAAATTATCCTTGACACCTGGATTAAGTGGAACTATAACATCGATTTATCAGATACCCCGACAACAAACTATGTCGATAAAATAACCGATTCAACTGGTCTTTACCCACACAGCTCAATATTAAATCTATTGAACGTAGTCCACTTATCCTAAAAGGTCCAATGAATGTGAAATAGATCCATTATTAGACAAAGTGATGAAGGATCGATGATTTTTAACAAAAGAGTGGCTTTAGAGGCTGCCTAAAATCCATAAGATGAATAGAAGACAAATTGGCCTTTGGTTGACGGTCTGAAATGTGTTTCTAATATTATGATCCGCGCAACATAATTTAACCAATGGATCTTGAAAACAAAATGTTATCTACCAAATTAGAGTGAGGAAGTCTACAAGGAAACGACAGGCTAATCAAATCTAAACATAAAAATCGAACAAGGTAAATTATTTTATTCGTTATTATTTATGTTATGTGTTTTTTCTGGCGACACATAGCTTAGCACAATGTAACCAGCCTATCCTGTCTATCTATTCTTAAAACACCGGGATTTGATTTGAATTTGGAATCTATGTTATATCCTTTTTATAAAATAAACAATTGGACAAAATATAGTCCTACTTTCATACAATTTGTGACAGATAATATAATTGTATATACGAGATCAAGGAATGTGAGTAGCGTTTAACCACTTCAGTGCGAAATGATGTTGTATCTTTTACTTTTTATTTAAACGTTTCATAACATCATCTGTTCTCGCTAGTGTTGCCAACTAAGTTGGTCAACTATCGATAGTTGACCTCGGAAATAGTCTATAATATCGTCACTAACGATAGTATCGATAGGGCTATCGATACTATTACTTTTGCCCAACTATTTATAGTATATTGATAGACTATCGATAGTGTACTATCAGGCGGCAACACTAGTTCTCTCAATTCGAATTTGAAAAATAACGATTATTGTGACAAAACAGTTTTAGTTTTTGGTCGTCAAAATTTAGTGCTTATATTAATCTAACATGTTTCAACACCTATTAAAACATATTTGAAACGGAATATTAAGCAATTTGTTTATATTTGTATCGAAAATATAGCAGAGAAGATTTCCTTTTGTATTCCGTTAACCACATTTCAATATTACCGCTTCCAAAAGGAGTCATCCCATAGAAATATTTTCTCTAGAGCTGGTTTAGAATTGCCAATTATGATAAGAAGACATCAAGAAACATGTACGAATACAAAATTATCTCATAAAATGAATTCACTGTATGAATATAACATGAGGACATAATATCTTGCGAGAAGTGAGTAGTTATCGTTCGCCAAAAAAAAAGAAATATGACTATTCTTAGCATATATGGATACAAGTACAATGGGAATGTAAATTATATTGTAATAACTGAACATTTACGAGCCAATGAGATGAAACCTTAGCACAACGGATTACCGTGAGTTTTTCCGAATAAATCATTATGCTTTAACATCTATTATAAATGAAGAACAAAAAGCACTAATTCTATACAATAACAAAAGTTAAAGTAGGTATGATAAAACATAGCTCAGATCGGGTTCGTAAATTTTATTATTTATGCAGCAAGCGGAGATATAACGACGATTTTTTTTTATTTTAAGAAATTTAATAAATAGCTTTTTTTGTTAAAATTCGCATGATTAAGTTTTTGAATATACGTGTAAATAGATTTTGGTTAAATAATACCGGGTTCTTTGAGATTTCGTTAGCATTATACGACGATCATAATTGTACTATAATTTATACGTAAAGTTTTTTGTGCAATAAAATATATCTATCTATCTCACATAAAACTTTAGATAGTCACCTATCTGAACTTAATATTTCGCTTCACAAACCTTCGATAAGTAAAAAGAATCCTTTATCGTTCTTCAAGAGTATTGACAACGCAGCACGAGTCATATCCGCTAGCGAAGGGTCATCCGCTTTCACTGCAGTCCCCGCTGTCGCTCCCTCCTCCGCGTCCGCTACCGCTCCTCTCTCTGCGTTGAATTCCATGTGAGAGTATTCAAATAAACCTGCACAGAAACACCGATTTTAACGAAATCTATGAAATTAAAATACTAAAAGGTTTCATTTGACGACCTCCGTAGCCGAGTGGCGAGCGGGCTGGACTTTCGCTTCGCGCCATCTCTGAGGTCCCGGGTTCGATCCCCGGTCAGGTCAATATGGGAAACGAACTTTTCTATATTGTCTCGGGTCTGGGTGTTGTGGTACCGTCGTTGTGCCTGATTTCTGTAACACAAATGCTTTAGCTACTTACCACAGAATCAGAACAATGTATGTGATATTGTTCAATATTTATTTATTTATTTTATTTATAGTCATTGATTTGAAAAGACATATTTTAGACCATTAAAAATTGGCCCAGTGTTGTCAAGTGCAGTTAAACGTTCTGTTAATATTCGTAAAATCAAATTAACAAGTAACAATCTATTAACGATAATTTCTCAACACAGCTATTTAGTGTTTCTCCAACATTTTATTTCACTGTTGAATACGTGTAGCAATGTTGAAACATGCCAAAAACAGCTTTTCTGCTAAAGTATTCAAGAATAGTTTATGCTCAACTACAGGCCGACTAAATAACCGGTTACAATAATTTACGATTGGTAATGTGTCAAAAATGACTATACGTTTTTACGAATCGATAACGAGTCGTTAATACCGTTCCTTAATTTACTTTCCATACCAGCTGTTATCGGTCGTCCGTCAGCCGTTATTAGATTACGCCTCGTATATTTATAACTATCTGTAACTACATAGAACGGATCGTTTTTCAAATATTGATAACAGGCATAAACTATCACGGTTTTGGATGGAAAAGAAACCTTATAAGTAGAGGAAGTGGTTGTAAAGGCACAGAGACCCAAACTTCTCTTCCACCACTCGGCTTACTTCAGGGTGAAGTGAAACAAGTTAATAAAAGTTGAGAAATTTAAACTTCAAAGTGCGTGTTGAAGAGTACTGTTCCTTCTACTAACCCAGTGCATGCACTGAACTTGTTCGGAACTTAAAAACTACTAGCCCCGTAAGCCCTTGTCCACAACAGTCTTAGATCTATGTTTGTGAACGGTACTCAGCTTAAAGTATAAAGTTCCAATTCGCCAAAGGCAAAACATTTTTTTTTTACAAATGTGTATTAGCTTTATATTTAACCTAACATACTTAAAGGCTTTGTATTAAATACTCTTCCAAGGGACCTTTAAGTAGGATATAGACTTTTTTTTAATATTTTCACATTTAATATTTCACTTTCATTACGTAGCTTTTCTTTGCTTTTGAAATTTTGTTATCTTTAAACGATCGTGTGTGAGTGAGTGATGTGAGTCGATTGTGTTTTGTTTTGTGGTATTTTCAACAATACAGTCATTTTATAAGAGGAAACTAGAATGCACCTACCAATGAACTGATTTTTGTTGAGATGCATGGGACTGTGACACCACAAGTTAAATAAAAATCGCCTAAACTTGTGTTAAAATGTTGACTTAAATTTTAACCAACAACCTAACTGTAAATTTATAGAAATAACCAAATCAAAGGGCGGCACTCCAACGAATGGAGTACCTAAATACTGTCCGCTATTTTGTCAGTTTTATCACGATGGTCCAATTTCAATGATAGAGGTGTTGCCCTCCAGCGTAAAATAGGTGTTGTTTTATTTTATGGCTTCAAAACTACGCTCAATACCCGTTTGTGCCGCCATGCATGTTCATGCACAAAATAGACGCCACATCCATTTAAACGCTGGGATTATCCAATATTGTAGGACACGGCTATTGTAGTATACCGCCTAGTAAATGAACACCGGTGCAAACATTGTGAAGATATCTGCTAACACTTTTTTTGCAAAGTTTTTGCGGTTCTTTCGGGGTTTTTGACGATCCAATCTCATTTCAAACTGTCCAACAAATCTGTCGAGCGAAAAGTTTTAATACCCTTCTCTGTTTGCTTAGGATGCATCCAAACACACGTGGAAGTGATCGTGTACTAATATAAGCTTACGAATTTTAACATGAGTTACGAAATTTTACTTTTATTTTCATGTTGTTACGGAGTAGGCGTTTCTGAGATTATTAGAAAACATAATCCTACTTAATAGTACAAACATTTAAACTTTCACGTTTATAATAACTTATAATCGAGAAAGTTCAATGGTTGTTGCTATTGCATAAACTACTGCATGGGTCTGGATGAAATTTGGTAGTTACATTAAGTTACATTACGGATTAAACACAGCAATTTGTATAACTACCAAATAGCGAATAGGTACTAAATTTTTACCCGAAAATAACGTAAATTAAATGAAGGACGACATCTAGCTACATAACAATATAATGGCGGAACAAGAAATGAAGTATACAAAAAACGATTAAACACACGATTTTTAAATCTTAAAATAGACTAAACCATGCTTATATTTAAGAACATGAAAACTAGGAAAAGTCGTCCAATCGCACTTCATTTTCATTGGTTTAAAACGAAGGACAATACTTAATCTTGTGTTATTTTAATTAAGATCACTAGCATGTGCTTAAAAGCTCCTTGAGAAAATTGCAACCCAAGTTATCCTTTGTACATTAATTCTGTCTTCAAAACCGACCCATAACGTTTTGAAACATAATTTCACACAACGTACCTAACTGCAAATCCTCATTATTTACAATGCAAATTCCCTGTAGGCCGGTACAGATTAAAAAGGATTTTGTGGGATTACAGACGGTGCCGGTATCAAAACACAAACCCACTGGATTTAGACGAAGTGGATGTTAATATTTCACAAATATCAAAGAAAAGACGCTAAGTAGGTAATCCGCTAGACATATCAAAGTTAACATTTTTATGTTATTGGGATTGTTTAAATTAATTTAAAATAAAAACATATGGATACTTGAAAGTAATAAAAGATTTCTTGAATTTCAGTTTAATAAATAAATTACGGTAATCAATTGCTTTAAATTGTTAAAGAAGTTAATAGTTACTATGGTTTCAAAAGGTGACAGTTTTTTAAGCATAATAATAATATATTCTAAGGATGACCTCAGGTATAAATATTTTATTATGAAATAAACAATAAATGACTGTCCGCCATCACTAGAGTTGAATAGCTGTTATTATTTATTAAGTATGTTAAATTTAATGGAACAAAAAGACCTTCGGATCCCGTTTAGGTTCACATGTAACAATAAATAATAAATTAGGCTAAACGTGGTTGGCTTGTTATGATGTATGTTAATGAAATTAATAGTAACTATGGTTTCAAAAGGTAACCGTTTTTTAAGCATAATCATATATTCTAAGGATGACCTCAGGTATAGATATTTTATTATGAAATAAAAAATATATAATAAATTAGGCTAAACGAGTTACACCAGGCAGCAAGGTTTATTAAATGAAGACTTTGCCTAGCTGCGTATGTCTATTTGCCTTTTGCGAAAAAAGACTTACCTACTAAATTTTCGCTTACCTAAAACGTAATCAACTGTTCTCGGATCCAATTTAGCTAGTTGCTCCCTAGAGTGTATGTACTGCGCTCTTAAGCGCCGTCTCTTCTTTTCTCTAGCCCAGTCTTCTGCCAAGTTCCTTCCGTCCAATCTTCTCCCCTCACGATTCGGATGCTCAGGGTCAGGAGTGACCGTTGGCAGGAAATGCCGCCTTCCACCTCCCATTATAACCTAAAATAAATAAGTTGATGAGGAAATTGAAGGACAGTGCTCAGGTTATTTTATAAAACGAATGGACAATTAAATTTCCCCGAAACGTTTTATTTTTTCGCTGTTTTCTTACACAAAGGACATAAAAAAATCATAAAGTACTTGATGTAGTAATTGTTTATTAATAATGTAATTTAAAATTTAAAGACTGCGATTTTTTTGGAAATTACTTAAACCAGGTTTATCAAACATGTCGTGATTTATGACATACATATATAATTAGAAATTTGGATACAGATATAAGTTATATTAATATTTTTTTTATTATTTTCCGTTTCAGCAACGTTTGCCTCCAAAAACGAATGGCTTTCAAACTTAACTGATAAAAGTAAAATTAAGATGCAGTAACAACTTGTCTTCCAATAACAAAACTGTTTTTTTTTCCTTTCAAGAATGACTTCTTAAAGTTAACAATCTTTACTTTTATAACTGCATTCCTTATTTTTATTGCTTTTTATTTTCATTTATTTTGCATTTAAAGCGATGCTCTTAACAGCTGAAATGTGCTCTTAACAGAGAACAAAAAGAGGCTTCGAACTTTGGAGCAAATAGGAACAAGTTTGTGGTTAGAAACGTTAGTATTTAAAGACCTCGGGAATATTTCCGAGGAAGACAGCTCATCTAAGGTCTTAGCAAGAACCCAATATTTTACGTCCCATTTAATCAAAGTTATAAGTTGAACGCTTTTGTTTTATGCCGGGCTTTAGCTGCGAAATATTTTGCGTTACAAAATGGATAACTTTTTTTTTGTCATGTTACAGTCTAATTTCTTGTTAGTTTTAAGAAATTCATTGCATTCCTACGGTAATTAGGGAAATAGAGCCTCACATACCAGAAGAAGGTTAGTATACATTCACAAACCACCGGACAGGGGATCGCTATCAGTACCCTCTGACATAAAGATGATTTTCTTTCACATAATCCTTGTCAAGCTATAGAGGAACATATGTTTTATCTATTAGAAACAGAAAAATTTTATCTCCCCTTGCGGTGCGGGAATTGAACCCACGACCTTCACGTATCGCGCGTGCTGCTTTTACCAACTGAGCTAACCGAAAGTTATTGTAGGCGATGAAATTTTTCTGCTGTATCAACCGTTAGCCTTTCGGTAAGTGCCCTCTGCCGAATATGTTTAGAACTACATACTTATCGGCCCGTGGTACATTCGTTGCAGAAATGTTTGAAAACCACGGAATCGAAGACACCTGGCATCTCAATCGATTTTATCGTTAAATTGAAGGTATCAATAGGGAACCGGGCTAACAATTGGTTTTAGGTCCGTATGTTAGATCATCAAATAATAGAAAATAGGAAATAAAATGGTTTATTTCAGTTACTTTCATAGTGTTATGTCATATGGTCTCCTTTTGTGGGGAACAGCTGCTGTCATTCAAACTATTTTTGTTTTACAGAAGAGGGCTATCCGCGCCATATATGGTCTTAAATCACGGGATTCTCTCAGATACTTATTTAAAGAAATTAACATACTTACCGTAGCATCTCAATACATTTTTGATTGTATTATGTATGTACGCAAAAATTATAATCTACTATTAGCATACATGGCGCCATTAGCATACATGGATTTCGAGGCAATGAGTTTTCGTTTTCTGTAACAGAGGCTGTCTTACATTTATACTTCTTCCAGGCTCGTTCTCAACGAGCTGCATAGCAATGTCCTTGCAGTCCTTCCTGACAGTAGGGGGGACTCTGCTGTCGTCTTCCCAGTATCGCGAAGGCGCATGCGCATATAAAGCAGCAGGAGTCGCGTGCGTGATTCTTGCAGTAGTTACTATGCCGCTGGATTTCCCTGTGAACAAGTTTTAGCATAGGGTATATGAAGTATATATTTAATAAGAACACGTAGGCTTGTATGGATATTCAAAATATTGCGGTATGTCGCTTCTGATCATCTACTCCGTGTAACATATGTATCTCTGGCGCAATCAGTACTAACATACTGTATAGCTGTGTGGGGTGGGGCAGCTAAAACTAGATTCCTTGAATTAGAGAGAGCCCAGAGATCGTTGTTAAAGGTTATGTATTTTAAGCCAATAGATTTTTCCACGGAACTACTCTACTCTTCCACAGGACTGATGTCTGTTAGAAAACTATATATTCGGAACATAATTTTGAGTAAACACAAATCTCTCCCTTACCAACATAACCCAAATAAATCTAGAAGAAAGAATAATGTTGTGCCTAAATTAAGAATAAAATCAGTATTTGCACAGTGGCAATATTTGGCGAGAGCTGGTGTTCTGTATAATCAAATTAATAATGAGCTTAATGTGTACAGTATGACTTATGCAAAATGTAAAATTGTGATAACAAAATGGTTACAGACGAAAAGTTATCCAGAAATAGAAAGATTGCTCGTTTGAACAAAACATTTGCACACACACGCATACACGCACAAGCGCACGCATCACGCACGCACTTACACACAAACACACACAAACACACACACACACAAACACAAACACACACACACACACAAACACAAACACACACCATTATTCTGACTGGGTGTGCGGGTGGGGGTGGGATCCTGATTGTTATGTAAGTGATGTAATCTATAGACACATATATATATATATATATATATATATATATATATATATATATATATATATATATATATATATATATATATATATATATATATATATATATATATATATATATATATATATATATATATATATATATATATATATGTGTGTCTATAGATATATATATTTATATATATATATATATTATTTATTTATTTATCGTTTTATTTGTTTTTATGTTCTTCTTTAACTTCAAATAAGTAGGATTAAGTCTGATTGTAACCATGGTATGGAAGAGCGGTGCTACCTAACACAAGTAATTAATTTTACTTAAAAGCCAGCTCCAATTACTTGTAATTGCATTTTTGGGTTACTGAAATAAACATTTTTGTATTTTTTTTTTTTAATACGGGAAACCGCAAAATAATTTAATACCAAAATAAACAAGTAGAACCGATTTTAAATTCATGTAGATATGGCTACCTATATTATAGTTTTGTCCTAACACATTTCACACGTCAAACTATTTTTTATTTAAGTAGTGCATTTCTTAAAAAACTTCATTTAATTTTGTAAAAATATAAAATTTATTTAATAAGTGTATAATTTTTAATATATGTAAAAAAGTAGAACAGAAAAAAGTACCTACAAAAAATCTACAAATGTTGTAAACACCAATAAGAAATTGGTACGGTCACATATGTAAACACTACTTTTAATGGATATATAACACTACTTTTAAGCATTATTCGCTATTCTTGCCCATGACATAAGGCGGTGCAAAACCCAAAGTGTATATTCTATAAAAAATATAATCTGATGTGCTGTTAACTGTATTTAATAAATAATTTAAAAGTACCGAAAAGTGCTTGCTTAGTATTAAGTAAAAATTATGCTTTATTTACCACCCCTATAACAAGGATTAGTTTCTAGTTGAGACCCAACTGACGGTACTTATCTCAATTCAGTAATACCACTGGGTATATACCACTCTGTTATTGCACTCATGTTTTTGTTATATCCCCCAGTTTTCGCGCACCCCGTATGTGCGGTGTAATGTTATTACTACAATTTGCATTAGATTTTGAGCGCAATTTTCGTGCTTATGAAACTTAAGTTCTACGTACTGAAGTGGGATATGAAAAGGTTAGTTACTGTCTACTTATTTGCGAAACTTTTATGCCATATCTAGCTATGTGGCATAATAGTTTAAATATAGTTTTTAAGCTCGTAAAAGATACAAAATGGTACCGGATTTCAAACTAAATTCTTCTTTACTTAACAATTTAACAATGAAAGATTTACTAAACAAAGAGGAAAGTGTGTTCACTCATTCAATTATGACAAAGTATTATGTATTGTATGCTATTGTTAATTTAAATTTCCTACAAATAATTATTTTTCCACAATTTTCAATCTTAATAAACATGATGCGACCGTGTTTGTATTTTGTATAGTACTTGATATTTCTAGGCGTAATTTATCTTGTATACCATTGCTTTAGCTATAATATATGTTTTATCATCTAAATGGTATTTACGGTACGTTCTATTATTTTATCGCTTCCCATTGACTTAATATTTAAGTGGCTCTTAGATTTAATAATCATGAAGATAAAATTCAAAGCACTTAGCATGATTCGCACGCTTTGGCTATATAGAAAATATGACGATAGTTTTATAAAGCAAAACGCTAACCTTAATATTTTTGTTGTTTTTATTGCAAGCGAAAAAGTAAGCCTTTAAGGTTTCAACCCCTAAACACCCAAGCGGCCTCCGGGGACAGTGTGTGACGTCATAGCGCTATTCCGTTGAACACTAAGCGGTACCCGGCGACCGCTCTGACCCACCAGATTTTACAGCTAAAATTTGTGGGTAGAGTATAAATTTTTAGAAACAAGCTAAAGGATTTATGTTGTTTTATATCTTAGCTACACTCTGAGCGCGAAAAATTTCTTAGTCTGTGGCTATTTATTTTTTTGATAATTTATATATTTCTTGTAATCCAGCCTATACCATGGTTTTAAAACTTTAAACGCGTAGAATAAATATAACCTTTCGATTATAAAGATATTTTGATGCCAGATAAACAGAAAATATATCAATAAGTACATTTGCATTTACAGAATGATAAAATATCGTTTTATTTTAGAAAAATTTTATTTTTTGTAAACAGCTATAATTGCTACATCATCCTTTGCCTCTGCTGTCATTTTTTTTTTGACATTTCGTCTCTTATCTGAGGGGTTAATAAACATGCGATGTTGTTTAATATAAGGTCATTCTGCGTTGTAGTCTATAAATAAACAATAGACTTATGAAATTATCCTATTCGTAAATATCGTTTGAGGAAAATGTAATTAAACTCCTTAGCATTACATTGTCAGTTGCGGTTTTCAACTTCCTAAAACTAGACGTGGTTTACCAAAACTTGTGTGGGAAATGTAATAATACATGCTCGCGAGACTTGTGACATTTCAACATTTGAATGAGACTAATAGATTGCCATCTTAGGGCGCTTTCAGAGCAGTTTTAATATGCGGCTGATTTAAACTCAAACTCAAACTCAAATATTTCTTTATTCAAGTAGGTTACAATCGTCATTGAATACAATGCAAAGTGCAAACAAATGCAAACTTCCGGTTCGGAACCTATATCTACCGAGAAGACACCGGTAAGAAACTCAGCAGATAAGTTACAGTAGCAGTATCTAACTTATAGCTATGTGTAGAACACTATGGACCAAGTCATATAGTTTTATTTTGATGAGTGAAAAAAGCATGAAGTATTATTTTATTTTAAGAGGTAAGCTGGAGCAGACCAGTCCCCAAAGGTGGCACCTGTTCACAAGCATGACGTATGTGCCAGCCACCGCTTTACTCAACCATTAAGAACTCAACTCAACCGTTAAAAAGCACGTACAGGTTTTTTGGCGTGTATTGCGAGGATAAATAAATAATTAAATATTAGACAACATCACATACATTGCTCTGATTCTGTGATAAGTAGCTTAAACACTTGTGTTACAGAAATCAGAAACAACGAAGGTACCACAACACCCAGACCCGAGTCAATATAGAAAAGTTCGTTCCCCATATTGACCCAACCGGGGATCGAACCCGGGACCTCAGAGATGGCGCGACGCTAAAATCCGGCCCTCTCGCCTCTCGGCTGCGCAGGTCGTCGAGGATAGTGCGTTTATTAATGAAGGGGTAGCTCGTACAAGTAACAGTGTATGTAAAGCGTTGCTCCTAGCTAACTAATATCGCTATTTCTAATAATCGTGCATACAAAAACGCCGGAAAAACTCTGTACCTATACCTCTTCGACTTTGTAGATGCACAGCGACCTGACTAGTGTAATACCGCAGCCAAATAACAATTACTTCGGTTTTGTGGTGTTCCTGCGTGTGAGTAAGGTTTCTAGAGCTCCTGGGAGGGTGCTATATTAGTAGCATGGGCAAGCCTTCAAGGCAAGGGCGACAAGTCCAGTAACAGCTTTATTATGCTGTACTTTTTGCCGTTAAGGTAAGACCTTATTTCCACCTAACATCAAGTAGGCTGAGGTCATTCTAGAAGTGCATTATGAAAAAAATGCCTGAAAGACTTCTTTCACTATGTGGCCGTGCGCGGGATATTACGTCTTACATTTATTTTTATCAGTACCTTAAAGATTAAATTAGATTCGACTATCTGACACTTTAGGCCTTTTTTTCAAAGCTTGTGTTGATATACCCACACCTTTGTGCGTCATGACACAGGGAACAATATTTTGCTTGTATTTCGTATGGAACCTAAATTTATCTTTTTGAAGGGACTATGTTACGCGTGTTGTTACATTTCCAGAAAAGACCGTGTGTTGTAAGGAAGTGGTATATGAATAGGCCCTTACTTTTCCTTCGTCTATTGTGAGTGTTCGCCGCTTACAACATAAGATATACATGTTGAAAGGTGTAGTTCCAAAGTTGCGTTGTACGGGAAGGACTTTGTTATAATTTGAACTTTGATGATAATTATCATCAAAGTTCAAATTCCGAGCTTTAGGCTCGATGCCTTTGCGTACTTTGAGTCCAAATGGGACATTTTTGTACAACTTACAATAGCAAATCATTAACAAGTGTTTGTAAAAGACATTGTTATGTAAAATTTTTGATAAGTGCATATGCGGGAACAAATCCAATAGCTATCAAATTACGTAATGGAGGGATGGAAACTTTTTAACTTACTTTATTAAAAATCAGCCTTTTTGTTCAAACAGTTTTACCGTACCGTCACTTTTTATTACATATAATATGATATATGGGTTATATTATTGGTTCAAAATAAAACGTTTCAAACACGTTTTTATTCTATTATTATCGCACAGTCGCCGTCAGATATATCGGAGCAGACAAAGTGACTATGATAAGATACTAGTCAATAATTTTTATACACACAACTAACCAATAATATCTGAACAATCATCTACACAGGTAGCTAAATGAGACACATGACGTGCTTGACACATATTGAGGTTGAATGTTCAGATATTATTGGCATCTGCTCAGAATTACTGAAGTAATGAATGTTCAGATATTATTAGCTTAGAATAAGGAAAGTATAGAAACCGCATCATGACAGCAACAATGTGACCGTCCACCCCAAAATATTTTTTTTCAACATCGCTTTGACGTTAATCAATTTAAAAATGAGTATTAATATCTATTTATTCTTTGGTAATGTAGCAAATGTCGATTTTTATATCGATAAAATGTAAGTGATAACCATATGGATTGTGAAGCAATAGGGATCTTTTTTCTGTCGATATAAAAATAATGAATACATAAATAAATATCAGGCTATATCACATTGACCTGAGCCCAAAGTAAGCAATTGTATTTTGGAAACCAAAACCAACGGTGGAGCTAGCCCTACTTTCCTTCATAATTGCCACCAGAGTAGTACTAACATGATAGGATGAAGAAGACTACAAGAAAGCAGTTGAAGAATTTAACTTTTGTACGACTGTATTCTATTAATACCAAAATGTATCAGCATATCGACAATTCAGAACATACTTGATTTCGTTTATGATGTTTGCATAAGTATACGAAAAAATAAATGACAGTGCTACCAAAATTTATTATAAAAAATATTTTTTTTAAGCACTCTATGACAGCAAAATTAACGATTTGTGTAAAATTAAAACTTTTTGCAAACAATGTATGACATGCAGTTTAGTCTATTCATAGATCAGAGGATCTCAATCTCATATTACTTTGTAGTTTACTTTATTGATTTTCGCCCTGCAATGAGATTCTGTTTTCACATTTCCTGTAACAAAATACAAATAAAATAGAGTGAATAAAATAAAGCGATTAGTGAATAGTTACGAATATAACAAATACTGTTAAATACTAGAAAGTGATTTTTCAATTATGGCCCATCAGTGATTAAAATACGGCCATTTAAATAAGTCGTATTTGAGTTTTCACATTTCCTGTCACAAAATACAAATGAAATAAAGTGAATTTAGACATGTTTATATTTATATATCTCGTAAATCATACTTGTTCAATTTATGTCGAACTAAATCAAAATGTTTATACGATGCAATAGGTACATTATGCCATTGCCGATATTTTAAGAGTCATGACACCATTTTTTACCAGTCTTGATAATTCTTATTTACGTGGTATCATAAAATAATTGAAAATATTTTGAACAGATATAAGAGTGTGTGCTAACAGCGATCTAAAAGTGAATGTGTTCGAAAATTTTATCGATAAGTACGGTAAAATTGTTTCATTGGCACATCACTACAACAACAAATATGCATTATTTAGATTTGAAAATTTGGTTATAAATGCGCCTTTATTTTGGGGAAATTAAAAATCTTACAGGTTAACAAGCATTTTCTAAATCTTTGGCCCATTTTTACTACATAATACGCAAATGTTTTTGCAAAACTTACCGATGAAGACGATATTGAATAACTCTCGTTATTTTTTAAATCACAAACTTAGAAACCACCATGGTCTTTGATATACAGTTATCCTCGTCCGCAATTATAATAATTATTTGTTTTTATTGAGTTTTCATACATAATTTTGCTACATAATAAGAAAATCTTGTTTTAGTGAAATTCAGTTTGACAATTCAATGTCAGTCTATTAAAATACGAGATAGGGATACCATAGATCCTGTCACAAGTATGCACTAGTATTTGAGAATACTAATATACATAAGTGTGACTATTAGTGAGCCGTATTCCCATTTAAAATATAAGAGTACATAAGCTAAAAACAAACACGGTTTTCGTTTATACTTTATAGTTTTATTTAATAGTGGCACGATATTTCGAAATAGACAAAGGGGTGTTTTAAACCCTTACTTCGCTCAGTCTGTCTGTCGGTTACGCTTTCCTGCTTAAACCTCTCAACCGATTTTGATGAAATTTGGTATAGGTATACGTTGAATCTCAAGAACGGACATAGGCTACTTTTTATTTGAAAATAAGGGGGGGGGGGGATGGGGGTAATACCACCTTTGAAAGTTTATATGGAATAATGTTTATTTTTGATGTTAGAGATATGAAATTTGGCACAAATATATCTCGAAACTTGAATTAAAATATAGACTACTTTTTGTTTCGAATATCAGGGGAGAAAGGGGTAAAACCGACCATGAAAGGATCCACGCGAACGAAGTCGCGGGTACAGCTAGTATTTAATATTAAATATTTAATTTATTAGGTGTGTGGTATTTCCACACACCTAATACTTGTTGACTTGCGTAATGGATGCGCAGATGCAAAATATATATCAAACCATGGTTTATGATAAAGTTGGTATCGATTAGTAGCACTATTCTGGAAAATATGCAATACTAATAAATTAGTAACATATATATAGGAATAAAATAAAGCGATTAGTGAATAGTTACGAATATAACAAATACTGTTAAATACTAGAAAGTGATTTTTTAATTATGGTCCATCACTGATTAAAATACGGCCATTCAAATAAGTCGTATTTGAAATTAAATGTATTTTCAATTTGGTAACGTTCTATTATCAGTTTATGGCTTGGACTCCAACTCCGGAGTCCAGTCCATAGATTTTCTATCTGCAGATGCGGACTCCAATACAAGCTTTGAGTGGTTTTTGTTTCAGTCACTCTAGGTGGCGCTGCATGGCTAAATGTGAATAAGACAGCTACGTCCCAATTGCGGTTTTTAGCGTTACATCTATGAATATAATATATCTATGATTATTAGTAACTTGTGGTGTATGGAACTTTTTGAAATTTTAACTGTGTTTTTGGTCACTTTGTCTGTTTCGATATATCTAACGGCGACTGTACATACTATTTGAGGTGACAGAAGTTTCAAGCACCCTCAAAAATGAGTGTTTTAAGATCATTGACGTGCGGCAAAACGTTAAACGGTAAATGCGACCAAATTTATTCCGCTTTCCCAAAAGGATATGAAAAGACTTCGGATATGAAGACTTTGCCGTCAATGATCAGAGAGGATAAAATAGCCGTCATATTCAGTTAAGACAGATACTTTTTCCCTGATTCAGATGTTTGATTACAATTAGGCTAGCATGAAATTCAAATGACAGTATCACGCAAATCACGCAAATCTCCGTCATCATCAGGCGACCACTGAAAACCAGCGTCGTGTTGCAATGCAGTGGTATCACGGCATAATGCTGAGATGGTTGCCTTTTTAGCACACTATTAGGGTAAGCAGAATAAGATGTAAGCTGTTACCTGTTTAGTTTAATTTGTAGTTCTAAAATAATTCCTTGTAGCATTGTTTTTTTTTCTTTTTTATGTCGTTTTTTGTGTGCTGAATAAATACTTTCACTTTCACTTTCAAATCTCAAAATAATAAAGCCTTACAAACGTGTTGTCATTCGGCACGTGTAACGTCGCGTTTGCGTCAAACATTTACAGTAGAGGTGTAAGTGCGGCCTGCCATGACTAGACCGCGCCCGCACTCTCATTTCAATGTCAGGACGTCACGCATCTCGTAAACCCGTGTATTATTACGTCTCACACATAAATCTTGGGCCCCCATTTGGCTTTTGTTAGTTGTGAAAGGGTTTAAGTAGCTGGCTTTAAGGGAACAATGTTATGGAAGAATTTCACTTGGATTCTGAATTTTCACTGAGTGATCTTGATAAATATAATATTATTATACTACATACATGTTTTGATAATGTTCCAAGTATTTTGGTTTCAATTTTATAAGGACTGTCATTGTTATTTAAGAAAATCCATTAATTTCTTTATTGATAACAATGTAACAATAGTGTTTTATAACTATTAAGAAAGAAAAAAAATTTACTCATTAAATTACATTTTGGGGTTGCGTGTATTTTTTTCTTATACATGGAATTTATAAAAAAAAAACAACCACGACATTTCCGCTTACAATAAAATGGAAAATCAGTTTCAGTTTTTAGTATCTAGT
The DNA here is from genome assembly GCA_037074685.1 of Glyphodes pyloalis. Taxonomy (NCBI): domain Eukaryota; kingdom Metazoa; phylum Arthropoda; class Insecta; order Lepidoptera; family Crambidae; genus Glyphodes; species Glyphodes pyloalis. The sequence continues at coordinate 8,393,131 of JAYKKO010000011.1, forward strand.
CAATTCATAAATTATATTAAGTTTTTAAACTTCAAATTTCAATGGAGTTGATATAAAAACGATTACTACTAAACTTTTCGTGCTCTGGTTTCTTTTTTTCATCAATTTGTTACAGGATGCATGAGTGAGAATTTGATTGAAATTGAGTGTCGCTCGTGCCTGGCGTTGACGAAAAAGTTTGAAAAGCTATTAACTTCATCGAAAAATGACTGGCGCTATTTTTATTTCTAACATATTGACTATGGATTTTTACATAAATTATAAATCAAAATTATTCTTCACCATTCGTATTCGCTGTAAACATGACCTGTTAAGAGTGTGTAGAGCTATTTTTAAATAACTTTTTTATTTTGTTCTGAAACTTTTTTGTCTTGACAATCAGCTTCTGTCTCGTCGGAAGGTAAGAGATGATAAAGCTAATAATTAAATAAACGCGTCAAAAAATTGCACGAATGATCTAGGGACTAAAATTTGAAGCATGCCAAGCATAACCAGACCCAATTGTCAATTGCGAAAAGTTCGTTTCCCAAATTGACAGGACCGGAAATCAAACTCGGGATATTTCAGGTGTAAAAAAAATCATGCTTACCAGCTTCATGTGCCCAGTCGATCAAGGATGTGACCTTCGAGTTCATGGTAGAGGAGCAAATGTTGAATCTTCCTCCGGCGTCCAAGCCCAAAGTCTCGTACCTGGCCTTCACGCCGCAGAGCAAAGCAGTGGCGCAAGCTGAAGACTCTCCTGTCTGAGCGTCTATGTTGTACGTCTAGACAGATTAATAAACACTTTAATTGTAACTATTAAATTAAACTGTGGGTACTTCTCCCGCCGCGCTCTACCACCCCCTGGAGACCAGCCGACTATTTAAGCACAGCGGAAATTTAGTTGGCATTCAATTTACAGTTGGTACTCTGCAAAGCGGGGTTAGTCTGGTAGATTGGTCAACCTCCCCCTGCCCTTAAACCTATTCGGGGGATGTCATGTGACAGGGCTGCTTAGTTAGCAGCCATTCCGCCGGTGAATCTGTGGTAGGTTTTCTGTTTCCACAGCATCACCATCAAGATGGTAAAATTTACCGAGTGGTTTTAATGGGTGTTTCTGCTCTTGTCATGGCAGAAAGTCCCACTCATCTACCTTGGGTGACGCTAGGGCGCGTCAATGCATTTTTCTTCGCAAAAAAGGGCTAGTCATTGTGACTGTTTAGAGGCGATGACAGATGCGGTAGTAGTCTCCGCCTTTCTCAAAGCGGGGAAGTCCCACATACATCGCTGCCTTTTTCCACAGGCACCAGTATGGTATGTCAACGCATTTACCTTTTTTTTAAGAGAGGGCTTCAAAAAACGGTTAAAACAAGCTACTAATTCAGATTTGCGCTATCTTAGTCTAAATCAAGCAAAAAGCTGTCAACATCACATACATTGACCTTATCCCAAAGTACCAATATACCTTCACATTTAAATATATTTCAATCAAAACTCAGATAAACTTCTATTTTACAGTAAAACTTCTGCTCTACAGCAGTATCTTACTATTATTTGAACAATGCTAAAATATGTTAAAGCTCTTGATAGAACTTTCATCACGAAAAAAATAACTGAAGAAAGCGAAACTTGAAGTGATCAAAATAACGGAAGTTATAACATTTTCGTATTCTTTGTTCCTGGATAATGGTCTCTCAGGGTCCCGTGTTTGTTTTCCGGGTCCGGTATGTTTGAATTTTTTGATCATTGCTTGGGTTCTGATCATCGATCCATATTAGGCAAGCATGATGATTAAACCAGTACTCATCATTGAAATTTAATTTTAATCATGGTGGCCTTGAAGTTTGACAATAATTATGCGGGTATTTTACTTAACAATTTGTTTTTAGTCTTATGTTAGCATTTGCAATTAACGATGTAACATTAATTCAACGTTAACGCCATAGACGGCGCTCAATCTAAAAACCTGCAACTCCAACAAAGAACTCACAACTTTCAGTTCTCGCCTAGTCAAACTTTATCGATAAAGTTCAGATATTGTAAGAAGACGGATGAAAATATTATAAATATTATAAACATGATACCTATCAGATCTTGAGTAACGACTACCCTCGACAAATAACGTTCGATCAATCCTAGCCACGGCCTTAAAATACGGCCTACTTTGCTATTCCGCAGTAGTTTGGCATTTTTATTGCCTATCTCGTGTTCTCTATACGGACTGGATTCATATAAATTCTCGATTCTTTTATCAGTTTCAAATTTATTCTATAGAACGATACTCCTTTCAAATATTTTTTGAATGGAGTGTATCTTATCGGATTTCACCATCATCATCATCGTACATCATTCGTTGTATCATTAGATGCGATTTTTTAGGTTAAAAAATATGAATAAAAAAGTTCAGCAACTATAATACTGGTTATATAAGTTAATAATGATTTTATAGCAAGTGTTGAAAAGATTGGTAGAATTGCTTATAAAGTGTTTTGGTCTAATCTTCATGTATTCAATGTCTGCATATTAAAAAAAAAATTTACGGATCTTGGGGTTTTTTTTTATAACGCACTTCAAGATTTACCTTATCCCACCTTATGTTAAGTGGTAATGAGTTCCTAGCTTAAGGGCGAAAAGTATAGCATAGTAAAACTGTTACTAGACTTGTCGCCCTTACCTTGAAGGCTTGACCCCTGCTACTAATGTAGCACCCCCCAAAAGCTCTGGAAACCTTACTCACACACAGGAATATAACAACACAGAAGTGATTGTTATTTGGCTGCGGTCTTCTGAAAGGTGGAGGTATTTCACCAGTCGAGCTGCTCCAGTTCGAGCAAAAAATCGCTTTGCCCTACCTCTCTCAATTTTAATTTTCGGGTTTTGATTCCCGGGTCATGTAAAATATTTTAGAATGTTCGAGTATAGATTGGGGTTGTGATCCACTATCCACAGGAAAACTATTGCTACGATTACTTCATTTTAATCACAGCTACCTTTGCTTTTAAGCGGGTAATTAAGTAAGGTGATGTATTTCTTTAATTTAATAAAATCATATTTTACTTTAAACTTAAACTTGGCTTATTAGAACAAAAAACGAATTGAGATTCAATTAATTCAAGAATAATAAACATGAAAATCTGTATTACTCAAAGAATTTTGTCAAACAATTTTCGGGAAAGGAAACAAAATATGTATTAACACTTTTATTTAAGGCGGATAGCACAAGCACAATGATCTTTGTGAAATCGAATATTCATGACTCCCAAAAACAATTCCGAGATAAGAATTAATTAAACAATATTCTTACGGATCAGAAACTCAAAACAACTTGATTCTAATATAATTTTCTGCACAATGACTTAGTTTGTTTGTCATGATCCTACATAACTTATTCGTTCCTTGGTTGATTCATCTGAAATAATGAATTATTTATAATCTCGCCTGTTAATAAAATGCGCAAACTGGTATTGAATTTACTTTCATGGCTTGGTTTATTGGGTTCTTAATTTAGAATACAAAGGGAAACGCCTACATTTGGGACGAAGGCTCCACTTTATTCATCTTTGTGTTCGCTGTGGAGGCAGTGTATTTGTTGAAATAACTATGCCACCCATATCAACATTACGTGACAGCCATTTCTTGAAGGTTGCTAAAGAAACCTCTCGTGTGTCGCTCTTAGAATAATACCTGTAATATTTTTGGGATCACCGTCACAGGCGAAGTATGTTTTTTAAAAGCAATTCGTAGTTATATTTTTTTTAGCGTAAGTAATGTTGTAGTGATTTAACAAAACATGTAACATGAAAGTTTGTGTAATAAACCTCAGTAATTGACCGGATATCGTAAACATGGCATATAATGTCAGAAAAATAATAAGTCTAAAAAGGTAAAAAGGTAGCTAAAGTTAAGGTTTTACTTAGAAAGGTGTTTCTAAGTTCAAGGGCCTAAAGCTATGTTAAATCTTAAGAATTTTTTATCTCAAAAACGTTAAAATTAGAGACATACCTATTCGACTTATTTTCAAGTAAAATCAAATCTGGAATAACCAATGGACCATCTGATAGGTTTTTTCTTCATGGCTTGTGAGATCAAATCTCCGTAATGGGTAAATTCATGCGACAATATAGAGTTTGTATCTGTAAGACACTTTTAATTCAGTTTATACCAAACAAAAAATTACAGGACGTAATCAACTACGATATATTTATTGTAATTCCATCTATGGTTCTATGACTGAAGTGCATTAGTAGCTGATATTGGGATGAGATGAATATGATGCTGACAGTTATTAGTTTAAGAAAAAGGGCAGCCGCGTAGCCGTGTTAGCTTAAACTTTGGAATTACACGAAAAAAAAACAATTAACAAAAATTGTTAAGGTTAGAGTTATACGCACCTTAGCCAACGCCACTGCTGGGAATGTATCCCACGCTAAGTCCGTGTCTTCGCCAGTCTGCCCTCTCCGTTGGCCGCGCAGTATCCTCGCTGCAGTTGCCGTAGTAAGGCTCATGCCGTCCCCGACCACCAAAATTATATTCCTACAAAAAAAATGCGGTATAATTAGGTGTTCGGGGAATTATGACCGAATATGTGTTGTTACTGCCCATGAGTTGTCATTTAATGAATTTGTGCAAATCAAACTGTTATTACAATCGCGAACTCGTGCGCTCATCATTATTAATAAATAAATAAATACTGGACAACATCACATACATTGCTCTGATTCTGTGATAAGTAGCTATTAAGCACTTGTGTTACAGAAATCAGAAACAACGACGGTACCACAACATTCAAACCCGACACAATATAGAAAAGTTCGTTTCCCATATTGACCTGACCGGGGATCGAAGCGGGACCTCAGAGATGGTGCGACGCCAAAGTCCGGCACGCTCGCCTCTCTAGGAGGGTATTAAAATAAAATTAACGCTTCTTGATCATTACATTTGTATGAAAATACGAAACGACTATCTTTTGTATTTAATATTATTGCATAGACAAATATTTTGAATACAAAAAACAAATAACATGCTGATAAAACGAAAGTGTATCTAGCTTGAAAGTAAAGTTAAAATAAAGATTTATTTAGTAGTGCGTTACTTATAAGAATAAACTTTATCAATAAAAAGTCCTATCAATCTTCTTAATAAAGAATCTAAGTTCCAAGTGAATAGTTATTGCCTTGTGGAAGGTTGTTGAGATTAAGTGATTTTTATTTAAATATGAAGTTTTTTTAACAAAAGTCCGATTTTCACATATATCTATGGTATTAATTTAACCATCGCAAATCATGTAACACGAAAACGATTTAATTTGACGTAAAAGGTTTAAGAACGATAAGATTTTAAGAATAAATTTAATATGTTAAACAGATTATCAAGATTCAGATAAAGAATATTTATATGACGAGACCCTCCGGTTTAAAAAATACGTTATATTTTTGTATCCCTGAAGTGACCTTTTTATTTTTAGCGACGCTGAAAGGGCTTTTAAGTTAAGCGGAGGTTGTTTCGTATAAGACATATTTTGGGCATTTAAAGAGCACTCTGTAATAAATAGGGTTAACGCAACATTGATTCAGCTTCAATATATAAGGTTTAATAGAAAAATGACGGTAGTGACACACTTAATCAAATCTTTACCTTTGTTTATAAATGATACTGGAGAATAAAAAGTTTTTTGATTTGGAAAAACTTATACCTGCAAATTTCAAAATTGAAAAGATGATTTTGATTTTTTACAGATTCTACTGAATGAGTTATAAAAAAATTATATCCAAAATACTATAATGACATCTTTTTAAAATTTATATGAGATTGTTTTTATATTTAAATAATATTGTTTTTATGCGTTGGTTGAACAAATTACTATTGATGCGGTTACTCAAGTCAAGTCTTTTTTAAATAGTAATCGAAACATTTATATAGTTTATAGCAATTATGCACAGGACTAGAATTTAGATATATCATATTTAAGCACGTCCATATTGAACAAAACTGAGTACGGGCTAAGAAACTTTTCCTGTTCAGACAAATTAATATTAAACGTGTGACAAAAATAGTCTATTACAGAACTCAAATTTATTAAGAGGATTTTAAAAATATTTTTTTGCGTCTAAAACTGAAATTATTGTGATGTAAAAAATTTATATACATGTGGGTTCGAAAGTAACATACCAAAGATTTGATACAAAGAATCCCGTTCTTTCAATAAATAAAATTTAACGCAAGGCAAGCCGGTACGCCCAATTAAATTCATAAATTCCAAAATGTAGATGAATTTGAAAATTGGCGCGATGCTGGACAATCCGAGCAGGTAAGTGCGTAGGGAGGGCCTGGCGAGTTTGTTAATCATTACTCTCTAACTTGTACCGTTGTTTAACATGCCCCGAATAATTGGAAGGAAGGAAATGATAATTCACTAACAAGGCTTGATCAAGGGGCAAGTTAATTTCGAGATTGTTATTCCTCTGCTGTACTTCAGTGTTTTGATGTTTGTAGAGGGTTCAAACTCATGTAGCATAGTCTTTTTGTATTTAATATTGATTTTTAACATACACGTCGCGTCTATGAGCTTCTAGTTGGGTATTAGATTATGATCTTGGGATCGCAGGCTGAATTCCCGGGTTGCATATAACATGTTACAAATTGATAGGTACATTATCAACCATACTACCAGTTTATAAGCAGTTTGGTTAGGGTGGTGTTTAAACTGGTACCTATTATTGTAATAGTAACTTGTATTCAATAGTTAAGGGCCCTGCTGTGCATTAAGTAGGCAAATATTAACATACGTACTTACTGAAACGACTTTAGAATTGATTGCAATCCACACACACTCGGTATTATACTGCTCGATAATGTTTACTTAAAATAAATAACACAAAACCAGATTATTTGCATAGATACTTATAAAGAAAGTGTACGAAAGAAATAACTTTGTCTTAAATTCTTAAGAAAAATGTTACAGTGTTTGGGATATGAAAAACAAGTTATCTCGTTAGTTAACCCACAAACAAGACAAATTATGTTCTTGTTATTCTTGGTAAAATTGAGAATTGCTATGAAAGTGAATATATTACTGAATAAAAGAGTAAACCTTAAAGTCTGTGCCAAACCATGAGATGTACCTAAGAGTATCCAAGGACGTGCCTTTTCTGGTATAATTGAGCTTTAAATGAATTAATAGTCTTTGGTCAGGCTGTACTCGTAACATCCCCTGTCATATAGTCCGGTACGAACAGGATCTATACAATTGCTGAGAAATAATCATTAAAGACATTTTACTGTAAAAATGTGACCAGCAAAGCGAGCATCTTAGAACTCTAAATCTTAATGTAACTTTAAATAATCTCCGGTTAAATAAAATCTCGATTTAAGTCCGCAGTGGAATCGCTATAAATGTCTAAACATTGTTAAATTTATGGACAGTCGTCAAAGTTGAAAAAGTTGCTTTAAAGTATGATTTTCCGGCCGGCTGATGGTGTGAGGGCACCTCAGTCGGCATTGCACCGGTCTCCACTGCGAGGTGGGGATGGTTCCGTTGGACCGGTCATCCCCAGTCTCCCCCCGAACACCGTGGGGGGAGCAGACGGAGCCGCGTAAGCGGCTTTTCCGCCGGCGGCGCTGTGGAAGTAAAGGCTGAGCCGATTTCCCATAGCGCCGCCACGTAGGCGATGAGGGTCCAACCGGGGGGTTTAAGTGGGTAGTCCGAGGATGGTAGGAAGGTGGGAGTCCCACACACGCCATCACCCTCCCTCGGGGTGGCAATACGGTGCATTAAGCATTTCCCCCCGTAAAAAAAAAAAAGTATGATTTTAGAATATTAACTTAGTCATTTTGCTTTTAGATGGTACACAGTCAGTAGCTTTAGTTTGTGTTCAACTCTGTATTTTGTCACATTAAGTCACTGACTATTTGACTTGCTTAGTTAAGAGGAGATTTGGTATGACAAGGTACTGAGGTGTATACTAATAAATGATGCTGGCTATACGTACTGAATAAATCATAATGAATGACCACCTAAAGCCTAGTTCTTATGGTAAACATTTGTTGTCAACCTGTTGCTGGTAACATAACAGTGTATGTTGCACAGTTGACAGCGTCAAATTGACAAGCTCTTGTCCGCGGAGGGAGGCGATGTGTTTATTAATAATTTGTATGTGTGTAGACCAGGTGTAGACGTGCTTGCGACATTTTATACATTATTTCGTCAAACAGAATGACAAAAACAAAAGTTTTAAAAATACCATTTTTGTCTGGCGTAATTTTTAATTATTGGTGTATTCATGCGAATACTATCCATGTGAAACGATTACTTTTCGTAAATATCATTTGAATATTTAATATTTTCAATTAATGAGATCAATATATAAGATAATTTATAAAACTGACAAGTAAAATGTTAAAATACATAAGAGAAAACGTTGATTTCACAGAATATTAAAATTTATTGTATATATTACAAATGAGTAGGTATTTTTATTAAATTTCCCAGAACCTGCCTCAATATGAAAGAAAATTTAATTTTAAGGCTATATGAAGATTATTATCTAAAAGTATATTTAACAATATTGCTAACTAAAATATTTTGATACATGTGACAGGCCCTGACTAAACAATGGTTATTTAATTCGTCAAAGTCATCGTCTCTTTAAGATATTTAATTAGTAAAAGTAAACCTCAAGTTAAATAAACTTTACATTAAATCGGCGAATTTCTAAGAAGTTGTACATTAGTTACTTATGTAAAAATTTTATGTTTATAGTGTTACACTAAATATATCAAAAATTACATAATGTTATTATACACACTTGAAGAACATAAACCTTCTTCAGGAGTTGACCGAAAGAACCAACATAACAAAAGAGTTTTATTTTGTTACTTGTTGCCTGCCTATGGAAAAGAAGAACTGAATTGAATGGCGCCTTCAATATGAAGTATAGGTAACTTAAATGTGTTATGTCATATAAGGCCTTTAAAAAATAGCATTATTAAGAGAACGCATTAACTCATTCTTTATTATTTAGTACTAGCGAACCCGACAGACTTCGTCCTGTCTAAAAAATTTGGAATGTGACTTGACTCTAAATTTTAGTTAGAAAACGTTTGTACTGTAAAAAGAAAAGGGCTGTCTTTAGAGGTTTCTAGGCAATCAATTGAATTTTTCTCGTCGTAAAAATCAACCTTGGACTTCAACGAACATTAAAAAAAAAGAATTGTCAAAATTAGTCCAAGCGTTGTCGAGTTATGCACTTACCAACATATTTTGCGATTCATTTTTATATAATAGATTTGTATGATGTTGGAATCAACAAATAATTTCGACAAGTTGTATCATATTTTCTGCGGAAAGTCTAAGGTGCAATCTGGCAAGTTTGAACGAAATCTATTAGTATTCGTTCCGCGAGCGAGAAACACCTTAGTTCAAAATGTAGGTTCAATTTATTTGAGGGTATAACGTATTTTATTTTCCGCTTATATCATCAAGGAACGACCTGAAAATTGCGCTGTTTTAGTTACACGAGGCTCTGAAATGTTATATTTTGTTATTTATTTTTAGCAAAAAAGGTTTTCTATTCAAACTACATATGTGTCTGTATTCATGCGCGAGTTTCTTAAAAACCGCTGATCCGATTTAGATGCAAATTGTTCACAATTGTTTGATAATATATTTGATAACTTTGATAGGTTTATGGCTAAAGTAAGTCCCAAAAGTATGAAAAATCCTGGGTTCGATTATCAGTATATTTGGGGAATAAAATGTTTTAGCTTTAATGCGTTTTGATGAAATTTGGTATAGGTATACGTTGAACCTCAAGAACGGATATAGGCTACTATTTATTAGAAAATCAGGGGGGGGGGGGGGGGTAATACCTCCTTTGAAAGTTTATATGGAAAATTTTTTATTTTTGAAGTTAGATATATGAAATTTGGCACAAATATAGCTCGAAACTTGGATTTAAATATAAACTACTTTTTATTTCAAATATTAGGGTAGATAGGGGTAAAACCGACCATGAAAGGATGTAGTCCACGCGAACGAAGTCGCGGGCACAGCTAGTTCTATATAATTTATTTTCACGTGACATAAAGGTGGTATAGAGTCATATATGTCTGACGAGTTTTTGTCCGTACATTAGGTAAGTTTGGTGCTTTTAAAATCGTATGTGCTACAACTTACTTTGCCACAGGATTTTTTTCAGCAGCGTATTGTAGTCGTTTCTGCAACGTTTCTTGAGCCTGTGTGTACCAGTAGTGGCGATCTGTATAGAGAAACAAGGAAAAGAAAACAGATTTTGTTAACTTTATCTAGAATTCTAGACGGAGGCGAACATAGATTAAAGTCCAACTATCAAACTCTTACTATCCACATTATCATAAGAAGCACCTTACCTTCCTTTGGTGGATATAGGCGAAATTAAAAGTCAAATATTTACCAATCTATTCAAGTTGGTTACATCACTTTTGAATTATCATCGGATACAATGCGAAGTAATGCTACTACCGGTTTGGAAACTATATCTACCAAGGAGACACCGCTTACAAACTGAGCAGATAAGTTACAGTAGCAGTATCAAATTTAATGCTATGCGAAGACCACATTGGACCAAGTCATATAATTTTGTTTTGTTGAGTGAAGAAACGTTATCATAAAATGGTAGCTTACCTCACTAAAATAAGTACTATTTTTGAGCGGTATTACCGCTTCAGCAGGGCAGATCTGCCCTCAAAGGTGGCACCTATTCATCATCATGACGTATGCCAGCCATTACTTCACTTAATCATATTATACGAAATATAAGGTTTCTTTTATAGCACATCCCTAATCAAACATTCAATCGCTTTATTGCTAGCTTCTCTTACCTGGCCGGAGGTCATACTCAAACTCCAATATTTCTTTATTCAAGTAGGTTACATGTAACACTTTTGAATCGTCATTGAATACAATGCAAAGTGATTCTCGTTCCGGTTCGGAACCAATATCTACCGAGAAGACACCGGTAAGAAACACAACAGATCGGTTACATTAGCAGTATCTAACTTATTGCTATATGTTCACTAGACCAAGTCATATAGTTTTGTTTTAATGAGTGACGAAAGAATTAAGAACTCAAGTAAGTTTTTACTTTCGAGAGGTAAGCTGGAGCAGACCAGTCCCCAAAGGAGGCACTTGGTTGTACTTCATTAAGTCTGTTAAAACATGGTCTTTACCAGACAATCGATTGATCAAATAAGATCAAACCACCCTAAATAACTATCGATAATATATATTCTTATTTTTATCCAATATAATCGATCTTGATTGATTATAATGCGTATTCATATACTAATACTCAATAATATCGCTTGTATTAACATCATTGTTTTGAAGCAATACCACGTGAGTAAAGAAACGGAACAGAGAAAAAGCTTCATACGAATGCGCTGTGATAGATACATGCAACGCGTTGTACTTGTAGTGACAAGTGCAACGCGTGTGTGTGCGTGACCACTGGCCGCTTGTTAGGTATGAGCCGAAACCGCTTCAAACTAGATCAGCCAGTGGTCAATCTCAGGGCATGTAGGCGTGACACGACGCTCGAACGTCGTGCGTGTTTTGTTTTTGCTATCGAGGGTACAAATGACTATAGATTTAATATGCCAGAAAAGAATGGTTTAGTCTATGTATCGGGCTATTTATAAAGAAAATGTCTGGAACATCACAAATGTGAGGAAATAAAATCCTTTTTTTTGCCATTATAAGGAATAAAAGGTAGTGTGAAATCTGGTTTTTTGATAATTACCTCCTGACAATTTTATTGCATTTGTTGAATCGCTTGAGCAAAAATTTCGCGAATATTTTGATCTTCAACAAATTGTAAATATTGGTAATGATGACATATAAGCACGTTTGCAAGATTGTACATTTCATATGCCATGTGAGTTTTCCCATTGGATTATTTGAAAAAACTTTATATTAGATTTAGAATGTATCATTTGATTAAAAGACACAACAAATTATTAAAAACCAAAGGTCATTAAAAAAATATATTTAGAGTATGTTATTTGTAAAAAATATACCGTTTTAATAAAAAATGTGAAAAAGTTCTTTTTTTATATTTTTTATTTATTCAATTGAGCCAATCCTACCAAAATAGTTATACATTTTGCTAGCTTTTTAGAAGCTTTGTCTCTGCTCCGTTTCTTTGCTCATGTGGCAATACTATTGATTTAATCAATAATTTTGATCTGTTCGATAGATTACTGCCTGCTATCGATAATCCAATCGATTTTTAGATTATGTAGATCCCATTATAATCGACACACAATCGATTGTACGGCAACACTTCACCTAACTTTAGGGTGCAATCACAGCTCGTAAAAGCGCCTTTCTTTTCCATCTAGATCTACCTCAAGACAACTTGCTACCAGAGAAAACAAAAAAGTAGCAAAATATATTATAATCTTACAAAAATATGCTGAAATTAAAAAAATGCTATGAAACATAACAACTGAAGTAAATATAGTCATAGTAAAAACATATTTCCATAACATTCATCCCCTTACTGCTTTCCTCTAACGTATTTATGACATGTTTTTATTCGTTGTTAGAATGTTCTTTCATCTTTAAAGGCCCGGTTAAACATGGTAAATATAAAGGAAAATATACAAACGTGTCATATTTTGCTTAGTTACGTAAAATATGTAAGCATTAGACATACTTTTATGCCGTAAATGCTTTAAGATGTCTAATGTGTGTTTTTAAAATATGAATAAATGATAAACATGTTTTTGGTATAAATAAACTTTCATTTAGACGGTTTGCGAGTACAAATATGTTATCTTAATTTACAAGTACCTAGGTAATTAAAGTGTTACCTTTTTGTATGTCTGATTTGAAGGTACATAACATGGATACGTTTTATTTTTTAATCTGAGCAACTTTAGTTTCATTTATTACGACCACCTTCAAAAGGTTTGTTAAACTGATTGTTATTTGCCGGTAAAGTTTTATTTCAATTTTTAAAAATCTGTTGGTGCGGCGTAAAAGTCTATGCCGCGTTCCTATTAGGCAAACAGTGATCGTGAGTGGCGTATCGGTTGTTAGCTCAAATTTAACTAAGCGGCGAACTAAAGTGAATTTCCTGTCAAGGAACTAATATACATTAGTGTTCTGACAATCTTCCCTGCAGACCGCGTGCATCATTCGCTGCAAATCAGCCATAAGTCGGAAAGCGTTACATGGCAAACTCATGGCAAACAGTTGCTGTATGGACACTTGCGTTGTATATATTGGACAACTTCACATACATTGCTCTGATTCTATGGTAAGTAGCTAAAGCACTTGTATTACAAAATCAGATTTTGTAAAAAAAAAAAACTGAGTTTCTTGCCGGTATCTTCCCTTTAGTTATAGGTTCCGAACCGGAGGTAGCTTCATTTGCTTTATATAGAGACTATTCATAAGTATTACTAATGTAATCTGTGTGAATAAAAAATATTGGCTTTGACTTTGACTTAGAAACAACGACGGTACCACAACACCCAGACAATACAAAAAAGTACGTTCCCCATATTGACCCGACTAGGGGATCGAACCCGGAACCTCAAAGATGGCGTGACGCCAAAGTACGGTACGCTCGCCTCTCGGCTACAGAGGTCATCAATGTTTGGCAAAATGTATAGGAACGGAAACCGGAAGCAAACCGTCAGCTGCTTACGGTTCGCCCTTAATCTTACCGTATGTCTCCTTAACCTCAGCCTTCTGCGGCGTCGGCGACAGCACTCCCGTACTGACAGAGGACATTACAATCATGACGTAGCACCACGCACTCATGGTTCACAAGCCTCATCGGTGCTGCTGTGATGCCTCTGCCGCGGGAAGTCTGTGACGTCACTTGGACAATGAGGTTACAACAAAATCTGCACGGTCACAGTGTCTCGACATTGTTTTATCTGAAACAATGAAAATACAACGTTACATACAGTATTCTGATACCAATTTATATAAAAGTTAAATATTTTAAAGAAACAGAAAATTTCTTGTATCCTCTCTCATTACGGTGTGAGATTCGAACCCACGTATCTTGCGTATTTATTTATTTATTTAAAAACTTTATTGCACAAATAGGTACAACAGGTGGACTTAATGCTAGGGGCATTCTCTACCAGTCAACCCTTGGGTCATGCAGATAGTTTGTATATGGGTGCGGTAACATGGTATCTTAGCGTATCTTGCGTGCTGTTCTTTCAACTGAGTGTGACGTGAAGCACTATAAAACTGTCACAATCTATTTATTCTATGTTACTTCTTTCATGGATATCACATTAGTTACACTCATGAATCATCTAGGTATACAAATCAAAGTAAGTCTATCACCGGCTTGGAAACGTGTGTGGAACCCAAGTATCAATGAGCTAAGTTGTTTTCTTTAGAAAAGACGCTTAATTTATGACTAACGCTACCAAAGCCGAAATACATTTATAGACAGCTATTATTCATAAAAGTTTATCTACATATCCTAATTTTACAAAGAGAAGAGATTTTTATTATTGTTTGTAACGAATAAATTATATAAATGTTTCACCTTTGGGATGCTACATTATTCATGAATGATCAAATAAATTATATGTAAAGCCCACGCGAGTGGAATCTAGACTTTGACAGAAAAAAATATTTATGTAGCATTATGTGTAGATTTTGACCTTTGTCTAAAACTGCGTCTAGACATAATTATTGGGGAGCTAAGTCAGATTTTTCTTCATCCATACAATACAGTTTGAAAATATAAGCTTTTAATCAGCATTTTAAATTGATTCAAATTATCTTTATTTCATCATACAAAACTATACTTATTAATTAAAATAATACTACAAAATTCATTATCCAAATAGTCTTGACAGTGAATAAAACTCGTGATCCAACGCGTTTAGGGCGTTCAGCTTAACCACTGTGCCATCGAGGACGTTAACTAACTGACTGGTTAATTTTATCATTTATAAAAAAACTAAAGGCACATCATATAGTTGAATTATCTTAGCCAAATTACGAACAGCAACACAACAAAGGGTTTGAAAAGTTCCTAATAAATTATTTAATGATTCTCATTTGCCATTAAAAATATTTTCAAGATTGCAACAAGGAGAGTTCTTAATTTTTATTAAGATTGCTGCGAGCAAGTCGCAACCTGCGTTTTTTTTTCAAAGCAAAAATATTATAACTATTTAAAATATTTTCACTATCCTGTGTTTAGTGATTTTTTTGCAATGTTACATATTGCAGTGGCACCTATCAGAAGTCTTTCCTGAATTTCATTTAAATGTCTTTTTTATCTTTTTCTAATTATAGGTGTCATTTTTTTAATACTTTTGCCGTAAGTGAATAACTTTGATTTTACAGAATTTTGGTTTATTACGTATCTAATGAAAGGAAGTTTATAACTAAGCATGTATTTTGAGGCAAGCTGAAGCGAAATAATGACTATGCTTGGGGATTATTTCGCTTCAGCTTACCTCAAAATTCTTGCTTAGTTATATACCTACCGACTTTTTCGTGAGAGATGGGTCATACGTCATTCTTTTGCCCATTCAAAAGTGTGACGTATGTTTAAAATAACTCCTTCAGCCGGGTCGATTTTAGAAAGTCTAGTTTTTTCCTGGCTTTCAGAGTTTTTAATTCATCCGGTTGGGCTATATGTCGTCCCAAGTGGATGCTTCGTTTGTGGATCAGAGATTCACAGTCACACAGGAGGTGAAGAGGTGTTTCCTTTTCCTCCTTGCAAAATCTGCATTCATCAGAGTCACTCAGCTTCATATGAAACTGGTGTCTTTTTAGTTTGCAGTGTCCAGGCAAGGCTCTAACTAGCGCACTGGCCTGCTAAGTTGTAGCAGTTCTTCGGTTCATTTACGCGAATAGTCAAGAATAAACCCTTATAATAATAATAAATCTATGTATGAACCATCAATTTCTTATTTGCATCATAATGTTAAGGAATACAATGAACCACTTCAGATAACCATAAGCCACTGAGATTTAGTATTTAAAGCATTTGATACACTAATGTTTTCCATATCTATCGACTCGAAATTTTAATAGGTTGATAAATAAATGTCTACCAAAGTTCGAGATAAAATACCAACACGCCGACAGTAAGCCAAAATATACAAAGAATTTTCCTGCCAAGAATGATTCTTGAATTTTTTCATAGAAAGCAATTGGTATGAGAGACAAATATTTTCTCAGAAATGACAAACAATTTTGGAGCAAAACATATTCTCATACTTAACAAAATATTACGTCGAAGATGAAAGCGAAAGTTTAATTTTGTGGACTATGCTTAGAGCAATATAAAGGAACGATTTGGTTGTTTTCCCTGAGTTACTTTTGTAGGAAACTTGTAATGTCGAAAAATATGATAATAGGTAGCCAGGTATACAAATACGTTTGAAGATTATCGTAAATTTTCTCACGGTCAAAGTTAGCCCTTTTGGGATCGCAAGATATACACTCATTGTTAGCTTTACGAACTTTATAATAATGATGTAATCAGTTTCAAAAGATAAATTTACAGTTGGTTTAAGAGATTACAGTCTTTCTTTACAGATAAAGTGAATTGAAAAGAAGGTTCATATGTATTACAAACATATTGTAGTGAATGAAAGCCGAAAAATTATATAATATCAACATTGCACCCGTTCAAATCCGCGTCGCTACATACCAATGTTTAAATAAATAAAAATAAATATTGGACAACATCGCATACATTGCTCTGATTCTGTGGTACGGAGCATAAGCACTTGTGTTACAGAAATTAGAAACAATGACGGTAGCACAACACCCAGACCCGAGACAAATAGAAAAGTTCGTTTCCCAAATTGACCCGAACGGGGATCGAACCCGGGAGTTCAGAGATGATGCCAAAGTCCGGCCTGCTTGCCTCTCGGCTACGGAGGTCGTCAATGTATAGCAATCGTAGTTGCTGTAACTACTCTAGCCAGGATGTAATGATCTCGCCCTTAATTCAATATGTATCAGTGGTTGTATCTGTTAAAATACGTGCATATAAATAGTGTGTAAGTTGTGTTGTATTATCTTTCTAAGAATAGACTGTTCCTAACGTAGTTCCTGTCCTTTATGTTAATAAAGGGGAAACGGCATTCTGTCAGTCGTAAATCTATGAAAATCAAACGGTTTGTGTAACGCGATACGGTTATTGTGATACACCATGGCAACAAAAAGGGTTAGGGCCGGGGTCGGGACCTTTGATACAATAGCGGTGTTAATATTATATCTGTTTCAGAGATTTCAACACTTATTTACTATCCTATTTCGTTCAATATCAAAAGTATCAAATGCTTATATTTTACAAACTGATACTAGTTTCCTTGACGTTCTGAGCTATAAATATAGATCTGTAACTAATAAGTAAATTTATGATGACGAAAACTGACGTCGTGTACCAGATGAAGTATGATTTGAAAAGACGGATGTATGATAACTATTATAAAACAAGGTATGACGTAATATAAAATGTACTTAATCAACATTCGCGTAATCCAAAGATCCAAGAAAAAAAACAACTTAAGATTTTTGCCATTTTAAAAGTGCTTCACGCCACAATGAACTTGAGATGAAAAGCGGTTTCTTTAAAATATTAACTTTAGATTATTAAAAATACCTACAAATTCTTGGGAATATACCACTAAAGAGCCTACGCTCTTACCTACCTACCTACGTACTTTAATAAAATATATCCCGCAAAATCCCTTTAATCTGAAAGTTCACGATCGGTGATAGGTAATCTCAATAATGGATTTCTCTTATTAAACTCTTGTAGAACGCAAAACAATACAGGTTTGACCGCAAGGGAGCGACTTCAAAGTCAAACTTGCAAAGGTCTCGGTTTTGTCGCCTCGTCTGTTCCCTATTCCCGAACTTTCCTTTATCAAACGTAACAGGCACGACCGAAGTTCCATAAAATAAATTAAATTCACTGATTGTTCGCTTATCTCACACCATTCATCAATACGCAGAAATTAATCCAATTAATGTATAAATATCGGATATATTTCCTAATTAAATCGGTTTATTTAAGCACGAAAGAATAATGATCTCAAAATCGTAATTCTGTATTTTATTATTCATTCAATGTTTAACACCTTGGCGTACTAAATTATAATTCAAAGCTAATTAAACCTTATTCTTCATGCTCTTGTGTAGAATTGAATAATCCTAGGAATTCTCGATGAGTTTGTGCGTAATTCAAACAATAGCCAAATATTAATATGGGATTCAAATATTCAAAAAACAGTTTTCCTTATACTCAAATGATAAATACATTAACTGAGTACGTTCAAGCTTCAATTATATTTTCGAGTACGGTTATCAATTTCGTTTCGCGGGAAAGGTTTAATTATAAATACTACTTACTAAGAAGCATGCATTTGCTAGGCTTGAAAATTTTGAATTACATTATTACTAGCAGGTAGCAGACATTTTAACTGGTAATGATCATATTTTAAATATTCGTGATTTTCCACGATTTCATTTTTTACAACATTGATTAAGATAAAAAAAAACTTTAATGTATAAATTAGTTTCAAAGTTAAAATCATTTAATTTTTTTTTTCTACTAGAATAAGAGTGAAAAAAATTTAATAGATTAAGTAGGTATACGAAATTTCGGTAACTTACGTTGAAAACATGACGTGTGATGCCTACTCTAGTACAACAATATTAAATTCTATAAACTTTACATGGGGCTTTACGTGTATCTTACGTGAATCTCCTAAAGCAGGATGTACTCCGTTGAGGATGACAAGTGGGAAGCCATAGCACTCCGCAAATAAGGCCGTCTCATTTCCTTAACTGAACGGTCCTATAAGAAATGTTGATCAGGCCCTAGAATGTACACAATCACACATCCCTGCAGCATTCCTACTATTTTAAATACATTCAAAACACATTTCCTTATACGTATAAGGAAATGTGTTTTGAATGTATTTAAAATGTGTTTTGAATGTATATATTGAATGACTATCTGGCACGTGCCAGATGTTAGACGATTATAGATGTTAAAAAGGGTGTAGCCACATATAGGTATAACGGGGGGAGCAGGCGGAGCCGCGTAAGCGGCCATTCAGCCGGCGGTGTTGTGGAAGGTAAGGCTGGCTTAAGGAGGGCTTAGCCGATTTCCCGCAAAATCGCCACTAAAGCGATGAGGTCCAACCGGGGGGTTTTAGTAGGTAGTCCTGCCCTTTTCAGAGCAGGGAATCCCACACACGCCGCCACCCCCATCAGGTGACGGTACGGGGCATCAACGCATTTCCTCCCATAAAAAAGGGTGTAGCCACATATACCTATGTAAACAATTGTTTTTGTTTAGTTGCAAAAGTTGGCATCAGTTGAGTTTTATTTTTTCTTAAATCAATTAGCGTTTTACAAGAGCTATATTCAATTTTATTTTAATTAAAAGTAAACTGCTTTTGTTCGAACAGAAAATAATTATTGAGCGTTAAAACAATGGATCTTTTATAACGGCCACAATATTAAAACAATACCAAAATTTCTAAAGTAAGTAATTTAGATTAATTGGTTTACAGATGAAATAACAAATATTGCGTGGGTGGGCGGTGAATAGGTGGGTGTATTTTGTTTAAAATTTAATTCAAATTTGTATTGCTGAAACTGATGAATTGATCTCATAAAACATTTGAAAAACATGTTAAAATTAAAAAAATATAAAAATAAAGAATACGAAAAATACAAAACTGATTTAATTAGGATTTTTGATAACAAAGAAATTGTTACGATCATTCTACCAAAGTTAACTTTATGCAGTTTGTGATAAGTATCATCAGATCGTCTTACTCGGTTCCTTTGAGGTAATTTCTGTTCATTGCCTTGAACTTTCTTTCTTAACTTCCCTTTAGGTTTGGAAGACTTTAACTTAAGATATACCTCAAGTATGCCAAGCCCGGACAGTTCAAACCCCTTTGTAGATAGTCTCAAAACTA
The DNA here is from genome assembly GCA_037074685.1 of Glyphodes pyloalis. Lineage (NCBI taxonomy): Eukaryota > Metazoa > Arthropoda > Insecta > Lepidoptera > Crambidae > Glyphodes > Glyphodes pyloalis. The sequence goes on from JAYKKO010000011.1 coordinate 8,413,099, forward strand.
TTTAGAACGTCGAATTCAATTTACAAGCATTTGGGATACTTTAATACTTTTCTATTAAATATCATTTAGTGTGTTATATGTATCTATAGTATAATAAATAAATGCGCCAGACAACCACACTAATCGCTTGGTCTCAAACTAACTTTTTACTTGTACTGTGAGCACCAGACGACGTATTCAAACTGGGGGCATCATCCCAGCACACCCAGACCCAAGTCAATTTAGAAAAGTTTAAGTTTTCCAAACTTACCTGACCCGGAATCGAACCCGGGTCCGGGGTCCTTTCACGCTTTAGCCACTTAGCCACCGAGGTCGTCAAACATTTCTATCTATCTTTAGTTTAAACTAGCTGACCCGGCGAACTTCGTACCGCCTTAGCAAGTGAAAAACTATTCCGTGGCGAGTTATTTTCAAAAAATATAATTAGTGCGATAGAATTTAATTAAGTAACCACGTTTCCGAACAAACGATGCTCTTTCAATATAGTCTATGGCTGAGAATGACGTTGACATTCATTACGCGCGTTTTTTAAAATATGCAAAATTAAATGTTTATTTTTCAATCTTTCTGATAGATTTTCTTAATCCGTAAGAATCGTTCCGTAAGAACCTAGTACAAAGTATTAGAAAACTACAAAAAAAATTCAGCCAAATCGGTCGAGCCGTTTACATGTTATGGCGTGACAACGGGAAACAGGTTTCATTTTTATATATATAGGTAGATTAATAATTAATAAATATCGAATGTTCCATATGCATTATCTTTATTGTATTGTGTTAGGGAATCCAAAATCGAAGATGGTACAGTCGACAGCACGTCAAGGTAAACTCTTGCAGTTCAATGTTATTAATATACATAGTTCTTATGCGCTCGACATAAGGGTCACCAAGGTCATAATGTAGGTACAGTAAGACGTGGTGGTGATCGTAATATGACACATTTATAAAAAAAACCGACACAGAACAAAATATTTGTTCAGTATGCCTGTCATGTATAATGTATGTATTTCTCACATAAATGATAAAACTTCGTTACCGTTGATTCAGCCAATCAACATTTGAAAAGAGCTCAATGAAATTTGCGCGCGTGGCGCCTACTGGATTACAAAAAAACTAATTTGATCAATCTCTTGCGAATTCGATTTTACGTACTCTTATCATCTCACACTTCTAACATGTGTTATTTTTTGTGATTACATTTCGTTTTATTAGTTAAATTACATTTATTTGGCGACGAGTAAAGGTTTCCCAATACTATACAATTCAACCCCTGCACTGAACAATATTACCGACGTTCTGATGTAAAGCAAATACGTCCTTGCGTTTGGGCTTATTCACAGTAACCATTTCGATACCAATATACCCAAATCCTTGATTATTAAGAGTTACTAGGAGATAACTTCAGCGCGGACATAAACTTTCAATATTTTTTCATGAGGCGGCCGAGCCAATCTCGCAAGATCCCCAGGGAAATAGGATTACAGGCTGGAGAGTACTGAACTGGCATCCCGTCGAATGATTCAATTATTGCAACAGTCCTTGTTTCAAAAGATTTTCATTGTTCTTTTTAAGACGAAAATAGCAATGGGGGATAAAATCCGTTTACCTAAATTCGTAATCATCTTAACAACAGATTCTGAGAGATATTGTATTTTACGCGTTTTTTTTTTCTAGAGTAAAGTCCATCCTACTTTATTGACAATGGAAATGTATCTCTCAATGTCCTCAATGATCTCGATTTCAATGTTTAATACGACGATATCGGGCGTGTTACATTGCCTTAGTGTGTTATCTTAGGAGCGCTCAATTTCTTAAACGTTTGTTCCACAGCTACCCAGGCTACGAAAACTATCTGTGCTGAGCTCTTTACAGTACACAAGATTATTTATAGGATTATCGTACTTTTTTGCATTTTAATAAAAGTGAGATTTTTTCTGCGTATAATTTACAGAATATTATTGGTTATCTAAATGACGTATTTCTGAAACCCACGTTTGTATGCACAAGCTCGATTATCAGTTTGTCACTGCTACAACCTTCACCAAATAGACGGCCAAAATAAAATATCTGTAACAAGTAACTTATTCACTCCAATTGGTTCAAACAAATTAAGGCTCAAGTACAACGTATTAAATCGTATAATTTGAAAATTGTAAGATTGTAAGTTAATAGTTTCACTTCAAAAGTTTTAGATAAACTAAAAAACTTAAAACTTACATACATGCATACGATTTACAATATTTCGAAAGTTCATAATCTCGCGATTTAAATTCCAATGTAACGTGATATGCCTATGTGTTTCGTAATTATGATCTCCCAAAGCCAAAAAAAGCTTAAATTAGAAATCAGTTTAAATGTATCAGCAAAATATGCTTTCAGAATAAATTAGCCATTATGGAACGAATTCAGTTACTCTTTCGCAATTATGCCAACCATGCATGAAAAAAAAATATTTCTGGGAAACGGATGCTAAGTGATGCGGCTCGCTTTAATGTGTTTTACAAACAAGCTTTTTTTGGGAATTTGAAAATGCTTTTTTATCGTACGGGAACCATATAGAGTATTGGAAGTTACATTTACAGATATTGATTTAAAAAGAAAAACCAAAATACTTTCGTACCCGGTTCTAATATTTGAAAATAGATCCGTTTAAGCTACAGTTAGTAATAAATTATACGAGGCGCAAGCTAAAACCGTTCTAGACTCGTAGTTAGTTAGAAAAAAAACGGATTGTCATTTTTGTCACATTACGAATTGTAAAATATAATAATAAATAATAAATAGTCTTTGAAGCAGTACTTAGGTTAATACTTCAATGGCAGGATTACTTTAACGTGAAAAGGACTTCTACGTTGAAACTATCTATGGAATATATTGAAAATGTTCTTTACTTAAGTTCACGGTTCTTTCTACAAGATATCAAAAGAATTACAAAACTAGTTCTACTAGCAATCTGCATCAAGAAAATTATCCTCTAGGAATAATTAAGCTTAGTTTAAAACTTAGAATGGCGAGTCATATTTGCATATTGGATGATCGAAGGCTTGATAGAATAAGAGCTGGTGAGTATAGGGCGTATAAATTTACTGACTCGAACTGAATATGTAAGTTAGTAAGAAACATATATTATTTTTCATCCTTACTTTTAAAACAATTCACATAGAGGTACTCTAAATATTACTTTATGATTTAAATTTATTTAATTGGCATATGACATCCTATGGCTTAGCCTATGCTAAGACTGTAATATGGAGAATAATTAAGACAATCGCATTTCTGCAATAAAGTTTCGGTGTTAATAAAGTATCTCGATACATTGTTAATTTTTTATAAGGCAACAATTACCCTGTTCAAATCGATAGTTGCTCGATTCTATGATTTACCTTTAGCATGCCTAGTCCAGACAAGATGTAAACTTTATTCCTAACTAGAATACAATTTAGTGCGGGGTGCACATCATCACTAACTCTTGATCCGTGAACACAAGTTGCTGGTAGACGATAACCAAATTGATATTTCAATATGCATTTTGGTTATCGTGCAAATAGGTAGTGAATAGAGTGGTTTTCGCTCCGAGTGAAGGAATAGATTGTCCTAATGCGTCTGAATCGCTTTATAGAGACAACCGTACTAATGGATGTTTGGTAAAGATATTACAGCCCTATTGTTCGGTCCAACTTGATTTGACTGCTAAAGATAGCGGATATGTCAAAAAATATTTTTAGCCTTGATAAGAGAGCAGGAAAAGTTATAAAATACCTCATTTAGAAAACAAAGAAACCTGACGGTGAACTTCAACGAAAAATACAAGGAAAGTATTTTCTAAAATATGGTTTTGGAATAGTTATTAAAATGTTTAACCTTTAATTTTAGTACCCCACCCAAAAGAGTCGATATAAATAAAAATTTTTGAAAACCACGTTTGTTTAGATCCATAAAATAATCTTTAAAATCCACCATTTAGATTTTTTGTACCAGAAATTTACACACACATTAATGCAACATTGTATTAAGATAATGCTTACACAACTTAAAAAAACAGAAAACTTTTCTTCGTTTAATTTATAATCAATTCATCAAGCAATACTTTGATAAATGAAATATTTTTAATAATAAACTGCATAATATGAGCAAAAACATACACAGTATTTAATTTTCCACCATTTACTTGCACTTAAAAACAATCGTAAAAGTGAAAACGTTACTTAAGCACTTAGCCGATTCAGAGCGCACCCTTTCAAGATAAAAGTCCAATTCGGCCGCCAGATGGAAATTCGATTAAAAACGTTCTATTTGGGTTCAATGCAACTAACAAAGAATAGGAAACGTTTTTTATTGAAAATTCGTGCGAACAAAATTGGGGGTATGCCGTATCCACATCGAGTGTTAAAGCTTCCACGTAGTTTCAGTCAGACCTTTTCATGGACGGACCATTTCATACTGGTTTGGTGCATGTCGAAGAGGAAATGCTTGCTGCAGATTTGTGTAGTTTAGGGGTTATGTTAGGTTTAGTTTAGTCTCTGGTACCTACAACGTTGCTGGAAACTTAGAGCCTTCTAGCGGAAAACTATTAAACCCCACAATCTCAGATTTTTATTCTCTTTATGTGCGGTAAACATAAACTGGTACATACTAACTTCTCGTTTACCGTTTAAAGTCACAATGTTTTAGTAATAGTACCGATACCTTAATTTCTAAGTCTATAATTTTGTAATAGAACTTCCGTGACCTTTAAGATCGATCTAAGAATCTATTAATTATTAGTAATCCATACATCTAACATATTTGACGACCTCCGTAGCCGAGAGGGGAGCGGACCGACTTTAGCGTCGCGCCATCTCTGAGGTCCCGGATTCGATACCCGGTCGGGTCAATATGGGAAACGAACTTTTCTATATTGCTTCGAGTCTGGGTTGGGTGTCGTGCTACCGTCGTTGTTTCTGATTTCTGTAACACAAGTGCTATAGCTACTTACCACAGAATCAGAGCAACGTACGAGTATGTGATATTGTCCAACATTTATTATTAGTATTATTATTTATTTGTTTTGAAAGTGTTAAAACCATTTTATTTAATAATAATTAATAGTTATACTAAATTATTATTTAAGCAATTGATTGAATTGGTTGTACTGTGATGCTTTTTTGTCTTCAACTTAAAATGAGTGAATAGGAAAAAGCAATGAAATGATACAATATTGCACGCAAGGAGTACCTCATTCGTACCTATAAGTCTTATTATTTTATGGTATAGCGACAATGTTTTGTTTACGTTAGGGAAATATCACCGTTACACGTCATTACCTGTGATATATGATCACAGATACACGGGCTAGAGCGGGTAACTAAGTGTAATGAACACTCTTTTATCCGCTTACGCAAACAAACCAATACGTCAAGATTTTTTTATCGTATAACGTTTCTGAGCTTATTACTTTTGCTTATTTGATTAACGTATGTAGTCAGACAACGTAATGGTTTTCCGTTAACCCAAAAAATCTTTAGTAGTAAGAATGGATCGGTGAAATGTTTGTATTCTCATAAATTCTGAAATACTAGACCAAACAAGATAATATTTTTTATATTATGTTCGTAATTGTGACGATAAGGTTTGCTTGTTTTTAAATAATTTTATTCTGGGTTATGTATTGCGATTATTATATTCATTTTTCTGATATATTTTGTGTCAGGGTAAATTTATTTATATTCAATTGTTGTTCTTAAAGTAACAGGAAAAAACATCTTCCCTTGCGGTGCGGGAATTTATTCTGTTTCTTTAAAATATTTAACACCTAAACAGGCAATGGGCAAATAGTTACCACCTCAAATCAGGCCTTATGACCTTATCTTACCGGCAAAAACCAAATTAAAAGATTCGAAATTTCAGGCCTGTTTAAGGGTTTAACTTTGCTAGTCGGCGTAAAGCACTATAAAAAATTGTAAAACCTTTTTATTTATGTTTCAAATATTTTGCCCTATTTTTGTAAGTATTTACAATTATAATCTTCTACAAAACTTCTTTTTTCTATTGTAACAATTGTGGTTACAAATTAATACCTACTAACATCAGTAAGTATTGTTAGTCGTTTTGGGATTACACTTTTAAATTTATGCTTTTTTTCTTCTAAATTCAAGATAATTTAATACATAACATTTTTTAGATATCATTCGACATTTGTTACTCAAAAATGAGGTGACATCAAATTTATTTCATCATGAAAAAACACTTTTTGTAACTAATTTAAAAATCACAAACAAATAAACATCAAGCCGTGTCTGTTTTCGCATTTAAAATATTAAGTACCCAAGGACTTCAGTAGGAGAGATAAACAAGTTTATAAATCACTGTCTTAAGGAATACCGTATTTTTGCTTTCGTCAACAGACTAGCGACAGTTGCGAAAATAATTCAATTTCGATGAACATTAATTTGATGGACGTTGAATTATGATGCACATTTTATCAAAATACTTTCAAGAGTTCCATTAAGCCTGTAATTAAATGAGCTGTCTTTAACACCCTTTTACGTTTTAAGGATCTGCTTTTCTCTTATTCGATTTTTATCATAGAAAGTTAATATTTAAGTAGCTTATAAGAATAAAATGCGCCAAGAAGTCATCGAATTATAGGCTTTTATTTAACAAGAAGGTCAATTAAGAAAACTTTTTTTTTATATTTTGGCCTGAGTCTGGGTGTGCTAGGCTGATAATCTTAACTGGTTAATATCCATCGTCTGGTATTAATAGCAAGTACAAAATACTAAGTTTCAAACTAATGAAGTGATGTGAAAATTTGGCGCTTATTTTATTTATAAGTATGTCTAGTGACAACACTTTTAATTTATTTTATTTTGTTGTAGCTCACGTTATAAGTAAATTAAATAAAAAAGTGTTTATACAAAAACACCAACTTTATTGTATATTATTACACCAATTGTTATAAAGCTAAAATTTCTGTTATAATATTACCGAGTAGAGGTAAATTGACAGGTTTATATACCACGAAGTAGAAAACGATGTAGTGGAGATAAACTATAAGTAACATATAAAAAACAAATTATCTCCTTTATCATAATTTTTGTTTCAAATTTCCTACGGATTTGGAACATCATTTTAAGCAGTGAGCAATTTCAGCAATACTTTTCCTCACAAAATAGCTTTTTCAACGTGTCTTCACGTAATTAGAATGTCTGCGTGTGGTAAAAAACAAACACAATTTAATGGCCAAAGGCGTGATTGATCGCTCTTTTTTAACTAACTTCTGAACTGGTTTTTATAGGCAATGATTCATTCCATTCCGTTACCTAGATTGCGTGACAAAAAGCAATATACTTATTTTTTTTTTCTTTCAAATTCCCTAGGGTATGGCTGATAAGTGAAAATTGGCTCAAATAACCTGTAATACCTCCGTTCTGTAAGTTAATGATGACTAATAGCACTATTATAAGCATTTGTGAATTACAGTACGAATGCTGCCAGCGGTAATTAGATTTACGTGGCAATTTGTCTCAAATTGTGTAAAGAAATCGCCTAGTTTTAATTTAATTTATATGAACATAATTCTAAAGGAACCTTTTAAGATATAAAATACGGTTCTGACCAAATTGTCTTTTCTTGTATATAAATTCAAAAAGTGGAAAAAATTTAGGGCTTAGTAAAAATACTTTAAATTTTTTTATGACAAACAGGTGAATGTTGGGTCACACCAAATGTAGGTTTCCGTAGTTGTATGTCACGATCATGTAGACAAAGAATAGGGGTTCAATTTGTTTCGTAAATAATATAATTTTGAATTGGATTTATATTTCATAACTATTACTCGTAAAAAGCTTAGGTATTTTATTGTAAAAGCTATTTTTTAATTTCATGACAATCTTTTGTTGTTTTCTTCACACATATAAATATCAATAGCCAACAGGGTATGGTGATAATTTATTCTCGTATTATTTTTTTGTTTTTTTGCAAAGTACTAAGTAAAAAACAACCCTATTGTACATTTTCAAGAAATATGCACGTGACTTTTAATTGTAATTATAGTTTAAGGCAAATACTAGCTTTCTGGAATAGATAGACAGATAGACATGGCCACACTATGTATGAGGACTTCGAGGCTGCTACAAAACCCTTTTTTTTTGGCGAGGGGAAATGCTTGGTGCAACTTACCGTCACCTGAGAGAGGTGACGGCGTGTGTGAGAATCTCCAATCCTAAGAAGGGCAGGCCTACCCACTAAAACCCCCCGGGGGACCTCATCGCCTTAATGGTAATGCAGTGGAAAAATTCTGCTACAAAACCCTAATAAACTTTTTACGAATACATGATCATAACTTTTTTCTACCCAAAATCAAACATAATTTAAATTAAAATACTGCGTATTTAATGATCCAAAAGCTAAGAACTGCTTCGTATTTAACAAACACAAAGTTATGAATCAAACGTGTGTGTTAAGAGGTTTTGTGGAAAGATTAAGTACCTTTGTTCACAGCACCTCATTTGTGGTCCTAAGATGGCGTAAAAGCGTCGTGATTACGTGCAATTACCGTTGATTCGAAGCTTTACATATTTGCTTTGAATATTACATCAGAGCTATTATCGCGTTCAAAAGAAACTTATTTTAAACTAACTATTATGTACTTGGAATTATTTACTTGAATGTACAACAATTACTATGAGAAGAAAGATTCATTGAAAATACGTAGGTATTTAAGACAACTGAAATATGAAAAAAAAATATATTTTCGAACTAGAAGAACAGTAATATCTTAACTGTAGCCTCCCAATTCATCTTTGATTGCATCATGTATGTATTTAAAAATCTTCATTTGTTCTATAAAAAATCCGACATACATAATTTTAACACAAGAAATAAACATAAGCTCGCTATTTCAAACCATAGGCTTCGTAAAACCAGTAGAACATTCGTGGGATTAAGTATAAAAATATTCAACAAGTTACCGCAATGTATTATTGATTTACCTATGCATAGATTTAAGATCCATATTAAATCATGTTTAATGCAAAGAGGATACTATAAACTTGATGAATATTTAAACGATAAACATATATGGACATGATTGTCTGTTCGCTCGCACAACATAGTTTCAAATTCTCTAGCTCTAAACATTGTAAAGATTAGGATAACTACTGAGTTTCTTGCCGGATTCTTCTCGGTAGGATTAGGTTCCGAACCGGCTATAGCTTCAATTGTGGTTTGTGTTCATTCTGACGATGCATAAGTGTTACTTGTAACCTACATGAATAAATGAATTGACTTTGACTTTGACTAATGAAAGGAAAATATAACATTATGTATGTTATTTATATGCCTTCAGATGGTTACTGAAGTAAGGTGCCCAAATACTGGCAGTATTACTTCGCTGAGAAGCGATTGAGAGACGTGAGCAATATAGCAGCAAAATTACAGTACTATTTAATTTCGCACCCCCCCTGGAACAAAGCCGCAAGTCCACTTGCGTGATTTTTTTTTATTGCACTATAAAATGAAGAAGAAGCTAATACGTCTTGTCAATTTTTTTCATAATTTTTATGTTCAAAACGAAGGAATTAAACACAAATATGTATAATATTACAACATACAATTATGGATATTTCCATCATAATAAGGAAATTAATACATTTGCACTTTTTTATTTACTAAAGTTCCCAAGGACTAATAGCTTATTTATACTCACATAAATCTTCAACGAAGACTTTATTAAATATTTTTACATAACGATAGATACAGACTTGTTTTAGGATACAGTTTGGTGGATATCGTAGTGCAAGTCTAGATGCTTAATTTTTCCACGAATTTGTAATTCAGATGATATTATTATAACAATTGATACGTTATTTGTCTATGCAGATATAGGAAGGTATCTTTGTGCAAGTGTAGTTGCCTAATTATTCCACGAAACTTTTGTTGATTTTATGTTATGTAACAGTTGATACTTATTTTTACTCAACAGTGTTTGTAAATTATTTGGTCGTTATTACAAAAATAGTTTAGCATTTTGTTTTAAAAAGGTCATAATTAATAGAAGCTATTTGTTCTTAGAGGATTTTTTATAAGCTTCATGGCGTAAAAACAATCCCACCAAAAACATTCTGTAAAAAAATAGCCAAGTCTCGATGGAGCAGCTTGTTTATCTCTAAAAAGTAATTAAATCTAGACAAAGTCCGGCCAAGTCTAAGGTTTCTTACTGCGATTTCTTTATTATTATAGTTAATGTTGTGTGACTTGGCCGTTGAACATTCTTGATAGGTTAGTAGGTACAAGTTCATTGGTAAATTTGACGCTAGTGTCTCAATTTAAGTTGTTATTGATTGTGCAACACATGCCTTCAACATTAACAATACAACTTCTACTCTCTTCTTTTTTAGGGTTCCGTACCTCAAAAGGAAAAAACGGAACCCTTTTAGGATCATTCGCGTGTCTGTCTGTCCGTCCGTCTGTCACAGCCGATTACTCTGAAACCACTGGACCAATTGAGATGAAATTTGGAACACATATGTAAGTTAAAGACCCAAAGGTGCATGTGTAACGTAAATAAATAAATTATGAATTTGGGGGTCACTTTTGGAGGGTAAATCACAACATTAAAAAAAAATTCGCTAACCATATCGTGTGACATATCAAATGAAAGATCTTGCTGTAAGGATTGCAAATATGTATCATTTATAATCTTGAAATAAATAGTTTTTAAGTTATTTAAGAAAATAGGCGAAAATTGACCATCCCTCCCCCCCCCCCCCTTATCTCCGAAACTACTAGGCTAAAAATTTTGAAATTAATGCGGAATATAGCTCTTTACCTATAGATTACAGGAAAACCTATGAGAAGTACATGGATTAAAAAAAGGGTTGTTTTGTTAAATTTACGTTTTTTTATTGTTACCTGCCTGTACCATGTGATGCTTAATTTCAAAAGGTCTGACACATCAGTTTATGAGCAGATTACACATTATTTCATCAACTACGGATTGCCCCACGAAGGGGGGTTTGTGGGGCGAAGAATTAGGGCCAGGAATTTGGTATTTTTTTAAAAGAGAAAGATGGAAGATAGAGAGAGACAATCAAGATATTTCTTTGTTTCTCACAATCAAGTGAAAGCAGTTATTGTGACCTATGAGCCCAACGTACGGAATCCTCTCCACGCGAGTCCTACTCGCACTTGACCGGCTTTTTAGAACTTCAAATCCACCACCGATCTTATATAAAATAGACGTACAGACGGACTTCTATCAATGATTAGAAGTCCATCTGTACTGGAAATATTTATATACTGTTTGTTTAAAGCTCCACTATACAAAGGTATTATTAATACAAACAATAAGTCAATTATGAATTATTTATTGAATCAATGTTTTCCAAGTAGCAATTTTCCATCGTCAATGGGTAACGGTTCTGACGACAGATTGGCACAATGGTGTCATGGATCACCTGGTTTTGTTTATCCTTCGACGGCCAAGTCACACAACATTAAATATAATAATAAAGCAATCGTAGTAAGAAACCTTAGACTTGGCAGGACTTTGTCTAGATTTCATTACTTTTTAGAGATAAACAAGCTGCTCCATCGAGACTTGGCAATTTTTTTACAGAATGTTTTTGGTGGGATTTCACTTCTTTTTGTAGATACGGGGGTACATTGATTTATTTTATTAGATAATCTCATTTGACAATGAAATCAAACACAAATAAACTCAAAGACCATTAGCATATGAATGAATGAATGCGCCAGGCAACCACACCAATCACCTGGTCTCAAACTAAGGTTTCCCTTTTTGCTATGAGTACCAGATGCCGAATACAAACTGGGGGCGTCATCTTTACATAGCCAGACCAAAGTCATTTTAGAAAAGTTGGTTTTCCAAATTGATCTGACTGGAAATCGAACCCGGGACCTTTCGTTTTTGCACCGACAAATGCAATCCCGTTGTTGGGCAATATTTTTACAGGGTACCCTCGATGAGCTACAAACCTGATCAGAGACTATATGATTGCGCTATCTGCAGTCAAACTACGAACCAAATCCAAATGAACTGCTCTTGTATTGAGACAAGTGAAGAGAGCCAAAAATCTCTTCTCTGTAGCCGTGTTAAATCCAAACATGGAAACTTTGGATAAGCAATTTGATAGTAAGATGCCGACGGTCCATAAAGAACGATTAGAGTGACTTTTAAAAGTACGGAATTCTCACGCAAGAATATAATACATTTGAGACGAAATATGTATGATTATATAATAAAACCTCATACGGTGGTGTAAAAACTTTTTCATTATTCACAAACGAGATTTCTTTTTTATTATTGTCAATAATGACATGAGATGTCGATGGCAAATGAGCGATGGCATGCCAGCAGCATGACATTATTTACAATCAGACAAGATGAAAATTAGGGATTTTCTCCAAGATGAAAATTTTTGTGATGCAATGCCTTGCAGTTTTCCAGGCCATACGGCTTTGCCTTTATTAAATGCAAATTATATATATATATATATATTTTGTTTACCTTTGCGTTAACACCGCGTACATATTTTATTTTTGCGAACTTTGGAAAGCGATTGGAAACTTGAAGTGCTAGGAATTAGGCGCACGCTTTAATGTTATGATTTTTAACTGCACCATACAGACATGGCAAAGGCGTGTAGGTAACAGAAGATGAAGGGAAAACATCATTTAAATTCGCAGAGATGCAGCAATGTGATGCGAATGAATGATACGTGATGAATGCATGTTACTGCGATCAGGAAAGGTAGCCAACTGCGGTAACGGCTTGGGCTTGTCGCTCCGAAGTGGTATGTTAAAAATTTCACACGAGCCGAAGTTAGCTTGCTTTTCAGCCTCCACCTCAAGGAGAAATTAGAAAATGCATGGCAAGTTCAGGATCATGAGAACATAAAAAGGAAAGGACGGCTTCTTAAGCCTTTCCCGTTTTGGAGCCTAGCTAAATTCTCACCAGCTAGGAAATAAGTTTTAGTGTCATCAAAGATGCGCTTAAATAATTGCCAATCAGATATATTTCCGCTAAACTCAGGTAGTTCAACGTTATAATGAGTCTTGAAACTCTGATTTGCTAGTGACTTAATAGCATGAGTAAGTTTCTCGATGTCACTAACCTATAAAGTGGTAATATTACCATGTCTTGGGATTTGAGTATTTCTCTTCTCTTCATGCAGCGGGTGTGGTTAGAAAACCATCGCCTCGTCAGTGACATCGTTCGGAAAACGCAGTATGTAGTCGCGCGCTGGTTCCACAATAAGGATCTGTTGCGCAGTAGTAGTAGCCTCACTCTGTTCACACGGAACACTCCGTTCTCTCTTCGAGAGCCATACCAGTTGCTTTCGATGTTGCTTCTGCGACATCACTTTTCTGTGGCTACGACCTCCCGTTTTGCAATTTAGACGAAGATACTGTTTACGTACTGCTTCTGCCGCTTTGAATCGGGTTACTGTTGAGGCGCTGGGTGTGGAGGAACTCGAATGCAGATTAGACCGGGCTTGTCGTCTTGTGAACATTTTTAGCGAGAAAAATTAAGATTTTGAAATTGGGAAGAGTGCTGGATTTACCAATAAAAAAAGTATTTTAGTGTACTGTAATCAGGGGTTGTTGGGTCCGTAGATAACACAGGTAGCTTGACTAATTTCCAGTTTCTATTCAGGCAATATTTATTCACGGTATAAGCGTAGATATGTACTACATACAACTGAAAAAATGTAAAACGGAATGGGGTGAAACAATATCTTTCACATACACCTCGAGTTAGTGATGACTTTCAGGATCGAGGCTAGAAGTACCTATCTAGGGGTTGCAATTGTCTTCAAACGCAAATAGCAAAGATGCCGATGTAGGCTTTTTGCTATTGAGTAAGTAAAAGTGCCTAGTCAAGAGCTCTTTTTTTCTTTTTTGTTTCCTTTCTGACTATTGCTTTCTCAATGAAATAAAGCGGCCTACCTGGATAAATATTTTTTTTATAGGCAGTATGTCGATCGCTAATAGTTTGGTTGGGCTTTTGTGTTTTCTACTCAGGGTCACCAGGGACACCAGACCTCGATAATCCTAGTTTTTATAGTTTTCCCTTTATGTGGCCATTAAAACCTAACTCTGTACCAAATTTTAGCTCTCTGAGTTTATGGGAAGTACTAGTTCTATTTTGATGATCATGAGTGAGTGAGTGTGTGTCGAAAATGCGAAACTTTGCTGTCCCTTAACTTCGGAACTAAATGACCTACAGACTTGAAATTTTGGATTTCAAGTAAGTGTCTATAGCTTATTGGATAACGAAAATTTCAGCGTTCTGGTTTTATCCAGAGGTTCTCAAATAGGGGCCTGAAAATGCGGCGAAATGGTTCCAGTAAAGGATGGTACGGCAGTGTTTGCTTTGCTTCGCTCTCAACTTGCAAATCAAAGAGAAATCTCCCGTCTTCATGTCCAAGGTAACCAAAAACAAAATTGACATGCAAATTTAAATTTATTTATTTTCAGTAAAGTTATTATTCCAAATAACCACCATTGTATGATAATGTTTCACAAGGTAAATGTACGTAACCCTTTTTACACAAACGGGTAGTTCGACGAAAACGTACGTAAGCCACACTTACACATTGAATGCATGACTAAATTAGAACGCAAATAAAAAGTTATCTGCAGTAATACCAAACAGTGAGACTTTCTTAACATGTCAACAATTCAGTATTCATAATTACTCCATCAAGTGTTTAATATGCACCGAGGAATAATTACGCATCGCTCATTTTCAGGTTTTTTTATAATACGCATTACATTATTTTAAAATATAATGACGTAGGACCCTTACAGGTAGTTTTACTTATCGTTTCTTGTATATTACATATTTCTAATAATGTTAATAAATTTTTAGGACAGTTTTTTTACGCTCCTGAAAAGTTGTCATTTTTCACTTACATTCTTCTTCCACGAAGGGTGCGATTTCTTAGATATATTTTTAGTACAGTTAAAAATTTTACTTATACTATAAACGCGAAAGTGAGTATAATTTAATGAATTGATATCGGTTACTCATTCACATGAAAATGAAATTGGGTAGGAAGATAGATGGGACGTTAGGTAAATATACTTTTCATCACGAAAAAAAGGTAAAGAAAGATGCGGAAAAAGGAAATATTTTGTACTTTACGGCCGTTTTACCGCCAAAGTGTACCAAACAATGTGTTATGTGTGTAAATGTGTTTGTGGGATTCACCAAAATAAAAATTGCGTTTTCATAGATAACTTAGCTCAGCATTGATTGAAACACAAGCTAAGAACTTAATTAACCACCCCCACCATATTCTAAGACTGGTGTGTAAAAATGTCAGTAACAAAACAACCTATAATCCTTTGATTACTCAACCAAAAAAAGTATACGTATAAGACATGAATTCAACCGAAACTCTAACGAAAGTATATTTTTCAAAAGCATCACGTTCATTTAAAATTTCAACGAAATGTACAATAGGTACAATATTTAAAAAGTGCTCGTTAAGCTTGCAATGTAGCATCACTGAATAAGTACACGACTGTTTCATCTGGCTACTATTAAAGTAATTAGGGTTCTTTTTCAAGATGTAAAATGTTAACGATAACGATAGCTGTCCTTCAGTCCGTGTCATTAAGGCTACCTGTCTAATTTTCTTTCATGAAATTACGCTCACGGCGCTCCCCCATTTGTTTGAACTTCATTCTCACCTTGTGTTAATTTTTGCATTATTAAAATTTATCTAGATTTACGTACATCTTTTTTAAACTTAATAGTTCACCTAATGAATAAATATTGACCTAGTGATAAATCTTTGGTTTCACTCTTATCTTTAAAAAGTGTTTTTGTGTAATACTCGGGGTCGGCAACAACCTTATTCACTGGCAACTATTAAAAGCGAAACTTAATAGGTGTTTTATTTTAAACTAATCCTTGTCAGACAATCAGATGATGAAGTGCGTAAGGTTGAAAATCTCAAACAGTAGAAATCTCTTCATGGAATTTGAACCCATTTCGTTTGCTGTCCAAACCTGCCACTCCACTAGGTAGGATTCACTCTAATATTAATTGGACTGAAACTAATAGTAAACCTTGGACTGTTTGCCTATGTACTCGTATTTGGTTGAAGAATGCCGATTACCAATAATTCAGTGACCAAGAAATGAACAATTCCTCAATGTAGAAGAATGTCTTAAGAGGCAGATGGCCTCGTAAATCCATAAAATATTATAGCCGGGTCTGTAAATGAACCTTGCACTTACGTTCGCACGTAGTAAAAGGGATAATCGGGCCATAACAAGAAAACAATTTTGCCCCCAAATATAAAAGATCGAGCCGAAGATTATATGGAAAATTGAGTTTTCGTGTTCTTTTACGACGATTATTGGCTGGTTTCGTGCTCGGTTTCAAATCGGAGCAATTGGTCTCTATAGGTTGCAATAAAAGGGTTAACTAGTAGATTTGTATCTAACTTTCTTATCCGCAATGAAGTCGAAACATTATAATATTAATTCACTATTATTAAAATATGAGCTTCAAAATAATATAAATGGCGACTATCAGTGTTGTACACCATATAACGTTCTAATAATAAATAAGATATCCCCAATTTTTTATAATTAAGAACAAAATAATATACCATAAACATCTATCGTATTATCTTGCAAGAGGTACTGTGCGAAAGTTGAAATTTCGGCTTGGAAATTTGATTTTCGGACAATTTAAACACTGCGTTGAGCCAGCAATTCTCGGCAATTATGTATCATTGCTATTTTGTAAATAAAGATAATTGCTCACCCATAAATTTTTACTTCAATCGAATTTGAATGCGTGAGTACCTATCCGATAATAACGCAACTACAGGTCAACCTCGAAGTTAAGCAGAATTGAATCACACAATTTTGGTCGGGTGAGCTTTCGCGTACGGCTCCTAAGTAAAGAGTCCTTTAATAATGAGCAGCCTCTCAGTGTATGTTCACATCCTTTTGTATTATTCACATGCGCTGGCATGGTCGAGCTTAGCGAAATATTAAGTAGGATTAGTATTTCTAGCTTTACGTTAAACTTTCAGCAAAATATGGACTATAAGCGGCTGATTCGGTGCCTTTATTTTCAAGGGGCTTACTATATTTTGTATTAACCTTTTAAGTAAAGTAGGTGTCTAATATTGTATTCGCTTTTGAAGGATAATATTTTGGATCATTTGCTATTCGGTATTAGGCCATATACAGCTGCAGATGTTTTTTGAATTACAATCTTTTATTAAATGAAAGGAAAATTATGTGATATCTACCTTAAGAATAATTATTTTCTCAGCGCTTGCTTTTACCCGGGACTTCGTTTGATCAGATCCTTTCTTAAACTATATTTATCTTAATTAAATATCATCCTATTGTATTCTGCGATAATTCACTGATGCGATTAGTAAACCATAATGTCTTATGAACTAATCTAAAACGAACAGTAAGACAGTTTTTATCTGTTCTTTAGAAAATCAAGTTTAAACTTGATATACCTAAATGAGCAATGCATGGATGAAATTTAACAACAGATATCATTTAGTAAATACCCAAATTGTAAGTGTGCAGAATTCAGCCCTAAAAGTTTTGTTCATAGTTGCCCGCGAAAATTTCTTCAACTTTATTCCATACTTCGTTACGCCTCGCTTTCAAAGCGTTTCGTCAGTGGTTAAAATTTCACTTGGTTCTATTTAATTAAGTTTCAAATTTTCAGCTCTATTAAATTGAAGTCGCAACAAAATAAGCATTCGTTAAATACAGACGTAAATCTGTTTTACAGATTTGACTTGATGGATTCAATTTTGCGGAAACTCTGGTACCTATTATTATATTTATGAAAGAATATAAGGAAATCAAATTTAAAAGCGATATAGTTCACTAAATTAAAAGTATATTGAAGCTGAAATATCGCTTATGATCGTTTCGGAAGAGTTTCTATTTTTTATCTAATAAGTTGAGTCAGAAAGGGTGTTTATAGGAATCCTGGAAGGAATCTTTGAATGCCTGATAACGAAGTGGCAAGTAACAGTGGTTATAGGTAATTATTGAATGCCACACTTTTCTCAGCGGCCATGTTTGTGAACCTTAAAGCTCCTTAACTAGTTGGAACAATGTTTACCACTGAGAAATGTTTCTAAATTTCTAGCTACACGTCTTAACGAAGTGACTCAGACTCAGATAAGCCTTTGAACGTATGAACGTATGTTGTGATTCAAATTAACTATAAGATAGAACAAGCCCTACTTTACCAAGCGTGTGCGTTGGTAGGGAGTAAGTAAATGACCGACGTAACTGGCAGATGCCAAATAGCCGCCAAATAGCTATTGCTGGGCTTGAAAACTTACACCTTAACATCAGCCGAGACCAACAGTCTAGCATGCCTTGGAAGGAAGTAAATGTTCGAGATTTATTTCACTAAATCCAGTAGGAACGGTCACCCATTACAATATTACGGTGTGCAGCGTACGCAGCTAAATTAAAGCTTCGTTCCGCAATCCTTGTACTTTTTTGTATGCTACAAATACATCTTGCAAATTATTTGCAAGTAAAATAAACTTAATTTGTTACAATCTACACATTCATTTGTGAGAATTCATTTTACTTACAGCAATAAAAGTTGGTCGTTTTACTCATCGTTGTTCACATCACTCATTCATGAGTATGAATGCGAAATCATTGCTTATTGGGAAAAAGAAAAGTTTCGTATGAAGTTCGTGAAGGCTGGCGGTTTGTGAGAATATGAAATTGACAATTAAATTTTCTAAGAGGATGGGATGCCACATCACGTCTCTGTCTCATGAATTTTTCGTGGATCGCTTTTCTCGCCTATTAATATTTATTTCAATTAGTGCAACGACTGAGGCAAAAGCTATCTTGTCATCTTAGTACTTTGCGGTAGTAGATTTGAAAATTCTGTAACCACAAAGGAAAAGAGAAATCCCTGAAAGATTTGTTGTTGGTATGTTTTTCCATCAAGACATTTTTTCTTAGGAACGAGTAGAGTTATGAAATTAATGTTAAAGCAAATACTGAAGTCTGCGACTTTTCCGTAAATTTAGTTGTCTAAAATAATTAATACCGTAGTATGAAGGAATTTGGTAAAAGATTTTATGAAATAAATGTAAAAAATCTGAAAAGCAGTTTTTAATTTTTTTTATAAATACAAGTATATCCTTGTGACAGCCACGTTATAACACTATCATTTTAAAATGAAAATAAAAAAATTAAAGCAAATGTAAGTACATTGATTTCGGAACCTCATAATGAACGTACAACTCGCAATTGACTGCAATGCTTGCTTTTTCTAAAGGTATTACTATCATTCGGTTTATTTTTTTTTCAAAAGACGTAGCTTGGGTAATTAAGTGTAGTAATCAATTGAAATAACTCTTGGTTAAATCGTCTCTCATCCGCCCACGTTGTTTTTTTTTAGATCCAAAAATTGTTACCAAATTGTAACCACTACTATCTTTTAAACAATTATGCCAAAACAATTAAGCTTTATAGGTAACTATCATTTGAATAAGAAAGGTAGTGTTATTTTTCGATTTAGGCTGTTTCCTGTTAAAGCAACGGTTATAAACTAAATAACTGTTCAATTTCTCATTATCAAATTTCAGTTAGTTTCTTTATAATCTACATAAATTAAAACGATCGCTGAATTATATGTAAGAACATAACCTATGTTCGAATTTAACGATTGATATACACAGATAATATTCTTACATACATTGGAATTGAAAAAACAACTGCACCAATATTTTTATGCGTTTTTTAACATTTTGTAAGGTTCAATTCGCCGCGATTGATTACGAAGTTGCGGTATATCGCTAAAAAAAGTAGTTGATTAGCCTTTTTACATCCAAAGGGTTTGAGTTCACCATCATTGAAATCAAGTCATCGTTACAACAATACGTACTGGCCATATGTGGGTTGTTAATAAGCGAAGCAGAGCAATGATCTAAAGATCCGAAATATATTCGCGTAATTAAATCCTTCAGGACCTTGACATCATAATCCGGTACTTACTAAAAGAAATGCCTTGAAAACTAGCAGATGTTCAGTCAAGCAATGAGTAACCAGCTTCTTACAATAAAAACCTTGTCTTCTAGACAATCACGCTAAATTTTGCAAATACAATGGAGAACTATATTTATTGTAACGTGGGTTAGATTTGCGGTTATGTAACGTCAAAACATTTTGTTTGGTCAAAGGCCAAGTAAATTGTACAGCTTCATCAATTTACTTTGATCGTTAAGGACTTCACATAACCATTTCTTGCTGTGGGCGTCTCCAAGACTACGAACAAGTTTTTATGTAGGTTTTGAATTGCTTTCAATGAAAATTAAATTGCTTTTGGTACCCTGTATATTAAAGTCTAATTGTGTTCTGTCTATTTGTTTTATAATTTTTATTCGACCTTTCATTAGTTGATACTAAGGGGATACCACAAACTGATGACACTGTGGTTTTGGCAAAATTAATATTAATGAAACCTCTGATGAAATAAAACTCATTAGAAATTTAAGGAAAAACCTTTAATAATCGTGCGCTAGAATACCCTAAATCATTGATGAAAAGATCTCATACTCTCACACTGATATACTTATATTAACCAAATTGAGTTAAAAATTACCGCAAAGAAATTCAAATCAATTACTTGCGTCGAAATTATGCCTTTCGTTTGAAAGCTACGGTGCCACAATGACAGATAGATAGACATACATCAACGTCCAATTTATAACAACCCTCATTACTCGTACAAGCCAAGCATGCGCCACTCGAGTAAATTTTATCGCGCTCTTAAGAAATGTCAAAATCAATGCGTCAACTGCTGGTTGGCTGAAAATACGAATACGGTGTATAATCACTCAATCAACGCTATATAAACTTTTGTCGTCTTATGCGAGAAATTTTACGTATTGCGCATGCTAGACCTAGTAGGGACTAACATAGATTTAATTATCAAACCACCTTTACCTTTGTGACTATTTAGTTTTGACAACAGATTTCATGCTTGTGAACGTCATGCTTGTGAACAGGTGCCACTTTTGGGGACTGGTCTGCTCCAGCTTACCTCTCGAAAGTAAAAACTTACTTGAGTACTTAATTGTTTCATCACTCATCAAAACAAAACTATATGACTTGGTCCAAAGTGAGCTACACATAGCAATAAGTAAGATACTGATACTGTAACTGATTTGCTGAGTTTCTTACCGGTGTCTTCTCGGTAGATACAGGTTCCGAACCGGAAGTAGAATCACTTTGCATTGCATTCAATGACGATTCAAAAGTGTTATATGTAACCTACTTGAATAAAGAAATATTTGAGTTTGAGTTTGAGTTCACTTCTTCTTGAGAATAATTTGTAGTCAAACTCTTTTGAACTATGTTTAAGTCAAAGTATGTACGTATATACAAAGTATACATTATATCAAATAATGATCACACATTTAAGACACATGTTCTTAAGGCGTGATTGAGAACATTCGTTTAGTAGGTGTATGGTTTTTGCTAATGTTTCACGTCTTAGAACTTAAAATAGATAATGTATCAAGAACACGCTTGACAAAGGAAAAACATATTTGTTCTACCAACACCGCTGCGTCAATCACGAACGTCTCAGAAACAAACACAGTTTGCGTGCAGTCTTAAGTAGGAAAAGTTCCCAAACTGTCACCGAACACGAAAGTTTAGACAAAGATGCACGGCACTTTATCGTTCTACCCTCATTTTAAAATAGACCCGTAACAGGTACTTCGACAATTTGACGCCGGATAGCAATTTTTAACTCTCACTTGGAATGCACTAAATCGAAATCAAAAACTACGTTTTAACTCCCAAACTTTTGATTTAATCTTCAAAAATGAAACCTTTCATTTGTTCGTTTTGTTTAAGGGAGTAGACCTACAGTTCTGTTTTAGATTTGGTTACCCCGTTCTACCCATACAGACATTTTTAAACAATACATATGTATTTATAATGCTTGAAATTATGTTATTACGTTTTGTGCGAATCATATTGAGTTGACATAGTAATTATGTTTTCTTTTGTTGCCTTTAATTTGATAGCTTGGGAGGCTATTCGGCCACAATAAAACTCGTCCGAGTTTCCCCTTTTCGAATTTTAGTGTAGGCTTTTCGGCCAATGCTACTGGATATTTGGCCGACTCGACCACGCAAATAAATTGAGGTAGTATATTCGGCCAAAAATTTGAGCACAATAATCTAGCTATATTTTAAACATAAATCGATATAATGAGAGAATCTAAAGTAATAAAAGTCAATTTTTTGTATTATATGAATGTATTTTATTTAGCATTAACATAAACAAAGGGCTATTTTGCCAATACAATGACCTAATGATATTTCATTGCCAATAAATTGTTCTAAAATTGAGTCTACATTGTCATATAAGTAGTTTCAATCATATTTCAAAACTAGCTGTGCCCTAACTGTAACACCTTTATAAGCTTGGGGGGTTACTAACGATGTATCTAACGGAATCTTTGAGCACGATTTTCATCGGTTTCTAAATGTCTGATCAACTTGAAACTTTGCACATGTCTCAAGGACCGGTGACAATACAATAATACGATTAAATTGTATTAATAGAAAATCAGACTCAAAAGTATACAAAAGCCACAAAAAACTATAATAAACACGCTTTTATATCGAACTTTTAAAACTATTATTTATTAATAAAACAATTTAAATAAAACCGTATTCGCTCTGTATAATTTAATAGCGGAAAGATTAATAAGCACATTTTTAATGGACTTTACGTATCTCTATAAACATTTGACATTGGCAGAGTCATCGCGTCTAAAGAAGCGAGATTGAGTCTTTATAAAAAAATGGACTTTTTCATATAGGTATGTTAATAAATTGTAACACGTTGCTTTTTAAATTGTAAAAAAGTTATCTTGTTTTCATCTACCTACTTCGCGTTTTATAATCAGGTCGCTTCAGCTCTGTCGCTAATTAGGTATTCGTATGATGTTAGGAATGTTAAATTAATTCGCGTCCCCTAGCGACAAAATTATGTGTTTACATATTAACTGGAATGAAATTTAAGTATGTAATTTTAAATTTAACTGTTTTTAATGGTGTTGAGTGTGCGAAAAATTTACTATGTAATTTTAAAGACATATTTTTAAATTTGATCTTGTAATTTGGACGGGTAACTTCTTTACATAAAAAATCAAGATCCAATCGAAACACGTGTATTTATATTTTTCGTGTAGTTGTGGGCAGCACAATCAGGAACAAGCAGGTAGATTACAGGTAGGTAAGCCTACGTTAAAAAATTATAAAGGCACTTTCATCAAAACTATACTTCCTCAAATATATATATTTGTGAAATAGTCTTTGTTTAATGCCTTAATTAAATGTTTAAATGTAACTTATTTTATTTATTATTTACACCACAAAAAAATCTTTAAAAAATCATTTCCTGGACTACCTATAATTTTATAATCAAAACGTAACAAAATCAAACTCTTAACGCACTTTTAGTAAGTGCTACTTCGTCGCACAATCAGTCAAAATGATAAGGCTTTTAGTTTCTTTAAAACTTGTGATGGCTTAACAAAATACTTCTCTAATTTTCGTAAGTTTTAACATGGCAATCCAAACCTTGACTTTTATTGGAAATGTTGGTAAATTATTAGGGACTTTTCGAACTGTTCACCCGATAAGAACTTCTGAATGACTGTTAACATAACAAGTTCGGTGTTATATAAAATAGAGGTAATTTCATAGTTTTTAGGTCGCTTTAACACGCAACGGCTTTTATTTAGGCTCTTAATTGCAAACTAAAATATAAAACTTGGTGGTTGTTTTTATTGCTCGTTATACAAAAGTATTTTTTCCACACGAATTAAAAAAAATATTGAATGAAAATTAAAACATACTTTTAAATTCAACACAAGTTGAAAATCCGTTTAAAAAAAATTATATGAATTTATTTGAAAATATTTTTGACCCTCGTGGAAAAAAGAGGGTGTTACCCAATTCATCACATCTTTTGTCATGTATGTTTCCTGGCTATCTAAACACTCCTGAACCTTGTGGAATCTTTTTTTTTCATAATGGTATTTTATATGGTGAAAATTTTATTAAGTTAAATTGGATAATATGGTATCAAAAAAAATCCAGGGCAAACATTAAATTGAATAAGATCAGGTCATATTTTTATTTATAATACTATTTTAAAGAGAACAGATCTGTATTTTTGTATTCATTAAAAAATTTGCGGGCTAGCAGTCAAAAACTTGTACTTCTGAAACGTTGATTTTTTTTCACATCATTTAGATCGTCATTTTTTGTGTCATTAAGCCAATTATGGAATATATCACTTTTTAACCAATAGAAGTATAATTATTTAAGAAATTTAAATTAGTTACCGTAGTTTGAGTAAAACAATCTCAAACCGCTCCAAATAACAAAGCCACCTAACAAAGAGTTTTTGACGAAGCTCACTTCCCACCAAATTCCTCATCCACCGGAAGTGTGACGTCAAATCACCACTTATTCGTTGATCCTTCGCTGACCCGGGAAATATCTTCATTGTACGGTCAGCTTAAGTATTTACGCCCACTTACATTCCGTATAAGAGAAAAGTACCGGACCGAGTTGCACAATTTACTCCGTTGATTACACGCTGTTTTAACGTAAACATGTCATGATGTTGGGGTGTGTTTGTCAGGAACACCAAAGGCTTTGTGCGGTTTATAGGATTTTTCTTTGAATGAAACAAAATCATCGACGATATTCCATATCTTAAACAATGAAATTAATTATTTAAAGTTGTTTTTAATAATTGAGCGCGTATAAATATAATTATTTTGCTTTAAGGTGGCATAAATAAAACGAGACATTATTATTATTCTTCGTTTTATACATTTTATTTGCTTATTAATTTTTATTTAGTTGTATATGACCTTTATTTGAATATAGCACTCGGTCTTGTACCGTGTGCTACATTCAAATAATTTAGTAACGACATTGAAATAAAATAAGTAAAAGGAAAATAAAACAACGGAACACAATCTCATTTGCAAGAGAAAACAATACCACCACCATATGTTTTATATAAAATGATTAAAATTACAAACTATTAATAATAAAATAACTATGATATTTAGATCCTTAAAGGGTTTTATATTATAAAAATGATACCTATTCTATTTTTATCTACATTACATTATATACCCCCCTAAAGACACTGGAGTTACTACAGACGGGAAATGTACAAAACAAATTAAAACAAGCTTGCTCGAATTTGGAACAATCTGCATATAAAAGCAAATGGACAACAAAACTTTACATCTCATATTAACACAATTTGACAACACGGCAATCCCCTAGATTTCCATTAGAGTCCGTGTTATTCGCGCATCTCAAGGGTATTTTGTCTGAGTGCTGGCCTTATAACGGCTTGGGTCTGAATACATAGGAAATGTGATTTTGCCGCTTGAATAATGCCTGATATGTTGGGGAAACAGTGGTCTGTAAACAAAATTCACTGCTCCTTGAAGATAGAAGAAAACAAAAGACAACCGAGTTATATTCTAAAGGTGATCCCACACAGCAGTTTTATAATCTTACGTTTTTATGTAACTTTATGAAAAATGCTACAAAAGATAAACATTGGTAGCGGTGTTATACAACTAAAAATATATAAAAAAAAATTAATTTTGTTGTAAAAAACGAGTTGAACCAGTGTTAGAATGTTTATAACCTTTAACATTATTTACATGTTGTACCAAATTCGAATAACAGTAATAAAATATTTCCGCTGCTCTGTGGGAGCACTTGAAGGAGCAGTTACTTAACGTGATACGCATTACGTTGCATGGTAACATTTTATAACTGTATAACACTTTACTTCTTGTTGAGAAAGCTATGAATGCTCCCGGAGTAGTTAAACTCGTTGCATAACCAAGCAAAACATAACATTCATAATAATCCAGATAATCCCCAATGTGCTTTTTTGTGCTTCATAATCGTATGTAGGAGTGTGAATATTAAGAGGCGTCCCTCTTGACCCTTCGGGAAAGACCAAACAAATATTAGTAATATACATGCAGTTTTAAATGTCAAACGTAGCAATGTTATCGTGAAATTTTCATATCTGCTGAACATAGCAACAAAATTTATAAATGTTAAAGTATGTTGTATTAATATATACTATTATGTTACATGAAGCTGTAGAACATTTCTATAATATCTCTGTGGGGAACAGTGTATGCCTACGATTACGCAACTTAAGTGGTAATTTTTATGAAGCTTATCTGAACGTTTAGTTTACTTTGCGAATACGGTATTAATGACAAGGAGACTTAGACCTACGGAACAAACCATATGAAAAATAGACATTAATGTAGTAGGCAAAATTGTAATATTACTATGTGAAATGAAATTAGTAGAAAAACGAAAAGTCAACGTAGAAATGAATAGTCAAAACACTATTAAGAACATAAATAAGCTTGATTTTGTTTTGAACATTCAAATAAACCGTTTGTAATTAATAGTCTTTCATGAATAGACGACGTCTCTCAATCGGGATCAGTGCATTAAAAATGTTTGAGACTTCATACTTTAGCATTTTATTATGATAATTCAGCCAAAATATTCGCATTCTATTGATTCAGAAAAACAAGCAAATATTTAGTTTCAAAACTGGCAACGCAAATTGTGAGTTTTCCAGTTTCCCAGATATCAATGGGTAGTGGTGATCGCTGACTATTCATCAACTAGCGAGAGTGTATCGCGAGTGCACGCGAGGTGTTACTTTTCGATTTTAACTATTCAAATCATCAAGCATTAACTCGCTCGATCATGAAAATCTAACGCATATGTAGAGTCAGCTACATTTAAATCATACAATCACGGACACGTAGCTGACTAATAGCACAGAAATACAAGAATGCTTATTTTCTCGATAATTAATATTAATGTAATGAATCAACGCGTGCATGGCTGCGGGCCATAGCAATTTATTGTAGTATGTGGTTCCTATGCATTATTATATGACTGTACTTTATTTCTACGGTCAACAGCATTTCAAGGTAATAATAATAATAATAAAGGCGTAGGGAAGTGACAACCCCATCGCCCCCTGGTGAGAGTTGGTGATCTTCGCACCATGAAGAGCGACAACTCTTTATCAGTGCAGTCAGTCTCCCCAGGGCAGCATGTGGCGTGCTGAATGGGACTGACACCCCTTGGGACCCGTGCCCCTGAGAGTCGACCAGGCCCCTCTCTCCGCTTGCCTTAGTTGGCCGGTGGGAGTGGACCCCACAGGGGCCGCAGGACTCTCACCTCTGGCTTGCCTTAGCCGGCCGTCCGGTGTGGGGCGTCAGAGCTATATGCTCGCAGGGTGGAAGTGAAAGATGCCTAAGTCGCGAGTTGGCACAGTGGCGGAAGCCACTGGGTAGAAAGCGGTGCACACCTCTCCACACCCTGAGCCGCTCACACAATGTTGCTCCCCGTCGCTCCTGCTTCGTGCTTTGTGCGTGCGACCAATGGGGGGCCCATGACAGTGAGATGGCGAGTCACCATCTGCCCATTTAAATCGTGTTTTTAAACATTGATCGAGCAGGTGCCATAGTCCTTCCCATCGTCCCGGTTACCCAATCCACTAGCCCCTCAACCTAATAGCCCAGATCCCTTGTTTTTCCACTCCATTCCATAGTCCTGCACTGACCGGGGGTTGTCCTTGGCTGCATTTTATAGTGTATACAGGGATAAACCTCGGTCGGTGTCATATTACATTAAGATCATACTTGTCTTTTAAAGGGCCTCTACGTTTTGGCTTCGGCCCCATGCACGCCTCCCAAAAGTTCGGGACTCTGTAGTCCCGAGATATTGTAATAATAAATATGACTGATTGCAAATTTTCAAACCAGATGATCCTGTATTGTCACTTGCTCGTTGCCCTGTTTTAACAAAATAAATAATAATTCTTATTATGATCTTTCTTTCTTCTAGTTTGTAGCCGTTTCAGAAATGGGCGTCGTATTGATGAATAAAAGCAGTTTTAGTAAATGTAACATGTATTATAGAATTATGTTTAGAAAAAATTAGACATTGCACGCACGATCGGACTTTGGCAGACAATGTCATTAATAGATTTTATATTATTTAAAGGTTTAAGTTTGCGTTCTTATTTCTCATCACGTATAGCGAGACTATGCTCCTGATTTCACAAGTCTAGTAATTACGTTGAAGCTATTTCCATCGACCGCCGTAACTCTTTTCTTACAAGAGACGCCAGACTATTTTGGACCATAATTAAGACTAACGTGTGCAACGGTTTGACGTAGATTCCAAAGTATGGAATAATTATTCTTATTGGTAATTGAACCAGAAGACCAGTTTGGTTAGATTATATCACAAGCGTCTTTCGCGTGATCCGGGCCCATCGTCTTTGGATTTTGCAACACCACGCTTCTAATCTCTACACCATAATATGCACATATAAAAATCAATAGGTAATGTTATTTCTAATTAAAATTTCATATTGCATAGCAAGTTCTTAATATATTTAATATATTCTGACGAGCTGACAAAGTAACTTTTACAAAATAGCAATAAAAAGGCTTAAACAAATAATAACGTCGAACATAGCCTGAAAAAAAATCAATTGAACTTAATTATTAGTAAATGTGATTTCAGTGTTTCTTACGAGCATTACTTGCATAAAGTATAATGAAAAAGACGTATTTCCCAAGTTACTTAATGTATGAATGTTGGAAGAAAATATTTTAACTATTCACATCAGTGCCAGCAGTCTTATTCAGATCTAATCTAAAGTGTGACCTACTCGTTCTCAGCGTAGAAACGGGTATTAGTCCACTCTCATTAATCTAATGAAACCGTCAACCGACTAAACCACGACAAAAACCGACCGATCATTTTTCACGACTCAAAACGCGTTAAGTTTGGGTTTACACTACTCCCTTCGATGCTCTTTTTTCAACGCTCATGCTACCTTCATTTATCACAGAGAGCAATAAAGACGGGGGAAGCAATATTTTCGTGTCGGGCTCCCACATATTGTGGCTAATGATACTGTTCACAAATAAAGGACAAGCTTTTAGAATTGTGGACACGTTTCCGTATTGTTGCTGTAAGGGAAACTCCTCGTTCAGTTTTTGACAAATCGCGGGCGTTGCGGACGTGGTAGAATATGTGAATGATGCGGCAAACGTTTGCTGGTAAATGACTAATTCATTTATTTTCGTATTGATACATACTTAACTTCCGTAGCCGAGAGGCGAGCGGGTCGTACTTTGGCGTCACGCCATCTCTGAGGTCCCGGGATCGATCCCCAGTCGAGTCAATATGGGAAACGAACTTTTGATGATGAAATATTGTCTCCTGTCTGGGTGTTGTGGCGCCTTATTGTTTCTCATTTCTGTAATACTAACGCTTAAGATACTTACCACAGAAACAAGGCAATGTATGTGATGTTGTCTAGTATTAATTATTATTATTTATTTATTATTTAACTCGAGTATCAATACAAACAAACGACAGTGCTAGAAAATTGTCAAAAAAACGGGAATAGTACGCGAATTATCGAACATGAATACTTCCTAATTTTTTTTTGGCTAAATAACTCACAATTTAATAATGTTTGAAGTCTATATTGTATGGTACCATGTGGTCATAACGACACACGTCACTTCCTTATATAAAAGACAGTAAATATATGCAATTCAGTCTGCGGAAAAAACAAGACTACCGTGATGGATAATGTACAGCTAAAATTAACCATCAAAGCATCGTGTTCGGTAAACAAGTTAGTAATTTGTATCAAATTACCACAAGTAATAATTAGACGCGCATAGTTACCGTCCAAATATAAATTAGTTTGGATCCACACATTATTAATTATTTAACATGGAACACTCGCCGTAAAACCGATTTTTAGAATGAGAAATGTAAAAGGAAGAGTAAGGGAAAGGCAATAGAAAGGTTGTTTTCCATTGTGTAGTAATAAATTTCAAATACGGCTGCCTAAGCATCCTTTTCTTTTATGTAAAAAAAATATAATATAAAAATACTACGATTAATATTCGATTGTAACTCTAGTTAATGCAAATACGGAAAAGTTTTTTAGAGTATGGAATAATTTTCAGTATTTAAAACAAAACTATTGTAATATTGATAGGTATTGTGTATATTTTATTAATATTTATTTTGTGAACCGCACATTACTCCGAAATAAGAATATCCATGACAAAAAATAGCAATTTGCAGGTCACATGCCTCGTAAAACTGGTGTTTAATGGACATAAAGGTTCTAGAATGTGCCAAAATCAGAGTGTGCGATGCAGCGAATCTCGTCGCCCCATCTTGTTCATTTGTATAAGATAAGACGTTGAAAAAAATATATTGGTGCTATTTTAAAGCAAAAATTATCTAGCAAAACATCATTTTTGCAATGCAAGAATAAGATTTTTATTAAAGTTGCCTACTTTGTTGTTTCGAGTTAAAAATGAAAAACATTAAGTTTGAGGTTAAACGGTAAAAATGAATAAAAAGAAAAGTAAGCCAGGGAACCCCCTACCCTTTGATATTATAATCCTATAATCTATTTTAAAAATTAAGTTTGGAACCTTAAACATATTCTAAAGTGTGATCTTCGGCATTGAATACTGCGGCAGTAATCTTGCTTTTGATAGATAAAGAATCGGCACAAAGTCATATAAGGAAAATGGAGCAATTGTTAAAGCAATATTATTTACAAAGTAGTGCGCCATCTCATCCACTTTTATATATTTTATGCTCGGCCTTCGCCTTATAATCTTGAAAATAAAAATGACATGAATGTTTCGGGGAGGAAGAAGCTAAAATTTTATGTACTTTTTATGTTGTAGAGTAATAGACCATATTCCGAGTAAGATGTTCTGTGTTAGTTTGGAGGATTATTGCTTCCATGTTTTAACAAATAGTAAATCTGGGCTTATTGAAATTAACCGTTTTACATTCGGCCAGACGTTAGATACGCCTAAATGTGACTGTGACTTTTGATTGTAGAGATATTTAATACTGATTAAAGCTTTATTGCACTATTGATACCAAACCCCTCCACGGCTTCACTAACGTTCAAATCCCGCTTTTTTCAACTATTTCTTCCCTTGTATTGGTCGCAGGGTAATGTTATGTAGCTTTGAGCTTTTTTCAATAAGTAGACAATCTTAAACAAAAATATAGTTTCAATTATAACTAGTAGTTCCTGAGATAAGCGCGTTCAACAAACAAACTCAGCTTTATAATGTTCGTATTAATCAACAGACCCTACGTTCCTTATCATGGTACAGCTTTTGAGATACCTCTTATACAAAAAAATATCTAAATCGGCTTAGTTAGCAGGGTTATTCGTGAAGACATCTTTATGTGACACCATTTTGTCAGCTCGTGACCACGGTTGGTGCAACCTAACCGAAACGTCGGGCAGTAAGTAGTTCGTATTAACTACTAAATAAAAATGGTGTCGCGTTTTGACCCGTTAAATTATTTTAAATGTTTAAAATGGAACGCGAAAGTCTTAAAATTGACATCTTTATGTGTCTTCAAAAAGGTGGATTCTGATTCTGGTGGATGAAGTCGGTTAAAAGCTGTACAAATTGCGAAGCTAATGCTTAGCATAATTCCTTTACACCTGTACCTCATTACAAAATTTACTAACAAGAAACCTATCCAAACAATTTATGAGGACCAATACAAACAAAGATTTGGTATCTATAAAACTTCCTAGTTCTATAATATACGCAAAACAATAACTGTCTACACTGAAACGAAAGCACAACAACGTTTTTCTAAAAAATACCATTTGTCACGTTGAACAAACTTTACGCAACATTTTCAATACCACATATTTTTTAAAAACATTTTTTTCTTCTCATAAACCGCCTGCAAGCGGGGATAAAGGCCGTTACTTTGACAGTTCAAGTGTAGTACACAAACATTGTTTTTACGCTAGGGATATACATTTTTTTTAGTTTTAACCTTTCACACTAACAACAGCACGTTTTTTTATTCTTATTTAGTTGATGCATTTTATTAAAAACTCCTAAAGTACATTTATTATCAGGTTTTCAATTAAGGCACAATTTTCTTAAATATTTGTCAAGGTATTATGTCAATGAAATAGTTTATGACTTATTATTTAGTAGTTATCTTATCCAGTATCTATACTTATATTATAAAGAATAATTAACTGCTGCGCCGATTACAAACATTCTTTCACCATTGGAACGGGACTTTCACTCTGACCAAAATAGGCTATATTTATTGATAGAAAAGACCAGGCCAAATCGCGAGCGGCCGCTAGTCTTAAATATATCGATTTTATGTAAAACAATACAGCCGCTTACAGCATCTTAAGTCCTTTCTAAATTACACATCCAAACAGACCCACATACCGGTGGAATATTCTAAATCTCATCTCGAGAGAGTAATGCATCAAAGGCTATCCACCAGCCTGAAGTCGGTTTTGATGTTTACGATCGATCAGTCGATTTCCCTTTAGAGTTTTTACCGAAGATTTTTTCTTTGAAGAGCAGTTGTGGGTCCCCTCATATTTTTACGACTTCATATTTAATATCGCCTCTGGCATAAGGACTTGCTTTGATTTAGATCTGTATCTGAAATAAACTACGCGAAAACGGAGTCGTATTTAGAATTGAAAATGTCAATAAGGATGAAATAATTGAACTTGCTCCCTGTGTGGGTTTGTTTTAGTTAGGGCAAATTTCTCAGTCGCCAGTTAATATTCTTAATGTCCTCATGAGTGTAACGGGATGTTTATTTATAGACGGTAAAAATGCTTTGGAACTAGACAAAGTAAATTATAGTAACAGAATAAATCTTAATTAACGTTAATACACTACTGCGATATGTATCTCCTTTTAAGCCTTAGGTAAAAATGTTTTAAGTTTGATCCAAAGCTAATGTTTTTTCCCAAAAAGGGTGTGTCTTTGAAAAAAAACCAAGCCAAACTTTGCTACGGAATAGTATAATAACAAGTTAATCAATTATTTTTCGCAAAAAGTAAATTATAAAGCAAATTATATAATAAAATAAATATTATTGTTTATCCCTATGAGATAGACAAATACCTACCATCGACAAAAAAGAGTTTGCTTATATTGTGTAAATGAAAATGACACAATAACATTACAAAAAAACCTTTCTCATTTATCGAATAACTTGTAAAAAAGTGATCCTTTCTCAATTCAAATACTGTTAAGAACTCAATAAATAAATCTGAACATCGAAAATCTTGTTAAATAAAGTAATTCAATCCAAATGAACCCACCGTGTAAGTGATTACAACATTCAGGTCGCACATTTTCGGCTGACAGCAGTAAGATTTTCCGAGCAATTAATAAAGACAAACAGTGGACATGTGACTCGGGTTGGACATAATTATGACCAGTAAAGCAACGTACATTTGGCGAACATACGTAAATGGACATTGTAATGTTTATACGTTCAATAGTAGTTTGGGATCATGCAGAGTAAATACTTGTAATAAATTTGTCATTTTGACTTTCAATTTCATTTAGTTAATCTTTATCTCGTTTATTTAATATATGAACTATATATGTATAAAAATATTTAATAATAACCATTTGTATGTGCACATATTTAATTATGAACACTATGTTATTAGATTTTTGAGTTATCAGAAGTAAGTTCTGCTTGTATTTCGGCATGAAGCTTTTAATTATTGAGTCTACATTTTAAATACATACATTTAGCTCTACATTGCTTATTCTTATTTTAGGTCTAAAAACATCATTTAAGAATGTTTTAGGAAATTATAGATTAAATTTAATACTCAAAAGGCTATTGTAGAAAAATAAAAAAAAACATTTAAAAAATAATGTATGCTCATCCAAAATAATGATCACTGCTATCGTTTATACTGTGTAACTCTTGGAACCTTGACTGTTTGTAGACTAGACTCGAAGGTATATAACTAGACATAAAAATTGTATGCTTTTGGCACCCAAGCAAACAAAAGATTTCTTTTCAGATCCTTTTCAGATTATTATTTGGCCAACACAAATGAAGGGAATACTTATTTAATAACAATACTTAATATGACGGGGAATCTACCTTTTGTTAGATGTTTTTACTCTGCATATATAAATAAATAAATCAATATTGAACTACATCACATACATTGCTCTGATCCTGTGGTAAG
Source organism: Glyphodes pyloalis (assembly GCA_037074685.1). Lineage (NCBI taxonomy): Eukaryota > Metazoa > Arthropoda > Insecta > Lepidoptera > Crambidae > Glyphodes > Glyphodes pyloalis. The sequence goes on from JAYKKO010000011.1 coordinate 8,447,343, forward strand.
TAACTAAGCACTTGTGTTACAGAGATCACAAACAACAAAGGCACCACAACACCCAGACCCGAGACAATATATAAAAGTTCGTTGTCCATATTGACCCGGCTGGGGATCGAACCCGGATAGCGAGCGAATCTCAGAGATAGCGCGACGCTAAAGTCTGGCCCACTCGCCTCTCGGCTACGGAGGTCATCAATATAATATGTGAGGTTTGTGCAACTTTAGTTTACCTGAGATAAAATTAAAGAAAAATATATGAATATCTATAGATTTAATCATCTTGATTTATGATAAAAAGGTTCAACATACATACAATATGTATACAACAATTTTCATAAGGAACTGTACACTTTCAAAAATAGTGTCAATATTGAATTCTTAATTTTATCATGAAAAGTATGAGCTAAAATAATCACGAAAATATCTGTAAGCCAATGAGACTAGACTTAGAAAAAGTAAAGGCATTAATTATCTCTAATTACTTTACAAAACGACATGCCTTTCCATAGCTTCGTATGTCAGTGGTATTTTGTTTTAATAATTTCAAGGAAAAGAGAAAGGACGACTCCTCTTTCAAAACAAAAGCTCTGGTTCTGAATAAATACTTGTTGGCATCCCAATTTCTCACCTTAATCAAAACAAATAGAACCTTCATATGGGCGCCAGTTAATGGCAATCGCACTACCTATTAATTTTCTCCTTTGATTTCCTCAAGAGTGTATGGGCTGTTTATTTAGACGGTAGAAATGCTCAGGGAGTAGGTAAAATAAATTATATTAACAGAATCACTCTTAATTAACGTTAATACACTATGGCGATATGTATCTACTATTAAACCTTAGGTCAAAATGTTTTTCCCGAAGCTATTCGCGTTACTTCCGAAGGTTTAATGTTTAAGGATTTTCATCATCTTATTTTACAATTTTGAGATTTTTGTGGTATGAAAGATAGATACATAGATGAGGCAGTAAATAGTTAGCCAAATACTATATATGACCGCTATTTTTAGCCCACTTGATGGTAAATGGAGGCCGTTGTCTAATTTCCCTTTCTGTACACAACAACACAGAAGTGATTGTTATTTGGCTGCGGTCTTCTGTATGGTGGAGGTATTTCACCAGTCAGGCTGCTCCAGTTCGAGCGATAAATCGCTATGCCCTACCTCTCTTTCTCTCGCCTCTCTCTCGTGGGCGCTATTTGAGAATTTCATGAAGAATATCAATTATCAAACCAAAACTGTATGTCTAGATTCAGATTGATAAAATACTGCTTTTAATGGCCTGTTTCGATATTTAAAAATAATCCGTTTTAGTTACGGATATTTATAAATTATTCGAGGCGTAAGCTTAAACCGTTTCAGACTCGTAGTCAGTTGGAGAAAAACGGCTTGTCATTTTTGACACATTACGAATCGTAAAATATTGGAACCGCGCATTAGTTTTTTAAAAGATAACTTAAAGGGATGCCTGACTTTCTTTCTAGCTAGTATCTAATAGATGCACAGCCGGCATACTAGCTAGAAATAAAGTTAGGCATCACTTTTAAATATCTATTACGGGGCACGAAATCCATCAGAACGGAATCCATAACGACTACGACCCGGATTTGACGAGGCTGGTTTTTAGTTTGGAGCGATTGCTATCCGACCTCAAATACCTACATAAGAGACCAGTCTATGATTATCAACAGAACCAACGACTTAACGTGCCTTTCAAAGCACAGAATCAATATTACAATCAGCTGAACTCAGTGAATTTAGGCTTCAATTTATTGCAGTCCAAGTACGATAATTTCTATCTTCGTTGGCATTAACATCTTTGAAATATTTTGTTTTTCTGTTTACATAATTTGATACTAATTGAACACCTCAACTTTGTTTTTATCTACAAACTGCTTTTTATTTCATTGTTTATGTCTATTCTATGTTGATTTATATTTTTTTATATGTTAAAGAAGTATTCTTAAATAATTAACTTGTTTTTGATACTTTTTTATAGCATTTGTCATCATCTTCTCTGCTCAATAAATGTCGCACTATTTTCCACCGGCTTTTAATTCCTTATAAGTTACTAATCTAAATTCTAAAAATCATTGCTTACGCAACTCAAAATATACTTTAGTAGATTAACAACAAAATACATTTTATTTTAGTTTAAATTGATATGATTTGGTGGGCTCATAATTTTGGGGTGAATTTTGTGAACAAGATGAACAAGATCTTTATTACAATAAAACTTTATTTTTTCAATGCAACCTTGTCAAAGTGAGAATGTTCCTCGTAAGATTCTAAAGCACAGACACAGGGTTCTGGAGCCTAAGGCCCATATCATTACAATTGTTTGATTTTGATTCATCACTTTTTCACACAAAACAGCTTAAGTACTTTACTTAGGCTTATTTAGGTTGGTACATACCTAAACTACCTAAAACAACTGTCTAATTGAATAACTGAGTAGTAGGTATGTAAGTAAAGTAATGTAACCTTACATTCATTAAAAACTTAATTCATAACTAATTTCAAAACCGATGCCAATATCATTCGCGCAAACATGGTTCTACTTTCAAATTAAAGTACCTAATTGAAGACTGAAAAGGAAATTGCGATCGTAACTTTATTTACAACTCTTCAAAGGGGACTTGAAGATATGGCTTGCAACCGACAAACTTTCTGTATCCAAGATGATTCGCGTTATTAAAAAGACAATTCGTATTTCTGGAGCAAAATTGTAGGCTATTCTCTTGTGAAATTTTATTTAACGTACTTAAGTTTGCCGGAAATTTTAATATTGTTTTTATTTGTTTGCACGAGTGTTCTATTCTATCGGTAGGTATGAGTACAGTCTATAATATAAAACTAATACAATATAATGAGTATTAACCGTTAATTGGACAATAAAAAAGGTCAGGGATCATTTTTATTTATTTAAAAACTTTATTGCACAAATAGGTACAACAGGTGGACTTAATGCTAGGGGCATTCTCTACCAGTCAACCCTTGGGTCATGCAGATAGTTTGTATATGGGTGCGGTAACAGGGGAGAAAAAAAAGAAATCATTTTAAACAACCATAAATTAAGCATTAAAAATAACATTACGGTATCTTTTGAATATACGATAATAATACACATACTATATAAATTAATTAGAATATAATATATAAAATATATAATACTTAGATTTACATAATATTGATAATTTATATATATAAAAACAAATATCTTCATAACTATAAATTCAGAAGATAAATAAATTAGTTCAATAATTGACAAATTCATGATTATCATTACTTGTTAGCGAGAGAGAAGAAGTATTCACGAACTTTATTTTTAAAAATTCCCTTAGTCAGGGATTGTCGGATATCATTTTCGAGGGTAAGCCCAATGATCATGCACTTTGTTACTCCATCACTAAAACAAAATGTAGATACTAACTTAATACCGGATTATAAAGTAATCACAATCTACATCAATGTATGTAAATAACAAAAAGATTTTATAAAACATACTGCTGGGAATAAATATTATTCGGAACCTGTCTTACATTTAACCTTTTATAAACCTACAAGCTTTCGTACATGTAGAAGGAATGTAATACAGTTTGTTGAGTTTAAATTTTACGGTTTTTCTTACTATAAAAACTTTAATGCAATCCCTACTAATATTATAAATGCGAAAGTAACTCTGTCTGTCTGTCTGTGTGTCTGTTACGCTTTCCTGCTTAAACCTCTCAACCGATTTTGATGAAATTTGGTATAGGTATACGTTTAATCTCAAGAACGGACATAGGCTTTTTATTAGAAAATAAGGGGGGGGGGAGGGGGGTAATACCACCTTTGGAAGTTTATATGGAAAAATGTTTATTTTTGAAGTTAGAGATATGAAATTTGGCACAAATATAGCTCGAAACTTGGATTAAAATATATACTACTTTTTGTTTCCAATATTAGGGGAGAAAGGGGTAAAACCGACCATGAAAGGATATAGTCCACGCGAACGAAGTCGCGGGCACAGCTAGTAAACATATATGAACGTATCTCTAGAGTGGTTCCTGAGTTGTTTCTTAAATACAAGCTTATGATACGTTGTAAGTTGCATTTTACTATGTTTTTTTTGTTTGAGTCTGGTGAAGTAAAATTCTTCACTCAACAGGTAAATTACTAAAAACGTATGTTTGGTCTATACAGTTAGATTATCAATAATATTTTTTATTTTATTATTTTAACATAAAATAACTAAGATTCAATGCGTTAAAAATTAGCGAACCTCATTTTTTTACAGTTTTTACGAGATCAGTGATGTAAACACATCTCTCCACTGAACTTTGATGCGCTATAACGTCATCAATTTTTACTAATATATGTACAAAATACGTTTACAATAAATTTTATTTTTTAATAGAATCATTGTTATTTACAAAGTCATCATACTTATTTTCCGAATCTCAAGATTTAAATTCAAGCGAATGCAATATATCTTTTCTTATATACTTCGAAGACGCTTTACTAAGAACTCATAATGTAAGTACATCTTAAATGTAAGTGGTCCAGCCCATTTCACTCTTAACCACCGTATAGCGGCTGTCACGTTTATCACTTCCAACAAAAAGCAATTCTGTTTCTTTTTACTGAATCAAGGTTCAGCCCTTAACGACCCACGGACCTAAATGAAATTTCGTGTTATAGCTTCGAGTAATTTTATTCTGTTCTCTCTCTTTTTGGGGTGAAATATTATTTTTCTTTGGGCTCTTACTTCATTATGCCTGTTATACTAAATTCAACTAATTTCTGACGATTTTTTTTAATTATGGCTCAGTAAGGGTGCTTGTTTTAATTTTAACGAGTTTTCTTGAAAAACAAGGCAAAATGCGCTGTTAGTATTATTTTTATTTAAACAAAATAGTTTAAGGTTTGTTTTTTATCTGCATAGGTTATAACTTGTTTTTCTATGAAATCTTACAGAGATTTTACATATCGCAATATATCAAAAATCGATTTTTGTAAAAAAACGGTGGTCGTCCCGATTTAAATCTTAATTTTTATGATGAATATTGGCAGATCACATTTTAAATTCATAAAAAGCGAGAACCAATGACAAGTACATACTAAACCCATTAAAAAGGGTCAGAAAAGTGAGCAACAATAATTGAATTCGCCCACCAGTCGCGCGGCACAGCGTTAAGGGATGCGACTCATCTTGATATGATCCGCTTATTTCTATTGTAACTCGAATATTTAAATTCTTCAGTGCTCGGATGAACGATTAAGTAATCAAACTAAATAAAATTTTCGTTTATTCAATTATGATACATTTAAATAGTTTGATTCTTAATTAAATACAACGCAAAGTGACTCTAACACCGGTTCGGAACCTTTTCTATAGTGCACTCAATTTGTCGAGCATTTTCCTTTCCAGACTCAACTTTCATTTACAGAAGCAGTATCTGACTTATTAAAGTGTGCTTACTTTTTTGGTAGGAGTTGGTTCCAAACCGGTAGTACCTACACCTTTGGTTTGTATTCATATAAGAGATGTAGAAATGTTATTAATAATCTAAATTAACACATTCATTAAAAATGATGAGTCTCAATTACTTTATACAATTAATTGTGTAATTTTGAGATTGGGTAAAGCAGACCAACTTCCAAAAGTTCGCTTAAACTTGTAAAAAATATGATTGCCTATGTTCCAGACATCTATTTACTTTGCTAATACATAACTGTAATGTAAATATATTGTTTACACTCATTACGACTAGAGTAAAGTAGAGATATTGATTAATAAGTTAGAATGTCAAATAGACCAGAATTAAGTTTATTCCCATTTTAACTCATGTCAAGTAAAAATTGATGACATTACAGCGCATCAAAGTTCATTGGAGAGATGTGTTTACATCACTGATCTCGTAAAAACTGTAAAAATAATGAGGTTCGCTAATTTTTAAAGCATTGAATCTTAGTAATTTTATGTTTAAATAATAAAATAAAAAATACGCGTCTTATATAATTGATAATCTAACTGTTTAGTCATAGGTAGGTACGTTTTTAGTAATTTGCCTATTAAGTGTAGTCAAATTACCTCACAAAAAAAAACAAAGTAAAATGTATTTAGCTTGTATTTAGGAAACAACTCAGGAACAACTCGAGAGATACCTACGTTCATATATTTTTTTCCATATTAGTTTTGATATTAAGAAATACCGGAAAATTGAAACTCAACAAACTGTATTACATTCCTTCCACATGTACGAAAGCTTGAAGGTTTATAAAAAGGTTAAATGTAAGACAAGCCCACACTGGTTCCGTAGATATCATATTTATTCCCAGCAGTATGTTATATACAATCTTTTTGTTATTTACATACATTGATGTAGATTGTGATTAGTTTACAATTTACCAATAAACAGGTATTAGAAAGTAAGTAAGTTGCCATTATATTTATTTGTATTGCCAAGCTCTCGTATCTCGAACATGCATAACATACTTGCATACGTTTATAATGCACCTGCACCATACCAGAAGCCAGTAAAGTGGGATCGCCATACAAAGTGGTCTACCCTAGACAGAGAGATCCGGTTTTGAATATGATATTAGTAATTTTGCGTGAAAGCACAATCGTGCATCCAGACATCTTATCTTCCATAAATTCTTACAAAATTTCATATTTATAATTTTAGTAGGATTTTTTGTATTTAATTCGAATGTAGAAATCGGGTCAGCCATAAAAATGGACTCGAGTCACATCACTCAGGCTAAGTTGATGCAGATCTAACAATACCTAAAATTTGCGTGAATCCCAGAGGCGTGGATGGGGGCAAGTAGGTACCGGACAAAGGCGAAGATTGAATTTTTTGTCAGATTACCCTTCATCTGTGCCAGAGGGGTTATTGATTGCTGAACTGGCGAAATGGAGCAGTTGCTTCGATAGCCCATTTGTGTAATAGTGTTATTATTGGATGCTATTGATTAAATGCTTAGTGGGTTTGACCTGGGATAATAAATGGGAGTGCAATTATTTTCGACGTAAATTAGTTTGCACATTGCAAATGGCTAAACACAGTTCCGGATTTAACATTTCTGGTTTGCACAGATATGCTTAGTGGTGATTTTGTATATTATTTATTCGAATTATTTTATATAAATTTTATAGAGACCTATAGTCGGTATCTTCGTTTTGTGTTTTTGTGATATTTCGCACCTATGATTTATAATGAGAACGTGCTTAATCTAAGCACTACAAATTAGTATTAAATTAGCCTACGATAACTTGCGTTTAGCTCAGTTGGAAGAGCAGCACTCGCAATACTCGTAAAGGTCATAAGTTCGATTCCCGCACCGCAAGGGGAGATGAAATTTTTCTAGTTCTTTAAAATAAATGAGCACTTTTGTGAAATCTCATGACAAAATATTGGTCACTGGGTGTTATTTTCAATTCGACTTTAGAATTATTACTTCTCCCCAAAAATCTTAAGGAGACTCTCCACCGTTAATTCTCACGACTTTTAAAAATATTTTTAAATTCAATATTCTTTTATTCAAGTAAATTACACCAGTAATATTTATGAAAAGTCTATATAATTCTAGTGACACTACCTTATTTAAGGCAGACAATAAACGAATACCTACCCAAGCCTATACGAATCCCAATAAATCTGTTATATTAAAATTGAAGTAAAAAGACCCGATTTTTAAGTATAAATTTAAGTCAGTTACTTTAAAAGGTCTTGAAAGACTGATCTCTAAGTCTTCCAACTTATCTATGAGTAGCTTATGACTAGCTGTCAAGCTAAGAAGGCCGAAACAACGGTCTCGGGCACCCACACGCGACACTAAGCTCCTAGTTAATTGAGTCAGTCAAGTTTAAAATCTATTTTAGTAGTTCCGAGTGAAACATTAAATAGCGAAATTCCTCCTACTCCATTTAATAAAATTTATTACTATTTATTACTTCACAGAAGCATGATAAGCGACGAGAGTTAAGTTACTACGCTTTTACTAATAATTATAATTAAATTATAATTTATATTTGAACTCAGTGATTTTTTGAGTTAGTTACTGAAGAGAGTTGCTGTGATTTCACGTGTTTTTTTACCAACTTGATTTTTTTTATACTCATTAGATAATCGAAATAATAATATATAACTAAATATAAATATTGGACAATATCACATACATTGCTCTGATGCTGTGGTAAGTAGCTAAAGCACTTGTGTAACAGAAATCAGAAACAACGACGGTACCACAACACCCAGATCCGAGACAATATAGAAAAGTTCGTTTCCCATATTGACCCGACCGGGCATCGAACCAGGAACCTCAGAGATGGCGCGACGCCATAGTCCGACACGCTCGCCTCTCGGCTACGGGGGTCGGCAAAAAATAAATGGTTACAAGTGGTGATGAGATCTCAAAAGCCGAGGGCGACCCTTTATTTTTTTTTCTCTTTTATATAATTTATATTTACACAAAACTATTCAAGTTTTTACTTCTAATACTCATTATTACGACGTGTTGGCTACTATCAAATATTTCAGGATTATTGTAAAAATAACACCAACTTATATAAACTAATTATGTACTCATTTTCGCAAGGATGCTTTGTAGTATTACTAAAAAAATTTTTGGTTTTCAAATATTCCCAAAATATGCAAGTTTTTATTAATAAATCATCAGTAGGTGGGAAAACGAAAGTAATTTCTTTAATAAGAATAAATTATCATCAAATATCTCAAACACAAAATAATATTAATGATCAGTTGCTTAAAAACGCATACAAACCGTTCTCTAGATTATAACTGCAGTACCCGGTTATTAATATTCTACTAACATGTTTGCAGTTATTCTGGCTGATAGTTTAATGTTCCAAACGGATTCCGTTCTGGGAGCGTACTAAGGAATTGGATTAAGGTTGTCAATTTATTTCGACCTTCTCATTTTCATGTAATCAACTAAAATTAGTTTTAGTTTTGATTTGGATATAACTTGTTTTACTTTTTTCATGTTTTGTTACTTGTGGTGCTATTCAGGTATTTTAATAAAAAATCTACTATGATTAAGAATGGTTGGATTGATTTGAGTAATTTTGTTTTTTGGCATTAAGGAGTTCGTGGGAACTTTTAAAAATTTAAAAATATAAGAAGGCGGTCGGTACTTCATTAAACAGGACTGCTACTGTTTTGTTTAAAAAAAAGTGATTGTTTCATTTAAGTTTCATAAAAACGCACAAATTTTGCCGTTGTTTTTTATCAGTCTACGAACATTAAATTTATCCTACAGTCATTCCAGATTCTCCGTTTCAACTTGTTTCATAAGTCTATAATTTTGTTTCGAATCGTCAACCCTATAGTAAGTTTTTCTCTTTATTTTACTTTTCAAATCACGTCCTAGTCAGCAAATGTGTACAGTCGCCAATGCTATGGCTGCCAAAAGCCAGCCACTTTTCATCGTAGGACACACAACTTTATAGATCATACATAAAGGTATATTTTAGTTTTTTCATCGAACTTCACATGCTTTGGAAGAATAAAATTTCAATATATATATTTTTTAAACTCTTACAAACTCCGTGTTCAGTGTGTTGTTTACATTTGTCTATAATTATGAACGAACTAGACATATTATTAAAGTACAACTTAATAATCTACATTTTTACATACTACAATGAAAAAAATGCCACAAAAGCTTACAAAGGAAACCTAGATTATATCTTTATATAACATACGTATAGGTTTGAATTTACAACATGATGTAAAGTTAGACGTTAGAATTAAATCCGGTTTTAATTGTAAACTCGTTCTCGTATCCAATTAGACGACAAACAAAGGGATAGATCCAAAGCTTCATTTTAGTCTTGTTACGGTTTCATACGAGCTTTGGTATTCTAATTTCAAACAGTTTTTCTCTTGATCATGGATTTTTTTGAACTCGCACTGTTATCAGTTACAATGAGTATTCAAACGAAAGCACTAAAGTCTCGTGTTTATAAGAGCAAAGCGGGTCAAAGCTTGTCTGAGTTGTGAGTGTGGTCAAAGACGGGCTTAAATCATTTTACCGGATCTTTTTCAACCGAACATTGTTTCGCCGAATCACAAAACTTTGTATAGTTCGGAAAAACGATGTTTTGTGAAGCGTAGCGTCGGTCAAAAAAGATTCGGTAAAATGTTATAAGCCCATAAAAGACAAGCCTATCTTATTTTCTTTTTCTCACTTGCATTTGCATGTATTATTAAATTAAAGTCGTTAGACAATAAAATTAGACAGCAGAAAAATTATTGTGACTGGCTTATAAAAGGACATTCAGTGTTATAATAAAATAGTATTTTGTAAGTGAGGTAGGGCATCGCGATTTATTCGGGACTGGAGTAGCCCGACTGGTGAAATACCTTCACCTTACAGAAGACCGCAGCCAAATAACAATCACTTCTGTGTTGTTGTGTTCCTGCATTTTCCAGAGCTCTTGGGGGATGCTACATTAGTAACAGGGGCCAAGCCTTCAAGGTAAGGGCGATAAGTCTAGTAACAGATTCACTATGCTATACTTGTCGCCCTTAAGCTAGGACGAGCCTCATTACCACTTAACATCAGATAGGATGAGGTCAATCTTAAAAATTTATATAAAAAAAAGGTTAAGTTAAAATTAAAATGTTAAACATATTCGTTGCATTTAAAACTTAAGAACCCTCTTTATAATCCAGGAAAACGAATACAACAGAAAGGATGCAACAAAAACAATGAATGTCAGTAATAAACACAAGTGAACGTTTTATGGTTTCCCTGCCAATACTGCTTGTTAGAGCAATTTTACGCTTTGGAATTAAGAGTTTATTGTCTAACCAGCTGTGCCCTCGGATACGTATGTGCTTAAAGTATTTTTAAAATTAAACTTAAGTATTGTTCGAGAAAATTTTTGTTTGACCAGCAGGCCTAGCATACGCAATATGTCAAATATATTGCATGAGACAACAAAAGTTTCGATACTCTTGATTGGTTAGTAGCAGACCGCACTCGTGTTTTCAGCCAATCAACAGCGGACGCACTGACTTCAATTGATTTTGACGTATATTAAGAGCGCGATAAAATTTAGTCGCGTTGCGTATATGGAGGCCTATATGTGAATTTTTCTAAGCATCAGAGAAAGAAGAAACGAGCTCACAAGTCACTCAACCTAAATTTACGTTTTCAGTTTAATTTTTACAGTTCCTGGATGTAAATTATAAGTGAAGTAGTAAAAACTGCAACATACCGCTTTTTCAGTTATCAGCCCAATGGCTGATAACTGAAATAAATGACTAACACAATTGTTAGCCATTTATGCCGGGTTTCAATATTTGAAAAACGGTCCGTTTTAGTTATGAATAGTATTAAATTATACGAAGCGTATGCTAAAATCGTTTAAGATGCTAGTCAGTTGGACAAAAATGGATTGTTATATTTGACACACGAATCGCAAAATATTGGAACCCGGCTTTAAACAAAAAGGTACCTTTTAATTTTGGAATCAATAAACATTGTCTTATCATTATATTAGATGATGTTTTATTAATCAGCTTCACCAGATGTTATTTATTATTATGCGGTCAAACAAAATAGTCGGCGGTGGGGGAAATGCAGTGAAATAAACCTTTTAATTTCGGGAACTTTCAATGTTTTTATTTTGTCTTTGTCTTATTCAATCTAATAATATGTATATAAAAATGAATCTCTGTTCGTTAATCTCGCTAAAATTTGATAACGAGTAGACCGATTTGACTATTGTTGATTTTGAAATAATTGTAATGTGGTTGTGGGTTCGAGCCAAATACCGCAAGGGGAGATGAAATTTTTCTGTTTTTTTAACGGTATACTGAGTAAATAAAAATATTTAAAAGTGCTTCGAGTGCCCAGGCGGATAATTTACGGGTTGAAAACCCGATTTTGCCTTGAAACGAGTGAGAAATTATGTGTTTATTTAACTAATTAAGGAAAAAGACTTATTATATTTCGTAAACCTACACGCTATAATAAACTGGACTAAACTGCATTTAATCAGTGCACTTTATGATAACATAAAACTTAAATTCCAAGCAAACTCTTTAATTGAAAGTAATTCTTGCTTGGATGCAATAGACTAGACCATCTCGTATGTGCTTTGTTAGTTAAACACTACACTTAAAAATATGAATTTGCTTTCATCCGTTTACTTTTTTTAATGGTAAGATTGTCAATTAGCTGTCACACAAAAGCAAGTGGGAATTTATTATCAGAATTTAGAGCAAACAATCCAAGGTGACATTATTTAAATGTGAATCAAAATCAAAGTATCTTAATAAACCTATAGTTATCATACAACAAAAAAAAACAATGAAGAAACACAAGTTGGGAAATAATGTTGTGCGGGTTTTTGACATGTGAAGGTGTAAAGAAACGCTTTTATGAAGCCACCAAATAGTGATATTAGAGAAACAAAAAATAGTACCTACAAAAAGTACAAGAGGTAAACCTACCTAGTGCTTCACGATCAGATCAAAGACGGCCTAAGAAAAGACCAAAATTAATAATAAAAAGCGTGGAGGAGAATACAAATGAAAGTAAAAGAAACAAAAGACATCCAAATGTTTATCAGAAACATAGCAAGTGAACGAAGATGGTCTACCATTGAGAATAAAGGAAACTGCTATGAAGACCTAATCGAGTCTCGATTAGAAAATGCGAACTTTAAAAAATTTACACCTCTATATAAAGTTGCATCAACCGTGGTCACAAGCTGACATATATTGAGTCAGCCCTAACCGAAACGTCGGGCAGTAAGTAGTTCGTATTAACTACTAAATAAAAATGGTGTCGCGTTTTGACCCGTTGAATTATTTTAAATGTTTAAAGTTCAAATTTGTACTGTCTATACCCACCAGTAGAACGTGGATAATCGAGTTAGTAATTTTTGTTATAATCTGAGAAATATTACTAACTTCTACAAAGACTTCTCATATAATATTAAAGATTTACATGAGTCCGAAACCCAAAACTATCTTCCAATCCTTTAGTTAGAATTTCTTAGAAATTATAAACTTCATACTACATAGCATTGAAGAACCATTTAGAACACACGTGTTCTTTGTCCTAATAGACTTAATTTGTAAGGGTTTGAATAATTATCCCTTTAGGCTTACAAATTAATGGGCTTTGTTAAGAAGTTGCTCATGCTAGAGGCTGCTTGTAAAATGTTAGTGGTAATGTACATACTTATCTTCAAACGTATCACGTTAGTAGTAGTTAGTTACGTTGTAAGGTGCCGGCGGCGCTGTGGAAGTAAAGGCTGAGCCGATTTCCCACAGCGCCAACATGAGGGTCCAACCGGGGGGTTTTAGTGGGTAGCCTGGGTTGGCTGGTAGGTAGGAGTCCCACACACGCCGCCACCCTCCCTCAGGGTGGCGGTATGGTGCATCAAGCATTTCCCCCCGAAAAAAAAAAAGTTACGTTGTAAGTTGTAAGGTATCGTCAACAGTTCGGAAGCAAAAGCAAAAATGAAACTACGCGCGGCAATATCTTGTTTTTTTAAGGCTTTTATAAAATTATATTCTTTCAAAACAACAAGGTCCTATATTCTCAATATTTGATAAGTTGGTTTATGTGAACATAAAAACTCCACCAAAACATTTTCCTCAAAGGTATTTTAGCTCAAACTATAAGACAGCTTGTGCTGCTGAAAATACTCAACTATGTAAAGAAGTTACTTTTTTTTCTTTCTTCCTTCTTCTGTTTTTCATAATTATGACAATCAAAAATTATGCATTAATTGGATACACTTTAATTAGCCTGAAGATAATAGCTGACTATTACGAAACGATAATACTCAAACTAATTCAAAATTCTTTTATTCATGTAAATTACACCAGTAATATTTATGAAACGTCCTCCGGTTCGGAACCTATAACTTACAAAGAAGATCCCGGCAAGAAACTCTGTCGTTCATATTACAAATATAGCTGAACTTATAACTAGTTTTGCACTAAGACATACAGTGTAGTAATTAGATAAAATAATGTAGCAAATTGTAAAAAATAATTAATTGATTCAAAGTAATAAGACAATTTTTAAAATATATATATTTAAATTAAACAAACTGTAGGTCCTAATGCACATTGTGCTTAATAAGAACCTTGCCAACCTGCAAGCATCTGTCAACGAAAAGAAATAGGTACCTCTTGCTGAGTTTGTATAAATAGAAATACCTAAGTTAATATAATTAGTGAAATTTTCATGTGAAGGCGAACAGACTAGTTAGTAGTCCACACTTCTTAGTCATTAATATAGTCTTCTACTCTGTAGTACCCTTTTTTTAAAAGACAACCTTTAACAAGTAGCTTAAATTTGTTCAAAGGTAAATCAACAATAACTTGAGGTAATTTATTAAAAAAAGTTATATTAATAATATTATGAGGGTGTTTGCGCATAAAAAATCCACTACGTACGTATCGCTAGTGAATTTTCCATGCGTGAACACCCTCATAAAATAAATATAAACTCCACTTTGCTCTGAAATATATTAAAATCTAAAGAAACTACAACATGACGAGTGACCTCGTCGTTACGTAAATGACGTCTCAGATACCAAAGCTAGACTGATTGCTCCAAAGTCTCCGTAATAATATCACGTATATGTAATACCCTGCAATTACCCGGTCTCCCATTACTTTTTATTGTTCTTGTTAGTTTTCGTAATTACTTTCCTGTTCCGCGATTGCCCTTTTGTTGTCTAAGCCCTATTAAAGAAGACAATTAATAAAATAAGAATAATTATGCCGTTGTATCTGATAGGCGGTTGATAAAAAGTAAAATGAATCTCTGAAATTATATTATGTCGCAAAAATTTGTGTAATTAAACGTTTGCTACTTAAGATTTTTGACCCAATGTAATGCACTGTAACGTAGCCCCCTCCCCTCAAATTGCGTTACGTAATACTTGAACGCTCCCCGAGAAAACGCGATGATGCCGCCAATGTTCTGAGAGACACGTTATTTTACAAAATGACGAGACAAATCATGGTGATGAGATTCGTTTCTGAAATGAGATCATTTCTTATACCACCTAAAACAAGCGACATACTCCAAAACATTTCAATGGGCTATTCACGTGTGTCGAAGAACTGGTAACCAGATAGAAGAATGTGTTCTGATATAGAAGCTTGGGATAATGTAGTTCGCCCTCAAGCTAGGTGGAGATTTTATGTGCGCAAAGTGGCTAGCATCTGTTGTAAATAAATACCTATGTCAAGCAATGGACGTTGCTGTGCTGATGATGAAGAAGGGTTTTGCACGACACAATAAATCAGTCTCATCAAATCGTTTTTTGTAATGACTTGCAACTAAACTTCATTGACGAAATCAATTTCTACTTATGTCGCAATGAATTTTGAGTTAATTTCTTCGTTAAACATGGGTGTTTGATATTCTAAAGCTTCCTAAAATAAATTGACCCATGCTCGTTTCAGAGCGCATTCAGGTAGATAAAACATAAGTTGTTTCAGTGAATTTGTCACTTCAAACTCGTTGTGCGTTTGGTTGCGATACAGGTCACACAATTAATTTTATATATCACGCACTACAAAACATTACTGCACATATCTACACCAAATTCATAAACTAAAATTCACTAAATGATAAATAAAAACGTACATTTTCTTTCACTAATTACACTCACTCAGAAAATGTTTTTTGAATTTGGTCTTGTATATACTTCACTATTCTCACTGAATAATGTGCTATCATAAATCTTAATTTCAATGGTTCATCGTTTTCAGTGATAAATGATCATAATACGAGTATATTCGATAACTCCCGTGATTCGTTGGTACTGGATTAAAAATCCTTAGTTCCATTATTTTGTTATTATGGGTGCTTTCTTTATTCTCCATTTAAACGTTATATCTATATAACGTTATGAGTGTTCAGATGTTATTAGCATCTGCTCAGATATTATTGAAGTAATGAATATTAAGATATTAATGGTAACTTGTGCTGTAGGTAACTTTTTGACATTTTTACTGTTCATAATTATTTGGTCACTTTGTCTGCTCCGATATATCTGACGGCGAGTGTACTTTCTTAATACATGCTTTGAAAATACAAAATTAAAGTCACCGATTAGTCAGATCAAAGCATGCATGTACTTTAAACTAATTAAAGTGGTAATATTACCTACTTACGTAAGTTCAAAAAGGGATCCCTTTTCGAATCGAATCGATTGGATGATAAAATTAAAATTTTACTCATCCGAATTAAGGCGACTACTAATGGCGAAATAAATCTGTTGTTTTTGTTCAAATTCCTCTCCAAACATATCCTCTTTATCGTATGTATAAAATTTATCCTTGTTCTTTGCTAATATATCTTTTTAGGGATACCGTATTTTCCTTGTACGGAAAGTGGTTAGTAAGTATTGGTCAAACTGTTTTCTCTTAAAACTGCTTGAACGGGGATTCATAGGGAATGTTTTTTTTTCTTTTTCCGTTGGTATCTGCTTTTGTTCAATTAATCAACGTGTGTGGAAAAAATTGAATACTTTTAAAATGTGAATTGTGAATATACGTAATGACGTATTTGTTAATTGGCTCGGCTTTTTCTTTAAATTATGGTTCCAAAATAATTAGCGTTCATTCAACAAAAACGTATATTTTGCCATTAAGTCTGTTTGTTATATGGAAAGTAACTTTGATAAAGACCGCAAGTTATAAATCCGATACTTTGCTCAAAACCGTATCAAACCAAAGATCAACGTGATAATATTTATAGGTAACTTGGATTAACCGTCTAAGAATCAGCTGCAATATTTTATCAATTGCAGACATGTTGTGTGCATCCGCCGTTTACATACGTAGTCAGTTTAGAAACGCTTGCTGAATTGTAAAGTGGCAAATCATACAAAATGCCTGCGACACATTCATATAACTTGGGTGATGAAGTTTTACAAAAAAATATTGACTTTTGTAATAAGCTACACAACCATCTTATCCCTTCTTTGAAATCTTGAACACTTCCACACGATTAGAAAACAAAACACCAAACATTATACTCGTTTATAAAAACACAGTATATTTTTCTTTCCTGATTTAAAATGAGTTGAAATGCCGGCCTTTCCTCGCATTCCTAACCCGAAACATTATTTCAAACCTTTGAACGTACACACATGAAATGAAGGGATATTTCGGAAACTCGTTTATGAAGTATTAATAATGTCTGTAATTCGAAGAATTTCACGAATCCCTAATTAAATCGTTTCCACTGTTGTTTCAATTTGTTAATAACACAATTGCTTAAGGTAATTATTTCGTGATCAGGTCAATGTTGGCTTATGTTTTAAATTAATTTGTTAATGCAATGAGATTACAATTATATTTGTATGCACATAATCTTAATTATGATTAAATGAGCACACTAACTCAACGCTATAATGTAATACACATTTTAAAAGTAAATTAAAATGAAACAATTTGTCACCAAAAAGTTGAAGAAGCATATTCTACAGGATCGCGAAAGGTGGCGAGATCTGGAATCGGAGGCTAAGACACACTTTAGGTCACTGAGCCATGGAAGCAAGTACTTAAGTAAGCATCTTCTTCATTATTTATGTTTAATTAAGATTTTGAATTGCTCACTTCACAATTTTATACGAAAAATACGCGACACAGGATGCGTTTTTGTAATTTATAGGTATAATATTTATAACATAGTAGTTTGAGCTGTTTTAAATACTAAAAGTAAACTTGGTGTTATTTTTTCTTTATAAATGTGTATTCATTCGAATCATATACAGTATCACTCAGTGTTTGTCTTTACTAACCAAACAACAAAATATATAAGGTACGTGATTTGTAAAAAAATTGTCTTGGTGAAATTTTAGCTACTGCCTCTTTGTGCTATGTTAATAATTATTTAAAAAAATGGGACTTCAGAATGGGAAAATAGATGCGAAGTTAAATATTTACCCGCAGGTACTGAATCACTGAATTGGGATAGATTTGAATGTATTCAATACGAATACACAGGAACATAAATCTCTAAAGTAAAATGACCACATAAATATACGATCGTTCCACCACGACAAACACGCATCAATTTCAATGAAAACAAAGAAGGATGACTTGGACAGAGTACTATCAACAAGCCTAATTTTATATAAAACTTCACGTTAAAATATCCTAAGAAAAGAAATACCTAAAGAAGTGATATAAATTGAATTAACAAAACATTAACTTACATTTATTTGACAAATAAAATTATGTCGCTAAAAAAGCAAACAAATGCTGATTGCATTTGTCGAGGTGTCTGGAGGGGTACTCTCAAAAACGAAACGAACAAACGAAAGGTTTCGTTTTTGAAGATTATTCAAAAGTTTGGGAATGAAGACGTGGTTTTTGATTTGCATAAATAATATTTTGTTTTTTGAAAACGCTTAATTTGCACTCGAAGTGATTTCTTTATGGTTATGAGGATTAAAAATTGCCATCCGTTGTCGGATCCGACATATTTCGTTTATGAGAGTAGACCCCCTGAGTGTCACTCCGACGAATAGAAATAAAAATAAAAATATTTTTTGTTATTTGATTAACAACCTAACTTCATTAAAGCCAACGAGATTATATTAGAATAATTATATAGCTTCAAGTTCAATCATAATATGTTCACTTATCCTTCTAGTTAACCGTGGGCGCCCGACAGTAGGGTATTTGGAATGGTTTAACGCGCCATATATTTTGTTTTTTTCTAACGTCAGATACGACGAGACGCCTATAATGGCGCTTCTTATAATAATCTTTATTACAAATGTGCGTTACAAAGTAAAGTTTTGAGTGGAACTTTGAAAGGAAACAATTTGACTTATTTACCTGCGTAATATATGCGAGAGCTCTCATTACGATTAGGTCTTTATTAAAATAGTGATAGATTTGCGTAAGTGAAAACTAAAAAATTACAACCATTTATAAAATATACAGACGTTTTTAGACACGTGGCTCACGAAATGCCAGTAGATAATCGAGATAAAGCCTGTTTTTGTTGGTCTCCCAAATTGCCTGACAACCAGCTGCCGTGCATTTGTTTTGGCCTAAATTGGTTGTTCCGTTCGTACATTTGATTTCCAATTCACTTTATTTTCCGCGCCAATAACGCTCTATATCAAAATAAAGTGTTCTGTTGAATTGAAACTAAACATTAAACTATACTGAGTCAAACGATTTTTTTATCATTTGTTAGTAGGAAAAAAATAAATCCATGCCATGCTTATATTAAGTAGTATAATTGTAACAGTCTTAATTGATTAAAAATTTTATTTTTTTAATTATTAACACTAATGCTTTATTGACTATTGTAACGTGTACGTAAAATTTACCTGCAGCCGGTTACACTAAAAGAAGGTACATTATTATCATGCGGTAAAAAATAATTTTAATCTGTTGATGGTAGCAGCTAATAAATACGTTAAAGGTACCAAATAAATCATCATCAATCAGGAAGTTTCGTTCCAAAACCAGTAACAGAAACACAGGTAATGAAATAACTTTAAGGGTCTTTAGTGTTTTTACGTGTTTTTTCTTCCGAGTAGATACTTTTCCCAAAGTTTTGGAAGTTCTTTCTGCTTGGCTAAATAAACATTTCGGTATTGAAAGTCCTGGTATGTAGAAAGAATGTCATTGAAAACAGAGTCACCTAACTGATTTTAAATAAGAAATGTTTTTCACCTGACATTCCGCATACTAAACTTTTTAAACCAAATTATATTATTAGAAAGTGTACTATAATCGGAGTTGAATTGAAACTAACTGGTACTATTGATGAATGTGAAAACTTATCTAAAATCTAGTTGCAGAATATCTTTAAATCTCGCATTCATTCTAAACTAACTTAAAAAGGCATTCAAGATTTGTTTAAATCAAATCGAGATTTAAAAACGCTATAATTAAGCCTAAATGAAGTTTATTTTACCGTGATTGACTTGTATTCAATAATTTCACAAACAAATTATTTCTGAATGAGAATCGGAGACACAAATCTTATTTGTTTTCGTGTACAGATTATATGTAAGCATTCTCATTTAATCATTTTTTTAAAGCAGTCACCAACGTTGATAAACTTGTGTAATAAATTATTGTGTTAATTTCAATCAACTCATCCCGCAGTCAAAATGTCACCACCGTTTTATGTGGCTTAACGCAATCTGTTTACCACAGAGGCATTTCCAGTTTGCGTTTAAATACACCCCAAAGGTACGTCAATTTAATTTAATATGTGTATGTTTTCTTAAGATATGTACGTATGTACATCTTCAACCGTCTTGTGTGATGATGGCAAAGTCTCTCACGCATTCCTGAACAAACAACGAACGTTCACAGCCTTAGAAACATTACCCTCTTTATTTGCAAGTAGGGCGTTGGTTTAGAGTACAGCGGAGCGATTTTAATTCGGTTCTTTTTGCAGTGCAAGAGTCTTTCAAAAAGCTTTAGTTTCAACAATCTGGTTAAGATAAGGACACGCTATGTAAGTATTTAAATTTTTGACATTAATGACACTGTAAACGTTTACCTAATATTTATATATGTGGGATAGATAATGTTTTGAACGAGTAACGAGGAGTAAGAGAGAACGAGTGATAAAGATGAAGTATGACAGAGATTTGAATATGTTAAGAATGAGAGATCTAACGATAAATTGGACTACTACGGTCATGTTTTGGGGGAATAAAAAAACCATTTGTTTAGTGGGAAACCTGTTTGATTTACTACCTCGATCTCACGTATATGTCGATGTATAACTTCTCAATGTGTTCTCAAAGGTTGACTGGTAGAGAATGCCCATAGCATTAAGTCCACCTGTTGTACTTTTTTGGTGCAATAAAGTTTTTAAACAAATAAAAATAAAAAATAAATAAAAACTTCTCAATGTGTGGAATTTCGAGGTAGGTAGGTTTGTCCGGAGTATGTTAGCTCAAAAGCTAAATGTTCCTAAGAACCTAGTAACTCAAGTAAATCTTGTAAAATTTCACTGAACAAGACTCTGTGCCTAAGTAAACTATCTAACTTATTTTCTTAGGCAAAAGTTGATTGCGATTATGTATTGAGGCTTATAGAAACTTATAATACTGTTCGTGGGTGCAAAGGATTCTTCTGTTTGATCTACGTAACCCTGAAAAGTTAGTTATCAAAGCATTAACTTAGGAATCTAACTTTTATACTCAATGAAATTTATTTAAGAAGGCCTTTGACATTTAAATATGCTATGGAAATGAAAACGTTAATCTTAGTAAGATATAAAAATAAATGTTAAATCCAAGATTAAAACGAATTTTCTTAATGGCAATAAATTTTATAAATTGAAACTATAAATTTCAGCGCCGTTTTCTGTCTTTGGTTTGTTTAATATAAAGAGTTGATAATTATTTAATTTAACTTACAAGCTTTAAAATCTGGTCGTGGGTAATTTAAGGGTTTCTAAAGTAATTTTCTAAATACAATAAAATAAGAACAGCATATGAAGATAGCAATTCAATGGTGTTTTTAACAAAAGTCATAATCGATAAAATTCAATGCGTAGATAGGTACACTTTACTGCACAGAAAAATTTACAGAAATTGATTGCAGACATATTCAAGTTCAATTTAGGTGGTCTTATTGCTAAAAAGCATTCTTTTTCAGAGTAAAAAGTAGTTATCCAGAAACGGGAGCTGCTGATTGGCTAAAAATACGAGTGCGGTCAAAGTCAAAACTTTTGTCGTTTCATATTAAGAATATGACACGTAAGGTATGCTGGTCCCTACCACAGATGTAAGCATGAAAAGAAACGGAGTAATACGCGATTCCAGTGCGTTTATGGAGGGTTGTGTAAGGATTATGAGAAAATTCTACTGTCGAATAATTAAGTGTTGCCAGATTTGACAGCACAATCTCTAAGGCCATGTCTGTTATTTAACTTGATGACATTATCAAGATATAAGATGGAACTTTATTATTTAAAGCACGGAGATGCTTGTGATTATAATTACTGAGTTCGGTAAGAATGATCACCCTTTCTATACCGGACCGCGGCAAGCTTTATTCCGAAATCATTTTCAAACCGCTTGTAAGCAGCAACCAACACAAACATATTTGAAGTAACATTACCTACGTATATAAAAAACTATCAAATGTCATCTTCTCCCGCTATGTGAAACTAGAACCTTATGATCTTCACATAACGCTTGTGTTCCCATCCCAACAGAGCTAACTTCAAATTGTTGATTTTATCTGTTTTCAGGTCTTAGCCTTAACATTCTAATCGAACCTTAATAGGTATATTCAGCATAAATGTCCTAAAACTACAAAATCTACCGAACAAATTAGCATCGGAATAGTCCATTTTAGAAACATAAAATAAATACGGCTATTGCTTTTATGCGTTACAATTCTGAACAATTTTTATTCCACAAGCTCCGAGCATATTGCAATACATTGGAACGCTAACAGCTGCAATAGACAGGCAGAACATTATTAGTTCCTGCATTTAATGCTATTCAGTGAATTGCTATCTTTGTTCAGTGGAATAAACATCAAAATTCAAAAATCTAATATATTTCATAAGTTACATGAAAACTTCTAAATTGTTACACATAAGCTACGAGTAGGTAATATTTAGGTAATACGGAGATCCGTAGAAAGACCGGTGTATCCGACATAGCCCGAAGAGTTAGCACGCTGAAGTGGCAATGGGCAGGCCCATCCCTCGTAGGACCGACGACCGTTGGGTAAAGAGGGTCCTCGAGTGGCGACCACGTACCGGACGACGCAGCGTGGGGCGGCCCCAACACGATGGACTGACGACATCGTCAGATGTGCGGGGAGCCGCTGGATGCAGATAGCGCAGGACCGCGCGTTGTGGCGTTCTGTAGGGGAGGCCTATGTCCAGCAGTGGACAAAAAGAGGCTGATGGATGGATGGATGGATGCATTAGTAAAAAAATATTTAATCCGTCAGGTCAAAATAAAATAAAAACGTATTTTTTGCTTAAATAAACATGTAACTCAAAGGTGACTTGACTGACTTAGTGATTTATCAACGCACAGCCTAAACCACTGGACGGATCGGGCTGAAAAATGGCATGCAGGTAGATGTTACGACGTAGGCATCCGCTAAGAAAGGATTTGGATCAATTTAAAAATAGGGGATGAAAGTTTGTAAAAATCTTTTTAGGTTTTCGACTGATTGAACTGAAATTAGACGTTATTCAACCCCCATGGGAATAAAATAAGGTATGATGGAGGATGTAAATATAATTGTTTGAATTTATCAGTACTTAATGGAATGAATAAATTAAGACGAATAAAATATTTTTTAGTTCTAATAACTAGTAAGTACCACTAGTAAGCAAATAAGAATTGATCATATTACAATGCGTCAAAGTACAGAGTGCTTGTGGAGGGGTGTGTTTACGTCTGTATTTCGGAAACACAAATTACATACCCACACTTATTACGACTTCTATATCACCTACGCATGTACGATATACGACCAATAGACTTAAGCATAACAAAACTATAACATCCATTGAAAAGCTATCTCTATTTAGGCTTTTTGTTACAAAAGGCCACATTAGACAATTTGTAGGGGGACTTCCGCCGTACTAAGATGAAACATGCGTATTTGCAAGAATCGGAAGATATTACAATGACCGGAAGTACTAAAGTTACCACCATATACACATACCACTTTACGGAAAACAAAAATAGTGTTGTACACTCACATATAAAAAATTTCGCACTTTTGTAATCGTTAATGAAAAACTTGTAATCGAGAATCATTAAATAATTACTAATTCTTATTGATGTGCATTTCTTTAAATAAATATTTGACAAACTCACATAATAAATTGAACTGATTCCATGGCAAGAAGCTACATCACTTGTGTTTCAGAAATCAGAAACAACGACGGTACCATAACACGTAGATTTAATTAAAAACTTTATTTCTCACGTTTGCAAATATTTGTCGCTTATAAACAAGCATCAGCCCAAGGCCTCGAATTTCGCTTTATACAGACCCACGCTCGAGCAGGGCCCAATAAAACGTTATTTACTTAATTCATACAATCTCAAGTCTTTAATTAAATGCGTTTTTCAACGGCAATCGCGACACTAAAGCGCTGTAATTACGTTTAGGGATACACCGATTTGTTTTGTCATTTGATTGTCCGGAAGCTGTTTTGTAAAGGCGACCTCTTTGAATTTAGATTACATGTTAGGTAGTTGAGGAATTATTTCTGGGCATTATGTGGTTTTTGGTTGTTTTCACACTTACCTAGATATAAAAATCATGATGTTTG
This sequence comes from Glyphodes pyloalis, assembly GCA_037074685.1. Lineage (NCBI taxonomy): Eukaryota > Metazoa > Arthropoda > Insecta > Lepidoptera > Crambidae > Glyphodes > Glyphodes pyloalis. The sequence goes on from JAYKKO010000011.1 coordinate 8,471,653, forward strand.
AATTATATTTGAGACATCGGAACATCTTTTTACACCTTTTTGGATACTTAAATGATTTAAATTGTTAATTTAGATGTGAAAAAGTACGCTTTAATATTGTATTAAGAAGTAACGTATTTTTATATTACAACTATAATGTAGTGTTTAACTGAAAATGAAAATAACTCATCTAAAATGCATGTCAAAACTTATTGGTTTTGAGTATTATGAGACGGGCAAGATAAAATTACGTAGGAACTTATACCTATATTCAAAATTATACAACCACATTTTATTAGGTTATGAGAAACCTATTTCTTTATATTTTAATAACATAAGTAAATATCATTTTCAAGCTTTAGAAGAAAAACTATAAAATGTTTAATGTCACTAAATTACAAAAAATACCAAATCTTTTTTAACCATTTTTCAAGTTCCATTGAAATTAGTTGTATCAAGGTACATTAGAACAGTAACAAAATACAAATATAAAAGGTATCTAAAGTTTTTATCAAATGGCAAAAACTGTATTACGACTACCAATAAAATTGCTCATTTCAGTTTTAAAGTCAGAAAATTCAACGAGTATCTGCCTCGAACTGGGCGAGCGCTTCTTGAGATATTATTCAAAGTTATTAAGTTCAATGGCGTCTGCTGGAGTCCTTGATAAGAATATGGGCGGGCGAGTGAGCACTACCCATAAAATAGCAGAGTTTAAGCTAGTATTTTACAAAATCTGGCCGATAGTGAAGAGAAAATTTAATTTATATTATATTTTTGGTTCTGAGAGATCCGGACGCCATTTGTTTTCGTCTTTTAACAAGTGCAAAGAATTTGCATGGTTGATGATACTATTACTACACGTAAACGTGTCGATGTGTGTATCGTGTCGTGTCAAAAGAATGTGCAATTAGAAAAGAAGTAGGTGGATAGTGTAACTCTCACCGGATGAAATGTATTAAATGGCGGTAGCAAATTTTCATCACAATGATACAGTATGTTCTTACTATTATTATTAGAACCGCCTTATTTCAGGTCCTACTAACATTATAAATGCAAAAATTTTAAGAATGTAACGATTTTAGGTGTATTGCAGTGGTTATTTTTTGACGCAAAAACTAGTAAATGTATAAATTAAGTAGAATGATAAATATATATAGGCATATAATATTATTGTATAGGATTTTTTTTATCCAACAAACTTGAATGAAGTTGCGGTCAACAGCTAGTTACAAATAATAAATCCGCCTTGTACGTTCCACGGTTGAGCATACTCTCATAATAATCTATTTTTAGGTACTACATAATAATATGAATTTTCTTTATGGTAAATGATGACCAATCTTATTTAGCGAAGTGTAGATCTACCGAGTGTCGTGAAAAAAAAGTGATTGATATTTATATTTTTCCACGGATTATGGGGGTACTATCCAGTTTAAGCTCGTACCAGTCGGGATCTAAGGAGTCTGGCCCACGAAAGATAATAATCAAACAATGCTTATTAATTATTGTAATGTTATACTTAGCAACTGTGAGGTTATTTTCTTTCATTGCCCATACTCCTACACATAATCACAATAAATACTTACTCTGTTCTAATTTAATTGACCATAAACCTTTCAAGTGAAATTTGAACCCTATTGGCCGATTTCCAATTCTTCTTATGAAAACTGAAGTAAAATATTCGAGCCTCAAATTCATTGGGTAGTTTTAAATCTGCTTCCTACTAAAGTTCAACGTGCAGGGGAAAGAAAATATTTAGTTGAGTGATATTCATGAATTGTCTCATTGCCTAAATCCAAAAAAGAATATTAAAATAAACTGCTAATGATCTTATTAAATTGGCTTTACAATTATCCCTAAGAGACATTGCGTCGTATATGGAATTTTAAAGAGTCATTATAACATTCTGGAGTAAAATATGAAACACTTCTTGAAAATAAAGAATAATTTCTAAAGTTAATTCGTAGCAATTCATGTTACTTTTGTGTAAGAGAAGAAAGTATTACAATCATTGCTTCAAGTTAAAATGTAATGAGTTATATTTAGATAGTCCTGATGTTTAAGTAACAAGGTAAAAAACATTTTAGTTATAAAACTTACACTCAATTCACAATGTATAAATACGTATTTCCGGGGAAGGATCGAACTCAAGACCCCTGGGACAGTTAAGGTCACAACTTAATAGGCTATCAAGCTACTTGAGTATGTTTGCATTACCTACATTCAATAGGAGCTCATACATAATTTAATATCTCTATTAACACCTCAAGGCAACGCACTCCTCATTTTTATTGCATTTACAAACAAATAAAGCTTAATGTAAGCTTTAATTTTGCAAAGGTAAGTAACAAGTATTAGTAAACATGTCGGATAATACGAATATGTTGCAAATATTGATAGTCATCTGTATTTGGATGATACATTTTACTTCCACATATGTAACCCCGCTTTTTGATTTTTTTTTATATATTACACTTCAAGAATGACCTCACTCCACCAGATGCTAAGTGGTATAGAGGTTTTAGCTTAAGGGCGACAAGTACAGCATAATAAATCTGTTACTGGACTTGTCGTCCTTACCTTGATGGCTTGACCCCTGTTACTAATGTAGCACCCCCCCAGGACCTTTGGAAACTTTACTCACGCGCAGGAACTCAACAATATCGAAGTGATTGTTATTTAGCTGCGGTCTTCTGTATTTACAATTAAATGAATTTCATAAACTAACTTCAAAGCTCAGTTTGTATTTCAAACTTCTCCTGGCCTCTGAAAACTTCAATCAATCAAAACTAAGATAATGCTATTTTAGATTATTATTTTTAGTGATTTCGTCAATGTTTCTAAATACACATTATTCCACAAATATAATTATATAGAAGGTAAATATAATTTAGTCACAGTTCTGTATAGAAAGTCCAGGTAAGCTTTAGTCACCTTTGACATAGATGAGGAGGAACCTTTGCCGATGAAAGAGACACCACACAGTTAAAATACCTAAAGTAAAATAACCTAAATGTCACTCAATCGCGTTAAAAACTTAACACATTTTCTAAGCTGATTGTTTTCGCGATTATAAAAAGGTTGTTTTGGAAGAACTAACAAATTTAACTCGAGTGTTTCATCTAGTTATCAAGGTACCAATTATCATTCAAAGCCATTCAGCATTTTATGTGTGCAAATTTATTTTAGACTTAAAGGCTTGTTTCAAAATTTACTTATTTTTGTCCGAAATAATTTGTTGTCATATGTTGTGTTTAGTATTGGTAGCCCTGCTTAAAAACTACTTAAAACTTTTTTCAACTGGGATTCCGTTTTATTAAAACATACGTTTTAGTAACAAACATCAACCCATCCAAACAAAATATATATCTACGAGCATTACACAATAATGATACTAATAATTATACAAATTTAAGGGAATATGCTTGTACAAGTTACCGGTACTCAAATAGTTTAGTAATAAGCTCTTATTGCAGAACCAACTTCAATTAGAAATCCGGATCCAAATCCAATTTACATGGAGCTTAAACAAGTTAAACAAATACATCCACTGAAACGCGTAACTTGAACCATATCCTCTAACGTTACACTTGTGAGGATGCCACAACCTACATAGAATGTAGGGCTCTAATTAAGAACACGTTGTGAATGGGAATAAGTACCGACCCGTACAGCGGATAGGCTTAAATTAGATAACTACTAAGCACTAGATATCTAATTTGAAGCGTATACGCCCATCTTGTACATATTATGGAAATGCGGACCTTGAAATATGTGCGATACTAAATAAAATTGACTGTAGCTTCCCACGTATCAAATTAAATATTGTTAATTACAAAGCATCGCTTATTCGTTATGAAAATGTAGCTTTAGAAAGCTTTGTTACTAGAATAAGGCCAATATCTAGCAAGAAGGTAAAGAAGTATTAACATTTACATTGTATTGATGAAAAAACTTCACTTAAGTTCGAGCCGCTTATTGTTTTTGATTTGCTATTGCAAATATCTAATACTTATAGTAATGTTCGAGCGAGTGGACAATCAAATTTATGCAAATGTCAGTAGGTACCTACTTAAGATGGTGATATCCTTTTTCTATTGAACACCATTTTTACATTAAAATTATATAGCCGCAGTATCAACGGTAGCCAAAACTATGTAACAAGTAGGTACTTGCACTATTCATTAGATCTACTGACTGACTTATAGATTTCTATCTGCCCAGATTAAGCCGTCTATTATCACTTACAAGCATTTGGCAAGCAAAGTGATCATGGTTGGGCCATAGAGCTACTACGAACTAGAACAGTATGTCATTTTAATTAAAGCACTTATAAATGGTTTCGGATAATTTGGTTCATCTCAAAATAGTACGAACGAAAACACGAGTTAGAAAGGTTTTAATTAAATACGTTCCATGAAAAAACTGTAAAATACAGTGCTTATTCTGTTCTGCGTTTGCTTTATATGAAGAAACCACAATTTTATTCAATGTCTTAATAAAACGGAATCCCAGTTGAAGAAAGTTTTAAGTAGTTCTTCAGCAGGGCTGCCAATACTTAACACAACATACCACAACAAATTATTTCGGGCCAATAGAAGTTAATTATGAAACAAGCCTTCAAATCTAAAGTTATCAGATAGTAATAAAACATGGTACTTTTATTTAACCGTTTATCTCCACATTAAACTGAAAAAAACTGGTTACTAAGAGTGTTAATCGTGGCGCGTAACACTGCCCCCTCCTAAGACATGCTCGTCCCGAGCATTTTCGGCTCCATAATAACGCGCCAATCGATCCACATGGACGATCTTAGGAGTACCCCTCGCACCTTTTTGTATCCGGTAGGTTACGTCATTGATCTTAGTCACAATTCGATACGGCCCTTCCCATTTCGCCTGAAGCTTAGGAGATCTCCCCTTGCTGCGGATTGGATTGTGCAACCACACTAGTAAACCTTCGTCAAACTCTTTACTGTTCATTTTGCGGTCATAGCGGGTTTTCATTCTTTCAGACATTTGCTGGCCCGATTGTCTCACGTGCTCACAAATGTCATTCATCTTGTTCCGTAAGTTATTTGCATAATCTGTTATACTGCATGGGGAATCAGGTGGTATTCCGGTGATCAAGTCTGCAGGCAGTCGTAGTTCTCTTCCAAAGTTTGCGAACGCTGGTGTTACCGATGTACTTTCGTGAACAGCGCTACGATATGACAGCAAAAATGGTTGTATGTGCTTGTCCCAATCTCGTTGCCGATTTTCCACAACTTTTGCCAAGTACCTCTCTAGTGTCTGATTAAATCGTTCCACCATTCCATCCGACTGTGGGTGGTAAGAAGTTGTTCTTGTTTTATGAGTTCCCATAACTCGACAAGTTTCCTGGAATATTTGGGACTCAAAATTCCTTCCTTGATCACTGTGGATTTCCAAGGGAACTCCAAAACGACAGAAGACTTCATAAACTAACTTATCAGCAACTGTCGAGGCCTCTTGATTTGGAATGGCGAAGACTTCCGGCCACTTAGTGAAGTAATCCATCACAACCATGAAATATTTGTTACCACTTTCACTTTCCGGGAACGGCCCCGCAACGTCAAGGGCTATCCTCTCCCATGGTGCGCCCACATTGTACAGCTTCAATGCACCTCTACTACGAGTCTGAGGTCCCTTTACAGCCGCACAACTTGTACATTTGCGACACCAGTCCTCGACATCGTCCCGACAGTAGACCCAGTAGAACCGTTCTCGTATCTTTAGTAGTGTCCGTTTTACTCCCAGATGACCTCCTGAACAACCATTATGGTACAGCTGTAGAACATCCGGTACTTGACCTTTGGGGACAACCATTTGCAGATGACAGCTGTCTCCACGAGCATTTTCCCATCTACGGCACAGAACTCCATCCTGAATCACCAAGCTGTCCCATTGGGCCCAATAGCTCTTTGTGATCGAACTCATCGCTGAGACGTCGCTCCACCTAGGCTTAGGAACTCCGGCCTTCATCCATTCCAGAATCGGCTTGAAGTCCGCATCCTCCTGCTGTGCACGTTGTAGGCTTTCCTTCCACTCGTTGCTAAGGTCTGTCTTGAGCATCCTCACAGGAACAACTTCTTTACTTTCTTGCCTGGTACAATGCTTGCAGTCTTCAGGACAAGGTCTTCTTGACAATGCATCTGCGTTACCATGAGATTTTCCGCTGCGATGTTCCACCACAAAGTCGTATTCCTGCAGTAATTCAATCCATCTCGCAACTTGTCCTTCCGGATTCTTGAACTGTAAAAGCCATTTCAGTGCAGCATGGTCAGTTCGTATGTGGAATTTCCGCCCCAGAAGATATTTGCTAAAGTGCTGCAACGACTTTACCACAGCAAGCAGTTCTCGTCTCGTAACACAATAGTTCCTTTCAGGTTTCGACAAAGACTTGCTGAAGTAAGCTATCACAATTTCTTGATCGCCATTCCGCTGGGATAATACACCGCCAAGTCCTATGTCACTTGCGTCTGTGTCAACTATGAATTCCTTACTCACATCAGGGTATCCCAAAATAGGTGTTTTGCACAGACGGTCCTTTAGCTCCTGGAATGCGATGTCACAACTTCCATCCCAGCAGAAATGTCGCTTCTCCTCCGTTAGCTTATGCAGGGGTTTTGCTATATCTGCAAAGTTCTTAACAAAACGCCGATAGTAGGAACACAAACCAAGGAATGCTCTGACCTGCGTCTTGTCTTTTGGGATTGGCCAATCCTTTACAGCAGCGGTTTTCTCTGGATCCGTGCTGATACCTTCTTCAGACACTACATATCCCAAAAAGCTAACTTGCCGTTTGAATAGTGAACACTTTTTCGGGCTTAACTTGAGGTTGGCACTCTGGATCTTCATGAGCACGCGTTCCAGATTTAGAAGATGTTCTTCAAACGTACGGCCTACGATGATTATGTCATCCAAGTAGACTAGACAGGCATCGCCAATCAGACCGGTAAGTACAAGTTCCATCAACCTTTCAAACGTTGCCGGAGCGTTGCACAATCCAAACGGCATGACTTTGAATTGCCACAGACCCTTTCCTGTCGAGAATGCAGTCTTCTCCTTGTCTTTAGGATCAATTTCAACTTGCCAGTAACCACTTTTTAAATCTAGCGTGCTAAACCACTTTACTCCAGTAAGCATGTCCAGCGTGTCATCAATTCTTGGCAAAGGATAGCTGTCTTTCTTTGTAACGTCGTTCAGACGACGATAGTCAACACAAAACCTCATGCTACCGTCTTTCTTTCTTACCAGCACTACAGGTGAACACCATGGACTAGATGAAGGTTCAATAACACCATCCTTCACCATTCCCTCAATCATGGTTTCCACGTCCTTTTCACGTGCTACGGGCAATCTCCTTGGCCGCTGACGGATAGGCAATTCTTCTCCTGTGTTAATTTTGTGTTGAACTAAGCCAGTCCTTCCGATGTCAGCATCGTTTGACGAGAAAACGTTGGCATACTTGAGCAACATTTGTTTCGCCTTGACCATTTCGTTTTGGGACAGAGCGCTGCGGCAGTCTTCTAAAAGTGTGGTCACTCTCGTTTGTGTGTCTTTGCTGACGGTCCCGGTCGATTGATGTTGGCATCGACGCAACCAATCAACTTCCTCGCAAGTACCAACTAGTGTGCCTTTTTCTATAACCTGTTCCTGGTCACAAAGGTTCAGCACATGTACCCCTGAGATGTCGGTGGCTCTAACCAAAGTGCGTGCCACTTTCCATGGAAGGTCATTTTCTACCCTTTCCACAAGTACACAACGTTGAGTTTGCCGCAGGAATCGGAGAGCCAATTATTAACCACGGAGGCCGGCCCGTCCACAGCAACACCAGCAGCATCGGCAGCACCAGACCTTGCTGCTCTGATGATGATGCTGCAGGAGCAGTCTCGCCGACAGGAGGAACAGGCTCGCCGCCAGGAGGAACAGGCTCGCCGCCAGGAGGAACAGGCTCGCCGCCAGGAGGAACAGGCTCGTCGATTCCTGCGGCAAAGCTCCACCAAAACGTCTCTGGTCCGTCTCCTGTTGGCGTTGACTCCGGGTACGAATACCCTCCGTGTCGTCCTTAGGTAAAACCGGCATAATTTAAATCCCACTTCTGACACCAATTGTTACGAGCTTCGGGTTCGTGACAATAAAAACAGCCGATAAAAATTACCAAAAGTCACACTTTAATTGAACGCCACTAATTACAACCTTAAAACGCACTAATTAAAACAACAATCGCTCCCAAGTCGCACTTCAAAATCGCTTTCGAAGTAATCACTTGTATCGCTAATTCAATACTGTCCCGGTTGCGGTGAATCCCGTCCTTTTATATTGCCGCGGCCGTTCCCGAACCTTCCAACGTAGAAACATCCGGAACATTCGCGCGCAGTGCGGCCTTGAACGGCCGTACGCTCGGTCAAGGTCATTGTTCTAGTAAATTCTGGCGTACGCGTCTCGACTCTCTATAGTCCCGCCTTTCCACACTAGATGGCGCTGGTTACTAAGAACGTTAATCGTGGCGCGTAACAATATATAACAAACTGTTCGAAAGTTTTTTTTTAAATATTTGACAGCTTAAACACTCGTTCTTGGAAACCAGAATCAATAATGAAACCATTCTACATTCTTATATATATTTAGTTATAAAAAATTACCTAGAATTGTTTTCGATCCTTTATGGTGATTTAACGAAGGACTGTTCTTTTACAGAATAACGTTAAAAATCAGGTGCCAATACAGTGAAACTTTGCATTATAACACAACCCTAATGGTAAAAGTTAGACCTTTTGTTATTGAGCCGGGAATATTCATAGTGCACTGTGACTTGAAACACAGGCGTAAAGTTAAATGAGATTAATTCTTCTTCCTGAGTGTACTGTGCGTTGCGTTCTATTCTCTAGGCGCTTCATGATGAAATGAAATAACGCCTGGGCGTTATAAACGACTTTTGAGTTACGTCATTTTCCAATAGAGCGGCGGGCAGGGAACAACGTTCTCAAATGATAAGATGATGAGGTTTTTTTTTCCGAAATTTCAACCGAACGATTTAAACAATTTAAATGGGTTTTTCAGTGGGTACACTCGCATATTGAATTTATTTTTTACATAATTTAGTAAATAAGTATTATTATAATCTAGAGGGCTTTGCCTACCAATTAGTTACACAAAATTAGGCAGACATATTATAGTCGTGATACGTTTTGTTAAAAATACAATACCATACCAAGAGTCGAATATTATGTGCTAATGTTTATTTAATCAGAATTTTATTTTTATTTAATAATTTTTAATCACAATCTTAAATCAATTAATCAGGTGGTTTTTGTTATTACGATAGTCGTTAAGCCTTTTCAGAAGCCATTTGCGGCTTGAGAATATTTGACAGTAAAATTGGTCACTTGCCTTACGCACACTCACTTCCACCAGCACTGGACCAGCGTAATGGAATATGGCCAGTTTCATGGCTTAGTTAAGATGAGGCATGGGCTCAGTCCCATACTGCGGGTGGCGCTGCAGAAGACCGAGGCCATCTTTTTCCCGGGGCCTCGGCAGCGCCGCCCTCCCGACGCCCACATTCTTGTTGGGGACGTCCGGGTGTTGGTAGGGGCCCAGATGAAGTATCTGGGCCTCGTCCTGGACGCGAAGTGGCAGTTTGGCCCACACTTTCAGGCCCTGTCACTTCGCCTTCTTAGAGCAGCCGACGCACTCTCATGGCTCATGCCAAATCTTGGGGGGCCTAGGGCCAAATGCCGGCGACTCTATGCCGGCATTCTACGAAGTATGGCCCTGTATGGCTCCCCCATATGGGCCGATGCGCTGCGCAGGGGGGAAAACGCAAGGTGCCTGCGTCGCCCCCAAAGGGCAATCGCGCAAAGGGTCGCCCGGGCCTATCGCACCGTCGGCTTTGCGGCGGCGTGTGCGATGGCCAGTACGCCACCCTGGGAGATGGAAGCCCAGGTGTTGGCAGCGGCCTACCATTGGCAGGCCGCCAAAAAGGCCTCCGGGGAGCGGTACTACCCGGAGGATCTGACTCGTGTTCGGCGGGAAGCCAGGGACCACATGCTTGAAGAGTGGTCCCTCAGTCTGATGGAGTGTCCGGCGAGCCGCTGGACCCTTGATGCGCTCGGGCCAGCAATAATTCGCTGGCTCGAGCGCAAGTCGGGATTTGTCACTTTTCGTTTGGTGCAGGTGCTGTCCGGCCACGGCTGTTTTGGGCAGTACCTGCACCGCATCGGCCGGGAGCAGTCTCCGTCGTGCCCGAGTTGTGGCGCGGCGGAGGACACGGCGGGGCACACGCTGCAGGTGTGCCCCACATTTGATGCGCAGCGCGAAACTCTGCGCGCGTTGGTGGGGCCGGATCTCTCACTCCCCAGCATAGTCGAGGCTATGCTCGGGAGTGAGACGGCATGGGATGGGATGGCCTCTTTCTGCGAAGACGTCATGTCGCAGAAGGAGGCCGCAGAGCGGGAGCGGGAGAATGATCCATCCGCTCCCGCCTGCCGCCGAAGAAGGCGGCTGAGGGCGCGGCGACAATACGACCGCGCCCAGCTACCGCGTGGGGACCGGCCGGCTGATGGTGTGAGGGCACCTCAGCTGGCATTGCACCGGTCTCCACTGCGAGGTGGGGATGGTCCCGTTGGACCGGCCATCCCCAGTCTCCCCCCGAACACCGTGGGGGGAGCAGACGGAGCCGCGTAAGCGGCTTTTCCGCCGGCGGCGCTGTGGAAGTAAAGGCTGAGCCGATTTCCCACAGCGCCGCCAATTAGGCGATGAGGGTTCAACCGGGGGGTTTTAGTGGGTACACCGGGTTGGTTGGTAGGAAGGGAGTCCCACACACGCCGCCACCCTCCCTCAGGGTGGCGGTAAGGTGCATCAAGCATTTCCCCCCGTAAAAAAAATAAAAAAAAAAAAAATGGGCTCAGTCCCATAGAAACGGCTGACTAGATGATGATGGGTAGACTTGAGTCTCTGTTTGGTCCAACAGTAAAACAGTTAGAAGAGATAAGAAATAAAGAAAGAAATGTTTATTTAGCGAAATAACATACACGCATTGCATTTGTAGAATATTTAAAAATAAAATTATGCTACTACAAACGCTCAGCATTTGTTGATGTATCAGAGTAACACCCTGACACTGAACTTCCGTATATTACTATTCCATATATGATCTACCTTTCGAGTAGTAAGCAGTTAGATAACCAATAAATTTAAGACACATTTATCATATAAACATAATTTTACTGACATGCATTGCGTTACAATTTACCACGACGCCACTCTTTCGTACACGAAATAGTGACGTCAATAAACCACTTCACTCCACTTCTATACGCTATTTATATATAATTATTTTATGTATAAGTATTACAAGTACAAGCACATGCCTAGACCTAATATTTACAAACTTTAAAACAATAAGCTCACAAATTACAGTAGAAGATTTTGGATTTTCTGATCATATGGCGACAATAATCCAAATAAACTTACCTCAAAAATATCGAAATATAACCACTTGGCACCTTAAAAAAAGGAAATTTAATGACAAAAATATTGCGCAATTTAGACTAAAACTACAAATGATCCGCTGGCCCACTATCTTAAAGGAAGAGCACAATATAAATCAGAACTATAATTTATTTCATGAAACATTATCTACTATCCTAAACGAATGCATCCCGTTACTAAAAACTCAATTAAGACTAAACTATAAAAAGTATTGGCTAACAACTGGTATAAAAAAATCAAGTAAACATAAAAGAATGCTAAAAATTATTTCATCAAAATCAAGTAGTCCCATATTAAAACAGCACTATAAACACTACGAAAAAGTACTCAAAAAAACCATTACAATAGCAAAAAGACTAGAATATTCTAAAAAAATCCTAAAATCGAATAATAAAATTAAAACGATGTGGAACATAATACATGAACGCACTAATAAAAAACAACTAAAAGATAAAAACAATATAAAACTACAACTAAATAATGACCTTATTACCAACCCATACAAAATCGCCAACATTTTTAATAACTATTTCGCATCAATAGGAGAATGTTCGAATACAAAAGGAACAATTGCTGGCCGTCCTGTCTTAAGTCCCACGGAAAACTCTTTTTTCCTTAAACAAGTAACTCATACCGAAATCTATAAAATAATTAAAAATTTAAAAAATAAACAAAGCCATGGCATAGATGACCTCCCACCAACTTTATTTAAACAATGCGCTAAAGAGCTAGCTGAACCTCTCTGTCTGCTAATCAACCAATCTTTTGCCGAAGGCATTTTCCCAGATCTATTAAAAAAATCCATAGTAAAACCTTTACACAAAAAAAAATCTAAAACCGATATGAGCAACTACCGCCCCATAGCCCTATTACCCACCGCTTCAAAAATATTCGAAAAGGCAATGTGTGACCGCGTATATAAATTTTGTGAGAAGTATAAAATCTTTAACGAAAGCCAAAATGGATTCCGCAAAAATCGTTCTACCACTCTTGCAGTATACAAATATATCCAGGAAGCTTACAACTCACTTAATAACAAAAAATACGCAACAGGCATTTTATTAGATATGACAAAAGCATATGATTCAGTACAATATAATATCTTATTAAAAAAACTATATGGGATAGGAATTCGTGGTTTAAGTCATACATGGTTTGCATCATATTTACAAAACAGAGAACAAATAGTGGAGATTGAACATTTTGACACAGATTTACTAGAAATATTAAAAATCCGGTCTCACGGCAAAGCCATCAACGCTTCAATTCCCCAGGGAAGTGTCTTAGGATGCCTCTTGTTTCTCATTTACATCAACGACCTGGCTGCGACAATTGACCACCATTGTGTTTTGTTCGCAGATGATATTTCAATACTAATTTCCAATCAGGATGACATTAATTTAAGCGAGAAGCTAAACCTAACCCTACATAAAACGACCGAATGGATGAATGATCATAGTTTACAGATAAATTTTTCTAAAACTAAATTAATAACTTTTTACCCCTACCAAAAAACACCTTTAACAATAAACTTTAACTTTGAAAACAAAAAATTAGAGCAAGTAAACGAATATACCCTTCTTGGCCTTGTAATAGACTCGCATCTCAACTGGAAATCCCATGTCCAAAAAATTAGAAGAAAATTAGCAAGTTTTTCTTACGCCCTCGCAGAGATTAAAAAAACTACCAACCTACAGACCGCCATAGTGACATACTATGCTTACGCATACGCATGGTTAAGCTACGGAGTCTCCCTGTGGGGTAATAGTACGGAATCGAACAGCCTGTTTACTCTTCAAAAGAAGCTAATTAGAATAATAAGCAACATAGAACCAACTGAAACTTGTAAACCCTATTTTCAAAAATATCAAATCCTTACTCTTCCATGCATATATATATTGGAAACATGTAAATTCGTCCGAAAGCACCCAAACTTCTACACAAAACGCGAAAATATCCCAACAACCTATCATCTACGCCATAGAAATAGACTTAACTTACCTATCTCACGAATGTCCCTTTACGCCAATAGCCCCTACGTAATGTCTATCAAAATATATAATAAATTGCCTAAAATAATAAAAGAAACCGACGAAAAACATTTTATTAAAGTATTAAAAGAATTTTTAATTAATAAATCTTATTATAACATTAAAGAATACCTAGAAGAAAAAAACTCCTAAATGTACTTCCGACAAACCAAAGTACATACACGCAGAAACACACACACACACACACACACACACTCGCTATTATCAAATTATCAAATTAATTCCTTACAAACATACCTCTAGCTTGCGAAATGTGCGGGTTTGTATGTGTTTATATATTTAATGTAATTTGTTTATTTTAATTTATTTTTATTAAGTGTCGCTTTTTAGTCAGACAATTAAGTTTTTGATACACGAGCGTCCTCTCTCATATTGCGGTGCCCTAACGGGGTCTATAATGATCTAACTATAAGCATAACATCTGTACTGTATCTACATTATAGCAGCAATAAAAGATTGAGTATTGAGTATTGAGTATTGAGTAACAGTAGCATAGAATACGGTTTCTTGTATTTTGAAAATCTTACTGTGGCTTAAGTACAATCATTACTTTAACTCACTTATTTTCCTTAATTTATTAAAACAAAAAGATGAATAGGTTCGATGTTACGTGTATAATAGTCGTAGCAAGCGAGTAATAGGCTAAAACAAACGAGAACTTTAAACTTAAGCCGAAAATTATCCTCAAGGTATTAAGCTTACCAAAGCCCGAAACGTTATGCACAAGCTTTCTGAGAAACACAAATATTTGTTCAGGTCCATCTTTATATACATGTTCTCAAAGGTATACGTAACAGTCTGAAAAACAATAATTTTCACTGCCCATCTCTCCTAATGGAATAAACAAATGCCGACCGCATTTGTAAAAATAATGACCCTATTAAGAGGATTTTCTGTCAAAAAGAGATTCGGAAGGATAGCTTAATAGATTAGATAAATCGGTTGAAAATACGAGAGCCGATTGGGGTGATTATAAAACATTTTATAACCTTTTTGTCATCGTTAAAACGGCTTAACGATTGCAAAAAATGGTTAAGCGCGAGTTAGGCTTGCGCATCGAGGTACTGTTAATTTAAAAATTAACACCTCGAATGCATTTCTTTAGTCATCTGTTATACATATTTGATGCACTCCACAGCCGAGTGGCGAGCGGGATGGACTTTGGAACCTTGCTATCTATATATATTGGTCCTAGGTTCGAATTCTGGTCGGGTCAATATAGAAAACCACCTTTATATATGGTCTCGTGTCTGGGTATTGTGACACCATCATTGTTTATATATTTTCGTGCTTTCTGCCTGAGACACTAACTACAAAATCAGAGCAAATATTCAGAGATATGAAATTTGGCACAAATATAGCTCGAAACTTGGATTAAAATAAAGACTACTTTTTGTTTTGAATATTAGGGGAAAAAGGGGTAAAACCTACCATGAAAGAAGTAGTCCACGCGAACGAAGTCGCGGGCACAACTAGTGATTCTATAAATTGTTCGTTGTAAATGATAAAATACCGTAATTACAACAACATAAAAATAGCCTTACCTTTTTGTAATTTTAATCCTTTTATGAAGAAACCTCCTGATTTTAAATAAGAGTCCTGCATGTACTTTCTGTTTTTATTCATTACGTTTTCGTTTATAAATATTATGTGTCTTGATGCCTTTCGTACCTTGATATTTGATTTTTGGCGAGAAAATTAAACATTTTTAGTTAATCACACAAAATTATGGTCCTGGGCATTCGTTTTGTATGATTTCATGAAGAAGCGTAGTCTCAATTGATTCTTAAATTTACAAATAAAAAGTGTCAGTTAATTGTAAATTACGACTATAATAATACGCTATGATACGATACGATGTAATAGTTAATTACGACCTCCGTAGCCAAGAGGCAAGCGGGCCTGACTTTGGCGAGCGCCATCTCTGAGGTTCCGGGTTCGATCCCCGGTCGGGTCAATATGGGAAACAAATTTTTCCTTATTGTCTCGGGTCTGGGTGTTGTGGTACCGTCGTTGTTTCTGATTTCTGTAACACCAGTCCTTAAGCTACTTACCACAGAATCAGAGCAATGTATGTGATGTTGTCCAATATTTATTTATTTATTTATTTATAATTGGACAAGGCGTTTCTAGCTACTTTAAAGTTGTAAAATAGGGCGTAAATAATAAAGTCGTTATCGTCGCTGATTTATGCCCTGTTCCAATATTTGAAAAACGATCCGTTCTAGTAACGTTTAGTTATAAATTATGCGAGGCGTAAGCTAAAAACGACCAATGGACTACTGATAACAGCTTGTATGGAAAGTAAATTATGGAACGGTATTAACGACTCGTACGTAGTCGGTTGGAAAAAACGGATAGCAACTTTTGACACATTAAGAATCTATATTTATAAAAGAAAGTCGTGTTAGTTACACTATTTTTGTCTCAAGAATGGCTGAACCGATTTGGCTCAAAATTAGTGGGGAGGTAGTTTAGAACCAGGAGAAGGACATAGGAAACTTTTTTTTTAAGTCTGCTTATTTATTGCCTCTAAGGCGAAACGAAGTTCGCCGGGACCGCTAGTAGTAATATATTGAAACCGGGCATTAGAAGGTATGGTAATAATTATGAGGGTACTTTGTACATTCTATATACGTCATGTATTTGATAAAATTTTGACTCGGACTGGGCTGATAAACATACTACAAAATGGTCCTCCGAAGAAACCCTAAAGTAATAAAAGTCATTCTTGATTTGATGAACCTTTGGCGGTATAATTGGAAATATTGGATCTTTGTCAAAATTACATGAAGGGCGAAATGAAATCAAGATATTAAATATCATGATTGTTAATTTAACCATTGATGCGATTCAGCGAAGTTTATTATTAGAAAACCAAGTTAAACTCATTTCTAGTTAGATTATGTTACTATTGTAAAAATCGTTTAATCTAACTTAATCGAAATATTATACATACACAACAAAAAATCAAACTTTGGTGTTTATTCCTCAAAATTAAGCCTCCTAAATATATGTAACTATATTTTATTTATTTTTATCTGGAACAGACACGGCAGAACAAAAACAAGACAAAAAAGATACAATTTTTGCTTTCTTTCTTCATTGTACTAAGGTTCGTAATCGTGTTGCTTTAAATTGTTTGTACCGAAACAAACTAGTATTCAAGGCACGCGCACTGTAAACATTTAAAAAACCGTTTACGCCAAAATGTTGTGCTAACAATAATATTAGGTATTTTGTTCGGTGACGATTAACCAGCGGCGTGCAAACAATTTAATGTTACATTTATTGCAGTGCTTTATTTCCGTTAGAACATCAAAGGATAAACAAATTACCATTTGCACAATTTTAATTGCGAGGGGTTTTTGTTTTAGTCAAATTTGAATGTATTTTATGACGATAATGGCCGCGAATTGATCATGCGTAATTTGGCTGTGTTCAACACTGAATGATTGATTAGTTGAACGAATGGTAAATAACCTAATATAAGACAAACATCACACATCAATGTGAAACTGCTAACGAACTAACAATGTGTAAAGTGCTAAAAACTTATTTCAACTCCACGGTCCGCTAATATCAACAAGTCGGGAATTTATATTTTTTTTATTTATGATTCTGAAGATATTATAACCTAAATATTTTATAATATGCACTAAAATGCTAAAGTTACATATATCAGTTTCAGTTACAATTTGTCTACGTTTAACACTTTTTTTCACAAACTAAGATTTTTTTGCTACATAGCGGTGTCGTTGCACATAAAACGATGTAAAAAATTAAAATAACGTTTAAGATGATTATGAGCCAATGTTAGGTTCGAATAAATAACTAAATAAAATAGTCCAGATATTTTTCATATTCATTGTAATAAACAAAGTAACTATGTGATTCAAGCATGCAACGTCTGAACAAAACCGAATTACTGAAACAATTCCCTGTATCATTTCATTTAGGTACTAAGTAAATAAACAACAACAAAACATGTAACGAAACGTTTTTTTTATTTTATTAAACGTGTATTTATTAAATCTCACAATATAGAGGGTCAAATACATTACTGTTCTCAATCTGTTACGCAATTAACAGGCTCACGAAATGGCCTGTGGTTTGTCGAATATCCCAAGCGAACAAAATTAATGAGCAAAATTCACGGTATGAAAGCAAAAACTTTGCACTTCGCTCGAATATTTTTTATGTGGTATCCCACATAGACGATTACTAATGTATAAGGCTCATAACTATGGAGTGTGTGCGTAAAATCGGTGCGGTTTCGTTAAAGCATTAAAAGCTTTGACCGACATTTGGGACTGGAACCAGAGAGCAGCATGCAAATTGATGTGGCGCAGGCTTTTAAAAAAACTAAAATGACTGCATTTATAGTTGTTTATTTGTCCTAAACTGATTTAATAAAATAACATACAGAACTGTTTGTCAATTAATAATATTTTTCAACATTTTCCTTGCTTTTAACACAGTACCGTACAGTACAGTAGTAAGTGTAGTATCAAGTCGCAACGCTGTTATTATATGGCTTTAAAATAGGGTAGTTTTATAAAATTTAAAATTTTAAGAGAGGCAGGGCATACCGATTTGTCGCTCGAACTGGAGCAGCCTGACTGGTGAAATACCTCCACCTTACAGAAGACCGCAGCCAAATAACAATCACTCCGGTGTTGTTGTGTTCCTGCGTGTGAGTAAGGTTTTTAGAGCTCTTGGGGGGTGCTACATTAGCCTTCAAGGTAAGGGCGACAAGTCTAGTTTTACTATGCTATACTTTTCGCCCTTAAGCTAGGAACTCATTACCACTTAACACCAGGTGGGATCAGGTCAATCTTGGAGTGCATTATAAAAAAAATAATAATAATAATTGGCACATGATGGTATATTTTGAATGCTATTTTTTTTGTTTTTTTTTGTGTTTCAAGGCTACGATCCTCATTCTAAAAACTTAAAAGTGAACTCTTTCTTTAACTAATTTCTTGCTAGTTTCATGTATTTCATTTATATTTAATTAATCGCCGCGGCTTCGCATGCTTGCAAGTAAATACAAACAAAGTTTTCGGCTTGTCTGTACATTAATATATATACATTTTACAAATAAACCTTCCTAAACCATCACTCCATCAAAAAAATCGCATAAACATCCGTTGTTTTGGTTTTTAAGATCTAAGCATACATAGGGACATACAAAAAAGCGACTTTGTAGTGATATCAAATGTGTAATGTATATAAAAGTGTTTAAAATTACTCTGTTTAGCATAAAAAATATTTTCAGAGAAATGAAGAAAAGTATTTAAACAAAAAAGAAATACACAAACCACTTTTAAAATCATCTATTTACTATACGGTTGACAAATAATGCCTAAAAAATAAGCCTAAAAGACGAATTTGTTAAGAAAAGAAGATTAAGAAAAACATTGCAAATGTTAACATTTCGTACACCGATTATCTACTCATTTTTACAGTGGTCAGTGGTCAGCTACCTACGAAAAAAATAGGGTACAAACCGCTCGCATAAAGTTGACGAGATCACGATTGCCCCACGTCAAGTAGATAGCAGATCGTTTGGGTAACATGCACACGTGTTAGACGGGTAAATCCGTAGCTTTAGAGAGGTCAGTAAAAATATTAAGTAGGAAACTTCTCAAGGGTGCCTTACATTATAACTCTGTATCCATCATCACTGAAAATGCTCTCATAAATATGCAAACTTTGCAATTAAGCGAACACATACAAATTGCACAGCCCTCACTTTGCTTTCAGGCGGATTTCAGTAATTTAAATGACGAACTTTTTAATCAAGAGAGATTCAGTTGCAACATTTTCAAATTTAAAAGTGAAATAAATATTGTTTCAAAAGTTACTTGAAATAACAATTTTTAAGCGGTCAACAACACATGTCTATTTACTTTTAGTCCGAAAGCTTTTAATTATAACAACAGTTAATTATTTTGTAACAGCGATGTATCTTTAGAAGTTTATTCTGTGCTAGCTAACACACGACTTTGTTCACGGTATTTAAGGATAAAAAATACCATGTATTTTAAATACGGATTAGATTAACTTTAGTTACTGGAAAGATTTATCTAGCTTCCAAATTTCATTCATATTCGTTTGATGGTTTTTGCGTGAAAGATTAACAGACATCATTACTTTCACATTTACTTTAGTTTGTATTTGTGTATGTGTGTTTCACTACAATACAATACCTACTAATGTATGTATAGTTTTATGTGTTTGTCATTTTATCAGTGTGTATTATTATAATAAAAACTATGTCTAAGCCCACGTTCAAAAATAATTTTTAAAATTGCATAGATTTTCATCATTATTTCCAATGAAAAATGTTTCGAATTTTATTTGCAACTAGATCGCGCGCTTACAGAACCTGTGAATTTCCAAAGGTTTTTTTTTCGACAAATTGAAAGTAGGTATCTTTCCAATTTAGTACAGTTGCATAGGTTTTGAATTTATGTGCAAGCGTTTGGTTGATTCAGTTTTTATATCTCTAGTTTACTTCTATTCAGTTATAGCCATTTTAATCAAAGGCTTGAAACCAAAAATCAAAATCCAAAACTTTAAAATAAATTTCAACAAGAAACTTCTATCGGGATGACAAAGTGCTAAGTAAATAATTTACAGGGACAAACTTAACCAAAACATCTAAAGTTGTTAAATTGGGCACCCGATGAATAATAACGCTAATGAAAAAGTCTAGCCAAGAGATACTATTTAGACTTAAGTGTTTTGCTCGAGTTCAAAGATTACCTTGACATTGAAATCCTCTCGAAAAGACTGACTCAATGTCTTTGTTCGAATTCCTTACTAATTTCAATCTAAAAGTTTCTTTTACAAAAGATAATACTTAGAGAAGGCGGAATTTAAACAAACTAGTAATTATTAGACAATTTCAGTAGCGCAGTGGATTAGGTTTAATGGTTAGGCTTAGGTTTAATACTCGATTTAAAATCAGTCAATCTGGAAAATTAACTTTTAGAAAAACTGGGGTATGAATGTGTTAAGGCGATATTTCTGGGATGCTATCATCGGAGTCTAGTCTCCATGCCGTTGGATTAAGAACGAATATCGAATTGTAAGTGTTTACCTAATTTTCCTCTGTCAAAATATCTCCTATGACCGAACAAAAAAAACAACATCAAAGTCAGCTCATAGCTAACGAAGTGATCCGAAAACATATAGTGAAAAGTACATATGGTTGATTTGAAAGCCGTCTACTTATGCCTTTTTAAACCAATTCTATTTTGAGGTACATGGATTTGAACGTTTAGCTGGTTTCTAGTGTAACATTTCAAAAGATGTTAAAGATAAAATAATGATATTGAAAGTATTGTGGTTGGTCCGTACTAAGACGAACTAAATTCAAACTCGTTATTAGTGAACAAAGGTACACATTTTTGGTTTAATTACAACACTCAATGAAGTTAAATTAATAGAACCATGATATTAATTGATATAATTAACAATAAAGTTGTCATTTAATTAAAGTTTTCGACCACTTTCAAACACTTATCGAGAAAATTTTGCTATCGTTACGGCCTCCGTGGAAAATTGAGTGTTTATTTATGGCGCTTCGGCAAACTTATAATGACCTATCGTCTTACCGATTTATTGACGATGAAATAATTTTGGCAAAATTTCTTTAAACCTATTTAAACTTTAACTTTTAAAGTTATGATTTGAAGGTGAGTTAGGTTATCTTAAGAATGCTGCCTGCATTGAGTAAAGTATTCAGGAATAATTGTTTAAATTTAACTGGTCAGTCTGATATGTTAAGTTAATGAACAAAATCCCATTGTGGGTGGCAGAAATAATCTTTTATTATTATTATTTTATCATGAAAAAATCACGTATCAAGTATATATATTTGTTTTTATTGTCCCTTTTATGAACTGTATATGCAGGACCGCAAGTAAAGTGTGCCTTAAGTGTCCATGGATTTTAAAATATGGTTTAGATAATAGACATCAAAATCTAAATAAAGGCAACCTTTATAGATTAATCTACTCTCTCATTGTGTAAACTATTAAATAGATAAACAATAAAACTTGACTCGTATATTGGTTTATGACCTACGCATCTTCTAAAAAATTATATTACAAACGAGCTAAGGTAAAGAAAAAACTAATTGCATTTTTAGTTTCAATTAATTTACTGTCATTAAAGAATTCTAAGAACTTGTTCTTAATATTAAGCAGTGTGCTTAATATTTTGTTCTTAATATTAAGCACAAGTTCTTAATATTAAGCACAGCTTATTGAGAATTGCAAATAAACGCGAGCATTAAATAGTTTTCAGTTTAATGTATTTTTACTCTTCTAAGCACTTAACTGAATAGTAATAAACATTCCAAGTTGTTGCCAAATGAAGTGCTTGACGATTCGTTGGCAGCCACTCCAGTGAAGAACTTAGCTTATTCCACATAGAAGTAAAGGCGAGATATATATATAGATATATTATAGAGAGTTAAACAAATCTTACTTTTTCAAGTAAGATTTGTTTAACTCTCTATAAGAGAGCTTTTACTCGAAACACTGGTGTTGGAACATAAATTGATGACAGTCAAACTTATTTCAAGTTGTTAATGGAATTAACAAAAAAATTGCCTTAAATAAAAATATTGCTATATTTCAAACCATTTCTTCTGATCTATAAGCTATATTTTATGAAAAGTTCATCATACATACAGGGGAATCTAATTTATAGTTTTTTTACCATGTATAATTGCTCAAATATTATTGGTATACCTTTTCAAATTAATAAAATAATGATGTTGAGTTAAAAATGTCAAGTGCTCTACAAATAATTGAATCATTAATTTTCTTTATACACCAATAATAGCGCATTTTAATCCAATGGGTTTACATCCTAAATATATTGAATATGTACGTTATTTTTTAGAAAAAACCTTATAAATTACTACTAAAACTGATCGGGTGCAACGAACTTTTCTCAGCCCATTTCCTCCAACTTTTAGAAAAATGTATATGGCATTTGGTAACATAATCCTTCAGTAGACATTTCTACTGATGCACTTCATGTTAGTGCTCACCCGCATCAAATAATTAATAATAATAAATAAAATATTTATTGAAACCCATACAATTATGATAATGGCTGCAATAGTCTTAAGACTGTGTCGCAGATATTAGCACCTGCCTTAAAGACGGACATTCCGTGTGATGGAGTGCTAACAACTATTACTTTAGTTGATTGCATTTCAATCTGTTCAAATGGAACTTTCAGTAAGACAAACTGGTTTAATTGGTAAAATACAAGTACCATATGAAAAATATTTTGAGAGAAACACAAAGTGTTTGTCCTGTGTTTTGGCGGAGTCTTATTTATTTTTCTTGACGTATAAGGTCAGTGATATATGTTGATGCGGTTCAGTAGTTTCTGCGTCAACATGTACACAAGGGGTGTGTTGGAATGTACATGTATATAAACTGTGTTTGGTAATCTATATTTGCGTATTCGGTATATGTAAGATTGTCCAGTGTATATGTGGTCTAAATATGCTAAATATGAGCAATTGGTCTCAAACTCAGTTTTCCTTGGTACTATGAGTACCGAACGACGTATACAACACGAGAACCGACCTAGTTTACCTACTTAGACTCAATCCAAATTAGTAAACATTGTTTTGCAATTTTACCTGGCCAAGAATTGAAGGGATGCTTTGTTCTTAATATACGTAATGTAACATGATAGAATTATTATCTAATGATAGAATGGGAATAATCGCCATCCACCAGATAACGTAATATAATAAAAAATCCAACAATACTAATCCAAAAATAAGTATTTTTAGAATCCAGAAAAGTATTTTTATTTAACGAATACGTAGAAAAGAATTTAGAATGCAGCATCTGCTATTTCTATTATTGTAATATTACCATGTTAAAATAAGCGTCCCGAAGGAAAAAATAGAAATATGATGTGCTCTTTGTCGACGGAAGTATTCTTTCTCCTGGGATGTGCGATAAAGGTTTACTGGGACTACATCAATTCGGGCGAAATCACAGACGTAAACCGATGGATAAATATTTGACAGAGCTTACGAGACTCTTTAAAAATCAGAAAGCAACCAATAGCAGTAAGAAAACCCAATATTGACTCCTATAGTCAATATTGGGTACCGCGTAATAACGATGTTGATATATGTAACGATGACACTAAGTATTTTTTTTTTTGGGGGGGGAGAACATTTTTTTTAGCTGAAACGATCAATTGTCAGATGACAGTAGTTGCTTAATAAAATCCGCTATGTAATACATCCTTTGCAAATCGTAGCAATACTTACACTTTATCTTCAAGTTGTTACAAGATTGATTTATTAATGACATGACATTGACAGCCTTATTATGATTTTTTTTATAACGCACTTTTAGATTGACCTCATCCCACCTGATGTTAAGTGGTAATGAGTTCTTAGCTTAAGGGCGAAAAGTACAGCATAGTAAAACTGTTACTAGACTTGTCGCCCTTACTTTACCCTAAGGTTTGACCCCTGCTACTAATGTAGCACCCCAAGAGCTCGGGAAACCTTACTCACGCGCAGGAACACAACAACACCGGAGTGATTGTTATTTCGCTGCGGTCTTCTGTAAGGTGGAGGTATGTACGTGTTGTTTATTTTTAAATTGATAACGAAAAAACACATCCCCGTGAATTATATTGCATTAAAAGTTATGATTCTGAAGCAATTTAAAATATATGACAAATTAGAGATAAAAATTGAGTTCCTTCTATTAAAATTAAGTATTGATTCCCGCTGTACTGGCTTTGAAATAAGAGTGCGCACCTTTTTTTAGTAATCTAATACGAATTGAAATACAAATAGGGCTGCAGTAATCTTACTCCTTTTCCTCGTTTTACATGCGTTTTTTTGATATATGAATGATTGAGACAAACATACCAATAACCTGGTCTCAAACTAAGGTTTTCCCTTGTACTATGAGTACCAGACGACGGATACTAACTGGGGGCGTCATCCCAGCACACTCACACCTAAGTCAATTTAGAACATTATACATAGATAGATAGATAGATATACTTTATTGCACAAAATCTTTACAGAAATAGGTTTTACAGAAAAATTATAGTACAATTTAGGCGGTCTTATCGCTAGAAAGCGATCTCTTCCATACAGTCTACATATAGTCCGATGCCGGAATATTACGGGTAAGATCGATACAAAAAAGACAACGGTACATGTCTGGTAGCTAATATTATTTGTAATCAATTTTAATGCTGTATACATTTAAAAAATGTTTAGGGTTCCGTAGCCAAATACAAACTCTTACACAAAATTTTAAATTATGTTACTTACTGCTACAGAATGGATAAGTCCGAATCGCACTTGGCCGGGTTTTTAAATCGATTCACGCCGCCTTAGCGATCTTTTAAATATTTTAAGGAAACAGCAAAATTGATTAATGTACCACGAAAAGATAAGTATGTAGTTCTAAGCGCATACGGCAGAGGGCAGTTACCGAAGGTTAAGTAAATACAACAAAATACATCGCCTACGATATTTGCGGTTATCTCAGTTGGAAGAGCAGCTCGCATGATAGGTACGTAAAGTTCATAGTCGTATCCCATACCACAAAGGAAGGTGAAAATTTTCTGTTTCTTTAAATTAATTTTTTTTTTTACTTTTTTGGGCCTTGCTCTGTCTTTATCCGGCACTGTAAGTATATTAAGCAACTGTTTGTTTATATCAACGTTAAAACACATAATTGCTATTTTTATGAAGGTTAGATAGCATAATAAATTTTAAATACAACAGAATATGAAACACGATAATTGAAGCTAAAACAGTTTTAATTGAAAAGCAAATCGGATAAGACCTAACAAATCAACTAGGCAATGAGAGAACCCAATTTAGCTAAACTATCGAGTTTTAAATTCATTCCAGAGAAGCATTATAACGGATTCGCGTTTTGATTGGTTTTTGAATTGGAAAACCTTCGTTTTTCAATTTTAAATTAGAAACTTGCAATAATAACAAATACATGTGCCAAACAATCACTCCAATCTACTGACTCAAATTAAGGTTTTCCCTTGCACTGTAATATTAGATGACGAAAGAGTACTATCATGGGGTGTTAACTCAGCATAACCAGATAAGATTTAAAACTCCTTTCCCAAGTTGACCTCAACAAGGACCGAAATCAACCTCCCCGATCGAGCAGCCCCCCGAATCTATGGGGAGTCAAGTGGGGGCCATGCCCCGGATACGAAATTTGGGAAGCGCCAAATTGTAACTTTTCAAACGAATTCGCTGGTCAATATATATTAAAGTAGGTGCTATTATCTAACTCATAAAGCTGGCCACGGACACTGAAGGTTATTCTAAAGATATAATAAAAGTAAAAACGAGCAGCAAACGGCACTATACCTCTTATTGTATAGTGTACTCCCGAAAGGACCATGATAAGGTTGTCTAAAGGATAAAAGGTTAATGCTTAAAAAGTTTAAATACGACAATTTCAAGAGCTCTCTGCTAATTGCCTAGCTGTACTAACAGTTTTAACCTTGCTTAAAAACAAGATTAAAACAAGATTTAGGGCTGTTCAAGAGACTTTTCACATTTCTGGCGCCTATGACTTGCTTGCCTGCGACCGGCCTGCCTACGCCTATCCTTAGCCAATAAAATGCTAATAAGAAAACAAAAGTGCCTATACATGTAGTATCAGCTTATTTAATATCTTATTCTAAAATAAAGACTTCATCATTAAAGTCAAAACATCGTACCTACAACAGGTACTGTTGCTCACTCACTTAATCCATTTTCGGCAAACGTCACTCCACTGTCACAAGAGTGATAACAAACCCGGGTTACATTCTACAAATCCGTAACAAACTAAGAACGAGATCATAAACTCCATGTTTAAACCACTACCCATCAAAACGTCAGCAAAACAATGATCATTTGACTAAATCTTTAAAGTAACTGAATGCCCTGTACTATATATTCTGTGATACAAATACTATATCTCCCCATGACGGATGCAGCGCTATCAACAATGCTGCTTGGCACAGTTTTGCGCTTCCTAAGATGACAGCTAACGAAAATACCCAGTCACTAAAGCTACGGTTACAGCTTCAAGAAACACAAAGGTGCACAGACACTTTAATGGAAATAATCATGTAAACCTAAGCGGTTAATATTTCAAGTCTTATCAGCAGACTTAATTTGTTGCGTGTACAGTCAACTAAAGTAAGAATAAAATATATGCGTAGGTACAGTTCAACCAATATTATTAACGCGAAAGTTTGTAAGAACGTGCGAATATCTATTACTCTTCCACTCAAATCTATTGATTGAATTAAGATTAAATTTTGTAGCTAGACAGATAAGATATTTAATAACGTGCAGAAGTGAGCAGGGAACTTCTAGGTAAACGTGTACCGTCTTAAGACTATGCCTTTCATCATGATATATTAAGGTCAAATGTGAGCCCATTTTATTAAAAAAAGTATGTTTAAAATAATTTAACGGGTCAAAACGCGACACATTATTATTAAGTAGGTAGTTAATAAGAAACTACTTACTGTCCAACGTTTCGGTTAGGTTGCACCAAGTTGGTCACGAGCTGACTCTAACTGTTTAAAATGGAACGCGAAAGTTATAAAGTTTATAAAAAAAGTATGATTGTATAATTTTGGTGTCGAATTTACAATTACCGTAGTCCAAAAAATACACAGTGTTTTATTTAAAGCGAAATTTCTATAGACGTTTGTAGATCAACAGTTTAATTAAACGGGCTAATAAGCAAAAAAACCGAGAATTATGATTTTATAAATAATAAGGATCGTAGGATCCTTAGCCCTTAGAATGATTTATTTTATTGTTTGCCTTACTATTAAATATTAAAAAGTAATTGGCAGACTATAGGTTAATAAATAATAACTAATGTTATATATAAAATCGTACCAATGCTTTTTACTTTCATTACAAGAATCAAATTTGCATAAGCTTCAGTACATATTGAAATTCGGATTTGAAAACTAATTTGAAGAAAGCGGAAAGCAAAATGCAAGACTTTCCGAACTCCCATGCAATGCAAAGCACGAGGAACTATAAAACCCGCAAAACAATTGGTACACTTAGTACCCAGATAACAAAAAAGCATCACAAATAGTTTTGGTATACAATGCGGAGGCTGCGTTTTTAAATGCTGGGGTCACACTAATAACATATTGTTGAATATGTTATTAATGTGACGCGATCATCAATAGGCCTTAAAAGTAGCCACACCTCATTTCGTTTATTTGATTTGCAATTTGAAGGCTTGAAAAATTACCTAATTCATTTTTTTTCAACATAAAAATGGTAGGTTATTTTTTTAATATTGGACAACATCACATATATTGCTCTGATTCTGTGGTAAGTAGCTAAAGCTTATGTAACAGAAATCAGAAACAACGACGGTACCACAACACCCAGACCCGAGACAATATGGAAAAGTTCGTTTCCCATATTGACCCGACCAGGGATCGAACCCGGAACCCCAGAGATGGCGCGGCGCCAAAGTCCGGCACGCTTGCCTCTCGGCTACGGACGTTGTCGAAAAGGTTTGAAGTACCTAGGTAAAAACCTACTTCAAACATGGAAAATAAATATTGAACCAGATCACTAAAATTTCTCTGATTTTGTTGTAAATAAATAGATAGATAGATAATTTGTGTTACAGAAATTAGAATCACCGACGGTACTAAAACACCCAATATAGAAATTATTGTTTTCTATATTGATCCACCATGAATTGAATCCGCAACCTCAGAGATCGGAACGCCACAGTCTAGCTCGTATGAGCTCTCTACGGAGGACGTTTTAAAATAAACCTGAGGTTTTTATACACTTCGAAAATAAATTAATGCGAAAGCTATTTTTGCAGGTTAAAAAACTATTTAACCTGCGAAAATAGCTTTCGCAGGTTAGCCTAATAAACTTATGATTATGTCATTTGGTATAAGTATTCATTTGAATAAAAGTGGAACGTTAATATAAAAAATACCCTGATTAACCATAGTAGCACGGAACTATGACACAAGTTTTATGATACCATACGGGCGTTTTATTAGGCAACCCGGTTACATGTAGTAAGCAGTGTAGATGAAATTACGAGAATGGTAATTAAAACTAAAAAACAA
Source organism: Glyphodes pyloalis (assembly GCA_037074685.1). Classification (NCBI taxonomy): domain Eukaryota; kingdom Metazoa; phylum Arthropoda; class Insecta; order Lepidoptera; family Crambidae; genus Glyphodes; species Glyphodes pyloalis. The sequence goes on from JAYKKO010000011.1 coordinate 8,500,391, forward strand.
ATTATTTTTTCATATTCTTATTTATTAACTCATTGTTAATTATATAGTTTCATTGCTTAAACTAGCATAAGGTTGCGACTTCCTACGTTAAAGATAAATATTTTTACTAAAAGAAAAATTAGAGTAGTTCGTACCAAAAACTCCATCATTTGAACGATAAAAGAACATCGTTTAAGTATTGATTTAAATAATATTATATTAGTACAATACTAATTGTGACTATAAAAGTAAGAACTGATGAATAATGAAAAATAGTTCGTACTATTTCACCTTAATACCATACCAAATGGCTGCACGTGACACAAAAGTTCCCCGTAAAGAGCAGAAATTTTCTCGCTGTATTTTCATATTTTAATTGTAATCCATTGGTTTTACTAGCTCACGGAACTTTATCAAATTATCAATTTCCAAAAAGTAAATTTATTTTAACGTAAATAACGAGTTATAAGTTGATACTAGCGATAAAAATTAAGGTCGTGTTACTAACTTAGTTTCTTTTTCACACACTGCATCGTAAATAAAAGAAAAAACTTAAAAGAAGCGACTTACCGTTCTTAACACGTATCCTTTGAGGTTTTCTTTCTTATAATTAACACAACAGCCGCACAAAGTTTCCGCACTCACTTAAATTTGGAACTAAAAAGTTTTTAAAACAATTCTGTCCGTAATAACCACAGTTTAAAAGTACCAGCGCCCGAACTCTAATGTGAAACTTTCACGTTTTCTATTCGACGACGTTACTGATCTTTTAAGCATTCTCGTAAGAATACTGCCGAGTACCGAGTATCAGTGTTCGAACGAACCGGTCGCTCCTACACTAACAGCGAAGGAGGTTCTGTTACGACTGAACTTTTACTAGAAAACCTGTTTTCGCGCATGCGTCAAAACAAGTGACAGCCAGAAAAGGGACGCAAGGCTTGAAGTTTCACCGTCACAAAATTATTTGGAAGTCAAATTTAATTAATTTCGATTGTGTTTCGGAAGTTTTTACGGCTAAAATTAACTTTTACTTAAATTAATTATTTTGCGTTACACCAATTGGTGTACTTATCCAAACGTAACGGTAAAAGTTTTGGCCGTTTTAATTAAAACCGATGCTTTCAATTTATTAATTAGAAAACAACAATTTTTGAATAATTAGTAAAATGTTAGAAATCTTTTTATAAGTGATAGTATTTAATGTCTAAATCAAAGTGATAAAAGTTTTGTTGCCATGAGAACAAAAAGAAAAAGAATATGAGGATTATCATATTCTTTTTCTTTTTGTTTTGTTGTGGAGGATTATCTACTGAGTAAATTGGAAAAATAAATATTATACTTAACATACGGATTATTTTAATGTAAAAATACTAGTTTGGTAAAAATGATCAGCGTAATTGATGTTCCACAGCAGGATAAAAGTCTTGTTAAAATCAAGTCATTTTTACAACAGTTAGGTTAGGTTAGGTTTGGTTAGTACTAACACTTAATCAGCACGGCTGGTAAAATTATTAGTGATCACAAAGTTAAATTTTTTTGACATGGGAATTGACTCCGGAGCCTTTATATTCCTCCAATGGATAAAAACTACTAATCTAACGAAGAAACCAAGAGCCACATATGGGTAGAATTTAGAGTTGGTACCTATCTTCACAGCGACATAGATAACCATAAGTAAAGCAGTGACTCGTATTTTAATAATCTCGGAAATCTCATTGTTCAATTATTAATTCAAAGCCTTTTGTCCCACTCAACATGAAAGGTAAGGTCAACTCTTAATTCGTAGCTGTTCGTGTATTTCAAATACCAGTATTAGTTACCGTGCTTTGTATAAGAACAAAATAATTTAATAAAATACCACTTTAGTGTTTTTGTTTTAAGCTCTTGAGTACTACTAACCTTATAAGGTAAAAGTTTTGTATATGTTATATTTTATTTATTACATGAATATTTTCTTTTCTAAAATTCTGTCATAAGGCTATTCCTATTGTTTTATTCATTATTCAAATAATCAGATTAAGAAACCAGTATTCAATGTGACTAAATTAAGTTTATACCTACTTTATAAATCTAACACTATTCTCACAGTATATTTACATACTACCAAAGTGAAATAAAAATAAGGTGACCACCACTACTGAGAGTTATAAAAACCATTCAATTACGATAATAAATGTAAGAGCAAAGTTCCTATAACAAAAAAACCTATCAATTGTATTGAGAACAAACGATATAAGTTTATTTGATAAATACAATTTTTAAAATAGTAAAATTATATATTCTATAGTAATATTTTGAACAGAATAAGTTTAAAAGTAGTGTAAATATCATTTAAAAGGCTCCACTTTTGCTACGCCAGACAAATCGGCTGACCATCGATCCATTGGTTCAACAGGGTAGTTCAAAGGAATATATGTCCCTGCAGGTAGATAAATATAGCCGACCCAGGCTACACGGAAAGATAGGTGAGGATTAAGCAGTGTCCCATGAAGACGGGTGGCGATATACACTTTTTTAGAACAAGTCTTTCTAGACAAGTAATGTACATAGAATTTTAAAGAGAGGTAGAAATGTTTTTTTTTTCAAAATACTTGCACAGTATACGCTTTGATCTTTAATTAAACCGTTTTTGGAGTACGTAAGAGTTCTACTATTACTTTTATTGGTTTAAATTTCTAGTGCATTCGAAAATAAGACACGTGACACACTAACATGGTCCCAAAATTATAAATTAAAATTCAAAATTGTTCCAATCAAAATATTCCATTCATTAGTTGTTTTATCAAAATTAAATGTATTATACCATTTAAAACTCATGGATGGTATTTACACATAAAAAGGCGGTAGACTCACCATCGGTTCAGGGCATCTACTCTCAAAAACGAAATATGTCGGATCCGATGACGTTTAGCAATTTTTATTGCTCATAATCGCAACCAACTCACTTCGAATACGAATAAACCGTTAAATATTAGAAACTGCTCTTAAGAGCAGCACGCGCGATACGTGAAGGTCGTGGGTTCAATTCCCGCACCGCAAGGGGAGATAAAATTTTTCTGTTTCTAATATTTAAAGTTCGCTAGTACGGCGTTTAGTACTATAAAAATAATAAAATCGAATAAACCGTTATCAAAAAACAAAATATTATTTATACAAATCAAAAATCACGTTTTAATTCCCTAAATTTTGATTAATTTTCAAAAACCTTTCGTTTGTTCGATTCGTTTTTGGGACAAGACCCCCAGAAGTTTGTATCAAGAAGATTTCTGCAAGAAATTTAGAGGGTTTTTACAAAGGATGCTAAATTTATCAATAAATGCACTTAGCATACAGATTCGATATTTTTGTGTAGTATATTTGCCGTGTCATACAGTTTTATCTACTTTTTTAAAAGGTAAAATCTAATTTCATAATTTAAAGTTTGCTTGCTAGTTCAGTGTAAAAATCTAATAAATTTGTGAATACAAATGGATGGTATGGATATACAAAATATTAAAATTACAATATATATTTTATAAATAATAATAAAAGATAAATGTGCATATAAAAGGTAGTCCTCTGCAGTATTGAAGGTGCCCAGGTTAATTTAGTCAATTAATCTGGCATAAGAAATTGAATGAAAATACCAAACTAAAGGGAAAGGTTCACTGAAGGAAAAAAAATGATTTAATATCAAGTTTCGCACAATGCATAATGATCTGTTAACCAAATGGAGAAGTAAGTACTTTTTATCAGGCTTCTTGTTCGTAAAGATAGTCAAGTAGTAACTCAAGCACTTGTGTTCCGGAAATCAGAATCAATACTTTTATCATCATATAAATTTAAACACATATAGATAACCAGAGGCACATACAAAAAAGGTTTGAACATTTTTTAATGCATGTGACGAATTTACTTTGAATGTATGGAGAGATAAATAAATAAAATAAATATTAGACAACATCACATACATTGCTCTGATTCTGTGATAAGTAGCTAAAGTATTTGTGTTACAGAAATCAGAAACAACGACGGTACCACAGACCCGAGACAATATAGAAAAGTTTGTTTCCCATATTGACTCGACCGGGGATCGAACCCGGGGAAGATCAAAAATGTGACGAATTTACTTTGTGACGAATTTACAATAACCCATTTTTTTATGTCCTTCCAGTTGTTTACTAATCATGTAAAAAATTAATTGTTTAGTTTAAAAAAAAATCAATCTTGTATCAAAAACAGTACTAAGTCATTTCAGTACTTGGACATAGGTACTTCAATTTACTGACATCAAAATAAGGCAAACACAAGGCAATTCCGAAAATGGAGCCCGCACCAAATTAGTAATTTGAGAATGAAGCAAAATATTCCATTTCTCTCCTGAAGTTGTTTTCTGTCTTTTTAGTAAAAACGCGAGATGTATACCCGCCGTTAATTTTTAAGATTTGGAAGAAAGCATTTTGCTGACTTTTACCTGGAGCAGCAGATAAAATCAAGTAGCTAATTGAAGGGAACATCCCTCTGGGGAAGATTAATATAGTATACCTAGGTGCCCGTAGTGCGATGGCAACAACGGTTCGGAAATGGTACCACAAGCTATGCACGTTGTGGTCAGTTACAGGATGGGTGACCATACCGACTAAATTAAGCTTCTCCGTTCTTCTCAATACCGTTGGTCTCAGCTGTTCAGTCGGTATAAGGCATTAAATCTGCTTTGAGGTAATTTAGCGACTAATGCCCGGTTCCAATATTTGAAAAACGATCCGTTTTAGTTATGGATAGTAATAAATTATACGAGGCGTAAAACCCGCTTAACCCCTTAAAAACCCAACCCCTTAAGGGTTAGGTGACATCTCGCCTTCTTGAAATCTCGCCTGCGGGCGAGTTGTACCCTTTGCTAAAATGCTAAGGCCGCACTCGCCCAATAGTAGTTTTATGTTTGGGCCAGCTACACCCCTGAAAAATAACTAGGAGTCCAGTGGACATTTTGATAGGTTCTTATACTGATATGATCTGAAAACCTTACAGTATCAGACAAAGTTTTTACAGACATGGTATAAATTCAATTTGTATGTGGGACTTCATAAAAACATTAAGAATTTTAAAAACATGATATTTATCATTGTAACAGTGATTAACAAACTTAAAAATATTATTTCAAAATCACATAAATCTAGTGTAAAAATTAGTTTAGTTTTGAATTTATACCATGTCTGTAAAACTTTTGTCTGATTTGAACCCTTAAGGGGGGGTTAGGTGACATCTCGCCTTCTTGAAATCTCGCCTGCGGGCGAATTTATACCATGTCTGTAAAACTTTTGTCTGATACTGTAAGGTTTTCAGATCATATCAGTATAAGAATCTATCAAAATGTCCACTTGACTCCTAGTTATTTTTCAGGGGTGTAGCTGGCCAAAACATAAAAATACTATTGGGCGAGTGCGGCCTTAGCATTTTAGCAAAGGGTACAACTCGCCCGCAGGCGAGATTTCAAGAAGGCGAGATGTCACCTAACCCCCCCTTAAGGGTTAGGTGACATCTCGCCTTCTTGAAATTTCAAGAAGGCGAGATGTCACCTAACCCAAACAAAGGGTTAAACAAAGGGTTAAACAAAGGGTTACCGTTACAGACTCGTATACAGTTGGAGAAAAACGAATTGTCATTTTCGACACATTACGAATCGTAAAATATTGGAACGGGGCATAAAGAACATTAGAAAGCTGAATTCGCTCTAAGTCACCTACTTTATATTTATTGCTGGAAAAGATTAAAAATCATTACTACAAGTTAAATAACGTAATCCAAGGTGTAAAAATTAACTCAAACAAAAAGTTGGAATTATTAGTATTAGTTAGTATTAATTGAATTGAAAGGGTTTGATACTGAATATCAACAGTCATAATATCAACAGATAAAATAGGTACGAGTATCAACACCGTAAGACCAACGATTCAAAATCCCAACACTTCAAAATCTCAAAAGGTCATTTGACCGAAGCTTAAAATCATAACATACAAAAATATTGGGTGGCTACTTAATGTAAGCGATACAGAGAAAAATAGTTTAATAGGAGTGTATATGTCGCAGTCATCTGGTTGAAACAGCTATTTGATTGAATCACTAGCGTGTTTATTAAATGACGACGTTTAATTGAATGACTAGGCCGAACGTTGAATGAATAAGACTCACTGAACGTCCAACAAGTTAGCGGATTGTAACATAGCCCTTTGAACATAGCGGACGTAATCAGTCAGGTGATTGTAATTTAGTTCATTTTTTTTCCACTGCGGCGTTAGTGCTCATCAAAACAAAGATGGCGTCAAACAGCTGGTACAGATATAATCGAATAGCACTGTGTTGATAATTTTTAGAGTGAAATTGAGATATAGTGACTTGTTCGTAAAAAAATATTTTTTTAGCCTAATTGTCTTAAGACTTAAAATTGTTAAAACATATTAAAAAATCTTATTAAGGTGTGTTATGTCATGTCTGTCAGCTATATCCCATTCAACGACTATGCTAAATGACGTTCAGTCAAGAAGTTGAACGTTATATTAAACAATTTGACAAGTGGTCCTTTAGTCATTCAATTAAACGTCGTCATTCAATGAACGCGCTAGTGATCCAATCAAATAGCTGATTAAACCAGATGACTGCGACATATATAATTTGACGTAGGATAAGGGAGCTACACAAGAAAATGATTGATTTCAAAATACTTACTTACTCACCCAGTTTGAGTTTGCTTGAATCCGGTTTGTAAAGTTAGTGAACAAAGCTAATTAACATTCTTAACGCCGAAGATGGGCATTGAAACGGGCAAAATCACAGATATTTTACTAAAGTTTAAAAAGGCCTAAAAGATTAGGTATTAAAAATATAGATTTTGTTGGTATCTCCTTTTTTCAGTAGAGTTCAGAACATTTAAATTTGAATTTAAACGATTCCAGTTTTTTTAATATAAAAATAAACTTTATTGTACAGTAGTTAGCATCGCTAGTGGTGGGTAGTGTACCGGTACAAATACCGGTCTTATGCCGCGGGCAAAGGGATTTAAATTAGAAATACAAGTGTTACCCTTAATGTGCTGTCTACTGCACTTAAATTTATGAGAGCCAGAATTGATGCTTGCACTTCTGATATTTTTCGATCATTTGTGTTTTTTTTATTTATTTCTCGATTTCCTCGATGATTTTGAATGAAATTATGATTAAAATATTATTAGATGACTCCAAACGATTAAAACTTGACCGTGGCTACTCCGTAAATGTTTTCAACATACCTGGAAATCGACAGATTTTGAAATCTTATAATTTAATGACTAGCTGACCCGACATAATGCTGTCCTGTCTTAACGAAGACATTATTTTTTCTTTTATTAGAAGTTTTTCCTTACAATAACAAATACAGGAAAAAAAAATAAAAGTGTAATTGGTCCTGCCGTTCACGCGTGATGGCGTGAACAAGCGAAATAGGAATTCATTTTTACACATTAAGATTCACTAAAGATACGAATTCGAAAATTAAAACTTATTATGAAACTTAAATACTCTACCGACTTTTTTTCTTAAATTTATTAATCTATCTATCTAAATAATCCGACCCTACCGACCTAGTATTTATTCTTGATTAAATTTTTTGTAGGCAATACAACGTGTAGCTTAAATTAGTAAGACCTACAAGGCTCACTATGATAAAGGAAATGACACAGACTTATGATGAATTACTCTTGTAGTTATTGTATTTAGTATTCTCGTAACATTCTTAATTTGTTTCGTAGTAGCGAATAGCGATTACTTACCAGTATATCATTGAAGCTCATAATAGCCAATAAGTACACATTTTGTTTCCAGTTTCCATTAATATTGTATTATTATCCCACTAACTCACGCAATACTTTTCATTCCCCGAAGAAAAGTAATCAAAACATTTTATCAAGGCCCCCAAGTAAAAGTATATTTGAAGAAATCAATAACCATCTGCTTATGAATGAAAAGATTGTCCAAAATATCTCGAAGCCCTATCCATGAATTAATTTAACTTAGTCCATGCAAATACGGCCATATTAAATTCACGATTATCACTCTTCAAACAGAGCTCCAACGAAATTGGTCTGTCATCGTCTCTAAAATACTTTTTCCATATTTATTAATGCAGATTTTCCTTTTGTCCGAACTCATCAAAATAATAATTATTTTTTTTAATATTATCTTGATTCTCACTTTAATTTCCGCTGCCGCAATTGTTAGGAAGCACAGTTGCCAGTAAGACAGAAATTATTTAACGGAAAACGTTCTTTATTTCAGCAAATTTAGAGGGCATTATGGCAGATTTGGGACGTGGTCATCTACATTTTGTTGAAAATGGGATTTAAATTACGCTTTGTCGTGCAGTCGCTCGATTGGGCTTATCAAGATCTGTTAGCGACGCCCGTCTATATTGAAATATTATTTTAGGCAACGCCTAGCCGTTTCTTTAATGCTTAGAAAACTGACCCTTTTAGTGATATGAGGTTGAATATATTGACCCTTTTTTTCGCTCCTTTTACTCGTATACTGACGACCTCCGTAGCCGAGAGGCGAGCGGGCCTGACTTTGGCGAGCGCCATCTCTGAGGTTCCGGGTTCGATCCCCGGTCGGGTCAATATGGGAAACGAACTTTTCTATATTGTCTCGGGTCTGGGTGTTGTGGTACCATCGTTGTTTCTGATTTCTGTAACACAAGTGCTTAAGCTACTTACCACAGAATCAGAGCAATGTATGTGATGTTGTCCAATATTTATTTATTTATACTGTAGTCATCTAAAATGTCACTGGGGTGGTGGCGCTATGTGGCGGGTCGTTACATTCCCTACAGTATGGTTGAGTGAAGCGATGGCTGGCACATACGTCATGCTTGTGAACAGGTGCCACCTTTGGGGACTGGTCTGCTCCAGCTTACCTCTCGAAAGTAAAAACTTACTTGAGTACTTATTTGTTTCATCACTCATCAAAACCAAAACTATATGACTTGGTCCAAAGTGAGCTACACATAGCAATAAGTTAGATACTGATACTGTAAATGATCTGCTGAGTTTCTTACCGGTGTCTTCTCGGTAGATATAGGTTCTGAACCGGAAGTAGAATCACTTTGCATTGTATTCAATGACGATTCAAAAGTGTTATAAGTATGTAACCTTCTTGAATAAAGAAATATTTGAGTTTGAGTTTGAGTTCACCTATAAGCACGCGTTAGAAAACAATTTTGAAATCATTGGCTGGCTGTATTAAAAATGTTAGAAATATTTTAAATTTGATGTAACTGCTACTTACAACTTTAATTGTATAACCCGTATGTAATATAATTTACCGACACACTATTTATAAGAATATAACTAATAAATGAGATTTTTATACAAGCTTGTAGGTAGTTAGCTAATTTTGCCTTTTTTCTCTTTTTTAATCTCTAAAAAGACAAGATACTTACTTTTATGAATACCCCGTAGTAGTTTGTTTACAACTACAAATAGGGCAATGGTACGGAACCTGATTTCACCTAATCTACATTTCAGCCAGTTTATTATTCTTATCTACCTAATTGACTTTATCGGGCCAATCTGAGTAATATAGTTGTTTCTTTTTGACCTTAAAAGAGGCCGTAATAACCATTGAACTCACGATAATACTACTAAGTTTTCAAGCTTAGTTATTTTGGTTTTATATTTCTAGTACCCACTTTCGTCGCTGAGATATATATGTGAGTGTTGACCAATTACGAAAGCAATCTTTTAAGTTTTAACGCGGAATAGAGACCATAAAAAAAGTTGTTTTTCCGCTAGTTTTGTGCTATATAAGCTGTATGATGTCAGGGTTAAAATAGTGTATATGTCACCGTAAGATTGTAAAAATCGTTAGATTACAATCTATCTCGCGAGATTGTCAACTGTCGACAGATTGTGAACAGTAACATTATAATTGCAATTTAACGCATTATTTTTCGCTATATTGTAATCTATCGAAGCGAAACCGTTAAATTACAATCTGTCCGGCGTCAAACTGTCAACTGTCCGAAAGTTCACGTGGACTACATCCTTTCATGGTCAGTTTTACCCCTGTCTCTCTTAATATTCGAAACAAAAAGTAGTCTATATTTTAACCCAAGGTTCGAGCTATATTTGTGCCAAAGGTGGTATTACTCCCATTCCCCCCCTCCCCTTATTTTCTAACAAAAAGTAGCTGTATACCAAATGTCATCAAAATCGGTTGAGAGGTTTAAGCGGGAAAGCGTAACAGACTGACAGAGTTACTTTCGCATTTATAATATTAGTAGGGATATGATTTTCACTCTTATGCCACTGTATTTAGAGGTATTAGTAGGGATATAATTTTCACTCTTATGTCACTGTATTTAGAGGTATATACTAATATAGTGTTTTAAAAATATATATTATACAATATCGCACACATTGTTTTGTTTTTATCATAAGTAGCTAAAACACTTGTGTTACAGAAATCAGAAACCATGAAGGTACCAGAAAAGTACGTTTTCCATATTGATCGGGAATCGAACCCGGGACCTCAGAGATAGCTATGTAGTAAGTGTCAACCATGATTGAAAATGAAACTTTGTGACAAAAGTCTAATTTAAATGCAGCTTTAAATTAGCTACAACCGACAGTTTCATCACTCATTCATTTTATTGTTTTATTCATGTTAAGTTGCCGGCGTGAAACAAGTTAAAGTGAGAGAGAACTGTGGAATACATTATTCTTATTGTGAAGGTACATTCCTTTTAAATGTTAAATAGGAATGATGTCTCATTACATCTGGTAATACAGATAAAAAAAAAGTGTTAGGTATTTGCAAAAAGAAGAGATTCTGAAAAGTGCGTGCGAATTGTAGTCAATCTCTGCTGTTAAAAGGAAGTTTGGCGATTAAATCGAATGTTTTTTCCATAAATATTTTATAGTATATTATACATATTTAGTTTTTTTGGATTGTTGGTTGTGATGGTTGGTCATATGTCATTGGTGCACGAATGTACTTATCGGTAATGTGATGTTGTTATGCTCTGTTTGATGGAACCCATACATGCTGCCTTTCATATTAGAACTATGATTACGTCTATCGCTTGCACGTAATATTAAAGTGCATTCTCTTGGCAATGCAAATGGGGATAAGCACGAAATGTTTATACGCGCATTTAATAAAAATCACAATATATTCCAACCTCTTTGACAACGAAAACTATCATATTGTAATCTCCATAACATTTTTCTTTGTAAGATGTTACAGTAGCAATATGGTTGGCAAGAGAAATGTGGCGCTTTTCCGAAGAAAACTTTTAAGATTCCCTCGTCTTGCATTTCAAACTTACAGCATAATGTGAGGGCGTTTAAATATGCTAGTCAGCACATTAAATGTTTGAAATGCATTTTACGTACCAGCTATATCTAAAGACGCTACAGAACATTCACTAGTAATGCAACCAAATTCGATTTCGAACATTAAGGAACGTGACCACTGATGCCAGTTAAAAAAATAAATACCGGTCCATGGCGAGTCGAACTTGCGCACGAAGAGTTCTGTACTAGGTACAACAAAAGGTACAAATATTTTATTGAGTACTTAATGTGCTTTCCTGTTGCCATTGTTGATATCGAGCAAAAAGAGCAAAAAAGTTGCGTTTATTGTAGGGAAGCCCCCTTGGATATTTGTTTTATTTTATTTTTAGTTCAATTGTCTTGCTGTTACTGGTCTTGAGATACAACCTGATTACAGACGGATGGACAGACGGACGAACAAAAAAGACGGACAGAAAATCTCAGTAATACAGTCTCGTTTTTATTCTTTAAGCACGGAAGTCTTAAAAGCAGATACTCTTTCTATAAGTCCGGAATCTAGTGTGTCACCCCATTTTTGTTCCTATTATCGATCTTTGGGTCTACTTGTACAAGGAACTTGATTTGAAGAGCTTGATTATTATTATATTAGAGCGATTGCCGTCTGACCTCCGCAACTCTTACAAAATAAACCCGATCTATTACGAGTAGTATCGTGGTTGGGAGCAAAGGCTCAACGTGCCTCTCGAAGTAGATTCATTATTAAAAAACGCCCAGTGACCCAAAGATCACTTAATACTTTAGTTGTTAACGCGTCTAAATCGTCATGTCTTTTAAATTACTTTGATATGTTCAAAAGCATAATGATTTGTTGTGGCGCGTAACTTTGGCACTTTTGTTATACACGTTATTTGCGTGATACTTTTATCTCTCTGTATGCGTTATACAATTAATTTTGAAGTGATCTAGAGGTATTATGAAGAGAAAAAAAATATATCGATGTAGACCTCAATCGTGTCTTAGTTATGTTTTATACAAGTGAGTTAAAAAGTAGAATAGAAAATATAATCATATCAAATCTCACTACAATTAAATTAGACTGCAAATACATCATGCCTGTTGCTGCAATCATACCTGAATTAATTTATTTTATTACGCTGTAAAACTGATGGATACGCTTTACCAGACAACTGGTTTTTAAGGATAGTTTTCGAAAATTGTTTGATGTTAATTCTCTTAAGTTGTGTCAGGAGGGATTACCGCTTTGGCCGCTATACATGATCTACATTCCTATGGCTCCCTCACTCAGCGATATACAGAGGTGCTGGGTGGTTTTAGTTGGAAGTCCCCGTTCTCCTCAAAGCGGGGGAGCCCCACACACGCAGTTGCCTTCCCTTATTTCTCCCTTTTAAAAAAATGAGAATATTGGCGCTGAAATAGTATTTGTCGTTTGTCTTTTTGTGTGAATGCCGTTTCAAACACACTGTAACTGCTAATATCTTAATTGGATGAAATTTGGACCTTTATTCACATTATAATGTTTTAGACACGGTAAAAATGTACAAAATAATTGGCTCTCGCTATAGCTTACCGATATTTAACGAGCATTTCCAAACTAAAATGAAAACGAATTCGCCTCATTTTATGCACAAGGGTTTGAGTAAAGAGTACATAAAAAAGAAAGTACAAACCGTACGCTCCTACACCACATTAAAATCATAAAATATTCTTCATTTCTCAATATAGACCAAAGCTTAAAAATCAACATAAGCGTATTTTAATGCAAATCCTAGTGCACCGTTGGTTCATTAGCTATGCTATTGTAGACATAATAAGGTCTAGTTTGCATTATATTCAAGGCTCTAGGCAAAGCACCTCAAATTTTTCTTGTGGTAGTAATTAGTTACGATTTTCATTAAAATTATTTAAACTACACAGTGTTAAATATTTTATTGTTTTATCTAAGGTTGTTTTAAGAAATTTAGTTTGTGACTATAATATAAGTAATGTTCTACTCTTAAACATAGCATAAAGGCAATGTGTAACGTAGCTTTCGATACTTGATCGTATGCTTACCTCAATATTTTTGTCCTACATTTTACGTATCAGCCGCGTTTTCATCTTCAAAACTTATTGTAGTAACTTTTTTCTGTAATAATGTAATGAAAGTGTAAATCAGGTTGAGAAACTCTGCTTCAAGTTAAACTTTTCCATACCAACCATTTAAATTTTAATCCCGCTGATTCTTTCTTTGTATTGCATTGGGACCGAGAATATTGTTACGCGCCACGATCGATGGTGTCCTAGTAAACAGCGCCATCTAGTTTGGAAAGGCGGGACTTCAGAGAGTCGAGACGCGTACGCCAGAACTTACTAGAACTATGGCCGTACGCTCGGTCAAGGCCGGACTGCACGCGAATGTTCCGGATGTTTCTGCGTTGGAAGGTTCGGGAACGGCCGCGGCAATATAAAAGGCCGGGATTCACCGCGACCGGGACAGTATTGAATTAGCGATACAAGTGATTACTTCGAAAGCGATTTTGAAGTGCGACTTGGGAGTGATTGTTGTTTTAATTAGTGCGTTTTAAGGTTGTAATTAGTGGCGTTCAATTAAAGTGTGACTTTTGGTAATTTTTATCGGCTGTTTTTATTGTCACGAACCCGAAGCTCGTAACAATATAATCATTTACAAACACATTACATTTTCTCTTAGAACTATGCGTTATTTCTTCTTTTCGAAGAAATTGAAAAAAAAATTGTCGTTATTTTATCAACTAAGTTAATAATTTAAGATTAAATACTACTCGTGAGTCTCACACTAATCTTTGATCCTAAACAATAATCTTTCTGCAAGATATATCTCTTTATAATAGTGTGTGCAAAAAATTGGATACAGACCACATCTTTCAAAATTATGAGAGGGAGATGTTAATATATGCAAAGCTAGAATGGTTTATATTTTATCACATAGACGGGCCCAATAATAATGGATTTGGCGAATTAGTAAAAAGATGTGTGTCAACCTTCCTGCTATATTCTTTACCATCCAAATAAACAAAGCTCAACATTAATAACGAGTTTATCTCACAAAGAAAGGAGCCCTATGACAACATGATTAGAACTCGGTCACGATGGTTCCCCAATCAATACCGGAGCTACGAGCGTAACACAACTTTCGGTATCGTTTTCGAACAGTTTTCTCTACTGCGCCGAGAGCTTATAACTTGAACATTCACTCGTACATCCCACTACTGGGCCCTGCACTAGTTAAGACTATAAGCTATGGGACTAAATAACAGTAGTAATAACAATAGTAATATTAAGTGTTTGTAAAACAAATGACCAAACTTACTTAAAGGTGTTCTCAAGCTCCCAAATGACCTCTGAACGAAATACCGCAACATCCTCTTCTTTCATCCTCTTTCTTCCTCTGTGTTGCTGAGAACAAGAAGGACTGCAGCGATACACCGAGGTCTTTCTATTCCTCCGCGATCTACCAAAGCGGTTTGCCAAAGACAGCACATGCTCTCTGCAGTCTACCTCAAGATCCGTCTTGGTTTCACCCCGTGCAGTATCTTAGGCAGGGTGGCAAGGCCAGTCTCAACGCACCAGACCACAGGGCTACTGAGAACCCCCATCGTGGCCAGATACAGAACCCAGTGGGCGGATTGAGTGAAAAGTGTAACTTTAAGCTTAGAAACTACTGAACCGGTTTGAAAAATTCTTTCACTAGTATATAAAAAACATACCACTACTTACTGAATGCCATATCAGAGCAATGTGATTTATTTTACAGTAGGCCAAACGAGGTCTTAAGATTGGCTATTAATATAGCATCAAAAACGACATAATTGTATTAGGGTAAGCCTGTAAAGATTATGTTTGTATGCTTATAAATAAATAAATAAAAATATTACCCTCAGGTGACTAAGGTTACATTAAATTAAAAAATAGCTTTACTCACTAAATCTCTGGATGTAAAAAAATATACAACCCGTGTTCACTCACTCAATTAATTCACTCACAAAAATATGTGACACGAGATTCCAGTTATTATATTTCATTTGACTCCTGTTCTTTTATTTTTGCGAAAGTAATTTCTTAAATTCATGGTGCGTATCTGTGTTACAAATTGCATATTCAAAGTAAGTACCGATGCCTGTTCTAAAGAACAGAGGTTGTAATAAACAGATTATTATTCTAAATTACTGTTCTTGATATCAAATATGCCTTTCAGTTTTAGAATTGTTTGAACGCATAGAGAATATGCATCATCTTTGTTATTTAATTTCTCCATAGTAAAGAAATATGAAGCTGTGGTACTTAATCATGTTTGAATTGTTACGCCTCAAATAGTAGTCTTGACAGAAAAATGATAAGGATTATTAAGGTAACACGAACATTTTGGAGATTATTCTATAAAAATAGAAAATAAATGAATCTGTAGAAATAAAATCATGAGATCTCAACCGACACGAAGGTTACTTATCGGTTATACTAAAAAAAAATAAAGGAAGAGACAGAACATAAAATCAGAAACGGGATTCCAAGACAATTTGCATTTAAAGAGGTAATTTTAGTACTAGTCTGGACTTTCAATACAAAATAGTTTTTTAACACATTTTGCAATTGGTGTTGGGTTGTTTTGAACAATTTTATTGTTTGATGACGACGTCGCAAAATGTATAAGTTTAACATGAAATACGAAAAAATCGAAACGGTTAGCATTTAAAAAAGACAGGATACATTACCTACATGCATGCATTAATTTCCTTATATTACATGTCCACTCTTGATCGAAAAGCCCTGGACGCTTTAAACCACCAACGGAAAGAAAAAAAATTGTGTTGGTCAGTTTTTTTAATAAAAAATTTGTGGAAAATGTGGAAAAACTGTGATAGTGTGAGTATGAAGCTGAGGCGGGCCGCTAGTATTAATATGCATAATAATTTTTAATCTCAATTTTTCAATTTCAGTTTATTTTGACGACCACCGTTAGCCAAGAACGTTTCGGTAGCACGGCGGACGTGACGGAGTTTAACGTCGCGCCATCTCTGAGGTCCCGGGTTCAATCCCCGATCGTGTCAATATGGGAAACGAACGAAGAAAACAAAGCTCAAAAAGCAGTTTTTTTAGATTGCATTGACCTAAAGGCATGTTTTTTTAACAACAGTAAGCGAAAACTAATTTATGACATACCCAGATGTTAAACTACAAAAATCATTTTTAAGAGAGGTAGGGCATAGCGATTTATCGCTCGAACTGGAGCAGCCCGACTGGTGAAATACCTCCACCTTACAGAAGATCGCAGCCAAATAACAATCACTTCGGTGTTATTATGTTTTTGCGTGTGAGTTTCCATAGCTCCTGGGGGGTACTATATTTAGTAGCAGGGTTCAAGCCTTCAAGGTAAGGGCGACAAGTCCAGTAACAGATTTATTATGCTGTACTTGTCACCCTTTAGAGGTAGCTAGGGCCTCATTACCACTTAACATCAGGTGGGATGAGGTCAATATTGAAGTATAATATAAAAAAAAAAATTAAGCCGTTTGAGGTACCGGTCAACACAGGTCGAATAAAGGCTCAAGCTACATATTTTTGAAAAACATGACCCTCCTTTTGGTCAGTCGGGTAAACAGTTATGAAATTGTAAACCACGCCGCAATTCTCCGGTCAGAGAAAATTAATTCGTGATTTCACCCCACATCGGTTTCATTGTACAGAAAGCTATTGAACTTTAGCAAATGTTGACGTCCGGACTTTTAACGAGCGCTCGACGTGCCCCGTTTATATTATTTAGGTTTCCCTTTATTCAATTTGTTTGCTCATGCTGCTGAATTCGGAATCTTTTCACGGAACTATACCGACCCTACCCTTCCTACGTAGGTAAATCTATAACAAACTACATGCAACCGATGCCCCGTTTTCGGTGTAATTTGATACATTTCGGTCCAAAATTAATGTGAAGTTACAGAAATGCCGCTTTGTTCGCCTTCAATATTGGCAATAAGTACCGGTTTAGATGCGGAGATGACCTTTTTGAATCCGGTGTAACTAATGCTGAGCGAAGTCGTTTGGGTATAGAATATTTAGCGTTATAAGTAGTTCATAAGAATAATGGCTAGTGCTCCTGGCTGATAAACCAAGAGTCGTAGGTTTGATCTCCACCCAAGCCAAACATTAATGTGAAAAACATTTGTGTTTCTTATGTATCTGGGTATTTAGATAAATATTAAATATTTAAGTGAATATGTGTTTTTCCTAGGTTTGGTCACCGAATGAATCAGTGACTGATGTCTGATAATTATTTATTCAAAACAAGCTGTTGCTCGTGACTTCATTCCCGTTATTTTGGGATTTGTTAATATAGTATATCTTAAAATTTCAACCAAATGAAATTAGTGGTTTTCAATTTAATATTATTTTATTTATAAAAATTACATTAGTCATATTTATTAAACGCCTAGATAATGCAAATGACGCTACGTATATTTTAGTACCAAACGTCCATAAAATCTTTAAAATTTTCGCACTAATTATATTTACCTACAGGATATAGTATTTACAAAGAAGAAGAAGCTCAAAAATGTAGAATACTCTGTACAGTAGTACGGCTCTCCACAAATTGGACAGACGCCATGATCACGGTGGTAAGGATATGCAATGGATGCCAGTGGAACAAAGCGGGGAGTTGTTCTAAGAGTTTTGATTAGGATTTTGTTTCTATTTATGATGTTGCTTTTTATAGTTGGTAGGTGCCAAAGTTTGAGCTTTTGTATTTTGTACCAATTTAGAGCATTCAATTCTTGAAGTACTCGTAATCTTTTTTCTTCTTTTCTTTCTTTTCCGTCTTTTTGTTGGCGACTATAGACGTATTTGTTTTTTACTTTCCTTGGACGGATGCCAAAAGTGTATCCTTAAGCTTATTGTAGTCGTTTCGTGTAATGTGGTAAGTCTTGGCTCGGTACAAGTTAGGTACTAGCGAGCAAGTATCGCACCGAATTTCTGTGTACACTGAAATTTTGTGGAAAAGTATAAGCGAAATTTATTTTCTTCTTATTCACCGAAACTGAAGTCTGGCACAATTACTATGCTAGAACACTGAACTTACTATACTTTTTATTTAACAAGAACATTTGTCTTTCCTAAAGGAAAATAGAAACAAGTAGGTAAAGTACTTCCTAAATTGGTACCTATTCTTTGTACGAGAATTAGATTAATTAACTACTTACGTAAAATGAAAACAATACAGGCAATCGAATCAGCAATATAAAAAAATTAAAAAAGAAAAGTACTCATAATTTTGATCTTTAAAACAAATTATTGAACGTCTAAATAATTTAAAAATATGAACCCTCTTCAAGGCATATACAAACAAATGTTTGGTTTCACGCATTAATGTATGCTATGCTACTATTTACTATTTAACGGTAACAGTTATTTAAATACTTCTAACTTTTAGTTGCTCTCAGTCCCTTTTGTTAATAAATGATCGAAATTGGGTTCGAATTTGAATACTATCATTTCTGTCTTTCTTGACACGTCATATCACAACACAGTTGACAGTGACGAGACTTTCTGAATCAGCATCGTTTTTGACGTTTATGAACAAGGGAGCAGTTCAAATTAATTACTAGAACTAAAACAAAAGAAAGATGAAAGTGCTTGCTTAATTTTAACTGTGTAACATACATTACTGATAAATAGGAAGAATAATTTTATCGAAACAATCTAAAATATTAAATTAGACCTCAAACTTTAAGATCCAACCAGAACAAAATTGCTTCCTTAAATCTTTGAGTCCTTTAAAAACATTACAATTTCCGGCAATATTTAAATGCAGTGTATTAAACGGAACTACGGAAAGACCCTGTCCTAGGGCATTGGCACCTTGCCAAGCCTATTAAACACATTCAATTCTTTGACTGGAGAATATTGCCTAATTTTATTTGATGTTCCCAATAAAAACAGTAGCTAGTATTTAGTAGAATTTTAGTAGAATGCCTGCGATGAATTGCTCCTTTCGACCCTAGAATCCTTTCAAGGGCATTACATTGTCTGGGAATAGCTAAACGCAGTGCAATAAATGGAACAACCGGGAGATCCAGTATAGGACCAGTAATAGCGCTGGCGCGGCGCCAGGCTTAATAACGCCATAATTCGAACCTTCGGCTGCGAAAGATTAATGATTCCTAAACTTCCCGATATAAAGAACCTAATGTTTTCTTCAGTCCTGACAGCAGTACTTAAAACAATATGTTAGTTTTGTTAAAATTTATTTTTAAGTTATATGATTAGATCAATCTCAATCTCTTTGAAATCAATCAAACACACATGACTAGAATTGACAAACTACTCGTAGCTCGCAAGATGTTTCTTCAAGCATTCAAGCATTTCTGCACATGCTCTAAAGATTTTCATCTTTTTTCATCAATGACAGGGAAATATTGCAGACTTAATTTTGTTATTTTAACATCAATTTCCAGATCAAAGAATAAGGAAAACACACAAATTAATTAAATTTATTTCATTGATAGTATATTCATAAGTATAATTGCTTTGAGTGAATTAATCAATGGTCAAATCTCTGTACCTTTTAAAAGAAATATCAATTTAATTAATTTATTAATAAATGCGCCGCACAATTACCTTCTCTCTAACTTAGGTTATTATTTGTATAGAGAGTCCTAGCAACGGATACTAACTGAGAGTGTAAAAGTTCGTTTCTTAGAATTTCCGGGCCGAAAATATCATTTATTTTACTAATAAACTTTATTGCACAAAAAAGTATAACAGGTAGACTCAATGCTAAGAATCGAACCCGGAGCCTTAAATTGAAAACTCTTAAATTGTTTTTATTTATGTTGCCTTTTTATGTAAATTGTAAGTCAACTGACAAGTATAGGTATCATTCTACTAAACTCATACGGTAGAGGGCACTTACCGAAAGCTAAGACGTCCATTATCTACGATAACTTGCGGTTAGTTTAGTTTGAAGAGCAGCACACGCAGTGATACGTGAAGGTCGTGGGTTCAGATACCGCACCGAAAGGGGACTTAAAATTTTTCTATTTGTTAAAAATATTACAATTCGCTAGTGCGGCGTGTAGCACCATAAAAACTATACAATGATATAAAAATTCGACAAATGACTTTCTAACTCTGAGAAGTACTCGTTTCCTTGTTTGTTTTTGCCTTAGTTAATAAATGGGTCAACTATTTTTAAACATACGAGTATGTATTGAGGGTCTGCAAACGCCCTGTTCTAATTTACGTTAAACCATTTGCCGGATGTGGGCTGTAGTAAATCCTTACAAATTCAATGGTTTCTCAAAGGGAAACTGCTGTTAGTGGTTAGCTAAATTTCACTTAAGGGTGTAGCCATATAACAGTTCTGTAGCAGTGAGTTACTGCTAACTGTCGGCTGAGGTGGGAACTACTGTACCTAAAGATTTGTTGAGACCTTGTTTTACGTATGCAAATTATGTAGAACTGGGTTACTTTTATAAAAGTGATCGTCGGACAGAAAGAGTGTCATTATTTTTTATGAAGACAACGAGCAGTTGCTCTTGCCTACGGGGTAAAAAGTATCTTTTATGTTTATGTATTATCTCATCTTTCTTTCTACCGAATTTCATCCAAGTCCGTTCTGTAGTTTTTCCGTGAAAGAAAAACAAACATTTATATAAAATTTTGCATTTGCAATATAAGTAGCATTTAAGTAAATAAATAATATAATCTATTCAAATAGAAATGTACCAAACAGCAGTGAATACATTATTACAATTATATAGGGTATATTTTATCCCAAAATAAAAAATATTTGGATGTCATTTTGTAGTAACCGAGAGGACGTACAAGATGAACATGTAGGATACTTTTTATCCTGAAATAACGCAAATGAAATCACAGGCAACGCGTAGTATAATGTAAAACAAGTAGAGTTTCCCGTCTACGGATTGACTCTCAACTATTCTTACATATCGCAGTGTCGCAATGGCGTAAATGGATGATAAACTTACCTTGCACTTTTTGATAACGATACAACTAAGAAAAAAAGAAACGTTTCTTTAGTGACATGGCATACATTGCATTTATGGAATATCACCTTGTAAGTACAATTATGTTATTAAAAAGGCAAATACGCAGCATTTACCAAGGTATCCGAGTAGCACCCTGACTCTAGTCTTCCGTAAATGCCTTAAGAGAACAGCATTTTAGCAAAAACGGTGAGGGCCCTAGATAAAAAATATAGTCACAATGCTACGAAGCTGATAGATGCAGGATGCAGGTGGCACAAAGCAAAAAATTGTTGAAAACTTGGAGTCTTGATGGTGATGATGTTGTTTTTTAAGCCCAGCCGTGGTACATCACAAGCTAGGTATAAAACAGTTCACGTCTGCATATCATCTGTAAAATTTCATCCAGAACAATCCGAAATCCATTTAATGCCAATAAGTAGCATAAAAGCGTATTCTATTAAAACAAGTGTTTATTTGTTCCCTAAGTAATTTTAGAATACAATGGTAGCATACTCATATCAATAATGGTAATTAATAACAGTAACCTCAGAGATATCGCTTGTGCTAAAAAGGTAAATTAAAAAATAGAACATCATTCGACCCAATCCAGATTTAATCACTTCGTCTCCGCACTTTTCAAAGGTTACAAGGACAGTTACCAGCCCCAATAGAAACGTCGTATAAACACGCGGACGATACAACTGGTATCCACTTTTTGTACCCTCGGGATTTGCGTTCAAAAAGAATTTTTCATTTGCCCGCGATATTGTTCGGAAGGCGATGCATTTGCCGTGGATGCGATACGTCCACTTCGTTGCACCAGTCTTCTGTATTCCCTTTCAACATTTTTCTTCGACATCTATATTTAATCAAACGCCGACTTAAGCTGGTTGCTTCTAGAATGTTTGTTTCACTACCTCAGAGGGATTTTTATCCAAGATTCCTTGTTGGTTGGTAATCCGTTTATTGAATTTTGCTACAAAACTTTTTTTTCAACTGAAATTTACCTAATTTTAACATTTGGTTTCAATTATTTTTGACTTAGAATTCAGATTAAAAAAAATTAAATTGGATTATTTTATAATTCATCGCGATATCATTCATTTTCATTCACATTCATCGGACAGAGATATTTTTCGGTATTTGGTCTGCTATCTGGCGTAAATCGAATCAACAAGATCTTGGTCCGGTGTGCTAAGAATAAGTGATCAATCCGAACTCTTCTGTCATTTTACGAGATTTTTTGTAAAGTGTCAACCCACGCATAGTAAAGATTTAAAATAAACTGTTTTTTAATTGATTTAATTGAAAGAGTGAAGAAAATAGGAGTTAAAAGATAAATATTCATGTTTGTTGGCATAATTTATATATTTTAATTTTAACCGTTTTACATATTTTTTTTGTTTACTACCGTAACTACCTCCTCCTAAAGCCATGTCGGTGACTTTTGTTCTGCTACAGATACCTGGTCATTTCATGGCATAAAATTTAATTCGGTGAAAATGAAAATATCTTGCACAATTATTTTCCGCAAAATTTTAATAACTTAGGGAAACCCCATGCGAATATTTCTCCATAACACTTATGTATGAGCCTTATGAAGAGACAACGGTTAAAAATATGTATTGTATCCGTAGACTAACTTTCGAGCTCTTGAATTTGAAGAAAATCTTAATTATTTTTACTAGATCAAGTCTGAGAGGTACGTCGTTGACCCTCTAGATCATCATTTGACAAACTCCGAGGTCATAGATGTCAAGACTGGTCACATGCATGATCTATGTGTCATTGCGGTATCCGTCTCTCCCATATGGCGGCTATTAAGTCCAAAATGCACTTAAATGGTAATATATTCCGTTGGAAGCGATAGTGCAGAGAGATAATGGTCATTAGATATTAACGCCCGATGATATTCGCTATCAACGGTTATAAACGCTTATAATAAAGCCCCGCAGAGCTTTGGGTAGCAATTGGCGAATAACATATTGGTCAACATTATACTTGTACTAGATACTACGAATGTTCACGAATTTGTCCGCGTACAAAATTAATCACCTAATTTAATATATGCTACTCGATAACTTCAGATACACTCGGCCATATGTCAAGAGAAATAACTTCTTTAATATAGGGTTAATTCTTGTTTAGCAATTTTCTTAACTGTCAAGAGCAATTCAATATACAAAAAAGTTAAAAAATTTACTGGGTTCCGGGGAAGCCATAATATTAAAAATTAATAAAGAAAAATGCAAAATAAAATTACACCTAATCTAATTCAGCTACTTGTCATTGAAAATTATCGTCAAAAATCAGCATGCCGTTTCAGAGATTAGCAAACGCACAACCAAACAAAATCTATGAAATGTCTATTATTGGTTATTTCAATATTTAAAAAAATAATTCAAGTTTATTTCATTTCATACAAGTTGTAATTTATATTTAAAGTGAATATTAGTGCGGAAAGTTTATATGAGTTAGTCTGTAAATAAAAAATGGATGGTACATCTTTATGTACCAACCTTAAAAAATAAAATCAATATCAATTAGAAAAAGCGTAGGTAGGTAGTCCAGAAAAACTCTACTCAAGCCAATGAGAGTAATTCTTTTAAAAATTAATAAAAAAACTAGTGTTTTACAAAAACCTTATCTATTTTCAGTGAGATCGAAGAATTTGATCGCCTGTATCTAAAACGATTTAACTAAATCTAAAAGATTTTCACAAAAAACGATTTTGCAACAAATCCACAACATATTTATATCTAGTCCTACGTCCATAACTAAGTAAATTGACCCTAATGTGAAAGCTTATGTGTGTATTTCTATTGTTCTAGTCATATTGATTAAGGAGATGACATTTCATGACACACGGTGATAAGGGTTTACCGGAAAATCTATCAAAAGACGTGATGTAGACATTGGTTTTGATTGCTGTCATTGGTGTCCTTTGATGTGATCATGTAACATAGCAAAATGCTACCATAAAAGTCAATGTTACGTCCAAATTAATCAATCACGTTCTGTTTATTTTCCGATGTTTGCGTAATGCTTTTTTGTGTTGTAATAACCACAGTAAAGGCGATTCCTGATTTAATTATTTTTTGGTGGCCAATCCTACTAATATTATTTGAAGAGCTCCGTGGCTGAGTGGCGAGTTAGCCGGACTTTGGTGACGAATTTTCTCTGAAGTTCCGGTCGAACCCCGGACGGGTCAATATGGGAAACAAACTTTTCTCTATTGTCTATTTGTGGATCCGTCTTTGTTTCTGATTTCTGTAACACAAGTGCTAAAGCTAGTTACCACAGAATCAGAGCAATGTATGTGACGTTGTCCAATATTTATTTATTTATAGTAAACGCACAAGTTTGTAAGATTGTACCGATGTATGGAGATCTAGACGGCTGGATGTATCATATTGTTACTCTTTTACGCAAAAACTACTGAAAATATTTGGTTCAAATTGGTAGGAATAGAGATGATATATTATATTAAACATGGTCTAATTTTTATCCCGATATAACGCGGACGAAGTCGCTGGCAACAGCTAATCCCTACTAATATTATAAATGCGAAAGTAACTTTGTCTGTCTGTCTGTTACGCTTTTGCGCTTAAACCTCTCAACCGATTTTGGTGACATTTGGCATAGGTATACGTTGAACCTCAAGAACGGACATAGGCTACTTTTTGTTAGAAAGTAAGTGCGGGGGGGGGGGGGTAATGTCACCTTTGAAAGTTTATATGGGAAAATGTATATTTTTTAGAGATCTGAAAGTTGGCACAAATATAGCTCTATTAAAATATAGACTACTTTTTGTTTCGAATATTAGGGGAGATAGGGGTAAAACCGACCATGAAAGGATGTAGTCCATGCGAACGAAGTCGCGGCCACAGCTAGTGTCATATAAAACAAACCGATAAAATCACAATGTTTGCTATTAACCGTCGAATTCTTCGCCCAGGACTAACATTCCTGTGAGTAACATTATCTGTGTTTTATGTATATTTAAGTATGTAATGTAGTAACAACATTGCTTCTGCTTTCCATAACACAAGAGCCTAAGCTACTTACTTTGGGATTAGAGCGATGTTTGTGCTTTTTCCGATATTTATTCATTCATAAATAGACCCATTGGACATCACTTTACTAAATTATCTAGATAAATGAACCTTACCAGACTGTTGTATATTAATCAAATTTATAAAACAGTATTTTCGATGACAATTTGACTGTGGTTTTTTTCTCCTTTCGGGCGAACGTGTGAGAAGAATAGATTTTAATAATACGGCTTAGATAAAATCGTGACTACTCTAAAGTATAAACGATTTGCAGACAGTCTTTGCAGAAGCCAGTTCAAAATGTGTTTGTGTATACTTTAGCCTCTAACTCATATTATATGGTACTTATATGTAAATTTTTCAAGCGACAGCAGCGTTGAAGTGCGAAATAAAGTTTACTCTCACATGTTTTTTCATTAGTAGGAGTACTTCTGCCCATAAAGTTTAGGAACATTTGCACGTTGTATAATCAGACGCAAATTTTTATTTGACATGGATGATCATACCAAATTTAAAAAAATGTTACAGGAGTTATTTGAAATCATCTAAAGAATCATAGTTTGCATTATTACATCCTTAAAAACTGAAAACATTTAAGTACTTTGTTGCGTATTTACTTTTTTTGACATCATTTTATTTATTTGTTGATTTTCTGTAAATGAAATGTATTTCATGTCTCTAAATGAACGTATCTTCCTTATTTTTCTTAAAGGTGTCAAGTTAATCAAGAGTCGTCAGTCAAAAGCAGGCTCCGAAAGCGCGAAAGGTGCTTTATTTTTTTAATTTTCTAACCTTTCATATCCATTTCTTGATCTCCACAATTATTTTAACGAGAAAAATGAACAGCGATCCTTTATTTAATTTAGAAGATTTTGAGAAGAAGGATTGGTTTTAGTTTGGCACGCTCGAAAAAATTCTTCCCGTATTTTATTGGATTAGTTTGAGTGGTTAAGGAACCTAGTAGACTTTGGGATTCCTTAAAGAACCAATGCAACGTCAACGGCTTTGCTTACGAAATGATCAAACACGGCTCTCGCTACGGGTGCAAAGCGGCTTTCATCGAATCGTTCAGAGAACTGTAAACACTGAATGCTAGCCGACCAACTCTATGTGATGCGATGCGTATATAGTTAAGATAAAGTCTTCAGAATATATTCCTAATAGGTGCTGTAGGTCTTTGTGAATCGATAGAAATAGGGCTCAATTATTTTAATGGAAATACATAACATCCAGCCAATGTAATGCTTCTCCAAATAATAAAAAAAAATAACAATTTAAATTACGAGTAAGATGATAGACAGACGTTTAGTTAGCGTGATAGATCAGCCATCCTTGGTTCTCCCCCGAAAAGTTCTCAGAGAGATGACGGTATCACTTGGTAAGCGTTCGTCCTAACGGTTGTGCTGTTGTAGGTTTTTACAGCAATACCATCAAGGCCATGAGGTACGTCACATAGGAGCTTAGTGTGTATTTCTGCCCTTTTATTGCACGCTGTTACCTCCTTCGGGGGAAGTAGGTAAGATGCGTCAATGCATTTCCCTCTGCATAAAAAAAGGTTACAGCTTCCTTGAAAAACTTAGTCGTTGCTCTTGTTTCCCTTTTTCTGTTTAATATTTTAAAAGTTGTGGTTTCTTAAAAGCTGTTTTTATGAAAAGAAAATGCTTTAATAAGCTTCTGCCACCGATTTCGCATGAATTCAAGTAGAATTATTCCTTTAAAAATCGAGTTACTTAATATACTTAAATAACAAATTTATTTAACAAGATATTAGGAATACAAAATAGTTTCTGCCTAAAATAATCTCAAAAATTAATCCCCATTCGTTTCGATTATCATGTAAATAAAGTTTTGATTGATTTTGGAAATGAGCCCAGTGTAATTTTGGGCTCACTACTAACTAACTAAAGGTTATTCATCTTTTTCAAGATCAAAATAATTACAGTGCGTTTTCTCGTAGTCAATTCTAGAAAATTAACGGCTTTATTGGATTAGATTAAATGGAAACTAAATAGAATTCAGACTTGTCTTAAAGAGCTAATGTACCGTCAACAGCGGCTTTGTTACGAAGTGTTCAATCCCGGCTCCTCGGTGTGGTGTAAAGCGGCTTTTATCGAATCGACTAGAGAACTGTAAACACTGACAAAGCTTAACAACTTGGTGTGACGCAGACCACGCTTGGACGGATAAAGTTTAGATATAAAAGACTAGGATCACGTAGATAGATGGCTGTAAAGATAATAAGTAGGTATAAGTAGAAACGTCCTGTTCATTTCGAATCATCTGATGAACCAACGAATCAACGAACGCGCTAGTGCTAGTAGCGCCATCGCGAAAGATCGGAAAGAACGAATAAGATTATTCTTGTAAGTTTAATTTTCGTAAACGAAGGACGTCGATTCTAAATTTTCAACAGTTAACTTACAGATAAATCTCTCATCTCTTCGGATGTTATATCGGGAAATGCACGGCCAACTTAGCCGATTGACGATCCCCCAAATTTAACTAGCAATAGTGTGAAAAAAATTGATTTAAACAATACGGCCAAGATAAAGACATGACTGCACTACAGTACAAACAATTTGCAGACAGTCTTCGCTGGAGCCAGTACAAAATGTGATTGTTTATACTTAAGCTTCATGGACTCATATTACCTAAATGGTACATGCATGTCAATTTCTCAAGCGACGAAATAAAGTTTCCTCTTGTTTTTGCATTACTTGGACAATCTATACTCATAAACTTAAGCAATAACTTCGCGTTGTAAGTATTTTAGTTTACGCCCATTTTCGTGTAACTTGGATGATTATCAGAAAGTTAGCCCTGAAAGCCGCGGCCTGGTATTAGATTTTTGACTTTTCCGCTCGAATTAAGTTTATCACGATCATCTTCGTGCTACACTCGGAACCCTCAGCTGCTACCGACCGTGCGACCGTCTGACAGGTATCTCAATTTTAGTCATGCACTTAATCACAGGCCATTTGGCTTCTTGACTTAACTATTTTCTCGAAGATTGCACTTACAATTGCGTCGACAGTCTAATAATATTTTGAGTGAACGCTTAACAGATTGAACAATGTAAACAGACTTCCTGTTTAGATTATGCTAATATGGATACGGCATTACCTGAACTTCCTCGAAAATAATTCCTTTTGCAAGATTTGTTACACATTTACGAGGAACGAGATACAAAACTAAGTGGCATTTAGGCATTAGCCATCTCTCTTTCCTCTTGCCATCCTGTATCATGTTGTCAGCGCAACTAATAAATAACAATTGCTTGCCAAGTTTGTAGCTTCAGCAGTTAGCAGAATATGTGTCATATTGGCTTGCAGAGTAAAAAGATTTTTATGGCAACCTCGAAATAATGTATGCCCCTCCATATAATGTCTTCACAAGCTGTAATCTTCGTTGTTTTCAATTCCATAAAATGCACTTTAGTATTCAAAGCCGATGATAAACATTTTATTGTAATTACTTTCGTACTCCATAAAATCTAGTGCTCTGAGAAATGCGAGTGAGAAATACAAAACATATTGTGAGCTCCAATGTGATGGATCGAAACAAACCTCACTCCTACTACTTTTTCATTTTGTAATTATGAAATGACGTATTGACGTGCAGTTTGTTGAAATTAAATACTGTTAAAATATTTTTCGTTGTCATACCTGTCTACATAGTCCTTACAAAAGACCGCAGCCAAATAAAAATCACTTCGATGTTGTTGTATTCGTGCATGTGAATAAGGTTTCCAGAGCTCCTGGGGGGCTATATTAGCAGCATTAGTAGCATGGATCAAGCCTTCAAGGTAAACAAGAAGTTCGACAAGTCCAGTTTCAGCTATTATTATGCTGTACTTGTCGCCCTCAAGCTAGGACCTCATTACCACTTAACATCAGGTGGGATGAGGTCAATCTTGAAGTTGAATGTTAGAAACTTTCTATAGCCTAAGTGATATTATCAAATAAGGGGCAGGTTTTAAATTAACTACTTCATGCGTTCATTTTCTACGACGAAAAGAGCAATGTTCAGCGAAGTTGAAGTGGGACAATCACTTCCCAGTCGCTCCGGTGGCAATTGGGATTTTTCATTCCCATATTCCACCGGTGGCAATCCATGGGGTGGGAACTGGGAATAGACGCCGCGATGAATGACTATCCAACACAAAATATTTTTTCAATTCGAACCTGTAGTTCCTGAGATCAGTGCGTCCAAACAAGCAAACTCTAATAATGTGCAGAAGTACAGATGCTTTCATCATGAAGGAACTTGGAATTAGCAACACCTTAGCCAAAACCGAATCGACACGCTTTGCAACTGCAGTTCCGCTTCGGTTACGTGCATACGATTGGTTGATGCTTCGTTGTTGGCGACAAAAGGCGAGTCGGGAACGATCCTTGTTAATATTGCGGGCTCAAACGTTTGCCACAGGAATTAAACGAGCTATTCCTTGTACGAAATTAAGTTTACTCAAGTGCATTAATAGGTGGAAATTCCACCATACAATTGTATGCAAACTGTTCAGTGTCTACACAGTTGAGACCTTTTCAGTTTGCTTTAATCCTTGATTTGGCATCCTTATTACTTTGAACATCGGGGATTTGAAGTTTTCCTAAACTGGAATAATAAATTACTATTTAGATATTTACTTGTTGGCAATAGATAGGTAAACAATTATTATTTATGTTGACAACACCGTTTGCTACCGTATTTCTTTTTATTGGGACCTATTAAAATTACTTTTCGTTTATCTACTAGATTTTTACTCTTTATCTAGTTATTTGGATGGAAAAGATTAAACAAACACTGATTCGTAAGTTGTATTGTGTCGTTTTTACAATGACATATTTTATTTTTTACGACTCACAACTGTAAATCCGCTGTAAAACAAAGTGGCCGGCAGTCGTTTTCCTTATCCAATGTGCTTTTTCGAGGAAGGAAATAAACTAATTACTCAAAAATGAAAAGCGAAGTCCCGTAAACCCAATACTAGAAGCGCGAACTAATTCCAGTATCGGTGTTGATTGTAAAAAGGGAAAGCTGACAAGTTCTGAGCAAATGCAATTTAATTTTAACTCGACCAGGATATCCAAGACCATTTACTGGAACGTCCCAGTTTTGCTCCAGCGAGCAGAGGAACGAGTTGTACGGCTTTGCCGTCAAATCTTCGTATAAAAACTGAAGCTGACTCTGTGTTTCGCTGAAACCGGAGAAATTCTCTAGATAGTCAAAGGTATTGGAGTGGAAATTGATATTTTGATGAAGGGACACCGTAATAGGAAAATACCATTAGTTCAGCTTTAAATGTTTGGGGATTACGGTTTTTGAAATTGGTAGGATTAGTGTAAGGTTACACTTTCATTATTTTTCTAAATTGGAACGATTTTTAATAATGAAATTAAGACTTCAGTCAGTTATTGAAATACAATCAAGCGAACACATCAAGACGTGATCAGAGGACAAAATAAGTTTTGAAAATTGTTTAACTATAATTATACAACTTATGATTGAATGCAATCAAATGACCTATTTTAATATTAAGTTCAGATTGTACACATGATAGTAACTATAAGCAAAAAATATTTTATTTTCATAAGTTTCAATGGAACATATTTGAGAATATTTCGAGATAAAAACGTACACCTGTTATAAAGGTCATTGAAATTAATCATATTTTCCAAGAACTTTGGTACTTACGTAGCTTCATCTGAAAATGACCACTTAATTTTTCAGGCTTAAAGTTATTTGGATATTTAGTCAAGAGTCGCTCAAGACTTATACTAGGAATCATGACCAACTTAATGAATCTTCTAATCGTAGTTAAAAATTTCGTTTGATAGCAAGACCAGTAAGAATAGCCGAAGTAGAAACTAAGGTACTTACTTATCGTTACAATATATTGTAACGCCATTATAAATAAGGTTTATATAAGTTTAGAAAACCCTGCACTAAATGATAAATAAAAAACAATCAATCGAATTTACCATGTATATGTACATGTATATATATCTTCCACGATCCACCATGCTATTTTGAAATTAATAATATCTATTCATTATTCTGGCACTAATCTCTATCTATCTTTTTTATCTAAACATATTTAGAATTTTACATTAAATAATAACTTAAATCCATACATCCACACAAACAACATTTAATTTTGTAGAACATTCACCAATTTAAAACAAAATGGCGCATTCTGCTGAATACTGGTCATTAAGAAGGTTTAAGAAACTTTGTTTAGCAATGATTTATGAATTAACAAATAAAAGGTCTTAGTTAATAGATTTCAAAAAATTAAAGGCCATTTACAACACTTGATCACGACTTTTCTTGAATGGTCATGATCAAGGAGTAACTTGTATTGTTTCATATACTTTTAAACATTATGATTTTTCAAAAGATACGGATGGTTTTTAAAATTATTATTTTTGACCCCATGATACATTATACAAAATCCCCCGCCATCCACAGAGGATAGGGAGGCCGGCACACGTAATACCGTATTCTCCTCTTCCTCCGGGACCCCACCACAACGCGATTCGCGCCCCGCGCAGCTGGGGGGATATTTTGTAACCCTGCTATTTACACCTATGTATAAAAAAATCTATACATAGGTGTAAATAGCATAAAAAATCTTTGAATGAACTATTAAGAAGTAATCAGCTAACTGTAGAAACATATAAGAATGATTTTATTCACCTAACAAAAATACATTTTCCTTTATAATGGAAGCACGAGCAATGTCGTGGAGAAAAGCTTGTTCGTTAGTAGTTCGATTGCTTTAATTTTGTCTCGAACTTGAATGAAAATTCATAAGAATATGAATAGAATATTTATATATTTAAATTGCCTATTTAGGTTGCTAATTCCAAATGTTTTTTCCAGAACAATTTCGGTAGCTTATTTGGTGTTTAATCAAGAACCCACTTCTCCATAACTCCCCCTTTTTCAAACCGAATTAATTTATTCATTTACCAACTTATTCATTCGCGTAATACCAGCAATAAATTGGTAAGTTTTGAATTTAAATCGAACTCTTAAAGTAACATTTGCAATGCTAAGCGAAAATTACTTTGAACACAATTATAAGACAAAATGTCAAGCGATTTTATTTTTCTGCCAGTTATAAAAAATGGAAAACAAATAACCGGGTATGCTAATAAAAAATACTATGATTTTCTCTAGTAACTAAACGAACTACTTTTACTAATAACATTTTTTTTGGTACTAGTTTTACGTTCAATTTCTATAAATGATTTATAAGGGTCATTGAAGTACGTAATCAAAATTAACGATAATAATGGCAATTGTTGTTGTTCTCTTAAACGTTTAATCCTGCCATAACGTACCTAAACGAACCCGTCAACAGTTAGTAACGTAATAATGATCTAATTACAACTCATTTAAGTCCTTGCCCTAAATTTAATTATTAACGAATTTTACTGTGTAGTTAAACCGAATGTTTAAGAAAGCTTAACGAAGCGTGAGACTTTATTAATGTTCTAATTCCATCGGAGCTGTATTACGTTTTTTGTACACTCTCTTGGATATTTTATGACAGTTTATTGTTTTATATTCCGTTTAATACTCATAAATCTATTCTTGTTTTTTTCTTTTTTTTTATATTGCACTTCAAGATTGACCTCATCCCGCCTGATGTTAAGTGGTAATGAGGTTCTAGCTTAAGGGTGACAAATACAGCATAATAAATGTGTTACTGGACTTGTCGCCCTTACCTTGAAAGCTTGACCCCTGCTACTAATGTAGCACCCCCCAGGAGTTCTGGAAACCTTACTCACACGCAGGAACACAACAACACAGAAGTAATTGTTATTTGGCTGCGGTTTTAAAAAATTAAATAATATAATATGTAATGCTCTCTATTTTTATTAAAACATCAGAAATTATTTTAAGCAATAACACGTAAATATATATAAACAAAACTTAACCAAGTCATATTTAATGTATTAATGTTAATTAATGACTTGATTAAGTAAACTTGAACAGTATTTAGAACAAGTTAACGGGTCATAATGCGACACCGTTTTAATTTACTAGTAGTAACGTCGATTAGTGAGTAGTTCGTATTAACTACTAAATAAAATTGTTGTCGCGTTTTGACCTGTTAACTTATTATACATGTCTAAAATGGAACGCAAAAATTTAAAAGTTTGTATTAAACAGTGTTATTATTATATTCCTAGTGATTAACTATAACACGGTGTATACTTATGACTATCCCTTGAGACGTAACTTTTTTTGACATTATCTATCATCCTGCGATATCGAAATGACTATGATGCAACACTGGACTCGCTTTCAGCTCAACAAAAGCAGTAAAATTGCTCTAAAACAATTTTTGTACTATTATACCTTATTAGATTATTGTTACTGACACTGTATAGATCCTGTAGAAGAAAGTTAATATGATGCAACTATTCTCTAAAAAAATTAGTCGTCTGTAAAGTCGGTTTACATGACGGTAGTGTAAGATGACAACGCGACGCTGAGCCAATCGCCTGAGCCGATCATGCCTCTCTCATTTCTGACACGTTCGCTTGCGGAGCGCGACGATGAGAGTAACGGAAAAATGACGTCATCTTCACGTCAAAAAGGACCCTACTATCCGAAATTAGGTAAGTCCTCCTTAACATATTTTGTTTTATTTGATACGAGGTGGGATCTAAAGTCCACGCGAATGAAGTTGCAGCGCCTAGTAATTAAAGCACGTGACAAAGCATTGTTTGGACTCTTTCTAATTTGTTTACTCATACAGCAATTGCTTCCAATATGTGCCTACTTAAATTTGGTCATGAAATACCAAGCTTGGCAGTAAAATGAG
Organism: Glyphodes pyloalis; assembly: GCA_037074685.1. Classification (NCBI taxonomy): domain Eukaryota; kingdom Metazoa; phylum Arthropoda; class Insecta; order Lepidoptera; family Crambidae; genus Glyphodes; species Glyphodes pyloalis. Next base: position 8,534,588 of record JAYKKO010000011.1, read on the forward strand.
CCGCTTTTAGCTAAAGCGCCTTTTCCGCTGGGCAGAACTCTTGGATTTATGGGCAGGCGGGCACTAATGTCCCGGGCATTCCGCCGCTATTAAAAACTGCCAACTAAGCAAGCCTAACCTTATTTAGATGCAAATTCAAAAGGAGGGTTTTGTTCTTTAAGGATAAGCATTTAATTTTTCCATAATCCACTTTTTGATAAGCACGGAAACACTTTTTCTTTGCGCAACAGATTTTTCTGGAGATTTAATCAAAATCTTCATTATTGTAAGTTATAGGCCTTCGCAAAAAATTGTTTGAAGTACTTGATCGTATTCCTGGAAGGACGGATAAAAATATCTACACTAACAGCTTTTGAAGTACAAAATGTAAACAATATTTCTAATAATGTAAAACAGAATAAAACAGAACTGTAAAACAGATAGCCTTTATCAATATTATTGTTTTCACTTTTCTGTTCTTATTTGTTCATACGATTTTCAATATTGGTAGAAAAACTATGCGGGAGTTTTATTTTTTCCCATGACATTGTATTTGGGTTTATCGCCAATGCCGTAAAAAATAATAATAATAAGTTCATGGGTCAACGGTGGTGTCGCGCACCTTTTTTAACGTTGACGCTACGTATTTCAAGTTATTACAAATTCTTTACTGCACGACGTTTCTTCATTTATAAATACTATTTTTTATTACAAACAAAGTAATGAACTATTAAATGTACTTTAATTTTTATCAAACTAACCAGTAAACTTACAACAAGTGTCAAACACATCGTCACGTCACCTTTTCCGCGGGAACCAAAAGTTGGGCTTCGAGAGGCAGTTTGCTATTCTGGACATCCTGGCATACGGAGGCGGTTGATATCTGTATAATTCTCCAGGAAAAAACTTGACATTATATTTGTACGTGTAAAATAAAATAACTTATCACAAATGAATTATAATAATAATAATAATTTATTTGCTTTAAAGATTACATTGATCCATTTGATTAGTAAAACTTATAATTAGGTTAGTACATAAATTGATATACAGCACAACAAACTACGTGACACCAAATGAGAGAGATATAATATTATTCTCACCAATAATTATAAGGTACTGGTCGGCTCAATACATGAATGAAATGCCTAATGATGGGGGAGTCATATCTCTCTGCCACGGTCTTCAGGATACTATTGGTGCTGGACCGCACTCTATCCAACAACGAAGCAGTTTTCTTGCGAATGACAGCAAAAAAGCCATCAGTATGCGACTGAGCAAACATTTCTGACGCGCTGCAAAAACGCGGCAGCCCCAACAGTACCCTGAAACCGTTATTGTATTGGACTCGCAAGACATTAAGCGATCTTTTTGTGTAGCTGGTCCACAGGTTACTGGTGTATAGACTTTGACAGTATGCTTTAAATAAGGTAATTTTCACTTGCTCGGAGCAGCGAGAAAATCTGCGAGCCAGCATATTACACCTGATCGCCAATGCCCTGCGTTCTCTCTCTATATCTACGTGGTCCTTAAGGTCGCCGGTAACGTAATGGCCTAGATATTTAAATTGTTGAACCCTGTCAAGCTTTTCTCCCTTCAGAAAGAGATCAGGTACTTCATTAGGACATTTACCCGCAGCCTGAAATACCATGTATTTGCTCTTCTTTACATTGTAAGTGAGCCCATGGTTACAGGCATATCTCTCACACACGTTTAACATTTTCCTGAGTGCACCCATCGTTGGAGCCAGCAGCACCATGTCGTCCGCATAGCTGATGTTGTTAATACATACACCATCAATCCAGCAGCCAACACGCATGCTGCTAAGTGCAACGATGAGCTCATTTATGTATAAGTTGAAAAGCCTGGGAGACGACAACCCCCCCTGCCTCACCCCGCATCTCAACATATACTCCTCAGAAAATGCACTAGCCCATTTAACACAATTGACTTGGTTGGCGTACCAATACTGCAGTAACCGCGTAATCCCGGATGGAACACCTTGCTTTCTCAACTTTTCCCAAAGGAGGTCATAGGATACGAGATCAAATGCCCTAGAAAGATCAAGAAAGCAAGCGTAAATAGGAGTCTGCCGATCCGTATAGTAGCGGACAGTATGTTTCAGACTAAGGATCGCGCTTTCAGTAGATAGCCCAGGTTTAAACCCAAATTGCGTATCGTGAGATTTAATAAATTTATCCAAATGGGAATCAAGCACACTGTCTAACACTTTAGCTGTAATGGAAGCCAACGAAATCGGCCTATAATTATTTTCATCAGAGATATCCCCGGTTCTATTTTTAACAATTGGAACCACTATTGTTTTTATCAGGTCCGCAGGCAAATAGGAGTGGCTGAGACAGAGCGAGAAAAACATACTCAATACTCTTGGTAAATGAATCCCCGCGTGCTTAAAATGCTCAATGCTAAGCCCATCATGACCAGGCGATTTCTTTGTCATTTTTTTAATAATGGCTGCCACTTGCTTTGCAGAAAAACGAATTGGTTCACCACACTCGACGGACATAGCACCGACCGAAAAAGGCGCGGAAATAAGGGGGGACTGAACCCTGAAGTGCTTCTCAAACATATCAGCTATGGCTTTTGGCTCACTCTCTCCACCCACACTAACGGGCAGACCTGGTTTTATATTAAGCCTACCAGTACCCTTCCAGAACTTGTCGAAGTTTTTGGATGCTCTCAGGGAGGCAAGGATGTCCATTTTTATCTGGTCTTGATATTTGAGGCACCAGCTTAGACGACTTTTGAACACTTTTCGAGCCCCACGCATTTGCTCGTATACGAAACCCGACTGAGGCTTATTGTATGACAACCAAATTTGGTATTTACACCTTGCCTCCCAGTGCGCATCACGAACATATTTATTCCAACCTGCCACTTTCCTGACCCTAGCCCGATCCCCCTGACGGGTGGGATTGGTTGATGCCGTTTGCAGGGAAGCATAAGACAAAATACCTATAATTCTACAATACATCTCGTCAAGTGAATTCCTGTGCTCGGATAAATTACAATTTTTATCGGCACAGTTCCGAAAGTCATCCGGAAAATGAAAATCTCTAAGTTGTTTGTTACATAATTCATAATACGATGATATTTGATCCTTATCTCTCTCACCCCACACTACATTACTTTTAATTCCTTTATTTGTATACATTTTATTCCGAATTATATTTAAATCACAATGAACAATAAGTGGCAGGTGGTCAGAACAGTAAACATTCATGTCAATTTCAATTTTAGTGATAGCATTCCAAGCAGCCTCTGTTACAACGCAGTGGTCTAACCACCTTCGGCAACCGTGCACATCACTTACAAAAGTAAAAACATCCGAGCTTAAACCAATTTTTTCCACATCAGCACACAGCCACTTTTGTCTCTTACAGAAACTTACTAGCTCGTTGTAAAAAAGTTCGTTAGGCTGGGAGTTAAAGTCGCCCAAAACAAAAACAGATTCTACCTCATTGCTCTCAACTATAGCATTAATTTCGCATATACACTCAGTAAAAAGAGGGAGATTTTCCAGCGAACACGTGGGCATATACACACTAAATATCATAATAGAACGATCACAGAGCGTACCTTTGATTGCTGCAATGCGCGGATTGCTGCACTGCAACACTGTCACATATTGAAACAAATCCTTACGCCAAAGAATAGCTACACCGCCGTGAGGTCTTCCCCTCAGGATACCCGCCGACGTATCCACTGCAGACACTCCTGTGTAATCAAAATCATCGCTGATGGTGCTGAGGTATGGGATGTCATGCGGGAGTAACCACGTCTCCTGAAGGGCTATGACATCCGCCATCCGACACAAATCTCTTATGTTCTCAACTGACGACTTCACCGATTTGCAGTTAAAACTAATAAACTTCGCACTATTCGCCATCTTCAATTATGTAGGTACTTGTGTTGATATGTACTTACGCTTTGTTTATTTGTAAATTTATTAAGTCGTGTCTTTTTCTTTGTGTTGTAAGTTAACGGTGTTATAATGCTTTTCGACGGAACCAGTTCCGTTTTTTTCCTTTTTATACTTCAAGTCATAAAAACGCCTATACGTAACACCATTGGGCCAAAAAGTACCATCTAAAAATATTGATAATTTTTCTTTAGGTATATACAATTTATATGAATTGTATCTTTTTTCAGTTTTCATATTTATCTTAAAGAGGGAGACCGTCTCCCTCGTTTTTTCTTCAATATACTTAATAATATCCTCTTCAGTCGTATCCTTCGAGACTTTGGAAATAAATAACGGTATTTTTGTGGCCACTGATTTAAATTTTCCATTTGGCGCTATAGATGCCTTTCCTATCAATCCATGAAATCTATTCTTTCTTTTTCCGTACCTTACAGTTTGCCACTTGTTTTCCCCTACTATCAGTCTCTGCTCGTCTAGAGCAATTAGCGCATCCGTCTCAAATATATCAGGTTTGTAATGTTGTTGTGACCTGGTGTGAGTTATAATCTTGTTAACAGCGAGTTTTGCATCGTTAGTAGGAGCAACGCACTGCGCAAGCGCATGACTCAACGTTCGGTTCGCTATCCGCGGTGTATCTGTACTCGTCGGACTCACGGAGCCACAATTGCGATGGAAAGAGTGAGAGTGCGCATTGTTTTGCTCGACACTGCCGCTCCGCAACTTGCCAGCCGGTTGTAACGGTGACTGCTCAGCTGATGACGGTTTGTTTACATCTTTTGAGATACCCACAATATCTCTGTAAAACTTCGTTGGTTTTTGAGATGATGTTGCGATGTGAATTTCTTCTGCAGACATACTATTACTTGGTGATGCTAATGGCATATGCGGTAGTCCTACGGGGCCACTGCTATACGCAAAGCTATCGTACACCTGAGCACCTCGTTTCTTGTTTACACAATCGAAATTACTTTGACAATCCAGGTTGTTCACGATGGAGGCTTGATTTATATTATCCAACATAAGCCTTAGCTCTTCTAGATCTTCTTTTTTCGAATAATGAGATTTTATAAGACAGATTTCTTTTTGTAAAACCAGAATGTCCTTCAATAACCGAGTTACGTCGACATGGTCAAAACAAACCGGCGGCAATTTATGTAACTCTCGGGCTACGAAAATTGGTAGTTCGTCGGGATTTACTCGTTTTAGAAGGCTTATGACATCCTCCAGGTCTCTTAGCTGCTTCCCTTCCTTTTTCCGTATTTTTATTTTGGTATTGGGCACTGAGTCAAACAATAGTTTCTTAGCTTGTGAGATTTCTTCTATTGTAAAGCCGGTTGAGCAAATCTGGATAAGACTTTTTTCATCCATAACATCAATTTTGGTCTGGACAAAAGCGAGAACTTCGTTTATAACAATATTGCAGGTACTACATTTCACTACGTCAGAGGTCATTTTCGCTCATAACGGGCAATGAGTCACAAATAGGTACGACGCGACGCGGAACGAAATACGATCGCACAGGTCGGCACTTGCGACGAGGATTATAATGCTTGAATATTTATTAAATCGTGATCATAATTCGACCTTAATTACGTTTAAAGAAACGCTATGAATCATATACTATTCATTTGTAAGAAACCACAAATACATGGTCACGTTTTTTCAGAAGCGAACGGGGTTATTCTACAAAACTTGTTGTAGTTTGAAAATAAAATAATCCTAATAAAAACTCATGGGATTTTTGTTGGGAACGAAATTCCATAACTTTCAATTAAATTAATGTCTACTGTTTTCGTAAAAGTTGTTATAAAAAGCAATATGATTATCTCTAAAATTGGCTATTTGAAATCAGTAGAGAATTTATTTTTTTTCTTATTGCTAATTTCGTCATAGGACTCTTTCATTTCCATAGATTTTAATACATATAGTTTACAATATGGCCTTTTTGATCAAACCTTTGATTCAGTAACTATTTTTGACACGATATTAAACGTAAACAAGAAAACAGGGATTCAAATTAAATAATCTCAAATCCCCGTCAACAAATAACCTTTAATATTACTAGGATCACATATCTAATAGGGCTGATGACTCGGTACAACAATTAATGATTCATGTAGTCCGCCAGTTAGATTAAAAAAAAATGAAAACGTATTTTTGCTTTAAAAAATATAAAAAAAAATGGATGACGGCACATTTAAGTTCAGCACGAAAAAATGACAAAAAGGTTAATGTGAATGCATCCAAGTACATACATTTTGTTTACATGATAAAGGAAAACTTATGTCTTACTATAATATTATAAAGAGGAAAGATTTGTACCTATTTTTGTATGTTTGTATGTTTGCAATGAATAGGCTCAAAAAGTACTGAGCCGATTTAAAAAATTCTTTCACCAATATAATGCTACATTCTTCCAATTTGACATAGGCTACAAAATTAGGGATCCTTGGTAAAATTTGAAAAATTTCAACAGAAAAGCGGGAAAAATTATTTAAGGCGAAACGAAGTTCGCCGGGACCGCTAGTGTATTATATTTTTTGGAAATTTTACTGTTGGAAGCAACAAAATTATAGTCATTACCCGAGTCATAGTCCCAATACTACGGCGTATAATCATAGACGGAGTACTTAAATCGATCTGACGATCTACTATAGTATTTAACCAATAATCCCGGTTCAGATCCAAAGTTACTGCCCCGGCGTGAGCAACGGAGTTCGTTAATCCTATTCTCATGTAACGCTTCAAATGTCCAACTAGATACACGTTTTGTGTATCTTCAAAGGCTGTGGTTCGCCCTGGATTAATTATTAGCGGGCTGATATTGTTTGATAGACGAGGGCCGGGCTCACGAAACCACACGGTATTGAATATGTATGCGGGATAACCTTAAGCCATTTCTAAATTGTTGGGATTTTCTGTGGCACCTGAAGGTTTTGATACTTTTTTACGTTGTTGTGGTATATTTGATTTTATCATAATCATCAAAAACAAAACGCGGTCAGATGTTTGCTGTACCAGATTTGATACTGTAACAGACTGTGCAGATTTCCAGTTTAACAAATAATCAATTCATGTTATAGTTGTAGTATATGTTTTAGTTATCAATATTAGATCAATAAAAAATTACCAATATTTATTGGCTACTACTTTAAATGGTAAATATTACCTTATTTTGTCTTAAATGCCATATTTATTAAATACTGTATCTAAATAATTTGTTTATTACATTCTGGAAGTAAATTTTTATTTTATTTCTTGTGTTCTACTTAAAGTTGATTCGTTCCAAAACGAAACTTTCTAAATCACCGGATTTGGAGGCCTTTTTATGAATAATCCAAATAAGAAAACACTTAATGCCTGATTCTTTCCACTTTAATTTTACTTATTTGATGTCGAATTCGAATTAAGCGTAATTCGTCCAAGCTTGACGCGTCTTTAAGAAAACCCTATTGCTATAAGTAAGGCGATCATACAATCTTATTATTTCCATTAAAATTTCGAAACTCTAAAACTCATAATAAGTTTGCATGTTTGTTAAGTAAAGATATTAGGTTCGCAAACCATACTTTCACAAATACCAACATAAATCCGAATCGTTAATATTGCCCTTGGCAAGCCTCGTTATATTTACCCTTTGGCGAATGATAACTATGAGGTTTGTATATGGGAGGGTCGTGTGGGAAGTGATGGATGGGAAACGAAAATGCGGAAACGACGTTGGGGACTTGTATACTCGTATGTTAATGCCGAACATATTGGAAATATGATAAAGATAAAAATAAAAGCCGAAATCCTAATTTATAAGTTATTAAGCTCTTTTAAAAAAAACAACGTGTTAATAAGTTTCCATTTTGAATATGTTCATATTTTTCACTCATCAAATCGTGGTTAACAGTGGGAGTTACAACATTGTTAAGGATTTCAATAAACTGATTTACAAATTTCAAAGTTCTAATTTATGCGCCAAAATTGGACAGGAAAATACTTTTCTTTACTTTTCTCCATAGAAGAGATCAAGAAAAGTAGGAATTTTAAGACCAAATAAATAGTTGGTCTTTTAGTACAAAAATACGCCCAAGTTGTAACCGTCATTGAAGTCAGAAAAACTATTTTTATTATCATTAGGATTCATTAGGCTTCTTGTTTATTTGTCCTTATAAAGGACATTTCCTTTATAATACCTAAAATATTTATTTTTAAAGTTGTTTAAAAAAAGGATCTTTTAGGTAATATATATCTTTTAAAGCCTACTGTCAGACATTTTACACGAGTAGCCTATGGGCCTATGGGCCAACTTTACACAGAAATCCTAAAATGCCCTACGTGTCCAATGCAACAACCTTCAGGGCTCTGTTTCGGCTCCCACGCCACTGCAGTGTTTCGGGTATGTTTGCTGATGCCAGCGTGGAGGACTTTTCCTTATTAATGCGAAAAAAGGTTTCCTCGCTGGTAAACAGGGTGCGCTGGAGCTCGAACCGAGTCCTGAGAATGGTGGGTGATCAACTCGATTGAGCCCTGGTTAGCAGGTTCACGGAGCTGCACGTCACAAGGTATCAGTGAGCCTGTATATCTGGGTAAATATTCCTTTTTTGTTGTCTTTTATTATATCTACTAACATAATGGTATATTGTTACTAACAATCTATGGATCTTTGGTCTGTAAATAAATGTTTTATTTTATATTTATAAAGGAAAGGGGCTTTTAGATTCGACTGTATATATGTTTTATTATGTTATTTTTCATACTACAATCTATTTTTAACATTAAACATGCGCAAAACACGCTTTACAAATTTATGGGACGAAAAGATCCAATTCTAGATAATGATGGGCATGGGACGGGCAATATTAGGGTCAGCTACTAATTTGTTACTCAAACTGTCATGGTCAAGTTTCCTTAGCTTTTAATTGGGTCAAAAACTTTGAACATTCACTTCCGCATCAAAAACTTTAGGGAATCCTTATTCCTTCTCTTATATTACGGAATATTTTTAAAATAAGAGGTTAAGGAAATAAAAATTCCTAAGAAAAAAAAAATACTAATCAATTAGGGACTACGAATTATGAAACTGCCCGCCGCGCCTAATCGTTCAGTGATGGAAAGGAGTACCATGTGTTGTCAAACCTCCACCCTCTCACCAATATGTAACCGAAATAAAACCGCTCGTCTCCGGTGTCCAAGGCTCTGAAGATTTCTACCTCGAGTGAGTACTTACCTATGATCATCTTCGCTTGGCGCTCCAACGAGTCAAAGCATCCGGAATAAATCTAGCAGATTCACCATACCGGAGATGGGAACACTATTCTATAGAAGAACGGAATTAAGCTTTGTATAGATTTAAGAGGTGCTCTGGTCGCACCATGGAGAGTATACCAAGGCTTTTTTGGCTTCAGATATAAATCTCTCTTGAACTTGAGTTATTTTGAAAGGTCGGAGTTAGTTAGAATGGACTCTACCATAAAAATCTATAAAGAACTCGCGTTTCAACCGCTATGTAAAAGCTGCTCAGTTGACTAGCTAGCCATCATCCCTGTTAGTAAAAGGCTAACGTAGGAAAAACGCTTACTAATATTCACATCTACTGTTGTGAGACACCAATAAAATACCGAGACAGTTTACAGAAGCGCTTGTTAAGCATAAATCACTCACAAATCTTTGACATATCCGCAGTTGTTTAGGTAAACATTGATTTACGGTCGGATTCGCCGTTAAATTTGTTTTTTGTTTGCATGTGTTCGCGTAGGGTTAAGTACTTCGGAAGGATACGGAATATAAACGTTGCGAAGATTAATGGGATACATCATGGAGATAATACTCGCTCATCGGATTGTGTACGCAGCTGTGGGTGAAATGGCTGAAACTTGATAGAATACATTTTATCAACATTTTGTATGACAGTACACTGTCATGCATAGATTTTATTAAACATCAACGTATAAAAGCAAAACTTATATTTTGAAACCCGTTGTTCCATTTGCGTTCGTAGAGACATAATAAAAGTCCCAAATATTGACTATCTCGGTGGCGCAGTGGCTAAGGTAGGCGGCCAAAGCACGAAAGGCCCCGGGCTCGATTCCCGGTCGGGTCAATTCGGAAAACGAACTTTTCTAAATTGACTTGAGTCTGGGTGTGCTGGGATGACGCCCCCAGTTAGTATCCGTCGTCTCATAGTAACAAGGAAAACCTTAGTTTGAGACCAGGTGATTGGTCTGGCGCATTTATTATTTATTATTAATAGGTAGATTCCACCCTGATACCAGCGTTGCTTCAATGTTAATTGAAACAATACCTCCTATTAATGTAATATACAATAATTTTAGGTGAACAAATATTTGGATGTATAGAAGTTTGCTACTCTTTCATGCTAAACTTACTGAAAGAATTTGAAATGGATATGGAGATATAAGAATTACATAGGTACATGATACATTTTTAACTCTCGACGCAAAAATGACGGGGTGTTATAAGTTAAACGTATCTGTGTGTGTGTGTGTATCTGTCTATGACCTCGCAACTTCCGAACAAATTAACCGATTTGAATTTTGATTATTTTGTTTGAAAGATGAATAAGTCGGGAGTATTCTTAGCTATGTTTGATAAAAATCGATCCAAGATGGCCGCCGTCACAAAATTATGGATCGCATGTTTCAACACAACTCCCACAATATGGGTATCAAATAGAAGGGCTTTTACAAACTTTTTTGTGTCGGGTTTTTTTAATTTTCTATTTAATATACTCTAACGCAAACACAGTCGCGGGAACCAGCTTGTTTACTTCCTCCATAAAGTTAGGCACGAGTATTTCATGTGATTGGAAATTGAATTTGCCTTACGGGTGACATGGGTCCCGTCAATAATAAGTGGGTTCCTACCTTTCACAGAACTATCTTCGCCATACAATGATGTATTAAGCATCAACCGTAATTCAAGATACGTGTTAATTCTATTAATGCGTGATCTAAATCAATTTTCATTATCCCTGAGTTAAATCTGCAATTAGTTTTGTGGTTGACTCTCGAGGGTTTCTATACTAGGTAGTTTATTTAATTTTGGATACAACGATTTTTTTATATTTTGATCAGTAAAAAAAAATACAAATGATTGGCCAGTGTCAATAAGCATACAATAGGTCTATTTGACAGTAAGTGGTCACCTTCGCTTATAAACCTCTGGATACGGCTATACGTTATCGTGAACATACTAAAATTGTTCATTCGAAAGCTGTATTGATACCTTATATGCTATTTAATTAATTCCAGAAAAATTAAACATTGTAATTATAAACTTCCATATTCGTATTATTGAAAATTAATTTTGACTCCCCTTGGAACTATGCTCAATATTTTTGATAGCACCATATTTATTTATTGGTACAAGAAATTAACCGTTTTAAGAACCTAATAAACAATAATGATTTTCGGTAATTCTTTAAAAATGTGTATGATAATAATAGAGAATCCTCAATTTCTCGAAACGGTTTGTGTTATTGTGCGAACAACTAAGGAGTAAGTAACTAAGAATATTTTACCAGGAGAAGTTTTTCCAAAACATTATAATCTGGATAGCCTTAAGGCAATAGTGTAAATATCTTCTAGGGAAACGTGTACTATCTTAAACCTTATCTACGCTTTCTGTTTAAGGGCAAAAGTGAACCTATTTTGTATAAAAACAAAGGTTATTTTTATTGGTAACAAATGCCGAGAATATTGGAAGAGGCAATTGGATGAAAAATCTGTGCGCTTAGTGTTAAACAGGTGCAGAACTATTCAAAGCAATACAAATAATGCTACAACAGCCTCACTCTACACCGAGAAGACGAATGATACTACTTTATTTAGAGAATGCATCCGACACGGCACATTCCTCGGGAATTCAGGAAACATTCTAGTTGCACATCACGGGCAATTGAACTGGCCCATATTTCTGCTGAAACGCGACGTTGCAAGTTCTGCCAAAGAATTTTGTATTGGAAATTATAATATAATTTAAAATTGATGTATTTCGAAAGTCGTTCTTAGCTGTCCTTCATTATTCGTATTTTAAGCGGAACACGGGAGACATAGTGGTTAGTCGCAAGCTAATAGATCCATATTTCTGTTACGTCGTTACTGCATTTTGTATCAGTTAATAACGCCCATTAGAAACCTGCTTCTATCTTACCTAATGGCAAGAGTTGAGGTAGCAGAAGATGAATTCGCTCGATCATTTATAGCTTTGTCCCTTTTGATTTAAAAGTAGGTTTTTTTTTGTCCGGTAATACAAACTTTGGGAGCAAGTTGGCTGGTTGAGACCATCTGAGACTTAAATCTGGTGGATGACTAACATACATCTCAATCATCAAGAGAGCAGGGCAAAGCGATTTATCGCTCGAACTGGAGCAGCCCGACTGGTGATATACCTCCACCTTACAGAAGACCGCAGCCAAAAAACAATCACTCCGATGTTGTTGTGTTCCTGCATGTGAGTAAGGTTTCCAAAGCTCTTGGGGGGTGCTACATTAGTAGCAGGGGTCAAGCCTTCAAGCTTATGGCGACAAGTCTAGTAAGCAGTGGCACGTTCTCGTACTCGTTCCTATTGCGTTTAATAAGTTTCTTTTTTTTAATTCGTTTTTAGACTGAATTGAAAAAGATTATACCAATGTTAAAGATCCGTACTAAAACCAAATTCACGCTCACATCTACCTTCGCAATTTTGGACTTACCATTACTTTGATTAAAGTGGGACACATTTTTCGCAGATCCTAGCGTGGCAAGCATTGTAGTGACAATCAAAATGTACAATACAGTCTGCAATCTAGGAAGAAACTTTAATAAATAAATGCCAAAGAAAATCACATAATATCGACTTAATCTCAAAGTCAGTACCTTAAACGCTTGTTATTAAAAATGTATAAAGTTAATATAAGGCCTGACTTATAAACACCTCTACGTAAAACCATTCCAAGTACTTTCATGTCAGTAGACAAATCCATTTATTTTGTGCCAAAATGTTCTTTATTTATTTATACATCGGTAATACATGCACAGTTCAATGGCCCCACTACCTAAAATAAATATCTAGACCGTACATTCCATTAAATGAATATCGAGAGTAAAGACAGTATTATAAGCAATCTAATAACTAATAATAAATTGTTCCTTTAGACGCGCTTATCTCAGAAAGTGCCGGTTTAAAATAAAATAAAAATTATGTTACATAGTGTATTTTTAAGGAAGGCTATAGGCTATATAACATTACGCTGCTACTAATTTAAGCGAAGAATCAGTGGAAAATGTAGAAAAAACAGGGATGGTAGTGACGGTACGCGTGCAAAGCCGCGGCGAGCTGCTTGTGCCTTTATACAGAAGCTTTATCTTATGGTAGTCTACTCCACCATGATTGTCATGCATAGCGAAGAAAGCTTACGTTTAGTGCATTTTTTGCGGTGGTAACCTCACTTCCAGGCTGCGGTGATATGAAGAGTGTGTTCTAGTCGCGCGTTCCGGGCAATTGAACGGGTCCATATTTCTGCCGCGACGCTGGGCGCTTAGTGTACCGTTCCGTAGTGACTTGCGACCAAAAGTTACAGCTGGGCCAACTGTGTACTCCAATTACAAGTTCGTTCCCAATTTTTTATTGCGTAGTCATTGACCTGAATTTAAGATAAACACCATCGTAAAGTAATGAAAAGGATCCTTAAAATGCTCAATATATACAGTTTTTTATTTTATATACAGTACTTTTAATAAGAGGCAAATCTGACGGTAGTGTTCTGATCTGATTAATCGATAATCGATTATCCCCCCCTCAAATTCATATAATGCCTTCTTAGACATAACACATTCAAAATGAAACCGTGAAAAAGTTATTTATACCCTACTTTTTATTCATAAAACGTGATAGCTAAGTTTCTTGGTACCTACCTGAACTGTACCATCATGGCGATAGTATCTAAAAATAATTGCAAATTAATCGATTATATCGATAGTATCGCTTTCAACTTGATATCGATATAGTCGATTATATCGATTATATTGTATTTGACTACGATTATAATCGATCAATCGATTATAATCGATTATATCTAATAAAAATAGGTATCGATATAATCGATTATATCGATAGTATCGATACTATCGATTGTCATATCGATTATTAGATTAGTTAGGCATCTTTTGGAATAATCGATTATAATCGATATATAATCGAATCGACGGCAACACTATCTGACGGATATTAACCTGTAGCTCAGATCAAAGGAACGGATTACAGTAAAATTTGACACAAAGTTTGATACACAATTAATTTTTTTTTTGCTACTATTTTCAGGTTTTGAATTATTATTATGGAACTAGCCGTTGCCCGCGACTTCGGGATAAAAATAATCATATGTGTTAATTAAAAAGGTCTGTCGCCTCACTTCCTCAAGAATTTCCAACGCCCTTTTTGCGTGAATCAGAAACCAACATGTACATTCTTACAATCGTTAATAATATTAGTAAAATTATCGTGATATGTCAGCCAGCACTAAAGGTGATCAATCAGTATTTTAGAAAGCAAGGAAATGTAGTATTTATCAGCATGAGCAAAACTATTTTTTACCTTTTTTTATTTTTTTTTTGTAAATATTTAAGACAAAACACTGTTATATTTATTTATTGCAGACAGAAAGAAAAACTTTACTTCCTAAGAATGGAACTAGGGGGAAATCTCGCGGGCGAGTATCAGTAAATTAGTAGAACACCATCATCAGGGTCACTTCCAAGGCCAGTGCACACGGTATCATAGATACACTATTAGCAGGTATACTACGAATCGCTTAGCCTTTTATGTCTTACTGCTCTATGACATAAAACTATGGACTTATCTGAACTATAAGCTGGAACACTCACCGTATTGAGCGTAATAAAGAGGGTGAAACGCAAATGGTTTAGGGATGTTTGTAAGGCAAGTGACTTTATTGTCAGATATTCTCAAACCGCCAAATGGCATCTGATTGGTCTCAACGTCTAATTAGATGTCAACTGAAAGTCACGCAGATCCTCGCAATAAATATCACTCGTGAATTCGGTCGATATGATCACCCATCTCTTAAATGACTGCGGCGGGCATAGCTTAACTTTTAGTGTCGGTTCTGAACTGTTGTTGCTATCGCGCCACGAGCTCTATCTTTACTCTAACTAAAACCACCGTTTGAAGGGAAATTCGAATTATCAGAGTAATTTGATCAGAACTCAGGCCGGAGTGCACCGGGGGCGTAACCAGGAAGCGTTTTGACACTCAATTTATTACTATCTGCAGAATGCAAAGGTATTGTGGGAGTGCACACGCAGATTAGTTGGCTCCGGAGCCGCGGCGAAGCGAAACGTGCGGGTGATTTATCGAACTGTCCGATAAAATTAAGCGGACGGAGGCATTTTAGATATGGGACGAATCATGCGATGTTGTACATCAGATTTTTGTGATAGAGCCTGATCGGGGCTCTGGTTACGAGAACTTGGTTTGCCCATAATTTAGTCCTGTTGGTATATGCATTATTAATATTTACAATTGCCAATTGACTAGGCTCTCTGAAGAGCGGCAGTTATGGGTCTTCTTTTATCCCATGGTGTCGTCACTAGGCAATATGGGGATCATATATGGTGTTGTCGTCCCCACGACAGCAGAATGGTACGCAAATGTATATTTCCCCCCTTAAAAACCTCTGTCTGAATAGCTTAGCCAATTGCTAATTAACGAATTTAGATTATTATCTTTTCGACCAGTTTTAAATGTATGGGTGTAACAAATCAAGATCACGTGACTTTTCTAAATGAATTTTTCCCAGAAATTTTAAATACGTATATGTTGTCGCAAGAGTGGCGCAGAAGACCTTCTACAGATGATCTGCTCTTAAATACTGACTTCGATGTATACACCCCCTTTTCTCTTACCGCGTGACTTCAATGTGTATGAGAGATAGATTTTTTTTATATTACACTTCGTCGAGATTGACGTCATCCCACCTGATGTTAAGTGGTAATGAGGTCCTAGCTTAAGGGCGACAAGTACAGCATTTTTAGTTATTTGGCTGCGGTCTTCTGTAAGGTGGAAGTATTTCACCAGTCGGGCTGCCCCAGTTCGAGCGATAAATCGCTATGCCCTACCTCTCTTTTTAAGTATTTTGTAGTCCGTACTTACAAATATCGGTAGTAAGGCAACTGGAACGATTAACAAACATCAAATGCAGACAAGCCTCTGGAGTGCTGCACGTAAGCAGCGCATTTATTAGATCTTACCGCACCCTCATATATACAAGTCTATATTATGTTTCTTAATGTTATTTTTTAATACATTACGTGAATTCCCAAAGAGGTAAATACGGTAGATGTATTCTGGAACTGATAAATGAGGGATAATTTCCCAATATTTAATGAAATTCATTTAAAACTTTTACCAACAGAAGCTAATGAATTATGCAACTAGAACATATATTTGTTATTCATTCAAGTATCTTTGCACAAATAAAATCAGTAGCTACAAATTCAAGTCTATATCAACAATAGCACTTAGCGCTCAAACTGATTAGGTACAGTTACCGAAACGGTATTTAGGATTATGTGAATACAGTCAACCAATTTCAACGCTTAGCGTAACGAGATGACGCGTTCAAATCTCACTGTGCAATTCCAAAGCATTTTCCCACTTAATCTCAAATGCACAATGAACGCAGGACATCACTTAGTCTCTGCCAGCCGAATAATTCAAATTGGAACGTGACATGTCGCATTTACTGGGGTTCTGGAATTATCTTGGTTTTGAGGTCATTACATTGGCATAAAAACGAAAAAAACAAAAAAGAATAGTTCCTCGTTCCAATATTTGAAAAAAGATCCATTCTAATTAAGCGTAAACGTAACGTAAGCTAAAAACGACTGACGGACAACAGATGACAGCTGGTATCGTTACTAAGACATGCTCGTTAAAAAGTAAGTAAGTACACAACCTATCCCGTAATAAAACGTAAATTGAAGTAACTAATTACAAAAAAATATTCGTTAGCCGAAAAAATCCTTTTTTTTTCCAGCTCAAAAATGTAATGTCAAGAAACGGTGTTTTCAAATAGCACCCACGATTTCGTAGCATTTTCCAGCCCAATTTCAAATGCACAGCAAAAGCAGGCCTCATTTAGTCTCGTTCTGACGGAATAATTAAGTTTAGAATGCAGAAACACATTTAGTACGTTTTCTAATTAAATTGGCCTTGCAAAAACTTAACGAATATAAAATGTATATTCCACAACGAATGTGCACAATATAATTTAGATTCGATACTCTTGTATTTTTCCTTTTGTACCTTTCCTTTTGTTTCATATCC
This sequence comes from Glyphodes pyloalis, assembly GCA_037074685.1. NCBI lineage: Eukaryota > Metazoa > Arthropoda > Insecta > Lepidoptera > Crambidae > Glyphodes > Glyphodes pyloalis. Next base: position 8,551,851 of record JAYKKO010000011.1, read on the forward strand.
GAAGAAAGGCGGCTACAATTACTATATTTTTCTTTTTGGCTTGTGACGGAGCCATATTTTATGTGTCTACTAAATACTCATTGAAAAAATGAAACTTTGCATCAAAGGCAAAAACAAGTAACAAATCCCTACTAATATTATAAATGCGAAAGTAACTCTGTCTGTCTGTCTGTGTGTCTGTTACGCTTTCCTGCTTAAACCTCTCAACCGATTTTGATGAAATTTGGTATAGATATACGTTAAATATCAAGAACGGACATAGGCTACTTTTTATTAGAAAATAAGGGGGGAGGGGGGTAATACCACCTTTGGCAGTTTATATGGAAAATGTTTATTTTTGAAATTAGAGATATGAAATTTGGCACAAATATAGCTCGAAACTTGGATTAAAATATATACTACTTTTTGTTTCGAATATTAGGGGAGAAAGGGGTAAAACCGACCATAAAAGGATGTAGTCCACGCGAACGAAATCGCGGGCACAGCTAGTTGCTTATAAAAGAAAAAAAACCAGCAGTTCAAAGGTTAAATTTAATGAGAACGCGCTCTCAAATTGCAATACCGAAGCATATTGGAGCGACATTTCAAACGCATAACGAATGCATTGCTTCACTTAGCCCGAGCTACTAGAATAATTCAAATTAGAACGTGACGGAACTGAAGTTATAAAGTACCATTTAATACTAATTTGGCCAGAAAATTAGTGAATACCAAAATTACACAGCATGTTGGTTAGGATTCCGTCTACCTAAAAGTTTGCTTGTAAATTAAAAAAGTAAGTTAGCTTTTACACGTAAAAACGAATTATGTTTTATCTTTATTGACACAAGCATCACTAAAAAGTTGATAATCTACTTCACTGTGTTGTGAAGTAAACCCTTTTAGGCAAACATGAGCCATATCCGAATTATGGTCAAACAGGAGTCTATTTTACATGAAAAGTTCAGGTTTTTTTGTTAATTGCACTTCAATACAGACCTCATCCCACCAGATGTTTAGTGGTAATGAGGCCCTACCTAAAGGTACTTTACGCTGGTCAAAATGGAAAAAATAACTTTTTTCGTCGCGGATCTGGGTATTGTGGCAACGTCTTTGTTTCTAATTTCAGTAATACAATTGCTTTGACTACACCATATAATCAGAGTAATGTATGTGATGTTTTTCAATTTATAAAGTAAATGTTCAATTTGTGTAGGCTGTCAGAAGTGCAGTCAGACGATCTCTCACGTTCTGTATTGAATTATTCTGGCAGCCGGACCCTAATGAAACCGTGTCGTTTGTTGTGCATTTAAGATTCAACCAGAAAACGCTTTGGTATTGCGATTGTAAAGCCCTGCCTCGTTATTTTAACGTCGACGCCGCTTGCTTCTACTTACTTACCCTTCCTGAATACAATTTCGGTAATTAGTACAGCACTTATTTCAAATTGGGTTAAGTTTTAAGATGAAATGGATTATCTTTAAAATAAGCATGTCGTGGTAACTAAGTCGTTTTCTTTTAATGCGCAATGCTTTTAATCTCTACCGGAAGAGTTTTATCTACTGATATGATATCAACATTTTACTTAACTATGAAATTCGGCATATTTTGTCAGGGAAATTTGTCACTCACAAAAATGTAGTTGACTTAGCCGGAATATATTTCAATTAATATATTCCATTAATGTATTTATTGAAATATAATATAATATAACGGTATTCGGAATCTGACCGCGGATTGTCTACCTATAAAATCTAATGAATTACTACAATTTATGAATTTGAATACATTCATCACAAAAATCTAAAATAATAAGCTGCAATTGTAGATCTTTATTTTTAACTAATCTCCTGAGAATCATCTACAATAAGTGAATAACCTAAATTTAAGTCCAATACATATTAATATGACAATTTTCGACTTCTTGTTAAAGTGAAATACTATAAAAAGGATTCAACTAAAGGAATAATTAGCAAAAGATGGGGAGCCTGCTATACTGACCATAGGACTTCCCCCCAAAGCTTCAACAACTCTCGAGTTTTACCGATGGCATCTATCGCCTTCCTATATATTGTAACATGGCATTAGTAGATACTAATGCCATGTTACAATATTTGAAAAACGGTCCGTTTAGTTATAAATTTAGTCATAAATTATACAAGGCGTAAGCTAAAACCGTTCCATGTTCGTAGTCAGCAGGAGAAAAAGGGACACATTACGAATCGTACATTATAGGAGCCGGGCAAAAGTGAAAAAGTCGTTTATCCATTTTGGTGCGTGCTATCCTATGCTGCATTTCCCAGTTCATGGTCGTCTTAATTGAACACGTTTGCTTCACCATCGGCTTTACGAGTTATCTAGACTGCCCATTGTCATTTTAGTTTCTCAGGCTACATGTGGCTTTAGTTGTACTATAGATGTTATTCGCACATAATGTACATTTTTAAGTCCCTATCCGTAAAGGTTTAAGGCAATGATTGAAAGATTGAATGGAGTGTTTATACCTTTAATCAACCCTTGAAAAGCAACATTGAGGTTGACTGGTATAGTGTGAACATGAGTACGACAACGGACAGACAACGGATACTAACAGAGCGGGTTTACCAATTTAGAAGCGTTTGTTTTCCAAATTGATTTTTCTGGAATCCCTTATCCAGTCAACGTTATCCAGTGCACTACTCACCGAGGCATTCAAAACTATCTTTAAAAATTGAATTACTTCAAAAACATTATCGTAACAACGAAAATATCTGCGGCTCCAGGCGATTTACTCGTGAAGACTTTATTTACTTATAATACTAATTTAGATAACACGTTTTTCAAAAACTCCGCAAAGAAAATGAAGATAGCAGGTGGGTGAGATAACTTTAGAACCCGGCTCCTTTAAAAATCTTAAAATATATGCTTTGAGGAAAAGTCCTTTGTTGCAAAAATGGTCGGTTCCTTGCCACCGAGGCCAAATTTTGCTGACAAATTTTTTGACGTTGTGTTAAGGAATTGGGTTGAATTTTAAATAAATAAAGGTGTGCAGTCGCCGTCAGATATATCGGTGCAGACAAAGTGACCAAATACTTCTGAACAGTTAAAATGTCAAAAATTTCCGTACACCACAAGTTACCATTAATATCTGAACATTCATTACTTCAATAATATCTGAGCAGATGCCAATAACATCTGAACACTCATAACGTCAAAATGACACATTTTGACGCACGTCATGTGTCATATAAGCTACCTGTATAAATGAGTGTTCAGATATTATTGTTAAGTTGTGTGTATAGAAATTATTGACAAGCATCTGCTCAGATATTGTTGAAATAATGAATGTTCAGATATTAATGGTAACTTGTGGTGTATAGAACTTTTTGACATTTTAACTGTTCAGAAGTATTAGGTCACTTTGTATGCTCCGATATATATATTACGATACGACTGACCGACTGTATATTACGCATTAACTAACAGATTCGCGATTAAGATATTGCCTACGACCATATATATGCACATTGGGTCTCGATAATGACAAAATCTGTCAAATTTGAACCTGTCACTAGTACCTACCTATATTTTATTTGAAATTATTTAACTGAATATTAGTTTGGACGCATTCCATTAAATATTTATGGAGTTTGTACATTTAAAAGTATCCAAGTTTTTCAATATGGTTAATTTGACGACCTATGTAGGCAAGACGCGTGCAGGCTGACCTTGCGTCGCGCCATTTCTGAGGTCCCGAGTTCGTTTCCCGGTCGGGTCATTATAGAAAACTACTTTTTATATTATCTCGTGTCCATGTATAGTGGTACTGTCGTTGATCCTAATTTTCGTGTGAAGTACTTGAATTAATTATCACAGAATCTGATTATTTACAAGCCACCTTAATTCCGAAATCTGTTTCATTTCGTTTTTCTCATTGTAACGGATTGTTGGAAAAAAAATTGCCTAAGCCGCAGAAAAAACAAGTTAAACTTAAGTAAAATGTAGTAAACAAATTACGATGCTAATAAAAACTTAGTAATTTGCTTCGTAGCTAAATTTTCACTTACAAAATTACGTTCCTCTTAACATCCGAACACAAAAAAGCGTTGTAACTGAATATTTCGAGGAAACGTTTTCATTAGAGATAAGCCGACCGCTAAAACCGTATTTCATGAGATTAAGTCACTTGAAACCCCCCTTTTGTTTAAATCCAAAATATAAGAAGGAAGTTGTATCGTAAATTTTTGCTTAATGTACATTTTCAGTTTGTTTATTTTTAAACTAGACTGCCCGCATGTACACACATCTACATACGCGTGGTATCTTCTAGAATTTTTTATTACCTATGCTATTCTAAACAAATACCGCTTTTTTTATATCAGAAGGGTATTTTTTTATTTATTAATAACAAACATACATACAGAAATACAAATCTTTCTTCATTATAATATTAGGGGTATTAATAACATATTTTTCTCTTAGTTTTTTAAACTCTTTACAATTGTCTTTAGGGTCTAAACTAGTCAGCTTATCATATTCATTGTCGTGAATACTCGTAATTTTTATGTTTTTCATCAAAACTTAAAATATTTAAATTGTGACCATAATTTCAATGATGATATGACAGACACTCTATGTCCTCTTTACAGAAATTTTAAACTGATTGGGACGGATTGTCGTCATACATTTTGATCTGATAAATGTCGCCTATCAGCAAATTTACCATTAACCTATGACCTGTATTTCCAGTAAATTAAAAAGGGTAACTTTGTTCAATCTATCGTTACTTTATTATGGTCACTTTACATTAAGGCTACATATTTTATACTATTTCATGGAGGCTTCATAAATTAATTTACGAATCTATTAAACATTGTAGTAAGCTGCTTTCATATTCTGCAAATTCAATTTAAATATTTAAAAAGTTAGTAATAGTTTTTTATGTTTTACCAATTCTCGTCACTGCTTTGTGAAATAAAGTAGTTTGAAGTATTCTGTAAAAACATAAACACAAAAGCTACGCAATATCTTTTAACCTAGCGCTTAGCTACACTGAGCCAAGATCTGTTTAAAATATTTATAAATTTACCCGATGTAATTGGGAAGCCATTGTAAAAATAATTTATTCCATTTCCGAATCTCCTTGTCAAGTTACCAAATGCCCGCGGAGACCTTCTCCTTGGTCGAAGGAATTTTGACGTTGAGATATATCCAAACTGAAGCCTGAAGCGCTTTTTGGCTTACTTATATTAAAAAAGACACAGCAGAGAGTTTAAACGAAAACCGTTTACCCTCGTAAATCCAAATGTCCTTTTAAAAGCCAGACTTAATTAATTTTCTATTGTGTCTAGTTTTCTAGGTCTTCCTGCCATTTGTGTGGATGGTACAAAAATTTAGCCTTCAGTTGTGTATCAACTAGATAAAATTGACACAATTGTTTATGCAACCTAACCAAAACGACGGACAATAAGTAGTTCGCAATTATCTACAAAAATGTTATCGCGTTTCAACCCGTTTACAAATTTTAAAACACAAAACTGGTTTTGAATGAAATGAGCCCCAGAATATAACATAAACTTATACCGTGACCCTTGATACATTTTATATTTTCCTGGAGTTTCTACCAAACAAAATCGACTTCAGTGGAAGTTAAATAATATACCAGCAGTAGGCCTCAATACTACCCACTGCTGCAACAACTATCACAGTTGAAGAGACACGTTTGCAAAAAAGATTTTCGTATCAAAAACATTTACAGACCTTATTAGGTCTAAGGATGAGAAAGGCAAGAAACGGCTCACCCTCTGTAAATTGAGACTCCAACGTTCCCTTCATTGTATCCAAATTCATTCCACCCGCCTCTACTATGTCCCTTTTGTTTCAATCCATAACGAATCTCAAGATAAATCGACCATAAACGTGGGAATCTTAAACAACAACGGCTGTCACAATGAGACAATTAATTGCACGAGTTCTTTCTTCTTTTTATCTCGGAGTGAAGTAATAAAGTTCCTAATGGTACGGCCCGTAGTTTGAACATTTGGCAGAGGCAGTATTGCAGATTTAGTGGAGATAATGTCCGGCCTTTTAATGGCGATTAGACTGGAGATACGAAGATACTTGCATGCGATTGTGTCTGCTGAAAACAATGTGTGAATGCAAGCGTTTGATTGGAAGATAAAACAAGCAAAATAACATATAAAACAATAAATATTAGATACTTCTACATACATACATTATATTTTACAACGACAAGAGTGAATTTTAAGACTTTCAGGTTGCATTTTAAAATTGACTGTATCCACAATAGTTCTGTTAATGTGAAAAAATAAATGACTTTTGCGTTCCATTTTTAAATATTTGGAATAACACTTTTAAACGTGTTCAATGAAGTATCAAATCTTTTAGTAAAAATAATTTGTTTTTATTCACAAAATACAATTTCTGTAATATTATAATCAACGATGTTTCTTGCATCATACGTTTTTCTTCTTCGCCAATGATTTTATTTTGCCCAATTGAAAAATTATGTATGTTGTAGGTTTGTTTAAATTAACCAGTAGTGTTTAAACCCGAAAATAAATAAGTTGATACCACAAAAAACGATTCTCTTTTTTTAGATTCAATACATTAATCATCTTATTAGGATCATATGGAGTCAAGACTTGTGACAACGTTAAACAAGATCTTCATTACATCACAAGCCCACTTTTTCACAGTGTATGAAATGGTTATCCAACCAATTTTCGACCGCGGAATTTGTAGCATAGCGTCAGCATTGTTAAGATCGCTACTTCACATCACGTGAACCCCGAAGCACTTCCACTTTATGCCATAAAACACGCACCCACAATACAAGCAAGTGCTTGAGCGGCATTGTAAACTGGCATTCGGTACCAGATCAGATAATTTAGGGCCTAACAGTGCATAAATCGCGACACAAGCAGCCTGCAAGCTAAATGTGCTGTCGAAACACTGTTCCCGCCTCAGTACGTTACCGAGCAGACATCACTTACGCGTAGTGACGCAGGAAACTCAGTCTTTAAGCAGAGACTTGATTAATTATTAAAGCCTCACTGCTAAAGTAATATTTTTAGAACTATAAAGAACTAAAAAGTTCTTTAGGCTTACGAATATAAACAGAAGCCTTATTTGAAGAAGACTCCTATATCTGACATAAGTTTTTATCTCATAAAAACCGGCCTAGTGCGAGTCGGATTTGCGCACAAAGGGCCCCGTTGCAGATACTAGAATATCATTTAAACATTTATTTTATTTTATTTTTTGTTTGGTTTTATAGCGGAAAAATAATCTATAATGCAACTGTCTAGCTATCGAGGTTCTTGTGATACAGCCTGGTCACAGATATACGCTCGAACAGACAGACGGGCAAACAGCGAAGTATTAGTAATCAAGTCACAGTTTTACCGTTTGGGTACGAAACTCTTAAAATTTTAAACCTCCAATAAATGTAGCCAAGTTGGGTACCTATCCACTATTGGACGATGAAGCAGCCTATCTTCAGTATAGCTTGCAACCTGCAACCGTCACAGCAGCACAAACACCTTTTAACTTCACATGGCATTAACCCGAAAGCGCTTTCAATCTACTCGTACATCATAAAACACGCACCCTAAACATGGCGGTATTTAAGCGGCATTGTTAACTGGCAGTGGTTACCGGTTGTGATAATTTAGAGCCTAACAGTACATAAATTACGACACAATCAGTCTGCGGCTCCTGCCAGACACACTGTTTCCGCCTCAGTATGTTACTAAGCGAACAACGCTTAAGTGTAGTTACAGTCCTTAAAGTCTACACCAATTAAACTCGGTTCTAATATTTGAAAAACGAACCTTTCTTGTTGGTACTGACTACGGATAGTAATAAAGTATACGAGGCATAAGCTAAAAACGACGGACGAGCGACTAATGACAGCTGATAAGAAAAGTAAATTATGGAATGGTTTTAATGACTCGCAGTCGGTTGGAGAAAGATGGATAGCCATTTTTGATACATTACGAATCGTAAAATATTGGAACCGGGTATAAGACTACAATACAATCACATTGATTTAATTTTAGGCCATATAGTGTAAGTAACAATTACGAAAAATATATTTTAGTCTTAATTAATATATATTTAAATTATAAAGCTGTTTATTTGTTTGTTTTAACGCACCAATCTCAGGAACTTACTGATTTGAATTCAAAAAAGATTTTTGTAACGGATACGTACCTATAATTTTAAAGAATTTTTGTTTGCTTAATTTATAATAATAAATAAATAATAATAATACAAACGACTAGCATCTGTAAGTTTCACTAAGACTTGATTCATGTAAATTGTAGACGTCTCGTCTTTAAAAGCCTTAAAAGATTAAAAGTCGGAAAATTTTCATCTTCTTAGTATCCTTAGGAGACTTAAAGTAAAGACTAACTTAAGGTCTTAAGGTCTTGCATCACTAATAACGAGTCCTCCTCTACACGCCATTAATAGGTACGTTACTTGATTGGTTAGCCAGGTAATAAGTTGTGCACAAGCTAATTTAGCGGTTACATAATTCTCGTAGGCAAAACTCATTTGTCAAAAGAGGAAAATGCAAAATTAAATATAGAGAAGGATGAAGGACAGTATCGCTTTGTAGCGATTAAATTGTACAGTCACGTGCACTAACATAAATAAATAAATAAATAAATAAATATTGGACAACATCACATACATTGCTCTGATTCTGCGGTAAGTAGCTGAAGCACTTGTGTTACAGAAATCAGAAACAACTACGGTACCACAACATGTTTACAACTTAATTCTAAACTGAACATTAAAATACCGATATAAGAGTTCGCGTGCTTACATTTCATTGCTCGTGAGTTGTAATCTGTTTGTAAAACCAATTTCTGTAATTTTTTTGGGCAATTAACTATCCAGGGTACAAAAACTTTTGCTTTTTTTGAATACTATAATTTTTAATGAATTGACAGTAGAGGTTTTGTATTTTTAACAACTGAATTAATTGAATCATATGCATCTCACTAGAATTAAGAAGATCAAAAAAACATTTTTTATCAGATGCTATCATTCAAAAGTACCAAGTTAAAAAAGAGTTAAAATCAATATCGAATTAATCAATTTAATACACAATAATGCGTAAGCCTAAAAAGTTGGTTTTTGTCTGTAAATTGAAATATGAAATTTTCATTTTAAGACCATTTTCTCTACTAAATTCGACTCAAGTTTAATCCGTGAAAGACAGCTGCATTGAACTAAGATTCTTCAAAGTTTACCAAACACCAAAAGTTAGCCTAACTTACAGTCAGATTACGTCTCAACACTTAGAATCCCATGGGAAATCGCCAAGATATTGTACCGACGAGAAACTTTGTTTTCTCGTGCCACATTTTTAGGGTTTCATCTTTTTAAAGTTGAGTGACCTAATCTCAATCACCTAGTTTCTAATTGTAAGAAAAAAAAGGTTTTCTTAATGGCGTAACATATCGCGATGGTGTAGGAAGCGTATGCGTATTAGTATTTCAAAACATTTAACTTCAAGTTCATAATTTTGAGGACAGTTAAGGATGTACTCTTGACAGGTAAATGGCTTTTTCTAAAAGCCTTAAATAATCTTAATCTTATTTTTATCTTAGAAGCAGTACACAATAAAAATAGCACGGGTCCAGTAAATCATTCCAATCAAGTGGTCAAACTAAGGTTTTCGCTTGTACAGTGAACAGCACATCAAGTTTTAGTTCTTATGCCCGCGACCTAAGTTGCAAAGACCAAAGTGTGTAGTCTAACGTACTTTCGACCGTACTATGAATATAAGAACATATACTAAATTGGGGCATCAAATCAGCCATCCATACCCGCCAAAGACGAATTATGAACAAAGTTCCATTCCCAAAGGAATTTCGCGCTACGAGTACCTTTTGAGCTATTTTTACTGCTCAACCAATTACAAACGAAAAAAAGGGTATCGAATACATATTATTATATTAAAAATACTAACAATAAATACGGAACCATAGAAGGCGTGTGACCACACACGCACTTGGTACAATTGTTTAATACACTTCTCTGCCCAGTGAGACGAAATAGTAATAATAATACGTCCTTTGGAGTTGGACAAGAAACTTTTTGCTTCGTTTTAAAAAGTTAAACCATCTTTTCCTTTTGCAAATAAATGAGCAAAGATAGACATGAAAATAAAGTTTTGTTTCGTAAAATTTCATGAATATTTAGGACTGGCTGGCTTCCGTCAGTTAACGCCACGAAAAATCGTGTAAAATTAAAACGAAAAGTTATATCGTCTTTTTTAATTGTTTGCAATCGGAAACGCGCGCTTTTTTTGCTTTGAAAAGTAATTGGTACGTTCATTTATTTTTTTTTGTTTATTTCGCACATACTTATCTTATATTTTTAATAAACATTATATTAATAGCGTATATTATAAGGAACTTTACTTTATATTATCTGTGTTTGTAACCTTAGTCCCTTTTCAAATATCTTATTACTGTTTCATAACTTCCAGGTAAAAATGCCGGTTTGGGCAATAAAATTGTATGTTAATTGTAGAATTCATGTATATGTGGACATATTGTGAGCTGCTTGGCATAAACTTTAACTCCCGTAAATATATATAAAGAAACACGTATTATGTCACATTAAATCTAGTTCAAAATATTTTAATTAGACAATTTGATTATGTGTTGTTATTGCGTAAATTATATTCTTAAATATATTTTTTTACTCTTAAACCTTAAATTTTCATCACTTATTCTGATTACAATATTTTTTTTTTTTTTCAGAGACATTGAGTTGTAATAAGTGGCTGGACAGAAGTTCTTATGTCAAACCACCTGATATGTGTATGAGATGGAGGAATGTAACACCCGAGGAGGTATTTAAGGTTATTAAAAGCATGTCAGCTCAAAAATCAGCAGGTTGTGACTCGATACGTATGAGAGATGTGAAGCTCTTGTCAGAATCGCTCAGTCCTGTCATAGCTCATCTTATCAACTTGTGTGTAAATAAACATGAATTTCCATCAAAATTAAAACACGCCATAGTTAGACCAATTTACAAGAAAGGTAAAAAAGATGACTTTATTAATTACAGACCCATCTCAATATTATCCAGTATAAATAAAATTATAGAAAAAAGTATAATAAATCAGCTTAACTGTTACTTAACTAAATACAATATATTAAATAGCAATCAATATGGCTTTCAATCGGGCAAGAGTACCAGCTCTCTTGTATCTTCATTTACAAATGACATCAATGTTGCTTTAAATGATAAGAAAATAGTGGTGGCTGTGTTCTTTGATTATAAAAAGGCCTTCGACACCCTGAAGCACGAGACCCTGGTGGAAGCAATGCGGGAGTGCGGAGTGGAGCAGCCGCTGCAGCAGTGGTTCCGTTCATACTTGTCGGCGCGCTCGTTCAGCGTGCACGTGGGCGGCGTGGATAGCGCGCCGCGCCCCGTGCACTGCGGAGTGCCGCAGGGCTCGGGCTGCGGCCCGCTGTGCTACTTGATGCACGTCAACAGCCTCACTAACGTGATCCAACACTGCACTCCCTACATGTTCGCTGACGACCTGTGCGTGCTTAGGGCTGGCTATGATCTTGCCAGCATTATCGGACTAGTGCAACAGGACGTCGATAAAATTGTCAAATGGTCTCATGATAATGGAATCGTACTTTGTGCTCAAAAAACGAAAATGATGGTCATAAGGTCACCCTACTCTCAAATCCCTATAAATAATAAGTTAATAATAGCCCACTCATATGATTGTTTTCATAATAATACAAACCTTTCCTGCGACTGTATCCCTATTGAAAAGGTATCCATTATTAAATATCTAGGCCTAACTATAGATAAAAATTTCTCGTGGTCATATCATGTTGATTACATATGTAGTAAGTAAAGGTTATTATTAGGTAAATTTTATCATCTAAAAAATAAAATTCCCTTACCAATTCTTAAGACTTTGTATAAAACATTTGTAGAATCGGTGGTGTCATATGGTCTCGATAGCTATGGTCTAACTTTCAAATCATATATAGATAAAATAGAAACATTGCAAATTCGATTTCTTAATATACTTGTTAATAATAAAATTAAAAATAAATTGAAAGATAACTACTACCAACTATTTCGATTCTGTAAAATTTTGCCAGCTAGTTTAAAACATAAATACCTACTCCTTATCAACAACCAGGAGCGTCGGGAGCACATGACACCGCCGCAGCACAGCCACCAGACGCGGGCGGTTTCGCGTGGCAGCTACGTTGTGCCCAGAGTCCACAACTACTATGGAGACCGTACACTGGACAAACGCTTGCCATACTTGCTGAACGCGCTGCGCTGAAATATAAAATTAAAAGATACTTTTTAGAAAAAATATAAAATAACTTTTATAAATAATAATTATAATATTTGTAAATTTTTAATATTAGTTAATAATTCGTAAATAATATTCTGTTTTGTTTTTGTTTAGTTTAGTTTCGCACTCGCAGACAACCACTCAAAAGTGGTTTGCGAGACCTTTGATTTTAATTTAAGTATTATTAAATTAATAATAATAAATAAATAATAATAATACAGAACTCTTTATCAGTCAGTCATTCATCTCACTAAGCAAATTAACTATTTTGTTCAAGAAACATGCTCGTATAAAATGACAAGCTCCAACATCGCATGCTAATCAAATTTTAACAACGTACCTGCAGCCACTTAGTTTGAACAAAGGAATACTAGGTAAAGAAAATACAGTAATTAGATGTTTCCAACACAATAATCTGTTTAGTTCGAGTTGCAGTAGGAATTCAATGTGGCGTGTACTCACAAGATGGAACTCGTGTTGAGTGCAGACGGTTCTAAAGACAGGGTTTGTTACGTACAGTCAAGAAAAATAAAATGCAAACACTTAAGCTTATAGAACGTTAGAATAAGGCTCACTATAGAACGATTTATTTTCTCTACAGCAGAAACACACTTAGACATTAGAAAAGGAAACGAAACATTTTGAATGCAGTAAATCTTTGCCTTGTTATATAGAGAACAGTTAATTTTAGGGCCAGCAGACTAATTGTGGAAGCGCTAATCACTTTTCCCTGGCAAAAAAAAAGAGATTTTATTAATCCACTACGACTAAAATCTTACAAAATCTGCCGTCAAATGTCTCATGAGCGATTCTCAAGTGTTATCTTAATCGCCTCCTCCCCGATACACGCGTACCTCAGGCGTGCCTTAGTGATCTTACCACGTCACGATATGTAGCATACGCAGTTATATACCTACTTATTATATTACACGTGTGCATTTGTTAACCAATCAAACACCGCCTTTTAGTTAGTTCAGTATTGCCACTAGATAGTGAAACAATAATATTGATAAACCTATCAAAATTCTGTATATTTATCCTTGTTTAAATCATAAGCAAAGACTTGAGTGAACTCAGACCCAGCTACAGATTACAAGAAACTGTTTATAGTTCATAATTTACTATCAAACTTAGCGTACATAACCTAACTCAAATTAATAACAGCGTAATGAAACATTCCAAGAGAATTTGAAACATAGCTAAACGTTCAGAACAATATTATAATAGCACGGAAGTTCCTGAAGTTAAATTAAGGCTGCCAGACCAGTTGTTTGAAGACTTCATACTTGTAGTTAATCCAAAATAAGAGTGTTCGTATAGTCGGAGTTCCATTTTGCCTAAATTAATTTAAAAAGTTCCAAATCTTAATAATAGTAAAGGGAATGCTTATAATAGTGTCACATTTTCACCTGTCTGTCTATCTGTCCGTCTTTCAAGTTCTTTATTCACCGGAAGATGTCTATCATACGAAAATCCAATCCTAGAGTGTAACTACTTCCCTTAAATCTAGAAGCATAGAAATTAAGTAAGTCATTACGTTAGGAAAATGAAAAAAATCGGCCAATCTTTCTGGCTCATTCTTCAAACTTGTTGTTTGATCACAAAATAAAACATTCAAATATACAGACTTACTGGCACTGTTTCGTAGAAATGGGAACTAAATAAAGATTTATATTAAATTTCAGTATGCGGTCTCTTGGAAATTTTATATTAAGCTACTAAATCAATGCAATTCAAAGAATTTTTATGATAGATCTACGAGTTTATTTATGGCATAATTATTTAAAAATATAAAACAAAAAACGCCAAAAGCCCAAACGCCAAAATGATTAACGGTTCTATGAAACTCACCAATCCATTGTTTAATTATAAATTTCATTTAACATTTAAAAACTTCGCAAAGCAAATATTTGATATTCGACTTGAATAAATTTTATTTTAATATTCTCATACGAATTATTGGATATGATTATGAGAATTAACAATAGTTACGCGTTCAAATATACATAATCACACATGACAACATGTACGTACAGTCATAACTCAAAATTTGATATTTAAAGTAAAAGCGGTTTGAAAGTTCAAATAATCGCAGCACCAAAACTGCTGAGGTTACGTAAATAATTAAAAAGAAAGAAATTATTTTAAGGTAATGTTTCATTATCAAAATAATGAAAACAGTTATTGTGCTAGGATATTTTGAACTATTAAATCGCTTTTACTCGAAATATATAATTTTGAGTTATGACTGTACATGTTGTCATGTGCGATATTTAATTATTGAGGCTTCTTAACTCAGCCATACAAAAATACTCTATAGTTTAACTATGCCCATGCATCATTACACCATGGACAGAATTCCGTAGATGAAAGTTCCAATACTTTCCAAAGAGCAGTGAAGCATATGCTTTACTTCCCAATTACGACCTTCAAACCTAGGCCTGTTTTACGGCTCTACTGAGCTAAAGCCGCGACACGATGTCTTTCAATGTCAAGCCCTACCCGATACGCATGGATTACACATAATACTAGATCTAGACAGCTTTGACAAGCTCAAGTATAAGATCCCGTGGTATAAATACGACATACCTACCACAATGCAATGTAACTGCAGTATGGAAGGAAGGAAAATAGAATCGCGTATGATTACTCTGCACTAAACCGCTGAATATATACTGATATTTCTTTCTTGTTATCAAGATATCTTTCTTTTTTATCTAGTCGTTTCAATTTAATTTTTCTGTCAATTTTATTCACAGGTTATCTTCATATTGAGAACCACCTTTTACTGTATTTCTTTACATGTGTAAAATATAAAAAACAATTATTAATTATTCTAATTATTACGCCGTGATGTATCACATTCTTTGCAAATATAAATATTTGGTTCACTAATTGAAATATATGTTATGATGTAAGACCTAAACCTTTATTGAGTGCAAATAAAGCTCACAAGTTGTAGTTATAGCTTGTAATTTTGTTATGAAAAACACCCAGTCGTGACAAATAATGTAAAAGCCATGACGATTAATTGGAAGAAATGCCAAGAAATAGATCAGCGAGATAATAAATAATCTACAGTCTATGTGACGGTTTTTACCATAGCTAAGTTAAGTTATAAATAAGGTACTTTTAGTTGTAGTTTTTGGCTTGTGCTATTTTTTCTCTCTTCTCCATTGTATCTCTAATTTAGTTCTTACCGTGAAGTAACCTTTGTGTAAATCAAATTCAAATTCAAATTCAAATTCAAATCATTTATTGCATTTCATGAATGTTAAACAGGTGGAATTAAATATAAATTACAGTACATCATGTTACCCATTTAGGCATAGCAATATAAAATATACAATAATGAACATGGATCATTAATATATATTATTTACCACTTACAGTGTTAATAGTTTTAGATTAGGTATTAGTAAATTTATCGTTAAAGTATTCGTTTAAGTTATAATAGCACTTTTTAATTAATGTTCCTTTAAGTTTTTTTATAAATTTATTTTTATCAACTTCTAATCGCAACTCTAAAGGTAAGTTGTTATGAATTTTTATCGCTGAACAGTAGGGACCAGATTTATACATTTCCGTGCGGCTATATGGTATTTTTAGTTTATTTTTATGTATATTTCTAGGATTACGCTGGCTAGTAGATACTGCACTGTTGAAGATATCGGGATTATTTCTTATAAATTTACATATTTCTAAGATATATATACAAGGAAGGCTTAAAATTTCTAGCTTTATAAAATGAGGTTTGCAAGATTCCATGTTATTTATATTTTCTATTATTCTTATACATTTTTTTTGTAATATGAAGAGATCATGTACGTCGGTGCTGTTTCCCCATAGGATGACTCCATATGTAAGCCAGGAGTAAGCATAGCCGTAATATGCCGTAATTGCGGTTTTTTTGTCGGTGTTCAGTTTCAGCTCGTAGAGAGCATACGTAAAGCGACTTAGTTTTGATTTCACTTTCTCTATGTGGGATTTCCATTTGAGATTAGAATCAATTGTTAGGCCTAATAAAGGGTATGTGTCAACTTTTTCTAAATGTGATCCATCAATTTCTAATTCTATATTTAATGAAGATTTTTGGTGAGGTCGGAATTCTATTATTTTAGTTTTTGAATTATTAATTAATAGATTATGTTCTAATAGCCATTTTTTTATAGTATTAAATATTAATTTTAGTTCTGTTTGGCATTTGTTAAAGTTTTCGAATTTATATAAGACTGATATATCATCTGCGAAAAGTATACATGGAGTTTTTATGAATTTAGGTAAGTCGTTTATATATATAATAAATAATATACACCCGATTACACTTCCTTGAGGAATGGAGTTGCTATTTAATGTAATGGATTCAGATCTGAACTGCATGAGTTTACCAGTTTGTGGGTCTTGGTGGTCAATTTGGACAATTTGGGTTCTATTTTTTAAGTAGGAGGTAAGCCAGGCATGCGCTCTACCCCTGATGCCGCAGCATTGCAGTTTCATCATGCTGTGTATGCTTTTTATGGATTACTGTCTAGTCTATTTAAGTTATGTTAAGCATATGGATATGTATCTGACAGTCATCTGTCTGCGTACCTTATAATAAATAAATAAGCGGTACTTGAGCAAATGAAATATATACATTGTAAATAAAGAAAATAAATAATACACAGACCAAACACTATGATCATCAAACGAGTGTTTGTCGCAGTTAAGGCTTGAATCCATAATATTTGGTACAACAGTTACAAGCACTTATCATTGCCAGTTAAGCGGACAAAGAATTTTTGGTCAAAGTTGGTCGGTTTCGTAGCTTCCATACTACATGCATTGTTAATATGTGCATCTAGTGCTTTAGAGTACAATACACTGCGAGTTACCCTAGACAGAATGGGACAAATAACATTAATCATCCATTATTCCGTAGTCTTATGAACTCGTACTAGAGTGTAAAATTTACCTAAAGAATCGTTTGTTCTGAGCAAAATTGTACAGATTTTATAGAAGTAGTTTTATCGGCATCGTCTTTCTCCTATCACTTAAAAAAAGTTTTCGTTGTTAAATAAATATTTACTACATATGCGGAAAGAAAATATACTTACCGGTAGGTAATGTTTTTCATTTAATCAAAAATGAATCGAAACCATAATGAAACATGAATCAAAAAACAAAAACGAAACGGACTTTGAAACTTGATGGAATGTTCGGGAATTAAAATGTGTTTTTTGATTTGCATACATAACATTTTGTTATTCAAACTCTCTTACTTTGTTTTTGGCAGAAGGCCTCCTGTACTTGTTGTACAAAAAGAAATGACTATCAGCATAATTGAAATGTTGTGAAATGTGTCATCATACTTTTGTTTGTTATTTTGTTCTGTTTGAGGAATGTTCAGACTAGACTTTCATTAAAATAGTGTATCGCCAAAAATCGCTTTAAAACTCATCTCTTTTAAACATATCAATGCATATCAACTGCATTTTGATGAGATAAAGAATTATTTTCTTATTTCAAGGTTAAAAAATCCTTTTGTACGATTTTAAAGACGAGTAATTAGTTGGCATCGGTTCTTAATTATCTAAATATGACTAGTACCTACAAAATACAAATTGAACCAAGTTTTAGACATTACAGCAGTACTAATACCTATAATAATAATTAAATATGAAGCATGTTTTCTATGGATTACAACTTTTTCGTAAATACTCATCCCATTCACGATCCGGGACGAACAGAATGATGCGGAACATAAAAGGATTCGAGGTAATTAAGCCCGTTAGAGTGATTTAGAGGAAAACGCTAAGCGTTAAATGGGGTAATTTGGTCTGGAGTTTTACTGCACAGAATGAAACTTTGTGATGGCGAACAGATTTTCGATGCCACAGCTACTGGAATATACATTATCGAATATACTTAAACTATACACAAGAGGATATTTGATGCTGAGTCTCTACCAGAAAGTCAAATTAGGGGATAATAAAAACACTCGGCTAAGAACTTGCAAAAGCTTTAACATAATTAGTAAATGAGAAAAATGCAACTCAGACTTTTGACTTCAGTTTAATATTATCCATTTGGATCTCCATCGTTTAGACGTTGAACTCAATAACTGAGGCATATTTCATTTTATTGAACTTGGCTTTTACTCTACATATATCTTGTTGATTGCTAATATTGTTACCGGTATGTTTGAGTTAAACTGACATATGGCTGTAAATATAACAGGTTTGGGGCTTGGCGCACAGTCTACGAATTCGAAATTCTTATAAATATGGCTCTGACCACTACATGACCACCATAATTGGAACCTAGAATTAAGATCAAAATCCAATTAAACATACTCTAACGCATAAAAGGTTTTAGTTATAACATTCCTAAATGTTTTTATTATGTACGTGAACATGTATTATGATTATGTATTACTGTGTAAAACGGCAAAATACTGAACACCTGCCGCCTAAAGCGTTTATATTTATTTAACATATCTACAAGATATCACATGTGTAGCAGCCAACTTGTTCAACGAGTTCTATCAAATATCAGCCTAGTGATTATATTAGATGTCAGCAACCCTTCAAATCCCAATAACACATTGGTTCGTCAAAATACAATTAATTTTCTATTGTGTCTAGAATACCGGGTTTATGCAGACTTAATTAAAGGCCTAGACGTCGAATTCACTGGCTAATTTATCTAGATGATACATTTGAAAATCGGTTATGCCCGGTTCCAATATTTGAAAAACGATCCATTTTAGTTACGGGTAGTAATAAATTATACGAGGCGTAGGCTAAAACCTTTCCAGACTCGTAGTCAGTTGGAGAAAAACGGTTTGTTATTTTTGACACATTATGAATCGTAAAGTTTTGAATCCGAGCATTAGTACTCATACCGCACACTCTAAGGTCCAGTTATACTTGAAAGAACCAGCTAAAGTACTCAGAAAAAAATACAGGAATTAAAAAAAAAATATCATCAGAGACTACACTTGGTTAAGGCATGAATCAAGACATGTATTTTAAAAGTGGAGAAATAATTTCCGTATTAATAAATAAGTGAGCTGGACAATAACGACCTCCGTAGCCGAGAGGCGAGCGCCATCTCTGAGGTTCCGGGTTCGATTCCCGGTCGGGTCAATATGGGAAACGAACTTTTCTGTATTGTCTCGGGTCTGGGTGTTGTGGTACCGTCGTTGTCTCTGATTTCTGTAACACAAGTGCTTTAGCTACTTACCATAGAATCAGAGCAATGTATGTGATATTGTCAAATATAAAAAAAAAATAACACTTATACAATTTTCTAAAACTTAAAATAATCTTTAAAGAGTAGTAACTCTTCCAATTTGAACTTTATTCTGTTCATAAGCCTGACAACTAAGAACTTAGATCCAATTGCAAGTATTTACCGTATCGTGATTTTGACTGTACTATAAATTCCAGATGACAGATACTAATTGGGAGCATCAACCCAGTACATAGAGACCCAAATCAATTAAGAAAAGTTTGTTTCCTAGAACTCGGGACCTTTCACGCTTCGGGCACCTATATTAGCTAATACGCGACCGAATTTGTTTGCAACATGGCGTCGAAGTGTGTTGCAGCATACAAGTCTTAGGTTATTACCCTAGGTACCTCTTTCTAACTCACAATCTGATGACTCGGAAGGACAAGATCGGAAAGATATCAAAAACAGATCTTTGCATTTTATTCTTGGCTTAGATTTGGCACCTGTGGATATCAAACCCAGAATTAATTCACAAGCCTTAACTCTTCACTCAACAACATACAAATAGTTTCAGTGCTATAATGAGTATTAAAAATTGTTGTGTATCGGTACTGTCAAATTTAGCAAATTCCGTACGTCCCTCTGCCCAGCATAGTGTGCCTGTGTTATTTTTAATATTTTTGTAGCTATCTGGAACAACAAATGCGATTCACCCTATTTTACTTCCTACTAAATTACTAACACGACGGTTAAGTTATAATATTCTTAATTTGTCATTTAGGCAGATCATAAATCATCGCAATTACCTATACGTTTTTAACGATTTCAATGTTTTAATATTGGTTTCGCCTCCTGTAATTCTTACGAGTCTAGTTATACTCAGTAGTAGCACTTAAGTTTATCTAATATATCTTTCATCAAGGATATAAAATCAATAATAATAAGGACGGGTGAGCAATTAAGGGTAACCCTTTCGGGTCCTATCCTCGTAACCTATGATTTATGAGGCTCTAGTACCGTTGTATAGGACCATATTAATGATGCATAGTAGATACTGAAAATTATGGACTAGGGATTATAATAATTTGAGGTGTCTTTAGAAGCAGTTAGTGTTTTAATTAAAATATAATAGAAAAGAAACAATATTCTTCAGTTTTGAATGTTATTTTGTAATTGGAAAATAGGTAATGTTTGAGTTGATTTAATTTGTAGGGAAAAGTTTTCTTAGTTTTGATTATAAGGTTTGGCTTGAATCAATGATTTTTATCTTTACGTTTACAAAAGGCAATTTTTTAAGCCAAACTTATTTTTCTATACATACCTACATAATGTTGTAAATTTTCTTAACCGTTTTAAAAACTTACGCGAACTTTCTTGATTATTCCCACTTTGCCCTTTGAAATTATGAAAACCCCACTTATACGTGTACATTTACATTATCTAAGTACTTCGTACGACAATAACCAATTAAATGTCTACAAAAACAGCTAAAACAGATTAACCAGTCCTTTTAACGTCACTTAAAATGTAATCACCGTAAAAAGTACGGGACCTTGTACCATTACCTTTATTCAATTAAAGCGATTAAATTGTTACAAACCCAAGTTTTTATTGATCTCGCTGCAGTAATTTGAATTAAACAGTTACCGGATTGGTTTTGCATTACTAATGAGTGAAACTTTGTGAATCGCGGACCTATCAATGACGTCATTGATCAATTCGTTGGTGGTAACTATCTTCGGGTCGATGGTCTACGTTTATTATAGAACTTAAAAACAAAAACCATCCTCTAAAAACTGTGACCCATAATTTCAGCTAATGCCCAGTTCCAATATAGTATAATAATAATAAATAAATAAATGAATATTGGACAACATCTCATACATTGCTCTGATTCTATTTATTCTATTCTATTTGACGACCTCCGTAGCCGAGAGGTTAGCGTGCCGGACTTAAGCGTCGCGCCATCTCTGAGGTCCCGGGTTCGATCCCCGGTCGGGTCAATATAGGAAACGAACTTTTCTATATTTTCTCGGGTCTGGGTGTTGTGGTACCTTCGTTGTTTCTGATTTCTTTAACACAAGTGCTTAAGCTACTTACCACAGAATCAGGTCAATGTATGTGATGTTGTCCAATATTTATTTATATTCTGTGGTAAGTAGCTAAAGCACTTGTGTTACAGAAATCAGAAACAATGACGGTACCACAACACCAGTATGCCCGGTTCCGATATTTTACGATTCGTAATGTCTTATAAATGACAATCCAATTTTTTCCCACTGACTATTAGTCTGGAACTGTTTTAGCTTACGCTTCGTATAATTTATTACTATGCGTAACTAAAACGGATCGTTTTTCAAATATTATAACCGGGAATTAGTGGATTTTGTTTAATAATGGTTATTTGGCCTATGCTACTTTCGTTTATTGTACTTTTGCCTAAACACCCAAATGCAGTTTAGGCAACATCAAATATCGAATATCAATCTACAAATGACAACCCTAAGTATACACAAAGGTACATACAGTACGTCAGATTAAACAATATGATAAATTGAATTTTATTGTTTACATACAAATTTTAGTCCTTTTTAATAAAAAAAAATCCAAAATAATCGTTATTGGTTTACTTTTTGTGAAAGTGCTAAAACATATTTTAAGCCGTTCATAATATATCGAGCCGGGCAGTAAGTGATTCGAAATTAACTACCTACTTCAAATGTTAACGCATTTTGATGTAATAGCTTATTTTAAATGTTCAAAATGGTACATGAAATCTTTAATTCTATACGTAAATAATTTATGCATTTTAGTTGCTGATAATTTCTCAATTAGGCTATACAAATACAAGCCACAGACAATTCAGTTAAAGACACGTTAGTCAGAAGACACGTACAAAAGTTTTTTATTTCTTACCTTTAAATTATTTGCTCACCTCCCTCACTCTGTCTAGTAATAAAGTCTTCAATTTCTTGGAAGTATGGCACATTAAAGGCTTATTTCAGGGAGACGGTAAACTCTCATTATTTTATTGAAGTCACATAAACCAGACAAATTCCTTTGTAATTTTTTTCATGATGTGATTTGATGATGGCTGATGATTCCTTTAAAACATTATATTATTTAATCATTTTGTAACTAATTTAATCACTTTTTAACTAATTTAATCACTTTACAGCTAACTTCTAAAATAATAAACAAACTACCTACCTTACCTTACTTGTTCAGTTTTTAAGACGAAAAATTTCGGTCTTCAGTCACTTGCTCAATTGAAAAATTAAATCCGACCACAAAGTTTTAAATTAAAAAAAACATAATATAATTAATTGATGTAAACGTGTTAGAACTTAGAAAACTATTGATTATTTTTAATAAGTTTACTTATTTACAAATGGTAAAATGGTTACGGTAAAATACAAAATGATTTTCTAATTAAGTAACTTTAATTTTCTCAATCAGACTGCAACTCACGTTTGTTAAAGCTATCTTCAGCAAAGCAGGAAGCCAAACTAAATGTAGTTCAAAGTTAAGCGTTTACCCTATTTGAAATCTAAATACTCTTTGTAAAATCTGAATGGAGAGCTTTTTCCGTCATTTTATTAAAAAAACCTATTTAACATCTACTGAATATGCGTACATTAAATAATTCATACCCTATCAAAAAATATTTTTATCAATGTCTAAAATCGTATAATTGATGATGCTAAGAATCTGTTCTGACTCAAGCCATTTTGGTTTCCCGTAACATAATTACTTTTAAAATAATTATACTTTATCATGAGAGCTTAAACCATAAATTCTTAAATGAAATTCCGCCGAGGAATCATTGTGTGGTATCTTTCGAATTTGTATTCTCAAAGAAGATTACTAAGTGTAAAAGAAATGTTACCATCACAATAACGAGATGATTGTTTGAAGATTATACACAAAATATCGCTAATTATGTAACAAACATCCTATTTATTTTGACTGAACATTAATCTAGCCACTAATAGCCAGACTAATAAAAAAAATGTATAGTGATACCTAGGAGAAATCTGGAACTATTGAGGACGTCCAACAGTGGATTGCGAAAGGCTAATGATGATAAATTAATCAAAAACATGACACGCTTTTCAATTTAGTTAGATATAATCGTTCTGAATTCTGAACCTGGCTCAAGTTAAACTCTTTATCAATACAACTGAAAAACCATTAATGCAACTGAACTAGATGAATACATTCAATAAAATAGCTAATGGACCGCGTTAAATGAAATCCCGTTAGCTTCACTACGTAGCTCGAAGCGGCTGTGACAGTAACATATCTAGACAATTTTTATTATAGCAATAAACCTTACTATGCGTACCAGACGATGTATACTAAATGAATCAATTAAATTAATTATAATGTAAAAGAAATTTATGTTATTGTTGATCTAAAACTTAAAAAAATAGTGTACTATCATATTTTCAACTTCATAATTTCAGAAAAAAGTTTTCAGTATCTGATTTGATGCATTTTTTTATTACATTTTAATAAAATAAATATTGCACAACATCACTCAATTGCTCTAATTTTTTGATAAGTTGCTAAAACATTTTGGTTACAGAAATCAGAAACAACGATTGTACTACAACACGCAGATTTAATCAAAAACTTTATTTCCCACGTTTTATTGCGAATTAAACGTATTTTTAATAGTATCTTAGTAATTCTTGAGGACATGATAATTCAATTTAATCAGTCAAATCATTCGCGTCACAACAATTTGCTTTCCAGTTGGCTACATTAAAAAAAGTACGCCAACAGTCACTATAGTAGGTACACCTAATTAAAAATCAGAGTATAGGTACCTAATACAAAATCACAAAAATATTTACTTCTTCACTGGTTTTATACAACCCTATTAACTACACTTAGTAACTTTAGGTTTTATGTAATCATTATTTGATTTGACCATTACTTTATTGCTGTAACCAATATCAGTAAAACGTGTTGATTCCATTTTAATTTTACCAACAAACATTATATCACCATTAAATACTGATCGTGCAATATGGGCCACGATTTAAAACCCCGTTTGCAATTTCCCCTTTAATAGATTCGACCCAACGCTGGCCCTTAGGCAAAATATTTGATAAGTGATTTCGTGAGCGGGTAAAAATAACCATAAATTAGAAATAATATTTTCTTTTTATTCTTGTATGCGACGTAAAGAAGGGTAACGATTTTGGTCAATGCATGAGGTCAACTGCTCACTTTAAATATTTTGCAAGATTTTAGACAAGTATTGAAGCAGATGCATGTGCAAATAGCTGGAGGACCAGGAATGCATATTTAAGGAAACGTTTTTCTGCAACTTTAAATTGAACTGACGTTAAGTTTGACGACGATGCTGAGAATTTTGATGATTGGAAAGTAAGGAGAGTCGAGTCTATCCGTGAATTTGATCCTGCATCCTAATATTTCGTACACCGTCCTCAAATACTATGGTACGAACCCCAGTGGGGTCAGTATGGAAAACCACCCATTTGTATCATCTCGTGTCTGCCTCCTATTGTCAGTTCTGATTTTTGGACCATAAATTCTGCAGTCATTTGTGACAGAACAGGAGCGATGTATGTGATGTTTTTATTTGTGTGGCAACGGAACGCCAAAGCTATATCTATACCTTGAATATCTTGAACCTTCGTCATCATACACTAAACCCAACAAGCAAGTTAAACCCACTTTGGACCAAAGTAAAAGGCTAAAAGCAATCTATCCGATAATGGATCAAAACCGCGCTCCAAAGCTCTAATAGCTTAACTTGCAAAGTGAACAATACTGAAGTTGCTAGCCAAACATTTTCCATGACCACGTAATTCCATTGCATGGTTTTAGTACACAATCTTCACTAGAAAAATGGGTAAAAGGAAATTTATCTATGACTGCACAATTGGAATTTATTCTTATTACACGTTTTTTTACTCATAGCATGCCAATTTAAATTGTTGATTTTATTGGGTGTTCGTTCTGGCTCTGGATTTCAAGAAACATACTACGTATATTGATTTAAATATATTTAACAAACAAAACTACTGGCTCTAAAATCAGGTCAACGTCTACCATATTAAAAGCGAGAAAAGTCGTTAAACAAAATAAAAAAATATTATAATGAAATGAACAATTCAAACTAGCAAAAACACACACTTATGGATTTAATAAATGTCCTTCAATCCATTGAAAACAAATCACACTCGACCACGCTTAGAAACAATGAAGTAAATTATTACAGAGAAAGTTCTGCTTCCCAATACTAAAACCCTTACAAGAAATAATTTTCAAGAATTTCATTAATCTGTTGATACAGATTTGTGAAATTCTAAACCGAAGGAAAGTGGTTGAGATTCCTTTATAGCAGGTATAATTGCCTGTTGAACGTCGCTCTTTCCTTCAGAGCGTAGGAGTCAAATATTCGCTTTAAATTTGAAAGACCTTTTTCTATTTTTAGACAGACACGTTATCTAGTGATTCAATTCATTAAATTTTAAGACAAATAAAGGTTTTTTAAAACTTCACTCCTACAAAATAAAACAAGATAAGTTTGTCCATTTAAAATTTTAACAGGGTCTGCTTTAATTCCTTTTTCTTTATCAATAATAATAAAAGCATATTTTTTTAATATTCCGTGGTTTAATTTAAATTACAAGCTTTTCTTTTGATACTTAATTTTTTTTGGTATCTTTGCATCTTATCTGTTTTAATTTGTATTTAAAGTTTTATTGTAAATTATGATTATCAACCTATTTTTAACATCTGCCTTTGTTTTAGCTTTATATTTAATCATAGTCTTGTATGTAGCAAACAGTTCAACGTTAATGAGTTTACAAAGCTTCAATGCTCAAAGAGAATAATGAACTTGTCATGGACAAGTTTGAAGCGTACCTACACCTGGGACTTTCATTCAGTTGTTGAAGTGTCAGACTTGTTCGAACTTTATTCCTAAGTCATTTGATTTGAACCGTGTATCAATAGCATACAAGTATTCAACACAAGAAAAAGGCAATTAATAACATTTTAGTTATATTTTATAGCTAATTGTATAGGCAGCGTCAAGATGATAAAAATATTACCAATTGAAATAAATAAAAAATAAATTAATGAAAATGGCTTGTGAGTAATGATTTTTGGAAAATTAAGATAATTTAAAGATTTATCTACGTTAATTCGTTATAAACGTTAATTCGGTGCCAGACTTTTCACTCAGGATAGCCAAAAAAATGAGTCGACAAAATATCAATAAATAATAATACATTTAATAATTGTCAATGTATAAAATTAAGGTGATGTCTCGAAAAAATTTAAATGACCATTTATTTCTCGAACAATAAATAAAAAGTAAAAAAACTGTGTTAAATCTGAAAAATAAAACATATTTATGATTTCAAAGTAGACGCAAAACCTGTATAGGGCTGCTTTATAAGTGCGTTTGTCAACAACCAAGCTCAGAAAATAAAATACTGTAATTTAACATGATATATATAATACTAAAGATGCAAATAGTTTTACAGCCAAAAAAAAATATAACTAGAATACATTTATGAAGGCTGGTTTCTTGTAAAAGTCTACTGAGTCAGTTAAATAAATTACATGCATGCTTTTTCAGTCTATTAAAATATCACTTTCTCAGAGAGCACAGCATAAAAGTGCATTAAAATCAGAAACATTTCCCAGTACAAATTTGCAGTGTACCTGAAGACAGTGTACCCACTATGCATTCTTCATTCACTGTTCATAATTTGCTAATACATAATGCTAAAAACATTTAAACCACATATTTGGTTTCAATTGCTTTCAAAGTACCTTTTTGAACCGGAACGTTTTATAGCCTAAAGTTAATGTTTCTTTTTTAACATCTTTTTTAAATTTTCCTTAGTTTATATCGAAAAATTAAAAAAGTCGTTCAATTTGAGTTTTCACCTTCATACATTTTGTGCTTCAAACTTTTATAAGCGAATCTAAGCTAATCTCTTTTATTTGTAATGAGTAAAAACAATGGGAACTCATATATCACAGCATCTGAAAATATAGTTGCGCTCATAAACATAATCAAAGAACGTCATACCCCAGAAGGTTATCACAATTCCTTAAATCAACAGAAATGTCTGAGACAGTTGACGCAAATAAACAGATATGGGCCTTAATCAAATTTCCTGTGAGGGAAAGATGCCAAATTGAATCAAGTTATAGGCTCAAGGGACAAACTATTACTTCACTATTAGGTTATCTTGTGGATCAGAAGATGAGATTCTTACGTTTACTTATTTATCTTGGAGCTTTCGATTAATTGGTTACCTTGGCTAATCAAAATACGCATCTAAGAAATTATTCCGCAATATTAGATTGTTATTTACTTGTAACACAGTATAAGATAAAACAAAACATTGGATGATGTACCTACTGTTTTTAAATACGGTTTGTTACATCCAATAAATGTAAATAATAAACCAAGGATTGTAATTTTAAATAGTTTTCTTTCATCTTATTTGATCCTCTTAGTGAGTAAAGTTGTTTTCCAAACTCTTTTGCCATTTGAGTTGTTTATTTATATCTAATAAAATCACTTGAAGAGTTTCATAAGCTTAACAATATTCAAGGTATGTACACATATGTAAAAATATTAAAATAACACGCAAAAATAATATTATTATTTTTGCGTTTTTTTATATTTGAGTTTTGATATATATATAATATCAAAACTCAAATACAAAAAAAATATATATAATACCAATACCTACATATACATATTGAAATACATTACATACAATGCTCTGATTCTAAAGTAAGTGGTTAAAGCACTTATGTCACAGAAATCAAAAACAACGTCGGCACTACAACACTTAGACTCGAGACAATATTATTTAGAAGTTACACACAATTCGGTTGGGTTTTATTCGTATGGTTTTGACAAAATTACTAAACCACCAATTATTTTGCAATTATTTTGCAAATAACAAGATATAGGAGTAACATTCCACAACTTTTCTCAAAAATAAATTTATAGCATCTCAGTTTTACTCCAGAATCTGGATTGAATTTGAAAATTAGACTCTCGTTTCGAAATGATGAATACTTCGCACGGAGAATTTGCGGACGAAGTTAGTTATTTTTAGAAGTCGCCTCAACTCCTGTTCGGGCACTCGGCATGAAACTATTTTCACTTCCACAAGCTTTCGCAAAGGTGAAAATGTTATTGAAAGAGCGGCGGGTAAGTGGTTTCTGCACGTGAAATTAGGAATACGCTCGCCGGTGTTCTAGGCTAGAAGTGTTGGTTTGTTTTTCCCTCTTTTCAAGGTTTTTTAGATTTTTTCCACCTTCATGGATACTGCAACGAGTGTTTATTACGGAAGCAAGTACGCTCCATAGTCCGACAAGAATATTGTAATCAAACTGCAACTTTTTAAAGTCAAAGTACTAAGTAGGTATTTTTTCGTTTTAGGTGTCCATTAGTTTTAATAAATATGATGACGTCACTGTAATATTTTTTTGATAAAACACCTACCTACTGCAGTTACAGTTTTGGAAACTCTCATGTAGACTTACTCAATACATTTAGTACTTCTTTTATAAAAACATCCACACTTACCGCCCCCATATACAAACTATACTTGGGTACATATATGGGTTGACTGGTAGACAATGCACCTAGCATTAAGTCCACCTGTCGTACTTATTGTGCAATAAAGTTTTTAAATAAATAAATAACATCAATTTGTTTCTGAAAATAACAAGAGACATTTAAACATTTTGACACCTTTAAATAAGCTTAAATAACGTCTTGGATTTCATCGAAAGAGGGTTTATAAGTCATTGCACATTTCTACCCAGCAATTTACTTGTCATTTCAAATTGGAAAAATCCTTCGACAAATTCAGTCTTCCGAACTTCGTTGGCTATCCTATTCGCTGTATAATACATTTCCTTTTTTTATTATTTAGTATGAAACTAATCCTGCGTTTAGAAACAATACATTCCTTAATACCTACATGAAAAAACCAACGGCGTGCTGTTTGTGTGCTCGCTGCTAAGATGCATGCAGCTCGAAGTCGGCGCACTTCAAGCGACTGGACTGCTTGTTAAAATTAATATCAAAACGATCCATTCCTACTTCCTTTAGGCGTGTTCAAATACAAATGTGCTCCTTAAAATGTGTTCGCGGAGACAACTTTGCAGCACGCAGTCGATAAGCAGTTCAATTTTAACACCGATGTAGGGTTCTATGACCAAATACTAATCACTAAACATTTAAAATAGGTTAACGGGTCAAAACGCGATAATTTTTTTTAGTTTCTAATGCAAACTACTTACTAAAAATATTTTATTAAAGTATTGAAAGAATTTTTACTTATAAATCTATATTATACAATTACAGCTTATTATTATAACATTAAAAAAATACCTAGATAAAAAACCTATTAAATGTATATTCGACACACAATCACTATTGGAAAGTAATTGTTTAAAAATCTATTTATATCTTGTACAATTAGTAGCTTTATTTATATTTGTGATAAACGTTACCCTTTTGTTAGACAATAAAGTTGTTGAAACGCGAACGTCCTCTCTCACATTGCAGTAGTGTTGCCGTCGATTCGATTGTATATCGATTATAATCGATTATTCCAAAAGAGGCCTAAATAATCAAATAATTGATATGAGAATCGATAGTATCGATATAATCGATTATATCTAATAAAAATAGGTATCGATATAATCGATTATATCGATAGTATCGATACTATCGATTGTCATATCGATTATTAGATTATTTGAGGGGGGGATAATCGATTAATCGATAATCGATTATCCGGCAACACTAATAGCAGGGGGTCTACCCTCAACAACGAAACGAACAAACGAAAGGTTTCGTTTTTCAAGATTTATCAAAAGTTCGGAAGGAAAAACGTGGTTTTTGGTTTGCATAAATAGTATTATATTTTATGAAAACGCTTGATTTGCAATTTAAGTAAATTAGATGTGACTATGAGAATTAAAAATTGCTATCCGTTTTCGGATCCGACATATTTCGTTTTTGGGAGTAGACCCTCAGGTCCTTAACAGGGTCTATAATGATATAATTATCAGAATACCATCTGTATCGTATCTACATTATAGCAGCAATAAATTATTGAATATTAAGTACTGTATGAAGTTTCGTTACGTTGCACTAACTATGGGTACTAGTTTTGATCCGTTAACTATTACATTATTTTACATATGTAAAATAGAACGCGAAAATCTTAAATTCAACACTACACAATCACAAACTTCAAAAGGTATGACACGAACGACGTGACATATCACAAATATTATTTTTAAGATTAGTTTGCTATAAATTTGAAGTTGCGATCTCAAAATATTTAAACACGAAATCCACTTAGCCCATTCAGTATTCAATATTTTCATTAAGACAAATATTTGAAGAGTTCCATAATGTTGGAATGAATTAACTAACTCGGTTTGAAATCACAAAAGGGTACGGTGAACACGTGTTTGGAAATAATAATTTTGCAAAACTTAGCAAGTGTGAGTTTCAGTTAGTGCTGAAACTTCTGAATAGAAAGGTTTACTTTTCTAATATCGGAGTGGGTTTTGAAAAGTTTTTCGTTTATCATAGTATTTTAAGATTTGCTACTCAACTCTTTAGTTCTCCACCACACTTCGGTGGCTACAGATTTGGAATTGTTCAAAAGTTTTTCAATATAGTAATGTTCGATATTGTTACTGCTTATATTGATAAGATAAGATACTTAGATATTGATCTAAGTATATGTTATCATAAAGGTTTTATATTTTTCAGTTTATTGCCTTTTTCTATCCTTTTTGACTGGCCAGAACAATGATAAGAGCTCCTGGATTAACAAAGTTGAACCAAAGATCGTGGGTTCGATGGCCACCCAAGACAAAAATACGTGTGATAAAAATTTGGTTTATTTTGTATCTGATTAATATTATATTGCTCGTGACTTTGTCTAGTTTATTTCGAGATAAAAAGTAGCAAATGTTAATATAATTTTATTCAAATTGCATTCATTAATGCTCGGTTCCAATATTTGAAAAATGAAACGTTCTCGTAACGGATAGTAACAAATTACACGAGGCGTAAGCTAAAAATGACCGACAGACGACTAATGACAGCTGATAATGAAAGTAAATTTGAAATTAGAATCGACGACTTATTGAAAAACGGATCGTCATTTTGACACATTACGAATCGTAAAATATTGGAATCGAGCTTATGAGAGGACATATTGACATTATACATTCTTACAAATTTTTGCATTTATTTTTTTTTAGGACTCGTTTGTTTCCATGGAACAAGTGACATTGTGTAGCATTTCTATATTTATATATCATCATAAATTAAGTAAAAAAAAATGAGGTTCAAACATTTACTAATACAACTAAAATACCGTTTATCTTGAAAAAAATGCAAGCAAAAGTATCCATGTCAAAAGGTGTATTACCTCATTAAGTTACATTATCAGTGTCTACAGGTATATAAAGGTTACTTTATTCAATTTAGACGATGTACCATTGCCAAAATATGATCAGTATTATCGATCTATCATTGTCAAAATGTGAATAACACACGCACACAATACACACACACACATAAAATACCCACACAAACACACGCACACAAATAAACACACAATAAACGTGTTCGCACGTACTTGTACATGCACACACATAGCTCTTATTTATAGCATAGATTAGTTAAGAGATAGAAGAGCGATATTTGCAATAATAATTTGTTGTTTGTTTGTTGTTTGAGTTGTCTGTAAATATGTATACGCCCCCTTATAGCGATTACCCATTATTATCACGAACGTAATCTTCTCAAAATCTTATCATTAGTACAGTGATGATAAAAAAAGCTTATCTTTTCGATCTTCATGGTAGGTCTATTTGTTTACATAAAATCAATTCACCAGTAATATGCAATGAAACATGCAATGTGACCGCAGTGGATATTGTTTCGATTGCCGTTAATTATGATGTTTGACATCATCTGACCAACCAGTGGTTTAAAATAGTGTTTAATGATACGCAAATCGAGATGATATGGCAGATTCGTGTTTTATAAGCACGATAGTACCTATTTGTAAGAGACATCCGCAATTCATTAGTATGATAGATAAATATATATGTAATATCAACAGTAACTCTTATAAATTTATATTTTACAGGTAAACAATTTAGGAAGCAATACTACAGTATCAAAACTCAAATTAAACGCACATATAGACAAGGAATTGCGACTTTCATTCATAATAATTTATTATAAATTTAAAAACTTTATTTCACAAAAGGAAGTACAAAAGGCGGATGTTAGGGGCATTATCTACCAGTCAACAATTGGGTTATACAAATAGTTCGTTAACAGGTGCGGTAACAGTAAAAATGCTATCATCATCTTAACTTATTACAATGATCTATTATACGAGGGTGGTCTGAAAAGTTTCCGACCTCAGCTCAAAAATGGCGCCACTCGTCAATAAAAGCTAGTCAATGTAGTTATGCATCTTTTAACAGTTACTCACCAAAGTTTCGGCCATTTTGGCAGTGCAGTTTTTAGTTGACAGTCGTTTGAGTGAGTAGATGCGAGTGTTTTTGTGAAAATGGAAAAAATTAAGTATCGAGCTGTTATTAAATTTTTGTTTTTGAAAGGCAGTACGCCTACGCAAATCAAAGATGAGTTGGACACTGTGTATGGGGACTCTGCACCATCATTTACCACAGTAAAATTTTGGGCAGCTGAATTTAAACGTGGCCGTAAGAGCTTGGGAGACGATGAACGTTCGGGACGTCCAAAAACTGCAACTACTGATGATAACATTGCTAAAGTTCACGAAATGGTGTTAGACGACCGCCGAATTAAAGTGAGAGAGATAGCAGAGGTTATGAAAATGTCCAAAGAATGTGTTTGTCACATATTACATCAAGTTTTAGACATGAGAAAGCTGTCCGCGCGTTGGGTGCCGCGTTTGCTCACATTAGACCAAAAACGTGTTCGAATGAACATTTCCAAAGCTCTGTTGGCGCAGTTTAGGCGCAATAAATCCGAGTTTTGGTAATTACTGTAGATGAAACTTGGATACGCCCGAAACAAAACTACAGTCAAAACAGTGGACTGCAAAGGGGGAACCAGCTCCAAAAAAGAAAAACTGTTTTTTTGGCTGGGAAAGTGATGGCGACTGTTTTTTGGGATAGTCATGGAGTTATCTTAATCGATTATCTTCAAAAAGGAAAAACCATTACAGGAGCATACTACGCATCATTACTTGACGAGCTGAAGGTACAAATTGCGGAAAAACGGCCACATTTGCAAAAAAAAAGAAAATCCTCTTTCACCAAGACAACGCGCCGTCTCACACCTCAGCGGTTGCCATGGCAAAAATCCACGAGTTACGGTTTCAACTGCTTGACCATCCGCTTTACTCACCTGATCTGGCCCCAAGCGACTTCTTTTTGTTCCCTCATCTAAAAACTGCGCTCGGAGGACAAAGATTTTCGTCAAATGAGGAGGCAATCACCTTTGTGAACAATTATTTTGCAGAGAAAAACGCCGAGGACTATTTGGACGGGTTACAGAGATGGGAGCATCGCTGGGAGAAGTGTGTAGAGTTACAAGGAGACTATGTAGAAAAATAAATAAAAAAAGTAAGAAAAAAACTCTTGTATCATTGTTAGGTCGGAAACTTTTCAGACCACCCTCGTATATTTATGTCTCTAGTACTTATTGTAGTGGAGAGAAAATATGATTATTATTATGTCATATTGTACTAGCCACTCGCCGCGGCTTTGCACGCATATTCATTTGTTACAAAAAATGTGATTCTTCTCGACCTATTTTGTGCAAACTTCACATAAACCGTCAACTAAATAGTCCAAAGTCTAAGCATTTGGTACTAATAATTTCTGTACAAAAAGTATTGAGAATATCCTATTAAAATGAAAGCAAAGTTTAATATTACAATTATGCCTCATTCATGGCAAACCTATGTAAGGTTTGCCCGTTCTTGAGTCATAAAATAACAAAAAAAATTGGCATTGATTTTCAATTACATTGATTAAAATATTTGTCAAAAAAACTTTTTATTCATTATCTTTATTATTGACAGTAAACGATTTACAGTTTCGCTGCCGGTCAAAATATATACAAACTTTAGATGTCTGTAAATAGTGATTCCCTAACAACATCGGCATCCCATCTTTAAGAATAGGTATTATGTTCTCTCCGTAGCAACCGATATTACAGTAAAACACGAAAAATCTGAGTACAAAAACCTAGGACTTGCTTCAAGTCTAACAATACGAAAGGGAGGGGATAAGACAGGTCAATTTGTTACTGCCACCGCTGAATTTCTACAATTTGCCCCTCACAGGTAGAGCAAAAATTTCGCTTCATTTCATATCCTTTGTGACAAAACTACAGGCTTACAGTCTTCTACCGTCATCAGTGTGAGTATATGAATGAATATATATCTAAGCGTTTGGGGATACAGTTAACTCAAAAAGATTAGCCTTAAAAAGTTCAAAAAACCTGAATTCATATTTTATTCATCTGAAAGTTTTGCTTATTGTTAGAAACTGGCCATCACGTATTTCTGTGACTGTTTTGTAACGTACTTAATCATAATTCGTAAAGGAAAACATGCCAAGGCAGACATTAGGCCTCATTATATTATCTTGTTCTATTATGATATCATATTCTATTTTATGTTGTTATAAACACATTTCAGAGCGGATCATTGAAATTAGCACCCATGTAGATCGCACTTCCTTTGTAGTTAAAGTCAAAGAATGAGGCATAATTGTAATATTAAACTTCGCTTTCATTTTACATTAGTATTGTTGATGGGGTATTCTCATTACTTTTTGTAAAATTATTTGTACTTATCATTATTTACGAGTACGTATGTAGGTATTGTTAGTTCTCTACGCATCTTCTCAAAGACAAACCGCTGGACATTCAATGCACCTCAAAATGATTATCTCATTTATTATGAATGGAACTGGTGTTGCCTTATTTAATCACCTTACATCACTTTAAACATGATTCTGAGTCAGTTGAATTACTGCTAGTGATATTTTTGTACATTGATTTTAGAGTTCTCACACACATATCAAGCTTATTCAGATTTATTCCATAAAAGGACGTCACCGAGTATATTGTAGTGCAGGTTGAACGGAAAGCTGGAGATGTGAGCTCATTTTTCAAGATC
Source organism: Glyphodes pyloalis (assembly GCA_037074685.1). Lineage (NCBI taxonomy): Eukaryota > Metazoa > Arthropoda > Insecta > Lepidoptera > Crambidae > Glyphodes > Glyphodes pyloalis. The sequence continues at coordinate 8,587,671 of JAYKKO010000011.1, forward strand.
GACTCGGCCAAATATCCTATATAACAACCCAACTGGTGTACCCGAATAATTGAAAATAAATCCTGTGTCATCGTTCAATGAAATTGGTTTTGTATTGTTTGCGCTTTACCAAAAGCCTCAATTACGTTGTTTTAAAATGTAATGGGGAATAACGAGTGGCGTATACAACAGAAACACTAAGTTTTGTGTTAAAAATAGAAAATACTGAATGTAAACATTCGTTGAATAATTCTTTTGTTTATAAACCATGCGAACATTTCAATTATGTTTAATAAAAGCAATCTTAGCTATTATTATCTTTTCTCAAAATTCATTACATCGCCAGCGGCAGGCCAATCATCAATTACAAAATCCATTAAAAACAAAAAATAGAAAATGAAGTAATGGATTGTTAACATAGTAACGCTTTTAATTTTATTCTTAAGTTTGTCGTGAAACTTTAATTGAATGGTGGTGGTGCGTATTTATTTTTCTAAACTACACAGATATTTTCCGAGTTCATCAGTCACAAATGTCATCAAAGTTGGCGCCAAAAAAACAATAATGGAAGATCCGATCCGAAAATTTCAGTTCGAGAATGAATTATTTTATGATTAAATGAAAAAACCTTTAAACATTGATATGTCTTTTTACCCGAAAATATTTAGCACATCAAAATTCAGGGTTGTAAATTATTTTATAAAGCAATTTCTGTTAGTTGAATCCATAAATTTTAACTGGAAACCGCATAGCAACCGAACCCATTCGCATTTTGTTGGACCGTTACTTTGGATGCGATGTTTTTTTTTCGTTTATCTTAACACTGCTGTCAGATTTTTGGGATTTCCATTAAAAATTACGTGTTTGTGGTTTATCTAGAAAACGATTTTTAACGTTAGGTACACAATATCCATATTTTTGTGACAGAATTATTTGTCCGCCCTAGTGTAAAACTAAATGACTTATTTAGTGACAATGCGAATGATTGAAACCATTAACATTGCAAATTTCAGCCTTGATGTAATTACACAAGATATAATACTGTTAATCAGGTTCAAATTGACGTGACATGAAGTCTGATACGACGTGACACTTCAAAAATGTGCACCCCCTCTGACACCTGAATCAAGATTTTTGTTTATAATGTTCGATCGATCAGTACTAGCTACATATCTAAGGGGGAAGAGAACGATTGCTTCCATCGCCACCTTAGCGCCCCTTTAATGAATCCCTAGGGGTCGACGAACCACAACTTAAGAAAAACAGCCTTATATAACGTTTTTAAGAGACCCCAAAAGGAAACTCTACATGTTGACCGTTAGGATAATGAAGCAGGAAGAAAAAGGTTGCGACAGTAATTCAATTTCAGAAAAAGAGATTTAAAAAAAACTTACTTAAAACGTGTAGATGAACGTTCCAAAGAGCAGACCACTGCAGTGCCTATACGCCCACTCTGAATGTAGTTTACAATGTTGAAAATGTATATAAACAAATTCTAATCTTGTCACGTCTACAAAGAGACTGGTCCACTGAAAGTCAGACTCAGAGGTGTAAAATAAGATTTGCAAGAAGCCCGCGCGGCAAACGAGTTTCGTCCTTTAGCCTTTTACCGACCGACGTGTTTTACTTCTATGTATTTGAAAACTATATTGAAAGGTTGCTGGCGATTCACTCGAAAGAAAAGGAATATAACAGACAACCAGGACTGTCTAACTGTGTGTCTTAGTGCAAAATTAGTAATAAGTGTAGCTTTCATCTGTAAAAAAAACTACTGAGTTTCTTGCCGGTATCTTCTCTTTAGTTATAGGTTCCGAACCGGAGGTGGCTTCATTTGCTTTATATAGAGACTATTCATAAGTATTACTAATGTAATCCTTGTGAATAAAAAATATTGACTTTGACTTTGTCTTCAGAGGCATTAGTCGGATATATTTAAATAAATGCGAATTATAAGTACATTCAGAGATATCAGGCTGCCAGTGTACAAAATAAAATAGGGTGGGTGAAAATATGAATGTTTAATTTTACTTGAAGAAATAAAAAATTTTTGCGGTAACATTAAGATTAAAGAAAACAATGTCACATTCACATTTTGTTATTTTGGGTTAAAAAGGAAGCTCTGTAGTGAAGATTTTCTTATTTAAGAATGTCGCATCTACCTAATGATGCGAAAAAACAAAAAATCGTACTTCAAAAAAACACCGAGCTAAGAAAGTGCACGGCTTTTGGCATTTCTGCAGTTCTACTGAATTTTCAAACGGATTTAAATATCAGATGCGATGGAATACGCCATTGGTATTTAAATTGCCCCTGTTTTAAACTAAATCGTATTCTAGAATATTAACACAAACTTTGTGGCTCCATTTTTAATGCGAGACCTAGATTTTTGAATATTCTTAAATCATTTATAAATCAACTCGTCCTTTAATAAAGATGCCTGATTTTGAATTATGTTTTCTATCCAAAAAATGTTTTTGACAAATGGCAATGACATAAAAATATACAAAAAATATATTTATGACATTAACTGGTTTCTGATTAAATTTACTAGCTATGTTCTAAACCCTATGTTTTATTTGCTGAGAAATCCTTGGCCACAAAAACAAAAAAATAACTGTATGTGTCCCATGTGAGCAAGCACGCTTACCCTTTCTACCATATTATGTATTTAAGTAGATAGTCAAATGGGAAATGCAAGCTTTAATTTATAGAGAAGTCTCACAAAGCCGTAACAAAACACTGCGAAACTACGCACTCTTATCCAACTGACAACATAATCTTAACTTTAACTGACTGTAAATATGGTTAACATTTTGTTGTTGTTACATACTCTTAGTTTCTAGTTGACTTCGAATCTTCGAATGGTATTACAACTGAAATGTTTTAATTTTTTTTCTTTTCAAGATTAACTGGCCAAAGATTAAGTAGATGAATACTTTAACAAACTCATTCTTAAATAAAATGTAACATGAATTAAACATTAAAAAGTAACCCCTCGAAGATTTCATCATCTATCATATTCAATTTGGTAGAACATGTACCAGGTACGAGTAGCTACAAGTATAATCCGCTGTTAAACTTTCATCTGGTTGTTCCATTACTTAAAATTAATCAATCATTCAATAAAGCTGTATCATAATACAAATAACAGCTGGATTTGCATGTCTGTTTGAACTAAAATATATTTTATAACTAGCTGTAGTCCGGGACTTTATTTGCGATATTTTTGATTAAGACTTTTTTAAAATAAATGTTTATGGACTTTATCCTTCCTCTATCTACAACATTTAATTAATTAAATCCACTCACACAACAAAAGTTTAAAACCTCCATATCTACATTATAAACGTTCACATAAAACATTACCGCAATATCGCGCCATTTCTGAGGTTCCGGGTTCGATCCCCGGTCGGGTCAATATGGGAAATGAACTTTTCTATATTGTTTTGGGTTTGGGTGTTGTCGCACCTTCGTTGTTTCTGATTTCTGTAACACAAGTGCCTTAACTACTTACTACAGAATCAGAGCAATGTATGTGAGTTGTCCAATATTTGTGTTCCAATATTACCAGTCAATAAATTGACAGTAAAATACGATTACCTACCTTACTGTTAATTTATTGACGTGTACCTTGCTTACATTTGCTTGAAAAGGTTATATCTCGTAAGTTCTCCTCTCGAACTAATTTCTCTTTTCTTTTCTCTTTTTAAAATTAATTGTTTTATTGCATGTAGACTGTTAACGATTCGTAAATGGTATAGTCAAAATATTTTTCATGCCAATTTCGCATTAGTGTGCAACGTGCTAGAATGTATTGAACCGGAACACGGTGGACAAAGCGGCATTGTTTTTAACCTAGCTGCTGCCTGAAACTTCATTTACGTTGTTTCGGGATAAAGTTTATCCCAGAAGTTTTCGTAGTAATGTGTCTCGCTACTACACTTGATCTAAATTAATCAAATGGTATTGCTTATAAGATGAACAAACCACACATCCATATAAACATGGAGTAGGTACATCCATGCAAACTGACTTTCACGTTTAATATTAGAAATTCACATACTGTACGAACAAACATTTTAACAAACTGTGACAAACTTCGAATGCGCTCGCCAATTTCTCTGATAGCGTCTGTCAAATTGGGCACTTAATTAAAATTTCTAACGCGAAATCGCTGTCCATCTGGTGACAGTTCAATCCCGAAGGCTTTGCTCGCACAAAGGTTTAATTGGGCAAATACTAAACGGCGGATCCGTTGACATGAGCGGCAATTCCAGGGGACAACAGAGGCGTGGATAATATCTGACCGCTCTGGTAACAAGCGCAGAGATGAATTCAGGTTGGGAGACAATACTGATAAGATTGAAATCCAAGCTCACACAATAGTTTGTCGTTATTGCGATCCCAGCTTTAAAGTCCCCTGCATAAATTGTCTATTCATTTCCCTATTGAAAACTTTAGATAGAAAGCCAATTTGGATAAAAAAAATAATATGCAAGACGATATTATCTTGTACCGCGATCGAGTTAGTAGTTTCAGGGTTATTTTATTGATTATGAAAACACTTGCTTGATTCTTTTATTTTATAAGAAAAAGAAACAGTATACAGAATAAAAATAATATTAGTATCTTAAAAACGAATTAATCTGTGTTGTCTCGACTTCAAAGCGCTAAGGTTAAAAAATATGATTCTTTGAGTAAATTGATTTTCCATCTTATATGTTGACTTGTCTATATGGAGTTATCTTATCTATTGTATCTTTCATATTTTTAGTAAGCAATCAAACTCCCGATTTTTCACGGTCAATTTCAGCTTTTAACACACCACTGCCAAGCAGCTGTAATATGTAAGTACCTATGTAGGTACTTAATACGTATACTCGAACGTTGAGTTCTCAGAAATGGTATGTACCATTTATTATTTATTTAGTAGAACTAACTTGCTTGGCAGTGGTGTGTTAAAAGCTGAAATTGACCGTGAAAAATCAGGAGTTCAGTTCTCAGAAATGGTACATATCATTTCTGAGAACTGAACGTTCGAGTAGTCTGAAGTTTTTCACAATACACGACTATTTGTATTAGGATTAACTTTATTTATCGTTTTGCTAATGTTATTTTATCTATATTCGTTTTTTATAGTGTAAAACTATTGCAGCGATTGTACTACTGATTCCGTGCAAATACTCTTCGGCTTTCGTTGATAAAAAAATGTACTACTAGTTTGTCGTTACAAAGTGTTTTTTTTTTGGCGGGCCATGAAATAAAACCTACACAGTTATATCTTAATCCGGTTCTGTTGCATTAAGACCAATTGCTAATTAGATTACTACGCTGACATTAAATCAATATAGAATAACAGATACTGGGAATATATCTCAAAGTCAATACATATTAGAACACAAGTTTGGTGATTTCATTTTCAAGTGCCCTATAATTTGGTATTCATGTACAGCAATTTTTTAAACTATCTGTATAAAATTCCATACATATACAATAAATATATTGTTTACTGTCTCAATTTATTTAACTCATTTATCGAAACAAATTAAAATTTGTACATAACATACGTAAATGATAAGTCTATTCAAAGTCCCACTGCAGGAATAAGGCCCCATCATCTTCATATTTACATCAGGCACACTTCCAACGATGGATACTGGCTTAATCACAAAGCTAGCCAAATACGGATTATCGATCATAAATGTGAACAATGTTCCAAAAATTCCTAAGCAACAAGACCATCGATTTTTTATATTTTTTTTTATATTGCACTTTAAGATTGACCTCATCCCACCTGATGTTAAGTGGTAATGAGGTCCTCGCTTAAGGGTGACAAGTAGAGCATAATATACATGTTACTGGACTTGTCGCCCTTACCTTGAAGGCTTGACCCCTGCTACTAATGTAGCACCCCCCAGGAGCTCTGGAAACCTTACTCACACGCAGGAACACAACAACACAGAAGTGATTGTTATTTGGCTGTCTTCTGTAAGGTGGAGGTATTTCACTAGTTGGGCTGCTCCAGTTCGAGCGATAAATCGCTAACTACCTCTCTTTAAACGATGCAATAAAGAAATTCTAATTATTCCAAAAGTAACTGTAAATCCTACCAATATTTTAAACGCAAAAGATTGAAAATATATCAATTTGGATGTCTGAATGTTTTGATGGTTGGATGTTTTACGTTTTCACACAAGTGCTGAATGAATTTGTATTAAATTTGGTAAAAAAAAGATGCTAGTTATATTACTAAAGATTTTTAGACCTGGTTTTTTATCGCTAAATAACGTGTGCCAAGTCGATAGCAGCTAGTACGAAATAAAGCTGTATTTCTCGCTACAAACAGCTTAAGTTTAAGTAAATACCAGAACTATTTTGCATTGAAAAAGAATCTTAAGATTTTTTCCTTAGATTAAGTTAGTCTCAAATCCCGAAAGTGGTTCACTGTGGTAATCAGGACTTAGATGGACAAAAACTCTAGAGGATATGTTTCCATGCAAATTTTAAAGTTCTTTATCGGGAATTTTTAACCGACTTCAAAATAAAAATTCAATTCGCTTTCTATTTTTTTGTTTAAAGTTTATTAGATAATTATGTCAACTATGAATGAATTTTCTCTGCTTCAAAGTGCATGCTTGGGAGATAGAGATGTCATAGGACCAAGTGTTGTTCTGCAGGTCAAGATTTGAAGAAAGGACAGGAACGGTATCAACATATTACCTGAAAAGTATAATAACCACGACAGCCGGCCGACGATGTCATCGCTTCACCGTGGAAATATTCCATCAAACAAAAAAAAATTTGCTATCTCTTACCTTTGCCGTACCATAAAGAAACTAAGTGGAATTTGTTACCGGCTCTTGTATTTTTTCCTTCCTTTGATATGTAATCCCTCACAAGGAGTGTGAAGAAACAGTATGGCGATGCTAACCGATAGGATATTATTACGGTATCAAATCCGTTGCCATCGCGATGTGGGTCCCTCTCTTGCTTACCACCAAGCTGGGAGGAGTCACTGTTCTGTGTTTCTATAAAAAAAGATACGGAAGTTAAAACACAAATTTTTATATACATTATAGTACTACCATTGTTTCTAATTTTTATATAAAAAATATGTGAGCAGCTCACTATGGTATAAATATATTTAATTATTGATCATGATATTTATTTCTAATGTTTTAAAAGAGCCGTTTTTCATTTTTTTTCCAACGCACATTAATTTGACTGAAAATATAAAACAATTTTTAATTTTACTAAAATTAAACAGTCTAGAACAATAAATGAAACCATTTCGGTGTAGATTTCTTGAACAGTAAATCCGATACTCATTGTTTTTATACGGCTGCCAATACTCCTGACCAAAAATGTTTTGGAATACTTACAACTGCCCGATTATTGGTACGTAAACATAGTTAAATAAGTAATGTCGAGTACGAACATTTTTCGTTGTAGATGTCACTGACCTTTTAAGGTACGAGTATAATGCTCTTAAAATCAGATATTTAAAGTTTTGTAAGAGTTGGAGTATTTTTTGTTAAGTAAATATTAATTTCTTTAATTTTGTGCCAACTTAACTTTTATTTTTGTTTATAAGATTTTGCTTTAGACTACCGAGATGTCTTTCTGGCGTAAATACATGTCGTTTATCTATCACGGCCCAAGTCCCCTTGAAACTTGGGTCCTTATTTGTCTTGTCTAGGTTTTATACTGAAGCATATGCCATCGGATCTCCGCAACTCTTGCAAGAGAGAGTAGACAAGGTTCGAAAACCGTCGAGTCATACTTAAAAACTAACTTTTCTACATTTCCACGTATTTAGGAGTCGTGCCTTACTCTAACACAAGTGTTTAGCTACTCGTACTCACCACAGAGTTAGAGATAGATAATTGGAATTGTCGTTCTTAACGGACAGTGGAAGTTTTTTGTGTCCAATCATGAAAAATAATTTTCTTCGTTACTTTCAGGCTACGTTCTCTTATGCCCGGTTTTAATATTTGAAAAACAATCCGTTCTAGTTATGGATTGCAATAAATTAAACGAGGCGTAAGCTAAAAACGACTGATGGATGACAGCTGATATGGAAAGTAAATTGTTATTTTTAATGCTTAATTTATAGTTGTTACCTATATGTTATTACTATTACCGCACCCATATACAAACTATCTGCATGACCCTTTTTTTTTCTGACGAGGGAAAATGCTTTGACGCACCGTACCGTCACCTGAGGGAGGTGACGGCGTGTGTGGGACTCCCTGCCCTTACAACGGCAGGACTACCCACTAAAACCCCCCGGTTGGACCTCATCGCCTAAGTGGTGGTGCTGTGGGAAATCGGATCAACCTAACCAACCACAACACCACCGGCATCTGCATGACCCTAGGGTTGACTGGTAGAGAATGCCCCTAGCATTATAATAATAATAAATAATAATAATAAATGCGCCAGACAATCACACCAATCACCTGGTCTCAAACTAAGGTTTTCCCTTGTACTATGAGTACCAGACGACGGATACTAACTGGGGGCGTCATCCCAGCACACCCAGACCCAAGTCAATTTAGAAAAGTTAGTTTTCCAAATTGACCCGACCGAGAATCGAACCCGGGACCTTTCGCGCTTTGGCCGCCTACCTTAGCCACTGCGCCACCGAGGTCATTAAGTCCACCTGTTGTACTTATTTGTGCAATAAAGTTTTTAAATAAAATAAATTATGGAACGGTATTAACGACCGGTAGGCGGTTGGAGAAAAACGGATATTAATTTTTGAAACATTACGAATGGGCATAAGTGATAGAAATAATACTTATAATAGCAATACCAGCCCTAGTCAAAAAAAAAATTTTTTTTCTCTAATGGTTTCTGTCTCGCGTTCATGTTGCCGTGATGATTCGAACAGTGTCAAGTTTTCAGAGTGGCACGCTATAATAGAAATTGCGTAGTGTATAAAGCAATTTCATTTCTTAATTATTAGGAACTAAACATAAATTCTTAGAAAGGTTTAAAACAAGGAAGCTTTAACGGAGCTACGTTTCTGCTATTGCTACCATATCACTTTCGACTTTTCTTTGTTCGTTTCTGAATTGTTTGAAATCCATTCAAAAAATCATAATTTATGTCTTGTGATAAAACCCTAAAAGGATTCCATTTTTTTCTTTGATGAAACCATCCATTTATAGTTCTGGTACCTACCCACTTACAACTAGAAAGTGATAATTCACTTTTATCGAATAAAAAGATGGAACAAATTATCAACTGTCATTTGAAAAAATCGGTTCAAAGCGGAAGAAAAGCATTTAAACGTTCAAACATAAAAAGATTACTCTAAGGATTCCTTGACCGGCACAAACGCAAAAGGCAAAAACCCAAAGCGCAACAATATTCCGAAGTCCCAAACATTTCCTTTGTGGGGTATCACTGCAAAATGGCCGACCGCTCGAATTTTATTGAGAAAAATCGACTGGCCAATGTGTGCATTGTCCATTTCACTAGGGAGGCCCGAACAGAATCAAAACGAATTGGATTTCTGATGTTTTAAACCATTTCGCTTTAATTTGAACTTTGTCTAGCTTAGAAGGTTTACCAGCAGTTTAAAAGCAGTATTCTATCAAGAAAGCGAGATGTTTCTGTGAGCTTTGTATTTCAGCTTCTCACTACCTGATGGTTTTCTACTTGTAGACCTTTGTTGAAAATATTGCCAGTGATTTTTATTAAATCAGAAATGAAAGACATTTCTCAAGTTTCCTGGAAGTGCAATTAATGAACATTTCTAAATTTGTTTTTTAGAAGATTTTTTATTTTCTTTAGGTCACTATTTTCATTTTACGTATAAATATAACCTCGTAAACTAAACTACCTTCGCGTGTAGTCGTTACTTTTAAATTAAAAAACTCTGAAGTCGTGTGTTCAAAACACGCGAGCAACACTTTCTTTTTATAAGTTTTTCAGTTTATTTATGTCTTGAACTTGATAGGAGTTGATTCCGTGCTTCAGAAGGCACCTTAAACTGTTAGTCCCGGCTATGGTCTAAATAGGTCTTTATCTCCCTTGTAAGGGGTGCGGAGATGACAATCGTTGTAATGTAATAGATAATCTTGTCAAATCAAGATCATCATAGCCGCAGCGTTCATAATAAATAAAAAACCGGTATACACACCAGCAAAGAAAGTATCAGTAAACACATTTTTATAAGAAAAAAATAACTAACAAAAGGTTCGTTTAAAAATTCTTTTATACTTCACATAGTAAAACACACTCAGAAACTCGCAAACTACTGAATATATTATTCTGTAATAAAACGTTCCATGCTGTATCTTTTTCTTTTATGTTTAAACAGGAAATTTCACATTTCAAAAATCAACTGGCAAATATCGTTGAAAAAGTACGCAGTGCAGTTTGGAATCCTTTTCCATGAACGTACAACTTCGAAAATGAAGAATTGCAATTCAAATATGTAAAACATACCTCGCAAAAAAGTTGCGAGAAAATTGAGGTGTGTCCAGTACCTACTAACTATTTGCCTCCAAAAATATATTGTTCTTCTTTCATAATCAACGAAAGTACTTGTGTCTGCTTTCAATTTGAAGTCAGGGTGGGTAGTTCATGAATTACTCATGCCTTGGTCAAGAGGCTTATTCACAACCGTCAGAAATGATTCCGATTCAGTAAATGTATGTTCTGTCGACGTTCAGTCGTATAATAGTAAAAGTATGTTTTGTTGACGTTCAGTCGTATAATTAAGATTCCACATATTTCCACATATTTATGCTACTTAAATCAGAGATAAATAAAAAAAACAAAGATCATAAAAGTTGGAAGAGACGTTTTTAAGTAATAAAAATAAGTAGTGTAATTAGAAGAGCGTAACCATCTCGAAGTAAACTTTTCTTGACTTATCGTTATTATTTGATTTATCTTGGAAATAAATAATATAAATAAAAAATAAATAAATATTGGACGACAACATCACATACATTGCTCTGATTCTGTGGTAAGTAGCTTAAGCACTTGTGTTACAGAAATCAGAAACAACGATGGTACCACAACACCCATACCCGAGACAATATGAAAAAGTTCGTTTCCCATATTGACCCGACCGGGGATCGAACCCGGAACCTCAGAGATGGCATTCGCCAAAGTCAGGCCAGCTCGCCTCTCGGCTACGGAGGTCGTCATAAATGTAAAAACTTACTTCTGTTTTTTTGTGCGATGTACATAAAGAACATCTACAACTGCAGAGCGATTGTACCTACTTATTCAGTTAATTAAAAATCACCCAGATTGCCCGAGCCCTTAAGTAAAAATGAATTAACCAGCATTCAAAATAACTGGCCAAAATTAAAAGCCTCGTGAAAGTTTCAATGAAAATATATCCAATTAAAAAAAAAAGTATTTGCTATTGAAACGAGACGTAAATGGGCGCAAAATTAGTCAGTAAAGCAAAAGCGTTGATTTTCTTACCTTTACTTCCATTTTCGAACGCTAAAATCAAAACGAAGCAAAAGGGACAAATTGTTTTCACAGTATTGGGCACATTTATCTTCATTACAAATATTGTGCACACATAATAATGTTCTATATAAGAATGGGTGCAATAAAAGGTATTGAAACATAAATTTGAGTCTCATGTTTTTTTATTCGATATGTTGAGAATTGAGATTTTTTTCAAAGCCCGTATTGATATCGAATTATGGACTACATAGCACTAGTAAACTAATAACTCTCGTTCTATGCTCGTAAATGGTTTATTGACTTTAGCAACTAATGAGCAACACAAACTCACATACTGAGACTGACATAAAAATAAAAAGAGTTAAAGGAGTAAACTAGAACATTTTCAAAAAAATAAACACTCATAGCCAAAAGGTCCATAGAGTTCGCATTATAATAGTTGCTAACATGAGCAATGTTTTCAAAACTATTCACAAAGGGCTTGTTAATAGATATTTAACTTTATCCTTACAGCCACTTTTAGGGTTAAAATAAAAATACGATAAAAAAAAACTAAAGGAAAGCAATCCTTCTATTAGGAAACATAATCGGGGTTTCCTGTGAATTCTATTAAGATGACGAGGGTTTTGAGTTTTATCGGTATGTTTGCAATATTCTTAATAACTTATCGCACATAAGATATCGATAGATGACTTTTTGCCGGTTATATTATGATGAGGTAAGTATCGTTAAAATAGTAAACAAATATTGGGCAATATCACAAAATAAGAGCGATGTACGCTCTTATTTTGCGGTAAGTAGCTGGAACACTTTGTCCATATATAGTCAGGTCCGCTTGCCTCTCAGCTACAGAAGTCTAAAGATTATTTTTATTCCGTTATTGGTCTAGTCGTGGCGGGTAGGTGGGTAATGGAGTCCTACACACACCGTTGCCTTTCCTGAGAATCTAATGCATCTGTCCCCTAAAAAAATACTTTATTGTAATAGCATAGCATGACCAACGCAAAAATTACTACTTAAAAAGCTGATAAAATAGTATTGTCTTAGCTTAAGGACTGATATAACCCTCTTACATATAATACAATAAGTTAAATTCCAAAGCTTGTTGTACTTTCGTGCTTACTTAGCGATTTTGAAATGGTGATCAAGGTGGATCTCCGAGAAAAAAGAATCGAAAATACTTGCGAATAATTCCCATTTTGACTTGCGTTATCTTTGCCATATTGTCCCAGTCCTCGAAGAAACGGCATTATGGCGACATTCGGGACACGTCCCAGTATCGGGGGCTGTAAGTGGCTCAAATGCTCGGAATGGGATCCTGCGTCCCAGAGTTCAAACGATATGATTTCTGAGCACTTTATCTCACGACGTGTTTTTCATCTCAAATTATGGTGTTCCTGCGAAATAACTCTGAAATTTTTCTGTAAATTATTTTAGAATCGATGTCGAGATTTCTACTAAGATTTTGTTTTTTATAACCTACTTCGCTTTATTACAAGAAAATTATTTGCAGGTTAATATATGAAAGCATCAGTCTAATCCATGTCTGCCGGGCAAATGCTGCCATCATCGAAAATTAAGTCATCGTAACATAATATGATTATAAAGTTTGCAAATGCGCCACATATACTTACCTACGTTATTGATGGAAGTATTTTCGGAAATACCATAAGAATTGAATTAGAACAACTTGAGCAAAACGATTATCGTATGTCGTCACCAATTTTAACTTACTACGGTTAAGTCAAGCAAGTTGTTTGGTATTTGAAATAGGTACATAAAGAATTTTTATGTATTATACCCGTATTTTTTATATATACCAGTGTTTTTGTATAAACTTTACAAAAAAAGTACAACAGGTGATCATTTACCTTCTAGCTGGATGTCTAGCCTAGGGGCAGTTGTAAAAAATTAAAAGTATGGTTTGACATTTTAAGATTACTATTTTTAGTGAAATTTTAAACCCATTAATTTAAACTAGTTGTTTCCCGCTACTTCCTTCGCGTTATTTTAGGTTAGAAGGTATCTTTTATTTTAATCTATCATCTCGTCTATCTTTAATTTTTTTTTTATCCCAATCAATAAATTTATCTTTGCGTGAAGATTAACAAGCATACATCCAGACGTCATACATCTATACATTCTGACATACTTTCGCAGTGATATTAGTAGAAAGTGGAAATAATATCGAAGTTTGATAACCACCACTTGGCTAAGCCCCTGGGTATATAACGAAACGTCTTTACCTCGGAACCTCCCTCTATCGTCTTTGAACAATACAACGATTACTATTAATTCGGAAATTCTATCTTGAAGATGCCATATGCATAGACGAAGATGCTATCTCCAATGAACGTACACACAATTACTTTCTATATGAGCCCATTCAAGCTAGAGACAGTATCTAACAGCATCGGGTTTTAATACAATTTTAGATGGAACTGGAACATTGTTGCACTAGTTCATATTGAAGGTATTACTAGTACATACTACTAGTACTTTTGTGATTGTATGCAGAATCAACTTATTAATTATATTATTGACCGTTATTCTTCTCTATTTTTTCGTCATTTGCAGCGATTTCTACAAGCATTAAATATTTTCAATAAAAAATTTACAATATAATAGACCCTTGGAGATAAGTTTAGTTTTGAACTTTTCTCCAAAGGCCACGTTTTAATGTACCTGCTCGTAGATATACCTACAGTAAAAATAACAAAATGAAAAAAAACATATTTTTCTTTTCAAGTAAGTCTTTTACAATCTAACACGTTACTATCAGAAGTCATTACAATAATCTTGAATCATTTTTCATTGTATTAAATGATGATCATTGTATTTAATATCCATTCGGATAATTGGATGTACCTATGGTTGGCACTCTTTCAAACAAAAAGCACTCAATGGATTTGGATGAAAGTTTGTGGTTGAAAAGAGGAGTGGATAGATTGATAGCATATTTATAGCAGCTAGTAAATAAAATAATATACCTAATATTGACGAGAAGAATTTGACGACCTCCGTAACCGAGAGGCGAGCAGGCCGGACTGTGGCATCGCGCCATCTCTGAGGTCCGATTCAAAATGGGAAACGAACTTTACTATATTGTCGCGGGTCTGGGTGGTGTGGTACCGTTGTCGTTTCTGATTTTCGTAACACAAGTGCTTAAGCTACTTACCACAGAATTTGAGCAATGTATGTATGTAACGTTGTCCAATATTTTTATAAAGAAAAAAATAATCTAGATTCGCTACTGTGACTAGCGAATCTAGCGATTACCAACAACCAACAATGTCGGCTTTTCGGCTGGCAACTGAAGCCAACATACAAGCTATAGGCTCAGTCATCAGCAGAGGCGGAACTTGCCTCATTAATCACGCACCGTGACACCCGTCGCGAACTTCCCGCTCAGTCATTAGCTAAATCAATGTTGTCCTGAACTTTTACCGTAGCATTGACATGTTTTATTGGTCAGTATCTCTTTTAAAGCAACACTTAGTTTGGAAGGCAACAAAATATTGAGAAAACTTGCACACTGAAGTAGATTTTATATTATATGACCTACTGTTTTAATTTGGTAATGATTCTCTATGGTCTATAAATGGGCACGTGGTAACATTACTTAAAAGGTTGATTTTTGCAGCCTAATAGCTTGTGTGTGACGTAAAAAGTTTGATGGCATGAAACACTGCTTTTTAGTCGGATTTCAATATCGCTTTAATTATTTTTAAAAGTTGATACTGATTAGTTTTCAATTAAAATTATTTTACGCCCTAGTAGGTGCTGCATGTTACCTCAGCCATTAACTTTAAATACGATTAATAAATAATAACTGTTTAATTTGTTAATAATTTTTTTGTTTGGCTAGTTTTCACGCTTTATTTTTGATATTTTCATTAACTGCCCATAATTTTAATTTCATAGTAAGTGGAATGCAATTTTACAAACATCTTGAAACTTTAATGAACCTATGTGCAAGCTCTGCTTTTAAGCTATTTTCCATTAAATTTTAAAATCGAGTTGCCTATTTGTGGACTCATAAGGAAATTACCGGTAACCGTAAGTTACTGCTATGATTTGATATCACACGTCCTGCGACTATAAATTGCGCCTGGCTGGCACTAGTCGCAATCCTATCAGCGCAGTAGGTAACTCAGGAGCGTCGCTGCAGAATCTATTTACTTACTGATTAGTTTTCACACTTGATGAACCCAATAACATGGGCCGTGCATCACTCAGTCACTGTCTAAGCTCTATCAATATTATTACGCATACGCATATATGCATTATAGGACTTGTGTACGAACTCGTAGTAAGTACACCCGAGTTATTTGTAAATCTAAAAACATGAAACATTATATGCATAACTGACCCACCTGTATTGTAGTACGATCGTTGGTTCAGTTGGTGAGTCCAATTCATAAAAACTTTTACTGCTTACTTTGGGGTGCGAGCCATCTGCGCTCCCTCGAAGGATCGGAAAAGATTGATAAAGCTTCGAAGCTATCACCGATAGCCATGTACGAAAAAAAAGGAAAAAAAACTCACTTTGGAATAAGATCATTGTATAATTTAGTTTTTGAAAAAAAAAAAACACTTTATCGTCAAAAACCACACAAAGTCCCAACACAAAACAAATTTGCACAATGGTGCTTTCCTGTATTGCTGCATGTAAACTGTAAATGTGGGGCTGGTCCATCGATTTTAGATCCAACTATTAACTATGTCGTATATGGTATACGACATTGTGCGGACGAAGATTTGTAAGCTCCACCGAACAGCCGAAGACGAGCGAGACCAGTCAGCTCGTGACCACGGTTGATGCAATCTAACCGAAACGTCGGACAGTAAGTAATGCTGTCGAAATTATGAAGGGTCCACTAATATACTCAATAATGATAAACGTTCTTATTTTTTTGTTTCGAGATATTTGGGTGTTAAGTTTATAAACGTTGTCCGAAATTCAGCCTTATTACCTTTGGTGAGCGTTTTAGACGTGTAGCGATATTGCCTAGTTAGTAAGCGAAATCACACGCATACGCATGTATGAAGTCACCAAATGACGTTGATCACATAGATTTAAATATTTTGGACATTCATCACTATTGCAGTGGGCCGTTCATATTTTAAATTTTTAAAATACAATGTTAAAGTCTTAAATTGTATATTTACTAAATTGATTGCTCTTAGTTTGGTTCACTTATCTAATTCCGTGTATGCATTTGGTCAGAATGAAATTTCACGAATCAGTAACTAAAAAGATCCATTTTTGTTTTTTATTCCCACAATTTGGTCTCACACATCCTGCGTCTATAAATTGCGTCAGCCGACGCTGGTCGCAATCCTATCAGTGCCGTAACGCAGGAGCAAAACCGCAGAATCTATTAAGTTACTGATTAGTTCCCGCATCAGTTTACACACTTGACGAACCAAATAATATGGGACGTGCAATCAGTCACAGTAAACACAAATAAAGGTATTGACATGAGTAACGTCAATGACAATACGCTCATGATAAATACTTCGCATTTTACATCTGGGTGAACAGGAGACTATTCAAAATTTCACAAACGGTTTCGATTTTCACAAAGCCAATGTTTGTTCCTCGTTTATGTTAATAATGAGATACAACATAGTTTTCATAGTCGAATCCGATTCCGATGTTTTGTGAAAAGGTAGGCTGATGTTACATTTTAAATTTAATGTTTTTTACGACCTAGTACTGCATGTTACAAGCCGTTAACTCTAAGTGTGAACTATGAACTGATCTTAGTTTCATAGCATATATTATCCTATCAGCATACACAGTTAGTATGGCATGAGAAAAATATCTTTTACAATGAAAATTTCACTCAGAACTAACATAGCATTCGAATGGTAAAAAGTTTTTGAAATCGGTCCAGTACTTTTTGAGTTTGGCAACAAACAAAAATACAAATATTTCTTCTTTATAATCTTAGTCACATTTTAAAATTAAATTTAGTGAATAAAAGAGAAACAAGGTCTTCGTTTCTTTTTCATGCAAAAACTACTGAATGGATTCGGATGAAATTTCGTAGATAGAAATCGAAATGGCAATTACTAGATCAACATAAAAATGTATTTAAAAAAACGGGAATAAATTGCCTGGAATGCAATCATATACCTAAATCTATACTAATACTACCAGCATAGATAAATACACTGAAATCCCCTATTGGAACCAGCAATGTGTAAGTGGACTCAGGTAGTTCCCGTGACTTAGTCTGATCGGCCCAGTGCTCAGTCTACAATTCTATAATTCCTACAAATGCAGTAACGGTGGCTTATATTACGAAGCTAAGCCAGTCCTACAATATACCCATAAGAGTACACAAGACTTTTAGACACATAACCCTCCGCGTGACGGACATTTCCGTGATAGATCGATTGACGGGATGCGGGCGAGATTAATGGCGCCTACTCACGCCTTTTATTTGGAAACTGCGACGCAAGGTGTTTTTATTTATCGCCCCACTTGAAATTGACTTGCAAAGGGTCGTGTCTTCTGATAAATTTAGGAGTTAAATACTTTTCCACAGATGTCTGTGGCCACACTCAACGAAAATACCACAAAATTAATTGAAACTGCTACAACAGTATTAAGTAAGTATCATACATTTCTTGAAACATGACAGCCGTTACGCTGTTAGTTAAATCAGTCTTATAACAGTAAATATAACTAAAAAGGGAAGCGAAGTTTTGGATATCTTAAATCGCTTTAGACTCGCTGTTGTTCTCTGGACTCTGTTTTTTTATACACTAACTTATTTTTTTTATTTAATCAATAACTAAAATAAATGCGTTTAAAAATCAAATAATATTTCACACATCAAAATAAAACAATCCATTTAGGCTACAAAACGGCACGGTTAATAACTAAACACAAAAATATTATCTTACATACTTCTGGTGGTGACAAAAGCATAAATACTTGTAATAATATTGTCGGTACAACCAAACAAACAGTGAAGACTGCATTTTACATAAACTACGATAACTGATAACAAATAGATAGTCTTCATTACCTCCTTCATATTATATAATCATTATAGATAGACACGGACTTGTATCTGTCGCAGTCATCTGGTTTAATCAGCTATTTGATCCCACTAGCGCGTTCATTGAATGACGACGTTTAATGGAATGACTAAAGGATAACTCGTCAAATTGTTTAATATAACGTTCAACTTCTTGGCTGAACGTCATTTAGCATAGTCGTTGAATGTGATATAGCTGACTTTGTAATGTTTGATTAGGTGACCATAAGTTCGCCACTTAAAAGATAACTAACTTTAGATAAAAAATGAGGACATGACACCTTAATAAGAATTTTTATTATATTTAACAATTTTAGCTTAGGCAAAAAAATATTTTTTTACGAAAACGTCTCTTTAAATCTCAATTTCACTCAAAAAAATATCAACACAGTGCTATTCGATTAGATCTGTACCAGCTGTTTGACACCATCTTTGTTTTGATGAGCACTAACGCCGCAGTGGAAAAAAAATTAACTAAATTACAATCAACTGACTGATTCTACGTCCGCTATGTTCAAAGGGCTATGTTACAATCCGCTAACTTGTTGGACGTTGAGTGAAGCTTGTTCATTCAACGTTCGGCCTAGTCATTCAATTAAACATCGTCATTTAATAAACGCGCTAGTGATGCAATCAAATATCTGATTTAACCATCTGACTGCGACATATCTAAAAGAATGATACAAGTCAGAATAGGTACATTATAGCTTTATAGGGCGTTAACTAATATTATATCTATCGTTGACACATTTCCACATGACATCATTATTATGCAAAATTTTACGGTCTTTTCCCACTAGAAAATAATTAAGTTTTCTATGCGGTATAAGGTCATAGTAACGGATCATAATATGTACCTACCTATTTTGAAATATAAGGTTCCATATAAGTACGTAAACTGACACTGACTTACTCAAAACATCAGTTGACAAAATATGTATGTTTTTAATTTAAACGTAATTATACATTTAATTTAATCAACTGAACACGGACATTATTGGCAAAACACAGGCTTGCATCGAGTCATGTATGTTATGTTTTAAATACATGTATTTTTAGTTTTGTTAACTTCATAGGTTAAACTCAAACAAACCGGAGCACTTTGTCCAAACAACCTATGGACAGCTTAACTGAACCGTAAAAATCGGCTCGGATGCGAAACGCATATAATCCCGATATCCATCAAAACTATTACCCCTATATGTGGTCTGTAACAGATAGATCTTCAACCCTTCGGGATGACACGTGGTACGATAAATTGACTTTCGATCCCTTTACAGATTCCCACATTTAAATAAAAGGCCTCGTTTTTCGCAGACACAAATGTATTTCCGTATTGTTCGTATTTGAATAATGGTTTTTATTTGAACTGTGCTGCCAGTATCAATGTCAAAGTCAGGTAAGGGTAAATGATTTTACTCTTCACTTGTTGGTATTTTCAGCGAATCAACTGATATGTGGTCCAATTTTTATGCTGGCTTAAACTCATATGTCTAAGGCCCCTTACACACTAGGATTTTAAGCAAAACACAGCCGTACCGATACAGGATCGACACAGTCGCATCATCTGCTTTTACACGCGAGCGCTACAATACAAACGTAGCTAAGTAACATGGTTTTGAAATGCGTGATTGTTCATTCCATCCGCGCCGGAATCGAATGCGTGATATCGCTACTTACGCACACCAATTCAAAAATGCGTGATATTGCTACTTGCGCACACCAGTTTTAATGCAAACACGATCAGATAGAATAGAGCGTATTGCCTGCTCCACACTACTCGCGAAGTTACTCGGCGAAGTTCGCCCGAGGCGAGGCAAAGTTTGACGCGGCGAGTACGAGGCGAGCCGAAGTGCCTCTCTACACTATCGTATTCGTCTAACTTCGTTCAACTTCGCGAGTAGTGTGGAGGAGGCATATAAATCGATGAAAAAAGCCGCGTGACTGTCAAACGCCCGTAAGTATTAACTTAAAGTCGCGATGTATACGGGCCCTGACCTGTAGCGGGTACCATGGGCTATGGATGCATGTAACATCAGAGACCAACATATTTTGCGTGTTGCCGACCCTTTAGAAAAATGTTCAATCTACTCTTCGAGCATTTACTGATGCAAGCAAGAAATCATTTGTTACTCGAACTTCCAATCAATTTAATTAATCTATCACACAGATCCCAGCCTTAAAATATTATCAGAAAAAAAGGAAGGTTGAACTTATGTGCTTACATATCAAGTTTTATTGCAAAATATCAAGAATGTTTTTATCCGTCGTAAATTTTGACTTAAATTAATAATTTATTTCAATCTACTTTATCAACAACGGATCAGTCGGATCAAAACAATCTTCTCAAAAAACCGTTTTAACTTCATATAAACAGGGCTGGCTGCCTATGTTCGCATTTCTGAGAAAAATGTTGACCCAAATCAACACATTTATTATTGACGGGGGCAAAAACTAGAAACTAAAAAAGTCCACGGAATCGGTTTTCGTTCCTCTTAACTAAAAGTCCTCTTGTAAATAATGAAACGGCTCGACATCTAAACTCCTTGATAAAATTTTCAAGAGTACGGGTCATGTACTTGACTCGAAAGGAGGTATGAAAAATATACGCAAAGAGGGATAGTCTGCGGTTAACCTCTGGGCCTCCCGGCATATTTAAAATTATAATGCGCGTGGTTTTTATTTTCAAACATAAAACAATACACATTTTTTACGTTAACTCCTTTAGGATGTTTTTGATTCCCGTCAGTCTTTGTGTCCGAATGTATGTTAGCAATAATCAGAAATTGATGAAGGTTCTCAATAGTATATAAACTGTGAGCAATCCTATAGAGTTTTAAAATTAAGGTGTTAGGATCATGAGGCGTTGTGTAGAGGTATAGGTCTAAATAATAAACAGAAGAAAACACAACACACATCCAACCATCACTTCTATGCTTGGTCATAACCAGACATCACCAATTTCTTTCTTTTTTTTATTAATAGACTCTAGAGTAACTTTTGCGAAGTTTATAAGGCAATCATAATAATTCTGGATCTACACTGATTACATAACTCGTATACCAAATCATTTAAATGTTATACAATATTGCTAGGAGCGTGATGGTATCTTATGATATATGACATGAATGATAACCAGTTGAGTACGGTAGATATGTCGTAATGTCAAAAAAAATAGAGACAATTCAAAAAGTGAACGCTATTGTTATATTAGTTTTCTTATTCTAATGCCTCCTCCACACGTAGACAAATTCGTCTGCAGATGGCATCGCGATGGCGTCCGCCGACTTGTAGAGGGTGTGATTTGCTTGTCTGTTGTAGGTATTTAATATTGGCAGACAAGCAAAGCACGTCTACACGTCGGTGGACGCGTCCGCGTCCGGTGAGATTGACTTGATTGGCGATGCCATCTGCAGACGAATCTGTCTACGTGTAGAGGGGGCATTAGTCAAAGTCAAAGTAAGTTTATTGCTTTCATGAATGGAGTTAGGTTCTAACAAAAAAAAAACCAGTACATTATGTTACCCGTTTGGGCATAGCCGAAGAACGATGGATAAATATTAAATTTTGTTTATTTTTAAGTGGGCACACATGAAATCTTAAATCCGTGTTTACAATTTTTTTTAAATATTTGTATCGGTTGTAGAAAATGTTATGTTTGGTTGTAAAAAATTCGCTTAAACTATAATAGGATTTTATAATTAAGAATTTCCTCAATTTGTTTTTACAAGTATATAAATTGCACTCAGTTCTTATTAGTTCAACGCTAACTCAACGTATTTGCTTTAGATTAGGAAGATAATAAATACATAGATTTTTACTACTAATTTTATGGGGTCAAAAGGTATTGTAATGTGTTTTACATCTCTAAAAAGCTTGAAAACCTTCTTCAAAATAAAATAACTCAATTAGATAAATATAAAGCGTCTGTATGAATAAAGGAATTTTACGTTACCAAATAGAGATGTAAAACAATATATAGACAAGAAAATTTAAGCCCCTATGGAGTTTATATCTGTCACGTTCATCTGAATCTAAACCACGTAATCTACAAAGTTGAACTAGGGACAGTGGAAAAGTTTGATGACCCGAAAATAATTTGAAACGTACCCATTCCTAGTTTCCTATGATGAGGAGGTAAACTTGAATTAACAACAGATTTATCAACTGACCGTTAAATGGAGCCTTTGTTTTAATCACGAACAAACAAATTAACTACAACTACATGTATGTTAGAGATCTGGGGTGCTCCATGAATAAAATGATACACTGCTTGAGGATAATGTTTATTCGACTAGAGTTCGAATAAGGAATGAATCACATTGCAAACGGTAGCCGCATTTATAAGGCGATCAAAACAACTTCCAAAGTGGTAGGGGTAGGCGCACCTGCAACGTGCACGTGCTTCATTAACTTGTTTACGAGCCAATGATTCACTTGCTAATTTGATCGCCTTACAGTACAAATGATGAGTTATACTTGTAGAAGGATATTTTACATACTTAATCAAATATTAATTGAATTAGAATTCATAATCTTACAATAATAGTTGAGATTGCTTAGAACGCTATCATGTACTTTCCTGAGTTAGGCATAAGTTCATTAAAAACACTTACTGGTATCACGATTCATTATTTATGACGAATGTATTTTATAAAATAATTTCAACTATCTTTATACTATAATATAGTAAGTATATACTATGTACTATAATCTCACGTATATCATAAAAGTGAAAGGTTGTACAGTATGGTTGTATCGATGTTATACTTCCACGTGAAAATGACGTTATGAATTTGGTAGAAAGGACGGAGAGGAAAATAGATGCACATTTAGAAATACACTTTATTCCGAAATAAAGCGAATAAAGTATTGTAATCGTGTCTTAGATTGAATCTAAAGCAGTTTTTAAATATCTAGCTTTTATTAGAATTTTTGGATAACTATAAAATAGATTTAAAACCTTTAAGGAGCATAACTAATCATGCACCATACATATTTACATGTAAGCCTAGTAAATAAACGTACATATTTACTTAAATAAATATTAGACAACATCACATACATTGCTCTGATTTTGGGGAAAGAAGCCTAAGTACATGTCTAAGAAAATAATAACCGTACTACAACACCCTAATAAGAAACGTTCGTTTACCGCACTGACAGAACCTCGGAGAGGGCGTGACTATTAGGTTGGTAGGTAATTAGGTAGAAGATAATTTAGATTTTCGAGAACTGTCTGTTAAGCACATCAACCTGCGTTAATATAATAAAATCAAAATCTTTAGCGCACCGCTAAATACAGCTGGCATCCCTAAAAAACCCGACAACAATTTTCCCAACCTATAAAAATTCAGTACAATAAAATTTATCCGGCCCGCTCTTCGACCTTAGCCGTGCAGTTATTCATTCCCACGCAGTGTGTGTTTCTGAAAATCCGAGATAAATGCACGTTCGGTCGGTGCGACTGCGAATTTATACCGCGTATGCAACTGCAAACCTGTTAGCTGCTACCGTTTGCATTGCAAGCGTCGTTTATTACCTTCATTTAATCGAACCTCTAAATACTCGGTTCATTCGATGAAACTCGTACCGTATTTGAGGTTGATAGATCTTTGCTTGTTTGATTTTGGCTTGAAGCTTTTTGAGGGTTCAACAGTTTATTATGACCTCCGTACGTAGCCAAAAGGTGAGCAGCCCGGATTTTGGCGTTGCACCATCTCTGAGGTCGATCCCCGGTCGGGTCGTCGGGGAACGCACTTTTCTATATTGTCTCTGGTCAGAGTTATGTGGTACCATCGTTGTTTCTGATATGTCTGTAACATAGCAACTTACCACAGAATCCCAGCAATGTAGGTATGTGATGTTGTCCAATATTTATTTATTTATTACATATAAATTCATTGTTTTAATGAGGATCAACTAAATATTTACGTTATTTCGTTCTTAAAAACAATAAAAACCTTATGTATGTGTGTGTCTATATGTAAATTGCATCGCTGTTCGTTAGTCTAGCTAAAACTCGAGAACTGCTGAACCGACTTATTTTGGTTTTGTAATTAACTTGATTGTCATTAACCGATACTAATCCACTGCTGGAGCGGAGACAGGACATTATGGCTGAGGGCAAATTTCTAAAAAGAATATATGGAAAAAATAGGTGGCGTGGCGATCGCTTAGACAGTCAGTCTGTAATCCCTACTTCCCTACTAATATTAGGTATAAATGCGAAAGTAACTGTCTGTCTGTTACGCTTTCCCGCTTAAACCTCTCAACCGATTTTGATGAAATTTGGCATATGTATACGTTGAACCTCAAGAACGGACATAGGCTACTTTTTGTTAGAAAGTAAAGGGGGGGAGGTAATGCTACCTTTGAAAGTTTATAAAATTTTTATTTTTTAAGTTAGAGATATGAAAGTTGGCACAAATATAGCTCTATTAAAATATAGACTACTTTTTGTTTCGAATATTAGGGAAGATAGGGGTAAAACCGACCATGAAAGGATGTAGTCCACGCGAACGAAGTCGCGAGCACAGCTAGTACACAATAAAGGTATGAATCTCTTACAAAATCTGGGCTCGCTTCTTTTAAGAAATGTATTTAAATGCTTAGATCAATAATATCAATAGCGTAAAATAAAAAAATGCATGCATAATTCTAGTAACTGAAAAAATAAATATTTATAT
Organism: Glyphodes pyloalis; assembly: GCA_037074685.1. Classification (NCBI taxonomy): domain Eukaryota; kingdom Metazoa; phylum Arthropoda; class Insecta; order Lepidoptera; family Crambidae; genus Glyphodes; species Glyphodes pyloalis. Next base: position 8,612,845 of record JAYKKO010000011.1, read on the forward strand.
CCGTAAATTATCACCTTTCAGGTACCTTAAAGGCAAATGCCCATTATTTTTATTTTTTTGGACTCACTCGTCCCACAAGTATACTAATCTGGCTACCAACCACCTACGTATATATACAATGGTCCAATGTTTTTACTGTGACTATAAATAGACTGAGTTTTATGAACGCAATAACGTAAATGTCCACCGGTATATGAAGTGTCTACGCTACGTCATGTTGGGAAAGGTTAGCGCCTCTTGGTATGAAACTTCGAGTGTACGCGTTTGGTCATTCTAATTGAAAGCTTTTTGAGAGTATTGCGAATTGATGTTCATTGCCGTTTTTGATTTCGTGGGTCTATGATATACCGCAGTATTTAAACTTCGTGGTAATGATCAAACTTAGGACACCACAACAGGTAAACATATAGTACTTACACGTATATTCAAGCACACTATAGAAGAAATCTAATGAACAAGGAGACAAAATGAATAAAAGTATATAAACAAGGAATGCACAAATGTTTTTTTTCGAAGACAGGATGGGTATACTATAAGTACTTAAAGATAAGACTTATTGTGATGTTCTAAGTAAGAGCCATTGTCGCATACCAAATCGCTGGTTTATAGTGACCCCTGTTGAGTCATACCCATGGACACTGTTCCTTCCATATATGTAGACTAGCTGTGCCCGCGACTTCGTTTGCGTGGACCTTTCTCCCCTAATATTTGAAACAAAAAATAGTCTATATTTTAATCCAAGTTTCAAGCTATATTTGTGCCAATTTCATATCTATAACTTCAAAAATATACATTTTTCCATATAAGCTTTCAAAGGTGGTATTACCCCCATCCCCCCCTTATTTTCTAATAAAAAGTAGCCTATGTCCGTTCTTGAGATTCAATGTATACTTATACCAAATTTCATCAAAATCGGTTGAGAGGTTAAAGCAGGAAAGCGTAACAGACAGACAGACAGAGTTACTTTCGCATTTAAAATATTAGTAGGGATATATGAAGCTACTGTCTAAAGACATCATAATTCGTTTTTTTTGTTAATAATGTTGTTTTTTAATTTGTACTGTTTTGACAACTGAATATAAGACAAACGATTACTAACAAAATTGTTTTATTTTATTTTCCTAATTAACCGATAATACCAATCGCGCCCGTTTTAAAACAGCTACTCAAATATGCATTAAAAACAAAAACATATATCCATACATACATTTAAAAATACTTGATCAAGTACTATATAATATTATTATAATAATTTTGTAGCAAATTTGTAAAGTAAAGATAACTCTTTATGGAACCTGGCATTTTAATGAAGTAGGCAGTTGTTTTGCAATGGGATATTATTTAGACTAATACTTTACTTATAAATTCCTTTGTTTATTTGTTAAGTGAGGATGAAACTAAATCAATGGCAAGCAAAGTGATAATTCGATTGATTGAAATACAAATATGCTTTCCAGTTGAAACGGGCACTAAAATACGTTTAAATTGAATCCGCATCTTAGTCAAAAGTATTCAAACATCTAACTGGTAACTAGTGTGACGTAATTGAAAATTGATGCATCTTACAAATTCACCGCTATCTAGAAGCGAGTCTCGGCACTCCCGGTGCTTGGATCTCAGCCAGATCTTTTTCGAGTGACGTCACAGAACACGTGACTACATGACAAAATGAGTTCTGTTTGCTACATAAATTGGTGTGAACCAAAAAGGGAATGCATTCTTTATTTTATCGAGTTTATGGAAATGATGCTAGAAATGTTACCATATTGTGCTGATGTCGGAGGTAATATTATGCGGCGTTTCTGGTTTTCTAATATAACCAAAAATATTTAAACACACCCAGTGTTTAAATTATTTTATGTCAAGCAATTATTAATGATAATTATCTGCCCAACTATTATTATTAACTTTCAGTCCTGTTATTTAATAAAGGCGTATTATGTCTTTGTTTCACAAATTAAGGCATCCAAATTATTCAACGGTATTTTTTACGATGTAGTGTCTTAAAATATTTACCACATTTTGAAATCTTCGTCGCCTCGAGACTTTAAAGGAGTGTACATCAACTTTCATTAAACTAAAATTTTAAATAAATACAAAGAAAATTATATTTTTTAATTTCATTATTTTGATGAAGTTAGATTAGACTTGGAGATTGTTTTCAAAAACGTATATTTTGTACCACTCATGCAAAGGCATTTTCAGAACATTTATCAAAACAAATATTAACTGAACATTAATAGTTATAATCCGTACCAACCATTTGAAGGCAGCGTGAAGTATGTGTCCCATAGTGGTCATTAGATTTATCCTTGTTTCACCCTCGTTAAATGTGGACAGGTCGACACAGGGCCAGCCTAATTTGTAGTTTTAGACAGAATAAACATTCTATTAAACGTAATACTGAGAGTTTGTATTTACTCCTGCCTCCAAGTCTACAAGCGTGCATTTCTCTTGTTTTTAACGTGAAAAAAATCAATATTTTAAATAAACATCCTTAAAGCTTAAGCCTTGATCAAGAGGAACTTGCTTGTGTAATATTTTGAACAATATTATCTTGCAACTAACCTTACACCTTTTATTATTCATACATTCTAAATACAACTAGTTGCCGCCTACTTTTCTAACCTTTTAAACCTTTCCTAGGCTATGACAAATATTTCAAAACCAAAATCAGCTAGAAGTCAGCCGTTTTCGAGTTTCAGTGCGACAAACAGACCACAATTATTTTGTATATATTCGTATAGCTGTCCCGGCAAACGTCGTAACGCTTTTTTCCATATTTTCTAACCTTTTGACATTCCTTGGACCTCCACAATTATTTAAAAACCAACATTAGCCAAATTGATCTAGCCTGAGACTAATGAACAGCGATTCATTTGTATATATAAGACTACCTGTTCCACCGAACGTCGTGCCGCCTATTTTTTTTCCAAATTTTCTTACCTTTTAAACATTCTCTCGACGCCTACAATTATTTAAAAAATATATTAAAGTTTTAGCGAGACAAACGAACAGCGATTATTTTTTTGAATCGCGTTCATACTCACCATTACAGTCAAATACGTCTCGCTCTCTGCTTAGTTGGAACAGGCCATAGGTACTAAGCCATGCGCAGCCAAGGGCGGATTAATGGAGAGGTGTGTGTAAGCCAATTGACCAACCTTACTGTCTGATGTTCTTAAGCTGCCTAATGCCATCTGACTAGGTTTAGTAACTAGTCAAGATATCAGCAAGTCAGCGGCATTAACGTTCCTTGATCATATACATACAATAAATACAAGTTATGGGGAGATGTACTCCATCTCCCCATCATGCTCACTAAAATGTCACTGGGGTGGTGGCGCTATGTGGCGGGTCGTTACATTCCCTTCAATATGGTTGAGTGAAGCAATGGCTGGCACATACGTCATGCTTGTGAACAGGTGCAACCTTTGGGGACTGGTCTGCTCCAGCTTACCTCTCGAAAGTAAATACTTACTTGAATACTTAATTGTTTCATCACCCATCAAAACAAAACTATATGACTTGGTCTAAAGTGAGCTACACATAGCAATAAGTTAGATACTGATACTGTAACTGATCTGCTGAGTTTCTTACCGGTGTCTTCTCGGTAGATATAGGTTCCGAACCGGAAGTAGAATCACTTTGCATTGTATTCAATGACGATTCAAAAGTGTTATAAGTATGTAACCTACTTGAATAAAGAAATATTTGAGTTTGAGTTTACATGGTTAAAATCTATACTAATATTATGAAGGTGAAGAGTTTGTCTGTTTGAATGTTCGAATTGAAAAACTGCTTTTGTGTTAGAAAGCCCATTTATGGAGAAAGGCTGTAGGCTATAACATCACGCTGCAACCAATAGGAGCGAAGAATTAATGAGAAATGTGGAAAATAGGGGATAGAATGAGTGCAAGGCCGCAACAGGGAGCTAGTTTATAGATTTTTAGTATTCAAAGCATTTAAATATCCAAATCAAGTAGTCATCTTAGACGACCTTCGTAGCCGAGAGGCAAGCGTGCCGGACTTTGGTGTCGCGCCATCACTGAGGTTCCGGATTCGATCCCCGGTCGGGTCAATATGGGAAACGAACTTTTCTATATAGTCTCGGGTCTGGGTGTTGTAGTACCTTCGTTGTTTCTGATTTCTGTAACAAGTGCTTAAGCTATACCACTGAATCAGAGCAATGTATGTGATGTTGTTTATTTATTTATCTAGGGACATTAAAATTATTCCCGACATCAAAGTTTACGAAGGGCATTATGTAAATCATTATGATAAATGTCCAAAACAACGTAATCTGTCAGGATTAATTACATTACGAGTATCATTACGTGTTAATACCTACCAGACTTTAATCCAGAACCTATGATTGGTGCAGTCGTAAATTTAATTTACAAACGCAGGTATTTCTGTTTGTTTGAATAAGTTTCGAAACAACAGAAACAGTTTGTAAAAATACTTAAGAAAATTATGCTATAACTGGGTAACGGATACCAGGCATAATAATCATTTCATTAAATTTGTGTCCTATAGTATAATACTATTTAGCTCCGCGAAGCTGGGGTGGACCAATACCTTATAAATAAGTAAATATTGGACAACATCACATACATTGCTCTGATTCTGCGGTAAGTAGCTTAAGCACTTGTGTTACAGTAATCAGAAACATCAACGGTACCACAACACACAGACCCGAGACAATATAGAAATGTTCGTTTCCCATATTACCCGACCGGGGATCGAACCCGGAACCTCAGAGATGGCGCGACGCCAAAGTCCGGCCCACTCGCCTCCCGGCTACGGAGGTCGTCAAAAAAAAAGTATTCGTTAGTTATAAAAAGTATTATGTCACCCAAGAGTATTGTAGTCTCGGTAAAATCATTATTGCTATCCATCCAGTAGTAGGTATGGATTGACATTATATTCTATTCACATAAATATTTTAAGTACAATCCATTATTTATGGAGAAGGTAAAGCTTACTAAGTAATTTGTGTATAACTATTTATTTTCTTTACGTTATGAGTGTTTTTGTCAGTAAAGTCAGAGCTTTCTTGCAGAGTTTCTTACTGGTATCTTCTTTATAGTTATTGATTCAAAACTGGAGGTAACAAATGTTTCCTTGTACAAAAGTTCGTCCAATAACGAATAACTCATGCTTAGATTCGGCAAATCGGTTCAAACATACTGTTGCTGACAGAGCTGGCCACACATATTCAACCTACTTAATGTAAACATCAATAGACAAAAAGAGAAATAAATGACTTGCAATCGCATGGACCTAATATAATAAACACTAAGTCCATGTGCAATCGTAACACATACGGTTGTTTTCAAGCCTTATTGTTGCTTATTGAATTTTCTAAGGAGGTATTGCATTTCACCCTGGTTTGCGTTGCATTACCTATTTATTCTAATAACCATTTTTTAGGGTGACATTTAACTGATATCTAAAATAAATATAATCTAACCTAAATTTCAAGGTGTGTCTGTAAATGCAAAACGGTGGGTAGGATTAGTTGAGAAATAAGAACTTAAACTCAAAGTCTTTAAATACCTAAAGAAAAATATATTTGTTACACTGTCTGTCAAAAGTCCGATCGGGCGTATAATGTCTCTGTTTTTCTAACCATTTATTCTAAAATATATGACTCTAGTTAACTAAATTTACTTTTATTCATCAAGATTAACCTCTTAAAATCTATAATAACAAAACTACTAGCAAACAATCACATCAAGAATTTTAGAGCAAGAAAGATGAAATCAATTAAAGTAAGTTTTACTGAAGCAATGCGTTTTCTTTTTCAAATAGCCTATCCATTTTCGACCTATTTTATCAATTTTATCACCAATGTATATAAAAAAATATCCTTGTAGACGAGAGAGAATTCAATATGATCTTATCAAAAGAACTTTTCTATGCTGTCTCGAGTCTGGGTGTTGTAGCACAGCCCTTTTTTCTAATTTCTGTAACACAAGCGCTTTACCGTATTACTGGCTTACCACTACACAATTAGAGCAATGCATGTGATGTTGTCCAATATTATTGTTATTACTTGCCTCCCTAGCCACTACGCATGTTTTTTCATTATATCACTTTCCTTATTGCTAATTGGATTTTTCAAGGGTTATGTCACGACCTGGTGCTATATGCCACGGCATCCTATTTCTTTGGCCGTTGGCTGAGCGCCAGTCAGCACGACCAGCCGTGTCACCTAACATTTCAACTGAAATTTAATTTGCATGATAAATGGATTAAAAAGCTTTTTAATTTAGGCAAAGGTTATGAGCGCTCATAGTCCAGACTCTTAATAATAGCATGATATTTTAGTGCTTGAAAAATTGCGCGGCAAATAACTAGTTCTTCACAAAAACATGTTGCGGTAACTTTATTTAATTTAAAAAGGGCTTTGAATACTTTGTAGCATTTTTTACAAATCAAACATTAAAGGCCAGTTGCGTCAACTAAACTTAGACATAACGGACAATTTTATGACTGTAAATTGCAAAAAAAAATTAAATATGTTTTGACAGCTGTCAAAGATTATATTTTCGTAAAAGTTGTGTTTGTTTACCTAACCCTAAGACATCAGAACATAAGCATCGACTCTTGAAACATACTATAAGTCATTTACTTTATTAATCATACATTCATAAAATTAATGAAAAATAAAAAATATATTATATTTTTTTAGATTTTCATGTGTATATAAAAATGTGCAGAAGGTTAATCACAAAATAAAAAAATTGGCAAAATTTTAGTCAAACTTACACACGAAGCATCCGTAATATTGTATCGGAACTTCCCTTTCAAATTGGTTCAGTTTAATTTCAATATTTTATTTGTAAAGTAAATAACAAAAAATGTAACCTAGTGGCTTAAGGTGGTGTTTTAGCCTAAGTATTGCTAGCTCCATGGGTTCTCTGGGACGCTCACAGAAGCCTTACTGAGCACTGAGGCAGGGCGTCACTTACTTAAACTAAAAGCAAGAAAGAATAAAGAAAACAAATGTTTTGTTCAAGACTTCGATCATAATATATTTATAAAAATTCACAATTAATCTTTGTTTCTTTCACAAATTAATCATAGTAAAACTAGTTAAATTAACTAACAATGGAGACCATTGTGGTCTCAAATACCTATGAAATTAACATACAATTTTCTATCCAAGCACCTTGGATACTAGGATACAATAAAACTAGTATTACTTAAACTAACAATAAATGCTAAGGTATGCTCATACCTGTTAAACAGCAATCCTTCCTAAGACTACACGCATTCCGACCTCAACCAGTCCTTCAACACCTCATTGCTGATGAGCTGCGTAAGTGAACCGCGAAGCAGAAGTTGTCAGTAATGCTCCAGTCTGCAGAAGGTTAAATGTCATGGGTATCCCAACCCAAGGAGTGTAGAATGCATTGGGCATCCCAGCCCAAGGAGTCTTGAATACATCGGACCACCCAGCCCAAGGAGTGTTGGATGCATTGGACCTTCCAGCCCAAGGAGTGTTGAATGCATTGGGCATCCCGACCCAAGGAGTCTTACCAAAAGCCTACAAAATACATACAAGCATGGGCAGCATAAGCAGCAAATAAAATCTCTTGTAGCAGAGAAGAGGGTAGGCGCGAAACATGGGCTGCGAAAAACTGCGCAAATCTCCAAAAGTACTCATCAAACACAAAATTGAGTACAGCGAGTCAAGAAATTGTAAGGATAAGAGTAATCAAAGCGTGCTTACCCAAAAATAGGAAAAATTAAGCAAGGCAGAAGATCATCTTCCTCGGTGTATAATCACCTCCTCACATTTAAAATTTAAAGCGATCTAAAACAAACAACAAACACTGTAATTAGAAAATGCAACCGCATTTGGTGCTGCAGAGGACGACCAGGGTCAAGCCAAGCCAACTTACCAAAGAAATCTTGTACAAAAAGTGGAAATCATTTTTCTCGCATTTCACATGCGAGCCTGTTCGTCAGGAGAAAGACTTGCAGCTTCACGACGACATCGTCAAAAATGAAAAAAGAACTTTCAGATAAGAAAGATATAAAAAAAAGGAAACTTGTTGCGTGCGTCCACGCACAAGAGAAAAATGAAAATCATCCGGTCATTCCATAGACGAAATTAACGTCTATCAATCGAGGAACTGTCATTGATCTGTCAATGTCAGACTTGAGTGGCAAAAATCCAAGTTCAGAAACAAATGTACTTGGAACAATGTATTTTTAGCCATCAAAGCTGGATGCTTTTAAATAAATTAAACAATAGCACCAAAACATGTAACGACGTTTTACAAAAATATTCTTTATAAATGTATATTTTAAGCGTTTCCTGTTTCCGTTATTAATTTCGATCAAAATCATAATTTCATAAATTTAAAAAACGGAAGTTACCTAATCCGCAAGTGAGTAAACAATAATTTAAACTTGCCACAAATGACAAATGTGGAATTTAGTCAACGTTCATGAGCTTAAACTTTATCATCAGGCAACCCACCAGATGTCGGGCGCAACTGAGATACGCCCAGCGAACTACATTTTTTATTTCCTGTTCTACATTCCAGTGTTTTGTTCTAAAAAAAGTTAACCGACCCAGAATAATAGGGTGAAGGGATAAGAAACAAAAGAGGCCCCTGCAATATTTTATGACGAATTGCCAAGACCCCGGAAGAACTGACGCTTTTCATATTCCCCAGCGAAGTTTATGCAACTGAGGGAAAACCGAAACGCCTCGTAATTTAAAAGAGTCCTTAAATGGAGCCGTTGGGGCGCTTAAATTTTTAAAGAAGTAGGTACAGTCAGGTGGAAAAAAGTACCAATTGATTATAAGACTTTTTTTAACTGGTCCGATGGAGCACCTTTTGAACTTTGGCTGAACCAAGTTGAGCCATGAGTCGTGGGTTCGATTCCCACACAGGACTAACATTCGTTCGATGAACACCTGTCTTCGGTATATTTTTTCTTGTGTCTGGGTGTTTACAATGTATTTAAGTATATTTTTGAGGTCACTTTTGGTTCTGGTTTTTTTCAAAATACAAGTGCTTAAGCTACCTATTTTGGGATGTGGCCAATGTACAGTCGCCGTCAGATATATCGGAGCAGACAAAGTGGCCAAATACTTCTGAACAGTTCAAATGTCTAAAAGTTCCATACACCACAAGTTACCATTAATATCTGAACATTCATTACTTTCTGAGCAGATGCCAATAACATCTGAACACTCATAACGTCAATATGTGTCACGCACGTCATGTGTCTCATTTAGCTACCTGTATAGATGAGTGTTCAGATATTATTGGTAAGTTGTGTGAATAGAAATTATTGACTAGCATTTGCTCAGATATTATTAAAGTAATGAATGTTCAGATATAAATGGTAACTTGTGGTGTATGGAACTTTTTGACATTTTAACGGTTCAGAAGTATTTGGTCATTTTGTCTGCTATTTGATGACTGATATTTTTTTATTTCACGTTTGGATGAGTTTGAATCCCAGAACCGAGACAATATCTAAAAACTCGTTTTTCATAGTGACTCGACCGGGCATCCAACCCGGAACCTCAGAAATAGCACAACGCCAAATCCCGGCCCGCTCGCTATCGGCTAAGGAGGTCGTCTCTCGTAACGTAACCTAATATTTAATACAATTATTTATCACATTAAGAAATACCACTTTAAACTGTTCTTTCGGCCATGGTAGTAACCCGATACGTGGAAGGTCCCGGGTTCGATGATAAGTCAGATCAATTTGGGAAACAAACTTTCCTTAACCCATAACCATTATCTACTCGGGAAAAACTTGGTTTGAGACCAGCTGATTGGTGTGATAGGCACTTTTTTTTATGTATTTATTTAAAGAATACCAACACATATAATACTCGAAAAACATATTTTAACAGAATAATAATAAAAGATTTATGATTTTCAAAATCATATCTAGTATAGTTCTACGAGTATATTACCTAGTTTGAATTAAAAAATCTTCATTCTTCATCAATCTTCACTTCATTATCAGAACAAAATATAACTTAATTATTTTGTTTGCTAACTCTACTCTTTGTATCTATATTGTTAATCTGCATTAACTTTGTGACTGTATGTCCTATTTAATATACAATATAACAAGAATATCTGTCGCTACATTCGTAAATCAAAGCACAAGCTTATTTATTTGAATCCCTCAAATTAATTAATCATCAACTGGGCTTACATTTTTCTCCTAATGGATTTCTGTAAATGGTTTTTCACAAAGAGACAGACAGCAGAGTTAGCGTTTAAAAAGGGTGACCTTGTTCTGGTCTTAAACTTAGTTTTTCTATTAAAGACAGGCGTAAGCCTTGCTTTTTAAAAGAGTATGTAATATTTTATGAATTTATTATTAGGTACTTAAAACTAAAAACAAAATCGACTTCCCCAGTTTGGTTTAAAAAAAGACTAATTTATTATTGTGTCGCTCAATTTTCTGAGTTTTATATGAGTCATTAAGGGTTGAAATTGTTTTTTTTCTATATTTTTAAATGTTTGTTTTCGCCATAACACTGGACAACTAAAACTGCCACTTTTTTGTACTTAAATAAATCTAGTTGAAAGTTTTGATTAGCATCCATGAGCTTTCTTACTAATTATTTCCTGTAAAATCGTTCGCGTTATCTAGGATACAAAGCATCGCTTAGGTAATTCTAGAACCAAATCTATCAATCTTCTAGAGTTCAACAAAACTTAACTTAAAGGAGAAACAAACATACATATATCCTAACTTTTTTTTATCAGTAGAATGTTTTTTATTATTTTTCTATTTTGACTTCTAGATTGGGCTTGCCTTGCAAACTCCACAATGTATTCATAAAAAGCGCCGCCTTATGTTAAAAATATATTTTAATCAACAAACGTTACTGTAAATTTAAGGATGGATTCAAGACACGCGTACGGAATTATAAAGAAATTGGTTGAAGTATTAATTACTTTGCTATTTTTAGTCAAAGTCATTTCGTTCAAACAGATTTGCTTGGTTAAGTTTAAGAGGTGGATTTTATCAAGTGTACCCGGAAAATGTAAGGGTGGATTGTATTTGGCGTTGTTGCTTACTAAGACATTGTATTTGAATAATAGGTACGTTCGTGACACGTTTACCATACCTACATGACCTGCGAATCTGGCACTTCATTAAACACTTTCAATGCCCAAAACCCGGCTCCCGGGTTCTACTGTATTTTCGCCAGACGCCCAGAACCCGGCTCCCGAGTCGGCCTATAGCTAGCTATACATCGCCTATGCGCACGCCCAGCACCCGCTAGCCGGGTCCTATTGTTCTCTCGAAAGTAGCAAGAGCAAGGGCTGTCAAAAATATTCATGTTTTTTAAAGTTGTGAGAACTTACTATGTTTGTTTTATTTGAATGAATTTTTTCACAACAATTATCCGTGAAGTAAATAATTTAAAGGTGATGTTTAAAATAAATAAAATGTTAGATTGTGATCAAACCCTTTGCAATGTTTTTTTCTGAAAATAAACGGACTGCATTTTAGCATCATAAAATAGTCATTGTTATTGTTCAACAAATACATTTTATGACCTTTGTAATCTACCTGGTCCAGACATACCAGAGATTAAAAAATGAATGTAGAATTACAACCTGTATTGTTTGTCACTAGTAATACCGGTTAGCAATTAGAACAAAAGATTCGGTCGATGCTGTGCACGTGCTGAGCGGTGCCCTTTTAACTTACCTCATTCTCAAAAAAAGGCGCTTTGAATTTCGGCGTTCCTATTATAAACACACTAATTGAAAAAAAATAGAATCATTATGGAGTTTATTTTATGGTTCCAAGTTTTATGGTCAAGTATCTTTTATTTGCAATCAGTTATTGTAGTCCGCGCCGCAGCTAGCCGACAAAGAGGATGATCCTATATTATAATTTAATGATTAATTTATTAGTGTCACCAAAGATCAGGTATGTAACTGATACAATTGTTTTTACAACTGTTTTAAAGTGCACCTGCGGGATTAAGACAAAATGAAAGTAGTTTTGTTTTTGTCTTAAAATTTACTATTTTATTGTTTTACGTGTCAAGTGTTTTTAACACTGTTTTTGTATTTAACTAAGTTTTTATACAAATGTCAGAACAAGTCTTTATTAATATATTTTAATATAACTCCTTACAAAAAATTAACCCTTGAAAATAAGAACACGAGGCGCGCGCTTTGAAAGTATTTCATAGAAAGTTCATCCTAATGTTCATAAGATTGAAGTGTAAAATTACACCTGATTATTGGTATATCTCAATTTTGTAACCATAAAATTTATAATTAATTCTATCTTTGCTACTTTTTCGGGAAAGCGTGGTGCCGCTTGTTGCATCTTAATATACTTTAACGTACTTGAAAGTATTTTGGGCGCACACCTGGTGTCGTATTTGAAAGCTAATATATAAATGTACCTTGTTGTATAACCTTATCGCGTAAATATGCATCACGCCTTTGAAGTATGAGTAGAAATAAATATAAGAAAAACTACAATCCGCTTACGAATCGCCTCCATGTTTAATGCACAGCCAAAATAATGTTTCCATATAACTGTAAAAGACTACATTTTCTTTGCGAAAATGTACAACCCTAGTGCACCCGGGAGGCGAGTTCTCGGCGTGGCGCGATGTTCCGCGATGCTGTGCGTCACGCGGCGCCCGTGCACCCGGCTACCGAGTCCTATACATACTCGTTGCTCAGTTTTAGGCGTGTGGCAGAAACATGAAAATTGATGAGCATTGAAAGTGTTAATAGCAGTGGCAGCCTATCGAACCAGCAGTTGTCGAAATGAAATTAATAATTTTATTTTATTTTATTTAAAAACTTTATTGCACAAATAGGTACAACAGGTGGACTTAATGCTAGGGGCATTCTCTACCAGTCAACCCTTGGGTCATGCAGATAGTTTGTATAGGGGTGCGGTAACATGGGAGAAAAAAAGAAATCATTTTAAACAACAATAAATTAAGCATTAAAAATAACATTACGTTATCTTGTAAATATACGATAATAATACACATACTATATAAATTAATTAGAATATAATATATAATGTATTTTGATTATTATTATTTTACTCATATTAAAATTTTTCGATTTATAACCAACAATATTGCCAACTGAAATCTGTGAAATATAACCAATATTTTAAATACCTAAACTAAATAAATAAGCGCATTACCAGTAAAAATTATATTTACTACCCTTTAAAAATCCGTTCAACTGATTTTCCAAATGTATGGCGATCGTATAAACTGACGTTTTAAGACTTACCTTAACATACAAAGGGGAGATTGTTACTCTGGCAATATTGTTTAAGATATTACAAACCTTTCATATTTGTTGACTTTAACTGTATATTATTAAATGAATAAATAGTGTTTTAATATTGAGATTTAAATATTCTATTTGATTTTGAGGTTGATATATAGTCTTCGAACTGACCATTTACCTAAGTGCTCCTTTGATTTAATAGACATAACATTGTCAATTGGCTCCTTGTAACCTCCATCAACATAAATATTGATGCAAGATTCAGCAGAAATTTAAATTTTAAAGAGACGCTGAATTTCCTCGTGGGTTCCGGAGTTCGTGCAATATTAAAGACGGCAACGGAGCGATCGTAAAGTATTTTCCTTTGGAAACATTAGGGTGTGTCATCTTAGGAGGATAGTGAGCAGCTAAAAGTTGAGCATATCCATTAAAATATAATCGTTCAGGAAAAACATAGGAATGTTTCTATCATTTTCTGTCACTCATTGTGCTTACATGTGACCGCGGAAACAGGCTCTTTGAACTTTTTGTTCAACAACTGGTAATAGAGATGAAATTGATTTAATCAGATTTATTTTTTTACCACTTCACACATAATAGTACAAACAGGATCAACAAATGTCTAAAATATTACAAGATAAAGCCGTTTAAGCAAATATGGGCGCCCCGCTAACGAGAATTTATTTATTTTGGAAGTTCACTGACATCAGATTTCAAATCGGATTTTAATATCTAACGTAGATAATTTTTTTAAATGAAAACGTTGTAATTCTGGAATCATTTTGGGTTTAAAATAATACATTTATTTACTCAAATCATATTTATCGTGCTATCATGTTCGTCCTATGACCATTTTGTACCTGATAACGCTTACCGATGTGTTTAAAAATCTAGGTACCATATTGACAAAATTTCGCTGAAAATTACCCTCTAATAGCTTGATTTGAGTCAGTAAGCGAAACGCCAGAAAAGCGTAGCCTACGTACGAACGGGCCCTACTTGTAGAATTTGACTTTTTATCCTACCTGCATTAAGGTAGGCCGCATTAGGGCGACCCAGACCCCCAAATTAAAAGTCTTTGAGCAACACTAAAGAAGATGCTGGTAAAAATTTGCCAAAGCCACCGGTTATACTAAAACCAGTTTTCGACATAAAGGTTTATACCTGAACAACTAAAGAAGCTGGCTGACAAAACGTATAACAAGTACAAAAGAAGAAAAAAGAAAGAAACAAATTATAAGAAAGTAAGCGTTTCCAGTACAATTTTAAATTCGCCTTACTTTTTTATTTAACAAAAAAAGTAAAGTCATAACCTTTTCATTAAATTGTCTATGATAAGAATAAGAATAAGAATTTATTCATTAGCACACAATCAATACACAGTAGACAGACATAAAAGTGATGATATGTTGATAAGAAAGACATAAAAGTGATGATATATGATAATAAGTTGCATGATAATAATTCGCTCAGTGTTCGCATACTGCGGACACAGCCTTTAGAAGCGTCGTTTCTCCCTATTATTTTGTAAATATTGTCGATTGAATTCAAAATTGCTTTGATACAGTTTTGCTTGAAGACGGTTAAAGCTGTTTTTAAGGATTTGAATCGGTAATGTATTACATAACTATTAATAATCTCCCGATAGTTTTATACTAACTCATGTACATAGTATTGGCTCAGACTTATTTGAAACTGGTATTCGTGCAAAATCAAATAATACAAAATGTACCAAATAATTCAGCCAGTCAGCGAATACCAAAGTTTATTTCTTAATACCGACAGAGAGAGTTTTATAAAGCAGGTACAACAGTGCCCAAGGTACAAATAACACGAGTATGGAGTATCATCACTACATAGTATAAAACAAAGTCGCTTTTTCTGTCCCTATATCCCTTTGTACTCTTAAATCTTTAAAACTACGCAACGGATTTTGATGCGGTTTTTTTGATAGATAGAGTAATTCCAGAGGAAGGTAATAAAGAATAGAAAAGCCAATATTTCTAAGTATTTACATTACATCCGTGCGAAGCCGGGGCGGGTCGCTAGTAGCTTAAAATTTGAGTTTATGCATATCATACTCCTTTATTAAATTTACAATATCTGCTTCAATTAATCATCATTGCTGCTCAACGCAATCGAATGATAAATCCGTTCTTTTGAAGCACTGTTGTGAATATTTCACTTTAATACACTCCCGAACGAAAGCATTTTATTTGCTTTGCATACCTTTCCAACAATTCATAATTAAATAAATAAATAAAATAAATATTGGACAACATTACATACATTGCTCTGATTCTGTGGTAAGCTTAAGCACTTGTGTTACAGAAATCAGAAACAACGACGGTACCACAACACCCAGACCCGAGACAATATGGAAAAGTTCGTTTCCCATATTGACCGGTCGGGTCGGGTAATAGTTTATTGTTTCATAGATTTTCATTTCATTGCGTAATTACTAATATTTTAAGTGGCCAAATTGGTATGGTTCTTTTATCCTTTTTTGCTGAAAAACAGATTAGTATACTTGTACTTGTTATTTCAAACTAACTTGGTTTTGGCCCTAAATACGACGCAAAAAGATACACTAACTTTATAAATATCCCTTATTTCAGCCCGGTGACAATGATTGGACCTGCTTTATCCGAACCTGTTGCGAAATCCATTTTAAACAGACGTCGACTAAGTTTAAACTACCTATTACCAATTTAAAGTTAGTAACACAAAAAATGTACCTAGTTCTTTCATAAAACAATGCGAGGGAGTTTTGACTTTCATGAATCGGCTCTGTTACAATATGCATTCGTAACATCTTCTAAGTATTAACTTCCTCAAGACTAAAGTTCATTTACGTACATCAATGTTACAGTATTTTCGATATACCGTGATTTCCTGCACACCTATTCACATAACGTCGGAATTCCAGTACCTACTACGGTTTTGTCTTTTTCTTAGTATATAAAGACAAAGTGAAAAAAATTGATTTTTCGTACCGAAATATCTGACGTTTATAAACAAGCCCTGGCCCTGACCTCATTTATCTCAGTCGAACGGAGCAGCAGATGAAAAAGTCATTTTTCATAATTTCACTGACATAACTCCCCGCTGTACCACTACAAACAGAATGCAGCTCGAACTGAATTAATTAGTTGATTTTCAAAGCTGACACAAATGTCGCACGTGCTTCGTACAAACAAAAGCGACGTCCACAAATCGTTAACACATCAGTCAACAGAATAAACCACCGATGTGTTTGCCGATCACGGTTTTTATTCGATTCATCACGGCAACAAATATCGCTTGTCCCGTGGGAGAATGTCCCTGCAATCTACGTAAATACCTATCGGAAAGAATAGAATGGATCAAATATAGGTGATTTATTGCACGGATCTTTCATTGATCGAACTCGATGATACAACGTGTTTTTTGTTGAAACCTGTTTTCATTCTCTTTTTAATATCAATAAAACAAAGGCGCATGAACTGTGTTTAATAAACTCAATACAGAACAGTTAAACAAATGGGAATTTTTGGAAAATACCTAATATAAAATACTAGCGACCCGGCCGCTGCTTCGCACGCGTACTATACCCGGTTTTCCACATTTCTACTGATTATTCACTTTTATTAATAGCAGCATGATGTACTGTAACCTTGCTTGATAAATAGACTTATCTTATCAATTTATTTTAAGTGCGAACCAATTGTTCCTAAGATTAGCGCGTTTTAACAAACAAACTTTTCAGATTTATAATAACAATACCGAATATCATTTCATAAGGTTGTAAGTTTAAGATCCCATTTTAAATGTCACATCAGTAAACGCAATCATAGTTATTTTTTCTTGAGTCAAAACCTCAGTTGCTTAGACAGCCAAGAATAGAAACAGTCTCCTTGTCCTGTTACTAGGCGAGGCATGAGAAAGGCCTGTGACCAGAAATGAACCAGCACAGGAATGATGCACGGGAGAGGTTCAGCACCGCATCCGTCTGTTTCAGTAAAGAATCGTAAATCCTATAAAATTTCCCCATCGTTAAAACTCATCCGAGAACTTTGTATAGAATGCCCGTTTTTACGACGCATTTACGGAGCAAAAGTTGTTCACAATGACGAATCGGCACGTGGTCAAAGTTTTCCATTCCGGAAAGCTTCCTGCTACGAACAGTATTTGCTTGCTCAAATATATCCGCAGTTACTGAACTGAAAGTTTAAACACAAGAAAACTATTACTTACAGTTCGCTGGAACATATTTTAAATTCATCCAAGAAAGCAGGTTGAAGTCTCATTACTTTACCAAAAGAAAATCAGACAGTCTCATACGAATATAAAGCCCTGCAAACTCCTGAATGATAAATACAGCGCGGAATGAAATAATGACATCATCTATTCACTTTTGGAATAAAGGGCTGCCTCATGGAATTAAAACCCAAAAAAAACTCAGAAAGCAGTGTTGCTCGCTTCGTTATCGCATACAAGAAATGTGTATGCATTTTTCAAATTAGGTTTTTAGGTAAAGTCTTATGACTTAAAAGCTAATTTAAAGCTCATTTTAAAGCTCAGTTATTATCATAAGATAATAACTGAGCTTTAAAATGAGCTTTTGGTCAATTTACTTAAATTTATCAAGAAATTAATGAAGAAATTAATTCCATTATCTCATGTTGATTGCGTGCTACTGAGCTATTGATAATGAAAACAATCGATGTTTTTATTCCGAGAAGAGGCACACTATATATTAAAAATATATTAGACAACATCGCATACATTGCTCTGATTCTGTGGTAAGTAGCTAAAGCACTTGTGTTACAGAAATCAGAAACAACGACGGTACCACAACACCCAGACCCGAGACAATATGGAAAAGTTCGTTTCCCATATTGACCCGACCGGGGATCGAACCCGGAACCTCAGAGATGGCGCTCGCCAAAGTCAGGCCCGCTCGCCTCTCGGCTACGGAGGTCGTCTACTATCGATAGCTAAAAATAAAGAAATATCGATAATTAAGTCGATAGTCCATAATCGCATAAAACAATATCGCCCGAAATAGTCTACATATTAAGGGAATTCCTATTTTTTTCACGAGCCATGCTTGATTGATAATTCGGAATAATATTGATAGCAGTCAATTATGGGTCTGAAAAACTAGTCTTACATTTTGTATAGTGCTTTACACCACAACAACAATAACAAACTTTAAATATTTTTAAGCAACAAAAAAATTATCTCCTCTTGCGGTGTGTTTCGATTTTCCCTTGTTTCTGTTTTCAGAAAAATCATCGCTTAAGATAACTTGCGGTCAGCTCAGGTAGTAGAGCAGCAAGCGCGATATGTGAAGGTTGTGGATTCGACTCCCACACCGCAATATTTAAAACTGGCGGTTCACCTCGGCTTCACACTGGTGCAATGTCTACTAATAATTTTATCTGCTTTTCTGTACCTACTCTATTTTTTATACATATCAACCTTCTTATATCACTTTATCTATTAGAACATATGCACAGATAGGTAGCAGGAAGCGACTTTGTTTTATACAGCTTAGTAATAAAAAACTGTAATAATCTGCGACTCACAGAAGATAAATTTACAACTGTGAGTGGCAACCCTCATATTTACGCAGTAATACGACGTAAGCTCATCTTGCAGAAACATTTCAGTAATATCCGTTGCAATAGATGTGGAAATAACCTCGGAACGTCTCCTTAATACAAACTTTATTGGGGGAGGGAAACCAGTCCGGACGCCTGGCGCAACTAAACTTCTCGTGGCTCTGTTTCGTGGGTCAGTGCAATCTTTAGAGACTTGATACCAGAGACTAGAGAATGTGTGCCCTATATTGACATTACGGAAGTTAAGCGTGCGAACTGTGTGAAAGTTAAAGATGGTTTCCCAAAATGAAGCGTCTCATTTATCAGTTTGATTTAAAGTGTGTATCAATGTCTCACTTATTAAAAAAATATAAATTCGCTGTGTTTATGCACGCGTACGATACCGTTAAGTGTTCACTTATTGTGACATAAACCGGAAATAAATATTATTTAATCTAGTCCACTATTTCTAAAGCTATGTGTGTATTTTGGTATTAAGTGCTTATACCAAGTGTAAACGGACTAAACTTTATAGCTTAATATTAGAAATATTTAAACGTGATACGTCAGCCTCGTAAATTTCGTTTGTTTTGTAACAGGTCCAACGTAAAACTTAAAAAGACGGAGAGTTTATTTTAAAAAGAGTGAAGAAAAGTCACTTCGGAATATTTTTTCTTATTTCTTAATTTCCCTAGGAAATACCTAATGAAAGACACCGAAATAGGCCACTTTTTGTTAATTACAATCAGTGTTGGGCTTTAATATAAATATAAAAAGTAATTCCAATTAAAACTAACAATTAACTTTCTGTATCAAAATGAAATAAATAAAAATTTAGGAAAATTAAGCTAAAAGTGAGACAAGTATATTATCAGACTATAGCCTAACAATTTAAATAAGACTTTAGAAAATATGTTAACGAAAATTTCTTATTAATAATTCCAAATATACAAAAAAAGGTATTAATTATTACTTAGATCGGTCTTTTACTCCTTGCTAACATAATTTAACTACATATTTATTTAACAAAACAATTAAATATTAATTACTTGTTAATTGTTACTAATACAGTTAACAATTAAATAATTGTTAATTATATTTTTTATTGGTTAATTAATTACAATTAAATTAATTGCAGTTAACTTTTTTAGTTGTTTTATAAAACAATTTAAACTAACAATTAACTTTCTGTATCAAAATGAAATAAGTAAAGATTTAGGAAAATTAAGCTATAAGTGAGACAAGTATATTTTCAGAGTATAGCTTAACAATTTAAATAAGACTTTAGAAAATATGTTAACGAAAATTTCTTATTAATAATTCCAAATATACAAAAAAAAGTATTGATTATTATTTAGATCGGTCTTTTACTTCTTGCCAACATATTTATTTAACTACATATTTATTAAACAAAACAATCAAATATTACTTAATTGTTGATTGTTACTAATACAGTTAACAATTAAATAATTGTTAATTATATTTTTTCACAATTACAATTGATTAATTGTTAGTTGTTGTGGTTACATTTACCAATTAATTAATTGTTAATCTTTAATTGTTCTTGCAATTAAAACTTGCCCAACACTGATTACAATGAAGTTTTTTCTCACCTTACTCTTATTTATCTTTCTAGCCTACATACAACTATATCACTTCTAGAGATTTCCTAATGTCTCTTTCGTACTGCACCTTTAAGCTGCGTTGCCAACTTGGTGCATTGTTGATAAAGGACACACGAACGTGTTGCAGCCATCTGTACAACCTTTTCACATACCAACTTACTGGTTTCTCAAGTTAGTGAAAGCAATTTTTGTTCTATTCAGTAGATACAAACTACAAACGTAACTTTGAATTGATACAAATAGTTAAGTACTGATGTCGCGATGTACTTATTAATGCGGCCGCCTAGTGTCATTTGAGGATCCACCAATAACAAAAGTGCAATACGCACACAATAACTTGTCCGTAAATTTTAAAACCCTTTTTAAATAAATAATAATAAATAAATTAATATAAAAAATATTGGACAACATCACATACATTGCTCTGATTAAGTGGTAAGTAGCTAAAGCACTTGTGTTACAGAAATCAGAAACAACGACGGTACCACAACACCCAGACCCAAGACAATACAAAAAAAGTTCGTTTCCTATATTGACTTGACCGGGGATCGAACCCGGAATCTCGTAGATAGCGTGACGCCAAAGTCCGGCACGCTCGCCTCTCAGCTACGGAGGTCGTCAAAATACTTGCAAAAACTTGATTCCTTTTTATCTGACAAATGTTTACGTAACTTAGTAACTAGTATAATCAAACACCACTGCCTAAAATTACAAAAGGCCGGTAGCGTAATTGCGTGGACCTTCCCGTGAGAATACAGCCCCTTTATTTAATCCAGTTTCAAAATCCCTTAGGCATTCCCTAAGACTTCAGACTGAATGGACCTACGAAATATTCACTAGCCCTTCAGCTAATATCTAGTAATTTTTATCATTAATGTTTTAGTATATACACGTGTAACCTAATAACCTCATGTATAAACCCTTATTCGTAATAAACAGCATCGACATTTAAAAACACGAGATAGCGTTTATTTGGGGGAATAAAACTTCCTTCAGATTCGTTTTGTTGGATTTTTCCGCACTCATATACAGTCATTAAGATGACAAGCGTTATTGCCACATAAGTCAAAATAACAGTATCATCTTATGTACATGTCTTGTTTGTTGTAGGTATATTGTATTAGACATTAAGATCAATTAAAGTTCTAGTATTCTGCTATTTATATCGCTATACGCAGTATAATAAAAGTATTGAAAAATGCGCTTTCATAGAAGTGGATGTAAATAATAAAAAGCCGTGATCAGTTGGATAACACCATGCACAAATACCGTTAAAGTGGTAGATAGAGGTATTAATCGCAAAAAAGTACCGTACAATCAAAAGTGTATGTCGTTAAAAAGGACTTCAAGAAATGCCGCACATATAGTTTTGTCTTCAAATTAAATTTTTAATTCCACCGAAACTAAAATTTGTGACGTCATATTTTTACGTTTATTGTCTATGAGGGAATCGTGTTTTCACAGGTACCTCTTTAAAAGTATCTCGATTGACTAGTCCAGTCATCATTCTTAATCAGAACAAAAGTTTTACTCCGAATATAGACAAGTTATGCGAAAATAACTAGATATGCCAGTTTTCTTAATATATAAGATATACGAGACGTATCCTGAATGGCGGATACGCACGCCGGGGTACAAGCGATATGGGGGAATATCCGTTACAGAGGGAAGTGGGAACAGCTTTGAAACTAATATATGGATTGTCAGATAGTGTTATCAAAGACTATCTGACTAGGTAAGATAATAAATAACGCGATTATTTTATAAAAAATTTACATGATTTATGAACAGTTAACGCTTACTACGAAAACTTCATGTGACATCATCTAAAAACAACATATGACAGGCTTGTATGAATGGAAAGAAACAAACTGGTAATTAAGTGTGTCTTACATCTAATGTATAAATGATAATCTTGATATTCGTTTTCTAATAAAATAATAACAAATATTACTCAATTAATTATTAAATAAATAAATTTAGGCCTTTGTTTGAAAATGTCTTTCCAGAAATTAAAAATCTTCAATTATATTTCCAAATAGATTTAGTTTACATACTGCATTGTTTTCCATGACAATATCATAACAAAGGCGTCAAATCGTTTTTCTAGTACAACTACGAACTGTTTTGAATTTGCTGTTCTTTTTTGCTCATGTTATGTTCGTAACATATGTACATCATAAATCGCTCAAACCTGGAAAGCAAAAACACCAAACACGGTTGCCAATTTTTTGTTAACCAGATAGAACCACCCTGACAGAATATTAAAACGAAATCAATACCGCAGAACACTCGCTTTAATCGGGATCCCGAAATATCCGGCGATATCTCGGAGCAGCAACCCTGACGCGCCTACGTGATAAGAAATGAGCTTATCTTTAAAGAACATGAGGTACAGAAGTAGGAATGCTATGGCCGTAAATATAACTAAAGTTGCGACCACTTTTTGTTATTTTGGGCTGGATGGATTCGCTACTTATCCGCTGGTTGCTTTGGACTGCCTAGAACGCTGGGTGAAGAGGATTATAGGCAATGGACTCACTCGTGGGGACAAAATTTCTAAGCCTTGGTTTCAAGACAGGCCATATGCGGTTCTGCATATGACCTGTCTTGAAACACATACAAATCGAGGTTTATTATCGGCTACATTTAGTTGACTGGTTTTGAATAACCTGATACCCCTTTCTTTACCAAAAGAATAGGCGCGGAGAGCATTTCCACAATTATGTTGTAGGCATTCCTCCATTATGCATGAAGCGGTTTTCCTCTTCTTACAATATACGAAAGGCTAAGGAGTGCTACTCTTTCCAGAGATCAGTTTTTTCAGAATTATATCATATGGTCATCTTTAAGGTCAAAGTAAATCTACGCTTTTTAGGCAAATGTGTAAATTTGAGACCTTCCCTCAAACAAGATTGAGGAGAACTGTAAGCCTGTTTTGTTCACCAGATCACGAAACAGGTAGCAAAACATTTACATCGTTTTTATTTATATTTTTTTTTGTATTCTTTGCGCTTTAAGATGTATGATTAGTGGTTAAAGCTTTCATTTGGCTCCAAAACCTGGAGATAGTGAGCCTAAATCCTACATGAAGCAACCATTTGAGAGATTTTTGCAGTTTAATTAGGATATTGCATAATGATGATTCCGTGCTACGAAGGGTATTCTAAGCCGTTAGTTCCAAGTTTGATCCAATTAGGTCTGATCCTCGTGATAGGTGACGTGAATGGTTGCGGAAGTTAGGTAATAATTACTTTTATGTTTAAACTAGACTTATTCAATCAGAATCATAGTCGTAGTGGACACCAGATGCCAAGATGTGCAATTGAGATACACACAAGAAGACAGAATAAGATCGCGGTTTTGATGTAATTTCAACAGTAGTAGAACGTTTCGGTGTTTAAAACCAGATCAACCCAAAAACTATATTATATAAAAGTATAAGTATAAAGATTTTACCTTACCTTCGTCAACTTCAGTAGCTCTTATTCTGTAAGAAATGGGCTTATCTCTTAGAAACATCACGGCAATATCCGCTGCAACGAATGTCTGTATAAATCGCCTCAAACGAATATGTCCCGAATATGCAAGTTACGGGAATAATGCCGTCTTTATTAAACCTGATTGTATAATATTTCTTAAGGCATTGTTATTATGAAGACGTATAGCGCCGCTTTACGTAAAGACTGACGGATGAGGCGAAATTAGGGCGTGTGTGGTCGTGGCCTGAAACGGTTAAGGAGGAATGCCTACTACAAATGTAGGGAACAATGTAGACAGAGAAGAAAAAGAGACCTAGAGAATAAATTTCAAGCATCTTATACATCGGCCTACTAAGTTATGGAAGAAAAAGCCGGTAAAGTGCGAGTGAAATTCGCTCTTATAGGGTGGGGCCTTTCGAGTAAGGGAACGCTAAAGGAAATAGGAACGATTCTTCGTTATATATTCTAATGCTAAAAAACAATTTTTGTAAAGTGAATAAAAGGCAGAATTAAAAATAAAATCCAGAGGAATTGTGTGTGTGTCCAACCGCACATCACGGCAAACTCTTGGACCTTAAAGTAATTCGTATGACCGTGACATAAGGACGGTATCCACAATATAGTCGGACACGTTTTGGCTGTCCATGAGTAGCGGTCATATACCTAAGTGTTTTAATTTTCCTAATATCTTCAATTATTAGTTGAGTAACGTTAGATAATTACGTAATCTAGACTACACGAAAAACTTGAATAATTATCGAAAACTTATTAACACATTTAGACGTCTCTACACAATTTGAGGATTACCCTCAATTTCTTTAACGATCTTGACCTATAGTACTAATGGGACACCAACTTAGAAAAAACTCTTTTAAACGAAAATAAACTATTTTTAAATGATAGAGTAATTAAATAATAAAGATGTGAAAAAATCGGTACCTATTATTATTATAACTATTTATTTTGAGAGAGGTAGAGCAAAGCGATTTATCGTTCGAACTGAAGCAGCCCGACTGGTGATATACCTCCACCTTACAGAGACCGCAGCCAAATAACAATCACTCCGGTGTTGTTGTGTTCCTGCATGTGAGTAAGGTTTCCAGAGCTCTTGGGGGGTGCTACATTAGAAGCAGGGGTCAAGCCTTCAAGGTAAGGGCGACAAGTCTAGTAACAGTTTTACTATGCTATACTTTTCGCCCTTAAGCTAGGATCTCATTACCACTTAACATCAGGTAGGATGAGGTCAATCTTGGAGTGCATTATAAAAAAAAATATTGAATAGCTTCGAATCGATTTTTTTGTTCACTGCACAAAGCCTCAACTTCACTGTCCTTTTGAAGGAGCGGAGGGCCCACATTGAAAAAAATAATAGTTGATTCACATTTGGTTTGAATTGATGACAAATTAGGCAAACTGGTCTTCATGAATAAAAACATTTATATACGAATTAATTGTGACCCTATATAATTTTCATGATGTCTAACAGTAAATAATGCTTTGGTATAAATTAAACTTTCCTTTTATGACTGTTTATTTAAATATTTGCTGTTTTGGCTGACACGTCAACTCGTGACGACGGTTGGTGCAACCTAACCAAAACATTGAGCAGTAAGTAGTTCGTATTAACTACTAAAAAATGGTGTCGCGTTTTGACCCGTTAACTTATTTTGAATGTTTAAAAAGGAACGCGAAACTCTTATACTCCCTGATACCGTTCAAAGATATATAATCTTTATGGAGCCCTACATCCGGATGTTTTTGCCTGACACTGACACGCTGCAGCATTAAAACGGACCCTGTTATCAACCTGAGAAAATCTCAAAGTGTGCACTCAAATGCCCAAATTATGAACCAAAAATCTGCATTATACCATGCTGTAATGTAGCCCGAGTCACGTTTACCTAATAGGACTCGTTACGCCCAGATTAACTGTTGCTAGGAAATTGGGTCTTTACTCCTAATGGACTGGCCTGGAAACGCGCCTTCAACTAGCAAAACGCTGACAAGCACTTATGAGTTCGTTCGTTAGTACTTGACATTGCTAGTGTGGCTATATTGGTACTTACGAACGTTTCGCAAACTCATCATCTTTATTATTTGGGGAACGTTCACTAACTAGATTTAATCTTTCGTTGCCAAATTAGTTTAAGTGTATTCATTTATTTAATAGATTTACCAACGCCAAGTATAGGTTATGTTATTTGTCAGAAGAATTATTTAACAAATCGCTACAGTAAGACTCAAAATAAAGATGTAGGGACCTGAAATATAAACGTCAAAAGTAATATTTACTTACACTAGGTTAAAAATAACACAAATTTATTGGAAAGGATATTTACAATATATAGATTGTCCCTTCTATTGAGAACTCGTCACACAAGTATTATACGTAAGTATAGACCCTTACTGATTGTACCTACCCCACATTTGGTAATTTGCGTTTTATCAATTTTCATACAGGTTAATATTTTGAAAGTTTGGCCTTCGGTTGGTGCTTTCTGTCAAAAGTCTACATACTTATCACCCCTTACATACTTACGCATACAGTACTTAGATTGGAAATTGGATTTTGTGTGTGTTTTTAAATACTGATATTACTTTTTGTTTGGAAAACCAAAAAATATAACTCTTTATTAAATAAAAGCCCATGAGCTAATATACGATTTAACCTGAATATCTCAATTGTTTTTATGTATATAATTTTGAAAAGTTGATTTATCTCGTTAAATCCGCCAACCTCAGACAACAATTGAACATAAATAATGTACGATAAACATGAAAAACAATTGCATCGACGTCGCCGAACAAAAAGCAAGGACTATTTATTTGAAGGCTTATATTTACAATTCTGTGACTTCCATATCCAGGTTGCGGAGCCTTTTTAATTATACAGATCCATAAAATATAGAGCCAATATTAATTTAGGTCCGTATTAAATACAGGGTAAATATATTTTCTTTCGTGAATGTGAATATGTGCAATTATGCAAAGTTAGTGATCAAATGTATTTTTACAAGTACGTCAATTTAATATTCAAATGGAATATTCAAATAGCACGCTCAGTTCTCAAGTTTTTTCCTATAAAATTAGGGGCATCTTGAACTGAAACATCGTAGAATTGCAATGCGATGCACCAATTATAAAAACGTAAAATTATCTCTGAATCTTAATTATGACGCAGTCCGTTCTTAATTTCTTTTAAAAGTTGCAGAAAAACTAAGTAAAATACGACTACCTAATTAAAGTCATGTCGATCCAGTTTTTGCTGATAAGGATATTCTTGAACGAAGAGCAGGCGATTTCGAAAGAGGGAAATTAAACGCTGAAGTAGCAACTTTATGAGTAATTGGTTGCAGTGAATGGGTCGTTTTGAAACTATTCGCTAGTTTTAATATAGCTATCTCAAACGGATTCCTAGCTTATACGGTATAAGGTAAATAATAAGGCGCTTGATTATATTTGTAATTATGACATTATACTGAGTAAAACCAGTCGACAATTAAGACACTTTTAACGATACCTCATTCATGATGTTTTAGTTAGATAATATTATAAGGAAAAAGAAAAGCAAATTCATAACCTGCTTTTGCTTCGTAGTATTTGAATTAAAAAAGAAATTTTAATAATGTTTATTACGCCTATGTTTATCTGATAATATTTATTAATTTCATTAATTAAGCTAACTAATGTTATTTCCCCATCCTTTTTATAAATGAATCGCTGTTCGTTTGTTATGTTCAAATTTGAAAACTTCAAGACTGATGTAGCTAGTGTTAGTTTTGAAAATTTCAAAGGTTGAAAACGACTATCGCCAGAACAGCTAACTTTAAGTTAAATATTCTTACAAAGTAACCCAAGTAGGTAACCAATTTAATGATCTATTGGCTTTATATCACATACAGACAACAGTCTGTATGTGCAGTATCGTAGAGGTCTCCGTAAACTTTTGAACCGTTCAGTTCCCAAAACAATGCATACTGGCATCGTTAAATGTCAACAGTAACTCGCTGCAATACGTACTTACCAAGTAAATTCACTTACTCTCAGAGTTCTGCAACGAACGGAGATAATTTTTAACGAGACAACTGGTAAATCTTTATTGTATAACGTTTCGTGGAATAAAAAGTGCCTTTTTATGGTTTATGATAACGAGTATAAGCTCGTTTCATCGCTTCTAAGTTTTTTTTGAGAAATGCTTAAAACCATAAAATCGCTCTTATAGTTGAAAACACATAATGTTGAAAGGTATGTAAATTTCAAAGAGCAGTAAAGTTATGAATTTTATTAGGAATTTTATTTGTTTTAAAGCAGGGA
Organism: Glyphodes pyloalis; assembly: GCA_037074685.1. Lineage (NCBI taxonomy): Eukaryota > Metazoa > Arthropoda > Insecta > Lepidoptera > Crambidae > Glyphodes > Glyphodes pyloalis. The sequence continues at coordinate 8,641,152 of JAYKKO010000011.1, forward strand.
AGAATACGTACAGTCAAAGGCACATCAGACTATAGCACTTTGGACTTGGTAGGAACGGTCTCATGTTCCAGGCATAAGAACTAATATGCAAGTGTCTACTGTGATATACTGTTAACTGTACCAATAGAAATAAGACAAATCAGTTGTTTGTCAACGCAAACGTTGCTTAAAATTTCAACAATGAAATTACAAGAACACTCGAATTTTAAACTGACTACCAAAACGCAGCTGAATATTTTTGTAGGGCAGCCCACGATTTCTTGGCTCATTTTCATCTCACTTCATGCTAAAATCGTTTTGTTATTCAAATTGCGTCTCACACGGTCGTGAATAAAAGCGTTTGTAACATATAGCTATAGAAAAAATCTTGGGACAAATGACGGAGCAGTATCACAAATCTCCATTTTATTTTTTATAAGGAGACGTATAGCCGTTTCGTGAAGATGCTTACACGAATAGGGGCATGAAAGTTTTATAGATGTCCCTGTTTACGATTTAGGTTTAAAAGAGATAAAATACGTGCCCTGTCGCTCGGCGATTCTCCAAGATGGATGTTATTTAAATTTCTTTGGAGTGACGCTTGGGTATTCGTGTCGGTACTTGTACGTAAAGTCTTCCTTGTTCGATTTGGATTAGATACGTGAGAATTGCTTTTGGATTTTGACGTTAACTTTTAAAGTGAGCCACATTTTCCTGGCACTGGGTTACTTAAGTTGTTTGTGTACTTACCTGTCACCATAGTTTTTTATTTGTTTTTGAAGTATTTCATAGCTCGAAATAAAACAATCATAAGCTATTTAACTGTGCTGGCCTATCTGTTACTTTTTTACTTGAAAAATCTGAACCGATTTATTTAGTACTGAGACAGACTAGACCACAAAAGAAAACCTAAAAATCTTAAAATGTTTAATTGTTTTTATGTAAACATACATACTTAATCATTTCAGGCGCAGTTTTTGATGCTATATTAATAGCCAATTTGCTAATGCTAAATTTAAGCCCTCACTTGGTCAACTCTAAAATTTGCTGTTAAAGTTATTTTACAAACTTTATACAATAGCTGTAGTCATGGCCGGATCTACCTATGGGCTGATTGGGCTGCAGCCCAGGGCCCCGAGGTTACAAGGGGCCCCCAGATCACGCTAAAAAGTAGGTCATCATTTGAAAAAAAAAATAGTTGTCTGTAGAATGTAGTTGAGGGGGAAATACGTGTAAAAGGTTGTTTTCAAGCTGTTTTTCATTCACTTTTTAAAGTTAATAATAATATTATGCATATTATGATTATGCATAGGCCCCCAAGTATTTTCAGCCCAGGGCCCCACATATTTACGATCCGGCCATGGCTGTAGTGATGTTGCCCAATAACAATTATTTATTTATATACATTATGTTTGTCCAACTCACGTTAACAAAGCTCGGACCATGTCTATGTAACTTTACAGAGCCAAGTAGGTCGTCGTAAAACTTATATGGCCATATAACGGCGATGGTAGAAAAAGGGAATGTTTTCATTTGGTGGCGTGAGAAATAAAAGCTGCCTTGTAAGGGATACTTCACCTTCATACGTCCACATTAGTTCCGGCTCATGGAATCCACCTTTTACATGAACTTTCCTGTCCAAGATTTCTTTCAAAACTGTTTAGTTCAATATTCGGTTCGCTCAAACTAAAATTAACTAATTGAATTTTTGTTCTGCCATTGTTGAGTTTTCTATTCGTTATAAAAAATGCTAAACCTAATTGAAACTGTAAGGAAAGAAAATCTTGCGGGCCAATATGTTGATGCGCGATGCTAGCGGATAGAATATATCGGTATCAAATCCGTTGTCATCGTGATGTGGGCTTCTCTATTGCTTACCATTAGACTCAGAGAAGCCAATATACTGTGCTTCTATAAAAATTACAATCAAACGGCACTAATATTAAATTCATAGTTTAGTTTAGTTTGTGCCAACAGAATCGCTAGCATTACGTACGTGTGTTTTTTTATTTCGACATCGATTTTAGCGTTCCGAAAAGTATCCATACGTTTAACAAAAAAAAAATACGCCAAAAAATCAATGAACATATGAACAATGAACTTACTATAGTTTACAATATTTTTAATTAGGTATAGTTTTATAATATTTCAAATCTAGATCCCTTTTAGGGAGTGAACCTATCAACAAAAAAATATTTTGCACACCCGATACGCTTTCCAAGTTACGAATAAAAATAAATACTGTCTGAATCAATTATTCTTAGCAAAATCTTTCGTAATTAATTTAAATGTCTTTGATGGAAAAAAAATTACAACCAAAATATCAATGCAATTTAGTACAGTAAATACCCACGTAGTTTGCTTTAACCAGGCAATTTTTTAAATCACCTGATAAAAAGTCATATCACAATGAAAAGAGAGCATACCTAATTAATTCCATGTCTGGGTAACTCACTTTATTACTATGATTAATTAAATCCGAAACAAAAATGTTGGCTCCACCCGGGAATCTAACACAGAACTTTTTAGGGTTTCTCAACGAAACTTACTGCCTGAATCGGGGAGTAGGTGATGGTGTGTAGGCTGGACCTCTTTGCTTCGTAATGTTCTGGGAAATTTGGAACAGAACAGAACCAACACAACAAACACCTCCAGTGGAACAGCCACTATTCAGCGGCCCCACCTTTATCTCTTGAAAGGGGGAAGCAGAGATGACCAATCCAAGAACCATTCCTGCTATAAGTAAAATCCTACCGTAGTATCCTCTCACGAACGTCTCCTAACGACGTCCCACGCAGCAAACTGACATCAAATACGAACTATGCAAGCAGGTAGATTTTTACAATAATTTGATCTTCAAAGAACAAAATTACACATACAACGTCATTGCCAGGCAGAGGCGTCAACCGCAACAATTATAATACTATACTAGCGACTTGCACGGTTGCATTTAAATACTAATTAGTTTTTCGGCTTTTCTTTGCTATAACATATGTGTACACATAAACCTTCCTCTTGATTCTATGTAGTAACGAAAACTACTCTTTGTCAATCTCTCTCTCTCAACCTTCACATTTTAATTAAGCCAAAACACAGACTTTGAGATAGGAGTCGGATTTAAAACGATAGTAATAGGCCTACTTTTAACCACCTTAACTGATGATTTCTGGAAATCCTTTGTTAAAGATAAAAAAAAATACATTAGAAAGTTGTTTTAGTAAATGTATAAGATCAGCGATAATTTACATGTAAGCAAAATAAATGTAATGTAGATTATTTATTACAAAGAAGAAGTCATCATCGAGAGTAACATAATCGTATGTAAAAACATTAAACAGCGATTTATGAAAGCATCAAACAAAACTTATATCGAATTCATTTACTGAACGCAGATATCAATTTTATTTAATACACTAGGACATTAAAATTATCGCTCAACGCAGAATTTATTGAAACATAATATTTCAATCACAGTCCTGTTTGCCAAGCAAAAACAGGCATTTCATGATGAATGTCCGAAAAACTCGTTTGTATAAGTAATAAATGGGACATGCCTCTCAGCTTGTTTTAATGTGTAAACCATCCCTCGGGATAAAAAAGGTCTGACCTGATGAAAATTAAGTTAGATCGTCCACGTAAAAAATGTCTAGTCAAATGCCCTTTAGTGGGTCAAACTTGTCAAAGTTACAAAAAGGTAGTGGAATTTGACGGAGAATAGTGGATGAAAAGCATGGTTAATCTGATTTATTGGTTTTATCAAGCAATAAGTATCCTTTTATCTGTGAATTTGGTATATATGAATATTTTTTATAGAATCTATAACACTTAAATGCTTATCAAACGAAAGCGATTTATCCACACGGATAACTTATATACTTCAAATCGAATTATACTTTGAAACGGGCTTAAACTGGATCATTGGCCCCCACGGAATCCTTTGAAAACTATAAAGTATTGAAAAAAGTGTTTTACCGTAAAATTATGCTTAAACTTGACTTTAGTATAAAAATGCATAGGTAGGTATTAGTTGCCACTTAACATAACGATACAAAAATTAATGAATTATCTTCTAGGGACAATCGGAATAGTGTTAATAAAAACAAAAAGTAATTTCAGTCAAATTTACATTACGAGATGCACTTAACAATACTCATGCCCTCGTATATACTCTTTATGGAAAGGGCGTTACTTTCGCCTCTCTCAAAATTTGCACCCGGTCTAACGACTCTTTTTATTAGGGCCTCAAATTTTAAATTTGCAATCCACAATTTTACAAGTACCATATGTTACGGCGATATGAGTCCCTAACACATCTGTAGAAATAAATCAGCTACCTAATCCTTACGGAGATTGCGGAAAAATGTCCCGTCCTTTTCCCACCATTACGATATTGTGCCTGGCAGATAAAACCGCAATCTGCAAGGGTTACTTTTAAAATATATGCAGGTCACGTCCCTTGCGAGCCAGGTTAGAGACTGATAACTAAATCAAATTTATTCGTAAGAAACATCCCTACCTGGGGTGTGGTACCAACAAGCTCTATAAGATGTTTGCTGAGGATTTCTCCAAGTTTTAATCAGATAAGAATAATAAGAAAAGACGTGACGTTCCAACCCCTTTTTTGAATGGAAAGTGGTTTTCGGAGATGACATCTTTGACACGATGACTTTTAAGTACGAAGGACTAGTTTAACTTAATAATTAAGCCAGGATAATACAACACAGAGGCCAATTAGGTAAATTAATTAATTTACTAACGCACATGTTCTCTTGGAGATGAAGATAATGGACAGTAAGATTCGCTGTCTAGTAATTAGGGTTTGAGCATTATTCCATTTTCTTGAGCTTCAGAACCAGATGAAATAATGTAGGTACGCGTCTGGAGGTCAGAAATGATCCCATATACACATTGGAACAGTCACTTTGACAAAATCTTACGAGAATTACCAACGCAGATCACGCAGACAGTTTTTCTACAAATTTTGAGGTAATTAATAAAAATTTTTTTTCTGTAGAAGTTCACAGGTGCTATGTGGAAGCTATGTAATACTATGTGGTTACTAATGAAGTAATGTTTGTGGTTTTCGCTCGAGAAACGCCTCGTTCTGGGTGATTATTGACCATAGTACGGACCATAGGATGCGGTGATTGTGTTGTCTTAATTGAACAAACACTTGAATGGAAGCATATAGAAGTAGGTCATTAAAGATTTTTGAAGTATGGTTTGCGAAGCCCAAGGCCGTCATTAAACATCAATTTCTACATACTTACTGAGGCTGGTGTTGTTAACGAAAACGAGCACAATCCGTCCGAAAAACTATGAATTTTTTTCTGTTACAATAAATTACGTAGCGTGACAAAATTTGATCATGTACATATAATATGTAATCTTCTTATATTTCTGTAACATTCTTAAACTCCAGTTTTCCGCTAGGTATATTTAAAATATGAGACTCAAAATGGCGGGTGTACTAAGAGAAATTAAATCACATATAAAGTATGAAAAAGTACATTATAGGTAATTTTTTTTGGGACAGGTAAAATTTAATTCCTCGTGGTACCTACACGCGCCATTTTGATTCTCATTTTAAAAGCGCTACTGACCTCAATCACTTTGTCGAAACTTTGTAAATACAACAAAGAATACCTATAAACCAGCTAACAGTTACCTTTAGCTGAACAGTTAAAACTCCATTTGCTCCCAGGATATTTCGCAGCGAAAGCATTTAAGCGCAATTCCATCCAAGGAATAAGCGCAAAGCTCCTGATACAATTAAATAGCAAAAGTTTAACTGTAGCACGTTAACTTCGTATTTCCTTCATTCAGGCGGTTTCAATGCTATGAGTTCGATATCTGATAACAAGTCGTAGCCAGGGTAGGGTTAGGGCACCTAAATAGCCGATGAAGGTTTTTATAGGTATATTTTCCATTAAGGACCTTTTATTCGATCACCTAGGTACGATAAATATTTAAAATAGGTAGTTATGTCTTGCCTGAGAAGGTTCAATATTTATATAATTACAATAATCTCCAAAATCAAAGTAAAACTATTTTTTCACTAATTTATCTTATGTGTCTTCTAATTACACATCGTAAGTCAATAATAGCTAAATCAATCAAGAAGAAATGTGTTTAGAACATGTGTTCACGTCGTAAGGGATGTCCCTAACGTATTTTTAGTCAATATAAATAAATTCATAAACTTACCCTTTATAAATCCAATGACCATTCAATGAGTGGCTAAGTTAGGAACTTAAAAAAGGAAAGGTCCCGAATTCGATTATTGGTTAGGTCAATTTAGGAAATTAACTTTTATAGGTAAATAGTATCCGTTAGAAACCTTCATTTGCGACCAGAGTGGATCTCATTTTCAATCACAAGTTGCAGCACATGCATACTTTCAACCATCGTCACTAAGCTTTAATACTTAATGTGTAGAATTATTTCTTCCACAGCATTAAATTTAAAAAGTAGATAGATTTAAACCTGTCGTAGGTCGCAGGACCTTAGTCCGGCCCGTCCGTAACAAACAAGCAACACAGATAAGACCAGCCAAACAAGCATAAACGATATTGTTGCTCCCCAAGTTTCCATGTGTAAAGCACAATTATTAGTTTCATTCCGATCTTCTTAATGCTATTTGTTAAACGACTTCGTCTCATGTTCATTGTCCGTAGGTAGGTATAGATTTCGTTGTATTCATTCCTTAAAAATAATTTTAATAACGAATATCGAGACAAAAAATGGCGAAGAATCTCATCATCATTTGATATTAATCTTTTAACTAATCAAAATGAGTCTCCGAAATATGTAGGTACCTAGGCGCATAATTTCAAACACTTGAACAAATTGGATAATTAATTTTTTGTTGAATATTGGAAAATACCTATCAAATCAGAACAACGAGAGTACCAAGATCACCTTACAAAGGTTAGACCTTGTTAAATCTCGTTCGAGATTTATTTATCAACGGGATTTGTTGCCGTCTGCAAGGTTTAATCTAAGCAAATAACCATAAAAGTTAAGTAAGTTTAATGGCCCAAAAACAAAAAAAATGTTTTGGCATGAGACATTTAAATAAATTTAATAACTTATCTTACATAAAACGCATAAAAAATATCATTACATTATAAGCAGAATCAAAATAAACGAATACAGGCGTATAAAACATAACAATTTAGAAGTAATTTACTATGTCAATGTGGAGTATGCGCTTCGCTATTATAGTTTATGCTAGGTACTATATTGTTTGACATATTTAAATATATTTATTTATATTACTCTTCGAGATTGACCTCAATCCACCTGATGTTTAGAAGTAATGAGGTCCTAGCTTGAGGGCAACAAGTACAGCATAGTGAATCTGTTACTTGATTTGTCGCTCTTACCTTGAAGGCTTGACCCTTGCTACTAATGTTTCGTCCCCCAAGAGCTCTGTAAAACACTTTGGACTTTATACCGCCCTGAAATCATCCGCATGTGGACTTATATTGCAGAGCAAGTGTTAACCTAGATGTGCTATTGACCGTACGATTAGAATCTATGTAGAAGTCCAACTCCCACTTGAGTGACCTTGTAATGAAGCCTTAATAAATCACGTCTGACTATTTCAATTCAGTACATAGAAGCGAGGCAAAATTTTCTATCTTCACACTAAAATATAGCCTCAATAAATTCCAAAAAATATCGTGTTCGCAATGCACGTACCGTGATAATAGTCCTTAGAAATCTGTAAAAATTATGAGATCGTATTTCACTCGAATGGAAATAATTGGAGTTGCAGAAGTTTAACAAAAGTCTTGAAGTTATTCTTCGATAAGGGTCCTATCATAGTCATTACTTATATATCAGGTCCAGCCAAAAAATTGCGTACTTACGGCCTTTTAAGACATAGCATAAGTTTAAAGCATCACAGTCATATATTCTTGAATTAATGGTTTGCCTGAATCTAGGGTCAAGAGTTTTAAATCATTGATGTCTCAACGACGTCCGCTGCTTTCTTTCGCCATCTTGCATCAGCAATATCACGTGTGCTATGCTGATAGATTCAAAAGATCACAACCGTACAATTCACATACATAATTAAAGTGCTTCGAGCCACATATGAAAACTTTAAATATTAAAAAACAAGAAACATTTCATCTCTCAATTACGGTGTGGGATTCGAATCCACGATTATCACGTTTCGCGCGTGCTGCTTTTCCAACAATCCTAATACCTACATGTTAATTTGAAATTTCATACACAACATCCGAATGAGTAAATATAATAATAACAATAATATGCGCCAGACAATCACACCACTCAGCTGTTCTCAAACTAAGGTTTTCCTTTGTACTATGAGCACCAGACGACGGATACTAACTGGGGGCGGCATCCCAGCACACCCAGATCCAAGTCAATTTAGAAAAGTTCGTTTTCCAAATTGACCCGACCGGGAATCGAACCCGGGACCTTTCGCGCTTTGGCCGCCTACCTTAGCCACTGCGCCACCGAGGTCGTAAAATGAGGTGAGTGGTGTTCAAATGAGTAAGGATCTTTAAGAAACGTGATTTAAAAGGGCAGCTATGAAACTACAACTCAATTGACTTCACAAAATTCAATAGAGCGATAATGATTTTTTTTTTTAAATAAGAAGTGTTAGAAAAACAAGAAGAGGCTTAAATCCAGTAAACTACTGTTTTACCAAATGAAGTTTACCTACCTGTGTACTTTAATTCTTTTTTAAAACGAAAGTCGATGGTGATGAATCAGACGTTGTATTTTTCTGATGGAAATGTGCCCTGCTAGCCAGTAAAACGTTGTAGATATGTCAATAAATCGTATTCAGCATAATACAAATGTGTCGGTACCTTGCCTACCTTCCTACACAACCGTCCCCGCATCGGATGCTGTAGATATTGCTACAAATTTACATATTTATTGAATGGCCAACGTAAACCGATTTCAAAGGTATTTGCTAGCTAATATCCTACTATCGATATTAAAATGCCTTGGGTATTTGGGCCACTACTTTTCAAGTAATGCTTTCTTTAAATATAACGTTCATTTTGGTACATATGTACCTACTAACATCATATATCTCAGGAGCAACTGGTTCGAATTGGAGAATTATTTTTGTGTTAGATAGTTTATTTATCGTGGAAGGCTTATGGTTTATAATAACGTCACGCAGACATCAAAAGGAGCGAATAATTAGTGGAAAACGTAAAAAACGGGTATAGTACGCGTGCAAAGCGCGACGGGCCGCTAATAAGGTCTCTGTTTTATTTAATGAATAATATTGCTCAGAGCTTTAGTATGTGTATGTAATAAAAAGTGTTTTGTATCTATGTAGTAAGATTATTATAAAGGATTAAAAATAAAAGCTTTGTGGAACTAATCCTTGCACCGGGGTATGTAAAAAAATAAATTTCATTGACTTCGTCCTAAAAGGGCTCCCATTATCGAAAAGCATTCTCATAAAGTGTTTTGTTGACTTAGGCGCGCAAATGGCTTTTTCAAGTTATCGTATCAGCAAAGATTTTTTGAAATGTTTATGTAGCACCCGAGATGGAGGTGCAAAAATATGGCACTGCCGATAAAGAGTGATTTATGTTAATGAGGACCTTGAATAATTTTATTGTGTAACTAGCTGTGCCCGCGACTTCGTTCGCGTGGACTACATTCTTTTATGGTCGGTTTTACCCCTTTCTCCCCTAATATTCGAAACAAAAAGTAGTCTATATTTTAATCCAAGTTTCGAGCTATATTTGTGCCAAATTTCATATCTCTAACTTCAAAAATAAACATTTTTCCATATAAACTTCAAAAGGTGGTATTACCCCCCTCCCTTATTTTCTAATAAAAAGTAACCTATGTCCGTTCTTGAGATTCAACGTATACCTATACCAAATTCCATCAAAATCGGTTGAGAGGTTTAAGCAGGAAAGCGTAACAGACACACAGACAGACAGACAGACAGACAGAGTTACTTTCACATTTATAATATTAGTAGGGATGTATATGATCCAACTTGATTTTTGTGCGATCGAGGCGGTTTCTTGGTTAAGTACTGTATCCCAAAATGGTAGTAAGTTCTTCATCTAGTCTGAGCAAAATATGTTTCGAATTTTCCGAACATATCTCGAATGTATGTAACCTGCATTTGGCTGATATGGCATGGTAGTCAAGCCAGTACCTATCAAACGATGATTTTAATGATGGAGGGTACATAAGTCATTCTACTTTAAATAAAATGTATTTCATTATATCATATACGATATGTTATAATGTTCTTACACTTGATGTAAGACACAGCCAAAGGCTCGTCAGACTCAGGGCCGGCGTTAGGGTGGCGCGCGGTTGGGCAACAGCCCAGGGCGCTCGGACTTGAATGGGCGCTAGAAAGCTACCCTGAGGTACCCAGATGTATTCGCCTAAATCGATGTATTGATATACGCTTTTACAGGGGCGCTGGCGGAAATTCGTCCAGGGCGCCAGTAATGCTAGAACCGGCACTGGTCAGACTACACACGCTTTTGATTCAATACCGCCCTTATATCGTAGGCAAAAGAATGAATATCGAACTGAATATTATACCTACTTATTTTATGTAACTGTATATCATCATCAGCAGAAACATCCGTTTTTACTGAAGTACTTTTGTACCAGCTGTAAAAGTTTAAAAAATTAGACACAATAATTTTCATCACCGTAAAAAATTGTACGCATCGTAATCGTATCATATTGTAGTCATGTAATGTACACCAAACCAAGGCTTTAAAGTAATATGCAAATTTAAGACATTTTCTCCTTTTTATCTAAGTGAATTTTATTTAATCAGAAAGTGACATGGATTTCACAAAAAAAGATTTTTTTTAAAGTTATTATTGCTCCTTTAAGAGCGATTTATCGCTCGAACTGGAGTAGCCCGACTGGTGAAATACCTCCACCTTACAGAAGATCGCAGCCAAATTACATACGGTGTTGTTGTGTTCCTGCATGTGAGTAAGGTTTCCAGAGCTCTTTTGGGGGTGCTACATGTTTTAATTCCTTATTTTGAAGGTTTGATGTGTAGCAGGGATCAAACCTTCAAGATAAGGACGACTAGTCTAGTAACAGTTTTACTTTGCTATACTTTTCTTCCTTAAGCTAGGAACTTATTACCACTTAACATCAGGTGGGATGAGGTCAATCTTAAAGTGCATTATAAAAAAAAACGTTAGAACTGAAGCTAAAAATATACTTCATTTGTTTTCCGAAAATCAAGATGACTACAAACAAGTAACAGCCCTATTTTAATCTCATTGTCAAACAAAAACTCAAGTTACTTTATGATAACTTATCACCAAAATGTTTTAAATTCTAAACTAATTCTCCGACGAACGTCTTATCGTGTTTTAAACGCATGTAATATTTAAACTGCTAGCGATAATTCAAGGTCCGTTCAATTTAAGATTAAATGCACTTTTATCTTTGAACTCTTGTTATCATTTGAATGTTGTTGTTCTCATTTCGCTGGAAACTTTTGGTACTAATAATAAATATTGGGCACTTCATAGTTTTATTAACAAAATATGCTTCAGATCCGAGATGAAATAAGCATTTTATTAGAATCAGCCATTCGTACAGTCAGCAATTTTGGTCGCTCTACTCCAATAGAGGTTTAAAAAATATGAGACATGTTAACATAATGTTATAACGATATTACAGCTAAAGATTAAATATATATATATATAAATAAAAATTGGACAACATCACATACTTTGCTCTGATTGTATGGTAAGTAGCTTAAGCACTTGTGTGACAGATAGAATACTTCAATAGGGGTCGAACTCGGGACATCAAACATGGTGCGACGCCAAAGTCCGGCCCGCTTGCCTCTCGGCTACGAAGGTCGTCAAGAGATTCGATTTGAACTATGAAAATAGGATAAAAGCAGGATCTCATCGTGTCGTCTACATGTAACCATTTGTTGGCTGACCTTTAAAAAAGGTTTAAATATTTGTTTAAATATAGTCAGCAGTGAAATTTCTGGTGATTTTTTCAGGTCTATATTAAAACGATAAATTAAACGTCCTCGAAGAATGCTGTTTTCGGGTATAACCTTGAAACTGCACGCAGGTTGTGTATCACAGCAACGTACGCTTTCTCAAAGAACTTCTTAATGATGGCTCTTCTGATCTCTACTGCTTGCTTAGCGTACTCTGTTGCTCTGGCTTGGGTGTCAAGGTCTAGAAACAAAAAGAAATCGAGGTTTTCACTTTCTGATATATTTACTTCTAGACCCGTAGCTACGAAAAGCAAATAGGTAAAAAACTTATCTAGCATTTTAATGATAAGAAATTTTACTCCGCTAAATACACTGAAGAACTAACTCACTGAATATTCAATATATTCTGGTCTAATAAAACTTAAATCAACAATGATCGCAATTAATTGAATGAAGGTTTTAATTATTCTAACCAGTAAAAGATATTGTGAGCTTGTTTATAATAAACCATTTAAGCAAGTTCAATTTTTACTCAAACTCCCATTATGTACATTAAAAGATTTCATCACAAACAATGAGAAAACAATGTTAATTTATTCAAAGAAAGAAAAAGATTATTAAAATCTGATCAAAGTAGATACAACGCACTTCCATCGAAAAATATTTCTTGCACAAGACCATTTTGTTTTTAAAGTTTTAATAAATAAACGTAATCTTTTAACAGGGGAAAATTCTTCGCTCGTGCCAAATAGTGTAGATAAAAGGCTTTCAGAGATTTCCTTCTGCGAAATCTTTAGCGAAATTCGGGGGAAATCAACAAAACCTGCCATCCGTCAGGATTTGCGTTGATTCAATTGCAAACAATGAATTTAGGAGTGTCTTCTAAAAAGTCAAGAAGGAAAACAGGCAGCACAAATCTAATAAAATACAAGCAAATGCGTTCAAGTTTAGTAACGATTATTTGTTTTTTTTTTTCTATTAAACATTTGAGTATAATATAAACGTAGAAAACTTAAATTTGTAGCCTATTTAATGAGACGCGGGCATCGAGTGTCGCGTGCAGCGAGGTGTCGGGTGTTTTTACCGTCCTGGTAAAAGGTCCTGGGTCGTTTTACGCGTAGACTCAAACATATGAAATCTAGGAAGGCGCCACCCGCCGATTCATCTGCCGCGTTACCCCATTGCACTACTTGCTAGTTCACCCGCCACATCCTTCGTTTTGTCGCCTGTCGGTTCATTTGCCGCTACAACTCAAACAAACGCTCTCCTACAACGCTCCGAACATCTCTGAATGTTTGTGTTTCTGGCAAACCGCTTCGCGCACCGCACCGCTCTACGTCCCGCGTTTTCATAGAGTAGCCCATATAGGTACAACTTGTCAATAAACAGTACCAAAACATAACATTGTAAAGACGTGATCTCTTGACGTACAAATACATAAATTCTTACCAGTCGCGACTGTTCTTGCTAGTTTTTCATCTAAACTGACATCCGGGGCTCCCACCGCTTCACAGTTTAAAATCTCCGGCCCAACTTCGAAGTATTCGACTCCATCTTGGTTTTTGAGCAACTCGTAATTGTAGTTTGCCGTTGAGACGACAGCTGTAAATTGTCATTAAATATTTTAAATAAGGTTATAATATTTCAAACGATATTTGGGACCGCAGACTCACTGGCTGATTTTTCAACTGTAGGATTAGGTGATAACTGGTGGCACACTCACGTTAATATTTATTCTGACGATGCATAATTTTGATCTAAACTAATTTAAACGTAGTTTATATAAATTTTAGCAGCATATGCTGGGTTTGAGTCCTTGTTGGCCACACGTTTTCAACTTTTTAAATACAAAGTTTAAATTATTATGCTAGTTTTCATTGTCTTTTGTAAGGTATTGATAAGTGAAATATTATATATTTCTTTCACAAGAAGAAGACACTTTTAAAAAACTTGAACTAAAAATTGGCTCTATGAATAAACAGAAAGACTTACTTGTCTTGGCGAAATACGTTCCATGTAAAGATTTAGATGTTGTTCCACTTTCAGATGGGGTGCCTACAAGAGAAATAAATTAAAAATTAAGCTAGTAAAATCTAGAATATCGGATCCACCAATAAATTAGTATATAGCAATATTTCAAATTGAGACAAAAGGTTGAAGTTCATTAAATTAAACATTCAATAAATAAAAGCTGACACACTTGGTGTACTGAAGCAGTAGATGCCCGACGTGAGTGGGAACACTCACAAATGCATATCCATGTTTTTATGCCCTTTCTTCTTGGCATATGTCTCAAGTGCTAGAAATACACGGGGGCAATGAAGCCCATAGTTACTTTACTTATGAGAAAACAATGGAGGCACTGACTCAGCTTTCTCATCCTAGCTATATTTAGGGCTCTAGCTATGTTCTCCAGCAAAGCATCATAGATAGATACTCAATTGATCATTACCTATTGGCTTTACTTCAATACTGACGTCAGCTACGACATGGGCATCGTCCACTCTAGTTTTAAGCACAACAGTTTTCTTTGCTTTGTCCATCCTGAAAAAAATATCATTAAAAAAATTCTTGTCAAGAACAAAACAACAAATATAATCCAAAATAAAAAAGTGACGAACGTTGAGGTAGTCATAGTAGCTAAAGAGATTATTTGAAGGCTTACGTTAGGAGTCTCTACACACAACTAAGATGGAATTATAAACACTGAAAAAATTATTAAATAAATAGTAAATGCACTTAAAGATAAGTCAATTGGAGCTACACTCATTCTGTGTAATACAAGTAGGTGACAAAAAAAATACATCGTGTTTACGAATAATGTTACCAACCAAAAATTACTGACTCCTAGACAACGTGTGCCACATGCATGTGATACAAAGTGCATCTGACGAAGTCTTGCCTGAGCAACTATAAGAAACGATTTCAAAGGCATTAAATTAAAATTAAATATACCCATACTATTTGTTACCACGCTTACTTGAATTTATCACCTAATCTATAATCAACACTAGCACAATAACTTAGTTAAAATTTATAACACTTTCATTTGTTTTAGCATAATTTCTAGACACCACAGTGGTTTAAACCAATACTTAATCTGTACTTAACTACAGGGTGAGTAAAGGGACTTTAATGTCCCACAAATAATGAAAAGAACGTTTTGAATTTTTCGAACCAAATTCGGGTTTCCAATCACAATCTTGGATTTGGCACGCGTGGTGACTAAGCGAGTATTCATTATTGTAACGATAACGTCAATGATGGGCAGATGGGGCATTAATAAGCTGATACTTATAACTCTTCTTCTTTTTTTAGCGTGTATCTCTATTCTGCATCCATTTCGGTTCTGGCAACCCTTAGGTATAAGGGGAACCAGACCTCTAGGGATCGTACCCTAGTATCAACGGCTTAACTTGCCTTCCGAAGCATAAAGTCATCATCTTATCAGACAGGTGATTCAAGCCTGCAATGCCCTAACCAAACTAAGAAAATCGTCCGGATTCCTAATCTTAATGCTCTGACCACTACACCAGTTCTGAGGCAGTTCTTTAGTAAAACACTACTCTCGAATAAATTTAAAACTTACGTGAAGTCTAAAACTTGCATCCTTTTTAATCCGGTCACAGTAATGTTCTTGAAATCGAACGCCAGTCCCAATCCTGACTCCTCATGGTGAAGTTCAGGTATCACGAGAGGATCAATGGCCAAAATATCGTGGGCAGGAATGCCACCGCTGGATTGTTCCAGAAAAGCTTGCGTAGACACAGTTAGGCACGGTATATCATTGCTTTTACATTGCTTCAGTAAACCTTTAAAGGAAATAATTTAATTAAAAAAGCACGTTGTAGTATTTATTGGGCTCCGTAGATGTTATCGGGGCTTTACAGAATGAATTTTCGGCTTTGTAACGTTGATTAAATTTGCTAGTTGAACACGTGGCACGTGTAGACATCTATTATGGGCAATTTGCCTATTCGATTGGAAGTTTCATAAAACACTTAGAATTGGTTCAGAAAATTGATTTTATTAATGTCTATAGCCCAGTAGTTAAGGTAGGCGTAGCGCAAAAGGATTCTCAGTCAGGTCAAGTAGTGAGACAAACTTTACTAAATGAACTTGAGTCTGGATGCCCCAGATAGTATCTGTTACTTCTAGTACAAGGGAAAAATTATATCCCATTTTTTTCCACATTACCCACTGATTCATCCCTCCTATTGGTCGCAGCGTTATTTTATACAGCTAAAGTTTTCCTTGGTAAATGTACTATCCAACGCAAAAACATTTTCAATTCGAACCAATATTTTTTCAATTCCTGACATTAGTTTGTTCAAACATAAAAATCACCTCGCAATCTCCTTTTGTGACGTCTCTCTAAAATATTGGACAACATCACATACATTGCTCGGATTCTGTGGTAAGTAGGTAAAGCACTTGTGTTACAGAAATCAGACACCACGACGGTACCACAACACCCAGACCCGAGACAATACAGAAAAGTTCGACAATACAAGAACCTCAGAGATGGCGCGACGCCAAAACCCGGCATGCTTGCCTCTCGGCTACGGAGATCGTCAATATTTAATTTGTCAATTAAAATACATGCTTACATGTTTGCCAATAATTGATTTTTCAATCTTAAAATTGTAATCCTAAGAAAGTTTGTCATGGATAGCATATAGCTCCTAAAAAAATAGGTGCTCTAACGAGATCCTACTTTAGTATACAAATACAGATACTTTATTTGTGGAATATGAGTGCACAATAGATGACAAATTAATATAAATAGAGCTGCCATGTTCGGCCAAAAGCGGCATGAAAATATACAATTTAAAATAAGTTGCTTTTTTATTAGAAATTGATAAATTATTAAAATAACATTCGACTCATTAGAACATTGGAATACAATTTTTTTTATTATTATTATTAACAAAGAAATTAAAAAAAAAATACTATGAAAAAAAATCACCTTTTATCAAGTTATGTCAGTATAAATGTTAGTGTAAAATTAAAGTCTACATGAAAATAAAAAAACAGTTATTAAATATCATTAAGTAAAATATTGTAATAAAATATAATTATGTTGGATGTTAAATATGTTGATCCTTTAAATATACAGGTATTAGCAACAGTAACAGATGGTCTACAAAAATCGAATTCTCACTGACTTGACATTTCAAAAATCTTGCACTAGTAAATTAAAAACCGGTATAGACAAGGAAGCTTATAGCTGCAAAGTTACAACTATATGTTTTGTTGTAGAATCATCGGAATGAATTCATTTTTAAGAATGCTTACCGTCTCCCATGATAACACTAATCGAAACCGCTAATATCAACATTACTTTGTGGGAGGCCATTTTTTAAACTATAGAAGTTACAAGAATGAAAATCAGTTCTAAACTGACGGCCGGTAGCTAAGAATTTTATATATAACCAGCAATTATATCACAGTAAACATATTATGTAGGTATAGAGTGGATAAAAGGATAGAATTCTGATATCACAGGTCAAACTTTATCACTAACGCATGTCTACAAGCCAGTGATGTGAATTAATGTTTCGCTACGGTACACACAGCTGTAGGTATTTTATCTTATTCAATTTCGTTTTCACGATCCAACTCGTTTCATTATTTACCTAAAGAATTTCGAATAGGCAACCCAATAAATGTGTCTTCTCCTGTCTTTATCACCCGCAAATACAATGGAATGTTTGGTCGTGGCAAGAGAATGCCGGGGAGTGTCTGAGTGAGAGGCACTAGTATACTTTCAGAACTCGGTGGACAGACCTGGAGGCCTAGCTAAGTGTTAGTTATTGTACTTAGACAACATTGTTAGTTGACATTTTATCACCAGCAACAAATTGGAACGTTTGGTGGCGACAAGGGAATTCCGAGGGATGTCAAAGGTAAAATGGTATTTATTGCATGCATACTTGTATACTTTCCATCACGGTAGATAGATCTGGGGGCCCAGCCAAGTGGCAGTGTGATATAATTTTAACAAGTTCCAGAATAGGATTAAAATTTCACTTAAAAAATTCACGTGACCTTGAAATGTCAGACACCTAGATTAAAATCTTGTCGAAACGATATCGAACATCGACAATTGTCACTTGGATCCCTTTAGAATAAGGAAGCTAATAAATCTTTGAGGCCCCCCAATCAAATCTTTGATACACTTCAATATTCATTACAACTCAAAATCCACCAAAAATCTACATACCGACGCATCATCAGCGTTGACATTAATGAAAGTGACGATGTTACATGACTCGACGGCTACATAAGTATGACCACTGATTAATCAGAAAAAATCTTTCATGTCACCCTTTCCTACTTGGCACGCGATTATTTCCATAGATTACTTTCACGGGTTAAATGTGAATTTATTGTACCTAAACAATAAACGACAAAAAAATAGATCCACACCAATGATATTTTAAAACAATAGATATGTTATATGTACCCACGCGCGCAATATGAAGACGCTAAAACGTCCTAATTGGGACGTCTTACCCCCTGTCTGCGAAAAGCGATACGACAAATGTGAAGTCTCTGTCATGTGCATAACAGAGAGTTACTACTTATCTCTTTTGTTCTTACTGTTTAAATCAAGCCATCCCTTTCACATCATCTAAGAATGTGGTTAATAACAATTGCGCATGAGTGCAGTCGCACTCGACCAGCACAGATTTTTCGTTAGTTTTGTGAACGTATAACATATCTATTGTTTTTAAATATCATTGATCCACACCACTAAAAGGATCAGGTATTACATACTTAATTCTTTCTGCAACATCGTTAGCGAAATTTTGAGATAAAATGTATCCTTAAATGATCCTTGGATTTGGATGTTCGATCAACTAACTTTCTACCAAAACTTTTCTTTCCTTCATTTAGTGCTTAGTTTTCCCGTGAAAGAGTAGGAAACATTGGTAGGTACAAAGAGGCACATGTTTATTACTCCTTATGGTTGTGTAGATGACTGAATTTAAAGAGACATCACACGTCCAAGAATTCTTACAAACTTTTACATTAATAGCATTTATATTTTTTTATTTCTTTATTTGCTCTCCAAGACATTTGCGAAATAAAGTAAAAAAATTAAAAAGATTAAAACATTTTGTATAAAACAAAGTTGCCAATGTAATTCACAGCAACTTGATTTTGCAAAACGTCCTCATTTGAGAATCACCTTTATGTATATAAATGTAAGTTCGTGATGTAAACTCGTCCTTATATAGGTAAATAAAATAGACGATTCATCATAATTTGTGTTGTTAAGAGGCGATTATGGCATTGTATTTAATTGCCCAGCAGACGTTCAATATTATCGTCGTGTGTTTTATGTAATTATTTGATACGATGACGACGGAAACAACAAATCGGGGCGATTACAAATTGCCATTTTTTTAAACGCTATTTAGTAGTTAGAAGACAATGGTGTAAACTAAATGGTACAAGCTAGCATTAAACCATGTCTAAAGTTATTTAAAGATCTAATTGAAATAAGTAACTTTGTTGCGAGTGAACCTGAGCTTAGGCCTTATCTGTCTTAAGTGTTAATAAAATGATTTTTATTTTCTTAATTGAATAACAACTTTATCTAATCATCATCATCATCATTTCAGCCTGTTACTGTCCACCGCTGAACGTAGGCCTCTCCAACCGATTTCCAGCGCGACCGGTCCATTGCCACCTAGATCCAACGAGACCCAGCAATTTTTACTAGGTCATCGGTCCATCTGGTAGGTGGCCGTCCCACACTGCGCTTGGTGGTACGTGGTCTCCGCTCAAGAACCTTTTTGCCCCATCGACCGTCCGATCTTCGTGCTATGTGGCCAGCCCATTGCCACTTCAGCGTGAAACTTAATCTAATACACAGACTTATTGGACATATTTTGGTCGGCTGAAAGGTAACGAAATAAATTCAACGGAAATTTGATCAAACTTCACAATCAATCTGTTTGAAATTAAATCAAACAATAAGAATCCGGTTGAAATAATGCTTTGAACTCTTTTACTGCAGTTCCCTAAACTTTTGCGAAGTTATCCCCAGATATCGGATCGGGAAGAAACCTAGTTCGTTTTAACAAAGTTAAGTTGAGACTGTTCATAAAATGGTAGCAGGTTTTAATTTTCGACTTAAATTAATATCCGCGATGACATAACGTAGGAATTTAATTTCATTGATATATGATACCAGTTCGAACAAGATTATCCACACGTGGAGAAGGTGTCGTTAATCTCAAACAATATTAATCAGGCATCACTGTGTAAATAAAGGCAGGTACTCTGATTCTGGGAACTTTCAAAATTAATTGGGCCATTTTGATTCTCATGTCCCGCTAGTAGGATGCTTTTTGGGTGTGGTTGAATACCATGATTATTTATATGATAACTATGAGTCATCGAATGCTTTACTACAATTACCGATGAGCATTAATACATACGCATTACCTGTACCTTCTAATTTACGTTAAGTGGGTCTGTGACCTTACCGTAACTAAAAATGAGCACAAAATAAAAATATCGAAAAATTCAATTTTTTCTACACGAGTCCGTTGGAAGCAAGGTTAGATCAAATTGATATTAAATTGCAATTGTGCATTATAAAACCTATCTTACTGGATATTTTGCTTCACGTGTCGTTCTTATCTAATTGGATTGCATTTAGATCATCTCAATAAAGCTAGCCTTGAACTGACGAGAAGGTTATTTGACGGAATCCGTTCGCCCAATCGATTTGTTAAAGCTTTCTTTAAAGATGAAGATATCTTTATTCACTGGCTTGCTATGTAGAAGACAAATGCCCGCCACAAAGACTTAAGCCAGGTATATTTCATTTCGCTGGACAAAGCTGGTCTACACACAATCGTCATCCCGCGACCTTCCTCATAGGTCATCGCTCCTTGGAGTAATGAGAGGGGAGGAGCTACCTTCGGTCAAAGCTACTATATAGATCAAACCAGCCATCAATTTAAAAGTAGCTCTACTCAGCCGTTTCGCGTAAAAGCCACTAAGGACCGGTTTTATTTGTTTTTTATTTCGAAAATCAAAAAGATCGCACTATATAACGCGTTACTGAACGTCTGTGGCCTTCCTGTGTCAGTGCAAGATGATTCTTCGGTGCATTCACTTTGTTTGCGCGTTGCTGTTTTTGGCAGCCGGCTTTTGTGATGGACAGTTTATTACAGCTCGAGATTTTCGGGCCCAGAGTCCGAATCCAGGTTAGTGATTAGTTGCATATGGTCATAAGTGACGTCTTGATTGAAGCTGAAGCGTTCTTTGCTGACCTTGCAACTCTGAGTTTGCCTCACGATCTATAATGAGCACTTGAGCTTTTAAGACGTTTCCATAATGTTCACTTTAAAATAATATGGTAAACTTCTAGTTGACGGAATTTTATATTATGTGTTAGATTTGTGTTTGAGGTTCGTGCGATAGTGTCGCCACGCGACCGAAGGTGTGGCCAAAAAGCAAAATTTTTTTACAAAAAGTATCTCAGAAATAATGTACCATTTTGTAAAATACTATTATACACACATACAAATAATAAACCGTAAAAATTGCTTTTTCTCACCAATAGCACTGAAACGATATAATTGAAATTTGATCGGAAGACATAGTATTGATCGAGAGAAAGAACACGAGCCACTTTTTAATGCGGAAAGAGGGTCGCTGCGTGGGGTTGGCGGTGGGGAGTAAATGTGCACAGCTAGTTATAAAATGTGTTAATTAGTTGGTGCTGATTCTGTGGATACAAACTAAATTTAATTTATTTTTCGGTGGTTATTTGGTGTTATACATTATTTACAGAACTTAAATTAAGATTTGTAATAAATGTAGTTTGTTTCAATAGATTCTGCTATATATATGTTACATTCATAGTGATTAAATAGCTATTATACATAATGACTGATCATTATATATAATGGCCAAATTCACTAGACAATGTAATAAATTAATCACTTTGTCTGGACATTGTTCATAATAGCGTGTCAAAGTTAGCCAAAGTAATAAATACGGTCTAGCCGACTTAAGAAACTTTATTATTTTTATTAAACGGTTTTATTTAGCTCATTTTTGTATTTATTGGGTGAGATCCCTGTGTTTTTATTTTTTTGTTTTATAGCCAGTTAGCTTTAAATTTACTTTATAAATTAAAGTTAAATAACTTTATAACAACGTTTATTGACGTGAAATTACTATCTTATGTTATTTTAATTTTTTAAATAATCTTTATGATTAGTTAAGGCAAATTGCAATGTAATGTTATAATCTTAAACGCATACCTACGTGTTTTATTACATTATCCAAGTCATCGAAGATATTATATATAATAGCTAGTTAATGTGATTAATTTTGTATCCATTATCACTTTAGCCAAACTGAGTAGATATTATGCATAATGGCTAGCCATTATACATAATATCCAGATTTATTACTTTGGCTGTAACATATATACATATAGCTATATACTATTCCTTTATATGTGTTGTGTTTAACCGAATATAGTCAGTTCATTATATTTGATCAGAATAAGGTCCTAAAAGATGCTTTCAATACATTATTATCAACATCATTCGTCTGCGCTTTTCTCCAGTCGTATAAGATCGGCTTCTTCCATTAATCTGTGATCGCCACCATTACCTCGTAGCATGACTAAACTTTCAATACATAGGTATACATCTCGAATATACCTATTCGAGTGTGAGTGTACTATCCTGGCCATTTTTAATTTATTTTTGCGGTCGTTTGATTTTAGTCGCGCTGAATATATTATGATAAATACTTTACTACTGTATTTTAATTAAGTGCTTAAAAGTTGTTTGTGTGATATTTCAAACATTTTAATTTCTTTCTCGTCGATTATGCTAAAATGAATATCGTCAGAACTTGTTAATTTTAGGATATAAATTAAGATGAGGATTTGTCCTATAATTGGAATTAATTGATTGATTGACGCACCAC
Organism: Glyphodes pyloalis; assembly: GCA_037074685.1. Classification (NCBI taxonomy): domain Eukaryota; kingdom Metazoa; phylum Arthropoda; class Insecta; order Lepidoptera; family Crambidae; genus Glyphodes; species Glyphodes pyloalis. Next base: position 8,664,082 of record JAYKKO010000011.1, read on the forward strand.
ACCCAGGACACAATGCCTAATCTTGTAGAACTTGCACTCCAGGGGGCATTAAATAAGGAGGGACACGTTCTAGTTTCTAGGATGAAAGACAATCGGCTCGCCGCACTGGCCCAGTATTTACCGTTACAGCCAGTATAGGATATTGGGTAAGACAGATAAATTTATAGGAACGGGCGTTGGTGAGGTGGGCTGTATAGCCTTTGATGCTGTGTTTTTGTCGTTTTTTTATTTTTCATTGGGTTTGGTCGTGTTTGGTCGTTTTTACTTAATATAATGCAATCCGTTGCGCTGTCAATTTCTACAATTTCGAATATTTTTTCTGCTTCTCGTTTTAGCTTGGTTCTGTCCTTCGATGCAAAATTTCAGGGTACGTAAATGATTTTGGAATATACATCATATTTCTTATTTGGAATAACATATTTTTCTTAGTATAGTCACGTGATCTTGAAATGTCAATTCTATACATTTCAATGGTTTCAAAGTTGTCGAAATGATATTCAAGTTCGACAACTGTCACTCGACCAGGCCCCCACGCTTACTTACACAAAGTATTCTTAGACACACATACACACAAAAGACTTGTGAGATTATACATTTACAGGTAATTGACTAGCTTTTGCCCAGAATTGTCACTCGCTTAGTCCCTATTCAACTTTTAGGATAATAACAAATCGATTAAATTCAAAATTAGTGCATAAAAAGTTCAGCACGGGCAGCGTCCGTAGTCTGAGCTGTGAGACAACGTTTATAACAACAGCGCTCCCAAGATTACGGATACCTACTAAAACAATGTTTAAGTGCACGGCTGACAACATTCATAGCCAAATGGGCTACGCTATAAACAAGATAAGTTGCGTGTGTTTTCAACTAAAGTTTTCGAGCGCCTAATTCCAAAGTACACAGAAACATTAACACTGGCACGCAACAAATGTTGCTCGATGAATAACTCAAAGAGAAACGAAACAGTCCACCGTTTCGCTGTCAAAAGTGATAAATATGCGAGTTATGTGCATGCGTGTGACGAGGTAGCCTAAAATTTCAAAATAACAGGAGAATGATGAAAAATGTATGTTTGGTCCAAATGTCAACCACTTAACTACTACTTTGATAAAATACTAAACTAACTAAGTACTGGGCAAAAATAATGTACAAAATACTGAATCATTATGACCAACCAAAAGCGTAGGTCCGGGGTTTGATTCTCGAACACAACAACATGGAACACAAACGTTTCTATAAAATACAAGCTGTGCCCGCGACTTCGTTTGCGTGGATTTCATCCTTTCATGGTCGGTTTTACCCCTGCCTCCCCTTTTATTCGAAACAAAAAGTAGTATTTATTATAATCCAAGTTTCGTGTTATATTTGTGCCAAATTTCATATCTTTGATTTAAAAAATAAACATTTTCCCATATAAACTTTCAAAGGTGGTATTACCACTATTATTATTAATAGTGCACTTTTTTACACTTATCCATAATTTGGGATTTGGGATTATACATTTAAATACTTGCGCACAATTAAAATGGGTTTAAATAAATGTTGATGTTTAAATAATAATTATAAATAAATATTAGACAACATCTTACCTACATTGGTCTGATTCCGTGGTAAGTAGGTTAAGCACTGTTACAGAAATCAATACAATATAGAAAAGTACATTTCCCATATTGACCCGACCGGATACCGAACCCAGAGCCTCAGAGTTGGCGCGATGCCAAGTCCTACCCGCTCACCTTTCGCCATAGCCGAAAGGTAAGAGCAGACGGGCATGTCATCAAAATAACATAGTTAGTCCAAATTTTTACCTGATAGTTTATATGTATTTTATTCCACAGTGAAATGTACTCTACATTTAAAATACTCTAAATCAATTTATATTTTGTGAGTGGTGGATATTTAGACCACTTATGTTCCTTTAATATTTAATTCCCCTTTACACAAAATTTAGTACATATTAGTTATAGAAACTATAAGCGCAGATTTTAGGATAGATGGGCAAATTTGATTTTAAAATGGACACAAATATTATTAGTTTGAAACACATAAGTATATCGTTGAATTAGAGTCAAACGCAATGGCCAATTGATCCACTACTGTACATATACGTAATGTAACAAAAACAGAATACAAGACTATTACCCTGGAAAAAGCATAGTTTTAAAATTAATGTTTATACAACAAAAACATCAATCAATGTTTAAGTGAAGTAAATAAACAGCCTAATATAATATAAAATTAGAACTACATACTAATAAAACGAATAAAATTATGTATTTTGATAATATTGCATGCATAATTATGTGTTTTTGCGCAAACGTTGGTATATATGCATGTAAGTAGGTATGTGGTGATTGAGTAGTGAGCTGTTTAGTCAATTCCAACATTCAAATAATCAGTTGAAGTTGTAGATATTCCCTTAAATTATTTCACCAAGCGTAGCTCATTAAAAACATATTGTCTTATCGGATTGTTTCCCACAACGTTTTAACAGGACAATTTAGACAAAATAAGCCAATAACATGAGATTGGCACGGAACAAACAAAACCACTTCGTTTTATGAAATCGGAACTGCATCCAACTCATTTGAATTCATAACAGAGCTAAAAAACTAAGCTGGAACTAGATTGGCGAAATGCCTGGCCAAGAGGAAACTAAAACTCTGTTTTGCTGATACTTTGAATGAAAATCAGCATAAGAATAATAACAATTGGTGAAGTGCGAGTCTAGACGTGCGAGGCCTAGGATTTTGTAATTTCCGTATATAACGTGTATAATGAGAAATTCGTCTACAATATTTCACCAACATCCTCTTCAATGAAATAACATCAAAGTTGAAACGGAATACGGAATTGGAATGAATGAAGCATTGCTTGAAAGGAAATCCATTTGATTTCAAGAAGATATAAGTCTTAAATGTTTTCGATGATTTAGTTCAGACCTAAAAATGGTAGGTATACCTAACCCTCGTTTCTTCACTAAATCGAGGTTAACTCTAGAAAGTCGGGTATGATTACATCATAATGTTTAAAATTTGTTTACGAAATATTATTCTAGAATCTAACCCAGCAACTTAACGTCATCAAATCCTTAGAGAAAATTTCACGTTTGTATGTAAAAAACCTACATTTATCATTTAGTTATTAAAATGAAGTTCTTTCAAAGAATCAAACACACTATCTATGCTGCAGGGCTTAAACAACATTCAAACTTAGAGAGATCACATTTTGACCAATAAGGGTATTCGAAAACATTTACAATGGATTATATCTTTCACAATACATACCTGTTTCAGGAATTGGTTTTGAAATTTCAGAATAACCGAGTTGAACATACCTACTTAGTTTACTCAAGTTACTAACTAAAATTTAAGGTCATTTTCAATTAACTTTATATGACATTTTGCTTTGTGAACTACTTACAGAGACTAGATTTTATTTTGGATAGAATGGTTTAGTTTTCAAAATTCCAACATAAAAATATGTTGTTTTTGGCGATTACAAGATAGATCAGTTTCAAAATCCACCAATTACGAAGCGTAAACGGTTATCCTCCTATCTTAGGATGGAATTACACCTTTTACCCAAAAATAAATATTGCCAAAAGGAAATAACAAGGGGACTTCTAAGGATATTCGCGAGTCGTAAACAATACCAAAGTAGGTTACCCGGTAGGATCTTATATTGCAGTCGCTTCAAATTTACAATAAGGCTCACTTTATATGTGTACATCGGTTTATGCGATGTACACATATTCACTTGAGTTAAAACTAGGTAAGAGTGAATGAATGAAATGAAATATGTAGGTAGAGTTCCCATTCAAAGGAGGTTCAATTCTTATTTAAAAATTAATATATTTCATAGCCCTAACATTCTTAAGAATATGTAAATTCCTGAGTTCATTCCCTTCAGACCCTTCAGGGTTCGATCCCCGGTCGGGTCAATATGGGAAACGAACTTTTCCATATTGTCTCGGGTCTGGGTGTTGTGGTACCGTCGTTGTTTCTGATTTCTGTAACACAAGTGCTAAAGCTACTTACCACAGAATCAGAGCAATGTATGTGATGTTGTCCAATATTTATTTATTTATTTATTTTTCAGACCCTTTTGAGGAGGATTAGATTCTGACTCGGTAGTAGCTTTAAATGTTTAAATTTATTTTGACGATGCTTGTTTGTTATCTGTGTGTAACTTACGTAAAAATTCGACGACCTCGGAGGCGCAGTGGCTAAGGAAGGCGGCCAAAGCGCGAAAGCGGGTTCGATTCCCGGTCAGGTCAATTTGGAAAACGATTTTTGTGAATTGACTTGGGTCTGGATGTACTGGAATGACGCCCCAAGTTAGTATCCGTCGTCTGGTGCTCATAGTACATGGGGAAAGCTTAGTTTGGGACCAGGTGGTTTTCTGGCACATTTATTTGTATCTATTTATTAAATTAAATAAATTTTCAACAAGTATCAACAAATAAATATCGGCGACCTCACTTGTGCTACAGAAATCATAAAAAAGCTGCAGATACGTAATAATATATCTACTAAAAAGTTATATTTCCGAAAATGTTACAAACTTTGGCGGAATTTAATACCGTATCATATGTATGTACCGAAACGGTGTTTTGTTAATAGTTTGTAAATAAAACTATTTATTGACACCTTTGTTCTTGTTATTGAGCGTTAAAAAGTATCATAGGTGTGTATTATTCTAGTCCAGAGACGAGTAGACTGCAGAGATTGTAAACACAGTAGAGAGACTAGTAGTTAGATATCTATCTAACCACCACATTTTTAATCATATTCATTTAGAAGTTTTTGCGTGAAAAAGTTACGAACCAGCCAAGATTTAAAGTTATTAAATTACTACCTATATATACCTATATCCTAGCCTTCATTTTGAATTGAATATCACAAAAGTTTCGTAGGTATCTAGCTCTTTCAGTAGGTAGGTACTCGTACTTACCACAAACAAAAAAGGTAATCGATTAAAAATTACGTATTGAGAAAATAACATGGAAATTGATGCAGCGCCCCAGCGATAAGTACTATCAAAAACAAGTCAGACTTTCTACCGCCCTTATAACGTTGCCATAAGAACTTATATCGAACTGCAAGTATATACGTAGACGTCCTGTTGACCGTACCTAGCGAAAATAGTGAAAATGCCATACCAAACTGCCACTACGTAAAAGCACTCTATTAACGTTTTTGTTCGTGCTAAAGGCCTTCAAAGTAAACCCAAACAAATAGCACCTACTTTCTATAGACTGACGAACCTCCAAACTTTAATTCATTCAAACGTCAATTCCTCTCTGGGTCAGTTTCATTTGTCTTTTGTTTGGAAACTTACCATGACTAACAGTCGCCGCAAATGTTTGTCGCGTCCCCGTAACTGGACGGGTTTATATCCCATTTCACTGGACCTGAAACACAGTGAACTATCGCTATGTTTTACAGAGTTTCGGCCCTAGGTATTAAAGCAGTATCATTATTTACTTGCTTTCAAATTCAAATTCAATTCAAATATTTTTTTATTTCAAAAGAATATGGTTATAAAGATCTTAAATCTTAAAATTATGTTGCTCACATACTCTGCCATTAGTGGCGTAGAAATTATAGGAATTAAGCATTTTATTTAACATTTATTGGCATGGTAAACAATAATTAGGCACAAGGTTTAAAAAATACATATTAAATCAATTAGTTCTCTTTAGTCGTCTATCTCTAATTAGTCACTAATATTAAACATTGAATAATTCAGTTTCATGTCAAGATATTCCTTGTTAGAGTAAAAACATTTCTTAAGCAACCATTTATTCAGTACATTTTTAAATTTATTAATATTTAATGCTCTGACATCTGTTGGCAACTTATTATAGAATCTTATAGCATTACAATACGCATTATTGCTATATAATCTGAGCCTCTGTTTAGGTACAAATAATTTTTGAGGATCTCTACTATTATGTTTATTAATTACCTCGGCGCCTAGTTGAAAGAACTGCGGATGTCCCTTCACAAACACACAAATATCCAAAATATATTGGCAGGGAAGAGGCAGGACCTTTAGACGTTCAAACAGTGGTTTACAGTGCTCGAGATAGTTAGCCCCGCAAATAGCTCGAATACATTTTTTTTGTACTCTAAAAGCTCTTTGTATGTCTACCGAATTACCCCATATTATTAAACCGTATCTTAGCACAGACGCCACATAGCCATGGTATGCCATTAACGACGTGTCTTGTGAAATCTCTAGTCTCAGGCGACGTAAGGCAAAAACGAATCTATCTAGTTTTTTGCAGAGCACATCTATATGTTCCTTCCAATTAAGATTCGTATCTAAAATTATTCCTAAAAATTTGGCATGGGATGTTATTTGTATTGGTGCATTGTTATACTGTATGTTAACTCGAATGTCCATGTTGTTGTACGGTCTGAATTGAACAGCATTTGTCTTGGCAAAATTTATTTTAAGGTTGTTATATTCTAACCATTCTATAATCCTTTTGAATTCATCATTGACAACGGTTTCAAGACTTTTTTTTTCTTTGCATTTAATTATTAAAGTAGTGTCGTCTGCATATAAAATACAGTCATGTTTAATCGCTTTAGGTAGGTCGTTTATATAAAGCAAAAAAAGTAAGGGACCTAATAAGCTTCCTTGAGGCACACCACCTTTAGAGATTTTTTCGGTCGATTGTGCTGTAACCTTTTTACCATCGACGACTTTGGCTATTTCTGTTATTTGATGGCGTTCGGATAAGTAACTTGATAGCCAATCGTAGGTTTTGCCTCTCAGTCCGTATCTTTGCAATTTATAAAGGAGCCGAGAGTGACAAACGCAGTCGAAGGCTTTACTCATATCTATAAATAATGCCATAACTGTAAGTTTACTGTTTAAAGCCTCCGTGATTTCTTTCACCAATGAGAAGCAGGCTTGAGTAGTGGAGCTTCCTCTTCTGAAGCCAAATTGATTTGATACCAAAATGTCGTTTTTTGTTAAAAAATTGCTTATTCTCTCAAACATTGCCTTTTCAAAGATTTTTGAGAGTATTGGTATCAAGGTAATTGGTCTGTAGTTTTCCATTTTTGTAGGGTCTCCTGCTTTGAATATTGGCTTAATAATTGACCTTTTCAAGCGATTTGGGAATACGCCTTGTTCGAATGACTTATTTACTATATAGGAGAGTGGCAGAGCAATGTGCTGGGAACATTTTTTAATTATCTTCCCATTAATTTCATCATAGCCACTAGAGTTGGTGTTATTTAATGAATTAATAATTTTAACTATCTCCGATTCAGTTGTAGGAGCTATAAACATGCTGTTAGTTAAATCATTTATATGTATATTATTCCTCGTATTATTAAAATTATAGTTATTTCCATTTTTGTTATTTATATTTATAAAATAGTCAATAAATAATTCAGCTAAGTCAGAAGGTTTGTCATAAATTATGTTGTCCTTTTTTATTATGTCAATTTCATGCTTATCACTTGTCATATTATTATTACTTTTAACAACATGCCATGAGGCCCTACACATATTCTTAGATCGTACAATGAATTTAGTGTTATTAATTTGTCGTGATTTGTGAATACATTTTTTTAGCAATCTTGTATAGTCTAGGTAAGTTTTTAAGTTGTATTTTTTATTATGGGCATCTTTTTGATATTTGAGGTACAATGATCTTTTCATAACACAGCATTTTTTTAACCCTTTAGTGATCCATCGATTTTTTGCCGTTTTCTTTCGCTGTTTTATTGTCATTACTGGGAAACAGAGATCGTAGAATAGTCTAACAAGATCATGGAAAATTTCAAACGACTTGTTGCAATCGTTCTCTTCATAGACCTCGCTAAATGATAGAGAAGATATACATTGTAAGAATTTATTAGTATTTTCCTTACACAGGTCTCGTCTGTACTCAATCCATGTTATTAAACTTTTACTATGATTGCCTTTTTTGGGAATCGAAAATGAAATAGATTGCCCAGTTTCATGATCTGATAGCGCTAAATGATGTATTCTATTTTTTACATTATTAGGTCCCATATTAGTCGCTATTTGATCGATGCTTGAGGATTTCCTGGTGGGTACAAGTATGTGTGGGCTTAAATTGTAATTTAGCAAGACAGATCCTAGTTCCTTTGATTGTGTATTATCTTTTAACATGTCGATATTCCAGTCACCACAGATAACCAAGTTTTTATTGTTGTTAGAAACTTTGTCGAGTAGGAATTTAAGCTTTTCAAAAAATAGTTGTAAGTTAGAACTCGGTATCCTATAAATACATATTACAATTAAATTGTAGCAAGATAACTCTATACCACAGCATTCAAAAATATAAGGACAAGCTATTTGTTCAGTTATTTTTAAGGGTATGTATTTTATATCATTTTTCACTAATATACAAGAGCCTCCACGTTTTTGATCCAGTCTAGAAAATGATGACGACAATTTATAGCCCGGTACACGCAAGTTGCATTCGCTTCCTTTTTTTATAAAAGTCTCTGTAAGGCAAATGAAATCTATCTCGCCAATTTCTTTTGATAGTTCCTTTAATGTTAATTCAAATATATCATTTTTATTAAGAATTCCTGCAATATTTTGGTGGAGTAATGTAAAATTCGTTTTGTTGTTCAAATCCTTGTGCCTTAGTTTGTTAATCATGCCTGACTCGTGTCGGACCGATCTGTTGCCAAGAGAAAATCCTGCCCCGCCCGTAGTGTGTATGAAGAGGATCGTACTATCCTCGCTTCCTTTGTGCCTATCGTATGAAAGTAGTAGGGGATAGTGCCCTTCAGAGGTGGTAATTTATGACTTTTAATTTTTGTTGTTTTGGAGCAGTTATTTTCTATTATTGCTCTTAAACCTTCAGATGTCAGGTACTTAGTTTTATAATTATAATAATCAATACATAAGTTAATTTTTTCACATGTCAACTTTAAAATATTATACTTATTATTTAATTGTTGGGGACTATTATTTATATGAACAAAATTACAATTAGTCATATTCCTACATATATCTTCTATACATTTATTTAATTTATATGTATTTAAATTTTTATTATTGACAATATTTAATACAATAACATTAATTGATTTAAGTTGTTTTAATGCAGAGGAAAATTCAATGAGCACTTTTATTGGATTTAGGTCATGTTCACCTGCACAAAGTATTAAAAAGTTACGAGATGAATCTTCCACATCGCCACAGCTCTTCAGAATTTCTTCAGTCGAAGCATTTGGTTTGATGAATGCGTCTATCGAGTATTGTGCTAACTTTTTATCACATCTTGATTCGAGAAGTTTTGGGCCAATTCCTGCACATTGAGCACTACCGAAGATGTAAATTTTTGGTTGATGACGTACAGTTTTACAGGTCTGTGTTTGCGTGGGCGTTATAGTAGGTATGTCCAAATTATCTTCAATAACGTAATCTTTAGGATTCCGTATTTCAAGACTCTGGACTTGAGGTTGCGTGCTAATTATTGGAACGGAATCTCGATGAGTCGTACAAGGAGTGCGTGTACTTTTGACGCGATTTGGTTTCTGAGGAGTTGATTTTCGTACAGTTGGTTCCGTAAGAATCTGTTTCAAAACTTGACTTTTTTTATGCTGACCGTTCAATTTTTTTTGTAAATGTGTTACTTCCATGTTAAGTCTATCTATTTCCAAGTGAGCGCTTGCCAATTCGGTTTTAAGCAGTTCTATTTCTTCCTGGAGCTCTTTATTATCTACACTATTCAGTTCCGGCAGGCTCAACTGTGTATCTTCCAGTGAGGAGCCTTCATGTGCAGCTTCTGTAGTATAATTATCCAGCAATTCCACTGAAGACGCTCGACGCCTATTGTGTTGTCGGGTTGTCACATTCTCGCTTACTATCGGATCTGTTATTAGTAATGTAGTCTGGCTTGCGGACGGTTTAACAATTTGACTTATATTATTTGACATCTTGTCCTTTCTATTTTTTTCTAAACAGCTGTTACATTTCCAAGATTTTTTCCTATCAGCCTCCATGATCTTAAATCTCGTAAAGGATACGTTGAAGTTAGGTAACCTAGTTTTGCTTTAATATTTGGGTATAAAAAGTATTTCTAGAGAGTCTAGACTCAATTCCGACCCATTAAAAACGGCCGTACCCATTTCTCGCCATCTACTATTTCCTCTACCTTAAGGTTGTCTGAAACAGATCGCTTTCTAGCGATAAGACCGCCTAAATTGTACTATAATTTTTCTGTAAAACCTATTTCTGTAAAGATTTTGTGCAATAAAGTATATCTATCTATCTATCTAATTCATAGATTTTACAAAGTGTTACACGCCACACTAGATAACTTAAAATGTTTTGAAGAAACTGAGTGGTGAAATACCTCCACCTTACAGAACTCCGCAGCCAAATAACAATAACTCCGGTGTTGTTGTGTTCCTGCGTGTGAGTAAGGATTCCAGAGCTCTTGGGGGGTGCTACATTAGGTAGTAGCAGGGGTCAAGCATTCTAGGTAAGAGCGACAAGTCCAGTAACATATTTATTTTGCTGTACTTGTCACCCTCATTACCACTTAATATCAGGTGGGATGAGATCAATCTTGAAGTGCAATATAAAAAAAAACATCATCTCCCCTTGCAGTGTGGGATTTGAAAGATACGTAAAAATCCTGGGTTCGAATCCCACACAAGGGAAAATAGAATTTATTTAGCGATCCAAGCCACAGACAAAAGGCTGTTTGCTAAAAACAATATACAATTCACGCTATTGTTGCCGAAATTTCAAGTGAATAAGACATAGTTTAGATACGATAATCGATACTATCGATAGCGCAGAATAAGGCAATATCATTGTATGATAGCAATATTATCAATAGTTCTTTGAGACAAATAAACCATCAATATATTAATCATAGAGTAACAATACAAGTTCATACGTTAGTATGAACTCTCATCTCTCTTTGGTTATTACAAAAGCGTAACATTTATCCAACGCCCTATAGAATTGCAAGCCTCACTAATATTCTGGTAAACGGGAATATTCCCAAGCGCACCTAACGCTTTGAATAATATCCTGAAGATTAAATCTGCTTAAACATTACTTCCGACCTGTAGTTAATTTTGCCCTTTAATAATAGTAACTAGAGCTTAAACTAACTCGCATAGAATCAAACCAAACTTTAGTGTTTTAACAGGTGCCTTTTCTACGCATCTTTGATTATTGAGATCATGTGGTCAAAATATTTGTAGATGCACAATTGCAACATCAAAAGTTCCACCGGAGAAGAAAGTTATAAAAAAATATGCTTTTAAAATAAGTTAACGAGTTAAAAATAAGTTAACGACCTCGGTGGCGCAGTGGCTAAGGTAGGTGCCCAAAGCGCGTAAGGTCCCGGGTTCGATTCCCGGTCAGGTCAATTTGGAAAACGACACTTTTCTCAATTGACTTGGGTCTGGGTGTGCTGGGATGACGCCCCCAGTTACTATCCGTCGTCTGGTACTCATAGTACAAGGGAAAACCTTAGTTTGAGACCAGATGATTGGTGTGATTGTCTGGCGCATTTATTTATTTATTTAAAAAGCGACAGCATGTTTTAGTAGTTAATACGAACTACAATGTCTATAAAATGTCAGGCAGTAGGTAAGTAAGTGTTGGCGCGTTTTAACCCGATAAATGTTTAAATCAGAATGCGAAAGTCAAGAAGAAATTTTAAATTAGACTACACTGTTATTATAACAATTTAGGCCTTTTTTGCAACATGGAACCTAATGACGTGGGGACCAGTAATTTATTTGTATTGTGCGTGCAACTATGGTTCTCCGAAATATATGATAGAAGTTCAGATTACGTCAATTGCTATTCGCGGCCCATTTCTCGACAGATCATAATTTACGACTATCTTTTTCTTAACGTCCTTTTAAATAAAATATATATTTAATGTAATATGTAAAAATAATACACTATGTAAAATTATTAAGATACCCAGACGCCGAACTTTTACAAAGGTGTTATGTGTTTGAACACATATTTTAGGGGTTCTATGCGAAAAGGTATTTTCTTCTCTGCCGTCGAAGTCATGAAATTGTGCGTATAAGACCAGAGACCCACCATGATATTCTTACGCTCTAGAAAGAGAGCCAAGCACGAATGTACTTTTATATTTAAATGGGATTTTATTAGTAAACTACACATTATATCATTGTAGCACTGGTGATCAACCCTAAACTGCCAAAAATATACCACGAAAAACTTTTAAGCGTATTTATTACAGTAAAACGAGACAAAACGATTTTACTACCATAAGGCTATTGAATGGTACCTTATAGGTAATAAAACTGTCATGCAATTTAAAACACCAAAAGAAATTTGGTGATGCAATGCAGTGATAAACTTATCTACTTACTTATCTGATTTTTTCATCAATATTGATTTTTTTGGAGCGATCCTAGCTTTTTTGAATGAAATATTACAACCATAAAACTGTAAATCGTTTTTTTTAAATCAGTAATAATATGATATGATAATATTGTACAACATCATAATTAGCTAGAATCAGTAATTAATATATAATTACGCTATAATATCGATGGTAGCCGCTCCAAGCTTGACCAAATTTACTTGCATCTTACTTGTTCCATGAAGATTGTCTGATGATTCCATGATGAAGTCACGTGCACTAACATGTATACAAATCATTCCCAAGTAAACCTTAAATGTCATAAGAGTTTACAATATACTGCTCGCGAATGTACCTACATTGTATCATAAAAAGAAGAAAATGCAGGAGGGATGACGTATGCACGGTGTGTCCCTGGGTTAAGGGGGTAAATACCTGCGTGTGTTGAAAATCTAATATTCCGTGTGCGTTAAAAAGGGTCAACTTCAAATATTCACATTGTTTAGGCAGACTCGTAGGGTTGGCGGTTCTCGCTTGTAAACATTTAAGAAAACAGACAAAATAAAGAATTTACCCTTACTTTAACTCAGCAGTTAGGTACCTAGAAACTAATAGTAATTTAAACACGTAATTTTTTACTATTAATATGAGATTTTACCGACTTTGAGTGTCTGTTTAGTGGACACCTCAAAAACTTATTTAAATGGACATAACATTATTTTTAAATAAATTCTTAATTACTTTGTACTTTTTTATGTTTGCTACTTTTTTCTCAAACTCTACATTATAACAACGATTTATTTATACTTAGAAATCAAGTTCAGTTTTAATTTATCTATTAAATTGTCGTAGATAGCCAAATTTGGAGGTCTTGCCACATTGACTGTCATATAACACATTTCAAGATTATCAATTTCTAACTGTAAATGAATCGTTTTACGTTAGTCGCCCAGTGTGTTCCAATCTACGCAATTGGAACCAGCTATGCCAGCAAAGTTACTTAATAAAAGTCCTTAGCATTTAGACTACCCACTCCAAAGTTTGACATACCGACGTATGCCAAACTCATGACCTACAGAAAGCAACCCTAATGCAAAGTTATCTACTTTTATATGTGCATACGTAACACGACTAGGGCTAGACCAAAATCACTACCAACCTAGTTATATTCAAATCGACTGGGATCAGGCTTCATTGTTTGGGATGTGTAATTTCGTAAGAAAAGACGGTTCTTGTTTAGCATTCCTTTTGTGGCGGGCAAAAGTGAACTATAAAACGGAGTTTACGCCTGTTCTTCGTTCTACTTGTGTGGTTTTATTATTGTTTTGCGGTTTTTGCGTTGTCACGATGTAAATGTGTTACCTTTACAAAGTTATTTTTATGAAACTCACTCGTATTACTTAAATGATAGACGGTTATTTTTGGCGCAGAGCAGCTTTTCCCTTCACATACTTTACATACTTTACTAATTCTATTCTGATTATTTTCTTTTTTTTGAAAAAGTACTTGCTTATTCCATGATTGAAAATAATGGTTAAATTAAAAAATCATTTTAACATAAGGAATCACTTTCACCATTTGGTACTCACATGTACCAAATAAGTGTACCTAAAATTTCATGTTAATATTGCCAAAAATAATAACTCAATAATACTCCTACAGGCTAAAACGAACTTAAAACTATTGTTCACCTGCATTATTTTCGACATGCGTAGTAATGTCGGCGATGGTCAGGTTGGTGATACCAAGGAAGTTATATTCCTAATTGGAGTGTAAATGCATCAATCTCCTGAATCCGTTAGTCACCGTCCCATGTCTACGGGAAGATTATTTTTTTTTCTATACATTACCGCCCTAAATATATAAAAACTCTTATCTTCAGAATGCGTTTCGACTAATCTCGACTGCAGTGAAGTGGAACTTGACAGAGCATAAAAAAACACATGTTAAACAGTAAAAGCAGATTCATGTGACAAAGATACGCTGTAGAGGAGTATAAGTACAAAAGACATGAATGAAACGATGATCAATGTATGACAACAGCTTTAAGCACCTTTTCATTAAAAATGGACCCCACTTTCCATAGTTCCTCCCCGCTTAGCTCCACCCAGCTCTGTCTCAGTAGAAACGTTTTTAAGAATGTCAATTTTTATTTCAGTCGCTCCTCCTGTTCCGTTTCCCGCTTGCAGAGCAGACCACATCGACTGCCTGAGGCGCGGCCTCCGAACTTTCTTCATTCTCATGGATATGGGTCACGTAGGCATGAGGCCGGTCGATCCCACCATCATCGACAGTGTAGCCATCTCGATGCCAGAAGAGCAGATGTCTGTACTGCTGCGACGAGCCAACGTGACAGGTGCTAGGTGGACGAAGCTGGCAGACAGGAGGTTCGTTCGCTATTTTTATTGCAGTGTGACTGTATATGTTTGACTCTAGAGTCAAAAGCACATCAGGTGATAAATACATCGGGATTTTGTACCTCCCTTATTGACGACCTCCGTGGTCGAGAGGCGGCCGGCCGTGCTTAGGCTTAGGCGTAGTATAGACATAGCTGGGCATTAACTCGTTAATCCGTTAATCGTTAATTAACGAAGTTAAAATTTTGAGTAACGGATTAACTTTTAAGTAACCTTTAAAAACTGTTAACGGACTCATTAACTTCCGTTAATAATCCAGAAGTCCGTTAATCGTTAATCCAATGCCTAATTTTCACCGCATGGCACCGTGAGTGCCAGTAGAGAAAGCTGCGAATAGGATCAAGTCAAGTCAGTTCATTTATGTATGGAGGTTACAAGTAAAGCTACAGCCGGTTCGGAACCTAATTCTACCGAGAAGAATCCGACAAGAACCTCAGTAGTTATCCTAATTTTTACAAAATTTCGAGCTAGAGAACTTAAAACTATGGTGTGTAAGCGAGCAGGTAGCTCGCATATCATGTCCATATATGTTTATCGTTTAATTATACATTAAGTTTGTAGTATCCTTTTGGCATTAAACATGATTTATTATTGACCTTAAATCTATGCATGGGTAAGTTAATAATACATTGCGGTAACTTGTTGAATATTTTTAAACTTAATCTCAATAATGTTCTACTGTCTTTACGAGGCCTATGGTTTGAAAAAGCGAGCTTATGTTTATTTCTTGTATTGAAAATATGTATATCGCATTTCTTATATAACAATTAAAGATTTTTACGCACATACATGCTGCATTATACAGTCAAAGATGAATTGGGAGGCTACGGTTAAAATATTAATGTCTTTAAATAATTCTTTAAGTGAATCTAAGGCTGTATATAGATCGAATAGCTCTCTTCTGTAATACAAATATGGTTTGTATGTCAGAGCTGAGCCCCACAGCAATAGACTGTATGACATTAAACTATGAAAATAGCTATTCATTTTGTTCATTTGATTCCAACATGTCAATAATTACTTAGAGCCGGTGTTTAGTTACTGACGAGCGCTGTATTTGTTTTTAAAAAGGGAGCGTTCAAGTATTACGTAAAGCAAATTTTTAAGATTTTTCATTTCCCCCCCCCCCCCCCCCCCATGTAATGCATCGCAACGTTTTTCTGTACTCCCCCTTCTTGAAAAAAATAAGACTACACTTAATACAATCGAGGGATTCCCCGGAAACTGTAGGGAAACAAAACTTTTCCAAATGGGAGTTTCATATCTTAAAGTTTTATTAGACCGCATCGTAACGTTTTACATAGACTTCCCCCCACTCCACCAATATGCGTAACGCTCGCTAAATGACTGTCAGTGAACATTTGCGTGTGTATAAGGAAGTGTGTAGGTAATATTAGGTAAATTAAAAAAGTGTACTTTGCAGTGCAGTAATCAAGACCCTATCATGGAAGACATGGAATCGGATTCCAGGTCCTTGTGAGAATCCATGACCATTTATCCAACCATTTTGATGACCGATTAACGGATTAACGATTAACGTTCACTTGCGTTAATTCTTCAGAAATGTAACGCTTTAACGTTTAACGAAGCTAACTTTTTTATTAGCGGATTAACGATTAACGAGGTTAACTGTTTGATTAACGGTGCCCAGCTATGAGTATAGAAAAGAAACATTTCTTCTTCTTGTCTCAGGTTTGGGTGTTATGGTACCGTCGTTGTTTCTGATTTCTGTAACCTAAGTGGTTTAGTTGCTTAACACAGAATTAAAGCAATGTATGTGCTGTTACGTTGCCACTCATGACCATTAGGTTTCTTCATATAAGTACCTACATTACTTTACAGGCTCTGAGATATTATGAAGGACAGGCATGTGCCCCTTTTGGAAGGTAGTCTGCTTCTCACTTCATAAACCAAAGCTTTATGATTTGATACAAAAAATGTTATACATGGTAAAAAGTTAGATAATACAATTGTAAAATATTTACCTATCTGCGTAGTTTTCTGCCAGTATCTTTTCGGAATAGGTCTCGAACTACTATTCACTTTGAAATGTATTAAATGTAAATTTAACATATTATGTTACTTAATTGAATAAGAATATTTTCACTTTCATTTTATATCCTCATATGGGTACATCTATATAACAATTGTTGCCATTGAGGACTGGTAGGTATAAGGTATCTACTGGGCATTGATACCTACACATTCCATACGTCATTTATACAGGAAGTGTGACCATTTCTCTGCGTCCGACTTATTTCTTGCCACTTAGACGAAAAAGCGGGATTTCCGGTGTTCCCAACGGGAACGGGATCTTGAATGGCCAGCCGCGAAATGAGGGGTCTCAAAACGATCCCACGAAAAAACCGGACCTCTGGCAAAGCTTAAATCGTCCCTCACGCCGCTTTTCCTAGGGCCACAATCAAAAATGTCAAACGAATGTCGTTTCTTCGAAAACAAATATAAATTCGGACGGTTCGATTCTTGCGTTGCAATCTATTTAACTTATCGTTTTCAAAGCGTTTTTTTTTGTTTCGTGGATAACGAGTATGAACCTACCTATACAAAGTTGGGGTCGAATACGAGAATTAGAAATTAAATAGAGAGTCAATAGTTACCAACAATAGGGTTTTGTCGCTTGGTGGAAATCAAGTTCCTAATGTTTCCGAAGTCATAAAAATCAATCGATTGGTTTAATTGATTTTTATTGTTGTCTAGTAGATATTTTAAAGATGAATGCACTAGTTTACCACATTTGAATTATATACATGAAAAATGTAACTGTATTTTCAATTCTGTAGTTCATTCCATATTTATATTTCAACTCAAAAAACCATTGAAAAATATTACATCTAACACTTGCAATCTCTAACTTTTCCAGCAGTCTTTACTTTTCTTGGTCGATATTGAATGCTTTTGTGGTTATTATCTCAGGGTATAAATGCTACGCTGAACTAAACAATTTGCATCGCTGCGAACTATGCTAGTTAATCTGAATATTAGGTACAACGAGTAATTTAGAAAGTGAAGCCTACATGGTAAAAAGATTGATTCGTTTCCAAATTTGTGTACAAGAAATAATAAGTACCTACTTATCTACCAAGTCACGGTAGAGGGTTGTTTTGTTATTAAATAATGGTTCCTACATAGCTATAAGTGACAAGTGATCCACCCCGGCTCCTCGCGGCGCCAAATAGTTTTATGTGATTTGAGTTACATTATAATAGTTTTAGTAAAGATTCCTGTTTTAAAACACGTGAATTTATACAACAAAATATTATTTTTATAACATTAGTATGGATTACATAAAGCATTTACCCAGAGCAATTTTACAAAAAAATAATATGTAAGTAAGTAAACGCTATATTTCATAAATGTCAAGCTTATCGCTTTTGTCGTAAAGTACGGTGTGTACGTGACAAATAAATTGTTCAAGAGAAAATTGCGTCACAAACGTCAATTTACCATAAGTACGGCCCGTAAGAACTAGAAGACGATGTTCCTCATACGTTTCCTTAGTTATTATTTGGTGACACAAAAATGAAGTAGTAAATTGCTGAGGGAACGGAGGAAATAGAGAGAGGAAGCGAATCACGCATGACCTCGCAGCCATGTTTGCGGAGCGATGTTTGTCGAAATAAGCCAGCGACTGTTTAGTGCTAGACGCAACTTTGCGTAGTGTAGTGTTTGACCGACCGTAGAATTTGGGCCGAAGCCGAAATAGTAATAATACTTAAGTGATTTATTACAACTTTGGATTCAGTCCGAATCGGCTACTGTCGGTAGGTTGTCTTTCTCGGCTTCATAAACGCCGTGATAGTCACGGTATTATCACGGTAAACATAAAGTTATATATAGTTGTTATATCGACAACGCCAGGGCAGAACAAAGTCCAAAATTTATTTTGACTGTATTTGGTTATGATTTTGGGGTCCTGGATTCGATTTCTGGGTCAAGCAATCATATTAAAAATGTAACATTTTTCTACCATAGGTAATTCATGTTTATGATTACCAAACTGATTAGTGATGAAACAATTACGTACCTACCTACGTAGCTATCATTGTAACGATGGCTTGATTTCAATGATCAAGGCCTTAGGCGTGCACTAGAACTTCTATCAGGTTAATACTAGTCTAAATCGGCGGTACTTTTAGAATCAGTCAAATGCCATGAAATAATCACCAATACAAGCCACGAATCTCTAGAACCTGCTTGACTAGCAGATTTGTAGAATGAATGAATGAATTTGTAGAATGGCATTTGTTAGAAATCAGTTATTACCTTCGGCACACTATTCAGTTCAAGCATCTGACTTATTTCGTTGAAGATTTTTTATGGCCGAATGTGGCCGATCCG
Organism: Glyphodes pyloalis; assembly: GCA_037074685.1. Lineage (NCBI taxonomy): Eukaryota > Metazoa > Arthropoda > Insecta > Lepidoptera > Crambidae > Glyphodes > Glyphodes pyloalis. The sequence continues at coordinate 8,683,240 of JAYKKO010000011.1, forward strand.
GCACTTCGGTCACTACCCGGGCTGCTAGCATTTACCTACTTTCTAGCATGAATGCAGAGTGCACATTTTTGCGGTCCATTTCACCCATTAAAACTCTATTTGCTGAAGCTTCCTAACTGAATGTTTGAGTGCCCGGGTTTGTTTAAAAATCTAACGCAAGAATCAAAGGTCATCGTTTCAAATTGTAAGATTAAACACATGAAATGGTCAATTACGTATAACCTTGCAGTACCTACCTAAAAAAATAGGCTTTTTTCCATTTATAACACCTCTAATGAGATTGAATACCTCTGCCTCTGTCTGTATACATACAGATACTTAAGCTTATAGATAGGATAAAAGGTAATAAGTATTGAAACTGCTGTCGAGATAAGCACAAATCTCGTTTATTTCATGCTGTGTTTCTATTTGTGTATGTCTATTTTTACTCGCATGTATCCTTCGATAAAAAAGTAAAACGTATAAAAATTTCAGACATTTTGCTATTCAACTTTTAATATTTTTGACTACTTTTATAATGTACCTACCTACTCAACACTCAGCAAAAAAACTTGATTACCTACGTGGGCACGGTTCATTTCTTTTAAGGGTTCCGTACCTCAAAAGGAAAAAATGGAACCCTTATAGGATCACTCGCGTGTCTGTCTGTCCGTCCGTCTGTCACAGCCGATTACTCTGAAACCACTGGACCAATTGAGATGAAATTTGGTACACATATGTAAGTTAAAGACCCAAAGGTGCATGTGTAACGTAAATAAATAAATTATTTTGGGGTCACTTTGGGAGGGTAAATCACAACATTAAAAAAAAATTCTCTAACCATATCGTGTGACATATCAAATGAAAGATCTTGCTGTAAGGATTGCAAATATGTATCATTTATAATCTTGAAATAAATAGTTTTTAAGTTATTTAAGAAAATAGGCGAAAATTGACCATTCCCCCCCCCCCCCCCCCCCCCCCCTTATCTCCGAAACTACTAGGCTAAAAATTTTTAAATGAATGCGGAACATAGCTGTTTACCTATAGATTACAGGAAAACCTATGAGAAGTATATGGATTAAAAAAAAAGGTTGTTTTGTTAAATTTACGTTTTTTTTATTGTTACCTGCCTGTGCCATGTGATTATTTTCAGCTTTTTAGTTTTTTAATGCTAGTACCACCAGGTTCCAGAAGTATTTAATTATCTAATAACCTTTTACCATGAACACGTTTCCAAGCAACGTAAATTAGCTAAAGAATAAGGAGAATTAATTACTTTAAAAATCGACGTCAACAACTGTAACCTACATTTGATAAATAATTGTTTAGTTTATTGTGACCTATGAGCCCAACGTACGGAACCCTCTCAACGCGAGTCTTACTCGCACTTGACCGGTTTTTTTACTTATGATTAAGTCTTTTTACTCTATTTTTTTAATATGATTCAATTTGTAAGAATGCACAAATTTAGATATTCATGTAAGCTTTGCAGAAATAGCTCATGACAGTATTTTACTACCGTGTCCAGTGGTTACAACGTTCCGAAATACCTTACAGATATGTAGGTAAGCTTGCTGAAAATACGCAAGAAGGTAGGTAAATGTTGAGATGTTGTTTGAAATTTAATTTAATTCTGATCGTACCTACAATTGATATCTTAGAATGGTATGATCATAATTAAATCAGATTTATTAAGACGGACGTAGGGTTTCATTAGATCACTCATTACCTACCTACGTAAACAGTTGAAGTAAAAGTATATGGTGAAATTTAGGTAAAGCATAGACTCGGATATTTCCAACATTTAAAGGGTCTTTGCAGACTATCTACAATCCAGAATTTTTTACTAGCTTTAAGATCTCGCAAAAAATGATTTTTTATTTTTATAAAGCACTTCAAGATTGACCTCATCCCACCTGATGTTAAGTGGTAATTAGTTCCTAGCTTAAGGGCGAAGAGTAGAGTTTAAGTGAGGTAGGGCATAGCGTTTTATCGCTCGAACTGGAGCAGCCCGACTGGTGAAATACCTCCAGCTTACAGAAGACCGCAGCCAAAATAACAATCACTTCTGTGTTGTTGTGTTCCTGCGTGTGGGCAAGGTTTCCCGAGCTCTTGGGGGGTGCTACATAAGTAGCAGGGGCCAGGCCTTCAAGGTAAGGGCGACAAGACCAGTAATAGATTTATTATCCTGTTCTTGTCGCTCTTAAGCAAGGACCTCATTACCACTTAACATCAGGTGGGATGAGGTCAATATTGAAGTGTAATATAAAAAAAAAGTAGGTATAGGTATGTATGAGCTCGACTTATTACTAAATAAGGTCACAAACGCCTTATGTGCTAACTTTTTCTCAGTCAGGTAAATGTGAGAAACTATTTTTTCTACATTGACTTGGGTCTGGGTGTGCTGGGTTAAAACTGCCAGCTAGTAGGTAGGTATTTACGTGTTGTTTAGTAGATAACCATAGTATTAACATGGATTTACCTTAGTTAATAATGTAGGTAATTGCCTGGCGCTTTTCAACATACCTAGATAAACCTATTTTTTACAGATTTAACCTGGAAGGTGGAAAAAGCGGTACAGAATTCACGAGCGATCTCCACGTCCTTGGCGAGATAAACCTGAACATGCCAAGCAGAAGTGAACCTTACACCACTCGCATTACCATGGATATTCGTAAGTTTAATTCTTGACTCTAATATTAATAAAAAAAAGGAAACAATCATCATTAACAACCTAGTTGTAAATAAATCTTCCTGATGATGGAATATAACGTTACACAAGAGAAAAGAAAGGTAGGTACATACGTTCAAAGAAATAATTTTAATTTCAAAATATAAAATCAACCAAGGGGGTCGAGGGTCTAGGCATCTTGGCAGCACCTGTGGTAGTGTTGCAATTAATCCGCCCCTGATTTAACATCTTCAAAACAAATAAAAAAATCTGCACTAGTCCGAATTATCAACTCAAATTCAGAGCAACTACAAGAATGTTCTGCGAAACCAGACAAATTCTTGTCAAGGTAACTAAAAGAAACTAAAAAGCAACCCCGGACTTGCAGTACAAGAAAACTTGAGGCGAACGAACTACTTACTTACAAGAAACTTTGTGAAAAGTTATTCAACTGGGACATAAGTGCACTAAATAAGTAGGAAATAATACAGGTCCTCGGAGGAGATTATGAATTGTACAATTTGTGTTCACTACAACCACCTGAGGAATTTAAATAAAGTTTGGTTGTCGAATTTCCTGGCAACTGTTGCGAGTTTGAACTATTATTACGCTGAATAAGTTAACGAACTACGTACGTAAGTAATTTTACAACAAGTTCAATGCAGTATTGAATATGAAAGTTTCTCAGTCATAAGAGTAGGGAAAATTTAGCGCCGAAGTTACTTTATAATAGGTATAAACTAAATTTACCACTCTAAAGATTTGAATTGGCGGTATTGAAAAGATATGAACTCGATGGTGAACACTAGGTCACAGATAGTAAGTACAATATTAATATTCTCATGGCATAATCTCAGGGTCCGGGGTTCCAAAACTGGGACGTTCAAAGTAGGTAAGTTTTCGGATTTTTTAAACATAGGTTGCTCGCGTTTGGAGCCAGCCCACTTTTAGCTAGCGTGGTGATAAACCATTATTACAACGATGATTATTTTTTGAAATATAGAACAACATCTGATCTGATGGCTCCGATTCTGCGGTAAACAGATCAAGCACTTGTTAAATCAGAAACAACGGTAGCACAACACACAGACTCGAGACAATATAAAAAAGTTTATTTTCCATCTTGACCCGACCGAAAATCGAACCCGGGTCCTCATAGATGGTGCGATACCAAAGTCCAGCCAGCTCGCTTTTCGGCTACAGAGGTCGTCTAATTTCAATTATGGAGGCCTTAGCCCTACAGTGGAACATGAAATAGGCTGATACCGTGAAAGATATGAATGTGAGTTCGATTCTCGCTACGTGTTGAGATGTTTCATGATTTGTGGATCCTATAACGCAAAAGAAAGCTTTATTTTAGAAAGACGTTAGGTAATGTAATGCCTCGAGTTTTTTACAACACTAGGTAGGTATAATATCATAGGCGTAAGAAATAAAATAAAACAGCATGTTTTAACTTGGTGAGCTGTTTACTGTACCTACCTATCTGCATACGCTATGCACGGTTTGCGTAGCCATTCAGCTACGTAAGGGAATTTGGTAGAAAATGGCCTTTGGCATAAATAATAATATGAGGATTCTAGCTTGAAGGGACACCTACAAATTGATAGGGCGGTCGTGGATCTGACTCAAAATTCAAAAGCCATGTATTTATCTAAATTTAAATGCCTGTCTTTTCTGACGATTGTGAAATAATAGCAAACTAGGAGTCATAGAAATGCTATGACGTCAGTCTCTACGTTGAGCGAGAGCTTCGTTGTAGTCAACGAAATATCCAGGTAGGTATAATCCGGCGAAGGATCCAACTCACTTCGAATGCGAATAAAGCGTTATCGAAAAAAAAAAAATATTTTTACAAATCAAAAACCACGTTTTAATTCGCAAACTTTAGATTAATCATCAAAAACGAAACCATTCGTTTGTTCGTTTCGTTTTTGGGAGTAGACCCCTTTATTCTTACCTATACATATTTAGACTATTGGACATAGGTAGGTACCTGAAGTCTAAAAATCTCGCAGTAGCAGATTAATTTTTGTTTGCACGTAGGTATCACCTTCTAATTTCCTGCTTCTTAGAAATGAAGCGGCACCGCGTCGAATACCTTCATTAAAGTTTCCATTACAAAGTTGCAAGTCAGTTTCATCTCAGCAGTTAAGGAAGTTATTTTGAAAGTACGTAAAATTAATTTTCAAAACCACATCTTATTAAAAGATTCAAATTAATGACAGAACTTGGGAGTAAAGAATCACGTATGTCTAGGCTACCTGAAGGTAAAATATTGTGAGTAGGTAAGGTAGGTACCTACCTATAGGCTATAGGCCTAGGTACCTATCAAGCGAGTATGTATCTAGCAAGTGAGCATTATGTACCTAAGTAGTTACGTACGAGTAGGCCTAACCTACATTATGGTGTAGGCTGATTTTCGACTTTCATAGACTTAGGGATCACTTTTGGGAATCTTAACTTTTTTTGCCTGGAATCGCTTCTAGATACATAGTTGTAGTAATATTATGGCTTAATAGTGTGAGTGTTTATGTTTACGTGCATTTTTTTTCATTTGTTTGTAAAATTTGTATGGAAATATACCTTCAAACATTTTTATCTCGGCTTTCGTGCGACTGCCCCTAATATCCTCTGGCATGATTATTCATCATATTTTTCTTCAATTTTTGACATATTGCACAGTGGGCGCACTCGCTAGATTTCAGGCGAAAAAAAATAAAAACTTATTTTATTTTTTTAATATTATATTTAACCGTTTCAAATTAGGTACATATTAGTAAATAACATAATAATATAAAATTACGCGAGACAAAAATTCACAATGGTAAATTTAATGTAAATTCAAAAACTACAATTATTATGGTCTGTTTGATAAAAAATATAAGAACTTCTAGCAAAAGTGTACAGCTAAAGAAGTAAAACACAACACTATTTTTTTTTGTGTGTGCAATTAACACTATTTACATCATTTATATTCTGCCTGTGAGCTATTCCTCCTAACACATTAGTACACAGTGGGGATTAAAAATATTAATGTAATGCAAATTGTCTTGAAAATTACTAATGACACGATTATATCACCAGTAATTATTAGTTTTGGCCAATTTTTTGGGGTAATTAGCTAACTACCTCATTAGAAATGATGATTATATTTTCAATGAAAGAGTAAAATCTGTTCCATTAGAAATTATCTTGAGACTTAGCGGGTAGTTAGATAATTAGTTAATTATTTGGTGGGGGTAATTTTAACGGGGTTTATAAATTGACTGAATTTATTGAGTTCTTACAATTGACCTTGATTTTCCGAAGAGTAACGATCTTTCTTTACAAAATGGAGCAATCCAGTTTAATTACCAATCTAGATCTGTACGTGATTTTAAAACAATCTGGCAAGTTAAGTAACTACAGTGTTTTGCTAGATAAAGTTGTGTCTCAGTTACGTTTAAGTCTTTCCGATGAAGACTTGGACATTTTAAAGGAATTTTGTCGACGATTCAGCCAAGCTGTGACAAAAAGATGGAAGACGAGGAACGAGGAATGGTTGGCACTTCATGTTGATTGGCCGACATGCGTTACCAATACTTTCAATACATTGGGAAGAACAACAAGTGAAACTTTAAGTGATCCACAACCGTCAACAAGTGAAAGTTTTAGTGATCCACAACCCTCAACAAGTTCAGTATCCGTTTCAACATCAACTGCAACATTATGTCCACGTAAACCTTTTAATGACTTGGGTATGAAGCAAAGATAACGAAGGGTCTCCGAACTTGAAAAGCAAGGAAACAGCAGTGAATTGGCTTACGCGACAATAAGTAAGTTGAAGAAAGATGGCGAAGAAGACTTAGCATCCGTAATAGAGTACATAATGAAAAATCGTGCAGATGCCAATAATATTTTAGAAAAAATCAAGTCGGAGAAGACTAGGGCCACCAAATTCACCCCTGATAAAGGTTTGGGTTTGTTACTGTCACTCAAATTATCTAAGTGGCAGTATATAACATTACGGGAATCTGCTATTCGAGAAGGTGTTCCAAATCTATATCCCTCCTATTATAAAATTCAGCAAGCGAAAACCGAGTGCTATCCTTTACAAGATTTTTTTACAGTGACTGATATCATAGCTAAAGTGTCTCTCCAAGCTCTTTTAGATGTTACGGTAAAGCGAATACCAAAAACTGTGCAATACCAATCGACTGACCAGACTTTAAATTTATTGTCTAAGTGGGGATTTGATGGAGCATCAAGTCAAAGCCGATACAAGAAAAAACTTGAAGAAGGGGAAAGTGACGAAGCCATTTTCATGACTAGTTTGGTCCCGCTGAAACTAACTGCTGGTTCAGATTCAAAAGTAATATGGGAAAATCCAAAACCGTGATCGCGCATGTACTGTCGACCCGTTCAATTTAAATTTATTAAAGAAAGTGAATTAGTGGTGCAAGAAGAATTGAGAAAAATGGAAGCAGAGATAGAATCATTAAGTCCTTCTCTTTGTGATGGTGTCCAAGTGTCACATAATTTAGTTATGACTATGATTGATGGAAAAGTGTGTACTTATTTGTCAGAATCACGTTCAAGTGCTTCATGTTACCTGTGCCTAGCAACACCATCGCAAATGAACAACTTGGGCACAGTTTTGCAGAAAGAAGTTGCAACGGAGATGTACAAGTTTGGATTGTCCACATTACATGCACAGATCAACGCAATGGAGTGCCTTTTGCACATTGCGTATAGGCAAGATTTAAAGGTTTGGGCTGTGAGGGGAGAAGAAAACAAGAATATCATGTTGCAGAGACAGAAGTCCATTCAAGACGGATTTCAGAAAGAGCTAGGTCTTCTGATAGACATAGTGAAACAGGGATCAGGAACGACCAATGACGGTAATACGGCAAGAAGGTTTTTTGAGGTCCCTGAAAAGACAGCAGCAATAACTGGTCTGGATCAAGAACTTGTACACAGGTTTGCTGTCATTCTACAGGCTGTCACGTCTAGTGAAACTATTGATGTGGACAAATTCAGGTCATATACACGGGCTACCGCAAAGAGATACGTAGAGTTATACAATTGGTACTATATGCCAGCAACTGTGCATAAGTTATTGATCCATGGAGCCGACATCATTCAAAATTCGATTGTTCTAATAGGAATTTTGTCTGAAGAGGCATCTGAAGCCCGTAACAAGGACTTTCGCAGATATAGGGAACATCATTCAAGAAAGAATACTCGAAAAAACTCAAACGAAGATATTATTAAGATGATGATCGTTAGTTCTGATCCCTATATTTCATCAACGAGGCCAAAAATGCACAATTTCAGGCATAAACAATTTCATAAAGATACACTAGACCTCTTTATATCCGAGCCAGCATATTCTGATGTTGAATTCTGTGATGTTAGTTGTATTAATTATAGCGACACAGAATCAGATGACTCGGATATAGAAGTCTAATGTAGAATGTTAATTACTAATGGGTGCAATGTTTTGGACTGTTAAATGTGTTATTTTTTTACCTAAAATCTAGCTAGTGTGCCCACTGTATTAGGAGTGTATAAATATGATGTAAATAGTCTTTTAATTACACACACAAAAAAGTGTTCTGATTTATTTCAGTAGCTGTATACTTTTGATAGATGTTCGTATATTTTTTTATTATATAAGCAAAGTTATTATTACTTGTGTATGTATATATAATTTTAAGGAATTAGTCTGTTTAATAAGATAAAGCTCCAAAAAAGTATTTAATTTGTTTTCATACGCTAGAGGAATATTTTGCTAAGAAATAATTTTTTGTTTTGTATTTTAATTATGTTTATATTTTAGAAATGTTACTTTTAGAATTACTTTTGCAGTGACCTTACAGGGTTTATGTGCGGAATTGTATTACATATCTTATTATGTACCACGAAATGTAATAAATTATTAAAAATAAGTGGGCATTAAGTTTTTCACTGTGTTTTTTTTCGCGCATAATTTTATTAGTATTATTATGTTATTTACTACTAGGGACATTATTTTAAACGCTTAAATATAATATTTAAAAAAAATAATAGTTTTTATTTTTTTTCGCCTGAAATCTAGCGAGTGCGCCCACTGTGCAATATGTCAAAAATTGAAGAAAAATATGATGAATAATCATGCCAGAGGATATTAGGGGCAGTCGCATGAAAGCCGAGATAAAAATGTTTAAAGGTATATTCCCATACAAATTTTACAAACAAATGAAAAAAAATGCACGTAAACATAAACACTCACATTACTAAGCCATAATATTACTACAACTATGTATCTAGAAGCGATTCCAGGTAAAAAAAGTTAAGATTCCCAAAACTGGTCCCTAAGTCTATGAAAGCCGAAAATCAGCCTACAGTGTGGCGTGTCAATTAAAATTCAAGCAATCCACAGGATATCGCGGCCGCCAAGATCACCAATTAATATATCTACCGTTTATTAAATGTACCTACTTACTGTGTGACAATCAGCCCAAGTATCGTACCAAAACATTGAAAAGTAGGTACTTTATAATACTGAAATTCAGAACAAATCGGTCAAGCGTAAGCCCGACTCTCATTTATGATACCGTAAACGCCTTTTAATATCGATAGCTTGAAAAGAGATGGACAGGGCATCATTGAATGTTTAGCATCGATTAAATTAACATCTGCAACATGAGTCGCAGAAGAGTTGCCGCCATTTTTTAAAATTAACCGGTATCTAACACGTTACCTTCTTTTATGTTTTTACAATCAAGGATTTATGTAAACGCGAGGGATTAAGTTAAGGGATTAATTCTACCCGTTATGCTAATAACCACAGCACGAACTATTTAAGTTTGATACTAGTAGGTACATAATTAGCGAGCAAGTCTTTATTTATTCGCTGTTTGTCATCTGGAAGTAGGAACTTATGCTTGTAACTATTCAGTATTGCTAGCTTCAAGGGACTGATGCTTTAAGTAGATAGTTAGTTAGGTACTTTAGGTAGGTAATTCATTAACTTTAATGTGATACCTCCACAATTTCCTGAAAAAAGTGGATAGGTAGGTAAACATCGAATTCAAAGGTTAAAGTTCGGTTGTCTTCATTCTAGTTTCCTGGAAAAAAATACACGAATAACAACGAAATTGGTGGTACACACTATTTCGCCGTATTTTGAGCTACGGAACCATAAAAAGTAGGCAATGCGCTCCAACAAATCCGTTCCGTTTCTCAACCGATGCCGCCCGCTTCAGATGGATGTAACGAGTTTATCTGAGACTTAAAAACCATCATTCAAGAGGGATATTTGCACTTACTTTTGTCGAAGAGGAACGGAGCTCTAGCGTGGAACAAAGCTTTTAGCAATAAATAAGATACACTGCCTTTTTCGCAATATTTCCGGTTCGAGGATTTGTTTATTAGCGAAATGTAGGTTCTTTCAATAAATGGAAAATCGTAGAAGTTAAGCTAAAAACAACCTCAACGTGTTTAAGAACGTAAATGTCTGCCATGCAACTTAAATAATATAATTCACGTCTATCCATCGTTGTAAGCATTTATATATGCGAAATCTTAATTTATAGATATTTCCTACTCAGTCACGACAGAATGAACTAATAATCTCTATTTAAATAAAAAATACTTTATACAAATTGTAATAACCTGTCAGTTACAAAAATAATATTTTATCAAATAGTAATAAAGATAGGAATATTCAAAATATTTTGAACCCATAAGTGCAAAGGTACACTTATAAAAAAAAATAATGAGGTGGATTTCTATCTGCATCAAATATTTGCAACTTAAAATGCAAAACTCTTGATACCTTTTCTTTGGAACACATATGCGCCTTTATTTGATCACCAGTTCCTAAAAGAGCAGAATTGAATGTATAGTGAAATATTTTCAATTTCAGAAAATGTTGAGACAAACATCACATATCCATGGAGCGGCCGGCAGGGTATTGACAAAGAAGACTACATTGTGATTGGACCAGAGAGGATAGCGGTCAGAAACACCAGAATACCGTCATATTATTTGCACTCAAGTAAGTTAATTAGGAATAATGGGATTGTTTTTGATGTGAATTTTCACTGTCATAACAACTCATTGCTTAACATAATGCCACAAAAATTTTAATCTTATAGAGATTTAATAAAAACTGTTTCACATAAACAGCAAATGCATCATAGTTTTAGCAAAAAAAAAAGGATTTTTGGCCTGAAAGCAATTGTCCAGATTTTATAATGTAGAAACTGTGATAATTTGTTTCAGGGACTGAAGATGCAGTGAGAATCGACCAAGTACTACAAGCAAGACCAGCTATTTTAGATCACTTGTCAAATGAAATAACAACAGCGCTGATGCATACAGTTGTTGAAAACTTTAGGCTTTTTGCCAGTAGGGTTCCAGTCAGATATTACTATGAATATCAATAAAAAACATGATTTTTTATTTCATCCTCTTTAGATAGAAACCCTCAGCTTTTTTAGATAACATTGAAAGTATAACAATCCTGAAATATATAGTGCTTTAGATGCATTTCATAAAGAATCAAATTGATTTTTAATAGAATTCTTAACAAAATATTATTTACTTACTGACTTGCACATACCTAGGACGAAATAAAACCACACAAATGAAAAATAAATATTCACAATTTAATGTAGGCATTACAAATATTACTTAATAATACAAATTAATAAGGATTATCAGAATGCATCACCAAGTGATTCTTCCATAAATTTCTTATAAATTGCCATGAATTTAGCAACAAATGCTTCTAGATGGAAAATTGCTTTGTTACCTAGTCTCATTCTGTGCTCATATTTAGCTGCGTGGCTTGCCACTTGACATTTCATTGCCATATCACAATTACGCACTAGTTCCTTGAGCAATCCTGCAAAAACCATGTCAGGTGGCACTCCGTGTATTATCAACTCATAGAGTTTCTGTCTCACTTCACTTAACTTTTTGGGAGATTGTTCAGATAAAATCATAGATGCAGTTTCTCTGATAAATTGCTGCCAATCTGGCTCAGGAACTTTTTGGTCTACAGTAAATGGATACTGTTGAACTTTACAAGCTTCACACATGAGTAAAGCTCGTCGAAGGTTACGATCAGCACACTTGGCAATACGCATCGCCAGTTCAGAGGGAAGATTTAAACACTCTTTCTTACATACAAATTGTAAAACAGATGCAATTTCACTTTCTGATGGAGCAGGCACTCTGATAGTTAAACAACGTGATCTTATAGCAGGAATTACGCGAGATATGGAATTAGCAATAAGTATCAGACGACATGTAGCCACATATTTCTCCATGGTCCGACGTAGTGCATGCTGTGCATCTTTAGTCAAGTCATCCACTTCATTTAATATTACAACCTTGAACTCTCGTTGGCCAGACGAGTCGATCTGATGAGTTTGGGCAACATTCTTGACTAAATCCATAATAACTACTCGGTCGTGTATGCCGACGTCCGTTGGGTTAACCTCAATATGATAATTGCTACTTACAGTCATTATTTCGATTTTTTTGTTAGACGGCGTAGTAAAATTCATAGTTTCTTGCCTCAGACGTTCAACGCCAGATCCGTAGAGTTCTCTCAATAGGCACATGATGCGAGTTTTTTTGCCGGCACCGGAGGGTCCGTAAATCAGTAAATGGGGAAAATCACTTTGTTGGACGAGGCTTTTCAATCGCTGAGCTTGCTCTTTGTGAAAGTCTAGCTTCATTAAATCCCTAGGTCTGTGTTTATCAACCCATAAACTCATTTTCCTATTCGATTTTAATCGCGCAACCAAAACAAAATAATAAATAAGAAACGCGCGCGAATTTGTTTGACAATTAACATGAATGACAACAATTTGACGTTTATGTTTGTCAGTTGAAGCAGTGAAGTAGATTCTTTTTCATTCCTCGAACGTCTGATAAATCCTGGTAGTGTGAGTCTCGCTCAACTAGGTACCATAAGAAATAATTCAGATAATGACCAGTGCGTTTAATGGCCTTTAATAACTTGCATGAGAATTGACGGTTAATTATCAATTTTATTTAGGTAACTAAGTTGCATTCGACCTTAATATCGTATGTTTATGTTTAATTCAAATGAAACTTATTTCATTTAATTTTTCAATAAAGATGATTTCTGTGACTCATGAAAGTCATAAAGAGTTACAAAAATCATCTTCATCATCTTGACATGATTTCTGTAACTCTTCATGTTTGATAATCGAAATGCAGTTCATAAAATCATATTTAACTTTTTGACTTTTGGAAAAATATTACGAGTTACTAACAGGTCATGAAAAACGACTTAAAAGATCAAAAATAATGAAACCATTATTTTTAAATTTAACCCATTATTATTATCAGATTATTTAGTGTCACAATTTATTGTTGTAAAGGTATAAAAATGAAACTTTTTACAATGTACTACAATTTTTCATTGCAAAAAATATTGTGTTAGTTTTTAGATACATGCGTTTGACGGTCAGAGCATGTTTTTAGAAATTTAGTGTTAAGCGTTATTTAAACAGGAAGTGTACCTCTAGGCTTAGCATGCGCAATACGTCAAATTTATCGCATGAGACGACCAAAGTTTCGATAGGTACTGTTGATTGAATAACTGTTGGTTGAATAGTAAGTACACCGCATTCGTATTTTCAGCGAGTGACCAGCTGACGCACTGACTTCAATCGATTTTGACGTTTGTATATAATTTAGTCGCGTGGCGCATGCTAGGCCTGATGGTCACAATATTTTGTCATTTTGAAAAAAGCTTATTTTCATCACAGACCATTGCGCGAGCAAGTTCGATGTCACAGACTATTCAATCTTTGACTTCTGGGCTCGCGGCTAAAATATGAAGATAGTCTCACTGCGAATACATTTAAATCTAAATATTGCATATGTCAAAGTCAAATAGTGACTGACAGAAGAAGGACAGGAATTGTTTTGGTCAAAATCACAGACTGAAATTGTTGCATTAATAAACTTTAATTTGAAGATCAAAATTAGCCTGAAGTAGTCAGCTACTTCATTTAAACATTCAGATGTTTTTTAGATTTCCAATCTTTCTTATACTAAAAAATTGACGGTTTGCTGCGGCGCAATGACCTACTAAAAAACATGAATATAATAATATACATAATCGAATTGGTTTGTTTGCTGTGTTCAGTTCACGGAGAAGATTTTAATTTATTTGGAGATGCAGGCCAAGCTTATTCTCTAGAAGTTAATATCGGTCATCCAAAGCAAAAGGTATATCACGAACTGCTTTGATTTTCATGTGCAAATATTTACCACAATTCTGTTAATGGACAGACAGAATACAGAATCCCAAATACAAAAATAACCTTTTCATTCCAGTTGCGTCTAATAGTGGATACTGGCAGCACGACATTAGCTGTGGCATCATATTCTCGACGTGATCATGATGAATATTTTCATGCTAATAATTCAACTAGTTTATTGGACAAGGGAATAGAGGTAGGTACTTGTTATTTGATTAAACTTATCTTTTCAAAGCAAATTAAACCTTTATATTGATTAAAGACTTAACAGATCTTGATGTTTAAAATAAGGTTCTGTCTTTTCTCCTGAACAACAAAAAGTAACATTTAGCAACTTACTTACCTATATTCTTAACGGATTAATTCTTTGTGTGAATATTTATTACTCCTTTATGAAAACACTACAGAATAAAATGGAATGATTTAAGGTTAAGACAGGATAAATAACTAAGATAAGATCTAGGATTCCTTTTTGTATCAAAATAATGTAAATTATATTGGGGGACACAGCTTATGTTTAAGTACCTAGCTATAATTTAAGTCTTTTTACATCTTTACATTTAGATTGAAGTGCATCTTTGTTGATTTTATTATTTCATTTTTATTATTTTATTGCAGCTTTATAAAGCTATATATATATGGACTATAGTCCAGAAACTATCCTCATGGATATGTCACCAGGTTATTACATCAACTGACTTACTTCGTTAACAAGGAATATGAATGCGTGTTTACAGGTTCAAGCAAAATATTCTCAAGGAAATTGGACGGGACGATATGTATCTGACTTTATTGAAATGCCATCCCTAAGGCACTCGGAATTAAGGTCTGATTTTGCACTCATTACAAAAAGTCACAAGTTCTTCATGAATGGATCAGGATGGCAGGTTTGTATCGAAACATTTTTTTTAACTATTAGTACATACCTATTTGCATTTTTTCTAATAAATCTATCTTACCCAAACAACATACAATACATATCAGACACAATTCATAATCAAAATTTACTGGAAATTATAGTAGGTATATGTCACTGTAAGATTATACAATAGTTAGATTACAATCCATCTACTGAGATTATAAACTGTCGAAAAATTGTGAACCATAACATATGATTGCAATTTAACAATTTTTTTTTCGTAATATTACAATATATCGGTGGGAATCGGTCAAATTATGAACAGACTTAGAACGGAATGCATTTGGTTGAACATTATGTGCCACCCCGTCATTCGCCATATTTGTATGTTATTTCATTTGTTGTCTTAATATTAATTAGAGTTTTTTCCAATTTTAATTGTTTCGAGGACAAAATTACCGTTTTTATAAAAGAGCTTTTATTGATTTGGGTGACTTCATAGGAGATGCTTAAGTATTTTTAAAAGTAGTGCTTCATTATTTAAACGATACTGGTAACTGAATAATGTTTTAAATACTCTGCCCTCGACGGCTGCTATCGTTTCGCCTCATTAGGAGTGGAGACTTTGGGACCGTGGGGTCCAGAGGCCCGAATTTTGTATAAAGAATTGTCTGCTCGCCTCGTAGAGGTTTCTGGTGACCTGAATGCTGGCAAATACCTCGGCCAACTAATAAGTCTGGCCATTCAAAGAGGCAATGTAGCTAGCATTCTGGGTACCCTAGACGTTGGAGCAGACTATCTTTTGTAAATATTTTGTATATAAATATTACCTTCTTTTTTTTATATATTTTTATGTATAGTTTTGATCCTGTATATAGTTCTATATGTTGATTCTGTGATATGTCCTACCAATTTAGTAATTAATATATTTAATTTAATGGTAACTGAATTAACATCACATATTGGACAACATCACATACATTACTCTGATTCTGTGGTTAGTAGCTTAAGCACTTGTGTTACAGAAATTAAATTAAATTTATTTGATTTTATGGTCCTTCCTAATTAATTTTGGCACTAGCTAACAACGAACCAAAAAAAATATTTTGATAAATTTTATTTATTGATTACAGGGCCTCCTTGGTCTCGCCTATGTGCCCGTTGGAGCTTGGGGTGACCATGTTGTTGTTGGTTCATGGCTGGACTCAGTCGAGTGCTATGAAAAGAAGCCTGTCTCATTTGAAATGGAATTGTGTGGTGTTCTCAGTCCTACAAATGCAACACACTATGGAAAATTCTCAATGAAAGGTGCATATTTTATGATTTTATTTGTCAAAATGTGCGCATTTTACAATAATTTTTCAAAAACTGTCAAGTAGCCAATTCTACTTAATCCTTCCTGTTTTTCTTTTTCGCATTCATGTGACTCCATATTCAAAAGTGAATATTCGCATTCGCAATTGCGAATATTAACGGCAGATATTCCCATCCGCATCCGCGTTTGCGAATGCCTAAAAAATGATGTTCGTTACATTGCTAACTTATTTTATTATTTTCAGATGACAACTTCAAAGAAAATATCACCATATTCCGCACACCTATATTGCACAAGCGTTGGTATGAAGTTGGCGTTTTGGCGGTCAACATAAGACATGCAAATCAATCACATTTGGCAAATGTGTCAAGAAGTGAGCCATCAACATTCGTCATTGACGATTCATTAATAGACATGTGCCAGAAATTAAATGAACAAAAAAGTATTGTTGATAGTGGCACTACTAACATCAGATTACCTGATGAAATATACAGAAGGGTAAGATTTTACGAATATTTTTAACACTTGAGTTTGTGATCTCATTTTCAAGAAGAAAATCTGTTCACTCGCAAGTGCAGACAGCACATCAAGGTATCTTGCAGTTGGATTTTGGTTTTTATTCTCTCAACATAAGGGCTCACAAAGTTTTAAGTGCGGTTTCAAGGGTACTGCAAGCAGTTTTCCAAGCTTAAACATCTTACTTGAAATTGTATCCGTCACTTGTATGTGTGTATTTTGTTTCAGGTGATTGATCAGTTACGTCAAGAGTCACAGTCTTCTAGCATGTTAATTTTAGATGAATTCTGGTATCATGGTGAGGTAAGTTTTTTTAACGGGTTTCTTATATAAAATACTTCCTTTTTTGGTGCCTATTTAGAATAGAAATTGTCTTGTCTATACATCACAACTGTGCCAAATACCTACATCTTTAAATAAATTTCAGCTATTATTATATTTTTCCCATATCCCTAGGGAATGTGCATAAAAAATTTGGCCTGAAAAATTACACACTTGTGAATTTATGGTTTGTTGTGTTGTGATGTCATCTAAATGGCTTAAGTCAGTCCTGCTCGCGAAAACGGAATATTCTTTGAGAGTTTAATGATGTTTCTTGTTGAGGGGACATTTTTAAGTCTGATCTCTCCGCTTAAGTAACGTTTTGAGGGGTTACAATTCTAACAGTTTAACAATTTTGATATTTGATTAACTTTAAATTAAACACTTATAAAATATTTTTTTCAGGCTGCATGCTGGCCAGAGCCTCAGGATTGGTTGGCATTGCCGTGGATAGCCATAGATCTTCTGAGTGATGTTGCTGATAACCAATTTTTTACTCTAGAAATACCCCCACAGGTTTGTTTGCACATGTTTATGACGGTTCTATGCTTGATTTCAGTATAAAAAACCACTATTTTTAAGTAATTATTAAGTATTCCCACTTAAAGTTACAAAAATGGGCTATCTGTGTGTAACATTGACTTGACATAGGTACATAAATATTTTTTCAAAAATTTCAAAAACTATTATACCCATCAGGTTCAAAGTAATTTTCTTAAAAAGCCTTTATGCAGTTCTATATTCTACATTTTTTTCATACTTTTTAAACTTATGGTTCAAAAGTTAGAGGGGGCACAATTTTATTTTCTTTTGGAGCGATTATTTACCAAAATATTAAAATTAAAAATAATAAATAATAAATACCTACCAACGATATATCACATGCTGGGATTGAAATAAAAAAAAAATCACTTCCCAATTACATGTAGGGGGGGGGGGGGTACCCTAAAAAAAACATTTTTTTATTTTTTTATTTTTTCGCTTTGTTGACGTGATTTATATAAATATTTGTACCAAATTTCAGCTTTCTACTGCAAACGGTTTCTGAGATTATGGCGAAACAGACAGACAGACATGGTGAAACTATAAGGGTTCCTAGTTGACTACAAATTAATAAAGTACCCTTAAAATTAGTCAAATTAAGGCAAGCTGTGTTGATTGGCCCATACTCCACCAGGGCACAGTCAGTCAGTTGTTCTTATCTTATCCATAGAAAAATACCTAGATTATTATTTTGTGAAAACAACATCCGAATTGGTTAAAAAATTTACGAAAGATTATGTATTTCGTTAATTTTTCTAAGAATGTTGCATTGTTTTTATGTAAACTGACTTGAGATTTCCGATCTAGTCAAGTTGAACATATAATTTTGAGGCGTTAGAATTCTTAAAATAAATTAAAAATATGGGTGTCAAGGTAAACTGACTTTACATTTCAACTCTGAACTCCAGTTGAACTTAATATTTTTAGGCAAAGTTTTTTAAAAACAAATCCCTACTAATATTATAAATGCGAAAGTAACTCTGTCTGTCTGTCTGTGTGTCTGTTACGCTTTCCTGCTTTAACCTCTCAACCGATTTTGATGAAATTTGGTATAGGTATACGTTGAATCTCAAGAACGGACATAGGCTACTTTTTATTAGAAAATAAGGGGGAGAGGGGGGTAATAACACCTTTGGAAGTTTATATGGAAAAATGTTTATTTTTGAAGTTAGAGATATGAAATTTGGCACAAATATAGCTCGAAACTTGGATTAAAATATAGACTACTTTTTGTTTCGAATATTAGGAGAGAAAGGGGTAAAACCGACCATGAAAGGATGTAGTCCACGCGAACGAAGTCGCGGGCACAGCTAGTTATGAATAAAGAATAATCATGTTTGTTAACAAAGAAAAATATTATAAAATTGTGCATATTGGCTATTGTCTCAAGTTGTTTTTAATGAATAAATGAACGTTCCACAGAATTATATGAGAGTGATGACAGCCCGAAATAGCAGCGGCGAAGGAGGAACTGTGTCACAGTTCTGCTACAAGTTGGGATTGGAAGCTGGTGGAGCGGACACCATCCTGGGGTATACTGCTATGGAAGGTCTAAAGGTAGTTATTTTTAATCAATGCAAGTTACTGATATATCTTTGCCCGCGATATTGATTAGAATTTGAAATTAGATTTGTTCTGTTTTTACCTCCATGAAACTGGTCCGGATGTCCAATGGGGATTATGGGGGCGTGACCTCCGACTGCAACGTGATTAATGATCTGCCATGGCGACATATCTGTCAATTACGTGTCAATTTTTTTGAATACATTTTTGATTCAGTACATGAAATTATTAAAGTAAAACAATATGCAAAAAGAAATCATATTCAATTTATGTGAAGTGGTTCATTTGCCATGTAATGCTATTCCTCCCGTCGTTAGTATTCAAATTTTGTTATGATGCGCCACATATCGAGGTCAATGACCTACCACACGTTTATTTGTTACAAATAAGTTACAAGTCAACTTAGAAAATAATGAACTATCCATCTCAGTCATTCTATCACTGTTTCAGGTCCTATTCAACAGATCAGGCAGCTGGATCGGCTGGAATCCCTCCGACTGCGGTCCGAATAGCCGCGTTTCTGGACCTTACACTGCTCAGTACTCTCTCTTCGATGCTTGCAAGCTGTCCAGGTCAGATTCTGAAGTAGCTGTGTCCATAAGAGCAGCCCAGTGGGCCCTATTCGGGGTGTCCGTTATAGCAGGCATAGTGCTTGTGTATCTGCTAGCCCCATGCGTGAAGATGATGCTTCTAAGGCGTCGCCGGAATGCGAGGCTATCTACTTCGAGGGATGCTCTGGTTGACCAAGAATTGAGTTAATGACATATCGAGGCATTTGTGGGTCGCGATTTAGAAGAAGACAGCTATCGTCAACCGAAACCGATGGAATGTGTAAGTCGTATAACAGTCGGCACATAATTTGAACCATGTGATTCACTTTCACTATCAAGAAACTTCTATAAGAAAAAATAATAACTGTACCTGCGCGTATTTTGGTTCAATAAATTTGCCGCAATCTGTACATGTATGAGAAAAGAGAGAGATGCGTGGGTTGACATATGGTTGTGTTAGTTAAGGATTTATTGTGTGATACTAGTACGATTTGTAAATATCAGGATAATTCGATGAAGTTCGATTCGTTTCCTAATTTGTAACCCGTAGACTATGAGACGTCGTAAGATTATTATATTTATTGCACAAAAAGTACTACCGGCTGTCTTCTTTAGATATTTAGTAGTTAATCGCATTTCTATACTATCTTGTAACGAGTTACAAGGAAAAACGTAAAGAAATGCTGTGTAACTCAGTAGGTACTTAGATCAGAATCTGACCTGGACAGCTTGCAAGCATCGAAGAGAGATGAGATGATGAGGAAAGCTGCTTCAGAAAGCAGCTTTCCTTATCATTTATGGTCGATTTTAAAGAATGTACTCGTGGAAAACAAATAGCGATGGGTTGGTTGGTTAGAAACTGAGTTAGTGGTAAAATGTGTGATACATTAATGTAGGCTGTAAATATCAGGATATTGAATGGTAGACTTACAGGGAGACGCATACGTCACCGGATTTAGACATGTAATATTCTATTTTTAAAACTTTCTTCCGTACCGTAGGCTAAACGGCGTTAAGCTCAGTTGGAAGAGCAGCACGCGCGATACGTGAAGGTCGTGGGTTCGATTCCCGCACCACAAGGGGAGATACGATTTTTCTGTTTCTTTAAAATATAATATAATTCTTCTAGCATTTGTTCGTAAAATCGGTGATCACTGATCAGTATAAGACGTTCCTTCAGTCATTGGAGAACACATTTAGTCGAATAAATTAATCTTTGCTCCTTCTTAGGGTATTTTTTGAGTATTTTCTAACTGGAACCAATGCATTTGATGTGAAACTTTCGCATGAGATCTGTTGACACAGTTCTGTAATTAATTTTCTTGGTAGGACCAATGTGGGGATAAGTGGATAGACAGAATATGAAAAAACAGATATCGAAAGTATAATGAAACATTCTCAAGGATAAGGTTTTTTTCATTTAGTTGGAATTTGAAGGTGCCACTTGAAATGCAAAGTTGTTGCGTTCCTGAAGTTTTAATCTTGGGGTGCGATATTTAGCAGAGTCCTTAGGGCAATGTTTGATGTATTGATACTGTTTGTATTAGAATAATAGGAAAAAATATAATCTAACGTGCTGTTGCAGAAATTCATATGTGCATTAAAATGCATACAAGCTCGTGTAAATGACAGAACAAACAAGACATATTTTTGTGCATATATTATGAAGAGACTTAACTTATTATTATAAATACTAAATCTTAAAAGTAATTTCTTCTTCTTATAGACAATATTTGTGTAAGGTTAATAATTAATCTATGTTTAATTCATCTCCTTGGTCACTTATGCCCAGTTCTAATATTTTACGTTTCGTAATATGTCAAATGACAATCCGTTTTTCTCGAACTGGCTACGAGCCTGGAAAGGTTTTAGCCTACGCCTCGTATGATTTATTACTATCCGTAATTAAAACGGATGGTTTTTCAAATATCGGAACCAAACAAACCGATATGGTTGACCAGGGCCAACCACATCTTAATTTACTGATTTAAACACAAAGTGAAAGGAAAGGCGGGAAAAAATACCTATGTAGGGTATTCCTTCTTAAACTGTGTACTTATGATTCTAGTGATATCTTATAGTTTTTAAGATTATTTTTTGGTGGTGCTCGAAAAATGTTTGCCCACACTATTTGCCCTAGCATTTATTTATTAAGCTCGATTGTTTAATTCTACATTATATTTTCTAGTATTAACCGATTGCCTGTGAAACTCAACAAACCTGTTGCAAAAAACCCCTCAAAAATCAGCAGCAAATATTGCGTCTAAAGCACTTACAAAGATTTAGATTATATACGTATTAATAGAGAACAAAGGCCACTTTTAAATTTATTTACTTATCTTTTGCAGCCTATAAAAAGAAAACAAATGTGAAACCATATTTGTTATTTATTTCAGAGTAATAATACCTTTTTAAAAGTTTTTGGTTAGACTAAAAGATCAGATTAATCACCCTTCTTGCGTCGTATTCCTCACTGCTGAGGGTCGTGACCTCCCTTTTGCATCACTTTCACCCGTATGATTATCCTCCAACTAATTCTGTCTCCGGCGGTGTGAAGGGCGTTGTGAACTGTAGAGTCGAGAGCAGTGCGGATCCGATCAGACCAACGCATTGGGCTGCGTCCACGAGGCCAGGTTAATCATTGTCAGCGAATTTCGCGAATATGGAATTTTTTCGATGAAATTCAAATTTTTATATTTATGTCAGTGAAAAATATTGTTTTTTTTTGTAAAGTTTGGTGTTATTTTTTTTGTAAGTTTGCTGTTATTTACTATACTTAGTGGTTATTTTGAGCTTATACAATTATTAACGCAACAGTTTGAATGAAGTATTTTAGTCGTAACTTAGTTCAATTCTGTGTCATTATTTCTTAACCAATGTTTTAGTACTTATATGTAGTAGTTTAGTTTCTAAGTAGGTATTTAATGTAAAAAAAAATGTTGTATGTAAATTGGTTTGCGGAAAAGTGTAAAAAAAATAGATTTTGGTAATGATGTCACAAAGTGTTTTGTTTTTAAGTATCTTGCCAATGTTTGTAATAAATCAAAGTATTTGTGCGCTTTTAATTTTAAATTGAATTGTCGATAACGATTAAATTGTTATTGTGAATTGTATTGACCAATTGAGGCAAAAGGGTTGAATGCAAATATTTTATCAAAAATTAGATAATGTTTGATGAATTTATTGTTTTTTTTTTCAATGTCCTGTAAATAATTTATTATAACGCAGTTTATAATAAATATGACTAGACTAAATATAACAGCAGAATGTGCATGTTATGCACGATGTGTGCGGCTAAAAAGTCTATCTACTTGTCTAACAATGACGTCATAATATGACGTAGCTTGCATAGAGTAATATCTTCTTATATATAAAAATGAATCGCTGTTCGTTAGTCTCGCTAAAACTCGAGAACGGCTAGACCGATTTGGCTAATTGGTTTGTTTTGTAATAATTGTGGAGGTCTAGGGAAGGTTTTTTTTTTATAGTAGCGCAGTATATTGGCTCCTCCCAGCCTGATGGTAAGCAAGAGAGGAACCCACATCGCGATGACAACGGATTTGATATCAAAATATCCTATCCGTTAGCATCGCCATACTGGCCCGCCACTACTACCGCCATACTGGCGTTTAAAAGTTTAGAAAAAAAATGACATTTATTCGTCACAAATCGGAATTCAAGTGTTATTTGAATTTGTGCAGAATTAGTACATAGTTACTGCAAGTATCATTATCAAGTGCCTACAGGTATTCTTGCTTATTTGACTTGCTCTTAGCCGGAGTCGAACCCGCATCCTCATCCGTTCCATTAAGCAGTTAAAACGTAGTATATGTGTTATTCCAGACTAATCTATCTAACTGATATATCTGTTCCAACTTCTTTCAGCCGTTCATTTCTACCTCAATTGTTGCTTCTTATAAAATACTAGCGAACCCGACAGACTTCGTCCTGTCAAAAAGATTTAGAATGTGGCTTGACTCTAAATTTTAGTTAGAAAACGTTTGTATGTGAAAAAGAAAAGGGCTGTTTTTAGGGCTTTCCCGGCAATTATTCGATTTTTTTTCTCGCCGCAAGAACCATCCTTGGACTTCAACGAACATTTAAAAAAAAAAATTGGCCAAATTGGTCCAGGCGTTGTTAAGTTATGCGCTTACCAACACATTTTGCGATTCATTTTTATATAATAGACTATGGTTAACTAGGTAGTTAAATAGGTACCTACCCACTTAGATAAACAAGATATCGATAAATAAAAAAATAATTTAAAAATGAAAATATGGTACAACATTACATACATTGCTCCGATTCTGAGGTAAGTAGCTTAAGCACTTGTATTACACAGATCAGAAATAACGACGGTACCACAACACCCAGACCCGAGACAATTTAGAACAGTTCGTTTTCTACAGTGACCGAACCAGGGATCGAACCCGGGACCTCAGAGATGACGCGACGCCAAAGTCGGGCACGCTCGCCTCTCAGCTAAGGAGGTCGTCAAATATTCATTTAAAGTTTATGTGTAGATACCTACCTAAATATATGTTGCGTCCGCCAAGTTCAGTAATATTTCAGAGAACAGAAAAATATCTCTCGCAGTGTGGGGCTAGAACCCACAACCATTCCTTAAGACAACTGATTCTCTTCTAACTGAGGTAACTTTAAGTGAAATTGGAGAACATCACATTCATAATAATATATTCCTCCTCAGATTCTATGGTAAGTAGCTGAAGCACATGTGTTACAGAAATCATATACAATTACGGTACCACAACACTCTGACTCGAACCAATATACAAAAGTTTGTTTTCCATATTGACCCAAACGGGAATCGAACCCGGGACCTCAGATAAGGCTCAGCTGCGGAGGCCATCAATGTTTGAAGTTAAAAACATCATCCCCTCTCGAATATATTAAGGGATGATTATTTTTCCTGTGTCTTTAAATATGTAATTTAAATTCGAAAGTGTGTCGGGACCTAATGCACTATGTAATAAATTAAATTAGCATTTCAAAAATATTTAGGTAATATGAACGCCATGTGCCATAGTAGGTAGATACCTATAAGTAGGTACTTAAAATAACATTAACATTTGACGTAAAAATTTAAGCTTATTAAAACGCATATAAAACATCAGAAAGCTCATTATATTCTCTACCAGTCGACCCTACAGATTTAACTAGAAAATAAAAGCTGATGATTCATGAAATTTAGGAATAATAACATAATTTAATAAGTAGGTAACAATAAACATTAATATTTATGAAAAGTACCCATTAAAACAACATTTCATTTGAAATCCAACTATGTGAGAATTCAGAAAGCTTACTTATTTATATAGCGTGTACCACTCAATGAGAGAAAGATTTTTTTAATTATAACGCTGTACTTTAAAAAAAATAAAAGTTCAAAACTCGACTCATAATTTGTTTACATATCGTACGTAATATGTAATTTAATGTAAAGCACACTTTACATAATCCTCTGCGGGATAAACAACTACGATACCCACGTAATTTAAATATGAAAAGTTATGTACTCAGGGCCGCCGTAAGCGGGCGTGCAAAGCGTGCACCGCACACGGGCGGCACGCTCGGGGGGCGGCAAATTGAGCGACTCATCACGTATCTAATTGAAGTAATTGTCATAATACCTACCCCTGGGGTAAAACCAGTCTAATGATCCTCAACCCCTATTCCAATATATTTTTATGACTTATGTAATTTCAAAATTTCCGAATACAGTAATAGCGCTAAGAATATTATTTACTTACATTACCAGTTTCAGTCACATGGTATGTACTCCATGCTGCCTAGTGCTTACTTTGAAAATTCGTTACAGCCTTATCTAAATTAATTTCAGCGCGAGTCAGGGGTGGGTAAGGACCTATATTATATTTTAATTTCCTACTTGGTAGGAGCGTCGATTTCCTCTGACCTAATAACTCGTCTGCGATGGAAATTACGACACGAACGATTTCCGAATATGAATCTTATCGCGAAATTAATTTCTGTTCATTTCGTGATATTTCGAAGTAAAATTGGATTCACCCTTCCTTGATTTATTTTATTTGGTTTAGTCAGCGTTTCGTATATGCCTAATTCTTTTTAGGGTTCCGCACTCAAAGGAAAGGAAGAACGGAAATCTGAGAGTGATGTCCTTCAGTTATCAGGCTGTAACTCATATACAGTTGAAATGTTCACAGACGATATATATATGTTGCCGCTATAACAACATATACTAAATAACATAAAAAACTAAATGTTCAAGAGATACCATACAACAAATGACTTTTTTTTTATCATCGTAGTTTGATATTGACAACGGTAGCAAGGGTAAGAACAAGGCTTTAGAATTTCGATTAGGAAAGTTTATGACCAACATATTAATATTATGCATGATATTTTATGATGTTAAGCTCCGATATTTTGAGAAAAGGGATGCTATTATATTGTCGAAATTAGACATAATGTTTTTACTATAAATTATTAATTGAATTTAATAAAAAAATCATTGAAATAAGTAGAGCTTCCATTTAACACACTTGATTGTTTCCCATTTTATTGATAATGGGTACGGAACCGTTTGTCCGCGAGTACGACTCGCACTTGCCCGTTTTCGTATCTCAGAAGATACATAAGGGCGACGTCACGGTTATGTACATACTCGTAAATGACTGGCCCGATGGTTCAAAGGTTGGAATTCCCGTCTGGGTGAAGGTCGCGGGTTCGGTCATGGGTGCAATTCGAATCCACTGACTGTTTTGTGATTTAAATAAATAAACTATTTATAAATATTTAAGCTTTTTCTGTACCTATGTAGGAGTTAAAATAATACGTATATATAAGTAAGTATTTTGTAAATATCTATGCCTATACAATGTTAGTATTTTTGATATTGACGTTAGAGGGTCATATAATTTGTCCAGGAGTGATTTGAATATACAAAGTTTGTTTTTAATTTATTCTACATATTGTATATTCGCTCGCTTTATCCGAACCAACTTCGAAATAACTTGGAAATAAGACCTCAGTCTACACGAAATTGAAATAAAAACAATAGAATGTTTCCATACTTATTATATGTTGTTTTTAAAGCGACTTATTCTTAATTCAACTAGAAAAAAATTGTTTCCGTGTCTATCCCTTATTTACCACGTTACCGTCTATACTTTTATTATTTACTAGCGGTCGTCGGCGATTACGTACGCGCGGAGTTATTATACAAACTTTCATCCTGTATTTTATCTCCTTGGGGGTAGAATTGATCAAAGTTTTTTCTTAGTGGATTCTTATATCATAGCATCTACCTGCATGCCAAAATTTAGCCTGATCCGTCCAGTGGTTGTGCATTGCCAGATCATTATGTCGTCAGGCACTTTTGAGTTTTATGTATATTATTGAACTTGGCGGACGCAACATATATATAGGTAGGTATCTACACATAAACTTTAAATGAATATTTGAATAAATTATATTTGAATAATTCCAAATATCCCAATTCACGTGGTCAAAATCCTATGGTTTCTATTTGTCTCGATTGCCAATTTTTATGGGCACAAAAAACGAACATATTTTGACGCTTCTTCCTTAATGTAGGTATCAAATAAAAGGGCTTTAGTAGCATGTACTATAAAATTAGACATTTTTGAAATCCAATACGATTTCTAACTGAGTTTTTTTAATTTATTGCGTAATATTATTTGCGTAGTAATATTAATGTTAACTGATGTGATATCATTACATCGAACCTATCTATTAATGTGGTCTATAGACGTGGTATTTTCTATGCTTAGCATTTAGAATAAGAAATAGAATTTTAATAAATTCAACTCGTTTATTATTTTAAAACATGATTCAAACGTTATTTAAGATTAAAACCTTAACTGGAATGTGGCTGCGTTTGTCGTGGACATCAGAGCCAACCAACACACGTTTTAAAATGTTCGGTAAGTATAGTATCTCCCTACTTGTACTCAATAATCAAAACATTGATAAGACGACTGAGCCGAAAGCTTTGTATGAGAAGCAAGTATTTTGCTCCAAAGTCCAAGGTAGATCAGTCAAACAAGACCGAATGAAAAGTCAGCCTTGTTTATTGTGGGTAAACAACAATGAAGTACCTACTTTAGGCACCTACCTATAAGTAGTTTTATGCAACGGCGGTCTCGTGTATCTTATGACCGGCAGACTTGATTTAAATATTTGACCATCAAGTCCGGTAAATCATGTTACCTACTGACTCAATAACAGAAGCAATCTGAAAAATTCTAGGATGGAGATTAAAATTTTATGACGTTGGAATGAAACATTTTAAAAAAATGCGGAAGTTTAGAAGAATGTTCTAATGTATGTTTGCTAGGTACCTTTTGGATTAATTTTGGTAGAAAGTTGGATGAGGTTAAAGTTCAAGTTCATATTTATGAAAAGTATATTTAATAGATACAAATGATGTTACCTCCGGTTCGGAACCTATGACTTACAGAGAAAATCCTAGCAAGAAGAAGATCACATTACAAATAAAGTAGAATTTATAAATTATTTTTCACTATGTCATACAATGTGGTGTGTGAATTGTAAAAATAAATTAATTGATACAAGGGAATGATGAAAACATATAGGATATAATTTATCCCAAAATCGTACGCACGAAATCGCGGATAGACGGCTAATTGGAAATAAAGTTAATTGCGAAAAACTATTGTTCTATATAAATTTATATTATAACATCTTACAAGAAGAATCAATAAATTTTCAGACCCTAATTTTGGATGTTATATGTATTATCGCTGCAATAAAGGTACCTACGTATTCCTCCTTTTGTCATGCCTATATGAATAGGAGAACTAGCTTTCATCCGTTTCTCTATTTCATCTTATCCTACACTTTAGGATCTAGGTACACTTGCCTAAATTATACTCATTGAAGGTAGGTAGGTATTTACATCGCAACAGGTAGATACTAAATCTGATTACTAGCTTAGGTAACTATAGAATTAACAGTACTACCTAGTGTTAATGATGTTGTATCGTAAGGTTTTCCTTGTAACTTTAATATCCAATATTTATAACTTATTATATTTACTTTAACTACGTCAATTTTCTTGAATCACCAATTTACTTATAGCCTAGAAGCAACGGTGTCATGTATAAATGCAAGCTACATACCTACCTAGTATCTATAGACAGCATCATTTGTTTGGATTCATCTCAGTACTTTGTCACATTAAACCTCCAAGTCGAGAAGTAAGTCATGTAGGCGGTGAACTTAATGTAATAAGGTTCATTAACTAAAAAAAATAATACTAAAGTAAATGACAGTAGTTAAACTGTCATAAATAGATATACAAACCATTTTTAGTAGAGTATGAGAAGTTAAAGATGGTCGTTACGCGATAGCGATTACGATTTACAAAGAAAAAATAAATAACAAAAAAAATATAACACATTAAAATAATTCCTAATTAAAAAATCGTATTATACCATTAGTGAATACCTATCTGATATTATTTAAAGAGTAGCGTTAACACTTAAATATAATTAATAATGTCATAATTAAAGCTATATGTAATAACTTTAATTCAAATGTAAGTATATGTTCTTTTCGTTTTCTTTCTGTTTATTATATTTACATCAAAGATCGTGTTAGGTTAGGTAAAAAATGAGCGTCCTCTCTCTAATTGCAGTGCCCTTACAGGGAATACCCTGATCTAATATCTAATTTTTAATTTTAAGTTACAACCTTTTTTTTTTTTATATTACACTTCAAGATTGACCTCATCCCACCTGATGTTAAGCGGTAATGAGGTCCTAGCTTAAGGGTGACAAGTATAGTAATAAATCTGTTACTGGACTTGTCGCCCTTACCTTGAAGGCTTGACCCCTGCTACTAATGTAGCACCCCCCTGTGGCTATGGAAACCTAACTCACTCGCAGAAACACAACAACACCGAAGTGATTGTTATTTGGCTGCGGTCTTCTGTAAGGTGGAGGTATTTCACCAGTCTGGCTGCTCCAGTTCGAGCAATAAATCGCTATGCCCTACCTCTCTTAACCTAAGCCTTGTAAACACTAAAGATGCAACAAAAATATTGAGTATTTGGGAACTATTGAATGTTAAGCTATCCACGTCGCGATCAGGTATTATATGGATTACCATTCAGGCTGAATGTAGTGAAATTAATCACTACTATCTTTGTACCTCGAAATGTAACGTGCTTTTCAAAGTGCTTAGATGTTGGTCCTGGGTGATATCAAGATATAGGTCGCCTAGTCTGAGGCCATTTGGCGGCTTCAGGTGATTGAAATTACAAATTTAGGTAAAGCACACTCACACATGCATTTTCTCATATCATCCTGACCTGATTTTGTGATAAGTAGCTTAAGCACTTGTGTTAGAGAAGTCAGAAACACCGATGGTACCACAACACCCAGACCCGAGACAATATAGAAATGTTCGTTTCCCATATTGACCCGACCGGGAATAAGCCCGGGACCCGAGAGATGGCGCGACGCCAAAGTCTGGCCCTCTCGCCTCTCTGCTATGGAGGTCGTCAAACGATCCAAAAGCTTTCTTAGTTATTCATCCATATAATCTAATTTGACAATAAACTTTGAAGAATGAAACTATGATTTGTTTTCTCCTGCCAGGAAAATACATTTCACTACTATCATATTTCAATATTTGAGATCACACAAAAATCCCCACAATAAATATGACATATTTAAATAAGTATAGCAACAAAACTTTGAGATTGCAATGTTGAAATTTGAAAATAACACAAAAATCCACACAATAAATAAAGCCCATTTTCAAAATTCCCAGATAACTTTCCAGGTAACACCCTTTATTTTCGACCAAATGACTGAACTTTAATTTGATCAAACTTTACAATCATAATTAACACTGTACAGTGCCGCAGCGGCCCACAAACCGACTTTTGTTTGGAATCACCAATAATTAAATGCTTATAAATTCAGAAGGTTTCTCAACGTTCGATTAAACAATTCAGTCGTCAAGCGTTTACGCCAATTTGCATAGAAACGAGATCAGACAAGAGTCGCGACTCGAAACCGAAATGAAATTCCGATTATACCGAGATTGGAAAGAATCGTGCCTAATGCTCTGAAGAAAAGAAATTTAATTTTCTACGCGATTCAACTTCTATGTCACTGCAATTTGGGATGCTTCCATTTAAATAATTCAATACTTCGCTAGGTCAAGTGCTCCCATCTTGAAATGGACATTAAACTTAATCAAAGCACAAAAAAACCCAGGTCGAGATTCAAAAACTTAAAAACTTAGGTGTGCGATTAATTCTGTTGTATTAGCCTTTTTGTTCGGTAAGTACCGTATGCGTTTAGAACTACATACTTATCGTAATTCGTGAAGGTCGTGAGTTCGAATCCCACACCGCAAGGGGAGATGAAATTTTTCTGTTTTTTTAAGCATTTGAAGTTTATTAGTGCGGCGTGAAGCAGTTTATAGTAATATTATTAAAATGTACCTACTTAGGTTTAGGTATGGTTGGCCAAAAATATCTCGCAGCTCGTATTGGAACATGAGAGTAGGAATTCGGGATTAGGTTAATTTACAAGTTTTATAAACAGAATGGGTAAAATCTTATAAAGTAAACTGGTGTTTGTACTGTGCTCACGTTCTGTTTTTGTTGGTGTTCAACTCTTACTTTTTGCACAGTTTTAGCACGGGGTGATGTTTAAAAAAACAAAAATGCAGTTTACAACACCACTGATGTTATCTTACAATGGTTTACAATCTGATATTCCTAATGTGTACCAACCTTATAATTTAATTTAACCCTCTTATATCGAAGATATAAAACATTAGTGTGCAATAAATCAAACAAGTTCGAAATAATGATTATTATTGATCACTAGCCGTAATTATTTTAATGACTTTGTTTGCGTTATTTTCACTAATTCGTATCCAGGTTTGTAACTGCAAGCAAAAAAAAAAAAACTTTAGCGTAGTAAAAACAAAATTATTCAGTTGCAAATTTAAATATTTGAAAGCTTCCTGATTGTGAAAGTGTCGTTCCTTAAATAAAAAAAGGCCACAAAAAAAATTAGTTTGATTGCAAACAATATACAAAAGATCATCATTGGCTATCATTTTTGCAATAAAACGATTTTCATTTTTTTTGTATTCAAGGAGCGGTGTATATGTATACTATTTGAAAGAAACAAATCATTTGGAAGAGCAGCACGCGCAATATATGAAGGTCGTGGGAGTGAATCCTACACCGTAAGGGAATATGATTTTTTTTAATTAAAAGTTCGCTAGTTTAGCGGTGCGCAAATATTAACAGCTTTTTTGTCACACAAAGATTATTTCAGTTAAATCTCTTAAACGAAAAAAAAATGTTATGCGAATCATTACTAATTTCACATTTTTATTCCACTATCATTAATCTATTGAGAGACCGAGCGGGGTGACCGCAGTTTTTATGCAGTTAATTGACATCTAATGAACCCTTAACGACTGTGTGTTATTACTAAGCGGTTAACTGTGTGTTATTAAATTATGGTCAATGATTTTATAAACTCTAAAATATTATAGGTTAGTTCCACTGTTCCATCAATCTATTTTAGGCTATTGATAAATGCGAGACAGCAGCTTTTCTTCACACTAAAATAGTTAAAGTAAAGATACGTACTATTATTTTGAAATGGCTTACCTAATAAATCAGACCAAATATTTCTTTATTCAAGTAGGTTGCAAGAAACACTTTTGAATCGTCATTGCATACGACGTAAAGTGTTTCTACTGCCGGTTCGGAACCTATATCTACCGAGAAGACAACCCGGTAAGAAACTCAGCAGATTGGTAACAGCAGTATCTAACTTATAGCTATGTGTAGACCACTTTGGACCAAGTCATAAAGTTTTCTTTTGGTGATTTTATAATACCTACATTAAGTATTTATTTTGAGAGATAAGCTGGAGCATATCCAGTCCCCAAAGGTGGGACCTGTTCACAAGCATGTCGTATGTGCCAGCAATCGCTTCATCCAAACTTCTATACTTTAAAACAACACTTTATCCGTTTTACGTGACCATATTTTTGCCGAATACAAAATTGTGCATTGGAAGAAATACCTTTTGTAAATACGATAATATTTAACAGTAAAATTCTTAGCTTCATTTCTTTGTTCGTCATGTGACGGCAAAATATATGTTATTTAATAGGTATTTCGGTAAATCGCCAGTTTGTGCCAACTTCGCTGTATGCTTCAAGTTGACATTGAGATTTTGAAGTGTGCTGGTATCTACCTTTTTGTACAAACTAAACAATTTATTGATAAATATTAACAAAATTTAACTTTGTATATAATAGATTGACGCATTCGTACCTATATAATTGTTTTTTGTATAGCTAGAGACATATTTTGGGGATGATAGGTAAAAACGAAAACAGATATGTATACATAATGACATTATTCATTTTAATTAAAAAATGACATGCCGTATATATTTATTGATGTATATTTGTATGCATGTATTTATTTATTTATTTGTGTTATTATTTTTTTGTATTTATTATATTATGGTATTTATATTTCCTGTTAATATTTTCTCAATAAATATTTTGCACGGCCGCACCCGTTTCTCGATATCTACTATTTCCTCTACCTAAAGGTTGTCTGGAAGAGATTGCTTTCTAACAATAAGACCGCCTAAATTGTACTTAATTTTGTCTGTAAAACCAATTTCTGTAAAATTTTCTGTGCAATAAAGTTTATCTATCTATCTATCTACCGTAGTGCATAAAAAAAGATTTGCAATTTATTATCATTGTGAAATCAATGCATTGTTCATGTCTTTAAAACTTTTTTTACCAATTTTTTTTGTGTAACCTATATTCATTCTTGGTTTTTTATATTCTATTTTTGAATTACGTTTAATGTTTCCTTTAGTCGGTCGACGGTCACAGCTCTCCACATGTTCCTTGTTCGAAGTTCAGACGCATACTCTCCTATGGGTTAACCTTGACATTGCGGTCGGCCGATAGGTCTTTATAAAGAGACAATCGCACCACGAGTGAAATAGTCAATTAGGTCGTCCTCTTGAGTCAGGTGTCTAGAGAAAATGAGTGCCTCGTTATTTTGGGTTGGACTGTTCGCACAGATTGTATTGATGATATCTGCTGCTTGTAAGTAGTTTTTTAATGTTTATTTTAATTGCTATATATTTAATTTTTGACTGATTGCTAGTAGGTCATATATTTTGATATTGAAATTTGTGATATGACCCTTTTTTGCATATTTATCGCTGCAAATCGTCACATAATCGCCATTTAGTAGATACTGCCATTAAGCATTAAGTTCGCTATTTGTAATTTTAAAATAAACAAAAAACAATAAATGCAACAAAATTCGGCAAACATAAATTAGAGAAGATCTTACAAAGGAGATTTTTACTATATTTCAATTTATAAAGCATTTGTACACTTTTTTTCACAATAGTTTTTTTTTTAATTATTATAATTCTTTCAAGCCGGTTTTCAATAATTCTATATTTGAATTGATTTAGTAAATTTTGATGTATTGTGAGGTTTATTGTTTTTTATTTTTTTTATTAAAGTTGGTAGTCAGACAGATAAGGTAAAGTGTTGGAATAACTTAAGCGTTTTATACAGTATATTCATCTCAAAAAAACGCAAAAAGAAACACAGGGGAAAACCTAATAAGACATATGTAGAGATTGAGGAAAATACAATCAAGTATTTAGGTAATTGGCTAATGGTAACGTATGGAATTTTAGAAAAACATGCCTCAAATGTATTTGCCAATTCAATAAATCAGAATCAAAAGTATCTATTTACGTTTTTTTAGAGTGAACCTTTTATCTTTTCTTTTATTTGTACACGTTTCTTTGTAAGTATAATTCCAGGTGATTTTTCTTTTATTAATAGTATTCTTTATTATATTTATAGAACTAATATTATTAAGAACCAAATTGACGAAAACAAATTAATTAAATTAAAGCAATATAATGTTTTGGTTTCCATAATACTTACATTGGAGACTAGTCTTCATTACGTAGGTAGGGGAAATTAAACAACCTTCTCATATTTATGTGAGCTATGTCATGGTTACTCATATTAAGTATCATATTTTTCAAATTATTAATAATTATTAACGTTTTTATTAAATTTGTTAAAGTTGGTACACGAAGTTACTGTTCTTTGTCTTAAATTTCTAAATCTGGGCGAGAAAGTTAATAATAGATATAATTTACAAATGAGGTAAGATGTAAAATTAACAAATTTACATCAATACTAAATTTGCATGGACAATGTTAGTTCCGAAAAATGTTATATCCATCATGGTTCGCAAGTCATATATTTACTCTTAAACTTTCCGCATCCCGTAGATAAAACACCTTAGGGAAATCAGGAAGATATTGATTGAACTGTAACATTGAGCCTAATATTTTTCCTAATAATCCGTATTAATCGGCAAATAAGCAGCAGTAAATAATATATGATTATAAATCCCACCACATAATGGAAAATAGTAAAAATGAGGGTGGTGAAGGTTTTTTTTATATTACACTTCAAGATTGACCGAATCCCACTTGATGTTAAGCGGTAATGAGGTTATGAGGTCCTAGCTTAAGGCGACAAGTTCAGCATAATAAATGTGTTAGTGGACTTGTCGCCCTTACCTTGGAGGCTTGGCCCCTGCTACTAATGTAGCACCCCCCAGGAGCTTTGGAAAACTTACTCGCACGCACACAACAACACAGAAGTGATTGTTATTTGGCTGCGGTGTTAAAAATTATTAATATTATATTTAAAGGAGCGCTGAGTTTCTTTCCTAGTGTATTTGCTCAGACTACCACTCTCTTCAACAAATATGGCTAATTGAATTATTAAGATAAAGTTGTTTAAGAAAAAAAAATATTGGTGTGTGAACCTCTTGTCTACACCTTGTACTATATACTATACTATACATAATGAATGCAAAACTTTTCTTCATGAAGTTGACAGGCTGTTATAGGTTTTTTATTATTTTTTTTATAATGCACTTCAAGGTTGACTTCATCCCTCCAATGACGTCCTTTTTTTTTTTTTTT
Source organism: Glyphodes pyloalis (assembly GCA_037074685.1). NCBI lineage: Eukaryota > Metazoa > Arthropoda > Insecta > Lepidoptera > Crambidae > Glyphodes > Glyphodes pyloalis. The sequence continues at coordinate 8,718,937 of JAYKKO010000011.1, forward strand.
TTTTTTTTTTTTTTTTTTTTTTTTTAGTCGAGGGGGAAATGCCTACCGCACCGTCACTCTCAGTGGGGAACGGAGAGTGGTGTGTCGGGCTCGCACCGACTAAAACCCCCTCGGTGGCCAACGCTGCGCAATTGTGGGGGAGTCGGGATTCCTTGCGATTCTACACAGGCTCCCCCACAGCGCCTACCGCCAAGCGGCCCATCTCGCCGCGCAAATACGCAGCTGGAGCGTGTCAGGCCACCTGACACGCCCCACCCCCTCGGGACCGAGGTAACGGACGCCAGGCTTACCCCACGCCTGGCATCTCCGGTCCCAGCAGCGGATCTGCTGTGCGGCTCCGCTGCCTACCGCCTCTGTGGACACCGAGACTCTCAATCCAGCTCTCCCTCCGAGAGCCAGATGAAGTCCCGAGACCCACCGGTCGCGGAGGATAGGGAGACCGGCAAACGTAATACCGTATCCTCCTCTTCCTCCGCGACCCCACCACGACGCGATTCGCGCCTCGCGCGGCAGCGCGCCACTGCCGGGTCGCGGAGGACAGGGAGGCCGGCAACGAAACACCGAGGTCCTCCTCTTCCTCCGCGATCCACCTCTGCCCTTGCGGGCTTGCCGCAGAGAGCCACCTTCTCTCCGCAGCCCAGCTCGGGATCCGTCTTGGCTTCACCCTGTGCGGTATTGGAGGCTGGGTGACAAGGCCAGCCTCAACGTCCCGGACCACAGGGTTACTGAGCCCCCCCATCGCGACAAGATGCGGAACCCAGCGGGGGGGGATGCGGAACCCAGCGGGGGGGGGAACCCAGCGGGGGGGGAACCCAGCGTCCTAGCTTAAGGGGGACAAGTATAGCATAATAATAGCTGTTACTGGACGTGTCGTCCTTTCCTTGAAGGCTTGACTCCTGCTACTAATATACTTTGTCTTTATTGTATTAATTGTCTGTTAGTCTACAAATCATTGTTTCATTTTGTAGTAACTTGTTGTAATGATTGTTTCGTGCCCAAATGGAAAAAGGAAGGTACTTGTATTTCATTTAAACGACTTTCTTTCTATTGGCGACTTCACACACGTAAAATTTGGCTAACTTTTCAAATCCCAACGACTCATTGGTACCTACGTCAAAAATCAATTGTTTTTCTATTGTGTCTACAATTCCGGTTTATGAAGAGTTATGCTGATTTATTTAACTGGTTTCACCTTTTTTAAGACGCAATTTAAAAAAAGTTCAAAATTGCGATGCGGATGAAGTAGTTTTTTTTTGGATATCTAAATCTCACACATAGGTCTTAATTAAAAATATTCAACAGACGTGTATACCTCTAAACAGCTGTTGACATTATTAACATCGCGTTAAGGACGATTATACTGACTATTTATACGGTTTTTTATCGTCAGACCAAGTTGATTATTTTATTTTAATATTCAAATGCACCTTTAGGCTTTTAAACTAGCTTGCCATGTGTATATGAATTTATTTATATGAGTTTCTATATAAAGATTTAACAGTTTAAAATCGTTAACTTCAACCTCCTCTTGACATTTGAGTTTATGCAGTAATTTATCGTAATGTCGTAATGGAGGTCATAACATCGAATCAGATATATGTACTTTTTAGCTTCCACTATATTGAGTAGTAAAGTGAAGGGTTCATATCAAAATTATCTTATTAATTTCTCAACGCATAATGAGTTTTTAGCAAAAAATTGAAATTAAATAAAATCGTAAGACATACCTTAAACATATTTGGTGGATTATGTTATTGGGGGCATCTTATGATCAACTTTTACCTCTTCTTATAAGTCGGAATACGATCATTAGCTTAAGGTTCCGTCAGAATACCAGCGCTGTAGCATTGGATCCAATGTTGTAGCAGCTCATGCTGAGGCTGGGACCTTGTTAGCTGCGCAATCAATATGTTTTTTTTCTCTCTTTTGTTTGTTACTTAATTTTACTGTTTATCTTTTGTTCGTGTCACTTTAATGTCTATGCACCGTGTATAGATTATGTGTGCTAATAAATAATTTAACTAACGTTCACTAACTGTAAGATTTGAAGCTCTCAGACATTATAGGTACACACAAAAGCACGACAGACACTACATCATATACATTGTTCTGATTCTGTGGTAAGTAGCTAAAGCACTTGTGTTACAGAAATCAGAAACAACGACGGTACCACAACACACAGACCTGAGACAGTAAGGATAAGTTCGTTTTCCATATTGACCCGACCGGGGATTGAACCCGGGACCTCAGAGATGGCCCGCTCGCCTCTCGGCTACGGAGGTCGTCTATGGACTTAGCATCACCCTTATAACGTGCACAAAAGAACGAATATCGAACTGCAAATGTTAACCTTGATGTGATGGAGGCCGTATCTTATTTTTTGAAAGAAATATAGGTTGTCTCGTTTCGTTTATATGTTGAGTTAATGGAAAAGGAAGTATTAGCGACTGCTGTGAACTGACCTCTACAGCCCTTTTGGCTATGCCTTTTTATATGTCAATATGTTTTAGTTTTATTTTTACAGTTCACCTTCTGTTTTTATAAGTCATTGATTAAGTGATCGAGTGTGTATGTATGTATATCGCTGTGGTTTCTTCTATCATATCGTAAGAGCATAGAAAGAGTTTAATTGTAGTTACAGTTTCATTGATCTGATATAGTGATAAGTAGTTAGGACCTAGTTAAATTGATAAAGATGTAGGCTAATTGGTCTTACTTTTTTAAAATATCATATTTCAGCCTTACCATCATGCCAACTGTCGGACTCGGAATGCCTTAAGTTAACAGCGCAGTCCGCAATGCCAATGCTGATTGCTGGGATTCCTGATATCAGTGCGGAAAACTTGGACCCTCTACATCTAGACAAGGTTAAGGTAGAACTGGCTGGTTTGAAACTTTCCGTCAAGGGAGCTGATATAAAAGGGCTGAGCAAAAGTACCGTCGACAAGGTTAAGTAAGTACTACTTGATATAGTTTGATTTATCAACGTCACAACTGGTTGCTAAATCGATAAAAAACCATTGACCTAATATCCATACTAATATTATAAATGCGAAAGTAACTCTGTCTGTCTGTCTGTCCGTCTGTTACTCTTTCACGCCTAAACGGCTGAACGGATTTTGATGAAATTTGGTATAGGTATACGTTAAATCTCAAGAACGGACATAGGCTACTTTTTATAAGAAAATAAGGGGGGGATGGGGGTAATACCACCTTTGAAAGTTTATATGGAAAAATGTTTATTTTTGAAGTTAGAGATATGAAATTTGGCACCAATATAGCTCGAAACTTGGATTAAAATATAGACTACTTTTTGTTTCGAATATTAGGGGAGAAAGGGGTAAAACCGACCATGAAAGGATGTCCACGCGAACGAAGTCGCGGGCACAGCTAGTACTTAATAAGTCTTGGAAAAAATATCATTCTTCTTCTTTTTACATTAAATGGCAGCTACGCTATTTCAACAAAGTCTGTCTTTACCAGTATCATGGGAGAATTGATACAACTAAACGATAGAATATGGGTGTCTAGTAATTTATAGCTTTGCCAGGATTTCGTACAGACCGATATCCAGCTTAAGATTGTTTTAAGTCACAATCGGGTCTGAAGCAAGATGTCCGTATATGCGCATTTAAATGCAGTCTGCTGTATCGTTTTAAAATAAGTTAACGGGACAAAGCGCGAAGTCTTGAATTCTATACTGTATAGATTATTTTATTAACAACTCACAATTAAACGTTACTTTACAAATCAAAAATAAAATCGAGCATACTTACCATCCATTACCATCCATTTAATCCCAAGCAAACTTTTGCTGTAAGAACTTGCTCCATATTCTTATTTTCTCGCAATAGACTACCCTTATTCAAATCATGCAAACAAAGAAAATAAATACACTAAACTACCATCCATACTAGTCCATACTTCCATACTAATCCATATTAATATTATAAATGCGAAAGTAACTCTGTCTGTCTGTCTGTCTGTCTGTTACTCTTTCACGCCTAAACGGCTGAACGGATTTTGATGAAATTTGGTATAGGTATACGTTGAATCTCAAGAATGGACATAGAGTACTTTTTATTAGAAAATAAGGGGGGAATGGGGGTAATACCACCATTGAAAGTTTATATGGAAAAATGTTTATTTTTGAAGTTAGGGATATGAAACTTGGCACAAATATAGCTCGAAACTTGGATTAAAATATAGACTACTTTTTGTTTCGAATATTAGAGGAGAAAGGGGTAAAACCGACCATGAAAGAATGTAGTCCTCGCGAACGAAGTCGCGGGCACAGCTAGTAACTTTATAAAGGGACCGCAAATTTACATAGACATCAATTTCAACTTTACCTCTACAGGTTTAGAAAAATATACTTGATATGCGAACGGACGTCAAAGTCTATCTTTAAGGGGCAAGCGCTTTCTGTGTATTTGTTGCGATGTCAATATTTGGAAACCACTGTTACAATCACAGGTTTTTTATTATAAAATCTAGACTTACTAGGGGTGTGAAAGTGGTAGAGTCGGAGGGGATGAGATTTGACGATTATCAAAAACATGCTGGAAAAAGTACAGATCAAGAGTGTTATACCAACGAGCTACAAAGAGTTAATAAAAGCAAAATAAGCAAGAAAAGCATAGTCGCATTTAATGGTTTGTATTTATGGATAGATAGATAGAGCCATGCCTTTGCATGCGTTGCGATATGTAGTGCTTAATTTAAAAAAAATGTTCAATAGTATATAGTAGATGTTAAACAGTAGATAAGGGATTAACATTATAATTATTTAAATGGACCACATTCAAACGTGCATTAAGAGGAATCGCAAGCAATGTAGGACTTATATCTGGACTAAGTACTAGTGTACAACAAGTTTTTGTGCCTTAAAATTATCTTAAACTGGACCATGGTCACATTTTGACCGGCCATCTAGTGAAAGGTTTTGCAATTTTAGTTTTAAGTAAAGGGCATTACTTCGCTCTGGCAGTGGCTCCACAAATTAAATTGAATCGCCTTTTAGCTTGAGGACGACAAATATGACATTCAACTTATTAGATTTTACTAAGTGCTTATTAACAGGTAAATTTAAATATTCATGGATGTAGTAAATACCACCAGTAATTGTGACATGATGTTATATAGGTATTTACTATATGTTTGACAATAATCGTATTTGCTTAGGATTAAGAATCTGTATTTACGTCTATCAATTAGCATGTTGTATTTTTTTTATGACACCAGACATATGCAAATTATTATATTTTTCAGTGAATTTATTTATGGTAATGTCGCAACAGGGAACCTTGTACAATGGGCACGCACGATAATTGCGATCTTGCTCCGGTGCGAAAATATAGACTTACTTGTGCTTCGCCTATATTTCGACTCAGCACTATTCGATTAGACCAGTAGTTTCCGCCGCTGACTATATTTCATCCGCAGTTCACTATGTAAACATAGGCCAAGGAACCTTCTCCCAGACCCTAACGACGCCATTGTGATCGCCTCACACCGCTATATTGTCTCTACAAGATCCGCTATGCCGTCCTCGCCGGCGACCAGGCATGTGCCGGGATGCTTCTTCCCCATACGATACGTTGAGCTACCATCTTCCAACAACAGTCCGAGCTGAAGGTCGGGTGCCCCATAGTAGGGGCCCTCTGGTAGGGTAGTTGTTTAAATTATTAAAGATGTGTGCCCTCCGCTTCTCCGAAAGTCCGATAAAGAAAAGCCCATATATGGCCATCTTCAGTTAGGCAGTAAAAAAAAGACTTGCGCTTCTCGCAAATGAAACAGGAATTAGACTGATTGAGAGATATATATCTGGAGCTATGGTTTCCGGACAGAAAGATTATTCTACTAACAACTATTGTACAGCAAATATTTGCGATTTTAAATACGCTGCGTGGGTCGCGCCATATTGCTGCACAAACATTCGCCGGATTGTCCTAACTAAAGGACGAGAAAATTATTTTTCGGACATGCCGCGTGTTGCTACCGTGCACATGCCGCTCTATGTTTGATAAATAAATATGACTGCTTAGTAGTCATCTAAATATAGCAAACAACACAATCTTTACGAATACCAGATAATTTTCTTGATTCAATCCCATGTATAAAGGAAATAAATAATTCGCCAAATGCGAGGGCACCATACTACCATTCTTACAACTTCTTTATGTTTTTTTTCCAGGGTGAACTTGAAGAAGAAGATATTGCAAGTGGTGTACCATTGTGATGTCCAGATGATGGGGAAGTACAAGGCTTCAGGGAAGCTACTTATTCTGCCAATCAGTGGTGATGGGGACATGCTCTTAAAGCTAAGTAAGTATTTTCAATTAACAAGTTACGCATGTCCCGTACTAGTTATTCACGCTCGTTGATGGTTGCGTACCTACCGAATATCGAGTGTGTTTATCCTTCCTTGGGAAATTAGACACCAACCGCATTTTTTAATTACTTATTAGAAGCCTGATTTTTTTAAACAGCTTCAAGCAGACATAAGTGTTATTTGATGTTAATTACAACTTCATATCTCCGCGTGAGTAAAAGAGAAAAAAAATGTTTTCGCAAAAACTTATACCTCTGTCTGTTTGCTTGTTCGACTCTCTAGTTTTTCAGGAAAGTGTCAAATTAAATTTTATCCTCGCTATGAGCGGTCGAGAATTATTATAATTTAAGCCGACATCGAGTGAACTAGTAGGTAATATTGATACCATAAACAATTTTGATTAGAAAATTAGTTGCACTAAAGTACTGTGCCTACATAATGCCATTATTTGCAAAGATCTTTACTTGCAATTTTGAAAAAAGGCTAGAAAAAACACAGCTCTTTTAACGCATTTATTTTTATATTTTTCAGAAAACATGGAAGTCAAATTGAGCATGCCGTTCGAATTTATCATGAACTCAGATGGTAATGATGTGATGGATCTAAAAAGCTTTAGTCTAATTTACGACGTAAAGGACGGCGCTCAGTTCGGCCTGACTAATCTGTTTGATGGCAACAAAGAATTGAGTAAGTTTCCATCTATTAGTTGATTAGAATCCCAATGAATAAGAAATATTCTAAGGGATTTAATGGATCAAGGGAACGATGCCTTGGACCTACCGAATTCCGTGAAGTGACAACAGTAGGTACTCAAATGGAATGGGATGGGGGCGTTTGCTTATAAATGCGGCACATTTAGTAAGGGAATTGTATTGCAAACATATTTTAATTTATCTATTTTTCTTTTTAAAATCAATACTTGGTTGAAAAAAAATCCTAGTAAAAATAAAAATATGAGCGATAACATATTTTGCATGGGCAGGGCCTGTTTTGCTTGCTATATGTGTACATATTGCAGTGGCGTGCATTTCATAAAGACAGAAAGACACTGCCTACCCTAGGTCTGATAATAGATCCAATATTATTTTATCAATAAACAAAATAACTTAAAAAACTAAAATCATAAATTAGCTCCACCTATCGATTGCCGGTATCATTAAGATAAGATCGACATGTAGTTTGATAATTTAGCATCACCGATCCGCGCTGCACTAGCGCTGCCTCGCCCTTGCCAATGACACAAACTATTCATCTCTAAAATGTTATATGTGTGTTCTCGTGGTAAGTCGTGGTCATGCGGATTTAATGTGTGTGCGTTCCTATAGCTACGTGGGCTTTGCTGACGCACAATGACAAAAATCACGCACACAACTGCATGAAAAGCCAATGTCTATTTGTAGTTATTCTTTAAAGGTAACACGAAAAATTACGACTCGTATCGAACATTTCCGAAAGAAAGTTTAAGCAATGCAAATATTTTAGAAAGTAACATTGTTTCATTGAATTTTATACATTTTAATGGCCATATTTTTTGTCGTATTATAGGTATTTATCTTTTTTTACTACTAATTTCAATAGTCAATAGTTGGTGAGAAAAAATTTCTGCCTACCCTGTCTTAAAACTGTGTGCACGCCACTGCATGTTAGTAAACTGATAAAAATAAATTAAGTAGAATATCTATGATTATAATGTTAACATAAAAAGATATATATTGACGACCTCCGTAGCCGAGAGGCAAGCGTGCCGGACTTTGGCGTCGCGCCATCTCTGAGGTTCCGGGTTAGAACCCCGGTCGGGTCAATATGGAAAACGAACTTTTCTATATTGTCTCGGGTCTGGGTGTTGTGGTACCTTCTTTGTTCCTGATTTCTGTAACACAAGTGCTTTAGCTACTTACCACAGAATCAGAGCAATGTATGTGATGTCGAATATTTATTATCTATTTATTTATTTATACAACGTGTAACGGAAAGGGTATAACAATATCAAAAATACCAAAGCAGTTAACGGTTACAAACTGTATGGGACCATTTGTAGCTGTGTACACGCATTTATTGATTCAATATTTTTTTTTGAAATATCAGTCAAATACAAGTCAAAATTTTTACTAAGTCACGCTTGCACAACACTATCACAGTATTGTTGGAATCGTCGAAAGACTTGGATGTACCTACCTATTATGCTATTAATTTAAATATCACAATGGTGGTTCATCTTTTAGTGTTTACTGAATCACATCTGAAATTTGTTGGTTTAGCGTTTCTCATTTTGACAATTCAGTTAAGTCATTGAGTTGTCGTCGCCGTGACAACATCTTGTGTTTTTGCCTTTCTGGATTACCTACTTACTACGGATAGCCTAGTGATATTTCGTGATGTCTTTGAGCAATCAAGAATATTCGAGATGATTCTCTGTGTCGGAGCAACCGACGGCAGCGTGATGGCCGACCGAGAGCTAGAGAAAGAGATTTACGAAACCATCAAAACGCTCGTTTCCATCTGTGGATTGGGCGAGGAGGTCGTATCACATGGCCAGCTCGGTCACCAGACCTCACTCCGTTGGACTTCTTCTTGTGGGACTAATTTAAAAGGAAGGTGTACGCTGTAGCATGCTCGTCAAGGGAAGAGATGATAGAAAGCATCAAGGCCGCGTTCTGTACAGTGACACCACAAATGTTGCATAATGTTCGCGCATCTTCTAAGAAAGTACTAGGCGTGCATGTCGAGGAAGGAGGTGGAGAAATTCAGGATCGCAGTGATTGTCGTGAAGTGATAACGTGATTTGGGGTCGCTGACCTCAATAGTGTTGTGATGCGTTTGTTTACGTTTTAGTCAGTCATTATAGTTAATCATTTTTTATTTCATAAAAACAATAAAGTGTTTATTTTAACTCGGGATTTCGTATATAGAATCTATACAAGGTATAGTATCCACCTACTTTACATTGTTACCCCCTTTCCGTTACAGGTTGTATATGTAAGGTAAAAGCTACATCTAGCACTCGTCAGAAAAACTTCGAAAACATCTTCGTAATATTTTCAAAGCCACTTGCTACTTGCTGTAATCTCTTAGAGCACGCGAACCATATCAATTTGAAACATTTTACGATAAGCACTAGAATGCCTCGATGGTCTAGTTGTTTTATGTACGGTCATGGCCGTAGCTAGGGGGGGGGCATTGTGGGGCAATGCCCTACCTTGAAACCACAATGCCCTACCTTAAAAATATCTAAAACTAAGATAAATTATTATAATTAAATTGTTTGTTCATAGTTTGAGAAAAAAAATGTAGCGATAGGTATCTAAGTTTGCAACAAAATTTATAATGTGATGGTAAGACTCTTGTATTGGTTCAAACTAAAGCCGATGAAACGGAACGCACCAATGACAAATGTCATGATGACATTTTGCTGAATGAAAACAAAACGTCAAAACAAAAACAACCTCAAATGGATATTGTTTATATTTTATTGAATTTCAGGTGTTTTATCAGTGAATGCAAAAAAAAGTGTTACATTCTTTGTTCTGTGTATAGATGGCATTCGAAGCGCCATCTCATGAAGCGATGGGTTTATACAAAGAATTAGAATAGGGCTATAGTTATTATTCTAAGGGTTTATAGGCCTTTTCATCACAATTTTTTTTGTGCGCATACGTTAGCATCAGCCATTTTTTTCGTACTGTTTTTTGTAAACAACCATGCTAAAGTGCCCGCTACACGCGAAAATATTAATTCAAGTCGATTAATTGTAAAAACATAGAAAAAGAAATAAAGTAGTAAGTCAAAATAACCGTTTTTTTATAATCCATTATAATAATTTTGTCAGTACCTATGTTATAGTGATACACAATACAAATCATTCAAAACTAATACATACTGATTTAACAATTTTCATCTTATATAAAACTCTATATATTTCTATATAAGTGATTCTATATATTTTTTATATAAGTAAATCTATAGAAATATTTTTACTCGATTATTCATAATTGCATAATTTTTTTATAATTATATTATCTCGTATTAAACGTTTTATTTATGATAAAAGCTACTAAATATATTTACATTTGTCTAATTATTAATGTCATTTGTAGCCTCAAAATATTAATGACTTAATTTATTAATTACTTCCATAGTAATACTTAAGTTAACTAAAATATATTTTCAATTACAGAAGAATAAATGAATTGACATTATTAATTAGAATAAAAGTGAAAAAGTTATTTTTTTTTATAAGTTTTTAGATTAAACTTTCGATGACTAACCTCTCAATCAGCTAATTTTTTTTCCCTTTTTGCGGACGCCCATGACATTTTAGCCACCTTTCCAATTGTTAACAATTGTCAACAGTTGAAGATTCAACTGAATTATGTCCCTTTCACGTAGGAGTCTGAAAGGGACACCGTCTTATCTAAGAGCGAGAAGGCAAGATCTGGATCGTGATCCAGATTGAGCGTGTACTGGGCGCCAATATCTGTGTGATGCAGAGGGAATCCCCGTACCATAGACTGCAATATGGGCTATATTGCAATCTATGGTACGGGGAATCCCCTTTTAAACCTGACCTAAAGATTGATTATGATTGTTTGTAGTTTGGTTAAGTGAAGTGTACGGTGAAGAGTGCTTCAGACAAAAATCGATACAATTGTTATTTGTATTGCTATAAATTGAAGATTCATTTATTTCGCGATGGATATACGGGCTTTCTTTGGAAAAAAACGAAGACTTGAGGAGCAAATTGACCACGAAAAACCTAACTGTTCAAAACAGGTGGAAGCACCAAATACAATCGCTACTCCTAGTTCCGTAGCAACAGGTAACGTTAGCTATGGTATTCCGTCTGATATTGCACAAATCGGAGAACCAATAGAACAAGTTGTTTTAGACACATATCCAAAACAACACAACAGGGCCTTTGTTTCCGATTGGTTCAAGCGTTATAAATGGTTGCAGTATTCTGTCGAGAAAGATGCTGCTTTTTGCTATCCATGCCAGCAATTTTTACCTCATGGAAGCAAACAGACTTCGTACACTTCCACAGGATTTAGAAACTGGAAAAATGCCACTGATTCTAAAACTGGTTTTCCAAAACATGAAAAATCAATTTCTCATATTCAAGCTATGTCGATGTGGCAGGAGAAATTACAAAGAATATCTGCATCTAGCAGTGTTGAAACGTTAATAAATCAAAAAGTATTAGAAAAATATAGGTATTATGTAAAGTCTGTCATGGAAGTAATACAATTTCTAATTGTCAACGAATTAGCTTTGCGTGGAAATTATATTTTGGAAGAAGAAAAAGAACAAGGATTATTTCAGAATTTATTTGAATACACATGTATGAAAGATCCAAATTTGAACGAGGTTCTCACTCATATACCTTTGGGGACTGGTCTGCTCCAGTTTACCTATTAAAATAACTTAATGCTTTGTTCACTCATCAAAATAAAACTATATGACTTGGTCCAAAGTGTTCTACACATAGCTATAAGTTAGATACTGGCACTGTAACTGATCTGCTGAGTTTCTTACCGGTGTCTTCTCGGTAGATATAGGTTCCGAACCGGAAGTAGAATCACTTTGCATTATATACAATGACGATTCGAAAGTGTTATTATATGTAACCTACTTGAATAAACAAATATTGAATTTGAATTTGAATTTGAATACCACAAAACGCAACATATCGTTCACCCGAAATTCAAAATCAAATAATTCAAGCAATGGTTCAAGCGGTACGAAGTTCCATTGCCAAAGATATTAATGAATCTGACGTGAAATGGTTTACTCTAATGGAAGATGGGACGAGAGATAAAAATAACCGCGAAAATATTGCATTAGCAATACGCTACGTCAAGGATGGTGTCGTCAATGAGTCGTTGCTGATGGTTAAGACTACTGAAAATCTTGATGCAGCCACTTTCACGGAATTAACGTTAAATACTCTCACGGAAAATAACATTGACCCCTCTTGTATGCTTAGCCAATGCTATGATGGCGCAAGTGTAATGAGTGGGAAAGTTTCAGGAGTTGCGACTAGAATAGAAAATAAATTGGGCCGAAAAATTCCTTACGTCCACTGCTATAACCATCGCTTGCACTTAATAGTCATCAGGACTATCTCAGAAATGACTTTTATTCGTTTATTTTTTGACCAATGCATCATGTTACATGAATTCTTTCATCATGGCAAAATAGCTGCCTTATATGATGGAAAAAGGATTGGCCGACTCCTCGAACAACGCTGGTCTGGACATTTAGCAGTTACAAAAGTTGTATACGATAATTATTCATCGATTTTGCAGACTTTGAAAGAAATTAAAAATGGCAGATTCAACGGTGATGACGTCGCCAAGAGTATAGGTATTAAAAAAGTCATGCTTGATCTGGAATTCCGAATAGCCATGGTTGTGGCCAAAAAAATCTTATCCACGCTACAACCTGCAGACGCAGCTTTGCAAGCCCGAAGCGCAGGATTAAAAGATGCCATAACAATCATAAAGTGTGTCAAAGATGAAATTATTAAATTAAGATCAAATCAAATGTATAATCAAATTCTGGAAGAAGCTAAGTCTTTAACAAGCAATGACTGCGGCGAATCTGAAAATAGGACACAGACCTCGAAGAGGCAAGTAAAAAAACCAAATCGGATGGATGACTATTTGACGTACACCCCCTGTTCCTCCGCCAGACAAAATATAGATGAGAACGACGAGCCATTTAAGTCTGAGTATTTCGAAACGTTGGACATTTTAATTGCTGAATTACAAAGAAGGTTTTCGGACAACGATGATTTAATTAATTCGATTGCAAGTCTTGATGAGTTGGATGTAGATAAAATGGTTCCACTGAAAAATTTGGGTAAGTTTAAAAAAAAAAAATAATTCAAAAAAATTGTCATGTTCAATTTACAATTTTAACTAATTTTTCAGGTCTGAAAGTTCCATCAAGAGAAGAGGCTAGTGTGGTTAAAGCTTACTTGAGTCGTAACGAGAATATAATGGAAAATACATTGCAAGTTTTGTACAGGCAACGAGAGGCGTTCAAAGATACATATGAACTTTTTGCGTCTGTGGCGACCATAGGATGTAGCACTGCAGTGTGTGAATCTACGTTTTCAACTTTAACTGCAATCAATAGGCCTCAAAGGCTGTCAATGGGTCACGAGAGAATGGCTGGTATGGTATTTCTGGCCTTTGAAAAAAAAAGAACAAAATCAGTTGATCTGAACGAAGTTCTTCGCATTTTTAATAACATGGCGAATCGTAGAATTCAGCTGTTTTAAATGTTTTTTATTATTATGTTAGTTAATTATTATAATAAGTACGCAAAAACAATGTGATCTTAATGATATTTTTGGTCGTTTCTATTTACTCGTATCACCCCACCCAATAATTAATTATTACCTCACTCTCACTCAGACGTGGATCTCTACATCCAAATCTGGAAGTTCAACCATCTTATTCACTTGTTCTTCATCATTGAGGATTTAATAGTTCTTAGATCCATGCTCATGCACTGTCACAGTAATTATTTGTCTACGAATAACTATTCACATGATGGTGATATACATGGTGATTGATTTAGGAGCCCGTGTTTCGACGGCAGATCAATTATGATAATTTTTTTACTTCCGCCCTACCTGTAACTAATGCTGCCCTACCTCAAATTCGACCCTAGCTACGGCCCTGTGTACGGTTCCAATATTTCACGATTGGTACTGTCCTCGTATAATTTATTACTATCCGTAACTAAAACGAATCGTTTTCCAAATATTGAAACCGGGCATTAATTCAGAATAATGATCATGGAGTTCCGGTTCGATTCCTTGATGGATCAAGGAATGATCCGGAATTTTGAGCTCGGGTTTATCACCAATTCGCATTTTGCAAATGTGGTGATGTTGCTGTTTGCCTTTGTCGGATACAAACAAGCTAATATTTTAGTAGACCCTAAACGTGTTAAAATCACTCCTTCACGATCTAATAAAATATCGGCCTTATTTATATCAGAACCAGAATTTTTTTTTACGACCTTCACGTATCGCGCGTGCTGCTCTTCTGAGCTAACCGCAAGTTATCGTAGGCGATGAAATTTTTCTGCTGTATCAACCATTAGCCTCCGGTACCTAAGTGCCCTCTGCCGAATATGTTTAGAAATACATACTTATCGGCCCGTGGTATATTCGTTGCAGAAATGTTTGAAAACCATGGAATCGAAGACACCGATTCGATTTTTTATTTTTATAGTAGGTACTTTACGCCGTACTTGCGAACTTTAAATATTAGAAACAGAGATTTTTTATCTCCGCTTGCAATGCGGGAATCGAACCCACGACCTTCAGGTATCGCGCGTGCTGCTCTTCCAAGGGGAGATGAAATTTTTCTGTTTCTAATATTTAAAGTTCGCTAGTACTGCTTAAAGTACCTACTATAGAGATAAAAAATCGATCAGCCTTATTAGTTTTGTTTTTAAGAATATAGCCTACTTCCATTACATATCATTCCAATATGCATGGTTAATTCTAAATTTAGATTAAGGTCGAACATGGTCATATCGCTAAAAGCGACAACAAACTATTTGATGACTTTTAGTTTTATTAAAAAATACCTGGCTGACCGATGTTTGCTCGGTATTTTGCTTTTTTTGCAATCGTGTGATAATTATATTTAGATGAAAATGACATACCGATGTAATGTTAATATTAGCTTTTGTTTTTATTTGATTTGGGATTTTACCAATGTTATGCTTGAAAATATTTAACATATTCCTTCGTATCTTTTGGTTGTTGGTGGTAAAAGTGTGTTTATTTCTTATTTACAGGTGATAGTATGTTAAAATTCATGAACGAAAACTGGAAAGTGCTGACTGAGGAGTTCGGATTACCTATTTTAGAAGCTGGTCATAAAGTTGTGTTTGATTCGATCAAAAAATTTTTGGCTACACAACCTATACAAAACAATGCATAACCGATGATTTGGGAAATGTACAAAGGAAATATTATTAGAACTGTCGGTAGTAAGTAAAATGTATTGACTTCATATTAACCAATAAAATCACAGTTCTGTTTAATATCGTGAAAGAAAGAAGAATTCAAAATAATAATTGACCATCAAGACAATGAACGGACGACCGCATATCAAAGTAAACATTTGCAGTTTGACACTCGTTCTTATTCCCACGACATAAAGGCGGTGCAAAGATCAAAGTGTAAAGTCGGACGTGCTGTTGACTGTATAATTAATACAATATGAAAAACATGGAAATAAGCATAATATGCTCCTATGTGTCGCCGTCAGATATATTGGAGCAGACAAAGTGACCAAATACTTCTGTACAGTTAAAAATGTCAATAAGTACCTACCATACACTACAAGTTACCTGATCTGACTATATCTGACGGCGACTGTACTCGGCGTGATAAGAAAGATCTTGTCTAGTCAACGCGATGGCAAAATTTAGACTCTGTGCTATACAATGGTACAATGACCGTAGTGGTCAATTGATCGAACCCCTGTTGATAATGATGCATAACCAAACGCACATACATGCGTAAACGAACGTTTACCAAATTGACTTGACACTTACGTGAATCTTGAGTTCATGTTTCGGGCGCCTATGTTAGCCATTGCGACGTTGAGTTTGTCTATCGAATTAATATGTATTTACGAAGACTTAGGTCTTTTAAAAACTGTATAGTGATTATTTGTTTTTATGATGTCAATGAAAGAGAATTGTGATATTATTGTACACATATATGTGATTGATTGGTAATTGGGGTTTGTAGGTGCCTAATCTTTTTTAAATAAAAGCGAATGTTTTATTTGTATTTTCTTTCTCCTAGCGTTATTCCCGGTAGTGAATTCCTTCTCTTTTAAACAGGCAATTAGAAAATAGATAATAGTTACCACCTGATCATTATTAGGTACCTGGATTTACCGGCGAAAACCTATAAAAAATTCGATACTCTAGCCCTGGTTGAGGGTTAAGGAGTCTGGGATCCAATACGACAATGATTCTAATCCAAAGACACGGGTTATTTTATTGGACTCATTGCCATTTGACCTCCGCAACCCTCAGGTAAAGACCTCATTGGATCATGATCGGGACCATCGGCTTATCCTAACTTAATGCTTAAATAAAATAACGGCCAATAGAATCTGATATGTAGCTACTGACCTGAGCTGAAACCTTAAACAATAAATCATCATCGGTTTTTCCAAAACTGAGCTTGACTGTCATGTTCAGCATCAAGTTATTTTTGTAGCGTTGGTGGTTAGCAACGTTAGAATCCAGACGGTTAAAACTGACGAATCATTTATTCTACTAGTCTCAAAAAAGGTGAATGTTTGTAAGTATGAATGCATAAATGTGTGTTGTTCTTTAACGCAAAAAGTACAGAATAGATTTGAATGGAATTCGATATTTTGTAGAAATATACCTAAATGATATAGGTACTAGATCATTTTGTCCTAAAATAATAAGAACAAAGATCGGATCATCGTCTTCATCTTAGTCAAAATTCATAGCTGGAGGTAGCCCTCTCAAGGTTTCAACAATTCTTGGCTTTATGCCACAGTGACAAGGGGGTCTGTTAACTTGAAAGAGTTCGCCATATACTGTAGGTGGTGATCACCATTCTTGAACCATTTTACAGGCTTCCCTGTTAAAACACATTATTTAAGGCAAACCAACAAATAATATCAAACACCCTGAAACTGTCTGCTTGATCCAATGTTTGACGGAATAATGCTACGAGTAACATTAAGTTAATCTGGTGATTCGACGAATCCTAACTGTTCAAATATTGTAGGTTAGTTTGTTATCTAATTGAGGATTTCTTAAAATTTATTTAACCGTACCAGATTTCTATGATTTAACTTCTTAAAATCAATATTATAAATTTCTTGTAGTCTTCGAGCAGGAAAAGCACATGTATGCATGGGTATTGTTAAGACATAACTTTTAACTAAAAGCGCTGTTTTGTTGCCGTTCCTACTTATGTTCGACAATCGAGGAAATATACCTTATAACGGGTAACAAATGATTAAGTAGAAGGCAGGATTAGGTTATTCCAGATAAAGTGTAGCAATGCAACTTGACACTTCGTATGGAAAAGTGCCTCTGCGAAAAAATTGTTTCACAGTCCATCTTACTACTACATAATAAAAGAAAAAATATGTGACTTACATTTTTAGTAATCTTACTGATGGTCTAAAATTACAGTTTTAGTCTTTAAGTCCATTTTTAGGGAACGCATTCGGAAAGGCGCCACAATGCTTTAAGAGGAGCCAAAATCATGTTTTGATCCGAGAATAAAACAAATAATTTTAAAATGGAATTAAAAATGTGTTATGCACTCGCACAACACTTAAGCATTTTTAACTTGTTAATTCAACTGGCCGAACTGAACATCTATGATGAAATAAAAACCCAAAGATTCCGGCTTGGTCAACTTGAGTGGATGAAAGATAATAGATAGTTCGTTGAAGTTAGTATATTATGTAGGACGGTCTCGTGCCCGACAGCCAGTAGGCCATTTCAGGTATCGCTGGGGGGAAGAAATCGGAAAGGATTTACGTCATTATTACCTAGGTTGGTACAGGCTCACCCCCTATACCTACCTAGGTAATAATCGCTACTTTGCTCTTATTAACGGTGGCTACGACTCATTTTGCACCATTAATTTATTATTTTGGTTCACCAGTAGTTGTGTGCATTAATTATAACACAATACCTAGGTACTAAAATATCTAAGTGTAGATACCATTTTTTTAAGGTGGACACCACATCAAGAGAAAATAAATAAACCATCTGTAAAGCGATAATTTAAATGAAAAATATTATATTATATATACATATAATGAGTTAGTTAAGTTGTCGTATTCTGAATTAGCTACGAGGAAAAAGGCAGGCATTTACTTATAAGGTGACGGGTCAAGCAGAAAACCTGTTTCATCTGTCTAGATTTTTATCTTACCAACGTACCTAAACGTATATCCACTTATTTATTATTAAGGCACTTACCGTACCTATCATTAGCAATTTATGACTAAGTAGTTTAGTTATTTAGTGGAAAATTAAAAATAATTATGTTAGCGTGGCCGACATTAGAAATCATTATATCTAACTTATTATTAGATATCTAATTACATGGATCATCTTACAGTGGCACCAGTAACTTGTCTTCGTAAGAAACTGTAACCTTTTTTTTTTATTTTTTTGAATCTCTGAATTAAGAACAAAAATTTTTTTCAAATGCTTACCTTATCTTGCTTTTTGGCTGTAATAAAATACTTATGTTTATTGATCATAGTACAAAAGTACTATCTCCTTATATCATTGATCAATTCAATCACCACGTTTTGCTTCCTTTTGGATTATTTAATAGAATTTCCTGCTTTAGGTAGTTAAACGTGTGACATTAATTACAAACTAATTGTAACGCTAATGACATATTGTTAAGACTCAATAATTATGAGAAAAAAATAAAACGAACGTGCTGACTTTTGGATTCTAAGAAGTTTTTACATGGGTTCATAGATCAGGGGTTTCAAACTTGCCTCTACCGTTGGGTATTCAAAAAGACGGTCTCGCGTAGATTCCGTTTAAACTTGTGTGTAAATACTAGTTCGTTGTTATCATTGATAGATTGCCATTGGTTAACCCATTGTAAATATCTTTATATATTTTTTTGATGACGTAAGTGTTTTTTTACATCTTATTCTTTACTTATTTTGTGCGTAAAACTTTTATTTTTATCAAGCTTTGTGATGCTTGGTCTATGGAAAGTTTATGTATTGATATTTATTTAATCTGATACTTACATAATTAAACTTCATACATCCACGCGCTCCTAAGCAGGCCGCATAGAGTGTCCAACTGATGGCTGATGGGACATTAAAGGTTTTAATATGTACGGTAACGGGATGAACAGGATGTTAGGGTAGGATGCCCCCCCCCCCACGCTGAGTTCCACATCTTGTAGCGATGGGGGGTTCCTGTGGTCTGGTACGTTGAGGCTGGCCTTGCCACCAAGCCTCTGATACAGCACAATGTGAAGCTAAGACGGATCCCGAGCTGGGCCGCGGAGAGCAGGTGGCTCTCTGGGGTAAGCCCGCAAGGGCAGAGGTGGATCGCGGAGGAAGAGGAGGACCTCAGTGTTTCGTTGCCGGCCTCCCTGTCTTCCACAATCTGCAGTGACGCGCTGCGCGTGGCGCGAATCATGCCATCACGTCTCCCTATCCTCCGCGGTCGGTGGGTCTCGGGATAGCAGATCCGCTGCTGCGACCGGAGATGTCAGGTGTTGACTAAGCCTGGCGACCGTTACCTCGGTCCCGAGGGGCTGGGACATGTCAGGTGGCCTGGCACGTTCCAGCCGCGCGCGCTATGCCCGGCGAGGAGGGCCGCTTTGCGGTATGCGCTATGGGAGAGCCTGTGTAGAGTCCGCAAGGGTTCCCGACTCCGTACTGCACACCGTTAACCACCGAGGGAGTTTTAGTTGGTGCGAGCCCGACACACCACTCTCTGTTCCCCGCAGAGAGTGATGGTGCGGTAGGCATTACCCCTCGAGAAAAAAGAAAAAAAAAGGATGGCCCATCACAAGATGGACGGACGGCTATTATTGTAAGGAGGCAGTGGATGCACGTGGCAAAGTCGAGAGTTTTGTAATCTAGGGGGTGGCATGTTCATCAGCGGACGTCCTTAGACGGGAAAAATAATGTTAATGCATAATACTTGACTAAATTGTACGTAATTAAGCATACACAAACCTGGAATTATATAGAGGGAAGCACAACGGGGAATCACCAAGATTTCAAGAAAGGAAAGAAAATAAAAACCGCTGCTGTGTTTCCTCGAGGAACCCCGCTGGCTAGAGTATGGCAATATAACCTTCTTACAAATTTTGTAATTCCAGAAAATAGCCTGAAAATACTTATCACAAAATTATATAAACCTAATAAACTAAAATCGAGGCAAAATGGACCTTGAGCAGGATAGAAAGATCATTTGAAACAACTGTCATCCTGAATTGTTAGTTTTTTCAATTGATTATGTTACAGTTTTTTCAGACACCATTGTCTTAAATATATAATTGAATGACAGGTTTCACTTCGCCTGAGAGTAATGAATGGGTTGTGTAACAAATTACTATCCAACGTAATGCTTGATAATTACCCTGAGTCCGAATGTACTTATTAGTGGTATCCGTATTGGGTAACATTAGAACTTTGGTCCTGGATATTAAAAAAAATACTGTAATAAAAAAAATGTATAACATACATAATGAAAAAACAAATGTTAGAAGATATCCATATAGATACAAAATCTAGTCAAAACAGTCGTCTTTGCAGTTGGTTTCCACCAGAATACTTGCGCTGCTGCGGTGTTATACATGCCGTAGCAGCATTTGCTGAGGTGGAACTAGGGTTGCCAGATCGATTATTCCTTTTATCGGGATCAATAACCGATTTTTCGGGATTTTAGGGCTTTGGTCGGGAGAAATAAAAAAATAAGTTAATAATTATGCATTATATATTAAGTTAACAAATATTTTGGTATTTCACTGTAGATATAAGAAAAAAAAAATAGTTGGTAGTTATTTAATATGCTTAGACGTTTCACACAAATTGCCACGGTCCCATCAAAGTAAGCTCAATAAGGCTTGTGTTATGGGTACCATACAACAATAAACATACTTACATAATATTGTTAAATACATACATATTATATAGATATAACCCAGATCACCGAACAAATTAAGGGTTCTTCACTCAAATATTTGTCGGCGCGCGGGAATCGAAACCGGGACCTCGTGACAGCGACCAGGCGTTGTTGCCTCTGATCCAAACCGGTCGTCAAATTATTATTATATATATCAGTATTTGTGACACAAAACATAAGTAAAGAACCGAATGAGCATGATTATTGTTTTTGTTTTTTCCATAAGTATTTGTAATTTTTTTTAACGGCGGTTAATAACTTTTGAGCTTTATCGCTATTCAATAATATTTTTAATGACCTTAATCTTAAAATTAAAACAATTTTCGTCAAAATTCAAACGAATTATTCATTCCGCCTTTATTAAATCCATGCTCATTTGGTTCTTTTCTTTTGAGTATAAATTATTGAGTATACTAAAAACGCGTTCGCAGTAAGCGTTACTTACTGGTATTGAAAATATAAAACATACAATTTTGGTTAAATTTTTAACTTCGACGCAGTTTCTTATAAAATATGCCCATAGCTTATCATTTGTCATTTTATTAATCTCTTCTGGAAAGCGATTTAAAGTAAAAACTTCTTTTAAAGAACAATTATCACTGTGCAAATGGTCAGTGTCAATATAATATTAAACTAAAAAAATTTCTATGAGTTCTAAGAGATCACTCCATGTGAACAAATTTTCTTTCAAAGTTTCGTTAGACGAAAGTCAGGAGATTATTCGCTTTGTCGGGAGTCGGGAGGACAAGCAAAAAAGCGGGAGAATCCCGCCAATTCCCGACCGTCTGGCAACCCTAGGTGGAACCCATGTTGGCCTCACACGATACCTTATATTTTATGTATACTGTCTAGTATTGTGTATGTTCCATAATTGTGTGATCATCAATAAATGAATTTTCTTTCTTTTTTTCTTTCTTTCTTTGTCCTTGGGTCCCAGTATAAATCCATATGGAGCCATAGGTCCACTAGGAGTATGATTCTGACTTGACTAGCCTGGTTGGTACATTGGATTGATCGCCGTCTGATTTCTAACACTTACAAGCAAAACCAGACCAATGGCATAATGTTCCTTGCCTTCCGATGTACGGAATCATAAACCTTGTTGGGGACTTGGGTGATTCGGGAAAACTTACATGTATTTTGGTGATTCACTTTTTACACTACAAGAGGAAGCGTTTATATATTTTATTTAATGATTAAAGAACTTTAACACTACTGATTTCGTCGTTACAATGATTCAGTTTTGCCATGTACCTAATAAAGGCTATAAATTATGTTAAAAAACCCAAGGTGTAAAAAAATATCTGAAATGTTATTTACATTGCGCACGCTAATAAAACTGTAGATGATATAATAATGCGAATTTTTAATACACACCATGACAAAACAATACTATTGCGACTACAAATATATAACATCTACCTAAAGATACACTACAATATGCTCTGTTGCTAACAATTTTATTGAAATGTCGCCGCTGGAAAAGGCTCTTTGTAATTATGTATACATTTTTAGGACTGCAATTCAACCTTTGTAAAACTTTTTGTAGAAGCTACATGCGATGTAGAGGTTACTGATATGGGTCTGATTTAAAAAGTTATAAATATATTTAATAAATTGAAATATTAAAAAAAATATAAACCCTATCCCGGCTAGTAATTAACAAAGAATTAGATTGCTCATAAAATATTGTTCGCAATGTTAGAAATTTATCATTGAAATCAATAGTGATGCCAGGCTAATTTCCGTCAACATTAGATATAATATTGATCATCGTTGATACTGAACATTGAACTACTGACTGTCCCCCACAACGCATTCACTTTATAAAGGTATCTTGTATGTTTAAAATACACCAAATATCTTCAATATGATTGAGTCTGGTTAAATTATTCTTCGATGTTAACATTGCAGCGATTACTATCTGACCTCACTATACCTTACTAGGCAAACCCGATCTATTTGGATTACAGTCGGGACCAACAGATTAACAAGTTTTCGATACACGTAAAGAACATTATAACACACAGTCAGAAGTTTGGAACCATTTGATACGCAACTACTTACCTAGTAAACGAAAAGAGATAAAATAGCCTTTATCTCTGATGTATTAAAAACAAAAATTATAGCCGTCACTTTTGGAACTCATCGGTTTTACCGCTACTATTTACAACACGAAGAGAGATAAATTCAAATAATCCTTACCTACACAAGAACGCCTGGATATTATTGATCTGATGAATGAAAAGCAATGTAGCCTTTGCAACCTTCAATGAAAGCAAGAAATAAACCATTTGATTTCATAGAAATTAAATCTTAACTCTTAGTATTCTATGCAACGAATACGGCTAAAGTAAGAGAAACAGCAAACATAAAAATAAATGCAATGTGGCAACATTATTAGTGGGACGAGTAGGACTCAAGGGAAAAATAAATTAAAAAAAAATTCATACAAATTAGTTACATATTCACACATTTGAATTGTTTTTTTAATGCAAAATATAGTGTCGGTCCGGACCCCTTTTATATACGGAATATACTACAACCTCTAATTGCAGTGCCCTTACAGGGTATTTAGTAATCTAATTTTAAGTTACCACCTTGTAAACACTAAAGATGCAATAAAAATATTGAGTATTGAGTACCTCAGTTAGGAGTTTAAATCCGTGAAGCCGGGAACGAAAATAAAAACGTGTCTTTATACTAACCCTAAAAGTAGTAGGTAGATATATAACTACCTTTTCCAGTATCTTATACACTATATTTTAAATCGGGGCAGATCTTAGAACAGGGACCAAATAAATGGTGTTCGTTAAATCTGGTACATACTCTTGAATGTTGAGTGGATGTGCTTTCTTCGCACATCAAAATGAAATTTGGAGCTCTCTCAAAATTGCCTAATTTAAGTCATCCCCAGAACAGATTCCGGTTTCAGTCTAAAAAACAATCGAATTATAAAAATAGGGTGCATTTTTATAATTCGATTGTTTTTTAGACTTAAAAGTGGATTTCGACGCCTCGGGCCATCGTCCGGGTGCTTAGCCCCAAATCCAGTCCTGACCTGTATATATCAAAGTACTTATCCAGTAACCTAGCATAACGAAAAGCATAGCTTGTTTTTTTAGTTTTTATATGGTTTGTTAAAGTTTGTGCAAAATTTCAAATATCCCATCCATAGTACAATTTTTGTTGGTTACAGTCGCCTGCAAAAAATGAAATCGCTTGCAGTCTAAAGAATTCACAACAAGATGCACTTTATAAGAAGATTTTAAGCAATTAGTCCACGTTATTGTACATCATCATTTTCTTTATTGCTCCAACGAATGATGAACCATTAATAACTTTGAAGTGGCAGATTTTACGCTCGTGATTCAGATCAGTAATTATAAATAACTAGTTCAGATAAAATGTGATTGCATGTAAATGGTAGGTGTTTACTATGTACTTACAATGGTAGATTGGTATGATAGGTACGTTAGAGAAGATGAATGAATACCTATGTTATTAAGTTATAAATGAGAAGGTAGCTGGTCCGGGACTTTGTTTACCCTATTATGAGATAAGTAGTATCTTTTTTTTTAATATTGCACTTCAAGATTGACCTCATCCCACCTGATGTTAAGTGGTAATGAGGTCTTAGCTTAAGGTTGACAAGTATAGCATAATAAATCTGTTACTGGACGTGTCATCCTCACCTACCTTGAAGGCTTGATCCCTGCTACTAATGTAGCACCCCCGAAGAACTCTGGAAACCTTAGTCACACGCAGAAACAGAACAACACAGAAGTGATTGTTATTTGGCTGCGGTCTTCTCTAAGATGGAGGTATTTCACCAGTCGGGCTGCTCCAGTTCGAGCGATAAATCGCTATGCCCTACCTATCTTGTTAGTTATTCCAATACCTACTCTGTCCAGTTACCAAATAAAATCTGAACCATTCAATCGTTTTTACGTGAAAGAGATTTAGAAATGTTTAATGCCATTCTCACACGTAAGCGTTGTTTGCATGTGCTGTATTTTTTAAATTCAACTGAGTAATTGAAATACTTATTTTTTCTTACTTAGACAGACATCATCCCCGAACTATCTGCACTCCGCCGAAAGACGGCAAAGGTAACTAAACTTCGCAGCCAACATAAATTGCATAGGAAAAAAAAAATATCTTGAATTTTTACATAATATCTGTATTCTAAAAAATCTGCGGCTTGAAATCATTTTGTGAATTCTAAGCCTTATTGTCACACAGCCTTTAGACGAAAATTTTGAGTGTAAGGTTAATGACTTCGCTTTTCCAAATTGTTTTTAAAATAAATCCAATACAGTGTCTAAAAATTATCGCAAATGGACCGACATTCTTTTAGTTCTTTTTTACTATAATTCATTTTATTTTTGGTTCTAAAGGCTTGTCAGTTTTTAAATCTTTTGTGTTCTTTTTGACTTTTTATTTTGTTCGTAACTTGACCTCCACCTGGTGAATATACACATTTAAAAATTGTAGTGGGACTCATAAATGCAATATTAAGATTTTTATCTAACCTGCATGTCATGTGAAGATCTAACACGTGTTTTTATAAGCAAGTACACAAAGTATCGCTAAAAACTAATTCTTAACAAAAACCAGCTAAGAACCATTCGGGTTTGCGCATCATTGATTCCGTATTCTTTTAAATATTTATTTAGAAAGGAAATCTCATTGTTAGCAATTTAACAGATTATTTCTTTACTAAAAGGGTAAAACTACACCATATTGAATTTCACTCTTTCAGGGCCCTGGTGGTAGTACCTAACCCACGCTCTAAAAGTGCGCACACTACCCACTAAAATGGGGGGCCCTCATCGCCCAAATAATAGCTCATTAACAACCATAACTTTATTGTAACTTAATTATAAAGCCTTGTTTTCCGCAGCAACGTTATCCGTTGAAACGGTACAATGCCAAATCGACAGTGCCAATCATTACTTGAAAAAGGTCAGATTCATGACAATCCAATCCTATTACGGTTTTCCTACTGAACAACACAATACCAGAACTAGGATAAATATAAAAACATGATGCTAGCATCTGTAAAAACTAAATTAGGCGTACCTAATTGTGATGGTTCTGCGTTTATCGCAATTATTTTTGGACAGATGTGACAAGCGCCTTATCATTTGAAATAATAACTATTATTAGACGTTATAAATGAGATAGATACGATGTCAGGATAATTCTTTAATTGTCGTAAAATTATTTCCATGATATGGTCATTTATCATCATGGTCACGGAACCATCGGCCAATGAGTATATTAATGCAAGGAATACATTTTCTCGCTCAGTATAACCACGTGTTTGTACTCGTTTAAGCCTTAGAAATGTTGCCTTTAGTTGTTTGTTTTGTTTTATGTTTGTTTGGTGGTGTTCGACCGGGAGGTTAGTATTTTATCGTTGTTTGTTTAAACATAACATTTTAATACAGGCAAAAAATGATTTTGTTGGTTGTGCATTCAATGTGTTTTTTTTTGCGAAGAGGATTTACTTAAAAAAATATTTTCTAATAGGATTTTGCGCCCGAACGAGACCAACAGGAGCGATATTCCCGAATTCTGTATCTTTTTAACTGAAATCAATAAAAAGCCAATTGAAAATTTCAGTGATGGGGGTTGCTCTGACATTTAAGAACCCAAATAAATGCTTTTTTTTGTATACTATGAATGTAATTGATTGTCTCATAGGGATATTTAACTATGTTAGAAATTAACTTTGGTATTTATAAATCATCCTAGTGGATTACACGTACGAATTGATATTATTGTCATAATGTAGTTTGAATAAAACTGTGGATCATTGGAATAGTAGGTACTGTACAAAATAATATGGGATATAAAAAACAGGCAAAAACAAAATTCGGAAATAAAGGTAAATAATATTTTGCATTGTCAAAAACCGGTACGATGCATTATAAAAATATGAAAGTAAAATCACTAGAAAACGATCTGACAATCTTTGACACTCACATTTAGGCATATCTATGAAAGGAAAAAAAATAAAAAAAATCTTGAAAACATTCTGCTCTAATATAGAAAATGTTTAAAACACAACATTGTCTCTATTTACTGAAGCTCACTTTGAAAAAGGTATACAAAATGTCAAAATCCAAAAATTTGCCGCTATGACCTAGTGATTCATAAATATAATATCAGGCCTTTGCAATCAAGAATACTTGTTGATGTTTAAGGACACTCAGTAGCAGGTTATTTCTTGATACATTGCATTGGATAGGTAAATTGCAATCAGCACCAGTTTTCCTTGAGAACAATCGTTTGTTTTTGTTATCAGGAGTTGCAATGGGAAAATTGCTCTAAATGAATTAAAGCTAGGCGAATTAAAACCTTAGTACGTGAACATAATGCATAATTGCAGATAGTTTTCTATTTGTACACCAAAGCCATATAATAAAATGTTTTATCAATATGTTTAATATGAAAGTTGCTTTGTAGGTATGTCTGCTACATATTAATAGTCTTCCTTGTTCTTCTCTAATTGTTTTAATTTTTCACAGTTGTCTGCTTTGTATCACTAGTACCCGTCCACTCCCTACTATCGCACCCCTGTGTTCTTCATGGAGCCAGCCATAGGTTTTTCGAGCCATACCTCTATGACCTGTCCATTGCCTTTTGAGTTTAGAAATCCTTAGAATCTGCGATTTTGGTTCAGTCCGAAATATTCAAATTCACAATAGATCGAAAACGGATTCGAATGAGGATACTTTATCCCTTTTCTATCATAAGCTTGAACTGAGATAAAAACATAAACTTTCCGTAACGGAATCATTTTTGACGTTTGTGAATGAGGGAGCCGGTACGAATATCATCATATCTGAGACTATCACGTAGAGTGTCATCCGTACCTTGTTATTAACAAAATACATCAAAATATTTTCAACCGTAAAGAAAAGAGTGATCAAAATGCACAAGGCCCATTTTTTGCTGAAGATTTTATAATTTTGTACTAAATCAAGCACTTGTTACATTCCAGCACTGCCAGTAGAAAAATGTTCGCTAGAAGACTCCAATTGTCTCGTGTCGGAGTTTCAAAAAGCAGTTCCAGTGTTCATGGCTGGTATACCAGACATGGAGGTGGATGTCGAAGACGCTATGGAGTTGGACAAGATCCAGTTCGATCTTTCAGGCTTGAAGTTCAGTCTGACTGACGGTCGTGCCAAAGGATTGAAGACATCAGTTATTGACAATGTGAAGTAAGTTAAAGTAATAATAATCTAATGTCCGTTTTAGAAGCTGATCATATCCGAGATTAATTTTCGAAAAAAAAGAGAAAGGGCCCAAAAGAGCCTACAGTATGATAGAATTTTAGTAAAAAAAGTATTTGCGCACTCTACTGTTGACTGGGCAAAAGACAGCAGCGGGAATGGAACTCCCTAGCTCTGAGAACATGGAGGCCTACCACTAAAAACCCTTACGCACCTATCATCACCTTTTGATGGCACCCAGAGAATATAGTAAACCTTAAAGGCCATAGTGCTGATTCTGATACATCTACTTTGTAAGTTAACGACCAAATTTGTATTTGGGATGAGTCTTCCGCTCCCCCAAAAGTTCGGGAAAGATGATAGGACCTCGTAGTCATCATCGAAAGTCAAAGTTTTTATTAATTACAAGGGATTGTTATTTCTTTGTTTTTTAGGTGGTCTCAGAAGAAAAATAAGTTCGAGGTAGATTTCCACGTCAACTGCAGTATTAAAGGGCATTACACGGCCGGAGGCAGAATCCTTATTTTGCCCATAACTGGCGACGGACAGTTGACTCTCAAGTTGAGTAAGTTAATTTTATTACTATATGTAGGCAGGAAGTTCGATTTTTATTGGTTATTAACCTCAGTAGTGACTTTATTTACAGAAATACCTTGAAGTCTAACCTCAAAACACATTCTAGTTTAGATCACTGACTAGCTAACCAATTGCTAGTTATTGGTTAGCTTAATTTGAAATCAGCCCCATTCAATCATTTATACGGACCAAAATATTAATTTAGGACACAACATGAAATATATTGACCACAAAAAATGTTATTTAATAGAACATAATGAATTTAATAAAAACCCGTACGTTATACAATAATTATTTATAGTGTTACGGCCAAGTTAGCAATCAAACGTCAAAAATTCCTTACATAAAGCTGATAGTCTAATACTGCTGGACTGGTATAAAAAAAACATACAACTGGGGGAAAGAACCGTATCCAAATCATTCCATTCGCTTGAAAGCTACGATGTCATAGACTGATAAACACACACGCTGAGACTGACAAACAAAAAGACAAATATTGACGTCAAAATTGTCGCTTTAATTGTTTTCATTTTTTTTTCTGTGAGAGCTCTTTACTACGATTAGGAACAAAACCCTACTTCCTACCCGTAGACGACATTTGGAAACGTGGCTATAGCAGGATAAATTATAACTACAATCCAAGTGCTTGTGTGCGTACTTATACAAAAATATGACCTCACACAAAGATTATTTCCCCTTTTATGAAGATAATATTTTATATCTGACGCCAGAAATAATAAAAGCGGGTAAAATATGCGGTTTTGTATTTTTTTAATAAAGATCGAAGGCAAAGTCTCTGTTTTTTTAGTACTGTGTAACTACAGATTCATAACGTTACTTATTTAAGACACTATCAAATATTTTTTAACCTAGTTTTATATTATGATCTCTTATCTTAACATAGAGTACAAAATCATTTTCAATTAATCCAAAACAATCAACTGAGATGTTAAACTGAGTAACTTACACTGAAAATTGCTAGACATTAAATGTGTGTCTATAAATATTTGTTTATTACTCAATTGTCATTTCAAATTCTAATTCGTCTATGGATGTTATTGCTGGCTGTAATACCTAATCATAAAATAACTTTATGACTATATGCATTTTTATAGATATTATCTAAATACAAGATTTTGTTGGTATTGATATATTTAATAGATATGTTTCATTAAATAAATAAATACCAATCATCGTATGACTTAAACGAAATTGCGGGTATAGCGACTTTTGAAATTCATCGTTTTAAAGAAACAAATAAAATCATTTTCAGCAGACTTGAATCCCAACAGGGCAAGGTGATTACAATGGAAACTAAAGTCTACTACAACAACTTATTTCGATTTCTTTGAAGAGCATCATTCACATTATATTATGATTGTATTTTATTTCAATTGATTGGGTTCGTGTCAAACACTGCGACAGCAGAAATTTTCTATTGTCTTTAAAATATTAGAAATCGCAAGTGTGAAAAGATGCAATATTCACCTCTTATTGGGAGCAAATTCGCATTGGAATTCAATGTTTGGTATCTGTCCAATCTTGTATCTCAAGAAATAGATAAAACATAGTTGCCGTATTTAAATTCCATTCCGACGTCTGGTGTATATTTAATTTAATTTTTTGTTGCAGAAAATCTTGCAGTTAAATTCTTCGTGAATTATGACATCCAAAAAGATGGTGACGGAAAGGATATTGTAGTGCCGACCAAATATGACTTCAAATTTGAAGTCAAAGATAATGCACACTTCTCTTTGACTGGTCTCTTTAACGGGAACAAGGAATTAAGTAAGTAAAAACATATAGAGCCATTGAATATCCTATGGGGTAAAGTAAAACAAGAACTAAATCAGCAGAATTCACTGTTTTACTATGACGAGCCTTAGTTGAATACTGTTAATTTTATATTATAATGCCTACACACAATTAGTTCAGTTTAGTGTGTTAGTAGAATTGGCACCAGTTTTTAACTTATTGATATCTGTTTGTGCTTCTAAACAAACCTTTTAAACTTTGGACCAAGTTTTTTTAAACTTCATCCAAAGGTTGGTTTTGAAGCGCAAAGCAACAATCAAATACTTACGTATTCTCAGTAAGTATTTAGTTTTGAGAGGTAGTCCGAAGCAGACTATTCCAAAAGAAAGGTGGCCACATATTAATCAACCTAAATATTGTTAGTTATAACATGATATTTTACCCGTAATGCTATTCAATATGATCTCGATGGCAAGAAATAAAAATACTCCCAAAATACTTATTACACAGATGTGTTCCTTCTTTGTTTGATGTCACTCGGTCATGTGAGGCTAAGCTTTGATCGCCGGGCGTGCCCTAACGATCCCTTAATGGCATTCCTCCAGGGCCCTGCAAATGACGGGAGGAAATGATTACTCTATTGTCTTAGCGTAGCCGTAACACGTTCTTTTATACTTCGAGTGTGCAAATGTGGACTTTGTTTGAGCAAACAAATAAATTGATACTGATGATCTCTGTGGACCAGGGGACAAAAGCAGGCGCTCGGAGCAAGAACAGTTCGATTCGGGCTAGGTTAATCTAGGAAACGAGGTTGCCTCATCTGGCTTATTGACATCCCCATTATTAATAATTGATGTTTAACCTTACTTACCAAATGAGCACCTTCGTTTTTGACCAATTGATGGTAAGGTTTACGAGAAAAACACATCCGGGGATATTCACAGGAGGTGTTCTTGGTGCGAAATTATGCTTAAAGTTAAGGTATCTGTATGCTCCAACTTCCTCGGTGTAGTGTTTGATGGGTAACCATTGTGACTGAATGAAGTGCCTATCACATACATTTCCGTGCTGACATCTCAGTTAATATAACTTAGAGGCTACTTGGCGGCTAGAGAACATTGACAGTAACGGAAGTTAGTCACTTGCCTAACATAACTCCCCACCTAATCCAAACTGACCCGTCTGCTTTAGACTACCTTTCTTCTCACATGGCCGTGTATCTGGTGAAGAAATTCAATTTGCCCCTATTTATAAATAAAACTGAGAGTACTACATTTAACCAAGTAATCAAAATTCTTTTGATATTTCCAACAAAAGGCATTACTTAGTTCTCCACAATAAACTTGAACAAAAGATTTTTCATTATTCTGGTTACGCCTGGCATTTACATGATTTTTAGTCGAGCCACGTTTACTTTCTTCTAATATATTTTCCGTAAAGGTTTTATTGAAATTCAGGTCCTACCTTTATACGTCTAATGAAACATGAGCTTCATTTTGTCATAGATAAAGTTTTTGTTGCATGTTGATTATTCAAGACTTGCATTCGAAGTCGTTTGATGAAAAAGGCGATTATTAATATAAAATTATTAAACGACATAAATGTTTAAGTTTTAAAACATGATTTTTGTTAAGAAGAGTAATTATATTATTGATAGCTTCAACATTCCAAACATGTCATTCCTACTAATATTATAAATCCGAAAGTAACTCTGTATGTCTGTTACGCTTTCCCGCTTAAACCTCTTAACCGATTTTGATGAAATTTGGCACAGGCAATCTTTAGACCTTAAGAAAGGATATAGACTACCTCTTATTGCGAAAATAATCCCTGTAGCCCACGCGAACGAAGTCGCGGGCACAGTAGCTAGTTCTTAATAAAACGAAAATTATTTAGTCGTGACTTAGTTTGTGAAAAAAAACTTGGTTCCGTATGTTAGATGGGGGAACTTCTTTTCTCATTTTGGTATTTGTCCTTAAAAGTATTCCCTTACATTGTTGAAAATGTTGGTTTTATCTAGAAAACTTTAAATGTTGGTAAGAAAAAATAAATGCATTTATTGACTAATACTTGTCTTGGGTTCCACTTTTTAAAACCTTAGCAACTGATATTCTTGTGGAACCCAAAGATACTTGTCAAAACGATTTTTAACACAGAATGTTTTGTCACCAGGTGATGCTATGCACACATTCCTCAACGAGAATTGGAAGCAGATTGTACAAGAGTTCGGAACGCCCATAATGCAAGAAGCGGCGAAGAAACTTTACAAAAACGTCTCCAATTTCTTCAAGCACTCTCCTTTAAATGAAATCGCGGTAACTGATGCGTAACTTCACAATAATTGGGGAAGCGCAGCACTAGGACGCTATTTCAGTTTTAAGGAATGAGGTTCTATTTATTAATTGTCTTTAATGTTTCATAAACTTACAAAACTGAAGCCGTTCGTTTTTTTTTAATAACTGAGCAAGAAAAAGGCCATACATTGGAATATTGACTGAAATGCTTTGGATCCTTTTTTTGTGATCTAAACCAAATACAAAAAACGCAGCCGATATCTCGAAAAACAACGATGGTATGATCATTGGTACACATATTGACGTTTTTAAAGGATATTAAATAAAAATAAATACATTTTTATTACTTAAATACATCACAGCACAGTCATATAAGTCGACGACCTCCGTGGCCGAGAGGCGAGCATGCCGGACTTTGGCGTCGCGCCCTCTGAGGTTCCGGGTTCGATCCCCGGTCGGGTCAATATGGGAAACGAACTTTTCTGTATTGCCTCGGGTCTGGGTGTTGTGGTACCGTCGTTGTTTCTGTTTTCTGTAACACAATTGCTTTAGCTACTTACCACAGAATCAGAGCAATGTATGTGATGTGGTCCAATATTATATATATTATTATATTATATTATATAAGTCCACAAAACAATATAAGATATGCATAAGTTAAATAATGCAGATACAAATCTATTCTCTAGCTGTAACTGCTTACAATTGAACTTCGAATTATTTTAAAGTGCTGAGTTTGCTTTCGGCGTAAACAGTTCAAGCGAATTCAATTATTAGCTTTCAATTATGTCAACTTCATTCATAGCCTTACAGCTGTTAAGGTAAACATCAGTTTATATTTACAGGCAGTGATCGTGTAAGACACACACCTTATGACGAATGCACTTTTCGAACGATAAAAATAAACAATATAAACTATTTCATACGCTTAGGAGCTACGATACCATATAGATAGACACGTCAAACTTATAACATCCTGTTGTTTTTGCGTCAGGTGTTCTATTAATTCAAGTATCAAAATTATTAACCTAACATAAATAATCGGTTAGCCACAAATTGAATAAGTGAGCCACTTCGGCTTGGACGACTTGTGGCTCTATCAGTATTTCTGTCGCCCAAATTAATAAAAAGGTGCCTGCGAAATTTTCGTTACATTTCGTTTTCGAGACACTCTTTAACACAGTTAAAATGCAGTGTTTTCTAGGTATGGTCAAAAACACGTCAGATCACACATTTTTGATGGACCCAAGTATAAAAATATAAGTGAAAGTGTTTACCTTGATCCACAATACAAGTTTTTTTACTCCCTTAGAAATATGTTCAACATACTAGTTAATAAAAATAAATTAATTCCCCATCATTAATAACCGCTCTGGAGAAGAAATATGTATTTTTTGGAAAAATAAAATTAGGTATGTCTATATACCATTTCTACTTAGCCATTTACCTGTTACCAATCCAATGAAGAGTTAATTTTCCGGACCAATAGCCACTTCAGACCAATGTCCACACACCGAATGTGTGGACACCTAATTATTGGATGTTTCACGTCGCTTGCGTCGCAAAGAAATGAAAATCAGAACTAATTGAATAAATTGCGTCTGTGGCAATCGGATTAACATTGTTAATGACTTTTCAGTACTGATTGGATGCCGAAAAACTGCAACTTTGTTGAAGGTATAACTGTTCAGCGCCATTCCTGTTTATTAAAACTTTCATGGTTTTCTCTGCTTGTTATGATGTAAATAAATGCAAAATCTTCTGCCATTATTGTTAGTTTTGTACGACAACCTTATTAACATTAAAAGTGTGTTTTAGGTATCATTTTCAAAATATAATGAAAGCTGATGATACGGCCTCATCCGTGCTCAGTGTAGGAGTTTGTTCACGACACTATTTCGTAAAAACTATACGAAAAAGTTTTGTCGCTCCAATTTTAATGCAATGATCTTAGTTTTATTATTAAGAAAAAATATGTCACACATTTTAGGGCAAACTAACTGTTCGACAAAAAATAATATTTTAGTCATTTATCCTATTCTGTTACACTAAAGCAGACATTTGTTCTTTAGATTTGGTTTTCAGAAGCGGATCAAACTTTTAAAACTGTATTTCTTTCCAAAATAGGGTAAAAATCTTATTACTTTCTCTTAACGTGTATGTTTTTAATTTGGAGTAATGGAAGCTAAAACGTCCATCGTCAGAAGAAATCTATCGTCAGCTGAGACTGCTTGCTCTGAAGAGCCTGACTTCTTCTAAATAAAAAGCCGATTTTCGTAAAAGTCTTCGCTCTGGAAAATATATAATAGTACAGGAAATCAGAATGTCTTCTCAATTTATATGTGTGTATATAAATTGAGAAGACATTCTGAAAGTCCTTTATCGACTGAAACATTTTGTCAAATCAGGGTTGGCGTACTTATGTAAATGCATGGTAAAACTTAAAAGTATACAAAGATTTGAGCAAACACTTCGGTAACTGCATATTTGCTTCGGTTCTGAAGAAAAGAGACGATCCAAAATGAAAACACCTAGCCGACCAATGAACGTACAATAAAACAGGTATACTCAGTCTGGAAGCAATCAAAGAACGGGTGGTCTAGACATTATTTAAATTTGCCATTAGTATTTTGATGAGCACAGCTATAAGGCTGATAAACATTTCTAAGGTCCCTATTTATTTTTACAATTTTGAAAAGTTCTCTACGCCACCCTAGCGAGCTTTAAATAGGTATTTTAAAGGAAGCGAAAACTTTCATTTTGTGCAAGGGGAGATTAAATTTGTATATTTATTTAAAACACCTAAACGTGTTTTTCGAGCCTTAAATACTAAGACAACAACGTACACATTGTATAAAAGTATTATTTAAGTAGAACATAATTAACGTAATGGACGTTAGCGTAAAACAATTGTATAATTATATGTATGGACATCTAGGTGTATTTTTTCAGCCTTTATCCTCGATAATATAATCCAGACTGAAGTAACATTAACATTGTTGCAGAAGCTCGGTTTACCGTAGTGATTAAAAGCTGTGGCTAATATTTGGAAACGAATGTGAGGGCGAGTACGTTTGGGCAGCAGATGACGCTGAATTCCGTAGAAATCAGAATTCAATTAAACTGAAATTTATCATGTCTATAATAAATCTTCGAATAATTAACAGAAAAATAGCCAGTTTATCGTTGACCGCTAAGTGTAAAACTAAGAATTTATTAATGAGATCTGATTTATTGAAATAAAAGCTAAAACGCAAACAACTTTACGATTTCAAACCATGTGGTCAATGTGACTTCCGATGGAATTTAGATTTTAGTGTCAAATTAGGGCTAAATTTCCCGCTTCAAAAAACGTGGCTCGCGCCTTTACCAGCGTTTTCGCTCGAACCGCTATTAATATCAATGTGGAGTATTTATTTATTTATTTAAAAACCTTATTGCACAAATAATTGCAACAGGTGGACTTAATGCTAGGGGCATTCTTTACCAGTCAACCCTTGGGCCATGCGGATAGTTTGTATATGGGTGCGGTAACAGTGGAAAAAGTGCATAAATAACTACACAGTACTAAGATATAATAACTTTTTAGTACTCTGATAAAAAAAATGAAATCATAATAAACAACAATAAATTAAGCATTAAAATAACATTACGGTATCTATTAAATATACTATGATGCATACACATACTACCTATTTAAATTAAATATAATATATATTTAAATATGAAGGTATACTTAGATTTACATAGTATATCTAATTTATATATAAAAACAAATACATAACTAAAAATTCAGAAGATATATAAAATAGATTGTTTCAGCAATTAACAAATTCACGACTATATCGCTGCCGTCCAAAGAATAAGTGCAGTAAGGAACATTTTCTCGTAAAATGAGTTATTTACAGATTTCAAATCGCCATAACGAGCTCTTTATGATAATTTGATTCTTGTAAAGATTCTTGTAAACTAGCCGTTCCTCAACGGCTAGTTTTGATAAGACAGAATGCATTAAGTGTTCTAAAGAGACCAACATAGTTTAGCATGAATGCAGATAGTAAACTTACTGCGCCGTGCCTTAAGTTATTTTCCTAGACTTGTATGACCGACAATAATAATTAATACAGTAAGGTATCTTACTGTTTGTTTAATATTATATTATCTATTAAAGTCTGCAAACAGTCTACTACCTAAAAATGCAGTAATATTAGATGCTGCGTTCATAATTAATTATTTAGTAATTGATTTGATCTCATGATTATGTAACTTAGCGTAAAACCTTGTTCTATGCATCCCAAGGCTCAGTTTTAGGTATAATTTCTTTAAATGAAGAGGATAAAACCATTTTCAGGCTTATTATTTTAGTTGCACAATGCTAAATAAAGCTAATTCATTATTATAATTTTATGACTAGAAAAGGTTAATTGGTACTGCTTTAGTTAGTACACATTGTTTGCGAAAAATAATAAAGATCACATTAAATAATTGCAGTAACTAAAATCCCTAGCCAGACTTTGCTAGTGATTAGCGCAGTAATTCGCACAGTTACTGCATTTATTCTTGTACAGGCTGTACCTGTATAGTTTAGCTTTGCTAAGCATAAAGTGTTTTTTATTTATTTTATTGAATTGAATAAACTTATTAAAAAAGGGTTCATTCAGCTGAAGCTAAAAATAATAATCAACATTTTGGTAAAATAATATTATTGAATATCACATACAAATTAAAAAAAAATACTAAAAAAACGAAATAAAAAGTTTATCGCCTTTTTCACAAAATCATGGTGAAGTCCTTCACTGCATTTTTTCTTTGAAATCGACTCTCGTACGTATACGTGCTCATAAGCGCTTAAAAGCAAGTCAAAGACGCATGTAGCAAAGTGGGCCTTTTCGCGTATTCAAAACTCATAAGTGCACGCGACTGAACAGCGGTCAGAAGCTATCTAGTTAACCAATCATTTAGATAATTCACTAGAAAATAATGAGTCGAAGGTTATCTCATAAATAAAATAAATAAAATAAAAATAAAATATTTTTATTGGCTTTAACAAATATTAGCAGTCTTAAACTAATAACATCAGTGTCCCCTTTTAAGCAATAATAGCCTGTGTCAGGGAAACTCATACTTTTTTCTTTTTTCATCTCCTTAGAAGTCTGCGTTTCTACTTTAATCAAAGATAAGCTTACTCTTAATTATAGTATTAATAATTCAGTTCAAGACACAAACAAACAAACACGTTATTATTTGCATCCGACTACATAACCCCAAAACAACTGGTCTCCAATCAACGTCGGTTTAAATTAAATCGCCGCCCGCGCGTCAAACAAGATAATTAAATAAAAATATTGCTGCACTTTCGCTTCAGATGTATTTACTGGTTTTTTTTATAAACAATTTGGGCATTCATTGTTTTCGATCATGAATATCTGATTGTGTTCTAAAATCGAATTAGCCAGACTAAACCAGGCTGCGAATAAAAAAAACAAATTGGTTGGTCACATTGTTTCAATCTTGCGCAGCAGGTATTGTTATTCAATTATTTGAAAGGCAAATCAGATCAGACCATTGCTTTTTTATTTGGCAGTGTGTTTTGTATTCTTTTGAGTAGGGGTTACGAGTTTTAATAAGGAAGATTAAATTAATGAGGCATATCAAATTTGTATTTTTTGTTGTTATTTGCTCATATTAGTAGGTATGAATAAAGGTTTTTTTTTATAGGAGCGCAGTATATTAGCTCCTCCCAACCTGATGGTAAGCAAGAGAGGAACCCACATCATCAACGAACACGGATTTGATACCGAAATACCCTATCCGTGAGCATCGCCATACTGGCCCGCAAGATGTTTCTTCACGCTCCTTTTGAAGGAATCCAAGAATTTATGGAATTTATTGATGGGAACTTTTGTTTTGGAATTTAAAGGTACTGTTACTAGAAATGCCGTTTTAATCTTAATAATATAACGCTGAAAAGTTAAACGGTAATTTCAAGAACTACTGTATTGATTTTTTTTTTGTGGCGGATATATTTATCGAGAATGCCTTTAGGCTATCACTTCACGCTGCTACCGATAGGAGTGAACATTTATGCCAAGTTCCAATATTTGAAAACGACCCATTCTAGTTACGGAAATTACACGTGGCCTAAGCTAAAAACCGGCCAAAAGCGTGTCGGGCCACGCTCAGTGTAGGGCTCCGTAGTTTTCAGTGCATCACAATACTTAAGTATCCCCACTTAAAGTTACAAAAATGGGCTATCTGTGTGTAACATTGACTTGACATATGTAGGTACACTAAAAAAATATTTTTTCAAAAATTTCAAAAACTATTAAACCCATCAGGTTCAAAATAATTTTCCTAGAAAGCCTTTATGCAGTTCTATATTCTAGATTTTTTTCATACTTTTTGAACTTATGGTTCAAAAGTTCGAGGGGGGGACACAATTTTATTTTCTGTTGGAGCGATTATTTCCCAAAATATTAAAATTATCTAAACACTCCCCAATTTACGTGTAGGGGGGGGAGGGGGGGATACCCTAAAAAAATTTTTTTTTATTTTTGCACTTTGTTGACGTGATTTATATACATATTTGTACCAAATTTCAGCTTTCAGCTTCAGACATTATCCTCGGACGGACAGACAGACAGACATGCCTAGTTGACTACGGAACCCTAAAAATGATAGACGGACAACTGCAGATAGCTGATATGGAAAGTAAATTTAAAATTAGAATTAACGACTAATAGAAAGCGATTAGTAATTTTTGACACATAACGAATCGTAAATTATTAGAACCGGGCATTAGTGGACACTGTATAGTAATCGGGGATAGTACAGATGACCCCTGCAAACTGTCTGCCATAGGTTGACTCGTCGATATTCATATCTAAGGGACTATAACCTATAGGGTTACCAAAATCATTTACACACCCAATAAAATAATAGACGTCGGGCAGACATCAGAATAGCGTCGATTGGCTACAGACGTACGCGGAGTAAACACATTTACAATTCAGTCCAAATTAAATTACTACCATTGGACTAGTTCAGAAACCTCTGATACCTGCAGCATTGGATCTTCAAACAGCTTCAATCCAGTTACAGATATTTGTTTAGAAGTTGGTGCGCAATTGCTGTAGTTAGGGTTGTGCCGAACTTTGCAATTATTGTAACCGCGTCATAACGTAACTAAAATTAGAAGATACAATTGTATACTTAACGAGGAAAATGGAATATAGTAGTTTTAACTTGCATAGGAATTTGTTTATTTCATAAGTAAGAAAGCTCATTAAAAACTGTTGATTCACATTTTACTTTTATATTACTCTTTTGTTAAATAAATATCTGCCTCGAAATCTACCTACATGTATTTGTAGACCACGAATCGTCCCTGAGACGGAACAAATTTTATTTGGTTAAAATAACCTCGATTTTTCTGGAGGATATAAAGTATCTTATATTTAAAAATGCTATTTTGGTTTAATGTCCCTGATATAAACATTAGACCTACGCAAAAAAAATGCGGGCGAAAGTTTAATGTATTAAAGCAACGTTTTCAAGCATTATTCATATTGTTTTCCTTCAATCAACATTTACGGCATACGTTTTTTTGTTTAGTTGTACGGAAAAAATAAAGAGTTTCGTTATTTTTTTTATGTAGAGAGTACATATAACTTTTCTTTACATTGCGTTACTTTATTTCATAGTTATTTTTTTTATTGATATTGTTTTGCATAATTTATGCCCATTTATATGACAACCCTATATATATCATTGCATAAACAGAATCAGACTGACTATGCAAATTAGGGGACCGTATTGCGTGATCAATGTCATGCATTAGCAATTCAAAATCGAACACTTATTTGAGTTTGATGTTACATCTAACGGTGAACAGAATCACAGAATTAATTAATTTTAGCTAAACGAGTATTTCTACCAGCAATATCAACAAATTTGCCAACGTGCCATATGAAAAAAAAATCAAACTCAAACAAATTCAAACGCTTATCGAAAAGTTTATAAAAAGAGTTGGAGAACGAATAATCGCGATATTGAAGTGTAAATTTATAATACTCGTAGTTAAATCTTTCTCCCGTTGATAACTTCACTTGGTTAAAGGCGATTACTGTTCCTAAGCCTAATGGTGCCGATTCATTTCACCAAACTAAAGTTACTTATTTTTATGCAGTTTTATAAAACTGATTTTAACTGACATTTAAATAGTTTATTTGTTTATTAAGACAATATTTAATTTTAATCTTGTTAATGTAAATCTGTCAAGGATATAAAATGCAATATAAAAACCCAAAAATTAAGTTTGAGTTTAGCAGCCGCCAACATAATAATCATGACCAAAACCGTTAGTTATCACGACCAAAATGGCTTTAAATCTTTTCCGCTAGGGTTGTGCAGATGCGACACGTTATGAAATGTTTTATCACTTACAAACAATCACGTGATTTTTTAATTCCAATCTTTTTCATTTTAAACTTGTGGGATTCGGTATACAAATGCCACTGAGCTAGGCCCCAATTTGAAAGAAGACAAATGTTTTAATGAGAAGACTTTACTACTGTGCGGTCTTCGTTAATTGAAACGAATTAGTGCCCAAATTGTTCCATTGTTTCAACGAGCTCAGCGAACACTAAGTACCTTTTCGTATTCAGGCACTCATTCGCTATTTCGTTAGAAGATTCTGAAGCTATATTCTGTAGTTTTTGCTGTCGAAAAATATGAAATAATATTGTTCTCATTTGACATAATTATCATAAAAATAGTTCAATAATGAAAAAGACAGATGAGAAATAATATTTGGAGAAATCCAATACTTACGACTTATCTATTATATAAAAATGAATTGGAAAAAGTGTTGGTAACCGCATAACTCAACAATGCTTGGACCAATTTTGACAATTATTTTTTTAAAATGTTCGTTGAAGTCCAAGGATGGTTTTTACGGCGAGAAAAAATCTTTTTCCCAGTACAAACGTTTCCTAACTAAAAGCCACATTCCAAACCTTTTTGACAGGACGAAGTCTGTCGGGTCCGCTAGTTTTAAATATTATCAATACCCGATCACAAATTTACTCAGAAGCGTTTTTATTTCAAACTAGCTGTCCCGGCGAACTTCGTAACGCCTATTGTTTTAGTTTATAACCTTTTAAACCTTCCCTGAACCTCCACAATTATTTCTGTTTGAGTTTAATAGTCACAAAAGTATGCAACCTCTGTGATTTTTTTATAATTAAAAAGTTAAGCTGTCAAAATTTTAAAAAATGTATTGTAACAAAATTTCTGAAGAAAATAAAATAATGTAAATAAATTAAAATACCTATATTTTATTTTCAATTGAACAAGAATGAAAGCTGGTAAAATTACTTAAATTCGAAGTTAGAGTCAAGCCCAATTATTATTTGTTCAAGAATGAACATTATGGTCCTTAAAGCCGGATTTAAGCTATAAGAAGTTGTGGAAAAGGCGGTATTTCAATGTTTTGGACGCAATAGTTACGAATCTACACAATTGTTGATGACAATGAATATTGAAAAATATTATTTGGAATTTGGCAAGAAGTAGTGAAGCAGTCTTTATTTTGATAAAACACGAACATGGTGCATGTCAAGTGAGATTCAATTTGGAAGATACAACACAAAAGGCGTACCTATATTTGTATTCTGGTTAAGTGTAAGATATCAAATTTTGTTTTTATTTTTAAAAAGTAACATTTTCCTTTAAAGTTTGTTGCTACTATAAGTGAATTTAAGTAAGTAATTGTTTAACCTTAGATTATTCTATCATAGAGCAAAATGGAAATATCAATCGATCCTTTATGTAAATTGCAATACGATATAAATTATAATATAAATAAAGCTATGGGTACCTTCAATAAATTAGATAAGGAGGACCTTTCTCAAGCCTATTTAGAAACTCGATTGGAGTACTTAGAAGAACAGTGGAGGTCGTTTACTGACACTCATAAAACAATAATCATAGATGTAGAAACAAAAATGTATCACAATTCGAATTACTACATTGACAATATTTATGACGTAACGCTAGAACTATATTATGACTTCAAGACAGAGCTAAAAGAGTGCTTACACATTATTCGGGACAAAAAAGTAACAGTTGACCGCAATAGTTCAGGTAGGAAGGTTTTGAGTTCCAACATTGACACCTCATCATCTCTGATTAAGCTACCAAAAATAATTATTCCTTTGTTCAGTGGTAAATACACGGAATGGACCTCTTTTAAAGAGTTATTTTTATCTTTGATTCATAATAATCCCAATCTAGAAAATGTTCAAAAATATCATTACCTAAAAGCTCATAGATAGATAGATAGATAGATACACTTTATTGCACAGAAAATTTACAGAAATTGGTTTTACAGACATATTTAAGTACAATATAGGCGGTCTTATTGCTAGAGAGCAATCTCTTCCAGACAACCTTTAGGTAGAGGAAATAGTAGACATCGAGAAACGGGTACAGCCGTGCAAAATGCTTGAGAAAAATACTAACAGAAAATATCAATATAAATACCATAACAAGATAAAAATATAAAAAAAAATACGTAAAGATAAATAAAACAATAATAAACAAATAAATACC
This sequence comes from Glyphodes pyloalis, assembly GCA_037074685.1. NCBI lineage: Eukaryota > Metazoa > Arthropoda > Insecta > Lepidoptera > Crambidae > Glyphodes > Glyphodes pyloalis. The sequence continues at coordinate 8,762,481 of JAYKKO010000011.1, forward strand.
TATATAATAAATAAATATATAAATTTCCATTAAGTATTTATGATATAAACAAATAGAAATAAATATATGAAATTAAATTAATTACCAACAAAGCTTAGCATTATTTAAATACTTTGATAAAGGATACAAGTTCGGATTTAGTTAAGAGAAAGAAAGAAAGTTTTTTTCAGATTTGACAGGAGAAGCGGAACAATTGTTGCGGCATGTTCCTATTACAAATGCAAACTACGATGAGGCTTAGGCTTTACTGAATAACCGCTACAGTAATAAGAAATATCTCACAAATTGTTTACTTAAACGCATGCTCGGTCAGTCTAATTTAACTAAAGAATCGTCTACGGACATAAAATAATTATTGAACACCACGATTGATTGCTTGAATGGTTTAAGACATCAAGGTTTAAACACTGACTCGTGGGATGTTATGGTTATCCATTTAGTAAGCTCAAAGTTAGATACTGAAACTCGTAAGTTGTGGGAAGCGCAAGTTAGTTATTCAGACGATTACCCTACAATACAACAGTTTAAAATGTTTTTAGAACATCGTTTTCGATCTTTAGAATTCTTAGAGTCTAGCCCAGTAAATCTTAGCATGCCTAATCCTGTTCGTGTAAATGTTCATCATGTCACCACACTTTCATGCCCATTTTGTTTTGAAAGTCATAGATTATGTCATTGCAAATCCTTTGCTTGTGAAAATAGTAATACACGTCATAATTTTGTCGAAAAAAATCATCTCTGTTATAACGGCATGCTTCCGGGTCACTTGGTTATGAAATGTCGTCGTACTTCTAGATGCCGTATTTGTAACAAAAAACATTACGCTTATCTACATCCTGGCGGTTTTACTTTACCCAATGATACTGTCGAGAATAAATCCGTTAGTGAAAGTACTACTTCATTGAATAATAATGTATCATCTCAAAACCTTCTAAAGAAAATTCCATGCCCCACATTAATCTCAGGTGTTGGTTGTGAAGAGATGAATGAATTAAATTCTGTGGTCAGTTTTAGTATTCAGTCCATTAATGAGCCTGGTGTAAACATTCCTGTTGGGGCACGCGTCTTAAATTAATGACCTTCATGTATACCATCTTCAAATGTCAAAATTCCTATTTATTAAAGGTTTAGTGGTCTTCAGTTAGCTGATCCTAATTTTCATATCCCAAGTAAAGTTGATCTGATCCTTGGAGCTGATGTTGTCAGTAAAATTTTGATGCACGGATTAATAACAGGTCCATCTGGTTCTCCTATAGCCCAAAACACGCGACTTGGGTGGGTATTATCGGGTTAAATGTGATCTATGAATAGTACTAAAAACTTTATCAGCAGAGTTCCGAGTTTAAGTAAAGATAATTAATCATAATTTATAAAGAAACCCATCTTGACTCTTAAAAAACTATCTAATACAGTCCACTAAGCTGCAGTCAAGATTCAGTAATTCGGCTTAATTACAATTCTGAATATATGAGGATATTAAACTATATTGTGTGATCTCTGATTCATATGATTGATTTTTACATATTTTGTAAGATTTATCTATTATGGTGACGTTATTAAGCGTTTTTAGTCATTTCCTTAAGAACAGTAACAGTGTTTATGAAGAAAAAAAAATGTTCGCAATTACTTCTTTTTCCAATGTTGTTTTATTTGTTTTAGGCTTGAAAGAAAGTTTTTGTTTTCGTTGCAAAAGTGTTTTCTCTTATTTTGTAAGCTGTAATTGTCTTGAAAGTTTATTTGTTGTGTTGAATTCATATTCTAACACAGGTGATAGATGGAATTATGGACATGCTGTCCATGGTGGGCGGTATGTTTGAGTTTAATAGTCACAAAAGTATGCAACCTCTGTGATTTTTTTATAATTAAAAAGTTAAGCTGTCAAAATTTAAAAAAATGTATTGTAACAAAATTTCTGAAGAAAATAAAATAATGTAAATAAATTAAAATCTCTATATTTTATTTTCAATTGAACAAGAATGAAAGCTGGTAAAATTACTTAAATTCGAAGTTAAAGTCAAGCCCAATTATTATTAGTTCAACAATGAACAATTTCAGAACCAAGATTAGCCAAATCGGTCTAGCTGTTCTCGAGTTTTAGCGAGACTAACGAACAGCGATTCATTTTTATATATAAGATAGGTTTTACTCTATTATTGGCTTGTCAATTTTTACGGCAACTGAAAAAGCAAGTTTTTCAATAATTTTAGTACAAAAACAAGTTGAAAATCGAATTCTTATGCAACCTCGAAATATGTTTGCCCGTGCCGTATGAGCAGTATATCTGACATTATATTAAAAATATTTCAGCCCTTTTTTTTATTAATCAGAAACGTTTTAATTTAGGCTAAGAAAGACAAAGAGCGTATATTCGAATCAGTTTCTGACGTTTTGTAATTAAGGGTGCTAAACTGGGGATTTTTAAATGTGTTATTTTAATTAGAGTTCGTCTTTAACTTAATCCCCTATTCACATATAAGTGAAACCGCTACCAAAGCAGCAGATTACCAAAGCACATTTAGATTTAATTAAACCAATATGAACTACGAACTGAACAAACCTCGCTCCCAAATACGTTTCTAAAAGCAACAAGACGTTAGTACAAGTCAATTTAAAGTTATTCCTTCGCGCACTCCACACCATATTAGCATGTCGTTCGGTGTAAGCTACTCATCGTAGGGTTGGCGCTTTGAAAGTGATTAATATTTGAACATTTTTATATCGAAAATCAGATATATTTCGTAACTGCTAATGTTACTAACATTTTTGTTCGTGTGTTGTGATGTTTGTGAAGATTTTACGCTAAAAGTATGCAAGTTCAGACAGATTAAGTACTACAATAACTAAAAAAAACTTTTTATCCCGAAACTAATTTGAAGACATCTACTAGTATATATTTAGATTAATATTTTCAAGAGAAAAGGTTTGATTGTTTGCAAAGGCCTCAAAGCTATTGGATCAATTTAAAAAACCTTTTATCGTTGTGAAGTTACACTACTTTTGTGTCATAGGCGTTATTATTTGACCAAACAAATAGGAGTCCTTACAAAACTTAAAAAATATTAAACACTATTATTTAAAAATTTGGGCTTCAATAAAACTTAGCTGTCAAAAACCAATTACGAAACATTTATTTAACAACTTTTTTGACAACCCTAACTAGTTATTAGTAGAGGTTGTGTCACAAATGGCGTTAGGAACTCTGCATCCGCAAGAAGCTTCAAAACAACGGCTCAAAAATGTTTATAAATTGAATTTAATCATCCTTCAACAATATTTTAGAAATTCTGCAAATACTTGTAAAATGTAACATTATAGAAACATTTCTCAATTAATCATAAAATAGGTACAGTTTTAATCATTTTTGCCTTTTCCATTAAACATATATATTTTGGTTTTTGCAAACATCTAAGAAAGCAGTTGCATAAGTGGGTAAATATTAAAAAATATTACATAAAAACAACTTCCGTACCTCAAAAACAAAAATGAAAAAGAAGTGTTGGATCACTTTGACGTTCATCTGTCTTGTTAAAACTTTTTGTTTCGAACTTTAAAAGCTAAATATAAGGCTTTGTTGGACAATATGGCGGCATTTGTTAGTCATTAGGCAGGACTGTGGCCACATAAACATTGCTACCCAGCCATTCTGGCCCACTCGTCCTACTTAGTTTATGTATAGAGGGTAGAGTGACCACAATGAACTGTGGTAGTTGCTTTTAGAGTAATATAGTTCCTTAACATTTTAATTAAAGGTAAAAAGTGCATTGTGTGTATGTGTTTCATAGATCATCTAATATTATTTTGCAGTCAAAACCACACACCCACCACCCACATTCCTTCTCCATATTTTACCTTACCCTCTTAAATTCTACGCCTTTTCAACCGTAAATGTCTTTTTCTTAATATATTAAAGACTCATGCGACTTTATTAGTATATTGTTTGTGTTACTAGACGATAATCCTTTAATACCTATACCTATTCTATTAAATTAAATATTATGCCGTCTTTAATGTGCTGATCACGTTTGTTTAGGTAATGAAAATTCCAAATAGCTTATGAGCTTTTCAAATTCCCCTTTTTGAAGTATCACTTCTAAACAGTTGTTAATGATGGAATCACGGCGTTTATTCCTAATCGATATAATTAAGTATGTAATGGAAGATTTTTTCCATAAATTAATAAGTAAATGTGTAGAAGGAAAGACATTAAGTTACTCAAGCCTAACCAAATTAGATATGTTACCGATCAACATCACGTACATCAACCTTATACCAAATTAAAAAAGATACAAATACTTGTTGTTTGGACACTAGAATCAATAGAAGTATAATTTTATTTACTTACTTAAATATAGATACCCAGACAAAGAGAAAATAAAGTCTTCGTGGTGTAATCAAGAAAAATAAGAATTAATTCAAATTTAATGTTGAAGATCGAAACGAAACCCAACAGTTTTTTGCTAACCTAAATGTTAGGGATACAGCCATATTGATTTAATAAGCGCGATAAAATTTCGGTATCCTGTTCATTCAAGACTCAAGGTGCCCCTACATCGTAGAGGTCATTAACCCACAAACAGAAAGTTTATGAACCAAATAATATGAAATAGATAGGGACATTTGTTATTGGAGACACAAATAAAATACATATGTGCGATTTCAGGGACAGTTAAACGCGTTGTGAGATGCCGCAGAAAATGGCTCTTGAATAATGGAAAATGTTGGGATTTCATCGTTGGGTATTAAATTCTTGGAATTTTATTATGTTTTTCCTATACATTCACACTCTTTGTTTTTCCCTGTTGTTCTCAAGTCGTGAATGGTTATGACATTTTATATAGCTGAGTTGTACATGCCATAAGATGATAAGCCTATTATATCTTTACTCATTATACATTATATCTTTACTCTTTATTGCATTAGCATAGAAATTATGAAAAAAATATTTCGAATAAGTTAATCGAATTTTTATCAATCGATTTAATCACAAACGTGTGGATAGGAATGACATAAATAATAAAACTTTTCTGAGTAAATATTTTTGTAAAACTAAAAAATATTAAATGCATTTCTTTGTAACCAATAAATACAGGAAAATAATTTTACTATACAAATGGTAATAACCACGAATTTAGTTTCAAATCAATCAGGAAGGATTGGAACCATAGAAATAACCATATTATTAGCAGAAATCGTAAGACAACGTTTTAATGGGCTATTTTTTATGTTCAGAAACATTTTAAAGTAAATTCTGACCTCAACAAGAAATGCTCTCATTTCTAATCAGAGCGCTTTTAAAATAGCACTCAAGTCTATGTTTATTTTGCTAGCAAATACTACTGAAAACAGGAGTCTAGAGAGAAGCGATAACCGTGTAAAAGCGTTTGCTCCGTACAAATTACATTTTAAAACACCCGCTGTCTAGAGCACTTGACACTCGTTTGCTACTCGTTATAACACTTGCGACTCGCCGCGGATTTGCACGGGTGCAATGTAAATACTAATATACCTTTTGCTTTTTTGAACTATCTTAGTTGTGCATAAAACGTTTTGTGTGTGTGTTCTCTTGTTTATAGTATGCCAATAGTACTGTCAATAAATGTATTTCTTTTCTTTCGTACTAAAAAAAATGTGTGTTATATTATTAAATAAAAAATAAAAAATCTAAAAAGCTTTACTAAGTGATAAGTTTTTTTAATCGAGGACTAGACACTCTTTATCAGCGTTTATTACAATATTTTTTATAGCGGCTCGAGGTGCTAGTAAGGTTTTTTTTTTTTTTTTTTTAATATTACACTTCAAGATTGACCTCATCCCACCTGATATTAAGTGGTAATAAGGTCCTAGCTTAAGGGTGACAAGCACAGCATAATAAATCTGTTACTGGACTTGTCGCCTTTACCTTGAAGGCTCGACCCCTGCTACTAATGTAGCACCCCCCAGGAGCTCTGGAAACCTTACTCACACGCAGAAACACAACAACACCGAAGTGATTGTTATTTGGCTGCGGTCTTCTGTAAGGAGGAGGTATTTCACCAGTCGGGCTGCTCCAGTTCGAGCGATAAATCGCTATGCCCTACCTCTCTTGATAGGTAGTTTTGTTGCCGCGAAAACATGTGTTCATCGGTAAGCGTACATTTAACTGTTTTAGAATTAAAAACAGTTATTGTTTTATACCTCTTTGTATTTCTGTTCTAGTGTCGACAGCGTGGAATTTTGATGTTGGTGGAAGTTTTATTTCGATATTTCCAATGTTATGTTATCGAGGGGTGGTAGTTGGTTTATTGATACCTGTCATGGTAATGGCCGCTTTCTGGTTTCGTTTACTTATAAAGACATTGTTTTTGGATGTCCTTTCTTCCTTGGAATTTTTCTGATTTCTTGAAAAGTATCTTTATCAAAAATTCCAATTATATAAGCAACGGTTTATCATATTTTGCGTCCGAGTTCAATTAATATATTTAATTAAGATGTCAAAAAATAATTTAATGATTATAAGAAAAGCCAACCACATGCAATATAAAGACTTCAAATTAGTTTAAAATGCATGCACACATGACCGTCATATTTTAATACTTAGGTTAAAAAATGGTTATTACAGTTAAATCTGGCCTGTATAATCCTAAATAGGTCGAACGTTTGTCCAGACAATATTGAGCTTGTAATCCATTATCGATGCGCAGTTTATCAGTTAACACAACACGGTTGTGTTGCCAAGAGCTGTTATGTGTGTGAATGTTATTGCCTTGGCCGGCCGCCACGAGTGCCGGTGACTTGCCTAATGCCATCTTGGTCGAGAGATATCTACGCCTCTGGACGGCCTGAGAACATATGGTTTGGATGGTTAATATGAGCTACTTAACATTCTGTTTAAAGATAGTGGGGAACTTAAGAGGTACCTAATACCGGCTTAGATAATATGCTTTTAGTTTGGAGAAGTCATATACATACATATAATACTATAGATGCCGGATTGGCGTGGTCCCATGAGATGGAGATAGGTAGCTATGAAAGAAAAAAATTGTTTTGGATAAATTCCTTTACTTATGCGGATATATCCTTTACTTATAACAGATTGAACAATTTTATATTAAAAAAAATGCAAATTTTTAATTAAGTTTTATGCTTAGTAGGATAGGATTCGAATGTTTTGTGAAAATAAAAAATATATGATAAGAGTTTTTGATTGGTAATGAATAACTCTTGCTACTATTTATTTAGCTCATATTGATCGGCCGCTGGATATAAGCATATTCTTTTTAGTTTTTTTATATACTACAATTCGGTGCTGTTTTATAAGAACAAGCAATTTAAATTAATTTAAAAAATAAATAAATTAAATAAAAAATATATTATAAATTTTAAGACTTTCGCGTTCCATTTTAAACATTTAAAATAATTTAACGGGTCAATACGAACTACTTACTGCCCGACGTTTCGGTTAGGTTGCACCAACCGTGGTCACGAGCTGACTCAGATCGTATTAACTACTAAATAAAAATGGTGTTGCGTTTTGACCCGTTAAATTATTTTAAATGTTTAATTTAAAAAATATATTATTCTTACAATATTCAAATTTGCGTTTTAAATTTTTATTTTCTAAACTTAACTTAGCTTGGCAGTGGCAGTACAAATCGCCGCAAGTGAACCCATTAAAACTGACATAACAACAGATGGTGGTATCCCCCTAGTAGCGGTTTTCAGTATTAAAATTCCCACCATTAGCGGGCGCAAATGCGAGTTTCCACAAGTTGCACACTTGCACCTTTTCAAACTTTCGCAAGTTATTTTGATGGTTGCCTCAGGGTTTGTTTAGGTTTGATGTTGGTTTTGCAAGGCAATGCATTGAAAACAAAGCTTAAGTATTTATAATTTAGGACACTCGTGATAACTACTCCAAATGGTATGGAATTTTGACACATTAACATTAAGAAATGTGTTTCTTTCGATAACTGATTTTTGTGTACATCTGTTGGAGTATGTGAAGTCCTTTTTAAAGGCATTTGCATTCGTGAGTTAATCAGTTTAGTTCGGTGCAACACATCGTAACACCTATTAAGTGCCGAGCGACTTGTCATGTGGACATATTAGTTAGTACCAAAATATTAAAGATTTTGTAGTGACGCCGCAGCAGTGAATAGTGGATCCACAAAAATTATCATACAGACTGTCACTTCGAGTTACTACCCAATTACGGTTTTCGAACGTGGTGCGCTCACGTACGACCGTCAGCTAGTTTGCTTTCCTAGTATTAAAAAAACTAAAATCTACGACTTTCATACACAAACACACCTATTTGGCTCAAATTTACATAGCTCCTGCTTAGAAAAATTATATGCAAATCATACGTTTGCTATATTTTCCTTTTCCTGCCTAGTGCTTACGCGAACAAAAATTGAAGATACACCCACTTACCATCAGAAAGTACTTAAGCCGTCGAGCAAATAAGACTGTAATGGCAAATAAGACGAACCATTGACAGCAATCTGTGTATCTCGTCAAAGGCTGCAGTAAAGATTCCTTCACACTTAATTCTGCATCATATGTTTTTTCTTCAATATGATATCGTTTCGACTGAGTTCAACTAAAGCTTATTGAGATCAACTGATGACGGCGGCATTGGTTTACCTATAGGTAGTGTTCAACAACACTCTCTTTTCCGTCACTTTCACAATCCAATGTGACTTTTACTACCATAAGCCGCGTTAGCGGCTATTTACGTGTCTTTCTGGCAGCACGGATCATTTTTCCTTTTACCGAGATTTCAGGTCATCAATCAGACATGGCCAACAGTTATTTTTTATAAATACTGGCAGTCAGCCGCAACTTCACACGCATATAACCCTGGATAATTGTGATCTTTTTTAGTTACATACCTTGACCTGATAATTCTAACATAACAAAAAACCAAATTGGTCGAGTAATTGCATTTAAACGATGGATTTTTATCTGTGTAGCAGAATATAGAAAGGCCATTTACCTATATTTCAATACATTACGCAATTCACGTCGCAACTGTGAAATGAAAAGGATCAGACAACACTTGGGCCTTGTAAATAGAGTGGGATTCTAACCCACATGACTCATTTTTTTTAAAGAAGGAAATGCCTTTAAATACCGTACCGCGGCCTGAGTGGAGGTGACGGCATGAACAGCCTGGGCCTCTACCCTGAAAAGGTACTAAAGACTACCATCTAAAACCCTCGGTTGAATCTCATCGGTTTGAAGTGATGCTGTGGGAAGTTCAAGTCAACCTAACCACGACAACTAACTTTTGATTGACAGGGTCAATGACCCTATTAGTAAATAAATACTCTACCGAGCCCGTCAGATTTAGATAATTTCTATAGAAAACATTAACTAGTTTTCTATTCTTTTGAAGTGTAATGTAAACGAGGGCTTAGGTGCTTGTATTTTGTAGGTATCACAATTTTACTACCCTCGTGAAACGACATGAGTGAAAGTAACGAGTCGTCTTATTTGCGTTTGCATACAATATGAAGCATTTTTATTTTGCATATTTATTTTATCTGTACTCAAGACCGACTTTGGGACTTATTCGCAGAAATGTGGAATTTATGATCTAGTATTGGGAAGTATACGCTCTACGGGGGCGCTTATGGGATTTGTTATATTTATATTTCCATGATAGGTCCTTGTGGTGGGTTATGCTCAACGGCTACGAAAAAACTAAAGGCTAGTAGTAAGAACACTTTAAAATTAGTACCTACATAACAATATGGTTTACGGTCAAAGATTGCCACTAAATGTCCGACTAGTAAAATAATCGATCTTAAAATCATGAAGACTTCGTTACAAAAATGGGTACTGGCTTAATCATGACACTTGCTTAAAGCGAAAAATGGTTAATTATAGTCACCAAGACTATAAATCCAGGCCATGTTTGCAAAAAACATATATTGCTCATACTGATAGAAGAAAACCGAACCTCAAAATCGTATATCAGTATTTAAACTACCCAGTGGTTCTTAAACGTAGGTCCGGGCTCCTCCGATGTTCCAGGATTGGGTGCTAATAGGTTCGAAGAAGCGGTTGCTTCTCTTCCACTAAGACCATATGGACCTTCTTCTATCACAGTTATTTTTCATGTTTTCGATTAAATAATTCAACAGATATCACAGTAGAAATACGTTCAAAAAGTGTATTGAACCTCAGGTCTAGACCATCAAGGCGTAATCCATATGCAAAATACACACCAAAATCTCACATTTAAATGAAAAATCGTGTCATAAGTATGAAAGTCTTCTCAAAGAGTGAAGAGGCATTAAATTATGTTCGTGTCAAATAACTTTATCTTCACGGAACATTGCAGTCGGTTGTTAGTTACCGTCAAATATAAATTGCTTCCTTCAAGGCACCACTTGGAAAATGTCGCCAGAGGACTTTAACGGCAGTATAAAAGATCTGGACATACATACTACTCGTTTATTTTTTAATCAGGAAAGTGTATCTTCAACTTAAAACCGAGATTACTAGATATGTTTGATTTTTAATTATCTAGAAATGTGACACAGAAGATTCACGTATTTTCTTAGTAGTTTTCAGCTGTTCCATTCTGTTCAGTGAGTAATATGCTTCGAAATACATATTTAAGTGTCCTGTTTGTCTATGAGCAACAAAAATAAAAGGAGACCAATTTTTTATCGTACACTTTTTTATACTTATTTTCTCTCCTTTCAACTGTAACTTAAATAAATAAATATTGGACAACATCACATACATTGCTCTGATCCTATGGTAAGTAGCACTTGTGTTACAGAAATCAGAAACAACGACGGTACCACAATACCCAGACCCGAGACAATATAGAAAAGTTCGTTTCCCATATTGACCCGACCGGGGATCGAACCCGGAACCTCAGAGATGGCGCGACGCCAAAGTCCGGCACTCTTGCCTCTTAGCTACGGAGGTCGTCAAAGTAACTTAAGTTTTATAAAATTCTTCACTCTTCATACTTTTGCTATAATAACTTGCTTAAAACTCCTTAGAATTCGGAATTAACGCCATTATTGCAACGCTGCCATAATTATAATCGTAGAGGCATTTGATTATTGTATATTTACATCATTAGGGAATTAATACGCATCAGCCTATTAGGCACTCTGATGTTAAGTTTATACTTAGCCATCAGATAACTTATTGGGCCTTGTGTAAGATTAATGGTTGGCAATGGCCTTAGCCAATCTCTGCTTGGTAAAATTGAGGACTAAAAACACGCACGCACCGCGATGTATTTATCCAATTTTCTTATAAGGAATATTAGATACATATTCTGTTAGGTGGGTTATGTCTTTTTTAACTTTGGATAATGTCAAGTTTCATAGATTTACGGTCGACAGCACGTCAAGATAAGACTTGCAGTTCAATATGAGTCCATATGCGCATTACATAAGAGCGCTGAAAAGTCCAAAATGTATAGTCTGACATATTGTTGATTGAACCACCATTTGTAGTAGTAACCCATATAGCTTCGTTTACACCTACAGCAATATCCTTAATCAACGATAGGTAGCTCTCATTGACCGATTCAGGATGGCAAGGGTCAAGTTACACATGGATACAATTAGTACAAATTACTATCTGCTACTCCGGACCCAACCTGTGTTTAATGTGGAGTGGTGTGAATAGCGTCCAGTTAATTTGTGTTATGAGACGCGTGTTCATAAATTGATGACGAGGGTACGGTGCCAAATTTATACTTTGATTGGTTGGATTATTTCCGAAATTTTGAAGGAATCTTAACCTTGTAAGGACGCAAGCTCTTTTAAAAGCCAATGGATTTTATATTGTGTTTGGTTTTTCAAGTTTAACGATAATATTAATTTATTAATGTTGGTTACAAGTAACACTGATGCGTCGTCAAAAATAATGCAAACCAAAATTGAAGCTACAGCTGGTTCAGATCATCTTACCGAGAATAATCCGACAAAGAAACTCAGTAGTTATCCTAATCTTTACAAAATGTAGGACTAGAGAGAACTTAAAAATATGGCGTGCGAGCGAGCAGACAATCTTATCCATTTCTATTTATCACTTAAATAATCTCCAAGTTTGCACTAGCCTACTAGTAGCTACTATGATAAAATGGAAAACAACAATTGAAAAGCTATGCGCAAATACTTATTAGTGCCTTTATGGAACAACTCTTAAATAGTCAAAAATAACTGTCCTTTTATCAGGCGTTAGAAACCAAAAAAATTGTGTTTAAAAAGATAGATACACTTTATTGCACAGACAATTTTACAGAAATTGGTTTTACAGACATAATCAAGTACAATTTCGGCGGTCTTATTGCTAGAAAGCAATCTCTTCCAGACAACCTTTAGGTAGAGGAAATTGTAGATTTCGAGAAACGGGTGCGGTCGTGCAAAAGTTTTATTGAGAAAATATTAACAGGAAACATAAATACCATAACATGATTAATACAAAAAAAAACATAATAAATAAATAAATATATATATATATATACATATAGAAAAAATATATATATGAAATCAGATTAAATACCAACAAATGCTTTATCATCAATCCGAATTTATAGGTAGGTACCCTGATTTTTTGTACTAATTTAAAGTCACATTTTGCTAAATCTCTACGTTTGCCATTTATTATGTAAGTTAGGAGTCATGATCCTAGCGACGTGTAAAACCTAGACTTGGTTTGTACTGGGCATATTTCTCATAACAAGGTTCTTAAACTACCACGCCATCGATGTGTTTATACACCATAAAGCAAACTAAATAGTTGGTATATCTTTTGATTCAAATTGGGCCTCTCTTACAAAGTGAAGATAGTAAAGGTTGACGTGTTGTTATGTTTACCTCTCTAAACTGAGATTATAGTTGTAGAAAACCAAGTAACCTCCCATCTCTAAACGCGAGGTATATCTGTACAGGCAGAACGCAACGACACAGACTTTCCGCTTCATTCAAATTCAAATTCGGGAGAAGGTAGCCGTATTCAAGAATGTAAACTAGTGTGTGCTTGCTTTAGTCACTGCGACCTCGTTATACCGAATTGTGAAACGTTAGTGATGCTACCTTCACGGAAATGTTTACTATTTCTAGATGTACTGGAGATTTTGTAAAACATACGAAAATCGCAGTGCAGCTATATGACGTAGGTATGGTTCAAAATACGTCAGAGTACATACTTTGCAGTTTTTACTGCTTTTATATCGCGTGAATAAGAACTAAATTCGAACTGGAAGTATTCAACTCGTAACATCCGTATTACAAGCAAAATCCCAGCAAGAATGTTATATTTTTAATTACTTATGAGTAAGTACAGTTTTTCAAACTGCCTTCAAACAAATGTAAGGGCTTGTTTTAATGTATAAATAAAACAATTGTAATCTTACCACTGAACTAAAAATGTTAATATTAGTATTAAAGTTCTAGTTTGGCGCACGACAAAGTCACCTAAAGCTAAGAACGTAATCCTACCCATGATAAAAATGTGAAAGTTTGCGTGAGATGGAAGTTGTTTCCTCATTCATACAATAACTACTCAATGGCTTTTGTAAGGAACGTATATTCTTTACTAAAAGTGGAAGTACTTCCGCCGAGCTAGGTGTTATCTGCTCGGGGACCAAGGCCCAACTACCAATCTTGGTGTGTTGTATATACCTATAGCTAGTGACGACGAAAACTCTGATATCGCGATGTAGGATATCGATGTCACGCATTACGTATGGAGCGTTGTTTACTACGCCAATTCTGCTGACGCTGCATTTGTGTCGATTTGTAGGTCATGCCGTAGGTCGGCACAGCTTTTAATGAAAATAGGTAGCTTCCTAAATAGTTGTTCTAGTATTTAATCTGTCTAGCGTTAGACAACGCTATAGACATTTTCTATCTTTTTTTATATCTTACACTTCAAGATTGACCTCAACCCCCATGATGTTAAGTGGTAATGAGGTCCTAGCTTAAGGGCGACCAGTAAAGCATAATAAATCTGTGTTGTGTGTGTCTGTGGACTTGTCACCCTTACCTTGAAGTCTTGACCCCTGCTATGTGTAGCACCCTCCAGGATCTCTCGAAATCTTAGTCACACGAAGAAACACAACAACACCGAAGTTATTGTTATTTAGCTGCGGTCTTCTGTAAGGTGTAGGTTTTTCACCAGGCGGGCTGCTCCTGTTCGATGCCCTACCTCGCTTTATCGATCATTAAAAAAAAAACGCAAACAAAAACGCTGTAAAAAACTAGCTAAACCTAATGATAAAATAGTCCGAACAGTTACTTACTTAATATACTGTAATAAAGATATAAAAAAGGGCACAGTTTCCGACTTAATTAAACAAATGAAATTTACGTCATCGTGTTAATTTACAAGAACAACCGTTTGACTTAAAGTCTTGAAAGCCTTCACAACCGCATACAAATTACACCAAAGTAGGCTATGATCACTGTTAGAGGTATTCATGTGCCCAATAGTATAAAAAAGTTTAACAGTAAGGACAAAACTTGATAATGCTTTACATTATTTTAATTATCAATGTTTCTCATGTCGATAAATGTTTTATAACATTTCTTATGTTAATAAGATAATTGCGCAAAACTTAGTTTGCACGTAGTTTTTGTTAGACCTGATAAGCTGTTTGAAAGAAAGCGTATAAATTTTAAGTTTAATTCGCTCATCGCCTCATGTAAATATAGGAATGTTCCTGTTTCCACAGTGATATCACAAATTTTGCCACTATTTTTTTATATTTTACACCCCTTAAAAATAAAAAGAATTTAATTTTTAAAACTTGACTGCGTAGCGTTTGCTTTAAATTAATATGTTAAAACTCGCTCCCATATCACCCGAGGGTAAATAACGCCTGTCTACCATAAAGATAAATCACGTATTAAATTTGTTATTTTTTACGACGTGCAGAGGTAGAAAAAGAAGGATTAAAGGTTTGCTGTTTGTCATAGGTTGGGCTAAATTGTAAAATAATGTGTCTGTGATTTAAATGTCTCTAAAGTTTTTTGCTGGAAAAATCTATTGATCTATTTTATTTAGAAATAATGAGTAAGTTTCGTTAATTCAGTTTATTTATTTATTTAAAAACTTTATTGCACAAAAAAAGTACAACAGGTGGACTTAATGCTATGGGCATTCTCTACCAGTCAACCTTTGGGTCATGCGGAGAGTTAGTTTATGGGTGCGGTAATAGTGACAAAGTGCATAAGTAATCTAAAAAATAAAATAAAAACATAATACACGAGACTAGTAACTATCAAGCGTTACAAAATTCATTTCGGAAACAATTAAATATACATATAGACATACATGAATAAATATAATATATATATAAAATAAAATAAAAGTTGTTAAATGTTAATTCATGCTAAATGATAAAAATAAAACATCTACCAATGTACTTCAAATATTTTCGCGTTAACAACTAGATTAGACTACATTTATTTTAAAATACAAAACGCCTTATTAAAATTAGCTGACTATTCGCATACAACCAAAAATTAAAAACGAAAACAACGAAGAGAATCGACTTACGGTTGGCTTACTTACAAAAATGAAACGAACGAACAATGGTTTCGTTTTTAAAAGTTCGGGATTTAAAACGTGGTTTAATAATTTTGTTTTTTGAAAACGCTTTGTACGCAATTAAAGTTAGTTGTCTACGATATGAAGAGTTAATAAAAGCGGCTAGTCTCCGGTTTCGATATATTATTTCGTTTTTGGTAGTAGAATTCCTGAACCAAGACAATTTTTGATTGAAGATGTTTCGCTATATCTGAGTCAACTGTAGCCGTGTCGTGATGCCTTTGACGGATATTGGCAGCGGAGGAAGTGAGCTCCGGCGGGAGGACGCACACATCCGCAGCTCCGCTTGCAGCAAGTTAGCTCTAGTTCTCAGAACAGAAATCGCTTTTGTTGTTATCTCCTGTCACTGAGATCTAGTCTAGAATTTTATCGAAAATAATTGCGTTTTTTAGTTAAACGCTTTTAAAAAATATTTAACATAAAATGGAATTAAACAGGTACCATTTCAAAAAGCTGACTTGACAAAGTAAGATTATTTTTACAGTTAATTTATTCCTGACTTAAATATTTTGATAGTGTTCCGAAACCAAAAATAATTGGGGTATTCAAGAAAAAATAAAACTACGTTAATTTATTACTAACGAAAGTAACGAACTAATAAATACGGCTTACACCACACCGCATTAGAACATTTAAATAATATTATCATACTAAAATATGTCTCTAAATAATTTGTCTCTAAAGTAGAATCACTTTGCATTGTATTCAATGACGATTCAAAAGTGTTATATGTAACCTACTTGAATAAAGAAATATTTGAGTTTGAGTTTGAGTTTGAATAATATACGAAGATGTTTGAAGTTATCATGAATTTTATTAAGATGTTGCAAACCTCTGTAAGTATGTTTTCAAAATTTATAGCTTTTTGCTACACGGGCTATGGCTATTTTATTTCATAACGGAGCACCTACTTGCTAAGTACAGAGATAAAAACTTTTATGGACCCCAAAAAGTTATACTTTATCACAATATTATAGTCTTGTGTGGACATAGGCCGGATTAGCACCGTTTGTCGACGAAGCCCAAAATAATCATCCTACTATAAATTCTTATCACGGCCAACCACCGGTCTAGTAGTAGGGTAATATAGAAAATATTAATGAAAGTACCGTCATTAGCTGGTAACACTAGAGAAAATATATTAGGTTACAAAAGTTATCTTCAATATAGTTTTTGGCTCTAGGGAAGGAGGCGTTGACTTGATTTAGATTTTTTTAAATTAGATTATTTTTATAATACTAAAAATAATGTTTTATTTTAGGCATATAATATTACAAGTATTGATTTAGACTGAAAATATGCATTTGAAATCTATCTTTAACCTATTTAAAGGAAAAAAAAACATTCCCCCATTCGTTGTGGGATTTTTCTGTGTTGTTTTTTAAATATTTCAAGTTCGCTTGTGCAACATAAAGCATTAAAAAAATATAATAAAATATCCTTAATCTACAGATTCCCATTGAAAGTAAGATGTATTGAAATCTTACCAGACTATTATAGAGTACATGTTATTTTTTAAGTATGTTTGTTTTTGTATTGGTCTTATTACTCAGGGAGGAGTAGGATAATAACATTTTTAATTGAAGTGACGAAATATTATGAAAGGAAATTTAGAAAAATCCTAAAAATATGAATTTGTACATTTGAATTTTTAAGTCACATCACTGATCAGATGTAATGTCATGCCATGTTTCATTCTCCGGGCGACAAAAATGTATTTAAAAAATTTAGTGCCTTTTTGAGGTTGTTTTTGATTCTCGAAGATCTTTATACAGATAAGAATAAATATATTCTCAAACAAAAATTCAAATAAAATGCCCCTTTTTGCATAACAATAATAAAACAAAGCTTTTTCAATGAATTGATGAAAGAAAATACGGACAAAAGGCGGTTAATTGGCTTTGATCTTTAGCTCTCTCTGTTCGTAAGTTCCCTTTCTGAACCGCATTTGAATAAATTAATTTCGAGTTAGAGTTTCGTCATTGAGACGACGACTCTGTTACAGATACAATGCACCAAAGTTAAGTAAGGAAATTACAAAAGGAAAGTTAAAAGCAGTGTAACGCAATGGTTGTAGTAGGTTTATATTGTAAAAAAAATAGACGAAAGTGATTCGCACAATGCATTGTTACAAAATAAACGAAATTCGCATACATGACACAATGTACAATCACTTATAGGTAAAAAAATCATTAAATGCAGCAGAAATAAAGAATAAAAAATACAATTCAATATTTTAGTCATGATGAAGTTTTTTACTATAAATAGGTAATTTTGTAAATGGTACGTTTCAATTTCTGAAACTTACCCGAAACGTGGACTACCAATGTCCTATCTGCATGTACCTACCTATTCTTAACAAATCAATTATATGTTCAACAAATAATTGTATTTATACTAAGCATCTCAAGTCCGCTAGCTGCTTAATAGAAACTTAATATTACATTGTAAAGCCTTAATATTAATAGTACTGGCAACAATAAGTGCACCACATTGCGCTGTGACTGTGATAGTTATACTATATTTCCATGGCTTCATTAGAGCGGGGTGTTGGGATTGAATGAGTAGTTCAAGTCACACACTAGCTGGCGCCTTGTCTGAGGCAGCGGAATGTATTTCCCCCACAAAAAAGTATATTATCATTTACACACAAGAAAAACTATAAGCTTGCCAGTTACATAGCGCGCAGTTGCTTCACTGAAGTTTTTTTAACCATTATTCAACGTGTGCTCGGAAACTATATTTTACTTCCATGAACATGAACATTACCCACTCGTAAATAAAATAGGTAGGTATATGCTCTTCGGGACAAATAAAGTCAATTAGTTTACATTTTGACTACATTGATAACTTATACTTACTCATTTACTTAAGTTTATTTAGTGAGTAAGACAGTGTAAGACGTTTTCATAGTTAATTTGCAAATTTAACGATGACTTTAGCTAAATTACTTTTAATTTGTTATTAACATTTCAACCGCTTGAATAAAGAGTAATCATTAAATAAAATATTTTTGTCATAATCATGGTATTTTAACCGGAAACAAAAGCTTAACGTTCTTTCAGAAGAATGGAAATACTCACCACAAATGCCGCTAAATTCGCATTGAATGATCACCTATCCAATACGGAACGCTACATCTAAAGCTTAACTTGCGACGCAGTTTCTGAAACTTTGTTGCTAGCATAGAAGTATTCGTAGGAACACATTAACAATTTATTATGTTACTAAAAGAAGAAAAATTAATAGCTTTTTAATTCGTCGACTTCTTAGAAATAAAATACAATAAAAAATATATATTTACATTCTCTCATTTTTCGTTTATTGTAAGAGAGAAATACGTATACGGTGCGGTATTATGATGCATATGTCGCAGTCATCTGGTTTAATCAGCTATTTGATTGGATCACTAGTTCGCCACTTAAAAGATAACTAATTTTAGATAAAAAAAATAAGGGCATGACATAACACACCTTTATAAGATTTTTTATTATATTTTAACAATTTTAAGTCTTAAGACCCTTAGGCTAAAAAAAAATTTTTTACGAATAAGTCACTTTAAATCTCAATTTCACTCAAACAAATATCGATACAGTGTTATTTGATTATATCTGTACCAGCTGTTTGACGCCATATTTGTTTTGATGAGCACTAACGCCGCAGTGGAAAAAAAGAACTAAATTACAATCACCTGACTGATTTTATGTCCGCTATGTTCAAAGAGCTATGTTACAATCCGCTAACTTGTTGGACGTTGAGTGAAGCTTGTTCATTCAACGTTCGGCCTAGTCATTCAATTAAACGTCGTCATTCAATAAACGCGCTAGTGATCCAATCAAATAGCTGATTCAACCAGATGACTGCGACACATATAAATGTTAATCAAATTTGGATTTTCAGTTCCGAACTGGGTAAACCCGAGCTATGTAAACATCTCAAACATATTTTGCTTGATCCATAAATCGAACCACTTGACAATTGAGACGTTATTTGGCACCTTAAAAACTACTTTGAACAAAACGAGTTATATATCCATTTATTTTGCCATGTTCATGCTCCTTAGGTTGTGCCGTATTTTAACACGCTCAAGAGACAAATTCAATCCATCAACAGTTGATTGGCTGAAAATACGAGTGCAGTACGCTATCAGTTAGTCAGCAGATACTTTTGTCGTGTCATGGGATATATTTGACGTTTTGCGCATGCTATTAGGGCATGAAAGACGTACTAGCGTATTCAATAAAGAGATCTTTCATGTTCATCCATATACCCGCCACGGTTTCGCATGGGTGCCATAGGTACTAAAATATGAACGTATTATACATATAAACCTTGCACTTTATTTTAATACATTGACTCCCCCTGTACCCCAGTGACGCTTACATGGAGCCTACATCGCATGCTGGCTAGCTGAGCGCGTTGAGCGGCAACCACGCGACTTTTATCGAATACTTGCATTTTTAAACTCGTGATAACTTCCGAATAAAATGTCCGAATTGAATAATATACAAAAAGTATTGAAGCCGTCTTGAATATTAAGTAATTTATTTTGATAAGAATTAATACCAAGGTACAAATAAAGAGCCTTTTCAAGCGGCGGCATATTAATAAATTATTTAGAATAAAAAACCGCTTGCTGTCGCGATACTGTTTGTGGATAATGAGAGAAATGAGTTCTGCAAAGTCGTAGTACCTACATGATTTTGTTTTATCATCAATGGTTTTTGCAGCGCACGCGATGTAAGGAAATTTTCAGGTAATTTTTTTACACCTTGGGTTACATTATTGGAGTTTTTGGATCCCTATTTTTTTTCAAAATATAATATAGCCTATGTCACCCGAGGATAGTGTAGCTTCCCAACGGTAAAAGAATTTAATTGTTCCCTTATTACAAAATATTTCTGCTCCAACCGCCATAACTGTTAAAAAAGCAAAGAAGGCACCTACTGACCTAAAAACTTTAAAAGGTTAACAAAACCACTAATAAGCACGTTTTCTCACTATCGATAGTTCCAATAAATTAAAGCGCCAGTCTTGTGAAATATTACCCGTCTTTTAGCGGGGCTCTCAAGTCTAGGTTTTGGTAAAAAGGCAAAAACGTAAGTACATAAAAGATGCCAGCTACGAGTACAAGAGGTGGAGTATTCCCGAGACCAGTGGTGCTCATTGATACTCGATATCAAAAGACGAATAATTTTGGTGTCGCTCATATCCCCGTTTAAAAAAAATAGGAGCCTTATCTCCAATTAAGTAAGCCAAGGGATAAAAAATACTTAAAATATTCTTTACATCATCACTATAGTTGCAAAACAATAAGTTATCTTTTTATTTTTATTTAAATTAAAATGCTGGCACAGGAAATACTTTTTACGTGTAAGTACGTAACTTTGTATCATATTTAATACTGCATTTATAGCCAGATATTCCAGACGTTTAAAAATGTAGGTATTTAAAAAAAGCTCAATTCGGATTTCAATTCTGCAGCCTTTATGCGATGGCATTGAGGTACGTACGGCCCTTACTTGACAAAGTAAGAGATTGTAATATAAATATTATATACTTATTTTAAGTATGTGCTTACAACAAACAAACAATAATCGAAAACATTATTTTCCTTTAAATATTTCCCGATATTAACTATAACTTAATTGGTATAAACGCTTTCAAATAAATATATATGCTTATTTATAATACTAACGTCAGTATCGAAAGTTTTTTCAAAGTAACTTTTATCGATAAAAATCTTAAATAGTTTGGTAACACTAATGCAGCTTTTGAGAGGTTTAGTAAATAAACAAATTGATCTGAAACGATGTAGAAGCGTGTTTTTACAGTGAACTCTCGATAGGTTTAAGTAGAGTAGGTACTTTACATTCTTAATTAGACTGTTTGGGTTCAAAAGGCAGTCAAGTGTGAGTCGGGCTTGCGTATAAAGAGTTAATAACAAATTTCATGAAGATATTTTTAAGGTTACCTGAAAAATGCAAAACTTTGTCTATTGTATGGGCTTCAAATATTTCTTTTATTTGAATTTAGTATTTTATTTTGAAAGTGAACATAACTATATATGAGGTAGCGTCATTTGCATTATATAGACGTTTCGTAAATATTAAATATTTCATGCATCTGTTAGTTCGTAATTTCGAGCAAAAATATGCCAAAAATTTTATCATTTTTGTATGGAATCTCCTGTAATTTTGATTTTATTCACGTTTTTAACATATTCAATTATAATCTGTTAAAGTACCAACTGTTTTACCATCTTTGTTTATAAAATACAGCCGGGTGACAGAAGGATAGAAAAATACACTAACTTGAACAACGAAGGTTTAGCAAAAGGGTATCGGATACCTACCTATTGGGTATGGAACATTAAAACCTACGTTCAAAACAAAAGCGTAGCACTAAATTTAAAAATTCCCATGGAAGTCTAGTCTCTTTCGCGGAAAACCTCTATAAATTTAGAACTTTATTGTAAGCTTTAATTATATAATTAGCCAAGTATCTTTTATCTGCTTGCGTCAATTTAGGCTTTAAGATGTATACCTTGTTTGAGGAATTTGGCTCTCTCTGCGTATGAAAAAGTCTCATAATACCTAAGAGTTAGTAATTTAGCGTTAATAGTATTTATTTTTTTTTTGTTTAGAACAATCTAAGTACAGATAAAAAAGTAAAACTTAAGAGGTTGCTTAGCTTAAGCCGAGTTAAATTTGTCATATTTTTTTTAGATGATTACTTTCCATATTTCTAATAAATACGGTAACACTGAATTTCTGAACTCTGAAACACTTTCGAAACTTAAAAGTATCGATGAAAAGCAGATAAGAAACTAAAACAGTAACCACTCCTTTCGTTATTTACGTCAACCATCTAACTAGCAGTTCTGCAACGATAATCCCATGTAAATGATCTGCGGTACTCCCATGAAATATTAATATACAAGTCACGAACACATATCCCGCATGAGATAACCAGACGTATCACGTAACATTAAACCAGATAATAAACCAACACCAACATATTTCTGACTAAAGAAAGAAAAGCCACATGATAGGGTTGTGTACCTGTCGATCGCCAAATTGTCGAGGTTAACTGGGTCTGGGTAAGCTGGGCGTCTACTCTTGAAAACGAAATATGCCGGATCCGATGACGTTTAGTATTTTTTATTGCTCATTATCGCAACTAACACACGTCGAATGCGAATAAAGTGTTATCAAAAAACAAAATATTATTTATACAAATCAAAAATCACGTTTTAATTCCCTAACTTTTGATCAATCTTCAAAAACGAAACCTTCCGTTTGTTCGTTTCGTTTTCAAGAGTAGACGCCCTGATCTTTCTGTTCGTTTAACCGTCACTTAATACTTACATTATAAGAAAAAGCCTTAGTTTGAGACTAGTTGGTTGTAATATCGTGTGTCTTTTATAATATTCCCATTTAATTATTTTTTTCATGACTGATTCTGATATAAAGCTATTTGTTTGAACACGGCTAAGAAAACGTGTTAAATGAAAAGCATAAAGCAAAATATGAAGAATATAAGTACTAATCGATTTATTACATATCAATGATATTGATTTTAAAAGCCTTAAGCTGTTTTTAAGGTCGACAATCGATATTTTGACAACTCTACCAAGTACCGTCACCATTTATAATAATTTCCTATTTAGGCTGTATAAAAATCATACTAAATTGTGACAAATTATTATGTCTTTGGACACACAAAAACGGGCAATTACTGAGGCGAATTTTTCAAATATAATAGCATTCATTTATATCTTTGGGAGGGCGTTATTCATCAATTTTTATAAGGCGCGTCTTTGGAAGATTGCGGGAACGAATTGTTATTTATTATTTCTTTTGTAAGCTGGAATCATAAGTAAAGTTTGATGTAGGTGTTTTATTTGAGAAGGTAATAAATTAAGTCGATGGATATTCTGTGCCTCTTTGTTTAAATCAAAGGAAATGAATACTTATCTTTTTATTATGGCTCAATGAAATCATTTTTAGTGGTCCTCATTATGCCATTGTGAAAATGGTTCGGAAATGATATCATAGCGATGCTTTGCATGCAAAAGGTTTGTTTGATTTAGAAACAATAATAAAATTTATCAGCACAACTTGTAAAACATTTTTATAATCACATTTTATTTACTGTTAAAAGCTTGTATTTTGTTGTAACTGTCATGGATTCTATGTTTTAAAAACTTGTATCACCGATGGGTATAATTTGATAAAATAGTTTCAACCTAACATTTTAGTGCTATACATACGTTTACTTAATTTTCATATTATTTGACTAACGCTTATTTAAATGAAAATGTTTTATTTATTTTTGATAAAGCAATCAATTTAATTATTTCAACGTTATTTTTTTCTAACGTTGAATTGTTATAAATACCTATCCTAATCATTTATATGTTCATCTTGTGCCTATTTTAGATTTAAATAAAAACATGTCGATTGCACACACTTCAATGTTTTAATAAATTCCCAAATATAGTTTTCAGAATTTTATAAGAATCATCATGCTCGTAACAGTGTTTATTTAAATTCGTTGATTTTATTAAATGCATTTTGTATTTTAGTAAGACAGTTTACAGTTTTAGTTTCATTACAGCTTATCATCATATCTTATTAAGGAACAGCCTATCCGATTTAAATAGTGACGCAAATATTATCTAATGTTGTAAGACGTGTTAGCTACATAACTGGTTCTAGGATTTTTGATAATTAAAATAGGCTCATGTTTGACTTCAATCACGCTTGATTTATGGTGTAGATGAAGTCTAAGAAAATGTCTGTTCACTTTGTTCATTTTGGCATTTGTTCCTTAAAATTTTGTTCCTAAAAAACTTTCTGGAATTTCGTCGCCAGGCCAATAAGAAGAGCCTTCTATTGACTTGATATCATTTTTTAAGTTATTATTTATTATACGTATACAATTCATCAGAGTATATTACATTACTTTAGAACAATACGTTTCATTCCCTCTTTACTGACTATGGTATGTAGAACTCGTTTTCCCTGCTACATTATATTTTCACTCTCAATAATGTACCTACTTAAAGTCGTATTCCTTTTTTCTTTTGTGTTCGTATTGGAGCCTTCACCCTTCAAATTCGCTACCAAAGGGAGCAGCTACGGGTCTAAGTGTAAAGGTTTACGGAAAAGCTTACAATGCCGACTTGACACATTCGTGATTTTTGTAAATCTACACTACAATGAAACGGTAATATGATTTTCTGGGTTTTAAATATGCTTACATAAGAGTTACGATACAGTAATTTTGTTTTTTTATCGATTCGTGTCTATATTTTGTCTTTATGGATTTCAATAGATTGATTATTTAAAAAAAACATATTCTTAGAGTGCGAAATCGTTTTGAATATTTTGAAGAAAAATAGTTCCGTTTTATTACTACATTAATACGCTAAGCTTCGTGCAATGTGGCGTTCGGGGTTCATCAACATATAAAAATTAAATTAAAACAAAGAATGAATTTTGAATAAACTTTATATAAAAGCTACGAAGCGAATTCTTTAAAAATCTTAAATATACAAAAAAAATAGTTTATATTAGAACAATATATATCATTATACAATTTCTGATTAAACATATTTTTCGTCAACTACTAAATCTTAAAAAGGCAAGTTTGGAGCATTGATGATTTTTTAAAATTGTTGTTTTTATTCTTTAATCTCGTTCGAATGATCTACTATGTGAAATTCAAGTGTAGCACCAATACGTAGTGATACTCATATACCATAAATAAAAATGTATCATAAATCCAATGAGAACTATCGCTTAATGTGGTTATAAGTTTCCATAAAAAATCTATCCATAAATATAAAGCGCGTATAAATCCACAAAGGTTTCAATAAAGACATCTATAAAGCAACACCGAAATAAACAGAGAACAAATTAATTTAAAAATCAAAATTGGCAGCGTGGTAATCTCCTTTCGAAAATTGAATCCGCAGAACTGATAACAGTATAAACTTTATATCAGCATCGAGGCTGCATCATAAAAGTGCAGTGTTACATGAACGCAATATATCTATGAGATATCCATTTTATGGGGACCTTTATAGACAATCCGGGAATTTTATTGCTAAGAACGTTGTAAGCGAAGTAAATGTGCTAACATTTGGAGTTCAGGCGTTGCATTAGTGAGATATCAAGTTGCTGCATGTCACTGCATCTTATGCCTAGTTTATTATTTCCATCGTCATTAATCCAGAATTGAAACGGAGTTTATTCACACATAAACGAGATAATGCACCAATGTGAGCACGTAATTTTAGAATCCAATACCAAAAACAAACTATTTAGTGCATGCAAGCCTTTATCTGGAATGAATGAAAATCGTAAAATGAAGAAGTAAGTTGAATAGTATGAGATGCGTTTGTATGTAAATGGTTTCTGTGATAGTACCAAAAGTTATGTTTTGGTTTTTATTAGGAGCCAATTTCGCACTTTATTTGTAATTTGAAACTTTGTGATATGTAATGAAAACAAAATTAATGTAGTACAACAACAAACAAGATCACTTTTAAATATAAATAAAGTTTATTAATTACTGTTTGGTTGTCAACAAGTAATTTATTCAAATAAAGGAGATTACTTCCTTGTTCATATTTCGTGAATTCACAGATCCATGCAAAAATTGGACCTCGCATCGTTGGACCTCGCATCGTTAAGAAATAGGCGTAAAATAAAAAAAAAAGTTCGAAATTAAAGCATGAAGGTGTTTTTACATTGTTTTCCGGTGCAATTTCAGTTTAAGCAGTGGTTAAAATTTACTAACTTTAGTTATGCAGTCATCCTGTGACATGATAGTTTACTTTTATTTACTAATCCTTTGGCTTTGCTGGTTACCTATTTTTCGTTGTTCTTGGATTGTTTATTTAAACATATCTTAACGAAAGCCCAAGCTTTTGAGTTCATACTAGAATATAGTGATGTCTCTTCTACTTCATGTGAATATAACATTTCTAATATTGTGTTAATGAAGGCTATTGCGCATAATAATTTATCTAGGTGACAATTACCATCTAGCTCCTTCGTATGCAAGCGAGCGAGCGGGCCGGACTTTGCCGTCGCACCATCTCTGAGGTCCCGGGTTCGAACTCGGTCGGATCAATATGGGAAAATAACTTTTCTATATTGTTTATGGTCTGGTATTATGGTACCTACAGTTGTTGTTAATGATACTGTAATACAAGTGTTTAAGCTATTTACCGCAGTATCAGAACAATGTATGTGCTGTTGTCCAGTATTTATTTTCTAGCAGATTTTTCATTCATCATTTCATCATCATTATAATTATCCTGATTGAATGTCATCTTGTTATTCTAATATGACATTATAAATATTAAAGTTTAAAAGTACAGATCTTACATGCATATACTAGAGAACTAAATTGAATGAAATCTTACTAATATTATAAAGAGGAAAGATTTGTACCAATTTATGTATGTTTGTATGTTTGTATGAATAGGCTCAAAAAGTACTGGGCCGATTTAAAACTTTTACCAATAGAATGCTACATTCTTTCAATTTGACATAGGCTACAAAATTAGGGATCCTTGTTAAAATTTGAAAAATTTCAACAGAAAAGCGGGAAAAATTCTCTAAGGCGAAACGAAGTTTGATATTTTTACATGAAAAATATCTTACATTTAATATCATGTTTTGTCTCTATACGATCATATGGAAACTATAAATTCAACTTTTAATTCTAGAGAGTTTTCAGAATTTTAAATGAAACCACAAAATATACAAACAATTTATTTCTCCCTCTTTGCTGCATTAACATTAGGTAGACATCAACAATTGTTATTATTTTATATAGAAGAAAAATGTATTGTATTGTGCGATTCTGAATATCCTTAAGAAACTTCTTGAAACAGTCTTATGTTATTATTAATACAATATATATACAGGGTACAAACAAATGTAGAAACAAATTAATGAAGGTACATCTATATATATATATATTATAGTTGCTATGCCCTTGCGGGGCGTCACATGTATACCTTCTACATATACCACCTATGTAACTGTTTTGTAATGTGGCATGCAATAAATGATTGAATTGAATTGAATTGAATCTATTGAATATGGGAAAGATTCAAATTAGAGCTATCACATAAATATTGCTGAATTCAAGTAGATTATATTACGTATTTTGAGTAGATGCTATTTATTTGTTAAATCAAGTAGAATATTGAAGAAAATATAAAATAATGTAGTTTAGATAAGTTACAACAATCTAGCTTTCTTTTTATATTATAATACAACTATTACAAAAAATACAAAATTTTCTAGTACATAATTGTATAAATGTTTTTTGTATTCCAACGACAGTTACCCCAATGGTATTATTTGTTATCAAGTAGGTATGGTATGATATTGGGAATTAGGTTGTAATATTATTACGAGTATGTAGTTTTGGAATTCATACAATCATCGCTTATTAAACTTAAGAGCTAAATATTATTTTGGCACATCTTATGCCAAAGCCTCTATATTGCTTAAACGAAACTAAATATTGAGTTGTTTACAAAAATTAGACCTGATTCTACTGGTCCACATATACTTAAAACTATTGCTCATCTATCTATCCATCAAGTAACTAAGGATTTCTTTTTACCGTCGTAACACACTTTTGTCTACAATGATGTCTGTACTCCGGGGATAACTCCAAATGGACAACGTTCACTGCCCTGTCAAAAGTTACTCTCGGAAGTCATCGCGTCAAAGTCACTTCTGTATCGCTAGAGCTTCTAGAACTCTCTTTTATCACATCAAGTTCTCTGTTAGACAAAGATGAATTACGAGAAAACTTATGTGTAGCACTATATTCACTTTTTTCTTCACAACTTTCACGAGCACTTACGGTATAGTCTTTATTTTCATCAGAATCATCGTCATCCACTTCATTCACTTCAACTTCTAATAAATTGTCGTTATCTTTGATACCGTACGCATTAAAATTTCTTTCGTGGCTAAGACTCCTTATCCTATCCAGATTATGTTCTAACGTTTGCATATCATCATCTACTCCAGGCGAATCATCAAACTTCCATTTAATGTTCGTATTAAAATGCTCTACGCCTGGGTAAATACCTATGCTATTACTTCTGTGCCCGAAAACCGGACAGTTTCGGAATTCTCACAATTCCGGATGTCTACCATTACAAGTCTTGTTGAAATTTCCTTCATCTAAACTCAGATTTGAACGTGATCGTCCGCATTCTAGACCAGGGTTTGGCCTGAATAAACAGAAATCTGAGTTTTTCAGTCTGCATTGTCTCGAACACGATTCTATCTGAAAGGCGGATCTATCGAGATGTCTATACTCCGTTGGACCGTAGCCGTCGAAGAATCTCGGGTCTTGTTTACATGTATTGCTTGGGCATCCTTTGAATGAGCCTGTGCACCGAAGCGGATCTCTGTGGCACGCTTTTTGAATAGCATGTAAAGATGTTGACGAGACAGTGCGTTCCAAGATTTCACCCCAATATTTTTCTCCAAGACCCTCAAATTCTCCTTTTGAATGCAAGCCGTCAGATGTGACTGGAGACCCACAGCAACCAGTGGGTTTTTCGTAGCTTGGAAAAGATTTTGTTCTTCGGCAACATACCTGTTATAAAAATAAGAGCGTAAGTTAATTTTTAAAAAATGCGTTCAAATGTGTGGACTTTTAATCTACATTTTTATTATTATTATTACTATTACTACCTATGTTATTGTAAGCTGAGTTTATCTCATTTACTCTACAAGTTTTACAAGTAAACATCAACTGGTGCCGCATTAGCGGACTTTGATTTTTCTATTATTGTAGTTATTATCTTATCTTTTCAATTAATTTAATTACCTTTTCAACGCAAAAATTTAACTGGGTCTAATTTTTGTACTAAAATAGGTTTTTAGTATCATTAGTACATGTTTGTATAAAAATAACAATTCTTAAGTAGAATTTGAAACGGTTTATTGGTAATTTGAATGTAGTTGAAAAATCTATGCTGATTCTATAGTAAAAGGATTTTGAAAATCAAATGAATAAAATATTACTCACATAGTATTGTACCAGTTCGTTGCTTATCCTTCTGAAGTGACTATTGAGGAGCCAGTAAAGGAAAGGATTCCAGAAGCTGTTACTTAAAGCAAGCCACGTCACGATGAAGTCTAGCGACGGTGGTACCTGGAAAATATAAAATAACATTAGAAGCCAAGAAAGTTTTTAATTAGAAAACAAACTGTGTCGTGTGTTATATTTAATAACGAATAATAGATACTGTATTTTAGATAACGTTTAGAGAAATGAACTTAGAAATATTGGACCTCGCGTTGTAATGAGAAAAGTTTTGTGCACTTTGACATAGAATAAAAGTTAAGAACGAATGCGATAGCTGTTTGTAATTGGAAAATCCTCACTCATTTTGTTAATAACGATAAATTTGCTACAGAGTTAACTTTACGGTTTCATATGTGTTGAAGAAATAGACAAAAGGAAGTATGTGCAAAAATAAAATTAATTCAACTTCAGAGTAAGTTTAAGCTAAGTAAGTAGGTGAAGGGAGAGAAAAATTATGAACCTTAACTTATAGTACTTAACAGTCCATTTTCAATTGAATTACCTTACATCCAGTACAAGCTGCTACCACTTCTTGTATAGTTGCTGGTGTGACCATGACGATGAATCCCAATGACATCGCAGCCATTGTTCGAGAAGTGCTCACACTGTGAGGTCTTACGGGAGCTTGGATTTGCTGCAGAAAAAAGTACCATTGAGTGAAATTATTGACCCAGCATGGGTATGCTGTGCTTACTTTTCTGTAAAATATCACTATTAAACTTATTGCGAAAATAAAAGTTGTGTTACTTGATACAGATAAGTATTTCTGATGCAAAACTAAAATCAATTTCCAGATTTTACTTTGAGACAAGTTATACCATAAATGTCTGATATTACTTAGTCGATTTTATATTTTATGTTAGCTCACGTAGCTAAGTAGCCAAAAAATCACGTTATAGTTCAAGTCACGTTAGAAAGCAAACATTATTTCTTATATACGTACAATATGAAAATTAAAATAATTTGAGTAAAAATACAAGGAATTGGTAAAATTTTGTCTATGAACAAGAATTCGTTTATGATTTTTATTACACATGCTCATCCTTAGTAGGTATAAGTTTGCTCAGTATTAACAACTGAGAAACGAATTAATTACCTTTAAAACTCCTTCTAAAATACCAAAATACTGACAAGAGACTAGAGTTGACTTATTTTATCAGAATATTATTAATAGGCGTATAAAAAATTCTTAATTATAAAATCAACTTGAAGTATTGTCAACGATAATCTATTGAAGAGTTAATTCAACGTCGTGTGTTATCAGTAGCTGACTTCTTTTTTTAATCCACTTACTACAATCTCATGTTCCCCATGAGAGTTCTTCGCACAGGCGGCTGGTACCCCGTTTGGTCTCGTAGGTTCCGGATCGCATTTGCTCCTGTTCTTACTAACGTGGAACCCTGACCCATAGCAGTACATGAGGGCCATGGTAGTTGGAAAGTAGTAAGCGCAGCAGGAGAGGATTCTACAACATTCAAACATGCTAGAATCGTTTTATGCTGCCACGTAGCTCAATCACTTGTCTAATGGACACTACAATCGACGATAATACCATATAATATATTTAATATTTGTGAACAGACAGTACCAGTACAAATTTATAATGTTCATAACATGACTGTTTGTACCAGGTCATGTCAAGGCAAGGTACTAAAATTTCATGAAAGGATTATACAATTTAATCTAGGTCGAGATAAACCAAAACAATTGTTATATAGTACCTGCTCACACTAGTAAGATTAATTAGCGGCAATTTATCGTTTTGTGTAATTAGATAGAAGTGATTAGTTTAGATTAATCACTTTGATCGAACGTTGATTTAGAACTTATCGGTACCACCCATAACGAAAATGTTTAGTACATGTCTATGAATAAGTGAGACCTAACACGTTTTATTTTAACCTGACGTATTTATATTAGGGTCATACATTTTGGTAAAGTGTATTATGAGATAGGTTACAGATTTGAAATTATTCATTGAAATTCTTCCTGAAACATCTTTTTAAACTTTATTCTAAAAAACATTTTTTTGAACTTATTATATTTAACACATTTATGCATGTTGTGAATGAAATTGATACCATCCTGATATATCACGACAAAATGTAGCAAAGTGGAATAAACATTTCAAGATCACATGACTTTTCGAAGTGAATCGATCTGTGATAACCACTTGGCTAGGCCCCAAAATATACTGTATATAAATCCCGGTTTAAATTCTAAGTGATTATAAAATATCAGATCGCACCCACGTGCCGTCGCAAATCCTACATTACCGTTTGTTACCAAATTGTGTACGAAGCTTTAAGTAACGCAAAATTATTACCTGAACGCAACTCGGCTGTGGAAAACATCGCAGGCCATTAAACCAGTCGAATTGAAGTAGTACCCGGACCGCGGTAGGACCATTATTGCGAATAATGACACAGATAGAATCCAAGTTATGCTTATGACGAGGACGCAGCCCTGGAAGAAAAGGATGCTTAGATTTGATTGTATGTAAGATTCGGTAGAAGGTAATGGAGGAAAAACCATGGCCGACCGTGCAGTGATGGTCCGTAGTGTAATTTTATTTATCAGTAAAATTATATGTAAAGTGGACCGTGTTCAAACGTCCAGTATTAAACAAGTTGTTCACGCGGGCAATTTCCTTTGGATCCAATTTTGCCTAGAATCTAGCTTAAATTTGATCATTGATCTCTTTGGAATCCTAAAATAGCTAAAGAGCACCAACATCCGTGTTATATCGTAAAATTATATATTATTTCAATATTAATAATTATATTAATAAAATTATATATTAATATAATTTTACAATTCTCACTTGATATTGGCACAAATTGACAGTGTGAAAGAAGCTTAGTAGCCATTTAACATACAAATAAATCTAGGTACAGGCACTCGTTTGATATAAAATTTAAATAACTGCACAGTGATTACCAATTAATATCACATTCAGACTTCACAGTTAGTTTAAACACTTCTGCAGTTTGTACCTATGGTTTTACTATGATAAATCTATGCTGAATACACACTTAAAAACATTTATCATCCATAGCACACATACATACTTATTTTTGACAACCGAATAGTCCTCCTCTTATAAGCCCACAATACTCATCTATACAAAAGGAATAACGACAAATACAACAAAACAACACTTCATTCATCCAATTAACTTTCAAATAGGATAAAGCCCGTGCATGCCTAATTCGCGAGCACAAAGAAATACAGAAGCTTTATGTCTAAGTCAGATTTGAACCCAGTAGCAGAGTTCTTAAGCGGCTCAAAAGGATTTTCTTAGAGAGAGGTGTTATCAAGTAGGTAAATCCTTCTTTGAACGCGACCAAGGATTTGCTGAATTCTAAAGTCGGGTGTGTGAATAAAACTTAAATATTCAATTAACGTGGACACCGTTGGTCTTTTTAGAGGCGTGAAATGAAGTGGTCATGAATTTTGAAGAGGGTAAAGCACGTGTCAGTAATTATGGTTTTAGAAAGCATAACGATTTCACCTAATGTTTTATGTGTCTTTATAATTCAGATTGCGCTTTTAACAGCCTCAACACCCCAATTGAGATAAATAATCGAGTATACATTTACTAAAATATGGCTACGTCACGCTTTATTTATTTATTGTAGAACTATATTTATTATAGCCGGTTTCGTATGGATGCAAAGTATATATGTATGATGAAGTGAAAATGGATTAACATCCATTGCGCATTTTTAAAGATCTTAACAAACACAGGAACGGACAGTGGGCAGCTACTATGTTTTTCCTATGGTATTGATGAAACTTCTTATATCAATGCACAAATGCATTTGGTTTAATGTTTTTTTTTACATTGGTTTAGGCATTATTATGAAGGATCGAAATCGCGTTTTTAATTCAAAATCGGTATATAAGTTACACACTCACCTTTTTACTGGAATGCTTATGATAAGTGTTTGGATGCAGGAGGTACAAATATCTGTCTATTGCCATACAAACAAGAATCACAGCACTTTGTTGACTCACTGCACCTCTTAGCAATGCCTGCAAAATGAGAATATAAGTAAAATTTAGTTCAAGTGATAGTATAAGGGAAATAGGATCCATGACATTAGCCGTAGGTATTATTATGGTAAGTGTCACACTGGCCGGCACACAAGTTTTAACTTGTGGCTTCAGAAGATTAAGTCATTAGCACAGCAGTATGCCCACACATGTATAGCAAATCCAGAGAAAGGAAAGCGCTCCAAGAATAACAAAGTAAAGTACTTGTGGTAGTAAACTACCCTGTGTTGTTTTGCTCGTCAGATAGAAAATATTTTCAATGTAAACTTTACCTAGTACAGTCGCAAACAAGAAAAAGGAACGGGAGTAACGTCGACATGGGAACAAAGAGAAGGAAATTGCGACAATGTTCAAGAGAATCTGAATGACCTTGGTCCACGAAATACAAAGGGGGACCTAAACGGGAACGCGAACAGACCGACAACAGGCAGATGGCACAAGTTACAAAGCTGAAACTTCAACAAGCCACCGACTTTGTGCCCGGTCACTATATTCCATTAGCTTATTCGCATTAGCCTCGTGGCTGCAAAAGTTTTTAGCAATTTTATTGTTCATAGATTGCACCGTCAGCGGATCATCACAATTGCTCTTTTAAATCCCATATTGTTCTCGCTTCAAAAGATCGCCAACAATGCGGATCGGTTTCATTATTTTACATTTTGTCAGGGGCTGTCATAATTCTTATTGCCTCTGCTTCTGAAAATAATTTTTGACACGGAGAATTTAGTCAAACGAGAATTTTGGAACATGATTGATAGAGATAGCCGTGTCAAACTTGTAAAATTATATCTTGTTATACATTGAGTGAATAATTACCAATAAAGTCATAGATGTTTACTCTTCTACAATAATTTAGACATTATTTTCTTTCCAATGAACACAAAGTAAACACATTTGGGCAAAATCTCGAAGACAAAGACCAAATTGAATTGCACGTTCGAATTTCTTGCAAGTGTGTTATGATAAGAGGTAAATTGAATTTGTTTCGTAAAAATATATTTATTTTAATAAAGATTGTGTAAAGGTTTATTTTCATGGTAATATTTTTGTATTGGATTTAAGATGGGTTTTCATTTATCAAGCGATGATAAAGTTGGTAAAAAACTTAAATTTTCAAACGTTTCATAAGTTTTAATCACAGAAGAAGACTTGGCGCTTTTTTCAAGCCAATATAAAACAAAAATTACGTAGTCAGATTTTGATGGGAGTAAGTTTGATGGGAATAAGTGACGCCGACTTCTTACCGTTGATATCCGATTACCTTTTTAACTTTGTCACTCCAATTGAGAACTTTTTTCCGTAAAGCAACTTTACTCATTTTCTCGCCGACTCTTGTTTAAATAAAGTTTTGCAGCGACTTCGTAACTTTGCCTAGATCTAACTGGATTAAACAACTCTCTTGAAATTTTGATGAAAAATTAATTTACCCATTTTCAACGCTCCTGCCTTTTATTTTATTACCGTTAGGGTTACGTTCGTAAGTTTAGATGTTTTGTTTTACTTTTTCATGGAAAATGCACATGATATCCGAAATTGTTAACGCTATTAGGCTATTTTGTAATTTGAATCAGTTAATCTGGTATTTAGCAAAAACATTAGAAAAAAAACTATTTTTTACTTTATTAGATTTTGAATTTTGTACAAGAATAATCTCATTATAAATAAAATATTATTTATGCTAACGTTTATCCTACTTGAATTCCAGTATATTTTAACAAGCTTGGGTGATTAATTGGAGTGATTGCCTTTTGAACTTTGTAATCTTAGTCTGATGATCCAAATTACGAACCTTTTATTCTTAGGATACAATCCAGTAATTCAAGTGTACAACGTTTTAACTAATCTGGGAAAATATCACAGTGAATAAGTTCCGCACTGGATTTGGGTCCCGGTTTCTAGAACTGAATTTTCTAGTCTTAACACCATGAAGGTACAAGTCTTTTAATATCTACTTAAATTTGTTGTGGTAAATTTTGAACAAAACACTTATTAAAAATATCACGTCATCATATTTTGTTGTACGTAATATTCCATAAAGATATCTGCAGGGTACGTTACGGCCCTTTCTGATGTATGTATATGTATATATGAAAGAGGGTGTAAACGCCACGAACCTTCATGAATAACGTTTGCAGTATTTGTACACACTGCTAGCTGAATTTAATTTTCCATTCCGCCGAAAAATATTCCAAATAATTTTCAAGTGACCGAAAATATAAATAGGTACATTTAAGTCATCATTCTGAATAGTTTTTACGATAAACACTCACTTTGTGTGATTGCTTAAAAAAATGTTTAGATTACATTTTTTGTAATGTTGGGAAGAGTTTTACGTATATGTATATCGTAAGTATTTTCAAACGCCTGATAATCTAGCAACGGTTTAATTGTCTAGTGTTTTTAGAGCCGGGGCATGATTGTGGGTCCTCGGTTCAATTATCAAGTCGAGCAAGGTATGTATTTTTTTTTTCGAAAATAGCTTTGTCAACCACCAACTTGCATTTGGCTCTCGTGATTTGATTAATTGATAGAAACCTAAGTAGGCTATTAAATAAATATCTTCTTGTGTTATTAAGAAACAAAAAATGTAAACCAAATTCCACTTTCATATTATAAACACACAACTCCAGAAACATAAACGAAGAATAAAGAAACTACTTTGTACCAATATTTTTTGTAATTTAAAACAAAATGTGAAAGAACTTCCTGTTACAGGAGATCCTTGTTTAACGCAAGTGTCTATATTCCTTTGAGCTCCTCCAATCTATTTTCAAAAGCAGTTAGCTCCTTCGATAAGGCCCATGAATCCTTTGGGAAGGCAAACGGCGAAGGTAAAAGGTGTAATAAGCCGCAACTAAGACCCTAATAAATTTCTTTTCAATAGTTTACCTGTATCTGACAGAATATCTCTCCGTAAGGCCAACACTTGTAGAGGGCAGGCAGTAGCGCCACTGGAGCTATCAAGATTCCCGTGAATAAGTCGTTGAGAGCCAGTGACGTAAGGAGGTATCTTGGCTGCAAAGAATAAAGTCCAATTTTGAATGAGAAATTCGAGGACATCGTAAATAATAGAAACGTAACTCTTGTTTTCGTACTGAATTATTTTAATGATGGACTTGTACGCTTTGAGGCATTGAAAGCGATTGGATTGAAATAAAAAATAAAGTAGTAAATCTGTTTTCGCTTGCAGGATCTTTGATTACCTTTATAGTCAAATAGGTCTATTTCTTTAGTATACCTATGTATGTGGAAAAAATTGGTTGATCTTTAAGGACATAACGTTCTGGTTAACAGATTTGGCATTTGACAGAAAATTGGACTGAAAAATTTATTTATAGGTATTATTAGACATTGTTGTGATGTTACCAAACGTAAACTTGATAGAATAGATATTTTTTGTTGGTTTAAGGTCAAAAATATTCAATAAACTTCCTCAATTTATTGTTAGAGACTTTTGTACAAAAGAATTACCTATATTAAAATATGTCTCTTGAAAAAGGGCTACAATGTACAAAGCAGAAAAGTGTTTAATGACAAGAACGCGTGGAAAAGTAATTACTCTATTCTAGATATTATTTTGAGAATTTTTGTTTTATTTCTCAGTTAATGTCAGGATATGGACATATTGATGCATGTAGGTAAATATGTATGAAATGGTGTAATTAACATTGCACACGAAGTCCTTTAGTTTATTTCGTTCAAAATATTATTTTAACTTTATTACAATACTTTTTTTACAATTAATAATAAGTTAAGGTGTTTATGAAAATAAAGCTACCGAGTTGCTTGCCGGTATCTTTTCGGTAGTTATAGTAGTAGCATCATTTGATTTATAAAAAGACGATTCATAACTTTTGCTAATGTAATTTATAAGAATTTAAAAAACTGTTTTAAAACGGTAAACAAAACCGTAGCATTAGGTACATACCTGACTATCAATATACTTGATTTAAA
The DNA here is from genome assembly GCA_037074685.1 of Glyphodes pyloalis. Classification (NCBI taxonomy): domain Eukaryota; kingdom Metazoa; phylum Arthropoda; class Insecta; order Lepidoptera; family Crambidae; genus Glyphodes; species Glyphodes pyloalis. The sequence continues at coordinate 8,800,218 of JAYKKO010000011.1, forward strand.
AAACGGTTTTTAAACGGGAAACAAAATCGTAGCATTAGGTACATACCTGATTATCAATATACTTGATATACCTCCTATTGTTCAACACGCAAATCAGAACCAAATTCCCAAACACAATGGCCATAGAGAGCGCAAATATGATAAGGGCTTTCAGTATATCAGCTGGTGCAGGAAAAGTTGAAGGCCAGCCTTTGCCGTTTATCCAACAGGAGCTGTTAGAGAGAGACGGCGCTGTCAGCAGTGCGCCCTTGGTCGAGTCGAACATAGTCGGCGCCTATGCCAGCGCACGATTCTCTTGAATAAGGCATTTAGATCATAGGTGCTGTACAGCTGTGTGTAGTTCTGTTAAACTTGGCTCGTTGTGTTCGTGGAGTGTCAACTTGAAATCTGCATTTTAGGGGACTGCTTCATACTCTAATTTCTAGGTATTGTGACGTCATCATTGATACCTGTAACAAAAAGAATACTTTTGTTAGCCATGATCTGTTCTTTATCCTTTTTTAAATAGAAATGAGAAGTAAATAAAATAGAAATTGGAATGTTAGGAAATAGAAATCACTTATAAATTCAATGGAAAATTCTTACGAAAATATGTATCTTAAATAAATAAATTAATAAATATTAGACAACATCACATTCATTGCTCTGATTCTGTGATAAGTAGCTAAAGCACTTGTGTTACAGAAATCAGAAACAACGACGGTACCACAACACCCAGACCCGAGACAATATAGAAAAGTTTGTTTCAAATATTGACCCGACCGGGGATCGAACCCGGGACTTCAGAGATGGCGCGGCGCCAAAGTCCGGCCCGCTTGCCTCTCGGCTATGGAATCTTATTGTAATTCTTTGTGGCTAATGTTAACATAAAGCAAGGCAAGGAAAATGTGTTGAGATATTGACAAAATGTAGTTTGAAAAGTAGAATAAGCGGATTATGGGACATTATAAATTCTTTTGACATGACAAAGAATGGGGATGGGGTTGCCTAACAATAATTTTAAAACAAAAATACTAAGAAACTAATGTTGTTACGTTAATCGGTTAACAAAGAGGAAGGTTCACATTGACAATAATTTATTCAGATGAAACTCTTGACACCGAGTTACCCTTCTAACTTCTGAACACGGCCTAAAAGTTCCAATATGGCGTCGACCCGAAATCATCAAAGTCAAGACTAGTTACGCAAAGGGTTTCCTAAAGACGTCAATTTTTCACAAGCTAATAGAAATAGCACCAGATATAAACGAGGACTCGGACACGATCATTTGTCAAGCTAATCCTGACAGGGGGAAAGTGAAATTGATTCAGTATCCACGGCTTAGAATCATTTCTGTCCTTCCTTTGCTTTCTTTCGACGACGCAACAGGAATATTTTATGTCAACTCGGAGCTCAGACGGTGAGATTTCTGCAAAAAATCCGCTGTTTCAGATCGTTTTAATGCGGCTTTAAATAGAAAGGAAGTACAGGAACTTATTTACCGCGTTTACTACAAATTCAATTTGTTTGTTTAGCTAGAAACGATTTTATTTACGTTTCTGGAACGTCTGCAAGTTTTGTAGGGTTCATTTTAAATTGTTTATGAATAATGATATCACCATCATAACATTAAGTATCATAATCGTCATTGCAGCAGCTCTGCCAAAGAAAGAAATGGCGGGACTTTTGAAACAAGCATGCAATAATGCAATTATAATGGAACAGATTGGTAATTATTGAGAGACTTAGAAAAAAGTAACTTAAAACAATCATATTTTCGTCTTCTGGAATCATAAATAGGACAAGGTTAGTAGCAGAGTGAATCTAGTCACCAAATTTACTATGATAGTCAGTTTGAAAAACCGCATTTACATAATGAAGCAATCAAAGATGTGCTCGTAACGTATCGTCAGAAATAAAAAAAAATGTCAAAGGTTGTTTACAGCTCGACCGAGCATGCGTATAAATTTTCTTTTACCTTACTGATACTTATAAACTTATGAATACCTACTTCTTGTGTTTTATTCTGTTTTATGCCACGGATTGCTTTAATTTAATTAGTGTTTTCGAAATTTTTCGTCGTCGTTATTAATAATTTTAAAAAATGTAATGTTTCAAATTGGTGAAAACTGAACAGGACTTTTCGAGATTTATTGATTCTAGATTCAGAATCTCCAATTCAGTTCTGTATCCAAGTGGTATAATATTTATGATAAAAAAACAATTCTATTCAAAATTCAAACTCCGACATAAAGTATCAATCGATGTCTTTCTTTTGTAGGAACATGGTGATTATTTTGACATGATATAATTTCCACTATAGTAAACGGTAAGTTATATTACACCTAACGTTTAAAACCGTCTTGTTTGATTTTGGTAGCTGCTTTGAAAACAAATATACTTCCACAATGTTAATTCATAATCCCAAACACGTAAGTTAAGTGAAAATGAAGAGCATCGACCTCCTATATTAACATGTTTGATGCTAAGAGGTTAAAAGGGGGAATATTTCCGTGTCGCCGGAGATGTGAGGCTTCAGCCAACATTATTATATGGGTCAGTAAAGTGTGAACGCGATATTAAGGCACTTTTGTTCCCTGTAAGCCGAGCGAGACGGGATCTACTTTGAGATAATGATGCGAAGACGTTTATAGGTAAGCGTTTAAGAAGGCTTTTTCTTTATTGAATCATGATTAAGTACACTGCTATTGTGTTAAGTTTAATAACTGTGGTAGTTAATATGATTTTGGTGGAGGGTCGTGGAAGATAAAGCATGGTTTTTGTTATTTTGTTGTTCATTTAGTTTACTTTTATGTGTAATCTAGGTGAGAAATCTCTGAGTTATATTTAAAAAAAGAGTATCAGACAAATATAAGTATTTTTTTACAAATAAAAAGTTAACAAATGGACCATTTTTACGTACCTTACACAAAATCCAATCTTGGATACTTTTTGACCCGATTTCATATTTGTATGTTGCGAGTTCAAAAGTATTTTTAAAGTTTTACAAGATGAAACGCCTTCATGAACCAAGTTGCGTACTAATTTAAAACTGGTAGGTATTTCTCCGAATGAAATCTATGAGTGCTTGATAAATAGCTTTAATCTCAAAAAACTCATCAAACAAAAATCACAAGGCACTAAGCCTTCAAGTGAATGCTATTTCCTCGAGGAAATTGACAAGACCCAATCCGTGCTGTGACCGGGAAATATCTGTGAAAGATTCCTAAGACTTGCGACACGTACGCCTTACACTCGCCATGCTCTTTTTGCTTTGAAATGTGCACAAGAATTCTATTCCTTTTTAAAATGTCTTATTTTTAACACCATTCCTGCTTCTTTACTGTAAAATAAACTATCGAGTTACTAACAGTGTCTTCTAGGGAGCTATAGATGCTGCCTTGACTACAAAACTCTGTTAAAGTATAACGTCGTTAATTGCATTAGGTAAATTATAATGACCATTTAGTTAATCCCGTTTTTAGAATCACGACCCTTATATATTTAATACTATTAACATTTTTATATGCAGTGAATGAGGGTGTTTGCAAATAAAAAATCCACTAGATGGCGATGCGTAGGCGTGAGGTCCAACAGCTATGTAATTGGGCATTTAAATGTCATGGTGACATGCCTGTCAATGTAATGTAAGCCATAACCAATCACGTAGCAGTTGGGCCTTACGCCTACGCATCGCCATCTAGTGGATTTCTTATTCGCGAACACCCTCATTGTGAATCAATGCCTAATTTTGAATGCTAGCATGTTTTATAATATTTGAAGCATTTTTGGTACTTTATAATCTAACATTATATTTCCTTAGCCATTGAAAAAAAAAATGTTTTTGATCCTACTAATATTTTAAACGCGAACATTTATAAAATTGTATGTGTGTCTGAAATATGTGTATCTGGATGTATGTTTGTTACTCCTTCACGCAAAAACTATTGAACGGGTTTGGATGAAATTAGGTAGAAATACAGATGAGATACTAAACAAATATATTGGACAAGTATCCCGAAATAAAGACGCGAAGTTGCGGGCAACAGCTAGTGTAGTTATTAAAAGTCCAAATACATTATCGTGAACGCATTTCAAGCTACCAATGTATTCCACCGCCAGTCAAAGCGAGGTATTTCCCGTTTTGCGGGAGTTGACGCTGCTTTGTCCTCCACTTTCCACTTTGTCCGTAAATATGGCCGGCCCACAAAGTTGAAAGCGTACTAAATTTCTAACTTAACGTTAAATGGACATTTGAATCAAAGACCAAGTTTATATTAATGATATTTGAGTCTGTCAGCGTCGAATGAAGAATTCAAATTACGACATAGCACAGCTACTAATTATTAATTTGCTTCATGAATTTATAAACTTACATTTTAGATGTTCATAATTTCTTACTTAATTTCTGTTTCTCTTGAATAGAAAGGTATCAGTTAGGTATCTTTATCTTTTATAATAAAATATTTATATTTTTTAAGAAAAGTTAAAATTAAGTAAGTTACTTTTATGAAAACACTAGCTGTGCCCGCGACTTCGTTCGCGTGGACTACATCCTTTCATGGTCGGTTTTACCCGTTTCTCTCCTAATATTTGAAACAAAAAGTAGTCTATATTTTAAACCAAGTTTTGAGCTATATTTGTGCCAAATTTCATATCTCTAACTTCAAAAATAAACATTTTTCCATATAAACTTTCAAAGGTGGTATTACCCCCATCCCCCCCCTTATTTTCTAATAAAAAGTAGCCTATGTCCGTTCTTGAGATTCAACGTATACCTATACCAAATTTCATCAAAATCCGTTCAGCCGTTTAGGCGTGATAGAGTAACAGACAGACAGACAGACAGAGTTACTTTCGCATTTATAATATTAGTATGGATTATAATCTTAACATAAATTTGCTACTAGTTTTGGGGTGTGAATAAAATAGTGTAGAAATATACAAAGAAATCGTGTATATTACACAGTGTGACTTTATTACCTAATACGATATTATCCTGATAATTGATCATGTTATTTATAAAAAAAACAAAGCAAAAAATATAAGTATCTTTTATTTCTAATGAATGAAAACCGATAATATATGCTTAAGTATGTGCAGTAGGTGCATTATAAAAATTCTGAATTTCATTAAGTACGTAATTATTCACCTTCATCCCAGCTTTCTACCAGAAAAATAATACAGAACCATTTATTGTTTGTATGTATTTTAATGTTTCCATACATGAGAATTCAGAAAATAGTACCTATCTAACTATTTAGTTTCTTGCTCGTTCTGCTTGAAGGGATCAACATTCCGAACACGGCGGCGGTTTAACTTATTCTGACTATTCATAAATGCTTTTTGTAAAAGTTTACATGTAAAAATACATGCTATTGTATTTTATTATATATTAGAACCCTAGAAAATATTGACATTTTGCATGTTTTCATATTCATAAATTTTTAAAAGAGTAAAACTATAGTTTTATAATATATTAGGTTCATGCCATTGCTTCTTGAAGATATCAACATCCCGAACACAGCTGTAGTTTTAATCTGACGATTCATAAATGCTTTTGTACAAGTTTACTCGAATGAAAACATTTTCTATTTTATTCCAGAAACCTAGGAAATGTTTACTTTTGCCAAATATGGACTTTGTCCGTTAACAACGGCGGACATAAAAGCGCACTAAATTTCTAATTACCTAAACATTAACTGACCAGCTTTACGAGTTGTAATATGCTAATTGATACATGTTGGGCTTGTTTCATTGAGTGCTGCCAATTTACTGTGGGTGGGATGCAAGCTGTACCTGTTCGTTACAATTAATGGGATTCATGTCCCTAACAGTATACACTACTATTAGGGACACGAATTGATGATAATTGTGATAATTTTAGGGTGATAATGATAATTTTTACTCTATATCAAAATTAGGTAAGTAAGTGCAATTTATGTTTTGTATCTGAAACAATTGCCAATTCAAAATGGAATAAATTGAAATTCAAGTCTCTTCAAAATTATATTACACAAATATTACGGACCTGGCTGACAAGTAAGCAGTTGGGTCATTTCTTTTATCAAATAGGTACCTACGTTATTTTGTTAAACACTTTCAAATAATTAATTGTGCCACCTGAAAATTGTTTAAATTCGAATAATGGTTATAATATTCTGGCTTTTTGGGTTAGTTCACTATTACGTAGAATTGTATTAATAAAAAAAGATCCACCACGTTCCGTCATCACGCAATATAAAAAAATCAAACGCCAACCGAGTTTAAAGCATTAAGGCAAAAAAAAAACTGATCTGATACACCTGAATTTATCGAATCAGTTTATTTTTAAAAATTCTTACTTATATTGAATAGTCTAATGTTTATAACGAATCACCAAATTAAAATAAATCGATTGAACGAAAGTTGTCTCTTCTCTGCTACAAAGGAACAAAAATACATCTTTTATACTAATAAATACCATCGCTTACGTCGCGCAGTTGGGTAAAAAGTAATTCACACCGAACTATTTTCCGTCGCCAAGTCAATGGCTAACCAGATATGGAAGAAAAGGCTCAGTTACGCCCAGTGTATTTCTTGTAGGGTTAATGTCACTTGCGGCGTCAACCTGTCTGTCGTCGAGTAGTTTATTCCTTTAGTGATGTGCCGATGTTGGTAAACGCTTAAGGAAAAATTAAGAAATGCACGTGAATTGTGTTAGTTGAAGTAGGATCACTTAATGACATTTTTATGGATTATCTTCGTAGACGTTAAACTAACATAAGCATTTCATTAACGTACTAGCGACCCGGACGCGGATTCGCACCCGTACTGTCACCGCTTTTTCCACATTTTCTCTCATTGGTCGAAACGATTTATTGTAATGTAGCTAAAAGCCTTCCTCAGTAAATGAAGTGTCGAACACAAAAATATTTTTCAATTCGAACCTAACCTTTCTGAAGCGCGTTCAAACAAACTCTTCTGCTTTAACACATAAGCAAGAATACGCACAACTTTTTAATTTTGGTTGTTTTTAATAAGAAAAAGTTGTTAAACACATCGTCTTGTTAAAAATAACGAACCTATAAAAATAGAAACAAGGATAAGCATTTTAAGTCTAAGAGTAAATTTTAATAAGATGTGATTAACCATACTTCTTCCTTAATTTTACCGATATTACGTTTTTTTTTTTTCATTTTATGCATAACATTTCCAAATACACCGAAAATTACAAATTACCAAACTTAACTCTTTTTGAAGATGTCTCTTGAATTTCGTTAATGAATATTTGTTGCGATTTATTAAACATTTTAGTTTGAGTATCCGTAAATACAAAATACCTTTGAGTTTAAAATCCATCGGATAAAATAAAAAAGTGAAATAGGTCGACGATTCCTAGTATCCGACAAAATTGCCACTCGTCTGTCCCGCGACGCATATTCACACGTCACTAGCACCTACCTATCAATCAAAACTCAACGAGACGAAAGAGTTACGACGAAGTTTTTCCGATTGAACAAGGGTTAGTGAAGCTGGAGTATACTGAATGCATCCAGGATACAGGAACAATTGTTGAACAGACGTTACCCACACGTAATTACAAACAATTACAATTACAATTATTTCCTGTTTAAATGCTAACATTTATGGACTATTGAATTGGCTGAGACGTCGCTGATTTAAATCCGCCTCGAAAAACTAATAGCAGAAGTGATAAACAAGATTGTTGTCATAATGAAATACACTGATTCTTGAACCCGTTCCGTTTCCCCTCCCTTGCTGTGCTCCGCTTATAAAATCTACTAGCTGTGCCCGCGACTTCGTTCGCGTGGACTACATCCTTTCATGGTCGGTTTTACCCTTTTCTCCCCTAATATTCGAAACAAAAAGTAGTCTATATTTTAATCCAAGTTTCGAGCTAAATTTGTGCCAAATTTCATATCTCTAACTGCAAAAATAAACATTTTTCCATATAAACTTTCAAAGGTGGTACTACCCCCATCCCCCCCTTATTTTCTAATAAAAAGTAGCCTATGTCCGTTCTTGAGATTCAACGTATACCTATACCAAATTTCATCAAAATCCGTTCAGCCGTTTAGGCGTGAAAGAGTAACAGACGGACAGACAGACAGACAGAGTTACTTTCGCATTTATAATATTAGAATGGATGATATCCAACATTTAAGCTGAAGGATACCCACTTGCATCCGTTGACTCCTTGGCACTGTTACGACGACCTTCGTCATATCTTGTGAGAGTCAGCCCGAGTATTTCGGTAGGCCATTCTTTAATCTGTTTTCCCATCGATCATCAGTTCGACGAGCTATATCGCCTGCCCACACCAGTTTCTTTAATATGCACTTCATAATACGATCAACTGCACATCAAAGTAAACAATTGTTAGACTGATAAGAGTTTCGATACTAACGCATAAGATATTATATCAAATTGGTGGTAAGGCGGTACGAAGTTTTTCTTACGTGCTTTTGACAGTATCGTGTAGAACTTCAGTTCTGCTACGGATTCCTTATTTAAAATTAAAAAAAAAACTTTGCCAACTGGAATGCTTTCATGTCCGACCGGTTTTTTGGTTGGCAATCGGTACTTTTTAACCGAATTCGGGCCAAACGGCTTATCTTAGTGCAATATTTCGTGAGCGTTCATTTCACAAGCTCTTCTCTACGAGGGTCGAATCCGCAGATTACACAAAATGGAATTAAGGTCGACCAATGTTGTGATTGTGACGAATTGTACTTCACTGTGATTCGGACGAAACTTTCGTAGGTAGGTATCTCGAATAATTTCTTGGAAGTTGTACCTAATTTCAAAGCTGAAAGTTTGTAATAGATTTGTGTAACTTCGGGCAACGTTAATTTATCGGTTTGTTTTTGGGTCGCAGATATTTGATGAATTGCGAGAATATTCTAGGCAACACTATATTTTTTCTTTACTATCTTTAGATTAATTCACTGGAATCAAATTAATAATAATAATATACCTACTTACTCTAATAATTTGTTCATTTGACGCAGAATAAGTACTTTATTGAAAAGACGATGGTCCTTTGCTAGCGTGATGATAAAACCTTTAGGTACCCACTATTGATTTTAATGATAGTGTGTCATTAACGTACTTTACTTACTTATTATTTTTCATATTGTTTTGACATTTTTAGAACAAGTCATTAAGCTAACAGACTTGACGGTTTGGTTTTAATATTTTATTGATGACGTTAAAAAATATATTTGATCCAAGTTTCAAATTTTATAAAAGGTATAATCTTTAAGTTTCCACAGCTGATAGACTATTAATATAGTATATATGCTAGGGCGGATATGGGCGGATACGTATCTACTGGAAATCTACTGAAATAAAAATAAAAATATCACACCAAAACAGGCTTCACAAAGAGTTACAGTGGGCTAACTCATTATGTACTCGTTAAATCTGCAAAGAATTTACCCTAAACCCATTCATTCACCATTATTTTTAGCAATGTAAAACTAGATCGCTTATGCTCAACCATATAATTTTATAATTTTTATTTGCATACTACTCTAAGAATCCTTAGAATGTGAATTACCCCTCCCGTACTTGGCCGTTTGAACAAAATGCTTTATATTATGTGCATAAGGAGCGGTAGGGGCCGACTCGGAGCCAATACCATATTTAAGCAAGACATGCCGCAGTTCAGTATTAATCGACGTTACCATTAAATAGGTGTTCATAGAGGTCATGTTCTTCTTAATCGTTGTCTAAGGCATTCGGTAAGAACAGTAGACCTTAGGGCTGGTCGCATCACTTACAGTTTTTCGCCAAGCAGCACTAGGCCAGCGTGGCCACAGAAACATGATCTGAAAGTATGGCCGTTCCGCCGTGTTTAAAACTACGCGCCTTTATGGGCAAGCACTGGTTGCTTTGAGCAAGAAGATAAAGAAATTTCAATTGTCACTTGTTTTTCTAAGACGCGGTGCCTTAAATTTATTCACGCAAAGCATTTTAAAACTTTGGTTAAGGTAAGTTATCTCTTTTGAACCTTGTAAAATTGTTAGATATTATAATTTTAACTCTCAACCTGAATATCTGTCCAGCAGTTGAAAATATTACAATGTGTTCTAACTGTTTTTGTTATTAATTGTCCTAGTGGAACAATGGTTAGCAATCCTAGCCGTTGAGCTTAGGGTCCTGGGTTCGATCCCCACCAAGGATAAACATTTTCGGGATAAATACTTGTGTTTATACTATTTGGGTCCTTATAAAAGCGTTTAAGTAACAATTGTGATACTAGCGTTGGTTCTGGATTTCGTAGCACTAACTATTTACCTACTTTAGAATTAGATCAACGAATTATTATTGATGTTGGTTGATTGTTTTTAATCGCCAACCCTATTGCTTAAAAATGCTTTATTTTCTTGCTCAACGTTCAAACCCTATTGGCAAGAGTCCGCACTAATCTCGCTAAGTACGTGTAACTTTATTTACTGTTCCAAAGTAATTAATCTAGATTCTACTAAGATCTATTAAGTAGGCGTGTTACTTAAGTAAGCGCAGCCTATTAATCTGCGGATAGCAAAACTCGCAACGATTTATACTCGGCCTCGTGAGACTCGTCTATAAGTTAGCTTTTTTATGTGGCTTCCACGTTTCGCTTCCCTAATCTTTAACAATGAAATTATGGGTCACGAGAAAACATTGGGGTTTCTCTTTTATTGTGGAATCCTTTGGCTTTTAACCCCTATTTTCACATTTATTTTAATGCTGTGCGGTTCTCTGATTGCACCAGTGATTTTAATGGACTCGCTAGTGGTAATAAATTGTGGTTTATTTGCATCCTTTTTTGGAGTGATTAAGGTAGGTTTGGGGTTGTAAGTTCGGAAAAATTCAAGAGCCATTGTGGGGTTATTTCAGTTGAGACGCTAGATATATAATGGGATCTCTTGGGAGAAATTGTTAGCTTTAAAAACTCTATTAGCCAACGAGTTTACTTCAAGAATACTAAATATTCTATGATAAACATTTACTGCCGTAGATGTAGACTCATTTTAATAAAGTATCTTGATGAAATTGTTGTGCTCTTTAAAAGTTAAAAGGTTAGATTTCGAAACTAATCTTAGCGTTCAACTTCGTAAGACTCCAAAAACAATTCTTAATTGATACTTATGAAGAATCTTCTGACTTTATCTTAAACTTGTTGTAAATAACTCTGCTGTGTACTAATTTTAGGGTTTGGTAGTAGCCACAGAACCCTTATATAGTTTTACTTTGTCTGTCTGTCTGCCTAGCTGCGAGCAGATAAAGTGAAACTATATTATTATGCTGAAAGATATTAACTACTATAAGGTCTTAAATTTAGCATAAAAATTTTACTTCAAGAATAAGATTTCTTGAATATTCAGGTTGATATCTAGTTGTAACTCGTTAAGTTTAGTAAGGGGCTTTTTGGCGTCTTGAAATAATTTGATTTTACTAGGCCTGCTTGTGTGGTGGAAAGCCTGTGACCAACAACGAAATATGAATGGTGAATTTGTTTCATTATATTAATCACTTTTAAAATATATCTAATAGTGTTGAACTAACTATAAGGTAAAAACTATGGTCAAATTAGGTATATCTGTAGTTTCGGATTTTTCGAATACATATCGGGTTTGTAATCACCTACCTACTATATGCATTTGGTTAGCGCGTTTAAGCCAGTACCCATTGTTTGACTTCAAAGATCCTTAGTCCTGTAGATTAATAGCCTGATACTTAACTTGACCTACCTATAAGGTATCACTTTGATAAATAAATATCGATTAATGAGGGAGTTAAAACTCTTTTAGAACTATCCTGTTTATAAAGGATAAAGATTTATTACAACCTTGTTTGCTTGCTTGACCTTATAAAATTCACAGCTTAACTGCCTTTAATCAAAGTTCCTGCCTGTTCTATTACATACAATTTAAGCAATAGGTATATAACCGCTAAGTTTTAAACGATTTTCGGAAAACCAATCAAAATCAAACGACGATTTAAAATGCAATCTTCCCAAATAAACCAATTCCCGGAGTCATTCCGAAGGTCTATAACAACTTTATTGTCATTCCTATTCCATAATCCGTTGTCGCAGCAACCGAATATTTTCGCGAAGTTGTTTAAGTTATTTGCTATAACGAAATCGAGATCGTAAAACTTTACTATCATACAAGCCATTACTGCGCCTCATAAAGTCAGAGCTATGCATGAAGTGTTCTTATATGAATCGGCTGAATAAATATCAAAATTTCTTTACTCTTATTTTGTAAAGCGATAGCTAGTAAGAAAAATGTTATATCATACACCTCCATTACATACATTTGACGACCTCCGTAGCCGAGAGGCAAGCGTGCCGGACTTTGGCGTCGCGCCATCTCTGAGGTTCCGGGTTCGATCCCCGGTCGGGTCAATATGGGAAACGAACGTTTTCTATATTGTCTCGGGTCTGGGTGTTGTGGTACCGTCGTTGTTTCTGATTTCTGTAACACAAGTGCTTTAGCTACTTACCACAGAATCAGAGCAATGTATGTGATGTTGTCCAATATTTATTTATTATTTATACAAGGAAAAAACCTTGAATCACAGTATTATTCCTAGACGGTTTAACAGTTGATTCAAGTGGAGTTATACTTACCTACTTAGTATTTAAACATGGGCCGAAAAGTATGTGATAAACGACGTATATAAACACTTACTGTGAGATGAAATCATTGTTTTCAAAGATTCCTTTCCCTGTCATTTTTTATTTTCAACAAAATTCTTCTGTTTTGGCTATTATGCATTTGTTTTTCCTTATCTACATTAAATTTTCTCTAGTTTATTTCTTTTTATCAAATTTATTTGAGTGCTAAATAAAATAGTCAACATTTTTTGGTTTCAGTTTAGTATCAAAACACTTCTGTTTTTGTTGATTTAGCTTTATAACAGAGATATATTGTGAGAAGACTGTACCTTCTGACCCTTACTGGTTTTGCAATACATTTACTACAATATTATGTTATCACTACATAGTATAAAACAAAGTCGCTTTTTCTGCCCTATATCCCTATGTTTTTTTTTTTTTAAAGGCACTCCAATATTGACCTCATCCCACCTGATGTTAAGGGGTAATGAGTTCCTAGCTTAAGGGCGAAAAGTATAGCATAGTACAACTGTTACTAGACTTGTCGCCCTTACCTTGAAGGCTTGACCCCTGCTACTAATGTAGCACCCCCCAAGAGCTCTGGAAACCTTACTCACACGCAGGAACACAACAACACCGGAGTGATTGTTATTTGGTTGCGGTCTTCTGTAAGGTGGAGGTATTTCACCAGTCGGGCTGCTCCAGTTCGAGCGATAAATCGCTTTGCCCTGCCTCTCTTAAAACTACGCAACGGATTTTGATGCGGTTTTTTTAAATAGATAGAGTGATTCAAGAGGAAGGTTTTTATTTGCAATAATGAATAGAAAAGCCAATATTTCTAAGTATTTTCATAACATCCGCGCGAAGCCGCCCCGGGTCGCTAGTCATTTATAAAACTCTAATAGTTTTACAAAGTATGCGTACGGTAGTAAAAATGAGGCTAAAAGCTCTTTTCTTGTGTAAAAATGCGTTTTATGTGCTATTTTAAGGCCCCAATGATAAAGAAGAAGGACGCCTATCTTCAATCCATTTAGAAGTTATATTTTATTTATAAAATAACCGGAAAACAGAACAGTACACATTGTGCATTCCATTTGAAAACGTTGTCAGTTAAACTATATGACAGAACTCTAGTTCTTTTCGACAAGAGTTCTAAGTAAAGTCAAAAGTCAATAATTATTTTAAGAATTTAGTAAACTTGGTTTTCTTATTTTTTAAGAAAACGCGATGGGTCGATTACTTTTTCCTTAATCCTATGTAAGTAATCCTATTTAAGTAAATCTTTTCTTTAAAAAACTTGAAATATGTCAACAATTAGTATTAACACATGCTCCATGTTAAGGCGTCATAATGAGCTTAGGCGAAAAGACTTTTAAAAATATTACTGCAATTTTATTCACTTAACGTCTATTGATAACTATTCCACGATTGAAAAGCCCACCAATCATAAGGAATTCAAAACTGGCTCTTACAAAAATATCTAAGTGAAAATGAAAAGAGATATTAAAGAGCCAGTTGGTATCCTCTAGTGAGCTCGTTGAAAAGCCTAGGTTCTTTAAATAGTAGGAAGAAGCTGCAGGAACTCCCTGTAGTAGGCGGAAATTCCCTGTTGATTTTATAACGGCGCACACAACATAATACTTTATCTAAAGAAAATGTGGGTCAGGATAATTATGAAGTCTTTCAATGCGTCGAAGGGGCGCCGGTTGCATGCACAGTATAGTAGGAAAACCAGTAGTTTGTTTATGTGTTTTCAATAAGGATGCAAGTCTAAAAGTTGTGAAAAAAACTTACTAACACTTATAAAGTACTGCGTTTCCTCAGCCGCATAGTTTTTATTTTGACGTAAGATTAACCTAAATTTTGCTGAGTTAATAGCTAGAGAGAAAAATAACATAATTTTTAAAACAAAAAAAAATCTATATTACAAAAACGAAAACAAAATAATATAAATTGAGTGTTGTTGTTAGCAAGGATGTTTTTAAGTGGTTGTTTAAGTTTAACATGGGTTAAAATTTACATTTAAATTAAAATAGCGACACCGCCTGTATTATACTATAATTTGTCTGTAATATACATTTTCAGACACATTTTTGTATAACGAAATATTATAAAACTCTCAGGAAGTACTGGTTCGAAATAAAATGTTTTTTTTTTGTGTTGGATCTTTTATTTATTATGAAAGATTTTAGGCTATATAACATCACGCTTCGACGAATAGTTACGAATAATCAGTGGAAAATGTAGAAAAAAATGGAGATAAATAGCGTGTGAAGCTGCGGCGGGTCGCTAGTATATATAAAATATTTAAAACTCTTATCGTCTTAAGTTCCATTAAATTTATATTTTTTTAGAAATAGTTGTAGGAGTAATATTGTTCTACATATATTTTTAAACGTTAGGTTTATGCGCGTAATTATAAAGTATATTGTGTGGGTGTTGTGATACCGTCGTTGCTTCTGATTTCTGTATGTAACACAAGTGCTCTAGCACCGCAGAATTAAAGCAATGTATGTGATGTTGTCCAATATTTATTATTTATTTATTATTATTTATATTTTTAACATTTGAAATAAAATATACTGCAAACTACTGTTTTCTAGTTGACCGTTAATTAAATAATTACCTATTTGCTTAATCCAATTAGCCAAGCCAAAACAAATAAACGTATTTTTATGGCACTGATATAATGTAAACCAAAAAAAAACAATAATTCAATAATTAAAACTTCTATGTTTAATTAAAAAAATAATAATGATCTAACAATACCGACTTCGTTTTACTAATTTCCAATTTTTCAGTTACTGTTTATTAACTACCATTACAGTTCGTATATTGGAAGCACAATTCTACGATATGTGTCTAGTATTTTTGGCTTTAGTCAAACCCCCTGCAGCGATATTTATAGCTTCGAGTCACGATTCATTAAACCATTTCCTAGACAGTAGACTTTTTGTAATCTCCATTCCTTATGTAGGGAGATTGTTTTTTATAGTAACAACAGTTAATTATGTTTCTGTTTTTGGAGCAGTTTTCCTTAAAAAACAACGTCAACGAAATGTAACACAATAATGAGCGCATGTTTAGAAATGTGGCAAATCTTGTCGCCTGACCTAATTTTTCATTCTTACACAAGTACATTACATCTCCCGGAGTCCTAGTTTATGCCTTGATGGCTTAGTGTTTAAGGTATTGTTAATTTTAGTATTCTGGGATGTACACAAGAACTTTACACTTCCTAAATAAATATAAATATTGGACAACATCACATACATTGCTCTGATTCTGTGGTAAGTAGCTTTAGCACTTGTGTTACAGAAATCAGTAACAACGACGTTATCAACACCCAGTCCCGAGGCAATATAGAAAAGTTCGTTTCCCATATTGACCCGACCGGGGATCGAACCCGGGACCTCGCGCAACGCCAATGTCTGGTCCGCTCACCTCTCGGCTAAGCCAACCTCTTGGCCCTGGATTACGCCTAAATCGTTTGAAGGTAAAGTATCGGGATAAGTTCCCGGGATTCAGGAGTGTTATAAAATCATCGTTACGATAACGTTTCAATCACCACGCATTCCTGACCGCGCATTGTTGGTCAAAGTCACTTAACCCAGGAATCGAGGCCAGGACCTTGGACTCTAACCAGTCATTAAATCAATTTATCGAATATTTCTTTAGGTATTCAATCAGGTTATATTTAACAATTTAAAATATTTTAAATTACTTTACTTCCGCCTCAGAATCTAAATGTACCGAGCAGAGTAAGAAACTCAGTAGATTTCTAACAGTAGCAATATCTAGCTAATTGCTATGTGTAGATCACTTTGGACAAGCCATATAATTTTGGTGAGTGATGGAACAATTAAGTACCCATCAGGTGAGTATTCATTTTTGAGAGGTAAGCTGGAATAGACCAAAGTTAAGTCACCAAACCAAAGTCCCAAAAGATGGTTCCTGTATGTTCACAAGCATGACATACGAGGTAACGAATCTCTTCATTCAAACACATTGAAGAAAATGTAACGTCCCGCCACATAGCGCCACCACATTAACATTTTAGTGAGCATGACTACTCCATCTCCCCTTAACTTGAATCTAAAATTAAGTCCTTAAACTACGAGTAAGTGTAAGACCAGCAGCAGGGATCTGATACATTTGACCACCAGGGTAAATTTCAAACAATTCAAGGTCTACGGAATTGTCCCATAAACAGAAAGGTCAGAACCAAGTTCTGTGCTTATCTTCTTAGGGTGCCTTTATTTTTTATTTAGGTAAATAGGATACCCAAAACGCTTAGAATAAGTACTCTATTTAAACAGCGACAACACAAAGACTTTTATTGCAGTACGTAATCTACTTTATAGGTCAGGGATAGGCGCGTCATTTGGCCGGTGAAAGTGGGGGAAAAGCCAAAATTTTCGCAATTGGACTATAAAAACTATATTTATTTAACAAGGCACTCCCACGCACTTCCTTCGCAATAACAGTGCAGTCACAAGCAAGTCAGACTATAAGTATAGTAGGTATATAGGAACAAAACAAAAAGGCGGTGCCTTATGTTTATAGGCTTAAAAACAATTACCGAACTCCAAATGCTTTCTGTGATGTGTCTTTGATCATACGATTCGTACTTTTTGGAAGTCAAAACAAGTATCATAAAAAATATTTGAGGTATTTAGAATATGATGAAAATGTCTTTAATCATGTAAACTTTTCAAAAGCATTTATGAATCGTCAAATTATGTAAACTACCGCCGTGTTCGGAATGTTGATTCTATCGAGAAGAACCGGCAAGAAACTCGATAGTTATTCTTTTCAAAACTGATATATAAATTGTAAAAATAATGCAAAAAAAATAAATATCAATATACCATAAGTCTAGTGTACATATTTAATGCTATCAAGTCCAAACATCTTTGTCATTAATATAGTCCTCTATTTTATAATAGCCTTTTTTCATTAAACAATTTTTTATCAGAGACTTAAATATATGCATAATAATGCAGTGATATTTTCTGGCAGCTTATTGAAAATCTTCAGACTTAACCCCACAAAAGAATTACTAATTTTATAAAGTCTTAGATGAGGAACAGCAAGCTTATGTTTATTTCATCATTATTCATTTCATCAATATTATATTGACGAGGGCTCCTTAAGCAAAACTACATTTCACTCTTTCGTTATCTTAGCATATTATGTCTTGTTTGTACATTAATATATGTGATTGCTCTGTGTCTGGGTGTTTATTGTATATATTTAAATTCTTATTAGTCACGTTATCCCTCACGTCAATTCTGGTTTCTAAAACATCGGCGATCTAGATTCAGGTCTATTTGTGTGATGTCATCTGATTGGTATAGTAAAAAAACTGTTATTCGTTTCACTCGTGGAATCAAAAAATATCTCGACATTTCATTATCCGTGTCGATAGGGAATATTTTATAAAACACGCGTCCAGTCTAAATCGGTGCTTTTAGCGAAAACGTGTTGAGTGCTTTGATACCATTCCCTTCCCTTGCTGGCAATTGGAAGACATGGCTGTGTTCAGAATCCTTACTTTATGCGATGTTTAAGCTAAATCTTGATGCATAAGAATTGATTCTCAAAACTGAGTTTAGGAGTATTACTACCAAAATGACTGTATCTACGAATGTGCACTAATGAGATGGTCCAAAGCTCTGAGACAGGTATATGCGGCATTATCAACAATATGAGCACTTTAAAAGGGTAATAATAAGGCTGATACAATTTTCTCGAAAATCAACTGTGTCTATAATAAATTGAGCTGAATGTGTGGGTTCCATTTAGCGCTGCTACGGTGTTAAAAATTCCGTAGCAGCATTTGTTTAGGTGAAACCCAAATTGTCCTTTAAGCTTTGTATTGATTGTCTTGCGTTGTGTTTGTTTTAGTTAACAAATCAAATTTTGTGATAGTTAACAAATCTATTTTCATTTTTTCTTTCAATTTTCAAAGTATTTTTTCCACACAATCATTCCATTTGACAAATTCCATTTAAAAAAGAAAAGGAAAACAAAATTAATTTGATGAACGTTGCTTAATTAAATTTAGTTGTAGGTACAGCAATATTTAAGGTCATTACAAAGTGCATTTTATTATTTTGAAAAATGTGTCTTTGTCTTTTAGACATAAAGTTAAATTAAAATCGAGTCAATTTCGTTTGTCAGTGTTATTTCTATTCAGGATAATTATAATGAATTTCAAATTAGTTATCTCATGTTTGATTGTATAGTTATTTGTTTATAGCATTTTAGTTCGTTTTTATTATATTGGTAAACAACTAATGAATGAAATTTCCTGTCAATATTTAGGCATTCGTACATAATTCCAAACCTTCATATTCATTATCACGACGTGTCTTAGTCGCATGGTATATAAACTTCTCAAATATGTAAATTTGCTGCAAGAAGTTTTACTAAAATTCAACGACCTTCGTAGCCGAAAGGCGAGCGAGGCGGGCCGTACTTTGACGGCGCGCCAGCTCTGAGGTCCCGGGTTCGATCCCCGGTCGGGTCAATATGGGAAACAAACTGTTTTATATTGTCTCAGGTCTGGGTGTTGTAGTACCGTCGTTGTTTCTAATGTCTGTAATTCAACTGCTTAAGCTACTTATAACCTAACAAGAGCAATGTATCGTCGTTGTCAAACCAAAAACTGCTATGTGCAAAAAGTATTTTTTAATATTTCCAAAATATAAGAGGTTCCAGAACAAAAATCATACAAAGGTTTATTTTTAAAAGTATTTTATATGAGAGTTATAGTTGTTACACTTTTATTTATTTATTTTTTAAACATGTAAATTAAGTAGATTTTATTATTATTTCCTTTAAAGAGAATAAAAATCACATGACAGATTTGACACAAAGCAGGTTTTAGTTTGACATCGACGGTATGTTATGTTGTTGATGATGATAAATTCATCTAAGTTTCGACAGGAACCTAATGAAGAGTAAGTATACAATGTGAATGTATTGATCACCACAATGCAGCAAGCAAATGTGCACCTTACGGCGTCAAACATTTCCGCCAGGGAAGGTACAAGCCAGAAAGCGTAATGGGGAAAATTCGCGGTAATAACCGATAGCTTTTCTTTTCTTTGCCATGTTTATCTACATTACAACGCAATAAAGGGAAAACTTCAGAACTAAATGGGGAACTTGCTTGGTCAGCTTATTTTTCCCGTAGCACACAACCGAGGTGAATACTTTTAAGACCGCACAGGAACTGTTGAATTGTTGAAAAATGTATCTTATAATTTCATTTTTAAAAAAGACTAGTGTCATTTATTGACATGACGTAATTGAACAGAACATTTTATAAAAGTAACAATTTTACATACGATAAAAAAATATATACTTACCTACCTAAAGTTGCAACAAATGTATTATGTACTTTCAAATAAAAAAAACACGTTAGAATAAAACAATGAAATTTTTAAATAGAAACAGCTTTATAAATAAAAAAAAGAAACGAATAAAAGCGAAAGCAATAATTGAATTAATTCCTAAAATCATTTTTAATATTGAAGCCTATGGAGTGACTAGTAATTCGAACGAAGATCTGTCATGTTTAAATATTGTATTCATATGAACGGTATATTTTTCACATAAAAAACAATTTTGTTTCACTCATTAATTGGGCAAGACTAACAGTATTTTACTTGGACTATGATGATGTCATACTTTTTGTTCTCAATAAATAATGTATCCTTACATTACTTGCTCGACAAATTCGAAATTTTTGGGAATACGCAGCACGCAGAAAGCTTCGGTCGCCTCTTAACTGGTACGTTCAAGTCGAAAACAACATTTGACACGGTCTGGTAAACATGTAAGGCGGCCTGTACTTTTACGATCGGTAGTTACGAATAGTTTTTATTTTTTGGTAATGATTAAGACGATATTGGGCAGGGTCCATAAACTGAAACTTATAGAAAAAGTTGAACCGAATCGGAAATCCTACGACTTTTGCTATCAACAAGAATGAAATAAACATCTGTAGTTCATTTCTCTCGCTAAAAATGCATCGGTGTTCTTTATTTAATTGCAAATTAAATATTGTAGTTTCCTACAAGTTTACCGTGTGCTCAATTTTAAATATGCACTATTTTTACATTTAAAGTTACCTTTAAATTAAATTCAAAAATCATTTTGTTCAAATTTTGAATTTACTTTTATCAACACTGCTTATTTTTTTTATTATGCTGAATTAAATTTTAAAAACACTCTGTGGCACTTTTTATTTAAGAGATAACATACATACGTTAAATGCTTAAGAGTAACGCCTTGCAGTAAATTAATGAGTTTATGTTACCGTATAGCTTTCGTTTTTTGCATCATTATAAGTTTAAATCAACAATTTCAATTAAATACATTGGCATCATAGAAATAGAAACAGTCAACTGCACATTAAGATAAATACTTGCTATTCGATATTAGATCTTATGCGCTCGACAGCTCGACATATGGGCGGTGCAAAGTCCTGTACCTGTGTATAAACTTTAAGACTATCATATAAACATTTTGTACAATTCCAAACTATGGAACGTTTCCGCTGTTGTTCATTGAATGAAAATCTTCAAAAGTTTAAATATTTTTATATTTTTAACAAACAAATTATAATATTTCGTTTCGTACGATTCTTCAAATTACATTTTTTCTCAATAATTGACATTACATTTCTGTTTCTTTTTTTACAATTGCGGTAAAATATTTATGTGGCCAGTAACAGCATAAAGGTTTAATACCTTTGAAATAAAGTTATAATAGCGTAACCGTCCTGCAATATAATTTATAAGACAAAACACTTTTAAACAAAATATAACGAAGCCATATAACTTTAAATAAATTTACACCACACCTGAACACATTTAAAATAATTTAACGGGTCAAAACACGGTTGGTGCAACCTAATCAAAACGTCGGGCAGTAAGTAGTTATTATATTTATTTATCATGAACCTATAAATGAATATTCTATTCTCGTGTTTAATTTTTCTGATATTTTTCATTATTAATTTTTGTTGTAATCCATACTCACATTTTTACTGTTGCCGCACCCATAAACGAAGTATCTGCATGACCCAACGGTTGACTGGTAGAGAATTCTCCTAGCATTAAGTCCACCTTTTGTAAATGTTTTTTGTGCAATAAAGTTTTTAAATAAAAATAAAATAGTTCGTATTAACTACTAAATAAAAATTGTGTCGCGTTTTTGACCCGTTAAATTATTTTAAAATTACCTGTGTAGTTTGACGTACTGTATGTATATTTATGATGAAAATCTTGTTACAAAAAAGTAAGTCTATAGGTAAAGCGTATTTAATTCTACGGCCCAAAATTTGAATTGTTGCATCAAACTTTTGCCAAATAAATGTCTTCTTAAAACCCCGCAAGCATCGTAATTTGCATACCGGGCTCCCATCCATTTATCACGAACTCATTCACATATAGTGATGCCAATTCCACAATAACAGAGTTACTCCCCCAATGTGAAAACGGTGCATGATTGATGGTTTTACAGGAGAATCAAGAGTGCCATCTAGAATTTGTGGCAATCCATCTTTTTCACCAACACTCACGTGGGGCATTTTATTTGGGTTGCATTCGTTGCTGAGAGTAACGAAATGGGAGAATTTCTGAAATGGAAAATATACTTAAAATTCTTTCTATTTTAAGATTTATCGGAAGCTCATTTCAATGTGAACTTTGTTTTTCTTTTGTTTTTACTGGAGTTTTGTGTTTAAAACAAGCAAACAATATCTCTCTAAAACCATCTAGAACAAATTACGCGAAAAAGAGTATCCTGTACGAAGGTGTTCAAATTTATAATAAGCTACCCAAAAATGTAAAAGAAGCTTAAAGTCTAGAAAGTTTTAAGAAACTACTGAAACGCCACATTTTGGAGGATCTTTTATTAATAAAATGATCGAGATGCATGTGATTGTTACTAATGTTGCAGCAACTGACCACAGACTACATAACATAACCCACATAATTATAACATCTTAACACTACAAGTAATCTATAAATAAGATAGTTTTTGTATACTCATATAGTAATATATAATTGATATATAAATTAAAACAAAGAATTGTGATAAATTTATGTTATTTTAACTCAATACTTTAACAAAATGCTAAATTGTTTAACCGCTTGTCGCTTACACATTGTGTCGTAGGTCTTCATAAACATGCATTGTTCACGCGCTGGCCGGCTCGGCTGCGCACGCGCTTACTTATGAGTACCCGCACTTACTAGGCACAAAAATCGACAAGCATTTTCTTGTATATGCCGTACTGGGTGCGCAAATCGGTTACGTTTATTTACTTTTAAATATTGTATTTTCTCAGTAAGTGCTTTTTGTAATCTTTTGGAAAAAATAAATGTCTTTAAACTTAACTTAAAACTTAATAAGTTAATTATGTTAGATTTTTTATTTACTATTTTGTTTAAATTTATTATTTTGTTCAAATAAAATACTAATTATTCGGTGGGATGCACCGATTTTTCAAAGGACAATCCACCAATAAAATTTTCCTTCATAATGTAAACACATAATACAATGTAAATACATAATACATAAAAAATAGTGTTAATATAAATATATTAACACAATTATTTGTTAGAAAAATAATATCTATGGGTTCTGCCTGAAATAAATGCATTTCATTCAATTCAATAATTTAAATGTACTCAAGTAGGTAACACATACATAATTGATCATCTGTAGATGTATTTATTGGTCTGATTCTGGGACAGATTATTCATTCCTTTGAACTTATATGTATTTGTATATCCCGTAGCGTGTTTTATTTCTATAACCTGGCACCACACGTGCTCATAAATATGAATCTCGACAGAAAAGTTTGGATCTGCACCAAAAAATAGTTTTTCTCCACCTAAGTTAAATATGAAAGATGCAATTAGTAAAAACTGCGTAAGTGTGGGTACTTTATTAGGCTCATCTTAGTATTCCACTGGCGAACTCCTTAACTGAGAGGTGAGGGGCTAGGCTTAAACGTCACGCCATCTTGAGGGTTTGGATTCGATTACAAATTGAATCCATATGGAAAACAAGTTGTGGGACTGTCGTTTTAGATTTCTGTGCCACAAGTACTTTAGCTGTTGACCACAGAGTTAAAGCAATGTATATGATGTGTCCTACATTAATTACTTTGTTTTTTTTTTCAATTGTGTTTCATTGCCAGAAAGACACCAGTTTACGATAATTTGAAAATTAAATTTTGATATAAAACTACTTTCTATAAGTCTTTGTATAAAGAGTCCGATTCACGTTTTATGAAAATAATACCGTCAGTTTAAAGCCATAAAGATTCGTATTGCATAGGTCGTAATTTTAATCCTATTGTTTATAACCACGATAAAACTTAACCTTCGTCCACAGATAGGGTTTACGCAGGTTACTACTAGACAAAAGTACCTAAGTAAAGTAACAAAAGTAAATATATTTGATGTTAATTTTAAACTTGGCACTTTCACGCTTCTTGTAGCATACCGGAAGATATAAGAACAATATAGTGACAGCATCAAGATTTCTTCTTTTCTTTTGAGGTTACAGATACCTTAAAAAAACCCTTCAAATAGATTTATGTACACCCTAATACACTCTTATTCTCCTAAATTATATTTTCTACATATGGAGAACGAATATCAGATATTACTAACTGGGTCGGTACAAACTGGTAGTTGTATTTTGAAATAATATTTCTCTACCTCTATTTATACGAAGACAAACAATCTACAGGAAAAACCGTAACTTTGGGGCTTTAAATCAAAGCCTCCCTTTGTATTTTTATGATCCACATTTTCTGTATCCATGGGAAGAATACATTAGCAAATAGCAATAGGTATCAAAGCGATATATTTTTATTTCCCAAGTTGGGGTGTGATTTATTTGGCCTGATAAATATTACATAAAGTTAGGTGAAAACTGGGTAAGCATTTTATTTCATTTTATACCAACACCATCATCACTATCAACACTTTATTCTAATCCACAGCTTCACCAGCACATTGAGGCTTTCAGTTCAATGTTAGTTCTTATGTCATAGACTTAAAAGCGATATAGTTCAAAATGTAAAGTCTGACGTGCTTTTCTTGTACATGGGAGAGTCTATTGAGAACAATTGCCTCCTGGGTTCAAATAGACGTTTGCAGTATCTGCCTGCAAATTATCGCAGATTGCCATCCCACCAAACCGGAGATAGTTCAATGATACATTCACGGCGTCGCGATTTTCACTCAAGAGCCCGATTACCCCAGCGGTAGACCTTCGTGAAGTATCTTCGTGTGATATGATTAGCCCACTGCCACTTCATTGTGCTAATTCTTTGATCTATGTCGACATTCTTTGTTTTTGTATGTGTTATACAAATAAAGAGATGGAGCTCTAAAACTCGGTGGATGTGGCTTTGAACAGTGGAGGGCAAGTTTTCATTTTGAGAGCTTTTCTCGGTTTGACTAGGATATTCTAGATAGCCTGTTCTTATTAAAAATAATATCCTGTTTCGGAAGTCACGGAAATGAAGACGTTGATTCCGAATACGATTGAAATGCGTCTGGTTTCCCTGTAAGTTGCGGAGGTCACATAGAAATTGTGAATGTAAATAACCAGGCACATCAAATCAAGATACTGATGTCAGCAGACCCCGAGCTCCGAAATAAATGCGCAATTGGGATCCAAGCTAGAAGAATTATATACAAATCTTATCTCTCTTTGTAAGAAATAAGAAGATTGTCATTTTGCTGGCCTCTTCAAGAACTAGTTTAAACATAATTTACATAATTTAAACTTAAACTACTGATCCCGAAATGTTTCATATGTATTCTTTGCGAAAACTATATATGTATGTGTTGAACTGATTTTTACATTGCTAAATTTAAATTCATTTACGCTTTTAACTCCTGAACTGCACAACGAATTTGAAAAAATATCGGCGTAATGATTTTAGCTTTATCGGTTAGATACTTATACAGTGCTTTTATTTTTGAACCTGATAGTAACGTTAAATTAACGTCGTTAATAGCTTCAGTATTTACATTTTTACTGTAGGGATTATCTGCTAAGAGGCTTTCATCCTCTTAACATAAGTGTTAGAAATAGTAGCCGTAAAAAAGCAAACGCTTATCAGAAACTCTGCTTAGTCGTTTGACCTTTTCCTTTATGAAAATATTAATCACAAAATAAAGAATCATGAGCACGATAGTGATGATAGCAAAGATTGTCCAAATAGACAGGACAATGCTGAGATTTCCCCTCTACGCTCCTTCGATATATCTGACAACGTCATATTTTATAAGGGTTCTTTTTCACTACAATACTAAAAGCCTTGGAATATTTTTGACTTTTCTTCTTTCAATGCCAGATTTTATTTGAAATATTTAAGCTTTATTTTGAGCTTTATTTCACTACTGGTTTATTCAAAGCCTCGGGATAACAAGTTAGGTTTTGTGCGCGGCTTTACACGCATGGTGTATCATTAAAGAATCGTATACTTTTAGAAATATTGAAAGCGTAATGTTGAAGTTTTTTTTTAAATCACTCCATTTTTGTTCTTGAGTTTATTTCTAACGAACATAAAGAAAATCATTTTATTATTGTTAAAGACCACGTTATAAATAATACTGCTAAAAAAGTTATCAAGAGAAGCAAGGTTGGTTGCGAATTATAGTCCCTTCGTCTATAAGGGAACGATATTTTTTAAATCTTGGCGTGGTACTGATAGACTTTCTATTTATTTCAGATAGTTCCTCGAAAATTTAGGATGCCTTGAGTACAGCGAGCGTTTACTTTAATAAATTATTACTGATACAAATATTATCAGCATTATCATGATAACACTAGCCTAAAGAATTTTTTTACCGTTGCACAAAAATCTTGTCTACTGACTCTCAGTGTGATAAGCTCCGAAGCTAGAGGAAAAAGTGTGACAAACCCGCCACAGTTATTGGTTTCGGGGAGCGGAAAAAACTTACAAAATAGGTGTACATATTTATTGAGTTGCCATGTTTTGTATTCAGTGCCCGTCTCCAGAACTATGGCACAACCATGTATTCTTATTGGCTACGCTTACGTTTTGCACGGCTGATTTCCGTACATGATTGATTGGGAGTATTGGGATGAAACGGTTAGCTGGAATAAAATAAATAAAAAATAGATGTGTAAGATAAACACAACAATCAATTTGTTTTAAACTAAGGCTTTATTGGTATTAAAAGAGCTAGACGAGAGAAACTAACTGGGGGCGTCAACTTTGGACACCCAGACCCAAATCAATTGGGAAAAGTTCGTTCGGCGAATAGACCTAAACGTGAATCGAACTGAGGACTTATTTAGGTGATTACTTCAGCCACTGTAAACGATCCTCGCAGTGTTAGAAGTATATTTAATAAGCTCTGAAATCGTTGCAAAGAGTCAAATCGCAAAACGATTTCTTCTGTAGATGATTAGTGAAACTGAGCCTAACTTTACAGGATGGGGGAAGCTCATACTCTCGAATTATTATTTTGCATTTAGGACATTTCATAGAATAGATTAATATTTTACGTGTCGTTATTTTTGAAATAATATTTTACATAATTCAAAATATTTTGTTAACCGTCACCTACACATTATTACACTTATAAATTATCATTGAATACAATACAAGAGTGACTCTGTAATCGGTTCAGTCAATATTACTATCAAAATACTAGCAAAAAACTTACTACATACGGTGAGCTGGAGTAGACCAGTCCTAAAGAGTTGTTTACAAGCATAACGTACACACATACTTACCTATGTGCCAGCAATCGCTTAACGTCCACCTATCTTAGGGTGAGTGACATTTTGGTGAGCATGACTATGCTCCATCTCTCTTCATTTTTTTTATTAAATCATCAAATCAAGAACATGACCTAATATAAAAAAGATTAAATTACTCTTTAACTAAAGAAGAAAAAGAAAATGTATACTATTAAAGTAATTAATATAGTTAATATTGTAAAATTCAAAATAGAACATTGACGTTTTAGGGCGTCATAACAGTTTGGGTCCTATTTAAGAAAATAAATGATTTTTCTCCTGCATTCCTCATTTCCTTTTAATGCAAAAGCAAAGGTATTCGATTTGGTAGGTGCGATACCATGAATTTCGGTTCTCTGGCACCTGATCGAAAATCAATAATCAGATTTGCATATCTCAACAACAGAAATGATATGTTTAGCGAATGTACAATTTATTGAGGCGTTGCGTTAACAAATGTGATTTGGGAGAGTACGATGTTTTTATTTGAATGAATCCCTAAAAAGTTTTAGTTTAGAAATTAGTAAATTAATTAAGTTTACATTACGGATGACACAATGTCAACATAAATACTTACAGTTCGATATTCGTTCGTATACCCACTACGTAAGGGCGATTCAAATTTTAAAGTATATATGTAGATTGATGTACAAAAGCACTTACACTGTACATTATTTTTTAATTTTAGATTAAGCTTAACGTTGAATAGGTACTACCTGCATTATTTAAGGAAAGAGAGAAGGTCCTCAGACAAAAACAGCGTTTGTATTATTAATGTTTGTTAACAGGTCAATGTAGAACTATCATAATTATGTGTAGCTACGTAATTACGATATTCATTCTTTTACGATAAATTATTTACTGTACTGTGACGTTGTTGCCTCTCATGTGCAAATACCAATATAAATTTACGGTCGAATTGAGAACCATGTCTTTTTTTTTAAGTCTTTAAAAAAGAGGAATAGGTAAGGCGTAGCGATGAGTTCAAACAAATCATATAAACCAAAATCGGCAAACGTACAAGGCAATATTTATTTTAGTTGCCATCTCTGCTCCCATGCTCTGGATACAAATCTGCTCCAGCTTGCCTCGAAATTACGCAATTGTACGAGATGCATATCAGAAAACAGTTTAATATTGGCTTCAATGCCCAAGACAGCATCTGCGACGTGAAATAAATGCTGCGATAATCATCTGCATTTTGTAAATACGGATTTTGGAGCTGAATTTGAGCTAGTTTGAGCTTTTTCGTTTAACTAGATAAATTATAGTTATAGAATTTTTTTTCTTTATTTCCTGGCACAAAAGGTATTTTTTTTAAACAACAAAATTAGTAGATATTTACATAAATGATGTTTATTATAATAACTTATTTTAAAGTGAAATGTCAAGAAATGCATTTGTTTTTCTAAGAGTAGGTAAATATTCTATCTTGTAACCAATAACTCAATGAAAGTAGAATGGATTGCTGAAAAAAACGCAATAACTACGTAGGTTCGTTATGATCAAACTTAAAGGTAACAATCATAAACCGTATTAAAATGCTTTAGAAAAATCGCGTCCACCTCCATTTAGCTGCGTTTGAGAAAATTGTAATCAGAAATGTGCAGTCGTTTTCCAAAAAATGTTAAGTAAAACTTCGCTTGCCAAATTACGCGGAACTCGAATCAACCGTTTAAAAGAGTCTAAAAGATTTTGCTCGAAGAATATATCGAAAATTAGCCCGCCCGTACCGTAGCGTAGACATTTTCTGGAACACCGACTGTAATTTTTTACAGTAACATAAATGTGGTTTAGAAAATGTCATTTCCTTGCGAGTTCTTTTAAATTTTGTTGCATGCGTCTTTTAAACGAAACTGCCTGAGAATTATTTAAAAATATAATTTGTTCATGCATTGTTCATGCATTTAAAAGGAAACTTCGACTAGTGTTCTGCGAAACGAAACAAAACCATATGAATTCAATTTCACTTACTTTACTAATCATAAAGTTTCATAAAGTAATCATTGATTTTATTTTTAAATCTAGTTTTGTACTGTTAAGCAATCATGTAACTAATTTTCATCTACAGAGGTCAACTACGATTCTTTTAAATTATGTATATTCGAACTATCTTACAATTTACGCAACAACTTTTTAAATAAAAAATACTAGCTTCGCACCCGCAAAAAAGCTGTTTTCGATAAATTGACTAAAAAACATAAAACAAACACACGAAAAAACACTTCATCTTTATATTATCAGTACAGATACATGAAAAGAAGAACACAAATACCAAATCAGAAAGTAAAAAGGGTCGAAATATTACATAAATCACAAACTATTTTAGAAACGATAGTCATGAGGGACTCCACAAAAATAGGTACTTGAATACTTAATCAAGTACATTTTTATCGACAATTTGTGTCTTGACTAGGAATCAAAGATCCAACTGCGTGAGTTAAAGGTAGCGGTGCTACCAAAACGTTATACATGTACTTGTAAGTACTAGTCAAGGGTCAATCAAAGGAAAAACGTAGTAAAATTAATTTGTTTCACAGTTCGTATAAATAAATTTCAAATTATCAAACTATCTTCATCATCTACGAGTAGAACCATTTTATCATGAAATGACGTAACCCAGATACGTAAATGAGACCATTTGTAGAGACTACCAGCTGACTGTAATGTACCTAATAGCACCCTCTTCAGCTAAATGGCATTTGCAGACGGGAGATCAGAGGTTCACCGAAGCGTGTTTGTACCAGGCTACTAAAAGGGAGGTAATGTATTTGGCGTGTTCATCACAGTATCTATTAAGTGGTGATAGGGATTGTTATGCTAATGATATTCTCAATAGAGGCTATTATAGTGTGAATCAACAACATTTTGCGCCATTATTTGGCGCCAAAAAGATTGATGGTTTTGGTCAATCAATCACAGTGCATTTAAAATGAGTATAATACATTTTTATCTCTAATATTTTATATTATATTAATTCATTCTCTAGCAAAGGTTGGTGGATTACGACTGGTGTGTGGTGTAGTGTAGTGCCTTAGCAAAGCACACCAGATATTTTTGTTGATTAAAAATCATATTAGTCAGCATGCATTCAGGATGGCTTAAGGTTTTTCAATCAAAATTTTTGGGATATTATTATTAAATAATTCAGCCGTTTACATCCCACAACCAGGTACCGGCTTCGTCTTAACTATGAGAGAGAATGGACAGTACTTCACAAGTAGGACCCAGTGTGGTCTAGTGAAGAATTGCCTAAAGCACTAATTGGATTGTCAACTATTGTCACATGCTTTCAAGCCGCCAATAAGTCTGTCTAGAATAAATACAAATACAGTCATGACCTCATGTTATCCGTGATTTCTAACGCACGGATATGGTCGTGCTAAATGCTGGAATTATCATCCGTCTAATAACAAAACGCGGCTTGGACTAATCCTTAGTTTGTTTGAATTAAAACTCTTCCATTGATCTGTTTTGAAGTGTTTTACAATTGGTATGATAACACCATTCTCAAATCATTTTAAAATATAGCCATATATAATAACTTTAAGTTACATCGGCCGTATTGGTTTTCTGCAAATTTTCTTAAAAATTATAGTTTAAAATGCTCTGAAACAATTTACTCGTAAAAGTCAATAGAACACATTGAATTCATACATATAGAATCTTGGAAGTTTTATCGTATTTTGACTATCCCTACTAATATTATAAATGCGAAAGTAACTCTGCCTGTCTGTCTGTCTGTCTGTGTGTCTGTTACGCTTTCCTGCTTAAACCTCTCAACCGATTTTGATGAAATTTGGTATAGGTATACGTTGAATCTCAAGAACGGACATAGGCTACTTTTTATTAGAAAATAAGGGGGGGATGGGGGTAATACCACCTTTGGAAGTTTATATGGAAAAATGATTATTTTTGAAGTTAGAGATATAAAATTTGGCACAAATATAGCTCGAAACTTGGATTAAAATATAGACTACTTTTTGTTTTGAATATTAGGGGTGAAAGGGGTAAAACCGACCATAAAAGGATGTAGTCCACGCGAACGAAGTCGCGGGCACAGCTAGTAGGTAATAAGCATTTAGTATCTCAATTAACTAGCCAGTTAACGTCTGTACTATTTTAAAGAAGAGATTATTCTTTTTTACTAGTTCTTAAAGGGCAATCACATGTGAACTTGCCAATATGCAACATCATATGAGATGGTTGATATCAAACAAGGTGGATGTCTAAAGTTAGGTAAAGTAGGCAAATCGGAAACAAAGCTCCAACTCGGCGGAAACGTATCTGATAGAATAACATTGAGAACAAGTATTGGCAAAGTTTCATGCGATATGTCGATTCTGTAACAGGCTGTGTGATCGATCTTAACCTATGCGCTTAATACATATTTTATGTGTTACTTGTGTCACAATTTTTTGATACCTTAAGTAAGTACCACAAGAAAATTAAAATATTTTTTAACCTACTGTGTGTAATAATGGTCAATAAATGTCTTTTCTTTCTTTCTTACTCGACACTTGGTATTTATTTAGTATAATTGATTGTAAATGAACAAAAAAATTGCCGCAACACTATTGAAAATTGCTTTTTCATTAGAAAATATCACGATTAACATTATATCGTATGTTGTCATATCTTTCTTGTCAGTCATTAACAATGTATGTAGTTGTATCTCCTAATATGTATGGCTTTTCAATGCATAGGCATTTATTGAAAGCATATCAACACATTATGACGGTTCGTAGATACCTAACTTAGAACAATGCAAGTAGATAATGATATTGGCACAATCGGAACATTGTTGTGACACGTTATCTGCCAAAGCAAGATCTTGCGAAGCTACACATTCACATACATGCGTAATATGTAGAAACCGAAGATGTCACAATACGCTAGGGATGATATGAGATCGGTGTCACCTTATAAAGATACACCGAACTTTCTTTGTGTAGAGTACAGTGTTTTTGATAATTTTACGTACATTGTTCCAAAACAGTGACAACTCGTCTGAAAATAGGGTCCCGAAGTTTTTATTATAAATATTTGGCCGTTATTTTTAGTTCCGGATCAAGACAACACACTTTTTAATTTTGATCACTAATAAAGTCATAATAATGTTAAAAATATTAAATTCTACCTTTTTATTTAGAGATCGCTTAAATTGTAAATACTACTTATAATTTGTATGTGAAACTAGTTTTTGTAAAGTTTTTTGCAATAAAGTATAGCATTAGTCCATCAAAGATATTGTAAGCTGTGTTGCACACTCTGTGGTCACATAATTGCAATCGAATTTAGTGACCATGAGCATCTCATGCTCGGAAGGCACGTTCAACTGTTTGTTCCTGCTAGTTTTTCAAGAAAATACTTTACCTGCGTTGTTCTCTACCGACTTTACCGACTTTCCCTGCGATAACTAGCATTGGGAAGACTTCGGAATAATTTGTTCCAAGAAATATAAAGACAGTGTCTTCGTGATCAAACGCCTAATAGCTATATTTATGTGTGAACCTCTAGCCTATCAATCTGTTCGCTAATGAATAGTGGCACAGCTCAATAGCCCGTTCGTCGATATCACTGCCACTTTCTATAAGGCCGTGTCAGTGAAAAGCATTTCATATATCTTCTATTTAGTGCTGCGTGTACAGTTGTAACTAGTAAATATCCGAAATGTTACAATTAGCAAACTGTTTTCCTCGTTCGACATTAGACATTACAATTTTCTTAGTTGTTTTTTCCTACAAGGTTGGATCATTATTTCTGCTACATGAAGAATTTTCAAATTCAAATTGTCTGTCGAGATATTTCATTTGGAAACCGAACAAACATATATTATATTATATTATTCAAAAGGAAAAGTTAATTTGATTGTTATAGCAAGAAGATACTCGTATGACAAAAAGTCTCATGTGTCTTAATTTTCGATTTCAAAGTCAAACTCAAATATTTCTTTATTCAAGTAGGTTACAGGTAAAACACTTTTGAATCGTCATTAAATACAATGCAAAGTGATTCTACTTCCGGTTCGGAACCTATATCTACCGAGAAGACACCGGTAAGAAACTCAGCAGATAAGTTACAATAGCAGTATACAACATATAGCTATGTGTAGAACACTTTGGACCAAGTCATATAGTTTTATTTTGATGAGTGAGAAAAAGCATTAAGTATTATTTTATTTTAAGAGGTAAGCTGGAGCAGACCAGTCCCCAAAAGGTGGCACCTGTTCACAAGCATGACGTATGTGCCATCGCTTCACTCAACCATATTAAAGGGATTTGAGAACTTCGTTCCAAAATCTTACGGTAATGTTGTCGTAGGATATTCTGAAGTGCAAGGTGGTTTCAATCAAATCAAATCAATTTGCGAGATTTGACGTGCTTATACCGTGCTTAAAATTCGGTTATTCTGACTAGCTACTATTTAATATATCTATGCCTATATCCTTAATATTGTTTAAGTGCTCATTAATGAATACTGGCATTAAGGGCTGATTTTCTGATTCGCAATATTACGACTCGTAAACTCTCATGCTTATTTAAAGTTTTTTAGCTTAATGACAATATATTTTTATTCTATTGGCATAGGCAAGCTGGCAAGTGTCATCTTATAGATTATAAGTATAATTGTGAAAATATTAGAGCAGAATTCAAGTACTTTACATTGAACATCAATTTGCAATGCTCCACGTGTCTACATCCCGTGTGTAATATTTCCGATAGCTTTGACTAGCACCCAACTTACTCATGTCTGAACCCTCAATCCTATCAATCTGGTCGCTAATGAATGCTGGCGGTACAGATCAATGGGCTGTTGGGCGATATTACCGCTACTTTGTATGGAACTGTAGCTGTGAATAGGATCTGAGGTAGTTGACATATTTTGTATGTACATATGATGAGGTACAGGACTTACTACTTTTCATTCTTTCTAATATTGTATTGTCCAGTATAAGGCTAAGGATATACCTAAACACAAGTCTATATCGCACAGAGTTGTGGGTATATCATTCTTGATAGCTTGCTATAAAAATGTCACAATTCATTTGTTTATTGTCCATTAATCCAATCTTTAAATAAACTTAATTTTTATGGCTTGTGTAGCATTTTCATATTTATCTGAAAATCAAACCATTATTCTATTGTATTAATTTGAATCTACCCCGTTTAATAATAGACATTTACTCACACTAAATAAAACAGGTCATCTTTACTGTTACTGCAATCTACTTAGCTATGATACTACTGAATCTCATGTTCAAGTATCCAGTTCGAATTCACCATCAATAACGTCAATTTCGTCAATAAAACGTGACCATGAATTTGAAAGCGCGCTCCAGTTAGTCGACATCAGTTCGTGATGTTCAACGTTTGTGCGCCTCAATGCAGCGAGCAGAAAGTCAGAGTCGAAATTTAGATATCTCTAAATTTGCAATACCTTTGACTAGGCACCTACTATTAAGCTTACTTATGTTTGAACACTCAGTCGTATCAATTCGCTCAGTAATGAATGCCGTTGACATATATCTATTGCCTGCTAGCCGGTATCAACGCTATTTTGCAGCAGACTGCAGCTGGTAGTAGCTTTTGATATTACTCAGCCTTAAGCATCTATGATGACACAATAAGAAAACTGAATTTATCTCCATTTTTTAGATTCAAATTAAGAATCACTAATTTTGTATACCATTTTATTCTATTGGAATTAACTTGCAATTAAAATTGCCTTACATAGTAGATTTATTAATGTAGCAAAACATAAACTGATGATTGACACATAACCCTTAATTTCAGTTCTATGGCCTAATTGCCGATTAGCTCAGCTCTTTTTTGCCTAAGCTGAGCATTTGCAATAGATTTACTTCTCAATATTGAAATACGTTGGATACCACAGAAGTTACATCCAGAAATATATTGTGCAGAAACTCGTTTACTTGCACTTGCCAAATTGCCCTAGTTTTTAGGCTTTGTGAACGTTTACGATTAATTTTTATAGATACAAGATTATGTTTATTTTAAAATTCCGTTGATATAGAAAGGGATGACTCGGTAAAAGAACAATGATGGATTAAGACCACCAGTTAGATTAGCATAATACTTACAATGAAAACATATCTTTGCTTCGACTAATAAATATAAGTTAATGATAGTACAGGACATCAAAGATCAAAGGAGGGATGTATTTTCATTACGTAAATCTGTACGAAGAAGTGAAGTCGCGCTAAATTTTAACGCAAAGCATGTAAATTTTAAAAAAAAAGCTCTGCATCGATTGTTCTCTGTCTACACGTTCTAAAAACATATTCTGTACTCGCTGTAAAAGACTAAAACAAAGAGACAGGGTAAATTAATCTGTGAATGGATCAAAGAGACAGAACTCTAAAAAGAATGTCCTTTTTAAAAATAATTCGTAACAGAACTCGGACGAGCGAAAGAGTCCGTAAGTATCAAACAGTCCTTGAAAGTCGATTCACAAACATGCGCAATTCTTAAACTTCCGACGTAGTCACGTTTAAGTTTATTGTGCTTTTTCATTTTGTTCCTTTAAAAAAAGAACTTTTACCGTGCGAGGGCGAAGTTTCCGCCTTAGGTCGGCAAATTTGGAACGGAAACGATGAAAATTACTTTTATTACTTAAATAATTATCTGCGCGCGCCCACGTCGACTCATCTTTGGCTGGGGAGGCTCAAACTTTCCTACACAGTCAAACGTGACCCGCATACTGAATGTCAATTAGCAGTTTAAGTTTTCTTTTGAGGAAAAAATAACAGTCAGTAGGATTCACTTTGAATATTAATTACGACGACTGATGATTAAAGATTGGAAACTAATTGAAGTTTGTGTTTACAGAACTTAAAAGATTTAGATACGGTTCCAAATTGCTTTTTATTTTGTTTTGAAGTGAGTTCAGGGTGAAAACTTTGTGGGAGATAAAATGATCGTTAGGTAAGATGTTGAAATAATTAATACTGATGTAGTTTACTATTATCTAGATACATTCTAGATTGTTTGCTTTTTAATTTAGACGGAAGTTGTAACACCTAATTTTTATATATAGCTGTAGCGGTAATTCGCGACTTCATTCACGATCAATTTTATTATTTTTATAGTACTTTACGCCGTACTAGCGAATTTTAAATATAAGAAACAGAAAATTTTTATTGGTAAGAGCAGCACGCGCGATACGTGAAGGTCGTGGGTTCGATTCCCGCACCGCAAGGGGAAATAACAAATTCATGTTTCTAATATTTTCGTTCACGATATTTTGGGATGAAAAGTATTTTATTTTTAAGAAACAGAAAAAATCTCCCGTATAGGCAAAGCACTATAAAAATCATAAAAATCAATGAAAAGTATTTTATTTTTCTTTTTACTAAAAGTCATCTAAATTAATTTCCGTCCATAAATTTTACAAACTTGCGATTTTATACTATTAAGTAGGACATGTAGATTTCAGTCATGTAAAAACACGATATACCTATGTTCAGAACTTCTAAATCTCTTCAAGCACTAATTTCCGAATCTCTTAGAAACTATTTTCTTTTGAAAATATAAAAGACCTTTCAAGTATTCAGTTGTAAAAATAAAAATATAGGCATTTTTAACATAATTTTGTAATGTGATTCATTTAGGCAATGTTTGAATTTCCCTCGGGACGGTCTAAAGCTTGGAATTTATGATGTCTGCTATAAAATCTGTCTAGACGAGTAATAGTGGCAAAAATAAAAATTGATTCCGGATAAAGTAACAGTACCTATACTGACTAAATGTTTTGCTTGGAGGTGTACAGTACATTTCAATAAGAATATGAATCCTACTTGAATAAAGAAATATTTGAGAAAAAAAAAGGTGAAATTATTTCTCGAAAAAATACCTGATGCTTTTAAAAATTGTCTTTACAACTTTTAACGCACAACTAAATAAACTAAAACTTTACAACACAAACGAAATTAAAAGTATATTTGTTAAGGTTATACGTATCTCAATAAATCAGAAGCATTGTTCTGAGTAAATGGTACAAGGGTTCCAATTGAAAATTCACAGCGAATCAAGTCTGCTTGGATGGAACAGTATATTACAGCTACAAGGGTTTGAACCAAATTGAGGGGCTTGTGGAGAAGCAATAAAACATAAGAAAAGAGTCAAAATCACACTTAGTCTAATATGTTACTATTCCCATTTGTTTTTATTTGAAATCAATGGGCAAATTTTTTTTTTTAGATATAATATTTATTTTTAGCCAGTCTGACGTAAATAGGTACACTATTAAAGATCCGTCATGAAATAACTTAATTAATAGTAGTATTGATGCCAGAATTAAATATGAAGGACTTAATATTGTTGAAGCAAGTTATTTAAAATGCAGTTGATACTTTACTTTATTCTCGACTCCTATAGGTCGTCTTTCCTGTTTCTAGAGATAGTACCTACCACAATCTAAATATTACTTCAGTCCTGAAGCTGGGCAAACAATAATTTACTTTACACATATGATAGGAAGTTCCATGAATAGACAAGTTTGCTTGGAACTAGTGAAGGTACATTAACTAGTAAATAAAAGCTTGGTCATATTATATTCTGTCAATAATAATTACTTTGTGTTGTGTCACTTTTTTATCATTCCAATTATTTTTTTAATTATATAGCAGTTACAACTTATTACTGCTGAGGGCACATTTAAAATAAACAGGGGGCCTAGCAAAGTATCTAATTGGACTCCGATATCGTTACGACAATTTTAAAATGTACGGAAGTGACATTTCACTTAGAAAAGTGACGTGATCTGAAAATGTCAAGCTATGTCATACAACACCAAGCACAGTGCATATTGGTAAAGAAGTAAGTGTTACGTAAGTGATCAACCTAACTGTCTGATGTGCCTACTTATGCCGCTAATAAGTCTTTGACTAGGCTCGACCACTAATATTATCAGCTACAACAAATAGTTAAAAATATATTTAATGCACAAAACATAGCAATGTAAGATTTGCATATAAAAAGGAACCATGAAAAAAAACTTACCACTTTTTTTTATTCAAAACTTCTGAATAGATTTGAATGGAATTTGGTACTGAGGTAGGTCAGATGCTCGAGTAAGATGGAGGATACTTTTTAACACGAATTAACGCAAACGAAGTGATGCAAAAGCGTCTCATACCAATAAAAAGTTGGCATATTTTTGTGTACGGTGTTTCAGCGCTCTTTCAATATTCTGGGCTGCAAATATTTATACTGTGCTACTGACTGTGAATTGAAACACCTACGCGCTCAGTGGTAATGGAGTGGTTTGTCGCCTTGTCCTTTTCCCACATTGGTCTGTAGTAAGTTGTTGGTCCTCTCAAGTTATTTTCTTTAACACTTAGTAAGCGACTATTGGAAAAGCTTTTTGGGTACGACGATTTATTTAAGTACGGGCGAAAACTGCGACGGAAAGTTTAGTGTCGTAATGATAAATAGTCTTCAACTTAGTTGATATTTTCCTTATTGAATATGTGGATTTGGTTACGCTCAATAGCTAGCCTAAGGTTTTGGAATTTTGACTGTCCTACTAGATGATTAAAGCTATTGAAATAAATGTGTAGGTCATAAATACAACAATAGACACTATTGTAATCGGCACGCTTGCTGAATTCTGATCTATGATCATGAATACTCGAATAATCTATAACAAACTTTTGTCGACCCGTTAATCAAATCCAGTACCTCTTAACCATACCCTGATACTAAAACTAATCACTACAATGAACAAGCATTAACATGTTTATAATACAGTTATTAATTACTAGCGACCCGCCCCGGCTTCGCACGGGTGCAATAGGTAACTAAAATATGTACGTATTATACATATAAACCTTACACTTTATTTTATTACATTACCTCCTCCCGTACCCTAATGACGCTTACATGGAGCTTACATCGCATGCTGGCTAGCTGAGCACGGTGAGCGGCAACCACGCAACTTTTTTCTAATACTTGCAATTTTAAACTCATGATATCTTCCGAATGAAATGTCCGAATTGAATAATTCAAAAAGTTATATAGAGTTACATAAAGGCATTGAAGCCGTCTTGAATATAAAGTAATTTATTTTGATAAGGATTAATACCAAGGTACAAACAAAGAGCCTTTTCAAGCGGCGGCATATTAATTAAATTTTAAGATTGAAAAACCGCTTACTGTGACATAACTATAATATTTAGACATATGCAGTCGCGACACTTTTTGTAGATAGTGATGAGTTCTGCAAAAACGTAGTACATGATTTTATTCTATCATCAATAGTTTTCGCAGCGCACGCGATGTAAGGATTTTTTCAGGTAACCTTGGGTTACATTATTGGAGTTTTAGTAAGGATTCCTATTTTTTTTTTTAATATAATGTAGCCTATGTCACCCGAAGATAGTGTAGCTTCCCAACGGCGAAAGATTTTTGAAATCGGTCCAGGATTTTTGGAGCCTATTCATTACAAACAAACAAACAAATCTTTCCTCTTTATAAAATTAGTATAGATTGTATATATTTATGTTCCTTATCGAAAACTTTAAACAACGCGTACCGCAGTTCAGAGAATTGGATAATTGGCTACTTGACAGTTTTTGAAAAAGTATTGTAAAATGTGCGCCCGTTCATTTTATATCCCAAGCAATTTGATTTATCTGAAAATATTCTAAATAATCAGAGAAAAATAAGATTTTGTGTAACACCTTTAAAAAGCGCGCGAAAACGCCTAGTCGCATCATTGTTGCAATTATGACGTCAACGTCCTAGACAACGAACCGATACGCATAGGAACGACTTAATTAAGATAAACGGAAAATGTTTCAATAAATTCTTTATACGATTAGAGACACAATAATTCAATTTAATCGGTAAAATAATCATTGTTTCGCCACATTAAAATAAATAATTTTCGCCGACAGCTGTCATTTCCGAATTGCAGTGGTGGTTTCCGTTTCGGTTCTTTTGTTCCACAGATAAAAAAACTAAAATTTATTTTGCAAAAATAAAATAAGTACTAACTATGCTTTTAATGAAAAAGTAAAAATATAAAATGATTACTTTACTAATAAGCTAACATATCTAACACTTTTCATATTTTATTGTTAACACTGTCAAGTAGCCAATTGGCGATTGTTTACACTTAAACTACACTACTGGGTTCGCCGCCGCTTTGCAGGCTTGCTATCTCCGTTTTTCCACTGATTCTTCGCGCCTATTGGTCACGTTATGTTGATAAATATATTATCTAGCACAAAAAATCAATATGTGAACTGGTAATTTCTGCGGTTATTTTTAAACCAAACAATTTAAGACCAAATATATTTTACAGCATTGTAATATTAGTATATATTTATAATAAAGCCGGTTAGGTGGGTCAGGTGGGTCAGGTGGGTCTACGTTTTTTTAAATCCATTCACGAACTGGATATTCAAAGAAAATATAATCCAAAAAGCATCTCAAATAGTCGCATTAACATCAATGATTCTGATTTGAAGGAGTTTTCGAGGAATAATTCAATTACCTTCGTCAATAGGAATGTAAATTCAGAAGGTACCATTCAAATAAATGAGTATTAATATTGTATGGCAGGGTAGACACATGCGTCCCAGATATCATTGGGATATTTGTATTCATGAACCCGGATTCGTGAACTCACGATTGAGCGTATGTCGACGTAGGAAATGTCGTAGTATGATTTTATAAATTGTTCTTTTGCAAAAAATCTAAAGATATTGCGCAAACCCGGTTGGTAAATAATGGTGATAACATTTCTTCGTCTTACTTAAAATAGATGGGATTTGTTTATAAACTGGGAAATGCCTCAGTGAAACTGTGAAAATAAATTATTAGATATAAACTTTTAACAAGGACACTCATGAAAGGTTGGAGCGCTTTATTGTTCGCCTACATGACGTTTTATATGTCAAACCATTTTCGTACTTGGTTTTTTAATTGTGAACTTATTTGTAATTCCTATAGGTTAAAGCTGTGTTAGCTCCAAAATAATGTGGAGTAAGTTATACAAAATGATAGGTACAACATAAATA
This sequence comes from Glyphodes pyloalis, assembly GCA_037074685.1. Taxonomy (NCBI): domain Eukaryota; kingdom Metazoa; phylum Arthropoda; class Insecta; order Lepidoptera; family Crambidae; genus Glyphodes; species Glyphodes pyloalis. The sequence continues at coordinate 8,841,689 of JAYKKO010000011.1, forward strand.
ACTAAAATTTTGGAAGTATTCAGAAAACAATTGCTCAGCAAACATAATCATCAGAGTTAACAATATTTAATGTGATTTAAGAGTATCGTATTTTCAGTAAGATTAATATTTTTTATGCGATTGCCTAACAAACGGTGTAGTTAAAAATAACTAGATTGTTTGCGAAAATTCAATTTAGCAAATCATCCTACAACATATGTATTATGTATTGCTTATTCTCAAAAGGAACTGGAATACTGCTTTGTTTCTTGAACTTTGTGACATTGATAACCGGTATTCCTGTGTTGTAGCGCAGGTCATAGTAGATTGGTATTGGCAACGGTTTGGAGGCTATACTTTTTAACGTATTCTGTGAATGGTTGCCCATTTTAAAGGATTGCTCGAGTATGTGCTCTCAAAGGCACGCTAAGCTATTGGTCCAAGCTAATCTTAACGTTAGTTAAACATAACTTGTTTATGTCAATTGTCTTCAGAATTGTTTTCAGATCATTTGTCAGTATCTAAAGGTTCTCCTGGGGATCTCGGTGATGCAGTGACGAATAGGCGCCAAAGAATAAAAGGCTTCGGATTTCATTCTTAGTATTTTCAATATTTTATTTGGTGATACTGGGTTCAAGGCCGAGGTCTTTTGAATAACTTTAGTTCAAGGAAGATTTATGATAGTTCAATTTACTGATGAATGAATTATTTTAGAAAACTAATTGATGCTCAACCTTACTTTCACTTAACTTCCAATTAAAAGTGTAAGTTTTTGTGGCATGTCCACAGTGGCCTAAAATTCTGAAACACTTAAGGAAAATAAATTGTGTTTGTTCTGAATTTATGTAGGTACTTAATCAAGGCACTTTTTTTTGCAAAACTTTTCTGTTAACTTCGTAGTGTAATTAACTCAGAACCAAGCATTTTTTTACAAAGTCGCAGTACTGTCAAGGGACCTTGGGCACTTATAATTTTTTACCTAAGCGAAAGTAATCATGAATCTCTTGAAAATTGAGTTATTTTTGTCGTTGAGAGGAAGATTATAATATTAGGAAGATACTTTGATATGCGTACATTAAAATATGTTTATTTTAATAAAAAGTATTTTTAGTATTTTTTCCAATGAATGAGACGTACCTACATACTCTTGAATACAAAAACATCATATTAAAATGTTTAAGACTTACGTTAGCGTTTATTTAATCCAGACGAATATATACAAAATTGTATAAAGAAGTGACATCTCACTAAAGTTTAATGCAAAGTATCTCAATCAATTTATGTGTTTAATACTATTTGCAAATCTTACTGTTGGACCAAACATTGTTGGACCAAACTAATTTATCTTGGCCTTAATTAACTTTTGATCCTCTTGGGTAGATAATTACACTCTATAATATATAAAGCAATATTATGGACAAGTTTTGTCGATCATTCAAGATTTAAAATTCGCTACAAAATTGCTCGTTTTTTGATATTACGTCAATTAGTGATTGCCACGGTATCATTATCAATTTTATGGAATTCTAGGTTTTTATTATACATTTCACATTATAAAATTACGCTCAAATAAGCGTAATTCTTTTTGTTATCTGTTAGGTACTATTTTGAAATAGCTTTCGTATCTTTCTTGTTATGTATTTACTGGTGCTATTACTATATAATTATATATACCAATTTCTCCTTAATGTGATATGCGTAATATGATTTTGTTTGACCTAGGATAGAGCCCACACACACTTGATTTCTTCTAGACTGTAACTGAATTTGTTATTTAACAAGTATTTGATCGTGCATACTATTTAAGAGTTCTGGAATGAATGAAAGAAGTTTTAATCGAAAATGTCATTTACTCGACTTAGCTATTTTGTTAGTTGGGTCGTGTGATAATCAGATGATCTGCCATACCGAATACGTCAAATATCTCGCATAAGATGATGAAGGTTATACTACTGATTTGCTGACTGAGCACATCGCAGTCGTATTTCAGCCCAACAAAGTTGGACGCACTGAATTTTTTCGATTTTGACATGTGTTCAGATCTCGATAAAATTATCTCGCCTGGCGCACCAAGAGAAACGATTTAGAAAGTTTGTATTTGGCCAAAATGTTCATATTCAATGATAACATTTTGGCCGGGTACTACTTTCCGGAATTGACGGCTAACCCTGGATGTGGCGCGTAGTAATTCCAGGCGCGAGCGTTGGAATGTTTCTTTTAGGGTTGTCATAAAAATAATATTAATACACTGCTTGTTTCTAAAATGTTGTTTAAATATTGTGTTAAAAATAAAAATAATAAAAAGTATCCCTGATAAGTTATTTTTTTCTACCTTAGCTCTCGGTACCTCCTTTGCTAGTTAAAATCTACTGTTCACTTACAGTTGATTAAATCATTTACTAATAGTTAGAGAGTAATCTCACTCTTATGACAAATATAAAATGCACATCTAAGACTGGTTACCTAAAAAGTCTATAATAACATAAGTCTATGTACTTTAATTACATAAGCATTTCAACAATAGTATTGGACCACATTGGACCACATCACATACATTGCTCTGATTCTGTGGTAAGTAGCTAAAGCACTTGTGTTACAGAAATCAGAAACAACGACGGTACCACAACACCCAGACCCGAGACAATACAGAAAAGTTCGTTTCCCATATTGACCCGACCGGGGATCGAACCCGGAACCTCTGAGATGGCGCGACGCCTAAGTCCGGCACGCTCGCCTCTCGGCCACAGTCAGTCAGTATTGATAGTTAAAATTCAATATCCATTTATTTTTTAGGTTACTTTGTTACATGTATTGTTGTTTTATACAATAAATGAAAAAAAAAATATGTAAATTATATTACACAAGACATTACAAGCAAAATGAATTTACACGGTTTATTTCATTATGGTTTCATATACAATAAGAATCTATACAAATTTAGCGCAAATTTTAATGAATTTACGTATATCATAAACAATTTAACAGGTTTTTATGTCATCCTATGTTATATTGTATGGAGATATTATGTCCGGCGTTATAAATGCAAAAGTCATAACTTGCCAAGTTCGCCTTAAACATTTGTCATAAATAAAATAGTGGAAGCGTAAAAAATAGCACGGATGATCTACAATTCTACTATTTATTTAGATTTTCAATTTCAGACTGACTTTGTGCCAGAAATCACGGAAAAACCAAAAAGTGTGAATTAGGGATGTTAATCGATGATATCGATTAAACATGTTGTATAGTGGAAAGCATTTTCACCGCCCTTATTTTGCACACATAGGAACTTAAATCGAACTAGAAGTGTTTACCTTGATGTTATGTTCACCGTTACCGCTGCGTGAAAATTACGCGTCACGGACTCTTCATCGACATTGTTGTCCTCGTTACGCTCCCACTTAAAGTAAGGACTTAAAATGTCCCACCATCTCTGAATTACAAGTGCTACTTACCACCGAATCAGAGCGATGTATTCATTGTCTCACTGCAGGGCTAAGGTTTCAACGAACGGTACTAGCCATTATGTCATTGTTGCCACAAGCATGTGATCAAACACCATCGTTTTAACGCATAAGCAGTTACGGTAAAAAAAAAACTCATATCGATATAGGTAAAAAACTTCGCTTGTCTAGTTGTCCAGTTCTAGCTTACGAAATGATAATGAATTGTTTTTTGACATTTACTATCCCGAGGGTGGCGTATCTAGTTACATGTTCAAACTTTAACTAAATTTTGCGTGAAAAATTCATATTTATAAATATTTAATACTAGTTTTGTTGGTTGTATAATTAAATATGAAAATATTAGTAGGATATTTTAGAAACATCGATATTTCGAGTTTACGTCTCTACTTTATATAAAATCCTACCAATATCATTGTTCTGGCTCTCACTTACGTAACATCTAGCATCTCTACAAAACGTCCTAAGCACGCGAACATTTCTCTACTGTGAAAATGTAAAGGGAAGCTTTTGTTTGTCCCCTTTCCGATTCTTTACTTTGTTGTGTTGAGAAATAACATTGTTGAACATTCCTTTTTGAGGCGACTTTCTCTGTAAAACATTTGAAGTCTAGGAGTACATTACAGTTGTTCGAATTTTAGTTTTATAAAAAAGGCTACGTACTGTAGAAGCAAGCACATAGTTAGACTTTGAACTTTGTTCCGCCTTTATATCGTTGGTTTAAGAAGAAATATCTAACTTTATGTATTTACCTTGATATTAACCGGACTTATAGGACGTAATTAATATGAATAAAAATTTTACAGTAGTATTTTGTTACTCAGATATACAATTGCAGACATTAAAAAATCTCAGAAAAAATAATTTAAATAAATACTTCTACTTTTAGCCAAATATTTGCTTACTTAAGAAGTGACATCCCTATATGTAATGTAATCTTGTGCAATTTGAAATATTCAAAGGGCGGCTCACCATCTATTTTAAAGGACTTCATTATTGAAACCTCCTTGGATTCGTGAAATGACTATTAAATTCAATGATAGCTTTGTACTGCGATAGTATTTTACTAACATTAGGAGTCTTAAAAATGCTACGTTCTGTTGCTACACAGCTACGTATAAACCTAAAGTGGCGTCTATTTATTGTTTGTATTCACTTTTCGAGTAACTTAAAGTGTTACAATATTAATAAAGGAAGGTAACAAGTAAAGTAATAATTTTGTTACCTTCTTTTATAAATAAGTTGATTATGATTGTGAACGTCTGCCAAAGAGATAAAGAGATGTAAAGGGATGTGGTATGATTAAATATGTTTTTTGAACATAAGCATAAGGGGGGGGGGGGCGGCTATTTTAAGATTTTTTTTATTTGAATAAAAACAAATCATTAACCTATTAGGGTTATAGATACGGGATATAGGACTTATAGATACGTTAGTTTTTTTAAAGTGCAGATATAAAAAATGTGTGTATTTTTGTATGAAATAAATAAACTTTAAAAGTTCTGAACTGAAATTATGCCGTTAGAAAGCTACATTATCTGTGTACTCATAACAAAGAGGGGGTCCTTACTAAAAATCAAATAATGTAACCCTAGGCTTGATTACTAATGCCCGGTTCCAATATTTTAAAAAGGATCCGTTGTAGATACGGATAGTAATAAATTATACGAGGCGTAAGCTAAAAACAAACCATGGACGACTGATGATAGCTGATATGGAAAGTAAATTAAGGCACCGTTTTAACGACGCGTTGTCGATTAGAGAAAAAATAATAATAATTTTTGACACATTACGAATCGAAAAATATTTAAACCGGGCATAAATGTTAAATATTAGTTGCCAGCATAACAACTATACAATATTTATCTTACCTTACGTGATTTTATATAGGGTGAATCGTTCGTAAAACTAAACATTCTGCCTCATGTCAAAATGATAAACCCTTGTCCATTAAGGGTGTACTAACAGTAACTGCTAATGGCTTTTGATCCACCTCAAAGGGCTAAAATCACGTACAATAGACCACTTTGCCTCTTAATATTTAAGATTTCACCTCCGAAGTTAGGTAATCATTTAGTTTGACATTTCCCTTTTTTGAAAGACTTCTCGGAACTTTAACATTTACGTGGAAAATGAAAATGTAAAGTGCTTCAAAATCACTTTTTAAGTCGTGTTATATTATTTTGCTTCGACAAGTAACTTATTGGAGATGGTGGCTCATAATTTTTGTTATTTCTTTTAATGACACGTTAACAAGAACAAGGGTAAATATCGATCGAAAGTTATTGATTGATTGATTTGTGAACTCGAAAGTCTTCCATTTGATTTCTATTTTATTTGTACATATATTAGTTTATTGGCTTCTTTGTTTTATTCTTGTTTCGTGCTTGATTTGTATATTGTTTTTATTTACTTGTTATTATTTCTCTGTCTCTGTATTGTAATTCTATGTAATATATATATATATATATATTAATATATATATTTATTGTTTTTTATGACTGCTCCGCATATACATTCCGCGTATTTCATGAAGGATTCAGCCGTTTTAGGGTCTTCGAGGAGACTGTGGTACATACTGCTCTCGATGGCCACCCCCAGCCTTGACTCTAGCTGTTATCTTTGGGAGCCAAATATTGGGCAGTCGTTGAGGATATGCTCCATAGTTTCCTCGACTTCTGGGTCACAGCGGCATTCCGGGGAGTCTTTTATTTTAAACCTCATCAAATATGCGGAGAATCCACCGTGTCCCGTCCATATTTGGGTACGTACTGTATTAGGGACCCAGTCTTCGAGGATTCGATAGGTTCTCCTCACGTTTGGGAAGAACAGCTTGGTGATGGCTCCCAATGGGCTGCTGACATATCGGTCCTGCCATTCGTCTATGGTTCGTTGGCGGAGTCTATACTTGATGTACGACTTGGGTACTTTGTCGTATTCTGGGAGGGTTTTCTTGCACGTGGCAGCTTTTGCGAGTTCGTCGGCTCGCTCGTTGCCAGCTGTGCCTACGTGTGCCTTCACCCAGAATAGTGTGACCTCGTGCCCCAACTTTTTGATTTCGGCGACGGAAGCATGTATGCTGTGGGCTATAGGGTGGGTTGTGGATGGGTTTATTATGAGGTCGAGAGAGGATCTTGAGTCGCTGAGGATATTGGCACTGCACTTCTTCTGGCGGACGAATTCGAGAGCCTTATGAATTGCCCATAGTTTCGCCTGGAAGACAGTGCCGTAGTCAGCTAGCTTCAGCTTGCTCGCCTTAACTTCTAGATCACCCATCCAACAACTTAAGGCTGCACCGCCTTTACCATCATATTTGCTTCCGTCGATGAAGATAGTAAGCTGATGTTGTGGCACGTTGATCAGCTTCTGTTCCGCCAACGCGTATTCCATTCTGATTCTCGACGCGGGGTGGGTCAGTGTGGTCCAGTGGTCGGGCAAGGGGTCGGGCAGTTCGTCGAATATTCCTTGCGCCCTAGCCCTGTAAAGAAGATGCGCCTCCCTGACTCTCAGGTCAAGTAGGAGCATTCTTGCCAAGATCATGCAGGCGGCAAAGGAGGTGGTACGACGGGCTCTCGCGGCTCTTATGGCAAACATACGTTGCAAAAAACACAGCCTTTTGCGAACGTATGCCTTATCCGCTGCATAGCCCCAGACGCCCGCCCCATTGAGAGCTATGGGCTCTATGACGGTGATGTATAGATGACGGAGGACCTGGGGACTGAGGCCCCAAGTGGCTCGTACGGCTCGACTTGTAGATTTAAATAACTCAGTTATTTTCGCACAGGTCGCAGCCACGTGAGTCTTCCAGGCCAGAGCCGTCTGTCTATGTAGAGCCCGAGGATCGGTGATCCTGACTGTGGTTGCTCCGGCTTAATTTATGGTGACACTTCTGCCGCTGAAGTAGCTGTCCACGAAATCGTACAGATTTTGCGGGCAGCCATTCGTAAGTAGCTGATGTTTGATGGAGGGCCACCATGCGTTATCGAACGCTCCCTCGATATCGAGGGAGACTAGGACCACGATCTATTTGGCTGTCAGTCCATCGTTAATGCGGGAAAGAGCTGCATAGAGAGCGTCCTCGGTGGAGACCTGCGGTGTGAATCCATACTGCCTTACGCTCATTTTATTTCTGGTGCCCAGGTGTGTCATGAGTCTTGTGATGAAAGCCTTTTGCCCATAACTCGAAAAGTACTTTACCCCCCCCCCCCCCTCGAGTTTTGGTATATCGGTAGACCCAAAAAGCCTGGTTTAGGTTTTGAATTTCAACGACGTAGGTCTTATATTGTAGAAAAAGTTTCGAGTTATGGCATTGGTTCTGACCATTATGTGCCGACCTACGACATGACCTACAAGTCGACACAAATACAGCGTCAGCAGAATTGGCGTAGTAAACAACGCTCCATACGTAATGCGTGACATCGATATCCAACATCGCGATATCAGAGTTTTCGTCGCCACTAAGTATATATACAACAAACCAAGAATGGTAGTTGGGCCTTGGTCCCCGAGCAGATAACACCTAGCTCGGCGGAAGTACTTCCACTTTTAGTAAAGAACATACGTTCCTTACATTGGTGACCCCGACTTAGCTGAACACCCAGCATCCTTTGAAGAACGGAGCCTTCGCATCAGGCCATGTCTCCATACCCTCAACAGCCAGCTTAGCCATGACAAGAGCACCGGACCACCGCAGCTGACAAAGCCACCTGGTTCCGGGCCCGTGTAACGAAGCAGGCCACCGCAGCCCTACGACCGCGTCATTGGTTCACACCGGCGTAGCAGCAGCTGCCTCCCTGCATACTACACGCATCGGGCACGTGCTTGGACTCCAAAAGGGGGGAGTACTGTGCCGACCTACGACATGACCTACAAGTCGACACAAATACAGCGTCAGCAGAATTGGCGTAGTAAACAACGCTCCATACGTAATGCGTGACATCGATATCCAACATCGCGATATCAGAGTTTTCGTCGCCACTAAGTATATATACAACAAACCAAGAATGGTAGTTGGGCCTTGGTCCCCGAGCAGATAACACCTAGCTCGGCGGACAATTATAATCTACATATTCAATTCTCATAGTTACCGTACACAAACTAATCATATCATTTCCCAGAGTTGCGGAATTCCCCACACCTATTCCCTATACTACAACCGTTGCGTTTTTCAAGGCGCGTCGGTATTCGTCGATAAACAAAGGAACAAAGGCCCACAAAAGAGAATAGTAAGTGTGAAACAACTACAGAATCATCCTGGTATGTTTATATGCCCCGAACTTTGGCGGCGTTCTATGTCGTTGACCTTTACGAAACTATTAAAAGGGTCAATAAAGAAATCGAGATTTAAAATTACAATATTCAATAAGGGCAACATCATATACTTGCACATTACTTTGATACCATTGTAAGTAGCTAAAACATAAGTGTTACAGAAATCAGAAACAAACGATGTTAGCTCAACACTCAGACCCGAGACAATATTTCAAGGTTCGATTCCCAAAATGACCAGACCGGGAATCGAACTCGGGACCTCAGAGATGTTGTAACGCCAAAGTCCGGCCCGCTCTACTCTCAGATACGGAACGTCAATAACCAAACCTTTCGAGTTTCGTACTTAAATTGTTCTAAATTGGTTCCTTGAAAAATACATTTTAGCGTATTTATATTGCAAAAGAATTCGAAACCGTTTCTAACATTTTCTGAATAAATGATCGATTTGTCTTTTATTTTTCTTTTGTTGATACGTTTTTTCTAGCGCAGAAAGGGCGCAAGAGAAACATATTGATCTGCCTTATCAAACAATGTTGAACTCTTGTGAAAATCATGATGGTATCACTCTCACACACGATAGTGCTGCTTCCATTTGAAGGAAATAAAGCTAAGCGAGTCGCTTGTATATCTACATTCAATTATCCGCACCACGTGGCGGTAAAACATAACGAAACATGAAGATAACATGGCTGGTTTGCATGTCTATTAAATAAGACTCCATCGTTAACATTTTTTTTTATATTCCACTTCACCATTGACCTCATCCCACCTGATGTTAAGGGGTAATAAGGTCCTAGCTTAAGGGCGACAAGTACAGCCCAATAAAGCTATTACTGGACTTGTCACCTTTACCTTGAAGGCTTAACCCCTAGTACTAATGTAGCACCCCCCAGGAGCTCTTGAAACCTTACTAACACGCAGGAACACAACAACACCGAAGTGATTGTTATTTGGCTGCGGTCTTCTGTAGGTGGAGGTATTTTACCAGTCGGGCTGCTCCAGTTCGAGCGATAAACCGCTATGCCCTATCTCTATTTCATCTTTAATATAAACGGATTCTGAGTGAGCTCAAATATTATAACACTTTAGTCACGGTTGGATTTAAAATAAAGGCTTAACTAAAGCTAATTCTAAGTGTGGAACAACTACACTACACTCATCCTAGTGTTTACATTTCTCGCGTATTGCTCGAGCCTTCTCTTCGTGGCCTCAGCCGCAATCTGAAGACACTTTGCTATTTTTAACACTATGTAAGTACCTATGCATGCCGCTTCGATAGCGTGTGGTGTTAAAGTTTTACGAACCAATGCCGTAGTTTACAATGAGAAACTGGATTCTATACGAGCTGTTATTTAAAATTAAGACGTTTATTTAGTCAAAGTCAAAGTCAATCTTTTTTATTCACATAGTTTACATTAGTAATACTTATGAAGAGTCTATATAAAGCAAATGAAGCTACCTCCGGTTCGGAACCTATAACTAAAGAAAAGATAAGTGTTATGTTATGCCCGGTACAATGTTTTACAATGACTATCCGTAATTCAAATTTCAAATTTACTCTCCATATAAGCTGTCATCAGTCGTCTGTCGGTCGTTTTTAGCTTACGCCTCGTATAATTTATTACTATCCGTTACTAAAACGATACCTTTTTCAAATACTGGAACCGGGCATAAGTGACGAGTTTTAAAACCAGCGTTTATTAAATATTATTAATCCAATTGGATTTATAAAAAAAATCATCTACTGAAAAGTCTCATACATACATTTAAACTTTAAACTTAAAATTTAAACGCAGGCCAAATTAGTATCTAATCCTAATTTGAACTAGAGTGGATACCCACAAAAGCCTTAATAAATATTGTGTTACGCATAAAATAACACGGTAACACTAACAAAACCCAATAAGTCTTGTGAATTGGAAGATATTGGAATTCTACGAACAAGATCTGAAGTTTCTTTGATAAACGCCACCTTCGTATAATTTCACGCCCATTCTCATATCAAAAGCAATATTTTTGTTATCTAAAACTAGAATTTATGTTACAAAAGTAGAATAATCCACTGAAACAAAAAGTTGAGATTTATATTATGTGGGTTTTTCCTTAGAAAAAGAAGTCTACATAGTTCATTGGTTTTTTTATTCTGGTATGTTATCTGCTTATCTCGTGTTGACATCTCCATCAAAATGTGAACTTTGTAACTTTTTTTTAATAATCAATAATAAATATCAGACAACATCATTCACATTGGCCTGATCCTAAAGTAAGTACCTATTTGTTATATAAAAATGAGAACCAACCGTGGTACTACAATATTCAGATCCAGTTGAACTGTAGCCAGATGAAATTATTGTTTATCTTTAAGCTCAATTTAAATCCTTCCATTATTTTTAACCGACGAAAAACGGAGGAGATTCTCAAATCAACACGTATATATATTTTTTTTATGTTTTATGTATGACCACGCATAACTTTTTAAACCTCAACTTGGGTCCTTTTGAAGTTGGAATACAAAAATATCACTCCTAAGTTTAGATAAATAGGGGATGAATAATCATTCGTCTACAGATTTTTCAATTGTGAACCGATTCTTTTGAAATTTGGAACACATATGTAGTCCTAAAGATTCTTTAGTATGACGGAGACGCAAGGTTGATGTGATGGTGACGACGAAAGATAGTCGAGGGATCTCCTCAACGGTTTACAGCAGCTATTTGGTGTATGGGCTTATTCATTCACTGGCAGACGCCCAAGGCTTGGTTCACATGTTTGTAATAACGGGAATACGGGGAACATAGAAAAATGCGGCGTTATCGTCAACCATTTAATATATGACAACTCCTAGCTTGACAAGCAAAAACTTCACTTCACGTTTATGGTTATAAAGCCGAAACATAAAAGGAGTACGTATGCACATCACATTCCCCCACACTTAAACTGCTACTCACTATAATTAACGTAAAATAAGTTGAACAACTAAAAGCTTAAACTTGTACATTCCGTAATTGAAACAAAAATAAACCTTAACTAAAACTTATACCTAGGTAACTTATCTAATCTACATTTCCGTACTGGACGAGACAAGGCAGGTACGTGGGCGGCTGTAGGCGTTTGTGCGTCTAAAACTGCAGCTCCCGTTGAGCTCGGTCTGTCCGGGCTTCCGGAACAATCCCTGACCTCCGCCTCCCCCTCCGCCGCACCGCGCGCCAGCGGTGACCGCTCCGGCACAACTGGTGGTCCGTCTTCCTTCGACTGCTCTAACTGAGTATCCTGTATCGGCGCAGAACTTGTGCTGGTACGTATTTGATTGTCGAGCTTAATTGGAGAAACTAAAGAGTTCCTAGATCTCCGCCTAAGTTGGTCGATATGTCGATGAATGACCCTACCGTTTTGATCCGTTATTTCGTAATCAGTACTACCTAATGAACGACAAACTTTTCCCGGCTGCCACTTTTCTCCCTTTAAGTACTGGCGGTACCAAACGTCTGTGTCTACCTCTAGTCTCCTATCTGAACCACCTGAGGCTTCTACCTGACGAGATTGACTATTCAAAATTTTACTCTCCCTATCCGGCTTTAATAAGTCCAACCGTGTACGAAGACTTCTACCTATTAGTAACATAGCCGGGGTTTCTCCAGTCGAACAATGTTCTGTATTCCTATAATAAAGTAAAAATCTATTTAGCGATTTTTGGATATCAGTTTTCTCAATTAAAGATTTCTTGATCACATTTTTAATAGATTTTACGGCATTTTCAGCTGCACCGTTAGAAGCTGGGTGATAAGGAGCAGTAAAAATGTGATCGATTCCATCGCCATTCAGAAAATCACTAAATTCTTTACTCGTGAAAGGTGGTCCGTTGTCACTGACCACTTGTTTTGGAATGCCCCAACGAGCCCATAACTCGCTTAACTTTTCAATTGTTGATGTCGCTGAAGTATTTGAAACTGGAAACACTTCTATCCATTTCGACATAGCATCAATCACAACCAAATACATTTTCCCTGAAAGCGGTCCCAAAAAATCAATGTGTAAGCGCGTCCACGGACGGGCCGGCCAGGGCCAGGGGCGCGGCGCGTGTCGCGGCGGCGCCGACGCCACGGCCGCACACACGCCGCACGCGCGGCACACCGCCTCCACCGCCTCGTCCACGCCGGGCCACCACACGTACGACCGTGCCAATGCTTTCGATTTATTGATACCCATGTGTGGTTCGTGAATGATTTCTAAAACCTTATTCCTGCATTTCTCCGGTACAACTAACCTATAACCCCACATCAAACAACCCAACTCCTCATAAAGTTCAGACTTCCTATTGAAAAACGGCTTTAATCCATCTATCTCACACTGCTCCGGCCAACCATCCCTAATAAAAGAAAGTACTCTGCCCAACATAGGATCTTTACTAGTTAGTCTCTTAATTTGATTATAATCTAATAGTAACGCTTCTTGTGCGAAATGTAAATATGTTTGTTCCGGGATAACCTCATGAGCCTCGCTACCTTTCGTACCCTTTTGGAAAGGTAATCTTGACAAACTATCAGCACAATTATTTTTAGAACTTACATATTCAATCTCATAATCGTAAGCGGACAGTATAATGGCCCATCGTTGCATCCTACTAGCCGTCATAGCAGGTATACCCGTGTTCGGACCGAAAATCGAAACCAATGGCTTGTGATCAGTACGCAGCGTGAACTTACGTCCGTACAAGTACTGATGAAATTTCTTTATGCAAAAAATGATTGCAAGAGCCTCCCGGTGTATTTGTGAGTAATTCCTCTCAGCATCATTGAGTGTGCGCGAGGCGAAGGCGACCGGGCGCTCCCCGCGCGGCCCGCGCTGCGTCAGCACCGCGCCCAGCCCGCGCGCGCTCGCGTCGCACGTCACGATCAGCGGCGCGCTTTGGTCGTAGTGAGCCAACACCTGCGCACTCGCAAGACATTGTTTTACCTCCACAAATGACCGATCACACTCGGAATCCCAATTCCATACAACCCCCTTGCGTAACAAGTTGTACAATGGAGACAAAATAGCACTCAAGTTCCTAACGAACTTACCGAAAAAATTCACTGTCCCGAGGAATGACCTCAACTCCGGAACATTTTCGGGTTTTCCCATTTTAACAATCGCTTCTATTTTAGACTTGTCTGGTCGAATACCTTCCTTCGACACTACGTAACCAAGGTAGGTGACTTCTTGTGCAAAAAATGTGCACTTTGATTTCTTAAGCTTCAATCCGTTTGATTGTAATCGCTGGAAAACCGCTTCTAATGTTCGTAAATTATCCAGTTTCGTCCTTCCCCCAATAATGACGTCATCAAGAAATACTTGTACGTTAGGAATGTCACCCAGTAAGTTAATCATAATTCGCTGAAAAATTCCTACACTTGAAGATAAGCCAAAAACTAACCTATTGTAACGGAACAACCCTCGGTGAGTATTAATCACCGTAAACTTTTTCGATTCGTCCAGCTCTATCTGGTTGTAGGCCTGGGAGAGATCAAGTTTACTAAAATACCTATTGCCGTTTAAATTGACCAACACATCCTCTATTTTAGGTAACGGATATCGATCGACCAACAAAGACGGATTAAGAGTAGCTTTGTAATCAGCACAAATCCTAAGCGTACCGTCAGGCTTGTTCACCGGCACCAGAGGAGAGGCCCAGTCGGAGCAGTCGACGGGCTCGATGACGCCGGCGCGCAGCATGCCGTCGAGCTCAGCGTCGACGCGCTCACGCAGCGCGTACGGCAGCGGCCGCGCGCGGTGGAACACCGGGGTAGCCCCCTCCCTCACGCGCAGGGTCGCCTTGCCGCCCTTGTACCGGCCCAGCCCGCCATCGAATAACTCCTTATACCTATTAATCAAACTATTAATATCCTCTTTTGTTGGATCACATTGATCCGCTGACAACATATTACAATTAAAAGATGGTATTTTAATTTTAAGTTCCGCCAGCCATTGTCTCCCTAGCAACGATGTCGTCGTACTTCCGTTAATTACAAACAACTCTAAACGTCTGGAATTACCCTTATAAGTGACTAAGGGTTTAATAATACCCATAGGTTTTATCTTAGACCCGTCATAAAAATTCAATACAGTCCTGTCACTTTCAAGTAACAAATGTTGAAAATACCTCTCATATGTCTGCCTGCTAATACAAGATATGGCTGTACCTGTATCAATTTCCATATTGAGCATAATTTTATCAATTTGAATTGGTACACTTACAGATTTATAGTCGTTCAGACTTAGCTGGTGTAACTCTTCTTCCATGTGTCCGCCGCTCTCCTCGCTAATTTCGCGATCGGCTTCCCCAAAATGCACTCTGCTCCGCTCCCGGGATCCCGGCGCCGTAGACCGCCACTGGTTCTGGCGCCGCCCGGTACTCCGTGACCTGGTGCCCGATGTTGTCTGCTTTTCCAAACACATCCGCCGCAAATGGCCCGTGCGCTGGCACTTACTGCACACATATTCTCGGAACCGACAGTTCGCGTAGTCGTGATTTCTTGCTCCACAAGCTCCACAACTAGTATTTTCGCTGCTAGGTGTCCTGTATCGATAGTTAGCACTAATTCCTCCAGCAGCGCCGCGCCCCCACGAAGTGATCGCGTTCACGGCGCCCGCCGCTACGCTAGCCTGCTCTGAAGTCCCAGCCTCCTCCACGATAGCCGCGTCCCTTTCTGCCGCTTCCAATGACGTTGCAAGTTTGAAAGCTTCCGCAAAAGTGATAGCGTCGTTCTCCGCAAAAAGCCGCTGACGTATGACATCACTTCGCAACCCACAAACAAATTGATCACGTAAATTCTCATTCAAATTTCCTCCAAACTTGCAATATTTTGAAATTTTCTTAAGCTCCGCAACGTAAATTGATATATTTTCCCCAATATTCTGCCTCCTTTGCCTAAAGCGAAATCTCTCTGCAAGCACTGATGGCGTCGGTTGTAGGTACGACTGCATCAATCCATGTACGGCCTGGTACGTCAACTCTGATGGCTTATTGGGACTCGCCAAATTTTCCAACAATTCGTATGCTTCGTCTCCGATCGAGGCAATTAGAATAGGCAGCTTCATCTGTTCTTCAATTTTATTTACTTTAAAGTACATGTCCAATCGATCTACGTACGATGACCACGTACCGCCCTTGACGTTGAACTCACTCAATTTACCGATAGACATTTTTATTGATAATTTTATGTGGATTCGAATCCCATCCTCGTCGCCAAATGTAATAACGGGAATACGGGGAACATAGAAAAATGCGGCGTTATCGTCAACCATTTAATATATGACAACTCCTAGCTTGACAAGCAAAAACTTCACTTCACGTTTATGGTTATAAAGCCGAAACATAAAAGGAGTACGTATGCACATCACAATGTTCACTAGTCCAAATACGCAGGCGTCCAAATTTGCAGGTGTCAAATTGTCACTGTTAACTCTTCCTAGCCGGACGACGACGACGGACGACGCGATGCGCTATGGCTAAGCCGTTTTATGATTTATGGCATATAACTTCCACCGAGGGAAGTTTTTATATTATTATTATTTGTTGTTAATACTATTATGTATTAAAGTCCTATTGCTTAGTAATTCTAATGTGAGCAAACTTCTTAGTCGCTGCATTTCTGCTACAGCTCGTTTATCGTGTGGGTTTTGTTATACTTTGTTTAGCTCTAGATCAGACAAAGCAATGCCTTCAAGTGTTTTTACTCTACTGGTTGCTACATATGCCTGCCCTTTGGCAAATACTTTCTTTCCGAGGTCAATTACAGCTTTATCTAGCGTCGTTCCTTGCAATCTGTGTACCGTCACAGCCCAGCATAAAATTAACGGCAACATTCTGCGCTCTATGTCACCATAACCCTTCGTACCTTGAAAAGTTGCAACCACAAGCATTTTTTGTAGCCTTACCCATGTTTTATATAAATATGCCTACTATGTATTTTAATTAATTATAAAGAACGAATAATTTTATGAGCCACAAATAAATTTAAAATAAACCACTTTTTAACAAAAAATTTAACCGACCAAAAAGGAAAGGCACTGAAAAGCCAAAAATAAAATAATCTTTTTTTCTAAGGTTTGAGTCGGCGCCAAACAAACAAATAAGCAAATTATTAAGTAAGAAATGTTGACAAATAAACGATCAATGAGAAAATAATAATATTGGAAAAAGATAAAACAATATAATTACAACGTAATACTACCTATTAATGAAAATTATAATATAATTAATTTGCTTATTTATTTGTTTGGCGCCGACTCAAACCTTAGAAAAAAATATTATTTTATTTTTGACTTTTCAGTGCCTTTCCTTTTTCGTCGGTTAAATTTTTTTAAACATACGATGGTGTTATAGTTAAAGTATATTTGGTTATGTCTATATGTCTGTCTCAGTGTGTGTGGTAGCTCCTGACCGAATAAACCGATTTTGATTTTAAAATGAGAGGTGAATTCGTCGGGAGTGCTTTTAACTTGTTTCGTAAGTCGGTCCAAGATGGCCGCCGCGCTATAAAATGTCGGATTATGAGTTTTGACATAACTCCCTTAATATAAGTATTAAATAGAAGGACTTGAGTAGTAAATAGATACAATACATTACGACAAATTATATAAATATGCGTTTATGTCAAACTGTCAAGGTTTTTGAAAAGGAGTTCTAATCTCTTAAAATATCCATAGTGCTTAATTTATTGATATTTATTTATTTCTGGTTTAATATCTTTATTCGTTCAAGAATTACAAATAAATTCACTTACGTACTATTTTTATTTGTTTTATTGCAATACATACACACATTCTTACTGTTACCGCACCCATAAACTAACTATCTGCATGACCCAAGGGTTGACTGGTAGTAATGTTTCTATCATTATGTCAACCTTTGTACTTTATTCGTGCAATCTATCTAAATATATATGTCGCAGTCATCTGGTTTAATCAGCTATTTGATTGGATCACTAGCGCGTTCATTGAATGACGACGTTTAATTGAATGACTAAAGGACAACTCGTCAAATTGTTTAATATAACGTTCAACTTCTTGACTGAACGTCATTTAGCAAAGTCGTTGAATGGGATATAGATGACTTTGTAATGTTTGATTAGAGTGACCATAAGTTCGTCACTTAAAAGATAACTAAATTTAGATAAAAAAAAATGAAGACATGACATAACACACCTTAATAAGATTTTTTAATATGTTTTAACAATTTTAAGTCTTAAGACAATTAGGCTAAAAAAATATTTTTTTACGAATTAGTCACTTTATATCTCAATTTCACTCTAAAAATTATCAACACAGTGCTATTCGATTATATCTGTACCAGCTGTTTGACGCCATCTTTGTTTTGATGAGCACTAACGCCGCAGTGGAAAAAAATGAACTAAATTACAATCACCTGACTGATTACGTCCGCCATGTTCAAAGGGCTATGTTACAATTCGCTAACTTGTTGGACGTTCAGTGAGTCTTATTCATTCAACGTTCGGCCTAGTCATTCAATTAAACGTCGTCATTTAATAAACACGCTAGTGATTCAATCGAATAGCTGTTTCAACCACATGACTGCGACATATATAAGGAGAAACTGACTCACATATCAACGCACAACCTAAACGGCTAAACGTAGGCACTTGAAATTAAGAAGAGACGTAGCTTAGGTACTGTAGAGGTGCACTAAGAAAGGAATTCCCGAAATTCCCACGGGAACGGGAATTAGCGGGAATATCCTTTTGTATGAAAAATGTAAACCACTTAAGTTAGACGCTTGAAATTTGGTTCCAAATGCTCATGGTTTTGCAAGTTATTAGTTGAGTTGTCTTGGCATCCCCTTACTTTGAGGTTACGCTCTCAAGCCACGCTTGAGTATGCATACGTACTCTCTACGTGTGGGGATTTACCGGGGTTTTAATTAAGACCCAAGTTCCACGCTCTTGATATATTGCGCTAATAAACGAAATAAATCCCTGGGTGTTCCTGTCTTAAAGGTGAATCGTTAATTCTGTTAATATTTCCTTGAGTTTGGCTAACCGATGAAATTCTTAGGTGTTAAAAAGTGATATTGGTTCGCTGCAATAGTTATCTGCTTATTTAACCCTAGTGTAATGAAATATCTTGTTAAGTGAAAATCAGTTTGAAGTACAATCCATTTAGATGTCAAGAAATTACTAAATTTTATTCAAATTATGGTAACATTATAAAGAATAATTGACCAATAACACAATATGTTCTCAAAATCCGAAACATACTTTGTCTCCCCCCGGAATCAAACCCAGTGCCACAATCAAGACCGTAACCTAGTAATTAAACCACTAAACCATCCGGACGCTTCAAATTGTGTGAATATTCGCTAGAGCCGTACCATTTTTCCATTAACCAGTTAATTTTTATGCTTTTACCTAGGCAAACAATAACAAGGTAAATTGGACATTAATACTATATTTGTGATCTCTGGGAAAGCCCAAAAATAACCTGGAAACTACTCATGTATGCATGAAGGCATTAATATACATACATTTAGTCTACACCTATAGTTTCTATCATTCCTAATACTTACCTAAATTTTAAGAATTCATAAGCTTTTAGCTCACCGCAAAATATGGATGAGATGGAAATATCCATTTAGTACATCGAAAATCCGGTCCGACAAAGTCCGTATCACGAGGCCTTCGCAATATGGGATGGACCTTTCAGCTCTCCTCAAAGATAGGATAAGCTCCCTATATTGGAGCGAAATATTTTATCTCTAGGACATTCACTGGAGGTCAAACTTTGTAACCTTAAAAATGGTTGGACACCCTTTCGGTGGACCGACGCCAAGATACAAGAGCGACTTGAATGTGAATTAGCCTTTTATAACATTTTAGATTCAAGTTGGTTTTGAGAAAATACCCTAATCTGTAAGTTTCACGAAGCGTGGCTTAAGTCTGTTAAATGTGTAATACTATCTAATGTGGCCTTGCATGCGCAATACGTCAAATTTATCGCATGAGACGACAAAAGGTTTGATACTGTTGATTGGATTGGCACCCCGCACCCGTATTTTCAGCCAGTCGGCAGCTGACGCACTGACTTCAATCGATTTTGACATTTGTTAAGAGCGCAATAAAATTTAGGTGGTGCATGCTAGGTCAAGTTAGCTTCGGGAAGATAGTTCTTTTACATCGTGGATTACATTACTGGAGTTTTAGTAAGGACCCCATTTTTTTTTTAATTTGGTTGCTGGCCTTTGTTCATTCAGATAGTTTATCATCCTTACAATTAAATATTTTTTCAAATTGGTTTAAGTAGTTTTGAATTCTATGAAAACAGACAAACAATTAAATCTTTCCTCTTTCCAATATTCTCATCAGGCCGAATATCCTTTTAAAATTTATACACAATTGTTTTTGAGTCTGGTCTTACGACCTACTAAAAGGTGAAGACTTAGCAATTAAAAGAAGCATCATACATCGTGATTACCAAACCTTACACGTTGATAATATTACTAGGAGTATTAGAATCCAGAGTCCAGACTTTTAGTGGTTTATAAGTTTCCTAAAAATGTTATCTATCTGAAATACTGGCAGTCGATTGTTATAAGCCAAAAATATCAAACGACGAACCAACACATATATTGAACGGATCCCATAGTTTTCATAAGCTTTTGTGCTATATCACAATATGCTTAAGCATACGATTATTTACCCAGACAGAAAATAAACATAGATGCTTATCACCAAATTTTAATATTTGTAATAAAATAATAGAAAGTTCAGCAACCATAAACGCTAACCATATTAATGCTCCTAGCTCTCATTTACAAGTACAAGTTCTTAATCTGAGCTTGGCATGTTGGTAGTCAGAAAATTTCATAAACTGATACTATATCAGTTTCAGTTAAAACTACGGTATGTATATCTTTGAAAGAGATCGCCTAACTTGTACTGTACTAAATGGTGTTTACCAAGCAATAAGACCGCCTAAATACTACGAATAGTTAGTGATTATTATAAATTTATTTTATATATCAAATAATTATTATACATTAATTTTATATTTTTAATAATTTACTGATTTATATATTACTGATTTTTTGCACCAAACATATTATGTTTGTGGCAAAAAAGTATATTCATATAATCCATGTAGGTATTTATCTCCTAATTAGATAGGTAAATTCGTAAAGGAAACCAGTAAATTATAAATGCATAGAATAAGTTCATAGCTACTAAAGCCAATGGCCCCTTACTCGAGCCATGGCCGCTATCTGAATTTGCCGAATCATTACTTGCCCCATACATTTGCATCTCGACTGTAACCCTTTCATGGCTACCATTAGGAGATAAGTGCAAGCGATAAATGAGCCACCATACTGGTACACCGTAGATAAGTAACCCTATAACCCATTTCTGACGTCTCGCGGACTGTAATGACGATTGTCGCACCTGACTGCTAAAACGATTTGAGAAGACAATTCGCTCGACACGTAGTTTGGCGGACGATTAAATCCTGTTTCATTAGTATGCTTGTTCAAAATCTGTTTGGGGTTTCCACTCTCTTTTAGACATATACGAAGGTTTTTATGTGCGTTTATAATTAGAAACAACGGTGGTATTCACCTTTTTGTACTGAGAGACTGGTATCATAATAAAATTTGGGCTAAAATTGCTAATGAATTAGCACCATTAAAAATTGGGAAAGAAATGAAATTATCATCGATTCATAATCGATCAAAATCTATGAACTTATTTCTTAAATATTTTAAACATCTTATAAAATTAACCGAAATATCTACGGCCTCATCCAAATTAAGATTATGTTAATTTAATTAATTTTAGTTAGATATCTATTTTAGGTGTAGCGAGTACGCTACTAAACTAAACAGCAGGTAGCTTGTGGACACAGTTACTACTCTGTCCACAAGCTACCTGCTGTTTAGTTAAGACACATTGTTTTATTTATGGCTGTGTCATTGACAATATGTTTGCGTACTTTTTATTAAATAAGTAAAAAACAAAAATCATAAGATATAAGTGTGGGGTTCCAATTGACGACCTTCATTTCGCTTGCCTATGGACGAGTATGGACCGTTCCATCTTATAGTTAAGATGAGGTCTGTGTGTACTCTAGACGTTTGTTTTTTACTTAAAATAGTCCAGATGTATGATAAATTCACCCACGCTTAGCTCATCGTTGGGAAATACATATCTGAATTACCGAGCCCAATACAGGCCTTCCAATGTCCCAAAGTTAACAAAGATGACCACTGATTATTTTAGTGATTAACACATTTTGACACCCCAACCCGCTATAGCTAACAAAGATAATCCAATGCCCGATTGCCATTAAACCGCAAATTTACATATTAATTAACCTGAATTGGTTGTTAATAAAAGTTTAAATGGAAGTGGCTGATGGTAGCGGGTATTAACTTTGTCATTTACAATCCAAGTCATATTAAAACAGGCAATTACAGTATTAAACAGCATTAGGTACTAGACTGGCCTGAGAGTCCTGAGTTCGGTCCCCACCAATAATATGTTTACATATAACTACTATAAAAACCAGACTATGATAACTTATACCAACGTTGGTCTTGCGTTATATTTTTATCACAAGTGCTCAAGCTACTCGTACTTACTTCATGTTCAAGTCATTGTGATATTGCCTGACAGTTATAATATTATTAGATTTTTTCAGTATATCACGCTAATGATTTATTTTAGTATTATTTAAAAATATCCACAAAGCTCTTGTGTTTTTTTTCCACTGATGCCATTTATTATCAAGCCAAACCAGCTATGTAAACATAGATCACGGCGTTTTATTTTTGACCACTTTGAAGTTACTACGTTGTTTACGAAATCACACATATGTTTGACGTAGTTTTAACTATTTACATTCCAATTTTACATTATATTTACTAAGAAAATTATTGGTTTTAAAGATTTTAATACTAGTGCGCTTGCATTGAGTATGATACAACAATTATTAACCTTATTTGTTTTTTTAAGGTATTAGTTCCATGTAACGACGTACCTACTTCATCTTAAATGTAATTAACTTTATCTCGCACGTTTAGATAGTAAAGTTTTAAAAATTATTACCTCTGATTCATGCTTCAGCTATCGAAAATTGATACACAACAAGCAGAAATATTTTCAAGTTTTAAAATCGGTTTAAACGGCAACGAATGGTGTAAGACATAATTCAAATGAGCAACAAAATTTATCCTTAAAATCTTCTGACGCATACTGTTAAATTTCTAAATTCTACTCGAGCAATAAACGTTTTCAATAACTTTGGCTCTGAATTATTTAAAAACATCAAATCATTTGTTGAATCTCATTTCGTATTATATCGTTTACAAAACTAATAATTATACAAAAATAATAATTGGAGACTGGAAAAACCTTAATGACCAGAATCAATAATATTTTGCTATACAGTTCTAAGTTTTAAACATAATTATTTTTTAACTCGTCAAATTATAAAAACACATAAAGGTTCTTAGGACAAATCAAAAACAAACGAAATAAAGCACAATTAATTTAGCCTTACACACACTCAGGAGTAATGAATGTAGCATTCTTTGCTGCAAAGCTGCAGTTGGCCAGCGATTCTGAACAATGCAATTTTGTAGCGCAATGACAATAACTCATTATTTGATTGGGTCATTGTGAGCTAAAATAAATACACTCAACAACAAGGTTATTAATTTTGACATCAGCTCGTACAGCTTTTGGTTGTGTGATTGCCAATTGAAGAGTATCAAAAGAAATCAATGATAGCGTTATCTCTTAGATACAATTGTTATTCTCGGCTTTGAAGAAAGTTGTGTTTTCGCGAAGACAAAAGCAACTCTTCGAAGGAAACGAGCCGAACGGGATTCGCTCCCCGGTAAATAATTCCCGTAATAGTTGCGGGCGGAGACATTGTTTCTCACTGATGTTTACGCGTTCTCAGAAATTAATGCTGGACTTTTTATTTTCGCTGATTGTCCATTTCGACCTTGTCCCACCTTCATTTCGTGGACTTCAGAACTATTATCTGGCTGCAATTATTTACCGTAATGCCCTTTTGACCGTATATTTATTTCTTCTTTTTAGGTGGGAACTATTACATCCATAAATAAATTGGTAACATGTGGTGGTTCTGTCTTATTTGATCATCCATGCCAGTTACTGTATGGCAAAACCTACTTGGTTTATTTTTGACTAGCGACCCGCCCCGGCTTCGCACGGATGTAATGTAAATACTTAGAAATATTGGCTTTTCTATTCTTTATTACAAATAAAAACCTTCCTCTGGAATCACTCTATCTTTTTAAAAAAACAGCATCAAAATCCGTTGCGTAGTTTTAAAGATTTAAGCGTACAAAGGGATATAGGGAAAAAGCGACTTTGTTTTATACTATGTAGTGATACTTTGCCTTTACTTCTTTGCTTGGCGTCTTTTTGATAATTGCTTTCGTTTTATATTTTCTGTTTTTTAATATCTTCACTTTTTGTTCCTACCAATTGTTAAAAAAAAGCCTTGTTTTCTTTATTCCCTATTTTCTATCATTTTCTTCCTAATCCCTCTCCAACTGTAACAATATGAAATTCAAGGAAACGTTGCAGTCAACTGCAGATGCACTTTAAAGCTTAAGCTTTTAATCGCAAGTTCGTTCATTGTATGATAAATAATATACCTTTTATGATACTTTTATTTAGTAGTGTGATTTCAGATCAACATTGAAAATATTACCATTTACCTGTAATTTTGAAATAACTTTTATCACTATTTAGCCTTAGTAACTCTTAGCGCTGAGCTGAAAGTCATGTCGGTGTTTTCGGGGAGACAAAAGCGTCTTTTCGAAGCAAACGAGCCGAACGGGATTCGCTCTCCGGTAAATAATTCTTGTAATAGTTGCGGGCGGAGACGTTTCTCCTCGCTCATGTTTACGCGCCCTCAAAAATGATTGCTAGAATCTTTTATGTTCACCGACTGTACTTTTGAGCGGAGCACCGAAAACAAATACATAAAATGTTGTTCACGATTTAAAAACGTAGCTGCTTGTCAGTTGCATGCAGTTCCATTTGTCAACGTTCTAATAGGTCTGTCGTTATACAGCTGTACGATACAACTTTCTGGTGCTATAAATCTATTTAAAATTCAGTCTTTGTTAGCGTGGTCGCTTAATGCCTCTGCAAGAGTTGCAGATATCTATATATGGAAAATAAAGTATTTTTTACGTGAGTTTGACTATATATTAAGAAATTGTATGAGTAGGTTTGAAATTTTCTGTTTTTTTTTAATAATTAATCGTGATTTCCACATAAATAAATATTTAAAACTATCACATACCATGCTATGATTCTGTGATAAGTAGCCAAGGCCCTTGTGTTACAGAAAGCAGAAATAGCGACAGTATCACAGTTCACAACATCCAGACCCGAAACATTAAATAAAGATCCATTTACCATATTGAACCGACCGGGAACCTACCTTAGACCCTCAGTTCGATTTAACTAGGGGAGTCGTCAAACTTAAATACCTACAATACAACACTAAATGTTGTCCAAAGTACAGTCCACAAGTGTTTTATAATATGAAAACTTATTCCTTCATATACTTATTAGGTAAAACGATTATGTGGTATGAAATATATGTGCAGGTATATGGGTACATTCGCGAGCATTAAAATTTTAATCTTTGAGCCCTTATGACTTTACCATAAAGTCCCCTTTAGAATGAGATGGTAACATATTAGTTGAACATATTCGTTCACTACGACTATTTGCAGAACGAGTATTATCTGAATTTAGTTTTTAAGTCTTTTTAATCTTTTTCAAAAACATAATTCAGGTCGGAAAACATGGTTTTGAAATACATATTATAATTGATGTTTTATATAATTTTATGAAACCATTAGAATCGAACACGTTAACAATTTTAGAAGAAATTATTTCACAAAATGTCAAGGAAAATTGGACTCAAATAAATGTGAAAAGGCAAACAAAAAGAACAACGAATAATTAATGCTGCATTATAAATCTTTTTTCATCTCTTAATTGACGTATTATAATTCTATCTCATTGTTTTGTTTTGTGGGTAAAATATTTTTTGTGGATTTGATTGACGGGTTGGCATAATTAACTCATAATTTTATTCAATAGAGTCTATAATTTTCGTAACGAATACTCAATTGCTTATGAAAATTAATGCCACTTTGAGTTGTATAAACTATAAGACTTTCGCGTTCCATTTTAAACATTTAAAATAAATTAGTCAGCTGGTGACCACGGTTGGTGCAACCTAACCGAAACGTCGGACAGTAGGTAGGTAATTCGTATTAACTACTAAATAAAAATGGTGTCGCGTTTTGACCCTTTAATTTATTTTAAACACTTTTAGTTGTAATTTTATAACTCAAGATTATAACCTATCAAAACTAAATGTTTAGGCTTTGTTTGGACTATTAGTAGATTGCAAAAAATCGGTCGAGCGGTTCTTCACTAATCACATTCTTTGTTATGATTTCTTCTATAATGTAGATACTGTACCTAGAAATGGCATTCATAAAATTAGATCATTATAGACCGCGGCACGGCAATGTGAGAGAGTACCCTCACGTTTAAGCAACTCTTTTGTCAAAAATACTCGTAGGTAACAATTTATGTTATGAAGCTTTCTTGGTTTAGATTAAGTTTTGGTGAAATACAGATGACAGTTCACACATACACTATCCTATAGAAAAATCTAAGAGTAATTACGTTAACATTTTTGACCAAGTTCTGTTGCTTTTATTATGTGCTATTTATTTATTTGGAAAATTATCTATACGTATGAAAAATAAAATTTGCCAAAATATTTTGCTAATTTTTGATAGCTGTAACTGAATCTGCACTTAGCATGTTTATATATATATATATATATTTATATATATAAGGTGTCATTTGGTGTAAGCTTTGTTGGCTGTCGTCAATAAATAAATAGCGTAAGCAATACTTTTTGATTGAATATTTTTTACTTATAATACATTTGAATTAAAGAATCGGAAACAGTATTCGTCTTTAGAAACAATGTTTTTTATTCTCTTTCCTGCTTTATCTCTAAGGTTTATTATCCTTATTCTATCTTTATGTTTGATATATTATTTTATCCTTGACCCATCAGTAAAAAACTACAAAGCACTTGGATATTATGTAAAAGTGTCTATCTTTAAAACATATATAAAAGATCGCAAGTGGAAAAATGTTAAATTTTCTCCGTTGAAACGTTTGCGCATCCTCAGCAATGATTTGCAGACGATCTTTATTACATTGCTCCCTTTTTCTTCGTATTCAACCTTTTTGAATACCACTAGGAAAAACTAGTTGAGTCTTTTATTTGTATGAAACAAAACAATTTTCCATTGAACACTTAAACATAAAAGTGTTAGTCCATCAATTACAGCAGCGAAGAGGAATATGAGTTTCCGAAACCGTTTCATTTGTCTTTTGAAAATAAACCGCAGCATACATAGTGATGCCGGTGATGTTGTGGTGGTTCTTAAGGCGATGAGGTCCCCCGGGGCGTTTTAGTGGGTAGGCCTGTCCTTTTTAGGGCAGGAGAATCCCACACACGCCGTCACCTCCCTCGGGTGACGGTACGGCGCGCCAAGCATTTCAAAAAAAAAGCGTACATAGTGATGTATATTTTTCGCAGTGCTATTAAAAAATATTTACTACCACTCGATGGGTCTAAAAACCGAATGAAACTCATATCATCCAAATACAATTTTTATGATCTATTCTCGCTATCATGACTGTCAAACGTGATATAATTCCTCTCGAAAAACGTAACTCTTTTGAAGACGTTGAATAATTCATTAATAATACGCATTGTTCATTACACGTTGTCTAATGGACTTATCTATACTCACCGTAATTGATAGATACCTACAAATAAAATTGTTTATTTAAATTCAGCATTAACATTTAATTGTCATTGTCAATTTATTTTTTAAAAGGTTATACGAAGTCAACGGGGTGATCAATAGACAACAATGTGACATTTGGATCACTTTTTTTTTTCTTCAAATTCAAATCGAACTAACATTTTGATTCTAAAAACTGTGTTCACATCACACTAAACGAAAATGCCGTTTATTTTCCTACTGCTATCATGCTTTCCATTCGTGGATATTATTCGAAATAAACAAAACATCGGGAAGTTTGTAGATAAAAAAATGGAGTAATGTTGATGATACTGCTTTGTAATTTTTAGAAAAAATAATACTCGTAGTTCATAGTTTTCCAATGTAAGTAACAAGGAGTTACTTAAAATAGCGTTTTATTTATTCTTAACGCAATTCAGTTAGTCCATACGGCGACTTTTACTTTAACACGATGCGAAAAACAATATTCCCGGCATAAAGTTTATTCCGTCCCAACTTCCCGCGGTTTGAGCTAAATCAGCTTAAAATAAAATCAAGCGACCGTTACAATATCTTTATTTCGCCTGTTATATTTCGGCACAAAAATCGCTTCTATGAAGCTTTTAGAGTGCTGGGGCAGAGAAAAGTTAAACCAATTACATTGGAGGAATATCACACTTTAGCTCGGTGCGCATGTAATGAGGTTTCAGATTTATTTCGGTTTATTAACTTCGGTTGAAGTACAGGCTTTTGTGGCAAAGAAATAAAAATGGTTGAGTGGAGTTGGACGCATTAACCCGCTGTATTAAATCGATGGTTTATATTACGTGTGTCCTCATTCCAATTGAAAAGATTCAGAGTAGATATGCAGTTAGTTTTAAAATTCAAATCTTTATGCCCAGTTCTAATATTCAAAGATACGTAATGTGTCAAAAATTACTATCCGTTCTCCAATAGACTACGAGTCGTTAATCCTAATTTAAAATGTACTTGTAATGGAAAACAGTAAGACAGTTGTCTGTCGGTCGTTTTTAGCTTACGCTTCGTATATTTTTTCATACCCGTAACTAGAATGGATCATTTTTCAAATATTGAAACCGGACATTAGAGGTACGCTCAAATACTTCAAAATATTTTCTTTGGCCTCTATTTACAAAGGTCAAAAACTTCAATGAAATTGTGCATTCTAAAATTGACTTGCCTTCACTTCTGCGTACACTTCATTTCAATACACTATTTTAACCGTGATTAATCCGACATTTGGAATATTTTAGCTTTTATCACATTATTATCAAAACGTGCCAATAATATCTAACAATACTGTATCTGAAAACTCTATTTAACATGATGATTTAGTTTAAACAACTCCAGTTTTCTTTTATTGCATGGAACAACTAAGTGTACTTTAACTCAGAAGACTTTTACCCGTAACTGAGAGTCGAGTATGTAGCTGCCTACATAATCCTTGCAAGAAATAAATCAAACAAAACCTTTAGTTCTTAGTACCAAATTTGATTGAGGCAATAAGTCAAACTTTAAACTTTGACCATAATTGATGGTGTCAGTCACCGCAGACTTATGTATTTTCATGTTAATCTGAATTTGATACCTAAACGGTAATTTCCTGTAATTATCTTGTAAGATAGACTGTCTTACAGACAGGTAACACTGTGATCCTGTAAGGTTTCTTTCTTAATTTTCACATACTAGATCACTAATTGCTTTCTCCTCGATCCGTAATTGATCTTGTAACACACTAAACGATTCCAGCGTTTGTAAAAGAGCGCTTAACTGTAGAAGAAAAAGTAGACGCGTCCTTCTTCAGTATCTAACTAAAGTGGCTATGGTCAAACCACAAAAGTCGTAGAACCAATATCTACTGGCAAAGAGATTCTAAAATGGCGATAACATACTGTAGCGTAGGTCAGCCTTCTACAAGATAAGACCTTGCCATGGTAGTAGAGAGGCAAAGGATGCAAGTGGAACAAAGCAGAAAATTGTAGAAGCCTGTGATCTATGTTCAGCGGTGGATGTCTTTGGGCTGAAATAGTTATATATGATAATGATCATCATTTGATTATTAATATAGCTAAGCATAAAATATCGTCAATCACAGAGCTGTATTGGAACATTTTCCCGCTCCCGGGAATTCAAACTTATCAGTGACGTAAACAGGAAAATCGCTTCTCATTGAAAATTATACGCGCATTGCAAAAGTTTGTATGAACGACTGATTTATCTGATTCAAAAAGCAATAAAGCTAAATCATAGGGAATTTTTTTTTTATTCTCGTTGTAATTTTATGCGCCAAGTTGTCATTTTTACTTGCTCTTTTTTAACAGGTCTCAAAACGACTTTTAGATAATAATGAGGATCCAAAAGCTGGCAGCTATCTTGTGCAGTGACTTTCAATCGCTATTGAGCGAGGTAAATACTTCTATTATTTTAGGTTTATAGGTAATTAAGTGACCCAAGAGGCTTGTTAAAGGCAATGTGGTAGAATTATTTATAATTTTATGCAAACAGTCTTTTCTCATATCAAATCAATTTCTAGATAAAAATTTAGAATATTTCACTAAAACTTAAACATCAACAAGCTATCAAAGCTAAATAAGTTAATTTGATTTCAGTGTAAAAGCTTACTGATAGATTCATCGAGGAAAATGTTTCTATCCATTAGGCTGTTTTCTCAAATATCCTAGGTAAATGTTTATTTTATTCTATAATATCGGTATCGGGCTAATTTCGAAGAACTAAAATATAGGTTGGTATCCGTACCGTACCATTACTCCGGTTTTGCCTATATTATTACAATTAGCCGTATATTTTGAGGTAGGTCTGAAGTTTTGTTTCTTTTGTTTCTTTTTGATAATTTTGCTAAGCAAAAAACGCAGTTAAATGTACACGTCTTTATTTTAGGGTTGTACGTTTATCTAAATTACGGAACCCGTTCTTTTTATGTAAATCTGACCTTTTAAACACATTTATCTGGGACCTAATGAGATTAACCATTCAACAATTTAGCAAATGAAGGTAACGGGTTAAGACAACATGCCTCCATTTAAAAACCCTAACAAGAGATAATCAGTGTAAATTCGGTAGACGCTTTCATCATGATTCAAGTTAGAAATTAACAAGGGCCTCTGTTGATCTCAGATTATTATATTACGAGTTTATTAAAGGAGAATTCAAAAATTGCTTCGGTTGCTCCTTAACAAACATTTTCAAGAAAGGAGCTAGAAATAAACTTTTACTTCCGTACCTATTTTGACGAATTGGGATTCTCCGCGCTTTATATCAATTCCTTTCCTCAACTCGCTATTTTCTTTCTATTTATCAACACTTGTTTATTCAATAGACAAAATGAAAGGCGAAAATAAAATCATCATAATCACGCTGCATTTTTTGCAACGAAACTAAAGCGGAGCACTAATTGACATTTTCACTTTGCGTACAAAAACCACTGCGTAATCCAGTAACATGACACTTACCCCACTCATCTGTCAACGGCGCCTACATTCATTAACTTCTGTCGCCGCTAAAGCCATCACAAAAATCCGGCTGCAAACAGTGCACTGATTATGAAAAGTCAAAGTCCACTTGAAGAAACTGAAATCACCAAAGCGTCTCCTTAGAGCGGAATGAGTGATTTAAATTTCAAGTTTGCGTACGAAAGTGAGTCTGCGCGGCGGACCTCCGCGCATTCGTCCTTCCCTGCCCGGATCCGAATGAAGACTGACTGAAATATTTAGAGCTCCCCAAGGATTGGGACTCACTGGCGTGAAAATATAGTCCACTAGTTCTTGCGCTAAGCTGATTACTTGTTTCTGATATCTTACGCCCCCTCTTTCGAGCTATCGCATTTAAACAGCCGCTCACGAAATATTCGTGAACAGGAGAATTTTTCGTAAATTTCACAGCTGGATACGAGGAGGGAATTCTTATACGCTATGTAATATTCATGGCGTCGAATTTTTTCCCACATGCGGTTCACTTTTTCATCTCACTGTAAAACGATCTTGACTTGTTCACCCAAGGCTATGCCTGTATAGGCTCTTATGTTAGACAATAGGCTCCATTGAATCACCTCTTTGTAATCTCAAGATGAAGGGCAAATATCTCGTAAAGTGAGCGCTTTATTTATAGCTATTTGGAATCGAAGTTTATGAGCATGTTCTTAAATTTAAGGAATGCGACATAAAGATAGTAATTCGAACATAAAATAATTGGAGTAGTCTTAAGACGGTTCTTCATGAAAATTCTAGCATACCTACTTAAGATTCTGGCTTTTAAAAATGTAACTGTTGTATTTAAAGTGATGTAAACACTTAGTTTTTTCGAGTTAAAGTATCAATCCATACGTTGAATTAAAACAAAGCATGCCTTTATTTTTGTAAAATGGGTCAGTAGTTTTTCATGGTTAAATAAATGAATGGTAAACGTAGCAAAACGTTTTATGCGTATTGTTCTGTGAATTGAAAGTCAAATCTGATATGGTTTTTCAGTTTAAGACCGTTTTGCGGTGCAGTGTAAATTTGTATGTTGTAAATTCTATTGCTATGTAGGTAAACTTGAGAATAAAGTAGTTTATTTATTACATCCTTTTTTATATCAATTTAAAGCGTAAGTGATTCCTGTTGTTCAAAAGACTTTTATATCAATTTAAAGCGTAAGTGATTCCTGTTGTTCAAAAGACTTTTATATCAATTTAAAGCGTAAGTGATTCCTGTTGTTTAAAAGACTAATGCTATTTTTTTTCCGTAACCTTGTAATTTTATTTCATTCCTTTATGCACAACAAGTACATTCAAGGCGTAAATTTTACTCCCATATATCAAAATCTGTGAAATGTCAGTAAGTATCATGGACTGTTTATTATACTAAGTCCATGATAAGTATTGAATTTAAAATTACATTAAAACCTATTTAATATAACTTGACTTTGGTAAATAGATGTAATGTTCTTTTGATGATGTTGAAAATTCATGTTTTTGCAAACAATACTAAATATTTGAAAAATATATTTAAAGATAACGTAATTTTTTATCAAGAGATGAAATATTAAAACTTAATCTATCAAAGACGAAAAAGTATTCTAATAAATAAGTCTAATCTAATTTGATGACTAATTGGCTTACCCTAACAAACAAAATCTAATCCCAAAGGATTACAGCTCAAAGGTTTCTGAATGTCAAATGTGGGATCGAATAGGTCAAACTAATTCATAAATGTTCAAGAATTTTCTTATATTATATTCTTTATGTAAATATAAATTACATCTAAAAAAATATTCATAATTTAGAACAGATAACATATCTGTTAAACATTAAACTAATAAGCAAAGATAAAAATTATTACCTCGTGACGACCTCCTTAGCCGAGAGGCGAACGTGCTGGAATTTGACGTCGCGCCATCTCTGAACTGCCGGGTTCGATCCCCGGTCGGGTCAATATGGGAAACGAACTTTTCTGTATTGTCTCGGGTCTGGGTGTTGTGGTACCGTCGTTGTTTCTGATTTCTGTAAGACAAGTGTTTTAGCTACTTACCACAGATTCAGTGTATGTGATGTTGTCCAATATTTATTATTAATTTATTCCCATTGCTGCTATTCCTATCAAATCAAATATTTGTATTTCAAGATGTAAGTGACGTATAACAGTTTTGATATTGAGTACAATATAAAGCGACTCTACTACCGGTTCTTAGATTCTATAACTATTTTTATAATTATTTATTTATTAATTTTATTTAATATCTAACGCATTGCGGTGAGTAGATCATAGATTTATTTATTTATTTATTCCTTACATTACATTGTAACAAAATCATAAAACAAACAAGTTTATAGACTACAGATACAAGTACCCTGTAAGGGTATAGCAAGATACATTGTAACATCATGCATGGCTATTAAATAATGAAAAATACTATTTATTTACATAAAGTATATATACTAATAACAATTCTAAAATTATATGTATTACCTGTTAAAAAGTTAAAGGAAGTAATGTAAAGTTTATATCTACATAGATTCGGGCTAAGTCATATACTTTTGTTTTGATGAGTGAACAAACGATTATGTATATCTTGTAGTTACTTAATCACAGCTGTTTTAATTTAGTACCAATTTATGAATAGTATATATGGTAGATTATTTTAAATTATACTAATGATTTAAAGTGACATACTCGGTGTGCATACTGCCACCAACATAAATGCACTACACTTAAGTGTTAGTTAAATACATCAAGCGCCAATATTTGAAGTACGTATGATTAAACTGACAAAAACAAGTGCACTGTGCAAGGTTTTTCTAATTTAGTTAGTACTTATAAGCCAAAGGAGAAGGGAAGAATTCGTTTCAGTGCCTGTTGATGACCATGGAAATGTAATTACCCTGGTAAGAGTAGCGAAAGTCAAATAACAATCACTCTGATGTAACAACCAGCCTCATCAAAAAGAAATTGTATTCTTTGCGGTAGGGTTCGTAAAATACGAAGTTCCACGTTATAAAAGTCACTAAAATTGTAATTTTCTGAATAGGGAAGGGGACTGTTAGAAAATTTAAAAATCTAGGATATGTATTTTTGCATTTGTCATCTAATTAAAAAATAAAAGCGTTTCATTTAATAAGATTCTCACGTGACGTCTTAATTGGGTACATTTTTTACCCACAAGTGACGTAACCAGCCCCAATGCTACAATTCAGCATCGTTTTATCTTAGTATTTTTTTTTATTAATTTGAAAATTTAATAAATGCTTGTTTAAGTTTTTTTTATATCTATTTACCAGGCTTAAACCATCTGGAATTTTAGACCTAATCCGGTTCTCTATGGTGGAACAAAGTGTGCGTTACATTCGTTTTTGCGCAATGCGTTCCTCTTCTTATAGTAATTGTGGATATAATCTTTCTGCTACGACTACGAAACCATAGTAGTGGCAGATACGCTTTACGTAACTTGCATCGTTGGAAGAGCTAGTGGATTAAGTGCTCGATTTCATCAGGCTGATTTATAAGAAGACGAATGGTATTGCAGTACGTTACCAAACATTTCCTTCTGCATATTTGTAGGTTTGTAAATGTCTGTACATATATTTTGGACCCGATGTTCGCTGTCTTATAGTGCGTTGGAGGTTAGTTAGGAATGTATTGAGACAGGACATTTGTAGCTGAATCTATTGTAGTCTACATTTAAAATAGCCCGGCTCTTTAAATTTATTAGCTCTAATTTACATGCTGTTTAGTATTTAAGAGGTCGTGCTGGTTCTTCATGAGATTAACTAGTCACCTTGTACAGTCAAAGTATTATAGTTTATCTAGTTATACAAGT
Source organism: Glyphodes pyloalis (assembly GCA_037074685.1). Taxonomy (NCBI): domain Eukaryota; kingdom Metazoa; phylum Arthropoda; class Insecta; order Lepidoptera; family Crambidae; genus Glyphodes; species Glyphodes pyloalis. Next base: position 8,876,627 of record JAYKKO010000011.1, read on the forward strand.
GTATACTACTACAAGATACTGAAGTCAGTATCTTATCAAATTAAGCATCTGCGTTACTAAGTTGGTACCTAAGACAGATAAACAATTAACTGAAAGTGGCAGGGTACTAAGATTATAGCAACTAATTAAGGTGTATGTTCAGTGCACTTGCAGGCCAACTTTTACTTACAATATTTACCATATTGTCTTTGACTAACTAATTTATTACCCGTACGTAGCTATATATTTGAGTCTATTCTTCTGTGACCTGTTTTCTTGCCGAAATGGTAATTGATTCATTTTCAACACCTACCAAAAAATACTTTTAAAGTACTATATTCATTTATTGATCCAATATGTTCAGCGATTTTTTTATACTATGTAGTTTTTTCGATTGAAGAATTTATATAACTTGAAGTCAATGTTGTAGGAAATGCAAAAGAAGTAAATAAAAAAGGTAACGTCCCAAAATAACATTATCCTCATTTGCAGCCAGCCGAATCTAGCAGGTGTCCTTATTTATTTTTCTATTTTGTTTTGTTCTAAATTTGACGTATATTTTGGTGTTTTTTTATTGGACTCTCGCGTCTCTAGATAACGCGATGATTCTGCCAATGTCAAGTGTATGTTTTGATATTAATTTTGTTTACTTTCTGTCTGTCACACTTTCTAAATGTCACTTTTACCCACTTTTATTTGCATTTTCCTTTCCTGATCCAGTCCTCTAGGACTGTAATACTCATGAAAAGTTAATGCAAAAGCAAGTAAAAAAAGTGTATGATTTCATCATGAACATACGTACATTTGCAATTAAACTGCAATATAACAGGGCATTTACACACACCGTGCAGTCAAATTTTACTACTCCATGCGATGATTCAGATTCGCGTAAAACTTTTTGTATGGCCACTGACAAGTAAAGTTTGAAACATTGCCTCCGTGAATAATGGGCAAAGTTGAAAAAGTTTAAAATTGAACTGTCCGTATTTGGGTTGAATATTAATTTCATGGAATCCATAGTTGCCATTCATAATGAAATAAAATAGGAATGTTCTATTTCAGTTTGTAAGTCAACGAACTGCTGAACAAGTTGTTTAACTAGTTATGAAATTGGAATATACATGAATCACTTTTGCTTTGCCTGCAATGCCAATTACCGCTCACAATCTGTATCCACGATAGTTTTCTGTTTGACTTTTATTGATTTATGCTTTACACTTTTAAAAATATCTCATAATTGTTGGAGAGTTTCATAATAAAATAAAATAGGAATGTTCTATTTCAGTTTGTAAGTCAACGAACTGCTGATCAAGTTGCTTAACTAGTTATGAAATTGGAATATACATGAATCACTTTTGCTTTGCCTGCCATGCCAATTACCGCTCACAACCTGTATCCACGATAGTTTTCTGTTTGACTTTTATTGATTTATGCTTTACACTTTTAAAAATATCTCATAATTGTTGGAGAGGGTATATTGTGTGGAATTGAATGAAAAATTATGCGTTTAATGTTAAAAAAAAGGTAAAATTTTAACTTTTTGTATTAATCTTTAATCTACACAGTTGATACCAAAATGACATAGCACAGTAAAATTATGAAAGTGGATGTTTAGACAGTCATAGATACACCACATTGAATCATTCTGAGATCCTAATGCATGTATCTCAAATATACTTTCAGAAGTTACTTAACGTTTTTTGTGTTTTTACAATTTAAAATAAATTTGAAACCATATCAACAACGTAAAAGGTATTATAGGTTAATTTTAAAAGAGAATTCATGTCATAGGCATATTTATTATTAATTTGGGCGATAAGAATACTGACTGAGCCATAAGTAGCCCAAGCCCAAGTAGCTCACCTATTACTTGCTCTTTTATATTTGTAGCCAAACTATTCTTTAAAATGGGTTCCCTACTTCATTTCGAAAGTCGATGGTTCGATTTTTATTATATCGAACACAATAATTCAAGCGTTTATTGAATTATTTCTACATAAAAATACTATTTTATTCTATAAACTGATTGTATCAGAGTCAGGAAAATATTAATTATGTGGAAAAAACTTCTTATTCAATAGACAAAGCCTTCTTATAGATAAAGTATCTAATTATACTTATCATATTCAAATATAAATGTCATGTATTTCTTTTGCGTATTTCTTTCAAAAATGAGTTGTTATTTTAAAGTAACATAGAATTTTAAAGTAAAATTCTCGATACTCGTATTTATATTAAAAACGTAACACTTAATTTTGTTTTGTTCTGGTGGATATTTTTTCTTGAAATAAAAAACAACATCTTAAATTAGTAACTATTTGGTTATTATTATTTCAAAGCAACATACTAAAGAAGTAATAAATTATCGAACTAATGAGCAATCGCTGTAACGTTATTCGCACCAAGATTTTTCGCACAAACGTTACATCGCACTAATAAAGCATCGGCGGAATGAAACATCGGACAAATGAATTATCGACTTTTCGTGTTCGATATAATAAAAATCGAACCATCGACTTTCGAAATGAAGTAGGGAACCCCTTTAAAATAGGTTAGGTTAGTATTTTTTAATGCTCGATTAAATAGAACCATTTAAAAATTAAACAGATCAATAATTCATAGACTTAAGGACCGCAATATTCGATTGCGTTCTTGCGATCAAACACTTGTAGGATTACATTTGGATAAATGCAAATACAATAAAACTCGGTTCAATCAGTAATATTGATGTTTTCGTTAACATTTTCCTATTGGTCTTTTGAGCGAATTGACTCAATTTTCGTCGGGTTTTGAATAAAGCAGCTCATAAAATCGAAGAAAACCAAACGCGAAACATTAACATTGCAAATTCATTCGTTAATGAATTTTGTTCACTCTTCATTAAAGTTCGCCGTGGGAAATGCAAATTCAAATAATTGTTATGGAAATAATGGACGAAAGCGATTTATCTTAAAATTTTGGATTAGAAATTAGCTTTGCATTTTATTTCATTTCTTGAAAAGAACACCTGTACTAATAAAAAAAATTCAAGAGCAAAAGTTTTTAAGAATGTATGGGTGTATGAATATCCGGATATCAGAATATCTGGATGTATGTTTGCTGCTTGGTATTTATCCCACCTGATGTTAAGTGGTAATGTGGTCCTAGCTTAAATGTATGTTTGCTACTAGGTATTTACCCCATGTTTTGTTAAGTGGTAATGAGTTCCTAGCTTAAATGTATGTTTGCTCCTAGGTATTTATCCCACCTAATGTTAGGTGGTAATGAGGTCCTAGCTTAAAGGCGACAAGTACGGCATAATAAAGCTTTTACTGGACTTGTCGCCCTTATCTTGCAGGCTTGACCCCTGCTACTAATGTAGCCACACCCAGGAGCTCTAAAAACCTTACTCACACGTAGGACCACAACAACACCGAAGTGGTTGTTATTTGGCTGTGGTCTTCTGTAAAGTGTAGGTTTTTCACCAGTCGGGCTGCTCCAGTTCGAGTGATAAATCCCTACGCACTACCCTCTTATTCATCTCGAAATAACGCGAGGAAGTCGCGGGAAACTGTTAATCCTACTAATATTATAAATGCAAGTATGTCCAAACATACTTGCATTTATAACCTCCATATGTTAGTAACTTTTCCACTAACACTACTAAACGTATTTGTTTGAAATTTTGATAAATATGAAAAGAAAGGTGGATAGATTAACAATCAAGACTTTTTATCCCGAAAAAAAGCGGGCAAAGTAACAGATACCTAATATTTTCATAAATAAAAAAAAAATGATGTTAGAGAGGACACATTTTAGAAGTCTGTATTGCAATATCGTAAGTCACGATCAAATCGGCATCATAAGTCATTGTGAAGGTATAAATGGCGTCTGCAAAACAAAGATCTAGAAAAGTTATGATATTCTACTTTTTAATCTAGAAACTGCTCACAGTTAAAAAGCATTGTGCCCGTATTTAGCTGCTGTGTATTCAGTGCGGAAATGGTTTTTTGTTGCTGTTGTACCTAGTTTGAAGCAGAGGACTTGACAGTAATGAAATAACTCTTTAAGTTTTTATTCCTCGTTATTTTTAAAAACTATCTGTGTAGTTTATGTCTTGTCATCAAGAGCTGCTATATTATTAATTATGTATTATAATTTTATAAAGCAATTTAAAAATGTTATGAAGAAGAGTGGAATCCTCAAACAAAAACTTGTTCAAGTATTTACCTATTTCTATCCAATAAAATCAAGTGAGTGTTTTTGATGAAGAATCTTTATTCTTAGAACCTGTAAAGTAAAGAGTAAAGACTTAGAGAGTATAGTGTCATAATGAAAAAATCTTCTGAAAATTTCACAGTGCTGTCCAGTATCACACTCTTGTTTAATTAATTGAAACGAACGATAACTAGTCAATTGAGATACTTAAAATGATTTATTAAAACACTCACAAAACCTTAAATATTAGAAACAGAAAAATTTTATCTCCCCTTGCGGTGCGGGTAGGGGAGATAAAATTTTTCTGTTTCTAATATTTAAAGTTCGCTAGTACGGCGTATAGTACTATAAAAATAATAAAATCGACTCACAAAACCTATCAACACATCGATTATTAAAAAGGTTTGGCGCATTTTAAAGTTGCATTTGAAGATAATATGCAAAAAAGTAAATGGCCAATGTAACGTTAAATTTTACGGTTACCTTTAGTTTATGTGTGAATTCATCATCCTCATTGTAATTGGCAGTAGCTGAATAAGGCTGACTTCATTGAAGTTGTCTAGTTGTAACTAAAATTACAAGATCCGAAAACATCTTTATTCTAGTGTTAAAAGCACTGGGTATGACCTTGTGGTCCTGGCCGCTTAAAATGCGCCACGCGAGTAAATTATCGCGATCTTAACAAATGTCAAATTCAGTGTATCTACTGCTATTGGCTGAAAATACGACTGCGGTGCTATCAGCCTATCAACAGTATCGAATTTTTTGTCGTCTCATGCGAGAAATTTTACGTTTTGCGCATGCGCCACTCAGCGGCGTAATCTAGTTACTTTGAAATTACCATTACCGATTTGACACTTGACTATAATAGTAGAGCTGGATTGGATATCCGCGTTGAGAAAAATATGTTACGTATTTTCCGAACATAGCTCCATTAAAGCTGATGTATCAGTTATTGTAACTATTGGTTTGAATGGTGAAGGCCTTTACCCTGCAATAAGACGTTAATTAGATCTACAATTTGCTATAGATTAACGGATATTGCTTTTTAAGGATACGAATAATCTAATTCACGTAAGTATTAGCCGTGTCGTTATCTCATCATCGACAGCTGCGTCTGATGTGGGGTAATCGTATTAATCAACGTCTATCACACTGACGGAATAGGGGCTGGAGGGTAGTGACAAGACATTTACCTTATTGATAACAAAATTTGACTTTGACCTTAATGATTGGCAGTTATGCTCAACTATTTTCCTTGCAAAGGTGAAATACTCACTGTTCTTAATGAAGCGATGAAGCTGAGTATTGTTTTATGTATTTCCAGTCATTTATAATTTATTGACGACCTCCGTAGCTGAGAGGCGTGTGGGCCGGACTTTGGCGTCGCGCTATCTCTGAGGTCCCGGGTTCGATCCCCGGTCAGGTGGAAAACGAACTTTTCTATATTGGGTCGTTTAGTACCGTCGTTGTTTCTGATTTCTGTAGCACAATTGCTTAAGCTACTTACCATAGAATCAGAGCAATGTATGTGATGTTGTCAAATATATATATATGTATATGTATATTATTAGAGATAACTTTAATAGAGGTGAAAAAATTGCTCTTGGCGCAATAGAAATAACGATTCAAAAACGATACCAATAGCTTCACATGGCTTAGCTTTCCGAAACAGTTTTGTGTTGCATATACCATATCTACTGAATCTTGTAACATTAATTACAAGAAACTTCGTGGTTTTAAACTACGTTAAGCTGTTTGCTCCTGGCTGATATTTCGCGTGAAATTGTTGGGCAAACCTAGTCACAAACACCATTTGGTGCCTTAAAAACGTTTTTACAAAGAATGTTGTAGACGTGTCTTACACATAAGTACTTCCCCAAATCCGCACTAGGCCTGCGTAGTGGAGTATAGGCTGTTCCATTTTACAGCTGAGATTAGGTCTTTGCCCAAACATATAAATTTTCAGAAATCTTTTTAAAAGATTTAGAATTATAAATTGTACTAAAATGATGTAACAAAATAACTAATAAAACAAAATACCAATGTTAACAAAATTAGCATAACATTTTATACTTATTCAATAAAATATTAAGCAGATTACTAAGTAACATCGGTACGGTAAAGGTCTGGAAATACTCTGCTAAAAGACAAAACCTGCCTACAATTCATGCCTAATATTGTTGACAATAACAAAACTATGATGTTATTTAAGCAAATGCCTACCGAGACTTCAGTAATGATATTAAATATTGACTGTTGAGAACTAGCAAAATTCACCATGTTATATAAACAAGCCTTTTAAGATTTGAGTATCAAAATTAAATATTTACTGCGTGCGAGGCAAAGTGTATACGAATACAAATGTCACTAGCAATATACGGGCGTGAGTGTAAACGTTTCATCCTAACGCGACACCTCGTAAAACACTGAACCCAGTGCAAACGATTGGAATAGAAACTTAGTTCCGCTCAAACTCACATTTTATAAACTACATTTGAAGCAGTGCATTCGAAAACATATAAACCTTGTGAGTTTCTGAAGCGCGTTTCTTGCCATGGCCAACGTCGAAGAAAAGAAGTGAGTAAAAGTAGATAATATGTTTTTATTATGATAAGTTACTATGAAAACGCATGAAAATCGTTAAGCCATTAAGAAAGTTAGTCAGAGTAACAAAAAAAAACAGCCTGTTAAAGGTAAATTATGACAACTATTTTTTAACTCCCGACTCAAAACGCAGCTCCCGAACAAATGAACCGATTTTGCGTGCGAGCTATGTTAGATAAAAATCGATCCGAGATGGCCGCCGTCACAAAAGTATGCATTGCATGTTTTAACACTACTCCCACAATATGGGTATCATATAAAAGGGCTTAACTCGCAGAATATATTCTTAATAAGAAATTTCAAATCCAAGATGACCGCCACCAGAAAATGATGGATTTCCTAAATTGTTTTTTACAACTCCCTCATTATAGGTACCGTAATACGTACAATATTTACACTGTAATCGTAATAACGTCTTCTACATTCACATCATGAAAGAATAAATAAAAAACTTGTAAGTTGTCTCTATTTTGAAACATCTCTAGTAACTAGATGCAATTGAGGTAAAAAATCAAGTGAATAAAAGTGTGAGAAAAAAACAAGTGTGACTTATGCCTTGAATTAGAACTTCTGAATTTAAATCAAAAACAACCAGCTAGTTGTGGTCAGGCAGCTATAATAGGAATGAAAACATTTTTATTCCATAAAAAATTTTTGACAAACTCAATGTTAGATCGTAGTGTTCATTTATTTGCTAGTTTTTTAAAGGGGAGCTTTGAGAGTTTTGTGGACATGTGATTTTTGTAATGCGGACTTTTAATCACAAAGTAAAGGCTTAATTTCAAAGAGTTGCAAGTGTAATCATTTTAATTTAGCCTAATTAAATTAAGAAAATCAATAATGTAAACGATTTATTTTCCGTACGATTTGTAACATCGGATTACTGTTTCCATTCTCCATACTGTTCCCAGACAGCATCATCAATTTAACGGCCCGTACCGAGTAACAGGTGACGCACAATAATTCATTACGCGGCATTTGTTTTTTGCCAAATATTTATATTTTGTTTACGCGTCGTTAACTCTTGTTTATGGTGTCGAATCGGAAGGTTTCGTCGTTACGAATCACGGGAGGTTGATATTTTTTGTCTAGCTAAACAATGTGTTGTGTACCTGAAATTATGTAGGCGTTTATATGCTCGTGCCTTAAACATTATTACCAATAAAAGCAGCCCACTTTTCGCTAAACCAGCAAAAAACAAACATAAATATTGCAATAATGAACTAATCATACTTAAATGAAGAGATAAGCATTAGCTTATCTCTTCATTTAAGTATGAATAAAAAATATCACTTTTACTGCCATATCAGACAACAGCATGCAAAGTGAAAAAAATAGGATTAGCATTTTTGCAAAGTACTGCATTTTTTAAACAATAATATCGATAAGATGTTTTAGTGATATGTCACAGTGATAATGAAGTAGCAGTCTAAAAATATGTTTAAAAATATATGATTTGTTTTTGTTTATAAAAAATATAAGCAAGCAAAGAAAACCCGCTTCTACTTTTTTTAAATAATGAAAACCATTAAAAATACTTAAATTTGGATCCAGTGTTGTAGTAACGACAGATGACAGGTCGTTGATTTTATCTGCGTCATCACAGCTGTAATGTGCATTGTTCTGTATAAACAAAACACAGTAATTAATGAAAAAGTTTAATTACAACACCAGTTATAATGTTTGAATAGGTAACATGAAATCCAACCAACAAAGACTGTATTATTTATTGTTATCAATTGATGTTCACAATTCTAAGTTATTGTATCGCTAACTTTATAAAAAGAGATTTTCTATTTCTCGAAATAGACAACTGCAAAGCAAATCCAAACAAAATCATGACGACTTTATTCACTCACGTTTAAGTTGGAAAATATATCCACCCATTTAAGTGACCCTTTCGCAAAACATCCCTTAAATCCAAGTTGAGTTTAGCATGAAAGTTGTTTCAAGAGATCCTGTAAGGGTGAGATCGAACGCTTATTTTGTATAGAATGTGAGGGTTTTTAAATATTAGCATATTTTGTTCCAACAAAAATTCAAAGCTTTATTGCATAGTTCGACGGATAGAAACTCAGGTAAAAAACTTTTAAGATACAGAAATACTCAACAGTTTTTATGGTACAACTTTGACATATTCATTGATAGATAGATAGATAGATATACTTTATTGCACAAAAACTTTACAGAAATAGGTTTTACAGATTGATTATAGTACAATTTAGGCGGTCTTATCGCTAGAAAGCGATCTCTTCTAGACAACCTTAAGGTAGAGGAAATAGTAGATGGCAAGAAATGGGTACGGCCGTGCAACATTAATAAAGTTTTATTTCTTGAATTATATTCATAGTATAGCATTATAAACATACATAAACTCATAGATATATAACATAAATATACATATATATATATATATATAAATATATATATACAAATAAACATGCTTATCAAATATAAAATTAAGTAAAGTATTTTGACTCAAAAAAAATAATAATAATAATAATACATTGAATACTAATGTGAGTAAAAACTAGCAAATGCTTGCGACTAATAGTAGTATTTTTTAGTATATTCTTATTATAAAAAATCTAAATTCAAAAATTACACAAACATTCGATTTATTCCAGTATTTCTGAAATTATGCATAGGTTTATTTTTTATTTAAATAGCAGATGTGTATGTAAATTTTATAGAACCTACCACTGTTAATTCTAGTTTTTGAAACTCTAGCAGGTACTAGTTATTCACATAGCACTATTTACATACGGGATCAGGATTATACAATTAATAATTTTATACGTATACAACATTATATTATGATGTATTTTATATTATGATGTTTAGATTTACACACGTATCGTTAAAGTAATGATATTGCAATTTTCATTGGCTAATGTAAACATTATATATAACCTGAAAGTTCCAAAATTTCTGATAGTCATAATCCATACTAATAATAAAAATGCGAAAGTAACTCTGTCTGTCTGTCTGTCTGTCTGTCCGTCTGTTACTCTTTCACGCCTAAACGGCTGAACGGATTTTGATGAAATTTGGTATAGGTATACGTTGAATCTCAAGAACGGACATAGGCTACTTTTTATTAGAAAATAAGGGGGGGGGGGGGTGGGGGTAATACCACATTTGAAAGTTTATATGGAAAAAAAATTATTTTTGAAGTTAGAGATATGAAATTTGGCACAAATATAGCTCGAAACTTGGATTAAAATATAGACTACTTTTTGTTTCGAATATTAGTGGAGAAAGGGGTAAAACCGACCATGAAAGGATGTAGTCGACGCGAACGAAGTCGCGGGCACAGCTAGTGAGATATATTAGATTTATAATAAAGTTAAGCTATTTTATCATCAAGTGTGAAGATAAGTTTTAAAAAACATTATGGAACAAGATTCCCCGCTGAAACTTAATTAAGGCTAATGAGACAGCGATTGGCCTAGATCTTCTTTACAAATCGATGTTTCAGGACCTGGCATTAGATGAACATCTACATACAAATTAATGTTTTATATAATCAGATACATGAAATAATTAAATACGTGTTACGTGTTTGTTAAATTAATAAGATTTCGTTATTAATAATGTAAGTACGAAAATCTTATAATAGGATTTTAAAGAAACCCCCCATTTTCATCCTTGTATGGCTTTCTATCCAAATTATTCATACAAAAAAATATGTTTATTTCAAATCCAAAACCTACTCTGCTTATTGAAGGTTGAACATGAATTAAAAAAGAAGATCGTTTATGAATTTCCAATTTAAAATTTTCTTTTTTTTTAGTAAAAATTTTTATAGTGACAGTTTTCTTTTTTTTTTAATATATTAAATTATTTATTATGACAAAAATGTTTATAGTAGTATGTGTATTGATCTGATATATATTTATATTAAAATAGTAAATATTTTAAATACAAATAAACTTTACTTGGGATTATTTTATGCATGTGAATTAAAAAAAAGATTTTATGCGAAGTTACCTATTAGTGATCTATGTTAGATATCTCTATAAATAAAAAAACGTTTACTACTGTTGTTAAATACTTGTTTCAGTATGACTATTTTGCATGTTCATCTGCTTTAGTACCTACCTAATTAACCTTGGAATAATTGAAACTTTTTTTTAACTTAAATGAATTATTTAAGATGTTTTTCTTTTTACAACAAAAACAGTCAAGTAAAGTGACTTCGCACGCGCGTTTTGTATCCTGGAGAGTTTCCAAAGATTTTTTACAAGCCTTGTTCTGGCACTTACAAACATAACAAAAGAAGTTTTTTTCCGTTTTGTTACACCCACACTGAAATTATCCGTATACATATATGTCGGCAATGCATTCTTATATACGTAAAATTATATGTAAGCATATTCTTTTTTTTTATATCGTACTTCAAGATTGACCTCCTCCCGCCTGATGTTATGTGGTAATGAGGCTTAAGGGAGACAAGTACAGCATAATAAATCTTTACTGGACTTGTCGCCCTTACCTTGAAGGCTTGACCCCTGCTTCTAATGTACCCCCCAGGAGCTCTGGAAACCTTACTTACACTGAAACACAACAATACAGAAATTATTGTTATTTGGCTGCGGTCTTTTGTAAGGTATTTCAACAGTCGGGCTGCTCCACCATTGTCATTATTTTTTTCTAGAAACTTAGTAATTGTGAACTCTTTTTCATTTAGGTACTTACTGGTAACTAACTTAATATTACTTTTTATAAAAATGAATCGCTATTCATTAGCCTCGCTAAAATTCGACAACGGTTTGATCAATTTGGCTAATGTTGGTTTTGAAATAACTGTGGAGGTCCAAGAAAGCTGTAAAAAGTTAAAAAATTTGCAAAAGTAGGCGTTACGACGTTCGCCGGAACAGCTTGTAAACAATATAATTTTCTATTGTGAAGTGAAATAGCTTATTTCATTTAATTTGTTGTATAATAAATTGGTACATCTTTACATATGAAAAAGATAAGAAAATTCGTCTTGAAAAATAAATAGATGCACCGAACATGATAATTTCTTCAGTTTGCTTTGAACTCTGTTGAACCCTACAAATGAAAGTCGATGGAATTCCATAAATACACAGTTTTGCAAAAATACTGCACCATTTGTTCAGTTGGTCTAGAGCAGCATACAAGAAAACATAATGTACAAAGTGATCTTATTTTCATTTTATTTTATTGCAAGCATTTCTGCAACAAGTCTAAGTAAGTACATTGAAATCTATATATAAAAATAAAGAAGTGGATGAAAAATTAAGTCCATCTATTAAATTATTATAAAATATGAGACATGTATTTTTGCATCTAATCAAAAAATAAAGGCCAAACATACAGGCCTAGCATACGCAACGTGACTTATTTTTATCGCGATCTCAACAAACGTCAAGATCGATTAAAGATAGTGTCACCTATTGATTGGCTGAAAATACGAGTGTGGCACACCACACATATTAGTCAATAAATAATATCAAAACTTTGTCTCGTGCGACAAATTTGATAAATTGTGTATGCTAGGCCTTATTGAAATGAATTGTCACATAACTCTCATTACTGGTTAAATTTTTTACCCACCAGTGGTATAAGGGCCGTCAACCCGCAACTTGGTATCGTTTTATCTAAATATTTTATTATTAATTTGACAAATTAAAAATTCATGTCTTATATTTTTTAATAACTATTAAACAATAAGCTTCTCTATTCGCTATTATTTTCTTTGGTAGATAAGTAAAAAGTATTGAATTATTTATATAGGCATTTCTTGCACGTTTCGAAATTTCCATACGGCTGCAAACTATTTATGATAATTTATAGGTAAATATAAAAGTAAAAAAATATATATTATTTCAGGTGACTATATTAAAAAAACATGTCCGGCGGATGACGCAAGCTGTCAATGCGATTTATTTGAGTCTACACTTCAATACTTATCTAAATTTGGCGACTCAAACACGGGTACTCCGATAATCGACCCATACTACATTTCCGATTTTACAGTTAATTTATTAGGTTTCCTTGTGACTGTTTCATTAACTGACGGTTATTTGTACGGTTTGCATACTTGTGATTTTTCTAATTGTCAGTAAGTATGAGAATTTTTTTTACTACTATGTAAAAATAAAATCTAACAAAATGTGTGAATTATAATATAATTAAGAAAACTGTCATAAAAATACTAAGTTAAAAAAGATCACATTTTTTTCAAAAACATATACATAGTATTGTCAGTTAACATTTTTTTATTATTTTGGTTTAATTCCAGCAAAAATATTTTCTACTTTAATAATATGTATATTTCACCTTTTCAACTAGCAAGTCAAAAGAACTATGAAACAAAAGTGTTTAGATAGTTCAAATATCCCATTCGGTGTCTATCTAATGAATTATATTTTGAATTTCAGCACTAATGTTCAAACTGGCATCGGAGGAATGGTAGTGACTTGTAAAAATTTAACCATTGATGGGGATTACACAGTAAAAAGCTTTTCGAATGTTATTACTGGAAACGGAAAAGTCCACATATATCTAGGTAAAGATTGTGAATTTTATCAAGCATCAAGAGATATTACTTGTATTTACACTGAATTATTCTGGATATAAAAACTTGTTATTATTTTTAAATTGCAATGAGGAAATACAAATAATATTTTAGTTTTTTACTCTGAAAAGAAATACTTGTCTGATATGACTGAATTTATTCCTTAAATTAACTTAAAAAATAATTATTTTTCATAAAAAATTGATTTCTAATTAACAATTTAAAATCGATTTTTACAGAGGATCTGACAATACCTTTCTTACTTAAGTTGTGCATAACGCAAGGAGACGACAATCAAAAACATCTTGAATACACTAAAACGTACACTACTTATAAAGCCAAAGATTTCACCATTTACGCGGATGATGTCAAATTGGCTGGAATAGACATTAGTAAGTATAACATTGAGTAGAAATTTTTTTTTATTAATTTTACTTTTAGGTTCAACACAACTACTAGATTATAGATAGCAGTGTATAAGGAAAACATCCTACCTTAACGTCAGATTTCTGGCTAAGGGCTTGTTTATGGAGAGGCGGGACATCAGACTACACATTATAGCCTTGGCACCCTTAATCCGAGCATATATGAAATAATATCGGACTGCTATTATTTACCTTGTTCTGTCGTACGTACTTGAAACAATTTTGGTTTCAAACTCCTTATGCGATAATTTTAATAATGATAATGAAAATGTTCGATTCAAATTAGTTCCATCATTTACAAATTTAGCACTAAAACACATGGCAAAAGAGGGGGCTGGTGCATAAACAAAGGAAACCCTTGTACCTTGGGCTACCAGCAGTCTGTCCCACATGTATGACATAAGTGAAAATCTTGTTATCAAGATATTTTTTTTAATAATTTATATTAACTTCTACATGGGATTTTTTAACATTAAAATGATATGAAAATTACAAACTCTAAACATAAATCTGCCAATAAGAGTTTAGGTAACAAATTATATTTCATCAAAATTTGAGGTAAACCATAATTTATTTTTTCAGCTAAGCCGACCATCACAACTTTAAATCAGTTCAATCAAGTCGTACTACAAACAGCAGGACGGGATTTCGTCGAAAAGGCTGTAGATATCTATCGTTACTACAGTGATGAACTATTTTCTTACTATGCAGCTGACCAGTTTATTCGTAAAGACGATTTGGATAAAATAAATACATGTGATGAATGAAACAAAGACAATAGCTGACCACCTAAGCTCCTTAAGCAAAGTGCTAGTTACATCTTGTCAATTACAACGGTGACTGAAAAAAACATATCAAGCAATGTACTCCATTGGAGATTGAGGGTAATTATGATGCCCATAACAAGAGTTAAAAACGTTTTCGTTTTAAAAAAATAATCATTTTTAAATCATTTACCAAGGGTAAATGATTTAAAAATGATTATTTTATATCGAACATTGACAGAAGACAAAGAGTTTTCAAACAGAAAGAACACAGGTTCTTCTTTGCACAATAACACTCTTATTACACTGATGATCACGCAGACAAACTGTATAAACAATTTTGCGAGGCGCTGACTATTTTTGTACACTTACTCGATTTTTTTACCAAATAAATTATAAGTAAAGTCAAAAGCAATTATGTGGTGTGAAATAAAGTATGTGATATAAAATGTTGTTTAATTACCTTACATACCACATCCTGAAGTACAGTTTATATACTAACTCTAGCTTACATTTACTACCTATGTATATTATTCTAGCTTAATATGTAAACTGATTACAAGTGAATTCCTGTGTAAAATGTAAATGAATATAACACTAATTAAATAGGTACCTACTTATTGTACAGTGTATACAATTTGAAAGATTAGGCCTAACTTATCTTTCCCCGTTATTTAATTGTGTAGTCATGAAAAATGCCAATCTAACTACTGTGGAGATTATGGAGTCTTGAGAAGCGGAGGATGGCAGAGTTATGACTGTGCGGCGGAGAGGAGGGCGGAGCGGTGGATTTTTAGTGTAAATAAATACAGCAGGGGAGAGGCAGTAAATTATACTATTAAGCACTTTATAGAACGTTTTATCTAAGAGTTCTCTTCTTTTCTCTATTAACTTCGAATAAAAATGTACAAAGTTAATAGTGTAACATATTATTTGTGTCATTGAAATTTTGTTTTTTAACCATTTTAAAAGTAGGTCATGAGGTTTTCTTCAAGTGTCACAGCAGAATGACCTACACTCGTTTATGTTGTCAGGATATATGAAATTCTTGCTTCTTCGGCTTTTATAATTGATTATTTTTGAACGCAAATTGTGTTATTTGCTTTTTGAGGATGATTTCTATATTATATAAAACGTTGTTGATGCTATGCCCTACTATATAGAGTATACTACTACAAATAATGTTTAAATTTGATACCTTAATGTACATAGCATTTTTTTCTTTTCAGAAAAAATATATAGTAAATTGTCTATAGGAAAACTACGCAAGTTTAAAACTATTGGTTCAATAAAAACATATACATCTTTCATACTAATTGGGCTGGCAAATAAAATAAATAAAAATAACATGTTGATTTTATTCCTATTTCCAATGGCTTGGAGTATTTGTAAAGCGTCTGTAGGTAAGTTATTTGTAATGTTGTATTTTTATTTTTATATAATGTTTGTTCGTCCGCCTAGCGAGATAATTATTTTAGAGAGCATTTTGTAGATTTAATAGGTGTTTTAATGCGTCAAGACGATACCAATGACTGCATTTCGAAAAGCAAAACGAACAGACAAAAAGCGTCCTTTCGACTCTTTATTTAAACGCGTAGGTTTCACATCTTTAAAATGTCGGTGCATACATCAATAACGAATTATTTGTTTTTATTTGAGTTTTAAAGATATGAAAATACGCAGAAACTTACACAGTATGCAGAGTTTTTATCAAATGTTTCCTATGATTTTTTTTTACTCTATTTCGTTTCATGTATTTTAAGTACTTTATGTTTTGTTATGATTTATTACTTTAGTAGCTACTTCTTTTAATTGATTTATGATATTTGTCTTTTTTTCATTCTTAATTAGGTATTACTTTTATCTTATTTCTATTTATTTTAGTATCGATCTTAAGTACATATCTGGCGTATTATTCTTCAACATAAGGTGTTCCTAGAAGCAACATAAGGTATTTTTTCAAATGGTACAGGTTCATAATATAAGTATAGAAAATATTAAGTATAGGCGCTTTGCTAAATTATTTAGGTAAAGTGCGCTTCAAAATGGTTAGGCTTCGAGCAAAAAAAAATTTTGATTTCTGAGGAATACCTCACCTCCATTACACCCAAACATTTCTATAGCAATTAACTGCCCGACGCTGTGAGCAACACATTAATGATGTATCTAAGTGGTGACTATAAGAACAATTTGGCGTAATTTCGGAACCTATCTAATAATTTAACGCGTATGGACCATTGGACCCGCTATTTTTGTTCCAGTTCATTTCATACAACCATGTGGATTCGGCGATTTGGAATGTCAGTGTGAAACATTCAATCTTATTTTACATAACTTGGCTACTGTGGGCGACCCAGAACGTGGTATACCACTCTTAGATCCTTTTAAAATAACTGATTACCATGTATCACTTTACAATATGTTGAATGTAACTCTAAACGATGCATTACTCACTGGTCTTAGAAACTGCGCATTTCAGTCGTATGTGTAAGTATTATTTTTTGTTTTATTTTCTAGTATGCTTGTTCTATGGTCTTAAATTTGTATATTTAGAGACTTATTTAATTATGAAAATGAGAATTATTTGTGAAATTAATATGGTTATTGAATTGGAGCTTAAAAATATAATTCAACCAATCACAATATTTACCTTGTGGAAAAAATTGTCAATATCAATATCGTATTTTCGATGAACGAATAAAGTTAATTGTAGAAAAAGTAGGTAACTATATCATATACCCTCAGTTAACAAGTTTTTTTTATATATAGCCTGTAAACTAACCTACGAGATAATACCTAGATAAGATACAAACATTAATGAGTTTGCTTTTTAAATATTGCCCTTCATAAACGCCTTCATTGACCAGTAGCTTTGGGGCCGTCCATATATTACGTCATTCTTAATTAGGGGGGGGGGGGGGGGAGGTATTTCGAAATTGACGTCATTCTAAAATCTGAAAAAATCGATGTTGTAATTTATGGACGGCCCCTTTTACTAATAAATAATTTTTTGGATCAGACATGACACAGATTTAACAGGAGCTGCTTTGTAATTAGGCAAATAAATAATATTTTTCCATTCATTTTGTGATTATTGTTAAAAGTTCTAAATTGTTTACTTCGTAGCATGGGTAATGCAACCCACGGAAAGCTAGAGATAATTTGTGACTTATCCGTTCAGGGCCAGTACAAATTCTCAGCCAAAGGTAAATTAGTCGGGAGTGTATTTGGAAGAAGAAAATTAAATGGAGAAGGCCTTGTAAAAATCGTGATCGGTACGTATTATATTATATTGTTTTTCAAAAATTTTAATAACGATTCGATTTTCTATTTTTTTGAGTAGGCATGTCAAAGTATATTACGGATTCTCCGAACATAGCTCGGTGATTATAAATATGAATTTGGTAAGGGATTAAGCCAATACTCATTGAAAACGGCCTAAGGTTTAATCTATACTTAGCTCACATAACCTTGATATATGTTTGACAATATCACATTAATTGCTCTAATTATGTGGTAGGAAAGTAGCTGAAGCACTTGTGTAACAGAAATCAGAAATAATGACGATACCATAACAACCAAACCCCGACACAGTAAAGAAAAGTTTTACCAAATGGATTATGAATACCGATTGGAAACCAAATCCTGGGCTAAAGAGATGGCGTGACGCCAAAGTAAATGTAACTGACTAGATTTCAATTATATAGGATTTAAGCGGACATTATAAATATTGGAACATTAATACGCTTAAGTTAATGTATATTCCATTACCACTTCTCCAACTCATTGCTACCCAAGTAGTAACCTAAATAATTTTAATAGGTAAGTCAAGTATTATAAATTTTTTGTGTCCAAAAATACAAAACGAAATATACTTATATGTGCAAATTTCCAGAACACGTTTTACGGTACAGCTTGATTTTAAAATGTTTATGCTTATTGAACTATGTTAAAATGTCTTCAAATTTTTCAGATAAATTAAATATGTCATTCAACTTAAAACGTAAATTCAAGAAAGGCAGACGTGATGGTGAAATATACATTAAATTTATAATTATCAGCTATTCTTACGATATTTTGAATAAACTCAGAATTTATGCTGATAAAATATTATTTGGAGACGAAAATGTCAGTGAGTATTGTGTTGTAAACTACGTAATATTTTTTAAATTATAAAAAATTACAAGAAATGTAAATGTTATTTTCTGATACTTTGATTTATACTTCGTAAAATGAGGTAGAATTGTATGAAAGCACTTTTAGTAAAGTCAGTACCACTATTTTTCAAGCTTTTTTTTTCACATTTGTTGCAGCGAATAACGTTGTCGAAACGGCCAATAAAAACTGGAGGGTTTTAATGGAACTTTTTGGTAATACATTTGTAGATAAGGGTGTGCACTATTTTCGGTTGTACACCGATAGAATCTTTGAATCCATACCTGCTCGACTCTTAATCATTGAAGATTTGACGTCGTATTTAAAGGGATAAGCAATTAGTTGCCATATTAGGCATGTACCTACTACTAAGAAAACTGCAAACAAATGCCTATTGAACGTGGAAGGAGCTTATTAATTATTAATATAATTTAAATTAGCTTCAATGAAAAATGAAATCCATTAAGTGTATAATGGCCTTACAGAAAAGTTAATTGTCCTATCAACTTTATCTAACTTGATTACCACAGCAAATGTTGGATAACTTGGTCCTTAGGCTCTCAGTATGTAATCAAGTCCGTGGAGGAGTAATATTATATTGAATGTAAACCTTTATACAAATACAAAATACAAATACAAATACAAATACAAATACTTTATTTGCGAAATATGAGTGTACAATAGATCGGTACGTATTATATTATATTGTTAAAGAAATAAATTATTACTAAACATTTGTTTAACTCTCTTTTTCATCCAATTCCTGTTATAAAACATAATAGACCTTTTTTATTTTAATCGAGACAAATTCCATTACAAATGCTAAACATCAAAATGTTCGTGATGGATTTAAATAAAAAAAAATATCAGATTCTGCACATAATCACTAACTTTTAGGTGTATGTAGAAAGATAGACGTTGTCAGGTTAGTAAAAATAAAACCAAACAAAAGATTTTATTTTTAAAGGTTTTACACCTCTCAAACCAAATAAATTACTTTTTTCGAAATTAGTTAATTAAACAACAAAATAATCCTTACTTTATTCTGTAAATTCTGGTGGTCCCGCACCATAGACTCGATGTTCTAATTTTTTACAGTCGAAGTTAAGTCGAGGAAAAGGGTTCGGTGGGCCAGTTCCTGTGCCTGTTCTATCTTGTTTAGAAAGTGACCAAGGTATTATGTTCCGTAAATACTGAATTAGGGAGCAAATCCCATTCATGTGCAGTGTGTAATGTAGCCAGCCACTTATGTACTAGCTATCGGAGTCTCAACAACTTAGGCCATGTTTAACTCCATAGTAGTTCTCCCCGCCTGGTAATATTTTGCTGTGTTTGCCTGTTATTATCTTTACTCCACGTATTATGAGCACTTAAGTATGCTTTAGTTCGCCTCATTTTTATTCCAGTGGCTTACAGCGGCGCGTCAAAGATTGCTATTTTTTTCTCCCTAAAGCAGTATGCAGAGAAATGAATCTGTCTATCAAAAACATAAAGTTTCAAATTGCTTGCATATACAAAAACTGGAATGACGTATTTGATATAAATCAGAAGATTGTGTTGACGTAATCTAAGTGGTCGTGATGCGTACAAAACAAACGCTTAGGTGTTTTCCACCGGATCTCAACTATGTTCATATTTAAATTTCGCACCATTCGAATATAAGTTGTTTTGACAAAAATTCTTTAGTTGTACTAAACAGAATAAAATTCAAACGTACAGTAAAAATCACCTCAGATGTGTCACCCTTATGTCTAAGGCATAATAACTAAAATCAAACTACGAAAGTCAATCGTCATATGCTTAAGATCGTTTCCCACCAAACCGCAGGATAAATTTAAATATCGCGTTGCGGAGTAATTCTATTTTTAAGCTACTATTTTTTAAATATACCAGCCGTTAAAATATCGAAACAAAAAAAAAATAGAATAGTATTTTAATACATGCTCAATACAATTATAATGAGTACAATAGAAACAATTAAAATAGGGACATCTCGCTAAAAATTGACATAGAAATGACAGTCCACACTAAATTAAATATCATAAAGCAATATTAAAACATAATATTATGTAGATAATAATAATTTCAATTGAATTTTCCCCTTTCCTTCTCTTCGAGTTCGTAAGGGTCTACAGATAAGATAGTATTAAATAATGACACATTCTGCGTGCTATTATCATAATGCACTTTTAATGATTATATATAGATGGAACTATAAGTAATGACTTTTGTTATATAACAAACTTTTATGTTCATTAGATTATGTCATATATACAAATCTAAATGAGAATACAATACTCTACTATTACTTATAAATTAAAAAAAGAGCGTTATGAGTTGTTTTATGTAATATTTTTATTTTATTCAAAATGTCAATTAAGTACATTAGAGGTTCGGGTGAAAATACTGCTATGTTGGCTTGCTGGAACAATAGTAACGCTCCTTGTTAAACCAAGTTGATCCAATGGTCGTGGGTTCGATCCACATCCAGGATAAAGATTTGTGCGAGTAACATTTGTGTTCGTTCTGTATCTGGGTGTTTGTGAACGTATAGGGCACCTCAGTTGGTTCTGATTTTGATTACACAAGTGCTTTAGCTACTTACGTTGGTATAGCTACCATCGTTAGTTCGATAAAGTTCAGTACCTTGTCATACCAAATCTCCGCGTAACTAAGCAAGTCAGATGGAGAGTGACTTAATGTGACAAGGTACAGAGTTGTTTACGAACTAAAGCTACTGTTGTACCAGGTCTATGTATGTGATGTTGCTGTCTAATACTTTAGTTTTAAATTTGTTATAAGAACAGTGGGGTCATGTCTGCCATAAGTACTTTTCAAGGATCTATAATGTTAGATTGTGCTGACGATAAATTATTACTATATTCTAAAGAGGATTTGGTAAAGCCTAGTGAAAGAAGCAAGTTAAATCCGTTTTGTATTTCTTTTTTATTTGATGTACTTTGGTGCGTCAATTTTCAGTCTAAATTTTTCAGTCATTTTCCAATAGTAAATGTATTATGAATTGAGTTTACAATAAAAACTACATCAAATGTGCATACAATTTCAAGTAACTTAGACAACTTTTATGAGACCCGATTTTGTTTTAAATCGACCATTTCGTGCTTGACTCCGGGTCGTGTCAACAAGGAAAACGAATTCTTCTAAATAGTACCGGGTATAGGTGTTATGGTACTCGTATCATAATTATTTCTGATTTTTTGAACACATGTTTTTTAGTTATTTATTACAGAAACACAAAAAAAAAACTTGTTTAAAAAACCGATATATTGGATCACAATTATCCTCGCATGCTTGGAAAACAATAAATGATCTGTGCTCTTTTGACCCACAATGAAATGGACTCCGTTGAAGAAGTCTAGTTTTCATTTAACCATAAAAAAAGAATCGGATCGTTATACAGAGACATGTTCGGGTATTTTCCCAGCGGTCAAAATAATATGTCATAGTTCAAAAGGTATCCAAGGTTTAAGTTTGACAAAAAGTTAGCGACTTTGTGTGTTCACTTCAGCAAGTGTTTGTATTCTTAATCTTTTAAAGATATTAGTAAACAAACGTTGCGAGTCAAATGCATACTTAATAAAATAATAGAATCTTTTTATACTACAAGACCGGTTCATACAAAGTTTTTACGAGTCTTTTTTATTCGGTCGTGATATATATGAGGTCTTCCGACGAGTTCAAGTCATATTAAATTAGATATTCATACTAAGCACAATGTTCCTTAAAAAATCATTTGTTTTTTTGTGTACGGTGTTAGTTTTTCGTTGTGCCAATGCAGGAATTGGTGAGTACTTATTTGATATATTAATTCTGGGCAGCTTTAAGTTAAAAATATTGATGTTTAGAATTTTCAAATCTTTTTAACAGTGCATTAACAATTTGTATAAAATAATTAAAATCATTGTAATTAATCAAAGTAAAGAAACATTGATAAAAATTCAATTTTATTTATTTTTTTATTAAAAAAAGATAATCATGCCGGAAAGTTTTTAAGCATTATCTTATCTATCTTTTATATCAATATTTACTAATTTGTTAACGATATAATGGTAAAAGTTTTGTAAAGTCTATCAAATTAAATGCAACGAGTAAAATTTAAACACAAATCATAATTTGTAGAAATATGTACTATGCTATAAAATCATTTGCAATTTTGAAAAATCTTAAAATGAATTACTATGTAGTTGAAAGTGGGAACCATTTTCAAAGTTTTGTTTGCAAAGCACAGGTGCTTACCGATTAAGTCGAAAACTGACCGGTATTTGACAAAATATTAGGGTAGGTCAACTTGTCGTTGTGTTCAGTTTAATTAATCGTCGTTTAATTTTAACTAAAATTTTTTTGCTTTAACTGTTTTAGAAATAAGTAAATCTATTTCTAACAACTCAAAAACTTAAGTATTCATATTTTTGTTTTCAGTTTGACCGTTTTTATACATGTTTACAAACTTAGTAACGTAATTTTGATATTTTGTTAAAATTCAATGTTGTAAAAAACTAAAATTAACCTATTCATGTTTCAGTGGAAAACTTAAGCAAATGTAGTAAAAGTGACGGAGAGTGCCATAAGAATTTATTTCAATTCGTTTTAAGAGAAGCGAGTAAAACGGGTATACCAGAGCTCAATATTCCACCATTTGACCCAGTAGAACTTAAAGACGTTCATTTGCCACTCCGAAATGTAGTTGAATTGCATTTACAAGATGGAGTCCTGAAAGGTCTAAGAAAATGCAGTATTAATAAGTTTGTGTAAGTAAAATATCTATGTATATAGGTATATACAGAGCGGTCCGGTCGCATAATTGTGAGGAAAACCTACAAAGGTAGGAAATATCGTAGTCGGCGTGGCAGCCGAATCGTAACTAGTATCTCATTAGGTTTCTTATTAACAGCTTCGTTGACAAAGTGGTAGTCAGACGTCATGTAGGTACATGGTATATGGTGTTGTGTTTTCTGACCTGCCCACGACATGAACGGTATCTCATTTCGGCACAAGTCTTCATTTTAATTGTTCACTTAAGTGATATTTAGCCCAAATAATTTAGCCTTATACTTTTTGAGTGCCAAGAATACGGTTGTGATCACAATGTTGGTTACAAATCCCGACTGGACCATGATCTCATCTAATAAAATATCATGAATGGGAACCTACTGTGTATGCCGAAAGATTTGCATACACCTTACAAAGGATATTAAAAAATCAAACTTGTTTTAACTTACGCTTTTAAATTTTGCTATGAGTTTGTATGTAGTATAACTATCATTTTAAATAACACCAAATACAATTTTTTTACATGAATGCGCGTTTGTTATGAACATAATATTTTGGTCGCATGGAATGAATCGATGTTATATTAACGACAAATACTTAGCAGACAAAAGTAAAATGCTTTATCGTAACGATTGAATTTTAAATTTGACAGTAAAAACAAATGTTACTAGAACCGTATGATTTGTATGATAGGTACTAATACCACATTAGTGTTTTAAATTACTTTTTTTGTTCCAAATCATTAATCGATATTGGGTTTTTTTCCGATATTTATTTGGATACAAATTTTAATGAATATCAATCTTTTTATACATATATTTGTGATACCTACAAAAAGTTTTGGAACTTCATTGGATAGTACGCGCGTAACCACGATGGGCCGAAAGTTTTGAATAAATAATGCAATTACAATTTATTCCTCAGCACAAGCATAGAAAATGGACATGCATCAATAGATATGACCTGTGATTTGACTCTTAAGGGCCATTACAAAGCATTCTCAGACAGCCCTCTAATACAATCACTACTAGGAGCAGAGTCTATAAGAGGCGACGGAAATGCTAAAGTCAAAATCGGTAAGTTAATTTTTCTCAATAGATTTAATAATCATTTCAGATTGACTTCAAAGTTTAGTAGCGAATTGACTACTGGACATCCAAAACTCAGTCAATGTTTCCTGTGATCTCTTTCCTGAATCAGACTAGTCTTCTGCTGGCCTTCAGATTTCCTCAACAGATGACTCGTTATTCTAATAAGCAATACCACATGAGAGTGGCCAGTATTTGACTCTCGTATAATTATTTCATGAAAACAGGTTCTTTTCACTAAAAACTAGAAAAATATAGTTAGTATCTCCACACATAAAATTCCTGCACAGCGGTCCACTTTATCACAATATATTTATAGTATATTGTCGTAATGTAATACAAACTGACGAATATTTTAAATTTCAAATCAATTCCAATCCGCAAACTATGCTTTGTCTTTTTGTTAACTTAAACGATGGAATTCTGTGACTCTTGGGCGTTTGAGAATATCTAGTAGGAGAATTGAATATATTCCTGACCCGTAATTCATTGTATCGAAAGTCGTTATTAAACCCGGAGCTTACTGAGATTGACATCCACCGTCAGATACGAGTAGCTTCACTAATTGATTGCGGAGTTAAAACCGCGTTGGATGCAAAAATTAATTGTTTTTCATGGCATAAAAATACTTGATCAATAAATTTGTTAGTTTTGTCGGGATAGTAAAGCTTGCAAATTTGTGTTATCATTACCTATTAATATAACAAATAATATATTATTACAAATGCCCATAATTGTTTTGTACTTCAAACTGAAATTCTAAATTTATTGAAAACGATTTCTACCTCAACAAATATTTTTTTACTATTTTACCTAAGTTTCATTAAAATGTATTTATTTTTCTACAAAGTGTCAATATTAAAACTTGAAGCATTGAAAAACAATCAAAAGTAAAAAATATTTATATTCATTTATTTATTGATCAATAATTATTGAGGATTAAGGTTTATTTAAGATTATAATCTTAAATAAACCTTAATTAATTTAGGTTTATGTGAATCCTGAAAACTTTAGATTTAACCATATCATGTAACTAAACGCCGCCGGGCGTTTCTACCTTTTTTAAAGGTCAACATACATATTACATGATATAAAAACTATTGCAATTAATTTCATTATTGATTATGACCAACACAGTTTTCAGGTTTCACATAAACTAAAAAATAATTGTTCAAATCAAATAAATCTTATGTCTTTTGATAAATTACCAACTTATTTCTCCAAGCGGTTATCCCAGTTGTGTATCCATTTATGGAGCTGCTGCGATTATTATATTGATTTCTAATAATATAGCGTATTACCAATTAGTTGCAGTGATAAAGAAATTTATTTAATTTACGTCTGAATCAATTAAAGTAGATATCATAAACCAGTGACGCACAAAGTTCGAAGAACGTCTTATAATTAAACGAGTTTTGTGTCCTTGTTTAAATCTATAAATATCTGGTAACACAATTTAATTTTTAATTACACTTAATTGTTGTTGGATCAACCACTAAAATTAGATTTAGTTTTGCTTGTTTCTTATTACATTTTAAGTTCGATATTATATCTTATGCGCACGACATAAGGGCGGTGCAAAGAACAAAGTGTGTATTTTTAAAGAAACAGATTTTTTTTATCTCCCCTTGCGGTGCGGGAATCGAATCCATGACCTTCACGTATCGCGCGTGCTGCTCTTCCAACTGAGCTAACCGCAAGTTATCGTAGGCGATGAAATTTTTCTGCTGTATCAACCCGTTAGCCTGTAAAGCACTATAAAAAATAAATATCGATACAATTTGTAGTGTATAGTCTGATGTGCCTTTGCAGACAGACATCTTCAATAAATATGTAAACTGATATTATTGTGTGGCTCATTTATATAGGTATTTTAATATATATACCTACCTACATTTCTCTGATTATGAGGTAGGCAGATAAAGCGCTCGTGTTCTACCAATCATAAACAATGACGCCTTTATACACACATACAAGATTTAGGCCAGAGATAATATAGGAAAACCGCTTTTTTTAATAGTTGCGCAGTATATTGGCTCCTCCCAGCCTGATGGTAAGCAAAAGAGGAACCCACATCGCGTTGACAACGGATTTGATAACGAAATATTCTATCCGTTAGCATCGCCATACTGGCCCGTAGGATGTTTTTTCACGCTCTATATTGGCTTGAACGGGAACGAAGCTTGGACTTCAAAGTTGGCACGACACATGCCTCTCGTGGGCAGGAGGTTGTCAATCGCAAATCGTGTTGCCAGTTTCTCTAAATGGTCCTTTCTTAATTTTGAAGACCTCCGTAGCCGAGAGGCGAGCGGACCGGACTTTGGCGTCGCGCTATCTCTGAGGTCCCGGGTTCGATCGCCGGTCGGGTCAATATGGGAAACGAACTTTTCTATAGTCTCGGGTCTGGGTGTTGTAGTTGGTAGGTATAGTCGTTATTTCGGATATCTGTAACACAAGTGCTTAAGTTGCTTACCATAGAATCGGAGCAATGTATTTACATAATGTGATGTTGTCTAATATTTATTTATTTATTTACTTATTCTTTTTTCTTTTCTTCGTAGAGAAGTTAAACCTGCAAATCGACCTTAAGTTCTTGGTTGTGAAACGTGATGGACAGACATACTTCAAAGAAAACGGAAAACCATCTGTTAAGTATGAGATCCTCGGAAAGGTTGTGTTTGCTGCTGATCATCTGTACGTGGGCGACCGAGATGAAAGTGAGTATTTTTATTTAGTTACAGAAAAACCTTTTAGCTTACGTCATTTTTAAGTAAACGTGGCGCGATCTTGTATTGAATGTTATAATTAAATTAGTTGGAATTATTGGGGATTTAGCTGTAAGTTTTGTTGCTAGTCTTTGGCTTAACTAGTAGCGTACACTGAAAACAGTAGATGTGAAAAGTTGCCATCCATGGGCATACCTCCCCTCACCTACTTAAAAAAATACCACAAATAGCAAGTTTCTTACACCAATCAGCTCTTACCCATCCCGAATATGAAGTCGTATACTAGCTGGAGGTGTTCACTTAAATTGAAACTATTATTTTAATTTAATAATCTTAAACCTTGAATTTTGGTAAACTTTCTGCTAAATACTTAATCAGCGAAAAGATATTTTATAAAGAAATTAGCTGACCCGACAAATGTTGTCCTGTCTTAACGACGATTAAATAATTCGAATTGGTTTTTTACACGATTTTTTTTATTTCCCGCGCAATTTTTTTTTATTTTGATCCTTCTTCTGGTAATAACAAACACTTCAAATATTTTTTTTTTAAAAGTGTAAGTGGTCCGGACGTTCACTCCTGATGGCGTGACCAAGGGAAATAGGGATTAATTTTTATATATTTGACGACCTCCGTAGCCGAGAGGCGAGCGGGCCTGACTTTGGCGAGTGCCATCTCTGAGGTTCCGGGTTCGATCCCCGGTCGGGTCAATATGGAAAACGAACTTTTCCATATTGTCTTGGGTCTGGGTGTTGTGGTACCGTCGTTGTTTCTGATGTCTGTAACACAAGTGCTTAAGCTACTTAACACAGAATCAGAGCAATGTATGTGATGTTGTCCAATATTTAATATACATATATGGTATTTAATATATATGATACTAGCTGCACCCGCGTTTTCGTTCGCGTGGACTACATCCTTTCATGGTCGGTTTTACCCCTATCTCCCCTAATATTCTAAAAAAAAGTAGTCTATATTTTAATAGAGCTATATTTGTGCCAACTTTCATATCTCAAACTTAAAAAATAAACATTTTCCCATATAAACTTTCAAAGGTAGCATTACCCCCCCCCTCCCCTTACTTTCTAACAAAAAGTAGCCTAGGTCCGTTCTTGAGGTTCAACGTATACCTATGCCAAATTTCATCAAAATCGTTTAAGAGGTTTAAGCGGGAAAGCGTAACAGACAGACAGACAGACAGAGTTACTTTCGCATTTATAATATTAGTAGGGATTAAGACAAACAGTAACATAGTATTTTAAATCACTATGTTACTGAAAATTTGTGAAACCCTTTGAGAATGACAATTATTTGTCCACAGGTCCCAGAATAACAAATCTTTTGAACGAAAATTGGAAGTTCATCGCGTCCTACGTCAGCGATGGGTTCTTGGAAAGAACCATAGAACGTGTAAGGGAACTCCTACGAAATTTCTTTGAGCATGTTCCAACTAGCTCTTACATTAGCGATGATTTAACACCCTATGCTAGTTAAATAAATTATGTAACTCCTAACTAGTAACTTAAGATTTGTCCTAGACGATTTAGCCAAACGTGATCTGATTTAAATATATTTGGACTTTAAGAAAACAAATAAATGTTTTATTTAGACATTACCAAATGCGTTACCTTAAAGATCTAAAATTAACATGAAACCCAATATTTTTTTTAATATCCATAAGAAATATTGTATATAATTATTATATTCATTAAAATAAAGTTTGATATAAAAGTCTTATTTATTTTTCAAAGGATTGTAATAAACTTATTTTCTAATAACAGTAGGAAGGTATTTCATCAGGTGCCTCAAAAATATAATTTGATACGTTATACGAATTTCATAAAAAATATATTATGGGATAATTTGTAATACTCGTAATTTTAGATTTGAACATTTTGAAATGTTTACAATCTATGAGATGATAATGATATAAGGTATTAATTTTCTGTAGTTGCATCTTTAACTAGTAAAAGTACTTACGTACACTGTAAACATTAATTATTGTACGTTTTGTATTCCTTGGAACTCAACCAATGTCACGGCTAATTAGATTAACAACGAGCAAATAACATACAATCAGAAATTCTAAACACTGCTTTAGAAACTACTCGTCTGAACAATCAGTCCATGGAACTTTATTTTTAACTATTCCAATCACTATGACACGAAATGATGAAGACTTAAGTATTGACTTCTTTCTGCTAGTGTGTATTGCGGTTTTGCATCCATTGCGATGCCCTATGTCTATAATAACTATGACCCTGATTATTATGTTGAAGCGTTTGTCATATGACTTTCTCAGACCTTCCAAGAGAAACCAGACCCGTATAGAACAAGAACAAGTATTGTAATGTGCAAAAAACTACTGTAATAAAGTATAAAAACCACTACACATACAATAAAAAACATTTACAATTAGAGCAAGTGCTTTAATTCTACATCTTTGGGGTAAAACACTTAGATGTCATAGATATATAATAAAAAATGACGTATGCCAATTCGTATCATCACTACATTATTACATTTAAGAAAGATAGAAAGAAAGAAGAAGACATTGATTGACCACTACACAGAAGATACATGTTTACACAAAAGATAAATGAAAGTTTTTTAGCGATTTAGTGCACAAAGCCACCAGGCCGTCTATATTGACGTCGCAACTCCTGTAACTGGATACGTGCCGCGCAAAGCCGGCCGTGCCGACGACGAGCCGCCGTCGTATCGCCGCCGTTCGGCCACCGTACCGTTGCAGTACCGTTGCCTTGTCGCTGCCGTACCGCCGTCGGCGACATGCCGTAGAAGCATGATTTCCTCTTCTTTTTCATCGGTAATTTAGATTTTTCGTGGTAATGATGCAGGTTTTTGTGTGTTCCGCTTCACAACACACCGCCATTCCTCCCGCAGAGCACTTTTGTGTAAGCATTCATTTTTCTTGCCGAATGTTCTAGATCTTGTCGGCCCACCTCAGCGTTATATATGTTATAAGTAGCAGAACATTTGAATTAGCAGTAGCTTTATAAATTGTGTTGGGGAAACTATAATTACGGCATATAAACACATTAATTTACACCCAGGCATTGAAAACACAAATGTAAAGATCGAACCCACTACCTTTGTAACCGCCAAGTTAGCTAAACATTGTTAAAACGGGGTCAGCCAATAGTAGTAAATAATATATATCTTCGGTCTGTTCTTTTCAGAAGGAATTTCCAAAATGCAAATACTTTATGTGGAACTGTACTCGTAGCAAGTACAACGCAAAGCATTTAGAGAGTAACAATAAAATGTTGATTCGTGTTTTTCCTAAACTTTCCTCACTCCACGTATGACATGTTTTTCCAGTCATAAATAATAATTGTGAGTCGCAACCTTTTTGAGTGAAACATGAAAAATGATGACCCTTACAGGCAAATTCCTTTTTAATTAAACCTCTTTGTTGTACCGCGGATGTGGCATGGAGGGGCTTGCAGAAAAATTGTTC
Organism: Glyphodes pyloalis; assembly: GCA_037074685.1. Classification (NCBI taxonomy): domain Eukaryota; kingdom Metazoa; phylum Arthropoda; class Insecta; order Lepidoptera; family Crambidae; genus Glyphodes; species Glyphodes pyloalis. The sequence goes on from JAYKKO010000011.1 coordinate 8,907,387, forward strand.
AGCGAAATTGCGAGAATTAGCTTGAGAGATGGTTTTAGTAGCTACTTACCCTTACTCTGTACCCTGTGCTTCGGTGGAAATTGAAATCGAATCAAAACAAACTTAAAACCTTGCTTATATTATAAAGTTCCTATTTGTTTTATTACAGAAACTCGTTTTGCGTGCCAAATTATTTCGGGATCGAGGGATATACGGGAGATCGAGAAGCCTATAAAATGGATAACTTCTCTAAACTATTAACCAAAGTGCCTAATTTCATCTTAACTCGTTAAAGCGAATCAAAACTTTGCGTTTAATTAACTGTAATCAATCGATTGTTTAAGTAACGTCCATCGATTTTAACACCATTGATGAAGAGTTTTGTGCCTGAACCTGAAATATTTAGGTCCACTGACACCATTTCTTTTAATCTCGGTTATCGTAAACTTGTCGAAAGCGACCGACGATAAAATGTCATTTAAAATAAAGTCCAGGATAAATACTTACTTGATTTATAAACCCTTCATACCACTTAACCTTAGCTCCACTTGAATAAATGTGAATTTCTATTGACAACGATTCCATACGAGCCATAGAACATTCTGTACAATGACGACAATTCACGTAACCTTATCATCAAATATTACAAGTATGTTATAATCTGACTATAATGCGAAGAGTAGATATATTTTTTGACGTCAATCGCTATTTCAATGTTAATTCACTAATATTTCAAGCACTAGATCTCGTTCTAACGAGACAACATCCCGTACTTTTAAGCCGGATACTTAACGTAATTAAGCGTTGGTTAATAGCGAGGTTGGCTTTGTAAATGGTAAGTCTGGTACAAAAAGGGCGATGTACGTTGAACACGCCGGCGTAAACGCAATAAAACCGTTGAAAAACGGAATGAAAACGTCTAATAGCACTCATACTGCCGCATCACGTCCACAAACATAATCTCGCATGGGCGTTGTTCGCAGACTAATGAGAGAGCTCCAACCTACAATTTGAAATGTTTATAAAACTGGTAGGACAAACCTGGAGTGTGGTTACTCTGTATTCATACGTGTCTCTGAGCCAGCGTGAAAATGTTGAGTCTCCCTTTTTCGCTGTTGGCCTTAATTAGTTCTGTCACGGCGATGGGGATGCGTAAGTATACTTTTTCATACGTTCACTTATTGGCGCGGGTTTTGGATCAGCTTCTTTGATTTCATGAGTAAATTAAAAAGTAACTCGAACACTACATAACAAAAATGTAGTAAAAAAACAGTCCATTTTTGAATAAATATCAATTAACTTTGAGTTAAAAATGTATACCTTAAAAAAGTTCAATATTTGAATATTAACGATCATTCAGTGTGCATTATTTTTTATTAAAGATTAAATCTCTCAAAGAAATATCAGTACCTAATCTACCTATCTTACTAAAACATGTTTTGTGATCACTCCTCATCCCATTAATAACTATTTTTGTTCGTTCAATGGACAAATCATTCGATCGATAGACTATCGAATTGTCAAGAGATGAATTTTTTAGCCAAGTAGGTAATATCTTTTACTCAAGTTTTCTTCAATTGATTTCATTGTACAAATCTAATCAAATAAGTACTGTCCAAAAGAAAATATCTTAAAAAGTAAATATACCCTACTTCAGTATAGAATAGTATCTTCTAATAAGTACATTACTTAACTAAGGAAACTCTTGTTTGTGAATACAGTTTCGTGAATGCGACAATATTGGAATAAAAGTTTTCATTTTATAATACGCAGAAACAACGCAGAAAGAAACTAGCTTAAGTAAATCAAGTATTTTGGAAAATTAATTGCCGTACATTACTAGACTCGTAAAGTTTTGTTGTTTAAGAATTGTAACTTCTGTTTATTACTTAACTAAGGAGCTACTTAGCAATAAGTAGATAAATATTTATTGTCCTTAACGTCGAGTATCACACTGCTAAGAAAAATCATTTTGGTTTGAAAATTCATCGAATCGTTTAACCCAGTCTGCGCCTAGCAGGGCAGCTGGGATAATTTATCTAAGGTCTAGACGAGAATTATAGTGCGCCTTATCTAAAGCACTCAAATGAAAGATATTTCTCATCATACCGCCTTTTTATGATTTGAAGTAATATTTTAGTATTCAAGTGCTCCAATTTATGAATCAGATAAAATAAATCAATTCTTTCTCACTGGCTGGTGTCATTTCAAAGGCATATTTGGACTAACGCTAATTTCCCAACTCACATCCTTAAGATATTAAAAGATGCCTACAAACATCAATAAGTCTTGATTATTAGATGTCGCTTCAAAGCCGTACTTTTAGGTTACTTTTTTTTTATTTTTCTGCAGCGGAATACATAAACGTATGTTCGAGGAATGACCCAAATGTGAATGAATGTGCTCTTCGGTCAGCCAAGGAATCCATCCATAGATTTTCCCTTGGCGACACAGATAGGCAAATACCACCCTTAGATCCAGTATATGTGGAGGAAATAACGGTGTTCATTCCGAATGAGCATGGGTTAAAGCTGGTGTTCAAGGAGAACTACTTTCGCGGCCTTTCTGGAATGGAACTGGAGAATTTGAAGTAAGTAACTCATTGCATCTGACGACTGATGTGGCGTAGTGGCACATAAAACTTTAAAGGTCTCAAGTTCAATTACCCATTTAGTCAATTTAGGAAACAAACTTTTCTAAATAAAATTGGGTTCAGCCACGTTTGTATCCATAGACTGTTATAGTGTGATTTTCTAGCGTATTTTGTGTTATCTTATTACTAATATTTTGACAGCACGAATTCGCATCGTATTAAAGAGAACTTGTTCCTAACTAAGAAAAGTATCTGGTATGTGATCCTAGAAATCTATCTGGCCCATTTTGTTACAGCCTACGCAAATAAGTCGTAATAAGTCAAGCTCTCTAAGCTTCCACAGATTCCACAAACAGAGATGCCACAGCATCGTAGTTGTTAAAAATGCAGTTTAGTTTATAGATGCTGCTTTATCAAAATCGATGCAGCAGTTTCAAAGTTGGCAGCTCTGTGATTAGATGTGGTATCGATCTTAAATATAAACTACTTATATATTGCGCTGAAGGTACGAGTAATTTAATAAATATCATATTATGGTAATTTTATCTCAAAAACGATAAATTAGCTTGCCCTTTAATTAATGTTTTGACGGAAAAAAATACACTTGCTTTAGTTATGCATTTGTCAGAATATGCTAAGTTTATTACCCTGAAAACATACAAATTTAGCCAACTGCTGCTTTGTTTTCCTCCAAGTTGTGTTTCTTTTTAAAACATTCGCTTGCAAAGTTCTCAAGAGTTTTATAATAACTGTAACAATCAAAATTTTTGAACAACTTTTGTTTCTTAAATGTCTTAGAATGTTTGCGGAATGTTCATTATTAAAAACAAATTTCATGCTTTGTAAATTAATTTATCTACAAAAAGTGCATTTATTTTTGTAAGATACAATTTCGTTTCATATCGGACCTTAGAGGTTAGTAAGTTAGTACTTACGCTAGCTAAATCTTGTCGGTTTTGATTAATCTTAATGGTAATATTTGAGGTTTGTTAATTATTAAACATGATAAAGTGCAATTATTAAATGTAAAAATAATAAAAAAGTATAAGTTCGTTAGATCTACTATCATTTAATAATATAATTTATAAGGTATAATTACTACTAGGCCTTTAATTTTAGAAAAAATTTTTTGTATAAGAAACACAACAGGATTTGTGTGGGATATAATCTAACGGGATTTCGATCGATTTATCCAGACCAGTGGTTCTTAAACAGTGGTCCGCGTACCACTGGTTAGCTCTGAAAGCATCTTATGTGGTCCATGAAGCCATTTTGATCGGTCGGTTTGTCAATGACATGACAAAAGTCACATCAGATTTTGCAACAATTTACCGTAAAAATATTTTTTTGCGTGAGTTGGAACAACCTTTCATTTATTTACATTAAGGTACGGTAGGAATCACTTCATAAGAACTAAAATCACTACCTCGATGGGTTGTTGACAGTTCTTTAAATTAATTACTAACAAATAAACCAACTCGCTGGTCAATGGTTAGACAGAATTTTAATCGAATGGTCCCTCATGACTTTAAGTTTAAGAACCACTGATTTAGACCAAGATCTTGAAATAAACCGATCCAAATGTGTCTTCTAAATAGATACCATTGTAAAATTAATGTGTATATATGCAACAAAGCTTATTTTTGTGTAACTTGTGTATTTCTGTGCGAATGTCCTTGCGTCTATTTTTAAATCGGCTTAGATGTATAAATTGTAGGTTAGTTCCGCAAAAAAAGCAAACAGATGCAAATGATATACTCTATCCAAGATAATGTTTATGAGGTTGAATTTGCGTGAATGAAGTTATAATATTATTCAAGAGTAAATCGCAAAAATGTGTTTGTTGCCGTTTTATTTATCAAAAAAGCTTGGATCTTGGAGTGATTTATATGTGCTTGTATGTTTATTGGCCAACATCACATAATATATTGCTCTTGATCTGGTAAGTAGCTAAAGCATTTGTATTACAGAAATCAGAACACCGGTACTACAACACCCAGGTCCGAGACGAATAGAAAAGTTATTTTTCCATATTGACCCGACCGGGATTCGACTCCAAGACCTGAGATGGCGCGGCACCAAAAACTGGCTCGCTTGCCTCATGGCTCTGTTGGTAGTCATTTTTTTAATGTTTTTCTCTGGGTCGAGCAACTTGTATGTATCGGATCGGATGCGAGATATTTGGCGTAATTCGCATGTTTAGCAATGGACGGCATGGTAACCTATCCAATACCAAAAATCACGATCTCTTAAACTGTACATTAAATAATAATTAAATTTGACTGGTAAATCCAATACCAAAAATGACGATGGTCTCTTATGGTATACATAATTAATTTTGATTATACTGTAACCAACTTCCATCCACCATAACTATTTAATCGTTCAAAAATATAAAAAATAACAAATAGATTTAGATGCGAGTCTGTTCATTAAAATAATCCTATAAGTACCTACTAGCCCCGCATGATTAGTGGAAATTTGTTTCGCCGACGGTATTCCAGCTATAATGAACTATGTGCCACTAATGACGGAGTCAGGATTCACGGACAATTAGCCCGGACCTTTTAATTGCCAGTAATATTATGGACGCGCCTTAAGTTAAAGGGCGTTCAAATAATTAGGCGCAGCGATGATTCAGTGAATACAAAAGGAGTAATGGACTGAAAACCTCGGAGTGATCCGGCAAAATTTTCACAGTTTGATCCTAGCGTTCTGGGATAAGGGATTTCTAAAGAATTAGCTAAAAACTTGAGGCAAATTCCCTTTGAATTGGGATGGTTTGGGTATTGTTGGTGCCTTCCGTTGTTTTTGTGCTTCGGATATTTCTTGTGGTCCATATTTTATCGTTTGGTGTTTAATTATCCTAGAGGAGCAGCTGTCTTTTCATTGTGTTTTTAATCGATTTTATTATTTTATAGTACTATACGCCGTACGAGCGAACTTTAAATATTAGAAACAAATTTTTTTTTTATCTCCTCTTGCGGTGCGGGTATCGAACCCACGACCTTCACATATCATAACCGTAATATCATCACATAACCGGAGGCTAACGGTTGATACAGCATAAAAATTTCATCGCCTACGATAACTTGCGGTTAGCTCAGTTGGTAAGAGCAGCACACGCGATATGTGAAGGTCGTGGGTTCGATTCCCGCACCGCAAGAGGATATAAAAAAAATCTGTTTCTAATATTTATTGTGTTTTTTATTATTAATGTATGACCTATGCAGTTCTAGTAAACTGTGGTCACTGCAACCTATTAGATCTATTTGTGACTCGCCACCAATTTAAAGTTCCTGGCTATCAAAATTTTTTTTTACCCGTTCGGCTATGTGTTTTCCCAGGTGGATACTTCGTTTGCCGGTGATGTTGTGGTGGTTCTAAAAATGTTTCCTGGGATGTTTTAGTGGGTAGGCCTGCCCTTCTTAGGGCAGGTGATTCCCACCACACTGTCCGTAGTCTGTAACATTGTTTTGGCCTTTTTGTGCGAATAGCCACAAGCTGTATTCAAAGTAATGATAAAACCAAATTGAACGAATGTGATGATTAAACATATATTATTATAATGATTCTGTGGTCTCTGAGTGGAAAATTGTTTTTATGTTGTGTTCGTCATAACAACATCAATTTCATAACGAGTTATTATAATTTATTGGACATTGATCATTAACTTGTTGCTTTTAAATTTTTAATGTGTTACGAGCTATTTTAAAACATAAATATTTTCCTGCTAAAATTACATTTCCGATAACCTCTTCTAAATATAAACTAAACTTGCAAAAAATGACAAATTCATATTTAATAGTTCGAAGACAGAAAATAACCTGTTTTTAATAACGAGCTTGAAGGTTACTGTCATATATATAAGCTATCATCAAGTAATGAATGTCTTGATCAGAAATGTCAATGTTGGGCAGCGACTGTTTGCGACAAATGATTTTTATAAAACACAAGTTGGGCATCATTTGACAGGTTGACGATAGCAATTTCGATTTGTAAGCGACAATTTCCTTAAAACTGGCATGGCAACTCGTCAAGATACTTACGACTATATAAAAATAAATGTTTGATAACTAAAACATTTTTTTACATTAACAGTAAAATATAATATCAGCATATCGACAGTTAAAACAGTTTGGTCGCTCATACGAGAATTTTGATGAATTATCATTATAATTTTAGTCGAAGAACGTTCACTGCTAAACATAGATTTTTTTTATATGCTCATTAAAGAATGAATACTTAAAACTAAAGTTTATTATTTAAAATTGTATTGTAGCCACCCTCGGGATGGAATTACTTTATATATTGTACTTAAACATACAGACAAATGTAAGATAAGGATAACTGCAAACGAGTGTGAATATTAATATCTATATTAATATCTACGCTTTCAAGAATAAGTCTCCTCGCAATTAATACTTAGATACAAAAAAATCAAAGGATATTCCGTATTTCGTATGTTAGAAAGATTGTTAATTAAAAATGTATTAATTTAAATTGTAACATACGTAATGGTTTTAATATTTTTATAATGCATATAATGCCTTACGCACCGCAATAGCGTACCATACATATTTTAAAGAAATATGTTATTTTTTATCTCCCCTTGCGGTATGGAATATGAACCCACGACCTTCGTGTATCGTGCGTGATGCTATTCCTGCTCCTCAATGGAAGATACATTTTTTGTATTTCTTTAAAGTCTAATGTTTTTTTTCTTTTAGATTTGATTTCGATAAGAAAATTATAACAACTGAAGCGTTAGTAAACCTTGATGTTGCAAATACTTATGACCTCTCTGGGAAACTCATGGTTGTACCTATAAGGTCTAATGGAGACTCAACTATAAAATTAAGTAAGTAAAAACAGTAATCCTATCAAATCGAACTGCACAGCTATCATGGTGTAATAACAGGAGCAAGGAAAGTACAACCCAATTTAAATAGGTAAGGTAGTTATGTACATTTTTATTCTACTTAATGTATTAACCAAAAGATTTCAACCAATGCATCGTTAGTTAACTAGGTGTTGCGCGCGACTTTCCTCGCATTATTTCGAGACTAGTATCTTAACTATTTAGCTACACAATTGCATGCAAATCTATTTACTTAAAGAAACATCTATGTGTAGAAACGATTCTATATCCCTTTTGTATATTATGCTAGGATGTAGTTGAATCATGATACTTGGAGTCTTTTTTTTTGTATTGAGCTATTCACGTTAAATTAATACATTTATCCTTACAGAAAATACCGATCTTCGTGTAAAAATGTGGTATGAACATGTGACCGGTGAAGATGGGAAGATACACTGGAACATTACAAAACACGATATCAAATACGAATTGGAAAGAGCGTACTTCCGACTCGAAAACCTTCTTGGGGATAAAAATATTGGTTAGTAAGGACAAAGCACATACATCAGACAATATACTTTAAACTTTGTACCACTCTTATGTCGGGCGCATAAGAACTAATATCGACCTGCGATTGTCTATCTGGACGCGCTGTTGACCATACATTGAACCGCCTTACTCTCAAATATCAAAAAAGATTCCGGTATAGAAAATGTATGTTTTGTCTCTGTCCAATAGTATACTTAAAAAAAGAGAAAGCATAGTATTGAAATTTAAATCTCTTTCCAGTGAACTTGATCGCAAAAAAGGGTTTCAATCAGTTGTGGAGCTTTACAGATCTAACCGAACTGACGGAATACCAAAAAGTCTATCCGAGTCTTTAACCCGTTCACAGTATCAAATTTTAGATAAGGTTGAAATAATAATAAGTAATAAGTTAATATGTTATCTAATCATAAGTTGCGATGTTATCTAATTATGTTTTAGCTTTGTTTTACACTAAAGTTTACTGTGCCTGCATAACCTAGCGTTTATTGAAGCTAAGAAGGCAAATAATACATATTGGTACACAAAATAAACTACGAGTACATTAAAAAAAGATTATTTCTAATTTCTCAGTATATAAACCATACCTTACATAGATCTATGAGATTACATTCAAATGTAGTCGATAACATTTTTAATTTTACTTTAGAGTCATGAGTTAGAATCAGATTAATGACATAGGATTAGAGAATGAGTTGAATTAAAATAAAACTGATTTTATCAAAGGCACATGACGTAGTATTGGAATAAAATAACGAAAATGTATAAATATCAGATATTATTATAAATTACATTCTTTTGTAAATTAAATACGAAAGCTATGGTATAAAAACTACGTCAAATAGGACTTTGTAAAACTAGTAGGTAATTAATAAAATAGAGCAGACACATATTGGTGCCCCCGAAAATGCCAAGGACAAAACAGTCGAATCTCTACAGGGCGTGTTACAGACGACCTTGTGTGTGATCCCAACCCAAAGTGATAATTAGGTTGGGAAAGGGCATATTGGCTATACGAGAATATTCTTATAAATGTAACTTACAAAATCATCTAATTATGATTACATCGTGTCGCCTCCAGATAGAATTCAGCATTGTTGATGAAAACTCTATAGGACTTTACAAAACATATCACCAGTAGTAAGTAGATCAAGTAGTGGATGTGCCTTGAACGAACAGAGATAAGGTACTAAAGTTTTATGCCACTCATTAGTAAAATGAAAACAAATATTTGTTTCAGTACGTTTATACGAAGTAAATAAATTTTACCGACAAAGATGGCCAAACTTATTGAGATCAATTGACTACGCAGGACTTTATAGTTTCCGATAGACCACGGCACGTTTTTTTAAATCATCAATATTAGGTTTAGGTTGTACAAAAGTAAAAGTACTTCAGATTATTATACTTTAGACTTTGTACCACTGCTGTCGTTTGCACAAGAACTAATTTATTGTTTTTATCGTGATGTGCGGTTGGCTTGACTATCGACCTACTAGTCGAGAATAAACGTAAGAAAAATATTTGTTGCTTGATTCCGCGTTAAAAGGTGACAAACAACAAAATGATATCATGTGGCGCTTCTAAAGTTTAATTTAAAATATAATTACAGAGTATAGAACTTGAAAAACTGGTACCTATTAAACAAACAAATAAAATCTGGACTTGACTGTTGGGTTACAGAGGTGAGACGGCTGTCACACTGTTGTAGTAACAATTGGAAATGCTATGAAGCCTAAGAATAATAATGTATTGATGTAAGTAGTCACAAAAAGAGCTCAAAGCCGTCTAGATGAAAAAAATAATAATTTCACAATGAAAATCTGACGAGCTTGTTTTATAGATGGTCTAAACACAATGGCATCAACCAAAAAACCGCCACAAATTTTATGATTGATCGTCGCAAAGCTCGCTGGAGGCATTCGAGGGCCGATAACAATAAAATTGAACAATTTATGATCCGAAGTGGAGGTCGATTGACAAATAACATGTTTGTTACTCGCAAATTTGGGTAATTGACCATAAATCCAGTTTGAATCATGATGTCAAACGCCAATTATGCTTGGAAACAGAAGAATAGCGGCCAGTAATTTATGTTTGTCCTTAGTAAAAACGAATCACAGAATAACGGTTGTCTAACTTGCTTTTATTTGTGTCCTTTCTTTTATTAATTTTATACTTAGTACGAACAAAAGCACGACAGACTATAAATGTTGGACTTTGCACCGCCCAATTAAAGTGCTGTTGACCATACTCAAATGAAATTATAAAAGATTTATATGATTTATGAACACTTTTTTCGTAATTCTTTCTATTTATGTTTCGAACTCTGAATTGAAAGCTGATAATTTCAAAAAGTAAACGCTATCTTAACTGAAATTACTCTAAATCTACGGAAGAGATTTCGACCTGTACCTATCTGTTTACCGGATAAGACTCGTAATGTTAAGATTAAAATAATTTAGTTAGATACGTCCTGAACAAAATTTTAGGTTTTAAAAAATTATAATTGACTAGCGGCGCCACGCGGATTCGCACGCCTTCGGACCCCATATTATCCACTAAATATTAGCCTATAGCCTTTATCCAAAAATTAACTATCCGACACAAAAATAAATTTTCAAATCGAACCAGTAGTTGCCGAGATTAGCGCATTCAAAGAGTAAACGAATAAAGCAGAGTGCAAAATTTGTCTCGCAATAATTATTTTATTTGCTACACACATGCGCAAAACTCAATCTCCTACTACTACCGTTTATTCATCTCTTAGTCTGACGATTTTAAGTAATCAAAAAGGGAAATACCAAAAATTACGTATGAAGTCTTCCGTGATGACCTATCAAGCTGCATAGAATTTAAAAAAATATATACATAATCAAAACTACGTATACAAGCAACGAACGCGGTTTTGTACATCGATGGCCAAACAAGTTTAATTGATAGCTCTATGCATAAACATGCATAGAGCTCGATAAACACGATATTAAAACAATTCAACCTTTATGATTTAAATTGATTTGTATTTTAGTTTTCAATCCATAATTTGAATAGATATGTACTTCTACAGGCGTTTTTACTAGAATAACTGTTATGAGATTCGCATGTAATAAAAATGAAAAAAATGAATAACATTCATTTGGTTTGCGATTTAATAAAATATGATCAAAAGTATCATATATCTACCTGACGAGGCAGTTTATCTACTATCTTTTCGTTAAATACCTTTAAAAAAACCTGTAAACCTGTAAAAAATAATAAACATCCATTGTTTTATCTATAAATACATACAAACATCCGTTTATATCAGTATGATTGCCAAGTTCTATAGTTTGTAAAATTGTTGATAAATTTTAAGGTACTCACACTTACCGTTGACTAAAATATGCATGCGTATCTGGAAGATTAATTCACAACTTTTTTTCTGTTATAGGTGACCAGATCAACAATCTTTTAAATGAAATTTGGAAAGATATAGTGAATGACGTGGGACCAAGTATTTGCCGTGCGCTTAGTTCTGCTGTGGTTAAGAACATCGGAATACTTCTAGAACAAGTTCCTTATGACGAGCTGTTTCCGGAATAACAATGTTAAAATTCACAAATGACAAAGTAAATGATATCTTGAGACTTGTTTTTATTTATACCTAGAATCGTTAAGTAACATCCTCGCTGTTGTGTATATTTAATTTTGTTTTTATTTATAAGGCTAACAAAACCACTTCTATTTTTAAAATGTCGCTTAACTTATTTCCTGATATAAAAGATGAATCATCGCCACTTCCTAATAAATAAATAACTTACGTTTCCTGCAGTTGGTATTTATGAGAGGTAGGGCATAGCGATTTATCTCTCGAACTGGAGCAGCCCGACTGGTGAAATACCTCCACCTTACAGAAGACCGCAGCCAAATAACAATCACTTCGGTGTTGTTGTGTTTCTGCGTGTGAGTTAGGTTTCCATAGCTCCTGGGGGGTGCTACATTAGTAGCAGGGGTCAAGGCTTCAAGGTAAGGGCGACAAGTCCACTAACAGATTTATTATGCTGTTCTTGTCACCCTTAAGCTAGGACCTCATTACCACTTAACATCAGGTGGGATGAGGTCAATCTTGAAGTGTAAAATAAAAAAATTAAAAATTTTTTTAGAACGGTAAAAAAGTCATTTATACAGTAAATGTTTACTTATAATGCCTAGGCATGTATGGTTGAATACAACTAAGACTAAATACTTTGAAATGTCTATCGTCCTTTTGTCACGGGCATAAAAATTAAAATGGATATGCAAGTGTTGACCATGATCAGCTGTTCACTGTACATTAATCACTAATTCAGATCGTCTATTGCAGAGTCTTCCTTACTGTGCATCGCGATGCTCCGGGGCGTCGTGAAGCGATCCACACAGATTATTTTTTTCTTTAGGGTTGTACTGGAAACTTGTAGTAACAAGTTTCCAGTACACTGGGTGGATTACTTATAGTAGATAGCTCTTCTGCCAGAGAAGAGCATAAAAAACTTCTTTTCTAAGAGTGTCACAGCAAAACTAAGTTTTCGTAAATAGGTTTACTAATGATTTCCAGACCTTTAGTATGACTCCCGAATCTAGTAAGATGTGTTTCGTTTTATTCGAACTCGGTTTGTTCATTAACGTGTATTTGAGTAGCGCGTTGATTTAGCCAGCACTTCTTATTTTTACGATCACTTGATTTTCATCATGAAAGTTTTTGCCTCACAGATAACGGTAAAGAAAGATTAATTGTACAATTCCACAAAATTCTTCTTGAATAAACATTTTATCGTCGTTGAGTTCCTTTAGTAGCAAAATAAAACTAGATCTGTTTTGGAAATAAGATATTTTCGATGGGCAAATGCTTTAGAGTCAAGAGATGTTATTAAATGTCTTTCCAAATACTGGTTTTAATTTTACATTTTCCGAGGGGATGCTTTTAATTAAAACCTTTGCGGGTCAGAAATGAAATGCCCTTAGAGGCTCAGCTCATTCGCTAATTGCTGACTTAATAGTATCGGATTACCTTTGAGTTTACCTAAACTTATCTTGAAATTTAATTTCAACCGTGGGAAAGGATTTTTTTTTACGTTAAATAATTTCTTTAAATGTCGTGTAAGTGCACTTAGGTAGATAATTTTAATTTTTATACAACTTAAAGGCATACTTAGTTTAAGCATTTCGTTTAACCTCGATTAATCCCAAACTTAGTTTTTGGACAACATCATCATAGCCATTATTGTGATTCGGTGTTAAGTAGCCTAACCAAACACAAAAATCAATATTTTTAAAATGAATCAAAATTTTAATACTTTTAGTGGTTAGATTCATTACTTATTTAAAAAAGATGCCTATAAAGTCTCATAATTTTGAACGAAGATTACCTACCTATTCTAATAAACAATATGGCTTATTTAATTTCAATAATGACATCAATGAAAGAAATAGTCATTAATGAAACATTACCCCATTTCATATTTTATTCAAAATGAATTTAATTACTTAAACTTGTGCACGTTTTGAATTGAAAATTGAACAGTTTCGCCTTTTCGCGAGTTGGATTAAATTTCAAGAATTATTCGAACGTGGAGTTTGAGAAGATTTAGAAACTTCCATTGGCATTATTTATTGCGAAGAAAACTTTGTTGACGATTTGAGGAAAACAGATTAAACGAAAGTTATAAATGTTTTAGGAATTATATAAAGCAATGCACAAACAAGCAAATTCAATTAACATTTTACTTTAAACAAATAAAATTTTAATTAAAATGTTATAATTGATAGTAAAACAAATGACTAGGGCCTTTGTACATTTGATGGATATTCTAAAGATACTGATATAATTGTAAAAATATTCACTTTGAATATTGATGTGCGTAAAAAAACTGCAACTATCAGAAGTTAATGTATTTAAAATGTATAGTACCCGTTGTAACTAAGAATATTAACACCCCTAAATATGAGTTTTAATACATTTAAAATGAATTGAAGGGTCAAAACGCAATAACATTTTTAGTAGTTAGTTCGAACTATGCACTTAATGCCAGATATTTCGGTTTGGTTGCACCAACTGTGGTCACGAGTTGGCTGGTCTTGCTTGTCTTCGTTTGTTCGGGGGAGCTTACAAATCTTGCAAATGTGATGGTGGATGATTATTTGGAAGCTCCACCAAACAGGTTGCAAGCAACCAGTGTTGGTGCAATCTCACCTGAACGTCGGGCAGTAAGTGGTTTGTATTAGTTACTAAAAATGTTATAGCGTTTTGACCCGTAACTTATTTTAAATATTTGGAACGGAACGCGCAATGTTTACCTACATTTTATAAAATTTTAGAATGTTAATGGTCTAAATGTTGTCGGCGTAAATTTATTTAAACATTGAGGCCAACGAAAAAGAGGAAACCGCGACAACTAGCGTCTTTCGTAATTAAACTTTATTGGACCAAAAATATGAAATTTTGCATATTAAAACCACACGTAACTACAAAAGCTTTCCAATGTGATTAATAATTTTATTAACATACTCGATAGTTTACGTAGTATATTATAATGACTGTCTTTAGGTTTGCGCTGGCAGATATTATTTTATATACCTATATTTTTTTCAACAACATAATAAAAACATAAATAAAAACATAGGGTTTGGATGTATAAAAGTCTACAAGAGTAGACTTTTATATAAGAGTAGTAGTAATAATATAATAATTTTAATTTCCAATATGATGTACTTCAATTTATAACAAGTAGTGTAAAATTTATATTTATAAAAAACCAATATGTATAAAATAAAAAGTACCCTCAGTTACTCATTATTTCATTAGATCTGCCAGTGAAATTACCATTTAAATCGGTCCAGCCCTTTGAGAGATTTGTTGGAACTAACACACAGAAACTGTAACAAAAAATTGGTATACGTGTCGTGTTAACCTCCATATGCAGTAAGTAAAAAGTGCCTTGTCAAATATTACAAATAGAAGCACCAATTTTATTGATCTAACCACTGTGTGTAGTATAAAGAGAATTGTTTTCAACGTGTAGATGTTGGTTTGTTTTGGTATAAATTACGTAGGTATTTGTATTCTAAAGAGCACTCGTCTAACTATAAAAGTTCCAAGAAAAGGAAAAGCGGGGTTTGGCAATAAGCGAAATCGGTGCATTTAGTACCGAGAAATTACGCGACAAGACTTTTCAAAGGAGTCCTTCCTTTTTTAAAGAAAGTTTATGCAGCGTTTGAACGTAAAAACCCGATTATCGACGAAGACCTAGTTATTGCCTTCAAAGAAACATTGGAAAGGTTTTTCGTATTTAATTGTATCTTCAGTTTATAAAAAAAATGTTTTGTTAAAATATTCGATTTCATGAGACCATCCATAACAATGATTAAATGTGTATGTCTCTTAAAAACGTAGTATTTAGTTTATTACCTACCTACTATCGATTTTTATTTATTTTGTTGTAATCCATATTCATTGTAAAACCTCTGGGCTACTGGCCACTCCCTGTAGTACTCCTCCCAATTAATTCCCAAGCTTGAATGAAACTACAGTTTATGGAGTAACCAAAATAGTCTTATTGACATCGAACAATTCCCTATTAGGATGGGCCGGAACACAACGCCATCGCGATGTATAGGCACAGTGACATCTCTTGGTACAAATCAGAACTAAACTAGTAAAAAAATAAAACCCTAAAACTTCTGCTAAGACAATACATTTGCGTACTTTATACACTCGTCTTAGCCAGATTTAACATCTGTTTTACCATTTTATTACTCCAACAACAGAGGAATAAAATACGATCGGTAAGTGAAATTTTGGTTCAGAAAGAAAAATTAGTTAAATTGGGACATTGATGTTTTTAAAAAGTCACTTGCATATAAATGAATTTATTTTAATTTAGGACAATATTGCATTTCTCTGACTCTGTAGCTAAATCCACAACATGAAGACTCGAGACGATATTATAGAGAAGACACAAATTAATCGAAATTTGTTTAAAAATTATATTAATAATTAAGAATGTCGTTTTGTGTAGGTAGTAAAATCCGGGATTTACTGGGATATCATTTAACGATTGAAAATGTTTTATTTTTATCACTCAACTGTTGGACTTTTAAAACGCAACATTCTAACGTTCCCTGGACGCGAACAGCATTACCTACGTTCCTATTCCCGATAATCGCATCTGGATCGCCAGGCAACAGGCGCATTGTTTCCCATTTATTTGCAGGTATATTTCGTTCCCGGCCTTTTGTTTCGACCGCCTTGATGAGTTATTTTTGATGCGTTTTTGGCAGGTTTTTTATTCCAAACATCTTATAACAACTTTTTTTATTTCTATTATTCGTTTACTACATAAATCACTCAACAAGCAGGTCTAGTTTAGGTAAAGTAGCTATTAATTAAATTAAATTAAATTAAATTTCGTTTATTTCAGATAGTAGCATCCATAAAATCAAACAGAAGTAACAATTAAATTAAATTAAATATACATCAAATTAAAACTAAAATCAAATTAAAACTAAAATCAGAATCAAACATTATAAATCATTTGAAATCCAAAAAACATGTCAAAAATTAAAAATATTAATAATACGAATAAATAATAAAATGTCACTTAATAAACATACAACAATAATAATTCATTTATATAATTTTAGATTTAAATAATAAAATATATTTATAATGTCTGACTCAGCATAAATAAAAATAAAAGAATCAAAATTATAAATTAACTTATTTGATGAAAGGCGATGAACTGGCATGCAGTTTCATCCACCTTTGCACCATCGGGGAGTCCCACCGCTCGGCCAAAACGCTCAATGCTGTTGGCACTGCCCCGGAAACGATTAAACAGCGAGGCACACCTTTTTCTGATGACGGCATAAAAATCATCAGTTTGTGCCTGTGCGAACATCATTGAGGCGCTGCAAAACATTGATTTTTAGTTACAAAAAAATTAAAATCATTTTTTTTTGAGTACGTTTTTTTCTAAATGTTAAATTTTAACACGAAACTGGTACCGTTAGAATTTTAGAACGCAACATTTCAGCGTTCCTTAGACGCAAACAGTATTACGGTCCCATTCCTGATAATCGCATCTGGGCGGTCCGGGAACGGGCGCGCTGTCTCCCTTTTATCTGCCAGGTACCTAGCGTTCTCGGCTTTTTGTTTCGGCCGCCTTACCAAATAAAATCTCTTTACTGAACGGAGCTGTTTACTTGACTCGACAAGGTTGGTAGTTTTAAAAAACCGGTCAAGTGCGAGTAGGACTCGCGTGGAGAGGGTTCCGTACGTTGGGCTCATAGGTCACAATAACTGCTTTCACTTGATTGTGAGAAACAAAGAAATATCTTAATTGTCGTTCTCTATCTTCCATCTCTCTCTCTTTTAAAAAAAATACCAAATTCCTGGCCCTAATTCTTCGCCCCACAAACCCCCCTTCGTGGGGCAATCCGTAGTTGATGAAATAATGTGTAATCTGCTCATAGACCGATGTGTCAGACCTTTGGAAATTAAGCATCACATGGCACAGGCAGGTAATAATAAAAAAAACGTAAATTTAACAAAACAACCCTTTTTTTAAATCCATGTACTTCTCATAGGTTTTCCTGTAATCTATAGGTAAAGAGCTATATTCCGCATTAATTTCAAAATTTTTAGCCTAGTAGTTTCGGAGATAAGGGGGGGAATGATCAATTTTCGCCTATTTTCTTAAATAACTTACTATTTATTTCAAGATTATAAATGATACATATTATTATTTGCAATCCTTATAGCAAGATCTTTCATTTGATATGTCACACGATATGGTTAGTAAATCTTTTTTTTTTAATGTTGTGATTTACTCTCCAAAAGTGATCCCCAAATTCATAATTTATTTATTTACGTTACACATGCACCTTTGGGTCTTTAACTTACATATGTGTACCAAATTTCATCTCAATTGGTCCAGTGGTTTCAGAGTAATCGGCTGTGACAGACGGACGGACAGACAGATACGCGAGTGATTCTATAAGGGTTCCGTTTTTTCCTTTTGAGGTACGGAACCCTAAAAACCAAAAGCGTTTAGAGTTTTAAAGCCGATTTTCTAACTTTATATCCATAGTGCCATCAATAGGTCATGATAGGTGCGGGGTCTTAGTGGATGGTCCCCACTATCCTGAGAGCGGGGAAGTCCCACACACGTCGCTGCTTTCCCCAGCAGCGGTACGATGCGCCAATGAATTCACCTTTAAAGAAAAAGAATGACGCGAGGAAAAAAGCACTGAAATCAAGCCATCGCTACGCTAATGTGTTGCTTAACGTTAATTGGTGATGTCAAACCCGTACAATGTTCGAAAAATCTGTAGCACACTTTGTTCGACCTAAAAAAGGAACCAGGCCATTTTCATCCAGTACTCCTACGTACATCTTACAAAAATTCCAGTTTCCATCATATAGATAAGTCTCTATTAAACTAGAGAGAACGCCATGTATTCACTTAACAATTCACAAGCCGTATGTTAATTTAGACTCGCTAACACAAATACTTCTATTATTCTTGAACGTGCGTGCTGTATTATGCCTCAAGTCATCGCTTCACTTAAGCCATGAATCTGGTCTTAATGTTGCCTTCCCAGCCTATTGTGTGCGAGCGAATGCTCAATTCATAGAGGCTTCACTGCCTTTTAACAAACTCAAGGAACTAGAAGCTTTTAACTGCGAAGGAAGTACCGTGGATTGTTGGAGGATACACGCTGTAAGCAAGAATGAATCCATTTGGCCGCTTAGCCGGTAGGTACTGTTGGGTTTCAGTAAATAAACGCCTTTGTTGCAGTCTGTACTGGAACGGGTTTTACCTGCAATTGGCCTCTGTATCACCTGCTCCCTGGCACTATTGTCAGGCGGAAAGCTGTGAAGAAAGCGATACCGTTCCAGTAATGGCGTTTTAAGCAGAAATCTCTTTTATTTTAAAAAAGATATAAAGCTGAGATGTAAAAGAAAAATAACGCATAGGATTCTTTCAAGATTTTTTAATTACTATTCAAAGGTGTTACTTTTAACCTCTTTGAATCAGAATTTCAATTGATCAACTGGAATAGAAAACCATTAATTGCACTCTCTTCCAAACAATGAAAATTGACCTAATAAATAAGAATGGAAATTGAAGCTAATTCCCAACAAATCTTGATCCTCATAGAAACATTAATTGTTCCACTTGACTGCCCAATTTAAACCAAAGATATTCCGTTTGAGGGGAAATTGGATTGCTCTTGAAAATGTCGGTCTCATATTTTTGTACAGGATTCGCAATTATGGCAGGTGCGAGGATGTCAGGGTATCCGAGGCCTAAAATACGTTTTTGTATTTACAACGGGAAATACTCAAGAGTGCGGAATGAGGCCCTTGAGGTCCCCCGGGAAGCCGAGCGAGTTTTAAAGTGCTATCTTTTTCACCTTTTTTATTTAGGCGGCCTTTATACTAATACACCGTTCCTTCTCACTTAAAAACTCCTCTTCGTCAAGATTATTTGGTTAGTACTTTGCAAGGCGTTTCAAAAAATATCCCTCGAAGTACTTTTAAGCTTATTTTAGCAACAGTAAGTATTTTTCAATAATATAATTATCTGTATATCCCACTAAAAGACATATGGTTCTATATCGTTTCAGCGACGGAAACCAACTGGTTTTAATTATCACGTTTGTCAAATGCAAATTATTGATCACAAACCAGAGCTTTGTAAGGGAAATATGTAGCATACTATGTAAGTCCTGGGAATCAAACTAGAGGTACCTTTTTCAAAATTATTTTGATAGAGCGCAATTTATTTCTTATTAAATGTCTTCACCAGAAACGGAGGACAAAAATTTGTTTTCACAGTGTCATTGTTATATTTGAGCCAATTTTGTAATTAAACCGACTAAATTTAGAAGCAGATAAAAAAAAATAAGTTTTATGCATAATAGTAATATTTAAAAAAAAATACACTCACACAGAATTATTTATTGAAGATTTAAAATGATTTTGGAACGAAATGTTGCCAAAAGTTTCAAAATTTTACGGAAAATCTAAAATTGTTTAATTACGTTATGACATGCATTATAACTTAACAAGCGGCAACATTTTGGAAATATGATGTAAGACAATGCTTGCCAGTTGCTATAAATTTACTGCAATAGGCATACTTAGCTAGTTATAAAAAAATCAAGATAACTTTGAACAGTCAAAATGATGAACAACAGTAAGGATTTGATCTCGAAATACGATTATTGACAGTGTTTTACTTTGACCGTACTATGCTTTATCCGTGCTACATATTTGTGCAATAAATAGTAATCAGTCTGTCTAACCATAATACCTATGTATCGAATATCAAGACATGTTAAGGCACCACTTAAATAGCTGACTCTAATCATACAATTACAAACTGTATCATATACCGCACAAAGAGCATGTCTGATTTGTTTACACACTTCAAAAAATACAAGAAAAAAACCTCGGACCAAACTAAAAGCTGAAGACTCATTCATGAAAATACTCACCGAACATCTCGACTCCACACAAAGGGTAGTATACAAACGTTTAGTAAATGCACACTTGAAGACTGGCGAGGAAAAACCTTTAATCACAGTTAGTATTCCGTATAATTTTGCCCCTTTGTATGCAGAATTATAACAGCAGCACATACAAGAATAAATAGAAAAGAACAGGCAGCTAACGAAAGTGCCTGTAAATGGGTAAAAACAAAAAACAACTTTCATTGTGTCGATATAGTTTTTCTTCATGTATGCAAACCAACTGCGAATTTGATAAGCTTTGCTCGAAATGTATATTCTGTACGTAAAGTTCTTAGAAATGAAGATATTTGTAGCATTACTTGTCACGATCAAATGTAATGTAGGTATTTATTAATTTCATTGACAAGTTTTTGAGCTACTTATTTAGATCTGCTATCGGTGACGTCGGCCCTATTAACCAAAAAACTTATAATAGACTTAGATGTTGATGTTTTGATGTTTATCTTAACGTGTTTCAAATGAATACTTTTGTGGCACTTACCAGAAATTTACTTTACTTGAGCTATTTTTTTAGATCTGCTATCTGTGACGTAATGTGAATCACAGCAATACTTTTGTGGTACTTACCACTAACTAACTTTACTTGAGCTACTTACTTAGATCTGCTAATAATTACAGATTAATAAAAAAACAGTATAGACTTTGGTATTTTTGGTTTGATTATTGTCATAATGTGAGTCACAGGGGTACTTTTGTAGTGATATCACCTATGAGATTGACCGGGACTTACTCCAACACGTGGGTCTAGTGCTTGTTGTGTATGAGGCATTTGCCTCATGGTCATTTGACCATCCTTATTTCCAGATTCAAATGGTCTTTATGGTGATCGAACTACAAATATCAAGATAACAGTCGAAACTAACAGCTTGATATACCTTCAGCAGCACGAAAAAATGACTCTAAATTTAATCGACATGGTTACCCATGCTACGGCAGACCGCAGCGTGCAAAGCTTAACTATTGATAGGCCTTGTCTGCAAGCTTGTGTTGTTATCAGAATACTAGCTAGCACATTATGAACATACAATATTAAAATTAGGTTTATTTATTCACTGCAAACGCAATACAAAAGAATAACAACGAGTTACTTGATTACACAAAGTCATCCCGTTTTCCAATCCACCCGAGAGTCTCCAGAACAGCGTCAGCTTAATATCCCCAACCCTTCCACGGCTAGACCGCCTACAGGCACAAAAACAATTTAGAGCTCTAAGACCTGTCCTGTACCCGACGAGGGACGAATCCGTACTTTAGCAGCCTATTTCCGTGACAAAGTCGTACCTGGGGCGTGTAAAGACTTCCTTTGTGGTGTTTGATTGTTTTTTATTTAGACGACCAGTAGTTAGTGGCTCGGACGTAGTCGAGCGTATGTTTTCCCTACCTGTACCTGTAGGTGTGGATGAAATAACCCATTAGAGATTTTTTGTGCCTGTGTCAGAGAGAAAGTAATTTTGGAAAGAGGCTGTCAGCAGCCTCTTTCCAAAATTACTTTCAGATATCAGTATCTAACCTCTACGTGAAAGACATGTCGATGTTATAGCATCGGTACCACCAAAACTAGAGTCAAAATTAATGAAAATAGTAAACTTTGTTAAAAATAAGGTCGAAATCATTTAAAACAAACAATTCAGTAAGGCTGTATTACTTTACCGTCATTATCAAACTTCACAACAATCTGTACAGTAATTTAACGTTAAAAACTACGAAAGACTTTAAGTAGATACTAATATAAGTACTAGATTTTATTTCGCAATAAATTAGGTTTATTGAAAATGGAATCCTTAATCCGTGTTTACATATAAAGCTCATAAGAAGACTAGCAACTTCAATTTAAAGCAACCAAATGTAGGCGTTTATTAGAAGTATAGAAAACAGGGTCGGGTCTGGAAACCTGATAGGGTATTTCATAATTAATCCAACGGGCTTAATATAGTAACTGAATATTAAGTAAAATAATTAGGAAATTTAAGCTATAAAAATGGCCAAATTGAGTACGGCCTATCCTAAATGTATGAAACGTTTCAGATTCCGTTCACTGTCTTAACGTTCAGGTTAAATAAAACAAAGCAAAGATTTCGAATTCCATTCCATGTGCGAAGTTTTGTAAATATAGGGCAGAATTCAAACTTATTAGTTATGTCAATGAGATAATGTCGTATTTTGTTTTCAATATGACTAATCTTCTAATAACACAGCTTACCGAACTTCGATGCTCGAAGTCTACAATAGAATAAGAATATTAAAGTATAGTATTATTTGTAAGTTTCTCTGAAATATACCTACTGATATCTACGAGGAATTCGGCCAACGTTTATCCAAATGCAGCATTTTACCAGATAAAATAAGCTTAAACTTAATTAGCAACACATCACGGCAGTAATCATTCGAATGGAATCTTTTGACACCGACGTTTTCAATATAAAACGTTATCAAAGTAGACGGTTCTATTGTTTTAAAATCTTAAAAGTTTTAAAATTTTCTTTAGAAATAAATAGGGATGATAACAAAATCACGCGGATAAGTAGCTCTTATTCAAGTTTGTCTGTTGACTTTAGATGCACCAACACCAGACAGGGGACTTGAAAACTTTTTACAACCTATCTAGTCTGCGAAGTTTTGTAGCTAAATATTTGTTTAGTGATTCAAAGAGGGAGTACCTGCCGTCTTGTAATGAAGTTTGTCCGCTATGAAGATAAACTTTTGAAGTAGAAACTATTTAAGTGCCTATGTGTACGCGACGGACCGACTAACTTTTAGTATTCCACTTAACGCACAGGTACAATATTAAATTCAATGCAATTAAACATTTAAAATCAAAAACAATTCCGGATACTGTCAGTGTAGTGTGTCGAAGTAACTTCAATAATATTTTGTTATGTGAAAATGTGCGGGTGGATGAAGATTTGCAAGCTCCCCCGAACAGACGAAGGCGAGCAAGACCAGTCAGCTCGTGACCACGGTTGGTGCAACCTAACCGAAACGTCGGGCAGTAAGTAGTTCGTATTAACTACTAAATAAAAATGGTGTCGCGTTTTGACCCGTTAAATTATTATAAATGTTTAAAACGGAACGTGAAAGTCTTAAAATTTATATCAATGCCATTAAATTACTACAGTTAGTCATCAATACAGTATAGACCTACCTCTACAACCCCTACCATTTCTAAAGTAGGTAGCACCGTGTCTTCTACACTAATATTAGAAAAAGGAAAGATTTGTATTTTTGTATATTTCTTATACAAAAATACAAATCAAAAAACAAATAAACTAAACAAGTATATCAGTTGCATACTACTTACCATTACGTAAACGTTACTTAAGTAACTAAGTGCATATACTTTTAAAACACAAGTGTGATTTGATAAACCGAACCAACGATATACTTAAGCACATTTTCAAACCAGACATAGAACTATAAACTTTAAGACTTTCGCGTTCTATTTTAAACATTTATAATAAGCTATGAGCTATCAGAGTCAGCTCGTGACCACGGTTGGTGCAACCTAACCGAAATGTCGGGCAGTAAGTAGTTCGTATTAACTACTAAATAAAAATGGTGTCGCGTTTTGACCCGTTAAATTATTTTAGACATAGAACTATTCCGACTCAGAATGTCGGTGTTTTGTCTTTGTCCAATCATTTAAGTCGATTAATAGCTAGGCAGATTTCATTTTTCGGGACTATTTTCGGTTTTCCACTAATACACCTTACATTTTTAGGGTACCGTAGTCAACTAGGAACCCTTATAGTTTCGCCAGGTCTGTCTGTCTGTCCGTCCGAGGATAATCTCATAAACCGTTTCCACTAGAAAGCTGAAATTTGGTACAAATATGTATATTAATCACGTCAACAAAGTGCAAAAATAAAAAAAAAGTTTTTTAGGGTACCCCCCTACACGTAAATTGGGAAGTGATTTTTTTTTATTTCAATCCCAACATGTGATATATCGTTGGATAGGTATTTAAAAATGAATAGGTGTTCACTAAGATCATTTTTTAATAATTTTATTATTTTGGGAAATAATCGCTCCAAAAGAAAATAAAATTGTGTCCCCTCCCCTCTAACTTTTGAACCATAAGTTCAAAAAGTATGAAAAAATCTAGAATATAGAACTGCATAAAGGCTTTCTAGGAAAATTATTTTGAACCTGATGGGTGATGGGTTTAATAGTTTTTGAAATTTTTGAAAAAATATTTTTTTAGTGTATACCTACCTATCAAGTCAATGTTACACACAGATAGCCCATTTTTGTAACTTTAAGTGGGGATACTTAAGTATTGTGATGCACTGAAAACTACAGAACCCTACACTGAGCGTGGACCGACACGCTTTTGGCCGGTTTTAAGTATTAATAGGGCTATAATATATGTCACCCACTTCTTTGCTCCATCTAGCGCACGTGTCCGCCTTTCTTTCTTTTTGTAGCTATTACAATTTATTTAGCTATCTTATAATACTAAAGGTTAAGAGGTATCTTCACCTCTCTCTCTTTCAAGATAGATGGATTAGACTTGCAACAATGAAAGCTAGAAGATGGCAAAGAAATAAATAGAGTGACAAACTGGTCATTCATCGAAAGATTGTCAGGATCTGGCCTTAGATAGAAAGTTTTGGAGAGATCTTTATCCAGCAGTATGACCATTTTGTTTAAAGTAAAAAATCCTCATAATCTATGTAAAGGAATTGCAAGAGTTGCTCATAGGATAATTTAATTAAAAGGCCCGTTAACAAATTAAATCGGACAATTATTTCTAGATTCATTACATCCACGCCTAAATCCGCATCAAATTTAATCCATTTGATCTATGAGAAGTTGATAATAGGTACTGACGTGTGTTCAGGTAATAACAATTTACGTGTTATGTCACAAACCCGTTTCTAAATGGTGTTTGCGTGGTTACCTACAAGCAAAAAAGAGGAAAATCATCATGATGTAGGTAGGAATACAAAAATAATGAAATGTAGGCATTAGTGGTACGGTCGACCGCACATTAAGGCAAACACTTTCAGTTCGATTTTTGTGCTTATGCACAAGACATAAGGGTGGTACAAAGTCTAAAATATGTAGTCTGATGTACTTTTGTCTGTGCAAAAATCACGGCGCGGTACAAGATAGTTCCGGGTGCATTGACTAAAAGTAAAATTTGTTTACTAATCTCAAACTACTATGTTAATAAAATGTGTTGAAATCAATTAGACATTTTTTTAATAACTTAATTTTCTATTTAATTATATTAAACTAGCTGTTGCCCGCGACTTCGCCCGCGTTATTTCGGGATAAAAAGTATCCTATATGTTAATCTAGTATGTCATCTGTCTTCCTACCAAATTGTATCCAAATCCGTTCTGTAGTTTTTGCGTGAAAGAGTAACAAACATCCATACATCCATACTTACAAACTTTCGCCTTTATAATAGTAGTAGGATGATGTACATTATCATTTATACTTTCGCCGAAAATGTGTTTGAAAGAGATCTAGTAAGTAGTTTTTTTTAATGCGTCATAAATCGTTAATCTCAATTTACATTTCATTCATTCAACACTATTTTTTTTATACTAAGTTACTTGCTGCAACGAAACCCTTCATGGGTGAGTCAGACTCGCACTTATTTGGGTGACAGTTATACTGACTGCGCCACAAGTTGCCCAAGCCCAAGTAGCTCACTTATTAAATTTCCAACCTTTTACTTAAGTTAGGTAAGGTTAGTATTTTTCTGATGCTCGATTAAATAAAACCCTTTTTTAAACTCTCTTTTTATCTTCACCTACTTTTCAGTCGAAATATCTATTGCTATAAATATCTGCCTCTTAATCTGAGTCCCATTTCATTATGTTCCCTTTTCCCTTCGTAACTTTATGTGTTCAGAGATCTCCTTAAATAGTATTATTCGAGAAAGCTGACAGGAAACGAAAACAATATTGTATCGGTACCCTCACGTCAGGAAACTCTTGCAAACGATACAACTTCGACTACCCTGTAAATGATGCACCAAATTCCTAAGCTTACCTCCATGTATCGGAAGAACTTATTATATTTAAGCCTCTACTCATGTTCTATCACAAAATTATTATTGAATATGTGTTGTATTAAGCACCCAAGCGTTGCGTTATACGAGGATGTTATTATATTTTAGGTATTTCCTTTAGTATCCTATATTTAGATTAGAAGCCAATTTGAGTTATCTAAAACGTTAACTGAAGTGGCTGTAACTTTGGACTGTGTTCGCAAAAAGTTGATTTCTTGCAGCATCTAGCATTCTGGCCAAACAGACATGGTTACGATTGTTCAAGTCGATATATCTATCTGAGAATTTCTGAGAACATTAATCTAACCATATTATCAGATGGACAGACGTGCAAAAAGTGATATACGGTTAAGGTAACCTTTTTGTCCAGGTATAGAAAAATGGCGGATTAAATGTCTATATATAGAATCCAAACAAAACTAAAACTTCATGGTTTTTATCAAAATTAAAGCAACTAAAATAGATTTTAGATGTTGTTTTCCTTGATTGAAGAATCACTGCATTTTTTGTAACAATGTAACGAAATATCAGTTTTATATACATTCACCCAATCAAATGTATTTTAGCTCAAATATAAAAACCTTCGATTTTTTTGGTTTTATGGTTAATTTAAGTTTCATCGTTTACGATGACGAAGCATGGATCAACTCAGAAGGCTGAGCCAGCATTTTGTATAGAAAGTAATGAAGTCACATATGTATATGGAAATATTATAATTGAGAGCGAATTATATTCAATATTAGTACTTATCAAGAATGCCTAAACGAAACGCTTTATACTACTAACCCGCATGCTTATTGCCATCGGACTTTCAAAAATAAGGATGCAGTTAAGGTCCATGCCTTTTCGCCTGGTAATGAAAAAGAGACAGTGGAATTAAGTAGTGTACTCGTGTTTAAAGGTATCCGAGAAAACAGATATGTCAGAATTTTGCAACGGTAAACAAATTATTTTTATCTTTCTTTGTATTTGTTTAATGAGTCGTCGCTGATAAGTTTTAAAGCACGGCTGGTATATTCTATTTCAAGTTAAGTCCCTAGTTAGGATGATACCATTTACATGTAATTATAAGGTGTAATCTAATGTAAAAGAGCTTTTTTACGAACGATCTTTAATAATCAATTTAAATATATATATATATATATATATATATATATATATATATATATATATATATATATATATATATATATATATATAGGACAACAACTCTTGATATCTACTATTTCCTCTACCTAAAGGTTGTCTGGAAGAGATTGCTTTCTAGCAATAAGACAGCCTAAATTGTACTTAATTATGTCTGTAAAACCAATTTCTGTAAATTTTTCTATGCAATAAAGTGTATCTATCTATCTATCTAACAGCATCACATACATTGCTCTGATTCTGTGGTAAGTAGCTTAAGCACTTGTGTTACTAAAATCAGAAACAACGACGGTACCACAACACCCAGACCCGAGATAATATGGAAAAGTTCGTTTCCCATATTGACCCGGCCGGGGGTTGAAGGGACCTCAGAGATGGCGCGACGCCAAAGTCCGGCCCGCTCGCCTCTTGACTACGGGGGTCGTCTCTAATATGTACTTATCGAAACTATTAAATAAATCAGTGCGTTGAAATATGTATAAAGTCGTGACGTCAGTATTTCACATTTTAATCAAAACATTTATCAGGAAATGTATGTTTTGATAGGTATTTTAAAATATTTCCATTTACTAGCCAGTTATTTCTCTAACCACTGAGACAGTTATTATTCCTCTTACTGCATTTACAATCAGACTATACTACGTGACTCATACAAAAAAATAAAGCACTTTTTTAGAATACAAAAGTTAATGTTGTACACAATGAATGAAAAAGTATTTTAGCAGACAGAAGTATCCGGCTATTAAAATCATATGCACTATGCTCGTGTAATTTCGATATGCGAGGAATAATAATGATGTCCTGAAAAGAGCTCATGGGCTGGATTTTAAAACCCAGTATTGAACAAGAAATAGAACGAACTGATGCCTGCTAAGTAAGGTTCACACTGCCCACTACTTCTATTTGAAAAGTAAATGTGGTCAAGCGTGTATCGACGTTTGATAAATTATTTTTTTTATATTTTGACCAATTTACCAAAATCTTAAGTGTAAATACGAGTTGGTACTATTAGATCAACAATTTTAAGGTACGCAATTATGGAATAGAGTACGATTAATAAAAAAAGTAAAAAAATATCAGTCGGAGTAGTGTTATTATATTTTTAAAGAGGACGCATCGCAACTCATAGAACAACTCTAAAACATTTTCGACATTTCCCATGGATTCTTCGCATATATTGGTTGCATCATGGTTTTATATAGCCTGAAGCTTTCCTCGATAAATAGACATTCCTCTATATCTAACAAAAACATTTTTTTCCAGTAGTTCCTGATATTAACGCGTTGAAACAAATAAAAATACAATCCATAAATAACAAAATACTACAGTCTTTTCGTAATTCTAATAGGTAGTTGCCGCGGTTTTAAGCCATACACTCTATGGAGGTAAAGGTTTTTTCTTAAATATATTATTATTTTTTAACTATATTTTTATTGTATTATCACGATTTACTTTTAGTCTGACGTGTTAGCAAGCGTGAGTAAAACTAAATAGTGGTAGTTATTGGTATATTAAATATCTACCTCAGGGAACCCTAAAAAGTTCAATGTATACTCGGGCACATCCAACATGTGCATTTTGACTGCAATCCGGGCTTATAGCTAGCTGCAGGTTCCACAAAATAAAAATGTGCTCTGAAAAATGCGCATAAGTCTCCACCGACCGGTTTAACTTTAACGATTGAAATGGGGTTGGCAAAATACTGGGGATTTACATCAAGCGAGCTTAACTCGGAATCGAACTGCAGTTTTTTTTTGTGTGGGCACCCGTTTGTTTTGTTATTGTTAACAAAAATGTAGACTATGTTGATGTTTGACTAAGCTAAAACTAAGCTTCAAAAAGGTTTGAGTGAATAAATAATGCTTAGAAAAATCCATTAGAAACGTCTGACCTTCAAAGTGTCCAATGATATAAAAATTTAAAACTAAAAAAAAGATAAGCCGTCCTAGTTAAATTATTTATAGCTCCACAGACCGTCACAAGGCGAAGCTTATTTTAAAGCTAGTGACTTTCACCACTAAGGACTTTAAAGTGTCTGTTGCGGTGCCTGAGCTTGGGGATGGTTGTTTTTAAATGATAGAGTTTATGTTTAAGACAAATACTGTATTCGACTTTCTACAAATGTTATAATGTTATGTTAATCCTAAAATGTTAATGTAAATGAGCGCGCACCCTATACGAAGGCTAAATATGCACTAAAGTTAAAAGTTTAAGTTGATAGCAATACGCGGCCGATGGCCTAATTACAACGTCGCGCACACGCGTCATGATAAGTTTTGCAAATTAATTACTTTACAATAAAAATATAAGTGTTCGTACCGAACAGTGTCCCTAACAATGATTGAACTAAAAGCTCTGTTCAACAACTGTATTCAAGACTGATGACCCAGTATTCTAAACTAATCTTATAAATAATGTGTGCCAGGAAGCACACCATGTTTTTAAGTTGTTGGAAATATTGAAAAGAAGTACTGAGTTTCTTGACGGATTCTTCTCGGTAGTATAAGGTTCCGAGCTGGCTGTATTCTCTGTTTTGGTTTATATTCATTTTGACGATGCATAAGTGTTACTTGTAACCAAAATGAATAAATTAATTCATTATGATTGCTATTATAGCCCCGACAAAGCATAATGTTGTTTTAAAAGATATCTGTCTGTCTGCGATTATTATAGCTCTCTAAAAAATAAAACGATTTCGATACGGTTTCCTTGTGGCTGTTTTAGCTATGCTTAGATATTAGCAGTTGAAGGCTCTTCACCTAATTGATATAAAGCATTTTGTGACATCACTTGATTATTAAGGGTTGTTCCTTAAATAACATATACCTAAGTATTATCTGCGTAGGTCAATTTAATATTTTTTTTCTATGTTGCATTTCAAATTAACCTCATCCCACCTGACGTTAAGTGGTAATGAGGTCCTAGTTTAAAGGTGACAAGTACAGCATATTAAATCTGTTACTGGACTTGTCGCCCTAACCTTAAAGGCTTGACCCCTGCTACTAATGTAGCACCCCCCAGGAGCTCTGGAAACCTTGCTCACACGCAGGAACACAACAATACAGAAGTGAAAAAGTAATTGTTGTACAGGCTTCTCCTTCTAGAAAAATACATTGGATTGGATAGCATCATCGAATACTTTTAAAACGCTAAGATCATTGCTCATGACATTCGTGCTCAAATCTCAACCAACTTTGTATGAATCTACTCAGATCTTCCACATCACAAGACCACTAGCAGGATTTTATGCTTTCCTTCAACTAATCGGAAGGTACCGCGACTAAATAGAGGCACTTAGCTACCGTATTGGCAATTAAGTGTGAGCGCTTTGGTAATGAAGATCGAACACCGTCTTAAACCCGCCGTGAAATATGAACCCTTCAGAATGCCCGCAGGAATGAAACTTTGGCTTTGCTGACATATGTGGGTATTGTGGATACGGTATTGGTATTCGTGCCAAATTTTCTTGACTGCGGGGTAACTGAAGCCTACTTTAAATGGCATAGGTGTTAAATTCGTAGAATGAACGTTTTATTAACAACTAAAGGCATTTGGGGGACCGTTTCTCAGTTTTTTTTTTTCGAATAAATTGGGTAGGTATATTTTTGTAAAGCCAAAAATTCTAGTAAACATGTAGAAGAGATAGACTCTGTTTAAAATTGTTATATTATCGAAATGAAATGTAACGTAACATTAACAAAACATGTTTTGTTTCATAGTTTGAACGCAACCTAATGCTAGTGAGGACTCCAGTACGAAATGTTCTTGAAAGAGTGTCAAACTAAAAAAATCATAATCAATATCGCTGATCAGCTTAAAAGGAAACAAAGTAAAATAATTTAAAATTTAATAATAAACATATCATTTGGCTTGAGAATTTTAATTATTCCCACTCAACAGCCATACGCCTATTCTTGATACAAAGATTAAATTAATACTTTTTATTCAAGAGTTTTCTCAACACCTACGCACCTTCAATTTCCGTTCAGAAATGTAACCACAAATCCAACAGAAAAGCAGGACAAAACGCCTCAATGCGCAAAATAGCTCCCGTTATCGTTAATACTAAATGACAATTTGAACAATACAGAAGTCGTTTGACGCGTCTTAATATCGTGGGCTCAAACCATTCTAACGAACCCATTGTCAACCGTAGTGATGGGCACAGACAAATAAATTATTCGAATAGTTAAATCGACTGAGAAGAAAACGGTCAAAATTGATATCAAGGTCAAAGATAATGAAATATCCGTCTATACATAAGAAATAACATAATCGCAAAGTAGTTTTAGATGGATAATAAAACTTTGCTCTACCTGTAAGAAGGTATCTAATTTTTTATGGTTTTTTTTTTAAAGCTAAAAAATCAAACCATTAGCGTAGTTGATGGGAATTTATTTCTTTTTATGCATTTTATTAAATAATCATGTAATGCCGGAATTGTCACAGATAAGTACTTATATCCTATTGGCTCGCTATTTATATCATGTAAATTCGTTTATTGCCTATTTTGCTAAATTAGCTAGTCTCATAGCTAAATGTAATATATATAAGATATACAACCTGTAACGGAAAGGGGGTAACAATGTAAAGTAGGTGGATACTATACCTTGTATAGATTCTATATACGAAATCCCGAGTTAAAATAAACACTTTATTGTTTTTATAAAATAAAAAATGATTAACTATAATGACTGACTAAAACGTAAACAAACGCATCACAACACTATTGAGGTCAGCGACCCCAAATCACGTTATCACTTCACGACAATCACTGCGATCCTGAATTTTTCCACCTCCTTCCTCGACATGCGCGCCTAGTACTTTCTTAGAAGATGCGCGAACATTATGCAACATTTGTGGTGTCACTGTACAGAACGCGGCCTTGATGCTTTCTATCATCTCTTCCCTTGACGAGCATGCTACAGCGTACACCTTCCTTTTAAATTAGTCCCACAAGAAGAAGTCCAACGGAGTGAGGTCTGGTGACCGAGCTGGCCATGTGATACGACCTCCTCGCCCAATCCACAGATGGAAACGAGCGTTTTGATGGTTTCGTAAATTTCTTTCTCTAGCTCTCGGTCGGCCATCACGCTGCCGTCGGTTGCTCCGACACAGAGAATCATCTCGAATATTCTTGATTGCTCAAAGACATCACGAAATATCACTAGGCTATCCGTAGTAAGTAGGTAATCCAGAAAGGCAAAAACACAAGATGTTGTCACGGCGACGACAACTCAATGACTTAACTGAATTGTCAAAATGAGAAACGCTAAACCAACAAATTTCAGATGTGATTCAGTAAACACTAAAAGATGAACCACCATTGTGATATTTAAATTAATAGCATAATAGGTAGGTACATCCAAGTCTTTCGACGATTCCAACAATACTGTGATAGTGTTGTGCAAGCGTGACTTAGTCAAAATTTTGACTTGTATTTGACTGATATTTCAAAAAAAAATATTGAATCAATAAATGCGTGTACACAGCTACAAATGGTCCCATACAGTTTGTAACCGTTAACTGCTTTGGTATTTTTAATATTGTTATACCCTTTCCGTTACACGTTGTATAAAAATTGGTTTAATATTGTTAATCATTATTTAAAACATACAATTAAAATAGAGAAGTTGTTATTTTATTTATAAAAAGAATCGAGCAGCTTGGTTACATATATAATTTATTGTTACAAATAAGTAAACATTAATGATTGTCAACACATAAAATTGTTATGCTTTAACTAATATATTTATCCAACCTGACTTATTGATATTATTTGTTCTGCTTCCTAACCTTACTCTTAACAATTTTCAGAAGTGGGATTGAGATGCCTAACACCTATCGAGGAACGAGAAAACGTAAGAGGGACCAGCTTGAGAATTTGGATGCCGAATCACATTGTTACCAAAAGCGCTGGCGCCCATAGAGACCATCAGGTACATCATCCGAAAGTGATGACAGTAGCACCGATGAAGATAGTATGAAAGATTACCGGAAGTTGAAAACACGAGGTGAGTCCGTTTCAATTATTTATGACCATGTGACTGCCAAAGCGGATATCATACCTATTTTCGACCCTGAAAAAAATGATATAGAATCGGTACAATGGTTGAACAAGATTGAACAGTTGGCTGTTATACACAACTGGACTAACAAAATGAAATCGTACTTTATGCAGTCAAGGTTATCAGGTATGGCAAGAGTCTGGCACGCATCGCTCATGAACTATGAATTAAGCTGGGATGAGTGGAAGAAACAATTTCTCGAAGCATTTCCTCAAAAAACAGATTACGTAGAGTTATTACGGGATATGCTCAACAAACGAAAATCATTTTCTGAAAATATGATTCAGTATTATTACTGTAAACAAGCTATGCTAAATCGATTAGAAATTACTGACGAGAAGGCTGTTGCATGCATAATTGATGGATTGCCACCTCACATGAAGGCTCCGGCTCGAGCAGGAAATTACTCAACACCCAGTGAATTATATTCCAAATTTTTATCCGTAATGTCTGACTACAAGCCAAAACAAATTCAGGGATCGAGTGTCAAGCTTAACGAAGATTCGACTTTAGATATAAATCGACCAGGTAGCTCGAAAGAATCAAGAAAACCCTTCGTTTGCTTCCTATGCCGTGAAATTGGTCATTCGGTGAAGAGATGTCCAAGGAACACTATGGCCAGTAGACCCTCGTGTTCGCATTGTGGTAAAGCAGGGAATATAGCTGAAAAATGCTGGTTTAAATCTAAACCCAACTTTACTACAGACTCTAACCCAAAACAGGAGTCCGTTCATCTTATAAACGAGGTAAATAATACGTATTATAAAACTGTACTACTGCATGAGACACCAGCGACCGCTTATTTTGACTCTGGGGCAAAAGTTAATGTGATGAGTTTAGATTTCTTTGAAAAACTTGGTATTCCACTGGAGAGCTGTGAAATAGTGATAGGAGGATTCGGTGGAAAACAGGTTCTGGCCAAAGGCTCTGTAAGCACAAATGTTCAGGTAGATAAATATACTTTTTTTACAAAATTTATAATAGTCGACTACAAGATGGGCGCAATGGATATTATATTAGGTCAGCCAGTTATAAATAATCCAGATTATATATTTACTATTACTGGAAATGACTTCATAATACAGAAGAAAATGCCATCTTCGATTGACGTGTTGAATATAGATACTGTGGAAGATTACAACGTAAAGGTGAAAGTAAGATGCAAAGAAAATGTCACAATCCCATCCAAACACATTATGCTTATCAATGTAGTTTCTGATTGTAGTCCGAACGAGACTATATTCATTGAATCTTGTAAAAGAAACTATCTGGGCCGAGAATATTTGGTACCCGCAAGTGTCATAAGGGGAGGCAATGGTGTATTAGAAATACGAAACGAATCACAGTCGCCTTTGACGCTGCTTAATGAAGAAACTCTAATGCGAGGAATGATATGTCTGGAATCGGCTATTGAAGAAGCCTTTAAAGATGAAGCTCAACAAGATATGCTTGATGGGTTAGTCATGAAAATTGATTTTGACAAAGTCAAAATCGGAACCACAATTGAGGACCTACTTGAAAATCATATAATACGTGAGTCTTCTTCAGAGTTCTCCAGTCCCATTATCTTAGTGAAAAAGAAAACCGGAGACTACAGACTGTGCGTTGATTATAGGAAACTAAATAGCCAAACAGTTAAAGATAAATACCCTCTCCCAATTATTGAAGAACAAGTCGAAAAATTATCAGGTAAAAGATTTTTTACCAGCTTAGACTTATCCCAAGGTTTTTACCAAATTCCTATGGCTAAAGACTCCATTTCGAGAACTGGTTTTGTCACTCCAGGGGACACTACGAGTTTCTAAGAATGCCTTTCGGATTGGCCAACTCCCCATGTGTATTTCAACGCTTAATGGACAAAATCCTTGGACCTCTGCGATTCGAGAAGGCCTTACCATACATAGACGATTTACTAATTCCTAGTGTTACTGAAGAAGAAGGATTGGCAGTATTGCGGCAAGTACTCCAGATTTTGAGAGATGCAAAATTAACCCTTAATATTGAGAAATGTTCATTCTTGCAAACACAGATAGAATACTTGGGCTACGATATAAGCGTGTCAGGTATAAGACCGAGTGAAAAGAAAATAGCAGCTGTCACAAAATATAGAGAACCAACCAATGTGCATGAACTTCGCATGTTTCTTGGGTTAACCAGCTACTTTAGAAAATTTGTACAAAATTACGCGATTCTGACTCATGATCTTTATAAATTACTGAAAAAGGATACTCCGTGGAGCTGGAACCATGCACAGCAGATTGCTTTCGACAAACTAAAGCGAATCCTTACAGACAGGCCCATTCTAGCAGTGTATGACCCAAAAGCTGAAACAGAAGTACATACGGACGCTTCCAGCAAAGGGATTGCTGGCATCCTATTACAAAAGCATGATAATGTCTTCAAGCCTGTTGTCTACTTTAGTAGAAAAACCAGCAAAGAGGAAGCTCTATATCATTCGTATGAGCTAGAAACTTTGGCGGTGATCGAAACACTACAAAGATTTAGAGTCTACCTTGCAGGCATTCATTTCAGCGTGGTCACAGACTGTGTAGCAGTCAGACAAACATTTGAAAAAAGGGATCTTCTCCCCAGAGTAGCGAGATGGTGGCTCAGCATCCAAGAATACAATATGGATATCTTGCACAAGCCCGGAATATGCCATAAACATGTCGATGCACTAAGTCGGACACCGATCGAAGCCGAGCAGGTTCTCGTTCTAAATTTATTAGATTGGGTGTATTGCTTACAAACACAGGATGAAAATATTCGCATTGTAAGGCAAAAACTGGAAAATGGCACAAAAGACACAGACGTGACTAACAACTACGAGCTTCAAGATAACAGGATCTACAGGAAGCTTGGCAACGGTGGACTAAGGCTTGTCATACCTAAAATGGCGAGATGGAACATCATGCGTAAGTACCATGACGATATTGGTCATCCTGGGCTAAAAAAATGCGAGGCTTTAATCAAAGAAAACTGTTGGTTTCCCAAAATGACCCGGTTTATTAGAAAATATGTAAACTCATGTGTGGATTGTCTTTACAAACGAGGACAATATGGAAAACTAGAAGGAGAACTTCACCCTATAGAGAAAGTGGCTGAACCCTTACACACACTACACATCGACCACTTAGGACCTTTTTGTAAGAGTAGACAGGGTATGTCATACTTTTTCGTAATTGTTGACTCTTACACTAAGTTTGTTTGGGCTAAACCTACCAAAACCACGAAGTCTGTAGAAGTTGAGCAGAAGTTGGAAGATATTTTTAGTACATTTGGTTTTCCAAAGAGAATTATATCCGACAGCGGTACTGCTTTCACAAGCAAACGATTCAAAGAGTTTTGTACAAAGCATCAAATAAAACATATCAAAAATGCCATTGCATCACCAAGATCGAATGGACAAGTTGAAAGATATAATAGGACCTTACTAGAAGCGATCAACAAGAGCACAGTTGACGAAAGGGATTGGGACAAATGTATTCATACAGTAATGTGGGGAATAAATAATACAGTAAATGCCACTACGGGCTATCCAGCTTATCGACTTATGTTTCAAGGGAGTCGAGCGCTGTTACAGGGTATGTTTTCGAACGATTATGACGAAGATCAAACGGCATCAGTTGTGTGACAGAAAGCAGCACAAAATATTTCTAAAACTTCGCAATCAATGAAGAAAAGGTTCGACGAAAAAAGAAAAAAGCCAACTAGATACGAAAGGGGAGATCTAGTACTATGGAAGGGAGCTCAAAATAAAAACAAGGACTCTGTTAGGAAATTGAAAGAAAAGTATAGTGGACCATACAAAATCATAAAAATACTTGGAAATGATAGATACATAATCTCATCTATAAAAGGAATGAAAGGTTACAAAAAAATATAAAGCCACAGTAGCGACAGATGCATTACGAAAATTAATAAATGAAGATGAGGAAAGTGAATCCGATGGATCCCAAGTAGATAGCACAGAAGAATTAATAGATCTTTTGGAAGGATAGGTAAATAACAAAAAAAAAAAAAAAAAAAATATATATATATATATTATCTTGAAAGTGATCAAGGACCGTCTAAGAACGATGAGATAAAAGTATACCACTACAATATAAGCAGTAGTGATGAAGGACCGTTTTACTGAACGATGATAAATCAGGGTCTTAAAAGGAACGTTTCACTGAACGATGAAAAATCAGTGTCTTAAAAGGACCGTTTTACTGAACGATGAAAAATCAGTGTCTTAAGAGGACCGTTTTACTGAACGATGAAAAATCAGTGTCTTAAAAGGACCGTTTATCGGAATGATGTAAAATCGGTGACTTTTAAAGGACCATTTCGCTGAATGATGAATCAGTGTTTCGCCTGTTCAAATACCGTGATGTCGATATAAGTAAAATTTAAATAACGTAACTATTTATTACCCAAAACATTTTCTTTATTAGATTTAATTTATTATATTGGGATATAACAAATTACATATTTACATTTTAATGATTATTCAAATAAATACTTAATTCTGGGAGTAAGGAAAATTATGACCACAGTTTAAAAACATAAAACACTAAGACATTCTCATTAAACTTTTACAGGAACCTGAAGGTGGAAATGGAGGTTTTCACTCAAAATAACATCGAGGACTGCCGCACAAGAAGCTTTTTCTCTCTATCTTATAACAAATAGTTTTAGGTTATTTAATTAATCAAATGGAATTTAATTAAAGATTGTTTTTCTTTACCCAATTTGCGTGGTATCAAATTTAGTCAGGATGGACGAACTGATATAATTAATTATGTTTTGGTAAAAATTAAGTTAATTAATACCTGATTACTGAGAATTTCTAATTGGTTATTAAATGAATAGCCACTAATTAGGTAGTAAAAGTTCGTAAACAACACCTGCAAGTTGCAGGTGGTGTTTATGAAATTAGTTTGGCGCTCGCTCCCCACCTCCGCTCTGCGGTAGTTGTTTGTCAAGCATTATAAAAGGCGAGGTGGGCAGACGGAGCTCATTCGATTCTTGTGGTTCGTTGGGGTTACTCTGCCGGAATTGTCACAGATAAGTACTTATATCCTGTTGGCTCGCTATTTATATCATGTAAATTCGTTTATTGCCTATTTTGCTAAATTAGCTAGTCTCATAGCTAAATGTAATATATATAAGATATATAAAAATTGGTTTAATATTGTTAATCATTATTTAAAACATACAATTAAAATAGAGAAGTTGTTATTTTATTTATAAAAAGAATCGAGCAGCTTGGTTACATATATAATTTATTGTTACAAATAAGTAAACATTAATGATTGTCAACACATAAAATTGTTATGCTTTAACTAATATATTTATCCAACCTGACTTATTGATATTATTTGTTCTGCTTCCTAACCTTACTCTTAACACAACCTAAGACCTAAATTATAAAAAATAATTGAAAACTGCAAGAATTAAACTTTTTGCAAAAAACCGACTTCATCGCTCGGATGTATCAGATCCTTGTTTTTTTATTATAGGCAAAAGCGGTTCAAACTTAAAACAAGACGGACACAACCAATTATAACTAAAAATAACTCACCTATACGACATATGAAAATGATTCTCCTGTATCCGTTAGTGGGTGAGAGTTTCTCAATTAGTAAAACATTAAAATAAAACTTCATTTCTATATTTACAATTAAAATTTAGAAATACGTTAAAATCTCAAGCCTTAAAAAAAATTAAGAGTATTGACAGGTGAAAATATTCGAAATTCAGAAAAAAAACCTATAAAATACGATCACGCGCTGAAATTGTTTCATCAACCAATCACCAGAATCGATCTTTAATTTAAAATCACTCGCTTTTCCGAACTTCGTCAACCCCTCTCGCACAAATATCGGAACATCTCGAGCGGTAAGATCATTAATTAAAAGACAGCAGATGTTCAGAAGAAACTTGCAATTAGTCGGGGAAAGTAACTGAGAGGCGAATGAAATGGCCGGGGAGGCGCTCCTTTATTGCTATCCTAGATATAGGTGAAGAGGCTTGATAAGATTCTCTTATCCTTTACATAAATCGTGGAAACCTTTCCTACCTTATATTTTATGCGGAATGGCATGTGAATACTTTGCTTTAGTATTTTATGGGCACGTGAAAACGTATCTTGCAAAAACGAATGACGAAGTCGTATATTGATTGTGGTGTATCTTCAATAATTTAAAAAAATTAAATTCGTGGCAGTTTAATAATAAAAGGTTAATTATAAATGCATGTAAGTGACTTCAATCAATTCAAATATTGCATGAACATTGAACATGAATTAATTTAAGTTCTCTTTTTCTCAAATTCACCATTTTATACCTAACATCGTTTAAAAAAACGAATCAAACCATACATGTATTAAAATAAACAAATTCTATTTACCTATGCTTCTTATTTGAAGAAGGTTAAGACTGCAATATTTTAGTTGATTTCTATATTAAATATTACCTATTTTTCGAAAATAATATATCGCCAAACAAATGGCTTCAAGCATAGGTAGGTTAATCTGTGAAAGAAAGACAAAAAAATTGAGAATAGTTTTGAAAAACATATCTAAAAACATATCTACTTTCAAAAAACCTACCTTTATTAAATCCATCTTATCTCATGGCAGGTGACAAATACTGTACATAATTTCTTAAACCATTGGTTTGAGTTCAAGACTGAATGCTGCCTGCGTGCAGTAGTGCCCACTCTCTAGGCACATACGGAAGACCAGTGTCGGGGAGTCCTCGGCCCCCCGACACTTGCTGAGTATGTTCCTTTTCAGTGTTTTGTACCTATTGTTTTTTTTTGTTTTCTTATGTAACTAATTTTATACTTACACTGAATAAATATTTTTCTATTCTTTTCTTTTCTATAAAAAAATCTAACACAAAACGCGATCGACTGACCACAGCTCAAGCCAGTGCCTACATATGACAATACAGTATCTTGTAAATGTCTCAGAACTGTTCTCAAGGCAAAAAGCTCAGGGTGATTTATAAGAGCTAAGCAATAAATCTGCGCATCTATATCCTGGGGTCCATTACTGTAAACGGAAACGGAAGCATCACGGCACATTAACTTCGGATCCCTGTAGCGAGTTTGAGATAATCACTCGAACAAAGTTATCTACAGATGATGTTATATGAAGACTTCATAGTGGTTTAAGAATCGTGTAAGTAGGTATTATAAAAAACCAAGGGCGATTTGGACCACGCACAATGCAGAGGTTTGTTGTGTCATCTTTAGCTACACCATAACTACGTAGCCACTCGAGTGTAAATATTTATTAGGATATTATTATTATAACCGATAATTTATGAATCATTTTCTAGGATCGTCTACCAAACCACGACAGGCGGTCGCTCTGGAATATCTATTACTTTGGCACAAAAATGCCTGAATCGCGCTAAATTTTGCCATTTCCTTATACAGCTGAATTCAATAAGATAAAGTTACATCATCGAATTCATCATATATTTGTTTCCTGATAGGAACATGTTTCAATGCTGACAATTATCAGGATATATTTAAAAATAAACAAGTAAAGCATCTACAAAGATCTTGTTGACTATCTGTAAAAAAGTGTGTATCAGATCGAGTAAAAACAAACTCGGCCATAAAAACTAAACACTGAATACCTCTCACAAAACACACAGCCTTCTATCGCGACTGTTAACGTTTACGCAGCAAGGTATCTACAAAAAAACAACCGCTTTCGCGTTTACGATAGTCGTAAAATTGCGGAAGTGACGCCCTTAAAGGATTCCTCATGTTACGGTCAGCCTCTAGGGCTTGACGGACTATATCGTGAAAGACTATTACAACACCTGTTTTTTTCGATAAGTCTTTTATGGCCGTACTAGTTTCTTACTAAGTTTTTTTAGAAGATACCGGCTGTGGAATTGTAATCCAAATGATTTTTTAACTTTTTGGAAACTTAAAATTTAATAAAACTATATATGTAGTAAATAAAAACGGAAGATGCTCTTTTTACAGATAGTTTTATAACTTTTGTTTTGTACCATATTTGAACTGAATTTTTTAAAACATTTTTGTACATGTTTTAATTTATTCACGCATGGGAAATATCCCTTTTTCAATTCATTCAATGCAGAGTAATGTAATGTACGTAGCACGTAATAAAAACTTAAAAAAAATGCGCTAAAATAATCATATCGAATATGATT
Source organism: Glyphodes pyloalis (assembly GCA_037074685.1). Taxonomy (NCBI): domain Eukaryota; kingdom Metazoa; phylum Arthropoda; class Insecta; order Lepidoptera; family Crambidae; genus Glyphodes; species Glyphodes pyloalis. The sequence continues at coordinate 8,949,352 of JAYKKO010000011.1, forward strand.
ATTGTAGCGCATTTTCTTTTCATTTATTTATTACAAAAGTATTACCAAGATAAAGTTTTAAACCAAAGGCCTTAGTGTAACGGGTACTTAAAGTTTTGTTGAGTACTCGAAAAAGTTAAACATGTTACTAACATGATTTTGTAAATTCATAGTTCCATTCAAAATGACGTACATATAATGTATTTGTAATTCAATACAAGTATTGCAAAAAAGGCTTTAAGTACCATCTAGTATAATCTCAATTAAATCTCATTTTACTAAGATAAGCACTAATAAATCATCTTATAGGTAATATCAAGTACGCGGCCAGCAAGCTAATGGGAGTGAATGAAGTGGAACTCGTTGCCGGCTCATGTGTTTCCTCCTTCCTTTGACATGGATTCCTTCAAAAGGAGCGTGAAGAAACATCTTGCGGGCCAGTATGGTGATGCTAACGGATAGGATATTTTGATATCAAATCCGTTGTCATCGCGATGTGGGTTCCTCTCTTGCTTACCATCAGGCTGGGAGGAGCCAAAATACTGGGCTACTATAAAAAAAAAAAAGGCTTAATAATACTGTTTGAAGCCTAATTTTGAGGTTGCAACGGTGCAACTATAAAATCTTGTTCGAAGAACTAACTCTTGTATTATTAAAAAAACTTGATAGCGATCTTGAGAGATGTGTAGGTGAAGTGTATGTCACATCTAATGTATATACAAGAGTTTATTTACACATCACTTTCACACCTAACAATATAGAATACAAATAATAATTACAAAGAAAGAGAGAAAGAGGCAATGCGGAAATATGTAACTGTACACAGAAAACCAGTAAATAAACATAAACGTAAAATCGGAAATATTTTTTTAAACAAGTGATATAGGTACAATGACAGGGAAAATATTTCTTTTTAAAAGTGAAAGGAATAAACATTTATATGTACAATGAGATTGGTATCCAAAAACTAGTTACATAAGTTTAGGGGGTGAGATGCATTGGTATCCAAAAACTAGTTACATAAGTTTAGGGGGTGAGATGCATTGGTATCCAAAAACTAGTTACATAAGTTTAGGGGGTGAGATGCATTGGTATCCAAAAACTAGTTACATAAGTTTAGGTGGTGAGATGCATTGGTATCCAAAAACTAATTACATAAGTTTAGGGGGTGAGATGCATTGGTATCCAAAAACTAGTTACATAAGTTTAGGGGGTGAGATGCATTGGTATCCAAAAACTAGTTACATAAGTTTAGGGGGTGAGATGCATTGGTATCCAAAAACTAGTTACATAAGTTTAGGGGGTGAGATGCATTGGTATCCAAAAACTAGTTACATAAGTTTAGGGGGTGAGATGCATTGGTATCCAAAAACTAGTTACATAAGTTTAGGGGGTGAGATGCAACAGTGTCAAATGTTACGTGGATTGAATCCATTTTAGTTGTTAGTTACCAGAAAATGTATTTACTAGTGTATTAAGCGCGTAAGTTCATAAATTGTGTAGACCCAGACATTGTTAGGTACAGAATAGAGCAAGATACGTTCCATCACGTTCTCCAACACTTCTATTGCGTTTCTTCCAAGTTTTAACGAAAGCGTCAAGCGCCAAGGTTCGCTAACAAGGTGAATTCTGTGTCAAAATAAAACTCCCCTGTCTGCGAGTATTAAGTCAAGCGTCTGGCGTCTAAACTTCAAAATTCAATTCTTACAAATCCACAACGCTATAGAGCCCTTGTGGAAAACACACATCTTGCCGCGTCGTTCGTCTGTTTACCCAGCTGGGTTTTCCAAAACACAAATATCCGGATTTTATGCCTTATGCATAAAAAAATAAGGTGCAAGGTGTTGGTAAAATTATTTTCGCCAGTTTGTATTCGTCATAGTTCCGCAGGTTGGAGCTTTGTTTCTGAAAAGTCGCTTTGTTTGCACGCTTCCTATAGGGTGACAGGGTAGCATTGTATTGTTTTGATATTTTTATTTGAACTTGTTCTTTTTCTGCTAGGAATTCACTAGCTTGGTCAGGCGTTGACAATTTTACCGAGTGTCTGTACCTATATTCTCTATATGTTTCAATAGGAATTCAAACTTTACACACAAAAAATTAAGGAAGTAAACATAGTTTGTCATTTTATTTTAATGAGTGCAAGATACGAACACAGGCAAGGTAAGTAAATATCTAAGCTAAGCTAAGAATCCAAAACACAATAAAAACACATTTTCTCAGTTATATCAAGACTAAGACTTACTGACTAAACTTTATAATTTTCTAGACCCATTAACTTACGTAAGATTACTGCACACAATCTTTCTGGCCGAATATGGCAGTGAAATCAAAACATGACATAGCGTGGGGAACGTTATTTATTCATCATATTATCAGTCCATCAGACTATTTAATAAACTCCCAATAGAGTTGAAGGATATCTTTTATAAGAATGAATTTAAGAGAAAATTAAGAGCCTTCTTGCTAAAAAAGTGCATCTATAGTGTTGGTGAATTTTGACATTTACATCATCTTCGATTAAAATGTATTTGCTTGGCATGTGAATTAGTAATTAATATAAAATTGATAGTGGAATCTAATGAATAATGTTTTGCTAGTTTATAAAAATATTGTATGTAATAAATGTTTAGATAATTTTAGTTGATATGATATAATTTTTATTAAATTGTAAATGTAAATTTCAAACACGATTGTAATATTGTTTATGAAATGAATAAATAAATAAATAAACGTGCATAGCCTGCGTAGCAGCAGTAGCTTTAGGTTTAGTCCTGTTAACAGGCTTTACCACCCAGGCGTTGAAGCTGATTCAAGGACACCACATCTTTTAAAATTATTAACCATAAAAAATACTTAGATTATTAACAATCAACTTAAATAAGTTTGAGTCGATTATTAGGAGTAATCCTAAAGTGTAAACGTAAATTGATTTGTATGACAATTTGTAGTCAAACAAATTATGATACGTAACCTAAAAGATACTTTTTCTTCCGAAACAACGCTAACTAAGTTGTTGGAAAAATCTAATTCAGCGTTATTTAAAAAGTATGTGAAATAACACTTTTTTTTATTGGCCACTAGCGGACCCGACAAACTTCGCTCTATCAAAAAGATTTGAAATGTAAATTTTATTGAATAGCAATAAAGTTCAAATTAACTCTACATTTTACTTAGAAAACGGTTTATAGGAACAAGAAAAGGGCTGTCTTCAAGGTTTTCCCGGCAAGTATTAATTTTTTCCCCTAGACTTGAACAATAAACGTAAAAAAAAAATTGGCAAAATTGGTCCAGTCGTTGTTCAGTTATGCGCTTACCAACATATTTTGCGATTCATTTTTATATTATAGAAATTATATTGGGCAATACTATGTCTTGAAGGGTTTTATTTTTTACTTGCTAGGATAAAAAAAAATATCTTATATGTTGATTAATCTTAAGACTGTACATGGAGTGAACAACTCATAATATACGTATATTGATCGGATCTGAAAGAAAACAGCTTAAAAACTTGCATTATGAAAAACAATAACCAACGGTGGTACCACAACGTAAACCAAAATACATTTATAAAGACCCAGACAAAACTATTACAAATGATCATCACACGAATGTTTGCACTTGCTGGGAATCGAGACCATTACACTTGGTTCAACAGCCGAGAGCACTTACCAATTTTTCATTAGACCAGTAAATATGTCATTCTAGTACTAAATCCATTACGCTACCCAATTTTATCCCAACACATTCAGTTTTTTTACGTCAAAGAATAAGATATATCGAACCAAAATTCAAAGTTTATAATATAAGTAGGACTCTACCAGTTATATCATATCTATTTGGGATTGTCGGCACAGTTTCTTTGTTGTGTTCAAATATTCCATAATACGAGTTCATGTTAAGCTTATTAAACCGTCTAAAGACGAATATTGCTAACCAATATGAGTTTTTGCTGGGGGCTCCCAAACTTTTACACAATACTCTCTGTCATGTTTTTCGCGCCGATTCAAGCAATTGTTCTAAAAAAAACAGCATTACTAGACTATCCAAATCTTACAAAATATCTAATAAATTTCCGACTTTATTTTGCAGAGGACAGAAGATTTTCTAGAAATTAAGAGTGGAAAACCTAAAAAGTCCATGTAACTAAGTCAATTAGATGGATAGTGAAATGCAAGAGACTGAGGAGTTTACGAAATAAAGAAGCTACCTGTGTGTAGGTACAGTGCGTGTAAAATCATTTAGCTTTTTAAGTCTCTAAGCTGTAACATATTAAAAAAGAGAATAGTCCCACAATTATTACACTAAGTTTTATTTTCCGGGGGACAGAATTGGATCAACCTTGACGTCTATGCACGCTGAGGCATTGCGGCGTAAACTTTGGGAACCACTGACTAATGCGATACAGTATTTACCAATTTTGTTCAAATAGAGACATGCTGAATATAAGTAGCTTCACTACGATATCATCTTATTTGTAGTTTTAGGCTCAAAGAGTGACATAATTTGGTGCTCTATTAGATACCAAATTTGGCATAATACTCGTTATGGATTTTCTCATAATGTCACAGTATGTGCTTCGATTTACATTTTACTAGATGTGCCCGCAACTTCGTTCGCGTGGATTACAGCCTTTTTCCTGTTAATTCCCGTTCCCGTGGGATATTCGGGAACTCCTTTCTTAATGCACCTCTACGGTACCGAAACTATGTCTCTTTCCAAATTTCAAGTGTCTACGTTTAGCCGTTTAGGCTGTGCGTAAATATGTTAGTCAGTCAGTCAGTTTCTCTTTTTATATATTTAAATAATTTTAGCGTGAGTTTTATAAAACAGGATATCATTTTACTTCGTTCAAAACTTTCCTTTAAAATACATAAACATGAAATTATATAAGAATATATTATGATTGCTCGGATGTATATTTGTTACTTTTTCACGTAAACATTTTGAATGGACTTTGATTGAATCAAATATAATACAGTCTATTATATAAGTAGCAACATAGATACTCGTAAGGTGCTGGATTAACATACAGGCTACATTTATCCGAAAACAAAGCAAATAATATCGCGTGAACCAGCTTATTTATCAACATATACAGTTTGGGATGAAAGTGAAAATAAAACCATTTTGCAAGTACATTTTTAAGGTTATTAAAAATTATCTTCTAGTGAAAAAATACCATGACAAATTCAAAACCTATTCTTTTGAAGTCCGTTAAAATATATCTCAAACGGATTTAAAGTTTGCTAGGACGTTTTCTATTAAGCTAAGATATACTGGGCAAAGTGATGAGTCGATGTACATTTCCTTTGTTTCAGTGAAACGTGATCATACTTCATCTCATCTCGGAAGTATCTAATACATATTCATCATTGAATCATAAGACATTTTTGCAGGAATCGTCTAGCAAGATGGCGTCTTCTAAGAAGCCATTAGTGAACGAGTGTGGCGGGTGGTCATTTATCGTGCTCACTTATAGTGCAAGAGCTGGAACAGTTCAAAAGTCAAGACTAAATTAATACTGACGAATAGCAGCGATAGTCTTTTCAAATCTGCTTTACAAAAGTTTCAATGTTAAAAAATAAATAAATGATATACATATATATCATACAACATCAGATACATTGAACTGGTCCTAAATTAGCTAAATAAGCGCTTTAGACGAAGTTGCAACAATATATGTTTAAATACAAAGAACAAACACAAATGTTTAAGACTAAATGTGTATCCTGGCCGGGAATAGATTGCCTTATCTTTGAAAGTGTTATTGAATATATCATTTGATGATAACATACCTACCGTATTTCCAGTATTTTTCAACTAGCGTTAGTTTTTCTGGTTTTCTCGGGAGTCATAAACCAGTTTGTACTCTTATCCAGACACAATCAAACCGAAAGCAAGATGTTTATGTGACAAGACTTTTGATACTGAATACACGAATGTGATTCACTTTACTTGTATGCTCGATGTCTGGGTTGAGAAAAGTTGTTTTGTTTTTTTTTTGACATCCGAGCTTTTGCTGTAGGTTGGTTATCATCACCCACCTGTATCAAGTCAAGCGTATCTAGTGTTTTACAAAGTACTCATTGTGGAAACGAGAAATTGAATGAAAATTTATATTTTGACGACCTACGTAGTCGAAGGCAAGCGGACCGAAGTTTGGCGTCGCGCCGTATCTGACATCCCGGGTTCGATGCCCGATCGAATCAATGTGGGAAACGAACTTTTCTATTGTGTCTCGGGACTATGTGGTGGGATACCGACGTTGTCTCTGATTTCTTTAACACAAGTGCTTTAGCTCCTTACCACAGAATCAGAGCAATGTATGTGATGTTCTTCAATATTAATTAATTTATTAATTTATCGTCTGATCAATAGCTGTCCCTTGGTCAATTTTAGACGTGCTCGGATAATGTGACTTCGGTCTACTGACATTAATTGTTCTATGCGTTGTGTTTACCGCTATCGCCCGACACTTCATGGCATATAGTTATCTTAATTGACTTTTTGCCATATAATACTGGTATTTTCTTAAAATCAAGATACAGTTTCAGGCGCGCAATAGCGTAATTAAATGTAATGCCTATGTTAATATGTATTTGAACAGTATTTATTTAGTAGAAAAACAAAAAGAAAGTGCTATTTTGTGGCGATAAAACGAGATTTAGCATAATTGATTTGTTTTGTTGTACATTTAATAATGTTGATTACATAAAATATGTATATTGGGCTGTAATGTTGCCCAATATACATATTTATCTTTATATATATATATTTACCTGATCTGTAAAAGTAGCTTAAGCACTCGTGTTACAGAAATCTGAAACAATGACGGTACCATATTACCAAGACTTAAATATAAATAAAAAAAATAGTTTAAAAAACTAAAAAACACGCTTTTAGCTCGCACTAAAAATTACAAAATAATTCAGACATTTTAGAAAGAAAGCGTGGAGCGTTTATGTTATCTTTACTCTTTTTGGACAAAACGCTCCACGCTTTCTTTCTTAAATGTCTGAATTATTTTGTAATTTTTAGTGCGAGCTAAAAGCGTGTTTTTTAGTTTTTTAAACTATTATTTTTATTTTCTACTTTTTAGTTTTCTCATGTATCAATAATTATATAATTCTTTTTCGTATCCCATTCAGCAAACCCTTTCATTTAATACCCATATCATAGGGGTGCATTTCAAATAGCCTGTCCGTTATCTTGGACGCCCGCCATATTGGATTTGAATCACGTGACTATTTTTTTCGTATTCCTGACAGCAAACCCTTTTTTTTGATACCCATATCATGGAAGTGCATTTCAAACAGTCAGTTCGCCATCTTGGGGAGGCCGCCATATTGGATTTGTAATGACGTTTCTTAGCTAGTCATGTATTGTCATCAGAACTCAGAGCGTGTGCAAAATTTCATCTTAATCAAAGACCGGGAAGTGGGTCAAATTAAGATTCAAAGATTCCGTTACATACATAGATACATACAACCCGAGCTAATAAAAGCGTGTTAAAAAGGTAGTTTTCAATATTGACCAGTCCGGGAATCGAACCTCAGATCGAGATAGGCGATGAGGAACGTAGGCGATGAATTTTTCTGATATATTAACCTCGCAGCTTCCGGTAAGAGCTCTCTGCTGTATGAGCTTAGATAAGTTTATAGTTCTAAGCGATACTTAACCCGCGGTTGACTCAGTGGAAGAAGCAGTGCGCGTGATACCTGAAGGCCGTAAGGTCGAATCCCGCTCCCGCAAGGGGAGATGAAATTATTTTGTTTCTTTCAAATATAAAGAGTTTGTTTACATATTTCTCTAGAAAATAACGTATCCTTTGTTGTTGGTGAGTATAATAAACATACTGGCAAAATACATCTACTCTAGCAGATGTGAGAGACAAAAACAATTCAAAACTAGCCATTGTTGTCCACGTTCCCTCTTTCAATGAATTTTTCACGAAGAATTTCAACCGTCATTTGACAAATGACATTGTTATGCAGATGACGTTAGTGAGGCTAAAAAGTGTTTGTATTGAGTTTATAATGAAATCAATGGCTTAGGGTATTCAGTCTAACATTAAAAGCTTTTATTCAGTGGTATTAGCACGTGAAAGAACGGTATTGAGTAGATTTCAAGAATTACATATTACAGTGGGACTGCAGCATTTAATATTTTTTACTGGAGATAAATAAACTGAAGTCACGTTAATATTTCTTTGCAATAATACTCAAGTAGGTATCGAATGTGTACTTGCTGAGCCCATATTTAGAAAAAAAATCAATTATTTGGAGTACTAAGTAAAAACAATATAAGCACAACTAGTCGTAATGTAAGTTGTCATTTGTATCTGTCTCTAAAACTAGTAAATAGCTTTTCTTTGTTTTATTTTTACTCTTTGCACCTAAATTAAAGGTTTTTTTTCCAAAACCGAACAAAGCTGAAATTCTGCTACGAGTATGTTACACGTTGCTTCCTAGAACAATTCAATTTTCGCAGCTCTCGACATAACATGTTTACTTTGACTAAAAACCCGATTAATTGTCAGAAAGACTCGTGTACCGAGAAGTCTTTTATAGTAGACTCCAGCAATAATAACGCACCCTCATTCTAAAGTGAACCTTATGGAAGTAAAAGTAAATTACTATTCACTGTCTTTTACAACTATATAATTATATGTAAACATGTTTTACTTTACTTTTCATATCAAACTTTATCTTGCGAAATTATTTGATTCTTAGTCTATGGATATATCCTATTTGTTTTGATTACCGTACATTATCTTAACAATACAGCATAAATAAATATCATTAAATTTCGTTAATTAGAGCCTTAACTGTTATAGGTACGGCTTCAAGAAACTCCCTTGACACTTCCATCCTTGACACATGTTCAAAGGATAAATAAATAAATATTGGACCACATTACATACATTGCTCTGATTCTGTGGTAAGTAGCTAAAGCACTTGTGTTACAGAAATCCGAAACAACAACGGTACCACAACACCAAGACCCGAGACAATACAGAAAAGTTCGTTTCCCATATTGACCCGACCGGGGATCGAACCCGGAACCTCAAAGATGGCGCGACGCCAAAGTCCGGCACGCTCGCCTCCCGGCTACGAAAGTCGAAAGGATCACTTTTATTATCTAATAAAAATGTTTAATTACATAATTACAATAAATAATTGGAATACTATGATGTTCTCATACAATGTCACAACTTTTAAATAAATCCACGGGACATGATATCATCTATGAGATGATGATAGTTATCTTTGAATGAGTTTTAATAATTAGTTTATTTCCAGAACACAATGATAAATACACTCAGGCCAGCTTTGTAAACCGATTTTTAAAAAACAATAAAGTGACCCACTCCCAGGACCGCTCTAGTTCAGTTATAACAAGCAAATAACTTTTATAAAACTAGGCCAGAGGCAATGGCACTTGAACAAAAGTTTTAATTAGATAAATTAAAACTGAACTAAGGAGTCTAGTTACTAGACTGTAATTGGGATGTTGACACGATTTGGTTCAATTTATTTTTAGAACTTTAATTCTGAAGAGCGAATAGAATTCAATGTTTTGGCAAGTTCTAGTGGGGGGAGGGAAGACGCTTCGAATGTGACTATGTGAAAATAACGTTTCAGCTTTTAATAAAATGGCTGAAAGTCGACTTGTTCCCGTATTTTGCCCATAGTCTTAAATTTATAATAGATAAGACTTATTTTGGCGTTGGGATAGCATGTGACGATTCCACCGCCCACTGGTTAGCGTTAATCATCGTATCACGAACACCGGAACATTTGTCAGTGCGGCTTGTGTCGACACCAAGGGCTCCAGATTTCTAGATAGAATTGGCTACCTAGAGTGAAACGATAAAGCTATATGATAAAAGGGTGCAAGAGCTCAATATACATCTATAATAGAAAATGGCCGAATGAAATTCTAAGTTCCAGAACCCACAAAGAACACCTCTCGATATACAACACGTCGATGTATGTGAAAATTAGTAACTTGGTTAATCTGATGACGTTAGAATCCTAACCTTAGATTAGAAAAGACACAAAATATAGTTGCTTGTGTTGCTTACAGGTCTGAGTACAAATCATTTGAGTTTCTATTATACTGTCCAAAAGTACCAAAAGCGTCACTTTCGTCTCTAAATTAAAGTTTGAAATGTCCCATAACTAGAGTAAGTGAACTAATTGGGTTCACCTAACACTTCGAATCCGTAAAACGAGATCTATTTAAAATGAGTTTTATTACCTTCCCTATTATGACTGTTTTACAACGGTAGACTGGTAGAATCTTACCTCCCTAACTAATTTACTGTACCTCGCGATAGAGTTGTCAATAGGTTAGTTGAACATTACCAAACTATCGATGGTTTTATATCACTCAGCAAAGTCGGTAGTATCCTCAGTATTGGAACAAACAGAATCAAAAGATAAGTTTAATAAAAAGCGATTGTATTGCTTTACAAAATCAAGCTAATATTTATTAAGTAAATATAAACCGATGCTAACATAAGGATGAAATAAAATAAGGGTTAGTATTTAAATTAAAGAGTAACCAAAGTAAACTTCTTGCGTGAATAGGAAATCTCTGTAGGAAAATGCGTAGTTAATTGTACATTAAAATATTTATTTTATTATCAGAGATAAATTTTTTTTGTAAACTTTATCTTCTAGGTGTAAGTCCTGAGAAAAAGGCCACCAAACGTCAGAATTTGAAACTAAAAATGGTTGCGTTCCATTACACAACATTAACATAGACTTATAGCAATAATAGAGAAATGATACTTTAAGACTAAATAAAAACTTTTTTTTAATTATTATGTAAAATGATGATGGTTACGTCCTACTAATATTTTTAACACAAAAATTTGTATGCACGGATGTAAAAAGAAGTATTAAAGTGGAAATCATTAGCTTCACAAACTGTTGTGTACAAGTATTGAGACCGTGTATCGACAATCCAGGTTTCGATAGTTAGCCAACTCTATTCGCAAGTTGCAAGAGAACCAATGAAGATGCCTACTTCGATGTTAATCTAATAAGGAGTAATGGGAAGGCCATTCCATTTCCGTCAATATCAATTCTGCTAATGCAGTTATGTTGACTTTGGTCCATCCCTATCAGTAACAAAATCTCCCTAATAATGGCTTCAAAATTTGCTCTCTGTTATTCATTATTTTAAATCATTGATGTCGGATAATGAAGGATAGGGAAAATATTTTTCTATTTAATTCATGTTGTGAAATAATTAGGTTGTATGCTTTTTCGTTTCAATAGTATGTAATGTTGCTTTTTTATCATAAATCACTAACGTGACTCAACAACGTTACAAGTTTCTTTTTCTTTTTTGGGCGTAACTTCCCTTAAATATACTATCTTTTTATTAATGCAACCTTCTTTTCATATTTACGCTGCAAATTCGGACAATCGGGAGGAACATTTCAGTGACATGGTCATTAACATAATTTTTCCCGTTGTTTGCATAATATGCCTTATTAATAAACATTGTACAAAGTTGGCCTGCCCTGTTGTTCGTTTGTAACTGAATTCTAAGGAAATTACTTAAATAGGACGTAGTCTATTTATTTTCAAGTTTAAACAATAAACTGTTGTAAATGCTGTCACAAAGCTGTCAATAAATGTGCTTGCTATTTTTCGTCTTAGATTTCCAACAAATGCTACTATAATACTAAGTTGATATCTAGTTATTTTACAATTGAAAGGTGTTTGTAAGATAAAAAAAAATCGTTATTCAACCTTGGAAGTAACCTCATCATAAATCAGAATTCCAGACACAAAAGAAAATCGAATATTTATTTACTCAACAATAAGTCATTGGGACGTGGGAGGTTAAGCTTTATTTCGTGTTGCCGGGCTTTTTGTGGTTCTAAAGACACTTTTGTGACTTCCTAGGTTTAAATTGATAATTGCTTTTTAGTTTTTATGTTTAGTTACGCTATTCAGCTTTATTATGTTTCTGAAAAACATATCACGTCTTCTTCATTACATTTTTTACGGAACAAGCCTTTTTTGAGACGCTACTACAAAATTTATTCATAGCTGGCTATCCGGACAGAGGGGAGGTAATATTTTTCGTGCATTTAAATTTAACTATGGAATTAAAACTCAGGCCTGATTTGCAAATATGAGTTGAATTTTTATATTTTTGGGAGAGTTTTAGGCTAAGTGGCGTCAAAAAAAAGATAGCATGGCGTTAACAGTATTTCAAAACTGTTTTATCGAATTCAAATTTTAATTAAGTATGTATAAAATTAAAAATAAGAATGTGATGTGGATTTTTTTCTACTATTAATCAGTTCTTAAATCTTTACTTTAGAATTCTTTATTTCCGCCATCACCTCTGCTGAAAAGTACAATACTGAGTGTGAGAGATGGTCTTTGGTTGGTAAATAAAGTGGACTGTATTTAAATAGGCTGGTTTATTCAGCGTTTACAAACTTGTACTAATTCTACGGCGATGTTACATTAATCGCGACCGGTGGTAAGGAAGGGGTCCAAGCGTGGCTGGGATCCGAAGGCAAGTGGTTGCGCCGGCGCCGCGCGGTCTGCCGACCCGTCGCGTTGACGTCATGCCCGCCTCCCGCACGTCTCCTCCCGTGCGTCAAGGACCGGTCATGGACATGCTCCCCGGATTGAAGGCTGCTGAAGGCTTCAAAAATCTGGAAGGGGACAGATGTTATTAAATGCCCTCCGAATGGTGCCCCTTTTCGTCTTCAGCTCGGCGACTCTGACGACACCGTCGCTGCCCGGATAGACATTTACGACTCTTCCTAACGACCACAGAAGGGGAGGAAGAGTGGCATCCTTAATAATTACAAGAGAGCCGAGTTTCAACTTGTCCCCCGCTGTCTGCCACTTCGATCTCTGCTGCAATTGTGTGACATACTCCACGGAGAAGCGACGCCAAAAATGCTGCTTAATATGTTCGACTCTCTTGAAACGATCAAGGCGAACGATGTTGCTGTCCATGATCTGTGGATGCGGAATGGGTAAAAGTGACCGTCCAATTAGGAAATGAGCAGGGGTAAGTGGGGACAGGTCTAAAGGATCAGAAGAAATTTCGGTCAAAGGACGAGAATTCAAAATAGCCTCAATCTGAGTGAGGCAGGTGACCATTTCCTCGTAAGTAAGGTGCGTAGTATCTAAAAGTCGCTTTAGATGATGCTTTGTGGATCGAACAGCTGCTTCTGCTAAGCCGTTGAAATGGGGAGTGTACGCTGGAATAAATTTAAATTCAATTCCCTCCTGAGCTATTTGACCTTCAAGATCAGACTGCATTAAAAATCTAGAAAGCTCGTTGAATGCACCAACAAAGTTTGTGCCGTTGTCGGACGTGATGCTTAGGGGTTTACCACGCCGCGAAACAAAACGGTTTAAAGCGGCTATGTACGCTTCGCTGGAAAGAGCCGTAACGAGCTCGATATGCAAGGCTTTGACAGAATTGCAAATAAAAATTGCCAAAAATGACTTCAAAAGTTTGCAACCTCTGCCCTTTCTGTCAGCTATCAATACTGGCCCAGCGTAATCAACGCTGCAGTTTAAAAAAGGAAACTCAAGTTCAGTGCGAGATGTAGGTAATTGACCCATAATAGGTTGAACGGTTTTCGCTCGATACCTACAACAACGAACACATTTATTTACACATTTTTTAGACAGATTGCGACCACCTAGTGGCCAAAATGTTTGCCTAATATTTGCCAATAAAAGTTGGGGGCCAGCATGCAAATATTTTATATGAAAATGTTCAAAAAGAATGGTAGTAAAATGGTGCTTGCTACATAATAAAATGGGATGTTTTACTCCATAATCATAAGGTGAATTATTGAGCCTGCCACCGACTCGAATAATATCTTTGGAATCTAAAAATGGAGATAAAGAAAGAAGGCGATTTTTGTGGGGTAATATTTTTCCCGATTTGAGAATGGCATACTCATCTGGAAACATTTCAGACTGTGCTTTGCGAATTATTAAATTTAAAGATTTTTCGAGTTCCTGAACGGTTAAATGGCCAGATAATTTGTCATTAATGTTTTTACAATTTGCGATAAATCTTAATAAGTATGCTATCGATCTTTGCAAAGAAATAAGCTTAGATTTTTTGTTAATGAAGCTACTAACTACATCAGGATTAGGTTCGTTTGCGCACGCAACCGTACAAGTGACCAACTCGGGTAGATCCTGTTTCTCGCATTGGTTAGGCGTTTTAGGCCAATGAGCTTCATTGCCTGTTAAGAATGTGGGGCCTGACCACCACAAGCTGGAACTGCTTATCAGGTCAGCCTTCAGCCCGCGGGAAACAAGATCCGCCGGATTGTCCCCCGACGGCACGTAACTCCACGAGTGACCCTCTGTGTTCTCCTGGATCTCATGAACACGGTTTCTTACGAAACTTTTGAGTTCACTCGGCGGGGTTTTTAGCCACCCTAAAACTATGGTAGAATCACACTTCACAAAGTACACAGTCTTGCAGTCTTACTTTAATGTCAAGTCATGACGACTTTAAATTCATTGTAGATTGTCTTATTTTACCGCAAATAACAAAATGTTTGCCGTCTTCCTTCATTAATTTAGAACATATTCCTCTTCCTAAGGTCTTGCTGATCCTACTTTTAATATACCATCAGTAATAGATATCTTAGTAGGGGCCGAAGTATTTTGGTCCGTTTTGGGTAATAACCATATTAACTTGGGTAAGAATCATCAATCAATCGGTCATGGACACTGAGCCTAGTCTTAAATTTTTCGTTCCAGATGTCATATTCTGAAACTATTTCATTTTAGAAATATTCAAATAATATAGATACATCGTTCACTGTCTCGAAGCATTCACTTGAATAACGAGCAGTGTCTCGTAAGATTCGTTCAATTCCACATTTCTTTTTTAAGTCTGATCGCTTATCGAGATCCTGAAAATTGCAAGTGAAGCTTATGAATGAAGTCGGACCTAATGTTCTCTTCGTTAGGAATTCTAAAAGGAGTCTTTATCTAACATCTATACCCTTTTCACACCTCAACGAACTTCTATTAAGAGATCTTTGCCTTTTGCATTCACAAGAATTGTTACTAATGAATATTACCTACTACAAGCAATCTGTATAGGGTAATTTGCATAATTCAAGTCTGTTAGTTGCTTTCATGAATTGATGATTACAAAAATGATGATGATGACCTCTGTAGTCGAGAGGCGAGCGTGCCGGACTCTGGAGTCGCGTCATCTCCGAGGTTCCGGGTTCGATCCCCGGTCGGGTCAATATGGGAAACGAACTTTTCTGTATTGCCTCGGGTCTGGGTGTTGTGGTACCGTCGTTGTTTCTGATTACTGTAACACAAGTGCTTGGCTACTTACCACAGAATCAGAGCAATGTATGCGATGTTGTCCAAATATGAGTAGGCTCCTAAGCTATAAAAAAATATATTACACACTGACGAAGTATATAACTATTACGTAACAATAATAGGATAAATAAATAAATGCGCTAGACAATCACACCAATCACCTGGTCTCAAACTAAGGTTTTCCCTTGTACTATGAGTACTAGACGACGGATACTAACTGGGGGCGTCATCCCAGTACACCCAGACCCAAGTCAATTGAGAAAAGTCCGTTTTCCAAATTGACCTGACCGGGAATCGAACCCGGGACCTTACGCGCTTTGGGCGCCTACCTTAGCCACTGTGCCACCGAGGTCGTCAAGGATGATGATGATGGAGGATGGATGCAATTTGATTTGACGACTTTTTAAGATTAAGTTGAACTAATTGCGGGGTAACTAACTAAGTAACAACTAAGTAACGGATGATGCAGAAGGCAGATTTGTTTTTTCTTTGACTGATTTTGTTAAGATCAAATAACTTTATATTTCTGCTGAGTCATTTCCTTTTTTTAACGTAAACTATCCATTTTTTTTTTCAATTTAGAATCTTTTACTCAAGCGATTAGAGTTTAAAATCTTTTTACGATTACAATAAAGTATTCATTTTATAATGAAATGCATAAAAAATTATTATTTGTAATCAAACACAATTATTGAGAAAACATTTTGTGCATAGATGTGTTATTATGGCATTTGTGACAACTGATCTGCAACTTTGAGAAATTATGACTCCATCATTAACTATGATCGTTAAAAACCAGTCACTTCATTAACTTAGCTTTTATATTATCGTAAAGGAAAAATGTACCATATTGCATAATCGAAGAAGATTCCGCGTGAGTTGAATGCTTACCAATTCGTCAAAGAGTTCGCGCTAACTCATGCCCCGTATAGCCGTAAACATGGTTGCGATAATTACCAAATTCTTGAGCACAAACACAAGTAATGAACAAAAGACATTGTTCACAAACTGAATCTCGGCATAAACGAGTCTCTTCAGGTGTTAAGGTGTAACAATTTCATGGCTGCTGAACAAAGGCTTTTTTGAAAGCTACTCTCCGTTTTGCATAATTGAAACATTTTCTGTAGGAATTATCATCTTTTGCTTTGATTTTCTGCGGTTTAACTAAAACTTCTTACTTGACTAGAGAGTTGGACTTATTCACTCAGTTGGGGGTTCTCAATATGATTAGTACGTTTTTAATGCCCTGTTCCAATATTTAAAAAAACGTAAGCTAAAACGACTGACGGACGACCGATATGACAGCTGGTATGAAAAGTAAATTTGAAATTAGAATTAACGATTCGTAGAAAAACGGATAGTCATTTTTAACGATTCGTAAAATATCGGAACCGGGTATAGGTAAATCCTATGATTGCTGACAATTTCGACGAATAAGAATGATGATCCCGTGCTTCTCAAGGCACGTTAAGCTATTCCCAATTATAAGTTAGGCTAGCAATTACATTAATGTCAAATCGCGAGCCTCGTCAAATCGTATCTGTCCCCGACCTCCGTAATAAATATACCTACAATCAGAAGTAGCTGCGTAGAGAATCAACTATAACAAGTTACTGAACGTCACACAACTGTAAATGCATCGTCTTCAGTATAAAGTACTGGAAATTTACACCTCGTGTCCAATACGGATTGGTGAAGAAGGTGAAGATAAAGTAAACAACCAACCTTAAAATCCGAACAATTAAAGTGTCGCGTTTTGACCCGTTAAATTATTGTAATTGTTTAAAATGGAACGTGAAAATCTTAAAGCTTAATATCCGAAGTTTAAACTTAGCATGCATTCCATAATATTGCGATGCTCGTAATAAATGGCAATTAACGGTGTGGGCTCTTTGCATAAAAATTATTACCACTGCCATTGAGCAATACCAAAGAATTGTACCTATCTTTCGTGTAGTATCGGGATAAAAAAAGATTATCCTTTATGTTAATGAAGTATTGGACATATGTAGGTATTTCCCAAAATTTATTCAAGAGTTTTTGCGTAAAAGACATTCATACAATACACACCTGTACAAACATTTA
This sequence comes from Glyphodes pyloalis, assembly GCA_037074685.1. NCBI lineage: Eukaryota > Metazoa > Arthropoda > Insecta > Lepidoptera > Crambidae > Glyphodes > Glyphodes pyloalis. Next base: position 8,966,790 of record JAYKKO010000011.1, read on the forward strand.
CCTTATAATTTACTAAGATCATACAAAATAACAAAAACGAATTTTGTACGTCACTACTGCAAGCATACCTCATCTTTAAACAGTAAAGGACTATAGGTACTCCATTGCTCGCTAGTAAAATTAAATACTCGTACATTGAAGAATGTATTGGCACCTACATATTTTACCATTTTCAACTCAAAGTGAAGAATGCACTTGGCTTTTTACATTTGTTCGTTGCTGGTCTTGCAAATTGTAAAAGGTTTTACCTCTCAATTGTTGAAACCGTTAAAAGTTATTTTTTATTCAATAATTTTACACATTTACCCTTGTTAACCGTATTCAAGTCCTTTTTACTGCGAACACGGCACTCTTACAAATTTCATTACACTCAAGACCACGTACCTCGTTTGTTAAAATTAATTATGATGAAAGGCTAATTCATCTTGTTTGATGAAACCGTCATTTTCGTTTCAAAATTTTATTTGCATCCAAATTTGTAAAGTGTGTTAAAGTTATTACGAAACTTGTTTTCCAGAATATACCATTTAAACAAAGTCAGAGCTTTTACGAATTTGTAAAATCGTCAACCTTAGGTAATGATAATTGCCAAGAAAAAGTTATAGGTATTTATTGAATACAGTTTTAATGGCACTTCTGTTTTTCTAGCTGTTGGCACAGTCACTGATTTTGTTGTAAGTGGGTAAAACCAAAACGAAATATACGCATTAATGATGGTCACATAAATGTTCTCAAACTGCCAAGTGGCATAGGCTTGCTCACTAAAATCAAGTGTGACACATTACTAAATGAAACACGAAGATACTCGTGGTAAATGTCACTTGATTTGGACGGAATAGTCACCTATCTAATGCCGGTCCCGGTGCCGGTAATAGTTTACTTGTATGTAGATAGGTACTAAGCATTTTGCTATCGCGCTACAAGCACCCCTTAATTCTATTAAAGTCACGCTGATCATAGCTTAACATGCTGCCCAAAGTACTAAGATACTGCTCAGTCCGCGGATTGCTATCGTTCTACGAACACCCCTAATTCGGCTATTCTCGATCTGAACATAGTGTTCGCTTTTACCAAAGAGTCCTGTCATATGTAAATTCTTTGATCACGTGACATGCCATTATTTTTAAGAATAATAATTGTATAATGATTTTCATACATAAGGTCATTTATTCGAGGATTCATTCTTTTTGGATTGACATGGCGCGGATGATTGAGGAGCTCTTTTTCATAATTTAATTTTATTAATAAAAGACTAGTTGGAGATTGGATTTTAATGTTTATTGTGGTTACTTACAGATAGTTCTAAACATGTTTTGTGTAAGGACAGTGATTTTGAGACATGTTAACAGAAATAAATGTGTGGAAAAAGTGTTAATGATAGTTTTTCTTTGCCAAACCTCCATTTCCATAATCTAGTAGCTAAAAATAGCTTATCATACCTTCCAAAAAATGAATGATAATGTCACCAATTTTGAACGGAAGACCAATCCAATACCGGACCGCGTAATGCATAGCACGAAGATTGCCGTAGTATATGTCCTTTAACTTGAACTAAGTAGTATCCTATCCATTGACGGTGCAAGGAATGTATAGTTTACTATATAATGTTTTCTAAGAAAGAAAGAAAGAAAGAAAGAAAGAAAGAAAGAAAGAAAGAAAGAAAGAAAGAAAGAAAGAAAGAAAGAAAGAAAGAAAGAAAGAAAAAACATTTATTGGCACACACATTAAAGCACAATTACAAACACATGAGAAACATTAAATAGGGACAGTGCAGCCAATAAGGTCCCAGCCTCAGCATGAGCTGCTGCGACAATGGGATCAATGCGGCAGCAGCGCTGGTATTCTGGTGGGGTTCTAAGCAGTTTGCTATTGTGCTACGACTACCTCTAATTCTGTCAATGTCCCCTTAAAATATCTCCTACACTCCAATCCAACTTTTTACAACGGTCAAAATCAATTGAAAAAGTTAAACTCCAGACTATCCGCTGCGGCGCTTTGTTTGCCCGAGACAACATCAATCGGCTTTCCCGCTTAAGTACGTATCTCGTCGGCTACTAATTAAAATTGGCTCAAACCCGTGTCCGTTGAATTGAAAACCTCTATTAAAAGTTTCGCTTGCAATTTGGGATATACCCACAGAGTGGATTTTGAGATATTACACTTAATTACTGGGGTTTATTATTCGGACATATGCTGTTTGACGCGTAGTTTTATGATTTTTGGGTACCATTTTGTGAGACCGACTCGCAACGGAATTCAGAAATAAGGATATCCATTAATAGTAAAACTAAAGACGATGACTCTAAGAGTTCTATAAACCTGAAGAGGCAATGTACGTACAGGTTACATAGGACAAAAAATAGTAGCCACATAACGATTATCCTAAAGACTTGTGTTGCATCTATTCGATTTGATTTTGTCAAGTATACTATTTCCCCGGATGCGAAAAACTCTTATTTATTGAACAGTTATCTATATCCGATTGTTTATTTTATTAAAAGGAATCCACATTAAATCTTCTTACGTGGTGGCTTACAAATTCGAGAAAATAATTTCGAGATACCACAAGGAACAGTTGCTTAGAGGAAAAAAATACTTCAAGACGGAATTTCCCGCATAAGTTCCGTGTGAACATGTTTAAAATGATATTGTTTTAATTCTGTTGCCACTACTCCATTTGATAAAATCTTGACTATATAAGGAAAACATCGTAGGCTGAAGATGCGCTAGATGTAGGTATGTTTTTTTCCTTTTTAAGAAATGCGACCTTTTTAATATACGACTGAATCAACAACTTTAATTCAATAAGGTATTTAATCAAATTATTTCAACCCCTTTACCCCGTGACAATTAAAACTCTATTGTTTCTGGAAGTATTGAATTTCGTTGTCATTGAACCCGTATTAATTTACGCCAAATTACACTTTAAAAGTCAGCTGCTAAAGGGCATATTGTTGAGAATTAAATATAATAATAAAGCGAATAAGGGTATTTCATAAGTGGTGCAAAAAGCCGGGAAAAGGCGACGTTGAGCGATGATGTGGACAGTAGATAGCGTGCCATTAGCGCCCTATTGCTTTGCTTTGTAACATTAATAACACAGTATGATGAATAGAATCAGTAATTCATAGTTTCAATCAATACGTCCGCGACGCGACGCGTACATTTCATTGACCGCAGACTACGCTGTACCGGCGATACAAATTATCACTTTTAACTAGTGAAGAGGAACTTTTGGTAGTGTGGTTTTGAAATTCGCTGTTTGATTGTCATTTAAAAAGGTAAAAAAATTAAAACAGTGGATTCAGACTGAATATCCGATCGTTTTATATCTGAAACTTCAGGAAGTGGTGAAATGAATTTGGAATGTTTATTTACTAGAAGTCTCAAAGGATTTCTGGTAAGAATTGCTCTTTAGTATAAAATACTCAAAAAAATGTTGAAAACATTAGCACCTAAACATATAAGTAAGTAACTAAGCAATTCAGCCTATTTAATGTAAAGACAAAAGACTGTCCGACTACACTTTGTACCACCCCAATGTCAAAACACTGTTGGTAGGAATCGCTCGTTAGTTTAAAAAATACTCAAAAACGATGGGAAAATGATGGCACCTTAACATATAAGTGAGTAATTAAATAATTCAGCCTATTTAATGTAAAGACAAAATCATGTCAGACTACACTGGACTTACTCGTAGTACCACCCGAATGTCGTACGCATAAAAACGAATATCGAACTTCTAGTGCTTACCTTGACCTACTATCGACCGTACCACACTGCAGGGAAAAATACTCCATAATTCATATTAAGTCATTATCACAATAATGGATACTGGTTAAATCACCACACTTGTCAAACGCATGTAGGTGGTTACAAACTTGAGTAGGATTAGGTTACGAACCGGCTGTAGCTTCAATTTTGGTTTGCATTCATTTTGACGATGCATAAGTGTTACTTGTAACCAACATGGATAAATGAATTGATTGTGATTATTATAGATAGATAGATAGATATACTTTATTGCACAAAAACTTTACAGAAATAGGTTTTACAGATTGATTATAGTACAATTTAGGCGGTCTTATCGCTAGAAAGCGATCTCTTCCAGACAACCTTAAGGTAGAGGAAATAGTAGATGGCAAGAAATGGGTACGGCCGTGCAACATTAATAAAGTTTTATTTCTTGAATTATATTCATAGTATAGCATTATAAACATACATAAACTCATAGATATATATTATGTTTAGTTATGTTCGAAAACTTTTTCAGCTTACTTTGCTCGGCCTGGGAATTGACCCGTGATTCAAACCACTAGGTCATAGAGGCGTCCCTGATAGCAGGTATATGAAGATTCCAATGCAATAGTGATGAACGTCCTTTGTTTTTTGTTTTGATATATTTGGATTTTAAGTTTATAAACGGTGGACAAAACACAGCCTTATTGCGTTCTGGGCAAAGTAAAATATCAGAAACTCAGTAGATTTTATCTCAGGACTGGAAGCGATATTGTCTAGTTTGTAAACGACATTACTAGCTGCATATATAAAGTGGCCAAATGCCGTTGATCACTCAATTTTAATATTTTGGACATTTATCATGATTGCCATGGCCTTCATTAATACACTTTCAATTTGTAGTCTTTTTAAAAATTGCTTACGCTTAAACTACAGATAATTATAAAATAATATCATAAATAATAATGTAATAAGCAGAAAAACAAAAGTACACCTACCTACTGTTTTTATTTCCTTTTAAATCTCGAGTTACTGCTGACCTCGCTTGGTTGTGTTAAAATTAATGGTTTTAGGAATCGGGTGGACTCATTAATTGCGCTTTGCTCTTCTGGACGTACCCCACGTTTTAGGGCAAAAGTTTAGTTTCAATGATAGCGAAAACTTGACAGTAATTAAGTACCATGAATGAAACTTGCATTTTAGGAATTACTTCATTATTGCTACTCTTGTTTAGCACTGCTTTCATGGGGGATTATACGCTCATGAAATAGAAGTTACTGTATCTATTAAATTTAAGTTTATTTAAGTTTTATGTTTATTGGTTTAAATGTCAAAGAAAAGCTAAAGTTTTCATCTCTTACTTACACTATTCGTGTTCACTTATCATCTATTTTTTTTTTAAATATGGACTCTGTCCCACGTTTACAAACAACGCAGTGATTCCGCCAATGTCAAGTGTACTTATCATCTAATGATTCAAATACAAAAGCCGGTATGAAAACTGATTTTTCTATTAGAAATTGCAAAACAAGTCTTATAACAATTATGTTGTAACTAGGTTCCTATTTAATGTAATACGTTGGAAATAGGTAAATGTTATGTTTTTTTAACCTCTGTGTAGTGTTCAATTTAAATTCTTAAGTTTAATTTATTTTGACAATTTACTCCCACCATATTTATTTTGCCGATCTAAGATATCCTGAAACAAGTTAAAATACCTTTAATAAAATGTTAATTTAACCTCAAAACTCAAATGCTGGCTTCTTGAAAATATGACGTGACCATAAAACAATCTTGCAATAGAATTAGACAAATAAATATAATAATGATGAATACATCAGACAATCACACAAATCAGCTGTTCTCATATTATAAAGATTCTCCTTAGTACAACCAACAGCACATGGGAGTATATATTTTAGCCTTTGTACCGCCTTTATTTCGTGCGCATAAGAAGTACAAGTGTTGATTGTCCTATGAGTACTAAACAGCAGATACTAACTAGGGGCGTCAGCATAGCCAAAGCTGAGCCAATTTAGAAAAAATCGTTTTCCAAATCGACCTGACCAAAAATGAAACCCGCCTTTCCGCCGCCGACGACCTCGGTGGCGTAGTGGTTAAGGTAGGCGGCCAAAGAACGATAGGTCCCGGGTTCGATTCCCGGTCAGGTCAATTTGGGAAACGAACTTTTCTAAATTAACTTGGATCTGGGTGTACTGGGATGATGCCCCCAGTTAGTATTCGTCGTCTGGTACTCATAGTACAAGGGAAAACCTTAGTTTGAGACCAGGTGATTGGTGTGGTTGTCTGGTGCATTGATTTTTTTTGGGCTCTGGGCTCTTACCTTATATATTTTTGATAGATAGATACACTTTATTGCACAGAAAATTTACAGAAATTGGTTTTACAGACATATTCAAGTACAATATAGGCGGTCTTATTGCTAGAGAGCAATCTCTTCCAGACAACATTATATCTTCTGCCGTGTTAGTTGAGAAGTAACATTCAAAACTGTCGACATTCAATGTCATTAATTAAGCAAAAGACCGCCTAAAACGGCGAACCTTTTTTCTGCCTTTATCTCAATTAACTTAACAGTTTCTTGGCCAACAATTGTAAATCTTGCCTCGGCTATTATGGTGACTAACTTTGTGTAAAAACTTTCCCAAATTCGACCTTCTGGTCTCAGAGGAGGCAGTCAGAGATTGGCGTTATGGTTCAAAAGTTTAAGCAGGTGGGTTTGGAGGTAAATTACTCTCGTCTTCAAATAAATTGCCGTCATTGTACGAAACTCGTAAGTAAATATTTGCAACGGGTTTTTCCAGGAAAATCTTAAATATCTACTTGAGTAGGCTAAATAGATGTAGAAGAAGATGTTTTGAATTAAACTAAACTAAGTTTACTCTTATTCAAACAATATTTTAGGATTTTACATTCCAGTAGTTACATACAACATAGTGCAACGATTGTATTTATTTCATAATTTATTAAACTTACAAAAGCATATAAATACTTAAGTGGGATTCTCAACAGGAAACGTTTCGTAAACTATTTAAAAATATAAAAAAAAGTAAGCTATGGGCTTTATGGGAAAGCCCATAGCTTACTTTTTTGAAATGTTATTTTTATCATTTAGTGATTTTTATAGTGTAAAATTTTATATTTTTTTTTTAGTAGTGAGTAATAAAAAATAAAATATTCTATACAGAAGACCGCATTCAACCGCACAATTCAACCGGGTTTCATTTTTAGCAATAACTATGCAATATTTTTATGAGGACAATTTAGTTTACACCAAAATTGCCTTATGGCAGGAGAAGATAAGAAAGGCATAATTGCTTTGAACCGAGCCTAACTGGATTATTGACCGCCACTAAATCATTAGAAAACTGTATTAAAGCAAACAACTCTGAAATACATGCGAATTCACTAGTGACTTTGGCAGGAATAATTCTTCAATAATGACTATAGATACCACAAAAAGATTTCGAAATATGGCTATGGTTCGAAAGCTTTATTAAAATACGAGTAAAACCTTAAATATCAAGCCATCAGTAAATAGGTACATAATTTACTTTGACCGACGGCAGAATTGCTCATCTTATATTCGTCCCCAATTTCCCATACCAGGCATCGGAACAAAGGGCGTGAGTAGAGAGTAAGAGCATGTTTACACTGCCCAAGTGAATCAGAAGGCAGGACGTTGATAGATGATGTTTGTATGGATGTACCAGCGTATGGGCTGCGCAAACAACAGGTTATTTATTTGCAAAGTTTTCAGAATAAGCCCACTAATGGATGCCTTTGAGACTCTAGTCGCTCCAAAGTTTTGTGTAACTAGCCTCCAGTGGGGGGTCGAGTTTGGATGTTTGGACTTAAGATTCCTTGGGTCATTGGTAAAAATCCGTATGACATTACTTTGTACCTTTTTTTTCGCAATAGTATAGATGAAAATCACTCAAGTGTAGGTTTAAGCGTCACTAAGCGATGTTTTATGAGTACACGCAAATCAAATTAACGTTACTTTCATATTTTATTATTTTACTAGCGGCTGGCCCCGGCTTTGTCCGCGTACTATCCCCATTTTTTGTTTTACATTTTGGACTAATTCTTCGCTCCTATTGGTTGCAGCATCATGTTATATAGCCTTAACCCTTCCTTGATAAATATACAAACCAACACAAATATTTTTTCAATTATCAAACTAGTAGCTCCTGAGATTTGACACGCACAAACAAACACACACATATACACACACACACACACACACACACATATATACACACTATCACACATACACACAAACACACACTGGAATTATTTTTATTATTTTTATTATTTTTTTAATTCTTTATTATTGTAACACTTGTGTAATGATTAAGGTTAGTTTAAGTGAATACTTTTTTGTTAAGGAAGAGTGGCTTTCTCTGACACAGGTGCTTAGGTACTTAATAGAGGAAGTCAACATATGAAATATAACTTAAAAACTTGAAATGAATAAACATTTTTATTATTATTATTATTAAGATTAGCGCTATCAAACAAACAAACTCTTTAGCTTTATAATATTAGGATATATATCTATGGTATTTCTTGATGTCTTTCAATGTAGGTAATGTATGTTTTCTTAATGAATAATATACCAAAATAAGATTTTTGAGGTACCACACGGGTTTTGTTATATTTTTTTCGAACAAAATAAGAGTTAGATAAGTATTATATATAGCGTTAAAGAGATACAAAAAAAAACGAATTTAAAAACAACTCGCGCTTGTCTGACTTTCAATAACATCTTAGTCCTGTTTGATGAATCGTTCTGAAGCATACTTGACTCATTAATGTCCTCTAACACATTGCAGAGCTACTTAGAACCTTTCAAAATCGTACTTCTGATCTATCAAGGTTTTGATTCGCCTACAAGTAGGACATATCTATGTATATGTATACTACACTTATTTGTGTGAGTGTTTTATATTTTATCCAACTGGGTTCAGTGACGCCAAAATCGCAAATCTGTAAATATACCTACCTTAATTAACTACCGCCGTAACTGTCAGACTGCACATACATTTTTAATAGTAAAAGTAGGTACATTATACAAAACAAGAGTGGCAGGTCATACTAGAACAAAGAGAATGGAATAAGACATCATTTGGCGACCTCCGTATCCAAGAGGCGATCGGGCCGGACTTCGGACGCGCCATCTCTGAACCGGGTTCGACCGACCGGGTTGGTCGGGTCAATATGGGAAACGAACTTTTTTAAATTGTCTCAGGTCTTGGTGTTGTAAATTTTACCACAACATTACCATTAAGGCGATGAGGGGGGTTTTAGTGGGTAACCCCCGGGGGGTTTTAGTGGGTAGCCCGCCCTTCTTAGGGCAGGAGAGTCCCACACACGCCGTAATCTCCCTCGGGTGACGGTACGGTGTGCCAAGGATTTACCCCCGCCAAAAAAAAAGGCCTTGGTGTTGTGGTACCGTTGTTTCTGATTTCTGTAACACAAACGCTTAAGCTACTTACCACAGAACCAGAGCAATGTGAGCAATGTATGATCTGGTCCAATAGATATTTATATTTCTTTTTTTTTCCATCAAAACGCGGCGTAGGTCAGTCTACCACATAATGGACCTTGTCACAGTTGCATGCAGGCGATGGATGCAAGTGGCATAAAGCGGAATGTTGTAAAAGTCTTGGGGAGTGGTACCTATATATTTATCAATTCAAGGTTAGTTAGAAGCGGAACCGCCAACCGATTGCCAGGGAAGGGAGGCAGGAAAAGCATGTTTTTTCAATTCGATTTAATTCTACAAAAAAGACTCAATCTGGTGTATGTTCAATTTAGCGTTAAAGATATTTAAATTAAAACGTTAATTACTTCAATGCAGTCATTAATTGAGTTCCAGTAAAAACTAAAAAGTAGCATCATCGTAAATAAAGTTTAAGTTATACAATAAAAGTAGAAGGAGTCATTTGCATAAGACAGACAAAAAATATTATGTTAATATTTACATCTTCGTAGCTACACAACAAAGATTTTTTTTAGAATCTTAGCACTTATTTCAAGAGTTCAGCAAAGCGTTAAAGTGATAAAGACGCAGTGCGAAAATCTTCCCTGGGATTGTCCAATAACTCATATTTATTGAAACCTTTGTTCCTCGTACATTTGTAACGTTCCGGCCTAATCTACAGCGATAGTTGACCCACGGAACATAAATTTCAAATGTTTTGGCAATGGTATTGAAACGACTGTTCTTGTTTTTATTATTGTATTTTTTTGTTTTGTTTTGATGACATCATTAATATAAAATAAGCTTGCGGTTGAAGACGGAAATTAAGTAAGGGTATAATCATATTTAGTGCCGGATATGATGCAGGAGGAAAAAGGCAGTCAATATTGTATTATATCTAAATATAAATAATATAATAAAATAATACAGATAAATCGACAGAAATAAAGCAAACAATATTTAGACCAGATATTGTGAAATATAATAATGTGTGTAAAAAAATGTGAAAATACCACATGTAAAATTCATTTGTTGAGAATTCAACTTTACCAATTATACTGTCTTCATCTACTTAAAAATCTTTTTAATTTTCATAAATTTACTCGTACCTATATAATATAGATACTAAAACTTGAAAGCACGTGAAAACTAAATCTTTACAAGTCGTGTTAAGGTTTTATTATTATGTTTTTCTAGTTGTTAAGTAAACGTGTGTTATATTTCACATTTAAAATTATTCAAAACGATGAATGCGCTTTTATTGAGGCATTCTTGGTTTTCTGTCTATGACAATAATTGACGTCACATACCACAGGTCTTTATTACGTTACTAACGTCGTACTTTCTAATTTCTGCAACAAAAGTGCTTAAGTTACTAACTACGGAATCAGAGCAATGAATGAGATGTTGCCCAATATTTATTTTATTTATAATATATGTATACAACCTGTAACGGAAAGGGGGTAACAATGTAAAGTAGGTGGATACTATACCTTGTATAGATTCTATATACGAAATCCCGAGTTAAAATAAACACTTTATTGTTTTTATGAAATAAAAAATGATTAACTATAATGACTGACTAAAACGTAAACAAACGCATCACAACACTATTGAGGTCAGCGACCCCAAATCACGTTATCACTTCACGACAATCACTGCGATCCTGAATTTCTCCACCTCCTTCCTCGATATGCTCGCCTAGCACTTTCTTAGAAGATGCGCGAACATTATGCAACATTTGTGGTGTCACTGTACAGAACGCGGCCTTGATGCTTTCTATCATCTCTTCCCTTGACGAGCATGCTACAGCGTACACCTTCCTTTTAAATTAGTCCCACAAGAAGAAGTCCAACGGAGTGAGGTCTGGTGACCGAGCTGGCCATGTGATACGACCTCCTCGCCCCATCCACAGATGGAAACGAGCGTTTTGATGGTTTCGTAAATCTCTTTCTCTAGCTCTCGGTCGGCCATCACGCTGCCGTCGGTTGCTCCGACACAGAGAATCATCTCGAATATTCTTGATTGCTCAAAGACATCACGAAATATCACTAGGCTATCCGTAGTAAGTAGGTAATCCAGAAAGGCAAAAACATAAGATGTTGTCACGGCGACGACAACTCAATTAAATTAATAGCATAATAGGTAGGTACATCCAAGTCTTTCGACGATTCCAACAATACTGTGATAGTGTTGTGCAAGCGTGACTTAGTCAAAATTTTTACTTGTATTTGACTGATATTTCAAAAAAAAACATTGAATCAATAAATGCGTGTACACAGCTACAAATGGTCCCATACAGTTTGTAACCGTTAACTGCTTTGGTATTTTTGATATTGTTATACCCTTTCCGTTACACGTTGTATATTTGAAGTAGCGTAGTTAATTTTAAAAAAGTAAAGCAAATTAGTCAATTAACCAAGACATATACGAAAAACCCGTAATATGTGATGTCGATTATTGTCATAGACTGCATACCAAGAATACCTGAACGCAACACCCAGACCCATTTTGAGCCGACCGAAGTTCGAACCCGAAACCTCAGAGAGGATGCGTCGCCAACTTTATAGATTGGGCTTCTAACATTGTTTTTTTATTAGTGTAACTTTGATTAAAATTACCACAAATAAATCATTATTTTTATAAGCATGCATCTATAATCTCGCGTCCTTATCAAAATGTGCAAATCATTTAAAATGATATTTTTTGCTCAGTGGATGAACAAAACACTTAAAGGTTATAAGTAATCCATTGAGATTGCAAAAAATTAAATGATGAAGGTATTTCAGAAATTATTATTTTCAAATACTAATTAGGTTATTAGTATAGGTTAAGTAGGTTAGTGATCATTTGTAAGTTCAATAAACTTTCAAGGGTAAATATTGGGGCATCTGATTTGGTAGCAACGAATGTACTTAAGACAAAAAATGTACTACAACCAGATCTCGAAATAAACAAAATTATTATTAGGTACAAAACGGCGAAGCGCAAAAAAGTCTTTACCGTTTTTATACATAAATCCTTTACGAACGTGTATTTAAGATCTCGTTCCAAGCCCACTTTTTAGCACCTACTTAGTTTTTAAGTTCATCTGACGACGTCGGTGGCGCAGTGGCTAAGGTAGGCGCCCAAAGCGCGTAAGGTCCCGGGTTCGATTCCCGGTCAGGTCAATTTGGAAAACGAACTTTTCTCAATTGACTTGGGTCTGGGTGTGCTGGGATGACGCCCCCAGTTAGTATCCGTCGTCTGGTACTCATAGTACAAGGGAAAACCTTAGTTTGAGACCAGGTGATTGGTGTGATTGTCTGGCGCATTTATTTATTTATTTATTATCTAAGTTACATATTTTTCCTGACTTGAAATATCCTATCCCTACTCTTATTCTGATTTCCTAACAAAGCAATTCAGTACAATTCAAACATTTACATTCGTTTGAACGATGAATTCTCAACAGGCAGACACTGATACGAAACCACAGTTTAAATCACTATACAGTTTGGAAGTTACGAAACCGAAACATCTTGCAAATGTAGCCTACATTGTTCTACAAGCTTAAAGGTTCCTTGAAAAAGGTTTTGTAGAGAACTTGTGTACAGGCAGAAGTTCGTTGGACTATACATTTCGTACTTTATACAACTCTTATGTAGCAGACATAAGACCTAATATAAACTTTTTGATAGTAGGTATTTATTGCTCGCGATTCTATGAATTACTCATTTATGTTTTAACTATTCAAACAATTATTTGCAAACACTACCAGTCTTTTTACGATATATTTTAAAAAGGAGGGATATTTGATGCACCATGGTTTAATATTAAATAAATAACTATCAGACAACATCACGTACATTGATCCCGAAGGACGCAGCTTAAACGCTATTGATATGGAGGTGAGAATGAACTGTGGTAACACAGTATAAACTAGCTGCTGAGAATTGAACCCATGCCCCTTGGTTCTACTTGGTTCACCCTGGATGATAGTCATTATTCTACTAGTCCCAGTTAAATAAAAATGAACCTACATACATGGTAAATTAAGGTAAAAATTAGTAACAACGATATTTTTGAAAATGTTTGATCGACAAGACGTAGAATATTTTAACTGTGATGAAACTGTCTCGTGTCTAGTGGGCACATTCTGGAATTTTATTCCTATCTGCAGCAACCACAATTTCCTTACCCGGAAAAAGTTTTTGATCGACTTCAAGGGTAACAGTCATTTTGTATTCAGTGGTTATGGCTTATCCTTGTGGCCAGACAAACTTTTCTAGGACTGAATTTATTTACAATAGTAATTCACAAAACCTTGTAATTGGATTTGATTTCGGAAACAATATTTGTCTCTTTCTCATTTAAAAACCATTGGCTTTCCAAATCGGATTCTTACTGACATTTTTAGTCAGCCCACTAGAGTGGTATTAAACAGCTTAAATGTTTTTGTATTTTTTTGTTACTTATATAATGTAACCTACATTATATAAGTAACAAAAAAAGGTATTAAAAATAAATTTAATACTGGTCTTTAAGAAATTTACTTAAATCGCACGTGTCGCATTCTGAAGTTTCTGTAACTTCTTTTATTTTCCTTAAATTCTAAACACGTTAATTTAGATGGATAGATAGATGAACAAGATTCAAGAAAACAATCATGTCTACAAAGATTTCAAGACTTATTTATGCTTTCCTGTACTTTACTGTAGCTATTGATAAGAATGCCAATGGAATTGAGAAGATCATAGGTATAGATTGTGAACATATCAAGATCTACCGCAATTAGGGATTGAAAAGGGCCTTACGCATTACAAATGACGGGTTCTAATTAATATGCTGGTCATAATTTATCCGTAAATTACAAGGCCACACCCGAGAGTTATCCAATAACCGTCAGACTATTCTGGAATTCATCAAATACTCAAGTGCGTGTTCAAAACTAATTTAGTATGTCGACCCGACTATGGGCATGTTGCTCATTTCCTATCGCTAACTACTGGGACGGATCTTGAATTAATTAGTGTTACCATTAACACAATGTTAAACGATTGAATATCATTTTGATTACTAGGTTGCCAGACTAGATATAAATTTAATTCAATTCTTCATTGCATGCCACATTTCGTTGGGCCTAATAAAAAATGACGTACTAGTTATATTAATAAGTGAAAAAATATGTCAAAGCAAACTCGAAAAAGTTACGTTGTTTTATTGAGGAGTAGCTATGGCCACCTTCCAGCTTCATCACCATCAGCTCAACGTCATCACAACCACGCATTAACCTGTTAAAATATTTACAGATATAGCTCCTCTCGTGGACGTGCCGGTTGTCGTAATGAGTTAGCTTTTACGCTTTCCCAAAAGTCTTCAATATCCAGGGTACATAAACGGGTTCTTGACTGAGTCACGTCGCCTATCAAGTCGTAATGAATACCTGAATATGCAAACTGCTATGTGCCAAATGTGGAACCAAAATGACGCTGTTCTGTTACTGACTCCAGCACAATCCCCTCGTACATGACTTTTATGCCATTTTATCGCTTCCTTTGTGGTGTGGTATGTATGATGGATTACCCTCAGGGGAAAAAAAGGAACAATATTAATTAAATGGGCATGCAAACCTCTAATGTTCCAGGGGGCTAAAGGCTACGGTAAATGCAGGTGAGCTGCAAATACTTCTCCGCCGTCAAACTATCTTCTATAATAAAATTTGAATCCCAGATTTCAGAAAATTTGATTATTAATTGATCATTGTGCATCAAGCCACATAAGAGAACTCTAAATGCCTATTTTCTAAAAAAAAAGGAATGAAATATTTATTAAAAAAGGAATGAAGATTCTATCTAACTAAATTTTATGGTTATGCATCTTTTTCCTTCCACTAACAATCTTAACCGGATCCAAGCAAAGGTAACATTCAAGTTGGTTTTGTCAAAGAACACATTATACGAAACTCTTGATCATGGTTGAGGGTATTTGTACCTTAAGTGAGATAAATTACTAGAAAAAGGATTACGTAATAGAAGAAGATACAATTAACCTTTCTATTTATGGTAGTGCGTGCATTTAGCACGTAACAAAAGCCTGATTTCAAAACGACAATGGTTCCCACAATTCGTAAGGGTATTGCGGTCACGTCTGCCACTCCCAACGCTGTCCCGAACGTTGCGAACAAACCTACAATGAACACGTGTTTAGATTGCCTGTTATTTGGATTAGCCTGGGGACTCAGGACGACAAATGCCAAAAGTTAACCCTGAACTGGCGTCGAAGGTTGTGCGGTTCAAACGCTAGGCTATGTTAAAATTTCAGAAAAGTTTAAAAAGCGAATGCGTCTCCCTTTGCAAGTGATCTTCCTTTAGCTGATGCTACTATACTATACTAAATTTGGGGCTATGTAACTTACTAGGGAATAAATTTATGCATCGGACTGTTTTATTTCGTTGAAACCAATCTTGAACAAGAAATAAAGATCTAAAGTGACTTATCCACGCTACAATTATAATGCTGATCAGTTAGTTGGAACGCACTTATTTCAACCGCAATTTTTCAATTCAAACCAGTGAGGTTTTTATGGTTTAAATTATAGTTGTGTTGTGTTGGATAATTTATTTATCAAGGAAAACTATAGGAGCGAAGGATCAGTGGAAAATGTAGAAAAACCTGGGATAGTGTGCGTGCGAAGCTGTGCAGGGCCGTGTAGTGTAGGACCAGCCGACCGCGGGTGTAGGGACACCCCGGTTGGCCTTGCACGGTCCTCCGCAGATTCGCGGAAACGGCTTATTGCCTTCGGCCGTTCCCGCCAGTCCCCCGACCATCCAGGAGAGACTAGACGGAGCGGCCCCCTAGGGGGCATCGCCGACGGCGCTATAGCCGTTATGGGTCTTCAGCTTCCCTTAGCGCTGTCACTGGGCGATGAGAAGGTGGGTGGTGTTTTTAGTTAGGGTAGTCCTCGCTCCTGGCGGGGGAGTCCCACACACGTGGGGACGACAGCGATATGGTACGAAAAGTATTTTCCCCACCTCAAAAAAAAAGGGCCGTAAGGGTACCTGTAAAACAAAATAAATCATTGTACTCATCTTTTGTAGTTTTACAAAAATTATTAAATTAAAAATATCAACACCAAAACTATAAATAAATATCAACTCAAATTGCCCTGTATTAGACTAGTGAAAAATTAAAACCAAAAGCTCTGTTACAGATAAAACAAAAATGTACGTTGTCAACTACCAAGTATTTTTTATCAGCTAAGAGCATTAATTGATCACATTAATCAAACTGCTTTGGTCAAAGCTAATTTTGTTCTGAAAATCTTAAAGTCTTTACTGAACCATGTATATAAAAACATTGTACTAATTAAGGGTTAAGCACAATTTAATCAGACCACGTATACAACTGTAACGCGGTAGCAGTTCAATTTACCTATCCTTTGTCGAAAGCTTACGCGGCTTTTCCTCCTACGTTATTATCTACTTAGTTCCTGATAAAATGGTATAGAGTTTGCTAACTCAACCTAGTAACATTGTGTTTACTTTAGCATCGCTTAATGGAAACGTTACTAATGGCATGTAAATTGACTAAATTAGAACAGCTGAAGCACCTTTTCAATAGGGAGGCGGAGTACAAACTGGTTTTAATCCAGGTGATAGAATATCCAAAAATATAGGGCATCTTTTTTAGCATTTTTCCTATAAAAAAAGAACAGCGACACATTAAATTCAATTGTCACGTGACGTCATTACAGTACAATTTCTACTCACCAGTGACGTAACGAGCCCAAATCTCAGCACTTGGCATCGTTTTTATCTCAGTATTATTTTATTTGGAAAATGAAAAAATATGTGTTTAATATTTTTTTAAACTATTTAACGGACTGAAAATAATCTAGTATTTTTGACCAGCCCATCGTTGTATCGCCGATAGCACCTCAAAGTATTGCATTTGGATATTAGTACAAAGTGTATTAGTGTAATTTTCTAAGTGTCAGGTCATTGTGTAAAATGGTCATTCATGCGCCACGCGAGTAAATTTAAATGCGCTCTTAAGAAATGTCAAAATCAATGCGTCAACTGCTGATTGGCTGAAAATACGAGTACGGTGTACTATCACCCAATCTACGATATAAAAAAATTTGTCGTATTGCGAAAAATTTGACCAATTGCGCATGCTAGGCCTGGTTATATCTGATTGGCACGAAGGTCATGTAGATACCACGAATTACAGATACATTGAAATCGCAGACAAAAGCCAGTCATTGAAATAACTCCCCTATTTTATATTTCATATCGAATCGATATAGGTATATTATTTTTTATCTATCTGAATGGAAATCGGAAACTAGTTCTTTATTATAGGCAGCTATCACGATGAAATCGAGATGGGATCTTCTTTCATGTACATTTATGAACACTTTTTCTTTTGTACAATATTGGATTTTCCTGATTTTCCGATTCTACTTCGGGGACAAGGAGATTTGATTTTATGAAGGAAATTATTGCTAGAAATCCATACGACGAAAGCGAAGAATTAAATGCAATTTTTCATCGAGGCATTTTCCAATTTCAATAATCGTATAAACAAATTTTCTTCAGTATAGAACATAACTCAGGTTCAAACTAGTATGCAACTTTCTAGAATATGATATTTATTTATTTGCATTTGATATTTAGTAAATGATTATTATAAAAAACCAAAGTGTGAATTGGACTCGCGCATGAAGAATTTCGCACCACTATATTTGAAGACGGTGTTTAAAACACATTTGTTGTGTGTAATATGGTACACGCCGACTAGTGAGTCAGTGTATTTATAAAAATGTCAAAATTTTTCGATTTCGATAATAGGTTGAGTGCTTCAGGCTTTGCGACCTATACCTATCTGATATGCAAAATTAAGTAGTGTTAACTAAATTTTTTAGTATACCTATTTAATTGTAAAGTATCACACATAAAAGGACTTGAAGGGAAGCCTTTTTAAACAGTGGACATTCTTTCGCTGAAATGATAAAACATAATCAAACAGGTATGTTTGTTATAGATAGGTACACAGCTCAATACAATTTCCTTGTAAGATTGAAAATATGAAATCATAATCTGTGTCCCAATGTAATTTATTATGCGGCAAAGGTACTAAAGTATTCGGAACTCATCCCGAGGGAGTCGTTTCACAAAAATATTCTCACTTAATTCTAATCAGAAATCATTCGTGTGTTGAAACAAACAGTTTTACGTAAATCGAATTTATCTGTGCGTTAAACAGGTGGCAATCAGCCTTCACCATAATTTCTAATTTGCAGTGTTTGTCACCAAACAATTTGTTAACTGATCTAATTGTGGGCTGATTAGGCGACCATGGCTCTATTCAAATTAGACAGGCCATCGCTGCGGCGGGCTTTCCATCTGTTGTCATCAAACAGAATTTGATTTATTATTAAAGTTCACTAGTTTAACTAACTGACACGATTTGTAGTTCGTTTTTTTACTTACTTTCTTAATGGGAGTTGTACTAACTTTATTTTAACTTTAACTGATTGTTTTATGATTGTAGGTAGGTTGTGCGTGTATCCTCTTTGCGATACGGGGAGGGTTAGGTCTGCTCTTTTTCTCTTCTCTCTTCTCTTCTCCTCCTTGGGGTGACAGTATGGTTCTTCAAGCATTTTCCCGCCATCCTGGCTGTCAATCTGTAATTTTAATTCAATATGGTCAATGATCGACCCCTACTTACTGCTAAAAGGAAGTATGAGTAGCGGCGTGTATATAACTCAGACTTAGTAGTTTTATCCCTTCATTCTTCTTTTAAACATGTTCGTCATTACCTACTTCTTATCATATAAGAAAATGATATCGCTTGTCTTCCTTGGCTATTATTTTTATTACGAAATATAAATATAATAAACATTTATTATACATTATTTTCCATAATAAACGAAACAAAGGCGATGTTCTGGTAGTTTTAGGACCACATCTTATATAATAACATCAGACCATGCACTTTGGACTTTGCATCGTTCTCATGTCGTGCGCGCAAAGAGTACAGTCAGTAGCTTTAACTCATGATCAACTCTGTACCTTGTCACATTAAATCACTGTCTATCTGACTTACTTAGTAACGTGGAGATGTGATATGACAAGGTACTGAGGTGTATACGAACTAATGATGCGGGCTGTACCCACCTAATATTGAACAGCGAGTATTTGCCTTGACGTGCTGTTGACAATACTAAAAAAAACAAGCTCATTGGTAACTGATTATGGATTGTTTTACGAGAGTTTACATTAACTTTTTATTAATTGTTAGTTTTTAAAAGAGGTAGGGCATAGCGATTTATTGCTCGAACTGGAGCAGCCCGACTGGTGAAATACCTCCACCTTACAGAAGACCGTAGCCAAATAACAATCACTTCTATGTTGTTTTTTTCCTGCGTGTAAGTAAGGTTTCCAGAGCTCCTGAGGGGTGCTACGTTAGTAGCAGGGGCAAGCCTTCAAGGTAAGGGCGACAAGTCCAGTAACAGATTTATTATGCTGTACTTGTCACCCTTAAGCTCATTACCTTAGAAACTCATTACCACTTAACATCAGGTGGGATGAGGTCAATCTTGAAGTGCAATATAAAAAAAAACTAAGCAAAATTCACATATAAAAATGTTAACATTTGATTTACAGTGAGTATCATACAAATATCTAGAGAACAGTAGTAAATTCAGTGTTGGACAGTGTTGGTGAAATGTTTGTATTAAATTGTTTATTTAACTCAGTTTCCAGCTAGATTTATTGAATTGGAGCGTCATTTCTCAAATGCAGAGCGAACGAAACTTGGAAAACGTTTCGACCTCGACGCCCGCAGCGGTTCGACCAAACTGTCCTATTTCAGGACGTGTGGGGAGTTGTGGGGACGTTCAGTTGCAGTGAATTAGACGTTTTGTTTTCGCAGAACAGATTTCAAAAGTTTTAGGGTAATTCCCAGGGAACGTAGACGATGTGCCTTATTTGATTGTAGTATTACCGAAGCGATTGAAATTCGCTTTCATGTTATAAAAACTCTTCTTGTAGGTACTTTATAAGATGTCCGTCGTCTGTCAAGTTCCTTTTTCTTGTTTGTTGAAATTAACATTTAAAAAAATATCGGCGGTCCCTTTAACGTAGTCCCTTTTAAAAAAATCCACACAATGTATAAAAAACGTTTTATCATAAATTTGAACAATCTATTTAGTTGTTTCTTCGCAACACAAACTCGCTCAAATTTTAGCGACTTTTTGACTGAAATCTGAAATCCATCACGTACCTACCTACAAGGGCATTTATGAGAAATGACTTATAATATTCCTATAAGATTTTTGAAATGTAATTGTATGAATAAGTTAAATAAATTAGGAAAGCGTAGGTACATAATGTTACTTCCCGTAGCAAATGGGCCTTTCATGGGATTATAAAAAGTAAAATTAATAAAATAAATGCGCCAAACAATTACTGCAATAAACTCAAATCAGATTACATTGTTTCATAACGCAATGAAGTAGAACAATATTTGAAAAATCTGATAACTGGTGATGAAAAGTATACGTAGCTACCTATCTACGATAAAAGCAAATGAAAAAGGTCGTAAGTAGTCAACGACCGCGGACAGTGAACCGTGGGTTCACATAATCTGGCGAAATCCAGATAAACTCGCAACAAGGTGATGCTATATGCGTGCTGAAGCAAGAAGGGTTAATGATTCATTATGAACTCGTACCGCCAGGCATTGATTTGAATTCTACTACGAATAACTGAAGAGACTGAAGCAATGAGTTTAGCACTTAGCAAAAATTAGGTGAGTTTGGTGGGGAGATGTCAATGCATCCACCGATGGTCCTGGCCTTGCACCTTCAAATACCCACCTATTTCTGTCTTTTATATACGTTTTTAATTAACTGCAGCCGTTTAGAACCTATTCTTATGGTGGTTTGTGTAAGCATCCATATTAGTACAAAAGTAAAAAATACCACCAGTGGAAACATCGTAGCCATAAATAAATTCCTCATAAGCCGTGTTTAGTATTCTGCGGCGAAATATTGAACGTTCACGGCTTATATTGTTCAATGCGGAAAATCACCTGCTGAAATAACCATTTACTCTAGACCCCCCAACTACCCTACAACCAGTGGAAAACGATCCACGCGCCTAGTTTGCCGAGGATCTTGTACATTGGTCGGTTATTTTACCACGTAACTATTCTCTCTTATTGAATGGAGCTGAAGGGTAAAGAAAATTAAAATTGCATAGAGATTACGTTTCACTGCAGTCGGTCGTTTCGTTATGCTTTTGTTTGTTTTGGCCGGCACACGGGTGTTCATTAGGAGAATTCGGAACTCGCGCTGTGACTTATAGAGTTTACCTGTATTCCCATAGTGCCGTCAGATAGAAATTGAGAGGCATTTACGTGTGTAGTTTACTTAGAATAAGAAAAGTAGTTTAGATCGACGTGACCATAAACGTTGTATAGAAGTTTTTCTTTTAATTTTTAATTTTTTTTTGGTTGTTGGGGATTAGTTTTTGCTCATTATGTGTTGTAGGTTAGTGAGCGTTATTTGGGAACCTTAAAGTAAGTTAAATTGTTTTTATTTTTGTATTATATTTTAATTATTGTATTTTATCTATATGCTCCGTATATATTTAAACCTTCTATCACACTGTATACGTATGTTTTCGTTTTTTAATATTTTGTACATCTGCGCACGTCACCAAGGTGACCGTCCTGCCGGAAGACCAGCGATACAGTGGTACCGTAGGTATACATAATATGTACCACTGTAGCTTGTGCTGAGGCAGGCACCTATTGACCTCTCTGTTTATTTTCATTTCGTCATTTGTCCTCTAATTTAATGGTTTGTACCTTTTAATTTTAATTTTTGTTTTAATTTTGTAATTGGTTGTAGGTATATTATTATTTGTACGGTCAATAATAATGTATTTTAATTCTTTCTTTCTTTTCTTTCTTAGTTTCCATTCTTTATCGAAGCAGAGCAGTCTCTCAAACACTGCATTCTTACCCAGGCTGCTAGCACAGCGCTACAATGCCTCAAATTAGTCAATTAATCGAACAAAACATATAAAGTAATTTAAATTATGTTTCTTTTGAATTCTCATTGAATACAATGCAAAGTGACCCTACTAACAGGTTAGACACCTACTACCAGGACACAAAAAATGCTTGCACATAACTAATATGGCCTGTTACAGTACTAGTTTTAATACATGCGTAAACTACCTTATATTTGACAGTCACAAAGTTTAGGTTTGATGCACGACGTGATTATCCAGTAAAGTCGTTTTGAGGTGAGCTGGAACAGATCAATCTTCAAAAGCTGGCTGTTCACAAGTAGTAGGTACCTAACTATGTTTATTGCATATGTCAATACTTAAAAACAAAGTAAAGGAACGTAACGGTCAAGCCACAGCCACTTCTTTGGTAGGTAGGTGCTGAGTTAGCACTGCTGACGTAGTATAATTGTCCTTTAATTATAGTGATGCCTACTTTGACACACGCATATGTCAATTAACAAGTATTTTTTTCTTAAAAGTATTCAATTTATCTAAAACAAGGTTTCTTACGGCAAGTGATATATTCAATTTGTTCATTTATCACAAAACAAACACGGCGATACAAAATTGCTAAAACTTTGGTGTAGGCGTTAATTTTTTCCCCACGTTTAAAAAAACAAATATAATGCGTGAATTTTAAACTATTTCAGATACATATTTAGTAATATATATAACTGGTAATTTTTAAAATAGGAAATTACAATTTATCTATCAGCTCTGAATCAATAAAGATTACATTAATGATCGCCAAACTATCTATCCCTACACTAAATATCATTTAACTGGTTTATTTTAATTCTTTAAAAATGAGCAAATATAGTTGAGTTTACATCAAAACAGACCGTATAAAATACCTGAGAACTTAGTAAGCAGATTTATTAAGCCCCTTGGAACGTCGACAATCAATGTTTCATTTCCTCCCAATTGCGCAGTGAATTGAATAAAAACTTCGTTCTTCGCATTGCGAAACGCCCTATAGCTAGTGTTGCTAAACTACACAGAACAAGACTATCGATAGACCTATTAATAGATAGGTATCTACTTCTACGCACTTTCAAAATTTCAAAACAGGTAGATATTATTGATTAAATTTTTCAGATGCATCCACCTAAAACTACAGCTTTTATTTAATAAAATATTTTTTCATAAAAATTTTAAAAGATTAATAAGATATCATTACCTATACTTATTTTAAAAGTAGTCATCCTAAACAAGTAACAACTCAAAAAAAGTAACTATTGATACCTATTATCACCTTAGTTCTTACTATAAGCACAGCTTTAAGGTAGGAAATCGGAAAAATGACGATAAGCTAAACGTTCAAGTTCAGATATATACCTACCGTTTCAATAACTGGATATTCATAGATTGTTGATTTGTAATATCGTACAAGCTTAATCGCAAAATGGTTGAACCGAAGGTTGCTTAGCCAAACGGTACGGGTTTGGTTCCCTTCCCACCCAAGGTGATGTGATGAAAATTGTTCAGCAGCTAGGTGTTACATGTGCATATTTATATAAGTACTTTTTTTTGATGTGGTTAAGAACTTTTCCTTATGTCTCATCGTTTCCATCATTTCTGGACTACAACAAACATTTCATCAAAATTTATACCAACTTACTCGGTCCGCTATTCTCAAGTTTAAGTAAGACAAGGCGAAGTTTATTTTTTATTTAAAGAGATAATTGAGTCCAATTCTAGTTTCCATGATGCAAGAGCTTGAGCTATTGTTTAAGAATCATGGTGATGTATGTGATGGTGTTCAATATTAAATTATTAGGTAAATTGATATTCGATCGACAGTCTTATTATGGGTAACGAATCGGAAGAAAATTATCAATCGACAACACTACTTACGGCGCTAAAGTTAGGTACCCATTCTTATTGGTAGTCCCTTTTAACTGCATTTTGACCTCTAAGCCCATCGAGATAAGACTGCCAGATGTACCGTCCAAGGCCATGCTCTGCTCAGCTGAGCACGATTGTTTGAGCTATTAAAGTTATTGCTGGCCGAGGGATTTGCAACTTAGGAGATATACTTTGTGGTTTCTCTATAACTGATAATATCTTGTCGGATGTCCGAAATAATACATTTGAAACAAGATAAGATACCTACTTTTTAAGGAAACCAATTAAAATCGGACGGTGCGTAAACTTCATAGTGCTAAAAAACATTCAGGGCTACTAAATCATTATTTTACTATTTATAAAACAGTAGCAACTCGTGTGGAACAAATATCGTTGTATCTGTAATCTAGAAAGGATATTTATGTAACTTCTTTATTAGTTACTAGATGACCTTCTACTACACACAACGCAGTGGTCGTTGACATTAGAACGGCGAAACAGATGGTTTATAGGTATGCACATTTTATACAAAGTGCAAATGCAGTAGTACGCAATACTATGTATTTCATTTGTATTTTTGTCTAGCTTAAAAGTATGCACTATCTGTTGTGTGGGGATTGACTAGAAGAGTAGGTAACATTGTACAGTCTATTGTTAGAGTTAGTTTAGAATTAAGCAACTTTTTTACATCATCATAATTTTGGCCTTCGGATTAGTACAAGTACATTTTACTTATAGATTAAGAGTTAAAAACACATCTTAACACATTTATATTAGCGCTTATGATGGTGTTAGGGTTTTGTTAGTTATAAAAGTACAATATAGACATTTATACACAATTACGAATATAATACAAGACTGATGACGACACGTTCAATTCAATATATTAAGATTAATATCTTTTTTATTTTTTTCTTACTCTAGCCACTATCTGATAAATCTTTGTTAATAAGTAAGTATTTTAAATAGAGAAAGATTTGTATAATTATATTTAAATTCGTTCTGTAAATAAGTTAAGAGTTTGTAGTTGAAGACATGATCAAAAACGTTTGTAAATCTTTTCTAATTAAATTTCCTTGTATCACTTAATATGCCAATAACAGTCGTTTATTGGTAAGTGTGCTCTCTGATCACAAAAATTCAGAAAATACAACAAAGTCTTCAATATATTATTTCCTGATCAAAGTATCAAATTTTAACACTATTATTTAAAACTCTACTAGAATAACAAAAACAAGACCAATTATAAGTAGCCTACATCCGCGACATAAGCTTATTATAATAAAAATATGGCAATAGGTATCGCCGGACTGGTTTTATATTATTTTTTATTGAAACTACCTAAATTAACAGCATCACAGCAAATTATTATTTAAGACAAATTGCTAGAGAGTAAACAATTAAAACAACCAGTTTGTAAATTTAATTGTATATAATGCAAACTAGCAACCGAAAAATAATAAAACAAAAAACGTAAAACGAACTCTCAGATATATTCAAAAAAGCTTAAAATGCAACGACATGCAATGTGTGTCTACTACTCGTAGGTATGTGATTAATGTATCCTAACATTATAAACACAAAGTTTGTAAGGGTTTTTTTTATATTGCACTTCAAGATTGACCTCATCCCACCTGATGTTAAGTGGTAATGAGGTCCTTTTTTTTTTTACTGCCGTGGGGACGGCAGCTACGTGTGTGGGACTCCCCCGCCCAGAAATAGAAATAGAACTAGGGGCGGGGACTACCCGAACTAAAAACTCCCCCACCTTCTCATCGCCTATTGACGGCGCCATGGGATACCGGGCGACCCATGACTACCACAGCGCCGTCGGCGGAATTGCTGCCCCTACGGGGCGGCGTCACCAGCTCCCCCAGGATGGTCAGGGGACTGGCGTGAACGGCCGAAGGTGCTCCCGCACATCTGCGGAAAACCGTGCAAGGCCGGCCGGGGTGTCCCCACACCCGCGGCCGGCTGGTCCCCGGGTGTGGGGACCAAGCGTGTTTAGCAAGCGCAAAAAAAAAAATGGTTGACCCCTGCTACCAATGTAGCACCCCCCAGGAGCTCTGGAAACCTTACTCACACGCAGGAACACAACAACACAGAAGTGATTGTTATTTAGCTGCGGTCTTAAGGTTAGGGTATTGTTATTCAGTCACGCTATCATCACAAACATATTTTTTGTACAAAATTATATGGGATAGATACTAGATTGCATGAAGGATAGATTTTATCACAAAATATAGGTACTATATATTTTTTGTATGTATAATTTTCACAAAATCTACAGCTCTTAATAAAATTACAAAAAAAATAATACTTGAATTTTAAATTAATAGCTAATAACGGATTTTAAGTACATGAATGTTATAAGTAGATAACAATGACAAAGAGACGATAGGACGCAGATGATCTCTGTGGTCGGTTTCTCATATCTGAGGATCGTGGTCAGCAAGTTGTTTGCATCTAGAACGGACGATCTGCCTCCACCGGTTTCTATCCAATGCGTCTCTCACTACCGTATACATTTTGGACGACGACGTTTCTTTTATTTGATCGGTCCATCTAGTCGGTGACCGACCGCGCGATCTTTTACCTTCGGTGCACGCAGATGATGCACACATTATTGGAACCGACCATTTTTAAATTGGACGACTTAAAAAAAGCACGAAATTTAGTTCCTGGATTTATTTTAATGGTTAAGTTGCGTTGAAATTCAGCACACAGGTTATAATGACATGAGTACGCAAACGCTAAAGATTTTCGAAATTACTCCCTAAAGGGAACTTTGCTAAAGGAAACCTTATCCATCGTGGACAAAATCATCAACTGCTGCTAGTCCCTACTAATATTATAAATGCGAAAGTAACTCTGTTTGTCTGTTACGCTTTCCCGCTTAAACCTCTCAACCCATTTTGATGAAATTTTAGCACAGACAATCTTTAGACCCTGAGAAAGGACAAAAGCCACCTTTTATTGAGAAAAAACCCTGTAGTCCATGCGAACGAAGTCGCGGGCACGGCTAGTTTAATAATAAGACTAAAGGCTAGCCACTTCTTTGCCCGCGTCACCAAATTCATAATCCTTTGTTCACCTCTTTTATGGACTTAATCCTAGTTTCATGGCTTTGAAATATAAAACAGCCAAGTTTTATACATGAAAAGCTATATTTTAGCTATCTAGCTAGCTTTTACATCAGTAAAGATGTCACTAAACTATGGATTGAAATTTAACATTTATTCATAAAACATTGGAATCTAATTTCTAAACGTAACGTACGTTTTATCATTTTTATAGCTTAAACGATTAGACTGAGAAACAGTTTTTCCGAATCGGAATTGTTTTTGACGTTTTGGAATCAGCTACCTGGTTATAATTTTTGATTTTAAATTATTTAAAAAAATGCTAGTACCAACATATTTAATCTGAATTTTGATTTTGCTACTTTCTATCTTAGTTATTACGAACCCCAAAGAAACAACAAAAAATTTAATGAGCTTATCGGTCTGTCATCATCAGTAGCATCTCATCTTCTTTTATCATCTTATTTCTTATTTATCTAGATACTTTTTGCATTACTATAGAATCTTACGAGTTCATCCTTTACCCACTTTGCATAAAGAACTTGGCTCTGTATGACTGTATGATGACTACGATTCTTACTTGACCGGATTTATTTAATTACTTTTAACTGTCAGTTGAGTAATTTAGTTTTAAAAATAAATGGTTTCTTCCATGACTTGCCTATAACCTACGATCGTTAATCCTAAAAGTTCAAGATCGTTGTAAAAAAACTCACCTAATAAATTTGCATTATTATTTTTTAAAACCTTCAACTGTCCGATAACTTGGCAGAGGCTCTAAATCTTCTAAATCTAATCTTGTATCTAACGTATACAATATTTTATTCATTCTAAATTGTTAAAGCCTTTTTTTATATTTGAAACAGTAAATTTATAAAACTAAAATAAACGTATTCTATCAAAAATAAAACTGAATAACCCGATATATTTTAAAGAAGCTTAATTAATAGCTGACCCATATTTTACATTTAGGATTTTTGTATCGAACTAAAAACACCTTTAATTTTACTTCACAGGCATTCCATTACACTTCTTTATTTCATTTAAAAAATTATGATTTTCCGACAGTTTGCATATTTACGTCGGTAAATCTGGATTTTCAATAATGCAGGCGTCAGTTTTACGGTAACGCATGGATTAATTTTATTTCCGGAGACGTCAGTTTTTTCGGATTGAACGAACTTGACAGTGATGAATCTATTTTAATGGGGGGACAGCGCGTGTGAAAAATTTGCTAGGTGGCAAAACGTAGTTCAAAGACCCAACTGATATGTAATTATCTTCTATATTATTTATTAGCCATGTCACCGTTACATTTAAATCACCAATTTTTGTAGACGTAAAACAACAAGCCCACATTTAGCTATCTTGCTGATTTTTCCCCCATTGAAGACAACCTATAATGTAAGATGTGGACTTGCTCACTGAGGGTTTTGCTGTAGGTATAAACAATTTGCGATGAAGCTACTAAATATATATTTCTTTTATTATTTTCTTTACTTTTGTAAAATAACATTTATTCTTACCAAATAAAATGATCTTAAATCTATAAGAAAGATTAAAAGTAAGACGCAAAAGGTTGTATTTTCGACTTAAAGCTTGTTTTAAAGGCACCACAGAATGCCTCACAGACAGAAGGTATAATAAAAAATGCCGAAAACAAAGTGAAGAACCCTAAAAATTACAAAAAAAAAATACGACACAATTTTTTTCATATATCATTATTCATAAAAAAATATCAAGATATATTTCGTCAAAATTTTTGCAACGTCATTTTTTGGTAAGTTCAGTTATAACGAAAAGGTGACGTAAATGCACCCACACCACTGTACTTTATTGCGTTACATTGTGATCATTTTATTTATTTGTTGAATTAGGAAACGTTTTCGTTGCATTTTGAAACGCTTACTGATAGACTCAAAAGAGTAATTGAATCATTACGACCATCTGATCATCCCAATTGGTACTGACAAATACATTGGAAAACTTTAGAACATCCGTGCTTTGTCATACAATTTTATAAATGTTTGTCATAAAATTGGCAAAAATTACGTTTTAAATAAATATATTTTGGACAACATCACATACATTGCTCTGATTCACTTAAGCACTTGTGTTACAGAAATCAGAAAGAACGACGGTAGGTACCAGAACACCCAGACCCGATTCAATACCTATAGAAAAGTTTGTTTCCCGTTCATTCATTTATTTATAATTGTTGAAGAATTCTAGTTGCAAATATGAAAAACCGGCCAAGTGCGAGTCGGACTCGCGCACCGAGGGTTCCGTACAAACCTGCAAGGTTTACAAAGTTCGTTCATTACGACAATCGAGTCATAACTATGGTATTTTTATTGCAAAATGAAATTCATAACATTACAATGGGGAAAGATGGAGGAGCATAAATATTTTGTAATGTAACTAAAATTTAAGGTTTTCGGAATTTTTTCTTTATGTGTGCTATAAAACGTTGCTTCATGCCAAATTTCAAGATTCTAGGTCGACTGGAAGTACCCTTTAGGTTTTGATTCCCTTGCGAGTACTTGCAAAATATGCAGCTTAAATTGCTGTTTCTTTTGATTGCGTTGACATAGAAGTTTGATTTTGTTACAGCTTAAAGGTATTATAGACCTGAGTATTTGGTATGAATTTCAATTTAATACCTCTACGCTTTTATGAGGAAATGGGTAGTAAGTTTAAAATTATTAAAAAGAAATATATTATGTGATGTAACTAAAAATTTATGGTTTTCGTAATTTTTCCTTTATCTATGCTCTAAGACGTTGCTTCGTACCAAATTTCAAGATTCTGAGTTCACGGGAAGCACCCTGTAGGTTTTGATTCCCTTGCAAGTGTCGAAAATTTGCGGCATAAACGGCTGTATCTTTTGATTGCGTTGGCTTAGAAGTTTGATTTTTTCACAGCTTCAAGGGACAGTAGACCTGAGTAATTGATATAAATTCAGCTTCATACCTCCACGCGTTCCTGAGAAAAAGGGTCTTGACAGACGGACGGACGGACAGACGGACAACAAAGTGATCCTATAAGGGTTCCGTTTTTTCTTTTTGAGGTACGGAACCCTAAAAACAAAAGCAATTCGCACATAATGGATATAAAGGTAGGTTCTTTATCTGATAATTTCATAATAAAATTGATGACACAAGATGGTCTCCGTCATTACTGTATAATTCATTGCATTGTCGGATTAACACGATGATGTTATTTTTGTTAAAAAATATAATTATGCTAACTCCTATTTGACATCATGATTTATTTATAAAGAGTAAAGGACAAATTGGCAAAAATCGTAGTAGATTTACACCTTTACTATAAAAATAAATTGATACTGTCCTTTTGTTTTGGAGTTGAAAAAAGATAGTCGTTGCTAATTTCCCGCATTAATGTTGCTATAGATGGAAACTTCATTTTATTTGAAATACGAGTTATTTTCTGATATTTCCCTAATTACGTCCATATTTAAGAGACTTAGGGTTAACCCTTTGGGTTTTGTCGATTCAGTATGAAATGCTCAAGGAAATTGGTGATGATTTTATAAGGGGATACTATTTTTTACGGGAAAAATGCATTGACTGCTTCAATGGGATTCCCTGCCCTAATAAGTGCAGCAATAAGTACTCAACCCTCTTCGGGACCTGATAGTCGTGCTGTTGAATCAGAAAACCTACCACAGCACCACCTAAGTATGATTGTATGTGGCATGAAACAACCAATTCATGAAGCAACATTGTGCTATGATGTTATTGGACTTAATCGCAATACCAACCGACAAAAACCCCAAATTTGTTCAGCAAAATTGAATTGACTTCACTCTGATGATTCATGATCATGAAACATGTAATTACTTTCACAATGTTTAACGGCACGCTAATTGGGATATTCCCGATCATCACCTTGAAACGGTTTTGAATCATTTATGCAACATTGACGAAGTACTCATGAAGTCAGCAGGTACAGTTGTGGAATCAGTATTCTAGGAAACTACGTGGAAAAAATGTTCTTGGAAAATGAAATAGTATAATTTTGATTGTATTTCTGGAATTATATTGATAAAAAGCCTTTCTAATGATTTCGATTTTTGTGAACTGGGCTTGTGTGGTGAAGAATGAAAGTTGGATTTAATGGAAAAGGTATTCCTTTTTAAATCACGGTTATGACAAATTCACGACCTGCCCTGATATGAACGCAGCTGTTACCGACATAATTTCCTGCAACACTTAGGATGTTAAACGTTAAATATATCTTTTGAATACTGATACAAATGATTTATTTTTTATATTTTTATAACGTACTATAAATAAATTACTGTAAATGTAAGTACAAAAGTACAATTAGATTACTGGTTAAGTAGTGACGTTCAGAATGGGTGGTCTGGGTCAGAATATCTCCTTGTGTGGCTGTTTTTTATTGATTCCTGAGGATTATTGTGAATTCGAGGGAAGTGGTAGCAAGCGGGCCTGGAGCACCCTGGGCAACAAAGGCTAGCGTCCTTTTTAGGATCTCTCTAGTCGACGGCACAAGTTCCGGTGCGAGGGGCCTCATTTCCCTCTTTTTGAAGAGGGATAGTGCATGTCTGCGGCGGGGGACGATTTTCCCCCGAGACCAGGAGGGTCTGCGGGTCCGTTGCCTCGGTCTCGAGAGGGTGGGGCATGTCAGGTGGCCTGACACGCTCTAGCCATGCTGACTAAATCGGGCGGTAACAGCGTTTGTCCCGTCTCTAGTGTTAAGGTTGGTTAGGTTGACCTTATTTGACTCCATGCCACCGCTTAAGGCTATGTGATCCAACTAGGAAGTTTTCGTTTTAGTATGTTGTCATGTCCTTTTTAGGGTAGAGTCCTCTTATTTGCGGCCACTCCGTCGATGATGCTGTGGTACGTCTTTTGTTCCCATGGAATCGCCATCAAGGTGATCAGGTCTGCCTAATCGTTTTAGTGGGTATTCTTGCCCGTATAAGACAGGGAGCCCCACATACCTTCGTGGTTGTGCCCTCCCAACAACTCTGGAAACACACAAACAAACTCAATAAGGAATCGTCTGCTGTTTATTAATTTATGAAAAACAAGGTACCTATCTAATATATAGCAATAAATATTAATCTGTCTTATTTTCAACCTTGTACGTATATATTTTAAACATATTTAATTAAAATAACCTATGTAAATAACAAAAATATAATTTTATTATTGTCAAAAGAAAATGAAAGATTGACAGACACATTTAGTAAACATTTCCTTTCCTTGAAAACAAATTTTAATTATATTGAGCGTGAACCACAAAAAATAAATAATACTGGATATTAGTCATTAGTTCGACAATATGTTGGTTTTGCTTCTCTTGACTTTTGATACAGTAAATAATATACAAAAATAGCAACAGAAACTTGCAAAAGTTTTATCATTGACTCAATGATATACCCAATACTTTAAGGGCTGATGTTTAAATGTCAAATTAAAATTGAAAGCCGATAAATCATTAGTTGTTTGAATAAAGTACGTCATTAGGTAATTTAGTGTAGTCACATAGTACTTTTATTCAACTACGTTTTGGCCTAAATAGCTATAAAGACTATAATCCAAGGACCTGGTGTACTCATAGTTTGAATTTTTGTGTAATTTAAGTCTTCAAATACTCTGATTTCAAGCCTTAAATAGTCTTGTTTGACCTTCGCAGGTCTAATAGCGCGTAGAGCTACTAATTGATAATGTACAGTAGAGCATCTATAAATTCATGGGGGAGAAATCGTGTAATAACGTTTAAAC
Organism: Glyphodes pyloalis; assembly: GCA_037074685.1. NCBI lineage: Eukaryota > Metazoa > Arthropoda > Insecta > Lepidoptera > Crambidae > Glyphodes > Glyphodes pyloalis. The sequence continues at coordinate 8,999,815 of JAYKKO010000011.1, forward strand.
CTACAAAAAACACAATTAAACTCACCTCTAGACTCGTGACGTCGCGTGTTGAAGTCAGGGTCTGTCTTCAAGTACCACTGAGGTCAGAAATTGTTCCCTTTCTTTCCTGAGTTTCCTAGCGTGTCAACCTTTTGGAGCACCCTTGTCACGACGCTTTTATGTGGTCTGCAACAATATCACAGCATCCATAGAGTAAAAGTCGGTTTGTTTGCAAATCCAAATCTTCAACAATGATGTATCTTAATTAAAGCACATGATTAGGTTTTTAAATACTAGCAAGAGCCAGGGCTCTTGCTATTTTTCCAAGCAGTGAGAATACCAGCGCTGCTGCGGCGTTAAAAATACCGTAGCACCATTTGCTGAGGTGGAACCCAAATTGGCTGCACAAGGTAATTTAAGTTTATGTCGATTGTCGTGCTTATTTTTTGTTTGTTAGATTATTTTGTGATGGTCAATTAATGTATTTCTTCCTTTATTTCTATTCTCCGAACTAATTGGGGGACATGGGTGTTCGGAAAAACGAATTTTTCATATAATCGATCTGTATTACCTAATTATGACATAGGATCCTAATTTTCCGTATCTAGTTGACATGCTTACGAGCGATATTTAGGAGTATCCTTAGTACATACAAAAACTTTACTGAACCTGCAGTTGGTAAGGTGCTTACGGTACGGCGGTCGGCTGCTATCAGGTTTATTATTATAAAGGCGTGGCCTTCAGCATCGATTGCATCCTATTCATCACAATTGTGGCAAACCTGATTTTTGACAAATGAGTTCTTACGGGCGCATTAGTTCAGAAAGTGGTCGTAATTAATATCTTTCATCTTCCAAAAATGTTTCATGTATGAGTTTGACAGAATCAAAAAACAATATACCTATGTCTAAACTAATTAGCGATAATACTATTGCGATTCAAATGATGTTTACGTGTAAAATTACTGTTTTTTTTACCGTAATTAAAGATACCAAAAATGTGCGACCAAAGTATAAAAGATATATTTTGACTACACTATTTTTTATTCAGCAAGCCCAAAAATGAGAAAGAACAAAATCAAGCAGCTTTGATATACATTATCATTGTCTTAACGAAGGGATTTTTGTAAGAAATAGAAATTTCTATAGCTGAGATATTATAATAATGAGCTGAACAGTATATGTTTGTATTACTAATAGCTCAGCCTTGGTACATTCCAAAAATACCTATTATTTACAAACAACACGAATGAAGTCGCACAGAAAAACTAGAAGTGCCAAATTTGAAAACAAATAGTAATTGTTACAACTGAGTCACCCTAAGATTATTATATTAATAATTTAAACTTCATTAGCTAGTAACAATGGTTGACCTTTGTTAGTTAAACTTTGCACCACGAAAAATGAAAATGTCTGTTAAGGCCAACATAATAATTAACTAGCGCCTCTTTTCTTAGAAAAAATATAATAGATTAGAAAATAATGCAATGTTATTCCTAACTGTGAATTTTTAAAATAGTTAATGAACACATTATATCTAGGTATATCAAAAAATCTATACTGACAGCGTCCTTGAATGAAAACAAACCATGCTTCATTTGAAGTCATTCAGTAGTTACTTTACATAGTTGTATGAGTAATCGTTTTTATTTTAAAAACTAAATTACATAAAAATACAAAGGGTTAATACTAGGGACATTCACTTCCAGTGAACCCTTGGGTCATGCTGATAGTTAGTCAATGGGTGGTAACAATATTTTTTGTACTATTTAATTATTATAATATTAGATCATAAATTAACTTATTAGGCCTCAAATATAAAAAAAAAGTGAAAAAAGAGAAAGAGAATTTTTTTTTATCCAATAATGTTAAAAGTTTCGGTAATGCTACAAAGTCATTCTGATGACGCATATAAAAAACTCAAATTGGAAGAAAAAAACATCAAAATGCTCATGTATGTGAAATGCGAATTTATTACTCATCTTACAAATTTTTACATTGGATTGCTGCAAATCAATATAAAAGTCATTCGTTCTTTTCTAAACTGATTAAAAATATTCAAACTCTTAATTCAGTAAAATAAGTCAATTGTCAGCCCAATGAAGCGTCTTAAACGGTTTCAGAATACACCTGCGGTACGCACGCATAAACACGTACCCCACCATTAGTAATGCCACCCAGCCATTCAAAAATAGCCGTTACTGAACAGGATTAAAGACTAAGCTCGAAATAATAATTTTGTTTCCATTTTATAGAACGGATTAGCAAGCAGCGTTGCGTGAAAATCAGGCTTCATATTGGCAAAGAGCTAGCCGAATTTATGCAACCGAAAATAAGAAAGAACTTGTTTCAATTTACATAAGTTGCTGCGCGTGGGCAGGAGGGACGATTGTCAGTTTGTTTTTGTTGCTCGCTGCGTTCACAGGCTGTGTATCGCCGGTTCGGTACGGCTCCAAAATGCGTGAAAGATATGTTTTGATTTTCTCCCTGTTGGCAGTGGCTACATCTTTGGTGGGCGACGTTACGGCTAAGATTGCGCGTGAGTTTGTTACTGTTTGATATTTTACATTTTTTTTTTCGTTTTAAGGGCGGTATCAGTTCGGTGAGAAATATGGGTCCGAAAGATTTTCTAAGAACCGTAATGTTTAGCTACTTTTGACATTTTTTAGCTATTATCGCGAATCATAACTTAGATGTTATTTAAAAACACTAATCACACATACAAAATAAGAATTCAAACAAATAGGATTTTTTTTATTTAAATTATAATTAAAACGTTTACCAATTACAATATTACATAATTATAATAGGGCTCAACTAAATATTTTGTATCAATCCGTTACTTATTTTTGTTTGGTATGAAGATTAAATAGAAGCTCATTAAAATCGTCCTTTGTAAATTAAAAATAATTAAATTCAGTTGATTCTTTAATACTAAAAATGGACCTAAATGTCTTATTTAGAAAAATAAGTGCATATTCAATGCACGATGATAATAATTAAGTACGTTTGCACATTCATAAATGTACTGTATTGTGGAATACACCATCTGATAGCAGCAACATTAATAAAGTTGCCTATAACAATGGTCACATGTTAGTACCATATACGATATGTCTGTCTACGTTAAGAATGTATACTGATGTAATTAGTACATTCGTTGGTATAATTAGTACATGAAGAACACTGTCCCATTTATTTTTGTGAAGCTTTTCCTCGAGTCTCAAAACACGAATACAATACTTACTGAACCTTTCACTGTTTCGTAAATAAGAATGAGAAACAAGCAATTTCTATGCTGGTTTACTCGTAGTCTATAGATTCATTTTAGCAATCCGAACACAACATTGAAGGCCGCAATAATGTCCTTGAAAGCCTTGTGACCTCACACTTCACAAGTTGCGTTTGACCATGACCAAATTGAAATATTATTTCGGCAGAACTCGCCAACGATTTTTTTCTCTCCAATAAATGAAACTAGAATATTATATTTTTGAATATATTTAAATCGTTGGAAGGAAAGCACATATACCAATTGGTATGTCATACAAATAAATACGAGTTTAGGGTTGCGAAATAAAGGATGAAATAAAGTTTGTCGGCATTTGCCGAACATTTTGGGCATGTTTTGGTTAAAGGGCAAGCAAGATAAAAGAAGGAAAATAATATATTACTTCGTTCCCTAATAAGATATACAGATACAGGTACAGGCTGACTAGCAACGCGGAAAGGAGTTCTCAGTATTAGATACTTGTTATTGTTATTAAGTAAAATAGGTATTTAATATTCGACCAAATTTTACGATAAATTGGGGCAATTCGTTTGTCATCATTTTTGTTTGTTCCGACCGTTTTCAAAGAATTCCCATATGTTTCATAAATTGTATCTAGTTGGAACTTTTGTAAGGACAAAAGCTTGTCAAGTTCTAATCTTAAGATTTTGTACCACCCTTAAGTAACCGGCATACAAACTAATATCTAATTACAAGTGCTTACCTTATACTTTAACATGAATGATTAACCGTACAAAAATTACCATCAAGTTTTCGGACCAATCCGTGATGTTATTTCCTGTCATGTTTTTCTTTGGGCTCCATGCGCGATGAACAATACATCAAAGTAAACACTTGTAGTTCGATTTTAGTCCTTATGCCTATGATATAAGGTCGGTGCAAAGTCCAAAATGTATATTTAGACATGTTTTTGATCGTCATGTACGATGCCAGGGCCGCACTGTCAGACCGCTTGTTTGTGTACATGAGGAAGGAATTTCTTAGAAATGAAAATTGTGCCGGGGCGGTCCAAAACAACATGTACACCTTATCAAAATCGTTGCTGGCACGATTTTTGTTTTTTACCACATTAATATATGATTCGACACGTTGCAACTCCAATATATGTACATGACCCTGTATGCTGTTTCTACAATGATATATTTGTTCTGTGGCGGTTAACAAATTAGAGGGCCAAGGCTTAGCCTTAACCTGCACCCAAAACCAAAAGTCGCAGCGAATTTTTAATTTCATTCTTGCGCCACGGACGATGTGTTTGGCTAAATGCACCACTAATATAGTAGGTACGTCCAAAATATTTACTTTAATGTGTCTGTAAAATCAATTTCTGTAAATTTTATATGCAAATATATTGATTTATCTATCAAACAACACGTGGTGTGCAGGACAGCTCCTTTAAGCTCGTGTGGACATGATTCAATACGTTGCTCATTCAAGGTCTATAAGCTATTTTTTAACTAACCATTCCCTTTTGTTTTTTCTAAAGTGCGGATTCCTAAACATTGTTATTTCAAAGTTCTTTCTAAAATGTCATCCCTCGATATAGAGTTCTGGCAGCTATCAGTATATCTAGTATTTCTATGATCGTAGATGACGCAAATCTACTTATTACAATATGCTCTATAGGAGCATGCCCAGAGGAGAATAATACCGGCTCGCTTGTCTTTAAGACAAGGTATTCTCATATTGTTTTCTTTACCGAAGAACATTTTTTTTTTATATTACACTTCAAGATTGACCTCATTCCACCTGATGTTAAGTGGTAATGAGGTCCTAGCTTAAGGGCGACAAGTACAGTATAATAAATCTGCTGCTGGACTTGTCGCCCTTACCTTGAAGGCTTGACCCCTGCTACTAATGTAGCACCCCCCAGGAGCTCTGGAAACCATACTCACACGCAGGAACACAACAACACCGGTGTGATTGTTATTTGGCTGCGGTCTTCTGTAAGGTGGAGGTATTTCACCAGTCGGGCTGCTCCAGTTCAAGCGATAAATCGCTATGCCCTACCTCTCTTCATCGTCATCATCATGCCTTTGTCTAAAAGTGTAGTTAGAATACAGATCCTAACTTTTGCAACTAAATTCAGCGTAGACAACCGTAACTGTAACATAGCAAAATTTGGTAAACGTGGTTAACAACACCTTCCTTCCCATTATCGTAAAGATGGCTTGATTTCAATGGCTTTGCCCTACATTGGGACAGTATTACAATGGAACTTTACTTTTTTATTGCAAATATCCCTACTAATATTATAAATTCGAAAGTAACTCTGTCTGTCTGTCTGTCTGTTACGCTTTCCCGCTTAAACCTCTCAATCGATTTTGATGAAATTTGGCATAGGTATACGTTGAACCTCAAGAACGGACATAGGCTACTTTTTGTTAGAAAGTAAGGGGGGGGGGGGGGGGGGGTAATGCCACCTTTGAAAGTTTATATGGGAAAATGTTTATTTTTTTAGTTAGAGATATATATGAAAGTTGGCACAAATATAGCTCTATTGAAATAAAGACTACTTTTTGTTTCGAATATTAGGGGAGATAGGGGTAAAACCGACCATGAAACGATGTAGCCCACGCGAACGAAGTCGCAGGCACAGCTAGTATTCTATAAAACACATCGGCGCATGGAATCATGGCCCAAATCGTCAGGAATACATTCTCAATAATTACGGTTTGGAAGGACGCAATGTGAATATCTGCATATAGGCGTTTTACAATGATTTTGAAATATCAGCGGCTGGCTGATCTAATCGGTTGCCTATCTACATTGCTAGGCATTACCAAAGCCCCGTGATATATCTAGACAGCATATGAAGTAAGACCATTTAGAGTGAAGTCAGATCAAGTTACAAGTGTGCACTCGTCATTTTGTTTCGATAAGGAAAGTTGATTGCTGTTTATAGGTTGGGAGATAGATCTTCTACAAACTTTGCTGGCAATATATTGGATCTTTTGGACATAACGTTAGGAACGCGTCGATATTCTACTAGTCAGTTTAATTACTTGATTATGAGTTTGCGGTCTTGGAGTCGATGCCGAGTTGGTACACATCATTGTAACAAGGACTCTATTAACATCATGGAAGCCTTTTTCATTAATAAGTTAATACTTCGTATGCTTACGAAATACAAACGAATGTATTTGAATATAAAAAACCAACCAAATTATTAAAATGCGAGACAAATGTAACTGCACGAATTTAATTTCGCTACTTATGAATATTTATTAAGAACAAACAAATAATTTAATATTAAAAATCCCAATTCAAACCTTGTTAACTATGCAACTAACAATGTTATCCACAAAATTATTAATTTAATTTAATTTTAGAAAGAAAAAACTTAAAAATATAAACGAATTATAGTATAAAATAACATTGGTATCTTTGTTAAGAATAAACATGAAAAACTATTGAATGTTCCCTTAATCCCTACTGGACTGATCCTATGCAAATAGAATCAGTTATAAAAGTTCGAACCAGCATAATTTAAGAAAAAAATACTTTAAGAGACGAGAAGAGACTGGCAAACATCCCTCATAAGGTACACATTAGATAGTGTAGACGAACTGGACGTGACCTGGCAAAATTTGAATATATATGTCATCCAGGTGATGTAGGTTTACCCTACTAAAACAACTACAGTCCCTCGCGCGGTGAGCCTTCGGATAATTTACATCTTCAACACCTGGAAACCTGGCCAACATCATTACTAACCTTCAACAAATTACGTTTAAGTCGAAAGTTCCCCGCGTAAGCTTTGACGAGAGTTAGGTGACTAATCCAATTTCACAATTTTGTTAGTTACCATGATGTACACTACCTTTTAATTTAGTTTTGAGTTCAAACGGATGAAATGATTTCAAATTTATGATAGTGATTTCTGGAGAAATTAACAATTACAGTACGTAGTGGTAAATCTAATAAATAAATCGTTGGTTAACCAAATTTACAAATGTTTGTACGTAAAAATGTAAGACAATAGCAATAAAATCACCCTCCCAAATCATCTTACCTAACCACCCACAATATTTATTGAAATGCACTCTTTTGGGCGGAAAAAATTGCACATCATAGAAAATTACATATTACCTCTAACTCTATTCATGTTGCACGGCCGTACCATTTCTCTCCTTCTACTATTTCCTCTACCTTAAGGTTGAAATAAAGTATATCTATATATCTATCTACCTTCAATAGGTACGTATTTATTTAGTGCGTTCAAACTAATAACAAAATTATGTTTTGTAGCAATATTAGAAATAAAATTTTATTATATATGTGACTCCTTTAACCTTCCTATACTCGCGCGTTGGTCTGTGAGACCGACGAAACACACTTTCGTAATTATTTTTATTTAAGTAAATCCTAAGAAGTTGAGTTCGTTGCTAGCTGCCGGATTTGTGGCTAACTTTGTTTTAGTGCACGCCGCGGGTTCGGGCGAAACACACGTGTTGTAGCACTCGTCACCAGTCGGTCCACGAGACCGACGCGAGTATAGGTGTAACTTTTTGTGTAAGTATTAATATAATTTATTTCGTGCATTTGTATATTTTTTAGTATATATAATGTAGTAGTAAATTATATATAGTAAAATATATGTATGTATGTTGCTCTATATTATATTTTGACCAATTTTATCATTCTTTTTTAGGTTTTAATTCATATCAATATGGACGATGATCGAATCAGATTGTTGCTGGAAGAATTAAGTTCAAGGTCAAGCTATGACGACGAAAATGACAGTGAGGTGGAAGATAACGTGGAGGTACAAGAAGAGACATACGATACCGAGCAAGACAATGACAATGACTAGATATCTGAGGAAGAACACAATGAACGATCCCATGATTTTTACTTAGGAAAAGATGGACAGACAAGGTGGAATAAATCTCCTGCCTCAAACCCAACTAGGCGACGTGCTAGAAACATAGTTACTCAACTTCCAGGCGCTAGAGGAGAAGCTAGAAATTTTTTTGAAGGAACCAGCCTGGTTCCTTCAAATTTCAATGAAATGAAAGCCGCCACAGCTTACCTGGTTCAACCAGGTGAGCTGTGGCGGCTCTCATTTCATCCTTGCCGAAAAACATAAGACTCAGGTTCACTGAAATATGCAAATTAGATGGACCCAAGTCTGCAGCAACATCTAACAATAATAAAGTAAGTCGTTGTGAATACTGTTCTTCAAAAAAAACGCGCAAGACACGTTACAACTGTGCCACCTGCAAAAAATACTTTTGTTTGGAGCATGCTGTAACCGTATGCCCTGATTGCTATGGCGAGGCTCAAAACAAAGTCAAACATAGATAAATATGTTCAATGATATGTTTGTTGTTATTAATAAGAAGTTGAATTTGTTTTTAAAAAAAAGTTCAGATTTTATTTTATTTTTTTTAGTACTTAAGAAAATAATCTCTAATTTTAAGACTGATTTGTGATAGACTATAAGTCGGTAAAATAATTAATAAAATAACTTTTAGTTATACTGTTTCGTTTCATTACATCCTAAACATTAAAATAATAGTAATAGTTTATGTGTTTCTTGTTAAAAAAATATGTTGTAGGGGTACAAACTATCGGTCTGTGACACCGTGCGCGAGTATAGGTGTTACAAAAATTGGCGCGAGTATAGGAAGGTTAAAAAATGTAAATGTTAAACTGTTGGGCTATAAATAAAAGAGATGCCTACTTTTCTTTTGAAGTCATATTATGTAACTAACCTGGATTCACCCTTCAATAAAAGCAACGAATTCATTGCATTTACTTTCCAGTTATACCTAAAAGCTAAAACTAAAATGTCTGATCAAAAACAACAAAGCCATATTCAATCTCAGACCATAACGAAATAATAAAGTCGAAAGCTTTTACCTGCAAACAATAATTATATTAAGAAATACCTATTTATGGGTAATTTATTTTGATTTTCGTTAGAAAATTTTTGAAACTAAACATAATGCCCCATTGAATACGTTTCCTTTTACATAAATTCCCACTCAACAACTTTTGTGATGTGACCCCCAAAGTTAGACGGTCTCTAAAATAGCCCTGCCTTGTTCTATGCGGCCCCAATTTAGCACAAGGTTCGTGATCATTATAGCATTTATCATATTCTGAAGCGCTTTTTCTCATATTATGTATATTATGATTAGTTATTATTACTCAGATACAAATTTGAAGATTACTTGAGTGATAAAAATGCAAGGTGTTGACTGTCTGCATACATTTGCAATTATGATTGCATTCCTACCATCCATTAAAATCAATCCAATTTATTTTGAAGATCATTTTTCTTTTCTTAAATCTTGTTAAGCGGTTATCTAATACAAAGTGGCACTGTCTAATCTGATATAAGTAAAGTTTTATTAAAACTGGTTTCCTAATGGCTAGAAAAACTGGTTTTCGTTCAATTTTCGCCAATGTCAAATTATAATTATATTGCTATTAATCAGTAAATAAATAATATTGCCTTTTCAAGGATACAGTCAGTTTTGTAGACAACAGACCTTGAAGTTAGTTATTCGTTACGCTCAATCAACAATATCCAGATTTTTTGAAAATGTATCTTAATGAAAATTCGTTCGTTTCAAGAAGAAACTGAAATCTCAAGAACGATCTGACCGATTAGGCTATCTTTGATAGAGGTACATAAAATCGCGGAGGTTTAATGAAGGTTTAAAACTGTAATCAGTTAAAAAAAAAAGGCGGCACGTCGAGACAGCTAATAATTTATGTGTTTATTAGTTTAGAAGATATAGCGACCTGCCCCGGCTTCGCTAGGGTGCTATGCTGATACGAAATACACTACAGAAAAACTGTGAATGATGGATGTTTTTATACATATAAACCTTCCTCTTGAATCACTCTATCTATTTAAAAAAAACACATGAAAATCCGTTGCGTAGTTTTAAAGATTTAATCGTACATAGGGATATAGGGACAGAAAAAGCGACTTTGTTTTATACTATGTAGTGATGCCTAGAGTCATAACACTTAACCCTGATGGTTTGAATACCGGATTACAATCTGAAGGTCTTGGTGTTAAATGGTATTTTAATCGGATTTACCGAAGTCATACATTTCACAAAATCAGGTCAAAGGTCTGCATGTAAACCCTGCAATTGAAAAAAAAAATAGTAATAGTATGCAGGATACTGCATACTGTTATGAGTAATACTCTAGCACGCAAGGTAAATGCACATTGTTTAAGTGCGTACGGCAAAAATCCAACCTTGCTTTCAGATGTTATCAAGCCGCAAACTAGGCTCTGGCTGTGCTTAACGACTCATATCAAATCATAGTACTAAATTTATTTAAGATAGGTTCTTAAATAACTCTCTACTAAATTAAGATAAGAGAAGAAGAAGAAATATCTCTCAATCGTTATTGAAGTTGATCAAATTTTCCGAAAAAAAGTATTTTTATTCCGTTTTTCTACGAGTCGTTAATTTTTATTTTAAATTTAATTTACATATCAGGTGTCACCAGTCGTCGTCAGCGGTCGTTTTTAGCTTACGCCTAATTATATATTACGTATTACTCCGTAACTAGCAAGAATCGTTTTTCAAATATTGAATTCGGACATTAGTAAAGATAAAATAATAAAGTTTTCGTATCGAATAAACACATACGTTCCTCCGATTCTGTGGTAAGTAGCTTAAGCACTTGTGTTACAGAAATCAGAAATAACGATGGTACCACAACACCCAGACCCGAGACAATGTAGAAAAGTTCGTTTCCTACATTGACCCGACCAGGGATCGAACCCGGGACCTCAGAGATAACCCGACGCCAAAGTTCGGCACGCTTGCCTCTCGGCTACGGAGGTCGTCAAAAATTCTTCAGTTTTGTAACCGTATGTAAAATACGGTTACATTTCATTTTTTTTAGTTTCTTATCTGTTTATTCTAAGAACTCTATGCGGATGAAGCTAATTCCTGGTCAGAAATCAATGATAAAAAAAATGTTTCGGCTAAATATTTCCTCAGTCTTAGTGAGTCCCTACATCAAAAACTCTTTATACTGTTCACGATACAATCAATAGTTACGAAAATCGGCAGGGTTAAAGACGTCGCCCTTGCATTTCAGTTTTGTGGCCTTTAAATTGCATTTTAATTTAGCCATTAAGGGTTGGCCTTGAATGTGGCGGACGTTACAAAAGGTTCATTTTACCAACACATTTCAACAAAGGGCAGTCAATAGACACGGTACATACATTGTCTGTTACGAAATAGTTTTAAGGAAAATTCATACTTAAAACGTGTAACTATACTTTAAATTACATTTCAGTGGTGAGTTTACACAAATATGTAAAGATTATTGTGTTGAAATAAAAAAAGGATTATTCATTTCATATTTTGTGGATTTATTTACGACCAAGCTTTTTGCAGTTTCAGCCTTGGCATTATCGTATTCCGCTTTAAATAGGTAATCTTCTTTATGTTGATATTGATCAATCATTCGTTATTTTAATGGGTAGTTATTAAAACTTCTGCTAGGTAGATAGACAATTAATTGCGATGACGTCAATGCCCAGCTGTAAGACAAATGTATTTGACAAAATTATAATACCAATAGTATCGATTACTGTTAAAATATACCTAATACAACGTCCAATTAATTGTAATTAAATATTTTTGGCGAGTATCCATACAATTAGTTAGCTATCAAGAGAACACACGATCTTTTATCAATTTACAAGAATTGTTTAATGAATAATCTCCTAACATTAGTGTTCTGTGATGAACATAACACTATATTCAACCAGTGATCGTGACAATCAAATATTAACCGTTACCAAGACTCGCATTAAAATCAAGGATCAATATAAGAGTTCAAACGAAATAAAAGTTTAATCACTAAATGGGAGATGCATTCGTTTTGTGAATATCAATTAATCGAGGTTGCCAATTGGTGATTACACATCATACTATACACGCAATTGAGTACCTGCAAGCAGTCTTCGGTAAATTATCATCACGATTTTGTAAGCCCAATCACACACGCACGTTTTCATTGACAATTAAGTAAAGCGTTGTGTACAATTACGATTTTAGGTGCTTTAAGGTAATCTGAATTTGGAAGATGACGGTGGACAGCTAATATTAAAAGCATGGCGTGTTGAGCTTACTCTCCCGATATTTTGAGACAAAAATGTAAGTCCAACTTTTTTGCCGGACTGCTTTAAAAAAAGGGTGGTTTTGCGAATATTTAAATGTAGTGGAAAGGGAAATGAAACAAGCAAATTGTAAATAATCGAAATATATTAGCTAAATATAATTAAATACACCACACACATCGTCGTCGTTCGTTCGTCGTTCAAATCTAACTCTCTTGTCATTCTCTCCATTCGGATATTCAAACGTACAGGCATCGCTCATGCACATCGTTCGGATACATCCGCTATCCCACATAAATATGTACAGTCGCCGTCAAATATATCGGAGCAGACAAAGTGACCAAATACTTCTGAACAGTTAAAATGTCAAAAAGTTCCATACACCACAAGTTACCATTAATATCTGAACATTAATTACTTCAATAATATCTATACACACAACTTACCAATAATATCTGAACACTCATCTATACCGGTAGCTAAATGAGACACATGACGTGCGTGACACATATTGACGTTATGAGTGTTCAGATGTTATTGGCATCTGCTCAGATATTATTGAAGTAATGAATGTTCAGATATTCAGGTTCAAGTTAAACAAATATTAGTGAATTAATAAAAAAATATTGAAATAAAAAAACTCGGTTTATGATCTTTATGACTGCTATGTTTAAAAAAAATGATAAAAAATTATTTAGTAGCAATGAGTGGACCTCAAGAGCATCAAACCATGATCCTACCGGAGTAGACCCTCTTAATTAGAAACAGTTTTTGTGCCATTATTAAATATACAAACTTTTACATAATATCTCCATGGATACATCTCAATCATTCTTCTGCTATTTTTGGAATTCAGTCGAATACGTACTTCATTTTACAAAATAATGTTGTAAAATACAAGGCAAATAGGTAAGTTGTTAAAATGTCAAGCTAACGATTGACTTTATAAATTGCCTGCACCTAGGAAACTTACATAGAATAAAATAATTATATGAATCCATTACAGATGATTAATGAGTTCGAACGATAGGATTTAAAAATAAAAATAAGTAATAGTTGGGGAAAATCCTGTTTGGATATGTCGTTATTTTAATAAAAACTTAATTAAAGCGTTGACGTCACATACTCATTCGATAATTCAGTAATCAAAAACACAATCTGTCGTTAAAAGCCGTCAGAATACTCGTAATTAACGTGTGTTTAAATACTATCATGCATTAAATCTTTGCCATATTTCCCTTGGCGTTAAATTTATCATCATCAACAGTTGATTAAATTTCCAGCTTACATGCCTGTACATGATTTTCATAATTTACCTTTTAACTGCAGTCTAAAAGTATATTTTTTTTTATATTTTATGATTTTGATAGCTGTAGCTAGATTTTAGCATAAAATTTATTGCATTATATATTCTCTATTGCATTATTATCTCTTTCTATAAAATAATTTCTCTTTTGAAGCTCATCAGGTCCTAACTAAAACCATTTTTATAATTTCTTGTAATCTGTGTAAAAAAAATTGACTATATTTCATTCTGATTTGCTTTCTTTGAGACCTCATGTTGATCTAAAATTGATTACGTACAGGACAAGCATTATACCTTGCTAATTTGAAAAATGTCTCCAACCTTACAGCTGACTTCATCATACCATGCAACACGACGGACCCGGCCTGCCTGATTCAAGCGACCAAAACCGCTATACCTGATTTCACAAAAGGACTGCCACACCTTGGAGTACCATCACTGGACCCGTTCATCGTTGATGACTTGCCAATTCAGCTTCCAGGAATAAAAGTCACGTTCTTCGACGGAAAAGCGACCGGACTGAAGAAATGCGAAGTGTTGAATGTGGAGTGAGTTCTTTTCAAGGTATCATTATTTAGTTTTAGAACCCGTCTTACGGCCATCAAAGTCACGAAAATGTGCTGGATATTAAATTTTTCAAACCAACCAAGTTTGAAAAATGAAAAGAATATTACTACAGGATTTCCAAACAACATAATACGAGTAATATAGACAGTACTAGCTTAAAAAAGTTGAAGAAGAACACTTCAAAACATGTACACAAATTCTAGAGAAAATTGCCTTAAAGTTAAAGCTGTTGCGATTGTGTACAGTAAATACAGTTATTTTTAAATTATGTGTGGACATCTAACGGAGTCTAAATAGTAGACATAAAATTGTATATAGTCGTAAATGTTCAAGGAAATTATTGACAATGTAAGAATCTCGTTTGTATCTTTTTTGCAATAAACAAACCTCAACCATTACAGAATGAGCTATTGTACAATGAATACTTCCGTACGCCACAGATAATATCTAATAAAAATCTAATTTGTTATATTCGTTATTATGTCATACAAATCACACAAAAACAAAGACATAAATCTGTTTTCAAATGTCAAAGTTTAGCCGTTGTTTCCAAAAATCATAGTTTTTGTGCGTCGGAAGCTTTTTTGTCAACTAAATTATGCATAAGACGTTCTTATGACAAACGTTTTTTGAGACCTTGGAGGATTTACAAATGAGCACAATTAATTTCAACTTTAGAACCTCTAAAACGATGGTAGAAACATGCCAACTGACAATTTAGTCTGAACATTACACCATAAACACGATTTCTAGTCAGAACTTATAAGGACATATTCTAGCACCAATTACTACGAGCCTTGCCACATAATAATATTCTCACGGCTAGACCCACAATGGGCATGGTTGACGAAATCTTTTGTCGATACAAGCTACATTCTTGCTTGGTCATGAAGTGGATTGCCTGCATTTATACAAGGGCAAATAAAATTTTAGTAGTTTCGTGTAGGAAGCTTAAGCTTTTTAAGGAACAAAGTGTGCATTGGCTTGGAATTAACTACAAGCTAATTGACAACCAGAGTGCCGTCAATATTAATTTTAAAATTTTAATAGGTATTAATTTGTGCAAAGAATGAAGGGCTCTGAATATTGAATTAAGTTTATTTAATTTTTAACAAAAGTAGCTAGGTTATTAAAATAAATGTTAGACACATGTTTTAAAATCAGGTATGCTACACTAGTTCTATAGACTGTGTATGTGAATATAGGTAATTGTCTGAACTTATCTTTAAAAATTTTGAACTAAGTGTATTTTTTACTGTTTAAATAGAATCGTTTTCGTTTTTTGCACTTTAAAATGAAACGTTGCTATTAATATGAATCGAACAGCTATTCTTTCATGAAACTATATAGGTATTAGAACTTTTTTTTTGGCTGGGGAAATGCACGACGCACCATTGCGTAACCCGAGAAAGGAAATCGAGTAGGACCCCGGTGAATTTTCAATAATTGCGAATAACAAACCTTTTCCTGAACTCGTAAAAAATCGGATTTGATGGAGTTATTTTGAGCTTCTGTGCTTTGATAGAGTTCAGCAGTAAATTTTATTTATGAAGTAACAATCGTATACATGTCTTCTGTAATGTAAAGCTGATAACAAACATGCTCTTTTTGTTTAATTTCAGGGCGTTATTGGAAAAGAACATCTTCATTCTGGAGGTGAAATGCAACATAACCATCAAAGGAAAATATACGGCGGTAGGAAGACTTCTGCTGTTCCCAATCAACGGAGAAGGAGATGCCAAAATCAAAATAGGTAAAAATATTTTTCTCATTTTCTTTATTAGAGATTTCACAAGACAAATTTGAAAATGAAAGAACCATCTTGCAGGCCAATATGGCAATGATAACTAATAGGATACTACGGTTTCAAATCCGGTATCAAGAGAGATAGGGCCTATGCCCTATCTCTCTTGATACCGGATTTATCACTAGTACTGGAGCAGCCCGACTGGTGATATACTTTGATATACCTACCTTACAGAAGACCGAAGCCAAATAACGATCACTTCGGCGTTTTTGTGTTCCTGCGTGTAAGTAAGGTTTTCAGAGCTCTAGGGGTGTGCTACATTAGCAGTAGGGGTTAAGCCTTCAAGGTAAAGCGACAGCTATTTGAGCTATTATGTTGTACTGGTCGCTCTTAAGCTAAGACCTCATTACCACTTAGCATCAGGTAAGAACATACAAAGTAAAATAAGTAAACATATAAACATAGATAGTTAACCTTCACTATAGGCCGTTTGAGGCGTCCAGATTCTGTACAGATCACAGTAGTACAGAGAAGAGTAATACATAGAACATTATTATGGGTTTATTACTCATTCTTAGGTTAGAATGAAACCCTTTTATTCTTAACGTGTCTCATCCTTGTTTTGCGTTTGAGTTATCACCTCGTCGTTTTTACTCTGCAGAGCAACTTTTGAAGTCGTCGCTTTATAATACAGCAACCGATTGTCATGCAATTATCATCCTCAAAATAACGTCAATAATATACTTAGGCGAATTCTGCCATTTTAGCCGTCCATTAGGAAGATTTACCAACAGCTAGAAGTTGTTATTACCGTGACCTTGTGCTAGCATTGGGAGAATTATTTTAAACAAAGTACTATATATTTGGTTTTAGGTAAAAAACATTTACAAAAACAAGAATTAAACTTGATCTTCATATAAAACAATGTAGACATTTAATAAGCAGGTCTAGATAAACAGTGCAAAAAACGTGGACTGTTCGAGAATAAGTTCATTAATTTGCATATATTTCTTACCCTATAAACTAGAAGCGGCATGATATAAACTCGAGACATAATAATTAAGTTGTCTCTGACTCTTTTTTGTTTTTCAAGTTAATATCAGATGACAAGCCAATACTATTAAAGGGCCAGAATACAGCCGTGCTATAAGTTAATAAACTCGGTTGGAAGCACGTCAGACACTGTAATAAGAACTAAAATTGAACTGCAAGAGATAACCTGTTTCCCATTCCTAGTTTTTCACAATATGGCAGTGTCTTTAAGATCGTTTCCCAGGTTCGCTCAGAACAGTGTTTCGACAGTGAAGTACCGATACCACTTAAGTTCATATTTTTTATGAGAAAATGATTAAGGACCTTATTATTTACTAAATAAGTCATTTATTTATTATTTGAGCACTATATTATATTAATATCAGTATACTTAGGCGGTAATGACACTTCACCATCGTTATGTCTTTGTTCTTGCGAATTATGTTAGGTAGTCTGACACAAACCAAGAGGCTTTAGCGAACGTTGTGTAGTCACAGGCAATAATATTGCGCTCTTATGACGACTCGATAAAGTTTACTTTAGAACGAGATTGCTCACATATTATAACAACTGACTGCAGTACTTCTCTTCTTCACTTAGCGTGTATGCCGGTTGTGCATTCATTATGGAGTTCAAGGTCTGCTACGACTATAACCCTGATCTAACGGGGTTAGTTTCACATGGGAGCAAACGATGAATAACTGTTATTTATACTACTGTAGTTTTGGCAGCTTCATAGTCTTTAACATTAAGATTAGAGTATTGGATTGTGTATACTCCTACCCCAAACCACACTAGTTCCGCACGGTAGAGTAATATTCGTGTGCGTATGCTTAGTCACATTAAACAATGGCGTAGATACATAATACATCGAGTTTAACAAGCGTGGTTATTAAATTAATACGTATTTATTGTAACGAAGACTTCAATTAATGATGCAGAAATTATCCCTATAGTCAATCATATACGAGTAGTCAAATCAATAGTACGATACTAAACTTTCTTTTAATGATTAAGACATAAAACTATCAAGCGACCCTATAACGCATGCGGCTGTTTTGAAAAACCGTGTCTAAGAGTTTCTGATCTGCGACCTTCATCGCTATATATGGAAGTGCAAAATATTTGCTATTGATCCACTGTGTGAAAACGAAACAAGATATAGGGCATTTTAGTTCTGTTATTTTAATTTGTTTGTAATTTATCATCACTTGATTCCAGTTAACTCTGTCATCAAAATGAACATCAATACCAAGTACTACAAAGACAGTGAAGGCCGGGACCACTTCGGCATCAAAAGCTACAAGTACACCTTTGACTATGGAGAGAGAATATTCTACACCATCACCAATCTCTTCAAGGGGAACCCAGAATTAAGTAAGTTACTTAACTTATCACGAATGTCATATTATATTCTTACAAGCACCGGTCATATGTGAGTCGGTGTTGCACAAGATGGGTCGTATGCCACAAAATTCAAAAATCTTGTCTGTATGGGGCACCTTTAAATATTTGCTTTACCCTGTTTTTAACAGCGGCAATAGAAATGCATAATCTGTCTTTACATACAGCCTGATGGCAAATAAACAGATGGACAGTCAGATTGACGTGGGTTCTTAGTAATATCCATTTTACCCTTGATAACGGAACCCTTACAAATAAATAAAGTGATTTGCCCATACCGGCTGCGCCAGAGGTGTATTCAGTTCCCATCTGGCATAAACATTCGTATTTATTATAGTGTAGCTGATTTAGTAAATGGCCGCTCTTGCTTCAAATTTAATTAAGTGATTCTAGTATTAGCTACTCAAAATGATTTTTTCGATTATCATTTTATTGTCAAAGCCTATTTCGGTAAACCCTTGTCAGAGAAAATCTTAGCGGCTTGAGAATTAATGACAGTGAGGTTACTTACCTTGTATGCATACTTCCATTTTATGTTTTACTAGCCCCTCGTATGGAAGCAGGGCCTGTTCCATGTCATAGTTAAAGTATGTAAGTCATAATGATTTTCGCTTCACATTTGAATGTAAAAAAAAAATTTTTGTTTGAGGCACCTATTGCGAAATATTAACCTTAAAAACTACATCATTTAAATTTAGGTATCATTACTATTTAGTCCCTTAGTAGCGTTAACTAGTATTTGAGCTGGTTTAAAACGTATGTGATGTTTTCCGCTATTTGTTTATTTAATTAAAGAAATATATTGAATAAGTACACAAACAAATATTAAAAAGTGCAATTGAAGCTTTAAAGTAGCTATTCGTATGAAACAGTAATATTTATAAAAACCGCAAGAATAAATATGAAACCCATACTGGCTATGTGCGTATTATACAATCTGACATCGCTCGACATCGGCTCGAATAATGACTATTCCGTGCTCCGAAAAGCACGTGTACCCGTATAAACGCTAGTAAAACTTCTTCTCTTGAGTGGTTTTTAAATTTCGGTAAAACATCAGGAAAATCTTCTAATTTGAATGAACAAAGAACATCAACAAAAGTCAATCAGAAGCATTCCAAGTTAGAAATTTATAAAAATCTTTGAGCTCTTATACGGATTTGTAAATTGCATTAGCAGAAATTGAATACACCGAACTCAAGATTGCTCAAAGATGTCATGAAATAAAAATAACTTATAGGTTTTAAAATTTTTATGTATAAACAATTCTCAACGATACAGCGAAATACCAATCATCAGTAATTAAATACTGATTGGTAGACAGATCATTAAAACAAAAATAGAACTGACATTATTTACTTACGACCTCCGTAGCCGAGAGGCGAGCGTGCCGGACTTTGGCGTCGCGCCATCTCTGAGGTCCCGGGTTCGATCCCCGGTCGGGTCAATATGGGAAACGAACTTTTCTGTATTGTCTCGGGTCTGGGTGTTGTGGTACCGTCGTTGTTTCTGATTTCTGTAACACAAGTGCTTTAGCTACTTACCACAGAATCAGAGCAATGTATGTGATGTTGTCCAATATTTATATTTATTTATTTATATTTTTACTTTTATAATTTCGAGAAGTCTTCAAGAGATATCAAGTTAGCATCGGAACAATAATAATCGCATCTTATACTAAGTAAAAATATCCATTGTAAAAAATGAGAACCCAAAAATAATTCAGGTTGACTGTCTCCGATGCCTTAGAAAGAGTTAAAAATATTCAACTATAAAAGATACAGAATATATTGACACCTCGAACTCATAATTTTGTATTTGTCCCATTATCGACCATTCTGAAGTATTTTATCATGATATCTTAGAAATTAAACAAGAAAACTTGATTCTTCAACTGTATTCGATTCGAGAACGGAAATGATGTAGACCTGGGCAGTAATTTTCCAGTGTAAAGAATATCGGTAGGTAAATCTAATTATTGAGAAGTACGATAAAATGCGCTATTATCTCAATTCAAATCCAAGATCAGCATACGTAACCGGACCAATAACAGCGTGGTGTAACACAGGGAGATGTAATCTCTCCGAAACTGTTTACTACTGCATTAGAAGATAATTTCAAACTATCGAACTAAAAGTGATCGGGATCAATGTTAATGGACAGTATCTAAGTTACCTTCGTTTTGCCGAAGAAAGTTGTGGTGCAGTTGTGTTGAAATATAAGGCACAGTGCTTAAAGGCTCAAGTAAAACGTATAGTTTGTACAACTGATGGCTAATATGGCAACCACGTTCTAAAAAGCGCAGCTAAAGGCGGCTTTTAAGATAAACAACCGCCTTTTCATGGTGTTAAGGTGAAGATGGATGCCAATGGCACAGAGCCGAGAGTTGTGGAAGTCCTGGGGAAGATTTTTGTTCCACCTTAGACGTTTTACAGTCCGAATGCAAGACAAAAACTTCCATAATTGCAATCAAGAATTCGTTACAATAATTATTACTGCCTACATCGCTTGCCTTGCATTGGTGCAAACCCCAGTTACAAATCCGTAACGTACTTTGCTTGACCTAGAAACTGAAATCTAGTTTAAATTTATTATAATCAAATTCACATACCAGGATTTAGGAATTAAGACCAGCGAAATTAAATTTTTTAACAGTATTAATACCATAAAACTGTTAATGGGTATTTTCCTAAATTAACTCTTTAGTTTTTTCTATTTGCTGATATAGGTATTGCATAAATTTATAAAATATCCTCCTGACATTAATTAACATAAAAGTCACGATACCTGCCTTACTAGTTTTGGATAAAATTTAATTACTAACTATTCACTCTACATCGAGATGGCCTTGAAAATGTTCAAGGTTACAACAAACACTCAAATAAAAAAGGCATCGCAAACCAATATTTCAAATAAAAACAAGTCTAGTCTTAGTTCGAAACTCATTTTTAAAATAAATAAGGATTAGAAGAAACATTTCCAGTGTAGAAGCCGGTATTTCGTCACTTTCGCGTTCGCACGGACCAGTTACGAGCAGCTCCTCACGCTACTAGCCGGTACATTTTGCCCAACCGAAACCAGTTGTGGTGTGCCAACTCGACCTGCACAGGTTACGCAAGCTGTTGACCGTGACATTTGTTTGCCGGCTCGCTTGTAAACATTAGGCAACACTGTGACAGTTGCAGATAACGAACGCACCGAAAGTTATTGTCTAGTGAAATTTTGAAGGTTACGAAGATCGCCTGATTCTTAAGGCACGCCCGCATTCTTTTTTGTTGGTTGAAACTTTTTTATGGGTAGAATATGGATCTGCTTTAATACGTTATGACAGTAAACACATTAGTCACGCAGCCTCATGAAAAAATTAGAAATAAGCCAACTCGGACAAGCTTCTAGTACATAGCGTGATTAACGTGCATAGCATAGGTTGCGTGCATAGCATGCTCAAACGAAATTGAAAGTAATTCGTAACCATCTTACACGAGCAATAAGCATGGCTCCATTTTCAAAACCAATCACAAATACATTCGTCCCGATCACCTTCAACTATGGCGGCTAATCCCATTGTGATTAACCAAGGTACGCAGAACCTTGATCATATTATTTGCGCAACTCACAAGTGTACTCTCTTCCATTACACCCGTAATCCCACTGAGCGGCGAATTGCCACTCAAAGAAGTTAGGTGTACTGACTATTTATATGCCCTTCCGATAAGATCGAGATTTTTCCTTATCTAACATTCAGGACCGATCTGAAAACTACTCAAACTGAAAACATGACACAAAAAAATTTCGAGTACATTATTCCCTATGCAGAAATCGAACATTACAACCTTTAGGCTATGATTTGCAACACAAGCTTGGAACGATACTGCTGTAGCAGTCATACAAGCAGATGTTGTGAATAACTCTTGGATGTCATCTGCGACTCTGGTATCAGCTTGTAAAAATATTTATTGGGACTATTATTGAGTAATTCTTTGTTTTTCAGGTAACACTGTCCTGCAATTCGTCAACGAGAATTGGCGGGTCGTGAGCGAGGAGTTCGGTAAACCAGTCGTTGACTATGCACTTAACGTTACCATCAACACGGCCAGGAAGTTCTTCGACGCGGTTCCGTACGACGAGCTACTCTATGTACCTATTCCGAAATACTGACAAAGTTTAGATACTAAGTATTTATAAATATTAGGGACTGGGTCCTGTGAAAAGTGGTTCAATAAGGAATATGCGTGACTCTCAATATTGTTACATGTTTTATCGGAAAGCTGATAGGTTTTGCATATAAACAGCGTTTTTGTCACAAATTTAGCATAATATGGACGTTTTTTAGAAGTTTAAAAGGATTTTAGCGTAAGTTTTTCAATAATTGTCATGCATATTGCCCAATCTAATTAAATTTATTGTACTACAACACTTTATCGGATCGAAAATGCAATTCTAAAATTCAATTCTGCTTGCTTTCACACGTCAAGCGAATATTTGTAGAGCAATAGTAACTACTGCTGAATTATTTATGGAAATCCGAGATTGTTTTCTCGTATTTGCACACATTTGCATTCTTAGTTTTGCTCACTGATTTCAAACAATTAAAAATACTGACAACTCATTAAAATACGTAAAAATAAGCGCATCCAACACACTGTAAATACACACACTTGCTAAATTGAAATCTTCATACTTCGCAACTTTTTTTTTCAGAATCAGTAAACTTATATTTTTTTAAATATAGTTGACAGTAAGATTTTTCAGATATGTGTTGTTTCGCTTCGTTGCATAGCACTTATTAAGTATAATATATGCCGGTTTTTAGTATAATGGTACAGATTGTACCTACTGATGATTGATGAGTAAACTCAAGAATTCAGACTGACATATCGAAATCCAATGCTTCAAATCCCGCAAGATAAATTGTAATTATAAAAAGCATAAACTTTCACAGGTTTGCTTTTAGTATTTTAGATATATAACAAATTTACGTTTCTTTTTAAACATTGACAAAGTTATGCTTTTATATAATTGTAAGAGGTCAAGGATTTGTTTGGAATTAACAGCAAGAAATGAAATTTTAAACAATAGTATAACTTTACTAAGAAACATTAGTATATACATTTTAGGTAATTTTAGGTTGTATGGTATTGAAGAAAGTATTTTTAATATTTCTGTAACTATGAAGTTATCGAAATGTCATAGGATTTTTTTGGAATTATGCATGGGTTTTATGGATATAAGAAAAAACTAGGAATCGTTATTATTTTGGTGTTATATAATGTTCATAATTGAAAATGTTGTAAAAAGTTAGTAGCCCATTTTATTTACAGTTACCTATTATAATTGTTAATTACATTATGTATTTTTTACTTAAAATAAATGAAACTTCCTGAAAGCAGATCGTTATTTTCTCAAATACATTCGTATTCTATTTTATTATGAGTGGTGCAAGTTTTACTCTGCAATAAAAAAATATTTCTTTTTATTCTTCTATTTTTGGTAATGGTTGAGTTTGATTGTTACCTAAATTATATCCTGACCAACCGTTTACACAGGCTAGTTATTTATTAGTAGGTAGATATTATTTGGTACTACTTTGTTGTTTTGGACTACATTCACAATCCTTTACCTTTCAATTATATCGATATAAATTTAGTACGAAACATTGTATGTCTTTTCATCCGTTATGTCATATATCCTTAATGTTTGGTTTTAGATTTTCTGACTGCAATATCATTTAAATAAACGCCTTCTATGGGTCCTAATGTCATAAACTAAAACCTCACAAAATATTAGTTTTTTTTGTATCAAGGAATTGAGCCCTGAATTTAAGTAAACTGAGCATTATCGTATGTTTTTGTTTGTGAGCTGAAAAACTAGTAGGGTATAATTTCTAATACGTGAAAGTTTTCTTTAGAAGAGAAAAAATATTTAAGTTAAATTACCTTACATCAGAACAAATACAAATGTTCATCATAGGAATTTCAACCTGTATAGGGATCGAAGTCACGCCCGCTGGTTGACAGCCACTTCCTATAATGAATAGGAGATTTCCACCAATTCCAATGCTAGCAAGCATTCCCAATCTCAAAACTTTCTGAACAGAATACTTTAGATCTGAAGTCTTTTAAAAAGATAAACTTTCACGAATTAAAAGTTGAACAGTTTGTACTTTAGTTTGTGAGTCTAAAACATCCCAGCGATTCAGAATAAAGTGGCAAGTACCAAAGGTCACTTTAGATGTTTTATGGAGTCGTTGCCGAAAATTCATTGAACAAAGGGGCGTACCAAGGTTGTTTTCTCTCTATCTGCAGGGAATAGGAGCTTCTGAAGTTGGAGCGAGACGAATGCATCTTCTACTTCGATAAATGTATGAAAATGATCCTTTTGGTATTTTGGTGTACCATGCAATATACCTCCGTGTGTCAAAATGAAAGTCTTTTTAGTGTGCGTTCCCAGTTATAACTTAAGGGACAGAAACGTGGTTCTTTATTCAAAAACTCAAAGTCACACAGCTTGCGATGGAGTGAGTTTACCATGCTAGAAGTTTATTTACATGTAGCTTCAGAAAAAAGGATATTCATAGCAGGACAAGATGACATATGGTCATATATGCCATATAAATGATGGCCGATGAACCAGAAAACTACTAGAAAGAAGAACATGTACCCAAAAACGAACCGTAGGACGACCCTCCACAAAATGGACAACGATAGTAGAAGTAAAAAATTATGGATATAAGTTACACTAACCCGAAAATTGGCCGTACCGGTTTCTCTTTATCGATTATCTGAAGTTTGTCTGGCAGGGGTTGCTTACTAGCGACACGACAGACTAAATTGTATTTTAAAGTGCATGTAAAACTATTTTTGTAAATTTCCAGCGCAATACAATTTATTTATCTTTTTATTGTGCAAGTCCGGAAAGGTGACCTATTTTAGCAGTCCGTCAGCTGAAATCATGATGATTGGTATTTGGTGTACGTCACTAAATTATGGAGCATAGCTATGCCATGTTTTATTTTGGCGCCTCTGCCATACAAGCAACCTATTTGGCTGGGCAAATCGTGAGGAGCGGAGGATGTACACATCCTGTGCTACCATGGTACATCTACTCGTAAATAGTTCGAATCCGTTGCATTTGTGTTGCCATTCAATTGGCTACTTGACAGTTTTTGAAAAAGTATTGTAAAATGTGCGCCTGTTCATTTTATAGCCCAAGCAATTTGATTTATCTGGAAAAAATGTAAATAACCAGAGAAAAATAAGATTTTGTGTAACACATTTAAAAGGCGCGCGAAAACGCCAAGCCTCGTCAATGTTGCAATTATGACGTCAACGTTCTAGAAAACGAACTGATATGCATAGGAACGACTTAATTTAGATAAACGGAAAATGTTTCAATAAATTCTTAATACGATTAGAGACACAATAATTCAATTTAATCGGTAAAATAATCATTGTTTCGCCACATTAAAATAAACAATTTTCGCCGACAGCTGTCATTTCCGAATTGCAATGGTGGTTTCCGTTTCGGTTCTTTTGTTCCACAGATAAAAAAAGTAAAATTTATTTTGCAAAAATAAAATACTGACTATGCTTTTAAATAAAAAATAAGAATGTAAAATTATTACTTAACTAATAAGCTAACATATCTAACACTTTTCATATTTTATTGTTAACATTGTCAAGTAGCCAATTAAGGTTCACACGCTATCTTTTTATTATACACAAATCTAACAAAATTTCCCTTTGAATCAGACTTCACAAGCATAGACTGATTTAAAAGGAAAAGTTAACTTAATAAGGAAAAGCTACATCTAAATATATAGGAACTTGAAATTTGGAAGGGACGTAGCTTAGGTACCGTAGAGGTGCACTAACAAGTGGAATTAGCGGGAATATCCTTTTGTATGAAAAATCTAACCCGCTTAAGTTAGACGCTTGAAATTTCGCTTACAGGTACCTTAGTAAACTTTGAGATTAGTTGCAACAGGATATTGCAAAATTCCCACGGAAACGGGAGTTAGCGGGGGAAAACTGGAAAAACCCTGTAGTCGACGCGAACGAAGTCGCGGGCACAGCTAATTATGTATGTATATCAGAACCAAGGTTTGTCTTGACTTGTCTTAGAGGCGCTATTGACTACAATTTTTCTGACCAGTTTTCCACAGCAGTCTGTAGTTTACAACCGATTTTATTTTCACAGCCAACCGATTCCAACGGACAGTCAGTCATTGTCATATTCAAATTTGAAATGTACACTTATTTATCGAATGTTTGAAGCCAGTATGTAATAGTCTAACCCCAACTTCAGTAGCGCAAAATCTATTAACATTTCGAGCAATTACTTAGCTGGATTATTACGACTTGCCTTTTCACCTTTTTACGCTTCAAGACATTCTTTTTCAAACTACCAGACTTGTATCCTTTGGAATTTTTATTCATTGTATGTGCTAAACGAACAATACTAGACCATTTTGTTTTAAAATAGGTTTAAATAACCGGAATGCTTGCTGAAAAGGCATGATATAAATTTTCGAGAGTAAAACATTTCTATTGACTTCGCAATGTTCTAACTTTTGTGCTGGATTATGATTACTGCGCCCGGGTTTATTGATCATCTTATAATCTTCCACCAACTTCAACTGAAAACCCGTACTGGACCCTTGCAGTGTAAGGATGAACCGTTACATCTCATAGTGCTATTCCAATTTAGCCATTTATACCCTTGAAATTTGACATAGATAATAGTGATGTACCCAAAATCCTGAATCCCTACTAATACTTAATTATAAATGCGGAAGTAACTCTCTGTCTGTTACGCTTTCCCGCTTAAACCTCTCAACCAATTTTGGAGAGGGTAATACCACCTTTGAAAGTTTATATGGGAATATGTTTCTTTTTTAAGTTAGAGATATAACATATGGCACAAATATAGCTTAAAACTTGGACTAAAAGGTTCGAGTATGAGGGGATATAGGGGTAAAACCGACCATGAAAGGATGTAGTCTACGCGAACGAAGTCGCGGGCACAGCTAGTTATACATAAGTAAATTAATGGAAACCTATTTTTTTGCGATGATAATTTCCCTGAATAATTTCGTAATGTTGCCAATCTCTTAATTAGCTTACAAACCAACGTATTTTTTTAAAGAAATCCTCAACTTGACAAGATCAAGTTGTCTTTAAAACAAACAGAAATAAATACAAAGCTTCCTTTGCTAGTCAATCGTCTTTCTCCTACCGTGTTACTCGGTTGTGTGTACATATTTTTGGAGTTCAATTGACAACCAGTATGATCCTTTTTTTTACCCTGGAGGAATGCCGGAGGGGTGTGTGGGTGTGTGAACTCTGGGAGTTGGCATCCCGCGCAGCGCACGAACATAGCCCCTTACCGACATCACCCTGGTTGATCCTGGTTAGACACACCTAGCTATTAGATCAGAGATACCTTTTAAAAGTGGTGGTATCTCACCTTAAGGGGAACTATAACCTATATTTTGATGACAATCTAGACCAACAGCTTGACGTGCCATTTGTTGTACGGAACCATCATTCTTGTTGGTCAAGTAGTGATAGATACTCATTATCAATAGCCTAGCGGCCCACAGCGAGTTTGCACGCGTAATATCCCTATTTTCTTCCCCATTTTTCACTGATTCTCCGCTCTTATTGGTACCTCACAACATCTTGTTGTATAGCCTAAAGCCTTTCTCAATAAATTGACTATCCTACACAAAAAAAAACAATTTCAAACAAACAAACCCTTCAATAAAATAATAAAATAAAGAAATTATTTCACTGCCACCTTTATAATACTTTGAGTGGCAGAAATACTGACAAATCGCGCAAGTCCTAGTGGCTCACTTATCAAATTGGTGGTCAACCTAATATTTAGGTAATATAAATTTAGTATTTTTCGATACTCAGTTAAATATAATATAGTATGAGAGATTTATACTAAATTATGCAATTACTTGCATTCTTGTCAATTTCACATGTAAAAACAATTAAATAAGGCCAAATTGGCTGGTTCATCGTGTAATAAATTCGTTCAGTGTTACATAATTTGAAGGCATATGTTAAAATTGCCCTTGAAAACCAAAACTTGTTCTAGTTACATGATTTCAAATGAAGCAATGTGGTATCTTTTTGTTTTCGAAATATTTTATTGCACCATTTGAGCTAATTTTGGTTGGCAACCGGTCTTGAACTTGAATCCCTGTAAGAAGTCACTTTTTAAAACACTATTTTCTGAATATTCTTCTTGTGGTAGTTAGTAAAAGGAGCCTAATTCATTCATATAAACTAGTCTGCGAGAACAAGGCTTCATCTCATTTTAGAGATAATAGGAACGTAAGTATAACTACTGGAGTAGTCGGGCCCAGTATGGATCGCCACCCATGAATCAGCGGGAATTAACAGTGCCAGCTAAAACATATAGATGCTCCAAATATTGGTCAATTAACTGATCTTAAACTAACGTTTGCCTTTGTAATTTAAATCCCTTGTTAGTTAACACACCATTGAAGTCGACAAAAATCGTAAATGAATTCGGTCCGAATGATCACTTATCCTACTGTTGAATATGACTTTCATAACCTTAATATACTTTCTTTACATTTTGATTTATTATTTTGTGGTAAAGTTACTGTTTAAAGCTGCCGCGAGTACTTTGTTGCTATTATGGTGTTTATTAATTATATTTTTGTACTTAAGTATATTGAACCAATTATAGAAGATTTACAAGATATGCATGATATTTTTTTCATGATTCCGTGATCATTCGATTACGTGCTAAAACAAAATTTAAATGGAATTAGTCTTGATTTAATTCATACCTTGAATTTATATGAAGGATACATCGCTAAACAGCATCCCATCCAAGAACGTAACAATGCGTGCAAAGTATATTCATTCGAATAAATTGCTTTTTTTTATTCAGAATAATTGAATAGTCTATAATTGAAAATACTTACATCCATTTTTATTTTCACAATCTCACCATAACAAATTAAGCTAAGAGGTCTTTGCTAGGAGTTTCTCTACGTGACAGGCTCAAAAATAAAGACACTTATTGCTGAACGAGAGTAACCGACACATTTAGAATAATTGCAAAATTAAAGTGGCATTAGGTCACATACTTAGTTAATCCGACGTTTGAGGCTTCCTTGAACAGGTCTAATGGGCAGATATGTTCTATAATGGCGACTATTTACCAGAAAATGCAACGCAGGATCTCCAGAAGATGGACAGACGACCTTGACACGATGATAGGTAGATCAGTATTAGGGTTGCCAACCGTACTATAATATATAGTATTGTACTATATTTCGGGTCTGCGTACTATATACTGTTGAAAAAATATATAGTACGTTAAAATACTATATTTTCAACACCGAAAAAACTAACAACCAAATAATAACCAAATAGTTTTTATAAAAATAAATAATTAACAAATATATATTTGTCTCTTTTTTGTTTTTCCCATAAAATACTATATTTTTTTAAATGTACTATATTTTTTTACACCTTATTTTGGAATATACTATATTTCGCTGATGAAATGTTGGCAACCCTAATCAGTATGTCTACTACCAGGAGCAAAACGAAGAATCAAAAGGTTTGATTTTTGAAGATTATTCGTTAGTTTGGGAATTTAAACGCGATATTTGATTTAGTTTTCTGAAAACACTTCATTCGCATTTGAAGTGAGTATGTTATGATTGTCAGAATTGTTATTCGTCATCGAATCCGCTATATAGGTATTTTCTTTCGGAGTGCGCGCGAGTGGCGTTATGCCGAGAATTATTACGACTCTTTGGTAATACATACATACATTCTGTGAATGTACTTTGGCTGAAATGATAATGGTAAAGACCATCACCAACCCGCTAGCGTTCACTGCTGGATATAAGCCTCCCTGACCACACGTCGTTCAATCTTCTGCTATTTCGTTTCCAACCGTGTCATCAGCCTCTGGTACAAATTTTTAGGTACCAACTAAACTAAACCTAATTTCAATGCAGTTAAATTACGTTTTTTATCCGTTACAGACCTTAAGTAATATAATTATAATAAATGCGCCAAAAAACTCACACCAACAGCCACTATTTCATAAATATCAATCACTTTATGACCTAGTCCATTACTTCTAAGCGTAGTTATAAGACGGCACTCAACCTTCACCCAACAACCTGGATTACTCAATAGACATGTTATCTCCTTTTTATCCTCGAGCACATATAGGTAACTGTCTTCACTAGTCTAACAATCGATTCAGTAATCGACTATCAGACAGTAATCAAGTAACTCGGCACTCGGTTAGGTGGTGCCGAAAGATCGGATCGATAAGCTCTTTGTCAATAGATCAGATTCTTGGGACAACATGTCAATGCCTTACAAATAGTGTTGTAACTTATGAATTACTATTTTTACATCAATCATGTTAATCTTTACTTTAAAATAGGCCTATTATTATCATACGGTCTATCTTAAGATTGAATGAAACAGATTAAGATGAATGTATTAAATTATTCAGGTTTTAAACGATGTAAGCTCAAATGAGTCAAAACTAGCCCGACAGTCTAATGGTTTTTAGGTGAGAGTATAAAAAGGGTAAAAAAAGGGATTGTAAGTATGAATATATTAAGTATGAAAGTCATATATTTTTGAAGCAAGAGACTTGAAAATGCCTGCGGTGGCCATATGAGCAAACTCGAGTTCCATTCATAAATGTTTTGAATGTACTTCAATCCGATAGTAAAATTTTTAAATATCTTATATGGTTTTAATTTTATTTTGGAAAAAAATCAGGTCTTTATTGGAAAGCCCTTTACATAATTTGGAAGTGTATGATAATTTTTGTCTTTCTTTATTTGTTTTTCTTTATATAGGTTAATGAATTAAGAGTGGCTTTAACTATGTTTAATGGAAATCGTTCCAAGATAGCCGCCGCAACAAAATTTTGGTATATAATTATGTTTTGGCAGTTTCCATACTATTTTTACAAATAAAAAGGCTTGAATAGTATTTAAACATTATAAATTCTGATAAATTATAAACTCAAAACATTTATATCGAACTGTCGGGTTTTTTTTATATTAAACGTTAATGTGTACCTATCACACATTCTGGATTAGTTCACCTCATTATATTATCTTAGCAGTAGCAACAGTCAAAATCACGTCAGACTGCACATTTTAGACTTTGCATCACCCTTATTTCGTGCAGCATAAGAACTAATATAGAACTGCAAGTATATCTTGACGTGCTTTTAACCGTACCACTTATGGTCCGCAATACCGAACCCCTTTTACTGTGCAATTTCTCGTGCGAAACGCACGTCTAATAGGGTGTTTAGAAACGCCTATCCTTAGAGTAAAGGATACTCTGTGCACCAGACTCTCCCCAGTCACCTCACAGCCTTACTATGTTACACCGGTCGTCGGCCGAAGGTCCGTCGTCTTTCCGTGTGTCGATATAAAGCAGTTTTGCAGTGTGCCGGCTGCAGTGGCGCAACCGACGTTTATTGTTTAAGACTTGTGTTTTTTTTTCTTGCTTAACAAACATGGAGATAAGAGAGATGGTGTGTTGTGCTGTTTTGAGTATACTGGTCTTCTGCTTGGGGAATACAAATGCGAAATTGGCGCGTAAGTTTGAATTCTATTTAAGAATTGATTCTGGTTTTTTTGTTTGTGGATTTGTAGCAGCTTGTAGTATTTTATTTAAGTGCCAACTTAAGCAAAACAATATTTGTTGTATAACTAGTTGACCTGACAGTTGTTGTCCTGTCTTAACGACGACTATTGATATATTTATTTTTTAAGTTTTTTTTCATGAGAACCTTCTCCTGATAATAACAAACACAAACAAAGTGGAGTTGGTTCAGCCGTTCACACGATTGGTCACGCCCCGAGAGAAAAAGGGATTCATTTTTATACGTAGATTTTTCATCGATATTCTTAATGAAAACTTTAAAATTGTGCCCTTTAATAGGTTTTTTAACCCATTAATATTCACATGTAAAGGTTGATTGTAGAAAAAGATTAGATATAATGTAAAAAAAAAAAATATTACAGCCATCAATGTCAAAAAATCAAAAGCCGAAGACAAAATAAAACCAAAATGGTACGTCCAGAAAAAAAGTTATAAATATAACATTTTGGATCCGAGAATAATTTACCAGTATTACATATAAAAAATAATGTTTTTTTAATAAACTCTGCATCTTGGAAATCCTTAAAAAATATCTTCACATCATGTAAATTAAATGAAATTAATCATGGAATACATTTTGTATGCCAACATGGAAACCCATGTTTTCATGCATGCAAATGTTATCAGAATTAACTTTACCTACTGCCTGAGGACAAATAGTTACATAATTATTATATAAATAGTATTCATTAAAATTTCATTAAATGCATTGTTGCCATGATTACCTACTCGTATAAGAGTGACATGACCTTTTCATAACTCGAACTAACTAATGTAGGTAATCTGTAAGGAAAATGTAATCAAAACTACCTTGAACATGAGATTATATAAAATCTAACGTCACAGATTGCCTGTAAGAAGAAGTAGTGTAGAAAATTATTCCTTTTTAGTTGATGTATATGTTGAATAGTCAATCCTACGTCTGACCAACTCAGGTAGTGTCGGAATCCGTACTTCCCACAGGATAATCGAAAGAAAGAAACCAGTTTGTTTATTCTATTCAATAACTTGCGCATTATATAAAAAGTACGTTGTTTTAGTAGAACTCAACGAAATTAGCTTAGTACTTCGAAATACGGTCATACTTTAAAAAAAAACGTAAGTTCTTATCTTATCACTATTATAGCATGATTCACCAAGTAAATAGATAAAGAGACGATCATGAGAATAAACTGACCTTAAATAAGGGTATTTTTTTGTACAATCAGTAGCTTTAGTTCGTGAAAAACTCTGTACCTTGTCACATTAAGTCACTGTCTATCTTACTTGCTTAGTTACGCGGACATTTGGTATAACAAGGTGCTGAGGTGTATACGAACTAATAATGCTGGCGGTACTATAACTAAAAAATGACATAGTTACACGCGGTGTCAACACAGTCA
This sequence comes from Glyphodes pyloalis, assembly GCA_037074685.1. Taxonomy (NCBI): domain Eukaryota; kingdom Metazoa; phylum Arthropoda; class Insecta; order Lepidoptera; family Crambidae; genus Glyphodes; species Glyphodes pyloalis. The sequence continues at coordinate 9,033,350 of JAYKKO010000011.1, forward strand.
AAAACAAAATTTGTTTGCTAGATGCAGCTGACCAAGAATTTATTGAACACAGACCTATGATGTTCTAAGCGCCTATTTTATCCACTTTACCACTGAGAACGTCAATGCCAATAGATTTGCAGCATATCCAAACATTTAACACCTAATTAGCATTAAACATTTCAAGGCAAGGAAGCCGAAATCAATGATGATCCTCCTAGTATGGTGATCAGTAAAGTTAACCTATATTCCCAAGATGCAAACAATAGGCTATAAGACGCGTGGCTAGTTTAGTTGGTACTTTGTGTGGTCTCCGTTACATACTTTATATGATGTAAGGCAATCGCCCCAATACAGTCAAAGTCAAAGTCAAAGTCAATATTTTTTTATTCACATAGATTACATTAGTAATACTTATGAATAGTCTCTATATAAAGCAAATGAAGCTACCTCCGGTTCGGAACCTATAACTAATTGGAGAGTTTATTAAAAATATTTAATACAAAACAAACACATAAAGACAACACATAAACGTTTGTTCTGGATGGGGAACCGATGAACTTTGGTTCATCAGAATGGAGCCAGACTTAAAAAGCTATGGAAAAAAAGAGAACAAAACGATGTTACTAGCGCCGAGAGGCGGGCTAGCTGGAATTTGGCATCGCGCCATCTCTGAGGTCCCGGGTTCGATTCTCGGGTCAATATGATAACCTTTACTGTTATGGATCTGGGTGTAATGGTGCCGTCATGATTTCATAACTGCCAATTAGCAAATTAATACAAAATTAGGTAAAGCGAAAATTATGTAGTTCAATTTTAATTATTTATTTACTTATATTATTTAAGTACCGCCAAGATTCTACAGCTGGAATCTGTATCTATCTTGTTTTCTAAAAAATCTGTTATCATTGCATACCTAGTAGTTAAATGTACATTATTATATGTCAGCAAGCCTGCTAAGTCAGAAAAGAGGGTTACCACCATCGGCAGGTACGAGGATACAAAGATTTTCTTTTTAATTATTCCAGACTTGAGATATTTTTATATTGACACTAAAGATTAAAAACTACATAGTAGAAAAAATTATGTTTATACCGGGAAAATTCGCAATCTGGATGAAGTGCTATCAAATCTAGTATACCTACACATAGTGATGGCTCAATGTGTGACTATATAAAATATCTTTATGTTTCATTTATTTTTGCACTTTGCGCTCCATCTTCTTATTAGTTGGTGTCATAAAATAGTTAATTGCATGACATTTAACGACTCCTCGTTATTTCGTAATGCAAAACACGACTATGACCCTTTAAATTTACGATTAGTCTAGTATCCTTGGTCGAAGCTGTATGTATGCTATTTATAACCAATATAAGTGTAAAATCTAGCCTTTCCTGTGCGCGTACGCTTAATTACTGTATTGCCAGTCGTTTCATTTCATAACTTTACAAAGTTTTTTTTAATTTACAATCGGAATGGCCATACATTTAATTTTTCACAAAATGCTCTCTAATATAAGAAACTCCTCCCCTCTCTTATATTTTCCGTGCCCACCAGGGTCCAAAACAAATTTATTTTTTTAAGAAACTACATGTTACATCATTACTTACTTATGGTGTGCAATAAATTATATAAGTATGAATATCAATAAAGTAATTACCTAATGATAGCTTTGTAACTGGTTGGAAGATGACAGAACATAGTACAAAGACAAGCACATCAGACTGCACACTTTGGACTCTGCACCACCTTTATGTCGTACGCATAAAATCTAATATCAAAATGCAATTGCTTACCTTGATTTGACCGTGCCTCACCTATTTAATATCCCAGTACAAGGTGCACTTAGGGATTCTGACATAGTAAAACACAATGCCAGACAACAATAAGGACATATTTTTTACTGTAACGAAAAAATTGTCATTAAAGATTAACAAAGTACAGTGGAAGGGTATGGTTACGTCACTATTTCGTTAAAACTAAACGAAGAAGTGATGATGCTTTTAATTTTAACACATAGTGTCTTAGTAAAATTTTATTGACAAGATAAAAGAAAAGAATCTTCTTTTTTTTGTTAATGTAAGTGTAGGAACAAACAAAAAGTTTATGTCACACATAGTATAGTAATCATTTCATAGTCACAATAATGGGATAATGGTCCAGGCGAAATGCGAAATTTAAACAGCGTATTTGAACGTATCTCATAATCACGTCAAAATCCAATAGCCATATGAAAACGACTTCAATTTATCAAATGGTATTAAATTGAAATTATATTGAAACTACAATTTTATTTCAATTGCTTAAAACATAGAGTATGATTCAATAATTTAAATTATGACTAGGTATTGCTTGTAAATGTTGAATGGCATAGGCACTTATCCACTAAAAGGTTTCGACAACGCTTACGAAATCCTAAATCCTTGTAAATTTAATAAATCCTTAAGTGCACTTATTTGTTTGGCACTAATCTGCTAAATATACTATAAGACGGTCATAATAAATTAAAATGATCAGTACACAGATTGTGTTTTAGCAAAGGTTAAAATATTTTATCAGAAATTTGCACCAAAGAGGTAATGAAAGATTACTTCATCAATACGTTATTCAAAAGGCAATAAAATTGCCTTTTGCACCATAATTAAAGGTTCTACAAATAACACAAACAAACCGCAACCAAAAATAAATCCGAAGAATTGAAAACCTCCTCTTTTTTTGAAATCGGTTAAGTAATTGTATTGTTGTCAAAAAAGTAGTAACACTGTATGTACTTTATGAAACATACAAACTTTAGGTGATGTCCGCGATCGCTTTTTGTATTCTATGTATATTTTAACCTAGTATGTCATCTCACTTCCTACCAATTTCAACCAAATCCATTCTAGTTTTCGCGTGATAGAGTTACAAACTTACATCCAGACATCCATACATTTGACGACCTCCGTAGCCGAGAGGCGGGCGGGCCTGACTTTGGCGAGCGCCATCTCTGAGGTTCCGGGTTCGATCCCCGATCGGGTCATGGGAAACATACTTTTCTATATTATCTCGGGTCTGGGTGTTGGGTACCGTCGTTGTTTCTGATTTCTGTAACACAAGTGCTCTAGCTACTTAACATAGAACCAGAGCAATGTATGTGATGTTGTCCGTTTATTTATTTATTTATACATCCAGATATTCATACATTAAGTTTTATACAACTTAATTAAGAAGTTCTTACTTCAACAAATTCATCTTTGATTTTCAAGTAATCCTCGGCACTTTGATTTTTTAATTTATAGTTATTTACGTACATATGTAGGTATATATGGATGAGTCCTCCTCACATTTGGCCGGTATTTATTTATTTATTTATTTATTTATTAGGCTTATCAACTATTGCGACAATGTTTCTTACTTTGGTAACATGCTATTTATTTATGCTATTACATGTGGCATGTGAAGTTCGCTATCTATTAGGACTTTCTTAACGACTTTTTATGTGTTTTCGTTTGAAGTCATTGTTACATTTTCATCTTCAACTTTGTTATGAAGTTTATTTTTAAAAATGTAATCGCTATTTTTTGACTTTCCATATGTCACCTAGACGAGACCAGAAGCAGCCGCTTGTTAGTAAACATTCGAAATTACTCAACGCGTGAAATACGTTTACCTTGTACTTGATTCAGTGGTTTAACCAAAAGAAAATTTAACTACATTTAGTACGCGAGCGATGGTGCTTGCCTGTTTGTATTTCACATAACCATGTGGCGTGACGGATTGAGTTGACCAAGTTACATTTCGTGTTGCAAATATCCATGGACTAAGTAAACTATCGAACTCAAACATAGCTAAATTTGATGGCGTAATGATTTAACAAATTTTGGCACACTTGAAGCGTTACTTTTAAACCCAAAAACGAGGTTCTAAGCTACATTTAAATTCTAAATGTAAGAAAAAGAGATGGACAATTGATTTCGATTTAGTAAACATGGTGAGTAAATACTTTCTACAAAAAAATATATTGTATTGTAACTGCCTCTCAGAGGCCTACACTTGCAGGGATAGGTTCATCTACTTCGTTACAAATATTTATCCATCGTACCATTGCTTATGTTTAGCAGTTGATGCATTGGCTTACACAATATATATTTAGATACTCGTAGAACGTGAATTTAACAAAATATATTTTATTTTCATAACCGTATTATTATAATTATTAGTAAAAATATATGTATAATTTTCTAATATATTGACCATAAAGCGAAAAACGGCGATCATTAGGTTGTCATAAATATGCACACTTACTCGTGAAATACAACATGGGCACCCAATCCATTCCAAACTGCGTCTCTAACGCAAATATTGATGGCAAACAAACTTGAACTTGTCCTTGGTATAGACAAAAGCCCCCGCAGAGTTTACTTTGACGATTTCAATACAAACGTTATAAAAGGTGTAATTAACAACTGCAAATATTTTCTTCCTACAACTTTATATTTTAGACGTAGTTTATTATATTAAGATATAACTTAGAGTACAACAAATAATAAGGAAATCATCCATTTGCTTTATTGTTCGTGCATTACCGACTAGAAAAACATTTTCATACAAAATGTTTACGGCAAAAACTTTTCTAATGTAACTATTTTAACTGTCGTCAGGCTATTGTAGGTGATGATTAATTATCGAAAAATCCTTGAACTCACTTAATGACTGTATTGTTTTTTAATCGTGCATAAACGTCAAAAAAGCAATATCGTGGCAAACAAACTGGCGGGTCTTTTTCGCTCTGTAATATACATTTTGGCAAGCGGCAAAATAAAATACCTTTGCAACTAAATTGATTGGCATTTATGTAAAAGATAACATCTGCGTTCAGGCAGGCATACTAGTAGTTCCTGCTACTATCTGGATGTAAGACGTTACACCGAAGTCGCTATTTGGCGGCTTGAGAACCTATATTTACGGCTACATGCTATATACAAAAGGTTGTATGTGTGCCAATATACGAATAGGCATTCGCCTTACACACTCCTGTACCGATTAGCACTAGGCCTGCATCACTCATACCTAATGAAAACGAGGTTTGTATCAGAGTGGAATAGGTTTAAGGTCGAAAGCAGAAAGTGCAAATAATTGCTGTTAAAAGAGCAAACATATCTTTAATTCAGAAGGAAATCATAACTTTAATTTTTTAAACTCAAATAAGTACTTTTTGTTTGAATGTCTATATGTTCAACACAAAGTTTGTTCTCTTGTCACTGCGCTCGTAGTAAATAATGAGAAATCAGAATATCTTTCATGAATGGCATGATACCACTGGCATTAGAAGACAAACACTTATTTGCCAGTACTGAAATATTCACTTAAACTAAGTTTTGTTTTCAGCCGACTACATACACCCATGTAACGATACGAGCAGAGAATGCCTCGTGAAAGCGACGCAGTTTGCAATTCCCCACTTTGTCGAAGGTATACCTGAACTAGGGGTGTCCACTCTGGACCCCTTTGTGATAGAGCAACTGTCTATACCGCTCAGTGGTTTGAAAGTCACCTTTTATAAAGGAAAAGTAACCGGATTCAAGAAATGCATCGTTGACAACGTCATGTAAGTTTACGTATGATAAGCCTGTGAAAACCTTGTTCACTATATTGATTATTTTTAATGAATTTAGGTTCGAGAATTCCCCTCCCTTGTGTGATTTTCCGATTTCGTTAGTTCAGATTGATTACATAAATATGTAAAAAGAAAAATTATACGTGATGTAAAATACTTATTTAATTAGGTACTTATAAAGCTTTATCGCCCAAAGTAAATTTAAATAAAACCAAATTATAAAGTTATGACTAATTATGCGATAACACGGTTAAATTATAATATTTTTATCATATACAAACAAAAAAATTAATAAATTTTGCTTATTGAGCATTTGTTACATCGCTAATACCGATAATATTCGACGTTATTGCTATAAAACGATCCCTTACCAAAAACTTTAAAATTAAAAAAATATAAACATGTAACCGTGCAAAATCTGACTGGAAACTTAAGCAATAAAGGTTTTTCACAATTATCTGTTTCAAGATTAAGTACATTTTTCCTCGCATATACAGTTATTTCGATAAACGTGCATATTTATTTATAAATCAAATCAAATCAATCAAATCAATCAAATATTTATACGCGCTACAATCCGCGCTTCATTATCCTATATCTTCTTTTATATAAAAATGTATCGCTGTTCGTTAGTCTCGCTAAAACTCGAGAACGGCCAGACCGATTTGGCTAATGTTGGTTTTGTAATAATTGTTGGAGGTCCAGGAAAGGTTTAAAAGTTTATAAAAAAAAGGCGCTACGAAGTTCGCCGGGACAGCTAGTAATGTATAAAATCTCACGCACTCTACGCCTTTACAAAAAAGCGCGTCAACTCTCGCTTGGAAAACCTTATACGCGCGTATAAAACGCTGGTCTATACCCACATCGAGTGAGCGTCAGTAATCACTTATTGCGGGAGTTACGCAAATCCGGTGAACGGAAAATTTGGAATGTCTACCTAGACATTATTAAATTGAGCCTAAATATTTACACTTCTAATCTACTAGTTTGTTGAGCAACTCTTTAACTCTATATTTATATTTCCGAAGAAAAACCTTGAAACGAATATTTACTGGACGTAATAGGAATAACTTAGTCCCAAATACGCCGTCTCCCTCCATTTCCCACTACTAAAAAAGGGTTAGGATCATTTGTCACCAATACTAAACTAAGCAAAGATATAATGTTTGACAACTTTTAAGTGTGGACATCGTATTCACCCTAAGCCCCCTTGATCCACTCATGTAACGTCATATATTGACGTCACTGCTTAATAAGTATAGTCTACTTGCCGTGCAAGTCGTGTGTAGCGTGCACATTATCGTGAAATTTGTCCATTGACGCTTTAAGAAATTATAAAATATGAATGCTAAAAACTAAATTTTTCAACAACCGGTTACATAAAATATAAATTACAAAAAAAAATACAAACAAACGAGTACAGTTAACATTGAAAACATTGCCATTGAAAGATTTATACGATACAATGAAATTTTTCAGCTATAACTATTTAAATCCACATTTATTGTTGACAATTTACTTTTACCAATTCAGTTTGTGGCATTTCCTAGGTTTAATTTTGTTTTTGAAATATTAACAAAACGACTTACTTTTTGATATTTTATGTCTTTTTGTTAAAATGTAACTATATGTTACCAATTCAAAAGTGAATTTTTGGGCAATCAATTATCTGTTTGAAGCAAAACAACAAGCCAAAAAAGTTTTGAGCTGAAAAGGTATGTTTGCATTAAATTTTATAGGATAAAAAATATAATGCAAATGTAGAATTACTATAATGTAACTGCTTGTATGTTATATTGTTAACAGTTAATTGGATGTCATTTAAATATACTGCAGCATTTTTTTTTTCAAATTGGTAGTCAAGGTTTGCGCTCAGTTGTAATCTAGACTTACATCAGGTCACGGCCAACGACCTTTTTCCATTTTGTGAAAGAGTAAGTACATCATTTAAATATTGGCTCCATTAGGTACAGTACAAATTTGGTACCTTGGTGATTCTGCGCGAGAGTGGGAGGTATTCCACGAGAGTCGGTGGTATTCCTGAGTAGTTTATTTTGTACCCTTTCTTTTTAATTGCTACCTAAGCGTAACCCCACACTAGCGTTCTTTGAGCGTCGACGTCGACGCAACGCCGACGCGACGTCGACGCAACGCCGACGCGACGTCGACGCAACGTCGATGCGGCGCCGACGCAACGCTTGCGCCGCGGCGCGGTCGAAATGACGAACGCCAGGACTGCGCTCCACAGGCGCCGCGCCGGCCCGACGCCTGCCGCAGCGTTTAGCGTAACCCCACACTAGCGTTCTTTGAGCGTCGACGTCGACGCAACGCCGACGCGACGTCGACGCAACGCCGACGCGACGTCGACGCAACGTCGACGCGGCGCCGACGCAACGCTTGCGCAGCGGCGCGGTCGAAATGACGAACGCCAGGACTGCGCTCCACAGGCGCCGCGTGTTTTAGAATCAGTAGGTAGAAGACTTTTTAGCTGATAGCAAATATGGATGTAGCTTAAAATACTAGCTCATATTGCCGAAGAAACCCATTTTCGATTAAGTACTTTTAGTTTTCGAGAAAATAAATGCTAAAGTTGCCTTTTTGTGCCATGTGTCAAATAGGTAAAATATATTTTTTCCTTTACAAGTTGAAAGCATTAATTTATCACTGCAATATAAAACATTATATTGTGCGTTATTCAAATCTTACATTTCCATTTTCGAAATAACTGTACATGATGTCAGCGCGGCGCGACGCTCGAACGCGCTGTGCAGAGGACGCCCAGCGCAAGCGCCGCTCAAACGCCGCGCCGACGTTGGGCGGGCGCCGCGTCGACGCTGAGCGGGCGCCGCGTCGACGCTGTGCGCGCGCCGCGTCGACGCAACGCCCAAACAACGTCGGCGCGGCAAGACGCTGACGCTCGAAAGACGCTAGTGTGGGGTCCCTCTTATTTTGACAACAGTACAATGATCAACTCAATTGTTTCGGCCCGCCCGTGTTTTAGAATCAGTAGGCAGAAGACTTTTTAGCTGATAGCAAATATGGATGTAGCTTAAAATACTAGCTCATATTGCCGAAGAAACCCATTTTCAATTAAGTACTTTTAGTTTTCGAGAAAATAAATGCTATAGTTGCCTTTTTGTGCCATGTGTCAAATAGGTAAAATATATTTTTTCCTTTACAAGTTGAAAGCATTAATTTATCACTGCAATATAAAACATTATATTGTGTGTTCAAATCTTACATTTCCATTTTCGAAATGACTGTACATGACATCAGCGCGGCGCGACGCTCGAACGCGATGTGCGGAGGACGCCCAGCGCAAGCGCCGCTCAAACGCCGCGCCGACGCTTGGCGGGCGCCGCGTCGACGCTGAGCGGGCGCCGCGTCGACGCTGAGCGGGCGCTGCGTCGACGCTGAGCGGGCGCCGCGTCGACGCAACGCCCAAACAACGTCGACGCGGCAAGACGCTGACGCTCGAAAGACGCTAGTGTGGGGTCCCTCTCAAAGTAAAAGGTATTACCTTTAACTTAAAAAACCTTTTACTTTTTTAGTCAAACCTTTTACTTTGAGATGGAACCAATCTGTAGTCTTTTTGATTTTAATCTGATATCATATCGATTGAGGCTGTGCAGAAATCGTTAGTAACTAAACGGTGTGCCACTGCACGGTCGAAGGTCCATCAGACTACAGATCTTGGACTTTATACCGCCCTTAAATCGCAGGCATAAGAACAAAAATCTAACTGCAACTGTTTACCTTGATGTGCTGTTCACTTTACATAGGTGTAAGTGTTTGACGATGAAAAAAATAAACGTTAATTTTATCTATCCGCACTGGTGATATATGGCACATTTCATCTTGTAGTTGATATGAAGGCAATGACCAACAGGAGAACTAATAAGGCTTATTTGTTTTTAACTACCTGCTAAAAATATAACACCGAGAACTGGAATGGGTGACCCATTTGATCATATTTTTTTTCCTCAACTGATAAGAAATGTATAAATAGCATAGTAGCAACATTAGTGTAATTAAAGCTGAAGCAATTTGATTCAATAGCGTATAAGTAGTTGAGATCCTTGTCTTACGGATAATATTTCCCACATGACCTATTACTATCTTATGCCGCGACAAACAATGATTTACATTGTACTCCAACGAACATAATTACAAACACGAACACTTTTTCCAATGCCTATCGAGGGATCTCACGTTAACTTGCACTAACGAATCACAACAAAGGAGATGAATTAATTGAAGATACTAGCTAGAAAAACCTTAAGCTTATTCAATCACTAATGGAAATTAATTGTTAAAATAAATAACAATATACGACTAGTAAATACTTTTTACTTTGAGTTAGAGTAAATATTTTAGCACAAAAATAAATCAATGAAAATCTCGATAAATTATACTTTCTATATTAATTAAAGAAAAAATGTGTGTGTGAAGGTTATTACCTTTACAGTGGTGTCTTCTACAGTTGGTTACTTTTTTCTTGATCACTCATTTTGAACCTGATTCTAAATTGAGCTACATTATTTTAAGTAACCATTGGCTATAACATTTATTTACTCCCCACACTTACCTCTACGACAGCGTTCAGTTCTGTTGAGATCAAATTTAAAGGCTTGGAAAAAATACTTGTCTATCTGTAACAACACCTCAAAAGGAAAAGAAAATCAAGAAAACCTTCTACATTTTATAACTTTACCTACTATTCAATGTGAGCGTTCTCAAGACGCTCTAGTTCATTCCTAGAATACAAAACCAGAAGCTTAGTACTACAGCTGAAACTAAAATTGCAAAATGTAATTTTCAGATCACAGTTGGAAAAAAGATACTTCGGATTGGAGTTTCACTGCAATCTGACGATCAAAGGACAGTATGGCGCGGTCGGAAGAATATTGCTGTTCCCAATCAACGGGGAAGGAGACGCGAAAGTTAAATTAAGTACGTATTTAATATATCTACAATTGCTAGTGCTTAGAGCTATATTATTTAACTTACAGTACACATATCCTTTGTTTGAGGTATTTTTATTAAGGGTATTAACCTTTTGTATCCTCTTTCAGAGTTCTGGCTCAGTGTTATAAGGTAGCTTCTGTTGGTTGAATCAAAAGTCGCGGATTCCATGAAAAACAATAATTTGTCTGTCATGTAACTGTTTATGACTGTTCTGTGTGGTTCTAGTTTTACTTTGAAATAAGTTTATTACTCGTTATGTGTGACGTACTACGATATTTAATTCCATTGAACTTCTTTCCCTGATGTTAAGGAAAGGAAACTATCCTGTATACACAAAAAATGTTTTAAACGTACATAATATTGGAAATCCTAGATAAAACCCACGCGTAATACTTCGTTCAAAACTGTCCCAGTGTTAACTATGAGCAGTGCTCTCTTATGATGCCTATGGTATCCTACAACATTTGCAATGATGTTTCCATCTCTTTCCAGCCAACCTCAGGATGAAAGTAGACATCAACACAAAATACGTGAAAGACAAGGACGGAGTGAACCATTTCGGCCTCAGGAACTACAAGTACTCCTTTGATTACGGCGATCGAGTGTCGTTCGATTTGAAGAACCTCTTCAAGGGTAGCAAGGAACTGAGTGAGTTGTTACGTCTTGTCTTTACTTGAGAAGTACTTCTAATTAGTGTTTCTGAACTATTGATTTTATCAACACTTCTCGTGCGAAATAGAATATCTATTCAATAGACATACATATATTATCTATACTGTCTATATAATGGAGTATTCGTAGATTACCAATTTATAATATTGTGCATATTTTGACACTGATATTGATTGGTAAACCATCGATAATCTACAACAATCGGAGCAATTTTTATTTTCTTTTTTTTTAAATTGCACTTCAGAATTAACCTCATCCCACCTAATGTTAAGTGGTAATGAGGTCCTAGCTTAAGAGTGACAAGTACAGTATAATAAATCTATTACTGGACTTGTCGCTCTTACCTTGAAGCCTTGACCCCTGCTACTAATGTAGCACCCCCCAGGACCTCTGGAAACCTTACTCACACGCAGGAACACAACAACACAAAAGTTATTGTTACTTGGCTGCGGTCTTCTGTAAGATGGAGGTATTTCACCAGTCGGGCTGCTCTAGTTCGAGTGATAAATCGCTATGCCCTACCTCTCTCAAAAATTTGATCTAGGATTTGATAATTGGTGCTTTAATGTCTTCATGCAACCGCACCATGCATAGTATCCATATCTTTTTACCTATTGACACCGCCATTCAGGAATCGATAGTCTTTTTACGGCTAGGGATCAGCAATCGATAATTGACCAGTTATGAGTAACACTACTTTATTAGTAGTCGCAATTGTAGGATTGAGCAAGTTTTCGAAAGGTTGATTAGTGATAATACCCTTGTGTTGTGAGCGTTTATAATAGAGCTAACCACTTAATATCTAAAATAATAAGCGGTCTTGGCACAATTTGTATTAAGAATCCCTTTTTTCAATTACATTATAATGTATGAGAGGAAAGTTCATAAATAGAAATAGAAATAGAAATAGAAAATGTCTTTATTCATGTAAACTTTTACAAAAGCATTTATGAATCGTCAGATTATACTACCACCGTGTTCGGAATGTTGCTTCTATCGAGAAGAACCGGCAAGAAACTCGATAGTTACTCTTTTCAAAAACTTACAAAAATGGTAACATGCAAAAAAAATAAAAATACATATAAACAACATAGCGTATGACTATCAATTCCAAACATTTTTGTCGTTAATATAATCTTCTATTTTATAATATCCTTTCTTCATTAGACAATTTTTGATCAGAGACTTAAATCTATACATAGGTAATGCAGTGATCTTTTCTGGCAGCTTATTAAAGATCTTCAGACTTAACCCCACAAAAGAATTGCTAATTTTGTGAAGTCTTAGATGTGGAACAGCAAGTTTGTGTTTATTTCTCGTGTTAAATTTATGACATTCTGATTTCTTAATGAAGGAATGTAAGTTTTTGCGTACATATACAATACAATCAAAAATGTATTGTGAAGCTACTGTTAAAATGTTAATTTTTTTAAATAATTCTTTGAGAGAGTCCCTTGTTTTAAGACCGTATATAGCGCGTATGGCTCTCTTTTGCAAAACGAATATAGTCTGCACATCGGCTGCAGACCCCCATAGTAAAATATAACTAGTCAATACAATTAAATAATGTATGTGATTCTCCCACTCAGTTTGAAACCTGGCATAGGTAGGCTTAGAAAACAGAGAAGATACGTGCAAGGAACTCTGTAGCTCCGTTATAAACATCTTAAACTATTTAAAGGAGTATAAATCTTTTTTTTTTAATGTTAAGATTTCAAAATCTTAAAACTACTTTTATTTTATATAAAACTGAAATATTCGTAAGTTCGTAAAAAAACAATTCAAGTAAAAAAACTATTATCATTTTAATAACCATGCCAAATTGCGAAATTTAAAAAATGCAAACACATGCGTTCAATTACTACCAAACCGAAAACGTGTCGAGGTTTATACACACAAGGAGATAATTGATTAGGTGGAAATCCTGGACAATTAAGCAGTTACTAATCATCAAAGCAATTAGGACAGAGGACAATGAACTTAGTATTAAGTCGACCCAAATTAGTATAGGTACAAAATTGGCAGTGCTGGTGAAATAAATACCTAGATACTCCCTCATTAAAATGTAATCAATGGTAGGCTTACAAGTCACGAATCTTCCATTCACTTCAAAAGAAACGAAGGTCTTGATTTACCGAATTTATTAACTCATTATCGAATAATGAATACCCAACGAAAAGTTCAAAATGAACACTCTAAGGGTTGAAAGGTACAAACTCTAAGAACACGCATCAGTTATTTTTAAATATATGTTTTGAGCCGGTTTGAAATTTGTGTAAGTATTTATTACAAGCACACTATTTTGATGAATAAAGTTAAACATCTGTACCTACCACCAATAAAAAAAAACAAAAATATCAATTCATAGTTGCATTTTAGTATTACTACAATATCAAACATTATTTAACTACAACATTTACTACCTAAAAGTAGAATCCAAGTTTAATTAATAAATGTAATGCCTCAAAAATTATTAAATTAAATCAATAACGAAAAACAAGTATGTAATGTGTCAAAATAATTCAAAATACGTAGGTCGCACGGTCTTTTACCAAATATCTGCCGTTTCATATGAAGCTCGGAGTCATGATATAGCCACGAATCTATACCACTCTTTACGTAGTTTTACTCGTAATGTGAATCCTTGTTTTAAAAATTTTTACTTAGTTATTTTTTCTTTAATAGAAACGTGAGCACACTGATTGCTGATTCTATCTTGATTGGCAGTTGTGAAATCGCTTGAACCTAAAAGAAAAACGGATAGCCTCAATCAAATGGTACTTACTTATTAGAACGCCAAGTTCCTATCCGCAGGATGTTACTCATGTCGAATGCAAACATGTAACACGCTATTACATAAGTTGCGTAAACGCATTCAATGAAATTAAACGTAAATGATTCGTTGCACGTGAGAAACGTGATCATTTAAATTTGAACATGTGCATTAGCGGACAACCTCTTCCGATTACTTAAAATGGTTTATCCATTGAAGCTAATGTACCGCAATCTACAGTTGGACTTTACATACAACGATTATGAAAAAAACATGCAGCTGTTTGAGGTCAAGCGAACAAATTTAACGTATTTCATAATATATTTGTTATAATATATTTTTTTATCATAAAAGAGATTTTTTTTTTTGTATTTTCTATCAGTGTTTTCCTGATTTTTTTCCACCCGTAATAGCCCTTTGAAAGGTGGAGCTATAGGTTCTGGATCTCTGCAATACCGTTATATATACAAATCTACCAGCAAACATATTTATCCTGCTCTTATTTAGATTATACGCTTAAATGAAAATTCATCTCATCCCACTAACAAAATCCACCATACCTTTTAGTATCTCCTTAGTGTTTGATTCTGCCATCATGTAAATCCTTTATACTTTATTCAGATGATTGGCGTAAATGTCAGTTTTGAATGGTTTTGACAACAAGGTTGTCTTTAATCATGTAAAAAAAGTACTAAGAAATATTGCATTTAAATTTAATGCGATGTCACTTCTTCGCACAGTTTTTACCAATTTGAGACGTAAACACACTCTTCACTAAACTTTGATGCGACCTTTTTTCTAAATAGAGCTATTGTCTTTTACCCATTTATCATCCCTATTTATCAAATAGATACCATGACCTCGACAAATTTAGGATTAAGCGAAGATATTGATTCAACTCCTGGTCGAGAAGTAAACAGTTGCCCTAGATCCAGCAAATACAATTGTAGCTTTTTGGCACTGGTATAATAATATTTTATCAGATAATAATATTCATAACGAAAAAATGTTTATTTCAGGTGACACGGTATTAGCGTTCCTTAACGAGAACTGGAAAACAGTAGCGGAAGAATTCGGGAAGCCAATAGTCGACTATGCGGTGGACTTAGCTATAAAAACGATCGAGAAATTCTTCTCCGCAGTGCCTTACGAAGAACTGGTAAACATTCCGATACCAGTATGAATATGATATGAATTATACTTAGTTATAATTAAGTAAATGATAATTTTAGACGTAGTAAACACTTTAAACTGATTAGTATTATTGCAAAAGATTAGTATTACTTAAAAATAAGATTAAATGGAGTGTTTTGAAAGTATACCTAGTCTTTATTTTGACTTTCTTGTGTCATTCTTCTTCAAGCCTTTTTAGGAAATTAGGAAATTTACTGGATAAAAATTTATTTTTATTGTCTCAAGAAATATTATTAATCTTGGATGGTTTGTTTGCAAAGAGCTCGGAAATTAAGAACCGATTTGAAAAAATATTTTCGAGATGATATGTGTCAAAAACTAAAAATGTCGATTAATCTCAAGAATTTCTGATGTCGACTTCAAAAAAATAAAAAATCATACCACAACACCACACATATAAAAAAAATAATAAATCCACATTCCATCATTTTATAATCTCCATCATCTGGAAACAATTATGACGAATTCATTTTAGGTAAACTGTAAGATAGAAAACATGAAAATTAACCTTAACACGTTGGGACAAATCCCAGACAAGACGAAAGGACGCATTTGTACTTGAATTCATTTGTCTTGGTTAGACCAGAATCCCGTCACGCCCTTCTCGCGTCCCGTCACATTGACAAGATTGGAACACTATTACTGCGAACATGTGATTTTTGTGACACATTATATTACTAAGCGATCGTCGTCACTACGTTTTTACATCTATTAGATTTCTTTTTTCAGAAGCGTAATTTCTTTTATACTTTTTTTGTTGGCTTGATGTCTACCAAGCCAAAGGAATACGCGAATTCGCGTATTCCTTTTTATAAAGCTTTATCTTATTCAATCCTCAAAATGAACAATAAAATACATTATTCTTGAAAATGGATGATGTTCATAAAACAAAACTACTCAAGACACTCGTACCTACGTATTAGTATTAAACAAAGAAAAGTCATTAAATAAGTTCTCACACAAAGAAAACGCAGCTTGAGATTTCAGTAAGATATAAGCTAATCATAATCATAATAATCATAATCAATTCATTTATTCATGTTGGTTACAAGTAACACTTATGCATCGTCAAAATGAATACAAACCAAAATTGAAGCTACAGCCGGTTCGGAACCTAATCCTACCGAGAAGAACCCGGCAAGAAACTCAGTAGTTATCCTAATCTTTACAATATTTTGGGCTAGAGAACTTAAAAATATGGTGTGCTAGCGAGCAAATAATCATGTCCATATATGTTTATCATTAAAATATTCATCAAGTTTGTAGTACCCTTTTTTCATTAAACATGATTTAACATAGACCTTAAATTTATGCATGGGTAAGTCAATAATACCTTGCGGTAACTTGTTGAATATTTTTATACTTAATCCAACGAATGTTTTACTGGTTTTGCGGAGCCTATGGTTTGAAATAGCGAGCTTATGTTTATTTCTTGTGTTAAAACTATGTATATCAGATTTCTTAAAGAATAAATTAAGATTTTTACGAATATACATAATGCAGTCAAAGATGAATTGAGACGCTACAGTTAAAATATCAATTTCTTTAAATAATTCTTTGAGTGAATCACGCGATCTTAGGCCGTATATAGATCGAATAGCTCTCTTCTGCAATACAAAAATAGTTTGTATGTCAGAAGCAGAGCCCCACAACAGTAGACCGTATGACATTAAACTATGAAAATAGCTGAAATAAACCAGTCTCGCCGTTTCAACATCAGTAAGATGCTTAATTTTTCTGACTGCATATGCAGCCGAACTAAGTCTTTCTGCCAGAGCACCTATATGAGGACCCCATTGAAGTTTAGAATCTACAGTGATTCCTAAAAAAGTTGTTGAATTAACGAGTTCAATATGTTCATTATTCATAATAATATCAGTATTAATTTGCCTTACATTAGGCATTGTAAATTTAATACATTTAGTCTTTTTTGCATTGAGGACTAGGTTATTAGTAGAAAACCAATGCAAAACTTGTGAGAGAGTATTATTTACAACGTCATATGATTGCTTATGCCTGTCAACTTTAAAAATCAAAGATGTATCATCTGCGAACAATACAATCTCACATAGATTTTCGGTAAAGTGAGGAAGATAATTAGCCTCCTTGAAATATGGACTGCAGTATAATATTTCAATTGTCCAAAACACAACCTATAAATCAAACATCATCTTCACAGCCCCAACTTCGTCAGTAGCGCCAAAGTTGTGGCCCGTAAAAGCAAATTTTATACCAGAAAGTTTGCTAATTTTCCGCCAGTCGTGTTTTAAAAGCACGTTTTTATCACGCTAACAGCCAAAATGATAAAATTGGAGTTCCACCATTTTCACGTCGGTATTCGTACGTGTTTTTATGAGCATTCACATTTAGCTTGGTGGAGTGAAATTAAAACTTTGTTTCGTGAATAGAGTAATATTTCAGAGAATCGTGGGACTCCTATTTGTGAAAATGTTTAAAACACAGATTTAACACTGAAATATTTGTTCGGAACAAGCATTCTCACATATTTTGAATTATAGGTATTTAATTGTTCGCGCTGTTTTCCTCTATATGGGTTACAATTAAGGTGTTTCTAATTATTTACGCGCTAGTTACTTCAATCATCATCATTTTCAACCTGCTGGGCATAGTTTGCATATAAAAATGCCATGAAGCTCTGTTTTATTGTTTTTCCATAACATTCTTGCCCCTGTTGATATGATGCTTGCGTCTCTAAAATATCAATCTGGTGCAGCGATGTATCAAGTGAGAGTTTCTATACGCATTTTTAGATTTAGGTAAAATACCCGCAGCAAAAGTTATTATTTTCATTTATTCTTCCACGAGGCATAGTAAATTTGTGCCGCGGAATGAACTTGTAACTCGATTGTGAAATTTTGTGCGCGCGTCCGACCGCTGCCAATTCCATTATTTCACTCCTCTTCGCGTAGCCGAGGGGCTATCAGTGAACGGTTTTAAATGCATTTGTTTATTAATAGCTTGTCATGCACGTGCAATGCTATAAGCGCAAACATTGATGCAAAAATTCTGTTTTCAAAACAAAAATTATAACAAGTTTAAAATTATGCAATGTAATCTACGGTAGTAGTTGAAAATAAACGCAACACAGTGCAAGACGTATGCCAACACCCAAGACAGTTCTAGTGGTGTCATTTTCAAAACCGTTTCAATTAAACTACGAAGATCTATTATAGAAATCTCTGATATCTTAAAACTCGCTAGTTCAAGTACCTATTTTACATTTCTTTTTGTATTTTTATCAGATTGTTGCAGCCAACCTTCATATTCCCAAAGCTCGAAAACACATTCGAATTCTGAAACATATATTATTAGAGATAAAATATATCGGAATCGTTTCTAATGTTTGTGAATAAGGGGGCTGATGATTGTTACTCGTGTTTATAGCTCCAAGTCTAGCCTTAGTATTCACCTCTGAAACATCCGAGAAGTTTCGTTCAGAGCCGCCGCACAGTCGATTTATTGAAACAAATCCATTTCCAAGGAACTCCAGATTACATGCCACACACGAGGTGTGGATACGGCTTACCAAATATTTGGAGCTCAACGGGTGTTTATTTTCATTGCTCAAACCCCACAATAGAGCAAACTACATTCTCATAGTGATGCGATAACGATAGATGCAACAGGCGCAAAGACCAAACATTTTTTTTATTCAGGCTAAAAATTATACAAATAGTACAAAAGTTCATAACTTATTGCAAAGAAATGTATGATAATGTATAATGAATACTATTATATATTTTTACATATTGTTTTAAAAGTATCTAATTTACTAGTTAGGTTAAGGCATATGTTCAGCATTGGACGTCCTTGGTTATCTTCGAACAAAGTATGCTACAGATATTTTAAAATAATCAACACAGATCTAGCTTGATGATTAAGTTAATACCCAATAATGTATCGGTGGCTAGATTTTAACTATAAAGGTAATTTTGTAGACAATATGTATGTTGGTTAATCCATTTATTCCTCAAATGTATGCCTGTTTCATTTATTTTATCCATTACACAGTTTAATCGGTCAAGGATAGTTAAATTCTGACGCCCAACGAATGCAACGAAAGGCTGCATTAATTCAACTACTCTTGCATTTATATTCTACACAACTTGCAAAACTAGTTCCTATAAAACCAGAAACATACTTAAACAAGTAGGCAAATGTTTTATGAGGAATTTCTATGGCGTTTCAAACATGAGACAGCAATTCCTGCTAATATTTTTTTTTATTTAATATGTTGAATTGTTAAATACAGTCATAAGCTTTTAATTAATAAAAAACGTACATACTTAGTTGTAAGTAATCTCGTTTAACTATCTACCTACTTACAATTTGGTTGA
Source organism: Glyphodes pyloalis (assembly GCA_037074685.1). Taxonomy (NCBI): domain Eukaryota; kingdom Metazoa; phylum Arthropoda; class Insecta; order Lepidoptera; family Crambidae; genus Glyphodes; species Glyphodes pyloalis. The sequence goes on from JAYKKO010000011.1 coordinate 9,052,890, forward strand.
CATATCATAGGAATAAGAACGAATATCGATCTGCAAATCTGAATTGCATTTAAACACATTAGGATATTTAGATGACTGATCAACCGTCACATATTTATTCCAAAATTTGATAATTATATTACGGGTTCTTTCAGAAGTAAAATCTCCTTGCAGCAACTTTGTTTAAAACTTTATTTCCAATAGTTTTTTCTACAATAATCAACTTTAGAAATATTTAATTAGCAAAATTAAAATGCACAGCGTCATGGCGTACTTCTTAGGATCACTTCTCTTGGCTGAGGCTTCGAACAGAATGGCCGAGCGCTCCGCTTGCCCGCTAGTTTTAGTCGGGTGGGGAAAGCGGTGACGTTTAGTGACTAGTCGGGTCAGAAGAGTGTCCGTACTAATGACTTCCGATATGTAACGAGTAATAAATGTGTATTTACTAAGAATATTGCTTACAGCTCGGCCGTCCTGCTTGAAGCGAGACCCTTCGCTTATTACAATAACAAAAATACACATACATCTTAATAAACAATAGGAGTAATATTACATAATTTCCCTGAATAAATTATTCTGTTAAATTAAAACACATAATAATCATTGTCCCTAGTAAGTCATAAAAAATATGTACAGTAAATGTAAGAAAGTATTTTCATCATTGCTTATGTAAGTCAAATGTATTCTGCCTAGGCATATTACAGTCAAAAAATTTACATTGCTATTTAGACATATTGAAGTAGTTAACCATGTAAGGTATTCTAGAGCTTTATTTATTCGTACACAGTAATTATAGATACATTTATTCGCTATTTTATAAAAGTTAACCCTAATTTAGATGAGTGAGATTATACGTATAATCTTTAAATGTTAGTAACAAAAGTATTTAAATAATAAATTCAAATATACTATTACACTTCATTTCATTGATAACTATTTACAGTTTATTCTTTCTAATCATTGTGTTCACTTTCTTCATCGCTAGTAACAATATTTCTGTTAAAGTTCATCCAGGGTTGCAACTTATCGGATGCAACTACTCCTTCATAACTTCTACCTTGCTTACAAGTGAGAGGGGTGTCCTTAATAATATATCTATCATTTGGCAGCACTTTTAGTATGCGATAGGGGCCCTGGAATTTATTCACAAGTTTTTGCGATTTACCGTCGTGTGGTACCTGCCTTTCTACTCTAACAAGATCACCTATAGAATATTTTGTACTACTTTTTCTACGCTTGTTGAACCTACTTACATCTTTCGCCTGTTGCTCTTTGATTTTATTACTAGCTTGTTCCCGAATGTAAACTAATTGTTCCGGACTAGCAATATTAGTGGTATCATTAATTATTTCATTCAAAATACCTTGCGATCGACATGTTATATTGAATCCGAACAGTAGTTCAGACGGGCTTTTTTGCGTAGTCTTATGAGTCATCGTGTTTAAACCTACTTGTATGTCTGCGATATGTTCGTCCCAATTTTTTTCACAGTCGCCATGTGACGAAGTTGAAAGAGCTTCGAGAATTGTCCTGTTAAACCTTTCTACCTGTCCGTTGGCTCTAGGTGTTGCAACCGCATTTTCAATGTGTTTAATACCGTACGCTGACACAAATTCTTTAAACAACTTACTAGTGAAAGTGGTTCCCTTATCAGAAATTAACCTTGAAGGCACACCGAAGTAGCTTATGTGTTCTTTGATTGACCTTATGGTTGTGGCTGATTTAGTGTTTTTAACAGGGGTTATGTTGACGTACTTAGAAAACCCGTCCACGATAACCAGTAAGTAGCAATTACCCCTCTTGCTTCTTATGAATGGGCCGAGATGATCTACATGGATGGTGTGAAAAGGAACGTTTATTTTTTCTATTGGGTGAAGCTCTCCTTCTTTTTTTCCTCCGGGGGTTTTGTGATGAGCACATTCTAAACAGGATGCTACATATTTCTTTATAAAGCGACGCATTTTCGCGAACCAGTAGTGTTTCTTTATTCGTTCCAGTGTTTTTTCGAAACCGCAGTGCCCTACGTCATCGTGGTTTTTCTTGACTATTTGCCAGCGCACGCCCTTAGGTACCACCCATTTAAGGTCTTCACCTACAACGCGGTATATTCGCCCATTTTTTACTTTATAATTAGTGCAGTAGTCGATCACTTGGTCAGACTTTGGGTCACTCAGTGCATCTTTTATGCGCTTGATTTCTTCATCTGCGCATTGCACTGTACTGATCCAATCCTGACCAAGATCCTCCACCGACAATGTATCTAGTACATGTACACTAGGTTGTTCATTATCAATTGGATTGCGGCTAAGCGCATCTACATGCGTCATTCGTGACCCTGGTCTGTATTCTACTGAACAGTCGTACTCTTGAAGTTGAACCCACCAGCGAGCAACTCTAGGTATTATATCTCGCTTAGTTAGTGTGTATCTTAGAGCGTTACAGTCAGTGAATACCTTAAACTTTACACCAATCAGGTAAACGCGAAAGCGACTCAGCGATGCGACTATAGCTAGGGTTTCCAGCTCGTAGGAATGTAGTTTGCGCTCGTCAGGCGTAGTTTTTCGGCTGAAATAAGATACTGGTTGGAAAATACCGTTTTCATTTGCTTGCAGTAAAATACCCGCTAGACCATCTTTGCTAGCATCCGTGTGTAGCTGAGTTTCGGCATTTGGGTTATATAATGATAGGAGAGGGCGTTGAGTCAATACTTGTTTGACTTCAGCAAAAGCTTGTTGTTGGGCCTCCCCCCAATTCCACGGGAAATCCTTCCTTAGGAGATTAGTCAGTGGTGAGGTTATAATTGCGTAGCCCTTAATAAATCGCCGAAAGAATCCTGACAACCCTAAAAACTGTCTTAACTCGTGCTGGTTACGAGGTTCAGGAAATTTAGTTACGGCCTCAGTCTTTCTAGATCCTGGCCGAATTCCCGCAGTGCTGACATCAAACCCAAGGAAATCAATGTTACTCTGAAAGAAGTTACATTTACTGATTTTAAGAGTTAGTCCGCCCCTTTTGAGTAATTGAAGGACTTCTTCGAGCCTTTCTAGACCTTCAGAGAAAGTTTTAGATGGTATCAAAATATCATCCATGTATACAATCGCATACTTAATTTTAGCTTCTTGTAGTATTTTATTTATGGTTCTCTGAAAGACAGATGGCGCATTCACAAGTCCAAAAGGCATGCGATTGTATTCATATTGGCCGTCGGGTGTTACGAAAGCGGTTTTTGGCCGAGATTCTTCCGAAATTGGTATTTGGTAGTACCCTGAAGCCAAGTCAAGGGATGTAAATAAAGTATTCCCAGACAGTTGATCTAATTGATCTTCTATACGGGGTAAAGGGTAATGGTCTTTCTTTGTTTTACGATTAAGCGCCCTATAATCCACACATAAACGTTTTTCGCCAGTTTTTTTTTTGACAAGAACAATTGGGCTTGCGTAAGGAGAAGAGGATTCTCTTACTATTCCACTATCTAGCATTTCCTGGACCATGTCTCTTACTTGAGCCCTCTCGACAAACGATAGCCTGTAGGGGCGATAAACAATTGGCTGAGAATCCTCTAGTTCTATAGTCATCTCTGTAGTATTGGTAAATCCTAGGTCTTTAAGACCACGCGAAAATCTGTCACTATATTTCGACAACAGATTCTGTAGCTGTAACTGCTCATAGTTGTTAAGAGAATCTCCGCATTTAATTTTATCGTCTAATTTGTCTGATCCAACTTCTAAACTAAAAGTTGAAAGACAGTCCTTAGGATGTTCCATAAAAATTGCTCGCGCTACAAGATACTTTTCATTTATGGTAATAGGTTCGGACGAGGCGTTATATACTAAGAGTGTACTTCTACCGTTTTTTAATTCATATTGTCCGGGGTATAAGTAGAATTCCCTACCGTCAGAGCCTCTTAAACAACCATTTATTAGTACATGTCCAGTTAATAAAGATTCAGATTTAACATAAATTGGTCTAGTTTTTTGGCTAGGTATGCTAATCTGCTTTGTGACTGTCAGGTGCAACTTATCATTTATTTTCTGAAAAATTAATTCCGATGGAGTTTTTGTAATAATTATATCGGGTTTCTCCGTAAATGAATGTCCTAGCAAAATAGGCTGATGAATAACATAATCATCAACGACATATAAAGGAATAGCTTTACTAATATTCTGGACTTCTACGGTGATATGAACTACTCCTAATGGTGTTACCAGGTTAGATCCTATACCTTTTAATGTTGGAAGGTCGTCAGGGGTCAAAATATGGAGCCCAAGCTCTTTTGCCTTACTTACTTTGATCAGAGAGCACTGACTTCCTAAGTCGACATAAGATTTGACTACACTACCATCTGCTTTAATGTCCATTATATATTTGTCATTAACATTATCAATACCGAGCTTAGCAACCTGTTTTTCCTCCTTGTCTTTACCCTGTCCCTGATCCTTTTCTCTATTTTTGCTAAATTTGTATTTAAAACAATACTCTAGAGTATGTCCTAGTCTTTCGCAATACGTGCATTTGGCTGGTGCCTTGCTACATTTTACACTACGGTGACCAGGTTCACCGCAATTGTAGCACTTAGTGCTATTTACTATTGGCGCGTTCGATTTAAAAGCTATAGGTGGGTTGCGATCGCTACGGTGCCTAAATGATAAGCTGGAAGAGTCTCTTTCCCTAACCTGACCTACCTTTACTGTCCTAAAATATTTCAGAACTTGTTCTGGTTCAGTAAACTGAGCTGCTTGTGCCCCTACTTTCACTGCCCTGTCTTCTACCCCATAAAGAATACAGTCAACTGCTTGTTTCCTATAAATCTTGCACCTATTTAAAAGATTTACCTTTGCATAGTAATAGTGCTCCAAAGATTCTCCATACCGAACTCTTTTAGCCAACATCTCAGTCAGAAGCTCGGCATAATCCTCACGGCATGGGAATGACTCTAATAATTTCTTTTTCCACTCTGACCAAGTGAACAATAATGAAGGTAATCCCTGGTACCAAGATTTTGCGACTCCGGTTAACTTTGGTAAAGCATAATGAATGATTTCTTTATCCTCCCATCCGTAAATTTCCGCGCATTCTTCAACTTTAGTTAACCAGGTAAGAATGGTTTGTTCTTTGGACATAGGGTCAAATTCGGGAATGACGTTAGTATTAAATGTAAGCCTTGGTTTATCCGAACTTCTGACTCTATCCAGAATTGTTAAGAATTTATCCAACATAGCAGTGTCCCTACTTTTAGACCTAGACAACCGACGTCGTTGCTTTGCATAGTAATAGCCTGCGTTATCCGAATCTCCTGATTCTGAGTTATAGCGCTTTCTTCTTCTGCTTCTTCTTTGCGGTTCTTTGCTAGTACCAGCATTTGGTTCATTATCATTATAAATACCCCGGCCTTGTAACCTAGGCGCTCCTGGGCTAACAACATATTGACCTCGACCTCTACCAGGTGCTCCTAGGTCTGGACCTCGACCCTCACAATTGGATACTACTTGGTTTGGACCTAGACCTGCAGAACAGGATATTCCTAGGTCACCACCTCTATCCTCATGATTGGGTACTCCTAGGTCATTACACATAATAGGACCTCGACCTTCTTCATTAGGTACTCCTAGGTCGTTCTCATCTGGGAGCCTCTCCTCCAACAGTCTAGCACGTTCTTCCATGCTCTGAAACTGACATTGTTTCGCTTAGTATGCGTATAGGATTTAGTTGATATAACTGTCTACCAGGTAGAACCAATGAGATATGAATATATACCTCCAGAGTGTAGCCCGTGAGCTATTTATATCAGTATGATCTATCACACGCATCCCCAGGGAGTAGCCCTGGCAGAATGAATGCAACAGTGTAAATAAGGTAAAGTTCTCAATAACTAACATAGATATATACCTCCAGAGAGTAGCCCTGGCAAGATACATATCTAAATTATCTATCACACGCATTCCCAGGGAGTAGCCCTGGCAGAATGAATGCAACAGTGTAAATAAGGTAAAGTTCTCAATAACTAACATAGATATATACCTCCAGAGAGTAGCCCCGGCAAGATACATATCTAAATTATCTATCACACGCATCCCCAGAGAGTAGCCCTGGCAGAATGAATGCAACAGTGTAAATAAGGTAAAGTTCTCAATAACTAACATAGATATATACCTCCAGAGAGTAGCCCTGGCAAGATACATATCTAAATTATCTATCACACGCATTCCCAGGGAGTAGCCCTGGCAGAATGAATGCAACAGTGTAAATAAGGTAAAGTTCTCAATAACTTACATAGATATATACCTCCAGAGAGTAGCCCTGGCAAGATACATATCTAAATTATCTATCCCACGCATTCCCAGGGAGTAGCCCTGGCAGAATGAATGCAACAGTGTAAATAAGGTAAAGTTCTCAATAACTAACATAGATATATACCTCCAGAGAGTAGCCCTGGCAAGATACATATCCAAATTATCTATCACACGCATCCCCAGAGAGTAGCCCTGGCAGAATGAATGCAACAGTGTAAATAAGGTAAAGTTCTCAATAACCAACATAGATATATACCTCCAGAGAGTAGCCCTGGCAAGATACATATCTAAATTATCTATCACACGCATCCCCAGAGAGTAGCCCTGGCAGAATGAATGCAACAGTGTAAATAAGGCAACTTCACTCGACTTGATTAATAGAGGGTAGTCTAGAAAAATAAGAGAAAAAAAAAAAAAAAAAAAAAAAAAAAAACTTACGTATACGGCGTAGCGAAGATATTTTATCCTCGGTTGATCCCGCTTCTGAAACTATTACGGGTTCTTTCAGAAGTAAAATCTCCTTGCAGCAACTTTGTTTAAAACTTTATTTCCAATAGTTTTTTCTACAATAATCAACTTTAGAAATATTTAATTAGCAAAATTAAAATGCACAGCGTCATGGCGTACTTCTTAGGATCACTTCTCTTGGCTGAGGCTTCGAACAGAATGGCCGAGCGCTCCGCTTGCCCGCTAGTTTTAGTCGGGTGGGGAAAGCGGTGACGTTTAGTGACTAGTCGGGTCAGAAGAGTGTCCGTACTAATGACTTCCGATATGTAACGAGTAATAAATGTGTATTTACTAAGAATATTGCTTACAATTATAGGCCTTCTATTATTTGAATCATGCATCATGAGTTGTTGGGATTCGTATTTTGTGTTGCATTTTACAAAATCACAATGAATTTTAATCTAGCCTAGTTTTGAAAATTCCCAGCAAGTATTTTCTTTAGTAGCATTTAGCAAAAATATGATTTCTCCCCATGACTGGAAGACTCTATCTCGTGATCAATAATAACGTTAACAGCTCAACATTCTCTAATCAGAACAAATTTACCCGCTCATCTGATTGATAGGAATCCATCTGCAAGCGAGCCCATTATCGGTTCCCGTCATAACTGGGAATGTTTCACAATTCATTTATCGCCGTCGCCGAGGGCGGACAAAAGGCGCGTTTGTTTACACCAGTTAATACAACGCGGTTAATTAATTATCGGAATCTGTGGGGGGAACGAATAGAACAGAGAAACGACGCGAGCCCTCGGGCTGCGCCTGGCTAAAGGAAGTTGTGATGAGATAGTACCATGGTACCAATAATGAAGTTCAAATATGAATATTTACTTCTTTGCTTTTTAAAATGACCGTAGGAAACATTAGCAATATCAGCAAACAAAAAGTATTATCTGAACACTGAACAAGGAACTGGTCATATTCAAATAAGCTAGCAGGCAAATGATGGAAGGGTAAATGTAAGACAAAAAACTAGTTATAGTCCCCCATAAAATACTAGTTATCGAATAGTTCCATAAATACATTTTCAAGCTGAAATTAGTAGAATTACAATAGTGAAATGTTACATCTTATTAAATCACTGAAAACACTATAAAGCCCTCCGATCTAAGATTTTACGGATGCACGGTTGACTTAAAAAGATATGATATTATTATCATCATCAAAGTACATCAAGACGTAGTAGACAATAATTTGGATGCATGGAACTGTGGATCTACTAAACCCTTTATCGAACGGTCTTCTTCAAAATACCATCTTCTATGCCGTGAAAACCGTCATCAAAAATACCACTAAAAAAAACTAAAAATTAAGAGAGGTAAGGCATAGCGATTTATCGCTCGAACTGGAGCAGCCCGACTGGTGAAATACCTCCACCTTACAGAAGACCGCAGCCAAATAACAATCACTTCTGTGTTGTTGTGTTCCTGCGTGTGAGTAAGGTTTCCAGAGCTCCTGGGGGGTGCTACATTAGTAGCAGGGGTCAAGCCTTCAAGGTAAGGGCGACAAGTCCAGTAACATGTTTATTATGCTGTACTTGTCGCCCTTAAGCTAGGACCTCATCACCACTTAACATCAGGTGGGATGAGGTCAATCTTGAAGTGCAATAAAAAAAAATAAAAAAAAAACACAGCTGATTTCTAACCCTGTGCATCACAAGGAAAGTAAAGAAATTATAACTGCAAACGGTTAATCACTTTGAAATTTCTTGAACATACTACACTGAAGAGATAAATAAGAGCATAAGTTCATCCAGTAAATCTTAATAGTATTACGTGACAAATTAAACAATTCAGTTTTATCTCTTCGTAGTTTACTGTCGTTAGATGTAATCGAAGGTAGGTATTATTAGACGTGTATTCAATTATAATTCATGACAATTAAGTTCCAGATTAAATGTAATTTGTTGCTTCCGTATGTCATAAGGTTAACAAATGGTTATCTAAACTATTCAAAACTTAATTGTTTGTTATCATGCTTACAATGTAAAAAACCAGTTGGTCATTTTATTACCTAATTGAATGTTCGATTAAAGTGAGCACGCTATAAATAGTCTGAATATGCAAAACAGATGCACTGTAACAGACAACAATTTCTAAATTCAGAGTTTACAGCTTAGGTGGTAGATCTTCATCATCATTATCAATTCAACTGGAAGACACCAAGAGCTACTCATAAACTTACCCTTTTAAAATTTACAACTTTGCGACACTTGCATCAACAGCAAGATCGTCTGTCTATATTGTAAGACCTCTAACTTTGAAAAAAGGTCAGTAATATATCGTGCAATATGTAAACACAAACATAGCTTTTTACATAACCTTTTATAATATAAGGTAATCATTAACATATTCTCGATAATCCTGAACCGTCAAATTTGGCAAAATACAATGGATTCCATGCTTGGTCGAAGGAAACTATTCAGGATAAACATTGAAATTTACACCATCGGAGCACGTCTGGTGCACAAGGCGCAAGATGTATATCTTTGGATATTCTCCCACAAGCAAGACAGCTAAATCTACTACACACTTGTCTAATTCTAGTTTTAACTAAACAATATAGCTAGGGAATATTTTGCTTGTCTTCATGACACCACGGAGATAAGAGAATTCTCAAAAATAGATTCTGGATGTCAAATAAGATTCAAATATTTGATGCCTAAAAAGCTTACTTTCTGAAATTGTAGAAATGTGTTAGTAAGGTTTGATAGATTTGATTGGTATTCGTTTGGATTTTCCCTACATTTCATACAATTGCCTGAGTTTAAAATTTTAAAAAACTTATGTCATCTACTTAATAGTGATTTTTTATTGTTATTTTCTTATCCAAACATCCCAAAAAGTCTGACATTTCAATTTGCTAGACATTTTTGTAAGCCACCCATTATAATGCCAAGAAGTTAAACTTAGGGATCATATTGTGTCTCACATTTGGAGACAAAATTTATTTGAAAAATGAGAATTCGGTAAAATTCTGAACAATATTTCAATGTTATTGTTGAGCTTGAAAGGATCGCCCACAAAAGATGACCGCGTCTCGATTTACAGAGAGAAATTGGGTTTCCAGTTGCAGAAAGCCACATCAATTTTTAAAAAAGCAGTAACTTCGTTTGCAAATTGACAGGTGTTTAACTTGGTTGCTATAAATAGTTCGTCCTATTATTTGTTATCTGTAAGGAAAGTTGGAAGTAAATGAATATATTGCATTGTTAACACTGCTTGTTTTTCTTGGCAGCAAATACTTATTATTTATCGTTTTTTTATTTATTTATGATTAAAAAGATTATTCCACAAAATTTACCCAAAACGAGAACAATTAACTTAATATATACAATGTAAAAAAATTTAAACACTTAAATCAAATGGTAAAAGTAATTGTATCCGATTGATAAAATCCCATAATTTAATTTAATATTTGATTCCGCACGATGAAAGACCAAAATGTATATTTATCTTTTTTTTAAATAAGTCATAGACTATTTTACCAATTACACCAACTGAATATCCCATAATAACTGAATTACAATTACCAATAATAATTATATTCTTAACTGTTTAGCTCTAGATCACATCCTAAGTCAAGAGCAACAATAAAGAGAAAACTTTTTAACTATTCATTTCAGTTGGGAGTTACTGATTTTCGACTATGCTATGGTTGACGGAACCTTTGAGATTGGTTCACGTATGACTCTCATTAGATGCGACATTGATGGAACGGGAATATTATAAGTCACAGGAACCGGTGCCAGTTCCCTAAGGATTGTAGCAGTTTATTACATTGAAAATCCGATCGGGTCAGTTTTGAGACCGTTTTTTGGAAAATAATCAAATACGGTCTATTGGACATTATGAAACAGAAATTTAAGAGAGATTTGGATTTTTCTTAACAAGCATAGTTTACCTAATAGCTATATTGCCTTTTTTCGATATTTAGGTCACTAGTTAAGCATTTGAAAAGCGATAGGACGTTTCAGTGGAGTTGAAAAATACCCTTAGCTAAAAGAGAAGCTTTATAAACATACACCTTCTGTTTTAACAAATTGTTTTTTATCAATGTGATCAACATATTTGTGCAGATTATCATAAAATTTATAAGAGCCAGAATAATAAGGGCAATGATCTATATAAAAGTTAATGTTTTTGTCCATAGTAAAGTAAGATATCATACAAAAATAACATGTTTCTTCCTCTGCAATATTAATTTAAGATAAAACGCATAATCAAAGCCCCTGAATACATCATTCGCATAATCCGGAAGCATAACACGCTATTTCATCTAAGTCCATAAGCTTCAATCTCGCGAATTATCCGCTGAGTAATACCGCCGCGAGTAAAACTCGATTAAGACATTAACGCGTGTTGGGTCCGAAAGTTTCTATTCGATTACTCGATATGAGCAAACGCGTCTGCTAGTGTGACACTAATGGCCCTTTCACAAACGTATGTACTGAGTGTACCAAGTTACGCCAATTTGTAGTAAAGCACAAAAGTAGTAAGTAGTCTATCCTTGTTGAGAAAATATTGGATTGATCCTAAACAGAGGGAGAAATCACTCTTCAATTGCATTACTATCGTGACTAATTTTAGGGTTCATTTTTTACTATGTCATGACCGACGAAAAAAATCATAGGTACTGAGTCGTACAAATGTAGGCACCTAAATTTACACTGCCAATCAAATTATTATCGTTACAAACCTAATTGTAGAGCTACCAATCTTGGTCAATCCCTGCCCTCTACTTCCTGAATATAATTATCCCCTACAAAGCACCCTACAATACGTTTCCTGATTTGCAGTTTTCATTCAATAAGTAGTCTAACCCAGCGACCAAAACCAACAGCGACCACCGAAGTTAGGTCATCTATATTGCAAAAACAATTTGCAATATAGATGACCTAACTTTACTTTCCCAAAATGTACTATGCTCCAAGCGCTCTGATTAATGCTGACATTTGATTGGATTTGTGCGCCGCGTTAATGCGGTGTTGACTAAATAGCGAGTATTTTACATGAGAATTCAAAATGGTGGCTAGGGCACAAATTGCAGTGCTTTTAAATTTTAATTTAAGGATTTTGTGGTAAATAACACCACTTTGGTCAGATAAAAATAAATTTGTATTTTAAATCTTTTACATTATTGTCTTTGTTAAGCAGTCATTATTCAGAGGGTCTAGTGAACAACTACTGGCTTAAGATAGCTATTGTCTTCTAAAAAGATCTGCAAACCTTACAATGGAAAGCAGTTGCAACATTCCCATTTCTACCTGGTTGATTTTTTCATTTTTCAATTTCCTCACTTAGAAAACTACTGGGTTAAGTTAATGCAGAATCCTTATGAAACATTCAAGGTTAAGTTGCGCCAAGTTCCGGACTACAGTCCAACCGACCGGACGAGTTCAGTTGTTCTTGTTACGAGTTGTTAACTCGGACGGGTTGTGACTTGTTCCGTCGAGCCATTGTTGGCTGGGGTAGACTTGGCCACTTGGCTATCTCGCGTTTCATTAAGAGTTTGTCAACGCAGAGTGCTGTGCTCTTTTCAATTGTGGCTTGGTTGCTGGTAATTTACCTACGGAACTTATTTGTCATCCTACTTTTACGAATAAAGTGCATATTTAAAAGGTTAAACTATTCATAATGGGAGCACAGTCTTCGGCTTGGTTTTGTTAACGAGACTGGCTACGACGTTCTTATTTTATTTTATTTTTTTTTATATTGCACTTCAAGATTGACCGCATCCCACCTGATGTCAAGTGGTAATGAAATCCTTTTTTTTTTTTTTTTTTTTTTCGGGGGGAAATGCGTTGATGCACCGTACCGTCACCCCGAGGGAGGGTGACGGCGTGTGTGGGACTCCCTGCCCTGAAAAGGGCAGGACTACCCACTAAAACCCCCCGGTTGGACCCTCCATCGCCTTAGTGGCGGTGCTGTGGGGGATCGGCTAAGCCTTTACTTCCACAACACCGCCGGCGAAACAGCCGCTTACGCGGCTCCGTCTACTCCCCCCACAGTGTTCGGGGGGAGAATGGGGATGGCCGATCCAACGGAACCATCCCCAACTCGCAGTGGGGACCGGTGCAATGCCGACTGAGGTGTCCTCACACCATCAGCCGGCCAGTCCCCACGCGGTAGCTGGGCGCGGTCATATTGGCGCCGCGCCCTCAGCCGCCTTCTTCGGCGGCAGGCGGGAGCGGATGGATCGTCCTCCCGCTCCCGCTCTGCGGCCTCCTTCTGCGACATGACATCTTCGCAAAAGGAGACCATACCAACCCATGCCGTCTCACTCCCGAGCATAGCCTTGACTATGCTGGGGAGTGAGAGATTTGGCCCCACCAACGCGCGCAGACTTGCGCGCTGCGCATCAAAAGCGGGGCACACCTGCAGTGTATGCCCCGGCGTGTCCTCCGCCGCGCCGCAACTGTGGCACGACGGAGACTGCTCCCGACCAATGCGGTGCAGGTACTGCCCAAAACAGCCGTGACCGGACAGCACCTGCACCAAGCGGAACGTCAGGAATCCCGACTTGCGCTCGAGCCAGCGATTTATTGCTGGCTCGAGCGCATCTAGGGTCCACCGACCCGACGGAGTCACCAGTAAGGACTCCGCCCAACGCCGGACCACCTCTTCCTGCGCCTCCCGGCGCACACGTGACAGGTCCTCCGGGTAAAAACGTTCCCTGGAGGCCTTTCTTAGGGCCTGCCATTGATAGGCCCTCGCCATCGCCCGGGCCTCCAACTCCCAGGGTGGCGTCCCAGCGAGTGCGCACGCTGCGTCAAACCCAACGGAGCGATAGGCTCTACACACTCGCTGGGCAATGGCTCGCTGGGGGCGCCGCAGAAGCCTCTGGTTCTCCCGAATGTGGAGGGAGTCGGCCCAGATGGGCGAGCCGTACAGGGCCATACTGCGCAAAATGCCGGCGTAAAGTCGTCGGCATTTGGCCCTAGGACCCCCCACATTGGGGAGAAGCCACGCTAAAGAACCCGCCGCCTTAATGAGGCGCGGAGATAATGCAGCAAAGTGCGGCCCAAAAGACCAGCGATGGTCCAAAATGAGGCCCAGGTATTTCATCTGGGCCCCAACCGCCACCCTGACGCCCCCGACGACGATGTACGCGCCGGAAAACAATCTTTGCCGAGGCCCCGGAAAAAATATGGCCTCGGTCTTATTAAGAGCCACTGTAAGGCCCAAGAGGGCAATGCGTCTGGCAATTAAATTGCCACCGGCCTCTGCCAGGCGAGCTGCGGCGCCAAAATCCCTCTCCCGGGCAGTAACAAGTGTGTCGTCTGCGTAGCAAAAAACGTTCATGCCCGAGAGGAGGGAGCCGCGCAAAAGCCAGTCGTATCCGATGTTCCACAGAAGGGGCCCCAAAACAGACCCCTGTGGAACACCGGAACGCGCGCGGAAACGACGCAGGACTTTGTGGGCACCGACGCAGACAATTTCCCTGTCGAGAAAATAGTTCTCGATCAGGGCCATCAAATAGGAGGGCACTCCGTGATAGCGGAGTGCCTCCAAAATTGTAGAGTGGGGGAGAGTATTAAAAGCATTGGCTATGTCAAAAGAGACAGCCAACACACCCTCCCCCCTCTCCCTAGACTCTAAAACGAGGGATTTCAGATCGGACAGGGCGTCAATAGTGGACCGCCCTGCCCGGAAACCGTACTGCCTGTTCGACAGGTCTGGACCGACGGAACGAAGGTGGTCCTTCAGGCGCCTGGCCACAATGCGCTCGAACAGCTTCCCGACTTCGTCGAGAAGCACTATGGGCCGGTACGCCGATGGCGAGTCCGCCGGTCTGCCCTCTTTCCGAAGGAGGCAAAGCTGCCCCTCCTTCCAAGGTTTAGGGAACTGGCCGACTCGGAAGCACGAGTCGAACAGCTCCCTAAACTTCTGCTCCATCAAAACTGCGCCGAGGGCGACGAGCTTCGCCGGAACCCCATCCGGACCAGGGGCCGTCTTTTTGGCACGAAGGCAGATTGCCGCCGTGCCGAACTCCTCCTCAGTGATTTGCGGGGCCTCGTACGGAGCAGTTGCAGGCTCCTGCTCTGAAGAGGCACTCATAGCCGGCGGGACGAAGCCAGGGCTGCTGTCCGGGAACAAAGCCCGGACGACGATGTCGAGCAGCCCTGGCTCGAGGGTCTCTGTAAGTGGGGGACCTATGGGGCGCAACTTGTTTCGTGCGGCCCGGTACGGTCTCCCCCACGGATCTTGGTCGAGACCCTCGAGCATTTCGGCGCGTGCGGAATCCTTGGCGGCTGCTATGGCCACCTTGAGTGCCTTCTTCGCATCTACATAGGCTCCGTAGAGGGAGGCCTCGTTTTCGAGGTCCCGACGAGCGCGGCGCCTACTTCTGGTGTAGGCCCGCCGTGCAGCCACGCAGACAGCTCGAAGTTCGGCGAGCTCTTCCGACCACCAGAAGCAGGCGCGTCGGGGAGGTGGACGACGGGACCGAGGCATGCTAGAATCGCATACCTCGGTCAGGAAACCTCGAAGAACGACCGCGGAGGAGTTCACGTCGGGACCAGATAAGGGAGGCGAGAACCAGTCTTGCAGAAAGGCCGCCTCCCTTGCAACTGCCTTGTCCAGGCGGGACAGTGCCCACCTGGGAAAAGGCGACGACCTAGGCGAAATTGGTGAAGCCTGCTGAGGGGCACCGGAGACCACCCCGAACCGGATAAATTTGTGGTCCGAGAGTGTCTCGGACCGGTCCACCCTCCAGTTGTGGACGCGTGCGGCGAGTGCAGGGGTGGCGAACGTTAGGTCCACCACAGACCCCCCTTGCTGCCGCACACAGGTCTGGACTGCGCCCCGATTTAGGAGGCAAAGGCTGGACGAAGCGGCCCAAAGCTCCACCAGCTGCCCCCGTCGGTTGCATGAGGCAACCACATTCCCCCAAGACGCCGCCTTGGCATTGAAGTCCCCCAGAATAAGAACTTGATGTCCAGCAGAAACGGCCCGCTGGACAGCTCCCTGCAGGAGACCCAAAAACGCCTCGAAGTCCACAAGCGGGCGACTTGGGGAAAAGTAAACCCCCACAACGACTGTGTTGCCCCACAAACAAGCGACGAAACCCGATCCCCTCTCCACAAGAGATAGAGGGGGAGACGTGGACGTATGTCGCCTGAAAATTGCGACTGTACCGGTCTGGTCCCCGTGCCAACTACTGGGGACCAGATAGGGCTCTGCCACCACCACTAAGTCTACCAACCACTCCGCTACAGCCTGGTACAACAGGTCCTGGGCTGCGCGGCAGTGGTTGGAATTTGTTTGGAGGAGGTTGTATTGGGCCATTTATTCGGACATTATAACCTCCTCCACTACTGCCGACGTCGAGCTGGACTCCAAAGCATTAGGCCGGGCCTGAGCCTTTACTTTGCCTTTCTTGGGGGGAGGCCTGCATTTCCTACCCCCCATCAAATGGCCAGAAGGCCGCCCACTCTCCGCACAGACGGAGCAGTGCGGGGTCTTCTCGCTGCAGGCAGCGGCTTTGTGGCCTTTTTGTCCGCAGCGGAAGCAAAGGTCCATTCGCACCACGGCGGAGGGACAGAGAGGGCGAGTGTGCCCGACTCCCAAACACTTGAAACAGCGGAGGGGCTGTTCTTCAAGGGCGCGAACTGATGCGGAGCTGAACCCGATCAGAAAGCGCCCCCCCTCCAGCACGGCTTTGGCGGCAGCAACAGGGCACTGGACACGAAGTGCCCCCATGCCCAGACGGCCAGCCTTAATGTGATCGGCTGGGCATTTCCCGATGGCCGCCACTTTCTCAACTACTTCGGACCTCGACACAGAGTCGTCGAGGTCCGAGATCATAAGCCCCGCGTACTTTATTGGCCTTGCCACTTTGGCAAGGTCATCCCCGATCGCGAGCCGCATTTTCTCTGCGAAGAGGTCGGCCTTCTTTGATGAGTCCTCGCCCGGAAATTCGATTAACCGTGCCCCGGCTTGAGTCGGGCGGGTGCGGATGGATGTCACCCCAATCTCCTCGAAATTGATGCCGCTACGAGCCCTGCGGAGAACCGACTCATAGGTTTCCCCCTTTTGCTCCGCCTCAGCCGTGAGTGTAACCACGACTGCTGCGGTTTTGGGGGGAATCAATTTCTGCGTCTTCTGTGCTTGCGACTTAGAAGCCGGGGCCTTCTTCTTCTGCGACATCGTCGAGGCGGCAGCAGCAGTAGTGGCTGTTCTGGGAGCTCCTTTCGCCGGAGGGGCCGTTAAAGGCGCAGGCTGCGAACAGGGAAGAGCCGTCGATTTCTTGCCCTTCCCTTTGCCCTTCCTGACCACCGTAGCCCAGCTTTCGTTGGCTGGGGTGGTCGCGGGCAGAAGAAGGTTTTCCTCCACTACTGGAGCTGGAAGAGCGGCTCGGGGAGCAACGACAGAGGCCGCCATAGGTTTTGTCACTTTGGAGGGCCCAGGCAAGGAGACAGACGCAGCGGCTCTAGATGCACGAGATCTCGTGGCCCTCTGGGGTTTTGGCGGCTCAGGTACCCGGAAAACTTCCGGCAGCCGCTCGAGGACCACAACGGACTCCTTCCTGCGGTCCGCTGCTAGTGGCGGACGAAGCCGCTTCTCTGGGAGGAGGCGGTCTTCTAGGCCCTCTATGCGGGCATTGAGCCGGGCGTTTAAGAGAACCCGCTCCTCCATCATTATTTTCCGGACCACAGCTTCAATGTTTGCTGCGTCCGCTGTCGGTGATCCCGCTGATGAAGGGGACATCTCCACCACCTCCATCACCGTCTCTACGGGGGCAGGGACCGAAGCAGGAACTGAAGATGCCTGACCAGACTTGGTCAATTCGGCAACTGCGGCCTCTAGCTCGGCCACGCGTTTCGTTTGGCCGGCTAGCTCAGTCTGCAGGCGATCTACTGTCGCCTGCAGCCGCTCCGTCTCCTCTGAGGAGGTTCTCTTGAGGGCCTCTTCGCAGATGGCCCTCATATTTATGGCACTCTCTTTGAGTGCCTTTTGGAAGGTCCCCTTTAAATTGGAGGACTTTCTAATCATAGAGACGGAGCTCTCCGCCTCCGTGGCCACCAAACGCTGCAATTCCGCAGTCGACTTCCGACTAGCGATGCGGTAAGGGACACCCCGTATCCGGCCGCATTACGGGCCATGCGCAGCCGTCTTTCGGTTTCCGATACTTGAGCCTCAAGCTCAAGCGCAACGGCAGCCCTCTTCGCAGCATTCAGCTCTCGCTGCGCTTCCGCACGACCGACATAGTCTGTAGTGGCAGGCCTTCCGCGTCCCTTTTTCGACTTGCTCTTAGTCGTGCGGCTCTTGGATTGGGAGGCATCAGAAGACGACCCCTTTTCCCCATCAGATAGCGGGCGTTTACGCCCTCCCCCCCGGAGATACTGGTTCCGCTCGGACCCTACCGACATTTCGGACACATTTGTTAATGTGTCGGACTCCTCGCCCGACGCCCCTCGCCCAGTGAATATACTGGGCCTGGCAAAGAAACTATTTGCCGAGGCCAACGACGCAGCCGAAGATGCCCGACTTAAACTAGCAACAGCAATGTTGCCCTTCCCCGACGCACTAGAACATACGGCGTCATATTCTGCGTCCAAGGACGCAACGGCAGATTTTGGCACGATCGCACAAACGGCGCCAGACTCCGCACCCGAAGGTGCCACTTCAGCAGACTCCCCACGTTCGTCATTTTTTTTTAGTTTTGGAATTGGTGTACTTATTATGGTTCCCACGATTAAACGGTTATAAAGGACCACCGGGGGCAGAGCCGAATACCCCCAGCTACCCTCATACTGCACGGGGGCGGGCGGTCCCATGCAGGGAGGCCGATACCACCGACCACGACCGGGTTTGTCCCACCCGGTCACCATCCCTCCGAAAAGAGATGGCCCCGACGCCTCGAGCACTCACGACGTCGGGATTAGGGGTTTTTTATTGTGGTATGCTCCACTTGGGCCAGCCAATTAAGGCAAGCCCCCTGGTCTGGTCGAGCCGATAGACATGATCACCAGACACTCGACCAGGAAACAGGTTGCCCGACGGTGGCCGAAGCCTGCTGCGACCGACTGCTATTACGCAGCCGGCCGAGCCCGCCGCGCCGCGGAGATACCCCGCCATACGCCGCTCCGAAGAGCCCGGACGTCAAACAGGCCAACATGGCCAGGCCATAAGCAAAGCCCCGACACAGTGAAGCTGACGAATAAAGACATCGACTTGCACGACAGATTTCCCCCCCTCCCCAAAATCCCCATGCTCGTTTACGGGCGAGCTCCCCTACCACCTTGCCCCGCCTTCCACTGCTGTTCTCAAAAACCGAGAACAGCAGAGAGAACGGTATTCCCCACCCCCCCATTCCCCATTCCCCACCCGCCTACCCCACCCCCCCAGTGTGTTTGGTCCGCGGGAGCTACGCTCCGACCCCAGGCTGCCGCCCGCAAGGCATCCCTGTAAGCGGGAATACCCTCCGGACGGCAGCCGCGGGCTTCCCCTATCCGCCACCGGAGGACGCGCCAGGTAGGGGTATCACCTCCCCCCCTGGTGGTAATGAAATCCTAGCTTAAGGGTGACAAGTACAGCATAATAAATCTGTTACTGGACTTGTCGCCCTTACCTTGAAGGCTTGAACCCTGCTACTAACGTAGCAAGAGCTCTGGAAACCTCACTCACACGCAGGAACACAACAACACAGAAGTGATTGTTATTTGACTAGGGTCTTCTGTAAGGCGGAGGTATTTCACCAGTCGGGCTGCAGCAGTTCGAGCGATAAATCGCTATGCCCTAATTCTCTTTAATAAAAATATATATACACCGTTATTTTTTATTCACCATAAAAAATTTAATCACGTATGTAGACAAAGGTCTTAATTGTAAAAGTGCAAACCGATTTTTTTTTCGATTAAAAATGACAGAGTTATTACGCTTTGTTTTTTACTGAAATTGACAAAAAATGTGTGGACATCCGTCTTTTCACTCAATGAAACTATTGGCACGCAACATACCTACCTATCAATGAAATACGCACGACATCTTGTCTCACTATCGCAGGTTACTTCCCTTTCTCAAAGAAAAACAAGTTCCCATTTCATCGGAATAAGGTTGAAAGTGCACTGACAACGCCCACTCAGCTGAGGTCTACAAAAGGGCGCTTCCGCGCGTAAGCGTAATAATAATCAAATTAGTCAAAACACTTTCATTTTGTAATCTAACTCTCCCTTAATACTTTTTCTTGCTTAGGAAAGACACGTTACGTTTTGCAACACGTTACGTTACGTTTTAGTTATTAGGTATCTACTTATTTGTCGAAAATATCACGTTTTCATAACTAGGTAGCTACTAACCTACAATTGAAACGAATCTTGGCGTATTTAAAGAACTATTTATTGTGTGCATGACTTTTGTATTGTCCTAAAATCTACACAAAATCTACCTACACGGATTTAAGTAATTGTTAAAAATGTTTACCTTCATTATCAATGCACAGGCGCGCCCTTTTATGTCAGTTTCCTTTTACAGAAATAAGGACATTTTGTTGTTGTCGCACTTGGTTAAAAGCGTCTAAAATTCACTGCTTTAACACTTCAACTGTGTTTGGTTCACTAACATAAACACTTCACATAATCTCAATAAAAAAAATGACTCCAATCCGCGTAAACAGGCATTCATTCGAAAACGATACATTGGCGTTAGGATTGTTTAACAATTAATTACACAAAGCAATCCTTGGCGCTAGTCCACGGACGTCAGCTGTTGTACTTTTTGGTAATAGTATGGATGCAAGCCGTCCGAATGAATTATTTTCCAGGCGGAGTACTGAGCATATGCCAAACTGACGAGCGGCATCATTAGTGCTTCCTCGCGGGTCTTCTTCGAAGTACGCAACCACGTCGTCGTACAAGTGTTGTGAGAGCGCCGGTCTTCCTCGTCCTTGAGCATGTCTACTCACGTAAAACGAACCGTGTGGCCTGGTCCAAAAGAAATAATTCTCAGTCCAGTGATTAATTTCGCGCGCGCGTGTCATGTGACGTTAAGTAGGTCACGGTCAACGGTCAAGACGAAACTAGTAGGTTGCGCGGGCGCGGGGTTGAGGGGTTGCGCCCGAGCCGTGCCTCGCCGCCCGATGCGTCTCTCCCGCCCCGCCACACACCCGCGTTATGAGTGTGTGTGCGTAAACAGGGAAACGATGCGATTATTCAATGAAAACGTAGTATTGATGCGCGCTAGTCGTAGTAAAATGATAGATTGCCTACTATTTACTTCTTTTAAAGAGATAAATTACTTAGTCCGTTTTTTTATTTATAAATACATAAATGTAATAAGTAACTGATACTGATACTGTGGTTAAAATTTTTCTGGTAATTAAAAAATATTCCTGTATGTATAGTCTGACACTGTAATTGCATAGAAATATGTATAGTAACAAATCAACAACAAACAACATCAATAATATTTCATAAACTCTAACAAAAAAGTAAAATTGATAGTAAAATAACTGAAGCCAAACCTCAAAGGTAGGTATACAGAACAAGCCCACGCTGAAGCAATTACCAACCTATTTAGGTCCCTAGGTAAAGAAATACACCTTCAATAAAAAGTATCTACTTAATAAAACCAGATAACACAACACCACACAGGTGCACTAAGTTATTTATTTCCACCTAATAAAAGAACCTCTGGACCCAATACGGAATCCCTAGAAGACATTCAAGGTTAAGTTGCGCCAAGTTCCAGACAACAGTCCAACCGACCGGACGAGCTCAGTTGTTCTAGTTACGAGCTCTTAACTCGGACGGGTTGTGACTTGTTTCATCTCAAGGCATTATTTGTTGGAAGGAAACTTAGTCAGTTGGCCATCACGCGTTTTATTAAGAGTTTGTTAAACGCAGAGTGCTGTGTTCTTTTCAATTGTGGATTGGTGGCGGATAATATACCTACGGAACTAACTTGTCATCGTATCTTTAAGAATTAAGGGCCTTTTTTAACAGTCATGCTCTATTCATCATGGGAGTAGAATTTGTATTTAGCTAGGTAAAATTAAAAAGCTTAGCAGCGACATATTTCGATGGTCTGGCACTGCAACAGAATACAAATATGTTTAATGAGAAAATAATAACACAACAATAACAACATTTCATAAAATATCTAGACAAAATTAAAAATTTACATTTTATCAGAAGCAAGACCTATTATATAAGCTATCCAGAAAAATCCCATGCTGAAAGTTGTTAATAGACCTAGACGATAAAGACAAACAGAGCATCAATAGGTATTAGATATTCCTAGGCCCTTCAATTTCAATTAAGATTTAGCTGTACCTAGGTATCGTTAAGCTTAACAACTTAAACTCAATCGAAGTTTTCTTCAACATAATCTTTAGGTATCAACCAATTTGAAGTGATAGCCAACCATATTCTTGACGCAAAAGAAAAAAAAATCTAGCTAAGCACAACACGAAATGTTCATCTAGGTAAGTTCCTGCTAACATGCAACAGAAGGCACAAAACTGGCACGAAATCGTAGCAAATACCTTTCCTTCCTTTATCCCCACCGGACGAACTAGTTCGTAGATCTTCTTACGGTATTGTTTGTTCCACTCCACGTAATCCAATTATGGGAAGCATACAGTTCGCCTTACAGCGAAAATCCGACAATGTAGTGTAAATGCAAGTTGCTCTTGGTTCTTAGTAGGCGGTGACAAAATTGTCTTCTGCGATTTTTGTAAAGCGAAGCGGACCTTAAGGTTAAAAACAAATCCGTGAATTAAACTTAAAAAATGCAGTTTACTCTTTTAATACAACGTACTCTCAAAATAACAGGACGTATCAGCGTCCTAGACTAAACGTCTTAAAATAAAAATAGGTAGATTTGCATATATTTTACCCCAAAGTTTGCCGGTCTAACACATGTTTCAGAAGCCAATGTCAACGCTGGTAACACTTTTATGTTATCTAATTTACATTTAATTTGAATACATGTCCTACCTAGGTATAATAATAAGGATTGCCTTAATTATAAACACACTTATCCAGAAAGTTGATTATAGTTTCCTCCTAAAAATACCTCCAGCAAATTTTTTTTTAGCCTTATTGTTATTGTAAAACCTATTTCTGTTACTTTTTTGTGCTTTATACAATATATCTTTCTATCTATAATTGATCTATGTTAAAACGTACTTTGTTTCAGTATAGAAGGTTTTCTTAGAAAGTCGCTTTTAGTTCAAGCCGGTTAGTCCGTCTCTAAAACATCGTACGCATCACAATATCAATTCTCACCAAATACTATCAATTTTCCCCTGCTATTAACAACCATCTGTCATTGAAGTCGGCACTAACTCATTCTACGTGCGGATATTAGAAGAGGTGGCCTATAAATTTCCTCTGGTCAATCCAAGATCCCATCAAAAACAATACTTGTCAAAAAAAAACCAAGTCTCGCAACTCAGTTGTTCTGCGGTAAAAAGTTGTGAGATCCATGTAATACCAAGTCGGTTATTAATTTATTCAGTCTCTACTTAAGTGACTTTCTGTCTTAATACGTCCAGTCTCTAAGATCACGATCGTGGTCCATAACAATTGAAAATCAATTTTATTGTGTCTGGAATCTCCGTACTCGAAGCATTAAGTTGTTACGTAATAATTAACAGCATCTTATAGTGACGTATATTAATATTAAAATTCGTGAATGTTTTATATAAATATATAGAGACTTGGCCATCGCACTACATAATTGAATTTACATGTGTTTTCAGGCGATTGAATTTACACGTGTTTTCAGGCGATGGCCAAGTCTCGATATATTTATTATATATATACTGAGTTGCGAGACTTGGTTTTTTTTTGACAAGTATTGTTTTTGATGGGATCTCATTTCTTTTTGTATTTTGTAGACAGTTCTACTTTTTTCCTTTTCGGTACCTTCTACTTACTGTATATATGTATATCTACCAGCAACGAATTGTAATAAGAAATTTATAAATACTTTCAGTACTAAAGTATCAATATTTAATTTAAATTATTTATCCGAACAACGTCAAAATTGTAAGCAAATAATATCAGTAAATTGTAAGCAAATTATATCAGTAATATAGCAATCGAAATTATCAATGTAAATCGTAAACTTTTAGGTAAGAATTCTGGGCACATCCGAACAGCATTGGATCGCTCGCGCGTATGACGCGGCTGCTGATCTCTCGGCGACATTCACCTTTCCGCGCGCCCCGCCACTTTCCCCACCCCGCGGCCTCGCGCTAGCACCGCGCAGCGCGTAGTAACGCCTCGCGCTCACTCGCTATAATTATAGCATAATACGGTAGTGCGTGGTATATAATTAATTATACAACCTTACGCACTCGTAATAAGTACGAATACGCACGTAGGTACGTTTTTTGCTTTAATAAATAATTTAATACACGTGTTTTCATGATGGGAATACCCATTTTTTGCTCGATTTGGCAGGGGCACTACCATGCGCCTATATTTATATGGGGCTAGCTTAAACCCGCGGCTTTGCACGCAATAATAATAATAACTGCCGTAAATAAAACATCGTTACGAATAAAGCCAATATTGGCTGTATGGGCTTAATTTTTGCGGTCTTTTCTAGATTTTTTAGTTTTTCCTTGATTCATACACCAAACACCACTTATATTCCAAATTTGAAGCTTCTAGGTCTGCTAGAAGTGCCTAAGACTTTTGATGATCGGTGAGTCAGTCAGTGAGTGACAAAATTAAGAAATTTGACCCGTTATAATTCTTAAAATACTGGTTCAAATTGAATGAAATTTTAAATATACGTGTCTTTACAATGCCTGCATGGTTACTGAAAATTTCAGTCTTCTATTTTTATCCACAACGAAGTTACAGGGGGTCGAAAATGGTCTGAATTGCTTCGAGAAAAGGATGGTACGGCCGTGACGCTTTTTGCTCGACTTGGTGGGGGCACGGCCGTGCCCCCAGATATTAGCTCTCGGCCACCGCTAATAGGTAGGGGAACCTGTGTTACGTTGGACAGTGTTGTACCTAGGACAATCATAATTTTTCGAAAAGTCCCACGCTTTAAAATAATATTGTCTATGGCAGTCGAAGCATCGTTTTGACAAACTTCCAATATGTAGGTGTACTCTAATGTCAAGTTAGTTGTGATTCGCCGGTGCCGCGTGAGTGCAGATAAAAGAGGTAATTTATAATTTCTTGCCCAAAAAGTATGTTTTCCGGACTTTACTTATTGCCTTTTTATTGAACTTGATCAACATATATAAGAAATCTTTTATTCTCAATTTAATCTCAGTAAATGTAGGTAACAGATAGCATTGGTGTTTGAAACTTACCTCAACTTTAAGTGTGTTTATAAAAGTGGTTTATAGAAATTGTCACGATGTTGTACCTTGGCCTCCCAACTAACTACGTACCTTGGACACTGGCCAAGGTACATCATATTGGTTGTACTCAGGACACGAAACGAATAATGCTTTTTTAATTTTTTTATTATGTAGGAAAAATGCCGCGAAGCAAGCAAAACAAAACAAGAGCTCCATTAGACACCGATAAAATTGAGAATGCAATCAGATTATTGAAGGAGAAGAAGTTAACACTTTATGGTGCTTTCAAATATTTTCAAATTCCGAGAACAAGTTTAAGACGCTATCACAGCTTTGCCCTGAAAGAAGGTATACCTATCGGTAGCGGAAATACGCCAAAATCTAGCAGTGAAAAGAGTATTTGATGACGAACAAGATTTTTTTGAGATAAGTAAAAACTTATTAGATTTAAGATGTGATCTGATGTGATGCTATTGTTAAAAATAAATTAAGACTGTTAATTATTATAATAGTTTACTGAATTATTGCTGTTTACGTTATCGCAGACATTAATAGAATTAAAAGTTAAAGTTACTACAGCAACTCCTGGTGTTTATTTTCATTTGAATCTAGTATGTCCAAAGTACAACTCGTACGGTCTAAGGTACATCAGGTCTGTTGTACGTTGGACAATTTTCCCTTTTTATTTCTAGCGGCTTTTGTTGTCAGCTTTATGAAAAATTCACAGATTTTATTAATTAACTATATAGATGAATAATGGATCTTTCTATTATATGCATATTTGGCAGATCTTATTCACACCATTGATTTAAAAATACGAAAATGTTAAAAACTGGCCTAAGTACATCAGGTTCCTCACTAACTTTGCTAACTAAACTGGACGGTACGTTTGAGTTTGAAACTCGAGGTAAGTTTTTAACTGCGTACCTACATATTGGAAGATATATGCGCGTAGTTTTTTACTATAATATACTGCGAGTTTTCTTTTCCTTCACATTCCGTCTCGGTAGGAGATGCGGCAAATATGACTAAACCACTAGAACACTAGATGGAGACGTTGTCAAGATGTAAGTACTTTTAGAGATAATTTGATCAGACGTTGATGGGACAGCTCTAGATTAAAACCCACACAAATTTCGGTTTCAACATATTGTAAATCCCATTTGACATTAACACGCTTGAACAGATTGGGCTATTTCATTGAAAGTGTTTTCTAAGTATATTTGGTTAATGCCCGGTTCCCATATTTTACGATTCGTAATTTGTCAAAAATGACTTTCCGTTTTTCTCCAACCGACTACATTTCATTCTCATTTCAAATTTATTTTACTTTCCATTTTAGCTGTCATCGTTTGTCCGTCGGTAGTGTTTAGCTTACGCCTCGTATAATTTATTACTATCCGTAACTAGACATTAAATTGTGCCCTTACGGAATATGACTTATTGATTTATTATTATCAAACCGTATTTTTAATATTTCATTTCAAATGTTACGCTACGCTAACATAAGATTGGCATAAAGTCAATTTAATTTATTTAAGGTAGGTAGGTAGGTAGGTCGGGTCAATTTGAAAAACTAACTTTTCTAAATTGACTTGAGTCTGGGTGTGCTGGGATGACGCCCCCAGCTAGTATCCGTCGTCTGGTACTCATAGTACAAGGGAAAACCTTAGTTTGAGACCAGATGATTGGTGTAATTGTCTGGCGCATTTATTTATTTATTTATAATTTGATTCTAACAATATAAAGCCACAAATATTTTACGCATGCTGTGTTTATCTGTAAGGTTGTACTCTTAGATTTAGTTTTACTTCCTACTTGCATCTCTTACTCATGAAATATTGTATCAACTGTAGATAAACCTTATTAAATAAAAAAAAAACCTTTTTCCTTAAGTCTCCACTGAAATATTTAATAGTTCTTTTTCCACACTTTTCTACAAGCTCAAAAACATACGCAAATACAAATACACTTTCACATACCCACACACATGAACCTGCTCTAGAAATTTGTACATGTTAATCGATAATTTAGAACAATATAGATTGTGCCATATTATTTATCGCTAAGGTAACTAAAGGATTACCTAGTTTGAAAACTACTAGTAATCATAAGTTGTTGTAAACCTTCTGTAAATAAATTATTTTTAATATTAATTATTTTTAAGTGAGGCATCATCCCTATTGTTATCAGCAAACAAACTAACCGTGCACCGAAAATTGAAAGAAATAATGAAACATTTATTACTTAACGACATCACAACATTGTCATATAAGTACACATATACAGAGAGGAGACAAAAAAGAAAACAACATAAAATATAGGTATATATACAATAGAACGTTTAAATTTAAACCGGGCATGTCTTCTACAACGCGCAAAAGGTCGTAATCGCTATCAAATTCCTATTAGGTAATTCAAGCAAGGAAAGTTAAAGTAGACGTTAAAGAAACTCCAAGGATAGGTAGCCAACCCTGATATAGGCCATGCTCCAGTTGACGCGGTAATTAATAGAAATATCCGACACCAGGGAGGGGCTTAGTTTTCAAGAAAAATTTAATAAGTTCTGTAATTATTTTACACACAAATCTGACCTTCTGTAGGTACGTCTAACTTCATGTTTTAAATCAATTTTTTAAATTAATGTGAAATGAAAAAATGACTTTCATTTTCAGTAAATGGCTTTTATTTTAATATGCTTGTCATTAGTAGCTCATCTATCTTAATTAAGAATACTTCCAAATAATTGAAATAATCATGCATATTAATTTTAAGCTGCTGACATAAACACCGACCATCCAAAATCTGTTGAAATTTCACAAAGATAATAAGACTAAGTTATGTACCGAAAACTTAAATTGAAATTTTCCTCAAGGCGTCTGTAAGAGTTTCATTGTTTTATTGTTTGCATTCTTATCCGGATCCGGAGCAACACAAAAATATGAAATTTACACATTAAATACTTTTGCTCATTAGTAAAACCACCATGTGCAATTAGTACTAAAAGCAATAATCATAGCATTTTTACATTCCTAATAATTCTTTATAAATTAGACTGATGTTTTAAATTGAAATTTTAGTACTTGAAGTTCAAAAGTTTCAGTACAAGTTTGCCTTCCACAAATCACTCGCAGACCAATATGAAAAAAACAATAAAATTAACAAAATTTTGAACAAATCTTAAGCTGATTGACCCAAATACGTATTTTATGAAAGAATAGATGAACAGCCTAAATACAAACTGGCGCTTCATTAAAATTTCACTCAAAATCCGTCCCTGGTGACTCATGAACATGACACGACGGAGACCCGCTGACCCGCTTCCCTTCAGCCACCTGCTACTAGTCAATTTACCTTTAAAAAAAATCTCGGAAAACCTCGGCCGAAAGAAAAGCACTATGTTGACTCAACACACATATAACCTCGCGCCCTCATTTTTAACCCAAGCAAAAATCTTCCGGTAATCTTTCTGCGTCTTTGCGCGTAAAGGCTATATTTCTTTGGGCGATACCCTGGCTGTTCAGACGTTCTTGGGAGAGGTGACAAGGAATGCTTAGGAATGGTTGAGACCTGCCGCGATGTTTACGGTATTCAAATTGCTGTCACATGTCGCAGACAAAGTTTATGCATGCGTTGTGCGGTCTAATAAAAATGTATTTCATTCTAGTATTTAGCTCAATAGGATTAGCTTTCATTGTGAATAAAAAAGTATATCATTTAGTTAATAAATAAATTCTGTACTTTGTTACCTCTATTGATGTATGGACCAACATCTAATAAAAAAATCTAGGTTTTCCTAATTCCCAGATATCTACCAAAATTGAAACAAACCGTAAATCAAACAATGTTGTTTAACAATCCGCTATTAACTAACGTATCTAAAAAACGATCGATGATGTTTATAAACATTTTCCAATTGTCACGATAGTTCCGAGTAGGTATATACGATAATTCAAATCTCAACCCGAAATTACATTTCATTTTTTTTTTATATATTGCACTTCAAGATTGACTTCATCCCACCTGATGTTAAGTGGTAATGAGGTCCTAGCTTAAGGGCGACAAGTACAGCATAATAAACCTGATACTGAACTTGTCGCCCTTACCTTGAAGGCTTGACCCCTGCTACTAATGTAGCACCCCCCAGGAGCTCTGAAAACCTTACTCATACGCAGGAACACAACAACACCGAAGTGATTGTTATTTGGCTGCGGTCTTTTAAGGTGGAGGTATTTCACCAGTCGGGCTGCTCCAGTTCGACCGATAAATCGCTATGCCCTACCTCTCTATAAACTGCCAATAAAACATTCGCTAATGCACCACATTATTATGGTACTTACATTTTCCGCCTAATCATAGTATTTAATTAATTTATCTTAACTAATTTTTTTAACAATTAATAAGGACTGTTTAAAAACCTTCTTAACCATTCAAATAGAACCGAATTAAAAACGCGCAGTGAGAGCTCAAAAATCAAACAAAAATTTGCCACATCAATCCCACTATTGTAAAATCTTGATAGATGTGACTACGCGTTTCGTTTAATCTGTGCCACAGTTTATATAATAATCACACAGATATACCCACTTTCCTTTTTAACTAGATAAATTCTACCATTACATAAACAGAAATTTAAATCAGTGAATATAAAAATACAACTTGCTAACTCAAGTTACTTCTGATGTTGATTTTAATGTTTAATCTTAAAAGTATTCATATTAAGACGTTCAGTTACCTACAATAAGTAATCAATGCATGCCTGACGGTTCAGTTTAAATCCGGCTCCAAATAAATGTTAAAAAAATAATTCTCAACGATTCCATCCCATTTTAAATTGTGCAAAATCAACAGAAAACTGATTTATCCAAAGCGGCAGGCGTGCAAAGTCGTACATAATGCAAGAATGCATCACAAACGCGCTCCAACGGGGCCTGCGTACATTGAGGAATGAATTATTCAGATAACTCTGAGTCCCTAGGTTCTAGAATTGAGGAAATCCGATCGGTAACTGTTTGAAAATTTGTCTCTCGACGCAAGCTCGGATCTATGCTGTTGCACTGAAAAGTAGGCCTTTAATGAAGTGACTTTGAGGAAGCGCTAAAATAACGTTTAATATAACCACGTATAAATTCGAAAGAATGAAAATGTTAACTAATGAATAATAACCAATAAAATGGTAATTAGGCTCGTGTGCTTAGTTAAGGGTACCGAAAACATTGTAAACTCAAGGATCCTCAATTTTCAAGACCGAATTCGGGGCAATTTATCTCGTTGGACAGCTAAAAATTCAGCGGTGAAGAATTTCTATGACAAAAATAGTACTCATAGAAGCCAAAAAAGCATCTTATAGCCCAGCCTAGAAGCAGTTAACGAACATCAATTTCATGACGAAACGCCTAGAACGTTTGCGATAACGTCTCAAGATCAGGGCGTCTACTCTTGAAAACGAAATATGTCGGATCCGATGACGTTTAGTATTTTTTATTGCTCATTATCGCAACTAACACACTTCGAATGCGAATAAAGCGTTATCAAAAAACAAAATATTATTTATACAAATCAAAAATCACGTTTTAATTCCCTAACTTTTGATCAATCTTCAAAAACGAAACCTTTCGTTTGTTCGTTTCGTTTTCAAGAGTAGACGCCCTGGTGCCTTTGGACCTGAAATATCAATCTTACTTTTGTAGATACATACAGTTGAGTACATTATTTGAAACTATGTCAAAGTTTAAAAACTGCCACAGGCGCACTGACAACTTAAAAAAAAAAACAAAAAAGAAAATAAATATATAAGCTACCACACAATTACCAAATATAAACAATACAAAACAACCAGCTGTGAAGCCAATTTGGGTTCAACCTCAGCAAATGCGGCTAAAAGTCAAAGCAGTTTTGAATGTTGTTGTAAAAACATAATATTTTATTTACGATTTTTTTTTGTTTTCGGACGCTTTTTCTGTGTTTCTGTCCTATATAAAAATAATATAGAGCCGTTACCGTTCCAAATTTCAAAGTGACTTTTCGAATACGGATACATTTTACCCGGACTTCTTATACGAACTTCTTAATCCTTTTAAAGTAACAGTCCCCAAGGAGTGGATACTGAATTTCACTTAAAACACAGAATACGCGAGCTTAAGCTTTGTTTTCTTTGCAATCAGACTATTTGTTTTTGATCCTTTTATCTGGAAACATAAACAGAGTATAATTTCAAAGCCTTAGGGAAAATTATTGATAGAATAGTGATATAATATTTAGCATACCATGTGTCATGGTGAAATGTTCTGCGAAAATTTTATAGAAAAAAAAATACGCAAAATCTTGAAAGTACGTATAATTTAGTCACCAATGTTATTTCTGTATATTTCTACATCAAATTTACTAATACTCAGTTTTAATATTATGATTTATACCCACAGATATTTTAGAATACCAGTACAGTATCTTAACAACTCTATAAATTGCTACAACAGTTCGTCTAAACCATGTGCACGAAACCTAACAAGTGCGACTAACTAGGAAGCTCAAAGTAGATGGCAGCGCTATAATATTTTGTGACGTTTTCTGAGCATTAAACAAATGCTGGTCACTTAGCAGACCCTGGATTATCTACTTTGTATCCCTCTAATCCCGTAAAGCCAGAGCTATGGTTCGGTTACAAACCCCATAAGGATCATCCTTTCTACCGCATGCTTAACTTCGACAAGCGTTAGTACGACAAATAATGAGTGTTTAAATCGAAACCTGTTATACATGCAAGATAATCGATTGCATGAATAGATGACGACAACAACAAGCTAAGCATAAGTAAATTTTGTACGTAAATGTGTGGTAATGTGGCTGGTGGCGCCACCGTATCTCCGAGGTTCCGGATTCGATTCTCAGTCGGCACAATATGGAAATTCATCGTTTTTATATTGTCTCAGGTCTAGGTGTTGTCCCATCGTTATTCCTGATTTCGGTGAATTAAGTGCTATTTATCATAAAATGAGCGCAATGTATGTAATATTTTCTAGTGTAAATATTTATTAAATAAAAATCTTAAATGACGTTAAGTGAGGTCATTACACGCTCTTAATAATTAAACGTTATATAAAATAGCAACCACGCGTACAAGTAGTCCTATTACTTCTCACATAATCCAGTAAAGGCAAAACGAAGTCGTGATACGATTGTGCAACGTAGCAGGGCAGACTATAAAGTGCCACAAATCCCCTGACCCGTGTCCTACACACTGGCTCAGTTCACTATCGATGGTAACGGTCAACACACGTACGAGAAACATTTCAAACACGATTGAAATAATGTTTCCGAAATGGCCACGGTAGTTTTAGCCTTCGTCCTTCTTGCAAATTTAGTGCAGGGAAACATCTCTTCGAATTTAAACGTTACAACTTCATTAGCTGAGGTCTCGACAGAAAGTATTTTTGCCTTGCAAATCCGACAAATCGACGCGACGACGGAATCACCGCTTGCGGCCTTCCCCGGAAACAATCTAAACGACATTGGCGGCACAAGCAGCAGCCCAGATGTAGCAGAGGAAATTTTCATCTCAACGATTTACTCTAGAAACGATGGAAGTAAAAAATATCACGGCGACAGTGACGAAGGAAATTTACTTTCGACGGAAGCCGACGCCTGGGAAAATAAGGATGTTAATTCTACGGAGCGACTACCAGACGTTGTGATTGAAAAGCCACAGTCTTTAGTTTGGGATACTTGTATCGAGACTTCTTTTAGGGATGATCAAAGAAATTTAGTAAAAGCAGATGACATGGAAATTGCAAACAGTGACTTTCAATTAGAAAGTGAAGACTTTGAAGTCCAAAAGACAATGACCGACTTAGGTAATTGGAAAAAAAGAGAAGCTACTTCTACAACAAAACCTAGGTTAGGGAGTTTTCATAGACTTAAAAGTGAAGAGAGACGACAACAAAGGCCTGATTCAATATTAGTGAAGAAAATAACTGACTCATATACAAGCTCAACTGAGTTGATTCCTACAACAACTGTGAAAATAGTGCCTATAACAAGGGAGGTTTTTAAAGCAGTTGAGGTGCCGATTAATATAACACAGAAAGCAGTTGTGACAGAAATTAGTATAAGATCAAGTTACACTGAGGATTGGTTTGAAGCTAAAGATAGAGGAAAAATAAGATTTAGCGGCCTTCCTCAAAGAGAAACCTATTTGGTTCCGGCGCTTAAGTTGGAGGCTGGCTTCTATCCCTTTGCTTTTATGTCGGACTTTTTCACGTTGATCTATCCATTTGACTTCCCAGTGGGTAAGTAAAATTCATTTTATTTTTAGTAGTATATCAACCTAAGACGATTTTATGCTTAGAGCAAACGTTCTGCTAGCCTTGAATTATATGAGTTCAAATAGCAAATGCTATACTTAAGTTTTTCGTCGTAATACAGGAGTTCAAAAAAAAAAATTTATATACGGTTTTACAATTGGTAATAATTTTAGATTTAATAGAGAGAATAAGATTTAAAAATAATATTGTAACTTATTTGTAGGTCTTATCAAGGATATTGTTTGGGGAAAATTTAGTTTTCCCTACTCGTTCTTGCAGGTATATATATTTTTTAACTTTTGAAGTAAATACGCTCGTAATATTCATTTGCTAGCTGTAGAAATAATATAATGGTAGGTATGAACATTTTGTGCAGAAAGTAGTTTCATTGTTAAGTTTCATGTAGCTGAAATAGTCTAATCAAACAAAAGCAAAAAAGTAGTCGTTACTTACAGGTAAAGCCACATTCAGAATATGATTTTTACAAACTCCAATTTAATACGTTTAAGTAACGCGATAAAAACCAACAACGACAATAAAGGCCGTCCTAATCGCTTAATATGGTACCGCATAAAAAACTAAAACATTCGGTCCCTCTCTTAAACTGTCCACCCTCATCTTGGGTCCTTTTTATTACGGATTTTCTTTTGAGCCGTAAAAAGTAATTTGAGTGGACCACCTGCCCGCAGAACTATTTCATAAATTAATTCACCTAGGTGCTCATCTCGGTAATAAAAGTTAATTTAAACTTGGTAAACTGCTCAATGTGGCGGATGTTTTTTTCAAGCACTTCAAAAATATAGGAGGGTCTACTTAGATATATACTATATGTACTCGTAATATCTTTGATTGAAATGATTTCGAAGTGATTTATCAAATAACATAGAAAAATAAAGTGATCGGATAACTTTATCAATATCCCTTAATCGGACAGTGGGAAAATAGTTCCCACCTTAAATTGAACCACCTTAATAGGGCAAAAGCCCTTGAATTAACGGCGAAAACCAATGAAAAATTTTGATATGTCCTGCCCGTTAAGGGATAAATGAAAGCATTATGGTACGTAAATTATCGAATAGCGGGCTTCGCAGATGATTGAAGCCGTACTAACCTAATCCGCACCAATTTTATCATACATTTCAAATACAATTATTATACAATACAATAAACATGGATTGCTTAACATGTAAAATAACAAACATTGAAAATAGCAACCCCTTTAAAAAAACACGTTTGAAGTTTGAAACAACTTTTCTTGTCGCTTTGTTTTTTTCCTGACTAAATAATATGGCTGTAATCCCTTATCAACTTTACCTTTATATTCTACGTCGCTACATGCAAGAAATAACATTTAAAAATATAAAATCAAGCTATATAAACTAGATGGAAAAACTGCCGTTTCATGAAATAAATTAAGTTGGTGTAAATTGTTTATTTGCCAATGAGCCCATAAATTCAAGCTAGATTATAAAACGTGAAAGAGCAAAAAGACTTTCCCAAACTTTGTCGTTTGCGGACGGATACAAATGAACAACACTTATTCAGTGTTGGTCGCCCCTTCAACAAATTGGGTATGTTAAATATTACCCTGGAACACTTAGGTAAGTCTCTAAGATATTAAGCAAATTAGATCATAAAAATAAAGTGTACAAACTGAATGCAGTTTGTACACTTTATTTTTGTGTTCCTAAAGAGTGGTACACTCTACTCGACTTTCTGTCACTGATTCACTTAACATAAACAAAAGGTTTAGTCCTTTTAAGCCTCTTCATTATTAGTGTTTTCCCTGAGCTGGATAGTTTCAACATTTACGTACCTAGTGATTAAAACATCGGTCATAAACTTTAGCAAGTTTTTAAAAGTAGTTTTGTAGGTGTTACCATTTTTATTTGATACTTAAAATATACATTAGAAGAGAAGGAATATAACATCATTAAATCATTAATCATCATCAATTTTGTAAAAATACTCAGTTTAAAATCAATCCATTAAAGGAATCGTTTTTGTAAACTTCAATTGCAAGTACATAATGAACTGAAGATTTGCCAAGCAACAACTTTCCAAACAACTTGGCACAAGATTAAATTTTGTTGGCGATAGTTCTTTTCACAGACCATAGTTCAAACCCCGCCCTTTTCTCGTTAAGAATAGTTCGTTTGAAATATTTTGGTAGACATGAGAGTCTGGTTATGACAGAAATTTTATTTGCTACAACAGATCTTATTCAGAATACGAAATTGCATGATTACTCGCAAAATAAATCTAAGTCCATTAATGGTTTCTTTAAGCAACCTTTTTCATACATTCAAAATTAGATTGTTTTCATACTTATTGTTGGTATGATTTTTTTTTGTTTTTTTTTTATATTGCACTTCAAGATTGACCTCATCCCGCCTGATGTTAAGTGGTAATGAGGTCCTAGCTTAAGGGTGACAAGTACAGCATAATAAATATGTTACTGGACTTGTCGCCCTTACCTTGAAAGCTTGACCCCTGCTACTAATGTAGCACCCCCCAGGAGCTCTGGAAACCTTACTCACATGCAGGAACACAACAACACAGAAGTGATTTTTATTTGGCTACGGTCTTTTGTAAGATGGAGGTATTTCACCAGTCGGGCTGCTCCAGTTCGAGCGATAAATCGCTATGCCCTACCTCTCTTAAAAATGAAATGAAAAATAAATAATGTCTCTGTAAGATTTTATTAAAGACAGTGCAGTTTTAAGGCAAACTTTTCTGTCTTTTTCTAGCAAACATATCCCTGTCCTCAATTCCCGCACTAACTTACTCGAAGATGTTGTCCGTTCCTTGGACAGCATTGACATTTTAAAAGAATTGCTTCCTTGTAACTTGATAATGTTCACACATTAGTGCCACCTTCTCCCACCTACTTTTCTGCCTTAGAAATAAAGTTCAAAATGAAATATTTCCACGAACACATCTCTACATAATGAACCGTCTACCGAAGTTAGTGGACTTTCCATTTAACACGATGCTGACCTTTATTCTAGGACAAAGTTCCATTTCGCTTATTCCATTAACATAACAGGATTTGTTTTTCTTAAAATGTCTCCAGAAATGCAGTTTTCGCTATCAGAATGACTATTTAATTTCTTCCAGTAACTTGTTTAAAATGCGCAGAACTTGTTAAGTTCGAAGTTTTTTGTCTAGTGATCAGAAAAGTTACGATTTAAAATACAGCCTTAACTACAGAATGAAATTAAGTAAGAGTACTGAGCAAATAATGTGAAAAATATAATTATTCGGAAAAAGTTTTCATAAAAAAATATTTTTAGAAAAATATTTGTATTTTCTTCGTATATCATGAGGGTCAAAGCTAAAAAATACCTTTCAGGAGAAGATTTCTTTGTTTAGCGTAGTTTTAATCGTGCAAATTGATGCAATTTAATTACCTACCAACTAAAACCATTTACACTTTAATTATTACTACTCTTTTAGAAAAGTAGTGAACAACTATAAACAAACTGTAAACATTTTCTATTAACTGTTGTAACAATTTACTGTTGAAAATTTAATTCTTAGCAACGCCTTATCTATTATATAGCGAGGCCCCGATTGAGCAGGTTTTGAGAGGCCCCTTGTCCGTTATGAAAAGTGTGCGATGCAAAAGTAGGACAAATTGTTGGTTTACTATTGATTATACCTAATTGTCATTTTGACAGGAAATGTAAGGAAAAGAAAAAAAATTTTGAAAATATTTAAAACATTGAAAGATTTATAATTTAAACAAAAACAATTTGTAAATAGTTGCTTGGGACCTTGTCTAAGCGTAAAAATATTTTTCTTTTGTTTTTTGACAATTTGCATGGATTTTTGCGCGATACCCCTCCAATAGCGAGGCCCCGGGTGATATCCCTATTCGCCACCCCCTAAGGCCGCCCCTGGTTCAAAACAGTAAAGCGCAGTGACCTTTAACAAGTCCAATACCATCCCAAAATTAATTCCACAACAGATCAGATCAGAACCCGTCCATATTTATCCGTAAGTTCAAACCCATCAATCGTAAAGGAGAATATTTTTGAACCCTTGTCAGTCCATCGAACCAGAAATTTGTCACTTTATTCCGTATTGTTCATTTTGGTCCAGGATTTCCATATTCGAATTGCGGTATGTAAAGGAAATAGAATTTATGATAGCACGTTTAACTATGTACTATAAATAAAACTATATTGCTATAACCAATCGCAGGGTTAGTAAATTAGCACATAATATATAACAACTTACAAATACTACCAACCCTGCTTTTAAAAAAAAAAATAAATAAAAATTGTTTATTACAGACCATAAACTTTTTGATCCATAGATTGCTAGTAACAAAAGACTTATAACTATATTAGTATACATATTAGACAATAGAATTAAAATTAAAGAAAGAAAGAGGATGCTAAGAGTTACCAAAGAAACTAGTTTCGCTGGTCACTCTCCGCACCAGGCACTTCCACAGCGGTGAGGTGTATCTATCCGCGAGAGTCATCAGGATGGTGTTGCGGCTGTCCCTCACCCTTAAACCTTTTAAGATGTGTCTTCTCTACTCAAGCTTTATCCTGCAAATTTCGCAAATTGCGTGAAACGTGGTCATTTTATAAATTAACTATCACTAAACTTAAGGCTGCGTAAGTGCTCATAAGACAAGTCATATTTTTTTCTACACGACTTCAATCGTAATAAACGAATAGTAATTATTGTTAATTGTAAGTACTTAAGTATGTATGATTCTGTTCTCCATAACGTCTTACTACTTACCGTCCATTGATAAACTTGGTTTCGCCAGATGTGTTTTTCTCTAATTAAAGAATAACGTTATAACAAAATTACATAAAGCGCTTTCTTTATGTCAGTTAGTTGTACTTAAAAAATAAATTATAATCTTAAAAAGCTACGTCTGTGTTTGGCTATTTGGCCTTCAATTAGATTTACAAAAGTCTTGATATTTATGAACGAATGGTTTACAAAATATTCGTGCCCATGTATCTTAGCCTAAAGGACCAAAGTTAATTATATCAAGCAAATAAAAACAAATCTGCCTTCAAGAAAAACTGAAAGATAAGCACTGCTATTTAGTTATGATTACGGGCTACCCCTCATTTGTTGGGGAGAACATTTATCTTAGCGGTAAGGCGTATTAGTCATTCCCTAATTAGGGTCTTTATCATCTGCAAACTTTCGCTAAGATTTGTGGCTTATCATTGTTATCTGCATTATTAGTAATTTTGATTTACAAGCTTTGCTAAGTTTATTTATTATTTCTATTAGCATTGTTATTATCATTTGTAAGATGTGTCCTTTATTCCTTTATGTAAATCTTAACAATCACGTTGACCCATTCATACGAAAACAACTATGTAATTGAGTGTTTAAGTGTAATTTGGACATCAAGTTGATTTTAATTCGCACTATAAACGTTTTGATCTCTCCTATTAATTTCATTTTTGATATATTCCAGTCAATCAAAGTGGAGTCGACGTTTCTGGCATTTATAATAGCATTTGCCTGTATAGCTCTAGTGATTCCATCATATCTCTTCATATTGGGATTACTAACCTTGTTTTCAAGATCACGATGTGACGATGAGACCGAAACTGGAGCTCTATTCCCTGAACCAGAGGACTCTGATTGCAACGACAGGGTGCTTGTAGTCATGACACTCTTTATTGTTCTACTATGTTGGTAAGTAATTTCTTTATTAAATTTTTGCTAGCATTACAAGCAACAGTAATCAGATATATGTAAAATGGTACTTAATTATCAGGATTAACTTTGTAAGTAAGTATTTTAGCTAAACCTCTTAAAAATCTTCGAAATCCATTACTATGCAACATATGAGCTCAAATGATTATGTATCTAATAAACTATCAAAATTTCTGCCTCTTGTGTTTTGTATACACTTGGATATCACAAAAATGTTAAAAATTATTATCAATAATGTTTTTAGTAACATTTTGTATCGCTTCTTACTGAAGATGAAACATAGGAACATAGCTAATTATAGCTAAGTCACCTTCTCAAAAACGAAATCCATCAACAAATTGCAGCTCAAAAGAGTTTCAAGTAAAGATACCACAGGCGTAATTAATTTTAAACACAAAACAGTCTGCCGTACGTCGACGGAGTTAGGAAAACTTCATTTAAGTGCCGAGACACAATTTCACATTAGTTTCTCTTTCAAACACTTATAAATGATGCTCCGGTGTAATTAATTTTATTCTCTTCCATTTATTTTGTATTTGTTGTAAACTTATGAGCTTTTATAGTAAAGTGCTTGAGAATTGCTTTTACCGTTGACTGAAACTATTCGGTTCTGTTTAGAATTGAGTTAAAAGCAATTTTTTACTAATCTAAATCAATCTTATTTAAATCAAAAGTGGCACTTTTGGATGCATATATATTCTGAATAAACAATAAACAATTTTTTAGCATTCCATCTTGCGAAAATCTATTCATTTATTCACAAAATTGATTCATTTTAACGGGAGCAGTGAAATCAGAAAAGCATAACGGATTCAAAGATTCATCTCATCCTGTTAACAGTAAAAAATAAATTGTTTGCCCAGTGAGATTAGATCGTAAACAGCCCGAAATGAAAGTAATTTTGTAAAAATATCTAGAAGGCAAAAGGTACACTCGGCTTGTTTATCGTTCCAACGCTGAATTTTAGGTAAATTAAATAATTTTCTTTTCCTCGTCGCTTTTAAAACTTGATTGCGTTCTATTGGATGAACGTCGATTAGACTTCATGAGTGATTTCATTATTGGTCCTTCCGAGAACAGAGCTCTCTGGAAATAAAAGTATGATGAGATAAAATTAACATGTATCACAGCCATCAGTTCAAAGGCGATGGAAAGTCGAGTATTTCCTTTGTTTCAATATTTTACAATTCGTAATGTGTCAAAAATTACTATCCATTTCTCTCCAACCGACTACGAGTTGTTAATACCGTTTCATAATTTACTTTCTATATCAGCTGTCATCAGTCATCTGTCGTTAGTTTTTAGCTTAGGCCTTGTTTAATTTATAACTATCCGTATTAAGAACGGATCCTTTTTCAAATATTGGATCCGGGCATAAGTCATCAAAATTTATCTTCATTTAAAGTGCCAATATTCGCTATCTGAAGGATAGCCAATACGCGTTGACTCCACTTTGATTTATAGTATCCATTCAAGAAGACAATGAACATTTTCCTCACTTAGTAAAATAAACATTATAACAAAAAAAAATGTTTTGTTAAGATAAAAAAGCTATGAAAAGTGTAGCATAAGTAGGTATGGTCGAAATCATTATCACGGTAAAATTCCATATTAGTTCGACTTGAGGGTTGGCAATATTTAAAATTGATAATCTTATGTCGTAATTTTGACGATATTAACCCGTGAGAAGGCGCGCCTAATTTTTTTACACGAGTAGGCGCGCGCGAGCAAATTGCTCACACTATTATAAATGGTCATATTTTTAGTGTTTCTATATTTATTGGCTTAAAATGTATTCAAATAAATAACACAAGGTTTAGTAAGTAAGAAAACAAGTATTTTAATCAAACTAATAAACATAATAGCAAGTTCTAACGCAAATAACAAAACTACCTAGTATTAATTAAATTTTTTGGCACGTTTTATAAAAATCACAATTAAAACTGTTACATAACAAAAACTAAAAAGTGTTATTCATCCATTAAATCTACACTAATGTGGCTCTCGAAACATACTGAACACATGTATTTTACATGTTTGGTGCAAAGTAATTGCTTGCACGAAGTACATGGTTTTTTCGACCTTTTGTTTTTACGTCTAGGACATATTGTACAAAATCCGTTTGGTCCTGGCTCCGCTACAGGGACAGGAGCCGGCACATATCGCTTCATTAGAAATTTGAGATCTAAGGATATGTTTTCCATGCGAATTCCGTGTGAAATATGTGGTTTCACCAGCTCGAGAGCCACCTCGTTCAAAAATGTTTTCCTCTCAATCAGAGTGTTCGTGTTGGCTTTGTATATTATTTGGGCATTGATCCCAGTTATATTCAAAATGGAGAAGAATAAGCGTATCTTGATGTGATTCTGGTAACGGAATTATCCTCTTTCTTTTGATCTACAACATCTACGCCTTCTATTGTGGAATTGTAA
The DNA here is from genome assembly GCA_037074685.1 of Glyphodes pyloalis. NCBI lineage: Eukaryota > Metazoa > Arthropoda > Insecta > Lepidoptera > Crambidae > Glyphodes > Glyphodes pyloalis. Next base: position 9,094,385 of record JAYKKO010000011.1, read on the forward strand.
AATGTTACAATCTCAGGTTTAGCTTCGCTTCCAGTTGAGTTCTTGATCTATAGTGTCGTCATTGTGAAGTGTTGATAGCATAAGGACAATCTTCTTTGTTTGTTTTCTTTGGACATATGATAATATTATCTTATCTTCACCGAAACCAAAAATTTTACTTGGCATTGTCCTATACTTTGTTGAAAAAAAAGAAGACAGAATCTCTTTTTTATTTTTTTCGCAGTTTTCCCACCGCAGTTATTCTGTAGGTGTTTCCAGTTCATCAAACAACGGTATTGATGTATAATCAACTAATATAAATCAAACAAATGAAATAATATGGCAGAAATAATAATCTAACTTTTTTAAACCACAAAAATAAATACTTACACAGATGGGCGCGTGATGAGCCAATTGCCGCAATTGGTACACGGCCTCCACAAAAGCCTTGCTGCGCGGTCGCAACGCCACTGAGCGGATCGAGAATTGCGTCAGGGGAGAGGGGGTGAATATTTAGGAAGGTACTTAAGTGCTTGAATTGGTGGGGCAAGGGAAAGACAAAAAAAAATTGAATTAAATTTTTGTGTGAGCAAATTGCTCATAGCGCGCCTTCTCACGGGTTAAAAATATATCTGTTTGTTTCTCTTTCTTTTTGTTTGGGTATAACATTTAAACTCTTAATAAATGTACGAATAACCAGTCACGAATTTCTCCGGACGCCATTTTGAATGATTTGGTTATAAAAAGTCGACTTCTATTGCAAAAAAATTCGATCTCTAGTAAATTTATTTATAAAAAAACACATAGTTTTTATACTAGAGATATTTGACTGTAAATTAAACAACATTCTAGTGTCTTACTATCGGGAATGGCAGTTAGCAACGAGCAAGCGTATTCAGCAGTAACGGAGAGCCGCAACGTTTTGCACTGCGCCTGCGCCGATATTGCCGCATGGCTAGTCGCAGCTGCGCGGGAGTTGCACCACAGTCTTATACCGCCCGTCGACTTGGTGCTGCACGCATACAGAGAGGATCTGAAGAGTAAGTAGAATAAAATAGAAAATGGAATAAAAATGTCTTTATTCATGTAAACTTTTACAAAAGAATTTATACGGCCGTGTTCGGAATATTCATTCTATCGAGAAGAATCGGCAATAAACTTGATAGTTACTCTTTTTAAAACTTACAAATATGATAACATGCAAAAAATATATACTTCTATATATAAAAATATAGCTTAAGTCTAGTGTAGATATTAAATGGTATCTAGTCCAAACATCTTTGTCATCAACATAGTCCTCTATTATATAATATCATTTTTTCCATTAAACAATTTTTTTATCAAAGACATCTATGCATAGGTTACGCAGTGATATTTTCTGGCAGCTTATTAAAAATCTTTAGACTTAACCACACAAAAGATTTAGTAATTGTATGAAGTGGAAAACATACTATGTTAACGCTCTTTGTACTGAAGACCGCCTGATGAAGTGATGAAAGATGCGCGGAAGTTGCATACACGATTTGGTCCATTTAGTGTTACGTGCATATAGAAAAGATTATAAGAGTAATTTTCTACCATACTAAGCCCTCCTAAGACCGAATGCCGTTTTAAAAGCCAGACACAATTGGTTTTTATTGTGGCTAGTTGTTTGCGTCTTACGACCTTATGGTATTAGTGAAATAAATTTTATCTTTCGGCTAGGACGCAGAGTCTAATTTTCGAGCATTTTCTATACAAACAACCTATCAAATTGTTCCCTTTATAATATTTGTATTAATAATTCTTTAAGCCGTTGGCATAGATGAAAAAATGTTATAATATGTTCGTCCATTACAAAAAAAAAGTATTTCATTTGTAATGGACGAACATATTATGAATCTTAACATTATACTGAATATTTATTACTAAATTAAGTTATTACTGTTTTTTCTTACAAAGTAATAATAGGATGTTGGCAACAGTTCCGACAGAAGTGTTTCTAAATATTTTTTTTTTTATTAACAGTTTCCAAAGATTAAAACATTACGTAGGAGTTGCCATTTTATGGCAAAAAATATTCATTTAAAGAACCTTGTTAGTTGTTTTAATTATTTATTAAAACGCTACTCAAAATCTGAATGTAAAATACGATACTTTCTTCGATGGACCTCTATCTACTTACTTCGCTAATATGAAAATGGTCCGACCAGTTAATTAATAATTCTCATATAAAAGGTTTCAGCGTAGGTTGAACAATTTAATTAATAATTTAATGTTAACAACGAGCAAATAATCGCTTTTCACTGGGAAATTGGTTGGTAATAAAATATACGTCTACTCTGGTTTTTAAAAAAGTATTCGATGCTCTTCATCGCGGGAATGGAAAAATCTTAGATTTGACAAAATTCCGGTAGATCTTTCTCAAATAATCCTGTTTTTTTACCAAATACCTATATATAGTCACATCATGTTATTTCGCTATGCAAAGATACTGAAATAAATAATAGTGTTGATTATTAAAACAGTAAAACAAATGACTACATAACTAATTTGTGCATTTTTGATAAAATAAAATTATAATAATCTGCTAATAATGTCAGGTATTCAATCATTTTCTATTACGTTAATTTGTTCAAAACGTACAAAAAATTATTGTGAAGTAAAAAAATGATAGACTTCTAAAAGTATGAGGTTCAAAAATAAAGACTAGGACTAAATTCTGATGGAATATGAAAAATCCGTTAAGTTCTTAATACATTCAGGACACCGTTTATAAGAAAAAAATCTTTGGATATCCACTGGGATACAACGCAGGCGAAGCTTCAGTTATATGTAATGCAATAAAAATAAAATAAATATTTATAAGGGGCACTCATATAAAAAAAGTCTTTTTTTCCGATAAAATTCATAACACATCGTAATTTTTTTAACTAGTCATAGACCTTTCGAGTGTTCAAACTCGCGCTTGACCTGTTTTTTTGTTGTTAATAAAATGGGTAATAATCGCTAGAAATAATAAACGTTTTTAACGGCACCTTTTGGCACCTATTGAGTTTACGTTAGGTTGATAAGGACCCCGTTGCATCACAATGCAATGGCTACCTTTCACTATCTGATATCCTTTTATCTCCGTAACGTCGGCCACCCCACTTCGCATATCAAAGAGGTTTGGCCCCGTATGTCGCCCTAACGAAGCCGGTAAGTGTACGCCCTCCATATAATGCGGGCGGAGGTCCACTAACACATTGACATAAGGTATTGTAATCCCGACCTGTGATGCTGACCCTTTGGGAAGACGTAATTGATGTTATTCCATTTGAAGATTTGTTGTTAAATGTCGAATGTGTATGCAGAAAAAGCGTTTTTGGAAACCGGAAATTTGTAAAGCCTTTATGTTGCAATTTGGTGAAGGTAAATTACACAATTTATGCATAAAAATGATTAATACATCATGAATACGTAAATATATAAATGAATACCCAGGCAAAGAACAAACACAAATATATTCAATATGAATATTTGTCCTGGCTGGTGATCGAACACAAACCTAGATTCAAATCTTCAGCAGCTATATGAAAACAATGTAAATAGGTAGATGAACTTGAAAATTGACCATCTATATCGAAGTTTTTTAGGCAGAATAATACATTTTGTAATAATGTAAATAATGATTCCCAGCTGATGATTAATGATTTTGATTTATTCACAGATATTGAAGTCCTGTTGGGGGAGCCTATTCAGCAGGCAATCGCGTCTGAGAGCGGTATTGAATTGGTCTTCGACTCTTTGGCTGATATTATATCAGGTAAATCATAATAATATGTTGTAGCAAATTTGTTCACGTTTTTAAGTTAGGCTAGTTTCAAAAATTATATGCATTAAAATGAAAACAATAAAATTAGAAATCAAGCTACATAGTTTATATGTTAATAGAGAACATCATAATGAAAATACAAAATAAAACAGTCAGCTAAAGATAAATCTAGCAAAATGATAAAAAATTGGTAGCTTAAATCAAATATTCCTGGCTCACAAAAATAGATTTCCTATGCTTCATCATTTCATATAAATTTGCATTCTTCCTGTGATGGAAAATATTACTTTCTTCCTCATAATTTGAGATGCGGTCAGGATTGACGTATATGACTGAATTGGTTGATTGGGATAACCATACCTTTAAAAATTAAAATTTCGTACAATTGTTTTATACTTAACATACTCGTAACTAATGCTGTTCATTTACCAAGTCAAACAACGCCATTGCTTACACGTCACCTATGATTAAGTGTCCAAAGCCTATAAATAATTCGTCCCCTAATGCGTGGCAACCTTCCTCAAAGTTGTATCTCTGACCTAAGCTTTGATGGGCGGGCACAACGTGACATTGCCAATTTTCAAACGCCACTTTGTGTGGGCTTCATCAAACTAGAAACTGCCGTACGAACCTTTACAATTTGATGGATAACCTAACTTCAAGTATTAACGGGTATTTTTTTAAATGCGAAAGTTGGTTGCGTAAAATTATAAGCAGTGACTCTATTGTACACGTCAAAGTTATTAGTATCGAAATAAGGATGTTTCACGTAAAAACTGCTGGATGGATTTGGATATTGTTTGGTAGTAAAGCGGTTAAACCACTGCAGTGCAGTGCAGTGCAACGCAAACAAATAATCTGCTCGCCAACGTGTTTTCAAATGTGTGAGAAAATGTGCAGAAAGCCGGAGGAAATACGCATGCGAAGACGCGGCGAAGCGCCATAACATAAGTGATATAAGATACTTTTTACTCGGAAAAACCGCAAACTCTCAAGAAGCGGTTGAATATTGATTAAAAAATCTAGCGGTTAAAACTGTGGAAGTTTAGAAATTTGCCATGAAACATCAATAACCAAATTTGATAATTAGATTGGCCTACATCTTCAAGGCTAACAAATGCGTAAATTTTAGAAGGTCCCCTCAAATGTAGCGTGGTGTACTCAAACAAAACCTTCGTCTTAATTCAGCAAATTCCGAAGTTCTCCTTAATTTCTAAGGCGATATAACACGCATAATTTCGTTCTAGAACAACAAAACAACTTGAAACTTTATCGCTGTCTGCTGATATAACGATAAGAAGGAATTAGAAAGATCAATCTTGTGGTATAAAATATTACAAGGTTCTACAAAGTGCTGATTGGATAACCATGACACAAATTTAAAATCAAGAGCCTATTATCAGCAAAATAACCTTAAACTATTTTTAACTCAAACACGATACTGCGGAAGTTTTAATTTATGGTCAAAAATTTTGATGAAACTTTATTATCTTAGTAGATTCTAACTACCAACTTGTATACTCAATTTCAGAACAATCCATTCAGCGGTTTGACCATTTGCACACATTGATAATCGCAAAACGTATATATTTCGAAGGCCTTAAATTAAGTTTAATAGTTATTTACCATAAAACTGGAGTACCTACTTACAAAAGGTTAGTCTACCTCGCCCAGCGTCTTTCAATCGCCATTCAGCGAGGTAATGCAGCCAGCATTTTGGGTACCTTACCACAGGGACCTTCTTTGTTTATTTAAAATATTTCTTTTTTTATTTATTTTAGTTTTAATTTTTTGTAAGCTAGTGTTATCTTAAGTTTTTTTGTTTTGTTTATGTAATAAATTACCTACCTGTCTACCTTAATAAAGTTGTGGAAAAGACTTTAATTTTTGTTGCTAGGTATTTTACTTTCGATGTAACAGGCTGAGTGTCATAATGGAAATAATTTGTTCATTAATGCCGAGTGATGGCCCCAGGTGACCCTTGGAAATTAACTTTCCGAAACATTTAGAATTAAAGCGTTTTAGGGCCAAAGCAATTTGCTAAGTTAAACACAAAAATTAGAAATTGCTTAGAACCTTCCTTTGATTCTATGTTGTGTAATTCTAGACCGAATACAAAATTTCGTTATGGTATAACCTTTCACATGAATACAACATTTAGGTATCTTTAAAAATACGAAAAGTCTTAACAAAGTATTTTCTCTTTAAAAATCGATTAATACCTCGATAATAAATAAATAAATAAATATTGGGCAACATCACATACATTGCTCTGATTCTGTGGTAAGTAGCTTAAGCACTTGTGTTACAGAAATCAGAAACAACGACGGTACCACAACACCCAGACCCAAGACAATATGGAAAAGTTCGTTTCCCATATTGACCCGAACGGGGATCGAACCCGGAACCTGAGAGATGGCGGTCGCCAAAGTCAGGCCCGCTCGCCCCTCGGCTACGGATAATATGTAGTCAAAAACACGTCAGATACTTTGGAGTATATACCGTCTTTATTAAAATAGCCATAAGACCGAATATCGAACTGTAAGTGTTTACAGTGATGTTATGTAGTTTGTACCTATAATATACTACCTATATTTTTCAATAACAAATATACAACCACACAATTGGTAGCTACTAATTTTAAGATTACTTCCTATTGTAAATTTTTACAGTAAAAATATAATAAAAATAGGTTAGTAAAATCTTATGATTTTACTTACTTATTTTTGACTCAAAACTTCGGTAAACAAAGCCTGTCAGTTAATTTCATATTACATATTTAAGCCTAAAACTACTCAAACCATCGATTAGCCAGTTATTAACTGACGGTATCTCTGCTCATGCAATCATGCAAATCACGTATTTTTACAACAAAAACCTAATCATGCCATTTGTCTAAACCAAACACTATATCCCACTTTCCAGAAAGCGAGGATCTCTCAACAAAGATATCATCACTGCGAGATGTGAGCATCAAGGCTGGAGGCTTGGCAGCTGCAGCATCAGACAGGATGAAGGACCTGACTCGCCAACTGGACAATTTGAAGAAGTTCTGCAACCTTAAAGATGCACCGCTTTGCGACACCATTAATACAAACTCCTTGGAACTGCAGATTAAGTTTGAATTAGTACGTACTAAGATAATTTAGTTGAACTTGTGGTAGTTTGGTTACTTATGAGAATTATGGCTTGAGTGCAAGATTTATATTGCAAGTTTAACACATCTTGAGGATCCTGTATGTTAAGTAGAGGGAAGTGATTCTCGTCAATGAAATGCATTTATTTTCATGTTCTGTTGAGTTTTTTGTCTATGTAAAGTGTAAAGATATTTAACCTACGTATTAGATAAAATTTTGGGTATTTCTGAAAGAAAAGGAGGATTTTACAGTTTAAAGCGATGACTTAAGAAATTATCCGACTTTTATTTATCATAAACATTGTATTTTATAGATATTACACGAAAAGCAATTACTGGATCTCCGTTCGCTGGGTGTACAAAATCTGACACGTGCAATATTAACCGCAAGAAAAGAGTTCAAAAATATACCTTCCGTGGTAGGCTCCCAAACCATCCAGTCTAGAAAAGGTAAATTTTCGTTTTATTTTTAACATATATTACTTTGGGAGCAGTATTCTTTTGGAGTGAAGTTTGCGCTAGGTGGAGTTTGCAAAATGACTGAAGGTAGCGGAAAATTCAGAGACCAAGATTGAGGTTAGTTGTGTTGAAATAAAAGTCTATTGTATGACAGCTCCATGGACTTAGTGTTTATTATATTAGGTCCATGGACAGCTCTGAACATGACGATTTCCGTTTTGAGTTTTCATTACAAACATGGTTTTATAATCTGTTTTTTTATTTTGAGTTTACAAGTCACACTCATTATAAAAGTTTTAACTTACCGTATACCTTAATGCCAAAGTATCTTTTAAATGATGATTGTATCAAATTATCACTTCCAGAGCAACTTATCTCACAAAAAATCAAGAAATTAACGTTACCACTAATTAATTAACTAATTTTCATCACTTTCGTTCGTTTTTGGAATCTACGAACGGAACGGATTATGTAGATCCGTTAAGAGTTTTGAATCTAAACTCAAAAACAATTTAGCATTGGGGCCATTTATTCATTTTTACAATTTCTCTATGTCTAACATAATATAATATTTAATGTGGGCTCAACGTTTTAATTATCCTCAAAAAGTATCCTACTCTGCCTTTGCTGGATATTCCCTTACCTTTTTACTTTGTCTTCCTCTTTCCATAATCATATGGACTCCAGTTACTACTACAGGATAGGAACCAGCTTTTCAAGTGCTGTCATTCCAGTAGTCAGTCCACATGACTATTACATTAAATCGCGAACTATCTAAAACTTAAATCACCTAAGTCAAAAATCCATGCAACACAGGGGGTTGCATGGATTTTTGACTTGCCCATGCATAGATTTAAGACTCAAATCAAAACATGGCTTATGAAAAAAGCTTATTATACTGTACAAGACTTTTTAATGATAAAAATATGTGGAATAGTGAAAATGTCCATCTACACCTAGATAATCTATATTATTAATTTAAATATTTTGATGCCATAATGTGATGTTTGTAATTTATTTTAAAAGATGATATCTGGTGAGTTTGTTGCGGCGCTTCTTCTCAACAGAACCAACGTTGAGGCGCTCTGGTAGGAAAAAAAAATTGGCGTGCAAAAGAATTTATTGTCAATCCACTTGCAGAAATAAATCATTTAATTTCATTCATTTGCTTTTTTTTGTCCTCAACGTTACCCAGTTCAGGCAAAAATAAGACGTATCCTAATTTCAGAAATCCTTAACGACATAGAAACCCGTCGGCAGTCTGTGCACTCCTCAGCAGATGTCCTGAACGACATAGTGAGACACCTGACGGCAGGTCTCCACGCTCTTGCGAGGCAGGTCGAGGGTGGCTTAGAGAGGGTCCAGAGGTATGACTTCTGGAGATGGATATTTATGTTAGGTAAGAAACTATTTACTGCTGTAGGATACAACAACACATGCTCTTAATTGTATCAATCGCCTTATAAGTCCTATAAGTTATAACCTTATAGTGTCTATCATATCATCATATAGAAAAGACGCTCATAAGTCGCCTATTACTTACAATGATAATGTTATCATTAATTACATTACCTTTGTAAATTTTGGGTTTACTATTAAGTTTCTAGATGAATTCGATTCGGTAGGATTTGGTTCCAAGCCAGAATTCAATCTGACAATGCATGATTGTTAGGTGGGTAGGTACTTTCAATCTGCATTAATCAAAGTATTATTGTTTTATTTGTAGTATGATGTTTGTTTGTTTATAAATCTCCACCAAACTATAATGCCTATAAGGTTTTAATTGCTAGAAACCAAAAAAGCTCTGACCTCGTTTGCTTAATAGGATGAAATGGGACGTACCTACTTCAGCATGCAGGCCCATTACTTAGGTTTTGTGCAAAATAAGTGATTAGAGTTCAAAACACGTCCAACGTAGTATCTTAATAATAACAATTAAACTTCTCAGTTTATCAAATTAAGTTGGTACCTACTTATCCAAAATCAAACAAACCGAAAAGTTCATGAATTAACTAAATGAAGTTTATCATCGCCCCTAATAAAGCACAATTTGCCTCCAATTAAAGTCTTTAAGTGTTTGAAACTGCTCGAGAACTTATCTTATGCTAACTGGTTAAACTTACCCGGAGCAACTACTTTCGTGGTTGAAAACTTGCTTGTATTCTTAAGTTAGTTTAAGATTAAATTACCGATTAATATGAAATAACAAATATCGCTTTAGTTACTTTTAAAGAAAAATAGATAAAACTCTAGTGTTAATCACTTAAAACCCAAAGGGGCGCTTAGGGCCTGACGATTATTTATTTATTGCTTATTTATTCTAGAAGTCAGTAAAGGACTCTTTGTAGCAAATTATGAATATTTTTTTATTCAAAAGTTTCTGAAAAACACATCAAAGCTAAGTGACATTGTAAATTATAGGACACTTTACTTGATCCGTATCTATAAATTAAAAGCATTTTGAAAACTTGTTGAAATTATTTTGAAAATAAGTGACTTTTTCAAAATATATTTAAATTGTAAGTTCTTTGACAAACAACTACGTGGGTTTCTTTATAAAATGATATTTATTTCAGCTTGTGTCACTACCTTCGGCTTCATAATGTTTCTCATTATCTTCGCAATGACATGTGGCTGCAGTCATGCTAAAGATCATGGAAAAAGGACTTTGCAAGTGTGAGTTAACCTACTTTTTTCCTATTTTATTTACTAGAACCTTATTTTGCGCAGTAATTGATTACTTATCTGGATGTGCCAGGGTGAATCCCACAGTTAGATAAGACCAGTTTGAAGTAAAATTTATTTATTACCAAGAACACATTGTAAAGTTGATTAGTTTATTTTAGTATTTACTAAACAATTTTACGGTTAAAACATTTTTTTGTTGTTTTCTAAAGTAAACTTGCTATAAATGCGCTAATTTACTACATTACTTACAATAACAACGAAGGGACCTAGTATTTCAAGGATGATTTTAATTTATTTCATTTCAGATCTGCTGTATGGCTTTGTTTCTCATCAATTATTCTATGGGGGGTTGTTTCTGCGATATTTCTTATAACTGGACATGCAGAGGTAATATTTGAACAAAATTAAATACTACGATCGCAGGAAAAACCAGATAGACTCATTTCCGCAATATGAATTTTACTAAGCATTTGCTTATACAATGATTCAAGGCGTTTGATTTCAATCTTATTCTCCATTTAAACGTTGATGGTAGTTTTCATCCGGATGTTTTTTTGCATTAAAAATGACCTTGTGTAACAACCTAACCTATCCTTAATTTAAATAATAAATTAAAACTAGAAGGCACTTTCATCTATATCATTAAAACAGGTAGGTATCAAGTATTTTCTCTCAAATTGAAATATAATTTTAAATCCATTACGGAGGCTAGGGTAAGCTACAACTATGATCATGAACAGGCGAGCCCACTTATCGGTCTTACCTACACAACCCTTACATAGGAAACCGGGTCCATTTTGGATGAAGATACCTACTGAAAAGATAAATATCTGGTTCAACATAAACCAGATACTACGACGGTACTACATCACTTAGACCCGATATAAAACATTCGTTTCCCACATTAGCTCGATTGGGAATCGAACCCGTGACCTTAGGGATGGCGCGACGCCATAGTCCGGCTCGCTTCCCTTTCAGCTACAACGCAGGTCGTCATTTCATTAAAAACCATACATTTTTCAGGTATACGTCTGCCATGCTCTCTGGGACAAACCCCATTACGAAACCTTGACAGCCTTACTGGATAGACCATCGCCATTGCTGCCCAATGATGAAGGGATCTTTGACGCCATGTTCAGAGATATGGATAATCTCACTATTGATGTTTCTGTCAAGGACGTGTTGAGGTATTAACGTCTATTTCATTTTTTTTTGGCAACAAAAGATGGTCACAATTTTGTCATTCACAGGTTACATATAGTAGGTAAGCTTATTCCTTGAAAATATTTTTACACTTTTAATACGGCCATAATTTCTATAAAGATAGTCTTTTAACTACTTTCTTCGCTATTTGTTTACTACTTACATACCTAATGGTAGTTAGTTCAATGATAAGAAAAAGGCTTTATTTTTTTTTCGTAATCATCGCGAAAATTTAAAGAATCACGAAAATCGAGTAGCGTTGTCCAAGTTTCAAGAACCTATTTCTAGAAATGTTTAAATTTGTTAAGAAGGGTAATTGTATATCCATAAACAAAAAGAAATCACTCGGTAATCGTTAAGGCAACTGCCAGATACAATTATCGTCAATGGTAAATACTCGTAGCTAATCTGTCTAGCTATCAAATTTAATCCAACTCTATTCACAAGTTCTTGCTTTCAAGAATAACAAATCATCTACATCCGTACATTCATACTCACAAACTTTCATGTTTTTGTAATTATTAATGTATTTGTATTATTGTACTGTCTTATTTTGTGTGCTCAATAAACAATTATTATATTCTATATTATTTTTAGTTGTAAGATACAAATCTTGTACAAATTAGACGTAGGTATAGCTAAGTTATCTACGCTCTAAAAAGAAAATATTTTTTTTCAGGGATTGCGAAAAGGATCGACCAGCCTACATCGTATTTCAGCTGGACAAAGTGTTAGACGTGAACAAGGAAACCTCCTATTTTGAGTGGGCCGAGCTCCAAGCGGATTTGGGGAGACTGGCTACGTCCATCGATGTTGGCCTCTTGAAGACCATCTCTCAGAACTTCAATAGGCTACTGAATAGGATGCTGGCAGTGTCTGATGTTAACCTGGCCAAGTATAGGTAAGACTTTATTTGTTCATTTATATGCCATAGAATTATAGATTTTTTCTACATGATAGACTTAGAGATGAGGATATTCGTAGGAGAACTTATAGTTCTAGGAATCGCGAAACTCAATTGGAGATAGCTCGAGAACCAATGGCGGATGTGGCATTGAGTGGAATATGAAGAAATAAGCTGACGAGTTGATTGCAAAAAATTTTTGTTCCATTAACATCGGTTCAGCGCCTGGTTTGGAAGATTGGAAGTTAATAGAATATTACATGCTACCTGCAATCAGGGCTATAAAGAGATTTTGCCGATTATAACATTGGTGATCCATAAAATTTTTGAAAGAGGCAGGGCAAAGCGATTTACCGCTCGAACTGGAGCAGCCCGACTGGTGAAATACCTTCACCTTACAGAAGATCGCAGCCAAATAACAATCACTCCGGTGTTGTTGTGTTTTCCTGCATGTGAGTAAGGTTTTCAGAGCTCTTGGGGGGTGCTACATTAATATCAAGCCTTCAAGGTAAGGGCGACAAGTCTAGTTACAATTTTACTATGGTATACTTTTCGCCCTTAAGCTAGGAACTCATTACCACTTAACATCAGGCGAAGTGCGTTATAAAAAAAAATAGAAAGAAAGAAAGTATATTCATTGACAATCACACAATTACCAAAAATACACAATACAAGACAGTCTACATAAAATATAAGGTATTGTGTGAAACGAGGCACAGAGGGTATATATTTAAAACACCATTGTTAGTAACTTTTTATAAGTTATGAATAATAATAATAAAAAGAATAAGCGATGCCATTTTCCAGTGGAATATTACCAGACATTAATAAATACTTCTCATTCCACCAGGATGGATTACAACGGGCCGATAGTCGGCAGGGATTTGCCGTCTTTAGTGGATCAGCTGCAAAACGTGGCCGCGCAAGTGAGCGACCTCACGACCGCCAGCCGACTCGAGACCATGGGTAAATCCGATTATATTAATCTTTAGTGCGCCTTTGATTCGCAGGAACGGAATCGAATATGATACCTTCTGTAATTGGGTAAAATCTCATGGGTGAGGTTTATTGGTAAGTCAAAGTGTCTCATCAAAAGATGAGGAAAGAGGAGGCGATAGGAACGGACGATACCGTTAATTATTTTCATCCAACAAAAAAATATATTCAATATAAAACTGCTAAGTTTATACAAATATGCTTAATTAACTTACGAAAACAAGCTAATAAAGTTCATTTTCGGAAAATGACGTTTGAAAACCGTTTTTCCTTCCTTTTCTTTTCCTTCTAATTCTTAAATTAAAAAATATTTTAATATAAAAATTACCTATCTATTTTTTTAATTAAATGTTTTCAATAGGTATGTAGTTCAGCGCGAAGATTATAAATATTGGACAACATTAATATAAATATTGGACAACGTCACATACATTGCTGTGATTCTGTAGTTTAAGCACTTGTGTAACATAAATAAGAAACATTTAAAATAATTTAACCGTGGTCACGAGCTGACTCACATTGACGGTTGGTGCAACCTAACCGAAACGTCGGGCAGTAAGTAGTTCGTATTAACTACTAAATAAAAATGGTGTCGCGTTTTGACCCGTTAACTTATTTTAAATGTATAAAATGGAACGCGAAAGTCTTAAAATTTATAAATAAGAAACAACACCCAGACCAGAGACAACATAGAAAAGTTCGTTTCCCATATTGACCCGAACGGGGATCAAATCCGGTACTTCAGAGATAGCTCAACGACAAAGGCCGGCCCGCTCGCCTCTCGACTACACTGGTCGTCGTATTGTCCATCTATATAAAATTTCGCGTTTATGATATAATGATACGATTACTAGGTAGACTAAAGGCTTTGTACGCGTGTGCTAGAACCCTTGTCTTGGCAATTACGAACATAACGAAAAAATTACTACCCAATTTGGCCCAGTTTTGAAACTATGCGCGTGCAATCAATTTTTATTTATACCTATGGATAGATTTAATTACTTACATACTTATTTATTGGTGTATACCTACAAATATATCACTAACAGAACCTAGTTAATCTTACAAGCGCATAATCTTATTAAAATTGAAAAACATTTATTTATTGTTTGTGCAATAAAGCACAAAAAAGTGGCCAGTCAACCCCTAGGTCATGCATAGTCAAATTAAGAACCTTTTTTTTTATATTACACTTCAAGATTGACCTCATCCCACCTGATGTTAAGTGGTAACGAAGTAGTTGAGTAAAGCATAATAAATATGTTACTGGACTTGTCGCCCTTACCTTGAAGGCTTGACTCCTGCTACTAATGTAGCACCCCCCAAGAGCTCTGGAAGTCTTACTCACACGCAGGAACACAACAACACAGAAGTAACTGTTATTTGGTTGCGGTCTTCTGTAAGTTGGAGGTATTTCACCAGTCAGGCTGCTCCAGTTCGAGCGATATGTCGCTATACCCTACTTCTCTTAACCTAACAAAAAAAGCTGCGTTTCATCTGGTCTTATCCAAACCAGGCAATGAAACGTTACGGGGTTAGTTTTCACTGAATGAAGACCATGGGTAACGATATCCGATTAAACTAATGCGATAAGGAAACATCTCTCATACGGCCCCGGTCTGTAGCTCGATTGTAAAGAGGATTGCTTTAAATACGTTTGGGTCATGGTCCTCAGTGAAATCAAGAATAGGATTATTGACCAATCCAAACATTATATACTCCAAGTCATAAGTCAAACAGGACAAACTTGACAAGTTACTTTTAGGAGAAAGGTTTCTGTTAAACTAGAGAAGTTATAGTTTGTATTTGTTAGGGGAATAAGTACAGTCACGAGCAATAATATATACCTATACATTGTCACGTTTTTTTAAATATCTTAACTTGTACCAATCTAGAAATAAGTGAACGACAATTTGTTCTACATTAATATAAGCGAAACAAAATCATAAATACATTCACACTTCGAATATCATTTTTAACTATCCATGTCAATTTCTATAATATATATACAAATGTATACATGTAATAGACATTGTCATGGATACATCAAAATGATATTGGAAGTGTAATTTATACTAATTGTTCACACATTTTTGAAAATGTACTGTGTACATATTTAAGATTTGCTTGGTGGGTACATAATTATGTCACTTAAAGTTAATATAACATTTTGATTACATGTTGTTTACAATAATTCGATAGAAATGTGTAGTTTATTTTGACATAATTTAGCGTTTACATAAGTATAGGTCGTAGTTTAGCATATTAATTTTTGCGATTTAATGTTGCCACAAACATTTGAATTTTAAGGATGTTTCTATGTTATTACTCATGACTATACACAAAATACGAGTTTATGACCAGCACTACAATTTGAAAATGATTCGGGAGAATTCAGATAATACCTATTAATACTTACTTGCTACTTGTAATTTGGACATGAGTTATTAACTAAAAATGCTGTGTAATTTTTAGCGATAAAAGGACGCCAATACTGCTTATCAATTTTAGAGCAATTCAATTCCAATTTTTTGTATTTTAAGACATCGATTCGCATCGTTTTGGGACCGCATTGTATTAAATGCTTTTATATATAACTAAAATAATTTCAAGTGAAACATTTGTGTTTCTTCCTTATATCAAAGAATAAAATGTTTACTTTAAAAGTTTACTTATCACATTTGATTTTCACTTTTCCAGTTTTTCACAGTCTCAGCACTTTCATGGCATTTTTTCAGCGCATTGTCGCAATTCCCGAAAATGAATATATTAAAGTATTAACGATTAAGAAGATTTGAATAACCTTTATTGAAATCCGAGTGTGCTTCTTCAAAAAACAAACATGGTTGGGCTTTAAGATAACCAGTTTCGATAAAGCTAATAATTTTTCGACCAATTTGTCTTATTCACTTGTTTTCTTCATCACAGCAACTCGAACGAGACGCGTGTACTCATCCAGCATAAAGCCCTTGGAACAGGTCCGAGCGGACGTGGTGTACAAGTTGACGGAACTGGAGTTACAACTGATGCCGTTCAGGAGGAAGCTGAACATCTCACTCAGCCATATTCACACTGCGCAGTTTTACATCGACAATCAGGGGGACGTTATTGCGCAGAAGGTGAGGCTCAGTTTTAAAAAGTTTGTGGCAATCCGACTACTTTATTTATTTTTTTGTTTTTGTGATCGTAAAATCTATGGACAAATATAAGTACTATGAATAGTAATTAAAGCCTTTTTTATAAATAAACGAAGTAATATATGTTCATGTGTTGAAATCAATGTTACACTGTGTATATGTATAAATTAACAAAACGAAATAACCCAAAGATAAAAACGTCTTATAATTGGAACACGATTCCTATTAAATAAATAATCTAATATTCAAAGTTTCGTTATACCTACTTTGAATGAAAAATGAAAATGAAACTACTCACCTTACATAAATTCATATACCAAGGGTGACCCAAGGGTTGACTGGTAGAGAATGCCCCTAGCATTAAGTCCACCTGTTGTACCTATTTGTGCAATAAAGTTTTTAAATAAATAAAATAATATACATTAATGCTTGCTCTTATATAACTGGTTGCCCTTTTTCCAGAAAGTGTCAATGTACATCTCCCGGCTCATTTCCCACGCCGCAGCATGGCGAACTCATGTGCTTATGTCCGTGGGGAAGCACGCTGGTCGCTGCAAACCACTCTTCGCTGTCTTCTCCGCCTTGAGGACCTTGCTGTGCTCCAATTATGTTTCTTCGTTGGTAAGGATGCATAGACTCTAATAGTTCTACGTCTAGCTGTATAGATTAAAAACATAGTTGCGTCCCACTGTGTGCTTAAATCTTTAAAACTACAAAACGTGTATTGTCGTGTTTTTTTAATAGATGAAGTGAGTCAAAAGAAAATATTATTTCGTACATTGCAAGCGAAGCTAGGCCACAGTAGGTGAGTAAA
Source organism: Glyphodes pyloalis (assembly GCA_037074685.1). Taxonomy (NCBI): domain Eukaryota; kingdom Metazoa; phylum Arthropoda; class Insecta; order Lepidoptera; family Crambidae; genus Glyphodes; species Glyphodes pyloalis. The sequence continues at coordinate 9,111,497 of JAYKKO010000011.1, forward strand.
TCAATAAAAAACAATCACTTTAGTACCCAATGATTTACGATTCGATGTCTAATAGTGTAAGCACTGAATCATGGTGTTTTGGGTTTGATTCCTAAGTATCCAGGTATGATTACAAGATATGTAAAGGATTTTCATCTCCATTATTCGTCAATTCATCACCATTTAGAGCGCATTTGGCACCTACAGAAACGCAAACGAATTTTTCAAAAGCGAGATTAATGGCCTCCCGCTAATACAATAAAGGCTTATGATCAGTAAATACTAACTTAACAAATAAATGTAAAAACAATGAAAACAAATTTAACACGTCTAAGTTCGATCAATATGTTCTATTAGAATAGAATAGAAAATGTCTTTATTCATGTAAATTTTTACAAAAGCATTTATAAATCGTCAAGTCAAGTAAACTACCGCCGTGTTCGGAATGTTGATTCCATCGAGAAGAACCGGCAAAAAACTCGATAGTTGCTCTTTTAAAACTTTATTATTATTATAATGGACTTATTTTACGACTTGAATTAGAAATAATGAATCTAAAATATCAACAACTACTGCAGATATAAAACTCTTAAACCCTGCTTATTCAGCCACAGGTAGCATTCATTTTCCCCTGTCGCGTAACGCCTCAGAAATCACGAATGCAATTTTTCATCCGAACACTGCCTTATCACTACTATGCAGTCTCGCCATACAATGGAAAGCCAGTCGATTAGGTGTCAATGAACTTTATGAGAATTTTATGCAGTTTTCATTTCGATAAACGCAAATTGAATCCTTCATTCATCGTTAGTTTACCAATCAAAACATTTCGTTTAAAAATTGGTTTTATGTTTGTTGAATAGTGTATTTGAAACTGTACAGTTAAGCCGAATACCTATTTTTGCATTTAATCTAGACAATTTTTACCTTCTAGTATCTTGGTATTTTGGGCCCGTAATCCAGAGGGTGTGGGCTCAATTTCCATGGGGGCAATATTTTGTGTAATGTTTCCAGATTAAATAGGACATTATAGAACGATCACCTAATTATCTGATCAGAAAATAGATCCATGCTGTCATAAGATTTACAGATGGATGAGGCCCCATACATACATATGTATATAAATAATATATATTTTACTAGCATTCTTTCATTAGAAAAATTATTACTAACTTTATATATATGTGCGCAATAGGCCGCATATAATTATAATGATATACAAAAAAGGCACATTTCCTAATTGATGAATAAAGTCAATAGACGATTAAAATTGACAAATATATAGACCAAGTAAAAAAAATCTCTATTTTGAAAATCGAATGATTTTCACACAGTTACTGAAATTGTTTCTGTTTGAAATGACAAACATAAAAAAATATTTGTATTTTTTTTTCAATATGCCCGCTTGGCTAGCTCCTGGCTGAATAAATTTCAACCAAAGGTGATAGATTGGTTAGAATGAGTTTGAGTCTGGGTGTAGTAAATATTATTAATGTATATTTTATGGTTCCACTGTTGTTTCTCATTTCAATAACACAAGTTCTTACTTACTTTGGCCTACTTGTAAATCCTGTTGGCTGTTTTTTTCCCTTACCGACTATAGATGATGGCCGCAGATTGTCTTTTCTTCATTTTTACCGAGCTTGTGGGGGAGCGGAAGTTTTTTTTAATGTAGGGTAATAAATTGGCGCACCGTACTGCTACCTGAGATAAAAAGACAGCGGCGTGTGTGGGACTGCCCCGCTCTGAAAAGAGCGGAGACTACCCACTAAAACCCTCCCGCACTTCTTAATGCCTATTGATAGCGCCATGGGAATATAGTTTTACCTACCATATTTACGTAAACTATTAATTTTAGCTCCTAAATCTTATCCAAATTTTAATATACACACACAAGAACACACACACATAATACACAAACGCATGCACACATGTACACACAAACAAAATAATAATAATAATAATAATCTTTATTGATAAAGGTACATATTTTAGCATGAGTAAGTGCACGCACACAATTTCTTTTTTTTTTGTTTTTATTATTATTATTTTTTCCCCTAATTACAATACAAATGGGAAGCCTGGTCCTCACGTCACAGGGAATCCTAGTTTAAAGTCCAGCGCAACTATTAAATGTAATAGTTTATAAGTAGTTATAATTTATCAATCAGTGCTCTTATTATGAACCTGTATTTAGTAACAAATAAATTAATAAACGAATTAATACCACAGCAAGGCGCTCACCCCTAAGTAAAGTAATTTGTTTAACTTATATACTTATTTACAAATAATTGTCTTCTCCGCAGCATGGCTGGTGGTTCTGCGGTGCCATGCTGGGACTCCTTTGGTGTTCTGCACTCACTCCAATGTGTGTCAGACTATGGCGGACCTACGGGTGGAAGATCAGGGCTCGAGAGACTCTACATCTTACCAGCTTAGGGTCCGGGTACGTTAATAGTTTTAATGGATAATTAGGCATGTTTTAGCAATACACTTTTTGATAAGTTGGAAAGGTTCGATCGGGTTCGATTCAAGGTCAGATTAATACTAATAGGCTGGAGGCGTGATTCGGCACACTCAATTGACCCAGGTACATCCGTCGTCTAGTAGCACACAAAAAAAAATTAAAAGCATTTAATTGGCATCATTGTCTGGTGTATTTGTTTATTTTCATTTACCTACTGACATATAAAACTAAAATCAACTCTGTTCTTATCTCCCCCATATACTACCATGCACCAAGTTCTAGGCCTTACTCCGGCAATGGAACATTAAATAGACTACCTAATTAAGGCGAATGTACTCTCACTCATGTTTTATCCCAAAATGTGTCAGCCTGAATTACATATAACAAGTTAAATTAAAACCGCGTTCATGCGGTTTTTGTACTCACAAGATGCTTTCGTCTTTAATCATCCAATTTTCTTATTCAAGTCGTTCATAATTTGAATTTGTCTTAAACAGGCAACAAGAAACACCGACCACAGCGATGTGCGGCAGTAATTGGAACACCCCGGGGTGAGTGCTTCTCCATTAGGCCGAGTTACTTCAGGCAGAACAATCAGTGCTAATTGAAACAGCTCAACGACGTGTTTGAGGACCTGAAGATCAGTATCCACCGTTTCGGAGAAACCTCAGGTGTTAAGCCAGCAAATACTAGGGTTGTCAACCTATCTTATATAAAATAATAATAATAATAATAATAATAATAATAATAATAATTTATTTATTTGCTTAAAACGTGGTACAGTAAGGATCTTACAAGTAAAATTGTTTCACACATTTCACCAGAATCTGGCATGCAAACTTAATTTGTAGTACAATATTTAAATACACATGCATTTATAAATGGAATGAAATTATCAATGATATAAACATTTTTGGGAGAATTCTAAATATTCTCTAACAGAGTAGAAGGAGTTTTGAACTAACCAGACCTTTAGTTTTCTTTTAAATAGCTCAATAGGTAGACACTTAATATCATCAATTAAACTGTTATATATTTTTACGGCCATTTGATAGCTATTTCTACTATATAAATCAGTTGTTGCTGATTTAAGCATTAATCTGTTAGGGTACCTAGTTTTACAGTTATATGTCTGTATTCGCGTTTTGAATAAATTTGGATGATTTCTGACAAAAACACACATCTCATAAATATATATGCAAGGCACTGTTAAGATTCCTAATTCCTTAAAAAGAGGTCTACAGGATGTGAGCGGATCAACATTACAAATGGCTCTTATGCATTGTTTTTGTGCTACAAACGCTTTATTGATATGGCAAGAATTTCCCCACAAAACTATTCCGTATCTGAGAACACAACCCACGTAGCCATGATATGCCTGAGTAGCAACTTTTCTACTGCTGATTTTGGTCAATCGCCACAAAGCATAGACAAAAGAATTAACTTTTTTACAAATTTTATTAATATGATCAACCCACGTGCATCTATGATCCAGAAGAATGCCTAAAAATGAAGTTTGAATAGACTCTTTTATATCGTGATTTCCAAATAGGACCTTTAATTCACGTTTTTTGCCATTTCTATTTATGAATTGTACATAGGTTGTTTTCTCCAGATTTACATTTAAATTGTTTAACTGTAACCATTTAATTATTTTATATATTACATTATTAATTTCGTCATTGTAGGTCTTAGGGTCATTACTTGGAATTACTACCGATACATCATCAGCAAAAAGTATGCAGTCATAATCTGTCGTATCTGGTAAGTCATTTACATAGAGTATAAATAATAAAGGTCCCAATATGCTTCCTTGAGGTACTCCAACATTATTAAAATCAATTGAGGATTTGTAGGTATTTAGCTCATTGTTGCGGTCTAGTTTTGAAATCTCAACGTACTGTCTTCTATTAGTCAAATAACTACGTATCCACTCATTAGCTACGCCTCTTATGCCGTAGAGGTCACACTTTTTTAGAAGGGTATCGTGATCTACGAAGTCAAAAGCCTTGGACATATCAAAAAAGACGGTCGTTATTGGTATACGTTTATCCAAAGAAGTCAATATCTTATTTAAAAGAGTAAAAGCAGCTAAAGATGTTGATTTACCTTTTTGGAAACCATTTTGGCATTGTTTGATGATTTCGTGTTTATTTAAGAATGATGTGATACGTTCATGCATAGTCTTTTCAAATATTTTTGACAGGACTGGTACAAGTGATATCGGTCGATAATTATCGACCGTGTCCCTGCTACCTTTTTTATAGAGTGGCCGCACGACAGAAATCTTTAACGGTTCGGGAAAAGTACCAGTAATAAAAGAAAGATTTATCAAGTAACTTAGTACGGGTGCAATTTCTTCTTTACACGCTTTCAATACAATTGTCTGAATTTCGTCATGACCAACAGAGTATGTAGGCTTTAAAGAGTTTATTATTTTTATGATTTCATGGTCGTCCGTAGGAGTCAGAAACATACAACAGTGATTGAAATATTTTTGTTTAGCAGTTGTTCTCGAAGTACTGTTTTTTACGCTATTTGAATATGTTAAATTAGTGTAATATTTATTAAAATTGTTAGCAATGTCAATTGGGTCATTTAAGATTACATTATTTTCTACAACTAGTTTATCAATATTTCTTTTGACAAGTGGATGTGAAGTTTTGTTTCGTATTAATGTCCACGCCGCTTTACATTTGTTTTTAGAATTTATCAAAAAATTTGAATTTGCCAATTTTTGAGAGTGATTTATGCAGCGTTTCAAAATCTTCGAATAGTTTCGATATTTTATTTTAGTGTTAGTATTCGAGTTTTTATAATAGGAAAACCGTAAATATCTTTTTGTTATAATCGATCTCTTAATACCTTTTGTAAACCAGTTTGCCATATATTTTGCTTGTGTTCTGGTTCTCACTTTTTTTAGTGGAAAACATAAGTCATAAAACAATCTGATTTCACTATAGAAATAATTAAAAGCAGTTTTAAAATCATTTTGTTCATAAATATAAGCCCACGATAAACGGCTCAAATATTCTCTAAACTTAGTAATATTTTCTGGACTGTAATCTCTTTTAGTGTAATACCAAAATTTTGGGGTTTGAACATCACTCGATACGGAAAATGTTATTGATTGAGCTGTATCATGATCAGATAAATATAATGCATGAGTTTTACTTCGAACCAAAGAGATATTACTCATAATATTATCCAGACAAGCATGTTTACGAGTAGGAATTAATATATGTAGATTAAAATTGTAACTGCTTACTATTCTCTTAAACTCTTCAGATTCTTTTGAGTTTTTCAGCGTGTCGATATTAAAGTCTCCGGCTATAATCACCTTGTATTTTGTTTTATATTTTAATATATTCAAAAGTTTTTCTAGTTTTACAAAGAATTGCGATAAATTAGACGTAGGTGTTCTGTAAATAGATATAACAATGCATTTTATAGATGCAATTTTTATTGCACAACACTCAAACAAATAATCTTCAGCTAGTTCGTTAATAAAGGAACATTCCTGTGTTTCAGTACCATTTTGACATAATATACATACACCACCTCTTTTTTGGTGCGTTCTGGAATAAAATGCGGCTAAATGGTATCCTGAAATTTGTAAGTTTCCCTCTGTACCTGATTTTATGAATGTCTCACTGAAGCATAATACATTAAAATACTCATTGTTTTTTTTAAGTTCATCTATTGTAAGCTCTAATGTTTCTATTTTACTGAGTATCCCTGCTATGTTTTGATGAAATATCGAAAAGGCATTATTATCCAAGAAAAAGCTTGTTTGCTGAACTTTGATCGGTTGTGACCCTATCATGTCTTACAAAATAATCTGTTATTTGTTTTTGCGTTATTTTATAGGTAATTTTATTACATTTTTCTCCCATTTGTGAAACTTTAAAGTAGTAAGGTATCGTTCCTTTTTTGTAACAATCTTCATTAACCTTTCTTATGCTGGAGGGTGAAATGTTAATTTGTTTATTTACATTTAGTTTATTGTAAGATAAATATTTATCTTGGTAGTACATATAATCAATCGTTGTATTAATTTGAAAACATAAATCATCCAACAAACTTGCCTTAGAAACTTCATTCCTCCCACAATTAAATTCTACAAATTTACAGTTTTCAAAATTTTTACACAACAAAGCCAACATACCATTCAGCTTTTTTTCATTCAAGAATACACTTTTAATTACACCTAAAACCATAACTTTAACATCACAATGTAATCTTAGAAACATGCCTAGCTCTATACATATTTTAGTTGGATTTTTGTCAAATTCCCCTACACATACTACAATTATGTCACCAGGGTTGGTTCTTAGTCTCTTTGTCGTTTTTAATATTTCTTCGCTTGTTGCTTGTGGTTTAGTGAATGCTGAAATATTATATTTTTCAAAATCTGTATTTTCCCTCGATTTGATAAGCGTTGAGGCAAGACCAGCGCATTGTTGACCCCCAAAAATCATAATTCTTTTAGAGTTCTTCGGGTAGCTTTTTATTTCTGTTTCTGATTTTTCTTTCAAATTAATCTTTTCCATGTTTTGTTTTCTCATATTTATGTCTATTGTTTCTTTATTAAAAATGTATGGCTGCTCGTTAGTCGCGCTAAAACTCGAGACCGGCTCGACCGATTTAGCTAATTTTGGTTTTGATGTAATTGTAGAGGTACAAGGAAAATTTAGGTAAGAAAAAAATAGGTTGTTGTAATTACGATGTTTACTGAGACAGTAGGTATATGTATAAAAATCAATAGTGGTTTGTAAGTCTCGCAAAACCTTGACAACAAGGACAACCGTCTTGATTTAGCTGCTTTTTGTTTTGAATTATTTGTCGTAGTCCAGAAAAGGTTTAAAAGGATAGAAATTTTGAGGAACAAATAGACGGTACGACATTCGACGGGAGAACTAGTTGGTACCACATAAAATCATTTATCCAGAATTTCTGGCGGATCAACGCACTGCCTAAATCACTGGTCATAGAAACCTGAAACTTTGAGGGTTTTTCTTTGTATAACGTAAGCATCCGATAAAAAAGGATTTTGCGAAATTTTATCCCTAAGAAGGTGGAAAAGGGGGCAAAGTTTGTATAGGACAAAACGATTCCTTGGTCCAACCTACTCAAAACTTTGCATGAATATTCTTTGATAGAATTTATAAAAGACCAGCTTTGTATTTTATTAAAATTTGCCCCTTAACAAAACAAGCAACAAAGGTCAACAAAGGTTAAAAAACCGATTCCAGAGAAAAAAATAAGTATACAAACAACTATCGCGGCAAACCGCGGCTTTGCTCGCGTAAATCCCATTATCCACCGAGTCCTCGCTCATATTGGCCATAGCGTATTCACTACATAGTATAAAACAAAGTCGCTTTTTCTGTCCCTATATCCTGTCCCTCTATGTACGCTTAAATCTTTAAAACTACGCAACGGATTTTGATGCGGTTTTTTGATAGATAGAGTGATTCTGGAATTTCCTTCCTTCCTCTTCCTCCTTTCTCTTCCTCTGGAGGAAGGTTTTTATGTGTAATAAAGAATAGAAAAGCCAATATTTCTAAGTATTTACATTACACCCGTGCGAAGCCGAGGCGGGTCGCTAGTGTTATATAAATAATATCAATCTTTCCTCAGTAAATAGACTACCCAATCCAAAATGAATTTGAACTAGTAGTTTCTGAGATTAACACGTTCAAACAAACAAATAAAACAAACAATCTTTTCAGCTTTTGAATATAATCTGATGAAATTTAAAAAACAGCGCTCCAAGTATTTTTTATTTTTAGATAGAGACGATAAATAAACACGTAGGTAGGTAAATGGTGTATCACTGTAATTATTAAATATTTAAAAACCAATATAATATAACTTCATAGACATAAACGTTATGGATATACTCAATTCAACGTACTTAGATAATATAGGGTTCATGACGGTTAAACCTACACAGTCAATGAAAACACTTTGCTAATGCAATATAAACAACTGTTGTTCGTACATCTCAAAATCTAAATAATTAATTATTCATTTCCCATTCTACAACTATGACTATAAAGGTATCACGCTACCAAATCACAATGACAAAGTGATCAAGTAATTTGAGCACTCCAGGGCATACGTAGCTCAATGAAGTAGTTAAGCTCCTATCAGAGGTAGAACAATCCATCCTAATTGGTACTATTGGAGCAATGGATTTAACCGGCATTGTGGAACTAACTCTGCGGCATTATCTGTTACTTTGTAAAGCAATCTCTTCACATTACGAGTAATTACAAGCGTTGAATGTAAGTTTACCGTATCTTTAAGGTTTATTATGCTAAGTGTTAGAGACGAAATAGAAACCCAGTTTAAAGGGACAAAAGATATAATAAGCTAAAAATACAATATTAAATATAAGGAAAAATCGAGGCACACCAAACCTGTTGCTAGGCAATTCCAGAAACAAAACCCTTAGCAACAGGTAACGTGTGCCTAGTATCTGGGTTGCCAGATCTGTCGCCAACACTAAGCATGTCAATGTTTAATGGTATCTGGGAATGTTTCGATCAAGATTTACTTTACCACGGCCTATAAACATTTTGTATCGTCTTTTTTTTAGTAGTTTCCGGTTTATGACATTGAGGTATATTATTTGATAAAACAATCACCTATCAAAATCAGAACACTCCGTAAAACATGCAATAATTGCCTATCAACGATAAAATTTAGTCTTTAAAAGTATTTGTTTGAAATATTTATTCAATGTATTTAACTTAAAGTAGGTAATTTAGAGTATTTCGCGTCGTAAAATATTGCCTGGTATAAAAGAATTGCAAGATGTTTAAATAAAATGTTAAAACAAAGTCATAAGCTTAACTGTGAATATCTTTCATACCTATAGTAGAGAGTTAAATTTCTAAAATCTCATGGTGCCGTTATTTCCTCACCATATGGACCTATTGTAAAAAAACTAACCGACAGTATAATGTTACGCTAACTTCATTGAAAGTTCTAATTCAAACTCGATATCTATGTGTGATTTTATCGCCTTTTAACCTGTATATCTGTCCTTTCAGGCCCCCACCAGCCCCAAGAAGCGACAGTTGGTGAAAAGCGGGAGAAAATGAGATCAACAACGTCATGTAAAAATGCACAAAACATCACATGGGCTCAGACGAGTGATCGAATGTTCTGTAGCAGATTGCTATTGATTTCTTAATTTTGAGAATTATACTGAAGTTAAAAGCCAACAGTGTATAAAATAGGTTTAATTTAATATCAAGCGTGCAGTTGTAGCATCATCATCAATATCATCATCATCATTTTAGCTGAAGGATGTCCACTTTCTACCTTGTCATCGACAGGGAATCCATTCACACGCCCTAGGAACAAAATTTTTAAGTCCTGTTCGTTGATAAAGAAACTCTTTGCCGCGTTTGCTTTGGCTGTGGAACGAGCTTTCTGCTGAGGTTTTTCCACGAGAGTATGGGGTCCTTCAAGAAGGCGTATAAAGGGTTTTACAAAGTCAGCAATGCGCAGCCATACATTTGGTGTTGGAAACATTTATAGGCTGCGGTAACCACTTACCATCAGCTGGGCTATATGCTGGATTGCCACTTTCTTTTTTTTTAAAGGTTACATATTGATTGATAGCGGTGTTTGTGTCCTTCTAAGGCCTATGGGCCTTTTAAAGACATTCACAATTTTGTGCCACTAGCAACCATTGCCTGTCTGCCACTGTGACAAGATAGTCTGTGCATCTTGTGGGAGGGGGGAGGAGGTGGGGCTGTCCCTGTAGTTGTATGGTGTTTTCCGAAACGTGACCGCCATTCTAGCATGTATCTGCCTATCTGACAGGCAGTTATATGTACAGTGTACAGTCAGCGTCTTTAGTTTGTATACAGCTCAGTACCTTGTTACATTAATCTAACTGTCTATTTCACTTACTCAGTCACATGGTCGTTTAGTGTGACAAGGTACTGAGGTGTATACAAACTAATAATGCTGACTGTACAATGTTACCTACCGTGCGTCAACACTGCAGTTACATTTTGTTGAGTAACGCTTTAAAACACGGTTAAGTTAGTCAACATTCTTAAACTTCTATACCGCCAGTAACTTAAATTAACAAAATGTAATATTCATTAGTTCTGATCAAATATTGTTTCGGCTTTTATTTTGAGGGATTGGAAGGGACGAGGTTCTACCATCTGTTGAATTTGCCACGGGTCTCGATCGGTATAGTTACACCACTGTATGTAGGTACTTATTTTTAGTTAATGTATGAAATAGAAGATATTAGTGAGTTGGAGTTTGACGCCGAGATTTACAGTTACGTCTGATCTAGTTATTACGTAAACAATGTTATTTAATAAAAATAAATATAAACTTGTCATAGTAAGAAACAGAATTACGAGTAAAGTCTTTTAACTTACTTATCTTATAAGTTAAATAAAACAACGTTTTACACCAAATCATCATCGTTTCATTTCAATGTGAGCATTTGTATCGAGAACTGAGTCATAAATAAAATGTTATTTGTTATGTTATCCTTACACACAAACTAAGCCTTATACATTACACAATTTTCTTTTACCGACATTCAGATCAAATTATAAGGTCTATTACATCTTTCCGTGAAGCTCAGACTAAAATGGTTCTAAAATTCAAACTGAGACGTGCCTTAAAAACTTTTTTTGGTTTAAGATCTGATCTTGGCTTGGAATAAACTTCACCAAAACCGGATCACATACGCTGCTCTGATTTTATATCTATATTCGATAAATACACCCGGAATGGTCACCCATCCAAAACTAAACCGTGGCGTGCACAGCTTAGCTTTCGGTACTGTTTTCGCTATCGCAACATGAGCACCTCCTTGCTACAACTGTTGTTAAAAAGCTGAATATATTTACATTACTCTAATTCTATGGTGATTCCACAGCACTTCTTAAGATAGGAAACAAAGACGGTAGCACAACACCCAGACCTACAGACAGACTTTAATACGTTTTTAGATAAGTCACACAGGCATATTTTAGTCTATTTGTCAAACACTATGATATATGACAACAATATTTAAGAGCTACCATGTTCGTAAGTACTCGAATCAAGGCAAATCCGTATCTTAAATACAAAATCGTTTAGTCGCGCAAGTGACCTACAAATCGTTGATTTACATACCTACACGCGTGTATAACTTGATATGAATAGACAAATGTTTGCGTCGAATTAATTTGGTAGATGATTGTTTTGTCGACACACCTTTATGACGTAGGCACCATGGTTATGCCACAAGGAGAAAAATAGTATTTGGCAGAATCGAGAATGGGCATGAACGTTCGATTATGTTTTGTATTTTTTTCACAGATTTAGAGTTCTTTTGTTTGTTTTTTTTTATGACGACCTCCGTAGCCGAGAGGGAGCGGGCCAGACTTTGGCATCGTGCTATCTCTGAGGTTCCGGGTCCGAACCCGGTCGGAACAATATGGGAAACGAACTTTACTATATTGTCTCGGGTCTGGGTGTTGCGGTATCATCCTTGTTTCTGTAACACAAGTGCCAAATTTCATATGTCTAACCTTAAAAATAAACATTTTCCCATAAAAACTTTCAAAGGCGGCCCCCATTCCCCCCCCCCCCCCTCTTATTTTCTAACAAAAAGTAGCCTATGTCCGTTTTTGAGGTTGAAAGAAAGAAAGAAAAAACATTTATTGACATCACAAAATTTACAAACAACGCAAGACAAATAAAACAGATATAGTGTAAAAACTTTGTGAGGCCAATTTGGGTTCCACCTCAGCAAATGCCGCTGCGACATTTTAACGTCCCAGCAGCGCTGGTATTCTGGTGGAACCCCTTGCTTGGAGAATTAGCAAGCGCCCTGGCTCTTGCTAGTTCCCCACGCAATCGAGTGGCGCTTATAATTTTATGCTTAAAACTACTCAAAAAAAAAAGAAAAATGAAAAAACGACAAAAACAAACATTGATAAAAAAACAGGCAAAGACAATAAAGCACTAAACAATCACAACGGAAGCAGAAGATATAACTATTACAAACACAGTGTTTAATATTAGAACAAATATAACAAAAACCTAAAAAACAAATATAATAAAATCGGACAAACATTCACACATGCACATACACACCTAAATTCAAACAAATTTACACAAGACAAGCAGGCCCATCACGCGCAATACGTCAAATTTCTCACATGAGGCGACAAAAGCTTCTACACCGTTGATTGGGAGATAGTACACCATACTCATATTTTCAGCCAATCAGCAGTTGACGCATTGATTTTGACATTTCTTAAGAGCGCGAAGAAATTTACTCTCGCGGCGCATGCTAGGCCTGAAGGACAAAAGTTGCGACACATTACATTGGCCAATGAAAAAAAAAAAACTCGATAATAATTTACTTTGAGCGTTTCCGAACGTTCTACACGAAAAAAATAAAAAAATAAAAAATAAAAATGCTGTGTGAGTGGTGGTGTGTACTGTCATTATTGGTCTGTGGTGTGTACATGACAGCATGCGATGCGTTCCTATGTGCTTGCTTTGTTGTGTTTAAAAATGTGTCAAATAGGTATTTGTTCCTACTTAAATACCTACGTCACTGTTGCACATTACGTGTGAAATGTGGTTACGGAGAGAGCAGCAAGCAACCAACTCCAACTCATTAGATGACGCAGTTATTCAACGTATACCTATACTAAATTTCATCAAAATCGGTTCAGAATTTAAATCGGGAAAGCGTAACAGTTACTTTCGCATTTATAATATTAGTAGGGATTCGTAGGGATTCTTCTAAATAACTATTAGATCACATCATATAAGTAATACATTGCTCTGATTATGTAGTAAGTAGCTGAAGCACTTATGCTACATACATCAGAAACAAAGACCTCAACAAATCCTCGAGAATTGTCTACATTGGCAGAACATAACGTTTTCCATATTGACTTTAAATCGATCCTGGAACCTCAGTTCGACGCCAAAGTCCTGCTGCTCCGCCTCTCAGCTTCAGAGATCTTTAAAATGATATACCCATACAAAGATCTACACGTGAGCAATTAGTAGTCTACAGTAAACCAGTCCGGATACTAGTCGGAACTAGGGCAGTGTCGTCTGCTATTATTACACGCTCCCAGTTAGGTTGAGGGTAAACAAAAAGCGGCACTTTCGCACGCCCAATAACCTCTGGCTCAATGCCAACGCTTAAATGTCAGCCTGGTGTGGTATTACGTATTTACACCTTCCGGTTCCTTTTACAGTTTTGTTTGTTTGCCTTCGGTCCGTGTTTTTAAATACGTCGTAGGTTGTCGTGGAAAGGAAAGGTGGTAGTGCGTTTTCTGTATTGGTACTACAACGAAAAAAAATATAGGTATATACTAGATGAAAGAACTTGTTTAGCGTTATCAAAATTCAAAACAAGATGTTTTTAGGTTCAATAAGATCATACTGAAATTAGTTATTTTATTTATTTCAACTAAGTTAAGTCAAAGTCGAATAGGTACTTCTTTATTCAAGAAGGTTTTTTATAACACTTTTGTATCGTCATTGGATACAATGCAAAGTGATTCTACTGCCGGTTCGGAACCTATACCTATCTTCCGTGAAGACACCGGTAAGAAACGCAGTAATTACCGTGTATGTATCTTATTGCTATGTATGTCACTGTAAGATTGTAAAAATCGTTAGATTACAATCTATCTCGCGAGATTATAAACTGTCGACAGATTGTGAACCGTAACTTAGGATCGCAATTTAATTTAACGCATTATTTTTCGCTTTATTGTAATCTATCGAAGGGAATCGGTCAAATCAAATGGTAATCTATAATCTAACGGTTTTTATAATCTTACGGTGACATATGACCACTTTGAACCAAGTCATATAGTTTTGTTTTGACGAGTAGGTAAAGAAACATTTTTGATATGTAAGCTGGAGCAGACCACTTTTAACTTTATCCAATTAATAATAAAAAATTGTTTGCTTGCAGACAACGCATAAGTGTAAAAAGAAATAAGTACAAGTATTAAGCCCTTCAGTTTCAGTACAGCGCGGCAGCGCACTGATTCCAGTTAGTACTCAAAAAGCAGCACAGTACGCATGTTGCAATTGTGTCAACGGTTTGAAAACCATTCAAAAATTAAGCTATGCACGCCGCAGCTCGATATTGGATGGGTGACTAGACCATCCCAAATGAATTTAAAGACATTTAATTCGAGCATCTCCATGATTCAGAAGGTAAACTATTTCTCACAGCTGAGATCTCGATGTAAGGCGATAAGCCTAGTCGGATTCCATTTGGCACTTAAAAAACATCTTATAGAAAGGTTGGACACACTTTTAAACATAGCTCTCCACGAAAAAAATCTATTGATTCTGATTAGGTAAATGATGTTACTGACTAAGCACGGTAATTTAAAAATAATTAGGTACCACTAACATTTATGAAAGAGTGTCTTTTTTTTATATTGCACTTCAAGATTGATCTCATCCCACCTGATGTTAAGTGGTAATGAGGTCCTAGCTTAAGGGCGAAAAGTACAGCATAATAAATCTGTTACTTGACTTGTCGCCCTTACCTTGAAGGCTAGACCCCTGCTACTAATGTAGCACCCCCCAGGAGCTCTGGAAACCTTCCTCACACGCAGGAACACAACAACACAGAAGTGTTTGTTATTTGGCTGCGGTCTTCTGCAAGGCGGAGGTATTTCACCAGTCGGGCAGCTCCAGTTCAAGCGATAAATCGCTATGCCCTACCTCTCTTAAAAAAGTCTAATAATTTCAAAAATAATACGCGGCCAATAAATACAAATTCTACATGAGAGAGCTGTATTCAATTCTAGGATCATGAACCAATTTCTGAAACGCAACAAGATTCGTTAATAGATAAGACTTGGACTAATTTCACACAAAATCGTGACTTTGTTTTAGTTAACGAACTACCTATCAATTCAAAAAAGAATCCAAATAACAATATTGCTATGAAACTTTCAGAGATATTGCGTTTTTAAAGTCACATTTTTGGACTTTGCCCAAAAACCCTCCATTCAATGGCAGCTGCAACGTTACGTCACTCTGGTTAAATGCGTCGGTTGAGAATTCTGCTCTGGCTGGAAGTTGCTAAAAAAATATACGGATTGTTTGTTTGTTTTACACTTTAGAAACAGAAGGTTTCCTTCCAAAAACTAAACACGTCGGGTCCGATGATGAATAGCAATTTTTAATTCTCATAATAGTAAACAAGTTACTTCAAATGAAATGAACCGTTTTTAAAAATCGTACCGTACCTTTGTTCGTTTCATTTAAGCCACCTCAACCTCAAAAGATACTATTTTTATCTACTGGAACATTTTTCTTTTAGTTTAATTAAATTAATGTAAGACGTTTAAATTCTGCAGTCACAAGAGCAAAAAATACTCACCAAACGGTTGGTAAATTAAGTAACGCTTTCTAGCAATAATGCTGCCCAAATTGTAGCATGATTGTAAATAATTATCTGAACGCTTCGCACAGCTGATGCTGCACTTCCAGCGACTCGGATGCAACATGAGCATTAAGCTATATTTTCTGTTTAATTATTTAGACTGTTTTCCAGTAAATCCAGGCGACTTAAGCGAAGAGCAGGGAGAACGCTTCCATCAAGACATTCGCACAATGGAAGAACGATACCAAGGTCGTTGGAATGCTAATATGATGGCTGATTACTGCTGGAGCATTCACATAAATAATGTGGACTCGGCTCATTCAAGAAAGTCTTATAAACTTATTTTTTTTCGTGTTAGTTTTTCTTAATAAAAGAGTTTAGTTCTAAAAATCATGCACTTTTTTTAAAATCTCTCACCATCGATATCTCAAAAAGTAGAGCTGCTACAGGAAAACGGACATTAGATTTGTAATCAGCGCGGCAAAATCATTTTGAATCAGCTATAAGACTTCATAAAACAAAACCTCTGTTTCCCAGTGTAATAATTAAATATCCGAGATTGTCCATACAAGGTAATAATCTAGCTCTTAATTAGGCAGAGCACTCGTACTTACAGCCAATCAGTAGCTGACGCGCTAAATTTTATCGACTTTAATATTTGTTAAGCGCGCGATAAAATTTACTCGTGTGGTGAGTCCAATAGGCCAAGCAAGCATGCGCAATACGTCAAATTTGTCTCATGAGACGACAAAAGTTTTTATACTGTTGATTGGGTGATAGTACACCGTACTTGTATTTTCAGCCAATCAGCATTGATTTAGACATTTCTTAAGACCGCGATAAAATTTACTCGCGTGGCCTGCTAAACGGCCAAGTGTACGATTTCTTATTGCGGTCTGACCTTGAATACATTTCCTAACATTGATTGGAATTGGAAGAATCCCGTTTGCACGCAAACGGGATTCTTGGACTTTTTAAATCCGCAAAACGAATCAATTAGGTAGATGTAAGATTAGTCGTCTAACAATGCATTGTCACTCTCTATTCGAGTATGTGTCGACATACCCGCGGTGTTAAGGCCGCACAAATGCTAACCGGTCAGCGGTGGCTCCGATGGATCATTACGACGCTTGCGCAACTCGTAATTGTGATAGTGTTGCGATCGGAACTAGCTTGTCGAGTAGTTATTCGTTTACAATCGAATAAATTCGATTCAAGCTCGAATTAATGTTCTCTTTCATCAAGTAGGTTACTAATTGAATGCAAATATTCATATAGTCAATATAATTAGATGCATATCAGTGTTAAGGTTCCCTCTTGGGCGTAAATCAATAGTTTCATCAATGAATAAAATAATAAATAATTATATTAATAGTAATGATAAATACTGTGTTTTAAAAGTAAATAACAACTTTCATATTTTCATAAAGATATTTGGAAACAGCGTAAACAGCAAATATTTATTTTCAACTAATTGTGCCCACCAGATGGCCCAGAATAGAAACTGGAAGACGTCTACAGCTGGTGAAGTAAAGCAAGAACGAGATGGGTAACAAACTGGTCAATCTTTCAATAGATAAATATATAATATATGAGTATAGTAATTTTGGATATTAAATAGCAGTGGAAAACGTTTGGGTAGACCTTTTCCCAGCAGTGGAACAGTTTAGATTAGAAACAAGACAGTACCTGTGACTTTCCCGTAAATATTTTATTCATAGTAACAAAAAAAAATATTAATTAAAGAAGCATAAGTTAATTTTATTATTTTTATAGTACTATACGCCGTACTAGAAAAAATAATAAAATCGATTAAGATGCAAAGGTGTCTTCGTTTCCGTGGTTTTCAAACATTTCTGCAACGACTGTACCACGGGCCGATAAGTATGTAGCTCTAAACATATTCGGCAGAGGGCACTTACCGGAGGCTAATGGTTGATACAGCAGAAAAATTTCATCGCCTACGATAACTTGCGGTTAGCTCAGTTGGTAAGAGCAGCACGCACGATACGTGAAGGACGTGGGTTCGATTCCCGCACCGCAAGGGGAGATAATTTTTTTTCTAATATTAAGCATACGTTAGATCCTCGCTATTAATAAAATCTTTCAGTAAAAGTCCCGTAAATCGGTCTAATATTTTAAATACTAGCCGGAACGACGATTCGAGCGAATATTAAGTTTAGAACTTAAATATTGTTTTGGTTTATGTTTACCGGTTATACATATGCATTAAGTAAAAATCGATTATTTAAATATTACAAATACTAGATACAATTGTATTTCCCTGTAGTCTCGTAGTAGATTTAGTACCTATAGCGGTTACTTAGATTTACACTACCGGTAACCTGTTGTTCCAATTATTATAAACAAGAAATTATTATCATTAACTATTCAAAATTATAGTAACTCGAAATCGATCTTTTCCAGAATACTCTTTCTATCATTCGATAAAAAACCGAACGATTACTATTCGAAACGAATATTTCAACAACAATTCGTATTTAGCTCTTGCACATCACTAGTGAAATCATTTGCATGTCCCAAGTTTATGTTACGGGTTTGTTTGATTGAACAGGGTGTGTCGCGTTGCACTGAAACTGGAGCTATTCGTTTAAAACATTGTATTTAATCGTCCAATTAAGTTATCAAAAATCGCAACATCATAATCAAATGAATAGAATAAAATAACTTTGCAAAACTTATTCTTGTTAGTCAAGTGTAATATTGACACATGTGTTATTGACACTAGAGCAATTTGGGACAGCTGAAATAGTCCAATTATACTCGTAGAGTATTCAAAATTGCAAAATGATAATTATAACTAGTACATGGTATAATGAATACCAGTTACGATTGGTACACTACAGTACGCGTTACTACGCCTACCTACTGGTATGTACATAAATACAAAAAGTCATTTGCAAATAAATTATTTTTTAAACGTGGGATTTGTATTCCAATAAAACACGTAAAAAAAAATAAGTACAGTAAATCTATAGAGAGGTTATGATTCAGAAGTAAATATTTCACAACTGCCTTATTAATGTTGATTCCAAAAGTCTAGACTTTGAGTAGCCCTTTGGATCACATCAACCGACTTACATACCTAAGGTCTAATACCTCATCTCATCGTATCAGAATCTCTCCATGAGAACTAAAATATTAAAAAAAAAAACCCACTTAAGGGTCTCACTATCTTGCCCACTCTGGGCTTTTCTGGGTCAAGGTTATTATGTTTTTTTAGCTAACCATTTTTTGATCTAAAGTTCGCATTTTCAATCAACATAATTCTTACCAAATATATTTGACCCTGTCATGTCTATAATATTTTGAACGACGTCACTTTCTTTGGTTCTGTGATAAGTAAGTGAAGCAGTTTTGTTACCACAACATTCTGACCCAATACGATGTAGAATTGTTTGTGTATCATATTGGCCAGACCGGGAATCGAACCTGGGACTTCAGAGATGGCGCAACATCAGTCCAGTCCGCCCGCCTCTTAGCTATCGTCCTACTCTTAAAATGAGCTCAGCCATTTTGGTTCTCATCTCTCGCCTCAATTACAAAAGGGGCATTTATCCCTATTAAAAATTGACCAGATAATAGATATGATCCACCTTCACACACACGAATCGATCCCATGAACCCGGTGATATTGAGAAGGTTTAATACAATTACCACACACTTCACTTTCCGTACTAACAACATCAACTAGAAACTGGTGAAGGTTTTTTTTTACATTGCAATTCAAGATTGACCTCATCCCTCCTGATTTTGAGTGGAAATAAGGTCCTAGCTAAAGGGCAACAAGTACAACCTAATAAAGCTGTGAGTGGACTGGTCGCCCTCACCTTGAAGGCTTGACCCCTGCTTCTAATGTAGCACCAAAAGCTCTGGAAACCTTACCCACACGCAGGAACCACCACACAGAAGTGATTGTTATTTGGCTGCGGGCTTCTGTAAGATAGAGGTAATTTACCAGTCAGGCTGCTCCAAGCGATAAATCGCTATGCCCTACCTCTCTTGAACTTAAGGTGAACAAATTAAAGTTTATTGAAAATAATGTCTAGTTTATGTTCTTAAACCACTCTGTCCTTTACAAGAACGACATACTCCACTCATGACTTCATTGAAATACTATAAGCGCATTACCTACAAAGTAAAGATCCATATCTAACTATTACACGCCTACTTGCCATAACATAATGACTGCAGTCCTCTCAGTTGCGAAAGCAATGAATATTTTTAAATGCTAATAGCATTAAACTACATCTTGTTTGCACTACTCTACATAATCAGATTACAGTTCGAATGAGCGTGTAATACAGACTTGAAGATTATTTGTTCTGTCATGGGTATCGAATTTAATTTTAATGTTTGAATTAGTAGATGCGTGACATACCGAGGCCCGTTACTGCCCTTCATGATTTTCAATCCTTTCTTAGCATCTGGTAACGCCTCACGTTTTTATAACTCAGGCAGATGCCTATCAGTCAGTAACGTTTGCCTTTTGTTTTTATAGTGTCACCGTTTATTGGCTCCTCCCAGCCTGACGGTAAGCAAGAAAGGAACCGATGTGGGTTCCTGTCTTGTCTGTGACAACAGATTTGATACCGAAATATCCTTTTCTTAATAGATTGATTAGTGAAATAATAACAATATCTGAGAACGCCATAGTTTGCTAAATAGGGCTTATCCTGACAGAAAAAAAACAAAAAAAAATGCAGATTTGATCCGAGTATTTCTGAATTTGTGTACGTTACTTGACCAACTTTTTGGCGATTTATGAATTGTATGTATTTAGATATTAAGATAAAAAAAAAAATAGACTGAGAAAAAACTTAGGTAACCAAAATTGATCTAATTAATTGTGCAACGCATGAATTTAGTATTGCGCAGATGAATATAGTGCCTTCATTAGTTTCAGTAATCCATTAGCAGTTTTTAAAAATCATTTAAGTACGATATCTTACTCTACAAAAAGTAGGTCAACAATATGTGGAAAACGTGGAAATTTTAGATAGATAGATAGATAGATATACTTTATTGCACAAAAACTTTACAGAAATAGGTTTTACAGATTGATTATAGTACAATTTAGGCGGTCTTATCGCTAGAAAGCGATCTCTTCCAGACAACCTTAAGGTAGAGGAAATAGTAGATGGCAAGAAATGGGTACGGCCGTGCAACATTAATAAAGTTTTATTTCTTGAATTATATTCATAGTATAGCATTATAAACATACATAAACTCATAGATATATAACATAATATATATTTATATATATATATATATATATATATACAAATAAACATGCTTATCAAATATAAAATTAAGTAAAGTATTTTGACTCAAAAAAATAATAATAATAATAATAATAATAAGTTAATATGGATAAGTGTATGAAACTTACTAACAACCAACATGCCCAGCTAAAATTATAGATAAAAGACATAAATTAACATTAAGCAAGTGAGAGGAAGTACGATTTAACCCTGGTTTTGAAAATAGGAAGAGTCTCAGATAATCTGATAGATAAAGGTAAAGAATTCCATAAGCGTATAGATTGGACAGTGAAGGATTGGGAATAGAATTCAGAAGAATGAGTAGGAAAAGTAAGGAGAAGTTTACGTGAGGACCGCATATCACATGAAGCTACAGCATTATGGTGTTTCGAAAAATTCATTAAGTTTGATTCTGTCATATCTATCGGACAGAACACAGAAAGTCAATGTAAATGGAGTCAATTCATCCGGTACCCCCTTAAGCATGGGAGTTCCCCAAGGCTCCATATTAGGACCTTTGCTTTTTTTGATATACGTAAATGATCTCCCTTTTTTTACGAAAAACTTGTGTGATACAGTTTTATTTGCGGATGATACATCGTTAATTTTTAAAATTAATCGACAGCAACAAAATTTTGATGATGTTAATAATGCCCTCTCTAAAGTTACACAATGGTTTGGAACAAACAATCTATCACTTAATGCCAAGAAAACCAAATGTGTAAAGTTCTCAATGCCCAATGTGAGACAAGTTAATGCTGTGATTAAAATGAGTGATGAGCCTATAGAGGTTATCAACTCGACAGTATTCCTTGGCGTCACTTTGGACTCTAAGCTTCAATGGTATCCTCACATAGTTACTCTGGCGGCAAGACTTAGCTCAGCCGCGTATGCAGTGAGGAAAATAAGGGATTTGACTGATGTGGAAACAGCTAGATTGGTTTATTTTAGCTATTTTCACAGCGTAATGTCTTATGGTCTGCTCCTATGGGGGTCTGCAGCCGATATTGAGACTATTTTTGTCCTACAGAAGAGGGCTATAAGATCTATCTACAGGCTTGGACCACGTGACTCGCTGCGAATGCGATTTAAGGAGATAAACATCTTAACAGTCGCATCACAATATATTCTCGACTGTGTAATGCATGTTCACAAAAATTTGAACATCCTTCCTAAAAAATCTGATGTACATAGCTTTAATACCAGGAATAAACATAAGCTTGCTGTTCCAAATCGTAGACTCCACAAAACTGGTAATTCATTTATTGGATTAAGCATAAAATTGTTTAATAAATTGCCGCAAATTCTTGTTGACTTACCTATACACAAGTTTAAGTTACAGATAAAAAAATTACTTATAAAGAAGGGCTATTATAAAGTAGATGATTTCCTTAACGATAAAGATATATGGCCTAACACTATTTAACTTGCCTGCACATGTTATTAAATATGTATCTATTTATTTTTCTTTTCTTAAAATTTAATTTCGTTGACATCATGATAATGCAATCTTTTATTCTACATAATGACATGGATATTGTTAAAAATATCTATTATGGACATAAAATGTATATTTGTGAATTATGTATAATTATGAACTAGGTATAATAGATTTATTTCTTTTTTTTTTAAATCTAAATCAAAATGTAGGTTACTACTTCGTGCACCAGGTCCTATAGTTGTTTGATGAATTTAATTTAGATAATAAATACTTAAAAATTATGGGGAGATGGAATAGTCATGCTCACTAAAATGTCACTGGGGTGGTGGCGCTATGTGGCGGGTCGTTACATTCCCTACAATATGGTTGAGTGAAGCGATGGCTGGCACATACGTCATGCTTGTGAACAGGTGCCACCTTTGGGGACTGGTCTGCTCCAGCTTACCTCTCGAAAGTAAAAACTTACTTGAGTACTTATTTGTTTCATCACTCATCAAAACCAAAACTATATGACTTGGTCCAAAGTGAGCTACACATAGCAATAAGTTAGATACTGATACTGTAAATGATCTGCTGAGTTTCTTACCGGTGTCTTCTCGGTAGATATAGGTTCCGAACCGGAAGTAGAATCACTTTGCATTGTATTCAATGACGATTCAAAAGTGTTATATGTAACCTACTTGAATAAAGAAATATTTGAGTTTGAGTTTGAGTTTCACGATCCTGGTTGGGCTGCAAGAAACGGAAACGTTCTTTAAGATAGGGTGGAGCAAGAGGATTAAATAGAACATTAAATAGGAGAGATAAAACGTGGAGGTCACGGCGTCGACGTATAGGAAGCCATTTAAGCTGAGCTCGAAATTCAGAGACATGGTCATACTTGCGTAGGCCGAAGATGATGCGGATACAAAAGTTTTGAAGACGCTCAAGCTTGTCAAGAAATAGTTCATTAAGATTAGAGTAGCAACAGTCTGCATAATCAAGAATAGGCAACAGTAAAACCTGCACCAGTGCAATTTTGGTGGGTATGGGTAAGAAATTGCGTAATCTATTAATAGACCCAGCAGATGCAAACATTTTCCTGCTAACCTCTTTAATTTGACTATCCCAATTCAAACAATTGTCAATATAAATACCCAAATTCTTCACAACTTGGCTGTAAGAAATCGGGACACCATCAAATAAGATAGGAGGCAAAGAATCCCAATCAATTTGACTAATTAGCCGTGAGCCACCAACAATGATAACCTGCGTTTTAGCAGGGTTAACTCTGAGACCAAACGACCTGCTCCAGTTGGATATACGAGTTAGATCGGCATTAATTACGTTAACAGCGTTCGGTAAATCATCAAGGCTACCCTGCGAATACAGTTGGAGATCGTCTGCGTACAGATGGTAGGACGAAGTAAGATTACATGTGATTGAATTTATAAAAGTAGCGAAAAGAAGAGGAGATAAGACACCACCTTGAGGTACGCCGGCAGCAATATCACACCAGGCGGAGAAAGAGTCCTCAGCACGAATGCGCTGCCGACGACCGTATAGATAACTATGAAACCAGTCAATTACCATTGGAGATATGTTAAGAGAACGTAGTACACCGAGAAGGATGTCAAAGTCCACAGTGTTAAAAGCGTTGCTAAAATCAAGTAGCGCTAACACCGTAAGACGTCTACTATCCATACCATGTCGCATGTCATCAACAATCTTGACCAATGCGGTAACCGTACTATGACCAGGACGGAAACCAGATTGAAAGGAATTAAGGAGATTATTTTTGGAAAGGAAATGGGTAAGCTGTTGATGAACACTACGTTCAAGGACCTTGGATAAGAAGGGTAAGATGGATATGGGACGATACTCAGAAAATGATGTGGGATTAGGTTTTTTAGGTAGTGGAATAACTTGAGCATCTTTCCATGCAGATGGAAAAGTACTCGTGGAAAAGGAGTGGTTAAATATGGATAATTTTAATCATAATTACATAATTAAATTAAATGACCAAACACAAATTAACCTACAAAACAATAGATTTCAAAGCGCGTTAAACTGCCATAATTTAATGTATAACTTAACAACTCATTTGCATTAGGTGCAAAGATTACCACAATAACATTGTTTGGACAAGCTCTTGTTAATTAGGCATTGTAAAAATTCCATGCCAAGGCAAGACAATGTTCGCTCAAAGTCAAAGAATAAAAATTTACAGAATGAAACATCGTTCTATAGCTATATGAAAAAAAGTAAGAAAGAATAGACAAGCCATTGATTTATAAGGTAGGTTTCACATTTTTTTTAGTGTATGCCATTTCACACCTAGAATAATAGTAACACTAACGTCATATTTAGTGCATTAGTATGTTCTGTACCCTAGACGAACTAAACAATAAAACCCATTTCAAATTTGGTCCAAGATTTAATATGTTCAACAAGGGTATACGCTACGTTATTTTTATTAAGTTCAGGTATTTTGTTACAATGTACATACTTATCTACTATTCTCCATAATATTTTTACAACGTAATACCACATGACCATTTTAAACGTGCTAAATTATTCTTGTGTCAGAGCTCTATCCAGAATACATGACTAAACCAAGAAATACTTAGATCCTGTTTTTTTAATTAAATTTACAGGATTTTAGGACTAAATATTTGATATCTGTAAATTTAACAACACATTTGTAAAGATTGTAAAACGTGAATGACCCAAACTTTATCCACAGTGTAATTAACATTTTTGTTCACATCATGACCCTTCTGCGATTTTTGATCATCACTTACAAAATCATTATGAACTTTATTTTTTTATATTTAAAATCGTAACCTTTGAAAATATCGACTCTGAATTCATTCAACTACACTCGCACCGCCGCGCTATCAAGGACTTTTGAGATTTTTATGGCACAAAAACCAAATGAATTCAAAGGAATTCTTGCGTTTTCCGGAACATGTTCTTTTCATCCACAGTAACTTCAATGTTACTCGTATTAAAACTTAGCTGATGTGGTTGCCTTTTTTAATGTCTATGAATAACAAAGAGTTAACATACTTTTATGTTATCCCTCGAACTGTGGCGGCCGTAATACGTTACTAGGGCAAGGTCGATGGTTGAAGGGGTATTTGTGTTTGGGTTTTAAGAGCTTTCTTTAACTACATATTTTAATGAAAGATCTGTGTTTATGTATGTTTTTAGCGAATTATCCTTTTATATTTCTGTCCCGATTTAAAAAAAAATCTACCTCCGATAGAACGGAATATTATTTTGAAGTGATGCGGACTATGACGCGTGCCAAAGTTAGTATCTATTATTTTAATTTCTAATCCTTTTTTAATAAAACATTCAAAATCTCACGGCCTTATCATCAAAAACTTAATAACGTAACGCTGTACTATTAAATCATATTGATGCAATAGACGTTATTAAAAATATAACGTTTAAAACAGGAAACTATCAGCTAGTAATTACTACTTTTTCTTATTTGTGATAAACTTAACTTTTTATCTTTAGCTTCATCGATTAATAAACTCGAAATTATTTGTAGTAATGAATTTTTATTTTTTATTTTTTTGTACGTTTAAATATTTTTTACAATGTCCAATGATTGTTTTATCCTGCTTCATTCTACAAACAAGAGAAGCTACATAAATCTGTAAGGACATTAATCACTGCATTCAAGAGATCAAGCACGGAACAATGGAAGTCGCAATAATTTAACTTTACATTTGTAAACGTTTAATTTATTTCACGATTTTCTGTGATGAATATATTTAGGTTGGTTATTTGTTACATACGATAATTGTAAAGCGCTGAGGATCCCACAACGGTGGAAGATACAAGATTTCTGAACCCTGAAGACTGCCAGACCAGACATAGAATATAAATTGTTTTGTGGCATAACTTAACCGTAAAAATATGGTAACCGTACGTAGCGATAACTAACTTATACCTACCGCAATTAGAAAAGAGTTGAGCAAATTAAAGAGGTGAATACAATGCCATCATCGGTTCAGAGACGCAACTCAATGATTTGTTTCTTTAAATAATAAGTGTCTAAACACATCCAATTTCAATTAAAAACAAAAGGAGTCCTCCCTAGTTATCCAATATCTATAAACAGATCTTGGCCTTATAAAAATAACACCTACAAAAAACCGGTACATCAACAATCGCATGATATAACTAAAAAACACACACCGATTTTCAATTTAACAAATAGGTATATAGGTTCCTTATTCAGATCTTGATCTAATAATAATTAAACTAAATAACAAGCAATTCCTTCCAAAAAACTTAAATAACTTACAAATGAAACACACACTATGTTCCACCGTTAAAGTTGATCAAGTCTACGAGTACTAAAAACATCCAGAAAGCCTTAATCAGGTCTTGACCAAACGAAAATGATAATAAATCGTGTTCAAATCCTTGCAATATAAAATAAATCAAACATGCAAAAAAATAGTAATAAATTAAAATGAGTACCTCCTCGTTTCTGAAGCTATAATATCGTAAGCATGCAAAGTTCTTCGACCCCAAAATGCAGGTTACATAATCGGACGCAATAAAGATGAGTAAAATTCACCTTGAACTGACAAGCGGCATACTGACACGGTTTGCCGCTGCACATAGATAATAACAAACGAGTAGACTCGTCTGCCGGATTGTATAACGCGAGATGTTGTAAAATATTACAATTTAGTGTTTGGTTGGACATGGCACTTTTTGTTGCGGATAATTTTTTAAGATCGAAAAAATTTTATTCTGAGATATTAACATAATTTACAATAATGTCTTTATTTAAAAAAAAAAGCATGTATGTTGGGATCAGCCGTTAAAAAATACTTTTATTTAGTTACTTTTGTAAACGTTGACCCAGTGAACTTCATGCCATCTTGGAAAAATATCCATGTTTTTCCCACATTTTCCACTAGTTCTTTGGTCCTAATTAGTCGTAGCGTGATGTTTTATAGCCTTGATATATGGACTATCCAACTCAAAAATAAAAATATTCAATTCGAACAAGGAGTTTTTAAGATTAGCGAGCTCAAACAAACTCATCAGCTTCATAATATTAATACAAACAACATTGTTTTTAAAATATTCCTATATCTGACAAAACTATTGAATTGCAAACACAAAAAAACAGTCACAGTTGAAACCGTCACCTGTTAGAAGTCCGTAAAAGTTTTATGGCAATTAGAATTATAATAAGCTTCGCCCCGCCAAAATTATTTTGCAAAAAAAATTAACTATTTAAAAACGAATATATTAAAAGAAATAACCACATCCAAAATCATATTTCGTCTTAGATCCACGCGGATGATTGCATTCGGTTATACTCGAGTATAATGGAAGCACCAAGATGACTCGATCACACCTTGAACCCGCGGTCAATGACCGAATATCTTCACAATTATAGGCAGACGCAGTGAATCATCCAAATTGATCGGTCATTGAACTTGCTCGTCCTTATGCAATAGCTTATGATAATACCCTCCTACAAACCTACCTGTATTTCATTAGAACACCACAGTGTTACAACTTCCTACCGTGATGTCTGAAGCTACCAAGGGCAAAAAATTCAGATTCCAAATTGAACATTAAAAAGAAATGCAGTTCTTTTGTTTTTGTTTGACGGAAAATAATGTTGGGCATCCTTGGAAACGCAATTTTAGGTAGAGTGAATGAGATGCCAAATAGCTGCAAATATTATAGTAGTGTCAGCAGTAGGTAATTGACGGCAACAAATCAGCAACGCCACTAAGCTATAGCCACGTTTGTTGGTGGTGCGACTGAGTGGCGTAACAAACCGTGTGGCCCTTACTATTAATTACTGCCATAAAATCTAAATTTCATAGAATTGTAAGGAATCAGAAAGGTCAGGTGCTCTAACTTTAACCGCATCGGACGAGTCGACAATAGTCAAATTGAAAATCAGTTTAGGGATATTAAAGTTTTGGCTGCTGTCAAATAATCCGTTACAGTTTAGTTGGTGCAACTGACCCTTAAATTCATGATAGTTGACATTTTCCTGATCATCCCGTGCGTTTGTTTAGCGTATTTTTTTTCTCACATGATAAAAGGGAGTGAAATTCGAATTTTTGTGGACAGAAACTTTGTCGTCGCTTTTTTTTCCCACAATAGATAATACCTAGCGACTTTGTGGGTAGTCTGCGCTCTTCTCCATTCGCTTATTTTTAAGCTACTTACCACTATCTGATTCTAGACCTATGTAAGTGAAGTTTGTAATTTATTTATTAACTAGACATATTATGTACCACTATCAACCCTACCATGTCTTCACCGTTTTCCAGTTATCGATAGGTACATTATAATAAATTATCAATGGATTAGTGCCTAGTGAGCTATTTATCTTAATTATTGAATACTACGTTAAAAAAACTAAATAGATACTTGAAAATTCTTAGAGCTTAAACCAAAATAGAATAAATAGCAATTTTATATTTACGAGATAAACTCTGTATTGTATTCAATACAGTGTAAGTTTGAATCCGCTGTTGCCAGCTGATCTATCTCTAACACCACACAATAGGTAAAGGCTTTAACGCTGTTGAAATACGTGCACTGTCAAATAATATGGGTATTGTCTTATTCGAACCCGACAATAGCAATAATGGTATTACTGTCATCCCATTAAAGTCCTACTACTGGTGGGCTATTGAAATGGCGTTCAAAGCTTATTGTCTAGCCACTGCTGCGTAAGTGCGAAAGCTTGTCATGATGGTATACTAAGCTAATTAGAATAATAAGCGCAGTACTTTATACTTGTGACGGTTTCTATAGAAGTAATCGTAATTAACGATTAATTAATGTGTTACATCTCTGTTCTATTTAGACATCGGGGATTGATTCAGAAAAGTCAAAGTAAACTCAAAAACTACTGAAGATTCCGATTCTTTTTTTTTTCAATACTAATGTATATTATGATTGAAGAATAGTAGTATCATACTATGAAGTTTGTGATGTCTAAAAACCGGTTAAGAGCGAACTAGACTCAGGCATAGGGTTCCATACAAACCTGTAACTCTATTTGATATGATTTTCTCATGATCATGATGAAAGGGATACCCAGTAGTTTTAAATATTTTAGTAGTAAGATGTAACTTTAAATGTATGGTTTTTGCAATGTTTCCTTTATCTGTCATTTAAGGCATTGCTTTGTACTAAATTTTAAGATTTTGAGTTCACGAGAGTTATGAATCCCTTGCTAGAGTCAAACATTAGAAGTTTGATGGCAGACAACAAAGTGATCCTATAAAGGTCCCGGTTTTTTCTTTCATGGAAAATTACCCTGCATAATATTGGACAACATCACATTGCTCTGATTCTGTGGTAAGTAGCTTAAGCACTTGTGTTACAGAAATCAGAATCAACGACGTTACCACAACACTCAGACCCGAGGCAATATAGTAAAGTTGGTTTACCATATTGACCCGACCGGGAATCGAACCCGGGACCCGAGATGGCGCGACGCCAACGTCCGGCCGTGTCAGTATACTAATGTAAGACTCTTAGTAAAAAAGATACCTTAGCAAATCCTACACAAACTACCTTTCAAATTCAACCATCAGAGATTTCTTGCAATCAATGTCACAACGCCTTTCTACTTCTGCAACCATTATCAAATTGACGATACTCGCGCACTATAAATCCAAAGGTAATAATCCCTTTACAATTTCTCGCCGCAAGTTGCGTAACTAAGTCCGCCTGACCTTTCACCACAAAAGTCTAACCGATCTAGATTAGGAGCAGATAAAACGCGCACGCCCGGATCGCTTGCGACATCTAAATCTAACACTCAGATGCAATTTTGAAATTGTAGTGTGTGTGCTTTTAAGTTAGTCTTGAGTTCAGCATCGGATTTAGTCCACAGTGTTATGTTCTTGTCTCTAGTTCTTAAGACTTTATGGATATTTGTTCTTGGAACAAGTGGCATCATAATATTTGTAGGTAACGGGAAGAAATCTGAAGTTTTTTTTTTAACTTAGACAAGTTCAGTGGCATACTATGAGAGAGGCTTATTTTTTGAACTTGGTATGAGTTTAGCCAAATTACAATCTTCCTTACCGGTCATTTCGTAGTAGAGACAAAAAAATATTTTGTAATATAAGCGATAAGAACAAAAGTGCCATCTTTAGGGAGGCAAAAAAAAATATTATACCACCCTCTCACAACCTACGTATAATACACTTGTATATAATGAGAAGTATGGGGGTTTTTAGTTGGTAGTTTCTTATTAATTCCAAAATGGGAACCTCACGCAATCCGCTTCCTCTTCCCAGGCAACAGTACGGTGCCCCAAAGTATTTCCCCCAAAAGAACATTAGATTAGTAGGTTTGTGTAGTAATATAACTTTAAAAAAAAAATCTTGCCCTAAATTTCTCTAGGATGCTTTAATCAAATCCTGGTTTCGTTCTCCGCCATAGTGGTGACTTCTTTCACAAACGATGATGTACCTAATACGCGAATATGCATAAAAAAATCATAATTTGTATGATCTAATTGTAAAACCTCCTCTTTTTTAGAAGTCGGTTAAAACGAAATAAACATTAAACAAAATTATAGTTACCTGGACTTAGATGTTTGCTTGACATGATACTGCTAGACGTACCTACGTGTTTTCTTGATCAGCACATAGTTTTAAAGAAATCCTCATAATTCGTTTAGATCGTTCTATCTATGCCTCATAACTAAAATACTTACCTTATTTACCTTTGATTCAAATTTCGAGATCCGATCCGGTCCGAGAAAATCATAAATCTAAATCAAAATAATCTTAATTCTAATCGAAAAATAATGTAAATGTAAATAATTAGCATTGCTTGCCGTATTATTTTCTTGTAGGACAGGTACTGCTAGCAAAATTTGAAAACAAAGATCGTATCAACAAACTAGCTGCCGACCGCAGATTCATTTTTTCCACATTTACCAGTTACTCTTTGCTCCTATTGGTCGATCTTAGATAGCCTAAAGCCGTCCTCTATAAATGAACTATCCAACACAATAAGAATTTTGCAATTCAGACTAGTGATTACTGAGATTAGAACGTTCAAACAAACAAACTCTTAAGCTTTATAATATAAGAAGATGTATATCTTCTCTGTTAAGTTTCAAATTCAAATATTTATTAATAGAATTACGGAGTATGCCAAATTAGAGATCTTAACTCGAAGTAATTGTAAGTAATTCAAGACTCAGATAACTAGGTATCTATTTGATCCAAGTTTCGAGTAATTAACCAAACACCTACGTACGGCGCACGTTTGACTGTCAAATTTAAGTAATTATCAGTGTTATTTGATAATTAGCTTTAATATTGACACTTAGTTTAGATTTCTCTTGCTTAGCTTTTCGCTGAAATCATAATTAGATACTAGAGATTTTCAGTGTCTCGGAACACGTGATACACTCGTAGCACTTTACTAGGACCTTAATTACGGAAATCTGGGATAAACTATTTGTTGAGACTGCTGATATCTGACCTCCACAGCTGTTTTGGCTATGTTTTTATATGATAAATACGTTTTAATCTTATTTAACAAGTTAGTTTTGTTTTAGTTGTGTACGAACATAGCGACGATATTTTAATTGTAATTATAGTTTTATACAGTCCGCTCTTCCTTTATACTAGCCTTATGTAATTCTTTACAACGAAGGCTGGTGCTACTTCTTTAAAACACAACTCATATATTCTTTTTAGCATAAAATATTATATCCAAGCAATCTGGTTTTCACAGGTATGATATGAATTAAGGATTTTGGAACATATATGACGCCTGTAGTTTTGCCTCTATATTTTAATATTTTATTTTTGTCAGCTTGAAAGTTGTGACTGTGTTATGAATGCTTTCAGTTTGAAATAAGTCTGCAGACCCATTGAATTTACTCTTGGCCACGAGTGAAAAGAAAAAAATATGTTGTGATAAATCGACATACTGGTTACATACCAAACAATGGAGCTATGGAGCTGTGTGTGTGAGAAATGAAGGCTCCATTAATTCTTCCAAACAAAAGGGTGACATAATGACCATACTTCACGTCCTCAGATCTCAATAGAAAGAAAAGGATTGATACCCTTTTCTAGTTTAGTATAGGACAATATTATCTTGAAAACGATAGTAAATGAAATAGTCTACAATTTAGTTCTGGCAGCATTGATTTTGACACAGAAATACAGACATCGACAACATTAGATAAAAAAAATGGTTATAATCGTTCTTTGTTAGCACAAATGAGTTTCGGACAAATTATTTTATCCCTATCGTACTTTTTTATGGTATCATATGTGTACCTCTAGACATTTTTGTAGTATTCACATGTCTGAAGCATTTCGAAATTTCCACATGAACGTGTCGGCACTTAATACTACGCATTCATTATACGTCTGGTCCAAGCTGGTCGTGCGTGAGATTTTATTACTAGATCAATCTGGAACCCGTAGCGATAAAGCTAAAATTATAATAATTTAGTGCAATGATTTGCTTATGTGTTGTAGCCTATGGTCCAAGCCACGCCAGGCATTTTTCATTCGTTCTAACGATACTTATTTGGAAGTATGTCGTGTTACCCACTATTCTAACCTAATTAGGCAAATTTAAACTACAAATTTACTCACATTTCATTTTAATAACTTTATTTAGTTTCACTTAAGTAGATCTATCGCCATTTTTACTTATATTTGATTAAACGGCTTTATTTTTCTTGAAGAGGGGGTTTAGAAATAGTAAATAGAAAATATAAATATATTAATTTATTGACACAACAACACGGTGTAAAAACAAGGAAAAAACAATACACACAGAGAGAACATTATGTGGTCAATAAGGTTCCACCTCGGCATAATGCTGCTACGGCATTATTTCTAACACCGCAGCAGCGCTGGTATTCTGGTGGAACCCACCTGCTTGGAAAAATAACCGAAGCTTTAATAATATATATAGAGGTAATATTTATAATGTATAAAGATTATATTTACAGATTCAAATTTTTCATTAAAAGTCGTATTCCGAAATGAGAAAACTAATATTTTTAACTGATTTCAAGAAAAGGGAGGTCTAAAACCGACATTAAATATTTTATGTGTGTGTTATCACGGATAACTTCGTAACTTCGTTTTTTTCTGAAAGGAAATACTCTAACTGTGGTACCATATTAAAAACAAGAGTCAGGATTTGATGTGGCTACCTCGATAAATCAATGGAAAAAGGGTGCCTTCTTAAACCTTTTATTCAGTTTAAAATACCGCATGCCGCAGCTGTGAGCGAAACTAAATTCATAATATAATCGTGACATGTGTACCTACTAGCTTTAATTAATCGTAAGATAGATTTTTTAATTATGTCGGATCATTCAGGTGTACATGTCACAGAATCGCAAACGTCACTTTGCAAAAAATAGTTTTATTAGATTTATAGCTTCATGAAATGGTTGAATTATTTATTAGGATACATACTTGCATCAGATCTTGACGGTACGATAAAATATAAAATAAGTAGGCACCCACAACATTTCAAGTGGGCTGTTCAAAACTAACTTCCTAGTGGCATTTGAGATATTTTTACCATTCAAGTGTGTTAATTTATGGCTTCGTATAAGTTATAATTTACGTAATAATTGTAGATTTAAATTAAATAAATCTTTGTTATGTATGTACTCGCAAAACTTTAGAAATCCTGGACCAATTCAAATAATTATTTCTTTGTTATGTTAGTAATTGTCAGGAAAATGTTGTAATAAAAAAAACTTGATTTGTACCAGGACCATTCGTATACGTGAGAAGCCAATTTAAACAAATATTTCAAAAAATGTAAAGTAAAATCGTTTGGCAATGATTTGCCTGATAGGAGAATAAAATCGCATAAACATTTTTTTAATTGATCACGGTACCTAAAGTTCTTACGAATGACATATCTGTATTCACCTATGACTTCAAATAATAGTAGTATTCAAAGATAATTATGAAAAAGAATCCGGCATTTTTCAATCTTATCCAAGAGAAGTAGGAGTCGTTTACTATTGAAATCAGAATCCATTAAATCCTATCACAATTACCCAGGCACTATATTCAGGAGGTAGTACTAGGACCTCTTCATATGTGCTTATTCAGAAAGGGGTTTTTTGGATAAAGACTCCTAGTTCTACTGAACTGTAAGCCTTTTAGTCCTAGCTACTATAGATAAGATCAATAATTGCTAAGACTAGCAATCGACCAACAGCCCATGTGTCAAATCAACATTTAAAAAATCGGGAAATAAGCATGCGCAGCAAACTGGTGCACAACAAAATTATTTAATCTCGTAATAAACGGCTCAATTAAGGCTGTTTAAATACTATAACGCTGCCTGACCAACGTGGGATAGTCCTAACTATTTGATGCTGAATTATCTCAGCCCACATTACTAGCAAGAACGCGGCAAATATGAAACGTATGTGTTGCAAAATGCACTCAACCTGAACTATTATTTTTGGAGATACGCTGTGGAATTGTAAAGCCGTAAATTAAATTTATTTGATGCTTTTCATTTTATACTATAGTCACAATGAGCATAATTTAACACTTCGATAAAAGAAAGCCTATGATTAACTAACAAGCAAGAATTAATTTTATATATGACTTTTTACCTTAGCTTTTCTGAATAGACCTAGAATGATAAAAGACGTAGTCACTGTTAAGAACACTTAAAACAAATTTGATTTCAAAACGCGAATTTACTTTTTAATAAAAATAATGGCATGGGTTGTCTTAATTATGTTGCATAATTGTTTTTCCTTATAATTTATTACGGACCCCATGCAATATTAAAATACACACGAAGGAATGTTTAAAGCTGGTCTTATACGTAGGCTCAAGAATAAAAAATAAATAAATACTATGAATCACCATAACTTTTTCCCTGCCAGTTGGCAATTAAAAATAAAATTATCCGCTATTGTTTGATACGGAACCTGAAGTAATCTACACAAAACACACATGCAGCTCTTTTCGTATGACTAATAAAGGTACCTACGTTTATTTGCACAACTTGTTTAGCGCTAGAAGAAGTCATTGTGCAATACCAACCCAAAAATGGAGCGCGCGATTCACAAGTTTTGAAACCGTAGTCCTTCTTTTCGTTGGTAATTTACGCTTAACAAATGCTTTTGCGTGAGCTTCGTTTGCTGATTTTCGTAAACGTTCTGATACACTTATTCACAGGTTTATTTGTGTAGCTGGAACTATGAAAGCAAATTTAACATTTTTTAAGCGAGATATACAATTGTCTGCACCTACCATTTTTAATCTTGAAATTTATTTTTAATGCAAAGTTATAAAAGAAATTCAGTATTTATTGCAAAATTCAAAAGTTGAAATCCAAAGTTCATGCAGAGACAATTGGACGTATATTGCGTCAAAGCTATTTTTGTTTTAATATAATAATAAAACAATAATTACCAAAGAAATACCTATATCCATCAAAAACATTCGTTTCACAACAAGACACTTGTATTAAAACGGGCATCAAATCCGTGACCCACCCCACTTTGCAATATCAACCACTGCGCTATAATACATTATCATTACTTTCGTAAGCAGCTTACAATATCATAAAAATTAACTGTCAAGCAGTCAGTGTAATCAAGTTTTATTCCTCCAAATTAAGTGTAGCCATAACAATCACAGCGGCATCAGTTTAACTGCGAATTCTATATTAATTATTCCGCTGAGGATCTCTTTGTAAGCGAACTCGCTACACTTACATCTTCATTGCGAAATGGCTCTCTAATTAGTGAGAAAAATTACAGCAATTCGTTTTAATACGTCACCCGAGCAAGGATTCACTTGTGAAACAGCCGCGCTGACTCAGGCAGCATGTCATACAAAACGTGATGGAAGTAGGCCAAATGCCACTGTCATTAAATTAATAAATAGGAATTCTCTATAATCACCTCCGCAAGTTGTTGGGAAAAAGCTTACTTACATTAAATTTGAAGAATAGCTGACTAAGTACTATTTCCGGCTAAGTAATGACAATGGAAATGATTACCTGGTTTTTGAGACTTTTTAAATGAATAAAATGGTAGTTCTTTTGTATTTTTACCACCACTTTCTGGCTGACTGAATCACAAAATTTCAGAAACTATAATACTTGTAAACTTGAAGTTTGGTAGGTAAATTTGGAATAAGGTGTCTACATCCCGTTTCGTAAAATCCGAAAGGGGTAAAACGGGATTTGAAAGTTTGTATCAAACGCCTATGTTTTGAAATAAGTGTAGAGCTGTTGGTCTCTCCTGAATTTCAAATGATAGTTTCATCTTCTCAGAATTCATTAAAAGTGAGGGTAAAATGTGATCTTCTAGAGAAGCTCGATTCGATGATGTCATCTTATCCTTGTGTCAAAATAAATGTCAAAACAGTGGCAGTGGGTTTTTGAATACCTACTTTTCTTAAAAGATGAGTAAGTATTTCGCAGTCTCATTTTACTTAACTCCAATGCCGTCTCGGTCCAAGTTATTTATCCAACCGAGTGTCAAAATTTATAAACACAAGCGTTTACCCTTTGAAGACAGCGTCCTAAAACGTGGCCCCATAAATATTCCGATCGAAAGTAAACACACAGACGGAACTCTAAACATTAATTCTGGTGAAAAACTTCAATTCGTATTTTCCCTTTCCCCAAAGTTTTAACGAAGGGGTCCGAAGTTGTCCAACTCCGTACCTCTGAATCGGCCAAAGTCAACTGAAGCCTCTAGTTTGCTGTTGTCACTAATTGATTTACCAATTCGAAATTACTTCACTTGTCTTTCTTATTCCGGTCTTCACCTAACCAACACCTTGAATGTACTAGGCTTTTAAAATTTCGTATTGCTGAGGTCCCATTGAGTTCAAGTAATACTGAACCACTTTTGCTGTCTGTCTCTCCCCTTGTCAATGCCCTTTTGTCTTTAAGGTACAAATAAC
Source organism: Glyphodes pyloalis (assembly GCA_037074685.1). Taxonomy (NCBI): domain Eukaryota; kingdom Metazoa; phylum Arthropoda; class Insecta; order Lepidoptera; family Crambidae; genus Glyphodes; species Glyphodes pyloalis. The sequence continues at coordinate 9,149,058 of JAYKKO010000011.1, forward strand.
TTAATGAATATCGAATACTTTTTAAATAATAAATTTATAAAAAATGTACATCAAATCACTTCAATGGTTTCATTGATGATGCAATAATAAACTAAAGCACTTGTATTAGAGAAATTAGAAACTACGATAGTACCGCAACACCGAGACCTAAGATATCTAGGTACCTAATAGTTCGTTTTCCATATTGACCAAACCAAGAATTTAACTTGACACTGCATCCGTAACACAAACCTTCGCTCCAAAAACGACGTCCGCAAAAATAAGACTAGGCCGGCCATGTCTAGCGCATGTCAGAGAACCTCAAGGCTTAAGCCACGGTGTGGATGCCTTAAAACATAAAAAGGCCTTGCAGCAGGCCAAAAAATTAAATGGCAAGGTGAACTGGATACATTTCTAAAATATTAGTCGGCTGTTGTACACGCTTGCGGGGGATGGAAGAAAGGAGGCAGGCCTTTAACCTGCAGTGGAACATTGAAGATCATAATAAATAAACAATATATTAACAATAAATGAACAACACGTCCTTACAATTCGTTCCGATATTCCTATACCAAAATTTCAAAGGTAATATTAAAATATTACCGTCGATTGTCGCAGTATAACACAACAAAAGTTAGTTAGCGATTGTTGTCCCGACCAATATAGAGTCGCACGACAGCCTATTAATATTCGCCCACAGTGACAAGCTCATTTTTACTCGAAAATAGTCCAAGGCGACGCGTGTGAAGTTCAACCGCGTATCACATATTCGTCAGAGCGATCAACAAGATGTATTGTTGCGTGGAAAAGTTATGGAAAAACAAGATATCTCAAAACCAGATAAGTGACTGCAAAACAACTTTATTGTATTCGTAGACAACTGAGCAAGATGCTCTCTGTGCCCCACATTTTCATACAAATAGATAAAATTTTAATAATACAAATTAATAAATAAGGTAATTAGTTTAAACAACAAAACACAGGTTTTTTCAACCTGTGTTTTGTAATTACTAGCGTCACAAAAAATAATATACGCGGAAGACGTCAGAGAAGTACAGAGTTTATCAACCGACTAATTGGGACTTGCATTTTAGTCTCATGACATGGGAACTCAAATTCTCAGTACTTAGTGCACTCATATAGGTCTTTTAGGAGATATGTACGTTTTAAGTGAATAAAAAAGGTAGATTTTAAGACTTACTATATTATAATGCGGTTAGATCTTTAGTAGTAGTTACTTAAAAGATGGCACATATATGCGAAAATATAAAAAGCAGCATCAATATTGAATAGCATTTCGTTCGTTTCGTTAAATACCACTCCACAGACATTTCTGTTGCAACTGTACCTGATCTTCAATCAATTCCGATACTACGATTCGGTCTATAAAAGCTCTTTAAAACAACGAACTTATTCCACATTAAAATTTAAATGGTGATTTAATAACCGCTTATCAATTACCCGTCGAATTTATTAAGATTAATTGGAGTCAGCCGCGAACAATGGGACGAAATATACTTGAACTTAAGACCAAGGTTGAGCTGGCCCACTCATGGTAAAACCGATTATAGACATACAATCATTTGCAAATAAAAGCCTATTAAATATGCCCAAAGGTATTGTAGTAAATGTAATACGAGTATACTTGTATTTATGGGTATGACTCTCCTGCGAAAAGTTTCAGACAACGAATCAAGAATGTAATCCTACTTCCTCGTTAGTATTTATATACATTCAATCCATACTAATATTATAAATGCGAAAGTAACTCTGTCTGTCTGTCCGTCTGTTACTCTTTCACGCCTAAACGGCTGAACGGATTTTGATGAAATTTGGTATAGGTATACGTTGAATCTCAAGAACGGACATAGGCTACTTTTTATTAGAAAATAAGGGGGGATGGGGGTAATACCACCTTTGAAAGTTTATATGGAAAAATGTTTATTTTTGAAGTTAGAGATATGAAATTTGGCACAAATATAGCTCAAAACTTGGATTAAAATATAGACTACTTTTTGTTTCAAATATTAGGGGAGAAAGGGGTAAAACCGACCATGAAAGGATGTAGTCCACGCGAACGAAGTCGCGGGCACAGCTAGTAAAAAATAAAAGAGTAACTCTATTACGCTAAAACTAATATATGGATTAGGGTGAAAATTGGTGGTTAATTAGATAAATTATACATTACATTTACTTGTAGGAAACTTGTTGTTCTCCTGTTTTGTTTTTTAACCTACAAATACATATCGGTATAATATGTAAATAAGTTCTTGAAAGTACATTCATTAAAAAGCAAAACAGTAATAAACTTCAATAATTTGTTTGTTTTGTTTTCTATTTGTTCAATAACTCATTTACGCACATCTAATAAATGTAATGGATACTATTTTTTCATTAAAACTTAGTGCAGGTAAATGGTAAACTTTAATGGTCATATGGATGATAAACCAGAAAAAGCAACAATAAAAAAAGGATAGTAGGTTGTAATGATGATTTAATGGCTAACACAAGTTTAAAATATTTTAACATCAATCAGTTAAAAGAAGAAGAAAATGTTTTAATAAAATTAATCCCGTTTTTACCGGATCGAGATGAAGTAATGTATCTATTTGCTCTTCAACGCTAGCTATAAACTACGAATCAACGTAAATTCACTTTTAAGCACCATACACGGACACTTAACACTGATGCCTGCAGTTGTATGCCCTAAAACGGAGAATATTTTTCCAAAGTTCAAATCGAAGAGATCAGATATTGGCTATAAATAACAAAAACTTGTCCTTACCATTTTTGAAGTGAATTCCAATGCCGAAGTTATGGGGTAATAAAAATATAGTATCTCAATTAATTAAGCTCAAGCTGCAATCTTTGTGGTCCTCTGTTGGCCGAAAGCCTAATTTTCCTTGTACGTAAGTATTTACGATAAAATTTGATTACGCTTTTTATCCCCGATGACAAAACGACGGGTGTTATAAGTTTTACGTATCTGTCTGTCTGACTGTGGCATTGTTGCTCCCTAGCGGATGCACCCATTTGATACAGTTTGTTTTTGTTTAAAAGGTGAATTAGTCGAAAGTGTTTTAACTGCTATCGGTCTAAGATGATTGCCACCATAAAATATCGAATTACATAATTATGGCAGAACTTACTTCATGTAGGAAAGTATGAAATAAAAGAGCTAAAGAAGTACATTAAGATAAATTCAAGATGAGCTAAAATCAAAATTGCTGATATCGGTGGGTATAAGATGGCTTTATTTGAGCCGATGATCTTTATAATTCAGGCACTGACCTCTTTATAATACTCAAATATGGAAACGGTTACAATATATTAAGAAAACGCGCCTACTGTAGCTGCCAAAACTTTGTATTGAACATTACACTATTACAAGTGCAAAGCTATATGATATAATTTTAAGGCACCGAAACAAAACTCAAAACCACATCTTTATGATAAAGGTTGCCTCGATGAAACACGCTAAACTGCAATCGGAACAATCACACGTTGATTGCGCTTCATTTAGTGGAATATGCACTTTGCTCGACATAAAAAAGGCCTGCCGTATCACATTGACCCACATATGGACGAAGGCCGAGCAAATGTCAACGGGACCTTTGCGATGACATCCGAGCACCTGTTCGCTGGACGAAACTTGATTCCGTGCCGTTTTTCGCGGTGTAAAACTGAGTAAGTAGAAAAGCAAACGTATTTGAGAAAACTTAATAAAATCATCTATATGTATAAAAGAAAGCCGTGTTAGTTACACTATTTACAACTCAAGAACGGCTGAACAGATTTGGACGAAATTTGGTGGGTAGGTAGTTTAGAACCAGGAGGAGGACATAGAGTAGGTACTTTTTATATATTTTTTTTACTTTTTTTTAAGTATTTTTATTTATTGCCACTAAGGCGGAACAAAGTTCGCCGGGTCACCTAGTGTTTTATAAATAAGGTTAAGACATGGAGAAAATAACTATTGTAGATTGCAATCCTTGGTTGTGTGACTTGAAAACATTTACGCACACGCATATTCTGCGTCACACACAGAAAAAAAACAATAAGCATATAATGCAATGCGAAGAAAACATGTGAAACTAAAACAAGGAAAACTCTATACTGACATATCATCTGGGTGGCGTAGTGGCCTGAAGTAGGCACCCGGGTTCCAGTCTTCGCCAGGTCAATTTGGGACACATTTTTTTCTAGGTTTGTTACCGCATCCCACTCAAACATTGAAATAATACAAAGGTTCAAAAATAAAGCACTCCGTATGATAACAAACGCTCCTTGGTTTGTGCCCAATGAACTATTACACCAAGACCTAAATATGCCTACAGTTAAGCACGAAATTGAAAGATACACTAAGTCCTATAAGGAACGCATTTCTCATCACCCAAACGCTCTGGCTCAGACGCTAATGGATGAACATAAGGAAGCTCGACGACTAAAACGAAAAATACCGCAGGATTTAATCCAACCACAGTAAATGAACTGTCTTTATGAAGAGGATGTGACACAGGTCACATACCGAGAGCGCCAACTGAACGCCCAACATACTGCTGAATGTCCTGGAAAACAAAAAAAAAAAAAAAGGTTTGTTACAATCTATGTGGAGACCAATACCACGTGAAGCCCCAAGATCTGTAATTGTCTGGTAGCTAAAGTAAGGTGAACCATCAAGGCAAATACGTTCAGTTCGACTTTAGTCCTTATGCTATCGTCATAAAGGCGGCAGATCACAAAATGTGTAGTCTAACTGTACAAGGGAAACCTAAATTTAAGACAAAATGAGTGAAATTGATTGAAGAGTGATTGATCTGATTGTCTGGAGCAATTTTTTATTTATGAAATTTCACCTTAAAATAATCAAACTCTTTTTAGAAGTTGTCCGTACAAATCTACATTTAGTTACCTTTCAACTAATTACCACAATTGCAAGTAATGAATTTCTATAATTTAACAACAATTTCGTAATACCGCTATTATGTGTGTTCTCTTGATTTATGCAACGTGATAATTAATTACACTGCACTCAAAATTTCTCATTTATCTTATGTCGTCGTCTTAATGCACTTGATAAAACTTGCTTGAATTTGTACATTTTTGCAGTTACGCGGTAGAAGACTCAGGCGTGAAATCACAGATGATTTCATAATGCACACTTATTTCGAATAAATTGAAACAATTAATGAAGTAACTTGTATTTTAAGAGCTATGCATGAGGAACCTGCTGTGGAGCTGCTGAGATACAGCTTGCGATATTTTCGTGTCCATGTCGTAACATTTTAATTGAACTTTTATAATAGATTTATTGGTTACTAAAATCCGCCCCGGCTTCACATAGATATGGGTATAGTTTTTTTTAACAGTTGCTATAGCAAACCCTCTAAATCCACCATGTTTTTTATTTCAGACTAGCGACCGCCGCCGTGGCTTCACGCATGTAGGTACCGGTGGATTTCAAAAGGTTATTTTACTTCTTCTGACCATTACGAACATTACAAAAAAAATCTCCAATTTTAAGTAGTTATTCTGTAGTTATACCCGTACATACATTAATGACAGTAATTTTTAATCACATAGACAGATGATGACAGAAAATGTAACTCTTGATTAAGTAATGCTCTCGTAAGGAGAATGTGATGGATCCATACATTTTATTTACCCTTAAGCGTTTTACCATCGACAAAGCTAAACTAGCTACACATACATGTCATAGTAGGTATACTCTTTATATTTTAAAGCTAAGCCCATTTACTTAGGAACTCCTTAAGTGTTAGTAATGGCATTTGAATATTTAACGCTCATGTATACAGGTATAGGTATATATACAACCTTTGTAATGCTTTACTTTTTGCCTTTTAAAAGTCCATAAATATCCGATCACGGGCCATCTCCAAAGTATACGGCCCCCATCATCATTAAAAACTTCTTGCACGTGTCTCGGACTCAGGTAGCTAAGAGTTCTTAAGTGCAAATCCTTTTATTCCGTTACTCATAGGCTTAAGCAAGTTATAAGACCATATGGGAAAGAAGTAGACTGATCAAAGTGTTTGAGTCACGTACGAAGGATTTGCGTAATACCGGTGTCCTTCGGAGCGTTGAGGAACATATAGGGACGGTCTGAAGGTTAACACCTGCCGTTTAATATTGGTTCTTAAGCACACGACATAAGGGTGGTGCACAGTCCAAGTGGTTTTGACTGTATACAACCTTCAGTTTTCTACTATTTAACAGTTAGGCGAGAATTAAGGATGTTCTTTAATTTCTTCAGATACAATGAAATCCAATTTGCCCACAAAATAACTGAAAGAGGTTTAATCTATACCATGGATATGCCATGTGACACCTTAATAAAATGTGCAAGACGTCATAGCAGACACGAACCTCTTGTAGTTTCGCCACGTCCGTCTGCCAGTCTGCCTAGCTCCTTATAGGAAATGTGCCTTTATTATTTTTTTATACCCTTATCACCATTTTATGTGCATAGTTCGTATTAATTTATACATAAGTGCATAGATACCTCTTAGTACAATTATGTTATTGTATATGAGACTTTTGATTCCGCAGACAAACAATGTGTGGGACTCTGACTATTTTTATACACTTATTTGTTTAAAAAATACTTATTTGTACGCCAAATTACTTACCTTGACTTGAAAATGTGGTGAAAAATACAGCATTAGGTAAATCGTTTAAAATTTAGATAATTAGATTCAATTAACCTGTCACTAAAATTATATGATAAACTTTCAATTGAAAACAAACTGAACATAAAATACTTTTCTGAATCTTAACTTCCTTCCTATACAAGTTACCTTTATGGTAACTACACTGAACTGCATTTAAATCTTTAATAATTTCCGTAAAATTAATGACCACAATCTTTGATAACATTGTTATTTTTATTCTACTTACTATAACAGGTAAAATAAAGTATTCAAAAAGTAAGTTTCCTTTTAAAATGGTATTCGAACTTCATAACATCCTACTGATTTCCAAAGTAAGGTTAAAAATAGCCTTCACAGACTAGCCGTCGTTGAATTATAAAATTTCGAGAATCGACCGGTCGTAATAATTACCGTCATTACGTTTTCCTCATCTCAAAAGAATTACTTTGAAACCTAAATTTGCTATCGCATGATTTCAAACAGCAAATTTACTGTACTAGTTTCATTGTCTTTCGCGTTTCAAGGCTCGATCATGACTAAAAACTTTTTGATTAACTCATTCTGATGAGTCATCGTACCAATCCTATTTTGATTTCAGAGATTATTATTAAATAGGAAATATAACGGTTACTACGATGAGACTTTTTTTTTCGCACCGGATCTCTAATTGACAGTAATATTTTTGACGGGGTATATTCGTTTTATGACAACTGTCCTTAAGTGATGTCTATTTCTGCAAATGTCCCGTGAGAATCGACATAATTCGGTGTTTGGTGTAAACACCAGTTTTCGGTGTTTTATAGCTCTTCAAGGATTTGAAGACCAATGAACCAGTTTAAGTTTCAAGGCACAATTGGGCTTAAAGTAAATTGTCCACGTGGTCAAATAGATTGAAACTTAATGCGCTTTTGAAAATTTTATTCAACATTGCTAAACAAATTAACACAAAAATTCAATACATCTAAACAACAAAATGAATCATTTAAGCATAACTTCTGATATACAGTGCCAAATTGGATAGTTCTTTTCTTGTGTTGTTCATAAATGTCAGGACAAGGTAAGTAAGATTTTTTAAATAAAAACCAATTTTACAATCGAGCAATATTTTCTTTTTATTTTTCTTTGACGACCTCCGCTAGCCGGGTCTGGCAGTTATGGTACCGACATTGTTTCTGATTTTTGCAACACATATGATTTAGCTACTTGCCAGCAATATGTGATGTCCAATATTTCTATCTTCTCCACTGAATCCACAGAGTGTTTAAACTGTTACTTTAAAGATTACGGGAAACTAAAACCATTTGTCATGTGTAGACGACTGCCATTTTATTTTGATTTGGTTCTTGTATTTCAAGACAACTGGATAGTCAGCAAAAAGAGTTATTGCGCGAAGTCCATACAAATGTTTTCTGGAGGTCCCAGGGGGCCTACTCCCATAAACGAAATATGTCGGATCCGACAACGGATGACAATTTTTAATCCTCATATTCATAAAGAAATCACTTCTAATGCAAATTAAGCGTTTTCAAAAAACATAATATTATTTATGCAAATCAAAAACCACGTCTTCATTCCTAAACTTTTGAATAATCTTTAAAAACGAAACCTTTCGTTTGTTCGTTTCGTTATTGAGAGAGAGAGGGTGGGTCCCTGATTCAACGATGCATAAGTTAAAAATTACACGTAAACCTTTCATAACATTTAAATTTCGATCCGAGAACTTGTTCGAGTTTAGATGCCAAAGATCCAATACAAATAGGTACAAATTTATTATGACTATTTCTAGATTTGTGTCATAAATCACATATTCCAAGACCGAACTAGTTTCCACGATTCTCCAAATCGAAACCAATACTAATTATAACCATTAGCAAGATTACGATTTTATGCAAAACGTTTACACCTACTTACCCTTGACATTTGTTTTAATTGCACTCAAATGTATCAGGTGTTCATAAAATAGTAATAATATGGAGTAGTATTGGTTGGTATACTTTTAAAAATGTTAAGTTAGCATTTTTAGGATCTCCAAAAGAGAAAATAAAACCATCATAGAATTATTTTAAAGAAACAAAAAAATTTCGGAACTCGAACCCACGACCTTCACGTATCGCGCGTGCTGCACTCCCAACTGAGCCTACCGCAAGTTATCGTATGCAATGCATTTTTTCCGTTGTAGCAACGGCGTAAAGTTGTATTAAAAATAAAAAATCCTTTTAGAATTATTTTGTTTTCTATATATACAACTTTTATGATCCCATTACTCACCATGTTTGGAATCGAAAAGTTTAACACCAAACACATCAATATATGGTGTTAAACTTACTCTAAAAATAAACACACAATCCAACGAAACGGTAATTTGGGCCTTATTTTTTCATCGATTTTGTATCGACTACAGTACGTCAAGATAATCATTCGCAGATCGATATTAGTTCTTACGGCAACAACATAAGGTCGGTCAGCAAACTAAAGTATATGGTCCAACATGCTTTTGATCGTATGCTACGTTCATTGCTATACTTCACATTAGGCATTAGAAATTGGGCAAGGAGGTAAGATTTACAGCAAAGGTTTAAGATAAGACATTAAGTAACACACCCAGAAGAAATTGACTAGACCCAGAATTGAAACCTGGAGCCATCGCACTTAGGGCGCCTACATAACGATTGGGTCAAAAAGGTCACCATCAAAACCTAAAATAATATTATGTACTCGTAATTGTCCAGTATTAAAAGTAGATGACCAAAAAGTTTCGGTTAGATAAAAAATATAAGATACATATTTTATCTTTTATTATGTGAACAAAAATTACATAATATAAGGTTACAATGCGCAACGTCAGTTCTTCGCATAGTTTTTACGACAGAGTGACAAAAACTGTTCACTGAACTTTGCTGCGCTGTATCATCATCTATTTTTATTTTATTTTGAAGCAAAATACCATTTCATTTTATTTTTAAATTATAACATAATAAACAAATTTTTTACCGAGTTATCAATCCTATTATTGAGTAAGAGTTCAATAAAAGGTTTAATCAGCAACAGAACCTGGCGTTTCTCCAGAGTGATTCGAGGCTGAGGCAGCAATTAATGCGCTTAATCTGACTAAATATTGGCAAAGAGGCGACACAGGTTAGGCAGGCAGCCAAACCTTTGTAGACATCACTTACGGCAACACTGTTCAGGACTGTTATATCTAGACTGTGGCTTTGGCGAAATATTACGCTATATGTTACTTTAAAACCGCAATCGTGATAGTGTCAGCTTTTAAATTTCTATTGCCAAAGCCAAACCCGCTTCGGAATCTTTTATTGCGGTCGCAACCAAATCTCTTATCATCCGTCTTATTTTCCTGTTAATTTTGGTGCGAAACAGCATTGTTTTCTACATTTATGATAATTTTGAGTGTGGTGGTTTTTCATGTGGTTAAAAAATATTTACTGTTCTACTGAGTATCGTACACCAAAACTAGCTAGCTTTTAAGCTAAATTTTAAGAAAAATGTATGTGATATTATTAAGTACACTATCAAACCTCCAGGTCTAATGCCAATCACTGAGTCCATTTATAACTTGTTTGTATGTAGTTTTGTTTAAGTAAGTACCTACCTACATTAGGGAATTTTTTGAAAAAATATAAGCTTGCGTGGTAAAGTATGAATACTTACTTACTTACTCACATGCATCGGTGACCCAAAGTGTGTCTCGGCCTCCGATATGAGATTTCGCCACCTTCCGCGAGTATGAATAGCATTCATTATTTTAGACACATACTAAACTTTCATCAAAAACAAGTTCGCCCTAAGCAAATTTAGTTTTTACCCGACTGCTTTAGAAATAAGGTTATGTTTTTTTATTACTACTTTAGTACTTGTGTGTAGATATTTGGAATACAATTTATAACTGTAAATAGTTTAAAGTTTATTATGATTGTGTTATTAGACATGTCTTGATATCGCAAGTAGCCTTTGATTTTAGCATTAATGACTACCTTTATGCATTATTTTTATGTGTCCAAATTTGCTACTGAAAAATTGTTTGATATACTGAGAATTCGATACAGATTACTTCACTAAAATAAATATATGATCAAGTCCATACATATTTTTTTTTAACTATATAATATCAATGATGTGTCCCTTATTCTCATAAACCTTAATTGATTTGTTACTGACTGTCACAAATTTGTGAACTAAAAATTAAAATGCAGTTTAAAAGATTTGATAGGCGACAATCAGTAAGTAATAGTTTAAGTAGTGTGTTTAACAAAGCTCAAGACTTAACTTAAACCACCTGGGTATTTTACAAAATACCTAGAGGCAAAATTTGTTTTAATTTTCCATAAGCTAAAGAAATGCAAAGTTACGTAGCTCATTCAATGTCTTTCATATTCACTTCACCGGCTGCACTTGCTAAGTTCCCCGCAACTCCTCACGGATAAGAACAACTTACGTGCATCCATCAGATAACTTCAGAAGTACTAAATACAACTTCGAAGCGAGATAAGAGCTTATATTATATTACTTTATTTACATAAGTAAATGTTGCCTTTTCTAATATAGTAAACAGAAAAGATTTGATTGATTACACTATCATCGATCCATCAGCGCCATCTCTGAAGACGAGAGTTCTTGTCGATATTGAAAACGGACGTTTTTATATAGTTTCCGGTCTGAGTGTTGTAGTATTACTATCGTTTTTTCTAATTTCTGTTACACATGCGCTTTAGCTGTTGTAATATTAATATTTAAATCTGGGTAACAGAAGCTATTATTATATTTTCATAGATATTAGGGATCCTTACTTAAAGTCCAATTATGTAACAACGTGTAAAATGATCTACTTCTTTCTGCATAGCCGGGGCAGATTAATAGTATTTTCAAAGGCACAGAGAGAGATAATGTAATCCTGTAATAAGATATTACAACGGTTCAGTCAGTTCATTAAATTGATTTTAAACATTTTGTTACTAAATAAAAGTAATTATAAATTTACCACCTCATAAAAAAAACAATTTCTCTTTGTCTTCTAAACATTCTTATGCATTGAAAAAAAAAATTGAGCAAAATCAAAATCTTAACTATTAAATTAAGAACATATGTAGCTAATATACGTAGTCTCAAATCTGGTAGGCTATCATTAATTGCTTGTTGAGCAACTCCTAAGCCCAAACTGTCTTGTCCAAACAAACGTTTGTAAGGTGCAAACAATGGCCGAATGTGTGGGATGTTCTATGTCTACAGAAACGAGGACTAAGTTCGTACTTACTGAAGTACTGCAAGTGTTTCAAGATTATAATTAATCTTTCCCTTCGGCTTTAAAACTGCGGGCCTTACGTTTTAATCCCTACTAATATTATAATTGCGAAAGTAACTCTGACTGTCTGTTACGCTTTCCCATTTAAACCTCTCAACCGATTTTGATCAAATTTGGTATAGGTATACGTTGAACCTCAAGAACGGACTAAGGCTACTTTTTGTTAGAAAATAAGGGGGGGGGGGATGGGGGTAACACCACCTTTGAAAGTTTATATGGGAAATCGTTTATTTTTTAAGAGATATGAAATTTAGCACAAATATAGCTCAAAACTTGGACTGTTTCGAATATTAGGGGAGATAGGGGTAAAACCGACCATGAACGGATGTAGTCCACGCCAACGAAGTCGCGGGCACAGCTAGTTTATTAATAAAACGAAGTATATACCTACAGATAAATACATCAATTTTCAAGATGCTGGAGCTAATCCAAATAATTTGGATACCAAAAAAAAATTGTACAAAAATTTATCCTAGCTGAAATACTAACCAAAGAAATCGAAAGTAACAATAAATACGCCCTCTTTAAAAAAATCTACAGATTAGTGATCTAGAGTTTGTAGACAAATTCCTTAGTTATAGTACACGTCTTGTTATATCTTTATATGAAGAGAGTCAGAAAACATTATTCTTACTCAAGAACTATGTTAACAAGGTTTTTCTTAGTATGAAACTAAGAATGGAAAATAATAAACATTTTATTTTGATAAATAATAAACATGTTTTGAATTCATACAAGCGCTTTATCGGCCAATCTGACCTTTGTAAAACAAAGCCATCAGTCAATTAAGAATATTTAAAATCAGACCTCAGGAAGCCTACAGATCGTCATCTTAGATAAATAACTAACCTTCATAATTACATAAGACAACCGCTACAAAAATTTAAAGTTCATTTCTAGTATAAGCATTTTAATCTACAAATTGTGATTGTAATTCGGGTTCCTCTCTTGCTTACCTTCAGGCTGGGAAAAGGCTTCTATCAAAAAATGAAAAACAAAAAAAAATAATTATTCTTTAATCAGTGTACTTATCATTCAAATGCTACGTCTTAGTAAAAAAAAAAACAAAAATAAATAAATATATTGGAGAACATCACATACATTGCTCTGATTCTGTGGTAAGTAGCTTAAGCACTTGTGTTACAGAAATCAGAAACAACGACGGTACCACAACATCCAGACCCGAGACAATATAGACAAATTTGTTTCCTATATTGAACCCACCGGGGATCGAACCCGGGACCTCAGAGATGGCGCGACGCCTAAGTCCGGCACGCTAACCTCTCGGCTATGGAGGTCGTCAAAAAATAAGACAACCTATCAAAGTGTGAAACAGGAAAATTAATTTTGACACTGTTGCGTCGACTTTAGTATAAAATTATTAAAATTCTATTTGAACTAGATACCATTACAGTGCGCTGAGTGAACAAACTGCACAGCTGGGAAAACGGAACTTGTATTCGTGTCATGCTCGTATGGTCTGCAAATAAATTCGCCGGCTATTTGTATCCCATCAAAAAAATTTATAGAACTAACATGTTGCAGCATTTTGTTTATTTCATAAGGCGTTTTAAACTTTGAAATCAGTTTGTAAATATTTAAAAAATGATTTGTTTCTTGTTACTAAACCCATTATTCGAGTGCTTTTCAAATTTTATGTTAAGTAAATTTAGCCTTACCGGTCCACTGGTCGTTAAGAATCCGTCTCGTATGAGACTGATTTTTTTCCAACCTGACTTTTTATGACATCTTTCCAAAGATGAAGAGGTAAATATGATAATACTTTACTCTTATCATCTTACCTACCTTTCACGAAGCGGAAGCGGAAGAACCAGTTAATGAGGTCATGTTCGTCAAGGATTCCACTACCCAATTATGCAGGTATCAATTGTATAATTTATTAACAGAAATATAAAATAGGTTGCCTAAAAAGTCCTAAAGCTACCTACCCGCAGTTATTTTTTTGTGTAATTCATTTGGTTACCTATACTAATATTATAAAGCTGAAGAGTTTGTTTGTTTGTTTGTTTGAACGCGCTAATCTCAGGAACTACTGGTTCGAATTGAAAAAATCTTTTTGTGTTGAATAGACCATTTATCGAGGAAGGCTTTAGGCTATATAACATCACGTTTGAAAAGGGGGGTGAAAGTTTGTACGGAAACCGATATCCACGCGGACGAAGTCGCGGGCGGCCGCTAGTATATTAAATACATTGTATATGCTTCATAAGATAAAAAAGTACAAAAGCTTAATTTCACGCTAGGAGTATTCTCATCGAGTTAACCCTTGGGTCATGCAGATATTTCGTTTATGTATGTCATTTTTAATCAATTTGAATAAGAAAAAAAGGGCAGGCAGTAATTTATTTAACCAAATTAATAATACAAAAAATTGTGGGCCACCTATATTGAAATTAATTTTAAACCAACGTCGCCCTCAACATATCATAAAAAAAATAAAAAAAAATTATTATATTTTTTTTTTGTTTAATTTTTAAAACATAAGTATATAATAAGTAACATATATAACAAGTGTTTGGCTCTGTTAAATTACAACATGTGTAACTACTCTGGAAGAATAATTGGCGTCTGTCACACAGTTTCTATGTAAACTAGCGCAGACGTTAATGTTTCCTTCTTATTTAATGGCTCCTTTAATTGTGATTTACGTAAGCTAAAATATGCACTTTTATTTGCATCAATAAAGATTATTATTATTATTATTTATTTATACATTAAGTAACTCGGTATTATAAAATACCGGTAATTCAGGAATATACGGGCCTAAGCCAAGTATTATCCCTACATTTGAAACTGAGGTTTACTAATCAAATATGCTGTTGTGTGGATGGGTAAGTGTGGCTGCTTGTTCAGATGCAGGTGATTGCGAGAGGATGTTATTATTATTATTATTATTTTTTTATTATATCAAATATAAAAACAAGATAGATGAAGAAACAAACTGACTTAAGCTTAATGCAATTGGTAAAGGGATATTTATGTATTTAAACTTTATTGCACTTATGGAAAAAAGCGAACTTTCCGAACCTTTGCTACTACGCCATTAGCACCTTAAATACCTACTTCCAAACTTATTTTGAATCTGATTGGTATACTTTAGTCAAGTTGTTTTTCTTTAATGTCCCTAATAATACCGAAAAAAATTTTGCTAACCGTACAATAGTAATGTAATGATTATGCATACATTCGTACTTACAAGGCCGGAGTTAGACCTCAGCTATTTAGACCTATTAACACAAATAAACATAATTACAAAATAAAATCATCTCTCCTACTTATACCCGGTTACAATATTTTACGATTCGTAGTGTCAAAAAATATATACGAGTCGTTAATTCTAATTTCAAATTCACTTTTCATATCAACTGTCATCAGTCGTCCGTCAGCCGTTTTTAGCTTACACGTCTTATAATTTATTACTATCCGTAACAGGGTACCTACTCTCAAAAACGAAACGAACAAACGAAAGGTTTCGTTTTTGAAGATTATTTATAAGTTAAGGAATGAAGACGTGTTTTTGATTTGCATAAATAATATTTTGTTTTTTGAAAACGCTTAATTTGCATTCGAAGTGATTTCTTTATGATTATGAGGATTAAAAATTGCCATCCGTTTTCGGATCCGACATATTTCGTTTATGGGAGTAGGCCCCCAGATCGTTTGTCAAATATTGGAACAGGGCATTAATCACCATAAAAACAAGAAAATATTTTCTTGTTTGCTTTCAATAAGGTCTGAAATCGTACTTTAACGATTTAAAAAGTACTTTTTTTTTAATTATAAACAATAGGGATCCTTCCTAGAACTCTAATAATAATAATATTTCATCGACGCGCGTGCAATACCGCGTAAGTAGCTTTTTCCGTAAGTTTTAATTTGGATCGAAATATTAGACTAAATTAATCTTTATAGCAAATGCTAGATAAGCGGTATTGCACTATCCCCGAAGATTTATATCCCAAAGTATAAACAAAATATGTACCCCTGTGAAGCCGACTAAAATTACCGGTATTAAATATAAAATTATTACCAAACAGAAAGAACAAAAAACCGAATGTGAAAAAATAATAATTATGTTATAGTATAGACAGATCACATCTACTTTTACTATGTCATTTGAACATTTAATATATAGTGAAAAAACGACCAACATTTAAAACTAAATTCCTTTGATTTTTCGTGATATGTAGTTGATATGCTTTATTTTTTCTTTATTGAAGATTATGCACAATGATTAGAAGGTTATAATCTAAAGCCGAAACACTCTTTATCAATCAGAAATACGATATCTGAGCATTGCTAACTCTCGGTTATTGATTTTTTTAATTACTGTGTAACTTGATGTTCACATTATCACTAATCTTTTGAGTTTATAGGTAATTATTTTTAAATAAACTGTAGGTTAAGATTTTTTTGTAGGAAAGTCTAAAAATTATATTTGTCTTTTGTGATGCATCATGAATGTTTTACTCGAAAAATCACGGGGTTCTAAATCTTTTCTTTCAAGTTCGAGTCAAACTTTATAATCTTTTATTGATCACTACACTATATTACCAACTTAATCATGTCACCAAGTAAGAACCAAAGCAACATGACCTTGAGTGTAACCTTTAGCAAAATATTTTCCCCAATATCTCACGTACTCTCACAAAAATTGCCCATAATTTTAGCTCCAATTTCTATTCCCTCGTAAATGAGTTGCGTGCAAACATCGCTTCTTGAGTTAACAAGACATTTGCATATTAAAAGGGATGGTGGAAGGGCATGCGCCTATATGTTAGGAGCAAAAACAGTCTCAATAATGGATTCAGATGAATAAATTAACAAATGTATTATTTCGTAGTAGTTTTTTGTTTACTTGCATCATCAGTCTGGGTCAGTTCACTTCTGGAAATAAGCCGTTCTTATGTTAATAGTCAATTATCAAATGTTTTTATTCATAATAAAGATAACATCAGTAACACTTATGAATTAGCTCTATATAAATCAAATGATGCTACTCCGGTTCGGAACCTAGTACATTAGTAGTACCAGAAGTAGATTTTATTACTAATTTTATAAATTTAAGCTTGGTATACCAAGCTGAAACAAATATATATTGATGAACATAAAGTGCTTTAAAGCTTAGTAGAGGGCTTGCGGAGAGATGTGTCTTTGTCACTATTCAGTAAAAACAGTACCAAGAAGTGACGTCGCGCTTAAATTTGAAGCAATGCAAGTTTAATACATTTTTATTTTCTTTGGTTAAGTAACCTAATTTCTAAGCCATGAACACGATTAATCTTGTTGATTTATAGTCAACTGAGAATCCTGTCGTTTCTACAATAATGTGTGTCCTACCCATTGCCACTTCAGCATACTGATTCAGTAAGCTACATCAGTAACTTTAGATCTCTTTTATATAATACATAAATTAATAATAGTAATTTATTACACCTAATTTTAAAATTTTATAATCTCTTTTTACATTTATTATACTCCAATGTAAAATCGCAAACAGAGACATTTTTGTTAGTTCTAATTATAACCTACAATTTATTTATTTGCTAGTCATATGATAAAAAAGGTATTACAATTTAGGAAGTACATTGGACACATGACACATATGACATATTTATTGGTCTCCTTTATTTTTAATAAACATAAAGAGCTACAAAATTTGTTTATACTACACTGCTACGAGCATCATCAAAACGGACACAAAAAAGCAATAATATGTCGGTCTAGAGAACACCTAAGAAAAACATGTATCCCCGAGCAAAGCGCTGCGTCAAAAATTCACAAATCAATATTTGAAAGGGAAATTTCGCCCTAAAAAAATAACGAGGCCCGCATATAGTGGCACGACAGGGGATCCCACTTACCACCACATGTTTTATTGATGTGCCAAGACCTGCATTAAACTTTCATTGCCTTATCACCGCGCATATGACCCAATAATTACTGGGACGCATGTGATCGTGGGGATGGAAAATATGATTTTTATTTTGATTTGGTTTTCCCTTTACGTACATTCACGTACTTAATATTTATACAAGCTTTTTCTATAATCAACTTAATGGTAACGTTATAAGAACTCTTGCGTTCACATTTGTTATTTATTGCTCATGTCTGTACATTTTTTATGTATGAATAAAGATTGACACGATCAGTATAATTTAGCAGGGTGTCGTTTGGTTTTAAGTACATAAAAAAATTTGAAATAAAAAACATTTTGAGTACGTGATGTTGTTTGGTTTAAGTGTGAACTAATTTTTTTGGGGCGACGTCTTATGTTATGGTTTCCAGTTTCGAAGGGAAATGTCGACTTTTATTCCCCGTGATATGCAATAAAGATTTAAAATTAATTCAAATTTTCAAATTGATCAATCACTTGAATGTCTGATAAGAAAAATAAACAATTCTAATAATTAAAATTTTTCAAACTCCTATTTTTGTATAAACCTTTTGAAGTAACGTAAAGTAACAGTCCATGATATTTAATTTTGGACTTTTGTCTACTAGCGCAATAATAAAAGATTAAACAATTACTACCTTTTTAAAAATTTCTTTTTTAGTTGCTGTATAAATACATACACACGACCTTCCAAGGCAATTCAATATTGCTCATACAATAAAAACTTAGTCAAGTAGAAATAACTTTCGTGCACCTTGTGTTCCGTATGATTAAATAGATAGATAGTTATATAAGCCTTGTTGTACTAATTATTTACAGAAATTGACAACACATTATAGTACAAATGTTAAGACTTTCGCGTTCCATTTTAAACATTTAAAATAATTTAAAGTAAGTAGTGCGTATTAACTACTAAATAAAAATGGTGTCGCGTTTTGACCCGTTAAATTATTGTAAACATTATAGTACAATTTAAGCGTTCTTGTAAGCAATGTCTTCCAGGAAACCTTCACGTAATAGAAATACCTAGTAGATAGCGAAAAATGTTTATACAAAGAAGGTCGGTTTTCATTTTGGTTATTAGATATTCGCACCTAATCCAAAATTGATTACCAAATTTTTTACAAAACTACATCACATACATTGCACTAATGCTGTGGTAAGTAGCTTAAGCACTTGCGTTACAGAAATCAGAAACCACGACGGTACCACAACATCCAGACTCGATACAATACAGAAAAGTTCGTTTCCCATATTGACCCGACCGGGGATCGAACCCGGAACCTCAGAGATGGTGCGTTGCCAACGCCCGGCCTGCTCGCCTCTCGGCTACGGAGGGCGTCAAAACACATTGAACTCTTTAATAATTGTATGAGAAGGATTTAAAAGAGTAACATTGGTACTATTTGCGGGTTCTCGTTCCTTTGCGCGCGGAACCCTAAAATAATGTCAATATTTTATCAATCACATTACATTCAGGTTTTCCGGTATTTCTTAAGAATTATACCAAGACATTTGTTGCGTGGAAAATGTTACACATTCAATCTAAGTCTTCAGAACTTGACATTTTATTGCAAGCAATAATTATAATTGAAATGTATACGGACTTGCACTTGATAATACTGAGATTAGGTTTAAAAATACTGGTAGTACCGTATTGCTTCTTCAATAAAATAACTTTTAATTATCAGGAAAGGCATACACATAGAAAATTACTTGTTTATTCATTTTGTTACATATTTACAGAAAGGTAGGTACAGCCTATTTAGTAAATTAAGAATTCAATAGCTTGTAAAATAAACTTCCAAAATTTAACGTAAATTTTTATTTGTTATTTGTCATTGCATATTAAATGTCTGAACATATAAAAATTAAATCAGAATACAATATTTACAAAAAAAAATTAAGGTTGGGAGATGATTGTAGCTATTTACTTAAATTACCTTAACGATGATTTTTAATACTGTATCGAGTTAAAAAAACTCTCATTTAGGTACCACGTGCTAAAGAAAGCATAAAAATGGGATTTCAAACAAGCCAAAAGTTAGCCAAACCATAAAGAGTAAGTGAATCAGAAACGCTACCAAAATTTGGGTCACGCCCACACTGAAATATAAATGCTATGCTAATGCTAACTGATGCTAATATCTCAAAATAGTTCATTGACAGACATTGCTATTGCAATAGGCTGGATTACTACGCCCGTGTGGTTGCATAATTGTGGCCTTGCCTAGATCCTCGATATGCGATGTTAATTGTTGATTTGGTGCATTATTGTTGACTCTCAAGTGCAATATGATGCATAAATATCGTTTGCTATATAAATGTGTATGGTGTTTCATTGAGATAATCATTCTGATAAGGTGGATCGATTAATAGTTAAGTACTTTCAACGTTCTGAAAGATGATATTATTATTTCAATCACCCATTAAAAAGTTAGCTAATGACCCTAAAAAACCAAAACAATATTTTTAAAATTAAAACTTTTAACATAAGTTGGTAAAAGTTATTTGTAAAAAGTACATTAACAATTGCAAAATTAAAATATGTTTGCGGGTGTTCACTTTACTTTAGATCATCATAACTAACGGGCCGCCGTGACTTTGAACCTGTACAATCCCTGTTTATTTCCATATAAGAGAGGTAGGGCATAGCGATTTATCGCTCGAACTGGAGCAGCCCGACTAGTGAAATACCTCCACCTTACAGAAGACTGCAGCCAAATAACAATCACTTCTGTGTTGTTGTGTTCCTGCGTGTGAGTAAGGTTTCCAGAGCTCCTGGGGGGTGCTACATTAGTAGCAGGGCTCAAGCCTTCAAGATAAGGGCGAGAAGTCCAGTAACAGATTTATTATGCTGTACTTGTCACCCTTAAGATAGGACCTCATTACCACTTAACATTAGGTGGGATGAGGTCAATCTTGAAGTGTAATATAAAAAAATAAAAAATAAATATTTTCCACTGGTTTCTTCGCTCCCATTGATCATAGCATGAAATTATATAGCCTAAAACCTTCCCCCTTTAATGGACTATTGGACACAACAATCATTTTTCAAATCGAATCAGAAATATCTGAGATTAGCGGATTCAAAAAAGAAACAAACAAACTCATCAGCTTTAAAATATTAGTATAGATTTGGTTCCGTAGTTACTCGCTTGCAGTGGTAAATCCCCTTAGTACATAGCAACAATTCCCAATTTTATTCACAACCCTTTAAAACATCATAAAACTGACAGCAATGGATAACTTGATAATGTTATCTGCACATGTGTTCATAATCCGATTTATGAATAAATCATTTCAAATGCAAGTAATTGCCAACTCATAAATCACATACGAGTAACGTGTCGTAACTGGGAACAGTCGGCTTAGCAGACGCGATTGCTAAATCGATCTGTACGAAGATGTTGAATGGCGATAGTGGACCAGTTATGACGTCTATAAGGATAATGGCAAAAGTTGCCGGGCAATTGTTGTTGATATTGTTACAAAACCCACATAACGGTAGAGATTATGTTGGTATAGCAAGCATCATTAGTTCGTATACACCTCAGTACCTTGTCATACCAAATCTATGCGTAACTAAACAAGTCTGATTGACAGTGACTTAATGTGACAAGGTACAGAGTTTTTCATGAACTTAAGCTACTGACTGTACCAGCTAAACTCTTGTGTTTTACACGGCACTAGCGGCCCACCGCGGCTTTGCACGCGTACTACACCCGTTTTATTTACATTTTCCACTGATTATTCGCTTCTATAGGTAAAGCGTAATAATATTTAGCCTTAAGCTCTTCTCAATAAATAGTATGCAATACAAAATAATTTTGAAATTCGAATCACTTTTATCTCAAATTAGCGCGCTCAATTAAACCAACTCTTCAGATTTATTATATAAGTATAGATATGTATGCTTTGCAAAACAAAATTAAAAGGTACACAATCCTTTGCTTTCAAATAAAAATTTCATGCACATTTACTATTGCTTCCACTCAATGCAATATAGTTGAATTAAATACATTAAGACTAGAATAATAAATAAGTAATATTTGCTTGAAATTTTTTATTCATTACTTTTGTCGATTCTAACGTGAAGGTGCAATAACGCAATTTTATTGTTGTTCACATATTCACTTAGCTGACAGCATTTTTATTATCAATATAAAATCATTCAAAAGATGTCAGTGCGTTACTTGAATAATATGCGAAACAGGCTGAGGTCAAAGACAAGGTTTGCTCTTTACTCTGCGACACTATACTTGTTAACTTGTTGAACAAGCTATTTTAATGGGGCGAAGGATTAATCGCATAAGGGTAACGGTAAAGGGTATATAAAGTTTGTACGAGACAGTGAAATTGCCATTCAATTATATTGTTTTGATGAAAATAAGTTTCAAACATGGCTAAAAGGGTGAGTTTTATTGTTAACGAAAATTAACATCTTATTTTAAGAGAAACGATTAACTAATTTTACTGTGTACTTGTTCAAACATAATTTGTACAATTTCTACCATTTTATTTTATGTTCCTCCATCTGAGTATTTTCATTCTAATACATCATATATAGATTCGATTCAAATTGTTTATCTATGGTACCATAAAATAATTTTTGTATATATTAGTATTGTAAGTACGGATAAATTATACATGAAAATAAACAAAACTTGTCACATTATTACGATTTCCTATTTTTATTTCAGGTACTCATATTTCTTTGGTTAGTAGCACTAGCTAGAACCGAAGAAAATGCAAAATCAGAAGATGTCGCATATTCCTCAATATATACATCGTTTGGCTCCCACACAAATACGGATACGGAAACATCTGACGCAGCCATTAAAGGTCCACCAGCTTTGGATGAGAAAATCATTAAATCTGCACCAATTTATGAAACTGTAATTGAAAACAGCAAACCTAATGAAGGAGCTCCAGTCTATACAATAACTCAAGACGTTACAAATACTGATACAGCAACCAATACTGAGACAAATAGTAGAGATAGTATTATTTACTCAATTCCAAACGTACAAACCGCTTTACCAGTTGCTTATGAAGCAACTCCAGCAAAGCCCGTAATTGCTGAGGCTAAAGCAATTGTTCCTGCTACCTCTGGTCCTGCCAACGCAAAAGGTTCATCGAACCCTGTATTTTCGCCAGCTTTTATTGGCAAAGAAAGACTTTTGACACCTGGTCTATCAACATTTGCATCTTCAGCAGATAAATTTGAAGGTGAACATGGTAAAATTACCATAATTGAAATAACTAAAGCAACAGAAATTTCCGAAACTATTAAGGCACCAGAAACAACGGATGTCCCCAAAGCATCTGTTTCCAAAATCACTAAAGAAGCAAAAGATGTAAATTCTGAGACAGACACAGAAACTCATGCATCCTTTGATGGCTTTGGTACAAACTATTCGTGGTAATTAAGTTTTTATGGCGCGACTGACAACTTAACTAGGAAGGTAGTAATTTAGATTTAATTCTGTAATTTATTGAAGTGACTTTTTAGAGTATGGCTAATAGATCTTAAGGACATAATTTATTTGTGCTTATTTAATTATTGTTTTGATTTTTTGGATGGTAATATTTTTAATCGTAATAATAAATATACACGTAAGCTTGACTGATTAAGTTCCCCCCTGTAGTGTATCTCGGTTTAATGCATATTGACGGAGAGTTGAAGACAAGTGACTAAATTCACACAAGCTTAGTGTGAAGCCATCAGCTGACCTCTAACGAGGTTTGAAGAAAGGCTATAAATATCTTTTATCCTCATAACAAAGTTCACTCAGAATAATATGTAACATGATGATAGAATGAGGTCTGAATCGTCATCTTTCTGCGAATGCAGTAGAATACACAGCTACTAATTACAAGCAAAAGCAAACCTAAAGTGATGTATAAAAACAACCACGCACTACCAGTTTCTTCATAAAAAAATTGTCACCTAGTTAGAAGGAAGTCCTAATAAGGTCTAACAAATATCACATTCCTCAAATCACATTCTCATTTATACATATTTATAAACTGACCAAACACTTTAATCCATTTCCTTCTAAAGTAAATGCGTAGGTATTTACATCTTGAACACAAGTTTTTCGTAACGATTATACTATGATCGACCAATGTAAAGTTATCATAATTGATGACGTCGGTGTCGTAATGGCAAAGTTGGTGGCCAAGCGCGTTAGGTCCCGCGTTTGATTCTCGGTAGAGCCAAGTAAGGAAACGAACCTTTCTTAATTGGCTTAGTTCTGGGTGTGCTGAACTGTTGAACCCAGGCATTATCTTAAACCTTAAAATCCATAGATGAAACCTTGGTTTGAGACCCATTAATTGGTGTGTTTGTATTGGCTAGTGTAATATTTTTTTTTCAACATTATTTATTATGAACCACTCATCAAGGGTAAACATTTGCAGTTTAATTTTAGTTCTTATGCCCACAACATAACAGTTTTACAAAATACAAAGTGTGTAATCTGACGTACTTTCGACTAAAACCTACATGGTCCACTTGCAATAATGATGAATGTCCAAAATATTAAAATCAATGTTCATCAACGTCATTCGATCACTTCATACATGCAGCAAGTAATTTCGTTTACAAACAAGGCAATATCGCTTCCAGTCCTGAGATAAAACCGTTATTTGATTACAAGTCTAGAACGCTCAGTGTCCCAGGTATTCACGGCAATAAAGCTGAATTTTGAACAACGTTTATAAACTTAACACCGAAATATCTCGAAACAAAAAACAAAGGACATTTATCATTATTGCAGTGGAGCCTTCAGATGAGATGTGAACCGACTTTATGTGGATAAGCAAGATCTTTATAAGCGAAAAACAAAATCACGCTACCATTTCTCAGATCCGCGAGCAAAGCAGCTTGTTACCTCGAACCATTTTCAATTCTAATATCTACCCGCTTCCTCCTAACGCCCATATTATCTACATCTCATAAGATACAATCGTGAGGCAATATGTTAACTTTGAGTCACGTAATTTTAGTACCAGGTGTGTCGCCTGCATGCGTCTAGACATTCGGAATACTGTCGGCCAATTATGGCAACTCAAATTACGGCTTCCTTTTAAGTACCTAAGTTGTGCGCTTATTAATCTTAATCAAGGGCACTTTTAAAACTGTTTATAAGTTACAAGCATCTTCTTTGGCGACCTGCTTTTGGTAGACATTTCTATAACATGTGTTTACAAGGAAAAAACATTAAATTTGAAAATTAACCTACCTACATTTTGATGTGTTATCGAAACCGATTAGTCGCATTTAGCCTACACATTCTAAACTAAGGTGTGTTAGGAATTTTATTAGCATTAGGAATATAAAAACGTATAGATATTTTAAAGAAAAAGAAAAATTTAATGTCCCCCTGCGGTACGAGGCTCGAACCCGCGACCTTAATGTATCGCGCGTGCTGCTCTTTCAATTGAACAAACGTATAAACAAAAACAATATTGGTTCTTGGTAAGGTTGAACTTGTTTTATATTACTTCGAGAAGATGAGCACCTAGGCTTGCCAGAAGGGAATCGACAACTATCTGTCAAGAGTGTGGTGCTGTACATAGAAAACACAGCGCAGCTCATACTCAAGGAGTGCCCTCACTTACAAGAACAGTTTACTGGGATCACTTGCTGCTGAGCGGGTAATAATAATTCTTGTCAGGGTCTTGGACAGATGAAAAAGAAACTATGGCGGTTTCTCCGTTTCCCGAGGGTGCATCTCACAAGAGCAATGTCTCTTCATCAACAAAAGCTTTAAAAACGACAAATGCTACACTACTCAGACCAATTTCAAACCAATTAAACGAAGAATTAAGTGAACCTGGAACCATTTTATGTTTTCTCGAAACTAAGAGCCATCTATAATATCTCCAACTCAGCAATCTAATGTTTCTACACAGATCGACCGATAAGAATCAATCGTACGTCTACGAATTGCCAATAACATCCGATCCAGAGATCTTAGCATTCATGATTCGCAATTAATCGCTTAATCTTTGTGTTATTGAGCGTTCGAGGTCTTTGAATGACCTTGGCAACAGACGTTCTCGATGGGTGTTTGAAATTGTAGCCATCGGAATAGCCATCAAATTATGGCAACAGCTTGTAGTACAAACTAAATACATTGAAGGTATCTAAATTATTACATACGAATAGATACATCCCATATGAAGAAAGGAATTGGGAGATTTCCACTTTTATTGTTTGCATTCGTGAAGAAGTGTAAAGTAATAAGGAAAAAGTCTTGAGGAATTTACTGTTTTGAAAGTAAGACCTGGATACTCCAGGGTCCAAAATCAAGCAAGCTTAACTCAAAAAGGAGCCTCATCTGAAACTCTTAAAGTAAGACTTATGTCATCTTGGAAGTGTGTCACTTTATTGATCAATATCTATAGCAGCAAAATCTGACTGACTGACTGATCTATCAACGTGGGGCCTAAATTATAGGGTTTAGGAACTTGAAATTTTGCAAAAGGGATTGTTGTTAAATCACCGCCTAAAAGGTTGAAACGGGGGTTCAAAGTTAAAATGAAACTTTGCTGATTTTAAAATAATTCAGTATAGCTTCACAAATAATCATAAAAGATGTTTAAAATATTTTTGCGAAAATCATCCCTTGTCTAAAATGTGGTGAAATTAGAATGAAAGTTGTTATTGAAATAGAGATTTTCAATAACAAAAACAACAACTTTCTTCTTTTGCGTTGAAGTAATAACTCCATTCGTACGAAACAAATAAGACGTGTTTTGGCCGCCCGTTATGAGCTCAATATATAGTTTTGACCTACACCTAACATACCATTTGTTCCTGATGCTTTCAGCCTAGGAATGGAGCTTTACTTTGACAAAGCCTTGTAATTATCACTCCTTTCAGCTTACAAAAGAATTTGTTCCACATGTATTCTCCGGGCTATTGCGTAAGTATTGGTCAGCTGTTGCCAAAATCTAACAATGTGTTGACGAAGCGTCACAAATTTTCAAATAGATCACATTACATAGATAGAAATGTCGGTATAGTCGAGCTCATTATACTCGTATTCAATTGTATTGCAAAAAAATTGTACGAAACCGACCAAATTTGATTCTAGTTCGTTAAAAAGCTTTCATTCTGCGTTCATTATAACGTATATCAGTTAAACCTTCATAATTTGATAAACTTACACTTTTCTTACGCTTAGTTTAGTGTTTTATATTATTTTAGATGATAATTTTGGTGACGATTTGTGCAGTGATGCTCAGTAAAGAGCAAAAAAGAAAATTTTGTGTAAAGTATACAACCTAATTTGGATTCAATCGTGTTTTGAAACGATGTATCATTGTACCCCACAGAATCTTCCAAAAGCTTTAGAATACTTATTTCTTATATTGTAGAATTGACGTTTTCACGCGACTTAGTCAAAAACGTATTTCAAGTCTAGTTAAATAAATGATTTAAAAAGAAAGTAGGAACAACTCCCACGTAGTCTCTAAACGTTTTGGGCGATTTAAATGGAGCGTCTATCTAGGACTACTCGTATATACCTGCGTTTTCAATCAAGTATATGTAAAATGTCAGTGGACATTTGTTATTTTAGTTGTTGAGTGTACCTACACTGTATGGTGCGTTTATTCGCTGCATGCTGTGGTTAGTTATGGTTGACCATAGTAAAAGTGTTGTTAAATTTTAGTAACAACTAAAATTACTTCTAAACAATAATTAGCTTTTTGGAATGTGTATACACGCTGTTGATGTCAAATGTGTCCAAAATAACATTTTATGCAAATTATAATACTTTTTCTTTCAGTAATAAAATTACATATAAGTTATTTTCATTGATATCTATCATTTCAAAATGTCATGCTCATCAAGGTTCATCACTACATAGTATAAAACAAAGTCGCTTTTTATGTCTCTATATCCCTTTGTACGCTTAAATCTTTAAACCTACGCAACGGATTTTGATGCGGTTTTTTTTTGATAGATAGAGTGATATAATAAAGAATAGAAAAGCCAATATTTCTAAGGATTTTACATTACATCCGTGCGAAGCCGGGGCGGGTCGCTAGTATTATATAAAACCGATAGTATCACCAAATAACCATCTGATTGACAATACAACTATTTACTATTAATGTCCGGGACAATGATAGAGGCAAAGATGAAATAGAAACATAAATTTGTTTTTTTATTGTAACGATGTATAAACAAAGTGATCATTACAATTAGTGCTGGTTTAATCACCATGCTTCCCAAATGCGGATTGGTATGCACCACAAACCTGAGGTATGTAAAAAAATCCGCAACATACTTTTCTTGACTCGACAATCGAACTGTATTGATAACCTAATAGTTAAACCACTCAAACGTCGAAACGTTACATTTTCGGCCGCTAAAACACGATGACCGTTCCCCAGAGATCAAGCAAGCCTACTTTTTAATTTTACTATGTCAACGGAGCGCGCGCGCAGGCGGGTCGCACGATTGACCTGTCCACGTGTGGCGCAAACGGAAATGTAAGGAATGGTACACACGAGTTGAAATATTATGGGCAGGGTGGTTACGGCATGCGGCGGCTTTTACAGCCATACTGGCTCCTAATGAAAATGACCCAGTGTCTTACACTTGGCAAGAAAGGCCTCTCTAGTATGGTAACATAAAACTGACTCGAACTTTTGTGTAGTCTCACTTCATACTAATATAACAAACGTGAATGTTGTAACAATGTATGAATGAATGGAAATCTGGTTATGTTTTTATTTAATCTTTATTGCACGTATTAAAAAGTTAATAAGGAGGACTTTAATGCCTAGTGGCATTCTCTATCAGCTAACCCTAAATATCTAACATGTAAGTTTGTTACTCTTTCGCGAAAAAACTACAAAACCGATTTAATATAGGTAATTTTTGTCCGAAAACAACGAGAAAAAAGGTGAGAGCAAAAGCTACTGTTTTTACATATTAGTAGATAACAAAAATATTTAGATCCCAGTTGTAAATGTAAATCTTATAAAAAGCTCGGTATCCCCTATGACTATGATACTGATTTGATAAGTCAAGGTTCTTAAAACTCCACTACCCTTACAAAGGAAACCAGACCTGTTTGGATCATAATCGAAAGCAACTATTTAAGGCTTCCAACGTCATTGTTCTTTACAAAGAAGTGAATCCTGGTGACCTGTAATGTTATGACCACAAGTGGCAAAATCAAGCCACAAAATTAAACTTTTACCGGCAGGATCAAACCCAGGACATCTGTGTTTTAGAATCGAATTCTCCAACCACTACATCGCTCAATCATTAACATTAAACAAACAATAACGAATGTGAATTGTATTTGTTCGTTACTTTTCCTGTTTGATAACTAGGGATTATTAAATATATAATTTACTAGTATAGGTAAACCTACATGTGCTCCGAACTTGATATAAGTATCCCTACATTACATAATACTGATTTAAGCTTTATCTGCTTTTTAAGATGAGACAATGTACAAGTAAGTAAATATAAAGTAGATCTTTAGCAAAGCACGATATGATCTCTACCATAAGTGTTCGGAAGAAATTGGTTATAGCGATAAAACTCCTCATCAACTAGTTATTTGAATTATGAAATGTTTGACTTGCAATAAATAATATCTGCTTATCTAACATTATAGAGTCAATGAAATTGATAAGAACAGACGTACGCAACGTTTAATCAACAACATTTTTGAGTTTTCACATGAGTATTCCATTCATCGACCTTCGTCTTCCACATATTGTATTGAGTATACCGTAGATTGAAAGCACAAAGCTAATGAGATAAGACATTAAACTTATGAAAAAACGTGTGCGCTCTCCCTATACGGACAGAATTGATGTTAGACAAAAGCACTGCATGCATTCGCTTTACACAACTAAGGCTTGGCTAGTTTCAATATTAGACCACATGCATTAATATTTTAACATTTATACTACCAAATAAGATCAATATTTTCCCGTGTTTAAACAAGCAAGAAATTCGAAATATCCCTTCAGCGAGAAGATAATTTGTTTTGTTTTTAGAAATGTGTAATTGAAGTTGAGAATTGTCAAGTTCAGGCTGCGTCTAATAGTCAATGTTATCCCTATAGAATTTTAATATTTGATCTCATTTCTTCAGCACACGAGCCTTATATAAAAAAAAATACGCTAGACAAGGTCACCAATCAACGGAACGAGTCAGGGGGCGTCAGTCCCAAATTCGAACCAATTAAGATTAATTCAAGTAATTTTTCTAAAATATCTATCTCAGATTCGAACCCGGTATCTTTCAGGCTTTCACGCTAATTGTACCACTAAGCAGCATCGCTGCATCGAGAGGTCGTCAATAGATAAAAAAACGGATAATTAGAACACATCATCAAATTATATACAACTTAGCATTCTCATGCGTATGCATATTATAAGTTCTGGACACATCAAGATTATTCGAATGTACGTTTCAGGTGTATAATCGCGCTGACTCTTCAATTGTTTTTCCGTCAATCTTTAACCTAATTAAAAAAAATAAGAAAACTTGAACCAGGTTTCTAATTTACTGAATTGTTAGGTCTTTAGTGTAATTTGAATGTGTTGTCACATCCCATTCACCATACATAATTTACGAAGTATGCTGTTAATGATCTTATAATTACTGTAGTCAATACCTTACAAATGATCTACGCATAAATCACGAGAATTTGACTTACACGTTACACAAACTTACAGCAATTTTTGCCTGGTCCTGCGACACAATTTTAGGGCTGCCTATTTATGATGACAAATGGTATGAGAAATGTATAAATGTGATAATATCTGCAGCTCGACGTCAAAATTGTAGTATTCACAGTATCTTTACTCCACCCTCGACCGGATAAATTTCCCACACATTACGTTTATTTGTTTTAATCACAATTATAAAACATCGTATACGTTTTATAATTGTGTAAGCCACCATAAACGATTTTGTATAGTCTTTTCTAGCAATAAATTTAGCCTATTTAACACTATGTAAATGTCGCTTTCCAATGGTGAAATAGTTTTTCGAATCGAGGCAGTAGTTTTTAAGTTCATTCATTACAAACATGCGCACCAAAATACCAATCTTACCTTTTGATAATTGATAAGTGTAGATAAGAGGAATCGCTTTGCACAACGTCAACAGGTTAGGAATAAAACTCTCATGTCTTTTAGATTTTTTCCTAATTTATCAGTGAAATAAAATTTATGATATATATTTAATTCCTTTGAACTTAATTTAAGCAACCATTTATTATCAGATCTGACTATCATTTGCTATGATTTGATTGCAATTTCATACACTTCATTCATACTAAACAGGGTAGTAAAGTATCCGATATTAATATTGCGTATTTTTATGCTCCTTGGTTTACAAAACTATTATTAAAATGTTTAATGTAATTAATATAAAAAATATTACATCAAATGTATAAAATATTTTGAATAGGTACGATCTTTTCCAATGTAACTTATATCATTTCGGTTTCCCTTAAACACATTTTTCTCCCACGTAGCGAGA
This sequence comes from Glyphodes pyloalis, assembly GCA_037074685.1. NCBI lineage: Eukaryota > Metazoa > Arthropoda > Insecta > Lepidoptera > Crambidae > Glyphodes > Glyphodes pyloalis. Next base: position 9,180,482 of record JAYKKO010000011.1, read on the forward strand.
TTTTTAACTGGAACATTTAAGATAAAGACACATGCTTTTAATAAGCCGATATATTTGATAATGGTCTACATAATAATTTACGGTGCCTACATCGTTTTTTTACACTACCCGTATATTTCTTTTTATGAAAAAAATATTAGCCAAAATCTTCGATATTAAGACGGCGAAATCTGGCCACTTTCTCATAGAAAACATCAATGATCATAGATCATATTCAACAACTTTCAGAATAAGTTGTTCTACAAACAGATTTATACAATTTATTCCTACATCGTGTTTTGGATCTGGTGCCTGAATGATAAACTTAATAAAGAAATAAACTTTTGACTGTTTATGTTTCTATGAAGCATAGAAATAAAACATTATATCTGGTACAGTAATTAGTGAAACAGCACACACCTAAATGTTTTCTAAGGACATTAATAAACTAGTCAACCCTATTTCTATCTGCCCGAGGTCGCCCTACATGCGAACTCGCGGGGGTATCGAGAGCACTATAAAACTGCGCAGGATCACACATGCTGTATCACTTGTGTAGTGGACTTAATATAGCAAAATGGCCGCCAAGGTAGCTAGATTTTCTTGTGAATTTGTGCGAAAATTTTGAAATAAGATAAAATCTGGTCAAGCGTGACCAACGGACGAAAATTTTTTTTTTTTTTCAAATCACGTTAGGTAGCTACTGGAGATCTTGCGTCACATTTCAAGATATTTTTTTTCGGTCTGGAAATTTGGTCAAGTGTGTCTAACGGACTAAAATTTATTTTTAACCACGTTACTTTGAAATATTGCGTCACATTTTATGATTTATTTTTTTCCGGACATTTTTACGCCCAACAGTGAATAGCTAGATAGACAATTTCTTTTGACATTTTTGTGCAAAGTAATAATATTACTATAAAATTATGGAATACCGTTCTCAATAAACATGAATTAATTATTGGGAATGTACATAAATGAAACTCGCGTTTAAATTAACAAAATTTCCAAAATAGTTAACAAATAATATTTGTATTAATGTTTAAAATTCGTAGTGTAAATAAATGTTTACTCAACAATATCTTCTCATTTTTTCACCATCAATTAACGTTTAGAATTATTAGAATAAATATGATGGTATTTAGATGTCTATTTTTAGCCAGGGGTGGCTTTCCTCATCATAAAATACTAAGTGTATTTTAATAAAAACTCTATTTTTGCAACAGAGTAACGTCGCAAAGGAAACATCAATTTAATAAATTTATTCCGTTAAAACATTCTGATGACTTAGATAGGAAATAGGAAGTGGTGCTTTTTAGTAGAAGACCCTTTGATCTTGCGTTATTGGACTAATTTACAAATTTGTTATTTTATGTTGTTTTTTTTTTCAAATAATATCCTTTCCCGATTCTTCAAAGCACTAAAAGTACTTATTTTAACCAGTAGTTTACTGGTTACCACTCCTATAAGTTGAACAAAAGAGTCCGACGTAAACAAACATCTATATGTGTGATTTTTTTGTTAACTTACTCTCTTTTTGGAAATGTGTATTTAAGTATTTTGGTACTACCATTAATTAAGGTTTCTGGTGATAGTCCTTAAACTACTTTAAGATCAGATTATTGTATTTGATGCTGGGTCATATTTACCTCTGTACTGTGATTTGAAATTTAAAAGGACTACTTTTCTATTAAATGAAAAATAGACATAGGTAGGTATACACTAAAAAGTATTTTTTCAAAAATTTTTCCTAGAAAGCCTTTATGCAGTTCTATATTCTAGATTATTTTCATACTTTTTGAACTTATAGTTCAAAAGTTAGAGGGGTGGGGACACAATTTTATTTTCTTTTGGAGCGATTATTTCCCAAAATATTGAAATTATCAAAAAATAATCTGTGTAAATCCCTGTTCATTTTTAAATACCTATCCAACGATATATCACATGTTGGGATTGAAATTAAAAAAAAATCACTCCCCAATTTACGTGTACCGTAGGGGGGTACACTAAAAAAACATTTATTTTTATTTTTTCACTTTGTTGACGAGATTAATATACATATTTTTACCAAATTTCAGCTTTCTAGTGCAAACGGTTTCTGAGATTATCCTCGGACGGACAGACAGACAGACAGACATGGCGAAACTATAAGGGTTCCTAGTTGACTACGGAACCCTAAAAAAATCCATATCTCATTTTGAACTCAGTTATTTATCACAATTGTTTCTCATAGTAACAATAATCAGTTAGTCTATTTTAAAATAAGGTATCTAAATAATTCAACACGCATATCGTGTTACTTTAATAGACCAATGATTGGTGTATATTTGCGTCCTAAAAGTTAACTAATTTTATTATTTATGTTCCAGTTTGTAGTCCTCCTGTGCGCGGTAGCGAGCGTTCGCGCCGGTGGTTTGCTCAGCGCATCCTACGCGGCCCCATACGCCTCCTACGCCTCCCCCTACGCATCATACGCCGCCCCATACGCCTCATACGCAGCAGCGGCCCCCATCGTCAAAAGCTACGCCGCTCCCTACGCCTCATACACGGCAGCAGCCCCCATCGTCAAAAGCTACGCCGCGCCCGTCGCCTCATACGCCGCACCCGTCGCCTCTTACGCCGCGCCCGTAGCCTCATACGCAGCACCCGTCGCCTACTCAGCGCCTGTCGTCAAAGCTGTCGCCCCGGCCGTCTCCTCCGTATCTTCCTACTCCACCCACACGGCTCACGCCGCTCCCCTGATCGCTAAGGCCGTCGCTCCCGTCGCCACATACGCGCACGCCCCTGTAGCCTACTCCGCGCCTGTAGCCAGCTACGCTCACGCCGCGCCTGTCGCCTACTCCGCGCCCGTGGCCGCTTACACCGCACACGCTCCAGTTGCCACTTACGCTCATGCTGCTCCTCTGGCCTACTCCGCTCCAGTGCTCAAGTCTGCTCTCACCTATTCAGCCGCGCCTGCTGTCTCTCACGTCTCATACAGTGGGCTCGCTGCCAACTACGGCTGGTAGTTCGACTGTACAAATCTAGTTGTTTACTTTTGTATATTTATTTTTGTACAATGTGATTAAATTCGAAAATGTTTGAACCAACTTTTGTTTTCTTTTTTAGATTTCGCAAAGCCTAACTACTACATGTTAGTCTTCTGATTCGACTTCTCTATTACGTCAATCTATTTGTTATGTGATACCTTACGAGCAAACGTTATTTGAAGTACGTAGAACGATTTAATTTATTTTGTTTCCAAAGACGTCCTGCAATCTAAATAAATATTGATTGGTTAGATAAGTTTAGTATAATATATTGTCTCCTTATCTGAGATTAAAAACTAGTATAAAATAGATTTTTAACAAAATGTCGGCTTAAGTATCAAATTGACTATAAATCGTATGAAATATAATTTGAAATCCGAAAAATGTTCTACGTTTTGTTTCTTACATTTTCCAATTTGGTACCTCTGAAGTTAGGCGCTTTAGTAGGAACACTTCGGCGATTAATTTTTATTTTTAAAGGTAAATTACTTTTATTCAAAAAATATCTACTCTAAGTATGTATATGTTATACAAACATTATTTCTTACACTGTAATATTTTTTAATTCCAAATAATTAGGTATCATTAATTTTCACCAATACTACTTCTAATAAACTCTTAAGTAAATTAAAATGTGTAAATTCCTAATATTTAACGTTTTTTAATGAGAAATTTTAGGCTAGGATCTCAGCAATTACTTGCTAAAAGTGAGTCCTGATGTAAAGTCAGCATCGTAATAACCTTCCCAGTATCGACCACTTCGTTGGTGCACTGAAGCTTAAGCATAACACGTGCTACGTTCGATTTTCGGTCTGGTCAATTCAGAAAATGAACTTTTCTAAAATGCCTTCGGTCAGCACGTTAGAAAAGTTCATTATAACTGAGTTACTTACACGCTTCGTTGATTTTCGTCGTCTGAAGCCCTATATTTTTTTACTCGTAGTTAACCTGTAACTATTTTTAAACTGATTTGAACTCTCTGCGAAGGATATTAAGGATAGAAAGATCTGACGCTGACTGTATTTAGATTAGGCACTTCGAAAGAGATTGAATTTCGAGCCCAGGTTTTAGTTGTAACTGAAACTAATTAAATTGAGTAGGATAGAATTTGAAGAGATAAAACTAAGTATTGAGTTCCATTAAATCATCAGTTCCATTAAAATAAATTTGTCAACATTTAGATAGTTAAATCTAAAGTTGTTGAATTATTCCGAAGTTCAGAGATTAAATTCCATTGTTAGAGTTTGTTTAGAACGGTAACTTTATTTACGATGAGGATTATTTAAATTATTTTGAGCTTAGCTATTTTGTTATGTTTCTGTTAAGTGATGTTAATTGTTAATGAGGTCTTACCTTAATGGAAATAAGTACAACATAATGAAGCTGCTGCCCCCTGCTACTAATGTAGACTAAATTTTACCTTTGGCCTCGCCTGGGTTGACTTTTTTTTAAAGTATCTCATGTCATTAAGCATTGAAATAGGTAAAATTTTTATTTGTGACCATTATGAAGACAAATCCTGAACACAGTGTTCCTAGCACAACAAACCCCAAAATGGTCAGGACAAAAACCAATTAAAATAAAGTCTAGACCTAGAGTCAGCAATCTTAAATTCTTTCTTTTCTTTAACTCTCAAGCAATTTACCGTTTCAGAGGTAAAAATAAAAGACATAATGAAATCAACGTATTTACGCGCAGCCGAGCCGAATGAACGCTTACATTACTATTTCGGCCGCCGACTAACCGCGCCACAATCAGGCTCCTAGCGGTTCAGCTTCGCGACAATCAAGGAGGGAGGGACATCTTCGCCTCTCAAAGGTTTCGTCAGGTCACTTGATAAGAGTGTCCATGGCTTAGTCTCTAAAGAATATTTCATCAAACAGAGTTCTTACATAGATTTTTACAATTGTGTTTTAAAGTGCTTTACGTCACATACGTCCACTTAAATTATTTTCTCATCATCTCCCTTGCTGTGAGGGATTCCAACCATATACCGAATGCCAAGGTTAATATAATAGAAAAATTCATCGCCTACGTTAACTTGCGATTAGCTCAGTTGGAAGAGCAGCACGCACGATACGTGAAGGTCTTAGGTTCGAATCCCATACCACGAGGTGAGATCAAATTTTTCTGTTTCTTTAAAATATTTATAGCTCTTAAATGTTCGTAGATATAAAATATGTAAGAACTTTGTTAATACCAAAACAAATTTATCTGAACATAAAAAAATATGTTATCAGTTCTTCTCAGACAAATCAACATAATATTGGTGATGTACCTCTCTCGGGGCATAAAACTAGACTCGGTATTTAAGGCTCTTCCTAAAGTCATAACTCGCTGCCGTTTTTTTCTAATGATCAGTAATTTATCATCAACTTCCACTTACGTATTATCATAATAAGTATTAAGTGAAGCAATGACTAAAATCCTTTTCTTTACAAATCTTCTCCTCCAGTAGCAAGATTTATTTAATCACATGATTTCCCGCTTGATAAAAAATAAACATAATAACATCGCTCCTTATTAGAAAAATGACTGTTCCTTGATTGTCCCGTATGTTTTTACATGACGTAGCTACCCTACACCGGACAAATCGTATTTCAGTCAAGCGTGTGTGGCACTAACACTAAATTGGTGCTTTTCTTGACAACTCGAACGCGGCGGCCGGGTAAACACTCCATCTCATAATGATTTAGAGACTACGGACTAAGTTATCACAATACTTTTATAACAATCACTGTACATATTGTATTGGGGATAGTAATTTATAAGATTCATTGGTAGTCATTTTCAATCTAGCCATAAGTTGTAGGTAAATCTTAAAAATAACTTCCCCAACCTACTTAAGTTTGTATAAAATGAGTTAAGGAATATAAATCATTGATGCAAATCCAAACAGCTTAAAAACCCTAACCACTTCCCGCTTAATTTAATCATCAATCCACAGATGCTTGCCAACCAATAAATTTATTAAATGCAAACAATGATAAATCAAAGATAATTATTGCAATGCCTTTCAAACTAAGCTTAATTAAATAGTTGTAATTTAGGACATACCTCCCAATTAAAAACAAATAATATGAGAGCATAGTTATTATTTTACAGCATAATTACCGTCAACAACACATAACAGTAATTACATACGATATTAATCAGTATTAGGGTTCCATGGAGTGATATAAAACAACTGTCTTAAAACTCTACTTTAGGATATAATACACCTAAAGGAATGTATGCTGGTAAAGTAACTAATGGTAACTCTTTAAGAACTTAAAATATAACTACCTAAATGAAAACTAAGCAAATCTTCCAAATTACATACAAATTAACCTAAGCCTACATTAAAACTAATGTCAATAAATAACAGAGAAAAGAATAGGGTGCAATGTATTTCTGAATTGATTAAATGTTTATTGCAAGTATATAAAAAAGTACAAAAGGCGGAATTAATGTCTAAAACATTAGCAAATACGATAAAAATGCCAAGTAGTGTTTTTGATATGTTTTTTTTTTAATCTAATCCCTACTAATATTATTAATGCGAAGGTAACTCTGCCGGTCTGTTACGCTTTCCCGCTTAAAACACTGAACCAATTTTGATGAAATTTTATATAAGTATACGTTGAACCACTAGAACGAATATAGGCTACTTTTTGTGTTGAAAAAAGAGGTGTGGGGGTAGTACAACCGTTACTATGGGAAAATGTTTATTTATTAAGTTAGAAATATAAAATTTGGCACAAATATAGCTCGAAACTTGAATTTAAATATGATGCTACTTTTGTTTCGAATATTAATATTATCCCTTAAGACAGGAGACAGGAGTAAAACTGACCATGAAAGAATGTAGTTCACGCGAACGAAGTCGCGGGCACAGCAAGTATACAATATAATACATTACTCTCCAAGGTTTAAGTTGATTAGACATCTCAACATTCACTAAGTTTTAAGCTACCCAAAAGTTAAGCAATGTATACCACCTCCTGATATTGAATGTCCTCACGGACCTAGATTAGTGACATTTAACACGCAAGAAACGTAGCACCCGCTTAATATTTCAGTATCAATTAGGGTACTAATTCTATGGAGTGCGGTATCATTAAATCCCTACATAATTACGAATGTCGATAGCATACACAGTATGAAGATTTCGACAAAAACATAAAATTAATATTATGTTCAAACTACTACTTGTACCTAATTACCTAATCAAATTCTCTCATATTTCTCAATAGATTTTTTACTTTATTTGTAATTAAGAATAAAAAATGATTGTCAGATGTTTTATAATTATTTTCATTATCATATACCTACCTTTTTTAATCCGTGTACCTGCCTAATAATGTATGTAAAGAAAGGAAGAGTGGTGCCTTCTGACACAGGCATTTTTTTTGCTTAAAAGGAGACACCAGCCATATAAATATATTGCTTGAACACTTTTTAGCGAAGAAACTTTTTTTTTTATTTAATATAAACTTTTCAAAAATCACACAAAAACGGTAAGCCTTGGTGTATCAGGTTGTATTTTCCATCTTTCCCTGTACTCTTCACATTTATTTAGGCTGAAAATAATTTGGTTGAATTTTTCTTGCAACCTCATTATATGAAAGGGTTAACAATACCGTTATTTGAATTTAGTTTAAACTAACTTTACTTTCTTAGCCCACTGTAAGCAATTCTTAAAGCACTTGAAACACTTGCAGTTCAATTTCAGGCCTTATGACAACGAAATAAATCTACTTTTGATTGCAACATAACATTTAATACGTTTTTTCCGAATTATACGGAATCAAAATAGCTCACACTGAACAAACTTGACCACGCGTTTTTTATTATGATGATTAGCCATCACGAGCAAGGTCGCGGCATCGAAAGTGCGGAACACCCCGCCTTGAGACGGGCCGCAAAGACTCGTCATCCATATTATTTGTATGACACAAACACAACCTAACAATACCGCAGTCTGGAAGAAATGATCAAACAATTTTTTTATTTATTTATTGGATAGCCAGAGAAAACAATATTAGATAATACTTAAAATTAACTTATACAATAGTGACTCATACAATTTTGTTTGAAGGGAAAATGTTTTGACGCACTCTACTGACCCCAAATAGCCGGGTATGTTGATCGGAAGTAGAGAATAATAATAATAATAATATATAAATATCTACTTCAGAAAGCCAGCAGACTAACTTTAATTGCTGCTTTTCATTGATTTCATTTTGGTGAATTACATGATTTTTTTTGTTATGTTCTATATAGTTTCAACAAGATTCAATTTCTAAGTCAAGCAAATCATTCTCGTATATAGCTTCAGTTTGTGACTTTGACCATGTGAAATAGTTATAAATATCTTTTGTGTAATATTATAAATATCTTTTGTGAAAACTATTACATAGGGGCCGTTCAAATATTACGTAAGCAGATTTATTACAATTATTTACCCCCCATCCCCCTTGTCAGCAAAAGTAAGCAAAGCTTTTACCCCCTCCCCCATGCTTACGTAAACATTTTTCAATTAAATATGTATTTTTTTTTATATTATAACATATTTAATTGAAAAATGTTTACGTAAGCATGGGGAGAGGGGGTAAAAGCTTTGCTTCTAAAGCGAGTGCCTAAACGTATGCGTGTATATTTGCGGGAATCCCCGAAAATGCGTTTCGTTTTCAAGCATAGACAATGTGAGGGTTGCCATTCGTGTAAAAAAGTAAATAACTATCGATGACGTAATCATCATCTGGACTCCCCTACCCCCCATGTCATCCAAAATAAGCAAAACAAAGACCCCCCCACCCCCCTATAGTGCTTACGTAATACTTGAACGGCCCCATATGCATAATGATTTATTTTATGAAATTAGTAAATAAAGGAGTTTTAAAAAATGCAACACTTTTACTTTAATTATTAGGATCATCATTATCTACCATCACATGCTTTGGCACAAGCAGTTACTTTCACATTATATTATTAGTAGCGAAGTAGTGTTAAAAGTATATTATTCTTGCCGGTATCATCTCTGTAGTTATAGGTTCCGAACCGGAGGTAGCTTCATTTGTTTTATATGGAGACTATTCATAAGTGTTCCTAATGTAATCTATATCAATTAACACCGATTAGGTTTTGATTTAGATCACGGACTGGAGTATTATTTAGATTGTGGCACACGTGAATACGTTGTCATTAATATTACTCGTTCACATCAACAAGGTTTCAAAGTGCACTTGACATTGTTTTTGACTGTGCTTTAATGTTTATTATCACATTTTTACTTAATGTTACGCTACAGATAGAAATTACGTTACCGTAGATTGTGGTGAGATACTGAATTAGTTCCATTATTTTAAAAATGCATTGAATACGTTATAATATAGGATTCCCACCCAATGTTTTGTACGTTAGACGTTTAAATACAATTTCTTTGCAAAGAATATCATAGCTAGGCACCGCTTGTTTACATACATGTGGATTTATTTCTCACATTATCGGTCAGAAATCATTTTAAAAAAAATAAGGAAAAACATTTGGAGAATGAATATCAATCTGGATCGTGTTCGTGCCTGGTCACATGATTTTGGGGTTTCTGTCAATCCCACTAAGTGCCAAGCGATGTTAGTTGGAAGCTCCAGACTTCTGTCTAAGCTTCGTATTTCTGACCTGGGACCGATACAATTTGATGGAATTATTATTCCCTATTGTGAGTCTGTGAAAAATCTTGGTCTTCATATGGACTCGAACCTAAGTTGGTCTATTCATGTTAGTGAGATTAGCCGCAAGGTAGTTGCTTGTCTGAGGAGTCTTTATCGTTTCAAATTTTTTCTTCCTTTCTCCACAAAACTCATGCTTGTGTATACTCTAATTTTACCCATTATTGACTACGCTGACGCATGTTATCCAGATATCTCAGAAATCCTGGTTACAAAACTTGATCGTCTTCTTAACAACTGTATCAGATTCATCTTTGGGCTTCGTAAGTACGATCACATTTCTAGTTTTCGCAGTCAACTTAAATGGCTCCCGATACGTGAACGGAGAAACACTAGAATTCTTGGCCTGTTATTCAATATTCTCAACAATCCATTGTCCCCGTCCTATCTTAAGAAACAATTTCAATACCTCTGTCTTTCTCACGACCGTTCTCTTCGCTCCTCAGACAATCTCAGCTTAAGCATTCCACGACATCATACTGAGTTCTTCTCCAAGTCTTTCACTGTGCAAGCCATCCGGCTTTGGAACACTCTGCCCACCGAAACTCGACAATCCCTCACTAAGGGAATTTTTAAATTAAAAGTTCGTGAATTATTTTATTCCTCCCCCTCTACATAAAATTTCGTTTGCTCAATTGTTTGCTTTATTTATTCACTTGTTTGCATATATTTATATATATTATTTTGTTTTATATATATATATATATACATATATTATATTGTTTAATTATTATATTTATTTATCATGAACCTATTTTTTTTTTTTTTTATTTATTGTAAGGAAACATACAGTACTTATCACAGTATAGGTAGGACAGACAAACAATATCTTAAACCAATTAAGTTTCCACCTATAAACAATGTTATACAAACTGCAACATGTTAACCAGAAGTTTAAAAATTACATAAATACATATAAAAAACTAAACAAAATACTTAATTAAGTTAAATTAAGACACAATTTATCCGCAACAGCCTTTTTGTACGCCCTTAAGGAAGAATCAAAAATGTCTAGGTCATGAAAATCGCTATTGTACTTATGACATGAGCGCAGCAAAAAGGTGTTACGGGCGTATTTAGTTGAGGTCAACGGTACACTAAACAGAAGATGCCGACGAGAATTCAACCGGGGGCATTTTAAATATATATTACTTAAAAGAAAAGGGGAATCAATGTAATCATTCAGAATTTTGTACAAAAATACTTGATCTTTTTCCATTCGGCGTGATGCCAAAGAAGGTGTAAATTTAGGCTTAATATCCTTGTCACATTTAAACTTTAGGTATTTGAGGAATTTATTCTGAATCTTTTCAATATTCTCAGCATATTTCTTACAATGAGGATTCCAGATTACAGATCCATATTCTAATATAGATCTTACAAAGGCAAAATATAGAAGATATAAAGTGGAATGATTTTTAAAATCTTTCGCCGTCCTAAGAACAAACCCCAACATTTTATAGGCCTTGGCACACAAATTATTCATGTGGTGACTAAAATCAAGTTTACTGTCCAAGTAAATACCCAAATCTCTCACCTCGGTTACTCTATTCAGTGTTACATTATTTAAGTGGTAATCATGAAATATTGGCTTACTTTTGCGTGTAAAGGAAATAACATTACATTTTTTAATATTTAAATCTAGATAATTATTAGAGCAATATTCACATAATTTGTCAAGGTCATTCTGCAAAAGTAAACAGTCAGAAGATGATTTTATTACTCTAAATATCTTCATGTCATCGGCATACAAAAGAATATTTGAATGAGAAAACTGTGACATTACATCATTTATAAACAAATTAAACAAAAGTTGTCCGAGGTGAGAGCCCTATGTATGAATATTCTATTCTCGTGTGTAATTTTCTGCTATTTATGATTATTAATTTTGTTGTTATCCATACTCACATTTTTACTGTTACCGCACCCATAAACGTACTATCTGCATGACCCAACGGTTGACTGGTAGAGAATGCTCCTAGCATTAAGTCCACCTTTTGTACTTTTTTTGTGCAATAAAGTTTTTAAATAAATAAAAAATAAGTTCGTTAAAATTCTATAATTGTTTTAACTTAAGCTACAAATAATAAAAGTGATACGGTTATTTGGATAAAATATTGATTAAATTTTGGTATTTAATCAATATTTTCTCGAAATTATCATAACCAACAAAATGCATAGCAATTTGCCCCATAACCATACTGATCACAATGTGTGGGCATATTTTGATCAAAATTGATCAAAATATGCCATCATAAAATAGCTTTAAAATTCAGCAACAATAGCTGCTTAAGTCCAAAAAGACGCGCAACGTGTTTATTAAGAGGTTTTCAGCCCCAAACTAGTAAATTGCGTAACGACTATAGCATGTCACACGAGTTTGCACTTAAAATAGTCGCCTGCAATGAGGCGAATACTCCAAATTTCCACTACACTTGTGTCAAGGACATAAAGCTTATATTTGATTGTATATACGGCATTGCATCCATCTAGCAACCAACGTTACAAGGAGATAGAACCTTAAAACCTTTGTAAATTAAGACGAAAATTTACCGAGAGGACGATACGTGTCTGTACCGACGTACGGTTGAACGTCAAGGCGTTCCATTATAGTTCTTATGCCTACGACATAAAGTCGGTTCTAAGTGTACATAGACTCTGCGTGCTTTTGATCGTACAACGCGGTAATGTTGCGAAAATCTGTACTGCCAAGGTGTGAACTCCCAAAAGTGGCTGTGTATGACCCATTCAGTTCCCTCGGTGTCACAATAGTAAGACGTGTCACGATCTGAGAATGCAAATCAACTCATAGCTGCATTTATGTCGTGGTCTCTATGGAAAGGGAATAAAAAGCTTAAATAAATAAATAAATGCTCTAGACAACCACACCAATAATCTGGTCTCAAACTAAAGTTTTCCCTTGTACAATGAGCACCAGATGACTGACACTAACCGGGGGCGTTATCCCAGCACACCCAGACCCAAGTCAATTTAGAAAAGTTCGTTTTCCAAATTGACCTGATCGAGAGCCGAACCCGGGACCTTTCGTGCTTTGGACCTTAGCCGGTCGACATTATAATATTTAAAATTTTCTTATTGACATAGGTAACAAAACATATTATCTAGTAAAACTATTAGCATTGAAAATCATTAATATAAGTAACTTAATTAATTTTCGAGATCTTATATCAAATATACCAGAAGGCATTACCTAGTGACAGTTATCGAACTACATACAATAATATTTCGACTAGTTTAAAATGTGTAGAATTGATATTTCACTTATAAAATTTACGTCATCGTAATGTCAAACCCATGGATTTTAAACTTATCGAAACAATACCAGTCTTAGTTCCACTGCCACTTGGCTAGGCCCCTTGATATGGAAGATCTCTCATTTCAATTCGATAATGATTATGCCGAAATATCACTTATTGCTTATTTGCATTTAGGTGCAAAATTAATCAAAAATGTATGAGTTTTTGATTTTGGTCAGTAACACCTTGCCTGTAGGTACGATCAACATCATGTCAAGGTAAACAGTTCAAAATTAGATCTTATGCGCATGAAATAAGGGCGGTGCAAAGTACAAAGTGTGCATATGACTTGAATATTGCGCATGAGTAATTTTAATCATTCAAAGTTACTTAGGAAATAGCGCTAGTGGTAACTAAAATAGAGTAATTAAATTGTATCCATTTTTGTAACTATCGCATTCTTTAACACATCAATATGCAATAAAATTTCGTAAACGTAGTAGAAAACGTTAGTAAATACTAACGCGTCAATGTACCTACATCAAATTAGGCATAGTAATTAACTTCATGCCTAACTTAATTAATTAAAAACTAATCAAAACAACTTACTAAGATTTAAAAATAGCCAAGTACATATCCGGCCACGCGCAGTCTAGGGTTCAGCACACACATAAATGGGAAATAAGAAATATTTTTTGACATTAAAACATCAAAACACAAAAGGGCACACAAGAAAAAAAAAGGCGTACATACGTAATACAAAAAAAACGATTGCCAGACGTAACTTACAGATTAAAGTATGTTATGAATTCCATAATAAAAGGATCATAGGAATGTTAAAAATATGAAAATTAAACACCTACTATAACGGTAGTCATATCTGTATTTTTAACAAGGGGAAATACTTTATACCGTCAGCTGAGGGAGATGACGGCGTGTGTGGAACTTTTTAGGGCAGGACTACCCACTAAAACCCCCAGTTGGACCTCTTTGACTGGTCGTGTAATGAGAAATCAGGTCAATCTGGCCAACTACAACACCACCAGCGGATTGGCCGCTTACGCCCTGTTTACTCCCCCCAGGGTAGTCAGGGGAGACTGAGGATAGCCGATCCAATAGGACCATCCCCACCTCGCGTGGAGAGCGTGAGTGTAATGTCGGCTAAACACCATCAGTAGGTGTCCACGCATGTTATAGTTATAAGTAAATACGTCATTTTTAAGTAGGCTATTTAAATGTGAGAATGCAGAATAATTATGAAACTCATGCCCAATTACAGCTTTTTTTAATAATAATTGTGTGCGGCAAGCCGCATACAAGCGAACAATAAGGGTTTCTTGCGGCCACGATACCCTAAAACATTGTTAATAATGAAGGCCACGCAATTTTAGACCTTGTTGCCTAGATTAGCAGTGTTATAGCGGGAAAGTGTGTTGCGTGCAACATTTTGTGCAAATTAACAAACTTTTGCCGGTAGAACTCTTGGAAACACCAATTCCTGGAATGGTTACTAAAAAACTGGGCATCCTCGCATTTTTTGATGCGCGGTAGATACTAAGTAGTTTACACAAAGTTGATAAGGGTTAAAATGTCCTACATTTTTTGATTATCTTTTTGGTTATCGACAAAAATTCATCCACATGCAAAGTGTCTGTGATAGTAACATTTCAATCCAACAATTGTAGTTTCACTTGCACGTATTCAACAACTATTCTAGATTAAAATTTTATCATTTCACAAATTTCACCAATGCCAAATTAATAATTGCTCATGTGATTGTTTCGTAATCATATCAATCAACTGCCTTTTAACAAGGATTATCCCCTAGTACTATGCGTACAAGACAGACTACGGATATTAATAAAGGAAAGCTTCTTTTCCAAACTGACCTGACTGAGAACCGAGTCCGGAAGTTTTCACCCTTTTAGTGCCTACCTTATTAATGTGTCAATAACTGTCAAAAAAACAACCCATAGTAGCTTTTTTGTCATGGAAACCGGAACTAACAGCAATACCTATTTGAATATATTTATAAACACTCAGACACAGAAGAAACACAAATGTTGGTCGTAAGCGGGGATCTAACACAAACACACACACACCCACAAACACACACACACACAGCCCAAACTATTTCCACCGCCCTAATGTCCCTAATAGGATTTTATATCGAACTGCAAGTTTACCTTGATGTATGCGATAACGTATACTTTTTTTATATTTGTGCTGATGTCTGGATGTTTGTAAGTGTATTTAAGTAGGTAAAACGACCGCTAATTCAGTTTACCATAACACAAGTAGGTACTTAAGCACAGTGCTCAAGCTACACATGTGATATTGTCATATATTTAAAGTGATGCTAGATTTTGTATTCGAATTCTGACTTTTACAATCTCAGATATATTTGGTGACTAGACAATGATTGTTAAACCAATAGCCCAGAGGCTATAGAAGACTTTTACAGCTGAAATCCTTGTAACAGAACCCGTTCTACCCTCACAGTCTGCTCTTTATTTACGAAACAGACTCGTATCTAGACCTAAATAGACGATTTAAAATACCACTGGACTTTACTAGTATCATTCTAATTAAGAAACGACTGGCCCGAGGCGACCAACTTTATTACGAGAATAATATCATTAGGTTGCGTAAGTAATGTTTGATATTTTATCGTGACTTGTCACCACGGCTACTTACACGCGGTTCATTGACCTTTTCTGTTGTAACGTCTGACCTCACATTTAACATCAATGTTCAATTTGTTTTTGTTCCTACCGGTGCACTTATATGGTAATAGAATATCATTAATCCACTGCGGTGACTGGCATTAAGAATTGCAAAAGCATTTATTTTTTGCATAGAAACTATTGCAAATTGAATATGTTTTAAAGGTAGGGAACAAAAACATACGTTGTAATTACCGCGGTCTTCTGCTGTCCAACTAAAGGTAGTAAGGGGTCCATCTACTAGGACAGTCAACTTTGACAAACTGCTCCTTCAATTCGTGAAAAATTTCAGGTGCTGTCATCGTCAGAGCTCCTAGGGGGTGCTACATTAGTAGCAGGGGTCGAGCCTTCAAGGTAAGGGCGACAAGTCCAGTAACAGATTTATTTTGATGTACTTGTCACCCTTAGGACTAGGACCTCATTACCACTTAATATCAGGTGGGATGAGGTCAATCTTGAAGTACAATATATAAAAAAAATCGTGCCGGGTTCGGTAATCATCTCCGAGTGGGTAAGAGCAGCCCAGCGAATCCATGATCAGTCTCCCGTCTGTAGGGCATATGGTTATATCGCTTAGAATTCGTTCTTGCTATGATTCCTCTAACTCTCCCCTTTCTATAGGTATATATGTTCACTGTTTATGTGTAACTATTGACAATGCGTCAACGTTTCTAATTCGTACATAGCCTGTGAGACTTATTACAAAGCGTTGCCTTTTGAAGGCAAAATTGAACTTTAGTTAGTTACCTACGACGATTATAATTGAACGTTGCAGACTAAACTAGCTTGCCCGAAGAGGTTTTTATGTACTGCTATTTTATTTAAATATATTTTTTTTATTTCTTTCTTATGAACCTTTTCCTCACAATAAAAAACACCAAAAATATTGAAATTGGTCCAGACGATCACGCGTGATGGCGTGAACAAGGGAAATAGGGATTCATTTTTATATATTACTAGCGACCCGTCCCGGCTTCGCACGGATTTAATGTAAATACTTAGAGAAAATTGGCTTTTCTATACTTTATTTCAAATAAAAACCTTCCTCTTGAATCACTCTATCTTTTAAAAAAACCGCATCAAAATCCGTTGCGTAGTTTTAAAGATTTAAGCGTACAAAGGGATATAGGGACAAAAAAAGCGACTTTGTTTTATACTATGTAGTGAAGATTTCTATATATTAAGATTTGTATACACTTGACACTAACTAAATTAAATAGGTCATAGGAATTAAAAGCGACTTAACCACTGTTTTCACAAGATTGGGGGCTATCCAGAAAAACTGAAAACGCTACTTATGATTTTGTTTAATTTTAAAAATATCATCAATCTTAGGCAAAATAGAACATAAAGCTTACCTTTACAATTAGACTATCAATTTCTTGCAAATTAAGTTATATTTTAGCTTTTTAGATCATTTTACATTAAACAATTAATTTAAACTTAGTAAATTCCCTTTCCAACGATCAGTATATCCCATTTTGATTCAAACAATAGAAGTATGGAAAATTTACGTTAAAACCGCCAAAATAATGTTCGTTAAATTAAAAGTTGATTTTTGGCACAATATTACCGTGTCCTATTTAAACCTCTTCATTCGCAGAAATACCTTCCCAATACTTTTTAAACAGCACTTTATACCTTTATACCTTTTGCTCTTGAATCAATGGCAAACTGTAATTGTCTCCAATGTACTTCTACAATATTCTTCCGTATGTTTGTTTCACAATTAGGTTGTTTGTATTTAATTAGTCCTTTAGTGCGATTGTTATCGTTAACCTTCAAAGTACACAACACACAACAAAATTAAATGCTTAAAATTAATACGACTTACACAATGTTTGTATAATAATTTGAGGTAATTTAGGAAAAATATAATAAAGAGCCTTGACAATGGCTGGGTTCCGAGTTAATTTTTTGTATAAAAAGACTCATTTTTGTTGCCGAAATCATTCTACTCGTCAAATTCGTAGAAACAATATCAAAATGATCGCTAAGGTAAGATATTATTTTCCGTATGTAATGTTACAAGAAAATATTCATGCTAAATAAAAATATAATTTACAATTAATTACTTACTTTTTTCTTAACTTTCTTAAGAGACCCATATTGTTCAGATTGTGTTGGGAAAATAGGGTACCTAGTTTATCATGACAGGTTGTAGATTTATTTTACGATCTTAATAAGTCTGCTCATCAATATTTCATTACTTATTTACTAATTTACTACAAGATTAACGCTTGGATTGACGACTCGGGTGAACGAGAATTTTAGCCAGTTTGGTCCCGGGTTTGATTCCCGGTCGGGTAAATAAAAACTAATTCGGGAAAACGAAATTTTATTTATTGTCTTGGGTTTAGGTGTTGTGTTACCATAATATCATATTTTCAAGACTTTTAAACGAGGAGTACGTAATCATGAAATGAATTAGAGAAATGAAGATTTTTGGCAGCGTTTTAAATGGCTTTTTAATGTAATAAAAGACTCTACCTTTCCTTTACCCGTATAAATCGATTTACAGATCTTCGCTGTCCTCTGCCTATTCGGGCTTGCCCACGCCGGCCATCTCTATGGAGGGTACGGAGGGTACGGCGGATACGCTGCAGTCGCTCCCGCGTACTCGTACCCGTACGCGTACTCCCACGCCCCCGCCGTCTCCCACGTCTCTCAATACAGCGTACACTCCGCCCCCATCGTTAAGGCGTACGCTCCCGTCAGCTACGCGTACTCCACTCCCTACGTCGCTGGCCACTCTTACGCCTCCCCCCTCTCCTATGGGTACGGCAGCTACGGGTACGGCGGCTATGCTAACAAATATGGCTGGTAATTCACGTACTGTACTAATTGAAATTATTTATTACCTGTAAATATTTTTCTCAGTAAATTCTCAAACAGATTCTGTACGTATTTCCTCATTGTAAGATGCTATTGTAATATATTATGTGTAAATATTCAAATGTGAGTTTTATTTAACATCGAATTTTCAAAAAATATTATTTTTCTTTTTGCAAAAAAGTTAAACCAAAAGAATAAATAACGATCGTGCAACGATCTTAAATACGTTTATACAAACCTGTACTGGGGGCATGCAAAAATATGCCCCTTGAGACATACATACTAGAGATGAGGTATGTACCAGTTGAGCATGTATGATTAAATGTGTCCGCTGTTTCTTAATTTCCCTTATACGTTCTTAATACACCCAATTGCTTCTGTTATTTTTTAGTCATCAGAGCATTTTAAATTGTTTTATTTCTTATTTGCATTTAAATAAAATTATTACTATATTTGCTGTACTATAAACAAGTACGCTTTAGTAAAAGAGCATGCATTATGGAAATATAAAATTGTAATAACTTAATCTTACCCAATATTTAATCCAAACATCGCTGATACCAAGTAAAACATTCAAATCATGAGCAAGTTAGCATTTAATTAACAACCAAACTTGTAAAGTTAGCAATGATAAGATATTCATTATCACATAGGGACACTTAAATCATGTGTTTAGCAATACTAAGCATTCATATAGCCCTTTAGCTGACTAGTAGAGGCTAAAATTATCATAAGACAAACTTAAACTTACTTGATATCTCCTAACTAGTATTCTATTAAGCAATTAAAGCAAATTAGCATTAAACTTAAAACGAAAGGTCAATGTATGTTCTAGTTTTGCAAAATGCGTTATTTATAATGCGAAAAAAATTACCTAAAATTTTGCTGAATATTGTGACATAAAGTATGTGATTTGATTGATGTTGTTATTATGCAAACTTTATTGGTACTTAACTGTACACAACCTTGTTTAAATTTAGACATGATGCGATGAATAATGAACTTAGTTTAGATATTCAAATTCTCGTTTCTCAATGACACGAACTTTAATGGTGGGCGTGAACTAAGCTTGAATTTGTTGATTGGGAAGTAAAGATTAGGGAAGCAAAATTTTGGTCTTGTAAATCAGATTTGCGATTAAACCATTTAAGAGAGACGCGAAATCGATAAAACAATTATAACAGACCCTGTGATGGGAAAACATTCTTCTTAGAATTTACAAGGTGGTTCTTATAAGATCTATTGCGTTTTTTAAGCAAGATAACATTCGTTGCCTGCCGTACTCTACTTATCTGCAACAGCTAAGTACATATATCAATTTCAACAATGCTAACACAATGAGCTCAAGCATTCACATAATTAAAACACGTTACGCTCCGTTTTCTAAGATCCTAATTGAACCTTGAAAATAATGCTTGTTTCCGAAATTTTTGGTATAAAAGCGAGCAACAATGGGTGCAACCATATTCTATTCATTACCCTCGTAGAAAAATCAACACAATGTATTCTAAGGTAAATAAACTGTTTAATATA
Source organism: Glyphodes pyloalis (assembly GCA_037074685.1). Lineage (NCBI taxonomy): Eukaryota > Metazoa > Arthropoda > Insecta > Lepidoptera > Crambidae > Glyphodes > Glyphodes pyloalis. The sequence goes on from JAYKKO010000011.1 coordinate 9,200,551, forward strand.
GCTAAGAACTTAGTTAAATGTAAACCTTTCAAAAAATTAGCTGTAATTTTTATCGTTTTGTGAGTGCAGTGTTGTTTTAAACGCATCTCTTACTTGTTTTGTGCTATAACATGGTATAAAACCTTTATCTGTGAAGAAATAAAATCAAGATAACCTAACTGTTCGAAATCGTAGAGAATCATTATCTTAATTTCAGCCGAAGTACCTCCATAGCTGAACATAAGGCTTCTCCAAGATATCTACAACTCCGCTTTGCATTACTTTTACCTATCCATCTGCCTCCCTCAATCGTTTATTTTCTTCCTGCCCCATACAGAATACCACAACTTCAATAGTTCACCTTTTTATTTCAGATAGCTCTGGTTGCCTGCCTCATTGGCCTTACCCAAGCTGGTGGACTTAGCCAATCCTTGAATAACGGCTGGAATGCCGGAAGTGGATATGGCAGCAACGGCTGGGAACCCAGCTATGGAGGACACAGTGGCTCTGGATGGAATGCCGGCTCCGGAGGATACGGCAATAGCGGCTGGGATACTGGTTACAGCAATGGCTACAACAGCTATAACGGACACTCTGGTGGTTATGGAAACCAAGGGTCTGCTGTCTCACATGTGTCTATAGTTAGGGAAGTGTCTCATTCAGTGCCATACAGTACCGGTCATGGATCTCAAGGCAGTTACGCTGGTGCGTACGGACATGGAGGTGCCAGCCTTGGGTACTCTGGTGGCTACGGATCTGGTCACAGCCTAGGTCCAGCAACTTCTCACGTATCTCAATACAGCATCCACAAGAACGCAGTTCCAGTACACTATGCTTCCTCTTCTGGGTCTTACGGTGGCCATGGATATGCTAGCTCCTATGGAAGCAACGCTTACAATGGCTGGAACAACAACGGATGGAGCAACAACGGATTGAACAACAATGGATGGAACAACCAAGCTTGGTAAACGTAGAAAGAAAAATTTACAAAGTACCTGATCGATACTCAATTTTGAAAATGTGATACTAGATTTAATTAATAAATTGATTCTATTATGAAAATGCGTTTTAATGTTTCTCCGAAATAAGTACCTCCGTTTTGACGTAGGTACTTATTTCGCTTTTGTTCTATAACATTATCGAATAAAGTCAAGTAACAAGCACTTAGACTTCAAATGGGGCTTTTGAATAAAAAAATAGTCATAGTTTTAAAATAATACAGCCAATATAAAACTTTAAGACTTTCGCGTTCCATTTTAAACATCCATACTAATATTATAAATACGAAAGTAACTCTGTCTGTCTGTCTGTCTGTCTGTTACTCTTTCACGCCTAAACGGCTGAACGGATTTTGATGAAATTTGGTATGGTGATAGATGATAACCTGGAAATGATCATAGGCTATAAATTATTCAACGCGGGCGAAGCCGCTGGCGGAAAGCTAGTTTAAAATAAATTAACGGGTCAAAACGCGACACCATTTTTATTTAGTAGTTAATTAATACGAACTACTTACTGCCCTACGTTTCGGTTAGGTTGCACTAACCGTGGTCACGAGCTGACTGGATGAATGGAATGTTGTAGTTTTTAAATGTTTAATACAGCCAATGATTGAAATCACTATACCATGAATAAGTCATAAGTGATTTGTGTCTCGAATAAGTAAGACTGAATTATTTATAGCCCTAAGTACGAATTTAAGTTCTGATCTTCACTAAACTAAACTATAACTTGTTTAAGTAATTAACAGTAATTTTTGCGCTAGCGCTACATTTGAACTTGAGCACAAGAAACTTGTATGAAGAATATATATCTAACTATATAGATTTACGTAAATATGTAGGTCGGTAACATATGTAGAGTTCAGTACCACGTGTACTGCAAACGCTGAAGGCATCTGAAGGTTATATTACAATGCGTGAGAGATGAATTTTAATCTCCTCATTAGCATAATCCCGAACCTGCTCGAGTTGATATGTGAAAGTGTTTTGTGAAATATATCATTTAAGAGGTGGAATAATAAGCAATAAGAAATATGAGTGGGTACCATATATTTTCTTTAATATGATATTATTCGGTACAATAAGTATACTCTAATGTTAATCTACCTATCAAGCCCCAGTAAATTTAAATAAATATAATATTTATAACAAGTATTCAGCATTAGCTAGATAGGATTAACAAAATCTTCGGTTAAACTTCTATATTTGGCAATAAGGCATGTTAAAACTATTTAATACCCCATAAGCACATAGTTCGTAATCTACTGAACTCAAACAATTTAAAGGGAGAACTTATTTTAGGTATACATACCTCCATAAAATTAAGTTGTCAAAATTAATGTAAGCATTTACTATTTTAGGATTCAAGTATTTTATTCATTTTAATGAAGCCTACGATTAACTAAAGCTCACACTTGAAATTTACCCGTAAGTCCGTTGAATAAGATTCACATTCATGTTTCGTGTTTACCTTCCCAGGCAGTTTGCGAAACTTTCTGCCTAGCATTGCCATCTCTATGCAATTTGAACCTCCGCTGTAATGAGACACAAGGACACGTTTTAATTGTGTTATCTATTACATTAAGTGTCGAAAACATACATTTTTGGTCGAACTTTTTAACAATTTTAATAATTGAGGGACGTTAGTAGTCCTTTGTTATTATTCACGGCAGAAGATCTGCACGCGACTTAAGCCTTTGGACTATGGTCTGAAATAAAGAATGATTCATTTATTCATTCAAAATACCCTAAAACATGATTTAACTTACTTGATTAGGTAACAACTTTCGTTCTTTAAAAGAAATAGTGAAATTGTAGATGTTTGCGTTGTCAAATCCCAAAATAATTTCATAGGTAATCCTGTTCTTTGAACTAATCTAACGAATTTTGGTAAGTAGCTTTTAAAACCCTCCATTTGGTGTCGTTTTATTTGTTTCTTCATTTTAGATCAATGACAAATGTTTTTGGAGATCTCAAACTTTTAATTAATGACTCATAAAGTACCATTGAAGCGGTCGATTTAATTACTGTTAACTTCCGAAAAGGATTTCCTTATAGTTCAATAATAACCAGAGGACGTGTTGTGTATCCATCGATTACACAACGCATTCGGCTCGGGTGCTGCCTTACCTTGACATTGTGACAGATCGCCCGCGGGCGGCGCAGCAGATTCAGTACCAATACCAGTTTGAGACGCCCATATAAAAGCGAAAGCAAGTGCCCCAAAAGTGTATTACAAACAACAGCAACGTACAACACAAACATGTTCTCCAAGGTACTTGAGCTGTCCTCATCCTGTATCTCCAAATTTGAATTTTATCGCGAAACAAAATAAATAATTAATTCTGTGTTCTTTCAGGTCGTCTTCTTCCTCTGCGCCGCGGGTCTGGCTTCCGCTGGCAACCTCCTCCACGCCGCCGCCCCAGTGGCATACAGCGCTGCTCCCGCCGTCTCCTACTCTTCGGTCTCCCATGCCGCCCCCGTAGCCTACGCTGCCGCCCCAGTGGTAGCCAAGACCTACTCCGCCGCACCAGCTGTCTCCTACTCATCAGTCTCCCACGCCGCCCCTGTCGCTTACGCCGCGGCTCCCGCTGTGGCCCACTACGCCGCGGCTCCCGCTGTAGCCCACTACGCCGCGGCTCCCGCTGTGGCCCACTATGCCGCCGCCCCCGTAGTCAAAACTGTCTCCCCTGCCGTGTCCTACTCTTCCCAATCCATCTCGACCCACTCCGCCCCCGTGGCTTACGCCGCCGCCGCTCCAGTCGTTACTAAGGCGTACGCCGCTCCCGTCGCCACTTACGCTAAGGCTCTGGCCCCAGCCGTTTCCTACTCGTCTGTGTCCCACGCGGCTCCCGTTGCGACCTACGCCGCTGCTCCCGCTGTAGCCCACTACTCCGCCGCCGCTCCCGCTGTAGCCCACTACTCCGCCGCCGCCCCCGCTGTGGCCCACTACGCCGCCGCCGCCCCCTTGGCCCACTACGCCGCCGCTGCCCCCGTCGTCAAGACAGCAGTCACCTACTCTGCTGCTCCCGCCGTCTCTCATGTCACCTACACCGGTCTGGGAGCTTCCTACGGCTGGTAAACTGTTGTTGTTTAATATTTAAATAGAACTTACGAACGACCGTTATTTATTCAACATGAAATAAAATGTAAATAATAATTTATTTGTTTTGTGTAATTTATGCCTCATCTCTAATAAGAACGAATATCGCCGTACATCATTTAGGTAGATACATAGATATTAATCTTTTAATACCTACTTAAATAGGAAACATATTTGTAGCATTTCATTAAGTCTCAATTAATCCATAATTAAGATTAAATCAATATTTAATGTATTTATCTCGTTTGAAAATTAAGGACACTGAAAAAAGGTTCGATCAAACGAGGTTCCAAGAAATGCTGCAACTAGGATTGGAGAGTTCGCCAAAGAGGAAACATGAGAAACAAAGTTGGGCTTTACTTAGGTCGCAGATTACATCATTTCTTGATATTTCGATGATTAGTACACTACACAACACTTCAAATTACATATTTTCAACTATAATGTGTCAAACGCTTAGAGGCACTGACACTTTACTTAAATTTCTTGACATTAACTTAAAAAACTTTAAATAAGCATTTTCAGCACAAAAAACTATATCTCTAGGATGCCATCATCAGATTCTGGTTGTTTTGTCATGGTACCACCATCGGCAAAGTATTTCGATGTTGGTACCATTTGAAAAACGATCTTTCTAAAATTGGTCGGGGCTGGGTGTGCTGGGTTAACTCTCACAGTAATTATTGCTGCTACTGATAAATAATAGCGAGGAAAACTTTAGTTTGGGACCAGTTATTGTTCAACAGGATAGTTTGGCGCATTAATTAATTTGTTTTTTACCAATTATTTATTTATTAGATTACCAACGTAGGTCTGTCTGTCTGTCTGTCTGTCTGTGTGTCTGTTACGCTTTCCTGCTTAAACCTCTCAACCGATTTTGATGAAATTTGGTATAGGTATACGTTGAATCTCTAGAACGGACATAGGCTGTAATACCACCTTTGAAAGTTTATATGGAAAAAAATTTATTTTTGAAGTTAGAGATATGACATTTGGCACAAATCTAGCTCTAAACTTGGATTAAAATATAGACTACTTTTTGTTTCGAATATTAGGGGAGAAAGGGGTAAAACCGACCATGAAAGGATGTAGTCCACGCGAACGAAGTCACGGGCACAGCTAGTCTACTATAAAAAATAAATATTTCTTAATCTTACTGCTCTCACAATGTAAGGTAACCACAGCATGTAGGTATATTATTGTTACTAAGTTGGACACAAGTATTGCTTATAAACTAAACAAGAACAATCTGAACAATAGAATTCACACTTAATATGAAAAATCAATAAGAAATATTAATTTCCACACAATTATAAAGTGCTCAAATATATTAGGCTGCCGCATAACCAGGTGTTATGCAACGATAGTCTCATCATAGCCGAACACTTAATATTTAAATTTCAAATGATAAATCAAATAAGAATTCGTCGATACATAGTTAATTTGCTTGTTAATCACGATCCTCCGGTGATTGGGCCGCAGATTAAGTAATTCAACCAGCTTCCGTTGCTGCAATGCTGGGAATTTATATGCGCGATGAACAGGTTAAGGATATAGACCAGTTATATTCAACTTTTTTAAACACAGCTCAGTCAGAGTCTTAAGTCTTTAGTCAAGTTGATACGATTTAGATCATGGTTCTTTTATTTAATTTACGTTATTAGCGACGGAACTTCCATTAAACATACAGTAAAGTCTATTCTGTATAAAATAATTAAATGATTGATTTCTGCTAGTGGATTTAGAATAAATCTTTTGCACGTCAATATTTTTTTCCTACTAGAGCCTCGGCGTTAGTTCTGAGGATAAACTCCGCAACGAACTCAACAGATATCATCTTTTACAATAAATTATAAGCATGATAACATGGCAAAATAAAGATTACATAGGTGCAGAAATAGGTCCTACATTTTTATATTCTTTCCACAAATTTTTGTCATTCAAAAATCTTATAGAGTGTAATGAGCCTTTTTCATAAACCACGTTTTTATTTAATTTTATTAAAATAATTTAATAATACTTTGCGGTAATTTCTCAAATATTTTGATACTTTTGCCTATGAAGGAATGACTACTTTTATGAAGTCTAAGTTTTGGGTTATTATACAGCATCTATTACAAGTAATTCGAAACTAAAAATGTGTAAGGCTTAGTAACGCATAGCATACCGCAGGTTGAGAACTGGTGTAGAATTAGATCATAATTAATTTCGAACCAAATCCTAGATATCTAAAGGAAAGTATCGAGATAACGTCTACCCTTTTACTAACAAATTTGAGTAAAAAAGGAAGTTGTATGCATTTTTTGTTTATCTTCATTTCCTGATTGTTCAAAGAAAGTTAAGAAAGTTAAAATTTTCAATTGTTTAGTTCAGTTATTTGCAACTGTTTATTGTTTGACTACGAATATTTAATAATTTTTAATGTGTGCGAAATAATTGCAATAATTCTGTTCCTTGACGTTATGCACCAAACTAAGTTTATGTAGGTACACGTGGCAGTAGGTAGGTACTTCAGCGTAACTATGACTTTCAACATAACCTCATTGTACACTTATCTCCAAACACTTGATAATCGTCTCCGTTTTGGCTCAAAGCGTGTTGACATTGTTAAATACCGTCTTCTATGCGATGGCACATAACCAATAAATTATTATCTAAATAATGGCTGACTACAGGCCACTATGTACCACGCTCAGAAACACATCGGTTCTGGCTGTTAACCTTATAAATATAGAACTCGTGAAGTCGATATATGTCCGATTCCAATATTTTACGATTCGTAATGTGTCAAAAGTGTGTGTATATATTTAAACCTTCTATCACACCTGTACATGTGTGTTTACGTGATTTAATATGTTGTATATCTACCCACGTCACCAAGGTACTGCCGGAAGACCAGCGCTACAGTGGTACCGTAGGTATACATAATGTGTACCACTGTAGCTTATGCTGAGGCAGGCACCTTTTGACCTCTCTGTTTGTTTTCATTTTGTCATTTGTCCTCTAATTTAATGGTTTGTAACTTTTTAGTATTTTTAATTTTAATTTTTGTTCTAATTTTGTAATCGGTTGTATATTATGTTTTGTACGGTCAATAAATGTATTTTCTTTCTTTCTTTCTTTCTTTCAAAAAATGACAATCCGTTTTTCAATGAGTCGGTAATTCTAATTTCAAATTTATTTTCCATATCGGCGGTCGTTTTTAGCTTAAGCCTCGTATAATTTATTACAATACGTAACTAGAACAGATATCTTTTCAAATATTGGAACTGGGCAATTGTTGATTATATTTTTGTGGAAACAGTAGGAAAGTTTAAATCTATTATATAAAAATGAATCGCAAAATGTGGGCTTGGGAGGCTATTCGGCCACAATAAAACTCATCTGTGTCCGAGTTTCCCCTTTTCGAGTTTCAGTGTAGGCTTTTCGGCCAATGCTACTGGATATTTGGCCGACTCGACCACGCAAATAAATTGAGGTAGTATATTCGGCCAAAAATCTGAGCACAATAATCTAGCTATATTTCTAAGATAAATCGATATAATGCGAGAATCTAAAGTAATAAAAGTCAATTTTTTTGTATTATATGAATGTATTTTAATTTAACATTAACATAAACAAAGGGCTATTTTGCCAATACAATGACCTAATGATATTCCATTGTCAATAAATTGTTCTAAAATTGAGTCTACATTGTCATATAAGTAGTTTCAATCATATTTCAAAACTAGCTGTGCCCGCGACTTCGTTCATGTTGACTACATACTTGATGAGTTTTATTGTGGCCGAATAGCCTTCCAAGCCAAAATGTGTTGGTAAGTGCATAACTCGACAACGCTTGGACCGATTTGGACAATTCTTTTTTTAAATATGTTCGTTGAAGTCCAAGGACGGTTTTTACGGTGAGAAAAATTCGATTAATTGCCGGGAAAACTCTAAAGATAGCCCTTTTTTTTTCCAGTACAAACGTTTTCTACCTAAAATTTAAATTCAAGCCACACTGCAGGCCAGTCTTCTTGACAGGACGAAGTCTGTCGGGTCCGCTAGTATGGAATAAAGAAAGGCTGATGTTCACTTGTTTTCAAACCAGGCTGCGATTGAAATAGTTTAAGGAATAGTCTATTAACAGTTTTACTATGCTATACTTTTCGCCTTAAGCTAGGAACATCATACCACTTAACATCAGGTGGGATGAGGTCAATCCTGAAGTGCGTTGCAAAGAAAAAATATTACTACAAGTTTAAATTTTTGGCAATTTTAACGGGAAGACGAATTGCGTTAATCATTAACGCGTTAAATGGAGTGGACGCTCTTTTCAAATATCGCTGTAAACCTTGTTTACAACAAAATCAAATATCGTCGTTTCTTATTAGTGTGACCCTGGCATAAGATTTCGCATCAACGTCTGAGAATACCGGTGTTGGTCTTGAATTGTTTTTAGAAAAAATGTCACAGACATCACAAACTGGAGCATGTTTTCGTAACATGTCTGCAATACGTCATCAGTGCAATACTTCTAAAGATTATATCAAACCTGTCAAGTGATAGACACTAATTTAAACATACAAACCACAACCGAGCATTTGTACGATGCTGTGATAAAAAAACCGGTTTGTAAATTTGCTCACACGCTGTCTAAATTATGTTGAATAGCTTAAAACGTAATTTAAATAGCGGCACTAGATAACATTGCAACCTCAATTAATAAATAGTAATTGGTTTAAGAGGATAATTCTCTCATGAATTATTATCAATTAGTTTAGTGCGTTAATTAGTCGACACACGCATAATGATATGCATATTTGGCTGTACATACTTTTCTACTAAATGGTTCTAATTGGCTACTTGACAGTGTTAACAATGAAATATGAAAAGTGTTAGATATGTTAGCTTATTACTCAAGTAATCATTTTACATTTTTACTTTTTAATTAAAAGCATAGTTAGTATTTTATTTTTGCAAAATAAATTTTACTTTTTTTATCTGTGGAACAAAAGAACCGAAACGGAAACCACCATTGCAATTCGGAAATGACAGCTGTCGGCGAAAATTATTTATTTTAATGTGGCGAAACAATGATTATTTTACCGATTAAATTGAATTATTGTGTCTCTAATCGTATAAAGAATTTATTTAAACATTTTCCGTTTATCTTAATTAAGTCGTTCCTATGCGTATCGGTTCGTTATATATGACGTTGACGTCATAATTACTACAATGACGCGACTAGGCGTTTTCGCGCGCTTTTTAAATGTGTTACACAAAATCTTATTTTTCTCTGGTTATTTAGATTATTTCCAGATAAATCGAATTGCTTGGGATATAAAATGAACGGGCGCACATTTTACAATACTTTTTCAAAAACTGTCAAGTAGCCAATTGATTGAATTATTTTGCAGAATGGTGAAAACGAAATAAACACCGACGATAAAAATATTGAACATTATTTGATTTGTGATTTATAATTGAAAACAGTTTTTTATAAGAATATTTTTTTTTATAATTATTAAAATATAATAAAATAAAACAAAACTTTTATTAACGAAGATTTTTACAATTCAGCAAACAGTGAAGCAACCCATTTAAGCACCAAGCAACCCAGAAATTATATTGCACTTCATATTGACCTCATCCCACCTGATGTTAAATGGTAATGAGGTCCTAGCTTAAGGGTGACAAGTGCAGCATAATAAATCTGTTACTGGACTTGAATTAACAAAGGATTTTAATAATAGGACATAATTATTCCTGATTCCTAAAAAAACTTGGTAGTACCAATATAATGGGTAATTGTTGTTCCTTTATCCAACCCTATTAACAACATAAACGCAAAAGATTATAAGAATGTAGTTTGCCTTGAAGGAAAATCTAATTAATTATTAGGATGGTACAATGTTTTTTAAATAGATAAAATTAATCCTCACCGCTACAAAAATAACTCGCCACACGGCTATAGAAAATTTCTCAGACCCTTTATAACTGTAAATAGTAAGATTGTACATACTTTATATTGCTAGATGTAGCCTGTGACTTCACCCGCGTTATTTCAGGATAAAGAGTATCCTATGTGTTAATATATATTGTTATCTCTCTACTAAATTTCATTATCTTTTGCTACTTCTCCGTTTTTACGAGTATATTAACCAAAAGTAGGTACTCGTTTAAATTATTTAAAACTAAAACCGACCGTGTTGTCGTTACTAACCAATAGAGTAATAACTCTACCCTACCCTATTCAGGAAAAAAAACAATTATAATCTGCTTTTTATGCTTACAAATAAAGAATAATTCTTGTCGAATGGATTGCTTGTATATGTGTTTCATAAGAAATGTCTTTGCATTTGAAAGAAAAACTGTTCATTGTTATTTCTCTACGTGAGTCCTCAATGGAATTTGATGATCCCTCAAACAATAACAGAGAATCCTTTACACTGTTGATTCCTCTTTTATCATGTTGTTATTACAAGCAGATATGGTCATTTATATGTCTACAATAACAATCTAAAGTAAATCTTAATGCAACATCATAAGAGCTTTTATTATTACTCGTACTGCCCACAGTTTTCGTTCAATTTGAGATGGCATTATTTCTCTAAACTTTTCGGATCTATCAGTATTACTAATATTTTAAACATACAAATTAAGTGTTGAAAGTGTTTTTCATCAAAAAAAACGGAAAGAATTTAGATAAAATTTACGATAAAGTTGCAAGCAACCACTGCATAACATTTATAAACTAAGAGATTAAAAATTAAATTCGACAATAATGTCTTAGTCACAGGCAAACCCTATTAATGGTAAAGAATAAATAAAACAGTTCGTATCAAACAAGATCGATTTATTCAAATTCTCATAAAATTATTTGACATTACACAGAATAACGTTATCACTAATAACTAAAGTGCTAGTCAACAATCGAACGGCATCACAGTTAGCTTACTTCTTCTTCTTGTAAGTTAAGAAGGAGACTTCTGGGGCGGACGGGTAGGCAAAAGCTGAGTTCACAACTGGACTTCCATATGAGTAGCCAGGAGCAGAATAGGCTACAGATGGGCCAGCATTAGCGAAGTACGACGCTGTTGGAGAAACATATGAAGCGACGGCTGGAGCAGCGTAACTCCTCGTCTCGTAAGGTTGGATGTAAGACTGAGCAGCAAACGAATTAGCCACTACCGGACCAGCAGCGTAAGAAACCGATGGTTGGACGTACGATTTCGCCACAACCGGAGTGGACACGTATGATTGGACAGCGGGTTGGACATACGATTTTGCCACAACTGGAGCGGATACGTACGATTGGACAGCGGGTTGGACATACGATTTCGCCACAACTGGAGCAGAAACATACGATTGATACGATTGGACAGCGGGTTGGACGTACGATTTCGCCACAACTGGAGCAGAAACATACGATTGATACGATTGAACAGCAGGCTGGATGTAAGATTTCGCAACGACTGGCGCAGATACGTAGGATTGGACAGCAGGCTGGATATAAGATTTCACTACTGGAGCGGCAGCATAAGAAACAGTGGGTTGCACGAAAGACTTCGCCACAACAGGGGCAGAGGCGTAAGAAACGGCAGGTTGGACATACGATTGCGCTACCACTGGAGCTGAAGCGTATGAAGGAACAGACTGGAACGATGATACTGTAGACACAACTGGTGCAGAGTAAGCGGCTACGGTAGGAGATACAGTTTTCAGTATTGGAGCTCCGTATGTCGGGACAGGTGTGTAAGACTTAGCTACGAAGGGTGCTGGAGTGGAGTACACAAGAGGGGATGTAGTGACAGACACAGCTGGTATCACAGTCTTTGCGACCACGGGTGCAGCGTTAGATTGGTAGTACGATACGGAGTTGACGACTGGCGTTTCGGAGTACGTGGTGATGGTGGGAGTGATAGTTTTGGTGGCAACGGGGGCGACATAGCTGAACGAGCTGTATGACTTGGTGGGTAACGTAAAGGATTTGCTCGGGACGTTGTAGCTGTAGCCTGGTGTGGCAGTTGCTGGTGGGAGGTATTCAGGCGTGGGGGTGGTGCCCAGCTGACCAGCTGACGCGAAGCTCGCGACGTACAGGCATAATATCAACTGAAAAAATGAATATATTTTTAACAAAGGAAAAGTATGCATTTTTAAATTGACAAATTTTTATCCATCCTTTTGAAGTTTTAATTGCTCCAGAACGGCTAGGTGTGTCTGGATGAAATTAGGTGCAGGCACGGTGTGAAGCTACGAAGTAAATATATTATTTATAAATTTCCACCCCGAGCTTCATCAGTTAAAAACCCATTTATATGTGTCAATTTCCTATTGCCAACTTAAATAAACTCGATATAAGATAAATATAAAAATAAATTTAAACCCTTCCGAAATAAAATGTTGTGTTATCTCACATCCGCACATTTTAATTTATTTAATTTTGTGGGTTATTGACAAAACAAACTATCCGAAATTCAATTATTTGTAAGCGTTACAAACCTTAGATATGAGATATGAGTGCAAAAAAAAAATTTTACTTGTAAACTGGTGTGTATCTCGTTTTACATGATACAACATTTATGCCCGTGATGCAAGACCAATTGTCTTTAATAATTACAAAGTTGACACTGTCATCTCTAATAAGAATCTTATAAATTCATATCCTAATTTATTTAATATAATGGTCTATTTAAATAAAAATAGTAAAAAAATAAAACATTTTTTTTTGAAATTTAAATTAACCAAATTTAACCAAAATAAAAAAAACAATTTAAAATCACAGATTGCTTTCAACTTAATTATCACTTTCCTACCTTTCCGTACATGTTGTCCTTTGAGTTGTGATGACCGAATATTGTAAAGAATACACGCACCCACTTTTATACCATCCTTAAGAACTGGTATCGGATCATCTCCGAAATCGTATGCATTGCAAATTGCATGACTGAACTTCTGAAGCCAATGTGTTCATCCGTGAGAACTTTAAATTTTGTCAGGTTCCGTAGAAATACATCTAACGTGGTTATTTAGGTCACACTTATGTAAGTCTACAACATAAGCCCATAACTTTGTCTGCGTGCAGATTGAATCTCCTTAAGGAACATTTTTCTTTTAATGGCTCATCTTCATTTAATTGAGCGACCGGTGCTCCCATCCTTTGTATGCTTTGATATTTTGAACTGTACAACTAAATTTAGAGCCATATTCATCAATACACGTGACAGTAATAAAAAATGCAAAGAATTAAAAAAAAAATACGGTCACATATATACTGGCTAAATCATATGAAATTTATATCTCAAAAAAAGTCCAACATGTTCTTTATCGGTCCACTCATCTTTTTGATTTAAACTTTCAGTGAAAATATGTGAAACTGAGAAAAATCCGGGACCCCGATACACCATGGTCTTAATTTCAACTATGAATTTTATTTTATAGGTCAACCCCAGTACCTATTGTTGTAAGAACGTGAGGCAAGCAAATAATTTAACTTTCAGGCCTCGTATTGGTACCTGACTTGGCATTCCTGCCAATTATTACATTTAAAACATATTACTAAGGAACTTACAGCTTAATCTACCTTCAGGTTGCTCGTGACCATAATTTTGAGACCCCGGCTTTATCTCTCTAGATGACAGAGCTAATAAGTAGAAATTTGATCAAAAGTTCCCACAGCCCATTCATATGGGCGCATCTCCAACCCCTTAAAACCTAATAGTCCTCATACTGTTTTTTTTAATATGAAGCAATCAAACATAGCAAGCAAATATTATCACATCACACACACTCCTAAGGCGTCACATGTAAGCCCAGTAAGTAAATAATAATAAATAAACATTATACGAATACAACATCACATACATTGCTCTTATTGTTAATAAGTCGCGTAAGCACTTGTTTTGTAAAGGTTTGAATCAATAAACACCACCCAGACCCGAGACTAGGTTTCCATATTGACCCGACTGGGAATCGAATACGAGACCTCAGAAATGGCGCCGCCATAGTTAAAGTCAAAGTTCGGCCCGCTCGCCTCTAGCCTACGAAGGGCGTCAGATAATGTACTGTACTCACTGGCTAGCTTTTGAACTTTATACAGTGTGATATGGATGCAAAAACACACATTTGATTTTATTTTATTATAATTGAATAGTTATAGCTGTCTTTTTACGAAATTTTTTTTCTTAGGGAACCCTAAAATTGACCTTTTAAGCGACACATTAAGATGAAATAATAGCGTGTTTCGGACAAGTTTATCCATAATGCGGCATTGGTCATCTTCGAAACTGTATCAATGTCAGGGCGATATGTCTCATTTAGATTATATTTGGTGATATAATGTATTGATATAGATCAAAACGTTTTTGGAAATATTCTTATGTTTCTGTTTTTAAAGGCCCACCACGTCGTAAAAATCTTTTGTTTAGTTGTTTCTATACAACTATTGTAGATATATCTTAATGTGGAGTATACATTTTCAAGTTGAATTAATATCAAAATAGTTCAACTTAAATTATTATAATTGATTTGGGCTTTAAGTACACTTCAGTAAAGCATCAGCTGAAACATGATTTATAAACATGTCTAGCGACCCGCCCCGGCCTCGCACGGATGTAATGTAAATACTTAGAAATATTGGCTTTCCTATTATTTATTGCAAACAAAAACCTTCCTCTTGAATCACACTATCTATTAAGAAAAACCGCATCAAAATCCGTTGCGTAGTTTTAAAGATTTAAGCGTACCTAGGGATATAGGGACAGAAAAAGCGACTTTGTTTTATACTATGTAGTGATAACCCATTCTAAATTAACTTTCGAATGGCTATTATTTAACAGTCTATGTTAAAGCATGTTAGACAACAACGTTGCACCGCCCTTATGTCGCGGTCATAAGAAACAAAATTGAAATGCAAGTACCTTGGTGTAACAACAACGCTTCCTTATATTTAAATGTCTTTGCTTTATTTCATTATGTTTTTGAAAGACCTCTCGATGAAAACCGCATTGGTAAATGATTATGTAACCATAAAATTTCTGGATTTATCGCAGAAGATTTTTCTTTAAAAATTACGTTACAAATCGACACCCAATTATGATGTTTTACTTTTAACGAAAAAGGTATTCAACTAGTTTTAAATTTGAATTCTAGGTAAATCATGATTTTTATATCTTTTTATTTTTAAACAAAAATCAATATTTAAAATAAGAAAACTACACATACGCGATATTCTTATTGGCTCACTTGGCTAAGTACTAATCGGAATAAAAGCTTTTCATAAACCGGAATTCTAGACACAAAAGCATTATTTATTTCTTAACGTAGGTACCATTGAGTCATTGCTTAAGCTAAACCAGTGACATTGTAACTGTTATTACCCATTTTAAGGCATAATATATCAAGAAACATTTTTAAAACTAATTTAAAATCGACAGTACCACTGACTGGGTTTCAACGAAACCAAAAGTTTTAAACATCAATATCCGCATCCAAAACTTATTGATTAACACTATAAATACATATATCTGTAATAAGTAAATCAAGGTATAAGAAATGAGATGATCGCCGCGACCTGAATATGAAACCTGTCGAAACCAGAGCGGTTCTGCACTCAAAATTATCATAATTAATTCGATACAATTAGCAAAACCTTCGCTTTGGCGATCAGTCTGCGTTTTAATGCAAAGTCGAGAATTAAAACAGGAAACGAAATGCTTCCGACAAGGCGAATATGGGCAGAAACTTTGCTTAAACTTATCTGAAATCGTTTACTCTCCAATGGCACGTTTAATTCGATTTGCAATTTAGTAAATAGGGTCATTATTTGGACACTGGATATCTCATAACTATTTGTCATTTTGAATTGATATTCAGCTAAAGGTTCACAGAAATAAATAAATTGCACTAGTTAAAAAGGGGTATTCAAAATGAGAACAAACCATGGTACAGCACGAACGCTGGTGACGTTGGATAACGCTAATTGCATTCTCCATGCAAAAAATGTTATATCTATGCCCTATTTGTTTTTTATTTGAGCATGTATCGATATTCAAAATTACTCTATATATAAATAGGCGATGTCG
This sequence comes from Glyphodes pyloalis, assembly GCA_037074685.1. Taxonomy (NCBI): domain Eukaryota; kingdom Metazoa; phylum Arthropoda; class Insecta; order Lepidoptera; family Crambidae; genus Glyphodes; species Glyphodes pyloalis. The sequence goes on from JAYKKO010000011.1 coordinate 9,216,699, forward strand.
ACCCATTAAAAAAATATAGTGTGTAAAAAAATGCACGCAATATTGTGTATAATACATCATGTTATGTTTTTTTTCTGGTATGTAGTTCTAGTTTTCAATAGATTTATATGACTCTGGCGTGACAGGCTCCACCTAGAGTGAGAGTCACTGTTATCTTGTATTCGTAAATCTCAAGTTTTTGGCAAACATTACTCATTATTATTATAATCGAGCGAAGAAATAAATAGCGGTTCCATGCCAATTAAAAATTATAGAAAAAAAGCAGCTATGCAATGTTCACTCGCTTCTTCACGCTACGCAGATTACAGCACATGAATATGATCAATTTATACAAAAACCAACTTGAGTGGTGACAATATAACTAAGATATAAACACAAACATATAACTAAGATGAAATGCTGGAAAAATAAAGTTTGAACCTGGAATAGCACTTATGTAACTTGCAGTTTAACGTAGTACGTAAGTCTAAAAGACCTAAAACTCAAATTAATACAATTATTACGAATCACCGATCATTGAGCTGGTCCTAAAGTAAGAAGGCAGCTTAGGCATTTTTGTTATGGACACCAGTAGTAGTATCACAATTTATACTTATATTTAAACATGCATTCAGACATGTATAGGAAAAAACTCATGACAATAATGTTTGTCCTGTCTTGGGTTAGGATTGAACCTAAGACATTTGCATAGAGAGCAGAGTCGCTACCACAATCCCCCCAAATCGTTAAACACGTAATCAAGGCAAATTAAAAAATAACACAAGGCAAATTAAGAAAAAATTATTGATTGATTTCGTCTTAATTATTATACGATTATATAAATTCACAGAATATTGGAAGACACTGCAATAATATTCAACTGTGCTTCCTGATAACATATTTCACCATGTAACAATTAAATCTCCCAAAATATCAGTAAACATCAGAAACTTAAATTCACTGCACACTTAACGCTACAAAAATCATAGATCCGTTTCGGCCTGTGATCCAAAATGGTGAACAAATGTCAACTTATCAAGCAATGAGATTCATTTAATGTAGTATTTCGTCTCAGCAACGTTTTTTTAACGATTTGAACTTGCAGCAAAACCTTAACGTTACAACTTATGAGAAGGCGAATACTTCAAGTAAACCTGAAATGAGAACTGATATCAATGCAAGTAAGAAGCACTTACTTTACCCACCCCTACTAACTATACTTGACCTATGCGTGACGGGCAGTCCGTCAATCGTTTTGATATAAAAACCGGGGCTGCACTTGCAACATTATCAGTTACCTACTTTAACAGCACCAACATGTACGCCAAGGTTTGTTCTGCAATAAATAAATAGAAAAAATATTTAGTAATCTAAGAAGTTCAAAAGTGTGAATAAAATAATTTGTAAATACTTTAAAAAAGTAATATAGAATATTAAAAAAAAATCTTACTTAAATAACGTTTCAAGGGCTTAGTTTTTAGGGTAATGGCTTAGATTTACGTTTGTTTTTGTTTGTCAGCTGATCGTCGCTCTCTGCGCTGTGGGCATCGCCCATGCTGGTGGTCTCTACGGAGCTGCCCCTCTGGCCTACAGCAGCCACGCCATCGCCGCCCCCGTCGCCACCTACGCCGCCGCCCCGGTGGTCGCTCACAGCTACGCCGCCCCCGCCGTGGCTGCGTACTCCGCCCCCGTTGTGACCAAGACCGTTGTGTCCCCCGCTGTGTCATCCGTCTCATCCTACTCAACCCACCAGACTCACGCATCTCCCGTCGCGACTTACGCTGCTGCCCCTGTTGTCGCTAAGACCTACGCTGCTCCTGCCGTCGCCACTTACGCCGCTGCCCCCGTGATCGCTAAGACCTACGCCGCCCCCTCCGTAACTGCGTACTCAGCTCCCGCGTACGCCGCGTACTCCGCCCCCGCCTACAGCGCGTACTCCGCCCCCGCCTACAGCGCGTACTCCGCCCCCGTGGTCGCTAAGGCGTACGCTGCCCCCATCGCCGCCACCTACGCCGCAGCTGCCCCCGTCTACGGCTCGTCTGTATACACCGCCGCCCCCGCTGTCGCGTACGGACATGGTGCTTGGTAAACTGATTCTAGTCAACTGTCTAATTTATTGAAAACAATAACGAAATAAAACCTGTGCCAAATGTATGTTATTTTTATTGTTTTTTGCCTACTGACGAATGTGTTCATTACGTCGTTTAATAGGTACGTTATTAATCTTGGAAAAGACATCTCACATTAACCCTTCAAGTCTTTGAAGGGTTCAAAAACCCACTTATAGGTATACCTACTTAATATAACCATTTATAAACTGCTTTCTGTTCACAATCATTCATAACGGAGACCGGGATCTCTTAAGATCCTGATTAAAAGCCTATTATAAATTTGGAGAGAGTGCCATCTGCTGTGCTGACTTTTCAAGGAAACCAACCCCATTTGGATCATAGTGGTGACCAAAAGTTTACAACCCTTCGTTAACACATGATATTTACGCTTATTATATACTAATGTGATTAAAACCTGAAATGGTGGAACCAAACTGGAAAAATCACACAAAGGGAGAAGGGCCACGGGATATGAACCTACGTCTATCGGGTTTTGACGCCTAACGTACACAGAGGCGGTTTAACTATTTATTATACGTAAAATTCAATAAATTCTGTTTTCACCTTCCTCGTGTGACGGTACGATGCGTCACGCATTTCCTTCCGCCGAAAAGAAAGTCACTTAAGTAATTTACTGTGTAAACTGAAAAATAAAAATGTATACCTACAGACAGGGAGCGACTACTTATAAAAGAAAGCATTTTTCATCATAATAACATTACTAGCCACATGGCTCACTTAATCATTCATCAGTGGAAACGAGTTTGATTGTTAGAATTTTTGTTAAGTTTTGAGCAAGTAAATATAGTCATATTAGTGCACATTACTGTGTACATATTATTGTGTAATTAAACTGAAATCATCACTAACAATCGAAATTTATATTAATAGTAACATAACACATAATTTAATCTATTAACAAGCCACCACCTTAAAAGCAAAACACATTATCATAAGTGGATGAAAATTAAAAAAAAACAATTATAAATGTTGTCTTAATTTTGCATCTCTTTGACAGATGCATCTGGCGTCTTTATCTAGTAAACAAGTCCATGGCCAACCAAGCCAAGTCCATAGAGATATAAGCCTATCAGCTGTGTCGGATTAACCATCATAGTTGAAACTCCATCGGAACATCTACGAATACTTTCATATTATATGCTACGAACTAACAGTTCGCTTATCATAAAGATCAGATGACCTCCAAAAAAAACGGGACCAACCTGAAGGCTTTTTTTCTTAACGAGGGGAAATAGCTTGATGTACCGTACCGTCACCTGAGAGAGGTGACGGCGTGTGTGGGCCTTAAGAAAAGCAGGACTACTCACTAAACCCCCCGGTCTCATCGCCTTTAGGGTGATGCTGTAGGAAACTCGGCTCAGCCAAAACCACAGCAGGGCCTGTAGGCCTACTACTGAAAATTATATGAACAAACGAAAGGTTCCGCTTTTAAAGATAATTCGAAAGTTTGGGAATTAAAACGTGTTTTTTGATTTGCATAATTTATATTTCGTTTTTCGTAGTAGTGGACCAGATTTTACTAGTGTCGGTGGTAAATCTAATAAATAATATTGAACCAACCAGGGCTGGGCTAGAAATAACATCGTTCTTTACATTGTTATTTCTAATTACATCACACATCGTTAATCGTTAAAACTCGAAAACATCACATTTTTAGATACTTCTGCTACAAACATTATGTGATGATTGTGAGACTCGGTAGAAATTAATAAAACAAAGTGTCTTGGGTGACGTCTTTTTAATGTTATCAAGAGATATATTTCTAACAATATTCGCTCAAATGTAGGGTGAGGTATATTAACACGACTTTTTGATCTTTGAAAGTTTCATTCATAGCTGTCTAAAAAATGATCGGAAGTTCGAAACCTGCTGCCAATTTTCGTTGGGTTAGTAGTCGATTAAAATAAATTCGCCCGAACACGCGAATCGTCCCCTTACAATAAATTAATTTTTTTGGTAGGCGTTTCGCACGAATGTATTTTAAACGCGTGCGAATCGACTTCTAGAAAGAACTAAACGCATACTATACTAATTCCAATCGACTACTAACCCTTTTTTTAAAGTTCAGAATGTTCTTTTAACAACACATTAAGGAAAACACTTGCGATTCGACTTCAGTTGTTATGCCCGCGACATAAGAGTAGTGCAAAGTTCAAAGTTTGTAGTCTGTTGTGTTTTCGAAAGTACTTTCTGTTTATTTATGATTCCAGTAACATCGATAAATCATATAATAGAAAAATAAATATATAGGTAAGTAGGTACCTATAGTGCATGTTTTTACCGCTTTAGATTCAACCTGTTTTATACATTACCTATCCAATATTATGTATGAAATATAAAACTACTACCCAAAATCACTTTTGCAAGAAGAACTGCAAGGGTTTACCTTATTGAATCATAAAAAGGTTGCTAGGGCTAAATTACAAAACGTTGTTCTTTTTCAGATACGTCAACGGTTTTTTTTTCAAGTGCTATCAATTAAAATAAACAAAACATTAAATATGAATGTGACTTGCATAACACATCGCACAAACATTGTTAAATTTAATGATTAAATAACTATCTTACGTTTTTAAAGGGTTTAAGATAATAAAATCCCATTTAGAACAGAATATTCTGCTTTTCATGTTAAGTCACACACTGTACTTACATACTGTGGCTTGAACAAGCCACTTGCACAAATGTAAGTTAACCTAAAATGTTTTACAATTTCACAGCACATTTTAAGTTAGCCATGGAATAGTTATTGAATCCGATCCAAAAAGGATCCAGGAATGGGCAAGTGAGCCTAGATACGTAACAAGTAATACAAGGATTTTAGTTGGATAGACACAAAATAAAATATGACACAAAAACTTTTGTTACATACAAATACTTTTTAAAAGTATGAATCTGACCACGGATGACACTAACTCGTTAAAATTTCACAAAATCATTATAATAAACATTATAATAAAATATAATAATATCACTCTATTGTTCACATTTTATCTGAAAAATCCAGAACTGGCTGATTCACAAACTTTGGAAACGATTCCGAAACGAAAGTTCGTATTTTATCTCTATCCAATCCTTTATGATAAGAAAGATATAAAAATAATTTCAGAATTTTGTATGAAGACTTAAAAATATACAGGCGTCACAAAAACACAAAATAACGTATTGAACTGTTTCAAACTAAGACAATCAGGAGGTCCTTAAATTTGTTTTGTATAGTACCTACGAGTAGATAAATATTAATGATGTATAGTTCTAACAGGTAAAAGTCACTTACACAAATATCCGCGAAAATTTTATTTTCATGTCACCGAGTATTTTATATTTACTTTTATTGTCAGGCGCAAAAGAAAAAAAACTCTATAGAAAGAAATGTGTTCCACTTTTGGTGATAATTGGCCCCAGCCTAAGTACCTACCTAACGTTAAAGTGCCGAAACTGCACATCGAAAGTATTCTAAAATAAACTACAGAAAAAATATGCAGTCATGAGATCGACTTGCGCTGCTATGAGAGCGTGAATATCAAGTAAAGCCAAAATAAGTACTGACATTCATTTCTTCCATTACTTTATCCACCCCCTACTAACTATTATTTGATTTGAGCGTGACGGTCTGTCCGTCGATCGTTTTAATATAAAAACCCGAGGCTGCACTTGCAAAATTATTCAGTTGCTTACTTTTACAGCACCAACATGTACGCCAAGGTATGTATTACATTAAATAAAAAGGCAGTTAAATTAATAATCTAAAAAGTTAATAGTGTAAACCTTATTAAATATGAACTTGAAATAAAACTATTTGAAGTGTAAAAAACTCTACCGAATTTATGTTTCAATTTGAACATGTCGTGTATTAGTCATAATGCATACAAAAATTATGTAGTTCACTTGTTATCATATCAGGGCTGTCCTAGTTTAAAGATTAACGTTTTTTTCTTCGATAGCTGATCGTCGCTCTCTGCGCTGTGGGCATCGCCCATGCTGGTGGTCTCTACGGGGCTGCCCCTCTGGCCTACAGCAGCCACGCCATCGCCGCCCCAGTCGCCACCTACGCCGCCGCCCCGGTGGTCGCTCACAGCTACGCCGCCCCCGCCGTGGCCGCGTACTCCGCCCCAGTCGTGACCAAGACCGTCGTCTCCCCCGCTGTGTCCTCTGTCTCTGCCTACTCAACTCACCAGACTCACTCCTCTCCCGTCGCCACTTACGCCGCTGCCCCCGTGATCGCTAAGACCTACGCCGCCCCCGCTGTTGCTGCTTACTCAGCTCCCGCGTACGCCGCGTACTCCGCCCCCGCCTACAGCGCGTACTCCGCCCCCGTGGTCGCTAAAGCGTACGCCGCCCCCATCTCCGCCACCTACGCCGCAGCTGCCCCCGTCTACGGCTCGTCTGTATACTCCGCCGCCCCCGCTGTCGCGTACGGACATGGTGCTTGGTAAACTGAATCTAGTCAACTGTCTAATTTATTGAAAATAATGACGTAATAAAAAAAAATGCACCAAAAAAATTTTTTTTTTCATTTATTTCTTCCTTTCTGTTTGCTGCTTTACTAAAACAATCCAAGTAATAACAATTATATACATAAAGTAGGAATGGTACAAAAAATCAACATAACTTGGATTGTTGTCCTTAAATTTTTTTTAAAATCAGGCAATAAAAAATTAATTAGCGATCTCCAATGTGAGCACGAAAATGCATAAGCAGGATTTCCGATCTCGAGAAAATAAATCATATAATTTGTATTTATGAAAGTTTTTTTTTAATTGGAAGTGTATTTATTTAATACATTTGTGAAAATTTACAAACGAAGAAAAGAAATAATTAAAACTAAATAAAAACTACATTATATGTACAAATATATTTATGAAAAATTAATTCAGAGATATTCCAGATTTCATTTACTGAACATCTACAATTGTACATGTTCTTGTTGCTAGCGACTTCGTACGAATTAGTTTGAGATAAAAGTATCTATTATTTATGGAAGATCCTATATATATTTTTACCAAATTTTATTTGAATACATTAAATAATTTTTACGTTAAAAAGAAACAAAAATCCATTCACACATTAAAAAAAAACATATTTTTTTTCATTTATAATATTATTAAGATTCCTTACATCTTTAAAACATTAAGAAATCTATAACTGACATAACGGTCAGTATTTTTTTACATGCGAGGTTTTGAGGTTATTTGTGATTAGTAATTCAATAATTTACAATTGTAAATACAATCTTCTTTTTAAAAAAGACTCAAAAAAAGCATACAATGCAGCGCCCAAATCGATTGAACGGAAATTCAAAACTAATTCTCAAAGGTTTTATGGTCATATTAAATAATTATTAATATGACCATAAACCGTTTTGTCTTGTGGTCATATTACTAATTAGCACACAAATTCTTGCGTGATATCTCCTCTATTACTTCTAGTATTTATTCGTGCAACGATAATTCAGAGATATCTAGGAACATTGCACATTGCACTGCAGAGTTTCTTTAATTTGATGACTCATAGATATTTTACATGAATGAAAATATTTCTGAATCTGATTGGAATTTACAATACTACTCTAATTTGAAACAAAGATTTCTAAAAATATGCTCGTATATTTTTCAATGATGAAATTCCTTAAAATAAATATCCTGAACTGCACAAATCCAGTCTAATGTAAATATTACTATGTAAGTGGGTTTTAACAAATTTTACAATAATTTAGCCCAGTTTTATGGTTAAGTCTTTCTTGCTGTAAAGTGTTATGCAGTGTAGAAAAAAAAGAGTAAAATCGAGTATAGTTTCAGCTTTTATTTACAATTCCATTTAAATAAATTAATATTTTTGTTGGATTCAGTTTACCAAGCACCATGTCCATACGCGACAGCGGGAGCGGCGGAGTACACAGATGAGCCGTAGACGGGGGCGGCCGCGGTGTAGGTAGCGGCGATGGGGGCGGCGTACGCCTTAGCGACGACAGGGGCGGAGTACGCGGCGTACGCGGGAGCTGAGTAAGCAGCAACAGCGGGGGCGGCGTAGGTCTTAGCGATCACGGGGGCAGCGGCGTAAGTGGCGACGGGAGAGGAGTGGGTCTGGTGAGTTGAGTAGGCAGAGACAGAGGACACAGCGGGGGACACGACGGTCTTGGTCACGACTGGGGCGGAGTACGCGGCCACGGCTGGGGCGGCGTAGCTGTGACCGACCACCGGGGCGGCGGCGTAGGTGGCGACAGGGGCGGCGATGGCGTGGCTGCTGTAGGCCAGAGGGGCAGCCCCGTAGAGACCACCAGCATGGGCGATGCCCACAGCACAGAGAGCGACGATCAGCTATGAAACAAAGAAAATTTTAATGGATTATTAAGTTTACCTTTTTTACAACACTTTCAATCATTGTAGTCGTGACCGTGTAACAAAACTTAACGGGTGATTCATTCATTACGTGGACCAATGTATTTAATTCTTCAATCGTAATTATTTTAATTGAATACAGGAAGCACACCTTGGCGTACATGTTGGTGCTGCAAAGTTCGGCAACTGAATACTTTCAGCAAGTGTCGGCCTGGTTTTTATATCAAAATTTGCCGGACTGTCCATTTCACTAGGTTGAATTAACCTTTTATTAGTAGGGGTGGGTCGGTTTGAACACTTTTTATTAATTGCGTTACGGATGTCAGTGTTCCGAATCGTCCCTCAATTTGAGGTCACATGCCTTACTGAGGCGCCTTACTCATTTTTGTTGCCTCTAATTAGGATAATAAAAATAATTGCCAAAGACAACTTTATTACCAATTACGTCGTAGTGTAGGTCCTTCCCGTATGGAACATTTTTGATCGTAAGTACTGTACCTTGATTTGATTGTAGTTACGTACCACATTTTGGTTTCCATAACAAGTAAGCATGTCGGTGCAGTGGCTAAGGTGATGCCCAAAGTATAAAAGCTATCGGATTCTTTTTTTTATAACTGACTAAAGATGAAGGCTTGAGTTTGCCTTTTTATCTTTACCAAGCTTGTAGGGAATTGGAAGGCTAGGCCGTACCCGTACCCGACCTGTAACTATCAGGTTACATTTTCAGTCAGGTTATTTTTTTTAATTGGTTTGGTTCTGAATGTGCTAGATGGACGCCTCCACCTAGTAGTATCTTTCCTCTGGTAATCATAGTAAAAAAGCATAGTATAGTTAAATAATTTGATTGTCTGAAACATTTATTAATAAGCTATTTTGGAAACGCGTCCAAATAATAATTAATAATGTCCGAAAGTTAATTACCCTGTAATTATAGGTATAACAAAAGAATCAACCTTAATGGTGAAGCAATCGAAGAACAGATCGTCCTAGGTTTTATAAAGGAAAAAAGAAGCGTTTTAATCCTAAAGCCATCACAACATAGTTTTAGCACCAAATTTATAAAAAATCTTAAGCAACATAAAAAACACAAAAAGTAACATGTTTTCTCAAAAATAATAAGAAATTGATTAAAAAGCCTTATGGATACTTGAAGTTTAGATATTTGAGATAGAGAATACAGCAGGTAGAGTTTATGGAGAGAGAGAACGTTGACAGGATGTTGACAATAAAAACAAGAGTATAAAAGTCAAACTAAAAAAAAGGAATAAATTATTAACTTGCCAGTGCGGCAATTATTAATTTATGAATACAAAACATGTTTTACTATAAACAGTGGGTTATTCTTATCTTTTAAAGCCTGGTTCAGTAGAAGGGAGAAACGAATCCTTCCAAATGAACCTGAATTTAAAGTCTAAACTGCATATCTCTCTACTGTAGTAGTAGTAAGATGCTTTTAATCCAAAAGTTTTGTCAATTGTGTATTTAATGTACCTACATGTCGACGGTTTGCGTTTGGAATTAGGTCATTTTAAAAACTCAAATAAAATGATTTCATGAATAATTCACAAAATTCACGGACATGAATATGAATTAAACGTGTCTAAATATAAAAAATCCGTCATAAAGTTACTCTTTTACTATTATGAAATATATAAATAAAAAATTAAATTAAGCCATTGCATGTCTGTGTCCATTTCATAAGTATTGTATAGGTAGCTACAAAGTGACTGCTTTTAAAAGATTCTTAATTTTCAATCACACACCTACTTTTTCAAGTTTTAATGTAATTTTCTTTGGCTGACCTAATAAATAAATAAAGATGCATACTACGCATGTTGACGTTATTTTTTGACGTTTTGTCACAAAATAGCTATTTGTAATGGTAACGAACTCGATTGAACAAATATGTAGTGATATAGGAGGGAATCTCCTGTGCTGCTATGCATACGTGCCTTACACACTTATGCATATTTTTTGACGTTAAAAATGAAATTTGCTAAAAGTCCTTCGAAAGTAATGTTAAAGTCATGTTTTGCCGTTTTAATACAAATCAACTACTAGTGAACTTGTACAAACTTTAAATAAATGTAAAAATACATTAAGTAATACTTGAACTTCTTTTTTCCACAAATTTTCTAATGCTTGTTTTATGAGACGTACCCTGTAAGTTTTGATTTCCCTACGATATGCCACAATGAGGGCCAAATACGAGTATCATTGGATTGTGTGGACTTAGATGCCAACTTTTTACATTTGTTTCAAATAATCGCTGAAATTAATGTTCCTAAAATAAAAGATGATGATGAGAAGATAAAAAGGTTTGCAATTACGATCAAACTCATTCAAACTTCAAATAAGTTTGGGTGTAGTTGCGAAACATTTTTTTGTGATGAAACGTCAAATCTCCAATTTTCGACGTTTTCTTTTACTTGTTAGCTAAAATTTACTTTTTTGGTCTATGCAAACAACCCTACAGGTTTGCAAAACGTTGAACATAAAAAAAAATGATATCGGGTTTCGTCAATAATTTATTCGTTATTTATTACATTTTTTGCACTATGTCAGACTTGATTCAGTTTACCAACCATAGTTGGCACCATGTCCGCTGTAGGCAACGTGGGAGACGACGGGGGCGGCCGCGGCGTAGGTGGTGGCGATGGGGGCGGCGTACGCCTTAGCGACCACGGGGGCGGAGTACGCGCTGTAAGCTGGGGCGGAGTACGCGTTGTAAGCTGGGGCGGAGTACGCGCTGTAGGCGGGGGTGGCGTAAGCGGCGTACGCGGGAGCGGAGTACGCAGCTACGGCGGGGGCGGCGTAGGTCTTAGCGATCACGGGGGCAGCGGCGTAAGTGGCAACGGCGGGAGCGGCGTAGGCCTTAGCAACCACGGGAGCAGCAGCGTAAGTCGCCACGGGGGTGCCGTGAGTCTGGTGGGTAGAGTAGGAGGATACGGATGACACAGCGGGGGAAACGACGGTCTTGGTCACGACGGGGGCGGAGTACGCGGCCACGGCGGGGGCGGCGTAACTGTGACCGACCACCGGGGCGGCGGCGTAGGCGGCGACGGGGGCGGCGATGGCGTGGCTGCTGTAGGCCAGAGGGGCAGCTCCGTAGAGACCACCAGCATGGGCAATGCCCACAGCGCAGAGAGCGACGATCACCTGTCAAAAGAAACAAACACTTGAATAAACTCAAAAATATATATCCAGTTGGAACTATATTAAATGGAGACGATTAGCCGAATAAAGATAATGATTTTAATAACTCGTCACGTGAAGACATTGAATTGGCCTTCTTGTAGGTCATATTTGCAATCACTTATAAGTTAAATTTAATTACACATTGCATGGTTCGTTAAGTTTTATATTTTATATATTTTATTAATTTAATTTGGTTCAGTACACACCTTGGCGTACATGTTAGTGCTTCTAAGTTTGGCAACTGAATAATTTCGGCAGTTAACGCCCACGTATTTATATCAGTTCGATTTGCAGATTATCCATTTCACTAGGTCGGTCGTATTACGCGAATGAACTTCGAGGTAGGATCGGAAGCGTTAATTTGATATTCCGTAATTTATTTTAATACATTACTTTTTATGTCGATTTGCTATTTTCGACACTGCATCCTTGAATTTTAAGTGATATAAAATGGACTTCAAAATATACTTTTTATTAAAAATGGAATGATTAATGTTGAATGATAGATTGGTAAACAACAGAAACAAGTTAATTTTAATTTTCATTATTTTCCACCATTTTCCTTTATTATTTGAAATGGTTAATAATTGGTTGTATTAAAAACTTTTTAGATAAATATAAACCGTATTCCTTCTTTGAACAGTCTCTTATGTCAATATCACGTGAGAATGGAATACATTTCAGGATATAACACAACCGGTCTTTCTTCTTTTTCCTTTCAAGGATACTAGGAGGTTTGAGCTGATGCATTTGAAGCCCGTTTCAAAGCGCAATTGGGTTGAAAGCAAGTTGAAAATTCTAGTTAATTAAAATAACAAACGGGGTTATGTATTAATCTAACACACTTTGAAATCAACATTCGTCAGCGGTTTCTCTTGGGAGAACAATACGAAAGACCTCCTTTTAGTAAAATTAATACCCATGTAATGCTTGCTTCTCATCAATTAATACCAAGTACAAGTAACAAAGCTTTAATGATGACGTCACATCGATTCACTTTTTTTTAGGCTGAGAGGTTTATTTTAAAAGGCAATGATAAATTGTCCATTTTGCATTTGCTGATCATAGTTACTTAGGTATATTTTTAAAATTTTTAGTCCTCAAATATATTTATAGTTTTTTTTTTCAATATTTAATTATTTTATTCATGTAAATATTCATTAGACAGTCAGAGACAATTACATTATATAATATCTACTATAATTAACTTATAGGAATATAATTACTAAGATACTAGCCACTAATATACTAATTAAATAACCACAATTTAAAAATGCAGCCTGTATTGATTTTTCAGAGTGATTATAAAATCGATACCTACCATATTCAAACAAAGTGAAAGAATATACCCGTGAATGTTAGATGTAGTAAATAAAAATATGGATATTGGACGACATCACACACGTTATTCTAATTATGTAGAAAATATTTAAAGAACTTGTGGTACACAAATAAGAAACAACAACGGTACCACAACACCCAGACTCGAGAAAAAATAGAAATATTCGTACCAATCGAATCGAATCGAACCCGGGAAATTAGAGATGTTATGACGTTTAAGTTCACCAGTCATCTCTCGGCTACATAGGCAATCAAACGCTATAACGTTTGAGGGCGGAAATGGTATATATGTCGCAGTCATCTGGTTGAATCAGCTATTTAATTGGATCACTAGCGCGTTTATTAAATGACGACGTTTAATTGAATGACTAAAGGACAACTCGTCAAATTGTTTAATATAACGTTCAACTTCTTAACTGAACGTCATTTAGCATAGTCGTTGAATGGGATATAGCTGACTTTGAAATGTTTGATTAGGGTGACCATAAGTTCGCAACTTAAAAGATAACCAGTTAATAAACCTTAAGCATAATCAGTTTTTATATATATAATGTATTTAATTTGTCAGTATGAAAAAAAAAACACTAGATCAGCTCAAGTTATTGTTTATGTAGCTTTGTGCAAATTTAAATATTAAAAGATTATTTATGACAATAGAATATAACATAGAAAGAAAGAAAAAAAGAAAGAAAGAAAGAAACATTTATTACGTGCAGACATCACAACACAGCCATATGACTAAACATAACAATAACAGTAAAGGGATGTCCATACACAAAACAGAAAAAGAAAATAACAGAAAACATTACAAGGAAAATGAAAAATGAGCGTTCTCCTCGTCAACCAGGCGATGCAGACAATGGCAAGTCGTGATGTCCACAATAACAGGGCCTCACTCAGCATGAGTCATGGCCCACGTCGCAGGCCATGACGCTGGTTTTCAGTGGTTAACATGGTGGAAGACGATATTAATTAGTTAAATATGTGGACTAGTAATTAGTCTGTTTACTTGAAATATATATAAATAATATATTAAAATATATACATGTAATAAATTAAAGTTTCGTGAAACGCAAATTTTAAGTAAATTAGTTTATTACGGCATTTTTTCGGTAGTGACGACGTATACCCAAATTCCAAGGCCATAGACATCTCCCTATTTGATTTGTATAGAGAAACACCTCTAAAACACCAAGAGGATTTTTACATTACTTTAAATACTGCCCTCGTCATCTCTGACACTGTGCTTTTCCCATCTATTGCATTATTATTATTTATAATTTAGTTAGCTTTAACTGCAAAAGTATAAAGCGCTCAGTGGAGAATGTCAGGCAATTGTGTCGTACTGCAGATATAATTGCTTTACAAGAGACTTGGTTAGTTCCTAATGATCTTCAGATTTTAAGCGATATTGACAACGAGTTCGGCTGCACCGGGACATCAGCGGTGGACACTTCGGCCGGCATGCTTAGAGGGCGACGCGATACTCTGGAGAAAAAGTGTGTTTGATAACGTAACGGTTGTGCAATGTGATAACCCGCGAGTGTGTGCCATAAAAGTAAATATGCATTTAAGATCTTTCTTGGTTTTTAGTGTGTACATGCCCACGGATTGTTTTACGAACTTGTCAGATTTCACGGATTGCCTTAGTTTGGTAAGTGCTGTTATTAATAATAATAATATTGAATCAGCGTACATACTAGGCGATTTTAATGCGCATCCTAGTGAACAATTTTATATCGAGTTGGACAGTTTCTGTATGGAGTGGGAGTGGGCATGTGCTGACGTCCAATTGTTAGGCAGAAATTCTGACACCTATACTTTTTTAAGTGAAGCTAATGGTTCGAGTCGTTGGCTCGATCATTGTGTTGTTACTAACTCCGCTATGGATACTATTGTTAAAACGTATGTAATGTATGACGTATTGTGGTCCGACCACTTTCCCCTCGTAATTCAATGTAAGCTAGACAACATTAAACCTAAACTCTGTAACTCAAATAAAAACCAGCAATATAGTAAAATACGTTGGGGGGAAAGAAAACCTGAACAAATTGACATGTATACCAAAATTTGTAATAATAATTTAAAATTAATTGACTTTCCTAATGAATTAAGTTTATGTTGTGACCATATTTGTAATAATTTTGACCACCATAAAATAATTGACAACATGTATAATGACATTGTAAATGTTTTATGCCAAGCAGCCTGTGAAAGTTTTGATCTGAATATTCACAGAATTAAGAAACCGGTTTCAGGGTGGAATAGGTATGTGAGTGATGCTCACAGGGAGGCCAGGAACAAGTATGAACTTTGGGTGTGGTACGGTAGGCCGCGGGAAGGACATGTGTGGACTGATATGCATACGAGTCGTAAGATTTTTAAATCCCGTTTGCGATGGTGTCAGAACAACAGTGACAAAATTAAAATGAATATTTTAGCAGCACATCATTCCAGGCAGGACTTTCGCGGTTTCTGGAAATCGACCAATAAGCTCAATAGTAAGCCGGGCTTACCTGTGACCGTCAACGGTATTAGCGATCCGAAAGGCATAGCCGAGACTTTTAGGGAACATTTTACAGTCACGTCACCCTTGGGACCCTCACAGCCTGTTAGCGGTGCTGGTTGTAGTCGTGCCGGGGTCTGCATTCGTTTTACAGCAAAGGAAGTAAGACATATTATTAAAACTATGTCACGCGGTAAATCTCCGGGTCACGATGACCTGAGTATAGAACACCTTAAGTGCGGAGGTCCTCACCTACCAAGAGTATTGGCGATGTTCTACTCCTTATGTTTAGGTCATTCTTACTTGCCAGCGCAGATGATGAGGACTTTGGTGGTACCAATCGTAAAGAGCAAAACAGGTGATATCAGTGACAAGAACAACTATAGACCTATCTCATTGGCTACGATTAGCGCGAAAGTACTTGACGGTTTGCTTAACACTCAACTAGATAAATATCTATACATACACGACAACCAGTTTGGTTTTAAGTCAGGTCTCTCCACAGAAACAGCTGTATTGTGTTTAAAGCAGACTGTCAAGTATTATACCGATAGGAAAACGCCCGTCTTTTCGTGTTTTCTCGACCTGTCGAAGGCATTTGACCTGGTCCGCTATGACATACTTTGGAAGAAACTTAATCAGACCTCAATGCCCGAAGAACTAATACGCGTCTTTAAGTACTGGTACCAGGAACAGGTCAACGTCGTTCGGTGGTCGGGCTCCTTTTCGGATCCATACAGGTTGGAGTGTGGGGTGAGACAGGGGGGCTTGACCTCGCCTAAGCTCTTCAACCTTTATGTAAATGCGCTGATTGAGGAGCTAAGTAGCACGCATGTCGGTTGTCATATTGGAGGTGTCTGCCTTAACAATATCAGTTATGCTGACGACATGGTGCTACTGAGCGCCTCTGTGTGCGGGCTAAACAGGCTGCTTGGCATTTGTGAAAAGTATGCTGACGATCATGGCCTGTTATATAATGTGAAAAAAAGTGAATGCATGGTCTTTCAGGCGCGAGGAAAATGCCTAGATAATACCAACCTACCAAATATTAAACTTAAAGGGATTCCTCTAAACAGAGTCGAAAAGTTTAAATATCTTGGTCACTTTGTAACCTCGGACCTGAGAGACGACGCAGACATAGAGAGGGAGCGTAGGGCGTTGTCTGTGCGTGCCAATATGATAGCTCGCAGGTTTGCTCGCTGTACGAGGGACGTCAAAGTTACTCTGTTTAGAGCATTTTGTACGTCCTTCTACACGAGTAGCCTGTGGGTAAGTTATACGCAGAGACAGTACAACGCACTACGTATTCAATATAATAATGCGTTTAGGGCGCTGTTGGGGCTGCCCCGATTCTGTAGCGCATCAGGGATGTTTGCAGAGGCGCGAGTGGATTGCTTCTATGCAACCATGCGCAAGCGATGCACATCCCTGGCGCGCAGGGTGAGGGCCAGTGACAATGGCGTACTGAAGGCATTTGCAGACCGATTTGACTGTCAGTACCTAAATCATTGCAATATGGTTCATGTACTGACTGCGGTCAAAATACTATTCTAATTAGGTATTTTTATTGTTAGTTTAAAATTTAATTATTATTATTGTGATAAAATTGTAATGATCCTAGTTGGTTGAAAATAAATGACATTATTATTATTATTATTATTATTATACCTTGCTACATTAAGATTTATTTTAATGCACCACTTTTAATAGAAATAAATCGGTCAGATTAAGGAATTGTCCTTTCATTTCAATATGCCTTATGTCTTGTGTACAATATTCTTTACTTGTTTATTTTACACATCATTGAACACATATCTAAAGTTTTGAATTGTTTTATATATTTGTATACTACGGACTCTTTGCAGGGAGTCTTTTTATTTTCATTAATGATCGTATTAAAATTGTCTTATCTTCTTTTTTCCTATTAAACTATCTTTTTTTTAATGTTTATTATAATTTATAAAGCAAGCCTTTCAAGAGCTACTAAAATTACAAAATCATTATTTTTCTCAAAAGCTGCCCTATTAAGACATCTCCTTTTACTTAAGTTTAAAAGATAAATTGTATAGATACAAAAAGAAAAATAATAAATATTTGTTTATTATGATAAAAGGTAAAAAACGATAAATAATAAAATACTAGTGTCGGGTTTCGTCAATAATTTATTCGTTATTCATGTTTATCTATTTTTCTATTTCATTGATAGACTAGATTCAGTTTACCAACCATAGTTGGCACCATGTCCACTGTAGGAGACGTGGGAGACGACGGGGGCAGCCGCGGCGTAAGTGGCGGCGATGGGGGCGGCGTACGCCTTAGCGACCACGGGGGCGGAGTACGCGCTGTAGGCGGGGGCGGAGTATGTGCTGTAGGCGGGGGCGGAGTACGCGGCGTACGCGGGAGCGGAGTACGCGGCTACGGCGGGGGCGGCGTAGGTCTTAGCGATCACGGGGGCAGCGGCGTAAGTAGCGACGGCAGGAGCAGCGTAAGTCTTAGCGATCACGGGAGCAGCGGCGTAAGTCGTGACGGGGGAGCCGTGAGTCTGGTGGGTAGAGTAGGAGGATATGGATGACACGGCAGGAGACACGACGGTCTTGGTCACAACTGGGGCGGAGTAAGCGGCCACGGCGGGGGCGGCGTAGCTGTGAGCGACCACCGGGGCGGCAGCGTAGGTCCCGACGGGGGCGGCGATGGCGTGGCTGCTGTAGGCCAGAGGGGAAGCTCCGTAGAGACCACCAGCATGGGCAAAGCCCACAGCGCAGAGAGCGATGATTACCTGCCAAAACAATAGACGTTTTAATACAAATTTAAATATTCCGTCATTGATTAACGCGAAGAATAAGGAATCTTTTTAGTTAAATATTAGAAACAGAAAATTTTTATCTCCCCCTGCGGTGCGGGTGCGGGTTCCCGCACCGCAGGGGGAGATAAAATTTTTCTGTTTCTAATATTTAAAGTTCGCTAGTACGGCGTATAGTACTATAAAAATAATAAAATCGATTAAGATGCCAGGTGTCTTCGATTCCGTGGTTTTCAAACATTTCTGCAACGAATGTACCATGGGCCGATAAGTATGTAGATATAAACATATTCGGCAGAGGACACTTACCGAAAGGCTAACGGTTGATACAGCAGAAAAATTTCATCGCCTACAATAACTTGCGGTTAGCTCAGTTGGTAAGAGCAGCACGCGCGATACGTGAAGGTCGTGGGTTCATTTCCCGCACCGCAGGGGGAGATAAAATTTTTCTGTTTCTAATATTTAAAGTTCGCTAGTACGGCGTATAGTACTATAAAAATAATAAAATCTTTTTAGTTAAGTTTTGTAATCTCAATATAAAATAACTGAACAGTTAATGACTAATACTTATTTATAATTTTTAAATCATGTAGTACCTTGGCGTACATGTTGGTGCTGCTAAGTTTGGCAACTGAATAATTTCGGCAAGTGACGCCTCGGTATTTATATCAGTTTGATTGACGGACAATCCAATCTGCTAGGTCGTCAAACAATCATAGTAGGGGTGGATCAGTTGGTTTTTATTTTTAATTTAATCGCATCGTAATACGTAACAACACTTAAGTCGTGTGTTGACATTGGCAAGTAGTGATTATCGTGCTACTCAAAATTGCTGTTGGGTATTTCTAAATCATTAAATAATGAAATATAGTTTTTTAGAGCAGACAGAAAAATTAAGTGATTAACACCAACTATTCTGTGCATCTGGACAATGCAATTAATTTCATCGAAGTATTTTACAACAAAAAAGGTAGTTTCTAGAATTGTCATGTTATATAAATAAATATTAGCAACATTAAATACATTGATTTTATGGTAAGTATCTAAAACACTTATGTTACAATTTATCAGAAAGATCTTTGTTTCCAATACCAAAATACCCAGACCTACAATATAGAAAATTACTTTTTTATATTGACCTGACCGGGAGTCGAAACGAGGCCTCAAGATGGCGCGACGCCAAAGTGGTTCCCACTCACCTCTTCGCTGCGAAGGCCGAATATAGGAATTCGTAAGGTTTTGTGGTTCACTGGGACTTAAAACTACTAATTTCAATCAGTATCTTCTTTTTCAAGAAATATTCCCGAAGTGTGTATCGGAAGTTAACAGTTGGGCCTAGGTCATGCATAAGAACGGTTAAGTAGTTTAAGTACCTGGTTATGACATAGGAATTCCCGGTTGAGGAAAGTATATTTCGAATTCGAACGAGATCGAACAATCCGAAACATAAACTATGCTCCTTGAATACAAAAGGGACACAAATAAAAAAAAAACGAAAATCGTTTTATTATAAAAATGATACCTAAAATGAAAGCAAGGTATCATTTTTGCAATAAAAAAACTTTCGTTTCTTTTATTTGTTGCCGTTTTGTATTCAAGAAGTGATATATTGCTATCGCATCGTACATACAAGAAATTACAAATTATAAGTGCGAGATTCTGTTCTCTTGTTATTTAGTAAGGACTCTTAATATTTTAAAAACGTTGACAACTATTTTAAATTTGCGTCCGGATTGGGAACACACAAGTGCGCAGAATATAAATTAAACCTACAACGAATACGGAACTTTTTCAAATCATTGTCGAGCAAAATTTAAAGATTTTACTTTAACTAAAACCAGAAATATCACCAACGCTGGGTTCCGCATCTTAAATAAATATAATATATGTGTACATTCGTTGGAAAATAAAAAAATATTCACAATTTGGTTTAACTAGAGATTGTCCCTAATTAGTTGACCACGACTGTATAATATATATATATAATATATGTAGCTTTACTTATATTTACATAATGATCATATATACATATAAATACCTACGTAAATTATATAATTTAAAAATATAAAATGAATAATATATTTATAGATAATGAATATACACTGAATTGTGCAAACTATAGGACGTAACTCGAGGACGTAACCTTGATAATGAACTAGAACGAACATAAAGGATTTTTTTTTCATTAAAATAACTTCAACAACGATCCAGCAAAAGGCAAAAACGCTAACACTTATTAGCACCTGGGCTAAATATAAACTGACTAATTTAAAATGTGTGCACACTACAAAAACAGGCATTTTAAATTTCTCTCGGCCGGATTTAAGCCCGAGACTATATTGTAGATAAGATTATAATGATTAGCCACTGAAATAGTTTATGGATTTTAGTGTCACACTTATCAGAGACATGTGCAATGGACAATCATTATTTTTCCTTGCATTCCTTTCTATGCGCCCTGGTGACCCGTAATACAGGTCTTTAAACCTACTTGGGCACCAGTCTCTAACGAATCACATATCATTCACCAACATACAAATTCTAGATCTGTATCTATGATATTGGCATACCGTTTGTACAGTGAAAATAAATGCATTTTTATTTATTTAAATTTTTAATTTGGTCCATACACGTCTTATGCCCCGTTCCATTATTTGAAAAACGATCCGTTTTAATTACGGATAGTAATATATAATACGAGGCGTGAGCTAAAAACAGCTGCCAGACGACTGATGACAGCTGACATGGAAAGTAAATTATGAAACGGTTTTAACGACTCGTAGTCGGTTACAGAAAAACGGACGGTCATTTTTAACACATTACGAATCGTAAAATATTGTAACCGTGAGAACGTCTCTTACTGCTGGTTAACCAGGTACTATGCAGATTTGTCTTGCATACCATATTGTGTGCCGAACAACCAACCTGCTTGCAGTCTGACTACGCATTGAAAAACATTTGTGAGTACTGGGTCTAATAGCCTAGGGTCTAGTCTAATAGGGCTCTGCGATCCTTTAATAGGCTTAGTAGTACGACCTCCGTAGCCGAGAGGCGAGCGGGCCTGACTTTGGCGAGCGCCATCTCTGAGGTTCCGGGTTCGATCCCCGGTCGGGTCAATATGGGAAATGAACTTTTCCATATTGTCTTGGGTCTGAGTGTTGTGGTACCGTCGTTGTTTCTGATTTCCGTAGCACAAGTGCTTAAGCTACTTACCACAGAATCAGAGCAATGTATGTGATGTTGTCCAATATTTATTTATATATTTATTATTTAGTATGTAACCTAGAGCTTTTATTAGTACTTTTACGTAGGTTTCTTATTACCCAATAGTCTTAAGCAGATCATATTTTTACAAGCGGGCGTCCGAGACTTTATCCGCAATGAATTTGGCCACCTGTTTCATTCTCTTAGAAAGGTAATATTGTAAAATCCTTTCTTAGTGGATGCCTTCATCATAATAACTAGCTGCGTATGTAATTTCAGGTCTCTCCGTTGAGTGTTTTGAGTAATCTGTGCATTAACGATATTCGCAGCCGAGCGGTGAGCGGACTATACTTAGCGTCACGCGATCTCTAAGGGCTTGGCTTCGATTCCCGAAAACGATTCTTTTTATATTGTCTCCGGTCTAGATTTTATGTTACCGTCGTTATCGCTGATATTTGTAACACAAGTCATTTGGCTTCATACTCTGTATTCTCTGATTCTGTAGAGAAATTTACGTCATTTGTTGAATATCTGTTTACCTATCTATATTTATATCGATAGATTAACGGTTGTCATTAATTAAATTGAAAAACATATTTATGGTGTATCTTTTTTCACATCTCAAAGTTTATGTATTAATATTATCTTAAAGTTTATGAATATCTTAGAGGCAAAAAGGATCATAATCGATTATTTGATCTGTATCAAATTGTTTTCTAAATTTAGCATAAAGCAACCTTTATCTATTACCGCTTTGTTAATAAACCTAAATTATATAATGTACCCAATTAAATCTCTAACCTATTATGTGCACAAATAAGAGCTGAATTGACTTCTAAATACAATAATAGTAGTCTGAGTCAGGAGAATCTAGCAAATCCCTACATATCTATAAAATATATTAAATATAAGATAAAACCGACGAAAACTTACTAATTGTGGATAATCACTTATTGCTACGTAAACAGTACTAACAAAGGAAAATGCATATTTTCAGTTCGGTTGAAATTTTATATTTGTTTAATTTTTTCTAAATTTGTTCATAATATATTAGTAGACTAGATTCAGTTTACCAACCATAGTTGGCACCATGTCCGCTGTAGGCGACGTGGGAGACGACGGGGGCGGCCGCGGCGTAGGTGGCGGCGATGGGGGCGGCGTACGCCTTAGCGACCACGGGGGCGGAGTACGCGCTGTAGGCGGGGGCGGAGTACGCGCTGTAGGCGGGGGCGGAGTACGCGGCGTACGCGGGAGCGGAGTACGCAGCAACAGCGGGGGCGGCGTAGGTCTTAGCGATCACGGGGGCAGCGGCGTAAGTGGCGACGGGAGAGGAGTGGGTCTGGTGGGTAGAGTAAGAGGAGACAGAGGAGACGGCCGGTGTGATGGTCTTGGTCACGATGGGAGCGGAGTACGCGGCAACAGCGGGGGCAGCGTAGGAAGCCACAGCAGGGGCAGCGTAGGCCTTTGCGACCACTGGGGCAGCAGCGTAGGTGGAGTACGCAGGAGCGGCGTAAGTCTTGGCGACCACGGGGGCGGCGGCGTAAGTGGCGACGGGGGCGGCGGCGTAAGTGGCCACGGGGGCGGCGGCGTAGGTGGCGACAGGAGAGGCGTGGGTCTGGTGGGTGGAGTAGGAAGACACGGAGGACACGGCGGGGCTGATGGTCTTGGTCACCACTGCGGGGGCGGCGATGGCGTGGCTGCTGTAGGCCAGAGGAGCGGCTTCATAGAGACCACCAGCACGGGCGAGGCCCACGGCGCAGAGAGCGATGATCACCTGTTAATACAAAGACATTATTACATACATACATATATGTTTTTCCAAGTTTCTTCTTTTTCTAGCAGCTTAAATAATTGCGTTATTATTTAAACGTAATCTTGTAAAAAATATTTATTTTATTACGTTCAATTGAAGTAATTAAGTCTAATTAATATAAAAAATATCAGATGAAATCTTAGAACAAGGAAGCCATGAATAAAATAATCAGTTATTAGACGTAACTATGTAGCTTTCAAGACACAATTAGTATCACAAGAACAATTTCAAATGTTTTATTCCACATTTGACTTTAGAGGCAATCCATCACAAGTTTCAAATTCTTTGATATAATTATCGATGTACGAATTTGCAATAATGATTTTAAGTCCACACACCTTGGCGTACATGTTGGTGCTACTAAGTTTGGTAACTGAATAATTTTCGCAAGCGCCGCGGCGTTTTTATATCGCATAGATGCCGCCCGGACAGTCCATTTCACTTTCATTGACTACTTTGTTCAATGATATTTCAATGGAACTCCTTAATGATGGTAATATGATTACTCACGCTACTAGAGGGACCTCTAGTACTGGTTGTTCATATTTCTCGGGATTTTAGGAAACACTAGTTTCAAAACTGTGCACATCTGATATTAGTTTTTTTTTTCTAGCCTTTATTTAACTTAACTTTCACTACTGCTCAATTGCTATACTTGCACAGTATATTTTAAATGTTAATCTGCTTGGGGACTGCAGGGGACAAGTTAGCTGTTATCACATATTATTACATAATAAACACTTATGTTATGCTCAGAAGGGACACAAATAGGACCAACCTATTATTTATACTTCTAAAAAAATCGAACATAAAACCTGCTACTTTTTTGAAGTCGTTTCACATGGATTCCTTCAAAAGGAGCGTGAAAAGCGTGAAGATCTTGCGGGCCAGTAAAGCGATGCTAGCGGAGAGGATATTACGGTATCAAATCCGTTGCCATCGCGATGTGGGTTCCTCTATGCTAACTATCAGGCTGGGAGGATCCAATATATTGGATACTGTGCTATAATAAAATTAAAATAAAAGTCTGTTAAAAATTGTGCTCTACGTCTTGGATTGTCTTCGTATAGTCAATTTTTTTTGTTGCTATAAATAGTAAACCTCATGCAGATGAGGCACCCAGGTGCCTTTTGATTTTATGATATCCAGGCAGATGCCTAAGTTAAATATGCAGAGGTTCAATTTGGAAGGACCACAGAATATATTGCTATCGTATCTATCATACATAAAAACCACAAATTTTAAGTGCAAAATTATTTAACTGGTAATTGAATAAGCAGCCTAAATCATTTAAAAACGTCGACAAATTTTTTAACATGTCACCGAATTACAAGCATTTTCATGCTTCATAGTCCTGCATCCTGGTTTGTGGACAAACAAGTGCGCAGAATATAAATTAAATCCTACAACGAATACTGAATCTTTTTCAAGTCATTGTCAAGCAAAATTGGAAACGATTTGGTACTTAAACTAGTACCAGAAATCAATATAATGACTTAAAAAACGTTAAGTGATTACCTAATATTATTTTTGTTCCATTAAAAAAAGTTCACGAACGATCCAGCAAAGGCAATTTGCCCTAAAATTAAAACCTGACACTAGGTTTGACCTGGGCTGAATATAAGCCGACCATTCATAAAACAAACCGCATATATTATTTAGTTATACTCTAGACCAGGTTTATGCCTGAGACTATTTTATCTGAAAGGGAGTAATGGTTAGCCACTAAAATGGAAATGGTTCATGATTTTTTATTGACACCCTCGCATTAAATTTCACAACTCATCAGGGACTTGTGCAATAGGCATTCATTATTTTTATCTGCATGCCTTTTAATGTACTTTAGTGAACTGTCTTTAACTGAACCTACATAGGCACCTGTCTCCCACAAATCACTTAGCATAAAAAATCTAGATCTGTATAAATAGCATGTCATTTATGGAATTTAAATAAATTTGTTTACCTAAATTGTATTTATATCATTGTCCATACACCTCCAAAGTCAAAGATAATTTTTCTTACTGCGGGTTAACCATTATTTGTCTGTGTGCCATCCGATCAACCTGGTTGTAGTCTCATTACGCGGACTGATTAGAAAATATGAGAGCTGGGTCGCATAGCCTAGTTTGGCTCTACGATCCCTTAATGTAACCCACATTTATCTCTCAGTAGTTTTACGAGTGTTTCTTATTGCCCGTTAGGCTAAGCAATCCATATTTTTAAAAGCGGGCGCCCGACCTTGACCGCAATGGATTTGGCCCCCTGTGTCATCATTCCCTTGTGATGGCAATATTTAAAAATCGTTTCTAAGTGCGCATGCTCAGTCACATCACAATACTACCTGCGTATGTAATATCAGGCTAATTTGTTGAGTGTTTTCAGTGAGCTACAGCAGAGCATTGACTACCACCGTAGTCGACCGGCGACGGGCCAGACTTTGGCGTCGAACCATCTTTGAGGTCATGGATTCTATTCTCGGGGGAGTCAATATACACAACAAATTTATCTAAATTATCTCGGGTCTGGGTGTGGGACGATGGTACCATCGATGTGTCTGATTTCTATAACATATGGGTTTTGAGCTAATTACCTACCACAGAATGTGTGATGTTGTCTAATATACATATATCTATATCGATTTTATTATTTTTATAGTACTAAACGCCGTACTAGCGAACTTTAAATATTAGAAACAGAAATGTTTTATCTCCCCTTGCGATGCGGGAATCGAACCCACGACCTTCACGTATCGCGCGTGCTGCTCTTACCAACTGAGCTAACCGCAAGTTATCGTAGGCGATGAAATTTTTCTGCTGTATCAACCGATCTCTCTGCTGTATCGATTAAGATGCCAGGTGTCTTCGATTCCGTGGTTTTCAAACATTTCTGCAACGAATGTACCATGGGCCGATAAGTAGTTCTAAACATATTCGGCAGAGAGCACTTACCGGAGGCTAACGGTTATGGTCACAGTTTGGCTCCTGAAGGGTGTCAAGTTTATAATCTATCAAACATGCATATAATGCAAAATAGATTTTAATCGTATATGGTATCGATTTGAATCGAATCGTGTTGCAAATATCAGTTAAAGCTACCAAGCAGTGTTAATATTTGATCGCTATCCTTACATTTATATTAAAACCATGATATATCCACAGAAATATACGAATTCTTAATTATAATTTATATAAATCTGTTTTAACTAACTATTACAAAAGGACAATTTAATGTATAAATCCATAGCAATATATCTATTGACGCTTTGCTGCTAAAACCTCTTCAATTTTAACTGAACCATTTTTACTACTACATTTTTAATATTAATAATATTTTAACATAATAGTAGTTTGAAGCACCCAGCAAAATCCTACATGTCTGTAAAATATTGAATAAATCCGACGAATACTTCTCAAATAGGCTGAATCATAATACCAGCGCTGCAGCAGCCTTGCGTCGCTGCAGCGTACAGCTGAGGTGTGGTCTAGTTAACCACTTACCCGTTAGTTGTTTTTTATTTTTTTTAACTATTTTTATGTTTGTTTTTCTTTTAATTTTTGTATGTATCTTGTATGTCAATAAATGTATTTTCTTTCTTTCTTTGTATTTTCTGATTGCGGATTGTAGATAATCTGTTAAAGCTATGTAGATAGTATGTATAAAGAAAAATGCATATATTCAGTCCGGTTGAAATTTTATATTTGTTTCATTTTTTCTAAATTTGTTCATAATTTATTAGTAGACTAGATTCAGTTTACCAACCATAGTTGGCACCATGTCCGCTGTAGGCGACGTGGGAGACGACGGGGGCGGTCGCGGCGTAGGTGGCGGCGAGGGGGGCGGCGTACGCCTTAGCGACCACGGGAGCGGAGTACGCGCTGTAGGCGGGGGCGGAGTACGCGGCGTACGCGGGAGCGGAGTACGCAGCTACGGCGGGGGCGGCGTAGGTCTTAGCGATCACGGGGGCAGCGGCGTAAGTGGCGACGGGAGAGGAGTGGGTCTGGTGGGTAGAGTAAGAGGAGACAGAGGAGACGGCCGGTGTGATGGTCTTGGTCACGATGGGAGCGGAGTACGCGGCAACAGCGGGGGCAGCGTAGGAAGCCACAGCAGGGGCAGCGTAGGCCTTTGCGACCACTGGGGCAGCAGCGTAGGTGGAGTACGCAGGAGCGGCGTAAGTCTTGGCGACCACAGGGGCGGTGGCGTAAGTGGCGACGGGGGCGGCGGCGTAAGTGGCCACGGGGGCGGCGGCGTAGGTGGCGACAGGAGAGGCGTGGGTCTGGTGGGTGGAGTAGGAAGACACGGAGGACACGGCGGGGCTGATGGTCTTGGTCACCACTGCGGGGGCGGCGATGGCGTGGCTGCTGTAGGCCAGAGGAGCGGCTTCATAGAGACCACCAGCACGGGCGAGGCCCACGGCGCAGAGAGCGATGATCACCTATTAATACAAAGACATTATTACCTCTGTTTATGTTTTTCCAACTTTCCTCTTTTTCCTTTATTATTTTAGCCTGATCAAACCTGGTTTAATTAAAGTAGGTAAGTCCAATTGAAGAAAACAAGATTAGATGAAATCTTAGAACAAGGAAGCTATGAATAAATAATCAGTTAGTGGACGTAACTATATAGCTTTTTAGACACTAAGTATCACAAGAACTTTATCAAATGTTAGTCAATTGACATTCAACATTTCTCATTCGGGACATTGGAGGCAATCCATCACAAGTGTTAAATTGTTTGATAATTTGTATATTAAATAAACGTGTGAATTATTGTAATAACAATTGGTAAGTCCACACACCTTGGCGTACATGTTGGTGCTACTAAGTTTGGTAACTGAATAATTTTAGCAAGCGCCGCGGCGTTTTTATATCGCGTAGATGCCGCCCGGACAGTCCATTTCACTTTCATTGACTACTTTGTTCAATGCAACTCCTTAATGATGATAATGTGAGTAATACTAGTAGTCCACGTGTCAAATGGAGACCTTTGTTTGCATTTTAATTAGCTTCAACTGGTTTTAAAAGCAAATGATTCGTCCATCACATTTTCTGTAAGATACGAAATATTAATGCCGTTCCATTTTGAATACTAGGAACAAAATAAAAAAAAATCTCATTTGGTGGTGTAATCGTTATAAGATATGAGTTTAATTTACTTGTGAAAGCAGTCTGAATTCAGTAATCAGTAGGTACATATCTATTATATTATAAAGGCAATTGTCCAATTAAAGTTTTTCTAAAATAACAATGGAATTAATAATTAAAATTCCAAAAGGTCTGTTATAACCCCGCTTATTTATTTAAGATATCAGTATTCAGAATAATTAATTTGTACTGACGATTCATAAGTGCTTTTGTGAAGTTTACATGAATTAAGATGTTTTCTATTCTATTTTCAAAACTGTGTTGTTAGTATTTTTGCGCAATATTTATAAAAACTGTTAGTAGTCAGAATCAAAATGTTAAATTTGTGAATAAATTCTATGTTGTGCAATACTTGGAATAATTCGCCAAGTGTTTAATATTGTCAAAGCTTCTTAGTACTTACTTCTTGTACTTACCATATTAAATAATTACCTTACCTTACCTTATAATAATAATTCATTTATCTATGTTATGCCTTACTTTACTTCATAGTTAATGCATGTAGTGTTTACCTTTAAAATATTGTACATTTAGAATTTAAGTAATATCGTTGGCTACCATTAAATGTATGATTGTGCAGTTGTTGGCAAACCAATAAATAAATAAATAAATAAATAAATAATGGAAAAAATAGGCAATCCGTAGCGAGGCGTGGAGGTGTGCAATCAGGCAGCGTCTTAATAATATTGAGATTTCCATTTTTACCATGAATGCAAAGGTTGCACAAAAAAATTAAGTATTAAAAAAATATTATATTATTATGTTTATGTTTAAAATTTCGTCTATTTTTTATTTCAGCTTTCGATGAAAACTCTTAAAAGAGAGTTAATGAATTTTAATTACAAATACCCTTAAAGATAGCGAACCCGGTAGCATCGTATATAAAAGATTTGATTTTGTTTTTTTAAAACAGCAGTTAAAAATAAAAATAACAGAAAAACCTTATTAAACCCGGTAACGGCGAGCCGGAAAAACAAAAATAATACTTTTTAGATTTTTTTAGCAATAACCAATACTTTAGATTTCTAAAAATAAATAGGGACTGTTTATATACCACTCACTTCACATTTTGTAACCTAGTGCTTGCTAGCCAGTTTCAGGCATGTTTTTTATTTATATGAAATAACATAGGAAAAAATACAACGTAACCTAAACAGTACGACTTATTTTGAAATTTTATATAATATTACGTACTAAAATAAGTAGTAGTAACAGGCTTGTTATTTTTTATCTGACGATTAAATAATTATCAGCCCTTATTGTTCTTTCATAATGCTTACCTCCAATAATAACCATTTAGGTTTATTCACATCACAGGTCACTGTCAAAGAAATGTAATAAACAAAATAAAAACTATTTTCCTTATACGGGATGTGGGAACCTGTTAAGTAAGTTCGAGTACAATTTCAATGAACGTAATCTACAAGTGATAAATAATTTTTCGAAAGGATACATTTGCCGCCGACCTTCAGTTTCATCAGACCTGTCTGTGGCACTATCAAAGCAGTATGGCGGAAGTCCGTATAAGATGTCAATGAGTTTATTGAAGAGATAAAGAAATGTGACATATGACGATGTAAGTTCGGAGCACAGTAGTGCCCGCGCTAAGACGAGGCAAACTAAGTCAAATTGGGACTGGATCAAAAATACCAGATTGTTTTATTTCGTTAAATAGCTTTAAATCAATATTAAAACATTCTGTTTTCATTTGCTTAATTAATAAAAAATACTCATATGAAACGATGCCAAGTTGCGGGTTAGGGGATAGTTACGTCACTGGTGGGTAACCCACTTATGACGTCCTGCTTTAATTCAATGCATTACCTTTATTTTTTGATTGGGTGGAAAATGCAAGTAGGTATATGTATCTCTTATATTTGGAAAATCTTACATACTGACTAAAATCCAATTATAGTTCTCTTCCCAATTGCCAACCACTTTCCAAAGCTATTCGTCTTGTTTTTATGATACTTCTTAAAAATGTATTTCTTGAGTACCTTCGAGGAAAAGTAAAAAATATCTAATTGTGACATAACATAAATCCTTCCTAACATCCACATTCCTATTATCATCTGTATCACTATTTCACATACTCATAACAACACCTCATAATGAAGTAATTGGTGATTGTTTATGTCCCCCAAAGGACCAGCTTAGCATATTTGGGGGTTCGGTAATGTTTTTTAATTTGCCTCTGTACTTTTTCTGATTTTTATTATATCACTAAAACTAACGATCTTTGGTACTACTTAGTTTGTTTTTGAAAATGTACAACCAAACAGCTACGAGTATTCACGCAATGCCTTATAAAATTGTAAGTACCTATAGACATTCTTCATTCTAGTATTTTTTAAAGCTATTGTTCATTTTTTTCACAAAAGTTTTCTAATAGGGGCCGCTAATGAACAAGACGTGGCCCACAGCCGTGACCTATTTAATAAGAGAAGATTAGTAATGTTTAGGATCTTAAATACTGTAAAGACAACCTAGGGACTCTCCACTAGTTGATTCGCTTGCCCATTTAAATAAAATATCCTTACAAAATGGAGAGATGGGCAAAGGGCAGATGAGATGAAGGGCAGATCTCAGGGAGATGGGCAGTACCGCACATAAATGCCTCCCCCAAGACTTCCACAGCTGAACTTCATATAACTTACATCCATACTTCCTACCGATATTAGGTTATCCATCCATTTTGTAGGCGGCCGTCCCTTACTGCATTAGACCGTGGTCTAATCACAAAAAACTAAAATCAACATAGGTACGCACGCCTAGGAGAAAACTCCAAAACTAAAAAAAATGTTTGGAAATGACAAGAAGTTATTTGAATATGTAGCACAGATAACAAAATTATGATTATTTCATACTTTTGAGTCCCGGGGAATAGATGAAAACATCTGAAGGTGCGCTTAAGAATACTTACGCCGTAAGTAGTAATGAAAATTGAGAGCAAGATTGCATTTCAACCTAATTTCTATGCAAACACTGTGGAGATCATAATAATTTGCAAGTAAGTAACTATATTTCTTGCAACTAGTAATGTGTTTGCAAATTGTCAAAATTAACATAACTACAAGCAGTGTTATTAAAGAAGAATTAAGTACGCACGCTAAGACAAGGTCTCACAATTTATAAGGCCTTGAAGTGATACAAGTATATGACACATAGTAATTTAATGGTAACTAAATCAAGGTCATAATTGAAAAGGCAAAACAGGCAAGAGAACTGATCAAAAAAGTACGAGTATTAATAATGCAATCGATTTCACACGTCCCTTGTATCATGGTATTAGCAATGACATTTAATTGTTGTAGCAATAACAATGCCTTGGTTTCAAAGGCCAATAGAACAATTAATCAAATATAATTGATAATTTTTAATTCGATATTAAAATTTTTTTAGAAATACAACTTATTAGACAGCTGATTGCATTACTTAATATCCTTTTAAAGAGATCACACAAAAACTAAAAAGCTCTTACCTTAATATCAAATTATTTTCGTTAAGAGTGTAAAACGCGTAGTATGATTTTATGATTTTCCCGCTGGCTTCAATCTTACAACAATTTGCCGAAAGTACATGTGCTGCTTATTTAAAATAAAATTTGCATTTTTTTTACTTAATTCTTCAGGCACAATTAAACGTATTATTGAATAAGTATACATGTGTCATGCGCATTCAGCAAATAAACTATTGCCAGTGTTTTTGTATTTTGCGTAATGGAAATAGATTCTTCATTTTACAATAAGTTAATGATTTAATTTGTAGCTTTATGAATAGTTAATTCCACTTTATAAAGTCCTGTAGATTAGATAAAGAAACAGAAACAGTCATCTACCCTTGCCTTTCTTGTGAGATCCCACATCGCGAGGGGAGATGAGATTTTTCTATTTCTTTAAAGTGGGCCATTACGAGTACCTAGTATAATAGACGAATTGGGAAAATTGATAATAATAAAAGTAATTGTTAGGTATGGCAAGTCATTTTTTATTCTATTTACAGGTTTCAGGTACTAGATTCAGTTTACCAACCATAGTTGGCACCGTGTCCGCTGTAGGCGACGTGGGATACAACGGGCGCAGCGGAGTACGTCACAGCTGATTTGACGAGGGGAGCGGCAGCGGCGTACGTGGTGGCGACGGGAGCAGCGGCGTAGGTGGCGGCGATGGGGGTGGCGTAGCTCTTAGCGATCAGGGGAGCGGAGTACGCAGCCACGGCGGGGGCGGAGTACGCAGCGTACGCGGGGGCGGCGTAGCTCTTAGCGACCACGGGGGCGGAGTACGCAGCGTACGCGGGGGCGGCGTAGCTCTTAGCGACCACGGGGGTGGAGTACGCGGTGTATGCAGGGGCGGCGTACGTCTTAGCGACCACGGGGGCAGCAGCGTAAGTGGCCACAGGGGAAGCGTGGGTCTGGTGGGTGGAGTAGGAGGAGACGGAGGAGACGGCGGGGCTGATGGTCTTGGTCACGACGGCTGGGGCGGCGTAGGAGGCGACGGCAACGGCTGGGGCAGCGTAGGTCTTGGCTACGACGGGGGCAGCGGCGTAGGTCGCGATGGCGGGAGAGCCGTGAGCGGTGTGGGTGGAGTAAGAGGAGTAAGAAGAGACGGCGGGCGAGATGGTCTTGGTCACCACAGCGGGGGCGGCGGCGTAGGTGGCTACGGCGGGAGCGGCGTAAGTCTTGGCGACCACGGGGGCGGCGGCGTAAGTAGCGACGGGGGCGGCGGCGTAAGTAGCGACGGGGGCGGCGGCGTAGGTGGCGACGGGAGAAGCGTGGGTCTGGTGGGTGGAGTAGGAAGACACGGAGGACACGGCGGGGCTGATGGTCTTGGTCACCACTGCGGGGGCGGCGATGGCGTGGCTGCTGTAGGCCAGAGGAGCGGCTTCGTAGAGGCCACTAGCATGGGCGATGCCCACAGCGCAGAGAGCGACGATCAGCTAGAAAATAGGACAAATTTAATTAGATTAATCCACACAAAATCTTTACCTCCTAAATATTCATAATCAGTTCCTTGACTGGATTTCTAACTGTCTAAGTAGCTGAGTCGAGCGTAGGCTCGATCAAGAATTGCAAAGAATCGATTGCGTATCTGATTATCGCATTGCTATTGTTAAGAGAACACACCTTGGCGTACATGTTGATGCTGCTAAGGTTGGCAACTGAATAATTTTGGCAAGTACTGCTCTGGTTTTTATATCGTATGCAGAGTCCAGTGTCCACGTTACTTTCATTGCCAAGGTGAGCTGGAATCAGCTTAGCCTACGCCTGTGACTCAGTGATAGCCTTTCAATTTCATTTGTTCCGTTTGCTCTTGCGCAGAGCTATAGGGCTCGTGAGCCTTGAGCGTAATTAAGTGTATGTTACGTGGTACTTACTGGGACCGGTCGCTCGTCCATCAAATAGTAGTCCAAAGGTTTCGCTGAATTTTTATCTCCGCATAGTTGACGTAATTAATGTTTGCGATTTGAATTTTATCCGCATTGCAGTTGTCGTGCTCACCTCGCCGATTTTTTAAGATTC
Organism: Glyphodes pyloalis; assembly: GCA_037074685.1. Taxonomy (NCBI): domain Eukaryota; kingdom Metazoa; phylum Arthropoda; class Insecta; order Lepidoptera; family Crambidae; genus Glyphodes; species Glyphodes pyloalis. The sequence goes on from JAYKKO010000011.1 coordinate 9,250,666, forward strand.
GTAACTACCTGTATTAGAACTTATGTATACTGTTCTTATACGATAAATAAATTTAAGTTAAGAAAATAACTTTGTGATCGGATGTGAATTATGATTGGTTTAAGTAACAATGGTGCTTTTATTAAGAATTGCAGGGGGCCTAGCCATGTAGCAGTTGTTGAACTTCCACATCGTTTCGACAAGTTTAAAATCTATAGTTTTGACACTTAATGATCACGTGATGACTTATCTGAATAAAATATCAACCCTTAATCCCTAAACACAAGTCCTATGGGTTACTGTTACTGTGACTACTAATAATTAGATAAAATAACTTGATTTTTGGGTTCAGCCAAATATCCAGAACCCCCAAACGAACCCCCAAAACCGGAGAAAAAAATACCATCAAATCCCCGAATCCTATTGTGTATCTCAATATCTCAGCAGTCATACGGTATTGTACATATATAATGTACTTATGAATGAATTCAATAGAGCCCTTACCGTCTACTCTCATGGAGTCAATAGTCTTAGGCATTGTGCACACAATAAACCGGATAGCATTATGACTAATAGGTAAAGCGTACTGAATTAGATACTTAAAAGGAAGTTTGTAAGAATATGAAGGTTATTTCAGAAAAAGCGTATCCGATTTAACAAACACGAAACGTCTATATATCTAACTTGAAAAAAATACTTTAAACTTAAACCCTTCCAATTCCAGTAATTTATAGGTACAGTGAAGAAAGAATGGATTTTCTGTTGTTCCAGGACTATAGCGGTTAATCGAGTAGACAGCACGCGCGATACGTTAAGGTCGTGGGTTCAATTCCCGCACCGCAAGGGGAGATAAAATTTTTCTGTTTCTAATATTTATAGCGGTTAATATTGCAAGAAGTGAATTAATTAATAATTTAATACAATTAAATATGACCACAGTACAGCATTAAATGTCTTTATGGCGTAGTGGTCTGAACATCGGGTCATGATGTCATAATGCTAAGTCCGATTCCCGGGTCGAGCAAAGTATGTTCTGAAATTTACCAATTTAATATATGTTGTGATCATCAGCCCGCATAAGGCAAGCGTGGTGGTGAGGCCCAAAAGCCATAGTGGTAACGATAATTGGAATTCAATAGGCTAATACTGTACTTTTACACTTCTATAATTTTGCAGCATCTCTCCTCTTTCCTTCGCTTCTGGCTCGCATTTTAGGCCTCCATATGAGGTTTCTGGTTTTCCATCTTCCCTAATTGACACGGCATTCGTACCCAGTCCAATGCTTCTTCAAGCTGTAGGTTAGGCTCTTTAGATGTCGGTACCTCTCGCGCATCGCCTGATTTCCGCGTTTCGTTCTCTTTCTCCGAAATACCTAGCTTGAAGCGTTCCATGGCTTTCGTGCGACTTTTAGCCTTTAAAGGCTAATAGAATAAAATAAATGTAAGCCTTATCAAAGAGGTGGACGATTTTTAAGGTTGGTTGATTTTCGTTTCCCCTAGTTATGAAAAGTATCTTAGTTTGCTTGTAAGGTTAGTTACCTACCAGAAGCATCATAGCTCAAATTGCTTCGTCAAATCATAGACCTTGTAAGTTAAATGACATGTAGGTAGGCCTACAAACGAAATGAACAAACTATAGGTTTTGTTTTTCATGATTAATCAAAATTTTGGTAGTTAAAACGAGGTATTTGATTTGCATAATTATTGCTTAGTTTTTTGGAATAGCTTTTCTATTCAAAGTGAATTGGTAACGTTTTCACAATTAAAAATAACTATTCGTCACCGAATATATATCGCCGACATATTTTGTTTTTAAAAGTGGACCTCAAGGTATTGTTTTTGGACGAATCAAAATATATTTACCTACGAATGTTCAATCATGTCACAACTTAAAACACAGTTCCGAGTTTTATAATTTTCTATAAATAAAATCCTACATTACACTATTTACGTCGCACTTCATAATAATTTAAATTTGCACTTTAAAAACAAGAGTCGTTACAGTTGCATGGCCTGAGGCCACTTACTAAGGTCATTGACCATAAACTTGTACGGTAATATAAACAGCTGATTGCTCGCCAACGTCGGGCGTTTAAACGATGGTTCCATACCCAATGCGCACTGACATTCTTTACTTTTATATAACTACTAGCTTTCCGCCCGCGGCTTCGCCCGCGTGGTATTCGGTTATATTGTGGTATAAAGCACAACTATAAGAAAATTTCTCATTTCCACGAAAAATCTAAGAAGCGCGATGTAACGCTGGGTACGATTTGTTGTTAAACCAAAACTGAACAAAAACACTATATTATATAAGTACACATAAAAAAACAGTTTAGACGATAAAACAAGTTGTACGTCATCCCTCGGGAATTCCTCATTTTCGGGAATTAATTATCGTATCATTTAGCTTCTAAATTTACATGTTTATATTCGTTTGCTATATTTTACCTTGTTTTAAACGACACACAGCGCCATCCAATCCATCCATCAAGCAAACTATTGGTTTTCCCTCGGGAATATCAATTTTTTCCGGGATAAAAAGTACTATATTATTTAATCCGGGCTTCTAACTTGACGTCTGCAAAATTTCAAAACAATCGGTTTAGTAGTTACGGCGTGAAAGCCGAACAAACAAACAAACAAACTCACTTTCCGATTTATAATATTAGTAAGGATTATGGGATTACTAAATAACTTATAACTGAATGAGTTTCATTGCAATTAACATGAGTTTATTAATATTTATCCTTGCTCTAGCAAATTTCATATTCAAAAACGTACGACACCTAGGTACTCCATAGTCCTAAGATAGTACCTATGTCCATACCATTCAAATCCCAAGTACAACTTTTTCTGAAATTAAGATTTTATTCCATATCCTTAGCACATTTTGTTTAAATAAGTATACCTACATATTATAAGAGGTCTCATAATTCTAAAAAGTATGATTTTTTTAATTTATTTCTAAACTCTATTGCACAAAACAGTACAACAGGTGGACGCAATGCTAAAAGCATTATCTATTAGTCAACCCTTGGATTATTCAAATAGTTTGTTTATGCAAAAGTAAATCAGAGGTATATGATAATGTGAAAATGATAGATAATAGTTTTTACGGATAATTTTAATAGTTTCTAACACGGAGGAACCCCAACAACTAGTGACATATTGTCAAAACAGTGCTCTTTAAAGTCGATCAAACCGGTCTAGGAGTAAATATCACAAGTAATACGCGATTAACGAGGCGAGTACATAAAACACTTGCATACTGTAACAAGTAGTACTATATATATATATATATATATATATATATATTTATATTGCACTTCAAGATTCACCTCATCCTACCCGGCGTTAAGTGGTAATGAGGTCCTAGCTTAAGGGCGACAAGTACAGCAAAATAAATATGTTACTGGACTTGCCTTGAAGGCTAGACCACTGCTACTAATATAGCAACCCCCAGGAACTCTGGAAACCATACTCACACGCAGGAACACAACAACACAGAAATTATTGTTATTGGGCTGAGGTCTTCTGTAAGGTGGAGGTATTTCACCATCATTATTTTCGGATCAGAAATTGCAGACATTAATGTCTGAACCAAACAAGGAAAACATCACTTGCGAGTGCATGACTTTTGGATTTCGTATCCCAACGCTCTAACCGTTTTTAAAACATTGAATGTAAGGATATACCCCATTCCTAAATTCCCAAATTTTCAATCTATCATCCCCATCAATCGACTGGCACGTAAAGTTGTTGTATACCTACTAAGATAGTAAGTACCTACTAAGCCTATCTACTACCGTACTTAGTTTGCAAATTAATGTTTAAAGTTTAAAGTTTTGGTCGTTTGCCTACACATAGCCCATTTGGCGATTTGAGAACATCTGACAGCAAGTTTGATCACATGGTCGGCTTACCTACCGTTTCTTTCCATCGACCCACACTGGGTTACTGGTTTAGAATGACCCATTCCATCTCAAAATTAAGATGAGGATTTACCCAGTAGGAAGTCGAATATGGCTAAGATCCTTTCTATTTTTGATTAAAATACGAAAATCTGTTAATCAAGAAAGAACATTAACTTACTGGAATCTTTTTCCGTAAACATAATGGATTTTACAAGCATTACGATTGTTGCATTAAAACATCTTATCCAACGTTAAAGATTCAGCATTCCTACATGCAAGATACAAATGCAACACTTGCAGATACAATAACTACAGCTGCTGTGTAAAAGTATTATTACGTATATTATAAAATCGACATAAAAGAATACCTCACTGTGCAATTTAAGTCAAATTCATAACGTCCAATCAAGTTCTTATCTAAATGGCTTGAGATCGGTACATAGTCCAATATAAAACCCAAACCAAACCCAAAACTTGTACTAAGGTACGATCGCTTTCTGAACCACTATACCTAATGAGTATTGGCTTGGTTCCACCATACAGTTCTAGTGCGGATTGGCAGAGGACACACACCTTCTAGGACAAATTTAAAAAAATATAGTATGTTTAGACGCATGCCTTAGCGTGTGACTAAACATACTATCTGTTCATCAACTACCAAATGGTATCTGCATACGTATAATATCAAGATATCAGCAGAGTCCAACGGCCAAGCACCGAGATTCTCGTGATAGGACTCCCCTAATAAACGCCATCGCACCCTGTGTTTTACTTGACGTAAATAAGATCTGTCTGTCTGTAATCTAGCAATGAGGTCGTCCTACGGGCATATATACGTACTGAGTCGCGGTGTCCATTGAATAACCGGTTACCCGATTACCCCAGCGATTATAGTTTCTTCGTGAGATGTGGCCGGTCCACTGCCACTTCACTGACATTATCTCATGCGGAAACAGAATGCTAAAATCGGCAGTTTCATAGCATGCCCGAACTATCAGAAACAAGCCGTATGTAATGTAATTACCTATCATATAATTGTACCTACACAAGTTACTGCTTTTTAACCGACTTAAAAAAAAGGAGGAGGTTCTCAATTCGATCGTATATATTTTGTTGATAAAATGTCCACGCTTCAAATGAATACAGGAAAAATGTAGCAGATTTCAACGGTATAAATAGTTTTAAATTTTTTTTTATAATCACAATTATGGATAAACCCAGCGCGTTTAAGCAAATATCATTATACCTCCTAAGTTAACGAATGTTAGGAGGATATTAATGCATTGAAATGACAAATTAAAATTGCGAAATGTAATATCCATTGCAAGGCCAACTAACCCAAGCCGATGATTTTATTACAGACAATTTAAGTGACTTGCACATAATGAAATGACCTCGCCTCGTCCATTTCCGTTAAATATAGATCAGTTTATGTTTTAAGCCGCCGGCGTAGAGTGGACGTCCTTTTGTATTTATTGTGTTTGCCGTCGAAATAAAATAACTCGCCAATTTAATTGCGAATGTTTGAACAAGTAATTGCATAGGTTTTGTATGTATTGAAATAAGAACAGCTCTCTCTTTCTACTTTGTCTTGCAAAAGATATGAAGCGGCCTGAACACGTTTAATGCAGAACCGATGAGCGAAAAACAAGAGTTCTATACTGGTGACCACGCCTCGACAATGATAGCATCAGCGTAGGATGTCCCCTAGATGAACTGTCTATAGAGACAACAGCTGATAGTGTTTGAACGAAATGCATGAGTGATCGTGCCTTACAGTGATCGTTAAGCCCGTACTCCCGACCATGAATTGGTAACCACTACCCTAGGTGTTAGGATAAGTAGGACAGATGTAAGAATCCTTTCATAAAATCCATTCATCTTTATTTTTAACAATGGCATTAAAGGCGATTCCCTTTTGCCACCAGTGGGAGTGAAAAAACTGACAAAGATTGGGAATAGGTGCACGTAGCGGCAAACATTTGAGAAAAATTATAGAAAATAATATTTATGTTAAACATTATCCAAATACATAATCCAAAGGCTTCGTTTTTAAGACATACGAGATATTGTGTACATGCATCCTTTAAATTAACCATCTTTGCAATATCGACAAATATAATATGTAAATTTTCGTTAAATAACGTTCTCATGTAAATGACGTAGTTATTTTATTAGAATAATATAATAAAGTTTTAAAAAAAAAGTGTTAGGTTCTAATAATAAAAATACAATACACATTTAATACACATTTATTTGTCTTTTAATTGACACATAACATCTAGCCTTAAAATCTAAAAATGGCCATAAAAAATAAAAATAACTAGCAATATTTTCATAACTAAAAACAATTTAACATAGTAAATTTTCATATAATTAAAGTTTTAAATTAAATATAAATTAATTGTATCGTTCATAAAACTATTAGGCAGCTTTATTTATCTTAGCTTAATTAAAAAAACACTGTTTAAAATAGTTAACTTTATCGTGTTGTACATTTTGTTTTCAGCTAAAGTGTATCGTTCGTTACATAGTAATCTTAGAGAAAATTTTCCAAAAATATTAAATCCCTGAACTAAACTTAGTGAGACTTGCACAAACCATAAACCTAAGGGAGAGTCCAGATTAAGTAACATGTTAAATAACTTCGGCTATACAACAAGTGTAACCTGTTTTAAAACATGTTTTGTAACATAGTCTGGACGCACCCTAACACATTTTATCCAGTGAAATGACATAGGTATTATTTTACAGTTTACATGCATCAAACTTGTCGCCCTTAAGCTAGGACCTCATTACCACTGAACTGAATTATCAGGTGGGATGGGGTAAATCTTGAAGCGCAATATAAAAAAACAATAGTTAATGCAACTCTCACATAAGCAAAAATACTACACAGTATCGTCTACATAAGCGTTTGAGCTGATCCCGCCGATTCCAAATTGTTATACCAAAACTATATGAAAAATATGTAACCGAAAAGGCAGCAATTAATAAAATAAGGGGCCTCTTAAATATAACACCGACTACAACCACTACACATCAAGAAAATTCTAATAAAAGTTACCTATTCCTTACCAAGAAATGTTTAATAATGGCCACTGTAAAAATCAAAAAGTATTGTAATATTAAAGTGTAACATAATTATCATTTAATCAATTCTTCAAATCAAATCTTTTTTTAAGCAAGACATAATGTACAGAACAGGTTACCTCATCCACCAATGTTTTATAAACATATGTGAAAAAAATAATTAAAACATTTGAATGAACAATAGAGATTTTCGAGGTAGGTATAATTTCACTTTACCGAAATTTCTAATCACAACAGCCATTTTTAAACATTTCAAGATGAACACTGTCTTTCAGAGAAGAATTTGTAACCGTATACATTAATCTTACAAAAAAATCACAAAGAAGTTTTATGTCTGCTGACAATAAAACTTACCTGACCAAAAATGTTCTTTTTCGCTTACAGTCGAGAAATATTTGCCAATCGTATAAATATATATCTTTAGATTTAAGAGCAAAGCTCTTGTCTACGGGATAATTTACATTTCCAACAACCCTTCCAATATTCCTTTGTGCTGTAGGTACCTACTACTATAAATGTTCCCATCAGATAATCTCATCCACTAATATAGGGATGTTGATGAAAGTATTATTATTCATAAAAAACGTTTATCTCGAAACCAACTTTTTTATTTTTGTATGAGATATGATGGTAAAATGATAAAATGACAAAATTGTTTCACTTAAAAAAAATTGCATGAAAAATTAAAAATTAAAAATACATTTCATTTGCGTGCCCATCTATTATTGCATTTATTTCAATCTCGATTAAACTTATCCAAAAACTTAAAACCGTCATGCTATTTCTGTAAATTTCAAACAAAACAGACGATAAAAACTTTTATCTTCTTTGAAATTCTGTAATCTGAATATATTATTTTTTACATTTTGGACATCATACCCCTCGCTTTAATTCTGCGGTAAGCAGTTAAAGGAAAAAAACAACGACAGTACCATAACCCTTAGACCATTTAGACCCCAGAACCTCAGAGCTAAATTCAGTTAAGTGAACGAATAAAAAGAGATATTGTAATTTCCTTAATAATAATAATACAATTCCAACATCCCTATGTATCTTACCTATAATAATAGTAGGTACTTATTTTTTAACTCTACTTTATTCTGCTGCTAGACAAAGGTGCAGCAGGTTAATTTAATTAACATCGGCAATTTCATAGCCAAAACATTTTTTTTTTGTAAATGCATCAACAATTTCTCAAATATCAAAAATTTCGAAAGTCACTCTCATGACATAAAGCTCATACGCAAGGCGAATCACCTTAAAGCTCATAATTACCATTCGTTTCAGCCAATGATTATATTTATGTTTATTTATACAATTCCAGCACCGCAATTTATCTTTCCGCACCAATTTTTAAGTATTGTTAGCATTTCCAAATGAGTTTGAAAATTTAGTTTTATTCCAATCATAAAATTTTTATGTATTTCTCGACTAAAATCTTTCTTGGAAAATCTATGTCCTATCTATTCCTTCCTGCCTTCGAAACCTTACAAACCAATACTTACTTTATATATATATATATATATAAAGTATATATTATAATATATATATATATTATAAGTAGCGAAGAGCTTTCTAATATCAATTTAAATAATAATTGTTAGTAAAATTGTAAAAACTTTAGTAGACGAATAGAAATTCGACTAAAATAAACTCGTTTTCATATCGATAAATAGTAATGATTAAGAAAATTTTTGTTTCAAAATTTTTTTGTAGATAGTAGAACATTTTCAAAAACTAGTATATCTTTTCATTAAATGCTTCTGGTTTCGTGAAAAAAAAATAAGGCTATGGCGTTTCATTTTAAACATTTAAAATAAGTTAACTTCTACAAAATGTTAACAAGTTATAACCCGTTACCTTGTTTTAAATGTTTAAGAAAATATTCGTTCCCATAATCCTAACATTTATAAAACATTTAGTACACGAAGATACATGACACCAATATTTAAAGACTTACCTATAAGTTATTCAATTAATATTACAAATATTGAGGATATTGTTTTGTTTGATTATATTATTAGCAAAGAACAAAATCCATTTAAATCCGAGTTTTTCTCAAATGCTAAACATTTAATTTCTTAAATAAAATAATAATTCACCAATGCGATTTACGGGAAGGTAAATCTACTATATAATATACCTTTATAGGATTATTTTTCTGGAAAGCTTAGCATATACTATCAAAACCACATCACACACTCTGTACCCTCTTAAAATACCGTAGCAGCATTTGCTGAGGTGGAACCCAAATTGGCCTCACATGGTATTTTAAGTTTTCTGCTGGTTGTCTAGCTTTGTGTTCATTTGATTGTTTTGTGATGGTCAATAAATGTATTTCTTTCTTTCTTTCTTTCTTATGTCGTAGGCATAAGACCCAATATCGAACTGTCAGTACCCTGATGTGATTTTGACCGTACTATTCCTCTGGTATTCATGTACTCATATAATTTTGGTGGTGTTAATGTTTCAGAATGGAAAAAGTTATTAAATCCGTGTACTTTCAGCAAATAAGAACCTACTTAATAGGTGACATTGATAACAGGTTGTGCTTTCAAATATTTAAATTTTAGTGTAATTCTAAAACGTTTAACATGAATCTCACATGGACACATTTATTACACTTAAACATGTACTTATTCTAATTGACTTTAAACAACTAATTTGGCAACTAGAATGACTTTGGCAATACTGACGGATCCATCAATTTTAACATCAATGCTAGCAAAAGTTTATGTTGCAAAGTAATACAGCGCATAAGCCTACAGACATCTTCCGATTTTATAAGCACATATAAAGCATTGATCTACAAGCACATTTAGATTCATAGTTTTAAAAATGCGGACATTCGTGTTGTTTTATTGATTTTACTAACTTCTTCTGATTTCACTTTAGATTAGAAAAAGTTATTAATATCTAAGTAGAACCCTCGTAGTTACGAGTCCGCAAATATTATCTCACGCGCTAAAGAGGGTTATCGCGCATGAAAAACTCCGCTAACGCCTCTAGCTTACGTAGGCTTAAGGTGCCACGTGATCGATTATTTTTGACATGACGTTGATAGACATGACAACTGTCAATGTCAAATGTCATCGACCTCCAAGAGGCTGCGTGCGAGGCGGGCAATTCGTTTACCTCACTCCTCATAGCGGAGACCAGCCGGTTGCAGGCGTACCCACGCCTTGCACCGTTCCCTGCCGCCATTCCCATCAGACCCCCCAACCTAGGAGTAGGTCGAATTGGGGTCAAGTTAATCTATGCACCCACAACCCCAAGTCTAGTCGACTTTTTGTAGGTAGTGTCCTCACTAGCTCTTTTGAGGGCGGAGGAGTCCTACACACGCTGCTGCTTAAAGCTAGGCAGCGTTACTATGCAAAAACGCTTCTCTCTCTTTGCAAAAAGGACCCGTTTTACAATCTCACCCCTGTACACTGAAGACTTCTTCTTGTATGAAGATTATAAACCAGATCCAATTCAACAATACGTCATCTTTCAAAAGCCATGTAAAACTTTAGTACGACTCCTGTTTAAGCAAGATGGCATGCAAACAAGCGCGCACGTTATAACGCACAGGCTATATTCATGTTGCACTATAAATGAAATGCCACTTCGATTTTGGAAGTTTTGTCGTAAAGCTCTTTCATCAATTCAATCTGAATAAGCCAGCCTACTTGCACGAAGCGACGCATCTCATAAATTGTCGTAGTCCGAATTGAGAGCATACTCTCTTATAGTAAATACCTAATTTTTTAATTACATAATGTCAATAATTTATCAATTCTTTATCGATTCTTAAAGCATAGTCACACACAACAGTAAAGAAAATACGAAGAGACGCATATGTCTCTTGCATTTTACAATACTTATCTCTCAGTAATTTCTTTTCAATACAAAAACCATTAGCATACCACATTCGACCCATCTTTATGGGAATTTCATAAATTCTTAACATTTTCAAATTTTAGCTGTAACATGTAATTTTTTTTTATATTTACATTAGCGTTATTTACAAACAATCAAGCCTTATCGCTATAACCGTTAAACGGTATCAATCATGTATGTTAATATATTATAAACCAGCATATTCGTGCGTTTCTGTCCTAAGATTTAAATTCTACTTTTGTAGGTAGTTACTATAAGATAATGTTAAATTATAGCCCACAGACAAGATAGCAAGTCACATTCTTCAATCCAAAAATGGGTGATATATTACAAGCAATTTGGGCATGAGTAACCCCTGTTTTACCGATTGGCTTATGTGCTTAATATTAGATTATCTTTAAATGCGACAATAATACATTATGTCACATATAAACATTTATAAATAATTACCCTCTTGCTACATCACCAATGGACATAGGTCTCTCCAATTATTTTGGCCTAGGAGTTACCGTAACGGCAAAAATCTTCTTACAAGAATACGTTAAAAAAATATGTGATTTCATAAAGCATCATCAAGTGAATATTCACCGCTTTGATTGAATCATCTAGGAATTAGATCTCTCTTTTTTTTAAATATCTGTTATTTTGTTCTTAATGTGTATACAGGTACTTAACTGTACAAATAGATCTTTCCATTCTCATGAGATATATCAACCAGTGTAGCTTTAGTATTTTATACAATATTTTCGATAGCAAAATCCTTATTGGTCAAATTCCTTACTTGATACAAACTTTGAAGATACATTCAGTATTATAATAAGCTTACAATAACTACTTATAAGCCCAGAATTTTTTATTGTGACAGAACTATTGAAATTTTACGGTTCACAAATATTCTTATATAAGTTTACATTTTCAAATATAATACATACTGAGATTCAGATTTTTTAATCTTCTTAAACCTAAAGAATTTGGACCATGGTAGAAGATGAGTTGACAACATTTGATTGAAAATATAAATAAGATAAACAGACATTTACGATTTTTTATTTATGTCTGAGAACAAATTATAAAGGTAACCCGTAGATTAAATCATCCCTGAGCTGATTATCCAATTATAATCGGCAATATAAGTTGCTTTTTTATACCTCAGTACATGGTTTATCTATTCGTATCAACTTACTCAAACACACTTCGAAACACAATTTGAAGATTCCCTGAAAAAAATATTCTTAATAAGGTTTGCTCAAACTTAGGTATATTGCCAACCGTACACTGGTAGTGACCTAAAGGTAATTTCATTGAAAATTATACTTTTTCTATTATTTGGTCCAGAACAGTATTATTATATTTTTATTGGCCCCAAACATGAGGTCGCAAAATTTTGTACTCGACAAGTGGAAAATAATATAAAAGATCCAACCTACATAGGTAAAATGGTTTTGTAATCAACGTGTACGAAAAGAGAACTACGAATTGTTTCATCAACACAAAAACTAAATATTAGATTATAGGTAAGTGATATGTAAGTATTTGATACTTGAAATTAGGTACATTTCAATGGCTTTCAAGTTACATATTGACAATAAGGAAACGGACTGGGTCAAAAAAGACAAAATAGTATTTAGTTCGTTAAGGAGTTATTAAAAAAATTTTAGACACGAATTTTTTCATTAGCCAAATTAATAAAAAAATATAGAGATAAAACAATACCAAGTTACGGAGTTGGGGCTCGTTACGTCACTGGTGTGTTAAAAATGTACCCAATAATGACGTCACGCGATTATTCAATGGAATGTATAGCTGTATTTTTGGTTAGGTGGATAATACAAAACGGTCTCCCATATTTTTGAATAATCTAACAGACGGAGTAAAAATCAATTTTTAGTCCATTTCCCTATTTCGCACATCCCCATATTAATCTCCTTGGCGGAGTATTCATAGAGAAGTGTTCAAGTCCTTACATACATTCGCATTAATTGTGTAGATACACGCTTTTATATGTAGCTTGTTAATACTTTGTGGTGAGCCTTCTGTGCCTAGTATAGAATTTGCAAACCGGGCCCCGCAGGGCTGAACCCGGTGCCTTTTTATACATCCAACGGGCCCGCACATTTATAAAGTGACCGGGCTGTTGGTATGAAAACTGCGCCACGAAAGCCCCAACTTGTAGAAAATTCCCGGGGGATGTCTAAAAGGGCACTTAAAGTTGGCAAACTCTAGACGATAATCATTATTTTTCGTAATAAAAAACCCCCATGTCTTTTCCAGATCAAGGTGAAATGGTACTTATCAAACAAAGAAATGGAATTACACATTTTTAATAGGAAAGGACTAGTAAGGATGTTTAAGCTCGTTTTACAAAAGCCACTTGGCACTTACGACGTTGTATCTACATACTTGTCTTATAGAGGTCTAACCCTGTTAGAATCACAGATAAAAATTAAAACTAAATGATAGTGTAAACTATTTTACACTACAGTGATACTAAACAAAATATCTAGGTACTTATAAATTTTAATACGATGTCGCAGAATTATTACAGGATTTGTAATAGGTAAGTGCATGTTAATATCATTTTCATGTTTACGTCACCATGACTAATGTCTATATGCAGCCTTTCTTAACAGCCCTATCATAGACTAAGTTTAAAACGCCATTCTGTTACAGTATTTTTAAACACACAACACAAATATACCTGAGAGACAGAACTATGATTTAATATTTGTTAGGAAAAATCAAAATATATGTAGGTAAGTAAACTCGATTAAATTAAAAATTATTTAAAAAAACAAAACTCTGAATCCATCAATTTCAAAATTAGATGTTGAGTTAAAAATACAAATACAGATTAGAATTGATCCAAAAAAGTCCAGGCCGCATCTAGTATTTTTGTTACAAAATAAATAAATATCAAAATAATACAAGTTTAGTTTAACGCCCTAGAGTTTTTTTACCGCTCATTATATTTATTCGCGAATTGCCGATTGCTCACGTTAGGCGTTAAATTAAATAAAAGAAACGAGAGACTTAAGTCACAAAAAAGGTTTTAAAGAAAGAATCCTCTTTTAATAGCATGAAATTTACTGGGCCTAATCTATTTTATATAAAAATTAATCCCTATTTCTTTTGGTCACGCCATCACGCGTTAACGCGACTGAACCAATTTCACTTTTTTTTTTATATTGCACTTCAAGATTGACCTCATCCCACCTGATGTTAAGTGGTAATGAGGTCCTAGCTTAAGGGTGACAAGTAAAGCATAATAAATATTTACTGGACATGTCGCCCTTACCTTGAAGGCTTGACCCCTGCTACTAATGTAGCACCCCCCAGGAGCTCTGGAAACCTTACTCACACGCAGGAACACAACAACACAGAAGTGATTGTTATTTGACTGCGGTCTTCTGTAAGATGGAGGTATTTCACCAGTCAGGCTGCTCCAGTTCGAGCGATAAATCGCTATGCCCTACCTCTCTTAAAACTCACTTTTTTTTTGTTTGTTATTGTCAGGAGAATGCAGAATGCAGGGGCGGCCGAAACAGTAGAAAACGATCTACACATCCTATTTTAATAATACTACGACATCATATTCATACAAAATATAATATTTTAATAAACTATAAACAGTTAATGCTTTCGTTGAGCTAATTCGTTACTTACTATTAAATGTGCGTGCCTTAATTAAATAAAATCGATATTTCAACATTATTCCAAATTAATCCTGTTTGTAAACTTAAGATTATTTTTATCTGTTAATCGATTAAAAAGGTTTTTAGGTGATATTGCCGTTTTAATAAAGAACTGCTTTTCATTTTAGTAAACATTAATTCAAATAACTATTCTTTGGACTAGATTTTTATACATTTATTATTTATTCAACAACATAAATGTCTTTGGATATAAGTTCTAAGACTAATATCGGTATTTTCTTTAAAATATCAAAGAGGTAAAAAAACGTATAAAACAGGCTATTTATGTTAAATTACAATAATTGAAAAATGTTGGAACGGTAACTTTGAGTGGATAACAGGAATAATGTTTTCATAAAACTATATGAATGTTTTATATACTTACATCGTTTTTAGGCGATAATTATCACCAGTAGGTACTGAGGTCTAAGAGACAGTCAGTTAATTATTTGTTTACTAAAGCTTTTCAATTTGAGCAAAACAGCCAATGGCTATTGAGTTACAGTATTTAGGGTCGATTCACACTGAAGTCAGTAACAATAAAAACTTTGAAAACAAAAACATACCATAATCCTATTATGGTCTGGACTCATAGATACAAAATTTAATAGGCCTCACCACTTTTGTAATCATTTAAATGCACAATATTAAAATGTTTATTTAAAATTTTAAAATATAATTTAAAACAACTTAACAAAACTATAGGCAGCACTTTTTTAAAGGAATAAGTTCCAGTAATCAGAATCTTGTTCAATTACAGTAACAAAACTCCACGTTTAAGATAATATTATTATATCAGAAACTAAGTATCCCTGTTTGAGTATATTGTACAGATGCAAGCATGTCAGGCTACAAACTTTGTATTTTGCACCAATCTTATGTAGTGCACACAAGACCCAAAATCGAACTTAAAATATTCACCTTGACATGCTGTAGACCGTACCTTTAACATTTATTTTGTTCATTTTCTACAATAGGACATTCCAAGGCATTTACGCCACTTAAACACTATACAATGATTATATTACAACTGTACAACATTAAGATGAATCATAATTAACCCTATTTTTATTAATTAACAAGCGGGTCCCATGACATTGAAAGGATCACAACAATTTACCTCAAGTCATGAATAAGGATGTTGTAATAAGGACGGTAGAATTATTTAAAATACTCACGTAACGATTACTCAAAATACCTACTTTTCTTAGATATTTACAAGAAAAGCGTAAAAATTCTGTCTAAAATACATTCGTCAAAGTTTTTGGGGGGCTATAGTGACAGAAAAATCCGAAAGATGCCAATACTTATATGATTGGTGATTTGTTGAAACACGTTACATTGTTACCAATGCATACAGGTAGCCTCTATGGATATTGTCAACTATAAATGGTGTCAACATCCCTATTAGTTATTCCAACTGAAAACGACTCTTCAAATCGTACTGATCCTATACAAAGTCGACACACATCCTTAACCTACAACGATCCACTTTGAACGTTATACCCACCATATTTTGAACCTTACTCACTTGAAATAAGGTCAATGTCCAATGACAACATCCTCCAGCTTTATAACACAAAGGACTTATTTGCAGAAGATACATTCGTCTGCACTGTCTGCTTATAAATATAGTAATACAGAATACAAACATTGAACATACACCACTAAAGAAGTGTTTCAAAAGACCACAGATAGTTTCTTTGGTCTGCCACTTAAGGGATAAAAAGTACAAAATCACACTGAAGGTTCAAAGTTCATCTGTAGGTTCGTTGCCCTGCTGCATTGAAGACTACAGAATATGAACCTGTTTAGCGTCTTTTACATTTCAAATCTGAGTAAAAGTGGCCCCAACTTGACGGCTCACTATATTCGTAAACTCAGTCGTAGAAAGCATTCTCATAGTGCCCCTGAATGGGCAGAAATTGTCGTCACAAGGTATCATTAGCATAAAAATGCGCCAGGGGTACATGTCGAACACGTGGTAATATATACCACGGTGCTCGGGAGGCCTGTACTAAGCTACCTGGTGGGTCAGCTTGTCGTCCGCGCAAACCTTGGCGGATAGAAGGCCGGGATTCACCTCGTTGAAGCTGGAAAACAATGATTAACATCCTTAGTAAAATCAAAGAAAGCGATGATATGATAAGAGTAATTATTCATTCACTGGAGCAGGTTTTACATTTTTTTCGTGCTAGACGATTCTGCAAGAGGTACCTATTTCTTTACATTGACAAATATTCGCAAGTTGGCCAAATTCTTATTAAGTACAATTCGCAATGGGACCTACAGTTTGTTTATTTGTTAGTAATAAATATATATATATGTTTTAAATTTTTTGTTATTACTTTGAATCAATTATTTTTTACAATTTACACACCACAGTTTATGTCTTAGTGCAAAACTAATTATAAGTTCAGCTATATTTGTATGTAATATGAACGACAAAGTTTCTTGTCGGGATCTCCGGGTCCGAACCGGAGGTAGCGTCATTTGCATCATATATAGACGTTTCATAAATATTACTCGTGTAATTTACATGCATAAAATAATATTTAATTTGAATAAGAATCAAATCAACGTAAACGGCCAGTCTTTTTTGTAAGGAGGAAATGCCTACTGCAACTTCATTATCTACAGGTGGTGTGCTGACTAAAAACCTTCTCAAGTTTCTTTAAGCTCCCCCACAACTCCCGCAAAGCGGCTCTACAAGCAACCTGACACATGTCAGGCCATATGACACGCCCCCCCCCCCATTCTCGGAACCGAGGTAACGGACGGAGGCTTAATCCACGGCAGGCGTCTCCAGTAACAGCAACGGATCATTTGCGTGGTTCCGCTGCCAATTACTATCGATTTCGCAGCCAATCGATTTTTAGGTGTCCGAAAATCTTACTCTGGGATCGTCCCGGGACGACTTATACCTAATTGCATTCTCCATTTCCTCCACCACCCCATCACGACATTTTTGCGATCGGCTGGTTCACTGCAAATTACACAATGAGGTCCTTCTTTTTCTCCGTGATCCTCATCTCCGACGGGGTTCGTTTTGGACACTTGATTCTCGATTAAAACACTTTATAATTTATCACTCACTATTACTGAACGGCCGACCGGCAGATTTCAAAGCAACAGATTATTAGACACTAATCTTTACTTACTAAAGCCCGCGTTCCCTTAACCTCTTCTTGACCGCTGGTTTAACCTTCGGCCTTCCATTGCTGTGGAGGCCTCGACCTGTTATGAAGTACAGGGTGTGTTGCCGCGCGCCCTGACCTTGAAGCG
The DNA here is from genome assembly GCA_037074685.1 of Glyphodes pyloalis. Taxonomy (NCBI): domain Eukaryota; kingdom Metazoa; phylum Arthropoda; class Insecta; order Lepidoptera; family Crambidae; genus Glyphodes; species Glyphodes pyloalis. The sequence continues at coordinate 9,268,513 of JAYKKO010000011.1, forward strand.
ACTTAAGCTTCTGTATGTGGGTGTCGATGAATAGGTCCAACGACTCCTTAGCCTCCCCCACTCGAAGGTAGTGAAGGTCTATGGTGGCGCTATCAGGGCAATTCGATGCGTGTAACTGGAATTTTTTTTTTTAATTTAGTAAAAAAAAACTTAATAGCTGGGTTTCGGTGCAGGGTTGCCGAAGACAAAGCAACGGTTTTTCGATTCCATTTTATTGTTTACTAGCGACCCGCCCCGGCTTCGCACGGATGTAACGTACATACTTAGAAATATGGGCTTTTCTATTCTGTATTGCAAATAAAAGCCTTCCTCTTGAATCACTCTACCTATTGAAAAAACCGCATCAAAATCCGTTGCGTAGTTTTAAAGATTTAAGCGTACATAGGGATATAGGGACAGAAAAAGCTACTTTGTTTTATACTATGTAGTGATTTATGCCCGGTTCCAATATTTTACGATTCGTAATGTGTCAAAAATGACAATTCGTTTTTCTCTAACTGACTACAAGTCTGGAACGGTTTTAGCTTACGCCTCGTACAGTTTATTACTAACCGTAGCTAAAACGGATCGTTTTTCAAACACTAGAACCGTTAGTCTGTAAAAGTGCAGCAGGTTAAACAGCACATCACGAAAATTTCAGGTAAAGGAAATATAGACCACGAGGAACGCGTCCGGCCATGCAAAAATGCGGTTTCAGTTTTGCGAGTTGCAGTTCAATAATAATGCCAACGCAATAAGGGTTGTACAATATCCAAAGTATATAGCGTGGCTTGCTTTTGACTGCACCTACACACCTACTGTTAAATAGGAGAATCTTTGAAATTGATGTCATACGCGCTTCGAATGTCAAGCGAATTGTTCACTTGAACAACTTCATTTGGAGCTCGTTGTCTTGAAACAAACATACAATAATTGGCCTCCACGGATTCCCTGGATAGCTATAGAGCAGCGAATACATGTCTTCATTTTCACGCAACCTTGGCAGAATTACTGTACCATTTTGTTTTCATTGTGAGTTTGTTGAGTCCAGTAGTAATAATTAAATATTGGACAATATCACATACATTGTCCTGATTTTGTGGTACGTAGTACCTAAATTACTTGTATTACACAAATCAGAAACAACGACGGTAATACAAAACCCAACCGACAAGTATAGAAAAGTTCGTTTTTCATATTGACCCGACCGAAAATCGAACCCGGGACCTCAAATATAGCATGAGGCCAAAGTTTAGTCCGCTCGCTTTCCTACTACAGAGGTCGTAAAATTTAACTGTTGGCAAATACATTAACATTTTAAAAATATTAAATGAGTTTGCTTTTTATCTATTAGGCTGAAAATCAGCTAATCAAAAGTACTGATATTGTTGTCATTACATGTTATTAATTTCATTGATGACGCATACCACGCCTACAGACAGGTAAACCTAGTATTTTGTTTTTAAATAGCCTGGCTAACAGTAATTATTGATTCACATCAATCTCAAAAACTACCTTCTCCTAGTGAAAAACGAACCCAAAAGGCGCTGCTGTAACTTAACTCTGAAAACACAACCACTGCGCCATCTACATAAACTATCACAGTATTAAATCAAACGTACAAAGGAAAATTAGTTAGGTGATGAACACAATAACACAAAAAATCTTTATATTATTTTTACTAGGACTATCTTCAAACACTTTGTATATCCACAGTTTATGCAAAATATAAACAAATTATTAGCCCCCGCGTCATAACATAGGTGGCCGTAACATATATTATATAATATGTGCCCGTATATAAACATAAGGCTATTTTATTTTATTTATTTATTTTATATAAACTTTGCAAAAAAGATCTAAAGTCATTTCATATAGTAAAATCTAATTTACACCATATGTGACTGCCATAAAGATGGAAATAAATAATTATTAACGCAATGTCACGCGCGCGACACGAAGCGAAAGAGTGAATGCAGGCTTAATAGTGTTTGAAGCTTTATTTTAAGTCGAACCGTGCTGCACCTACAAAATCTTTGATCGAAAAATATTATTATTAGAGAAAATCTTTATAACACAACTAGCCCATTCGTCATAATAAAAGTCTGTCCTGCGTGGGTATCAAACCCACAACCCCTTGCGCAGAAAGCAGGCAAGATCAACATATGCTATAGTCACATCAGATTTGATTGTAAATATACTATGTATATAGAACTAGAGTTTCTTGCCGGGATCTTCTCTGTAAGTTATAGGTTCCGAACCGGAGGTAGCGTCATTTGCATTATATAGACGTTTCATAAATATTACTGGTGTAATTTACATGAATAAAAGAATTTTGAATTTGAATTTGAATTATTTATACTTACTTGCATGAGTGAAGCTGCTGCTAAGCTGTTAGACTGTTCGTACTTGAGTTTGTGAAACTCCGCCAGCTCTCTATAATAGCTTCCAACAGTAATCATTCCCCGGCGTACATAATCACTTGCTTTTTGAATGTTCCTAAAAACAACAAATTAAACAATGTTAGCGCGTATATGAGCGACTAGTTCGAGAGTCCTATACATTGCTAGTACGGGTAGGGCTGGGAACACCGCGCATGCGCGCAGCCTCCGCAGCGATTTGAGAAGGCGCGCCGCTCCCGACGGCATTACGACTCGGAGCGCCGCCGTCGTAACATATTGCGACTCGATTGCTCGATCGTAAAGTCGATTATCGATATCGAGGGACGTGCTTCAAGTCGATGTTTTTGGGCATGAAATGATCAGACTAGAATAGGTTTTTAGGTTTCCGTATCCCAATCGGTAAAATTAACCGTTTTAGGATCACCTTTTTTATTTGGCTTTCAATTTTTTTTTTTGTTTTGTTCTGGCTTACCTAAGCAGGCGGGCCAAAGCAGGGTAGTTAGAGCTTTTGCTACAGAGATGTTGAAAAAGAGCAAAATGTAAGTTACTTTGGAAAAACCAAAGGCCACCTCTTTGCACCCTTGCAAAAATCGTGATAATATTGAAACACCTTTGATTAAAAATTATCACGATAACTGTTTTATTTAATATTTACCATATTATTATATTAGACTGTTACTGGTGAAAAATCCATTGTTGAAATGTAGGATAAAAGGCTTACCTACAAGTATTACTGTTATATTTGTTTTTTTTATAATACAAATAAATGTATGTCGCTCCAGACCGCTTTGCTAAATTTTAAATCATTGATATCTTTTAAGATATATTTTGTAAGATAATTTGCAAACAAAACGAATTTACATGAAATTCACAGCATATATTTTTTCAATGGACAGAACAGTAAGTGTATTCTTAGATAATGAACATAGACCAACATTCAATATTTTCACTTGCAATATTTAAAAAAATAACTATAAAAGGCATTTAAATATACAATTTGTATCCCCAAGCCTGTACACCTAGCTATATTTGGTCCATACGCGCCAAAGCATATAAAACAACAAATAAAAAATTATCTTGTACAACAATACAACATTGCTCACCTAAAATTTGTGAAATGTTCGCTTTCATAAAATCCTTGGAAAGTTACCCTAAGTAACATATGATAAATTTATTGATTTAAAAGGCTCCACGCATACAAAGTCGCGGTCGGTCGTTAGTATTAACATAAAGGCAAGAACTTACAAATTGCGAATCTTCAAATGGCGGTCTGCAGTGCTGCGATAATTGTTCACCACTTCCATATTGGCAATTTCGCCTCTTGGCAGTAGAGGCCACTCCACCTCCGACAAGGCCTATTCACAAACAACAATCAACTTATAATATAAAAATCTATAATAGTATTATTTATAATAGGTGGTTTGAAAGCAAATATAGCTGACGAGATTGTTTCTTTGCTTGTTTGTACGCGCTAATCCCCAGGACCTACTGGTTCGAATTGAATAATTATCCTTGTCTGGATAGTCCATTTATAGAGGAAGACTTAAGGCTATAAAAAAATAACACTGCAACCAATAGGAGCGAGGTATCATATAAAATATTAAAAAAACGGGGATAGTTCGCGTGCAAAGCCGCTTCGCTAGTATTCTATATGTGTATGAGAGAGTATGCTGTATACTGTATGCACAAAACATTTAAACCTCATCAGAAAGTAATGAGATTAAAGAATCTCGTTATATGCTAACGCAATAATGGTTATACATCGTCCAAAGCATATAGTGTGGGTTGTTTTTGACTGCACCTACATGTTAAATAGGTGAATCTTTGAAATTGATGTCGTTCATAGGCGCTTCGAATGTCTTAAATTGATCTATTAATAATCATAATTATTGAATATTTTTTAACTCAAATAGGTTACATAACACTTTTGAATCATCATTGAATACAACGAAAAGTGACTCTATTTAGGAACCTATATCCACCGAGAAGATACCTGTAAGAAACTCAGTACATTTGTGACAGTAGCAGTATCTTACATTTTTCCATGTGTGTTTACTTTGAACCGAATCACATTTTTTTTGATGAGTTAAGAAACAATCAAGGCAATTAATTATTTGCGTGAGCTAGAGCAGACCAGTCCCTAAAGGTAGCGGAATCTCCATAATTACGAATATTAATTCGATTTCACCAATTCAATTATAAGTCATGCTCATTGGTACACTTTAATACTACATCACTTACTTTTTTCTCTTCTTCTAAAATTTTCTTCTGCCTTTCCATCTCTTTTTGTGTCACAAAATTGTTGAGTCCATCTTTTTCTTTCAATAAATTCCCCTTTCCAATAGAGACCAATAGCACCTTTAAGTAAAGAAGAATATTTAATTAGTATTTTAAATTGCTACCAGCACTTTTCTCGGTTTACTAAAACACTGGATCTTTTAGTTTCAAGCTCAAAGTTACATATCAAAGCAAGGATTCGAATCCCCTACTGCGAGGGGTGATGAATTATTTTGTTTCTTTAAAAAAATGCAAAGTGTACAAACTAATTTCAATATAATAATAAATGCCACAATTCGTTATAGTTTTATAACTCAAGAAAGGGCTCACCTATCCAAACCAAATGTTACGGCTTTGTTCGGACTATTAAACGGTTTATGTGAAGTTTGCACAAAATCAGTCGAGCAATTCTTTGTTTATTACATTTTTTGTAACAGATGAATATGCGTGCGAAGCCGCTAGTCTTTTATATTTTTAGATACATATTATACCATCATAAAAGCTCGAAATTGAAAAAAACTTGCTTAATATATTATACTGTTAATTGTTCTTACCTCAACAGTACACTGAAAATTATTCTCATGTGCCACGAGCAATTCCGCCAGAGTGTCCTTATCTAATTCTGGAAACAGGTTATACAGTTTCTCCCGGCTCAATTTAGCTGCCAAGTCATTGGGTTCTTTGTTTTTCCATTCAGCTACATCCCTTTGGTACAAGGAGAGGGCGTAATCCATATCCATTATCTCTTTAAAGTTAAGTACTTCTGGTTGCTTCCCTGTGACAGCCAACTCAGCTTCCTTCATAGCTAGCACCCTATAAATATTAAATGTTATAAATTATGAACAACATCACATACAATGGTGGGACTCTGTGCTAAGTAGCTAAATCACTTGTATAACAGAAATCGGGAACGATGACAGTACAACATAGTACATACAAACATACTAGACCCACACAATACAATATAAAAAGTTTGTTTTCCATTTAGAATTGACGGGAATCAAACCCGGGACCTAAATAATGACGCAACGCGGGTTACAGGGCTTCCACTAATTATTATTAATACCAATCTAAGCTAAATGTGCTTTTAAACATTGCTTTATCGCAAATGTATCAAAAGATATGGCTATGGTTCTTACAAGTATTTAATACTAACCAAAACCGAACATGTACTCATAGTGATATATCAACCAACTCAAATTACATATATAAATAATTTATTAAGAAATACACACTCTAAAGTCCCATATGCACATGTTAAAGAGATTATTATAGTGTTCATTAACCTGGCAAATTCTTCATCTTCTTGTAGCATTTTCGCAGCTTGCCTCTCTTGTTCGTCCATTTGATGCATCAATGACTCCATCCATAAGGCATTAATTTCATTTAACAATGAAAGAGGCATGTTAATTTTCGGCATAATGGAATCTGGATATGACATATCTGTCCTTCCAAATAGTGCATCCAGCTCAGAGATGAATTCCTTTCCCAAGATAACATTCACAGTTTTTTCCAATTCCTCCACACTAGCTGTTGATTCATCATCATTACTGTTTTCATCATCAGACTCGTCACTGCAATTGGTATTCTCATTTCTTTGTTGTAGTGCTTTAGACGTAGAAGGTTGATTAACATCCTGATTTTCTTCAACTACTTGTTCGTCTGTGGGAAAATCTCCATGGCGCCATTTTTTTACCTTCAAACAGTGTTTAGAGTAATGGTTTTCTGCTATCATTACATTTTGTTCAATCTGCCGCTTCAATTGTAAAGAGGCATCAGATACTTTAACATCTCGTTTGTTTGTTTTCTTTAGAAATGCACCAGTAGACTCAGTTACAGCAACAATAACGTCATACTCTTGTTTAACAACAGGTTCCGGTTCTGGAGATGGATCAGGTACTATGTTGTAATAAGATAGGCAGGAGCATAATTCAAAATTGTCAACAATTTCTTCTTCGTCACTCTCTTCTTCCACAATTTGAAACTTATTTGTAGCCAAACCATCTAAAACAATATCAACTGCCCAATTTATATTTCCCATACACTGTTCAAAAATATCTCTTAATGCAGCTCTGCTCACAGTAATAAATAACTTTCGAAAGTAAGAAAAATGAAATTCTTCATTTTTACACCTTCTGGGTGCATTAATCAATAATTCTTCATTGGTTGATGTTGATTTATCAAACATTGGCTGTTCCGGAATTTTCTCCCGTTTAAAGGAAATATGATATTCATTTATGTTACGAGGACTGGCAGAAATTATTTTATGGGATGTATTATTTACATCAAAGTCACCCAACTCCATGCATGTGCTACTGGTACTCATTTCTACAACAGTTTCTATTGGATCTGCTGGTTTCTCATTTGTGTCTGTCCAAGGTGGCAGGAATAGTGATATTTGACTCCAATCTTGGCAATTATTTATCACGTTTTTCAATTTTTTATCAGCATCTGTTTGTAGTTTAGGACTAGTTGCTCGAGGTGGTTTGGGACTTGTTGCAGATTCATCGTCCTTATCAGTACTTGTAGAGGGTGTGGGTGGCTTTTCTTCCCAGCTTTCTCCATTTTCCCATTCTTGTTCCACTTTTTCAATTTGATCTAACTGTTTTTGAAATTCTAAATATTTACTGTCATTGTTTATACACACATTCCCTTGTATTTCACTTTCCTGATCATGGATAAGTCCTTCTACCATTTTTTTTTGTTCCACTTTTTCACTTTGATCTAACTGTTTTTGAAATTCTAAATATTTACTGTCATTGTTACCACACACATTCCCTTGTATTTCACTTTCCTGATCATGGATAAGTCCTTCTACCATTTTTTCGGTATCAATGTCTTCTACATCTTGAACAGGATTGGATGCCAAATCAACAGTTTCCAACCCTTGCGTTAGATCTGTTACTTGTTCATTATTACTATCTCGAATACCACTAGTACTTTTAGGTGTTTGTATGAGGCCTTGACTGGTACTAGCACCAAAATTAACTTCAGAATGAGAACTAATTTTAGATTCCGAATCAGGGGGATGAAAAGCGGGCATAGACCTTAAGACAGGTGGTGTTTTATTTGGAGGATAGCTGACTCTACATTTTTGCACCAGCAAATCGCCAGTAAGACCTTCGGCATAATTATCAACCATTCTTTTAATTGAATGTAGTGGGACATTGTGGATATTTTTTTTGGCTAGCTGATTAGGATTCTTTGCCCATGGTGTTCTCGGCTCAACTACTTCCAGAATATATCCATTTTCCACACCACTTTTAACATAATCGTCCATCTCCCAGAGCTCAATATTAGTATTATCAACAATTATGGGACTCAGCCCTTGTTGTAATGCCACTCTCACTCTTTTTTTATTCCAGTTATGGGCTTCATTCAAATTTGATTTATTGAACATATATTTCCCCCTGCACATAAAATAGTCATCTGTACTGCAAATGTATGTTTTAAAATTTTGATTAGAGCCCCCAATTAACATCTCTATGATTTTTTCTGCTAAAGTTGTTTTCCCTGATCCAGGTGCCCCTCTCATCAGAACTAATGTACGACTGCCCCGATTGTGATTTTCAATTATTCTTTTTATTTGGTTATTCCATATTATACTTGAAGGGGGATAAGTCGAAGACGGCCTTTGGTTTGGCATTGTTTCGTATCTCGGAATAGGTGGTCTAATTGACTCATTACCAGATGAATTCTGATAATTCTTACTACTTTGCATAGCCTTAGAATAGGAACTTGATGGTGACTTATTTACAGGTTGGTGTTGATCAATTTCATGACTGCTTGGTGTGCCCGTAACGTATGGACTGAGTGGTATGCTTTGTTCAGAAAAGGTATCTTGAGGAACATGTCTGGGAACTGCCTGATTTTGGCTGCTTACAGTTTCTATATTTGGTTGTAATGTACAGCTATCAACTGTTATTTTCATAGCAGCATCAACAGATTGGTACACTGAAAGTTAATAAAAGGCTAATTATCATAATGTCAACTAGACATCTTTTAATAATTTTTTAAATTTACAAAAAAATCTAACAACCATTTAAGGCATCTAACACAATAAGTATATCAAGTATGTGACAGTACCTACTAAACCAAAATCCAAAAGACAGTGCATTTAAGAAGTTGTTGGTTATCAAAGGTCCCTTTCAAAGCAAAGGTTGGAGATAATCATTCACATATTTATTATTTAAAGAGGCAAACAGTTTTAATCTGGTAAATAAGTGGTCCAGATGAAAAACAAAACTCATAGTGTGGCCACCAAAACCGTCACTAAGAGAATAAGGTGCGAATCTTTTTCTTAATGTGATTTATACTTACAATCACCAGCACAGCTTTCAACAATACATATTATAGCTTCTCTATCTATTGCATTTCCAAACATATTTTCTATATGATTCACTACAGAGCTGATATCTTGAACACCTCCCTCTGCCATTGTTTATATTCATTTATAACAAATTGTAAGAATAAAAGTAAGATTTCGCGTATATTAAATAAATAAACAAAAAATTGTCTTTCTCTATAATTTCACCCTACATCTGCTTTGTGTTTTGTTATTTTTTTACTGAATTTAACACAAACACGTTTATTACGAAACATCACTTGACATCACTCGACACAAACAGGCAAAAATTCGTTCAGTAATCAGATTTATCGATCTTCGCGCCTAAATTTATTTTTCAAAATAAAAAAAAACTTATTTGAAATGTACAACCAGAGACAACGCTGCATTATTGCACAAACGCGACGGGACGGGACATTACCGAACACAAGTCACCCAACACAAAGCACAACATAAAATGCACCCTCTGAGCTATGCAATCCGAACGTTTGACGATAGGAAAGTGATAAATTTTGATGAGGACATGTCGATAACAACCAACAACTGAAATAATAAATGGCGGTCGATAACAATGGTTGGTGTTAATATGAATTCTACAAATTTAAAAGCGATTAAATAATTAATAATAATCATTTATTTTATTACGAATCAACATAATCATTAAGAATTTATGTAATATGCAGCTATTGCATCTTCTTACGCGTGGTGTAGTTCTTAAGAACAAGGTTTTTGTTTTTACGATTATTAATTTCTGAAATCAAGTTATGCATTAGGTACTTGCAGAACTGATTTTTTTTCTCTTCTGTAATAAATATTTTATGTAATTTTAGTTAAGTGACTACATACCCAATATTCAATACTATTAGAAAATAAAATACCTATTTCAAAAAAATTTACAAAACAGGTAGGTACTTTAAACATTTCACATTGAAAAAAAAACGTGGGCGTTTCTTAAAAGTTAACAATTTTTAAGTAATAGATTAAGCAAATAAACAACACAGGTACTTTGATTTTAGTCATCTATATATATAAAAGGAGAAACTGACTGACTGACTGACTGACTGACTGACATATCAACGCACAGCCCAAACGGCTAAACGTAGGCACTTGAAATTTTGAAGGGACGTAGCTTAGGTACCGTAGGGGTGCACTAAGAAAGGAATTCCCGAAATTCCCACGGGAACGGGAATTAGCGGGAAAATCCTTTTGTATGAAAAATCTAAACCGCTTAAGTTAGACGCTTGAAATTTGGCATGCAGGTACCTTAGTAAATATAAAGTTTAGTTATGGCTGTATTTTGAGAAATTCCCACGGGAACGGGAGTTAGCGGGAAAAAACTTTTGTATGAAAAAATCTAAACCGCGTAAGTTAGATGATTGAAATTTGACATGCATATACCTTAGTGAATGCAAAGTTAAGTCATGATTGGATTTTCCAAAATTCCCATGGGAACGGGAATAGCGGGAAAAACTTTTGTACCGCGAGTTAGAGGCTTGAAATTTTTTAGTATATGGGTATCTTAGCAAATGTACAGCTTCATGGGAATGGGAAACATCTTTTTCATGAAAAAATACTGCACTAGCGCCAGATTCAGAATAATTGTTATGTTGTTTTTTAATGTATTTTCTCAAAAAAAAAAAAAAACTTTTTAAAATTTTTGAATGCAACATTCATTATTATTTACATTCGACACACACCGAGAAAAATACTGAAATGACACAATAACACGCCACGCGGACGAAGTCGCGGGCAAAAGCTAGTATTATATACTTTACGTCTTCATTTAAATGTCTTGTATTGTGCCACTCACAAGCGTAAAAACCTCACTCATTATTTTTCTCTACTTTCACAATCCATACTTTGATGAAACCAACATCGATATCTCAGTTTTAAGACACGCACAACTCTCTATAGGCAAATATTATTACCAGGTGCAGCAGTGCGCAGGACATATTGGTCCTGCTAACTTATTCAACTATACATATGTTTAGATGGTGGGGGCTCGTCGCGTTACAAGCCTTAGCCCGGGTCCTGAGAAATCAATACCGTCTATCAATCAAGGTTATGCAACTCAGTATTCCAGAGCAGATTTATGTTGCGTAGCGTTGCTTATTTGATGTCTGGATGATATTCTAACGACGGGGCACTTTCAAATTTGCAGTTAATCGGTCCTTTGTAAAGTAAAACAGAGAATTATTCAAATTATTTTACAATGGAAAGGAAAGAAAGTATGTGTTACAATTATAATTTTGAGTTCACAAAATAACAAATGTAATGAAGGCATATGCGGTAGATAGGTATCAAAAAATTTTACCTCATTTATGCAAATACAAATGAACTGACATTATGCATGTTAAATATTAGGCCTAGTATGCACGAATGCACTTTACCTCAAATTCCTCATATGGTTCCTCACTTTATGATGTTAAGCTGATGCCCGGTTCCAATATTTGAAAAACGATTAGTTTTAGTTACATAGCAATAATTTATTACTATCCGTATCTAGAACGGATCGTTTTATCTATACTTCTATACTAATATTATAAAGAGAAAAGATTTGTTTGTTTGTAATGAATAGGCTCTTAAACTACTGGACCGATTTCAAAAATTCTTTTGCTGTTGGGAATCTACACAATTTTTGAGTAACATATTATATTTAAAAAAATTAGGGATCTAAACCCTAAACCTCCAATACTGTAACCCAAGGTGACCTCAAAAATTCCTTACATCGCGTGCGCTGCGATAACTAATGATGATAGAACGAAATCATGTACTACGACTTTGCAAAACTCACATTCATATCACTCACATCTACAAAAAGTGTCGCGACAGCATATGTCTAAATATAATAGTTATGTCACAGTAAGCGGTTTTTTAATCTAAAAATTTAATTAATATGCCGCCGCTTGAAAAGGCTCTTTATTTGTACCTTGGTATTCATCCTAATCAAAATAAATTACTTTTTATTCAAGACATCTTCAATACCTTTATATAACTTTTTGAATTATTCAATTCGGACATTTCATTCAGAAGATATCTTGAGTTTAAAAATGCAAGTAATAGAAAAAAGTCGCGTGGTTGCCGCTTTGCGCGCTCAGTTATAGCCAGCATGCAATGTAGGCTCCGTGTAATCGTCATTGGGGTACGGGAGGAGTCAATATAATAAAATAAATTGCAAGGTTTATACGTATAATACGTACATATTTTAGTACCTATTGCACCCGTGCGAAGCCCAGGCGGGTCGCTAGTGTTTAAATATATTAGGAAATTAAAAACCGGTTGTTATGTCCTATTAAGATCAAACAGTGTCCGCGGCGCATATTGTCACATGTTTATTTGTAGGAATGGTCACAACTCTGTGCCATCAGGCTTAGTAAATAGTTTATAAACTACGGACTAGTTTTCTATTGTTAATGTACTAGTACCTAGTTAATTTGTATACAGTAACTTTCATAAATGAGCTATGCTTTTTGTTATTAAAAAAATCAATTTCGTTTTACATTGAAGTTTGAACGTGTTCTAATGAAATTTTTTGACTATCTCTAAGTTGATTTGGTTAACGTGAATGAAAAAAAATCAATTAAAATGTTAAGTAGTCACCTACGAAAACGACTTTGTTTGTTTCATTTTATTGCTGGCTAACAAAACATCAAAATCCTTAATTGATATATTGAATGTGATAAAATTTTTGGAAATATTCAATTGTTATTTGTTACAACATTTACACGGGAAATTAAAGTGTTATTTCAAACATTTCATAAGTAGGTACTACAGCCTGTTCGCACTGATATGAAACAAATATAAATATGAATAAAACAATATTCATTAATATTTTTCGACAGTTTGTAATGCAATACACAAAAAAGTAGGTAGATGCTTTGTTAGTTGCAGGTATGAACTTGTTTAAGCTGTTTCACTAGAGTATTAGGTAATAGGTAAAATTAAATGTTTTAATGATCTAGGTAGATAAAGTTAAACAAACTAATACCGGAGAACTTGCTTTATGAATTAGGCATCGATGTAAGGCTCTAAAAACCCGTATTTGATTTTAGAAACAGCTGAAACAATAAACATGGCCTCGAATACTATACCTTTATTGCGAGTCTGTTGGCACAAACAAACTAAACTAATTGTTTTTATTGCGTTTTTTTTGCTGTACAGGCGTCATTAAACTTGATTAAACCAACAATTCTTCATACTAGATAAGTTACATTCTGTTACTTCAGTCCTGTATCGAATAGATAACCTTGTACGTAGTTTGTGTCAACAGAACCGCCATTGTTTCCCTTTGTTGAGAATCCGTCGGACAATCCATTACGGCTTGTTACGTTACTGTATCAGTGAACCGTTCACACCGTTCATTCCTAGCTTCCAAACTGCATTATTATTTAAACTGTGCACTTAGGAAGTCTGGAACTTTCTGCCCGGGCGACACTGTTACAACGCATGTGCAAATTCTGAGCGGTGAAATGCACCTACCTTGCGCAGGTACCTACCTGTGATTGGTTCGTTTATTGGCCGTCTCTCGCCATGTTTTGCTCGTTTGATATTATTGATTGCATCTATTTTTACTCTCCCGCACACAGGGGTGCGGGTCCTCGTACATTCATAAATATCTGCGTAGTTTCGATAGCAACTCAAGTACTTCATTAATTTGGACGGCATCACTTGAATAGAAAATCTGACTTCAAAGTAAGTATCTTGAGCATTTACTGTTATTTTATAAAAAGATATAAGATCCCACGATGGTCTTAGTAAATATTTTAATTAAATTATCTTATATCTATCTCCTAACCGGCGATGTGCTTCTATAACACAAAATGGAAATATAAATTACTAAACTGATGACCAACTCACACAGAACATTTTGAATTTTCTGTCTGTTTTGGAAGTCATATTCATTACCTAATTACCTATATCTATGAAAATTAAACATTCGAAATAGACAGTGACTAATATTGTTGACTATGTACCCATACGTATAAAACCTAAGCATAGATATAAGCAGTGCCGGTTCTAGAATAACTGGCTCCCTGGACGAATTTCCGCCAGCGCCCCTGTAAAAGCGAATACCAATACATCTATTTAGGGGAATACATCTGGGTACCTGAGGGTAGCTTTCTAGCGCCCGTTCAAGTCCGAGCGCTCTGGGCTGTTGCCCAACCGCGCGCCACCCTAAGAGGGACCCCACACTAGCGTCTTTCGAGCGTCAGCGTCTTGCCGCGTCGACGTTGTTTGGGCGTTGCGTCGACGCGGCGCCCGCTCAGCGTCGACGCAGCGCCCGCTCAGCGTCGGCGCGGCGCCCGCCAAGCGTCGGCGCGGCGTTTGAGCGGCGCTTGCGCTGGGCGTCCTCCGCACATCGCGTTCGAGCGTCGCGCCGCGCTGATGTCATATACAGTCATTTCGAAAATGGAAATGTAAGATTTGAACACACAATATAATGTTTTATATTGCAGTGATAAATTAATGCTTTCAACTTGTAAAGGAAAAAATATATTTTACCTATTTGACACATGGCACGAAAAGGCAACTTTAGCATTTATTTTCTCGGAAACTAAAAGTACTTAATTGAAAATGGGTTTCTTCGGCAATATGAGCTAGTATTTTAAGCTACATCCATATTTGCTATCAGCTAAAAAATCTTCTGCCTACTGATTCTAAAACACGGGCGGGCCGAAACAATTGAGTTGATCATTGTACTGTTGTCAAAATAAACGCTGCGGCAGGCGTCGGGCCGGCGCGGCGCGGCGCCTGTGGAGCGCAGTCCTGGCGTTCGTCATTTCGACCGCGCCGCGGCGCAAGCGTTGCGTCGGCGCCGCATCGACGTTGCGTCGACGTCGCGTCGGCGTTGCGTCGACGTCGCGTCGGCGTTGCGTCGACGTCGACGCTCAAAGAACGCTAGTGTGGGGTTACGCTAACGCTGGCCCTGAATATAAGACCTACTTATACCTATGTAGGTACCTTATTATTAACTAAAACATTCCATAATAGGTAGAATGAACCAGATAGTTAACTTTACGGGTAAATACTCAATTATGTTAATTACTAAGTAACGCTTGTAGATAAGAACTGTATCTACTTAGGTATGTACTTATTTTAGTCAGCGCTCTGATTATCACGTAAATATTTAGTGTATTAGAAAGTATGATACGGATATTGTAACGATGTATTCCAGACAAATAAACGTGTATCCCAATATTCTGATAACAAATTATCACCTTAATAAAACTAATCCTTAAAAATTCTAATTAGGGCAAGTTATAAATGGGTGGGTTTGTTATTAATTAAATGAGATATGTACTGTAAATCTTCTTTACCCTATCATTTATCCCGGTTGTGCATCTATTACGAAGCATGGATCCACTTTTATCAAGAACTTGATTTTACGAAGCTACCTTGAAATCGTAGAAAATCATAGCTCGACTCTGTTCTCGATGAAGATCCAGATATGTAAATGAAACACGTTAATTTGATTTTGCTCTTCAAAAAATATATACTGTCGAATTGAGATCCTCCTCCTTTTTTTTAAAGTCGGTTAAAATATGGAAGTACATATGTTCGAAATTTCAACAGTGGTATTTTTACTTACAAATAATTTTCAAAATAAGTACAAACCTACAAGTGGCCAGTATTGCTTAAACTTTTGTGGCAAAATTTTTTTTGGCCTGGTACGTACTAAGGTCAATAGGTACGTAGGTACATATACGAATACACATTCGTCTACAGTAGGCCTACATCTACCAAAAACAAAATGAACTAACAAAAGGTTTTGTTTTTTGGAGTAAAATAGTGTTGAAACGTAATTTTTGACTTGCCTTAATAATTATTTTGATTATTAAATCGCTTTAGCCGCATTCGCGGATCGGACATATTTCGTTTTTGGTAGTAGATCCCCAAGAATTTCCCTCTATTTCTTTAGTTGAAATATAGCTAATCCTGAATACTATACATACTTTAATATATATGGAACCCTATACATTGGGCTGCCATACATTTCTATCATACTTTGATAGAAATATTTTGTATTTCTTTTATGCTGTCCATGGTTTTTGTAAATTTCAAATGAATCGTTAAAATAGTATACTCAATCTTTTCGTAACTGTGTCAAATCTAACTGTCATACTGTCTTGTCAAACACAAAGTTAGGGATGTGCAATACAATGATGTTCGATTCATGTCTTAAATTTGGTAACACGTCGTACAATAATATTTAATATATTTTTCGTAAAATAGGCTTAAATTAATATTATTTTGAACACTCAGTTCAGACAAGGATATGCGCCTGTCGAATTTTAACTTGAAAGCTTGCATATTGTTTACCAAAGACAATTGTTTTTATTTTAGTATAGCTTTTAGTAGTTATGCCTCTTTATTCGGATGTAAATAAATGTTATGGAGATGTAGTTATATAGGTCTAGCATGCGCTACGCGACTAAATTTTATCGCGCTCTTAACAAACGTCAAAATCGATTGAAGTCAGTGCGTCAGCTGCTGATTGGCTGAAAATACGAGTGCGGTGTGCTATTAGCCAATCAACAGTATCGAAACTTTTGCCGTATCTTGCGAGAAATTTGACATATTGCGTATGCTAGGCCTGTTAATGACTAAAATATACGTTATTCAAACATTCTGTCATAAACGCGGTCTGTCCCGCGTTTATGATATAATGTTTGAACATCGTGTTTTGTCCATGAAAAAAAAACATTCTATTTTGTCGTATATTCATCCACCCAATTGGCTACTTGACAGTGTTTACAATAAAATATGAAAAGTGTTAGATACGTTAGCTTATTAGTTATGTAATCATTTTACATTTTTACTTTTTAATTAAAAGCATCGTTAGTATTTTATTTTTGCAAAATAAATTTTACTTTTTTTATCTGTGGAACAAAAGAACCGAAACGGAAACCACCATTGCAATTCGGAAATGACAGCTGTCGGCGAAAATTATTTATTTTAATGCGGCGAAACAATGATTATTTTACCGGTTAAATTGAATTATTGTGTCTTTAATCGTATTAAGAATTTATTGAAACATTTTCCGTTTGTCTAAATTACGTCGTTTCTAGGCGTATCGGTTCGTTTTCTAAAACGTTGACGTCATAATTGCAACAGTGACGAGACTTGGCGTTTTCACGCGCTTTTTAAATGTGTTACACAAAATTTTATTTTTCTCTGGTTATTTACATTTTTTCTAGATAAATCGAATTGCTTGGGATATAAAATGAACGTGCGCACATTTTACAATACTTTTTCAAAAACTGTCAAGTAGCCAATTGGTCTTCGATAAAAACTCAAAACGAGCAACCCTATTAATCAACAAAATGTCATTAATGTCAAACAAGTGGCGCTGTGCGACTGCAAATGCTGCTCTGCTAATACTAATACCCAGGTTGAATCGAACGGCATTTGTATGAATTTGCTGTTCAATTAGTTTAAATAACTTCGTTTTATTGTGACTAGTATTATAATAAGGAAACAAATCAATATGTTTTAAAATCTTTCAAGAAATTAAAAGGATGGGAGATAATTTCCAAAACAACAAAACAATGGCGGCGGTTATGATGGACTATGACTTTAAAGTGAAAACACAAAATGAGCGTTCAAAAGTGGAAGATCTCTTTGATTTCGAGGGTTGTAAAGTCGGTAGGGGCACCTACGGGCATGTTTACAAGGCGCGAAGAAAAGATGGCTCTGACACTAAGGATTACGCGTTGAAACAAATAGAAGGGACTGGGCTATCCATGTCGGCGTGTAGAGAAATCGCAGTAAGCGACACATTCTATACATATTTTGTTTTAGTTGTTTACACATATAATATCATAATTAAAGTAAAGTTTTATTAGGTAGTTACAATAAGCTTAAAAACTATTTTGGTACAATTGTTTGTACATTGAAAACAAAAGTTCCAGTTTACACATACGCGCGACACGACCAAGTATTTACTTCAAAATGAATGATGCTACTTGACTTTATCTGAATTCCTTTTTCGGGTGTTAAATTTTATACTGCTTTACTCATTTTTCACATTACTAGATTTTCTATGGCACTGATTGATAGAGACCAATCATAACTGTTTGAACAACTTACCCTTTCTGCTTTACAGCTTCTTCGAGAGCTGAAACATCCAAATGTCATAAACTTGATTCGAGTTTTCCTTTCGCACACTGACCGCAAGGTGTGGCTACTCTTTGACTATGCGGAGCATGACCTATGGCATATCATTAAGTTCCACAGAGCAGCTAAGGCTAATAAGAAGTCTGTAATGGTCCCTAAAGGGATGGTCAAAAGCCTGCTTTACCAGATTTTGGATGGGATACATTATTTGCATTCTAATTGGGTACTGCATCGAGATTTGGTAAGTTTTTATTTAAATTTTTACAGTATATAAAAAATGACCAAAGTGTGAAAGGTTCTGGGTTCGATGCCCGGCTAGGTCAATTTGGAAAACTAACTTTTCTAAATTGGCTTGGGTCTGGGTGTGCTGGGATGACGGCCCCAGTTAGTATCTGTCGTCTGGTGCTCATAGTACAAGGGAAATCCTTAGTTTGTGACCAGGTGATTGGTATGATTGTCTGGTGCATTTATTTATTTACATATTAAACCAGCCAACTTTAGGCCATTTTAATGTGTAGGATATCATTATTTTTAAAAGTAGCTAGGAGAGGCTTTTAGGGTGTTACAAGTATTTTTTAGTCTTGGTTTAAAACCGGAACAAAATTTTCATTAGAAAGACAATTCATCTATAAGAAGAAACAAGCATGTTGGCAATTAATACATTCTTGATTAATAGTCAGAATCCTGAGTTTTGATACTAACTTTTAATATTATTTACTTAGTGACTTCTAAACACCTGCAATTTTACAATGTACAGAAACCAGCAAACATCCTTGTGATGGGTGAAGGACCAGAGAGAGGAAGAGTTAAGATTGCTGATATGGGATTTGCTAGACTTTTCAATGCACCTTTGAAGCCTTTAGCTGATTTGGATCCTGTTGTGGTAACCTTCTGGTACAGGGCGCCTGAGCTGCTTCTTGGGGCAAGGCATTATACAAAGGCTATTGGTAAGGCATTATACAAATGCTATATTCAAAAGTTTTTAAATAAATTTTTTAATGTACATTGTATGCCATCATACCTGTTGGAAAGTGAAGCTAACTAACCTTGTACATTTTTATTTAAACCCATGACTTTCTCCTATCGGGCGTGTTTCTCTTGCATCAGTTTTTTTAGACTACAAGAGTAGCTCGCGCGATATGTGAAGGTCATGGGTTTGAATCCCACAGTACAAAAAGAGATGAAATCAAAATTTTAATTACTTTACTTTTACTTGCATACAGAACATCAGTACATAATAACATTTAAAACTAATGGCTATCAGTGTCAAATGTGTATCTAGTGCATAATTTTAACATGGCCAGACACTTTAATGGTTCAGCAAAGAAGCTTCTATTGAGTTCTAATGGCAATAGTAACTGAACAAATTGTAAAACATAATTTAATTTGTGCAATAAATTGATAACTATTCAATTGTGACGACCTCCGTAGCCGAGAGGCGAGCGGGCCTGACTTTGGCGAGCGCCATCTCTGAGGTTCCGGGTTCGATCCCCGGTCGGGTCAATATGGGAAACGAACTTTTCCATATTGTCTCGGGTCTGGGTGTTGTGGTACCGTCGTTGTTTCTGATTTCTGTAACACAAGTGCTTTAGCTACTTACCACAGAATCAGAGCAATGTATGCGATGTTGTCCAATATTTATTTAATTCACCATGCATTATGTACGATGGTATGTCTCTAACAAAAGACCTCACCGGGAGCTTGACATCAAAAGCGTAATAGAGAAAATAAAGGAGAGTCACAAATTTTAAAGAGAGACTTCAAGTGCCCCCTTACATATTGGCACACCACCTCATGGATAATATACTTCCAAGTGTAATGAGACTAAGAGAAAGAGTTCCTCAATACTTAATTTAATTTATAACTCTTCTAGCAACCCACCCCGGCTTCGCACAGATGTAATTTAAAATGTAAATACTTAAAAATATTGACTTTTCTATTCTTTGTTGCAAATAAAAACGTTCCTCTTGATTCACTATCTATTTAAAAAAAACTCATCAAAATCCGTTGCATAGTTTTAAAGATTTAAGTGTACATAGACAGAAAAAGCGACTTTGTTTTATACTGTGTAGTGATATATTTAAGAGGACATGTCATTGGCCCTTTAGCTTATATACCATACATCATTTATTACATAAGTATTGTGGAATATCTCTCTGCACAGATGTAAAAAAATTAAAATACCCATTCTGTTTACTCTCAATATGAATTTTTCTGTTCACAGATATATGGGCTATTGGATGTATATTTGCGGAATTGCTAACATCAGAGCCCATATTCCACTGTCGTCAAGAAGATATTAAGACGAGTAATCCATACCATCATGATCAATTGGATAGGATATTTAATGTTATGGGTTTCCCACAAGAAAAGGACTGGGAGGATATTAGAAAAATGCCTGAGCATGCTACTTTAGTTAAAGATTTTAAAAGATCAAAGTAAGTTTAGTTTATCTTTGTATGAACTAATGTACCTAATAGGTATTTTTTATTGTAATACAACCTCTGATTGTTAGTGCACTTCATCAAAGTATGTTTATTGCTTTTATTTAATTGAAGTCTACAATGGTTTAAAGTGATTGAAACAATTGTGTTTAACAGTTGCAACCTGTTTTTTATTGAGTGATAAAATAGAGGTCGTTTACAAAAAAGGTTTTCTTTCAAATACCACTCCCAATCATTTTAAACCAGCTTGACTTTAAAAGCTTAATGATAAAATTTTCTTACAATTTATAGCAATATAATGTTTACACAATGTAAAAGAATTATTGACTTAATTTATTTGAGGGTATATTTTATCAGCACCCTAACTATCTTCATAGATTTAATTTTAGGGTAACGAAAAAAAACTTGAAACAGTAGTTTTTAAAATTCGAGTGTAATAATAAGGGTCTTCCTATTTACATTTTCAGTTATCAAAATTGTTCACTAAGTAAATATATGGATAGACACAAAATAAAACCGGACAGTAAAGCCTTCAGTCTGCTACAAAGGCTGCTGCTAATGGACCCTAATCGACGGATAACATCTGAGCAAGCTATGCAAGACCCATACTTCACTGAAGATCCACCTACAACTCCTGTGAGTATATTTTATTCTCAGCTCTGCAGAGGTGCAACGCAGATACTTATTATTTTATCGACTTTACCTCTTGAGTTCCTCTTTTCCTTTATGAATAAAAATTGTGTCAATATTCATTCCATAAGTTTAAGCACACATAGGGGTTGAAGCGACTTTGATTGATACTACGAGGGTTGATTGAAAAGTTCGCGGCCCCAGCAAGAAAACAAAATAAAATATAAACAAAAGTAATTTTATTTTTCCACGTAATCTCCACTTAGCTCAATGCACTTCTTCCATCTGGTTTCCAACGCCTGTATCATCATCATCAACAGCCTGTTGCGGTCCACTGCTGGACATAGGCCTCTACAAAATTTTCGCCACTTCGATCAATTTTCGGCTACTCTCATCCAGCTCCTGTCAGCCGTCTTGCGCAAATCGTCACTCCACCTGGCCTGAGGGCGTCCTACACTACGTTTACCGAGGCGTGGTCTCCACTCCAGAACTCGTTTACCCCAAAGGTTGTCGGCTCTGCGGCTGATATGGCCAGCCCACTGTCACTTCAGCTTGCTAATCCTGTGAGCTATGTCGATGACTTTAGCTCTCTGTCGGAGCACCTCATTATGGATTCGATCCTTTAGAGAAACACCGAGCATAGCTCTTTCCATAGCCCGCTGAGTGACTTTATTTTATATATATATATATATATATAAAAGACAAAACCAGTGAAACTGTTACCTTAAAAAAGATAAACATGAAGCCAAATAAAAGATACAGTGCGTTTAAACTTTATGTGTCAAAACATAAGGTAGATATGTTTTTAAATGACGAGTTATGGCCAGACGGAATTGTATTTAGGCGTTTTGTGCATTTTTTGTATAGAACAAATGAAAGGCAACTTAAGAAAAACAGTTAAAGTCGTAAATCCTTTATTTAATGTGTAGTAAGCCTTTAGAAAAGTATTTAAAATTTGTTAGTTTTAATTGTAAATCAGTTAAGAGTCTGTAGACAATATTAGAGGCATATGTACGTGGTCGGATGTGGTAGCCCTTCAGGAGACTTGGCTGCTCCCTCATGATGTACATATTCTGAACACAATTAGTCCCGATTTTGAATACACGGGTAAGTCTGCAGTAGATACGACTGCGGGACTGTTACGGGGAAGACCTTATGGAGGGGTAGCCATTCTCTGGAGGAGGGGAATATTCGATTCCGTGAATATAATAGACTGTAATAGTCCTCGCCTGGTTGCTATTTCTGCCAGAATGGGTGGGCGTGACATTATTGTATTTTCAGTATATATGCCAATAAACTGTCCAGACAACTTAGCATTGTTTACGGATTTATTGAGCGAGATCAGTGCAACCATAGCAAGTAGGGATATAGAAAATGTTTTTATATTGGGAGATTTTAATGCACACCCTCACGAACTATTTTTTAAAGAACTTACTAACTTTTGTGTCGATCAATCGTGGGTGTGTGCGGATGTAGAAAAATTGGGTAGGGACAGTGATACTTACACCTTTATAAGTGATGCTCACGGAAGTAGGAGGTGGTTGGATCATTGTTTAGTATCAAAATCAGCGTGGAATACTGTTGTGGATGTTGATGTGTCTGAAGAAGTTTATGTATCCGATCACTTACCGTTATATTTGGAATGTAACTTGGAGGTGGCAAGGCCAAAGCGGGTGGTTAGGAACATAGAGGAAAGCCCAGTGATATGGGGGGAAAGAACCATGGCGGAAACGCAAAAATACCAAAACCTCTGTACTGAGAGGCTGCGGGATATAGACTTTCCTCATGAGTTTCAGAATTGTGCGCATGGTTTCTGTAGCTCAGCTGAACACAAAGTTGTACTGGACGATTTATATGAGTTGATTGTACATATTTTGGGTGAGGCAGCTTGGCAATCCAAAGATAATTGTAAGAGAGGACCGAGAAGGGGCAGGAGCGTATGTGGATGGAATGAATATGTAAGGGACGCTCACTGTGAGGCCAGGCATAGTTTTAAGACGTGGGTACTTGCCAATCGCCCTGTTTCGGGGCCTATCTATGATGAAATGAGAGAAAAACAAAAAACCTTTAAAAGTAGGCTCAAATTCTGTCAACATCACGCGGATCAAATCATTATGGATAGGTTAGCGAGACAGCGAGCTGATAAGGATTTCGGAAAGTTTTGGAAGTCGACCGGTAGGTTGGATGCTAGGCCGGGCCATCCTGTGAGCGTGGGAGGGATTAGTGAACAAAGTGGCATAGCGAATATGTTCATGGAATATTTCAAAGTTCAATCCCCACTCGGGCCCTCAACACGGATGGGCGATGCTGGGCCTGGGTGTCATGGAGCTAAACCTCTTTTATTTGTCTCAGCGAAGCAGTTGCGCGTTATTATTAACGGTATGAGTCGAGGTAAATCTCCGGGGCATGACGGGCTCAGCATTGAGCATTTAAGGCACGCTGGTGTCCACCTGCCGCGTGTCCTGTCCATGTTTTTCACAATGTGTATTAGTCACACCTACTTACCTCCGGACCTAATGAAAACTATTGTGGTTCCCATTGTGAAGAACAGGACGGGAGACCTATCTGATAAAGGTAACTATCGTCCCATTTCACTTGCTACTGTTTTAGCGAAGGTGTTGGACGGAGTGCTTGATACTATAATAAACAACTACATACATCTCCATGATGCACAGTTTGGGTTTCGGCCTGGACTATCAACAGAAAGTGCAATTTTAAGTCTCAAGCACACCGTCCAGTACTATGTGGATCGTAATACGCCGGTCTACGCTTGCTTCCTTGATCTCTCCAGGGCATTTGATTTGGTTTCTTACGATGTACTCTGGAGAAAGGTTGAGGACAAGGGTGTACCATCTGAAATATGTGGACTGCTGAAATACTGGTACGGCAACCAAACAAACTATGTGAGGTGGGACGGCTCCCTTAGTGAACCGTATGGGTTGGAGTGCGGGGTGAGACAAGGGGGGTTAACATCACCCAGGCTCTTCAACCTTTACGTGGACGCTCTAATACGCGAGCTCAGCGGGAGGCGTGTCGGATGCAGTGTTGGTGGAGTTACTATTAACAACATCAGCTATGCGGATGACATGGTGCTGCTGGGCCCGTCGGTGGGGGCGGTTACAGAACTACTTAAGATATGTGAAGCCTATGCTGCCTCGCATGGTTTGACATACAATGTTAAAAAATGTGAGTATATGGTCTTTGGGGTCAGCGGTAAACAGAGGCGAGAGGAGCCAGAGCTTATTTTGAGTGGATCCATTGTTAAAAAGGTATCATCTTTCAAATATTTGGGTCACTATATCACGGATGACCTCAAGGACCATATGGACATTGAGAGAGAGCGTAGGGCCCTGGCGGTCAGATGCAACATGCTGGCTCGCAGATTTGTAAAGTGTACGGACCAAGTGAAAATTACCCTATTTAAGGCATACTGCCAAAGTTTGTACATGAGCAGTCTGTGGGTCAATTATGTTAAGAAGCCGCTAGACGTGCTGCGCGTTCAATATAATAATGGGTTTAGAATGTTGTTGGGTCTGCCTCGGTACTGTAGCGCGTCCGGAATGTTTGCGCATGCTCACACAGACGGTTTCCACGCAATTATACGCAAAAAAATAGCTTCGTTGCTAAGAAGAGTCAGAGACAGTCCAAACAGCATTCTCCAAACGTTTGCGGAGAATCATTATTCTCCCATTTTGAAGAAAATGCGAACCACTCTGTATAAGTTTAGTACTAACACTAGGTAATAAGTAAAATTTTTGTTACTAACATTTCTATGGATAATTTTGGTCCGAAATAAATGAATTATTATTATTATTATTATTATTAAGTCTGTGAACCAGTCGTGCCGTCAGTGTCCACGTCTCGGCTCCGTATGTAATAACAGGTAACGCCTGTATGCCGGTCATAAAAAAAAATTTCTTCAAGGCCTTCAAAAAAGTCACCCACCGCAGCTTCGACCTCCCCATTTGATGAAAATTTTTGACCTCCAAGGTGTTTTTTTAGGTTTGGGAATAAATGAAAGTCTGAAGGTGCCAAATCAGGGGAATAGGTGCAGTATGGGGCAGTAATTCAAAGCCACAATCACGAATTTGAGCCATAGATTCAACAGACGTGTGAACGCGTGCATTATCCTGATGGAACAACACTTTTTTGCTCAGTAAGCCTGGCCTTTTCTCTTTGATTCGTTTCACGTTAACGACGTAAAAGGGTGCAGTAATAAGCTGAGTTTATAGTTTCACCTTTTGCAAGGTAGTCCACCAATTCCACCATGATGACACCCTTAGCATCCCAAAAAACTGACGCCATCACCTTGCCTGCTAACAAAATTGTTTTGGCTTTTTTTGGAGTCGGTTCATCAGGTTTTTTTCACTGCTTGGATTGCTGTTTTGACTCTGGGGTGTAGTGGTGTACTCAGGTTTCATCCATTGTCACAAATCTAGCCAAACAATCTTGTGGATCAGCCTCAAACATTTCCAAACAGTCGCGAGAAATCGTGATCTTTATTCGTTTTTGTTCAACTGAAAGCAATCTGGGTACCCACCGCGCAGATACCTTAGAAAATCCAAGTTCATTGACTATGATGTTTTGTATTCGTTCATACGAGATGCCAATAGTGTCTGCAATCTCCCTGATGGTCAATCTGCCAATATCAGATCACAGATTTTCCCGATGTTTTCTTCAGTCGTAGACGTCGTAGGTCGACCGGAGCGAGGGTCATCTTCAATACTCTCTCGTCCGCGTTTAAATTCTGCAACCCACTTTTTCACAGTCGTATACGACGGACCAGATTCCCCCAATGTTGTTGACATATCTTCGTGAATCTCTTTTGGAGATAGTTTTTGTTTAAACAGGTATTTGATGACCGCACGTTGCTGCATTTTCTCCATTCTTTAAAAACGCTGCACTTGGGCTCACAAAATTCAGTCTAACTTAAAAACCGATAATGCTATTGCAATGGAATTTTACAATGTCGCAACCAGAGAGTAAACAAATCGAATGAGGTTAGTTCCATTAAAATAGTTCAAGTATTTATGTTTAAGCCGCGAATATTTCGATCCACCCTCGTATGTGTGACTTGGAATAAGCATTTAAATTGATAAATCTTTTTACTTTACAATGTACGGTCGACCTTTGTACCGCCCTTGGACTTCTCCAAAGGGACATTATGCCATGCCTTTACTCACGACTGTACTTAACAAGTAGGATAAATACTTATTTCTTTACTGAATAAACACTAAATTCTTGCCTGACAAAAACTAAAACTTGTTTTAAAATGAACAATTTCTTTGAGGCAAGATATATTTTGCGAATGCCTAGTTAAGTGATAAGAATGGATTGTCAGTGAATATAGAAGAAAGAAAGAAAGAAAAAACTTTTATTGGCTCACACAATCTTTTTACATACAATAGGTACAAAATTATTTATATGATAATTGGAATTACTTCGTTCGCTTTATGTGGGATAAAAAATATTCAATGTGTTATTCTTATATTATTCTACTTAATTTAATCTGAATACATTTAGTCGTTTCTGCATGAAGTAGTAGCAAACATACATCCATACCTCTAGACATCAATACGTGCATACATTCATACAAGCTTGGGCTTTTATGATATCAGAAGGACTCTTTATTATGAATATGTTTATTTTTTAGGATCCTTGAGGAATGTGCTTTTGTTTATACATTATGATTAGTTTGATAATTTTGATTTACACAGGACGTATTTGCGGGCTGCCCCATACCATATCCGAAGCGAGAATTTTTGACTGATGACGATCAGGATGATAAGAGCGAGTCTAAAGCAAGACAGAATCAACAGCAACAACAGCCTAATGTAAGTAATACATACATTTTTTACAACATGAAGAAAGTTTATGGTCGAAAACTTGAAGAAACATCTTGCAGCGATTCTATCGGATAGGATATACCATCAGGCTGGGAGGAGCCAATACACTGTGCTTTTATAAAAATGTATTTTAGTAAAAGCTGCATAGTTTCTTACTAGTGGATTTTTCGAATGTGAATTCATAGACAATGGCGATGTACCTATATTTTTTTATTTTCGAGAAAGTCGGATTGTGTCATTAGCAAACCCACACTCTTTACAAATCTTTGTGGTCTGGACAAATAATATTTTTTCAAGGAATTACGTACGAAGCATTTTATTCGGCCACATCAAGTAGTTCTATTACATGTTTTAAATAAAAATAATACGCTTTTCGTAGTGAAGCATATAATAACATCCTACTTTATGTTCATTGTCGGCTTCTAACATTGAAATCAAGTCATCTTTGCACTAACGGGTACTGGCCTAATCACTTCGTTTGCCGGGTAGGTTTCTGATCACAATGGCTTAATCACTACTCACCAGGGTAAATGCTGGTTGCTGATCCCAAATCGAGTTCGAAAAACAAAACGCAAGCCGGGCCCGGCAACTGAATTGAATTCCTTAACCCTCTAGACCACGTTAGGGATAATAACTGGATTCGAACCTTGCACCTGCATCTCGATTAATAAGTATTAACGATCATTTTATGATGACTGATGATAATTAATCATTTTTTGTTTTTAGACTCAACAAAATCAAGTACAAGCGAACAGTCACGATCATGGTGCCAATAACGCGAAAAGAATGAGGATGGCAGGTAAAGAATTATCTATACTAATACTATAAAGTTGATCTTTGTTTGTTTTATATACTGTAGCGGTTCGTATTAAAAAAAATTTTTGTGTTGGATAATTCATTTATCGGGAAAGGCTTTAGCGAATCAGTATCGGTGAAAAATGTGTATAAAATGGGGATATTAGCTTTCGAAGCAAGAGGAATGTCGAATATCACAAAATCAAAAACAGATGAGAAAGCAAACACAAATGTAAGGAACGTATGTTCTTTACTAAAAGTAAAAGTACTTCCGCCGTGCTAGGTGTTATTTACTTGGGGACCAAGGCCCAACTACCAATCTTGGTTTGTTGTATATAGTTAGTGGCGACGAAAACTCTGACATCGCGATATAGGGTCGATGTATTGATTGGCTAATCGTGCATTACGTACGTATGGAGTGTTGTTTACCATGCCAATTCTGCTGACGCTGTTTTTGATTTGTGTCGACTCGTAGGTAATGTCGTAAGTTGGCACACAAACAATCTTAAATACTTCCATTAATTGTTTTCCTATTAATTAGATTAGCTTGGGTCATCCGTAAGATATGATAAACAACAATGAATTAAAATTGAGTTTGCATTACAGGACCAAATCAAGGGAACAACAATGCTGGCGGGGGCCAACAAGAGTTCCATCAACAACAACAGATGATGTTCGGCGGACAACAGCAAGGAGGAAGTTCGCAACAACAAGGCAACTTCCAACAACGGTTTTAAAGTGTCCAGAGGTATACCTATTACTATTAACGGTTCACGGAATCTGTAAAGAGAGCAAGGAAATTCTGGCTTTATCGTTATTAGATAGGGCACAAAATAAAGATTTTAAGTTTTTTTTAATTAAAGTTCAGATTATTTTTAAACAACCTGATGATATAGTACATTGCAGAGTAAATACAATAAAGAGAACATGCGAACGTTTGTTGTTGAAACAAACGCTTAGTAGACACCATAAATAGAAGAATTAAGAATGCGTTTTTTTATTTTGTATGTCTTTTATTTTTACTGAATCTTCTAAAATATATTCTACATATGAGATGACGTTGTTGAAGTAAATAAATTTGTGAATATTGTGTAAATATAAGCATAAGACTGTCAAGTTAGTTATAAGTTATAACTTAAAATAAATTTAGTATTTTTTTTTAGTAAAGTGTTTTTATTTCATACATTCTTTAGATAATAATATATTTCAGTGAAGATTGACCGATTTTAAATTTTAATATGATTTTAACGAATGCATATAAAAAGAGTAAGTAGATTTCTTTAACCCTTAAACAGGTGATGGGAAAATAATACCAACACAAACCTTATAACCCTGACTTACCGGAGAACACCAATCAGAAATTTGGATACTCCAGCAGGCTTGATTAAGATCCTTAGGTTATGGCCTTAGGTTAAGAACTTTTAAAAAGCGAACTTGAATCTAGTACTTCATTGTGGAAATAAAAATAATGTTTTGAACTTCATAGATTTTATTTCGATATATTCTTCACAAATTTCTATCAAAAAAATAAAATACTTAAATACATTGTCACATTTCATTGTAACAAATTAACAAACTTAAGATAAAATTTATGGACGGAAAAAGTTGCTGCTTGTATAAATATTACAACATTTTGAATGGAATTTTATGATTACATCTTAACATTAAAAATCATACAACTATATTCTTATATGAATTATTTATTTATAAAAAGAAAGTAGGCGGAAAAATACTGTTAAAGATAATTATTTTTACAAGGTTTAGGTACGAATTTTATTAACAGATCTAGGAGAACTAGGAAACCTCTATTTTACTGTGAGGCTAATAATATAATTTAAAAAACACTTTGCTCTAGTTTCACTGTGAAACCAGATCCTAGTAAAATTAAAGCTTCAACTTATACATTTAAATATTACGCTTTTCTTGAATATTTTTTTCACAAATCATCAGTAAAGATACCTAACATTATATTCGTGGTAAGTCTCATAGTGGCAAATAATTGGCTACTTGACAGTTTTTGAAAAAGTATTGTAAAATGTGCGCCCGTTCATTTTATATCCCAAGCAATTCGATTTATCTGAAAAAAATGTAAATAACCAGAGAAAAATAAGATTTTGTGTAACACATTTAAAAAGCGCGCGCAAACGCCAAGTCACGTCACTGTTGCAATTATGACGTCAACGTCCTAGACAACGAACCGATAAGCATAGAAACGACTTAATTTAGATAAACGTAAAATGTTTCAATAAATTCTTAATACGATTAGAGAGACAATAATTCAATTTAATCGGTAAAATAATCATTGTTTCGCCACATTAAAATAAATAATTTTTACCGACAGCTGTCATTTCCGAATTGCAATGGTGGTTTCCGTTTCGGTTCTTTTGTTCCACAGATAAAAAAAGTAAAATTTATTGGGCAAAAATAAAATACTAACTATGCTTTTAATTAAAAAATAAAAATGTAAAATTATTACTTTACTAATAAGCTAACATATCTAACACTTTTCATATTTTATTGTTTACACTGTCAAGTAGCCAATTCATAAATGTTAGGTACAGTCAAAAGCACGTCAGACTAGACACTTTAGACTTTGACGCCTCCTTATTTCGTAATAATAAAAACTAATATCGAATCGCAAATGCTTACGAAGTGCTTTTAACCGTACCTAAACTTACCACTGCTTGACTCCACCTAGCTTAATGCGAATTGAACTGCAAGCCTAACACCTTTAACTTATTTTATTGAGTGGGCACAAAGTTCTTTAGTAGGTACACGTTTCATTTGGCGGTGAAGTCATACCGACAAAAAATCGAAGGAACACATTCTGTGCCCACGTAAAACACGACACGACTTTTTAAACGACCAATTCATTTTTTCTAGACGAGTGTTAAATGCAATCATAGATATCGACAACTACAAATAGTCTTCTAGAAAAAATATAGGTCGTATTTTTGAGCTTATCTAGTTTGCAGAGACTAGATTTAGGTTTCAATTGGTTATATTTTAGCTGATAAATGTTTCAAATTATTTTGATAAGACCACTTTTGATGAGATGTCCGATGCTATCCTGTAGAATAAAAAAAATATCAATAGCGCTGGCAAGTAGACCATTTGCGACGATTACCTATGTACTTTTTTGTTTTAATGGGCCTCAAAAACATGTTTGTAAAAATTTTTTTGTTTTAATTTTTTGACGACCTCCGGTAGCTTTGACGTTGCGTCATCTCTGAGGTAAATGTTTTGATTACAGTTCATGTTAACATGGAAAACTAACATTTATTTTCATACATTGTCTCGGGTCTGCGTGTTGTATTGCCGACGGTGTAACAAGAGCTGACCACACAATCAGAGCAATGTACTTGCCTATGTAAAGAAAAAAAATATATACGGCGAAGATCTTACAGAACTTCATCTCTAGTATAGGCAACTGGGTCCAATCCAGTGATTATTTCATTTTGACAGACTTATTAGTGTTTGCGAGAAACATTTGAGCCCAAGAGTTCCACTACAGTTTTTGGGCCGGTGTTGATGATGCTGTATTCGGATTTCTTGAGTTCTTCCTTGTGTATTTTACCGACGTCGACTCTGATGATCCTGGTGCGAAGCTTCCCGCATCGACCGTCTACGATCTTCTCGTATGCTGGAAAGATAATAATAGATTTTCAAATGTATCAATAGGTCCTTTCTACTTCGTCACTTCCAAAACTTTCCGGACTATAAAAATTGATACGGATTTTGGGTAGGGGGTTTTATGACAGGATGACCTTAGAAAATGATCTTATAGAGACGGCAGACACAAGTTTAGTATCTATTTGGAATTAATGTCAACTACCCACAGGCGTTCTTAAGAAAGGGGCAAAGCACTACCTATGTAATCGATTTTTTTGTGATGCAATTTTTAATTAACAATATTCTGATTTTTCCTTCACTTCTACTGTAAAACTTTTTTCAACAATTTTGGTTCTAGTTCTAAAAAAAACCCTTAAAGGTTTGGATATAAAATGTTTCAAACATTCCTGTTAGACAGGCAGATGGACAACAAGTAGGTACGGTACACTACAGACAGCCAAAAAAACCTACTTAACCATAATTACAGGCTATAACAAACTTCAAGCGCATGATGTATGAACATACCGAATCGGTCCATTGGATTGGTTACAGATAGTTTTCCGCACTACTTGCTTTTAAATAACCGTTCACGTTCATCATTTTTGCCTATGCGAAAAAAGGGAAACGCATTTTTGCATCTTCTGTCTAACAAACTGACAATTGGGGGCCAGGGTAAATTACAATTGAACTGTTTTTTTCATCTTTGTGTAAAACTAGCCACGCGTAAAAATACGTAGTATGTAAGTACTAAGTTGCTTTAAAAATTAAACCTAACCACTCTGGAAATACTCAATGTTCGCATAGTTTCTGAAGAACTGGTTTACCCAGTTTTTTTTTAATTAAGAAGAATCGGAAATACGGTTAAGTACCTATATGAGGTATAATCCTACCCGTTCTTATTTTTTAGCAAGACCAACGAACGGCGATTGATTTTTATAGATATCTATTACCAAACAACTCTGCTAATTTTGGCCGCCGTTTTCCGCCTTTTCAAAAAGGTTTACCTTCTAGCTTATTTCAGTTATAACATAATATTGAAAACGAACTAAGATACTTACGGTCTTTTTTGA
Organism: Glyphodes pyloalis; assembly: GCA_037074685.1. Lineage (NCBI taxonomy): Eukaryota > Metazoa > Arthropoda > Insecta > Lepidoptera > Crambidae > Glyphodes > Glyphodes pyloalis. Next base: position 9,301,030 of record JAYKKO010000011.1, read on the forward strand.
AAGAATTGTGGCACGCCATGTGACAGATGGAAGGAAAACCCTTTAAGATATTCGTTTCTACTATTATGGTGCCCAGCGGAATCCCACAAATGGGCTCCCTCCTCCCCTTACAGTTATCTACACACGACTCATGTGTGTTCTTCGATTTCTTCGCTTTCGTCTTTCGTGGTCTCTTCGTGGTCGTCGAAGGATTGATCTTGATATTCGTTATCGACCCTTTAGGAGCGATTACTCTGATTTTTAGTTTCGGCGAGAATGGGACATTGGGAGGGCCGGGAAAGACTTGAGGCGGTGGCATTGTCGATGGATTATTAGCTTGGACTGTGAGAGCACGCTGTGTCGTTGGGTTTGTAACTTGAACCACTTTAACAGGGTCACACGGCTGCAAATTTGACGAAATCGATAAGGTCGTTTTGGTAGTGCTGACTATAGGTGTCGTTGGGGGTGTTGACCTGAATGTGACAGTTGGCCGATTAGTTCTGTCAGAGTAAGTGTTGGTAATGAAAGGAGTGAGGCCATCGGTGGTTTTGGTCTGTGTCGCTGTCATAAACGAGGGAAACAGGATAGGTGCTCTGGAAGTGGTTTCAGTGAAACTGTTTGGTGTTGTGTATGTATTGGCAACGGATTCTGGCGTGTTTTGATATATTACTAAGTAAGGCGTGGGGGTTGAAGACGGCACGATGAAAGGTGGTACAGGTGTCACAGAATTTTGCTCGATCACGTCGTATGATGGCGTTTGGGTGTCAATTGGTGTTTCTCGTCCGGTTAAGGTTGTCTGGCGGGTGTTGGGTGGCAGTTCTGGAGAGCTGGGGAAATTAAATATCGGAAAGTTTTGTGGTGGTGGAAAGGGCGTAGTTACTGCGTTGGCACTGATAGGATAGGAATTTGTAGATGGAACATAAGAGCCCGTAGATGGAATATACGAGCTTGAAGATGGGATGAAGGAACTTGATGGGATAGCAGAAATAGTACTAGGAAACGAGGTACTAGATTCATATGTGGAAGGATAAGGGGTGCTAGACCCAAATGTCGCGCGTTGAGTACTAGTTGCTGTATAGGAAGATGTAGTTGATAGTCGTGGTACTTCCGACTCTGAAGGAGTCGAGTCTGTAGGAAGCACAACAATGGGATTGGTTGGCGAGAATCCTGGAGCTCGATCAGTAGAAAAAAGTTCCACTAAAGGCTTCGGTGAATATCCATCGTTAATGGCGTTCGCTGAAAACCACGTTCCAGGTATTACTTCCGATATCTCTGCTCGGCATAGTTGTAACACTGAAATAAATGAGAAAATTGCATTGTTAAATATTTATTTATTTATTTATTAAAAGATGTACAAAACAGGTTACAGCCAAACATGAAGCACAAAATAAATATGTATGACTTAGGAGCTAGGTTGAAACCCTTACATATGTACACACTATGTAGATAAACTATAAGCAGACAAAATTTTACCTAGACAATAATTAGAAAATATCCTAAAAAAAAACTTAATAAAAAGAGGAATACAAATAATAATAATAATAAGTGAGACAATGTGAAAACTTGTGGAAACAGTGTTTAATTAACAAACACTACTTATTTCTCTCTTGAATTGAGACTGAGAGAAGCTAAAAATGTCTATGCTATCTGCGCAGCCGTCGACGAGCTCATTATATTGACGACACATTCGTGTTACGGGATTGAAATAAGATATATTATTCTTATAAATATTGAGATAAAATAGCTTGGGTTTTCGAACACGATAATAAGTGTTAAGATTCAATTTCTATAAAAGATATGGGGAGTCAATTTCATTATTTATTAATTTATACAAGCACATGTGATCCAATTGTTTTCTGTGACTGCTGAGAGACACCATTCGAAAATAAGCAAGTCCATTTTCATATGAATGAATCGCGCGAAGATTACCCTTTCGGTTACAAAGTAGTCTCAAGAAGCGTTTTTGAATTTGCTCAATTCGTACAGTATGAATATTATAGTATGGTGACCAAATAACTGTGTTATATTCTACTATACTTCGTACCAAAGCATAATATAGGATTATACAACCTGTAACGGAAAGGGGGTAACAATGTAAAGTAGGTGGATACTATACCTTGTATAGATTCTATATATGAAATCCCGAGTTAAAATAAACACTTTATTGTTTTTATGAAATAAAAAATGATAAACTATAATGACTGACTAAAACGTAAACAAACGCATCACAACACTATTGAGGTCAGCGACCCCAAATCACGTTATCACTTCACGACAATCACTGCGATCCTGAATTTCTCCACCTCCTTCCTCGACATGCGCGCCTAGTACTTTCTTAGAAGATGCGCGAACAATGCAACATTTGTGGTGTCACTGTACAGAACGCGGCCTTGATGCTTTCTATCATCTCTTCCCTTGACGAGCATGCTACAGCGTACACCTTCCTTTTAACGTAGTCCCACAAGAAGAAGTCCAACGGAGTGAGGTCTGGTGACCGAGCTGGCCATGTGATACGACCTCCTCGCCCAATCCACAGATGGAAACGAGCGTTTTGATGGTTTCGTAAATCTCTTTCTCTAGCTCTCGGTCGGCCATCACGCTGCCGTCGGTTGCTCCGACACAGAGAATCATCTCGAATATTCTTGATTGCTCAAAGACATCACGAAATATCACTAGGCTATCCGTAGTAAGTAGGTAATCCAGAAAGGCAAAAACACAAGATGTTGTCACGGCGACGACAACTCAATGACTTAACTGAATTGTCAAAATGAGAAACGCTAAACCAACAAATTTCAGATGTGATTCAGTAAGCACTAAAAGATGAACCACAATTGTGATATTTAAATTAATAGCATAATAGGTAGGTACATCCAAGTCTTTCGACGATTCCAACAATACTGTGATAGTGTTGTGCAAGCGTGACTTAGTCAAAATTTTGACTTGTATTTGACTGATATTTCAAAAAAAAATATTGAATCAATAAATGCGTGTACACAGCTACAAATGGTCCCATACAGTTTGTAACCGTTAACTGCTTTGGTATTTTTGATATTGTTATACCCTTTCCGTTACACGTTGTATATGAGGAACTATTCTTAAAATGCTTTATTGTTCTATAGACGAAACCTAACATACGCGACGCACTATCCACGATATGGTCATAATGAGATCTGAAAGACAGCTCACTATCAAAAACCACTCCGAGATCTCTAACTTCATTTTTCCGAAGCAGGGAAGCATTTATTTGCTTAAATTACTCTTGGATATTATTTATGCGATAATGTGGAACAATATAGCAAACTAGATTAGAAATACGAATCGGTTAATTTATCCTTGAGATTCCTTTTCACAAATCATGGTATGAATATCAAATCCTAATGTTAATTTCATCTTTAAAATGGAATGTAGGTCCATATTACTGACATCTCTTCTTTTATTGATAAACTTTTTCCTAATTTTCAGATTTAAGTAGCTACTCGTACCTAATTTGGTTATTCATGAATGCTAAAAAGTGTAACAAAAATAAGAAGAGTTTATACTTCGCATCCGTCTCGGAATATTATGTTTTTGTATCTAATCCTAGTATTATTTTATCTTAATTGAGTAGTTTTGTTCTTTTGTAGTTAAATAATCTGTAAATAAGTTAATGTTAAAAATATTGCTTCGTAAGGAATTGAAAATTTCACAAGTTCAACTGATGGGATAAAACAAGGTACCTAACTAGGTAGTAGATTGCAGTAGTGGTTGACTTTTTGGTACTGCATTGTAAAGCACGAAACTGGTTATAATGCACATGACGAGGGGTCAATAACCTCTCAAATTGCGCGTGGCGATTCAAGGATCTTGCTTTGTAGAGGATTTTATGGTTAGTAATTTATAACTAAGTTTTACTAAGGCTTATCTGATAATGATCTGATATCTTATCTGATGACTTTATTAAAATGGAAATATACAAACTTTGCATCCATTATGTAGTTCACGTACCTATTCCTAGATCAAATAATTGATTTACTAGCTTTCATGACATTTTTTTATAAAAACATATGATTAATTTTCTAGCAGTCGGGTAGGATAAGGCTATTACATAATGCTCGATTCCAATATTTACGATTCTAAATGTGGCTAAAATTACTAGATATCCTTTTTTCTACGAGTCGTTATTTTTAATTACAAATTTACCTTCCATATCAGCTGTCGTCAGTCATCCGTCAGTCGTTTTTAGCTTACGCCTCGTATAATTTATTACTATCCGTAACTAGTACAGATTCTTTTTTCAAATATTGAAACCGGGCATTTTAGTCATCACCTTCCGTGAAATCAGTATGAGCAGCGAACAAATTGTGATTTTAAATTCATTTATTTATTTGATTTATCATCATCATCATCAGCCTGTTGCAGTCCACTGCTGGACATAGGCCTCTCCAAATGTTCGCCACTTTAACAATTTTCGGCTACTCTCATCCAGCTCCTGCCAGCCGTCTTGCGCAAATCGTCATAGATATATTAAATCGTCACTCTATCTGACATGCTATTTATGACATTTATTTGATTGCAAGGCTTTTATACACATAAAAGGTACAATAGTCGGACTTTATACTAGGAGCAAATCAAACATAACATTCAAACGTAGAGTTTATTAGTTACTTAGTTTTTATAGTTTATGAAGTGTTTGTTTATTTAAGAGCATTTGTTTCGCGAGGTTAATAAATGGAATCAATTTTAGGTATCCCACGATTTTTACAAATAAACGATGTTTCTATATTATACCTACAGATAGAACAATTTCTAATTGTCAAACTAGTACAGGTTGACAAGTAGGTCTCCTTTTGTAAATGGGAAGATAACAAATCCATGATTCGTTTCATTGGGTACATTGCACGCTCTATAAAGATTATACAATGCAGTAATGTTTGCAATGAACAATATTGTACTCCAGTGCCCACTTTCACTGATTTGATGTTTTGATGCTATCATCAAAACTTGTTTAGTATGTTCGTTGTTGATCTATAGTTTACATGAGTATAATTATGCGGGTATACAAACATCACACATTGCTCTGGTTCTGTGGTAAATAGCTAAGCACTTATGTTACAGAAATCAGAAACAACGACGGTACCACAACACCCAGACCTGAGACAATATATGTATAAAAGTTTGTTTTCCATATCGAACCGACCTGGAATCGAACACGGGACCTCAGAGATATTGCAGAGGCAATATAAGCTTTATTTCGTGTGCAGCCTCCTGCGTCGTCTAGTGCAGTAGTTCCCAAACTTATTTTTCTCGTGGACCACTTTCAAAATTTTACTGGTTTCGGTGGACCCCCTGCTGCTACATTTATACCACATTCGTCGCCAAAAAATAAATGTGCACGAAATTTTAATATCGAATACGCAAGATTGGACAAGTAACAGTCGCTTGCCTTATTAAAATATTATCTGCTTAGTTAGGTACTTAAAACAATGTAGGTAGGCCCTTATAAAAACTATGCTTACATTTTTGCTCTTTACTATCAAAAGCAGATAAATTTTCGTGGACCCCCATTAACATCTTATGGACCCCCATTTTTTATTCACGCCTACGTAGACCCCCAGCAAGTCTCCCGTGGACCCCTGGGGGTCCACCGGGACCACTTTGGGAATCACTGGTCTAGTGGTTTAAGTACCTACTATGATTGAGATCGGGCTCCCGGGTTTAATTCCCGAGCCAAGTATGTTATGGATTTTTTGAATATAGATCGGGTTTGTGATTACTAACGCGATGAAGAGGCGATGAATACTAGTAGCATAAGGTCCAGTACTGTAGAAGTCTTGTCAAAACCTACAATTCTTGGTTTGACATCCAGAAGCGTAAGTTAAACATTGTTCCCAGGTCACTAATTGATCGTATTGTCTCAGTGAGGTTATTTTCGGGTGACATTAAAGACCAAAAAAAGTTTCGTGACTATCCACGCTTACGATGTTTACGATATTACTAGCAGTTGAGATAAGCTAATGCCCCAAAAGATAAGATCCTTTAGAAGATCTTTTGTTCTTTTCCTAACACATTAAAGCCGTGAACTCATAGGACGCACGCTACGTACAATTTTATCGGCTGAGTATTTTATATCTACGTTCAAAATATGACATTCACTACTTCTCACATGAGACGACAAAAGATTCGATACTGTTGATTTGCTAATAGCACACGGCACTCGTGTTTCCAGCCAATCAGCAGCTGTCGTATTGATTTCGACATTTGTTACCTAAGAGCACGATAAAATTTACTGGCGTGGTGTATTATGCGAAGTTGAGTGGCTAACGTGCACATAGTCAATCTTCAAATTCAATCTTTTTAATTCATGTAGATTACATTAGTAATATATATCAATCGTCTCTTTAAAATGCAAATAAAACTACCTCCGGTTCGGAACCTATAACTGCCGAGAAGATACCGGCAAGAAACTCAGTAGTTTTTTTTATAATATTTTTATAATACGTAGTTGTTAATCTTTAGACTCTACTCGACTAATGCCCGGTTCAAATTTTTGAAAAACGATACGTAGTACTTGTTACAGATAGTTAAAAAATATACGAAGCGTGAGCTAAAAAGGACCGACAACGACTGATGACAGCTGGTATGGAAAGTAAATTATGGATCTGTATTAACTACTCGTAGTCGGTTTGAAGAAAAACGGATAGTAATTTTTGACACATTACGAATCGTAAAGTATTGCAACCGGGAATTAGTCTTATAACTACTAAAGTTATCGATATTGAGTAAGCATTTACACAAGAATTTTTTTGAACACGGTTTTAACACAACGACTGTCATGTAACAAATGTTCTTCATGAAATATTAATAAGTTAATTGAAGAATGCGTGTTTTTATCGCGATTTTACTGTTTCCGAATTTCGTCAGTTTTGTAAGCTCATTACCTAAATACCGGATGCGAGTTAGTGTTGAAACTATGAACTGAAAAACTTGCACGTTGTATTAGGTAGGTAGTTGGTCTATAAAGAACGGCACGCGTTTAGACGTGTTTGTGTGTAGGTAATTAATCGTTTACAAGACAATGTGTTTGTCTATACTTTGGTCGGTTGTATTTTATCTAAGTATATTCTTGGAGTTTCAAGTTTACTATCATTTGTGAATGTAAAACTTTGGTTGAATGTAAAAAAAAAAGACAAGATTGAAGTAAAAAAAAATACTTACAACTGATTTTTTTTCTTATATTGCACTTCAAGATTGACCTCACCCTTCCTGATATTAAGTGGTAATGGCTTAAGGGCGACAACTACAGCATAATAAAGTTTTACTGGACTTGTCGCCCTTAGCTTGAAAGCTTGACCCCTGCTAGTAATGTAGCACCCCCCAGGTGGCTCTGGAAACCTTACTTACACGCAGAAATGCAACAACACCAAAGCGATTGTAATTTGGCTGGTCTTCTGTAAGATGTCTGTAAGGTGGAGGCATTTCTCCAGTCGGACTGCTCCAGTTCGAGCGAAATGAACATTAATTAGATGAACAAATTTGATTTGATTTGATTTTAGGGTATATTTACCATGAGACCGTAGTTGCTTGCAACATCTAGTGTCTGTATAAGTAAAACTTGACATTCCTGGTCTAGTGTCTAGAATAAACGTCTGCTATAAAACTTTCACTGTACAAAATAGTGTTAGATTAATAAATTTAAAGCCCTATTTCAAAGATTACTTGTTATGAGTGAATGTATTTGTTTTGGGACTAACTTAATTATGTCATACCTAACGTACTTCAATAAATTATGATTGTGAAGAAAATAAATAAGTTAAGATTGCGTGAATATTTGAGTCTAACCACCAATTGTATTTTATATCTAACTACAGTATTACATTTGTTTACAACAATCTACTAAAGCTATTTCTAAGCTCACAGATAGTTATCGACGGAACCTAATATTCGTTAATGCGATTTGAATTGGTGCCTGTTTAGATGATAAAAATAAGAGGCCACTCACTCTTCAGCACATAGTCAAAACAGGCAAATATTTGTTATATCAACTTAATTTTTGCTAAATTGTACTATTGGCCTGCCGCGGCTTCGTATTGGGCGCAGCGTGGTGTTGTCTAGTCCTCGATAAATGGATGTTGGAGGTGCTTGTTAAAAGGCGGTCTTGCGATTAATTGAACGTATTGGTCTGCCGGCCGTGCCATCGGATTATGAGAGTGAAGGAAAAGAGCGTGAACTTGTTCCTATGTTGCGCAAACCTTCGGGCACTACAAATAAAGTTCTGGGGGTCTACTCTCGAAAACGAAACGAACAAACGATTCGTTTTTGTAGATTTATCAAAATATCGGGAGTTAAAACGTGGTTTTTCATTTGCATAAATAATACTTTGTTTTAAGAAAACACTTTATTCGCATTCGAAGTGAATTGGTTGCGAATATGAGAATTAAAAATTGCTATCCGTTGTCGGATCCGACATATTACGTTGTTGGGAGTAGACCCTCAGCACAGGTAATTTCTTGATCTCAACGAGATCGAAACCGTGGCCGAAATCTGACGGCACGGTCTTTAAAAAGTGCAAGAACGAAAGAAAACTTTAATGCCCGGTTCCAATATTTGAAAAACTATCCCTTTTAGTTACGAATAGTAATAAATTATACGAGCCGTAAGCTAAAACTGTTTCAGACTCGTAGTCAGATGGAAAAAAACGAATTGCTATTTTTGACATATATATAACTGGGCATTAGTAAATAACTACCTTTCGTTCCACTTATTAATTACATTGCTCTTTCTCCATGGAAAGTATCACAACTGTGCCTAACACAATCCAACTATGCGCTAACTGTGGGAATTCTAAGTGGGAATGCTTTTTTTGAAAAAATAGTGAAACATTGTAACTCAAGAATAAAGATTCATTCTTATGGTGAAAGATTTTTTGATTCAACTCAAAGAGTTTATACTGGTATCGATAGTGTATTCTGGTAGAGATAGATTAACGTGAGTTAAAATTTTATCGATATTAAATATAACTAAAGTACGTAGGTCGTCGTGGCTTCTTTGTCTATCTTTATTACTCGTATATCCAAATAGAAATTAATCTGCAAAATATATGGAAACGCATAACATCAAAATTTCTTGACTAAATTGGAAATTTATATATTTTACTAGCTGTCCCGGCGAACTTCGTAACGCCTATTTTTTTTTAATTTCTAACCTTTTAAACCTTCCCTGGACCTCCACAATTATTTCAAGACCAAGATTAGCCAAATCGGTCTAGCTGTTCTCGAGTTTTAGCGAGACTAACGAACAGCGATTCATTTTTATATATAAGATGATGTAATTGTCAGGACAAAGTTGAAAATTTACCGTGCTTAATATTTTATTATTTCAGATTAAAAAAAAACAAAAAACAATGAAAATGCTAAAGAATTTCATTAAATATTTTATTACGTACCCTAAGACCCTTAGGCAAAAATATGTATCTGATTATACACAAAGATCGGTCAAAGAAATATGTATCTGAATATACACAAAGATCTGTCAAAGTTCCTGAGAACTCGCAGAGATACCTACAAACAAACTGTGTGCGATAATTTTCCGCGCAACCTAAACTAAACGCATACTACTAGTTCTTGAAAGAGTCGATTCGCACGCGTTTAAAATAGGTACATTCGTGCGAATTACCTACCAAAAAATATTTTTATTAAGGGGACGATTCGCACGTTCGGGAGAATTAATTTCGTGCCAATCAACTACTAACCCAAATTAACACATACAGTGCCAATTACCTACTTAATATTGCGTACTTAGTGTATATAACTTTGAGTAGTTGGCATTTAATATGTTACAGTGAACGTTTACAGTATTACTTGAGCGTTCACTGTACCTACTCTATGTTTGTCTATCGAAGTCCTGAAATTTTTATATGTTGTTGTTTCAAGTCCAGCATGCCAAATACATTTCCAAAAATGTAGGATCAATAAAAAACATTAAAATCAGTTTACCCTATAAAAAAGAATGAGTCGCCAGACATAAAAAGTAGGCACTCTTTTTAAATAATTTATTTAAATAATTTTTTCCATCTATTAAAGTACTAAGATTACTTTATTGAAAATCTATACTTATAATAAATCTGTAGAGAGGTCAATTCTGTACATGAAATATATTTTCAAAATAACTATCAGGGGGTGATTAGTGATCGATACTGATGCCAAAAATGCAATCAGTAAAATTTTTGTCTGTCTGTCTGTCTGTCTGTCTGTCTGTCTGTATGTTCCTTATAGAAACAAAAACTACTCGACGGATTTTAACGAAACTTGGTACAATTATTCTTCATACTTCTGGGCAGGTTATAGTATACTTTTCATTACGCTACGATCAATAGGAGCAGAGTAGTGAAGGGAAATGTTGGGAAAACGGGAGAAGTTACTCCATTTTTTAAGCTTCCGTCGCGTGTGCAGCCTTAATGGTTAAAGTTACATAGAAATTATGTATGACAGAAATATTTTACATAAAATTGACTAAAAAATATCCCGCAACAGCATATGTCTATCTTTTATGGTTGACTCACAATAACACGTGTAACTCCTGATAGCTTAGCAGTTCGGAGCATTCTGATTATATTTGTTTACTCTTACGTTTATAATACTCTCATTCATCCCTAATTTAAAAAAGTTATCATTATTACCTATTCAATTAAAAAAGAATCATAGAAATCGGTATAGAAACACCAAACTTATACATGAAATAAGCCATCGCGCCGTCGCACGTGAATACTGAATCATGCTATAAGGATTATTTTTGTGTAACGGTTGCCGCGCTCGACACGGGTCGCGGCGGCGGTAGGGTATAAAAAGGCGGGAGGTCCGAAGATTTCTTTTGTTGTTATATTGTAAAATATTCGTTCAAATTAAAAATTATTCAAGGAGTTACACGCTGATGGTCTCGGGGCACAGCTATTAATAATAATATTCTGCGGTTCCTTATTGCGATATTTTTTAACAGTATTGTGGATTGACATATTATATTTCCCTACTAAAATACGAAAGTTAATCTGTCTGTCACATCAAAACCACTGAACCCTGAGGAAGGACATATACTACTTTTTTACGAAAAACGACGAAAACGCGGACGAAGTCGCGGGCAAAAGCTAGTCACAAATAAAAGTGCTATTTTTACTTTTACATCGACTTTTAGTAATTATTTATAATAGTAAAAACTATATGCTTTTTTTAGTAAATTATCCGAACCGTAACACATATACGTTTTAAACATTTAAAATAATTAAACGGGTCAAAACGCATTGGTGTCGCGTTTTGACCCGTTTAATTATTTTAAATGTTTAAAATCGAACGCGAAAGTCTTAAAATTTACACATACGTTTGGATTTGTTTGAAACCTCCTCCTTTTTCAAAGTCCGTTGAAAAGGTAAATGTAACTCGATTAATACGCAAGATTATGCGCTGTTTGATGAACGATTACGCACATAGATTACACGTAATAGAGTAAATCGGAAGAAGCGCAGGGAGTAGATGACGAAAGAACTTCGGGCAAACGGAACTCAATGTATGCAACTAGTTACGCAAAAGATTAATAGTGAAAGATTATATAGTTACTAGCAACCGCCCGCGACTTCGTCCACGCGTACGCGTACTCTTAGTCTTTTCTTGCAATAGATATAGATCGTCGGCTTAACCCCTATCTCCCCTAATAATCGAAACAAAAAGAAGTCCATATTTTTATCCAAGTTTCGAGCTATATGAGTGACGTTGTGTGTAAAAAAAAATTGTTCCATAAATTAAAAAACATATTAAAACATTATAAACTTAAAACATTATAAGGGCGGTATTACTCCCACCCACCCTTATTTTTAAAACAAAAAGTAGCCTATGTCCGTTAAAAAGGTTCAACATATAGGTACCCATACCAAATGTCATCAAAATCGGTTCAATGGTTTAGGCGAGAAAACTGGACAGACAAACAGACAGACAGGCTGTATGTATATTACTCCTTCACGCAAAAACTACTAAACGGATTTGATTAAAATTAGTTAGGACGATGACTAATGCTCAGTTTCAATATTTGAAAAACTATCGTTTTAAATAAGAATAACTACAAGCAAAATCATATCATTTTAACAGTCTTAAATGTAATTTTGATTCTTAGAAACTGTATTCTAATGCCAAATATCACATAGATTTGGCCTAATTAAATTTTTTTTTAATTTTTTTTTAAATATTCCTTGTAGTACGACGGTTGTGTGCAGAAAAAGAACGACTTTACCAGGAGCGGGCCGGGCCTCTAGTTACAATGAAAATTGAGACTGTATTTCAATATCTATACCATATCTATACTTATATAAAGTATTTTTGTTGTTGTTTGGATGTAATAACCTCAAAACTACTGGAACGATAATAAAAACATATCACTAGAATAATACATAATTTCTCAGTGATACTCTTTGTTAACGCGTGGAAACGAGACCGACGATGTCGGGGGTGCGCGGGGGGACGCACGCCGGCGCGGGAGCGGCCCGCGGAATTTACGAGAAAAAGTTAGCAAGAGAACGCCCTGTTGCGCGGTAAGCGCGTCCATAGAAAATTAGGTTACACATATTCAGTTGTTCTTAATGGAGTCAGATTAACCTCATCGGAAACATGGTGACCCAAAAGTGATACGAGGCACTGGAAGTAACTGCAACGGAGAAAGAAAGGAAGGAAAGTGGTTGTGTGTCGTCGTCGGTGATACAAAAGGGAAGTAGGCCCAGTTTTAGTAATTTGATTAATCGCGTGTTTTTAAGTTTAAGGTTGCCTTGTTTGAGTGAACAGTTCTATTAAGCTGTGAAGTACTTGTTTACCAAGCACGTGCTTGCTTTCGCTTTATGTGCACCCGACTTTTGACTTCGGCGCTGTCTTCATAACTACCACTAGGGTTGCCACCCGTACTTTATAATAAAGTATTGTACGTTATTTAAGGTAATTGTACTCTATACTTTATAAGAATAATAAAGTACATCAAAATACTTTATTTTGCATAATTTGATTTCTGGTGGAACAATATGTTTCGTAACTGAAATGTATCGATTAATGTTGAATCGATGTCGCCACTCGCCGCGCGGCCGCGCCAGCGCTACCTAAACAAGATAGCCACCTAAGATAGTAATTTAATAAACATAACAAAAAGCAATAAACAATATTTATTCAAATATAATACTAATGAAAAATAAATTGTAACTACTTTATTTTTATAATGTGTACTTTTTTTTTCTTACCTAAAATAACCAATGTACTTTATATGCAAAAAAAAAGGTGGCAACCCTAACTACCACGGTGAATGCTTCACACCTACCTATTTTTTCCCCATCGTTTCTTCCAATTAATTTCTTAAAATTTGCAACTAAAACCTATTTTATTTTTCTATGGCTAACTACCGTGCTACAAAGTGCAGAGATTTAATTTATTTAAATTAAGCTCTAAGCTACCTATTTTGTTAACTGGATTTAATCAGTTGTAGCTTGTTACACTTCTATCTTTGCGTTCCAGTCCATTCCATTTAATACATAAAGTACTTAAGTACCTAGCTCATTTACAATTTCATTTCATACATTTTAGCTAAAATAAAGCACTAAGACAAAGAATTAATTCCAAGGATACCTAATTCTTCAACCTTTCACGTGTGCTACCTATTTACAACAATTATATCATCCGTCTTTGCCCAATTAATTTGTTAGTTTAACCATAATTTGACCTTTTTCGTGTGCCATTTTGCTAATTGTTCTAGAACCTGCCGTATAACCCGCCCAAATTGAAAATACAGTTGTTCAAACTCGCACCCAAACAATTCCAGGTTCGCTGCGGTAACGGTCGACTCCTCGATTCCACCGGGTTATCGGTTGCGAGTAAGTCATACTGGCAAGTCATTGAGAACGATTTCAACGTTTGCGCATACCTACCTGCCGCTTCGCAGTACAGTGCTGGCGGCCCGATAAGGTCAGATAAACATTTTTAATTTATTTGTTTTACTTTCTTTTATTTTAATTTACAGTCGGGTTAATTCATTGTTCGCTTCTTGACGTACGTTAATCATGTCGCAGTCTAAAGATAGTGATTGTAAAGAAGGTTTAAAGGAACTTAATCATCAACGAGGCACGATTAAGGCTAGGATTACTCTTTTTCAAAAATATGTGGAAAATTTATTGAAACTTGACGCAAGTGAAATTAATGACATTGCCATCGCTGAACTCCAATTAAAGTTAACTCGATTTCAAGACTTATTGCCCATTTTTGATGACGTTCAAAACAAAATAGATTGTCTAACATCTGATATTGACTTACAAATATGTGAACGCGATAGTATTGAATCAAGTTTTTGTAAAAACATAGCCATTGCCCAAAACTTGGTCGAAAAGTTTTGTAAGCCTGAAAAGGCCAGCGGTATTCAAAGGGAGGAATCGTGCCATGGTTCAGCTTCGTGTAGCATAAATAACAAACAAATAAATATTAGGTTACCCACCATTAATCTTCCCACTTTTGATGGGAATCACTTGAAGTGGTTAGAGTTTCGTGACACCTTTGAGTCGATGATCCATGACAACGATTCATTGCCGCCTATCACTAAGTTTCACTACCTTCGAAGTTCTTTGGAGGGTGGAGCTGCGGTAGTTATCAAATCAATAGGGTTCACTGCTGCCAACTACAACTTAGCATGGACAGCACTATGCGAGCGTTATAATAATAAAAGAATTTTGGTAAACAATTATATAAAATCGTTATTTACTTTTGAAACAATAAATAAAGAATCGTTCAAGTCTATTCGATACATGATCGATTATTATTCAAAAAATCTGCGTTCTTTGGAGGAACTGGGTGAGAGCGTTTCGTATTGGGATACCATTATCATATTTGTCATGACATCCAAACTAGATGGCGCTACCTGTCGTAGATGGGAAGAACATCGAAACATATTACAAACTTCACCTAAGTTTACAGATTTCTTAGAATTTCTCCAAGGCAGAGCTAATGTATTAGAAACTATGCAATTCGGTCGTATTGATTCTGGTAGATTTGAAAATAAGGACTCGCACAAAAGTACCAAATCATTCATTAATACTAAAAATCTGTCAAATTCAAAAAAATGTACTGCGTGCAAACAGGATCATTTCCTTTTTATGTGTGACAAATTTAAAGCTATGTCGTTGAGTGAAAGGTTTTCTGTTGTAAACAAACACAAAGTGTGTCCGAATTGTCTTCGGGTTGGTCATAATGTTTCCCAATGTCGTTTTGGTCCTTGTAAGTCCTGCAAAAAAAAGACACAATTCATTATTGCACAAAGACTCTGAAAATACTAATAATAATAACAATGAGCCTTACTTACCACACGAATCTATAAATGAGTCTTCAACGCCGTCGTCCAGTGTGACTTTATCAGCCATGGTGCCAAGGCAAGTTCTCTTGTGCACTGCGGAAGTCGAATTAGTAAATGTCAAAAATAATAAAAGGATTCCAGCCAGGGCTTTGCTCGATAGTGGAAGCCAGTCATCATTTTTATCTGAAAAAATGCAAAAGCAAATTAATGTTTCATTTTCCCGAAATAATCGAGTTTCTATTTGCGGTGTCAACAATACTGTAACAAGTACAGTCAAAACCTGTGATATTCAGGTACGATCGCGTACAAATAATTTTTCTATTGATGTTCGTTGTCTAATTATCCCGCAAATTACTAGTAATTTGCCTAATCTTCCAGTCGACGTTTCCAAGTTAAATATTCCATCAAATATTGAACTAGCAGACACCAGTTTCTTTCAACCGTCGGAAATTCATGTGTTATTAGGAGCCGATGTGTTCTGGGATATTGTCATGTCGAATCAAATAAAGTTGAATTCTAATCAACCTACATTGCAAGAGTCTAGGTTTGGCTGGCTGGTCGCTGGTCCCATAGGCATTAAACCTCACTCAAAGTCCGACGTTTTATGTAACTTCTCGCAAGATATAAGAGAGTCTCTTGCCAAATTTTGGGAAGTTGAGGAACTTCCACAGTCCTCCAAATTATTGTCCAAAGAAGAAGAAGAGTGTGAAACTCACTTCGTCGAAAATTATAAACGTCTTTTGAATGGAAGGTTTTGCGTCAAACTTCCGTTACGAGAAGCTCCAGAACAAGCATTAGGTGAGTCGTACTCAGTCGCTTGTAAGCGATTATATGCTTTGGAAAAGCGTCTTACTAAATTAAATCTTAAAAAGGATTATTCCGAATTTTTGCACGAATACGAACAGCTAGGGCATCTGTCAGAAGTTCCGCGTCCTAGTTTTGGTTACTACATTCCTCATCATGCAGTGTTGCGTGAGCACAGCGAAACTACTAAGTTGAGAGTCGTCTTCAATGCGTCTTTTAAGACCTCATCAGGTAAATCATTGAATGATATTATGCTAGTGGGGCCAACGATCCAGGATAACTTGTTTTCAATTTTATTAAGGTTTCGTCGAAATGTCTACGTCGTAACAGGAGATTGCGAAAAAATGTATCGTCAAGTAAATATAGATGATAGCCAGCGTCATCTGCAATTGATTCTGTGGCGTGACGACGAGTCACAGCCAATAAAGATTCTACAGTTAAATACAGTAACATACGGAACAGCAGCGGCTCCCTTTCTTAGCACTCGTTGTTTGCTTCAGTTAGCCAATGAATGCGCCAGTGACAAAGTCGCTGACGTCATACGTCACGATTTCTACGTCGATGACCTAAATACGGGCTGTAGCTCAAAGGAAGAATTAAAATCAATTGTTCACGGTGTTATAGAAACATTGAAGTCTGGTTGTTTCCCGTTGCGAAAATTCCGTACTAATGTCCCAGAAATTTTTGTTGGTCTTCCTATCGACAATAAGACTCAGGATTTTTCTAAAGATTCAACTGTTCTGGGCTTAAAATGGTCTCCCACAAATGACGTCCTACAATATTCAACCCAACCGGAAACGTTGACGAAAGTTACGAAACGAAACATTTTATCGGCTTCCAGTAAATTATTTGATCCACTCGGTTTGTTGTCAGCATGTACAATAACACCCAAACTCATCCTGCAGGATTTGTGGCGTTTGAAGTCGCAGTGGGATGATCCCGTACCTAACGAAATTAGGCATTTATGGGAACAATTTTTTAATAATATTAAATATTTTTCTTACATCAATATTCCAAGATGTGTTTTATCAGAAAACTCATCTAATGTTGAAATTCATTGTTTTACTGATGCTTCGCAAAAGGCATATGCTGCGTGTATTTATGTAAAGACTAACAAGGGAGTCAAGTTGTTATGTGCCAAGTCCAGAGTTGCGCCATTGAAACCTGAAATGACAATACCAAGACTCGAATTGCTGGGAGCACTTCTGGGTGCAAGATTGTACTCCAAGGTACTAGAATCATTTAAAATGTCATTTCCCAAATCTTTCTTTTGGTGTGATTCCACGATTGTTTTAGCATGGTTGAAAGCAGCACCCAATACGTTTAAGGCATTTGTGTGCAATAGAGTTCAGGAAATACGCCAGTTGACCGATCCGATGGCGTGGAATCACGTACCTACAGAGGTAAACCCGGCTGATTTGGCCACACGAGGTATTTCGCCGCAGCAGCTCCAGAGCAATTCTCTCTGGTGGCACGGGCCTCCCTTCCTCGAGAAGTCTGAGAAGCATTGGCCTCATTCAGTTCCATTGCGTAGAGATTTACCTGAAATAAAAGTAAGCCTTAAATTACAAATTTTGGAAAATGTTGTACCATTTCAGAAGTTTTCAAAGTTACATAAGTTACAGAGAGTCATGGCATCCGTTTTGCGTTTTATTAAAAACTGTAAGGATAATAAAAATAATAAATCTAAAGGTCTACTTACCGTTGATGAATTGCAGCAATCATTAATTACATTAGTTAAACAGGCTCAACATCAGTCCTTTCCAAGTGATATACATTATTTATCCACAAGAAAAACAGTGCATTCTAAATCACACATTTTGTCATTAAATCCATTCATAGACGACGATGGCCTGATTCGTGTTGGAGGTCGAATTCAAAAGGCGTCGCATTGTTTATACAATAAAATTCATCCAATGTTACTAGACTCAAAACATACTCTAACTAGACTTATATTTGAAAGTGAACACTTACGACTCTTTCATTGTGGTCCACAGCAGTTACTGAGTTCAATACACCAACGATTTTGGCCTATAAATGGCAGAGCGTTGAGTTCCAAAATTGTGTTTAAATGTTTGACATGCAAAAGATTTAAAGGTCAAAGTATTCAACAGTTAATGGGTTCTTTGCCCAGCGCAAGGGTCAACCCAGCTCCACCCTTCTACATGTGCGGCACGGATTTCGCAGGTCCATTCCTCATTTCAAGTCGGAAGGGCCGAGGAGCACGCAGTAGCAAATGCTACTTGTGCATATTTGTGTGTATGAGTACTAAATCAGTACATTTAGAAATAGTTAGTGAACTTAGTACTTCCGCGTTCATTTTGTGTTTGCGAAGGTTCATTGCCCGTCGTGGCAAACCACGTACCATTTTTTGCGACAATGGAAAAAACTTTGTGGGAGCGAGCAATGAATTGGCCAGATTGATAAAGAAATCTGACCAAGTCGGTGCGTATGTTGTCAATGAGCAGATAGAGTTTAAATTTAATCCGCCTTACGCGCCTAATTTTGGTGGAGTTTGGGAAGCGGGCGTGAAAGCGGCTAAATTTCATCTTCGTCGTATTGCGGGTAATACTAGCTTAACTTTTGAAGAGTTATCCACACTGTTTGCTCAAATCGAGGCAATTTTAAATTCCCGGCCATTATCGTATTTATCTACAAATTCCGCGAATATTTCTGACCTGTCGCCACTCACACCTGGACACTTTCTGATTGGGCGACCTTTGACGGCACTACCCGACCACACCTTGTTCCCCGAACCTGTCTCCATGAACAGATACCGGCTGTTGGAGCGGCTGAGGCAGCAGTTTTGGAAGAGGTGGACGCAGGAGGTCCTGACAGACATGCAGCAGCGAGTCAAGTGGCGTGTCCGGAGTCCCAACGTTCGTGTTGGTGACGTGGTTTTAATCAAGGACGAGCAACTACCACCATTGCATTGGCTGCTGGGGAGAATTGCCAAGCTGTACCCCGGAGAAGATGGCATTACCAGAGTAGTAGATGTCACTACAAAAAAGGGAATTCTAAGAAGAGCCCTATCCAAGTTGTGTCCTTTGTCTTCTGACCAGGATACTGTTGAAAATCCTTCGTCCTTTCAACGGGCGGGAGGATGTTAACGCGTGGAAACGAGACCGACGATGTCGGGGGTGCGCGGGGGGACGCACGCCGGCGCGGGAGCGGCCCGCGGAATTTACGAGAAAAAGTTAGCAAGAGAACGCCCTGTTGCGCGGTAAGCGCGTCCATAGAAAATTAGGTTACACATATTCAGTTGTTCTTAATGGAGTCAGATTAACCTCATCGGAAACACTCTTTATCATAAAAGTCCACATGGGTGCAGCTGTATGCGAAAGCTTGTTATTAAATAATTTAACCAGTAGAATCAAAAATATTGTTCATCAGTTTTTAACTTTCTAATAAACTAGTGGACCCGACAGACTTCGTCCTATCAAAAAGATTTGGAATGTGGCTTGACTCTAAATTTAAG
Organism: Glyphodes pyloalis; assembly: GCA_037074685.1. Taxonomy (NCBI): domain Eukaryota; kingdom Metazoa; phylum Arthropoda; class Insecta; order Lepidoptera; family Crambidae; genus Glyphodes; species Glyphodes pyloalis. The sequence goes on from JAYKKO010000011.1 coordinate 9,320,621, forward strand.
TTAGAAAACGTGTGTTCTGGGCAAAAAGGGCTGTCTTGAGAGTTTTCCCGGCAATTATTTTAATTTTTCTCGCCGTAAAACCATCCTTGGACTTCAACGAACATTAAAAAAAAAGAATTATCAAAATTGGTCCAAGCGTTGCCGAGTTATGCGCTTACCAACACATTTTGCGATTCATTTTTATATAATAGACTAGCGGTCCCGGCGAACTTCGTTTCGCCTTAGAGGCAATAAATGAAAAGACTTCAAAATAAAAATTATAATAAAAAAGTATCTTATGTCCTTTTCCTGGTACTAAACTACCACCCCACAAATTTTCAGCCAAATCGGTTCAGCCATTCTTGAGTTATAAAAAGTGTAACTAATACGACTTTCTTTTATATACAGATTATACCTATACCAATATATATGAAAGTTACATAAAGTGTTCAAAAAGGTGGTTACATTTATGAGCACTTAGAAATACAAGAAAAAGTCCGCGCCATTTTACAAGTTTGATGAAGTTTAGTTACCTAATTATAGATGAATAATAATATTTATTGAAAATTTGCACTGCACACATATAAAAAGCACAAATGAGGACATAATGCAAAGTGAAATTGTCTACCAGAAAACCACAAAGATTGGACCGGAAATAAAGTGGCGATGTCTAAAGTTTAATATATAACAAGTAAAAGTTTACTTTAATACACTCGTAGTACAACTACGTACTACAAACAAACAATACTTAAAGTACTTACAATTAAGCAAGGTAATTTTTACTCTTCCATAAATACTGAGCATTTCTTTAATAATTTTTTCTCGCTTCTAAATCAAAAATGATATTTATAAGTGAATGAAACACTAAACCGTTAAATATCACTTAAATATTTAAGATAGCTGTGCCCGCGATTTCGTTCGCGTGGACTACATCCTTTTATGGTCGGTTTTACCCCTTTCTCCCCTAATATTCGAAACAAAATGTAGTCTATATTTTAATCCAAGTTTCGAGCTATATTTGTGCCAAATTTTATATCTCTAACTTCAAAAATAAACATTTTTCCATATAAACTTCCAAAGGTGGTATTACCCCCCTCCCCCCTTATTTTCTAATAAAAAGTAGCCTATGCCCGTTCTTGAGATTCAACGTATACCTATACCAAATTTCATCAAAATCGGTTGATAGGTTTAAGCAGGAAAGCGTAACAGACACACAGACACACAGACAGACAGACAGACAGAGTTTCTTTCGCATTTATAATATTAAGTAGGGATAGTAGGGATACAATTAATAGTAGGTACATAATGGTTCTGCTTTTAATTCTGATTGTTCTGAATGAAATAAATTAATCTTTCAGATCAAAACAAGTCATTATAATATTTTCCTGGCAGGTCCCATCGGTTCTACGAAATCCGTTGTAATCTACTAAACCTACTGCATAAATGTCGAAACAGTTTAATGCATGGTTCCAAAATTTGCAAAACAATCCGTTCTAGTAATGGATAGTTAATTTATACGATGCGTAAGCTAAAAACCGACTGACGAGTGACGACTGATGACACCTGACATGGAAAGTAAATTTGAAATTAGAATTAACGACTGGTAAAAAACGGATAGTCATTTTTCACACATACGAATCGTAAAGTATTGAAACCGGGCATAAGACAGTGTATTGAAGTTTAATCACATGTTAATAATAAACGAGTACTTACGTGTTATAACGATGAGCGATCGCCTCGCGTGCTCCATGCTTGCCAAGCGAAGCCGGTGTGCTTACAAACGAGCACAGCTGCGTCGGTGAGTGGCCTGTGTTTATTCTGCTGCAAGCATGGGTAACTCAGCGGACTGCGCTAACTCAAGCGCATTTTAATGCGCCGACACACTGGACTAACTAAAATTGCGCCATGGTATAACAAAAAGGAACGTGCCGAGTGAACAGTGAATTTGAAGGGGTGATAGCAAGATCGATGAATGTGATGAGGTTTCGCAGTCATCATCGATAGTCTGGTACAAAAAAATAATCAGATACATCACTTATACAGTTCTTTCTATTAAAAAAAAGTTACAACATATTTAGCGCGACCGACTACGCTACCAAGTAAGAGTTATTAAATGAATGGTATTTAATGCTATTTGATGGCTTGTTAATTCGAAAATAAACGTCGAAGTATTAACAGTTTTGATCTGTTTGGTGGTACTAGTTGCGGACTGAGTTTGATCCCATTTGGCTCAATAGATATGATAGTTGCGCTACTTGGGGGCGATTCAGTTGCCAGCCACAAATAAGTTGCGCAACTCAGTTGATACCGTGAGATTTCGCAACCGGGTTGTGCGTGCAACTATGGTGTCTATGAAATCTGGCCTTTAAGTTCTTGCAGAATCAACTGACTAAAATTTATTCACTACTAACTACTAGCTTTGCCCGCGACTACGTTCGCGTGGACTACAGGTTTTATTTCATATAATTTCATGGTCAGTCTTATATCCCCCTATATCCCCCAATATTCAAAGCAAAAAGTATTCCATATTTTAATCCAACCTACGAGCTATGTTTGTGCCGAATTTCATATGTCTAACTTAAAAAAATATATTTTTTTTCATATAAACTTTTAAGCGGCATTACCCCCATCCCCCTTATTTTTAAAAACAAAAAGTAGCCTATGTCCGTTCTAGAGGTTCATCGTATTCCTACACAGAATTTCATTAAAATCAATTCAGTAATTTAGGCGTGAAAGCCGGACAGATAAACAGACAAACAGACAGAGTTACTTTTGCATTTATAATATGAGTATGGAGTTTATGAAAAAGATACAAAACAAAATTCGTGTAATACCACAAATACTTACCTATAGCACTCTACATTCTGCAGGAAACTCAAATAATAATATGGCTGTGTCAACACATTTGGAAGAATTGAGTTATTATACATAATCGCGAATGTTTTTGAGTTAGCGCATTGAGCGGCGCAGCGCACTTTGCACATTTTCATTCCGCTGGCCTGTTACCGCGAATGCAATTGCCGCAATCTTACTTATATTCCGGTTGATCAATCACAGCTTGTTTGACATGAAGTATTTATGTGGGAAACCACATAAAGACTATTTGGTATACCCCTGAATATTTGGTATACCCCTGTCAGTATGCTTGCCATGCAAAGGAAATCGTCATACTACTTCACTACGTTCAAGTACGTTCAGTATAAATTGAAGGGTCCACTGCAATAATGATAAACGTCCTTTGTTTTTTGTTTCGAGAAATTTGGGTGTTAAGTTTATAAACGTTGTCCAGAATTCAGCCTAATTGCCGTGAATACCTGGGACACTGAGCGTTCTAGACGTGTAGTCAAATTTCAGAAACGGGTTTATCTCAGGGCGTCTTCTCTTGAAAACGAAATATGTCGGATCCGATGACGTTTAGTATTTTTTATTGCTCATTATCGCAACTAACACACTTCGAATGCGAATAAAGCGTTTTCAAAAAACAAAATATTATTTATACAAATCAAAAATCACGTTTAAATTCCCTAACTTTTGATCAATCTTCAAAAACGAAACCTTTCGTTTGTTCGTTTCGTTTTCAAGAGTAGACGCCCAGGACTGGAAGCGATATTGCCTAGTTTGAAAACGAAATTACTAGCCGCATGTATGAAGTGATCGAACGGCGTTGATCACATAGATTTTAATATTTTGGACATTCGTCATTATTGCAGTGGGCCCTTCATTTGGCACCACCAGCATATATATATTTAGGACGAACAAATAAACTGTAGGTCCTAATGCGCATTGTGCTTAATAAGAATTTTGCCAACTTGCGAATATTTGTCAATGAAAAAAAAAATAGGTACATAGAACATTTTTGCCTGCCGGATACTGCAGAACCTTTGAATTATAGGCTTAGGTCGAGGGCAAACTCTGACTTATTCCATTGTGTAGTTGACATGCCCCACTACATTGAACATAGCGGCGTCTCACTAGCTTCCTCTATGGAATACATACTACTTTATGTATTCCATATGGCAGATGGTAAGGCCTGACATTAAACTATCGTTTTGTTTTAGGCAGTCTTACGTAAGCGGCATGCGATAAAGCCGCTGCCCCAGAGAGACTAGACATGCGCAAAGTTGATCACTTGAATAAAAAGAGTGATTTAGTTAATTGCTAGTTAAAATATATTTATAAGAATATTTTTTATATTTCATCTAGTTTTGTAGGGTTGGCATGTATAATTTGACTCATTAGTTCATTCAGTTCATTTGAATCAATGACTTGAGTCGGGAACAGCTGTCATTTAATACTAATACTACTAATACTATTTAATACTAAGAGTAAACAGAAAACATTACAAAGATTTTTTTTGTTTTCCTTCAACGCACTACAGCGGGTACTGCACTAACGGTCTCCATTGCGAGGCGGAGGGGGTCTTCTCGAAGCCTCGGACCCACCACCCTGGCTCTCTCCTGTCTATGACGTTGAGGCGTATTTGGCCACAACGCCGGTGATATTTTCGTAGTCCAAAGTTGACCCTAGATATCGATGACATCAGCACTTAATGCGACGAGGTCTACCAGGGTTTTAGTGGGTAGTTCCCGTTCAGGGCGGAGCTGGGGTACGGCCAGATCTGGGATACAGTCTTCTTTCAAGTGGCGATACGGTCCAAAAACGCATTTCCTCCCGTGAGCTGAGCATCGCCACCCCTTAAAAACCTATTTAGTTTACTCATTGCTTGGACCTAAGAATACATTAACCTGAACTGCAGCTGGGAGCCCGTTCCACTACCAAAATGTCTTCGTACGGATTGACCTTCACGTTAAAAAGATACAACGAATATTTTAAAATAGAACCAAGTGGCTAGATTGCAACCATTCTCAAGCTCACTTAAGAATATCACGATAATCCACATCTTGGTTTCTTTAAATAGATTTTGTTTTTACTGCTAGTTTTGTTTTAATTCTAGAGTGCGGCTGTTTAGTTTACAATCGCTAGTTTCTTGCCAATGGAATTGTTGGTGTTTTTTTAATAGAAATTGATTGGGTTCGTATAAAAGAATTCAAATGTTAAAATATCTAGGTACATATAAACATTGAAAACCCTTCAAACAGGTAACACTTCACATATTTGATAGTGTTATGTAGTTTGCAAGTCCTAACAACCAGATTGTAGTATTGTTCAGTTAAAATCCATTCTGCAGTGGCGGACTATACTTGTCAGAAGACGGAGAAAAATAAATTAAACAGAGGCACTTCTTAAGAATATTGGAGGCTCAGATAATTTGGATAGTGCCCCGATAATAGTTGAGGACCAGATCAAAGGAATAAGATGATCATCCTAACCATAGATAATCAGGTAGTCTCTAATCATAACCTCTTTCTTGGGGTCCTAAGATGTACCGTAAGGTTGCCCTCTAGTATCGCCTTATTGTCTCTTGGTCTTGTCTCGGACATAGGACAGATAACTTCTTGGGACACTGAAGCCGGAAAATCTGAAATGCCACCTTTCCAGTTACAATTAACGTTTTGTTAACGCCAATGTGTTCATTAGGGATATTACTTTATCAACGTATCTAAAAAAGAATCTGAAAGGTCTGTGTTGTAATTTTTGACCTGTCTACGACAAGAAAGGATGTTTTTGCAGCGTTCAACACTTTAATTTTTATTGTGCGTTTTAGTGCCAATTGTCCTAGGTATTCGTACCTTTTCACACTTCTGGCCCGAATCATCTAAAAAAGGAAAATACTAATTATACCAAAAGCGTGTAGCCTATCACATAAATATCATCAAATTGGGAAAGTAATGAAAAATTAAATACATATGCATATTATTACGCAATTTTATGACTTTGTAAGCTTATTTTTTTTTTTGCCAAAGTTATAAAGAGATGGTGTGTGACTTATGCGTGAATTAAATCGGGAAATAAACGGTTTTTTTATTGAACTAAAACTTTTAGTGTAAGTTGAAAATACAACATACATTAATTGTATCTTCTCTACAATATGTATGTATTCCAAAATCTGACCAGCCTACCGCTTTGTAGTAGGAAATTTCTTACTTAATATTCCTTGATAGTTTCGCTTTAGACGCTCACATAAGACATGGGTAATCAACATTAGGTAGGTAAGCGATAAAGATTGGAGGCTTGTTTATGTAAATTGCGTGTTGTCGTGGTAAAATATCTGTTTTGGTAATCACTTTAGTTTATAAGTCAAAGTTAACGACTTTATTTTTCAGTACACTTCATCTAACTGAGAGAGAGGTAGTTTTCATAATACTTGACTAAGAGTTTTATTTTTTAAAGTTTTTTTTTGTTTCAGCATCGTAAGTAAATATATACTTTATAGTCTATCTATGTATAGATACAGTCAAAAGCATGACAGACTGAACACTTTGAACTTTGTACCGCTCTTATATCGGCGGCATAAGATCTAAATTATTTCACCATTCACGATCTGTCGCTATGTCAACAAGTGGGTGCCCATAACACAGAATTTCCTAGTGTGGGATTTACAAGTCAGCAGATTTCCTGTATTGTTGCATTATAAATGTGTGAACTACTGTGTAAGCTAAGGTGTATGTATAAATTAGAAAAGTTGTAACAATTTACTGTAAATAAAATTGTTTGTATTTGATCATTATCGTAATATCCAGCTGCAAGTGTTTAGTGTGATATGCTATTGAACGTCCGATAGGTATTTAATAAGGTTCAATTTCATGTTAAATAAGACAACAGTGCTCTGATTATACATTAATATGCATATTAAACGTCTCACAAATTCCCGCTAGACATCATTTGCTTCTAGAATCACATTGAATCGAACTTGGGACCTTAAACCACCCTATTTATTCTAGTGTTACTTATGCGGTACAAAAATTTTGCTTTGTAATTAATGTTATTAAATAGTATAGTATCAGCTTAATTACAAACACCTTATAAAATCCTCAAAAGTGCCTAAAAATAAATCATATAATTAGTATGGAGTCACTTGTTCAAGTTATTATTACAGTACGATTATTGTAATGCATGGTGATTACATACCCAAGCTATGAATATTACCTACATTATATTTGCCGGGATAACCCATTCTTTGTTATCTATTATTTCCATTAACTACTTTTCTTCAAGATTGACCTCATCCCACCTGATGTTAAGTAGTAATGAGGTCTTTGCTTAAGGGTGACAAGTACAGCATAATAAATCTGTTACTGGACTTGTCGCCCTTACCTTTAAGGCTTGACCCCTGCTACTAACGTGGCACCCCCCAGGACCTCTGGAAACCTCACACGCAGGACCACAACAACACAGAAGTGATTGTTATTTGGCTGCGGTCTTCTGTAAGGTGGAGGTAGATGTCTGTAAGAGATAACTTTCTAGCGACATGACCGCCAATACAAATTCAATAACTGTAAATGTTTTGTGCACTAATTTCGGTTCTTGCGTCATTTGACCACCTAGGTATCAGAATTTGTACGTTTAATGATTTATTAAATTTCAGCAATGGATCGAAACGCCGTAAAATATGAAGGAATAGCAAAAGAACCCATGATAAACACTGAAACGCCATCTTTAAACGCTGCAAGGAAGTACTCAATCGTTTACAGGCCTGTTGTGACGTTTTCTTACATCCATCTTGCTGCTGCATACGGACTTTACTTGTGCTTCGTGAAAGCCAAATGGACTACTATTGCGTTCAGTGAGTGTACTTTGAATTCTGCCTTAGTATGTTCAGAAATCCCATAGGAAACACTTTCACCTTATGAACTTTTCCCAGTTTGAATAGGTGCATGCCTGAATCATCTGATTGTTCAGTAAGAATGATGATTCCTTGTTTTGGAAGGTATGTTAAGCTAATGATCTTAAAAATTATCCAAATAAGTCTGGTTCTTTTGTAAAGAGCAATCTTTCAGAGGAAGGTAGAGGGCAATCGCTCCAATGCAATACCAAAGGCTGTCAAATCATGATTATAGTTGCAGTGGACTTCGCTCCCTAATTGATGAATAATCGGGAGGAAGAGAATGACGCGTTATTTTTATGAAACGTTTCTATAATGTATTTATAATGAATTGACAAACCAAGAAACACATTTAACTCATTTGAAGATCCATATGGTGTAATAGCCATGCCTTATGCGCTGGGTGTCGTGCGTTATGAACAGGGGTTTACTAAGATCATTTTTTGATAATTTTAATATTTTGGTAAATTAAACGCTCCAAAAGAAAATAAAATTGTGACCCCTCTAACTTTTGAACCATATTTCAAAAAGTACGCTTTTGGCCGGTTTTTCTGTGTCTAGATTTATTTGGTTTCTTTATCAAGTGCTTGCGCTACTTTAGGATCACGTCAACATTTGCAAAGTTATCTGTTATTTATTTGTTATTTCTTTTAACAGATTATCTCCTGTACGTAGCCGCAGAAATTGGGATCACGGCCGGTGCGCACCGACTATGGTCCCACAGAAGTTACAAGGCGAAGACGCCTTTGCAAATAATCCTCATGCTGTTCAATACTTTGGCGTTCCAAAACACAGCCACTTGCTGGGTCAGAGACCACAGACAACATCACAAGTACTGTGACACTGATGGAGATCCTCACAACGCCCGACGAGGATTTTTCTATTCGCATATCGGATGGTTGATGACTAGGAAGTCGGATGATGTCTTGAAGTATGGGAAGACGATAGACATGTCGGATATACACAACAATCCAGTTTTGAGGTTTCAGAAAAAGTAAGTGGTATATTGCTTCTTTAATATGTTAACAGTAGTTTCTAGTAGATATTTTTTATGCTGTATAAAATACTAAATGAGCATGTAGGTAAAGAAGATTATTATGAAACTGAAGTTAAAGTTAGTTATTTATTCTTGGTCTGATTTGTGATACCCATATAGATATCTAAAAAGACTATATATATCTATAACAAGTATTTATTCTTGGTATGTATTCTCAAGATGTAGACGACAATAAAATTGCAACTGCAGTGTCTGTGTAAACGCATAGATGCAGTCTTATGAATTTTCAAATAAAAAGTGATCTTTAAACGCGGAATGCGTAGTTATACCACTTAATTGGTCTTATTTTAAAACCCCCTCCTTTAAAGTTCAGTCGATAAGGCATTTGCTGACGACGACGATCTAGATCTTGCGTCCAGATTGATGTCAAAAGTAGCTCCGTTTAATATAAATAAAATGCTTTACTTTCTATTGCTGCAGGTATGCCATGCCCTTGATGACCACTGTCTGCTTTGTGCTGCCGACCATTATACCCGTCCACTGTTGGGGAGAAACATACTCCGTCGCATGGTACCTGAACATGCTACGATACGCGATCAACTTGAACGCCAGCTTCTTCGTCAACAGTGCAGCGCATATGTGGGGTTACAAACCGTATGACAAAACTATAATGCCTTCTGAGAATCTTACCGTCAGCGTACTCTCCCTTGGCGAAGGATTTCATAACTACCACCACGTTTTCCCATGGGATTACCAAGCAGGGGAACTTGGGAATGTTAAATTGAACGTCACAACGTGGTTTATAAATTTCTTTTCCTGGATTGGCTGGGCTTACGATTTGAAGAGGGTTCCTGATAAACTTGTGAAAAGTCGAGGGAGAAGGACAGGAGATGGAACGACTGTTTGGGCGAACGATAAAGATACGGGAGATAAACAAAATTAAAAATGTAAAAGTAAGAAATGTAAATAAGGCTATAGTTGTAGTATGATTTGCCTTAATTCATAGATGTATCCATATGTCCTCAAATAACATTTATCAGAATGGCTCTTGCATGAATTTAATCTTTTGCGTTTTAGTACAACCGAATTTTAGAATAAAAGTTGTTTTTCTAATGTTGTATATATAAAAATTAATTAAAACCCTTAGATTTCGACATAGAAAAAATTTAGTATTTTTGCAAACTATATATTTTTTCAACAGTATTTAGTACGCACAGACCCAAAATCTAGTATAATACTATATATATTAATACATAAGTATGGTTGGCAAATCTACTATTAAGGGAACGTTTAGTATCACCATATTTTAAAGTTGACATATATGGACATTAACTATCTAACTCTACCAAAATTTCTCTATATATAAATGACTGGAACATTTTGATTGATTTGGGTATGTTGATGCTGTTGATAACGGTTTCAAAACGACAGAAATATTTTTTCAGTGTAATTACTATAATTTATTACCTTTTATTGTTTGAATAATAACATGATATTGAACGCGGTCAAAAGCTCTGCGTTGTCATAATTTCGTCAAAATCGGCTCATTTCTTTTGCATTGAACATTTTAATTCGGATATTTTTGAAACAAAAATATAGTTCTGAAATAGTTTGAATGAAACTCAATATCACTAGCATTGTTTATTTTACACACAAGAATAATTATAACACGAATTAATTCAGTTATCCTGGTATTCTTGTTCCTTCTGGTTACCGTTCACATTAATGATATATGAAGTGAATTTTTATATGTAAATTGAGTTGATTTGTGCAGTAACCGTCAATAGTGAGTGATAACTAAAGGAATTTACACATAATGCGAACCGCAGTCAAATACGTATCGAGTTTCAAGCGACTTGCCTATGTGAAAACACGCTTAAGACCCGATGAAACGGGCTTGGAATCGACCATTGGTATTTAAGGAATCTTTAAAAAGCTTCAAAATACCTAGTTTTCTATTGTGAGATTATGTCTCACGCAATTTTGGCAGAAATAGTAATCGCCAAAAAGTAAAACTCCAGTTTCCATACCATAAAAAGGTATATTACTGTTTTCGAAAATTAAAAACTAAATTATCGATATCCATTGTTTTCGACTAGGCCTATCAATCATCTTTTAGAGATGAAAATCATCGTCAGATTGGTCTCAGCAATTTCCTTATAGAATCGATTAAACAAAATGAGCGACAATCGCAAAGCGATTATTTTGTAGTAGAATATAGAACATCTAGAATTGAACACTTATATCGACTACAAAAAGTCGGTCCATAATGTAAAAAATGTTGCGATTACGTGAGCTACAAGTCGCTCAGCGATTATCGTGGATAATATAATGAACAAAAAATTGTACAAATATGTAGGTATTTGTCACACTTTTAAGCCAAAAACACTGGCTAGATTTAAATGAAATTTAAGAGATAAATACAACAAATGTAAAGGATTCTTGATATCCCGAAAGAAATTTTGAACAACAGCTAGTCATTTATGAACACGAGAACTATAATGACACCCAGCTGGAGACTGACAGTGTACGGTGGGGCTCCACCTACTGTTCTGTAATCCTCCTTTTTTTTCTCAATCTTGATAAAAGACACATGTTTTTCTTGTGTGTAGTTGTGAATCCGAGTATAGACTCCTGGATTTCCGTCGCAACCTCGTCCCCAGGATATGATGCCAACGAGTATGCCTTTGCAGACTATAGGACCGCCAGAGTCACCCTAGAAGGTAGAAATATAAATAATAAGTATTGGACAACATCAAGTACATCAACAAATAGCTAAAGCGTCAACACTCTGACGACCTCCGTAGTCGAGAGGCGAGCAGGCCGGATTTTGGTGACGTGCCATCTGTAAGGTCCCGGGATCGATCCTCAGTTGGCCCAATATGGGAAACGAACTTTCTACAAGCTTACCACACGCCTGGCATCTTTGGTCCCAGCAGCAGATCTGCTGTGTGGCTCAGCTGCCTACCGCTACTGCGGACATCCGAGACTCTCACTCGAACTCTCCCTCCGAGAGCCAGATGGAGTCCCGGGACCCACCGGCCACGGAGGATAGGGAGAATGGCACACGCAACACTGTATCCTCCTCTTCCTCCGCGACCCCACCACGACGCGATTCGCGCCCCGCACGTCAGTGCGCCACTGCCGGGTCGGGTGCGGGCTTGCTGCAGATATCCACCTGCTCTCCGCGGCCCAGCTCGGGATCCGTTTTCGCTTCATCCTGTGTTGTATCGGAGGCTGGGTGGCAAGGCCAGCTTTAACGTACAAGACCAAAGGGTTACTGAGCCCCCCATCGCTACAGGAAGCGGAACCCAGCGGGGGGTAAGTAGTTATTGAACTAACTCTCTGCATAACCCAAGGACCGACTGAAAGGGAATGCTCTTACTATTAAGTATAACTATTGTACTATTGTAAAAAAAAATGATAAAATATAAATACAATTTATTTTTTGGGACTTTAGTAGCCTAATACCAAAAACAAAAACGAACAAGCAATAGTATTAGTTTTTGAAGAATAATAATCAAATCTTCGGGAGTTAAAACGTGGTTTTGGATTTGGATATAATTATATATTTTTTAAAACGCTTTAGTCGCATTGGAAGCGGGTTGGTTAGATAATAAGAATTAAAAATTGATATCCGTCATCACATCCAACATCGTTTTATTTCATTTTTGGCAGTAGACCTCCAGATACCGTGGCGTTTGAGTGGTTAAGTGAAATAAATACCTGGCAAGTGTTCGTGTTTTCACTTCCCGCACAAAACACACTCCGTGTAATATACTCTTGGCCGTAAAATGCAGTACAATTAACACGCGATATTATTGGGGTGCAAATCATTTGTAAATGCTTGGACCTGACGTCCTGTAAACGTTGAATAATATTTACAGACTGATCTACGGCTTATGCACGCAGTGGCGTAACTACAGGGTGGCAAGTCGGCAAAATGCCACGGGACCCCCGCCAGAGGGGGCCCCAGGTAAGAGAGGATCCCAATTCCCAAGAATAATTTTTACATCAAACTTTTCTAAAGTGTGCACTGCATCTCTGGTATTTCCAACTTGGTAAACAAGTATTACACATTATTCTTTCTTTGAGAATCCACCCCATTCCAATCGCCCCCCCGGCGGGGGGGGGGGGGTTGGGTTGAAGGATTGGTGAATTTGTCACGGGGCCCGAATGGTATAGTTACGCCACTGTATGCACGGTTCCAATATTTTACGATTCGTAATGTGTCAAAAATGACAATCTGGTTTTCTCTAACAGACTACGAGTCAGGAACTGTTTTAGGTTACGCCTCGTATAATTTATTACTATCCGTAACTAAAACCGATCGCTTTTCAAATATTGGAACAAGGCATTAGCCGATAAGGAAAATGCTTCCTTAGCAGTGCCGCTTTCACCATACGAGCTGAAAAAGCTAAAGCAGGGTGGCAGAAATACGGCAGCGCCAAAATTTACCTAAAAAAGTAAGGCTACGGAAATGAAAGTTGGGGCACAGAAAATAAATAGATTTGTCTTTACAAATGACATTTTTATTTAAAACATTTATATTTATAAGTTATTTGTTTGTTTCAAATGAAGAGCCCGATTTGGGGCAGAATCAGATAAAATTGGCGCATCTTCGATTTGAAATATATCATAATGTATAGTACTACTCAAGCCCTTTTATTTAATACGCATACTAATGGAGTTGAGTTTGCAAAAAAAAAAAACAAAATCGAAATCGGTTCACACGTTTAGGAGCAACGATGGTCTATCAAACATAGACAGACAAACAATCAGACAGGTCAAATTTATAATCTCGTCGCTTTTGTGTGGGTTCCAAAACTTTTTACCAATATGTCGGCTAGGTTTGAACCTGGACAGCCAGGAATTAGAGGCGACTTATCGCATAACAAAATGTTTCTTAAACCGGTACACATTCCAGTAAGGTTTGCCATATTAAGCCTCTGCGTAGTTAAGTACGACATAATATAGTCGGTTAGAATAAAGAGGCTCTTCCCCGAAACTTAAAAAATCACTCTTTTTGGCACCGAAATATTCATGATGACCATTTTTGGTCCATAATCTCTTATCGTTGACGCCACACCTATAACTTTAACCTGCCTTAGGTTGGCGACTCCACTGCGGTAGTAAAGATATCAATATCCCACATTGATCACTAAAGAACATGAGATCCTACCCTTTCTACACACAGACAGCCTTGCTCTAAATCTATTCTCACCCTTAGTAAAATGCTTGCTATATTACGTTAGCCAGTTTTCCGTAGCCCGATACAAGGCAACTGGTTCCCGCAGTCATCTTTACTTTCGTAGATGGCGAGTGCATTCTTATTGGCTTTACTTTCTCCGATTCTATGAAAGGTTCCTCCAACTAAAAAAAACAGTATTAAAAATAAGAAATCGGTCCTGTCTCTTTATAGGTCTATAATCTGTAAGTCTAATTATACCACGAGGCCTTGCGTGTGTGTGTTATTACTCTGTACTTGCTAATTCATAGGTGTGAGAGCCTTCTGCGCTCGCCAGAAAGTTCGTTGAAGACGATAGAGATAGAGAAAATAGAGACCTGATTATATGCAACATAAATAACCTGTTTTTATTCATGTCAATACGTATGAAAAATGCTTCAAATAAGCACGACGATTGGTAGAATATGCGATATTAAATGATAATTTTTAAGAAGTTCTCAATGAAAGAGAACAGTAAGTCTATTAAAATCATCTAATAATCATTGTATGCTGTTTTGAAATAAGAAATTCATTCAATGATTCAATATTTTTTGATAGGTGATAATAGCCGTACGTTTACAATTTTAATGTCATATTGATTACTGATATGACATTAAAATTGTAAACGTACTAGAAATTAACAGTTTGTACAAACCTGAAGCAAAGCGATGTCGTGCAGCAATACTTTGGCGTCAAATTTTTCGTGATAGTAATAAGTTTTGACTCTTCTCCAATGTTCCACGAGCAGAGTGTAGACGTTCACTTCGGACTTAACAGAGCCTGCCACTGCCCTTACATTATCCCTGAACTGTTCGAATCTGGAAGTTTATTTTTCAATTTACTTACTTAAGATTTTATTTTAAAACAAACGAATTAAAAGTTCAAGTTAAAGAGTTTTCAATAGTTAAATCCCATCCCTTACTATAATATTATAAATGCAAATGTTTGTAAGAATTTTTAGATGGATGGAAGTCCGAATGGATGTCTGTTACTCTTTCACCATCGATATAACGGATTTTATATATCAACTAGCGGTTCCGGCGAACTTCGTTTCGCCTTAGAGGATTTTCCAGCTTTTCTGTTGAAAATTTTCCCAAATTTTCTTTGCTATAAACCGCACAGAGCCCGAGACCTTTCCAACGAATGCAAAACCGTGGAAATCGGTTCGTGCTTTCCGGAGTTATAACGTCAAGAAGGAAAACCCGACTTATTTTTATATAGTAGGTAGATGTCTTACACGCAAAAAGGATTGAACGGATTTGTATAAAATTTGATAGAGACTATATTGTGAGTGGGTTGACCGAAAAATTCCTGGTGAAACTATTATTAATAAAAAAAATAGTTTTCATGAGTTTAGCGAATAAATCATGTATTTTCTGTGTTCTGCTATTTGAGAGAGAGAGAGACAGAATTTAGTAGATGTGCAGATATGACCTAAATAATGGGAACGGCAAAACAAGTCAAAAAAAATATTGAGTTTATCATAGCATTTCATTCGAATTCAAAATAACGACAAAAAAGTGTGACACATAGATCATTTACAGGTACGTTATAACGCGGGAGCTAATAATGTAATTTGCACGGAACTGTAGATCTATAAAATATATGATCGAAGTTATTAGCCGCAAAACGCATTGATTTCCATAATGAAACGTTTCGTTTCAAAAAACATACTTGTAGAACTCATATCAAACCGAGCACGTCAAAAAAAGGATGGCGGGTAAGCAAGCAAACACAACTAAGCGCTTCAGTAGTCCCACTCGAACTGAAACCACGTGAGTGCCAAGCCGGCGTTTTTTTTCCTACCTGACTATCAATGATTAACCAATCAATACGTCGATCTTACATCGCGATGTCAAAGTTATAGTCGTCACTAACAAGATATACAACAAACCAAGATTGGTAGTCGGACCTTGGTCCCCGAGCATATACCACCTAGCTCGGCGGAAGTACTTCCATTTTTAGTAAAGAACATACGTTCCATAAACCTATTTTGGTCATTAAAAATAATATAGTGGTGAGAAGTGTTTTTTTATTTTCCCTGTACTTATATGAGAAAAGGGAGTATATAGGAAAGTAATATGCCTATGGGAGGAAATATTTATTTAACCATGCGTAATTATTTGCATTTATAATATCACATTGAAAAGTCGATATACTAACTCAGGAACGACGTAGCAATGTGCGGCAGCGAGCACGAAATTCAATGTAACGATGGTACCACCGCAGAAGGTAAACCAGTACATACCATCCTGAATAGACCTTCTCATCGCCACCTAAAAAATAATAGATTTTCGTAAAACAAAACGAAGAATAAGTTGCAGGTTATATATTATAATTACTCATTTTCTCAAAAGTTTTTGAAACTGTTCTACCACGGGTAGCATTATCGTCTTCTCTATCCTAAGCTATTTCGTCCTTAAATTGTTAAATTTCTTTATAGTGCTTTATGAAGCACTACCATGGGCGTACCAAGGGATTTACCCAGATTAATCACTAACCGAAACGGTAAAATAAAAACTTTTATATAAATCTTACAGCGAACCTAATAAATGTTTCATGAACATATATTTGTGCAGCGTGTATGATAAAACAGACGTGGACGATTATTTAAAATGGAACGCGAAAGTCTTAAAGACGTGGACGAGTTGACCTAAAAAATTTAATTATCCTATTCAATTCAAACTAGAAACAACCAACTGAGATTTTGCCACCGCGGAAATTGAACCCACAGTCTCTCATGAGCCTAATCTTGATACCCCTAGGCTACAGAGGTGCCGTATAATGTTTCTTAAAACGCTTTATTGGCTAGAAAGAAATTGTCATTAGTACTAAAAACCAACATTTATCAAGATTCTGGAAAACTCACCTGAAATGGTACAGCAATAATATCCACATCGTGACCGCCAGCTATCCTGCGACTGCAGATATCAGTATATGTAGGTGCCTTCATGTTGATTAAAGTAATCTCCTAAAATGTAAAGTTTTTTTTTCAGATGTATTATGCTGTACTTGTCGCCCTTAAGCTTGAACCTTATTACCACTTAACATTAGGTGGGATGAGGTCAAGCTTAATATAAAAAAAGTTGGAGGCAGGGAATGGAAACATGTATGAATCGTAAGATTGAAGTGAAACTACTTCGGTATTCAGAATATTGATGTTAAGAGAAGAATCGGCAAGAAACCCAATAGGGACTTAATAGTGACTCGAAAGTGACTCTGTGACTCTTTCGACAAAAATTACGAAAACGAAAGCATCACAAAACAAGCACATTCAAATCCAGCCTCTTGAACTTCTCTACTTCTCATCTCTAAAGTGGTGGTACCCAAGGTATCTATATTACCGTGGGTATAATCTACGGTACCCATGAATACAACAATACGGTATTTAAGGTAACCTTGACTTAATGGAACAGAGACAGTTAAGTAAAACAAAGTATTTACCCACAGTGAAATTTAATTCCTCCGGTTCTGACTTATCATCTGGCTGACCACACACTTGTTTTAGAATGATCATAGCAATTTGCAAAATGAACTCACTGGAAAATTTTACCATTGACGAAATTTTGTTCATTTAATTACGCACATTTTTTTAATTAGATACGAGCCTAGATTATTTTTAGCCAATATTTGAACACAATTATTAGAAGCATTTATTTCTTGATAAAGATTTAGAATTTATCAACAACGTTGCTAGCAACAAATAACTATGGTGTGTAAAGAGAATAAAAGATGGTAGATTTTTACGTCAAGGTCATCAACAATATTTTGAAGATGGACAGAACCATAGACTTGATGCCTAAATTGAGATTACATGTCGAAATCCCAGGGCAAAATATGAAAGAGCTTAAAATAATTATCTTAGCAAAAGAAATAAATCATTAGCTTTATTCTTTAAACAAATTGATTATCAATTATTCCCATTATTTTCTGCAATTTGACAGCAATGATATTTTGATTCTTTTGTGATGAGATTGAGATAGAATTTTTAAGGTTTAAAAAATAAAAATTGACATTTACTATGATTAAAATTTGTAGAATGTTTAACCTTTTGTAGAAAGTTTAATATGTGGTCATTGTATGTGGTACTTATAATAAAATAATCATCAAATTCTTCGTATTGATCTTAAATAAGGATATTCCTACGTGTTATGCAACTAAACGTTTTTGTATTGTGCAAGCAGCTCGAAAATTTTGTGCTTAATTTGTCAGCAGTGAAACGTTTTTTGCCATTGGTAAATAGCTATTTATTCTATTTAATCAAATTCGTACAAGTAGAACCTAAGCAAATTTGCAAATTTTATATAGAATATAAATGAATAGGCAGCTTGTTGACAATAGCAGTTATTGATTGTTGAATGAAATGTTTCTTAAATCTATAAAATGTATTCCAGTAATAAAAATGTAAGTCTTTAATACTTATATTATTCTTACATAAATAAGTAGGTATTAAGAACCTAAATTTTATTAGTGAAATCGATTCAATTCAAATGTGTTAATTCTAAAACACGTTGTATATATGCTGTAGGTGTACCTATTAAGATAAATCATTGCCCTCATGCCCTGTTCCCAAGTTATTAGAGATCGGATCAATATCTTCCCTTTTCTATTCGAATTTATTTAGATAAGTAAATAAATATTTTTTAAATAGTTAATGTCTTGGTTTTCAGCAATGAAATATATCGGTAGCTGGTATTCTGTTTTGTGTGTGCTAAAACTGTGCGCAGCCCAGTTTGTAATGAGACCCGTATTAGTGAACGAGTCGGCGCTTGTGCCGAGGATAGTAAATGGACACCCAGTACAACTTGGAGACTTACCTTACCTGGTCAATATTTTACCAATTTTATTTAGCCTGGTTATTACGAAAAATTAATTGGATATTTAATTATTAATCCTGTCCCCGTAAGGCGAACAGTGAGCGACTTGTTATTACGGCAGACTCTGAGTAACGAGTCTGTTGCTAACTCAATATACACTGAGCTTATTGTTTACGTAGCCGCAAAGCGCGTAGGAATTCTAGTTAGGGAAACTAATAAACATTTGTCTATTGACAAGAGTGTACGTCGTAGTGAACAAATTGAGCGCGCTGACTGCGCGCACCATTCGCTGCGAATCAGCGCTCCTGCACATTTTGCCGCCACCGTTCCGTTACCGTGGCGTCGCCGCGTTTTTGTATAGCTACGCGCCGTATAAAGCCCGCTGCCGCGCCGTATAAAGCCCGCTGCCGCGCCGCTCCCGCACCCCTCCCTGTCACTGCTTATTTTCTGGCGAGAGTGTTACGTCCAATTATCGTTACTATGTATAAGGACCAACAGTATAATGAATCGGGCGCATATCTATAGTATATAGGTGCGGCGGCAGCACGGCGACGGCGCGGCGACAGCGTCGTGTGCAGAAACGCTCAGGTACACACAGAATGAATCGGCAAGTGAAACGTCGCAAACTGCGTACATAACATGCTGTATGATCGACACTATATTTAAAATGTATAGGAAGGCAAACAAGAAGCAAACGGTCAATCGCTCACTGTTCTCAACTGATAGCTTGATATCAATTATAGAGGCCATTTTCTGACGGTGATAGGTACTTAAATTTTTTCGTTACCCACGAAAACAAACTGATATGGCGATAGTACTTACCCATTCCACGTCGGATCGCTCTATGTAATGTAAAGCTTTGAGGCGATAGAAATCTGATTATTATGTAGATATTAAAAAGAGTTCTTTACCTATGCTTTTAAAGATTTTAATCGTGTGTATTTTTGACCGACTACCGTTGACATCAGGTGAACCGTGATTTGTCACTTTAGTGATTTAGTTTTAAAATATCTTGAACTGATTCACATACCATTAAGGTACATAGATACCATAATATATAGTATAGATTTCATTGAGTTTGATGCCGGTTTATACTCGGTAGTCTTAGGTTCCGAACTGAATATACCTTAATTCGGTTAAATAGAAGATTTATTAATGTAACTGATTTAAATTCGCACAGGATATTTAAAAAAAAAGATTGAGTGACATGACATAGCACTTAATAGAACAGCAACTTATAAATACAATTATGTCAGTAAAAAGGCAAATCACTCAGCATTATAAATATTAACATTATTTATGTTTTTTTTATATACTTTACAATTTTGCAGGTAGGCTTTAAAACACCACAGGGGAGGGGGGGAATATACTACACGTTCTGTGGGGGAACGATTATTAAAACAAACAAGGTTATATCAGCGGCGCATTGCTTTGGAAATCGCGGAAGTTCATGCTTCGAGTCGATGTAAGTATTCAAACTATATTATTCTACTAATATTTAAACGCGGTAGTGTGTGAGAATATATTTTTAGGGCTCCGTAGCTGTATACGAATCCTTTATGGATTCGTCATGACTGTCTGTCTGTCTGTCTTGCGCGAGAGACACTTTCAAAGTGTCACTGTAACTTTTAAAATAAGAGAATGTCAAAACTTAAAAAAATATAAATGATGTACATATTTATGCAAACTTCTGTTACAAATTGGTTTGAACGAGCTGGTAAGTAGTTTTTTTGAATACGTAATTAGTAAAATGCAATTTACCTTGCGGTTTATACACGACGACAAAAGGGCGATGCACAGTTCAACGTAGCATCTCATTTGCTTTTGATCGTAACTTACAACCATTGCCTTGCATCCACTTGTCGCCCTTAAGCTAGGACCTCATTACCACTTAACATCAGGTGGGATGAGGTCAATCTTGAAGTGCAAAATAAAAAAATAATTGCCTTTCCGGCTTTCCCACATCATTGTAATTGTCGAATGCAAAATGTTTGAAAAAGTTTTAATTCAAACCGCCATGTTTTATTTGGTATTTATAAAGAATTTTAAGGCTCACGAGTGAAAGCTTAAAGTTTCCAACGACTCTTTCACAGAACAATAAAAGGGAGAAAATTGGAAAATAAATACGCTGTAGCCGGTTATTTATCCAATAGAGGCTATCCAAAAGACAGTCTTACTGGTAAAGGGCAATGGAGGAGATTAAAAACGGTTATTTATCCTAGCAGTTACAAGTTCCCGTTTCATTCCGACATCGCTATAATAGTAAGTATCTTTTTCCTTCTACCATGTTTACCTACATGGGGAAATGTTTGACTGACGGTACCACGATATCCAGACCCGAGACAATATAGAAAGGTGCGTTTCCCATATTGACCCGACCGGGGATCGAACCAGGAACCTCAGAGATGGCGCGACACCACGAGGTCGTCAATGAAAGTAGTCAGTCCCGCATTTCTTCTCTGATAGTAAATATAACATAAAACATACACATGTACTTTAGGCTCCGACGCAAAAACGACTAGTGTTCCTGAGGCCTAAAGGCTTGAAGGCCTAAAATTAAGCCTATTAGCTATTTTTTAAGTCATGATAGACTACTAGGCTTTTAAAAGGCTTCTCATTTTAATAAGCCTATAGGTTTAAAAATCCTATAGGCCTAAATAGGTAGGCCTTTTAGGCTTTATTTCCGTCTATATTTTTTTCGAGTAGTAGGCTTATTATAAGACTTTAGCCATTATTCAGATTACGGGTGAGTATGAATTACAACAAAAAGTTTTATTTTTATTGTATATTTTATTTTTAAAATCAATTACGAGTCATGAGTTCACAGTGCGATATTCATACGTTGCTTGAGTAAAATCAAATACGCGCTCGCCCGACTCCTCCGATGTACGGGTAACACTTAGACACTCAAAGTTAACGCTTATGCCTCTGACATAAGGGCGGTATATAATCGTAAAATTAAGTTGACGATTATTATACTCAATAATAAATAAAATAGACCTAGCCTAAAGGACGAAAAATTTTTATAGGTTTTTAGCCTTTTAAATATGCGCCTAGCCTACAAAGAGGCTAAAAGCCTATAGTCATCGGGTGGACAAAAAAAGGCTATGAAAAAGGCCTAGCCTAAAAGACTTTTTAGGCTTTTATCCCGCTCTGGCCCCAAATTCATAGGCTAGCCTTAAAAAAAAGCCTAAAAGCCCATAGGCCTCGGCAACACTACTCCCGACCGTGTGAACTTCACAACATTCACGTTCAAATGTTCGCTCCCCCGCCAAAAACTTTTATCATTCGTTCTTTCGTTAATTAATGCGCAACATTTATTTTTGTTTTGTAAACGTAATATTTTTATGTAAACGAAAAGTTACAGTAAACGTAGTAAAACCACTTAAACATACATTTTTTGATTCGTCCTATATGCCCGTCTGCAAGCCTCTGCAAGATCTCCTAACAAACCCCCATGGGGAAAAAAGGGACGATGGAGCAAATAAATTTAAACGAATAATATATTTGTTAGTTCTATAACTAACTCCGCGCGTACGAAGTTGCTACTATATTATATTAAGAAATTGGTTTTACAGACATAATTAAGAACAATGAAAATATTTAAAAAAAAGGGAATATACAAAATATTTACAAAAGATAGTCCGCTCCAGTGTTTAGGGTGCCCAGAATGCTAGCAACATTTCCTCTTTGAATGGCCAGACTTAAACGTTGGCCGAGCTAATTACCAGCATTCTGGTCACCAGAAACCTCTACGAGGCGAGCGGACAATTCTTTGTATAAAGTTCGGGCCTCTGGACCCCACGGCCCCAAAGTCTCCACTCCAGTCTATATTATATATGTATAAAAGATCAACTTATGAAAAATACTTTAAGATAATGTTATTAATGCATTTTTAAGTGCAAGTAATATGCATCAGCATGGGTGTTACTTGACATGAAGATATTTTAGTTGTATTAAAATTACTTGAAATTTCTTACAGACAGTACAAAAGCCATTTTCCTTCAATACGCATGTTAATAAAATCGGTTATGCTTCACGTTTTTATGATTATAGAGGAATGTGCTTAGCCTCTGGATACGGACGAATATCACAACTGGGTAATGTAAGTTGATGTAAAAAATAAGGAAATAATAAGACCTTTGGCGTTCCATTTGAATACTTTGAATATATTTATATTATACAAAGTATATATCTTACTATTAAATAACAAAAGTAACGCGCCGCATTTTGTTGGGTGCAATCAAAGTTTTTTATTTTATGTTTTATATTAGGTACCTACTCTTTAAGATTGACCTCATCCCACCTGATGTTAAGTGGTAATAAAGTCCTAGTACAGCATTGTGAATCTGTTACTGGACTTGTCGCCTTTACCTTGAAAGCTTGGCCCCTGCTACTAATGCAGCACGTCCCAAGAGCTCTGGAAACTTTACTCACATGTAGGAATACAACAACACAAAAGTGATTGTTATTTGGCTGCGGTCTTCTAGTTTTTTATATTGTTGGTTGAGATTATTCGACTACCAACGTAGTGAGTAGGTTAAATTTAAATTTAGTTTAAATTTATGACGTAACAATCTAAATAAGAAATTTAAAAAGTAATATTATTAAATTTTACAGGCTCCGGCATCACCAGTATTGTTGAAAGCCGAAGTGGAAGTATTAACATCTTATTGGTGCAATCGGAAGTTTAAGAGGAACATGAGAGAATTAATTTGTATTTCACTTGGCATCAGCGACACAGCAAAGGTAATTTGAAATTACGCATTTAAAGTATAACTACATTCGTATAACTGTTTGTTTTTTTCAAATAATGTGTAGCGAAAATATACACTAACAAGCTGTTGCTCGCGATTTCGCTCGCGTTGTTTCGGAGTAAAAAGTATTTTATATGTTAATTTAGTATGTCATCACTCTTCCTATAAATTTTTATAAAAATTCGTTCAGTAGTTTTTGCGTGAAAGAGTAACAAACAACCACACTCGAAAACTTTCACATTTATAATATTAGTAGGATAATATACTAGATTGTTTTTCATAATTTTCATAACTGAATAAACAAGTTTGTAATTATACTTAATTTCTTACAAACATAAAAAATTATGTAAAATTAGCGAAAGTATTTTTCACGTAAGATAATATTCCTAGATTTTTAAAAGTTGGGAGAGCAGCACGCGCCATAAGTGAAGGTCGTGGGTTCGGGCCCCACACCGCATGGGGAGATGAATTTTTTCTGCTACTTAAATTAGCAGAAATAACAAATAGACGGGGTTATTTAGTGAATTGAGTATTTTTTATAAATAAGCTAGACCAGGCGCTCGCCAGCCGCTATTGCGATTCGCTTGCTATGCTTGCGCTTTATTTTACACTAGCTGTGCCCGCGACTTCGTTCGTGTGGACTACATCCTTTCATGGTCGGTTTTACCCCTATCTTCCCTAATATTCGAAACAAAAAGTAGTCTATATTTTAATAGAGCTATTTTTGTGCCAACTTTCATATCTCTAACTTAAAAATTAACATTTTCCCATATAAACTTTCAAAGGTGGCATTACCCCCCCCCCTAAAAGTAGCCTATGTCCGTTCTTGAGGTTCTACGTAAACCTATGCCAAATTTCATCAAAATCGGTTGAGAGGTTTAAGCGGGAAAGCGTAACAGACAGACAGATAGAGTTACTTTCGCATTTATAATATTAGCAGGGATTTTTTTTTAAGAGAGATATGCTTTCCGCGCCGTCACTCTATATTGAAGATGTCTTCAAATGGTTTTTTATGTATTTCATGAAATAAATATTATTTTTTATTTTAGGGCGATTCAGGGGGACCTCTCGTATGCAAGAACACTCCGGATAAAGCTGAAGGCCATTTGGGACTTCTAGTTGGCGTAGTGAGCGGGAACAGGGCTCACGTGGGTAGTTTCTTTACTAGAGTCTCAGCCTTCTCAGGATATATATCAAAAAATAGTGCGGCAAATTCGGAGCACAATTCGAAGCGAAGAATTCTCGTTACAACAATTTACGGCATCTATTCAACAATTGGGCTTAGATAAGACCTTCGTTCTACAATTAGCTTACCCAAAGGGCGGGCTTGATCTGAACTGACTACGTAAATCGAACATTAGAATAATTTTAATAAACGAAAAGATTGTCAGTAACAATTCAAGTACCCGCGGTCTATAGAACTTAGTACTAAAGAAAGCAGAATAAACTGTTTTGTAATTATTTGTACTTACTTTATCTTACATATTAATAATAAAAACTTTTTTTGTTTTTTTTTTTATTTTAATTTACATTATCCAAAATATTAGTAAGTACCCAATGTGCTCAACTGCAGAGTAGGATCTTTTCCTTGACTCTTCTCGGTCTTCAGCTACCATAACAATAAAAATGAATCGTTTATATCGGATAGCTATGCCCGCGACTTTGTTTCGTAGACTACAGGTTTTTCCATATAATACTTTCAAGTTTGGTTTTAGCCCTATCTCCCACAATAAAAACAAAAAGTAATCCATATTTTATTCCAAGTTTTGAGCCATATTTGTGACAAATTATACGAGTATATCTCTAACTTAAACATGAAAATTTTCCCATATATATATTTTCAAGGGCGATTTTACCCCTATCTCTATCTAATAAGGGTTTATTTTCAAAACAACAAGGAGCCTATGTCCGTTCTAGCGGTTCAACGTATACCTACCTATTACAAATATCATCAAAATCGGTTCAGTAGTTTAGGCGTGAAAGCTGGACAGACAGACAGACGACAGAGTTACTTTCGCAGTTACAATATTAGTAAGGATAAGTTTCATCCTCATGGGTAAGTCATACGGAGGTCGTGATTTCCTCAGACTGTTGTATGACGAACTCCGTATTCCAGAAGCGAGCTGACCTTTTTTTTTAACGTGGGAAAATGCATAGACGCATTGTACCGCCACTCGAGGAAGAGTGACAGCGTGTTTGGAACTCCCAGGGGCAGACCAAACCGCGGCTCCGCCCTGTAAAGGACGGGAACTACCCGCTAAAAGCCCACGATGAACCTCATCGCCATAAGTGGTGATGGCGTGGGGATCCGGGTCAAAAGCGAGCAGAATTGACTTAAGCGTTGCGCTAATTTTCACAGATTATTTATTTCTGATGCCACTATAACAACAAATACTAAATACAAAATAAAATAATTGTTTAAGGGGCCCCCCTTACAACAAACGACTCTTTTTGGCGTTGGCCCAATACGAAGAGAATTAGCGAAACTTCATGTATTTCTGTTCACTACAACGATGACCTCAAGTAATTCTAAGCATTAAATCACTTTTTGTACGTTTATTCAGATATTTTACAAGGTCGCCGCCTTCTTGAAATTTTAAAATAAATGAATATATAAAAATTATACCGTTTTTAAAAAATGTTCAAAAATGATTTCTTCAAATAATTTTTCTTCCAAAACTCTGTAAATATATATTTAGAAAAAAATATTTTTACTAAAAAATTTTAGGATTATGATTCCAAAGGTCGCCGCCTTCTTCGTTTTTTATACAATCTATTAGTTATTAAAATAATTCATTTTAAACACAAACGCCTGATTAAATTGCATAATTCTTAGATATGAAAGTTTGCCGTTCAGGTGCTTCGATGTGTAGTGTTGACAGGTGACGGCAGTTAGTTGTCTGTTTTGAAAATAGTAAATAAATTGGTTTACACGCGTAGTCTACGTCTACGCAGCTCGAATTGCGCAAATTCCATTTTAAGATTATATGTTTTGTAAAATACTTTTTTGTTGGGAGGCTGCTTAGGCTGCATTTTTAGGGTTCCGTAGTCGACTAGGAACCCTTATAGTTTCGCCATGTCTGTCTATCTGTCTGTCCGTCCGAGGATAATCTTAGAAACCGTTTGCACTAGAAAGATGAAATTTGGTACAAATATGTATATTAATCACGTCAACAAAGTGCAAAAATAAAAAATAAAAAAATGTTTTTTAGGGTACCCGCTCTACACGTAAATTGGGGTGTGACTTTTTTTTTATTTCAATCCCAACATGTGATATATCGTTGGACAGGTATTTAAAAATGAACAGGGGTTTACTAAGATAATTTTTTTATATTTTTAATATTTTGGGAAATAATCGCTGCAAAAGAAAATAAAATTGTGTCCCCCCCTCTAACTTTTGAACCATAAGTCAAAAAGTATGAAAAAAATCTGGAATATAGAACTGCATAAAGGCTTTCTAGGAAAATTATTTTGAACCTGATGGGTTTAATCGTTTTTGAAATTTTTGAAAAAATATTTTTTTAACTAAAGTTGTAATTTAAGGATACTTAAGTATTGTGATGCTTTGAAAACTACGGAACCCTACACTGAGCGTGGACCGACACACTTTTGGCCGGTTTTACTTATTTACAATAGCCAAACTGATCATTTATACGTTTCTAGGCAAGTGAGAAACTCAAAAATGCAAATCGTCGACGCGCGTGCAATACCGCGTATGTAGCATTTGCCATAAAGATTAAAGTGGTCTGTTATTTCATATTATTTCAATCTAAATTAGAACTTACGGGAAAATGTCATTACGCGGTATTGAACGCGCGTCGACGAAATATCACAACCGAATCGGAAAATAATGAACAGAGTAAGTGCAATCACAGAGACGGCAAATAATGTCATACATTGTCATAGGGGTATGATTGACCGCTTGGAGTCTAGTAAGAATTAATACACTCAGGACCTTACCCCCACTATGGAGAAAACAGAATAAAGTTTTTAATTTTTAATTTTTGCAATTTTTACAACGACATTTTGTAAGACTCACAAGTACAATCATTTCAAAGTATGTACGTGAAGTTATTTTTCGTACGATGCACCTATTAAGAAAATGTGGTCGCATGTGGCTAAAAGCCAATCATAATCTTCAGTAGGCATCTGAGATGAAATTGACCGATCATGATCGCCATGTATACCTGACGGTAGCAAGTTTGATGTCTTGAGAGCAGAAGACCTCTGAATTTAGCTTACTGAATGCCGCGACTGCAGCACTAATTCTGCTTATTATTTCAGCATCGAGGTTGCACTTGGGTGTTATTGTACTACCAGGTAGCGGAATTTGTCAACCCGCTTCAACTAGTCCTCACCAAGTCTTCATTTCAGTGTCTCGCGACCATTAACGTCCTTCGACAGCCATTCCTCTTTTTGATACTTATTTTTAGACCAAATTTTTGGCAAGACGGTGAAAATCCGACATGATTTGCTGCAGGGTTTTGGGGATTCTGCCACGAAACAAAGGTCATCTACGTACAAGATCTGATTAATCATAGCGTGTGTAACACGTTCGTGCAAGCCCAGAGTGCGGAACCGGATCCGAAAACCTTTCGAAGAAGTCTTTGAGACATCCCTGACATCCAATGCAAAATACAGCGCGGATAGTGTAGGCTAGTACATACCCTTGCTTCATACCACAGGTGACGGGGAAAAAAGTCAGACTATTCGTCGTTGACAGAACTGCTCCGTGCATCATAGCTTCCCTAGCACCATCTAGAGAGCTTTCCGGGGCACGCCATCGAGAGCCATCTCGAGGTCAACTCTTTTCTTGAAGTTGACGCACTGAAAAATTAGCTTTGCACGTGCCCCGATCAGGCCAAAATCCAAATTGGGTTTCAGGCAGGTGCTCTTCGGTGAGTTTTAGGAGTACTCTGGCAAAGATTTTCCCAGGGGCTGATAATAGTAAAATACCCCGGTAAGAGGTGCAATCGATCAATGCGAGAAACTGTAAAAATGCTAGGACTTGGTCTTTTTCCCACAAAGTACAAAAAGGCTCCATATAGCCGAATGAAACCCGTCACCACCGGATTTAAGTAGTTGCTCTCCCGGTATCAAGTTGATACCAACCACGCGCTATTTTAGTTGTTAACTGACCGCAAGAACAATCTCAGCAAGTGTCAGCGGCTTATCCAGCTTAGCTAGAGTGGGGAGTTCAGATATCAACAGAACATATTCAAAGTCAAGAGACCAGCGCACGTTGAGTAGAGCGTTGAAGTGTCCCATCCATTACTCGAGCACTTTCTCCTTTGTTTTGAGAAGTCCTTCACCATTCGATGGTTTCAAAGGAGCTTTTAAAAAGGGGATCGTGCTAATCAACTTTCGAACCTCACTGTAAAACACCCCAAGCTAGTTTGTGTCAGGGAACCACTGCATGTTGTGAGCTTTGTCTTGCCACCACCGATCCTTTCCCAAGATAGTCGACGAAACTTCAGGTTACTCTCGTCGTATTTCCACAACACTTTCAGGGTGAATTGCTCTGCTTTGTCGATTGCGCTAACTATGACTTTATCGTTTTCAACAAACCAATTTTCATGTTTTTGGTTGTTAGCCCTTGAGTGAATTTAGCCGTGTCTAAGATATGAGAAGATAAAGCCAAC
This sequence comes from Glyphodes pyloalis, assembly GCA_037074685.1. Lineage (NCBI taxonomy): Eukaryota > Metazoa > Arthropoda > Insecta > Lepidoptera > Crambidae > Glyphodes > Glyphodes pyloalis. The sequence continues at coordinate 9,349,763 of JAYKKO010000011.1, forward strand.
CAGCTCTTTTCGATATCACTGCTCTCAGGGCTTACAGACGGTTAACTGATTGTTAGCGCTTCAGCATATGTCTTCATTGTCTCATGATTCATAAGCCTAATACCGTTTAAACATGCAGACTTGGATGGACCGGATCTGCGAGGACGCCGGAAGCAAAGACGTAGTTTTATAACGTCAAGTCTGTGGTCAGTCTAGCAGTGACCACCACGCATCCCGCGGGTGATTAGGACTTGGGAAACGTCTCTTTGCCGTACTTTCGCATAGTCTATTAGATACTAATATTTGGGCCTTGGGTGCTCCATGTAGTTTTATGCTTCGCGGGGAGGCTGAACAAAGTGTTTGTAATAGCAAGAATTTGTGCACATAAATTGAGCAGTAGCTGACCATTCTAGTTCATGTTACCCACTCCGTTTCTGTCTAAGATTTTAAGCCAGCCTTCATAGTCTTGAGCCATTTTGGCGCCCAACAAGAGTACCAGCTCGATTGGACGTACACTCTTGATACTGCGCGCTAATTCTTCGGAGAATTGCTAAGTTCCCGAGAACAATTGCGTTCAACCTTTTGAAAGGTCGGTTAGCATACACGCTGCAAACGCTCAATTACACCCCATATATCGATGGCCCCAACGAATAAACGTGCAAGAGCTCTTGCCCAAAAATTTTTTTTCGTTTTTATGGCATAGAATACGCCTACACATTTTTTTTTTGTAAATTTTGGACTTAAAATAAGACTTTTATAGCACACAATTCGTTTATTGTAGGGAAATTAAATTTCTTCATATAACATGAATAACAAAACATGCGTCTATTGAATCTAATTGTTTCTTTGAGTACACCAAAATAAACGTATTAAATCAATCTGCCGCTTGTGTCTAACCTTTCCTTTGGGTAATAACTCCTACACAAAAAAAAGACACGATTATTCGTGTAAAAATGGAAGCTACTTTTATTAGTTATGCTTCATTACAGACCGCAAAAATTTTAATACAGCTATCCTAATGTAGAATTATTATCTTTTACTAATTTGTAGAATCGTGTATCGTTTTACTACACTTGTTTATGCTTCATTTATGACACGAATAAACGTGCAGTGATACATTTCTGTTAACAAGTCACATATTATTCATTAGAATAATAAAATTATATGTTTTTTCTTTAATACTGAGATAATCGATAGTTTTATTTTCTTAAAAAATATATGATCTGAAATATTTTTAACCTTTAATATAATTATACATTAAATATATCTATTCATTACGACATTAAAGTAATGTGATTTCAAACGTTTTTATGGTTTCCTGAAAAGTAGTAGTTTTTCGTTTGAACGTTTATTCGTTGGGACCATCGATATGTTTGTATGTATGTAACGAATAAAATACAAAATTGATAATCTATTGGTACTTACTAATATTACAAAGTAGTAAGATTTAATAAATTATACGTACGCAATGCTGTCTCTAAATCAAAATTACTCTGCACAGCATGACATGTATGTATTAGTACTACATGGCATTAGCTCGTACTAGCACCGCACACTCGTGCTGCGCTAGCACGAGCTAATGCCAAATGCGTTCAATAGATGGCGCGCGGTTCGCCGCGAAACGGGTAATGTCAATTGCTTCGTATTGGGCCTTAAATAACAACAACAGGTATACGCAAAAATATTAGATTTGCATTAACCACTACAAAATAAATGGGTAAAAGAAGGTTTGTTAATGTTTCATGGTAATTTATTATTCTCCTTGTCATGCTTCTGCCAGTTTAAACTTTTGACAGAATCTTTTCATAATATATGTTTCCGAAATTGATTTTTTATCTTCTAATTATGTAAACAGTTCGAGCCAACTTGTAAGATTATCTGGATTCAAAGTAAGGTAGTCCGTATTTTTTATTGAAAGTTCCCGAAATCCATGTATGGTAATTTCTTTTTCATATGTTCAAAGACACGAAGAAAATATAACACATGTACCCAGAGCAAATACCTGCCCCTGAAGCATTTAGAAAGTATTCGTGATAACCTCATTTCAATTTAATTAATACTTTTATTCAATTCTTCAGGAAAATACTATATAAGTAATACTAATTTTAATTACTATTACTAATATAACTTAATTTTTTATTATTTTTATAGTACTTTACGCCGTACTAGTGAACTTTACCGATAAGTATGTTGTTTTAAACATATTCGCCAGAGGGCACTTACCGGAGGATAACGGTTGATACAGCAGAAAATTTTCTTCGCCTACGATAACTTGCGGTTAGCTCAGTTGGTAAGAGCGCGATACGTGACGGTTGTGGGTTCGATTCCCGCACCGGAAGGGGAGATAAAATGTTTCTGTTTCTAATATAACTTAATATTGTTACGTTGTGGTGGATTTAGAGTGTATTTTGCGAGGTTCCTGTAAAAATCCGCTGTTTTAATTGATTTCTGTAATCTTTTATAGTTATCACATAGCAAATATGTTATGTAATTGGAGTTAAGTGAACTCCAATTTTGACATCCATCTGGTTATTTTTTATTATTTACGTAGGTACAGAAAATCAACAAACGGCAATCCTAATAATAGCTCATAATAATATAATATAGAAAAAGATCGTGCGCGACATGAATTGTCAGGTAATGTTTTTTTAACCAACAGTTTATTTCATTCAAGGATTCGAATTAAGAAGCTATGATTTGTCTCTTTCTTAACTTAAACGATTGAACAGTGAAAATGATAGACTTTCTCAATTAGAAATGTTTCTTTCGGACGTTAGACGAAGGTTTTTTTCAGACCACGTTTAATCAAAGTTTACCTACATTTTTGTTTATACGGCTGTATTTTATGGTTTACAGTTCCTGAAAAACAATTAAGTAAAATAAATGAACATCTTTATTTACTTTAATTTCGGTCTATGTGTGTTGCAACTATGCGCAACTCAGCATATCCTAAGACCTGTGTTTATGAAGCAATCGGCGTTCAGGCCGAGGATCTATAATGGAGAAAAAGCAAAACTTGGCGAGATACCATACCAGGTAACCATTTTTATTATCCACCAGTATACACTTGAGTATATTAGGTTAACGAGCGTTACCCTAGCAAGAAAGTAGCTGGTAGAGGGATACGAATGGAACTAGCAGTTATAAAACTAAAACAAATAAAAATAATAGTTTCAAAAACTAAAAAACACGCTTTTTTCAGGCACTAAGAATTACAAAGAAAGAAAGTATCGAGACTTTATGTTATCTTTACTCTTTTTGGACAAAACTTTCCACGCTTTCTTTCTTAAATGTCTTAATTATTTTGTAATTTCTAGTGCGTGCTAAAAGCGTGTTTTTTTAGTTTTTGAAACTATTATTTTTATTTTATTTATACTTTTTAGTTTTCTCATGTATCAATTTTTATATAAAAATTTTTTGTATCCCATTCAACAAACCCTTTCATTTAATACCCATATCATAGGGGTGCATTTCAAATAGCCTGCCCGCCATTTTAGACGACCGCCATGTTGGATTTAAGACACGTGACTATTTTTTTCGTATTCCTGACAGCAAACCCTTTCATTTGATACTATATCATGGAAGTGCATTTCAAACAGCTAGTGCGCCATCTTAGGGAGGCCGCCATATTGGATTTGTAATGACGTTTCTGAGCTAGTCATGTATTGTCATCAGAACTCAAAGTGTGTGCAAAATTTCATCCTAATCAAAGACCAGGAAGTGGGTCAAATCAAGATTCCAGGATTTTCTTACATAGTTACAAGTGAAGCTAATAAAAGCGTGTTAATAAAAATAAATCGATTACGCATTATGTTAGGGTATAAGTATTTTTGCATATAGCATGTATGAGGTAGCTTTATTTGCTTTATATAGAGACTATTCATAAGTATTACTAATGTAATCTATGTGAATAAAGAAGTTTGACTTTGACTTTGACTTTGAATAAAATCTAAGTATACTAATTTTATCAGGCTGGTAATGGATACAAATTTTGAATTGTAATAAGATAGTTCCAAATAAAAAAAATGGTATAGTCATTTTGTTTTTTTACTGGCAAAATATGTAAAACTATAACATATTAACAAATGTATTACAATTAAGGCAGAAACGCAAAGCAAACCGTAAAAAATAAAAGTTTATAGACCTAGTGCACTGTCTGTGAAAAGAGTACAAAAGTTTAGACTTTTTTAATGTTGATGTCAAATAGGTCGTCGCTTTTGTGGCTCCGTTATATATTTTGTTGAAATATTGGAGCAAGATCGAAGATTTTGCCCAACGAAGTGGGCACTGGTCAGCTAGTATGTTTATGTCACCGTAAGATTGTATAAATCGTTAGATTACAATCTTTCTCGCGAGATTGTAAACTGTCGACAGATTGTGAACCGTAACTTATGGTTGCAATTTAACGTATTATTTTTAGCTTTATTGTAATCTATCGAAGTGAAACCGTTAAATTGCAATCTGTCCCGCGTCATACTGTCAACTGTCCGAAAGCTCTTCCTGATTGGTCGGTTTATTGTATGAGCAACCAATCACGACCAGCCTTTCTATGTCCCCGTAAACTTAGGAATTATATTCAATTCAAATCATTTCTTATATTTAAAGAAATAGAGATGTCGTTTAAATAAAATAAATGCACTTCAAAAAATATTCAAGTATTTATTTACTATTTAGTAGGTAATCAATAATCTTGACATACATTGAGAAATAATTGTACCGAAATATTTATTCTTCTAACACTCAAAATTTAAATTGAAAATTAAACTGAAAAAAAAACAATTATTTTGTCTTTTAACACAAATTTAAATTGGAAAATTAAAAAAAAAATCTTATTAAAAAAAAGATTTAGTCCTTTAAACATACCATAAATTAATAGTATTAAGACAACAAACGAAATAACAAACAAATAATGGCGAATACCGGGGCGGCGGGGGGCACATAACTCTCAACCAATCAGCGCGCGAGATGCATTTCATTCTACTTCAGTTCACAATTTGACCGATTCCCATCGATAGATTACAATATAGCGAAAAATAACGCGTTAAATTGCAACCATAATGTTACGGTTCACAATCTGTCGACAGTTTACAATCTCGCGAGATAGATTATAATCTAACAGTTTTTATAATCTTACGGTGACATATATATATATATACACATAAATACGGTCGAATATTTTAAATAATAAAATTGACTCTAAATTTTAGTTAGAAAACGTTTGTACTGGAAAAAGAAAAGGTTTCTCTTTAGAGTTTTCCCGGCATTTATTCGAATTTTTCTCGCCGTAAAACTATCCTTGGACTTCAACGAATATTTAAAAAAAAGAATTGTCTAAATTGGTCCGGGAGTTGTCGAGTTATGCGCTTAACAACACATTGTCCGAATCATTTTTATATAATAGATTAGCATAGTAGATTTAAGTGAATAAAATTAGTTATTTATTCTTCTATTCATTCTAGCCTTTCATGATTTGTTTGAAGTGGGTTTAATTTTTTAAATAATTGTTTTCAGGTATCGTTCCGAAGGAAATCTCCTACGCTTGTAGTGTATGGTATAGGCGGGAATACAAAGTATTTGTATTCGACATTCTGCGGAGGAAGTATTATCAAGGAAAATAAGATCTTATCTGCTGCACATTGCTTCGTCCCTGGTGGAAGTTCCTGTTACAAGTCGAAGTGTGTATGTTTTTGTTTAATCAGATTGTAAGCACCTAGTCAAATAAATGAGCATAAAGTTAAAATAAGAAACGATATTATATCTACATATATCAGGAAATCTATCGTAAGCCGCAAAATATATTTACATGCTTTTAAAACACAAACTAATTTAAGTGCTTTTATTATTTTTATAGTACTATACGCCGTACCAGCGAACTTTAAATATTAGAAACAGAAAAATTTTATCTCCCCATGCGGTGCGGGTTCAATTCCCGCACCGCAAGGGGAGATAAAATTTTTCTGTTTCTAATATTTAATTTAAGAGCGCTAAATATTTTTTTAACATGCTTTTATAAGCTTGGGCTGTATGTATGTAACTATGTAGCGGAAAAAGGGGCAATGAGAGTCAGATGACAATGGTGGTCAGCGTTCTAGTTCCTAGACAACAGTAGCTAAACAAACGAATATCGTTCATAAAGACTCGTTACGTCACAACTCGCGGCCCCCCGATCTCCCGATCGTTCAGTGTGCGTCCATCGTTTGCACGAGAAGGCTGTTGCGCAGTTTCGCGCTCATTTCATGTACTTTTACGTGTGAAGAAAATAAGTGGTGAGTACATCAATACATACAATTTGAATACTTAAAGTAGATTATTGTGTGTCGTTAAGGTTATATAATTGATTTAAAAAATATTTCTGGCATTTCAATAGCAAAATATTATTATTTTTTTACACTTTTAGTACGATCGGGTCATAAGAGTCACTGCAGTGCGGGCAATGAGAGTTGACTCCCATTGCCCGCAATCATTGTAAAATGCTAATGTATAAAGTAATTCTCATTTCTATTTTAGAAATGCCAAAAATACGTCCCAGGTCCACAATAATAAGAATAATGCCAAGAAAACAAAATGTGTAAAGTTTACAATGCCTAATGTAAGGCAGGTCAATACCATAATAAAAATGAATGATGAACACATTGAACTTATTAACTCCACAATATTTCTTGGCATAACTTTAAACTCAAAATTACAGTGGTCACCCCACATATCCAACCTGGCTGGAAGACTGAGTTCGGCTGCTTATGCGGTCAAAAAGATAAGATATTTAACAGATGTGGAAACAGCGAGATTGGTTTATTTTAGCTATTTTCACAGCGTTATGTCATATGGTCTGCTGTTATGAGGATCTGCCGCCGATATTCAAACTATCTTTGTATTACAAAAGAGGGCCATCCGAGCCATTTACAAGCTAGGACCGCGTGACTCGCTGAAATAATTATTTAAGGAAATTAACATCTTATTAGTCGCATCTCAATACATTCTCAACTATTTAATGCATGTATACAAAAACTTGCATACATTTCCTAAAAAATCAGACAATCATAGCATTAACACCAGAAATAAAAACAAGCTTGCTGTTCCTAAGCGTAGACTACATAAAATAGGTAATTCATTTGTGGCTTTAAGTATAAAAATGTTTAATAAACTCCCTCAAGTTATTGTTGAGTTACCTTTATACAAATTTAAGACATTTGTCAAACGTTGTCTTTTGAAAAAAGGCTACTACAAAGTAGAAGAGTATTTGAATGACAAGAACGTGTGGATCACTACCTAGTCTGCTCGCCTGTACTTGCGTGTTTATATTATTTTAAAAATATATGTAGTATGACACATTGACGCATGTAAATCCTACACAGTTAATTTAATTTAATTTACAAATACTTTTGTTTTATTTTTATTTTATTTTTATTTTACAATTAACAAACTAACTGTGTGTCTTAGTGCAAAATTAGTAATAAGTGTAGCTTTCATCTGTAAAAAAAACTACTGAGTTTCTTGCCGGTATCTTCTCTTTAGTTATAGGTTACGCACCGGAGGTAGCTTCATTTGCTTTATATAGAGACTATTCATAAGTATTACTAATGTAATCTATGTGAATAAAAAAAATTGACTTTGACTTTGACTTTGACAAATAAGGCTCAGTGGTCATCTGAAACACTGTCAAAAGCTAAGGCTCTCATGAGGGAAGGCCACAGTATGAAAAATGCTGCTAAACTAATGAATATACCTTTTTCAAGCCTCTAAAAGCGGTTAAAGAAGAACGATTCATCAGAATCACGTCTTCGACGACTTCCTAAATTCATAGCAGAAGTAGATTTTGGCTTTGGCAGACCGGATAAAATACTTATCTTTTATTTTTAATGGGGTCACAGCGACTCAAATAAGCAGCATACCAGTATGCAGAAGAGCTTAACATTTTAAACAATTTTGACAAAAGTGCTAAAATGGCAGGACGCGATTGGCTAGATGGCTTTTTAAAAAGAAATAGTATCTCTATTCGGAAACCGGAAGCTACAAGTATAACAGCTTTCAATAAAGAAGAAGTACAACTGTTCTACAGATTATAGGAGATCTAATGGACAAATATTTTACTCCTAATAATATTTATAATTGCGACGAGACGGGAATTTCCACAGTGCAAGAACCTGGAAAAATATTAGCTCCCAAAGGCATGAAAAGAGTTTGCTCCATAACAAGCTGAGAAAGAGGAAAAAATATTACACTCTTGTGTGCCATGAGCGCTGCTGGTAGTATTATCCTACGAATGTTCATCTTTCCGAGAAAAAAAATAACTCCTCAACTTGAGAAAGACGGTCCAGCAGGAGCTATATATAAATGTTCGGATAACGAACATCTATTCTTTGAGTGGATGCTATGTATACCAAGCCAACATCACAGGCGCCTGTTTTATTAATACTTGACAATCACGCAAGTCATACTTCTTTGATGAGTTATGGTTTTTGTAAACAAAATAATATACATATGCTGTCACTGCCTCCACATACGTCCCAGAGAATGCAGCCATTAGATCTCACATTCGTCACATCGTCTGCAGTTGATGCAATACCATCGACTTCGTCAGCAACGTTAGCTCTAGATCTGCTTTCATTACGGACGGATGTACATGCAAAAATTATGACATCAACACCCGTCATAGATAGCCTTGTTGAAAAAGAAAATAAGAAAGCATCTAGAGCAGCAAAAGGAAAAAACCTTATGCCGAAAGCTAGCAAGAAACAGCAACCTAAGAAAGATACTGCGAATAAGACCAGAAGGCGCGTACTTCAAAATCTAAACACTTCTTCAGAATCCGATATTAGTTTTAATCAGATATGTGACGATGATGAAGACGACGATTTGAATAAATGTTTAGTATGCGATGAGTTTGGTTGCAACAACGAATTATGGTACAGATGCACTGTTGATGTGGCTTATGGGTTACGCTAGTTGCACAGGATGGGACTCGCCAAAAGGTTACGTATGTGACGTTTGTTAGGGTAGGCTGACTCTCATTGTCATCATAGTGACTATGATTGCCCTTAGATATGGACAATGTTGGTCAAAGACGTTTTTTTTTCAAAGTTTATTATTAATTAATTTATGATTCCAAAGGTAATGAAACTGTCTGAGACTGATAGTGTAATAATTAAAATACTTTGAACTTTAAATAAAATAAAGATAAAGTAAAAATTGTGTGTTTTATTCCATATCTTGCTTAAGTGACTCCTATTACCCCCTTTTCCCCTAATGTTATCTTGAAATTTTAATTTGACCCACTTCCCGGTCTTCGATTAGGATGAAATTTTGCATGAGCTTTGAGCTCTGATGACAATACATGACTCAATAAGAAACGTCATTAAATATCCAATATGGCGACATCCCCAATATGGCGGACTAGCTGTTTGTAATCCATCCCCATGATATGGGTATCTAATGAAAGGGTTTGCTGTCAAGAATTCGAAATATAATAAATATCTTTGAATACCCATTAATATTTTAAACTAGTGGTCCCAGCGAACTTCGTTTCGCGTTAGAGATTTTTACCCGCTTTTCTGTTGAAATTTTTCAAATTTTCAAATTTGAAGAATGTAGCATTCTATTGGTCAAATATTTTTTTAAATCGGCCCAGTACTTTTTGAGCCTATTCATTACAAACATACAAAAATAGGTACAAATCTTTCCTCTTTATAATATTAGTATAGATATAGAGTAGTAAGTAGTAAATTAAATCTTAATAATAAGAAGACTAAAAAGTATAAAATAAAAATAAAAGTTTAAAAAACTAAAAAACACGATTTTAGCACGCACACAAAATAATTATTTTATAATACACTTCAAGATTGACCTCATCCCACCTGATATTAAGTGGTGGGTGATCCTCAGGAACCCCCTAGTTGCTCTGGAAACCTTACCCACACGCAGTAACACAACAACACAGTAGTGATTGTTATTTGGCTGCGGTTTTCCTAATATTACCCCAGATTTTTAGGGCTGCATCTCAAAAATCTGCCCTTACATCTTGATTAAATATATTTTACTCCGTACTTGATAGAAAAAAAAACCTTCATTTTAAGCCTCTTTTGTTGCATAATATAGCGTGTTTAATCGTTTTAGTAACGACAAGTTAGTAATTTTGCCTTATTTTTTTACCTTCTTTGTTAAAAATAAAAATAATCAAACCCAATATTAGTTACTTAGTTAAAGATGGAATGAAAACTTGTTTAACTTTTTATTTTCGCATACAATGTACAATATTTAGTTTTAAAACTTAAATAAAGTTTAGAAACTTATAGTTTTTATTTACATAAATTATGGGAACGGGTCTGTTCGAAAACTTAGACTTTTATTGTAGTCTGGGTTCTAAGCCCCGCCCGGACACACCCCGGACGTCTAGGACAAATCCGTATAAGCCCGGACAGATGGCAGCGCAACTCCAGCAAGCATCATTTTATTCTATATTTCCCAAAACTACCGAATGCAGCACAATTTTTTATGTAGCGCACATCTGTTCAATTCGTATCACTCTACCAGCTACTTTTTTGCTGGAGTAACGCTCGTCACCGGGATTTTCTTACATGAATAAGATTATAGTAACTAAGTATAACTTTTGTATACAGGGTATTAAAAGATATCACAAGTGACATACGCGCTGTGGCCGGTACGTTACATAGTTATGGTATACAACACGTACGCTATGAAGAAGGCAATTATGATTTTACACAACTAAGGACTTTATATCAGGATGCACAATGGAGAGAATTAGAGATGATTATATACCCTAGCAGATACAGGTTCCCGTTTTATGAGGATATTGCTATAGTGGTAAGTTTTGTATCATAAAATATCGGTAAAATATATAAACAAAACAAAGCGGTACCTAAATTTGTGACAGATACTTCCTAGTTAATTGAAAAAAAAATGTTTTGTTCTAAACCACCCACAGTTTAATATTAGCGCATCTTGAATTTGAAAACTGTTTTATCTCTTTCTTAACATTAATGTTGCGTATATCAACATAAATGTTAAGAAAGAGATTCAACATTCTGAATGTACCTTGATTTTTTTAGTGAATTAACGTTGCAGCAAGGTATCGCAACGATTATACCCTGCTGCAACGACGACATCGGTGGCGCAGTGGCTAAGGTAGGCGGCCAAAGCGCGAAAGGTGCCGGATTCGATTCCCGATCGGGTCAATTTTGAAAACGAACTTTTCTAAATTGACTTGGGTGATTGGTGTGATTGCCTGGCGCATTAATTATTAATTATTATTATCGCTATGTAACAAGCTATAAATAATGATTCTCCTTTTATCGCATCAGAGGCGCTCATGAGATCCTCTAATGTACAAGTTTGTGGACAAGCGGCATATCAACAGTTTGAATTACTTCAAAAAAAACTCGGTAAATTCAGAGTATCAAAAAACAAATATCTTCAAAGTTGGGATTTGGCTTTTAACGACTGATTGACAATTCCTTAAATGGTTAGTATGTTCAGCGAACGTTTTTCAACTAAATTGTTCTCTGCGGACAGGTCACCTACTCAACGGTTCTAAGGTCATCGGATTAGGTACTCGGGGTTTCATAAAAATGTCGACAGACATCCAAGTTTTAATGGGTCTTCCTCGCTTTCTAGGTCCGGTTTTCATATTTCACTTTGTATTAAAGATAAAGTAATCTTATACTATATATTTTCTTCATAATGACTATGTACATCTTTTTTTTCAGGTTTTGACAGAACCTTTTATATTTAACGAGAATGTTAATCGAATTGGTTATGCATCACGTTTTCGCGATTACAGAGGAGAATGCTTGGCTTCTGGGTATGGGCGACTCAATGAAACTGTAAGTGGTCTTAATATAAAAATACGATTTAAGATGAATTTGGTATAAAAATTCATCATCATCTATTTCTGTTATTTTAAGAATTATCTATAAATATGCTACGCCTTATCTGAATTGGTTCTGTAGTTAGTGAAAGTGCTTTAGTCTTATTTATTTTGAGTACCCACCGTTTCCTAGGATTACAATGAAGTTCTTAGGAAAGATATAATGTAATATTGTGTCATAGATTTTATGTACATGTTAAATATCTACTATGCGGGTCTGAGTCTAATGCTTTCCGGTAATCTATAAACATCATTCAAATGTTTTACCTTTTTGGAGTGCTTCTTCGATGGCTATTGTATCCATTATTATTTGTTCTTTATTTATTTAAAAACTTTATTACACAAAAAAGTACAACAGGTGGACTTAATGCTAAGGGCATTCACTACCAGACAACCCTTGGGTCATGCAGAGAGATTCTATTCTATTCAATAACTAGTAAGCATTATAAAAGTCATTACGGTGACTCAAATATACATAAACGTACATGAATAAGGCGGGCAGAGCGTTCCAAAGCCGAATGTCAAAAAACGGAACCCTTAAGAATTCGTTTTGTGTGTCCGTCCGTCCGTCTGTCTACCCGCCTGTCCGTTCGTAGGTCACAGCCACTTTTTTTCGTAACTATAAGCGCTTTACTGTGAAAACGTGGTAATTAGATGTATTCGGTAAACCGCATTAAGATTTTTATAGAAAATAGGAATAAAAACAATAAATTTTTTGGGGTTTCCTATACTTGGAACTGAAAGTAAATTTTTTTTCATCAAAAAATAAAAAAGTAATAGTATGGATAGGTATTCAAAAATGATATACAGGTTTCTAAAATATTTTTTTTCTAAACTGAATAGTTTGCGCGAGAGATGCTTTTGAAAAATGTTGGCCGCCCTCCTCTTACTTATAAAATAAGTAAATGAGAAAACTTAAAAATATATATAATGTTTTTTTTTTATATTGCACTTCAAGATTGACCTCATCCCACCTGGTGTTAAGTGGTAATGAGGTCCTAGCTTAAGGGTGACCAGTACAGCATAATAAATCTGTTACTGGACTTGTCGCCCTTACCTTGAAGGCTTGACCCCTGCTACTAACGTAGCACCCCCCAGGAGCTCTACAAACCTTACTTACACGCAGGAACACAACAACACAGAAGTGATTGTTATTTGGCTGCGGTCTTCCGTAAGGTGGAGGTATTTCACCAGTCGGGCTGCTCCAGTTCGAGCGATAAATCGCTATGCCCTACATCTCTTAAATGTACATTTCGATGTAAACTACCGATGAAAATTTGTTTGAATGAGATCTAGTTAGTAGATTTTTTAATACGTCATAAATCATCAACCGCAATTTACCTTGAATTCAATCAACTTCAAATATAAACTTTTATATTATTATGTTACTTGCTGCTACAGAACCCTTCATGGGCGAGTCCCACTCGCACTTGACCAGTTTTTTTAACTTCCGTATTTTTTAAAACTCGTTCTTTACATGTATTAAGAGTAAAATGATTTTTTTTTCATGTTCTATTCGTAGTGTAACTTCACGTTTAACTTTAGTTCATCGGAATCAGTTTACTTCTAAGTATAACTCTTTGTTGGTCAGATAGGTATACGTTGTTCGGAGAGTAGTGTTGGGTAAATTTCTTCTTTCTTACAGAGTGGTGCCATTTAATCCCTACTAATATTATAAATGCGAAAGTAACTCTGTCTGTCTGTTACGCTTTCCCGCTTAAACCTCTTAACCGATTTTGATGAAATTTGGCATAGGTATACGTTGAACCTCAAGAACGGACATAGGCTACTTTTTGTTAGAAAGTAAGGGGGGGGGGGTAATGCCACCTTATTTTTTATGTTAGAGATATGAAAGTTGGCACAAATATAGCGGGTACAGCTAGTACAATAATAAAGCCAAGCTGCTTGGCTAAAGCGATTCTGTTGTCTTATGTGCCAAAGATATCGTAGAATAAGCTGGACAAGTACCATTTTAACCACATCAAGCTGTAGTTCAGCCTGTGTTCACTGTAGAAAGTCAAGGAAACTTTCAACGCTCTAACGAATTCACTTTACTATAATCGAATATTTGGCCAAATCGAACTATATGAAATCATTGTTTACGAATCGTCAAGGAATACCATTGATTGTCTGTGAAAACTATAGGCAATAAAATCTGCAATGGCACTATAGAGGTATAATTCATTCAGGAGCAAGATTCTCATCAATTCCTAGAGATAAATTTCTATTGCTAAATGTATTTACTGAGACTTCCATTTCACAGGTCGTTTCGAATTTTTTGTACAAAGCCGATATAGAAATGTGGACAAATTACTGGTGCTGTATGTCATATCACAGGAACATGAAAGAGTTAATTTGTACTGGGTCTGTTAAAAGTAATGTCGAGCCGGTATATATTTTACTTTTTAATTTTTACAATTTAGATAATAATTTATAAATAATGAAAAGCAGCTGGGAAATATTGCAACTTTTATTGACCTAAGACAATGACCGATAAATTTTAAAAGTAAAGTGTCAAAAACAAAATAGTTGGAAAAAGGTTTAAACTAAAAACAGGTGCTCACTGCGCGTTCACGTAAAGTCCCGAGTTCGTTCACAAAACTCCCTGTCGAAAATATCCTAGTGTTTTACCACGTTTTGTTTATAATAATTGTATCATATTCATTACAGTATTTTTTTGTTTTAAATCCTAGCACTTTCTACGTAAACCACGCACGATTTGGTAGGTACTAACTAGTTGATCCTAATATCCGTATGGATATTAGGATCAACTAGTTTGGCCTAGGCTAAACTGGTTTTAGTTTAGTAGTTGTCCTAAGCCCAATAGGATAAAATATTAGCATTTCTTTGCAGTTTTGGCTGTGTAGGAAAGCTTGCGGGCTACGGCGCGTGGTCCTGCGTTGTAAAATTTGAAAGCCGATACGAACAAAATTAAAATCTCGGTTATGACCGATAATCTCAGCTTTAATTAGTCTATAACTTTAGCTTCAATCAAAAAAACTTTACTCCATTTATAAAATTTCAACAATCATTTTCCATAAAGTGCGATTTACTGATCTAAAATTGTGAAATAATACATTTTTCTATTTTAGGGTGATTCAGGGGGACCACTTGTTTGCAGAGGAACAGGGGACAAAAACGAAGGTCCTTATGGTTTACTGGTTGGAATAACGAGTGGTGGCAGCCCTGGAAAGGGGTCTTTCTTCACCAGAGTGTCGGCTTATCATGATTACATCACAAATAATCGAGCTCCACAGTCCTACACTTCAAACTGCTTTATGGGCAGTGTTGTTTTGTTATCGATTTACGGCATCTATTCGAAGCTAATCGTAGTGATGACCACTTGACACAATGTACGAAGTTCTTACTGCAAAGATGGTCGAATAGGTACAGTAATGTAACTGATAAAGTCTGTTTGATGTCGTATTGCTGGCATGTATTGATAAACGAGGTACCATGCATTATGGCGGCGTTGTCCTGAAGTTTCTTGGTTTTGAAAACGAATCACTTTCAGGAACTAAGCGATCGCGCTCTATAGAAGAGTACTCACACGAAAACAATGTAGGTAATATGTATATGTGTGCATGCCCTACCAAATTTAGTGAACAGAGTGAGTCGTGAGATAGAATTACTATATTGTGAATACTGTATATTGCGATACGAACTGTTACCTACAAATTGTATAAAACACGGTTTTTAAATATTATTAAGATTGGTTTTCTATTGTTTGCCAGAAAAATATATGCATTAATACTCATATGCCTGAATTTTATTTGCCCAATTTTTTGTGACATACCTACTCTTGTTTGCCTCTACGTTAAGATCGAAAGTGCTAGGAGTGCCAAGTGTAAGCGTCAGAACCCCTGGAGCAAGTACCATATGATATGTTTGGATACTGTTAAGATTTAATAAGAGCTAGACAGTTAAAATATTTAGAGGTTATGTATTTCTGTTGCCGCTATAACAACAAATACTAAAAATAAAATATTTAATTAGGTGGGCTACCATACAACAAACGTGATTTTATCTGTTTTTTTGTACGATGTACAATAATAACAATACGAGTAGGTAGACGTTTGAACGTAACGCCTCATAGGTACGTGAGTTCGACTCGTACTTGGCTAGTTTTTGTTATAATACTTGGTGAAATATCTCTTCAATATATATATTTATATATTGATATAATTGTTAAATTTGCATTAACCACTATATAAAGAAGTAACCTTCCCACAGACATAATAATATATTATATATTAAGTATTAGATGTCTGAGTAATCCATGGACTTAGTATAATATTATGTCCATGGCGTAATCTCTCATAAAAGGGGTGAAAGAAGGTTTGTTAATGGTCATTTATTATTTTCCTTGTCATGCTTATGCCAATGTTTACTTTTGACAAAATATTTTCAGAATATATCTTTACAAAATATATTTATGTTCTAATTATATATACAATTTGAGCCAGCTTGAAGATAATCCTGATCCAAAGTAAGGTATTCCGTTTTATTGTTTAAATTTCCCGAAAATCGTTTATTGTAGTTTTTTATTTATATGTTTAAAGATACGTAGATAATATATAACACATGAACGCAGAGCAAATAACTGCGCCTGAAGTATTGTGCTAAGAGAGTAGTCGTATTCATATTCACATTATTTATTGCAATACATAAGTAAGCAATGATGTTAGGTAGGTACATATAGTTTCTTAAAAACTAAAAGTGCAAGTAATGGCCGTGATGGGCACGGCAAAGATAAGAGGGAGGATTTGTTTTTTTTATGTTAGAAAGCAATTTGTGAAAAATAAAATATATAAAAAATATTCTTTGTATTAGTAATTTTGCAGATTCATACTTGATAATATTATAAAGAGGAAAGATTTGTACCTATTTTTGTATGTTTGTAATGAATAGGTCCAAGAAGTACTGGGCCGATTTAAATAATTCTTTCACCAATAGAATGCTACGTTCTTCCAATTTTACATAGGCTACAAAATTAGGGATCCTTGGTAAAATTTGAAAAATTTCAACAGAAAAGCGGGAAAAATTCTCTAAGGCCAAACGAAGTTCGCCGGGACCGCTAGTACTTGATAATTTAACTTGTCCTGTAGGTAGTTTTTAATATTGTAATTGATGCTTTTTAATGTAAAAAATATTTACGATGTTTAACCTCATTTCAATTTTATTAATACTTTTATTTAATTATTCAGGATAGTATTATCAATACATAATCCCTACTATATAATATTATAAATGCGAAAGTAACTCTGTCTGTCTGTCTGCTTAAGCCTCTCAACCGATTTTGATGAAATTTGGTATAGGTATACGTTGAATCTCAAGAACGGGCATAGGCTACCTTTTATTAGAAAATAAGGGGGGAATGTTGGTAATACCACCTTTGAAAGTTTATATGGATTTTTTTTTATTTTTGAAGTTAGTGATATGAAATTTGGCACAAATATAGCTCGAAACTTGGATTAAAATATAAACTACTTTTTGTTTCAAATATTAGGGGAGAAAGAGGTAAAACCGACCATGAAAGGATGTAGTCCACGCGAACGAAGTCGCGGGCACAGCTAGTAATATTATAAATGCCAAAGTAACTCTGTCCGTCTGTCTGTCTATTTGCCTGTCCGGCTTTCACGCCTAAACCACTTTTGATTAAATTTACACCAAATTACATAATAGGTATACGTTGCACCTCTTGGACAGACATAAGCTATTTTTTGTTTTGAAAATAAGGGGAGATGAGGGTAATATCGCCCTTGAAAGTTTATGAGGGAAAATGTTTATTTTTTAAGTTAGAAACATGAAATTTGGCACAAATATAGCTCGAAAACTATTCGATTTGAATATTAGGGGAGATAGGGTTAAAACTGACCATGAGAGTATGTAGTACGCGCGAACGAAGTCCCGAGCACAGCTAGTTACTAATATGACTTATTATTCCTACGTTCTCACGACCATCGATGTTCTAGTGGATGAATTTATATAGCGTGTATTTCGCGAGGTTCCTGTAAAGAATCCGCTGTTTTAATTTATTTTATTTTATGTACTTACCTATTTACATTACATGTTTTTGTAAGAGTTTACTTAACTTCAATTTTGACATTTTTTACTATTTAAATAGGTACAGAAAATCGGCGACGGCAATTCTAAGAATAGCTTAAAATAATATAATTATAGAAAAATTTCTTGCGCAACAAAAATTTATTTCATATTGCAAAATTTTTTATTGTTGCCCTGTAGGTACTACACATATATATGTATATTCCGAACGCCGTCATGAGAGGTGCGGGTGGTTTTAGTGGGTAGTTAACGCTCTGCCACACTTTTTTTATCGAGGGGAAAATGCCACCCGCACCGTCATTTCCGTTCCGTCTTTTATTGTGAACTAGGTGACTCGGCGAACTTTGTTCCGCCTTAGAGGCAATAAATGACTTTAAAAAAAGAAATAAATCAAAAAGCATCCTATGTCCTTCTCCTGGTTCTAAACTACCTCCCCAACAATTTCAGCCAAATCTGTTCCGCCGTTCTTAAGTTATAAATAGTGTAACTAACACGACTTTCTTTTACCTATATATATAGATTTATAAGAAATTATATAAATGGAAGTACCTGCATCTTCCGACGGATATCTAAAGTTAATCCCAACATTATTTGTGCATTTACAAACGGTTTCGTTTATAAAAACTCATATAGGTCATGATTTATTATTACTTTCGTAACTATTATTTAGATATTCTTAGTTCCCAATTTAAAAAAATATGAACTTCTTTTAACGTTTGGCCAATCATACCTACTTGGGGTTGATTGTTAAAGAATACTGCTAGTGTCAAGTACGCCTTTTGTACTTCATTTTGTACAATTAAGTTATATGCCTCCTCCACACTACTCGCGAAGTTGAACGAAGTTAGATGAATACGATAGTGTAGAGAGGCACTTCGACTCGCCTCGTGCTCGCCGCGTCAAACTTTGCCTCGCCTCGGGCGAACTTCGCCGAGTAACTTCGCAAGTAGTGTAGAGCAGGCGTATGAATATACAAAAACATGAAAATTATAAATCAATATGTGACATGGAAAACTAACTTTCTTTATTTTAAAGGGTGCTTTTTTAGCCTCACAACACCGAATCAGAGCATTTTATGTGATTTTGTTCATGTTATCCTTATGTAATATCTATATTGGAATTAAGTAGTTTTATAGGTACTTAAATAAAAACAAATACAATTTGAAAAAAAAAATAATAATACAATTTGAACGCCAGAGCGTCAAAACATAAAACTCTGCCACCTATCTAAGGCACTTTTTTACATAATGATAGACTAACAGAGCAATGTTGTTCAAAACTTATCGAAAATCTGTACCTAATTAACTTTATAAAAAAATGAACGGATTCGAATTTGGATACAATGATTTGTTTCTTTCTTATCTTAAACAATTGGACAGTAAAAAAGATAGACTTTCCCAATTAGAAATGTTTCTTTCGGACGTTACACGAAGGTTTTTTTCAGAGCATGTTTGAACAAAGTATACAGCTACATTTTTGTTTACACGGGTGTATTTTATGGTTTACAGTTTCTGGAAAATAATAAAGTAAACAAATAAAATAAATGAACATCTTTATTTACTTGAATTTCGGTCTGTGTGTGTTGCAACTATGCGCAACTCAGCATATCCTAAGACCTGTGTTTATGAAGCAATCAGCGCTTAAGGCGAATATCAATAAAGGGGAAATAGCAAAACTTGGCGACATGCCATACCAGGTAAACATTTTTTTTATCCATCAGTATACACTTGAGTATATTATTAGGTTAAGGTATAAGTATTTTCGCATAACAGCATGTATGGACTTGTAATAAAATTTAGTATACTAATTTTATTAGGCTGGTAATGGATCCAAATTTTGAATGTTAAAAAATATAGCTCCAAATGTAAAATTTGTCATAGTTTGTTTGTCATTTATTATTTATCTGTTTAAGCAAAGATATGTTTATGGACCTAGTGTACTGTCTGTGAAAAGAGCTTAAATTTAGACTTTTTCAACCCGGAAATTTTAATATCAAATAATAACGTCGCTTTATGTCTCCGTTATATGTATATCCGGATATAATGGATACTATTGTTAAAAAAATTGAGAAAAATCGACTTAACAGTAGTACATGCCATACCTTCCTATAACAGGCGTAATATAAAAAATATTGGAACAAGGCATGTGTCAGTCAGTCACTTTTGAGTTACTTAAATTTAGAAATAAGCAATTTTCAAATTTACTCCCATAGACCAACGACATAGACAACCAGCCATTGTGTATTCCATTATGTTTACAATAAACAAAGTAAATAATTATTATTACGCACGTACAAATATAGTAAATAATTATTTCACTAAATGGCTACAATTCAAATAGACATTTCTTTAAAAATTATGTTTAAAATGATGTGGCTTAGGGTAATAATAAATGGATTTTCTACAATACAAAAAAAAAATATTATATCATATGCAAGCCCCGGTATAAACCACAATGAAAATAGCGAACATATACTAAACCCGTCGTTTTAATTTCAGTGACTTGCCTTTTTTTTCTAACTAAAAATGCTGCCGTGTTAAATATATTTGTGTCCCAGTGTAGTTTGAGAGTCTACAATTACAGTACCTCAAAAGGCTGTGGACATAAACTCGAAGTCATAATTCTTTGAATTTATATATTTCAAAGTGTGTATTAAACTATGTATTTTTTTTATATAGGTACTTTCAAATCGAGTCAAATGTTATTTTTACCTTGGAATTCGTAATAATTAATATCTGTAATAATTTAGTCAATATAAAAACAAACTTGACTTGACTTCACGGCATTGTAGTGTATGTCGGCGGAGACCCCACGCCAGGCTCATCAGGCCGATCCATGCTTGGCGACCACACGACACGTGAGCCACAATTAGGGCGGAGCAACACCCTACAACAGAGTCTAAATGCGAATGTGTCTCGATTGGCTGAGCGGCCACTTAAATACTAAGCGACAAACAACCCCACCAAGACCCTGGTCAGGCTACTTTTGCTTGAACAAAACAAGTGGCGTCAGTTACACAACTTTTAAATATAATGAAATTAATTTAATTGACAAATATTACTTAAACTATTTAATTTAATATTTTTAAAATATTTATGAATTGATGATTTATATTTAACAATAATTACCTAAGTACAAGAAATCAAAACTAAACCGGAAGTTGACAATAACTGTAGCTAGCAAATGCTAATAGCAAGTGGGTCGTTTATTTAACAAAAATAATGTAAGAAATCAATCATAACAGGTGTTTGCTGAATTGTAACAACTAAATTATTATTTAAAGAAACAAATTACGTATCAAAACAGTCTGCCGCCCATATGTATTATGGTGACATTGCAACCTTTATATCTAATCTTTATACCTAAGAAATATTTATATTACAATTAATTAATTTTATAAATGCCGTTATTGGCTTATAATGTACATAAAGGCAAACATCAGTATTACCTAAGCTATAATGCCACTAAGCTACGTTCATCATTTAAGTCATGATATTTCAGTGTCTTCTTGTATTCAATATGAATATCAAACAAAATGACTAGGAGGTTGTAGATTACTATAGATAATAAATTGAAATCCAATATGTCCACCACAAATTAGAAGATATTTTTCTATTTTTAATGTGAATAATAAAATAACTTAAATTGCCATTTGCCTTGTTCAAGTTTTGTAGTTGCTTACCCCTGCATTCAGCCGAGCCTAAGTGAGAATCCTGAGAAAGCGCACCTGTTAAGCTAGTGCATAATTTTTATATTGTGATGTCGATCATATTATCAGTGGAGAGCATATTTAGTCAAATGTTTAAAAATTATTAGCACATAAGATTTAAGTACATAAATAAAATTAGTTATTTTTTCGCTCATTCCTATTCATGTAGCCTTTTGTGATTTGTTTGAAGTCTGTTAATTTTTTTAAATAATTGTTTTCAGGTATCGTTCAAATTACAAGTTGGTGAGGCGAGTGAAAAGGTAAAGGAGAATAATAAGGGCTGGGAATCATATTTGTATTTCACGTTCTGCGGAGGAACTATTATCAGGGAAGATAAGATCTTATCTGCAACAAAATGCTTCGTCCTGGATAACACATGGAGTTCTTGTTACAAGTCGAAGTATATATGTTTTGTTTAATTACATTTGAAGCATCTAGTGAAATAAATGAGCATAAAGTTAAAATAAGACTAGATAAAAACCCGGGTGAAATCCGGTGAGAAACCGGCAAACCCACCTAGTGCGAGTCGGTTTCGCGCACGTAGGGTTCCGTGCCATTATCTATTTAACATTAGACACAATTATTTATTATTGAAGTAAAAATATTCTGTGAATAGTTTAAGCGTCTAACAATTCTATTGATATCGAGGAAAAGAAATACTTTTTTGTTTGGGAGCCCCCTTAAATAATAATTTTATTTTTATTTTAATATTTGTTGTTTTAGTGGCAACAGAAATACATAATCTGAAAATTTGAAATATGTAGCTATCACGATTCTTGAGATTAGCTTGGTGACAGACGGAACGTACGGTGGACGTACGGCTGGATGAACCGACAGCGAAGTCTTAGTAATAGGGTCCCGTTTTTACCCTTTGGATACGGTACCTTTTTTTTTTTTTTTTTTTTAATTGGACAACATCACATACATTGCTCTGATTCTGTGGTAAGTAGCTAAAGAACTTGTGTTACAGAAATCAGAAACAACGACGGTACCACAACACCCAGACCCTAGACAATATAGAAAAGTTCGTTTCCCATATTTACCCGACCGGGGATCGAACCCGGAACCTCAGAGATGGCGCGACGCCAAAGTCCGGCACGCTTGCCTCTCGGCTACGGAGGTCGTCAAAACCTTGAAAACATACATTCAATATGGAATTGAAATAACTAAAATTCAGTAAAGATTCGGCGGTTAACAAAATTATATTTATGGTTTTTTTTCTTTGGTTGTTAACGCTAGCGGCAAATCTCAGGTTTAAAGAAAAAACACTTATTAAAGAGTTTTTTTTTCAACTGACAAACTAACTGTATGTCTTGGTGCAAAATTAGTAATAAGTTTAGCTTTTTATTTGTAAAAAAAACTACTGAGTTTCTTGCCGGTATCTTCTCGGTAGTTATAGGTTCCGAACCGGAGGTAGCTTCATTTGCATTGTATAGAGACGATTCATAAGTATTACAAATGTAATCTACATGAATAAATAATATTGACTTTGACTTTGACATTGACTTTGTTTATCATAAAAAAGTTTCAAAAACAATATTTTCGATTACGTCAATTTCGGCACGGCGTATCTGAGATGGCGACTACGGTTTGTTTGTCAGTGTTATTAGTATTTAACGAAATATTATATTATATTATGTTGTCGACTCGAAATCAATATTTTTTATGCTTTAAGGAATCGTTTTATTCAAAACTAGCGACCCGCCCCGGCTTCGCTCGAGTGATATACCAAATACACTGCAGAAAAACTGTGAACGTAGGCATGCTCCCGCTGCGCCCCGTTCGGTCAGTACCGCCGCAAACGCTACGCCCGCCAATTTTTAAATCTGTAATATCTTCGCAAATATTCATTTTAATCATATGCTGTAAAGAGCCATATAGATCAAAAATGTATTTAAGGTGTTTAATTGGATAAGGGTTAATGCTGTATTGGTTAAAATAGCTTTGTCGTAAAAAGTAAATGACAAAAAAATGTTATTGTGGGATATCCATAAGAGATAAACATATACCATCTCGGAGTTTTCTTTAGACCTTTTTAATGTGTACAATACTTAGTACATTACTGTGATAAATCTTGTAGTTTCAGCCTGCGTTTGCAATGTATAAGCGGAAAAACTGAAATTATTTACATCACATTAAAAACCTCAAACAACAGTATTTTTCCATTATTCAATGGATGTTATATATACTTATAATAAATCTGTAGAAAGGTCAATTCTGTACATTAAATATATTTCCAAAATAACTATCAGGGGTTAATAAGTAATCAATACTGATGCCTAAAATGTAATCAGTAAAATTTATGTCTGTCTGTCTGTTTGATCTTTATAGAAACAAAAATTACTCAACGGATTTTAACGAAATTTGGTACAATTATTTTTCATACTCCTAGGCAGGTTATTGTAGGTATACTTTTCATTACGCTACAATCAATAATACAATTTTAAGAGAGGTAGGGCATAGCGATTTATCGCTTGAACTGGAACAGCACGACTGGTGAAATACCTCCGCCTTACAGAAGACCGCAGTCAAATAGCAATCACTCTGTGTTGTTGTGTTCCTGCGTGTGAGTAAGGTTTCGAGAGCTCTTGGGGGGTGCTACATTAGTAGGAGGGGTCAAGCCTTCAAGGTAAGGGCGACAAGTCCAGTAACAGATTTATTATACTGTACTTGTCGCCCTTAAGTTAGGACCTCATTACCACTTAACATCAGGTGGTATGAGGTCAATCTTGAAGTGTAATATAAAAAAAAAAACAATCAATAGGAGCAGAGCAGTAAAGGATAATGTTGGGAAAACGGGAGAAGTTACATTCTTAGGTATCCCTACCCAAAGGGTAAAAACGGGACCCTATTACTAAGACTGCGCTGTATGTCCGTCCGTTCGTCCGTCTGTCTGTCTATCTGTTTGTCACCAGGCTGTATCTCAAGAATCGTGATAGCTAGAGAGTTGACATTTTCACGTATTATGTATTTCTATTGCCGCTATAACGATAAATACTAAAAACAAAATAAAATAATTATTATTTAAGTGGGACTCTCGTTCAACAAACGATATTTTTAGTCGTTTTTTGCTCGATGTTAGTTTGAGACAGACTTCAGATCAGGGGAAACTAAAAAAAGGTTTTTAATATTGTGTCTAATGTTGAATATATAATGGTACGATTTATATAGATATATAAATAAATTGGAGTGTCTGTTAGATATACTGTACCTACGTACACCAAAATATTTTTTTTATTATATTTATCTGTATGTCTGTCTGTTTGTTTTGGCTTTCTAAAATTGCTGGACCGATTTTGATGGAGCTTTTATTGACAAGTAGCTGGTGATTGTGAATGATTCAAATTCATGTAGTCCGCGTGAACGAAGTCGCCGGCACAGCTAGTTATACATATAAACCTTCCACTTGAATCACTCTATCTATTAAAAAAACCGCATCAAAATCCCTTGCATATTTTCAAAAATCTAAGCATATATTGGACAACATCACATACATTGCTCTGATTCTGTGGTAAGTAGCTTAAGCACTTGTGTTACTGAAATCAGAAACAACGACGGTACCACAACACCCAGACCCGAGACAATATGGAAAAGTTCGTTTCCCATATCGACCCGACCGGGGATCGAACCCGGAACCTCGGAGATGGCGCTCGCCAAAGTCAGGCCCGCTCGCCTCTCGGCTACGGAGGTCGTCAAATATGTTTAAAGGGACAGACAGACGGCGGATAGCGACTTTGTTTTATACTATTTAGTGATTTCTCAAAACTACAGAGTGCACATCTGTTCCATTCGTATCACTCTACCAGCTACTTTCTTTTTTTTTATAGTAGCGCAGTATATTGGCTCCTCCCAGCCTGATGGTAAGCAAGAGAGGAACCCACATCGCGACGACAACGGAGAAGTCCTGCTGTAGTAACGCTCGTCACCGGAATATTCTTACATGAATGAAACTATAGTAACTAAATATAACTTTTGTACGCAGGGTACTAAACAAGATCACAAGTTATGTACGCGCTGTGGCTGGTTCTGTAAACTATTATGGTATAGAAAATACGCGATTTACCGAAGGGTTAGGTTTGCGGACACATGAAATGGCTTTGTCGTCTAAAAATGAGAAGGCACAATGGAGAGAATTAAAGATAATTATATATCCTAACAAATTAACGTATCCGTATTATCACGATATTGCTGTAGTGGTAAGTTTGTATCATAAAATATCCTAAATCATCGGTAAAATAAATAACAAAACATTATACTGGTTAATTGGAAAAAAAAGTTTTGTATATAAACCTCCCAAAGTTTAATTGCATCTGTCAAAAATGCATGTTACTAGCCAAGTCCTCTCATTGATACCGAGATATGGCTGGTGTCAAATTATGTAATTCAACATTTTGTGACAGTGGCCGTCTTGGACTGATTTCTATCTTAATGCGGTAAGAAATACTTTCCACTTAACTTCCGCACAATAAAGTAATAAAAAAAAAATGCCATTTAACGGGTAGGTACTAAATAGTAAAAAAATGCTTTTTTTGACACGTCATAAGTTAAGAAATTAAACCGTTAAACACCGTGCCTATAGGCTCAGTTTGTTTCGTCAGCAATTATGACATGAATCTGATGCTATTGTGACATATTAAGTAGCCGATTTCATCCTTTGGTCCACGTTCGTAACTGATCTTTCGTGAGCAGCTACGAAAACGAAATTTTTTTCTTGCTTTCATAACCAGCTACGAAAACAGAAATAAATTTATTTTTCGTAACCAAGTTTTGTAACCAGCTACGAAAGGAGACTTTATTTTTCCATTTTTAAAATTGGTTATTAATTAAGATAAATTTGTCCACTTTTGTAACCGCTTAGTACAATTAAGGAATAAAACCCATTTATCATGAACGGTTATCATTAAAAAAATGAATAAACAAAAAAAACAAAATTAATCTTATTATACGATCAATGTTAATGTATGATACCAATGTGTTCCTAAAGTGCCATTTAGGTGCAAAGTATTCATCAATAAAAAAAATTTCAAACACCAGGCAAAAGCTATAATGATTGCTGAGTTCACTCAACTGTCGATGGTCTCCTTATTCAAAAGCTTTGATGGTAGAGCTCAATTTGTTAGTGAATAATTAACAAATAATTCTGAAGAATCCAAGGCTCATTGGCTCAGTTTGTTTCGTCAGCTATTATATAATGATCATCATCAATTTCATTATGATGTAAGTCCGTACCCATGAACTTAGTTTGATTCGCCAGTGGTTTTCAAATGAATCTGATGTAGCCAGTATCGGCCTATCGGATCGGATTAATCGGCAGCATCAGATATCGATACTCTGAACAATATACCTGATTAATACTTTATTGGACGAATTTCCCGCCAGCAAAAATTGCGTGACATCGATGAAATTGGTACTGTACAACATAGTTGTAATGTTTTAACATTTTTTTTCTGATTATGTGACATGACAATCTATCTAAAGCATTAAATATTTGATTCATCGGATTAAAAGTTACGCCAAAAAAAATATATAACTTTTTTGGATTTTTCTCCACTTGACGACTAATGATGGCATTGTGAAATATCTTTTTCAAAACAAAACTTGAAATTCGTTGACAGACCGTTGGCTGTCACGACGGCTCGATCGATATTAAAACCGTCGCTCACTTTTTGAAGCCCCGCCCACCGTGCCTTACTTTTCGTGTTGTCATTTTCAAGCGTTAGGAATGCTTATATGTTTTTTCCGTTCACTGGCGCACGCCGACTGCGAAGTGTAAGTTTGCTGTTACAATATGGCATTTGTGATGGAACTTGCCTATGACTTGCTGAGTCGGCGCATAAGCACCCAGCCGGCCCACTGTAGCACGCCAGTAGCGCGCTGTGAGGACGCGAGCTGCGAGTTCAGTTGTATGGTAACGGCGCGCGCGCTGACTGCGCGCTGTTGGATTTTTCATTTTAATATTGCAAAATATTTTGTACGACTCGCAACTTAATGGTCTAATTTGAATGGCAAGTTAATTGCTGGGTTGAGGCGGTGCTGTTGCCTTGCTGGTATAGCTTACCTTTGCTCTCCAGTTGGCAACATTAAAAAAACTTTCATCAAAAGCGTCATCAGCGGTCACTTTATTACACTTAATTAACAATCAGAGTATACATATTTTAATGCTTTTATATCTTTGTATTAATTAATTCATCTTATACTGACCATATCTTTTCTTTATAATTACTATATCTTTTTCTTTCAGATTTTAAAAACACCTTTTATATTCAACTCGGTTGTTGATCGAATTGGTTATGCATCAAGTTTTCGCGATTACAGAGGAAAATGCTTGTATTCTTGGTATGGGATGCTCAATGAAACTGTAAGTGCTCTTAATATAAAAATACGATTTTTGAAGAAATATATAAAAATTCAACATCATCTATTTCTGTTATTTTAAGAATTATCTATAAATATGCTACGACTTATCTGAATTGGTTCTGTATTTAGTGAAAGTGCTTGTGTCTTGATTATTTTGAGTACCGTTTCCCAGGATTCCAATGAAGTTCTTTGGAATGATATTATGTATTATTGTGGGATGTGTGTAAATGTAAAATGTTTATAAGCCAACTATGCGGGACTGAGTCTAATGCATTCCGGTGTGTGCTTTTTTGATGGCTATTGTACCAAGTATTCATTGTTCTTTACATCCTTGGCTACATTTTTGCATTTCTTTTGCTCTTCGGCTAGTAATTTATTGTCGAATGAATGTTTATTTATCATTGCTTATACACATGCAGTGAGGATATTATAAATCGTTTGCAAACAGGTCATCGGCCGGTATTTGACAGGTTTCTTTGTATCATGGTCTTTCGGTGTCATGTAGGTATTACCTACATTGTGTTATGAATTTCGGAATTGTATTCGCCATCCGGATAAAATTATTAATGAGATTATGTATATATGGGTAAGTACAGCTCAATTTTTTATACCAAAAAATCTGTATCAAAGTTCAAAGTTAAATTTTTTTTATTCATGTAAATTGCTTATGAGTGCCTATTTGTCAATTTAAATGAATGTGTACAAACGGAAATATGTTAAAATTTAATGTGAGGGCGAACAGACTTTTTAGTGATCCACACATCTTTGTCATTAATATAGTCTTATACTATGTAGTATCCCTTTTTCAAAAGACAACTTTATCAAATGTCTTAATTTTGTGCAATGGCAAATCTATTGAAAACTTGAGGCAATTTATTAAAAAAAGTTAATCTTAAACCAACAAATGAATTTTCAATCTTATGAAGTCAACGTTTAGGGACAGCAAGCTTGTGTTTATTCCTAATGTTAAAAATCAGGCTCTCATAGCTCTCATAGGAAAAAGAAAATAGGCTGTCTTTAGAATTTTCCCGACAATTATTCCCGTAAAAACCATCCTTGGACTTCAACGAATATTTAAAAAAAATACTGACAACATTTGGCCCAAGCGTTGTCGAGTTATGCGCTTACCAACATATTTGGCGATTAATTTTTTTATTAGCAATTTCCGGTGAAGGATCTATTGTAGTCATAGCGACGCACGTTCCGCTTATCCTGCACCTCGTGCCTCCAAAGTCCGAGTGCCGTATGCAATGTCGTTTTGGGTCTACGTCGACGCAGCAGACAATATAGATTAGGTGTACGTAACAACTGTTTTTGATATAGTATCTATTTTCACGTATGTACTTTTTTAAATGCCCTTTGTATAAGCGAAAATATTTATTTTTATGCTCTAGTTGTCTTTGCCATTTTGTTTTTTGTTAGTATTACAAGTAAGACGGGAGTTGCAATTTATTTCTTAAATTTTTTTAGAGTAAATAATTACTTCAGGATGAGATCGGTAATTAGGGTTTTCTTGCGTGTCTTGTGTATGTTAGTTGTTTCAAAGTTCAGGTGTGTTTTAACTTCCATATTTCTCGTTCGTTACATGTATTAAGAGAAGGTAAAATGTTATATTCGTAGTGCAACTTCACGTTTAACTCGACAAGATTGATTAAAATCTTTGGAATCAGTTTATTTTTAAGTATAACTCTTTGTTGGTCAGACATACGTCGTTTGGAAAGGTGGGAGGGGTTTGTTGGGTAAATTTCTCATGTATTTTTTTTCTATAGCCAGTGTTGTCATTGTTATATTTGTCCCTTAATATTCGACAATAGAGCCTGTACACATAAGCTCAGTTTGATTCATCTAGAAGCTATCAAAGTGAAAGTAAATTCTTACAGAGTGGTGCCATTTTAATACAATAAAAAAGTCAAGCAGCTTGGCTAAAGCGATACCGTTGTCTAATATACCAAAGATCTTTGGACAAGTACCATTTTAACCAAATCAGGCTACAGCCTTATGTAATAAGAATAACTGTTCGCGAAGCGAATCGTAAAGGAATTCCATTGTCTGTGAGAACTATAGGTAATGATATCTGCAATGGCACTATAGAGGTATAATACATTCAGAAGCAAGATTCTCATCAATATCTAGAAATAAATTTCTATTGCTAAATGTATCGACTGACATTTCCATTTCACAGTTCCCTGCGGAATATCTGTACAAAACCAATGTGGATGTGTGGACAAATTACTGGTGCTGTATGTCATTTTACAGGAACATGAAAGAGTTTATTTGTTCTGGATTTGTTACAAGCACTATCCAGCCGGTATATATTTTACTTTTGTAGAACATATTTAAATGTTACAGCAGCAGTGGCAAAGTAGAAATAAAAGTTTGGCGATAGAAAGACATTCTCATTGAAATGAATTTAAGAATTTAGATATTAATTTATAAATAATGAAAAGCAGGTGGAAAATATTGCAACAGTTATTGACCTAAGACAATGACCGATAAATTTTAAAAGTAAAGTGTCAAAAACAAAATAGTTGGAAAAAGGTTTAAACTAAAAACAGGTGCTCACTGCACATTCACGTTTAGTCCCGAGTTCGTTCACAAAACTCCCTGTCAAAAATATCCAAGTGTATCCACGTTTTGGTTAGGTATACTAATTGTATCATATTTATAACATGTTTTTTTTGTTTCAAATCCATGAACTTTCTACGTAAATCCACAGTCATATAATTTAAAGCAGAGGGCACGTTATAACCAAGTTATATTTTAAATCTACCTATGATCTTTTATCTTTTTTCTACTCTGCTACAACTCGTTAGTGGCGTCTGATTCTTTCACCTATTACAACACTGACTCACACATGATCAAATGTCAGCGCGTGTCAATCGCTATCATTTTTATTGTGACATAAAATAGCTATAAGTGCATGCCGGGTTTGTTTAAAACTATCTCTTTTGTGAAACATTTTACTCGTAAATATTATTTAATAATTGGCTACTTGACAGTTTTTGAAAAAGTATTGTAAAATGTGCGCCCGTTCATTTTATATCCCAAGCAATTCGATTTATCTGGAAATAATCTAAATAACCAGAGAAAAAATGAGATTTTGTGTAACACATTTAAAAAGTGCGCGAAAACGCCTAGTCGCGTCACTGCTGCAATTATGACATCAACGTCCTAAACAATGAACCGATACGCATAGGAACGACTTAATTAAGATAAAAGGAAAATGTTTCAATAAATTCTTTATACGATTAGAGACACAATAATTCAATTTAATCGGTAAAATAATCATTGTTTCGCCACATTAAAATAAATAATTTTCGCCGACAGCTGTCATTTCCGAATTGCAATGGTGGTTTCCGTTTCGGTTCTTTTGTTCCACAGATAAAAAAACTAAAATTTATTTTGCAAAAATAAAATACTAACTATGCTTTTAATTAAAAACTAAAAATGTAAAATGATTACTTAACTAATAAGCTAACGTATCTAACACTTTTCATATTTTATTGTTAACACTGTCAAGTAGCCAATTGTGGTTAAGTGCAGTGCGCATCCATGTGCCAGCGCTACTTACAATAGTTCAATTGTAAGTAGCTCATATTGTATATTTATTGCATAGGTATATTGTAACTTTAATCAGTAAGTTTTTATTTGTGTTTATTGTGCACCGTTGTGTTTCCAAGGTGATTGAATTAGTATAAATAAATAAATAAATAAATATAGGACAACATCACATACATTGCTCTGATTCTGTGGTAAGTAGCTAAAGCACTTGTGTTACAGAAATCAGAAACAACGAAGGTACCACAACACCCAGACCCGAGACAATATAGAAAAGTTCGTTTCCCATATTGACCCGACCGGGGATCGAACCCGGAACCTCAGAAATGGCGCGACGCCAAAGTCCGGCACGCTTGCCTCTCGGCTACGAAGGTCGTCAAAGCCTAGCAAATCAATTGAGCAAACGAAATTTTATGTAGAGGGGGAGGAATAAAAGAATTCACGAACTTTTAATTTAAAAATTCCCTTAGTGAGGGATTGTCGAGTTTCGGTGTTATTTATGAATGGTTAATTCAGCAATAATTGAATAACTTTACTTCATTTATAAAATTTCAACAATAATTTCCCTTACAGTGTGATTTACTGATCTAAAATTGTGAAATAATTTATTTTTTCTATTTTAGCGTGATTTTGGCGGACCACTTGTTTGCAGAGGAACAGGGGACAAAAACGAAGGTCCTTATGGTTTACTGGTTGGGATTACAATCCGTTACACACCCGGAAGGGGGGGTGTATTCACCAGAGTGTCGGCTTTTCATGATTACATCACAAATAATCGAGCTCCACAGTCCTACACTTCAAACTGCTTTATGGGCAGTGTTGTTTTGTTCTCAGTTTACGGCATTTATTCAAAGCTAATCGTAGTAATGACCCCCTGACACAATGTACGAAATTTTTACTGCAAGGATGGTCGAATAGGTACAGTAATGTAACTTACAAAGTGCGTTTGGTTATTGTTGTAGTGGTAGCATGTATACGGGGTAACATGTATTATAATGGCATTGTCCTAAAGTTTCGTGGTTTTCAAAACTAATCACTTTCAGCAACTAAATGATTGCTCGCATCTAATAATATATAGGTATGTGAGCATGCCTGACGAAATTAAGTGAATAGCGCGAGTCGTGAGATAGAATTTCTTTAATCCCAATACTGTGTATTGCGATACGAACTATTAATATAAATTGTATTCAAATTGGGTTTTCCATTGTTTGCCAGAAAAATATATGCAGTAATCCTCATATGCCTGAATTTTATTTTCCCAAATATATGTGATTTACTCTTGTTTGCCTATACGTTAAGCCCCAAAGTGATACGAGTGCCAGTAAGCGTCAGAACACCTGTATCAAGTACGATATTTTTTTTGGATTTTAGAGCCCCTACACACTTGCGGTTGTTCAGCGTAGGCGCTCGATAAACGTATACGCAGCGCATCGTTTCCTTTGCAGTTAATTGAACGCTGCGCTAGCGCGGCGCAGACTTCACATAATTTCATTGTCGTTCGGTGTTAACATTGGAAAAATGGATTCCAAAGGCGAATGGCTTTGCTTTTAAAACAAAATTAGTGTAAAATCGAAAAAATTTAAATAAAAGGAATTGGGAAAATTAATTATGGAATGCGGTCAAGTGAAAGTGATTATTTTGTGTTTATTTTGTGTTTTTTTCTAAAGACTTTAATTATTTTTATTCCTATTTTTAAATTGCGAAACCCATTTTTGATTAATGGTTACAAAAAATACAAAGTGATATTGTATATCACGATACACATTTGAGGTAGGTAAAAAACTAAGTTTAATGTTTATACTTTTATTTTCTGTAATACTGTGATTAAAATTTAAAATAGACAATATTAATTGGATACGAACAGGATTGTACATGACACCGCAGTAACGCGGCGGAAGCGTCGCGTACGAGCGGCGTATACGCCGCGTACTCGTGTGGTCTAGCAGAGACGAATGCGCCGTGTTGTCGCAGCGTCTTCGCTGCGCATACGTTCATCGAACGCCTACGCTGGACAAACGCTAGTGTGAAGGCAAACTTAATACCTTCTTGATATTATTTGGTAGTTAAAAAAATATATACCAATATAGTACACATGTGACTTCTGTCATCTTAAAACACAGTAAAATTTCATCTCTTCTTGTGGTGTGGGGTTCGAACCCACGACCTTTACGTATCGCGCGTGGTGCTTTTCCAAACTGAACTTACCACAAGTGAAAGTCGTAGGTCCACCACACCACAAGAAGAAGCATGAAGAAACATCTTGTGGGCCAGTATGGCGATGCTAACAGCGATGGTTTCAAATTCGTTGCCATCGCGATGTGGGTTCCTCTCTTGCTTAACATCTACTGTGTTACATACTGTGCTTAATAATATAATAATAATAGATTCAAATTCAAGGGGAGATGAAATTAGCCTGTTTCTTTAAAATATTGAAAAGTTCTCTAGTGCAGCGTGAAACATTATAAATTATTGTCAAAATATAGTCGAAGAGAAAAACGCTAGTAAACTAGACATGTAATAAACAAACAAGTGAGCACAACAGCGGACGCCAGTCGACTTCTCGCCGCATGATCCGTGACCCACTTGCGGAACAGACCGATTTTGTGGTGGAGTCCTGGAAGTCGCAGGTTGATCACCGTCACGATGCCCACCAGCAGGCCTTGGGCCTCGTCAACTTCTTCCGGGTCATTCGTGCCGTGGCACACGAGGCCACCGCCTTCGGAATCCTGAATAACGCATATGATGTCTAATATTTATTTATACATTTTTATAGTGTAAAAGTAAAAGTATTACACCCTTATTCCCGCCTTTGCGACGAACAGGTTGGGTTCCAATTCCCCTGTGCATAGACTGTGCAAAGCTATCAACTCATGTGGTGATTTGGTTGATTTGCATAATGACTCATTTGGCAAGTTCTACAAGGTAACTGTACAATTTCTAAAATCCAAAAAATTTTAACCGAATTGATTTTTTTTTTCCACTCTGCAATTTGGAGAGCGCCGTTTGTTTATTTTTTACTTTTTAAGATTAATTAATATTGCATGTGGAGCTAACCTGTAATTGTCTGTTACATTTCGTTATAGTATGCTGATGTATTACCTATATTTAAGTATTATTGTAAACAGATGTTGGTTAGCCTAAATAAATAAAATAAAAAAAATAAATAGTGCTTCATGCCGCAACAAGCGAATTTTTTCGCAATGCTTGTGTTGATATCCTTAAACCTACCTACATTAAGACACGTGGGACAATAATTTGTTTGCATGGATCTGTGGATTTACAAAGTATTTGATCCAAGATAAAAACTACAGATAAATCATCTAAATCTATAGGCATTTGGTAACACCACATTGAACCCTGAAGCAGTAAGCAGCCAATGTTGTCGGGCTGGTGAATTTATCTTACTATTAAATACATATGTGCGTTCATACGGTCGCAAATCAATATAATAACTGCGGTGTGCGTTTGGACCGAAAAAGACCACAAGGTGGTAAATTCGATAAATTACGAAGTTGTGGCCTTTACAAGTTGTCTACTAAAAATCTGCAATAAAAGGGAGTTTATTTTTAAGTTCCAAGACAGGAGGACTCTCGAGATCTCGTTTACAGTTTGTAAGAACTGAGGGACTACACGTAAAGGGCTGTATTTTTTAAATTATTGCTTTTATAACAGACTGATTCGTTCTAAAATTGTTTTAAAACTACCACTAAATATTGGTGGTACATTGTTTTTTGCGAATGCTAGGGTTTGTCCCTCTGTCCAAACGCTTACAAATTGTGTAGATACTAACCACAATGTCCAATGCCATTTTATTGCTGTCATATGCAGTACAAAGGTACAGTTGCAAACTCCTCAGCAAGATCGTCTCACAACTACGTCGCGGTACCATCTTGTAGAGCTCACTATACAACCGATTCGAGTCCGACCAACTCTGTGAAAGAGAGCAGCGTAAAGGTCGTAGCACACATATCAACTCGTAAACGGTACGTAAACGTATCAACTTTGGCTTTCAGTATTCTTTGTACGAAACTCCCTGCGGCAACTCATTCTTATTGGAATCGTAACGTAATCGCTTCCCCTCGAGACAAGCTCACGAACCGCTTACGTCTCACCGTAAGCTAGTTTGCTTACGAAACTTCACGTTCGAATACTGACCAGCGCGACACTTGGCCTGGCTGTCAAGCTGCGGGTCGCTTGCTGATGCGCTTACGGTAGGTGGACGCTTGGTTGACGGCGAGGCGATTCGGTGACGATTCCTTTCCAAGTTTATAAGTGTGCTGCGACCATTAATCGAATAAACGTTTCCTTGATCACTCGGATCCATCCCACGTGCAGGCGTAGTAACAGGGGACATAGTATCCTGAAGACCGTGGCAGAGAGATATGACTCCCCCGTCATCAGGCGTTTCATCCATGTATTGAGCCGACCAGTACCTTATAATTATTGGTGTGAATAATATATCTCTCTCGTTTAGCGTCACGTTGTTGTTGTTTTTGTTGTGCTATACAGCATACGTAATTACGTATTATATACATAAATTAATGTACTAACCTAATTATAAGTATTACTAATCAAATGGATCAATAATCTTTCAAAGCCAATAAATTATTATTATTATAATGTACTGACGAGATTGTATCTACCTAAAGTCGAACAAAAAGCAGCTATATTTTATTAAATAGTGATTTAATGATTTCTAAACCATTTTTATAGTTTCCTCACCTTAACGGGTCTCACGGCTGCTACTTGGCACACACCATCAAAGTCTTGATCTTTTGAAGCGTAAGGTATTTTATTCAAAAACTGAGTAAAGACCCAAGGCTCAGTCACTTCCTAAAATCAAATGAAGAAATATTAAGGCCCAATACGAAGAGAATTAGCGAAACTTCATGTATTTCTGTTCACTACAACGATGACTTCAAGTAATTCTAAGTATTAAATCACTTTTTGTACGTTTATTCAGATATTGTACAAGGTCGCCGCCTTCTTGAAATTTTAAAATAAATGAATATATAAAAATTATACCGATTTAAAAAAATGTTAAAAAATGATTTCTTCAAATTATTTTTCTTCCAAAACTCTGTAAATATATATTTAGAAAAAAATGTTTTTACTAAAAAATGTTAGGATTGTGATTCCAAAGGTCGCCGCCTTCTTCATTTTTGATAAAATCTATTAGTTATTAAAATAATTCATTTTAAACACAAACGCCTAATTAAATTGCATATTACTGCATATTACTTAGATATGAAAGTTTGCCGTTCAGGTGCTTCGATGTGTAGTGTTGACAGGTGACGGCAGTTAGTTGTCTGTTTTGAAAATAGTAAATAAATTGGTTTACACGCGTAGTCTTTACTATAACGGTGAAATAAAGTTAGGAAAAGAAATAAATATTACCTAAGGGCTTTTTATTTTAGAAAAGAGTTTATTACAAGAACGCAGCTCGAATTGTGAAAATTCCATTTTGAGATTATATTTTTTGTAAAATACTTTTTTGTTGGGAGGCTGCATAGGCTGCATTTTTAGGGTTCCGTAGTCGACTAGGAACCCTTATAGTTTCGCCATGTCTGTCTGTCTGTCTGTCTGTCCGAGGATAATCTCAGAAACCGTTTGCACTAAAAAGATGAAATTTGGTACAAATATGTACATATTAATCACGTCAAAAAAGTGCATAAATAAAAAATAAAAATTGTTTTTTTAGGGGACTACACGTAAATTGGGGAGTGATTTTTTTTTAATTTCAATCCCAACATATATCGTTGGATAGGTATTTAAAAATAAACAGGGGTTTACTGAGATCATTTTTTGATATTTTTAATATTTTGGGAAATAATCGCTGCAAAAGAAAATAAAATTGTCCCCCCCCCCCCCCTCTAACTTTTGAACCATAAGTCAAAAAGTATGAAAAAAATCTGGAATATAGAACTGCATAAAGGCTTTCTAGGAAAATTATTTTGAACCTGATTTAATAGTTTTTGAAATTTTTGAAAAAATATTTTTTTAACTAAAGTTGTAATTTAAGGATACTTAAGTATTGTGATGCACTGAAAACTACGGAACCCTACACTGAGCGTGGACCGACACGCTTTTGGCCGGTTTTACTTATTTACATTAGCCAAACTGATCATTTATACATTTCTAGGCAAGTGAGAAACTCATAAATGCAAATCGTCGATGCGCGTGCAATACCGCGTATGTAGCATTTGCCATAAAGATTAAAGTTGTCTGTTATTTCATATTATTTCAATCTAAATTAGAACTTACGGGTAAATGTCATTACGCGGTATTGCACGCGCGTCGACGAAATATCACAACCGAATCGGAAAATAATGAACAGAGTAAGTGCAAACACAGAGACGGCAAATAATGTCATACATTGTCATAGGGGTATGATTGACCGCTCGGAGTTGTCTAGTAAGAATTAATACAATCAGGACCTTACCCCCCCTATGGAGAAAACAGAATAAAGTTTTTCATTTTTTATTTTTGCAATTTTTACAACGACATTTTGTAAGACTCACAAGAACAATCATTTCAAAGTATGTACGTGAAGTTATTTTTCGTACGATGCACCAATTAAGAAAATGTGGTCGCATGTGGCTAAAAGCCAATCATAATCTTTAGTAGGCATCTGAGATGGAATTGGCCGATCATGATCGCCATGTATACCTGTCGGTATCAAGTTTGATGTCTTGAGAGCAGAAGAACTCTGAATTTAGCTTACTGCTTATTATTTCAGCATCGAGGTTGCACTTGGGTGTTATTGTACTCCCAGGAGTCCCAGGTAGCGGAATTTGTCAACCCGCTTCAACTAGTCCTCACCAAGTCTTCAGTTCAGTGTCTCGCGACCATTAACGTCCATCGACAGCCATTCCTCTTTTTGATACTTATTTTTAGACCAAATGTTTGGCAAGACGTTGAAACGCCGACATGATTTGCTGCAGGGTTTTGGGGATTCTGCCACGAAACAAAGGTCATCTACGTACAAGATCTCATTAATCATAGCGTGTGTAACACGTTCGTGCAAGCCCTGAGTGCGGAACCGGATGCAAAAACCTTTCGAAGAAGTCCGTGAGACATCCCTGACATCCAATGCAAGAATTTGTGCACATAAATTGAGCAGTAGCTGACCATTCTAGTTCATGTTACCCACTCCATTTCTGCCTAAGATTTTAGGTCAGCCTTCATAGTCTTGAGCCATTTTGGCGCCCAACAAGAGTACCAGCTCGATTGGACGTACACTTTCGATACTGCGCGCTAATTCTTCGGAGAATTGCTAAGTTTCCGGGAACAATTGCGGTTTTCCGTTCTGGATAGGTGTTGGGGTTGTGATCAAGTAGGGTTAGCACGTTCTACGCGCCTGAAGTCATATTAGGTGATTTTAAAAACCGTATTTTATTGTATCGTCGACTACGAGTGAAACGATGCGGAGGCAGCCGCGGTTACTACCATCCGTATGGGTTAGTATGAACATTTCTTTGGGCCATCTTTTCTAGCCCCCTCCCCGGCGTAGAGTGAAAGCGACCACGATGTACCAACTACACCCCCAGAGCCGTCCAAGTGCAAGCCTCGGACAAAGCCCAGTCTGTATGAAACTGGACCTCTGCCTTATCAGCTTGCCCTATGCTTATCAGCGTGGACTGCCTTTACCGCCGAGTTCGACTTTGTACACAAAGCAGGAGGTTCCTCCGCAAACCCTGCCAACCGAAGCATGCAGGATTCCTCATCGGGTTTAGCTCACGAGCCGACGTAGTAAGCCTTTTTTTCGTTTTTATGGCCTATAATACGCCTACACATTTTTTTTTTGTAAATTTTGGACTTAAAATAAGACTTTTATAGCACAAAATTCGTTTATTGTAGGGAAATTAAATTTCTTCATATAACATGAATAACAAAACACGCGTCTATTGAATCTAATTGTTTCTTTGAGTACACCAAAATAAACGTATTAAATCAATCTGCCGCTTGTGTCTAACCTTTCCTTTGGGTAATAACTCCTACACAAAAAAAAGACACAATTATTCGTGTAAAAATGGAAGCTACTTTTATTAGTTATGCTTCATTGCAGACCGCAAAAATTTTAATACAGCTATCCTAATGTAGAATTATTATCTTTTACTAATTTGTAGAATCGTGTATCGTTTTACTACACTTGTTTATGCTTCATTTATGACACGAATAAACGTGCAGTGATACATTTCTGTTAACAAGTCACACATTATTCATTAGAATAATAAAATTATATGTTTTTTTTTTAATACTGAGATAATCGATAGTTTTATTTTCTTAAAAAATATATGATCTGAAATATTTTTAACCTTTAATATAATTATACCTACATTAAATATATCTATTCATTACGACATTAAAGTAATGTGAATTCAAACGTTTTTATGGTTTCCTGAAAAGTAGTAGTTTTTCGTTTGAACGTTTATTCGTTGGGGCCATCGATATGTTTGTATGTGTGTAACGAATAAAATACAAAATTGATAATCTATTGGTACTAATATTACAAAGTAGTAAGATTTAATAAATTATACGTACGCAATGCTGTCTCTTAAATCAAAATTACTCTGCACAGCATGACATGTATGTATTAGTACTACATGGCATTAGCTCGTACTAGCACCGCACGAGTGTGCGGTGCTAGTACGAGCGAATGTTGTTGTTGAGCTCATTACCACTTAACATTAGGTGGGATGAGGTCAATATTGAAGTGCAATATAAAAAAAAACATGTACTTATTATTTACCGTTTCCTATTGGTGTAAAAGCAGTGCGACGAACTTAGCACTCTCTGCTGGGTGATGATGTTACCACCACAAAAAGCTTTGTACATTAAATTCCATTTGGATTGCAGTTCCATTACAAATACCTGTAATGATTGGTAATTTTGAAGTATGAATACCATAAAAAAAGTTCATACTGTGTTTGGATAATTGAAAAGCCTAATAGGGACTTGCAACATGGAAAAAATCCCTGAACTCACAGTACACAGAACTATCAGGGATGTTATGAAAATAATATCTACCTAATAGCAGTTTTGTATATGATATGGATATGTAACAATCTTACGTCACTGAAGCCCTACTACTTTCGTGATTATCAAAAGCGATATACCTATTTCATCCCTTTCCTCTTTTCTGAGAAAGCCGTTGGTCGTATTTACGAAGGTTGTTAGCCTGGAACGTAATGGCTTAAAAAGCGAAGGTTTCTTTTTTTTGATGCTCCATGGCATCATTGGTTTAGATTACAAGAGAAAGTACTATTGTGCAAAATTATTGATTGTTATTAAGTTAAGAAAAAACCTTACATGGTGTTTAAATTGGCCTAGTTTGATTTCACTCCCTTCGGATTCCGTTAGTTTAAGCTTCACCATTCGAACCTGTATCAATAAAAAAAAACATGGTTTACTGCCACTGGCCAGGTACATGGTAAGTAGGAGAGGGTTCATATAGCAACAAGTTTATTTAGTTCAAACCTACCATACATCAGTGATTATCACAAAAAAGGCTAGATATCGATTTTTATGATTTTTATAGTGTTTTACGCTGCACTAGCGAACTTTATTATAAGAAACATAAAATGTTTATTTCCTCTTGCGGTCCGTCACGACCGAATCGAACCCGCGACCTTCACGTATCGCGCGTGCTGCTTTTCCAACTCAGCTAACCGCAACTTATAGTAGCCTCATACTTTCCTCGTTTTTTTCAGCCCATCAGCAGTAGGCCAACAGAATATAATCAATTTTAAAATATCTTTGGAGCGCGATAAAATTAATTGGCGGAAACGAAGAAGTGAAAATTTACCTTTGGTAGCGTCACGTTATTAACATAGTCTGAACTTGTCACACAAACAAGTAGCGTGATGTAAAGATATACAATATATGTTAACACTTTTGCCGATTTTGCCGATCTTTCTGGAATAAATGGGTGTGACTATGCTTGCAGGCATAGTCTGATTTAATCGCAGTGTTCAATTTTAGGGACTAGATATAAATTATCCCTTAAATACGTTTATGAACCAATATTTACGTACAACATCCTAATAACAATCCTTCTCATAGAAATAGTGGCTACAAATAATTGGACAGCAATTGTCATCCGTCTGACAAAGTTCGTAATTCTTTTCTTTCACGTTTATGTCGTAGGTCATAACTAAATATTCACTGATCGAAATATCGATCGAGCAATAATAATTATTCGCCGAAATGTATGCTTGTGCATTACTTATAAGGATTTCAATAAATTGGATTAATTTTATGTAAATACCTACCTATTTATTTTGTTCGATAAATAAAAAAATATAGTGGTACGCAGTTTGCCAGGATCTCAGTAAAGATTATTTTATGAACATTTGCACCAGTATTTATAAAGCAAAAATATAAAAAACAATATCCATCTAATGATTTGGTATTTTTTTCTTAATTATTTTATTTTTTAAAACTTTATTCTTAAATAACGCCACCTAGAAGATACGTTACGTACTAATTGAATAGTAACAAGAAGGTGGTGCTATACCAATTAGCAACGAACGGAAGGAGGATTATTTTTAATCGTAGAAATGCTTGATACTACTAAGTATTTTATATTTTTTGTACTCTAGCATAACAAAGCCTCTTTTCAAATATTAATATGATTACAGGTTTCTAGACAAAGGTCTACAACGCCATCTAGACACAATACGTTATAAGACTTCTCATGCAAGAGTTAATTCAGTATCTTTTTCAGAGATGGCGTTAAATAACAAAAACTGCAAATAGCGACTTTTAATACTATTTGGCTGCGACTGCCTCACTGAAATTACAAGAAGTTCCTTTTGATTGTTACTGCATACTTTATGATTTTAAAAACTATCATATTACATTACTTTTGTGGATTATATGTAGGGTAGGGGAAGGAAAGTCACGGTCAATCCGATTTATCCAGGTGGACAATTAACTTTAGGCCAAAATGTGCTTTGAAATGAGCTTAAACTGGATCACTGGATTACACGAAATCCTTGGAAAGTTACAGAACACCGAACTCGGTTTTATAATAGAATTACGTTAATGCTCGAGCGACATTAGCAGAAAAAGTCTTCACAAACAATTTTAGTTTCTTTAATTATTCACTTAGAAAAAAATATTTGTTTTCCTTACCAATAATACCAAGGTTAACTTCGTTTTTAAAAATTGCTTACAAATTAACTTTAAGTAAGTACCGTTAGAAGCATACAACGGTAACTATTTGCAGTTCAATATTAGTTCTTATGACTACACCAGAAGATCGCTAAAATATCCAACGTGTATTAGTCAGACGGGTTTTGTACTACTTACGCTTGATACTTATGAGTTAATAGGTACGTCTATTACAACTACTAATTTTGTTTCACTCCCCCTCTCTTTTCAGAGCGGGGAAGTCCCCAGACATTGCAAGCCTATCCCGACTCAGCGCGCAGCGGCACGGTGTACTTGCCATTAAAAAAAGCGGTACTGCCCGCTTAAAAAAGCCTTAGCATGTTATAAAACTAATTCTCCAAATTTTAAGTTACAGTTTTGTATGAAATTTTCACCGCGCGCCATTTCAATATCCTACTATTTTGTCACCCTGCCCTAAGCCTGCAGAATGATGTATCAAACACATGCACAAACAAAAGCACGTCAGATTACACATTTTGGACTTTCACCGACCTTATGTCGTCCTCATAAGAGCTAATATCGAATTGGCTACATAGCAGTGTTAACAATAAAATATGAAAAGTGTTAGATATGTTAGCTTATTAGTTAAGTAATAATTTTACATTTTTACTTTTTAATTAAAAGCATAGTTAGTATTTTATTTTTGCAAAATAAATTTGAGTTTTTTTATCTGTGGAACAAAAGAACCGAAACGGAAACCACCATTGCAATTTGGAAATGACAGCTGTCGGCGAAAATTATTTATTTTAATGTGGTGAAACAATGATTATTTTACCGATTAAATTGAATTATTGTGTCTCTAATCGTATTAAGAATTTATTGAAACATTTTCCATTTATCTAAATTAAGCCGTTCCTATGCGTATTGGTTCGTTGTATAGGACGTTGACGTCATAATTGCAACAGTGACGTAACTTGGCGTTTTCGCGTGCTTTTTAAATGTGTTACACAAAATATTATTTTTCTCTGGTTATTTAGATTATTTCCAGATAAATCGAATTGCTTGGGATATAAAATGAACGGGCGCACATTTTACAATACTTTTTCAAAAACTGTCAAGTAGCCAATTGTAAATATTTACCTTGACGTGATGTTGACCGTACCATACTTCAGTGAATCGTCCCGCAAGTGAGTTTAAATCGATAAAGTACTAAACATGAACATCGTCGGACCAATTTCCTTATCCCAACTCCTTAAACTTAAGTAAGTGATTATAGTTTAAAGCAGATCTCAGACAGACTGAATTATACATCAGGTGTTTCATTAGGCTGCCCTGGCGGTCGTGGGCCGGAAGTAACTCCATAAATTATAACTTCCGTTAGTTTCGACTTGGATGGATGCGCTGTGCTTACACAGGGGTGAGTTTTCGTAAATGAGGGCATATACGTAGTATACTTCTTACTACTACTAGATGACTAATCTATACTAATATTGAAAAGCTGAAGGGTTTGCCTTAAATGTTAATCTCAAGATCTACTTGTTATAATCTTAATATATATATATCCCTATTTCTCTTGGTCACGCCATCACGCGTGAACGACTGGGCCAATTTCAC
This sequence comes from Glyphodes pyloalis, assembly GCA_037074685.1. Taxonomy (NCBI): domain Eukaryota; kingdom Metazoa; phylum Arthropoda; class Insecta; order Lepidoptera; family Crambidae; genus Glyphodes; species Glyphodes pyloalis. The sequence goes on from JAYKKO010000011.1 coordinate 9,394,045, forward strand.
TATTTTGTCGTGTTTGTAAGGAGAAGGTTCTTGTAAAAGAAAAAATAAACAAAAATCGCGAAAATAAAGTGCGATACCTAAAGGTAGGGTTAATTTGGAAAACGAACTTTTCTAAATTGACTAGAGTCTGGGTGTGCTGGGATGACGCCCCCAGTTGGTATCCGTCGTCTGGTACTAATAGTACAAGGGAAAACCTTAGTTTGAGACCAGGTGATTGGTGTGATTGTCTGGCGCATTTATTATTTTATTTATTTAAGGGTACTAAAAGGGTACAACAAACATACATACAGAGAACCGTGTTCTTACAAACTTATGCGTTTATTAGGTACATTACTTGAATTATGTACTTAGTTCATTTTTGTGTGAAAAAGAACATCAGACATCCAGACAACCATATTTTTGCAACTTTTCGCGCTTATAATATTACTAGAATTATGTTGTAGGATATACAGGAATATTTTTTATTGACCAGAAAATTTTTAACCACATTATCAGTATCAGTTACATAATACATTTGTGTATGTATAAATTAAAAAAACGGAGTTAGTAATTTATCTGTTTAAAAAAGGAAATAACAGGCAATCTATCAGTTTACTACGACTAGCGCGCATCAATACTACGTTTTCATTGAATAATCGCATCGTTTCCTTGTCTATGTTAACGCGCCTACACACACGCATAAAAACCCCTGCGCCCGCGCAACCATCCAGTTTCGTGTTGACCGTTGACCTTACCCCACTCGATTTTTTTTTATGGAGTGAGATTAAGCGACTTGTTTATGACAGTGAACCGAACAGTGTTGAAGTTTTAAAACAGCGAATTTTAGACGCTTTTAACCAAGTGAAACAACAACAAAGTGTACTTAATTCCTTAAAAGGAAATTTACAGAAACGAGCGCGACCGGGCATTGACAACGAAAAATACATGTAGATAGCTACCTATCTACACGTATTAAGATAGTGTAAAAGTGTAGTGTACATAATGCAAATGATTTGTTATAATAGGTGTGATTCTAGCTTTCTAAATACGCCAAAATTAGTTTTAATTGTGGGTAAGTACTTGCCTAGTTATGAATACCTGATATTTTCGACAACTAGGTAGATACCTAATAACTAAAACGTAATTTTTGACTGTCCTTAGCCGGATAAATTATGAAGGGAAAGTTAGAATTCCAAAAAATGAAAGTGTTTTGACTAATTTCATTATTATTACGCTTCGCAAACCTATCGGGAGCTCAGCTGAGTGGGCATTGCTAGCGCAATCTCAACCTTATTACGATGTCGTGAGAACTTGTTTTTCTTTGAAAAAGGGAAGGAGAGACAAGATGTCGTAGGTACGTATTTCATTGTGATGTTGTGCGCTAACAGTTTCATTGAGTAATACGATGGATGACAACACAATACAAAACGTAATAACTCTGTCATTATTACCCGAAAAAAATCGGTTTTCACATTTACGATTAAGACCTTTTCCTACATTCGTCATTAAAATTGTTATGGTAAATAAAAAATAACGGTGTATATTATGTACATATGTAAAGTTAATTTATTTGTATTAAAGTATTGGTAGCGCATTTGATACTTTCATACTTTATACTTTCATCACTTCGCCGTGTGTGATTTCGATTATCCAAAAGTAGCATAGTGTGACCCGCCCAAATCTCTGCTGCGTATTGTCTTGAGATTCGTATTTAATTAGCACGACCTCACTTGACGGCGCTCTTGGCTGTCCGGATATTAACTCGCGCATTTCAAACAACCCATCTGGGTGAAGATGCAAGTATTTACCCTATAATAAGTATTGGCAGCACACACAGCACGAAGCAGCCTAATTCAAAATAAATGATATTTGTGTTTACCACAATAACCTAAACTGTGCCGTGAACTGTGACGTAGACCCGGTTCCAATATTTAAAGATTCGTAATGTGGCCAAAATGTCTATCTGTTTTTCTACGAGTCGTTAATTCTAATTTCAAATTTTACTGACCATTTAAATTTAATTTATTACTATCCGTTACTAGAACGAATCGTTTTACAAATATTGGAATCGGGAATTACTTGAGATTAGCAAATCCTGCAAGGCATGTCCCATCTCAGTCGAAATTACTGAAGTCATAACGGGAAATGGATATTATAAAGATTACGGTAATATAATTGTAGGTGTAAGTACGTGGGTATTAAATAAGTAAGTCAATATGGATTTTTTTCATGGAAAACAGACGAATAACCAAATCTTTCTTCTTCAAAACATTATTAAAGATTAACCTATGATCATAATATCGCACCTAGATGGAAACTCCAGGAACTTAAAAAAGTATGCATATGGAGTAAGTGGCATTTACGAATCACTGTTTAGAATAGGTACACTTACATTATGCCTCACAAATACTACTTTAACAAGTTGAAAACACGTTTCCGTCATAACAAAAAAAATACATTTTGAGTTCCCGCAGTTTTCATCTAGGTAAGCGAATGTTTTCATTCCTAAACTAAGAATATTTCCAGCGATGAATGACTGCCGCATGTAGATCCGTTTCCGGACCTCATCAATGACATAATTAGGTAAGTCTTGTACTCACTATCCCTAAGCACAATCCATTAAACCAATACAAGACGTTCTAATTAGACTCCTTAGTCGAACTAGTTAGTACCGCGTCAGTACCGAGATACTAATTAAGTGCTACGAGACAGTCGGCTAAGTTCAGACTAAGTTCAAATTGTCTAAGTTCCTTTGGTTGAGTCGGGCTAGAGTACTATGTCTTGTTAAGGATATCACAAAGAGTATCATTAGTGTACCTGAAGACGCTTTTTTATGGTATTCTTAGCGACAGTATATTTTTACAAGTTGTAAGAATTTGGATGGTATTTATGTCTCCTTGGTATTCATGAACAGACTTCTAATAAAATATCTCTTGATCAAAAATTTTAGACGTTTTTTTAGTTCATAAAGATAAACGGATGTATACGTTCCATTATGTTTGTGAATACACGTGAAAGTTTTTAAGAATGTGTGAATGTTTAGATGTACCTACCTATATTAGTTATTTTCTCGCCCAAACTCTTCTGAAATAATTTGTATAGAAAGATTACTATATAACTTGAATGGAGTCGCGAGCAAAAGTAAGATTGTTTTTAATTTAATATTATGACTGACAGTGGGAAGAACGGTGAACAACACATCAATCATCAAGGTGAACACTTGCGGTGCGATTTTAGTTCTTAAGTCAACTACATAAGAGGAGCGGTACAAAGTCCAAAGTGACGTGCTTTCAACAGTACAGCAACTGTTTGCTGAAAAACATCACTTTTATAAGAAAAATAGGCAGTTATTTATTTATATTATTAAAAATTAAAGAATGTGTGCACTTTCTTTAAAAAAAAATTCAATCTTATTTAATATGACAAAATATTGAAGTGTACGAATACGATTTCTATGTATTTTGAGCTTGTACTATTTCTCATTTCATCAGAATATCATAGTCATAGTTGTACCTACAAGATTACAGTATACTTTTTGTTCATACATTTTGTCTGAGATAGTGTGAAGTTTGCCGACTTAGCATGTAATATTTTAGATAAAAAATAATTTATGAACAGTCTAAATAACAAAATCACCCATTTGAATAGTCAACTTCAGACTGATAATTCACCCATCACTGTCAAAGAATACAAAAAATGGCCAGAGCGAACAGATGTGCCACAATAGTTCGTTAGAAGCGCCTCACCCACTCAATAAAAATATCATAATCGAGTCATAAGCTGCATATGTTCAAGCAAGCTGTATTACACTGGAGGCTTGAGTTTTAGGCAAAAGCTTTCTATTTGACAGCTCTATGTACGAGTCTTAATCTACACATTGGCTTCCAAGCCTTCTTGCTTATTTTTTTGTTGACTTCTTGCCCCTATATTATAAGATCTTGGGTAGTAGACAAAGACAAGTTACCAAATCATTTGATTTAAGCAGATACAAGTTTTGTTTTCGATTACATGAAACATTTTGAATAACAGCCTCATTAGCGTGAACATAACTTTGTGTTCTTAATAACATTAATACGATACATTAAAATAATTTAATTCCAAATGATACATTCAAAGGCCGTATATTTTATCTGTGAATGGACGATAAAAAATGTTTTTGGTGCATGAAAGCTCACTGTTTCGGAATGCATGAATTCTTTGTACCAACTCGTAGCTTCTGATTTTTCAAAAGGCAATAAAGGCATTCTAAAAAAGTGTTCAATGAAATTATGATTTTTGAGCTTATTTAATAGGTACAGTAAATGTTTAAAAGCTTAAATTATAGGAAATAAAAATGTTTTAGATCGGTTCCAATTGTTTCAACACATTCTAATGAGATTTTTTTAAATTAATTAACAATTTGGAAGAACAGCACACGTGATTCGTGGCGGTCATGGGTTCAAGCCCCTCACCGCAAGGGAAGATGATATTGTTCTGTTTCTTTAACCCTTAACCACCTACCTCCCGTCTCACAGACGGAAGCGATTTTAAAGTCGTAAATATTTTGCTGTGTATGCGTCTCACGAACCTGTGCGTTCCTGTACCTTTCCCCCGCACCGATCAGTGTTGCGCAAGCGCTTGTCGAGGTCGGAGGTGAGCGCCATTTTTTCCTGGTAAGTAAAAATCTATCTTCGAGTGTCTCAGAGACGGATGGTAGGTGATAGTGTGACAATTTTTTTTTATTGGTTGCCCAAGAAACCGGCCAAATACGGCCTAAAAATTCAATGCCTGACAGATGCAAGGACAGGATATTTACTCAATGCATATATATATTTAGGTAAAGACTCTGACGGAACAAATTTACCAAGTGATCTGCAGCGTTTGAAAAAACCTACCCAAGCTGTAATGCGCCTTGTTTTGCCAATTGAAGGATCCAAACGAAATGTAACAGTTGACAACTGCTACACATCTATAGAGGTTGCAAATTTGTTGAAACAGAAACAATTGACTATGGTGGATACCATGAGAAGAAATGTGTTTTGAATGTAAGAGACCAATCTGCTTCGAGTGCTCGAACAAGCTGTGCATTGACTGCCGTGAAAAGCTGTAGGTTAAGAGTCTGCAATTTTGTTTATTTTTTTATTTTTTCTCTCTAAATGTTTCATGTCTATATTTAATAAGTGTTAAAAGATAAGAAAAGTTTATATTGAAGTTCCTATTTCCATTTATTTTTATATTTCTAAAAACTTAAGTTTAGTCAACGTAAGTAAGGCTTAAAAATGCCAAAGTATAAGTGTTGTTCATTTTAGTTGAGTTTATAGTAGGTATAATTGATCACTTTATGTTTATTTTCTTTTAATAAAACATTCAAATACGTAAAAAAAATATTTCATTCTAACTGAACTCCTAATTTACAAAAATCTTTGATTAAGAGTACAGGTGTCTCCCAGACGGGAGGTAGGTGACTGTGTAAAAAATTTTGTAGGTAGGTGGCTAAGGGTTAAAATACATGCTATTAATAACTATGTTCAGCATTAAAAACTAGTGATCCGCCCTGACCTCGCACAGGTACATAGATAATTTAAATATAGATTTTTCAATATCTGTGTGTCGGCTTGTTGAATTTGAAACGATGTTGTTGTTGTGTTGTGATGAAGTTCGATAGCTGCCACGGTTATACCATAAAAAACTGGTCGGTGTCCCCTTGACCAGTAGACCACTCAGCTCAGTAATGGCACAACAAAAAGCCATTTAACAGTGGGCTCGGCAAAACGACGCTTATTAAAAATGTGGCCGGAATATCAAATTGCTATCTCCCATTGTGTTGCGCTGCGCACTAGTTGGTCACCCTTCATGTTTGGGGCGCAGAGTACTGAAGCACAGAGCATGCTAAGCTGTGTAGATTTTTTTTTGCATTTTTGTTTGCTATGTTTAAGTAATAATAATTGTGTAGAAATAATGGCTATGATATAACTAGGATGTAGTGTATAAATAGTCCTTAAAAAAGATTGGATAAAAAAAAAACAAAAAAAGTTGTGAAATCGTGAGTAAACAAGAACCGATAATGAAAGCTTATAATAAATTTTGTTGTCATTTTATAACTGCTTGGTTTTTACATACTTTAAAGCTTTTAAAGACATATATATTTTAATGGTAAGAGACTCTGCGAAAGCGCATGAATATAAATCGCCTTTAATAAAGCAACATGAAAACATTATTCAAACCAAAACTTTTAGCTAAACATTGTAGTCAAATATGATCGTGATTAAAATTAAATTAATAATTACGATTAAACATATTTGTTTGTGTTATGAAATCAAAGTAATACCGAGTTAAAATGTCTATATTTAATTTTTTATATGCAAACCAACCGAGTTTACAAATAATACACTTAATTAATAAATAATAGTTTGCATCTATGCAGCCTCTGGGCTTAACTTCTCTCTGTAAACAGACATCACTAGCAAAGGATCCAGGGGTCACAGCGGCACTGCAGCCCCATCACTATTGTTTGTTTTTTAGGAATAAATTCAGTTGTCACGTCGCATGATAAATGGTACTACACCGTGGTCATATGGCGAATTTGGATCCACTTGTTCGTAGAATTATGGGGGCCACGAGATATAGCTTTTGTCGATGGCTGGTGATTTTTGCATGGCGTCTAATGAGCAGGCAATGTTTTTGTCAAAGATGAATACTTTTTTGTTTCAGAGTTGTGTTTCAGTATTAGAATATGGGCGGTTCAAACCTTGAAACAATATTGGTGATGAAGACAAACAAGAATTGTGAAATTGTAAAGAAAAAAAAAATGCACGACGGATCTGTAAGGTTCGTATTAGTTCACATTAAATTAATGTTGTAAAGAGCAAACGAATAGAAAACAGGATAGATGCATACCTAGTAAGACTTTAAAAGCGTAATATTATATTTGAAATGAAGAGTGTTTATAAAGGTACTGTTTCATTTCATCGTTTCCCGCTAAAATAGTTGGCAAACCTTTGCAGCTCCATCGCACAGAATACAGCTTTTTAAGTTGTACCCCTTATGCTTCACCGAAAAATACAGTTTCAGTATTAAAATATATATATTCACATTTTTTTTTGCACTATAGGTACTATAACTAGTTAAGGTGAAAGAGTATTTTTTTCTGTAAAAAAAGGCATGATGAGAATCATAAAAAATATTTTACATTTTTTACTAATTTTATAAAGAGGAAAGTTTTGTAGTTTTTTGTGTGTGTCTGTATTTGTAATAAATAAATAAATTATATAATAATAAACTCAAATTCTTTTACCATTAGAAAGGTACATTCACTGCGAGTAACATAGGCTACATATACGTAGAAAAGATCAGGTATCCTTACCAAAATAACTTATCTTTTAGGGTTAGAACAATCTAGCTAGGAAGTTGCGGATGACCGCCAAAATCTAATCTATAAACTGCCTCATAGTAAAAAATAAATTATTCCCACAAATATAAAACCGCGACTATCTTTTAGCATCTACACGAAATCATCAGAATAATTAAGAAAAACTCAAGAAAGTAGAATAATACATCAACGTCGCAAAGGAATGAACCATTAGATCATCATAACGAGAGCCGCAAATGCACTCGTACACCGAATTGTGGCGTTTAAATAAATAATCCGGCTAAATCCATTAGCTTGGTTTCCGCTTTTTTCGACCCCATTACTCGGTGCGCGGCCAATTTGAAAATATTGAATAAGTAAAACCTCCCGAAATATGAATACAGAGAGTAAACGTCGAGGAAGAAGCGACTGATCACTGAAAGCGCAAAGATTAGATGTATACTGGGTAAAGTATTACTTATGAGGTCCTTAAGCGGTTATAAGTGATACTAATCGGGAAAAGTAACAACATTTGATGAATTCATTAGTACAATAAAGAAGAATGAAAGAAAAGACATTTATTGACCACTACACACAAGATACATGTTTACACTTAAAAGCACAACCATAAATATAAAAACAAAAGAAGTATAGGAAAAAGTAAAACAAACATGAAATAGTTAAAAAAATAAAAAACTAAAAGGGTAAGTCTAGCCTAGCCTAGTTGACCACAAGGCCACACCTCAGCTGTATGCTGCAGCGACGCAAGGCTTCTGTCTTCAATCACATCACCTCATTCTAAAATGCATCTTCTGACAACGTTAGAAAAGCTCAGGTGGACACGTTAGAATAGTTATTCGTGACTAATTCTATCATTGTTTTGAGTTTTAGAATATTTTTAAAGGCTGCCTTTGCACCAGAAATATGTTCGAGTAGCTGAGTAGTGAGCAAGGTTCAAGCAAGGTTTTTGTGGCTAGTGGAAGAGCATCTTCAGTAATAGAGAAACGATAAAAAACGGTAAACAGGTACACAATACAAAAAATACTGCAATGAATTGCGTGTTATTTCCTCAGGTTTTTACTCTAGATAGTGCTACACTAGGTACCAGCGTCTCTGGAACCTACTACCATAGCTACTCTTTGGTAAGAGCGCGCGGCTAAACACATTACAGCGAGTTACCTGGTGTTCCATCAAGCCGCGTGTGGGAAAAACGCCGTGAAAATATCACTCTCGCACCATTACCGTTACGCGAATTGTTCTCTTGAGTTTTCATATTTACACAGAATGCAAATGACGGGCAACAGTTTCGTTTTTGCTTTTCTATTTTTATTTGTATGGTACTATCAGTATTTGGAGATATCAGTTGGACCTTGGAGTATTGTGCTTCAACTATTTTTTTACTCAATGTGTTTTGTAAAGGAAATTTAGGATTCATTAAATTGCGATATTAGATTTGAATGTCAGTAATACTGTTTTTTATAAAAAATGTGTGTATATAAAAAAAAATATGCGCTGGCTACTAATGAATTCAAAAATATTTTGGGTTTGAAATTAAATTTTAGGTAAGCCGTCATGCATATTAAACGCTATGCTGTAAATTTAAGATTTGAGGGGTTTGTAATTACGATCATCATTTATCCGTTGCATAGGACCAATTGAAATGAAATTATTAATTTCTGCAAAAAAAATACAATTAATTATTTTGTACGTACTGAGTTGTCCATACTGAGAAAGAGCCGTAACAGACACAGTAGATAATTATTTTTAATAAGTAATAAATAAATATAAAACAAGAAAGAAACAAATTTAACAATATAAGTTACTAACATACGTGGCGATAGACATTTTAGTTATTCAAAGTTTTTTTTTTATAGTAGCGCAGTATATTAGCTTCTCCCAGCTTGATGGTAAGCAGGAGAGGAACCCACATCGCGATGACAACGGATTTGATACCGAAATATCTGTTTTATGTTCTTCAAACAATGCAATAAGCCTATATGACATGCTTTGATATTCATCTGTTCATAGGCGTGTCAGCAAAATTTTAAATATCTTAAAACGTTGTCATACTAAAATTTTGCAATTCTTAATTGCTACTTTTATGAAGCCCGAGTTTGGGGAAGGACAGCTCTTGTTTATTTATGGTGCAGTTGTATTAGTTTTCTGACTCGATCAGCCGAAAAGATGAATGCTCGTTTCTTTTTGGTGCCAACTTGTCTGTCCGGCTGACTATTAAAAAACTTTTTTCGTTGGCCATGCCAGTTTTACTTAGGTTTTATGACTCAAATATTTTTTGTTGGATCATAACTAGATGACAAGACAACAAATTTTTAGTTGCCAAGAAAATTGTGAAAACTCTTAATGTTATAATCTGTTCAGTTAGGTTGTTATTGACTTCGTGGAATATATCAGTAATCAATGTCCTTTTTAATACCTTTTGTATGAGTAGGTACTGACATAATTATAATTGTAAACATAAATGCCACAATGAATTATGTATTTTACTACTTTCCAAAGTTCGGGCTGAAATCTCGAGTGAGCTGACACTGAAAATTATCTGAAAACGTTTTTTTATGTTTTCTTCACTCGTGGACAATACATAGAAATCCTTGAACGTGAGATATAAATCTAAAAAAAAAAATCGAAGTTCCTTTTTTGCGATTCCAAATTTGAGTTATTTTCTCTATTATTTCTAGTTCGGACATTTGGTCCCAGGTCGATTTGATTTTTTTACATTAATTAGCTTAAATCTGGATGTGCTTAGTTCACGTATACCCAGATAGTATGATTCGTCTGGTACTCATAGTGAAAGAAGACACCTTAGTTTGAGACTAGTTAATTCATGTGTTTGCTTGGCGCATTTAGGCATATTTTGTAGGCCAGATGTAAGTCTTCAAAATTCACCACGCCCCCAAACGTTAACGTTTAAAAGCCCATTTCTTTCTGACTTGTACACAAAATGTTAAGTCATCGTTTCCCGCTAAAATAGTCGGCGAACCTTTGCAGCTATATCGCACAGAAGTAAGATTGACAAGCGCTTAACTCTTTTATTACTGTTTCATTGTCCAGCCGTTTTTCGCCTAATGCCTTTTTTCGGTTATTTGTTTTGCAAAGCATGCCACTGACGATGTATTCTTCGTCTCGTTAACGGCATTATGTCAAAATGTTTGCGAGTTTGCGTTCGCAGCGTGAAGTATTTTTTGCTCTCATCTGCCTAGGGAGTTTACGGGAAAAAGCGTGTTTGCTATTTGTGGCTGACAAATGCGGCGAACCGTTTTTATTGTTATGTCGGTCAAGCTTTGTGTTTATTTAAAATTAAATTTCACCTCTCTTATTTATCTAAATTCAAATTCAATATTTGTTTATTCAAGTAGGTTACATATGATAGCACTTTCGAATCGTCATTGTGTATAATGCAAAGTGATTCTACTTCAGTTCGGAACCTATATCTACCGAGAAGCCGGTGTCTTCTAAGAACTATAACTATAGCTATGTGTAGAACACTTTGGACCAAGTCATATAGTTTTATTTTGATGAGTGAAAAAAACATTAAGTATTATTTTATTTTAAGAGGTAAGCTGGAGCAGACCAGTCCCCAAAGGTGGCACCTAAAATTCTAATGCGTAGGTATATTTTTAACACTTCATAATCATAGTAAAATGTATTGCTGATTGTTGAGGACCTTTCAAAGTTAATTTATTGCATTAATGACTCTCTAGAAAAACAGACACAGTACAATAAAAACACGCATCAAACTATTCTTACAATATTTATTATGTAATAAAAATACCTTGTTTTTTCTAGCATTGTGAAGTAGAGTGATAAAGCGCAAGAAAAAAAGATTTTCAGTAAACAATAAAATAAGCTTTTGATAAATAGTAAAAAGATTAAGCAGTTTCTAACGTATTTTGCGTGTGGACGATCCCATAACGGCATTTAGGTTTGTATGAGCGTTTCAATGATTTATGATGTCAATTTAATGACTCGCACAGATTTCCGGACTTAAACATCACACGGAACAGTAATTCACAGAAACCATGGAGTGTCAAATAAAAAACTGCACAAGCGCCACTCTATCCACTCAAATAGTGTGAAACAAAACCTAATCAGGCCCTTATCAACTTCCGTAGCATCTGTCCGTTTTTGCACGTCCCTTCATAGAAAAGCAATCGTTGAGTCGTAAACGTTAAGGGTTCAGAAGCACCCCCAGGGGGCAAGTGAAGGGACAAGGATATTCCTTGACACCGTCAGAAAAAGTATCCTACGGTAGCCCTAATCCGGCATGGCCGCCAAGGGCCCAATAGCCCCGGCAAAAAGTGTAATTTAAAGCTGACTTAAGGTTTCGAATTAAAATGGAAGGTCCTGCTAAGGAGGAGTGGAGTTACGGAAATGTAAACCCACTTGGATAAATATATCTCCTTTACCATAAGATAGACGTAGTAGCAATATTTAACGGAGGTACGTAATGTACTTTTTACGATAGATATATGAAGATGAGTTACTTCATAGTAATAATAATAATAATAAGTATTTATTTGGAACAAAAACAACAGTACATCAACATGTAGTGTTTAATAACATCCGCATTAGTTAAAAACTGTGTCGCAGACATTAACGCCCACCTCAAACAGCATGTGGACTCAGCGTTCCTTAATTACCAAACATACATAACTAATATTAACCAATATCAACCTTAATCTACCTTAACTATTGTGTGTATATAGTAACATAATTGTATTAAAATCTTTAAATACTAAAATTCAATTCAAAACTTGTATATATCGCAATAGGTCAGCATTAAAAATGCTACATAAAATCAAAAAGTCGCGTCGTGTTAACAGTTATTGTGATTAGTAAATAATAATTCTTAATAATGCCCAAATTTGTATTACATTGTCACTTACTATTTAGCCTTGCTATAGGTTTAAGTTTTATCACTTGTAAGTACAGCAGGTACTCAGTAATTATTACATAGGTAGGGTGTAACACCTTCGTGCCACTAAGGCTCAGTTGAAACAACTTAATAACTTTATTTTAAAATGTATACTTTGTAAATATGGTTTTTGGTTGCGTCCTATAACTTTATGACAGTTACTTAGTTAAAAAGCAAATTTCTCCTACCTGTACTAGTTGATACTTTTATAAACTTAATTTTCACCTTATAATTGATTTCTATTAGTGGAATAGGCCCGTATGTCACGTCGATACTAATTTTATTATGCATCCCATCAAGTGAGGATGCAAATGCCCTCCCAGCAGGGCGGCCCAGTTTGCTGTCACAATAGTAACCTGATTGTGATGCCTGGATCTAGATCCTATTGTTCCGTTTAAGGAGCGCATTCAGGAAATCGTATTAGTATGCAAATGGTCAATAGGTACGAAATTGCGGATATGTTCGTAAATAGCGTATTTGTTTGCGTAGATATCGAATTTGAGGTTAAGTTGTAATGTCGCTATCATTGTCTGTCTTTTTGCGAGCTGAAAAACGGCGTATTAGACATTGTTAAACGTTATGTCTAACAAGAGAACAAAACTAGAAGAAATTTGTAATTTTTTTTCTTCTTAAATCAATCAAAGTATTGTCTTGTTTTAGACACGACTAGATGGTTTATTTTAATATATAGTATGTAATAAACGTACAGGTGAAATTGAGCAAAATAAAATTATAGGCACTAACATCGAAGAATAAAAACAGAAATGCATCTATGATTATTTATTATGTTTTACAAATAGCGATTTGATGCGGCGAGGGTCAGTTGCAATGCATTTATGAATTTTTATGCTTTTCTGCACTATATTAAGCAGGTATTTTACCTCTAAGTATATATAAACATTCATCAATCTTTATCTATTTAAAAAACGGCACCAAACCCCGTTGTGTGGTTTTAAAGATTAAATTATACATAGTGACTGACTGAGAAAGTATAATTTGTGTTAAGCTTTGTAACGATATTATTAATTTTGTAAATAAGCACAATATTTTAATCAGTAGTTCAATGAAGAAGAATCAAATCTTTAGTGCTTATTGTCAACACTACTTTGAAGCGAAATTCATTCAGCGAGATTCGAATGTGTGTTCATCGTCTCTCGTATCCCTACTAATATTATAAATGCGAAAGTAACTCTGTCTGTTACGCTTTCCCGCTGAAACCTCTCAAACGATTTTGATGAAATTTGGCATAGGTATACGTTGAACCTCAAGAACGGACATAGGTAATGCCACCTTTGAAAGTTTATATGGGAAAATGTTTATTTTTTAAGTTAGAGATATAAAAGTTGGCATAAATATAGCTCTATTAAAATAAAGACTACTTTTTGTTTCGAATATTAGGGGAGATAGGGGACCATGAAGGATGTAGTCCACGCAGACGAAGTCGCGGGCACAGCTAGTTAGGAATAAAGCTGGCTAGTTTGCAGATGATCTCAAAATATAGGAATGAGGATGTGGAACCCAGTGAGTGTGTTTTTTATTTCAGTGCAAGATGTGTGTGTATGTGTGTGTGTGTGAGAAATTGATTAGATATACCGCCGTTAGAATTAACTTAGTCACCAATAGAGTGTTATTGAAAAATATCATTGGTCTACCGCTTGGTTTTTTATCCAATATTTTAAAACTTTTTATGGGGTCAAATTGAGCCATATGTAGGTATACCTACTTAAATTTTGCAGCCCATCCTAGAATTTTGTCATATTGTAAACTACCAGTAGCGGTACTCGTATTAAAATAGTTTAAAACATTAAGAATTGAATTGAATTTTGAGAGAGGCAGGGCAAAGCGATTTATCGCTCCAACTGGAGCAGCCCGACTGGTAAAATACCTCCACCACAGAAGACCTTTCTTGTGTTCCTGCATGTGAGTAAGGTTTCCAGAGCTCTTGGGGGGTGCTACATTAGTAGCAGGGGTCAAGCCTTAGGGTAAAGTAAGGGCGACAAGTCTAGTAACAGTTTTACTATGCTATACGTTTCGCCCTTAAGCTAGGAACTCATTACCACTTAACATCAGGTGGGATGAGGTCAAACAAGAAGTGCGTCATAAAAAAAAAACGAAAAATTGTGTTTTTGATAATCGACTAAAGCACAGGTTAGTTAAAACATTTAATAACATTTTGACGACCACTAGGTGTGGGTTATATCACCAAATATAAATATTTGTAATTGTACTGTCTTAAGTGATCTGGTATACTCTTAGTTAAAGTTTCTATAATAGATGTGCTTGATTTAGAATAAGTACGAGGTATGTCATGTAACCCGACATTTTTTACTTATGTAACTATTTGATTGGGAAGAGACTGCTTTACCTGGCCCACCTCAAAACTATATTGCACTTCAATTATTAATTCAAATCAATATTCCAAATTTAATTACGTCAACTTAAAAAGTTAGACCCTGTTGTTAGGCTCATAATTATTCTAGTTACCTACTTGTTAGTATCATCTCCATCGAATGACAACATTCTAGATTTGGAACCAGGGTAAAAAAAGCTTTTAAGATTCAAATAGGTAACACCTTAAATTTGATCGATTGAATAAGCTTGCCTGCCTAATGAAGTTCCACGTTGAAGATATTGCTAAAGATAATAACAACTTAATTGGAATTTTGCTTGAATATACCAAGACTTAGCAGTAGGTATATGAGTAATAACTAATGCAGAGTTTCAACAAACAACTTGTGAGGACTCACCTCCCAGGACCCGCTGGGAGGTCCCAGGGGCTGGCCTGGCCACGCCCATCGGAGGCCCCGCCCATTCAGCGTCAAGAGACCTCAATAAGAGACATTGCTTTTTAACTTGAGAAGCATGATCAATTTGCTGCTTGTAATTCTTAGTATGGAAAATTATGTTTCGCAGAATTCGCGGTGCTCAGAATAATATTGGGAGAGACTTAGAGGAAAGATTCGGTAGTTATATTTGTACGTATCTAATAATTGGAAAACGTGTTCGTCAAGATCAATACCTACTCGACTCTTTTAGAAAACTAGGTACCTAAATGCTTTTGAAACTTTAAGGCTTTCGATGTAAATAAATGCAAAATCATTTGCACGATTGCTAATCCCACGTACATAACCTTCGTGAAAGTTTGTTATTTTTTTTTATATTGGACTTCAAGATTGACCTAATCCCACCTGATGTTAACTGGTAATAAAGTCCTAGCTTAAAGGCGACAAGTACAGCACAATAAAGCTTTTAGTGAACTTGTCACCCTTACCTTGAAGGCTTGACCCCTGCTTCTAATGTATCACCCCCCAGGAGCTCTGGAAACCTTACTCATATTCAGGTACACAACAACACCGAAGTGATTGTTATTTGGCTGCGGTCTTCTGTAAGGTGCTGGTATTATAGATTTGTGTGGATGTTTGCTATTTTCACATTCTTTATTTAAATCTAATATTTGGTAGACATAAAACGCATTTTATCTGGTAAGATAGGTACTAGTTTAAAAATATAGCCTTTTTTAGGTGGGGAAAATACTTTTCGTACCATATCACTGCCGTGGGGATGACAGCAACGTGTGTGGGACTCCCCCGCTCGTAGGAGCGAGGTACCCTAAATAAAACCTCACCCACCTTCTCATCGCCTAGTGACAGCGCTTTGGGAAACTAGAGACCCATAACGGCCATAGCCTTTTACAGTATAGCCTAGTATTAACCTGAAATATTACGAACAAAGTCAAGAGCAACAGGTATAATATGTATAATATAAAGGTTTGAAATAGACAATAATTCATCGGATTTTTTTATGTTTAAAAGCGATATGAGAGACCACCTCAACAGAGTTCTAGTGTGATTATTTATGTGATAATATCCTTTTTGATCTCATCTTTTTTTCTACAAAATTTAATCCAAAACCATTTAGCAGTTTTAACCATTATACCCAGATATACCTCTATAAATTCTTACGATTTCTCTTGTTTGGAAGTGTTTTGTGGAATGTGAGCTGATGGTATAACTATAGTATTTATTGATATTAGAAGAGGAAAGATTTTCATTGATAACTGTGACTGATATTAACATTTGTCGCATTTCCAAAATATTGTTCTTTTGCTAGGTTGGTAACAACTAAATGGTTAGTTTTAAATAGGCATGTGACAAAAATCATAACGGTATCATATTTGATACAATTAATAATGGTTTTGCTTCCTCCCCATGAACAATTATGCGATGAACACTAGTGTTTGTTTCATGTCTGAGTTATATTTTTTAAAAAACAAAGCCGAACTTCACGAACTCTATTTGTGTGGGCTTGAAATTCAACTAGCTAGCTTGATAAGTTTGCTTAAAGCTCTTAAAGCTTTTTAAGACTATTGCACAGTGTGATTTTACGACATTGAATATAACACCTACTAGAACAACATTCATAAACATGCAAAATATAATGAAAATTTGTCAGTGTGTCGGTACGATGAAAGATGGGTCAATGAGGTTAAAATCATCTCTACTTTACCAAACGAACACACGTATCTTGTTGTTTTCGTAGAGGAAGAGGGGACTCTCGACAACAAAAGGGTTGGGTAAATAATTTCATTAATCTAGTTAAATAAACAAACTCTTCGAAAGGTGGTTATTTAATGTTAATGGAGGTACCAACGGATTTTATAAATGTTTCACAACATGAAATGTATTTATTAATCTAAAAATATAAATTTAAGAGAGGTAGAGCATAGTGATTTGTCGCTCGAACTGGAGCAGCTCATCTGTTGAAATACCTCCACCTTAAAGAAGACCGCAGCCAAATCACAATCATTTCTGTGTTGTGGTGTTCCTGTGTGTGAGTAAGGTTTCCAGGGCTCTTGGGGGGTGCTACATTAATAGCAAGGGTCAAGCCTTTAAGGTAAGGGCGACAAGTCCAGTAACAGCTTTATTATGCTGTACTTGTCACCCTTAAGCTAGGACCTCATTACCACTTAACATCAGGTGGGATGAGGTCAATCTTGAAGTGTAATATAATAAAAAATATACATATATTTCTAATAATTCGTAATGAATTTCGTAAATAGTTTTAAAAATGGTTTAAAAATCAAAATTAACTTTAATTCGGTCATCATTTAGTTGGTCTAAGTATAAAAATGTGTTTGTATTACTGTATGAGGCGATTGTTAGCCTTTCATGCAAAATTTACTAAATGTATTGGGTCGAAGTTTGGTAGGTACCCGGCTATCTCAAAATGACGTGATCGTAGTGACTATAACAATATAAATTTCAAATGAAACTCTGATCTCACGATGCTTATTTTTTTTAGTTTGTAAGTCCCACCAAAAGCTCGTTTCTTGGTTCAAACACATTCTCTAACATTTGGCTTAATCGATTTTAAATTATCCTTCCTATTTTGTCTCATACTTTTGATTTAGGTTATCAAAAGCCAGTGCACGAACGACTGTACTAGATGATTATAAATAATTTAACGGGTCAAAACGCGACACCATTTTTATTTAATAGTTAATACGAACTACTTCCTGCCCGACGTTTCGGTTAGGTTGCACCAACCGTGGTCGCGAGTTGACCCGTTAAATTATTTTAAATGTTTATGGAACGCGAAAGTCTTAAAGTTTATACGTACTGGATGATGTTCTATAATAGGTTTGAGAGAAAAGTAAAAAAGACTGACTATCAATCAAAGGCCGCAATGACTTTACTTTAATTACCAGTTCAAAAGTTAGTTTTCCTCTTGCACGACCTTCACGTATAAATAAATAAATAAATAAATGCGCCAGACAATCACACCAATCGCCTGGTCTCAAACTAAGGTTTTCCCTTGTACTATGAGTACCAGACGACGGATACTAACTGGGGGCGTCATCCCAGTACACCCAGACCCAAGTCAATTGAGAAAAGTTCGTTTTCCAAATTGACCTGACCGGGAATCGAACCCGGGACCTTACGCGCTTTGGGCGCCTACCTTAGCCACTGCGCCACCGAGGTCGTCAAGTATCGCGCGTGCTGCTCTTCCAACCGAGCTTAACAAGGGAGATTTGCACGAGATTATGTTTTTCAGTTTCTTTAAAATATTTTAAATTCGCTAGTGCGGCCGGATACACTTTAAAAACGGTAACCGAATTGTTTGACGGAGTAATCAGACTCATAAAAATTTGAGTGTAAAATATAGTATTCATAAAATGTATATTAGAAAGTTAACAAACAAAGCGATGTGGCTATTTAGTTTTGTCCTGAAGGTACCCAAATTATTTGGGATTGGCGTAATATGTTAACCTTTTCCATTCATCCCTATCACAGAACAAGCTTTTTAATAATTTCATGTTACACACACGCCATCCATCGCTTTTTAACCGACTTCAATAAAAAAAGGGGAGAGGGAATTGGATAAAATTCTTCCGTATGGTTTTTTTTGTCTTCCTTTACTCTACCATGCCCAAACACTCATAATCATCTTTATTTTGTTCACATGAGTATTATCCTTTTTCATCACATTAATAAAAAGATTTTGAATTGTACTAAGTTCTACCAAATCTGAAGTATGTCTTGTCCGATGACAGATTGTAATTTATCATGTATATTAAACATTATGATTATAATGAAAGCAAATGCGTTACCAACTCGTTGCAAACGCGTATGATGCGCTTCTAAAAGAAAGTATAAATAACTGGTAAATTGGTGATTACGATAAGTTATATCAATTTTAATAGGTATATTTAGCAATAGTTTGCAACTATCTTCAGATGGATAGATGAAAACGGAAACCTTCATTACATTTATAAACACGTCAAAGTACTCTGATTTTGTACCAACCCTATGTGATTGGCATAAGTTTTAAAATCGAACCGCAAGCTCCTTGATGTGATGTCTCTGATAACGTACGTTTCATATTTTCGAGAATTTTATTTAAAATACTTTATTTTGTTTATAGCAATTAGCTAGTCTCGTCTTATGCAAAGCTATGGAAATTGGTGATTTTAGATGTTTAAAATTGGAGGAATGATTTACAAATATTTTTCAAGAAACAGAAACATTAAATCATATCTTTCGGTGAGGGGTCGAAACCAGAACCTTCAGGCATTCTTCCAGCTGTGAACTCAATTGGAAGAGCAGCATGCTTGATACGTGAAGGTCGTGGGTTCGAGCTACACACCGTAAAGGAAGATTATAAACAAGTCGGTGAACTGAATAGACATTCCAATATGTAGGTAGTGGCTACGATAATCCTGTATAAAATATAATTTGAACGTTTGAAATTAACTATCGTCAAAAATTTTATCAAATGTTGATTCTGTGAATTGTTACGTTTTGAAATTGACTTGTACTTAGAAAAAAAATTAAGAAGCAGAATTCTAAGTTATACTTTTGAAGTAGATAACGATCAAGCTTTAATTTTTCAAAACAATGACGCCCCTCTGAATTCTCACAACTTCTATGAAATAACGAAATACGCAGACGAGTTCTAAATTCGTATCCATATTCACACGCAAATTAATGACGGGAGAAAACCTCATTCCATCGGCCGGAGTCGATTCCCAGTGAAATTTCATCATCGTCAATCTAACTTGGTTTAATAAGTAATACTTGCTGTGGGCCGTCCCAGAGCTCAAACCGCCGGTCCAGCGAGATACTGTGCCTCTCATCTCTCCGCTATCCCTTACCCGCAGCGGTCTCTGAGGGAAACTCCACCACCGACCCTCCATTGCCATACAAACCGCCCGCAAACACACTCGCGTACAATCTCTCTAACTAAAAAAACACTTTTAAAACTATCTGGCTGAAAATACAATAAAGAATTAAAATAATGATTTCGAATTTTGGAAATGGAACGCGCGGAAGTAGCGCCATCTATAACTGTGTTGCCGTCCCGCTCTTGTGGCGAGGGCGTGTCCCAAGGGCGCCTCCCACAGTCCGCGGGGACGGACCCCCGCGCCGCGAAGCCCGGGCACTCCGCGGTGCGCTCCCGCGACGCTTGTTAGTGCTCCGCAAATCCACAGCGGGATCGCCCGCACAACCGGGACTTGATCCCAGAACGCACATACGATAATACAGAGCCGCCTACCGGATAGTTGAGGTACCGCGACCGTTGCAAAGTTTCAAGTCGATTTATTTCGTAAACATTAAAATTAGCTGTGTAGTTGAATTCTTTTTTTATAAAGTGCATTGGTTTTTAGTGATTTTTGAACATTGACATTTTAAAAATAGTAAGACTGATTTCCGTAACGTACAATCGCAAAGAAACGCCTTTAGCAATTTTGCAAAGTTGATTTTTTAAAAGCTTTTGTTAAATAGCCGGGCGAATATTTGAGTTCTATTTTTAAATTTCGAAAGAGGAGGTCTTCGCGCCGTTTCCGCGATTCTCCGTGAGTGTTCGTGCGCTGCCGAGCGCCTGATTCCGGGCGCAAGTCGCGATTCGAGATTCGGTCGGACGAGCTCAACGCGGCGGCGGGCGGGTATACCGGCTCGCCGTGGCCGCCACTAGAACTAGACCCCGTGGGATGGGGACGAAAACTATATCCCTCAGGGGCGCCGCGTTCTTCAGGTAAGTGCTGTGAAAAAAGAGAAAAAATAGTTTTTTTTAATAACTAGTAAAAGTGTTTATAAGGCCATTTAACTTTCCATGCAGCTTTTTTAATCTGACAGATAAGCTATTTTTAACTATATGGTTTTTAAATATTTTTCTTTCATTGTTCGGCAAACTTTTTTTGTAAAGTGGTTAAAAATACGTTACAATTAAAAAAAAATTGCCTTGCGTTTGTAACGGAACATATTGTGCTCCGATATTATTTTCTTGCTAAAACATTTCCTGATATGTTTATAGGTAAAATTCTGAAGTGAAATGTTTATTTCTAGTGTATCGTTTCTAGAATTCGGTACGCACTCGGTACAATCTTAATAGTAAATATTTCTAAATATTCTTGGATGTTCATTTGTATTTTTAATATTCCTCAGTAAAATTCCTTTATGGGAAAAATTGTGATCTAAACATCAAAACAAACATTCTGTTTTGTAAAGTCATAAATCAAAAGCACAAAGGTTTTAGAACGCCGACTCTCGTTCTGTATTAAATACTCAATTTTTAATAATGACAACTTAATCAATGCAGTTTTTATGTGCTAGAATTCGGTTTATAGGGTTTCTTTTATAGAGTGTTTTTTTTAATGTAGGTGGGCTGATGTTCGGCCTCCACCACCAAGAGGCGGCGGGGGGCCTTCATGCTCAGCCACGAGGGCCCGTAACTTCGCTCAAGGAGGAACCCCTTACTCGGGCTTGGATGACCCCCAGTTCCTTAGTTGATAATACCAAGTAAGTGGTTATATTCTTTATCCAGTGTGATCAAAAATTTCGATATAGGTATTACCCATTTTTCACATTAAAATTTTTTTTCTTCAATAATTTACCTATAATTTCGAATAGGTCTTGTTCAAAAAGGCCTCTCTTAAATGTACAAAAATTAAACATGATAATTGTTTTTTACACCGGGGAAAGTGTAAGAAAATTATAAAAAAAAATAACGCTAGCAGATTTTGAAATTAACAAATTAAAAATTTAATGTCAGTGTCTTTTGTATATTGACTTACTAAATTATTGCGATAATTTTGTTAGTTCTCTCAATATATATATATGTACATAATTCCATGGAGAATAAAAGGGGAACTTATTTACGCATATCGACGGGGATGCAGGGCTGGTTTTAATAAACCTTTTAGTGGGCGAAAAGAGCAGCGCACTAAACTCATTACGTTCACAAATTGTGTTAGCCCCGCAAACTGAGCAAACCGAAACAAATGTCTACTTAGTTTCACACTAAATAACCGAATGGGATTAGCTCCATTGGATGGGGAAATAAAATGAAATGTGACCATGAAATGTCGATTAAGCATAGTACTAAGTACTTTTTTGACCATTATATCTTTGTTTTATTAACTGAGTACATGTCTATAATAATAAAGTGAGATTCATTTTTTTTTAAATACAAGAGATCTTCCCGATTTAGGGCAATGGGTATTAGAGAAATAAAAATATATTCAACTTTTATTTGAACTGAGAAATTTTATTGATACGAAAAATACATTAATTATAGTAATAAATATGCAAAAATACTATTTCTATTATTAAATCGGTAGTTAAAATGTATGCCAAGTATTTGGCTTTGCATTTTATTAAAATGCGAGTAAGAGCTAGAAAGTCCAAATAAAAAAAATAAGTACTTATTTTTTGTTTTAAATATATGGAGGAAAAGGTATGCAAAACAATAAAAATACGGGTTTTTCATTCGGGTTCCGGTGGAAGCCTAACGATGTATGTGTACCAAGATTATTTGCAATTTGATGGGGAGCTAAGAATTAACATAAACAAACTATTATGCGACTGCAGCAGGTTCTACTGTTAATGTAACAATGCGGTGTTTATTACCGCACAGAGTAGCGTCCAATCAGGGGCGGGCGGTTCGGGCGATAATGAACTCGTCCGTAACAAGTGCGTATTCATAAGCGCGAAGGGCGTGATAAATCATGCCGCGGTGTGGGGAGTGCCGCATACAGTTTTGCTTATGACTGTACTGGGTTTCGAATAGGGAAACTTTATTCGAAAATTAAAATTTGGTACTTCATCCGAGCGTTGCGTTGACGATTTTGTTTTTGATATTTTCTTGAATGCATGCCTACGTTACATGCAAAAAACATATACGGTCTAATTAAGAAACTTCTCTTTTTTTTAAGTCGGTTAAAAACAAACAGCGTTGCATATTATAGCGTGTAAAATCATGCTGTATTTTTTAATTTTCTTTAGGTATCAATACTATGAGCAAAACAAACATCCATTTTCGATTGTAATTTAGTAACAGTTATTATTTTAAAAGAAAACGCAGTTCTAATTTTATTCTTAGTCTTAAAAATGTTTTCGTTTCTTCAGATAAATAAAATTAAAATATTATACTTTCTACGGTGGATTGTTTTTATAAAAACCGGCCCCCTCTTTATCTGGGCATGTCCCATTCTCGTTATTATTATGAATCGAACAACAAATTTGCACAACTGTAAACATTCGGAGAGAGGCACATCCCGAATTAGTGCGCATTGTTTGTGGAGGGCTCTGCCGACATCTGTCACGATTTACCTATGTTATTATACCAGTCGTGTTTATACTGTGGTTCAATAAGTATTATTTTTTTGGGCATGTCTTGTGACTAAATCTACGTAAAACCACACGTTATATTTAAAAAAAAAACAAATATAATTATTTTACACCGTAAAAACCTCATCTTTAAGGCATTAAAAAGACCTACCTCCAATTGTTTGTTAAGTATTTTAAAGCATCTAGTAGACATTTTAAGGAAATGTTATTGCACAGACTTTTATAAACCTACAGAACAGGATTATCATGTACTGTGCAAAAAAATATTAAAACTATTTTTATCAACTAGGTTCACCATAAAAACGTAATCTTTAACACATTAAACTTGGTTGTTTTTTATTTCGTTCACCGCTTTGAAAATAGTAGACATTTTAAAGAAACATATTTTACACATAATTTTATAATTCCACTGAATATAATAGCGATGTGAAAAAAACAAGCGATTG
This sequence comes from Glyphodes pyloalis, assembly GCA_037074685.1. Taxonomy (NCBI): domain Eukaryota; kingdom Metazoa; phylum Arthropoda; class Insecta; order Lepidoptera; family Crambidae; genus Glyphodes; species Glyphodes pyloalis. The sequence continues at coordinate 9,417,859 of JAYKKO010000011.1, forward strand.
ATGAAATAACTTTTTACCTCTAGGTAGTAACTAAATTTATTTTACTGTTTGTTTTTCATAAAAAAGAAACATGAACCAACCAACTGAAACAAAGTCATTTTTTGACAAGCAAATAGATATAAAAACGAAGCACGATAATAATATTACGAAAATTTAAAAACTATAGAATCAAAAAGATTTTTATCAATTGGAATGTCACAATTTTTTCAGTTTTTTTTCAAATTAAGAATTTTAAAACTTCTTCAAAAATCCTTTGGCTTTACGCTTCTATCATAACGATTAACGCAAACTCCCCGATCCGAGTAATTAAACTAATAACCAAAAATCATCAGATGCAAGGATGACAAATGCTGACAGATAGCCGGCCGGCGGCGATGACAGCGTCATTAGTAACCCGCTGGAATCATTAGCTCGCCTCACCCTAACGATTACGGCTAATATTTTAACTAAATTAAGCTTTTTAACATGAATGGAGCGAGATATGAAGTAAAAAATGGGCATTCCAATTGAAATCGGTATGACAATGCAGCGGATATCAGAAATTAAAAAGATATCTTATATCGAAATATATTTTGGTTAGATTAATGCGGTTAACACAGCAGGCACTTAATATGATTTAAGTATCTTATGTTAATAGTTGAACCTATATAGTATAATTTTAATAAATGTAATTATGATACCTTAATTCAATTATATGATATTTATATAAAAAAGGCACACATTAAATCGATTGAATACAATTTAATACAAACATAAAAATTACAAGCTATTTAAAAAAAAAACTAAAGTTAATGCTGAACTATAATCATTGTGTTTGTTAATTGTCGTAGAGAATATTCTGTTCCAAAAGATATCACTCACGAACATATTCTGAATAAGTTGAATGGTAGGTACCTAATCATGCGAAACACACCCTACTTAATTGTAGCCATTTTGTAAGTTTTTTTAAAATACGCTTTTCACTTAACCATTTTTTTTTTGCTAAAAAAACTAAGAGAAAAGTTTTTTCTTTATGTGACGAGAAGGTCTCGACGCCAACAAATCACACGCGCTTCAAACTTAACCTGCCGAGTCAAAATAAATACTCCACAAAACCCGCGCAAAGATTGATGGCTTTGCGATCCGTAAGCGAAAAAAGCGCTGCAGCCTAAACGCAAGCGCTGCCGAAACTGGTAGCGATAAATAAAACAATGGAGTGTCGCGCGCGAGAGTATAAAATGGCAATCGCGAAACCAATTTGTTTACGCAAATTCTGCAGCGGGAGAGATGAATGGGCGACCATAGCGTAATACGGTCCTGGCTGGTAATGCTAGCTAGTGACGTCATTGGGCGTGTTTCGATATTTATTAGATTTCAATTTGAATTTATAAAAAAGTACCGGATTTTGTTTAAGACTAATGATTTAAAGCAAAAAAGGAAAGCATCATCCAAAATAATGTTGAAATCAACTTATCGCTACAGATATAATGGGTTTAATACTACGCAGAATTCCGAGGTACCATCGAGATATAAAAAAAACGTAAAATGTATAAAAAATAATTTACCAATGCGTAATCAATTATCTTGATTCAATCCCACTAAATGGGATGATAATAAAATATTTGTTTTATATAAAGCATAGGAAATTATATCCGATACCTATATAAGCTAAAACTTTAACGTCGTTTGTTATACATGGATATGATATTTAAGTAGTATTGTAGGTTTTACATATAATCTTGGCGTAATTTTTCGAAGTAGTCTAGATATGTTTTTAAAAAAACCGGACTTTCTAATTGTGCAGAAAATAACACTTTAATTCTATTTTTCGACGGCATCTCGATATCTGATATCAGCGTACTCTGTTAGAACAACACTACACAGTACAACAGTTGCTCCAACAATGAGAAATGAGACCGAAGATTTGATGAACTGCGCGCATTTGAAATTCTCTATCGATGTATTTATTGCACACATTGGCGTCCTGAATTCTACCCTGCTCCTCAATTTTCAGCCTTAGCTCTATGTTATAAAGTCTAACGGATTAGGGAAAATTATTTGGGGTTCCTATCCTAATCGGCAGATGTTTCGAGGTGTGTGGCACAGCGTTTGTGTGTCGTCACTTCATTTATGTTACCGATGTTTAGAATCGCTCTCAGATTTGCAGTAACATTATTAATAAATTTGTCTGGATAATTTTGTGCATCCTTATCAAATCAAAGAAAATACTTTATATTTGCTAACTTAAATTTTATTTTTCTTGAATGTATAGTTTTATATATTTTTTAAATCTTCTTGAAATGTCACTTTAAGCCATCAATTCTTTTTCATCTTCTTTTAACTATTTCTAACAGACCTTCATTATAGGTGATAATTGTCCCCATTATGACAAAGTAAGATCTCAAATAACAATACAAATTCATACACAGTTACGGCATGCAAACTCTTTACTAATGGCTAGCAGCAATAAATCAATTTAAAAGGTATAATCTGTGCGCTTTGTTTTCTAAAAGGATTTTTTTTATCTGTGGTTGCAAAGCGCAAATATGGCGGCGGTGTGACAGCCTATTGACAAATAGAGGGATGAAAATAAAGCAACTGCCGAAAGAATTTTAAGATTTACGATTCTATTTTTGTGGGCACTTTTTTGGTAACTGTAGATTGTGGCGAAATTAACTTCCGGTGTGGCAATCGGTTTATTATTTTGAACTTCATGTCATTAGTTCAGTTTGGGTTTGTAATGATTACAAAAAAAGAAAAAAAAAAGTCATTTCAAATGAGTTTATTTGCCGTTCCCATAGATTAACGTACGACATTTAAGTAACGTAATTACCTTTTTTGAGGTGTTGTCTTACTTGAATAGAAACGTGATATTACAAAATTATTACGTTTTATTTTGTAGTTACTGCGAAATATTCAGTAATCGCAATCAAAATGTGAAATACGTTCTAATGTAATTTTAGAAAGTCCCAAGTTGCTTGAGTGCTACCTACTTAATTACAAGACTAACAACGATTAGTTTACATTTAATAGACACTACATCATTTGAATTAAACTTTAAAAACCCCTCTAGATTACATACCCACTTATATTTCAGTTTGGTTTAACATTTATTTGTAAATTTTTAAAATGTTCTTGTTGATCCAGCATACCCATTCCTAAAACGTCGGAATCAGATTCGGCAACTATGTTTTATCTCTTTCTTAACAAAAACAATTGGATTAAGACAAAACATTGACTTTTCGAATGTGAATAGTTTCTAACGTTTGTGAATCACATCATAAGTCTTCTTCAAAACACAGTTTTAAATTTCGATAACATTTACAGCTTGGTAACTTGTTACATATATCGCTCTATAAATTCGCATTGGATGAGCATAGTAGAGTACATAATAGTTGAATTAGGGCCTACACAGAGTTCATAGGCAAATTAAATTAAATTTTTGTTTTTGAGTGGCTTGATGGAAAGACCAAATTTCTATTTATCATTGTAATCGACGGCGACACCTCGATGTACTAATTTGTTTAAATACTGGATTATATGGTCTCAGTATCCTAGGTTCGATTCTTGGGACGAGCAAACTGAATGTATCGGATTTTTGTAGTAGGTGATTAGGATGTGCTAGATTATATGCTAACCCAAATCTTTAAAAATTTTACCGTCCCTACTGACTACCAAAATTAGATAAATACACTATCTGTACGTTTTTAAAAAAAGTCACATAAACAGTGTATTTTTTTTCGTATCCCCACTTCGTGTCCGTGGCCTTACATTTTTTTGTATCTAAATTGTTCAAGGCCTATTTTGCCACCCCATTAATTTAGCCGATCTAAGTTTTAGCTTTTTCAACTTCTATTGTAAATCCGGTACTGTGATTAGGCTTATTGATTTCAATGATACAGGCCTTACGCCTTAGATAATAAACAGGCAACTTGTGTAACTGATTCCGTTTTCTTCAACAGCAGCGTAGGCGTGGGTCGCGCTCACTTCGAGAAGCAACCGCCCAGCAACCTGCGCAAGAGCAATTTCTTTCACTTCGTGGTTGCTTTGTACGATCGTGCAGGGCAGCCCGTAGAGATTGAGAGGACAGCCTTCATCGGGTTCATTGAGAAAGACCAGGTAAGCAAAAACATTATAACTTAAAGTATTTTTCATGTTGATTGGAAACTTTGAATGAGCCTGTAGAGAAATAATCAGTGCTCTTGTCTATTAAAAGCCGGTTCCAATATTTTACAATTTGTAATGTGTCAAAAATGACTGTCCGTTTTTCTCCAACTGACTACGAGTCGTAAATACCGTTCTATAATTTACTTTCAATACCAGCTCTCATAAGTCATCTGTCGGTCGTTTTTAGTTTACGCCTAGTATAATTTATTACTATCCGTAATTAAATCGAATCGTTTTCAAATATTGAAACCGTGCATTAAACAACATTATTTTGATTGCTTTGACTTTAACTTTGACTTATTAATCAGGCCGAGTTCGATTCCTGGTGGCGTTAATATGGAAAACGAACTTTTTATATTGTCTCGGGTCTAGGTGTTGTACTGTTTTTGTTTCTGGTTTCTATAACACAAGCGCTTCAGATGGTTACCACAAAATCAGAGCAATATTATGCGAATTGTACCTACAACTTTATTAATTTTTATTTTATTTCATAGTGGGTTCGATTCCCGGTGAAAATAACAATCCTGTAAAAAAAGTTGTTTGTTCTAAAATTAATTTAAGTACATATTGTAGCGCCACAATCGGTCCAAGTTTTCATTCCACAAATACTTAAGCTTACCTATGGATCGAATCCATGTTTGTGAGTTATCTAATTAATAAATTATATTTTATCTATTCTTGAAAGATGCCGACGTATGTATTTTAAATATTAATTTTATTACTAATATAAGCACACCCTATTACTCTGTACAAGTTCTCTTGTGTTGATTTTCTTTATCAATGTGTATAATGTCTCGAAAAGGTAACTTATATTCTACAAAAACCATTAGGTATAAAATTATTTTAAACATTAGGTAGGTATTGTCCAAAACGCAACGCCATTTTGTTACAAGCATACCCGACTGCGGGAACAATCTACAGGTAGCAGCCATAGGCAGCCATTGTGACTCATTTCAACTTTTTAAGCTGCATATTTGGGACACACCCCTCTGTACTATCAATACTATTCCATCAAAATAGATAATTCTTACTACCTGGATGAGACTGTAGTGTTTTATTGGAAAGTTCCCTAGTAATATTATAAACGCGGAAGTTTGAAAGAGTGTATGTCTAGATGCCGATATGAATCTAATCTAGTCTTTATTACTACGTTAGTCAATTGATTAGACCACTACATCGCATTTTTGCCAATTGTACTCGATATTTCTTCTTCATAAATCTGTTAATTCGTGAATTTAAACCTACGAACTCCGTCTTAAAAATCCAGTCATAATCAGACTGTTCCTTTCAATACTCTACTATTACCGTCCTTATCAATAAATCCCTTATTACAGATGTTATCGGAAATCAGAGGATCCATTAATCAGGATCGTTGGGACATGATGTCTATTGTGTGCACAATGCCTTATTTGAATAATGCGAGCGCACGTTGGTGGCATGTGTTAAAATGCATTTTTTAAGTAACAAAAAATAATTTCCTTGCTGTTTTTTATAAAATGAGTCTAGTTTAATACATATACAAAGGCGAACACGACGAACATTTTATTCTCTACTTTAATGTTACGTTAAACAAGCCGCTATAAAGTTGCTAGAAAAGGGAATTCCGCCGAATTAAAGAAATTGAATTATATCTTTTTTTACTCAGATGAAAGATGTAGACTCACATTTGCGATCTAAAAAAAAGGCATCAGAGAAGCAAAACATCAATCAAACGCATTCGTTCAGTATAATTCGCTCGTGTAATCGTGCGCGTCACATTGCGTCAGAAAAGTTATTACCATACTTTTTTCAATCACATAAGGTTTAAATTAGATTACAATATATGTTAACTTTAAGTCTGTGTACAGTGCTTGTATTGATAAACCTACAACACCTAAGTAGGTATATCATGAAGCGGGATCATTAACCGTGGATCTAGATAATCTTCAATCAAAATTCTTTTTCACACAGCGAATGCCCTTAGGAAATTTTGATCGACAATTTGTACTCCCCCATATCATATTCAAAAGTCAGCTTTTTCAGAAAATTTGCATTTTTAAGCCGTTTTGCCGTCGTAATGACTGGACTAAGGGTCTGTACACATAAACACCGTACGATCTCGCATCGTCGTGCTCTACGACGAGCAAGCGATTCGACATCGCAACGAGCCACTATTTTATAGATAATATCACACTGAAAACAATCAAATCAAACAATATTTTAAGGACACTGTTAAGCTTTTATTTTTAATTATTATTTCTACATTGTCAGCGATCACAACCCATTTAAAATACATATTTAGTATTCATCTAACCACGTCAATCATCTATCTATCATACTTATATATTTTGCGCTCATGTTGGTGTGGTCCAACATAAGAACTAGCTTTAGTTGTAAGTAAACATAATTATTATGCTGTCAAGGCTATTATTGTTAAATCAAATTATGGTAACTGTGGTTAACGCTTTTGGCCCAATTGACACTTATGTTATAATATGGTGTAAAAATTGTAATTAAGTTGGCTGTTGTTAATCCTAAATAAAAAAAAAAAATCGTTTGCTACCTGCAAAATTTCTAAAAAATGAACCGCATTAATTAGACATGTTAAACTGATACATCAATTTCTTTCAATCAAAAGAAACTATTATATATTATAGGTATAGTTTTAACGATGTCGTACCGTGCACCGACGTCGCAACGCATTTATGAGTACAGGACCTACAGGTAAAAATTAAAATAAATGGATACATACGTAGTCATATTTACCGCATGTGGGTTGCGGCGGCGCGGTTCACACTTCGCGTTTGTGCCGTGCTTCAATTATTCACCAAGTAAACAGGCACGTGTTTTACGACGTGACGTGTGCATCGTCCTGTACTTATGCTGTCAAGGTCTTTTTGACTGGCCAATCCAAAAGGACGAGTTATGAAAGTTGTGAATTCACAATTAAGATTTTGAATATAGAATTTAAAACTGTCGCGTTCCATTCTTAACATTTTAACGGGTCAAATCCTGATATCATTTTTCAGTGCTTAATACGAACTATTTACAAACGTCGGACAATAAGGAATTCGAATTAACTACTTATTTGATACGATTTTGAATATTTAAATGTAAGTAAGGCCATTAGTCTGTTCTTGTACAAAGCATATGAAAACTGTATCACTAGAATCACATATATTTTTGTCAAAAGTTTTGAAACAATTCGCAAATAATTATAATAAATCAATAACCAATATCATTGTCAATTCGAACAAGCAATTCCTGAAATAAGGTCGTTCAAACAAACTCTACAGCTTTAAAATATTAGTATAGATGAGATTCCACTTTACCATTGCAAGTTATAAGCAACAGTTGGCATCCATCTAAAGTATATAAAGTACTAGCTGTGCCCGCGACTTCGTTCGCGTGGACTACATCCTTTCATGGTCGATTTTACCCTTTTCTCTCCTAATTTTTGAAACAAAAAGTAGTCTATATTTTAATCCAAGTTTTGAGCTATATTTGTTCCAAATTTCATATCTCTAACTTCAAAAATAAACATTTTTCCATATAAACTTTCAAAGGTGGTATTACCCCCCCCCTTATTTTCTAATAAAAAGTAGCCTATGTCCGTTCTTGAGATTCAACGTATACCTATACCAAATTTCATCAAAATCCGTGCAGCCGTTTAGGCGTGAAAGAGTAACAGACAGACAGACAGACAGACAGAGTTACTTTCGCATTTATAATATTAGTATGGATATTAAAAAGTAAGTTATTCCTAAAGTATAGAAATAACTTACTTTTTAATTTTAATTGTATGTGGATTGATTCTCGCTATTGGAGCCTACCTACAGATTGCGGCGATTAATAAGAATCTAGATAATAGAACTGTAAATAACTCCAAGTCTTTTTTTTATTTCTATTTTCTAATTTTATTATTCTCTTTTGTCGCAGGAAGCGGAAGGACAAAAAACAAACAATGGGATTCAGTACAGACTACAATTACTGTATGCAAACGGTTGGTAGAACTTTTCAATACTTTTCGATCAAACCAAACCAGAGTTTTAGTAAGAGAGGTACGGCATAGTGATTAAGTGCTTGAACTGGAGTAGCCCGACTGGTGAAATACCTCCACCTTACAGAAGACCACAGCCAAATAACAATCACTTCTGTGTTGTTATGTTCCTGCGTGTGAGTAGGGTTTTCAGAGCTCCTGGGGGGTGCTACATTAGAAGCAGGGGTCAAGCCTTCAAGGTAAAGGCGACAAGTCCAGTAACAAATTTATTATGCTGTATTTGTCGCCCTTAATCTAGGACCTTATTACCACTTAACATCAGGTGGGATGAGGCAATCTTGAAATGTAATATAAAAAAAAACACATCAAAATCCTCTATAAAGATAATGAAGCTTTTGAAAATTGTCTTACATCTTACAATAGTATTTATCGAATTGCATTTGAAGAAAATAAACTCCAGCTGTTATTGTTTATTCATGCCATCATTCTAATAAGTCAGGCAATTGACTTGTTAGATCTTACAGCCACTCCGATCGAATATGTCCCTTATTACTTATACGTAAAGTTTACATTGGTCGCGTTGAATTGAATATTCTGTACCGAGGCCGCAGACAATGCATCCGTCGAATTGTAAACATTTACCGACTTGGCCCTTAGAGTAGATAATGGAAAATTGGCGCAGACACGTACTCTGGCTCCTGGACTATGAATGATGATTGTCGCTTGGCTCTCGGAGTACGTCGGGCTAATTACGCTTAGATTAATTATGTGAATGCTAGCTTTAGCGCGGGTTGAGCGGTTTAAGTTGAACGTACAACGCCTAGCGAGTGAAATGTGATGTGACATGAAGTTAGTAAAGAAATGATACTCAAGCATTATATGGAGAGGCCAGGGAAAAACAAGGACTATCACAAAATTCAAAAAGGTTTCATTTTAATCGAGCATCAAAAAAATACTTACCTAGCCTAACCTAGCCAAACCTAGTTAGGTTAGAGCGCGAAAGGTCCCGGGTTCGATTCCCGGTCAAGTCAATTTGGAAAACGAACTTTTCTAAATTGACTTGAGTCTGGGTGTGCTGGGATGATGCCCCCAGTTAGTATCCGTCGTCTAGTACAAGGGAAAACCTTAGTTTGAGACCAGGTGATTGGTGTGATTGTCTTTATATAAAAAAAACCTAAATAATAGGTTGAGCACAAATTTAATAAGTGAATAATTGAAAGTAGATAAACCCTTATATTTCCTAGGGATATTACCGATTAGGCTCACATAATGGAATAGCGTTGCAACGTGTACAGTCACGAGCAATGATATCTAAACACTTGAGCTTTAATTACGATACCGCAGGGTTCACTTTAGAATCAGGTTGTATCCATATTAGTGGTCGTAACTGTACAAATGTATTGCTATGTTATAATTTCACAATTGAAACATTTCAAAAACGGATTTTTATATTTCAACACACAAAAAGGTCGATAGCAAATTAACATGCAGCTCATTTAATAAATAACTTGATTTATACCAATTGAAAGGAGCCCCCTAGTCTCTTCTTTTCGTGTTTATATTATGGTGTAACCTCGTAAAACCAGGTGATGTTTTAAAACCTAACGTAAAATATTTTTTTTATGAAGTGCTTCATAAAGGACTCGGCAAGTTTTTACTAAAACAAACAAAAAAATCACCCTAAGAAGGTGGAGTGGGAGTTATTTCGGGAGGTTAACAAATAGTGTAATGTGTAGTGCTACGCCGTAGCCGCTACGGGTTTATTGCCAAGAGTTTAAATGTAGCATTTGTGCTACGAGTTGTATGTCCTTAGATGTAGCATTGTATTGTTATGTTGGTAGAAACATAAACCTACATAGCTAATATTTTTGTTTTTAACTTTTACTTTATTTTTTTCTTAAAATATTCATAAAAAAAATAAAGATCTATTAATGTAGAAGAAAAATGTAAAAATTTGGTTTGACCAATCTGTCTATATAATCTACACATAGGTACTTTTACCAGTGGTATAAAGATGATGATGATCTCGATACAGCATCAATACTGTTTCAAATCGTCTGTATTTTTCAGAAACGATTCAGTTTTTTTACTATCTTGCGAACAAAACGCATAATTGTATCGCCGCAAAAAACGATATTCTTCAAGGGGTTTAGAGTAGATATGTAAAAGAAGTAAAGAACCTTTCATTTGGCAGTGGGATAAAATAAAAATAAAACTTACTATAGAAAATTGGTTTCCTGTGCTATTTTTTCCTAAATAAATATGATACAAGTTCAGGCTGTGGGCTATGTTATTTATACAAACATTTCTGTTCTAGGTATCAGACAAGAACAAGACATTTTCGTCCGCCTCATCGACTCTGTGACCAAACAGGTGAGTTAATAATTGAGTATCTTTGACTTTGGATAAAGTGGACACAGACAACAGTTATCGTACATTGTTCGAAATTTTGATAGTAAGTAAACTCCAGTGAACATATACGGCCTGTTTAGATTGTGAAAAAAATATATTCTCGTATTTTTTTTATTATTTTAAAAGTATTTGGCAGAAAAAAATATATTGACTACTCTTTATTTATTGAGAGATTGTGCAACGGCACTTTTGCTTTTTTTATTTAACACGGGATTATCAAAGTTAGAGTAGGTATTTGTTTTGTGTCCAGGTGCTTATAATATATTAGACGACCTCGGTGGCGCAGTGGCTAAGGTAGGCGCCCAAAGCGCGTAAGGTCCCGGGTTCGATTCCCGGTCAGGTCAATTTGGAAAACGAACTTTTCTCAATTGACTTGGGTCTGGGTGAGCTGGGATGACGCCCCAAGTTAGTATCTGTCGTCTGGTACTCATAGTACAAGGGAAAACCTTAGTTTGAGACCAGGTGATTGGTGTGATTGTCTGGCGCATTTATTTTATTTATTTATTTATTTAAGTATGTTTTGTGGTACCACCGTTGGTTATAGTTTTTGACACACAAGTGTTCGAGCTACTTACCTACTTATATTGATGTACTTAGCTTGATGTACTAACCTTTGCACCCAAATATCAGACATAATTATATACTAATATATGTGATGTTGATATTAATCATTAAAGTATAGTAGTATTATGCTTATACAAAAAAATAACTGATAATACACTATTTCAAGTTCACATGTTCTACCAGCTGTCTCAAAGCCAAGCATCCATCTGCACCCACCAGCCCACAACCCGCCACACACGCGGCAGCCACGTGGCTGATTGTCATCGCCGGCGCCCGATTAGCCCCTAAATCCCCACGCCCTAAATTGTATCGCCTCTGATGTCATAAGAACTAAGGAGTTAACCCACTGTATGCAACGCACTCTACGCACGCGACGTTATATTTTGCTACCAGTGCTGTACGGCCGATTACAAAGTGTAATGTGACAACTCTCTTAAAAAGGACACGATATGATATGAGATACTACTATGGACGGTCATATAATCAGCGAGTGACGAATTTTTAAATAATAAAACGTAGAAACATAACAATCATAATCATAACACAGTTCGGCCACCATAGAGTTCATAATAAAATACACATTCATATTGACTTGAGTCTGGGTGTGCTGGGATGACGCCCCCAGTTAGTATCCGTCATCTGTTACTCATAGTACAAGGGAAAACCTTAGTTTGAGACCAGAAGATTAGTGTGATTGTCTGGCGCATTTATTTATTTTTATTTATTATTATTTATATTTTATTTTGAGTATCAGACTTCTATACCGTTACTTATGTCAGGTTATTATAATATTGTTTACCAAAAATTTTATGGGCATTCAAAAATTGCAACTTTTTATAGAGCTTAAAGCTAAACTAGTGAACTTTAAATATTTTTATCCATTGTCCACCCATCCATAAATGTGCGTGACTACGTCGCTACGATCGCCAGCCACTTTCCTCGCCTGTCTGCAAGCTCCCTAAATTCCCCACGCCCGAAATTGCATCGCGCCTGACGTCATTACCGTTATCTCGTGTTACAATTTTATTTCATTCCCTCACCTCGATTTCGTTGTCCGATGATGAGTTCGCGATCGTCCTTTGTGCGTTGTGTCATGAAATTTTAGATGTGATTCGGAAGGGTTGCGGGTTAAATCGGCGGCTTAGCTCGAATTAGAGTGTTTGAGTGACGTGGGAATGTATTGTTGCACTTTTGAAATGTTCAAAATATAAACATCATTTTTAAATTGCTACTGAAATGACTACTTATGTAATTTGAAAGTACTAACTGAATTATTTTCTCTTCTCTTAATGAAACGTTTAGTGGGTGAAAATTAAGTTTAATTTATATCATATGCTGAGCACCTTTAACTCTAGTTTACAGGTTTCAATTGTTTAAGCGAACTTAAACATTTTAAATAAATTTAATAATTTAACTAATCGGCACAAAAATGATTTCTCAATTGAAACCAGTAGTTTCTGAGATTAGCGCGTTTTAATAAACGAACTCTTAAGCTTTGTAGTATTTTATCGATTATTCATTATAATCTCTTAGCCATCAATTCGGTCCTTATCATGACATATACAAAAAATTACTTACTAAAATTTTGTTCTGGTGCTTACGACATTAAAATTTAAGTTGATTGTACAAACTATATTTACACAAATCAGTTCTTAAATCTTCTCATATCACATGCAAGTAAAAAAGTTATGACCTTCTACAAAAAAATCTAAAACGTCACCTAATACGGTATAAACGGCAAACATTTCCAAATTGCCTTCCCATATTCGTGGCTCCATATAATAATTTACCGAAAACATCATGAAAGTTAGCCGCTGTGCTCACATATATAATTTCAACACGTCCCGCGCTCTTAGTGTTGTGAAACAAGAGGCCAATTACGAAAGATTTATACCGTGAACATAATTAACTTAGGCCGAACGTTGTTAACTAAGAATTACTGAATGTGGTGCAGTGCGTTTTGTTAGCTGATGACGGAGCGCCTTACCCATTCTCTATTATCGGGTCGGTTTATATTAATTATTTAGTATATTATTAGTTTTTTAGACTTTGTTGCATGGAGTGAAAGTACAAAAGGTGGATTTAACTCATAGTATCATTCTCTGCCAATCAATCGCACAGATTTGTACGAAAAATATTTGTACGAAAAATATTGTGGCGTTGGATGAAACTTAATCGTATTATGATTTTTGTAACTATACTATTAGCAGGTATAACTAAGCATTATTCTGATTCTGAGGTTAAGCACTGTAAGTATATAGTTTAAGCGACTCATAGCTTTAGCACTCATGTTACAGAAATCATAAATAACTATTGTTAACATTAGCCACGAGACAAAAATAGAAGTTCGTTTTCCAAATTGACCCGATCAGGAATCAAACCCGGAGCTCAGAGATGGTATGACGCCAAAGTCCGGCCGACTTACGGCTCGGCTATGGAGGTCATCATTGTATTTTATGTGTATGTAAAGGTTAACAAGTATTAACCAAGATTCTTTCCCAACAACATTCTGGTTTGTAACAGGGAAGGCTATTTTATTACTAGGGTAGTAAAAGAAACAATGTGATTACGTCTAGGGGGACATCCTATTAGCCTATTTGCGTAACAGTCATCCGTAATTAATGCGGTAAGGGTCATTGACTCCAAATGAACTCAAATGTTAGAATGAGAAACCAGTTTACACAATTACATGACTTTTTGTATTCCTTTATTTCGTTCATGATGTGCGAGTATATATGATAGGTAGATGTATGTGCGATACAATAGGATAATTTACAAATACATTGTGTTTGCTATCAAGTAATTTGTATTAATGAGAAGATATAACGAAAACTAAATTGAAAAAGCAGTATTACTTTTTTGATATAAGTTCAAATTCACTTTTAATTACATTGTATAGATAGAATAAAAGCATGCTCAGTATAAATACTCTTGACTCATGCGCAATAAAAATATTAGAACCTCTAGTCAAACAAAAGTGACACGCAAAACAGTCGTTGTAAAAATGGCGATGCAAAGATGGCGGGATAATAGCAGCGGTCAAATTAATTGTATTAAAACGGTACGTTAGGCTGAGGGCACACGGCAATCAGCTAATGTCGCGGGGTGCATGCGAGCGCGGCACGCAACTATCTGTGCCGGTGAGATGGTATATCCAGGACGTGAACAACTGGTTTAATGGAAGAGTGTTTAAATATGAATTCGAATCAGACTGCGCCGCCGATAAAGAAAAAGAATTTTAATCTAGAAATGGTATTTTTGGGTGTTTGACGAAAAGCGAGCATTTCCTTTTTATAAAATTATTAAATCTAAAGAATCCTTCATATATTTATAAATTTCATCATATTAGAGTTATATGAGATACTTGTTATCAAAAAACCTAAACCTTTTATCATACATTATTAGTGCAATTTTTACTAAAATAAAGAGCTGAATCAGTCTTTTAAAACTGAAATTTCCTTCTAACTTTTTTTAATGATGAATATAACCATAACTTGGCCAAACAAAGACTAAAAGAGATATTTTCATAAAATTAAATATTTGAATTTTATTTTTCTGTCTCTAATGAGAAACCCTATTTAAAATAACCGGATTATTTGTGTTCCCATAGTAAATCACTATCATATCAATATCTAAAACATCAATCTGGCCACCCTCTGTTTGAATATAGTCTTAAGATACTGACTCATGGCTCGCCGAATAGGATTCTGGCAAATCCCATAGAATGCATCGTGCAATGAATGGTACAACGCGCGCGGTGCACGTGGCCAGTTGATTATGTTTGCCAAAGTATGTTCAAACAACATGTTAATTACGTTTTGTTGGGAAAATCGGTGGAAGCTGTTTGTTAGAATGAGTGAATGAATCACTTTATGATGAATTTAAACTAGTTTTGTTTCTAGAATGAAATTTGCAGTCTGTACTCATTTTTTTTGGGAAAACTTCAATAAAACGAATTTTTATTATTATAAATATTTAACAGTTTTTTATATTTTTTTAATTTCGAAATTTAGAAACAGCACAGACGTTTATTCAAAATTCAGAAATCAAAAGTCTTTTTAACGTTACGTGTGATTTTTACGTATTTTTTTATGGTCTTCTTTTTTTCCTTAAAATAATCAGTGTAAAAGGCATTCTTTAAAAAAAAAATTCATTTACCAAAATTAATGTACACTAATCGTATGGCCGATTCTTATTCCGTCGATGTTTAGTAAGATACAAAAACAGTATATTTCAAGCTATCTATAGGATATTTGACGACTAAATTTATCAAAATTAAATTAATCAATAAAAATTATATTCTTATCAAGCAAAGCCCTGATAAACAACTTCGTTACTATATTCTCTTATTAAAAAATACAAGAACCTAGATTGTGTAACTTATTGACGTCATCAAATAAAGTGACGTCTACACGAGCGTGAATCGCGGCGTTGTTTGCCGCGTCTCGTCTCGCAGCGGAACTTTTTATTTTGCCGGATGAATTCGGAATAATGCAGTCTACGAACTCTGCTTTGATGGAGTGCATTTGGGTTTGATAGTTTAGAAAGTTGTGTGGACAGTTATATAATTTGTTTAGAGTAATCATTTATTTAAAATTTCAACGCGGAGCATTCACGCGTCAAATGAATATGTTCATCATAATTTGGAAATTCAAAGTTTTTGATAGATAGCTTAGTTGTTAAACATGTATCATTTTTAAGGAAATGCGAAAATTAGAAAATGATCGTATTATTTGTTAATACATTTTATAAATGGTGTCTGAAAAAGTACCTAGTATAGGACATATAACCTGTAAAAGGTTAATTCTAAACACCATGTCAACACCATAGTATTTGTAGGTAAAAATAGTTGACGCCCCTTACTGTTGAACGAAAGATTGTGAGTTTGATCCCCGCCCAGAAAAAACATTAATGTGTTGAGCATTCGTGCTTATTCTGTCTGTGAGTGTTTAAATAAATACCTTATATTTATGTAATATTGTGGTACCACCGTTGGTTCTGGTTTTCTAAAGACAAGTGCTGAAGTTTCTTACTTTGGGGCTGGGTCTATTCATGTATGTAATGTTGTCAGATATTCATGATTTTTAATTGACTTTCACTTTCTTTCGTAGTAAAAAATGGCAGTCAAAAATTTGCGACTTCCCAAAATTAATATTGAAAAATTGAAACAAAACACATCCGCGATCCTCACAGTCCGTTCATGAATATTTTCCAACACTATCCGATTCTAGCGACGTTCTTTTTTTGAATCCCAACTAATTCCCCAGAGATTGAATCCCAAGCGGTCCGGTTGTGCCCAGAGGCCTCGCTGGGTCGCCCCGGCTCTCCGGGGAGGGTTGAGACTAGCTGGCTAGATCACTCGTGAGGTCTCCAGTGGCCATTAGTGTTAGGGATTCTTCTTCAGACGCTATCCTCGGGGAAAAATACGCGGTAGCACTACATTTGCACTACTGAACCATACCAGAGTAATATTATTTGTTTTTCGCGTAAATCTGTTTCATTGTAACTTTGTATAGCATGGGCGGTTTGATCGATTTTAAAATGTGAGAAAAATACTTATTTAAAATGATTGTGTCTGATGTATGAATGTTGAGTCTTCATTTATACGCGTTATATAACAAGGGCTTAAATCCACAGTGCAAATAACTACATTAAACTAATCTAATTAAATTGGACATTTAGTTTTTTGAAAAATTTCAATAGTTTTAATTCAAATAATCACATGTTTAATTAGTACGAAACAAGGCTTTTGAATGAATGGGCGATATTGTCACAGTAGCAGTGTCAAATAGCGCTGAGTAGTGATTTGCTTAAAAAAAGAAGAGGAAGAAGAAAAATCTTATAAATGGACGTCAATCGACTGAAATGATGATGATGATGATGAATTTGTAGTTTTAACAATCAACACAACACTTACAATCTTTCTTATTGTTATAAAAGTTAATCTACGTACACTCATAATTGATTTAACAACACCTGATGCCAATCCCAAGTCCCTTACATCAGCTGAGTTTTACCCCATATGCTATTTGGCTGGTATTCTACTTAAATACTTTCCTATGACCCTTGAATACATATTACAGAACACCCTACAAGCGAAATCCTTCTAAATCCTACACACAAAAGATGATAAGACCCCGCAATTTCGTATTCAATTAAATATTTTGTCAGGGATGAAAAAACGATCTTTTAGCTTTAGGGGTCGCTAATGCTGGTTAGATGTAACTATTTTGAGATTTATAAATAGTTGAGGGAGTTTTGGGCAAAGATTTGAGCTTATAGATGCCGGACAAAATAAATAGTGTTGAAGCATGCATGCATAGTAACAGCTTTATTGTGCTGTTCTTGTCGCCCTTAAGGAAGGACCTCATTACCACTTAACATCAGGTGGGATGAGGTCAATCTTGAAGAGCAATATAAAAAAATCAACAATATAGTTTGTATCATAATATAAATTTGTTACAAGCTGTAAGCTCATATTAATGCCGATCCATTTAATTTTTTGTTGTTTCACTAAAGGCGTGTTTTATTTAGTAACAAAAAAATTACTCATGTCGTGATTCGATCAGGCAGTCTTTTCGATACGGTACGTTTTAAATGTTATATTTCAAAATGGTTATCAGTGAATTTTTAAAGGTCAGTACGTGAACTATGCAAATGCGTTTTGGTTTTGATAATAAAATGCGATTATGCACGAAAGGGTGCATAAATTAGCAAAAAGTAATAACATGATGAAGACGGGGCCAGTTATCTTATCTTTCATCCGATTTTAATTAGTGTTATCTTTAATTATTGGCTGTGACTGGTGAACATTATTATACCTAATAATATTTTGGTTGTATTCGCATTCTGCACTTTACAGCTTCAGCTGTTAGTAAAGTAGTCGAATGTTTAAAAGATTTTAATAATGAAATAAAAGTTTAAGGTTTTATTTCTCCAAGACCAACCTAATATCATTGTTTTTAGTTGATTTATTTGGTTTAATAACGATGCTTGTTCATCTATGTTAATTTAAAATGAATCACAGTTTAATAACAATATTTAATTAAATTAATTTGAAGTGTGAACATTCAAATTCAATAATGTTTACCATACTCATTAAAACATAAAACATTAAAACTTTGACTTTAAACTAACGCTATTCCTTGAGCCATAGGACCGTGTCATATAATTTATTGGGATCAATTTTTAATCTTTATTTTCTTTCCAGCCCATCGTTTATGAAGGTCAAGATAAGAATCCTGAGATGTGCAGGGTTTTGCTCACACATGAAGTAATGTGCAGGTACGTTCATATTATAATTTGTACAAAATGCAGTCACACGCACTATAAGCATACAACTTCAAAAACAAGCTTTATGGTAACGCCATACGGGTTAAGTGCTTAAATTTTAATACTGGCGATGTACTGTTTAAATGATCGATTTCATTGTTAAATTTATAAAATACTGCTTCAAAAAAAAACAAAGTATCTAGTTTTTTTATTTTAAATATGGTCTCTATCCCGGGTTTGTAACTAGTTTAACTTGATGCCATAACATTATTGTTCTGCGAAATAAATGATAAATAAAAGCCACTAGCCCTTCGAAGAAATGTCAATGTCAGGGGCGGTCATTTATCATGAAAACCATCTGCAGGAATCATGAATTCACTACTTGTGATTTTTGCTTATCATGTTTCTCCAAAGTAGAGAATTTGGAAATTCGTATTCAATCGCATTAAGGCGAGTATTGTTGAATTTATATTTTGTTTTAAACTATCATTGAGCAGTTTTAACGATAAAATTGGTACCTTAACCCATGAATGTCACTTTAATTATCGTTACTCATTCCTTGCTTAGTAGTGTATTTGTAATTTGAATTCCTATATAATTAATTTCGAAATAATATCATTTGCATTGTTGTTGGTTAAACTTAATCGATTATTTTGTAGTCCGTTTGTCTATCTGAGACTGTTCGTTCCCTGTTTTTCAAGCTTAGGTAGAGATCCATAGTTGAAATCCTTTTAATAATATTTTACTGCGAAATTCACTTCAAGTCTACATAATAAAAATCTGGATCATAGGTACATCTAAACATCCTAAAAATTACTTCTGAAATTACTACACTAAGGAAATTTGGCAAAAAGGTATATCTTCTACCATAAGTTCAAGAAGAAAATGTTTACAAACCTGATTTGTATGAAACCACACTTCAAACTTTTTTTACAGACTATAATTTTGATGAAGGAGAAAAAAGTGGCTACCAAAATATTTCACTAATAGGTATTGTATTATTATACATAGTTTTGTTACAAATTGGTAAAAATGTTTCTAAAAATCCAACATTCTAAGATTTAAACATTGGCCCGGAACGGTCCGTTTTTAATTACCAACGCTAAACAGCAACAAAGAAGTGAATGTCCTTATTAATTTAAACATTTGTTTGGGGTGGTTTCCGTATCGCCGTCTACTGCCACTAGTGTGCTATAAGAACAGTCGGTGCGTTTGTGTGGGCAATTAAAATTTTATTCCACCTTAGAGGCAGTGTTGCTTTCTCTCACTTCTGGATACGCGTGTCCCTCTCATTCGTCTTCAGGGGAGGAGTCTCTGGGGAGTCTGTCCTTTCAATGTCTTTGCCCTTTGCGTCAAGGAGCCCCGGTAGGGCGCGTGGTACGTATGCGTAGTGTGGATACGCCTGGCGGTTGACGGACCTTAATATTTTTTTACGTTTTTACGCATTTTAAGGTTTTTGCTTAATCTATTAGACACTTTAATATCATTGCATAACAAAATTATTATTAAATCAATGAGATGAAATTAAATTTATATTTTCAATTATTATGTAGTCAAACCAAGTATTAACAATGGTGTTGACAAGCCACGATAAATAATTTGAAAAGTTTTACTTCGAAAGTGACTTGAGCAATAATAAGTAGCCATTCGTATTTGGAAAAAATAGCCAAATTGAAATGTTGGGGATTTCAACTGAGATACTGAGATAACGTCACAATAAAAACTAAAAACACACTGACTATTAAAAGTCCCAGAGCATTATAAACTAACATTAAAAATTTAATTTGTATAAAACAATAATATGGCCGATATAACATAAAGTACTTTCTTTTACGGCATTGATAATCTTAAAATAATATACGGTTTGCTATTTAAGGCTGTACCTATATTAATGGTTTAAATATCCTAACTGTTGCCTACGTCTGGATATAACAAACTTACTTGTGTATTTTGCATCCAATCTTACATAACATAATGCATAATATTCGTTTAACATACATAATATTAATTTTACATACATGATGTTTCCGAGGAACTATTTTGTTATTTTGGTTACAATTGTGTGTGATGGAGTGAAATGAAGTATTTTTGGTGTACCTAATATAAATTTAGCAAAAACAAAAATTAAAATAAACTGACCTAATTTAATTTGTATGAAATTAAAAAAGCAACTGATATCACGTTTTTGGTATTATTATAATTTAAGTATGTAGTATTTCTTGATATGCCGAATAAAATTTACTTTTTTATCAGACCTTTCAACGCAAAGAAAAATTCTTCAAAAACACATTCTGTAGTATGTATATTGGTATTGTAGTGACATTTGGCAGTAGCCGGCGGTTATGGCACTATAAATCGTATGGGCATGACTGACACGCATCTCCCAAACCCTCCTGTATTTTTACTGGGCATAATATATTGATTTCTTGTTCCCGATAGCACCGTGCAGTGTCATTTTATGTCTCACGTCTCGTTCAAATGTGAATTTTTACTTTCGTATTTTTTTTGGATGCTTTTGGTCGGTCCACTTTTGTAGTATGTACGTAATATAGAAAATAAAATAAAAGATTTTAAAACTAAAAAAGCATAAGAAGAATATGATGATGCTTAGATTTACTTACGTAAATCATGGATGTTTGTTACTTTTCACTAAAAGTAAAATAATTCGAATAAAATTTGGCAACTAGACAGATAAATATTATAATAATGAACATAACAGACAGGCAATAGTAAGTTTAATGTATCATGTATGTTTTAAAATGTCGTAATGAGACAAATGCAGCCTTCCTATAATTTGAATTTACTTCCCTTGTCATTAACATTTTTTTTTTAAATATGGGAAAGTTAACAAGAGGTCTGAGTTTTCCTTTTTTTTTCAGTCGGTGTTGTGACAAGAAAAGTTGTGGCAATAGAAATGAAACTCCATCGGATCCTGTCATCATTGATCGGTGAGTCAAAGTCATGTGGAATGTGTTTATTGTATACTGTCTTTGATTATCTATTATTATCAAATATAGTTTTTGTAAGGTTAATTTTGGTGAATTCGAAATGTTTGTTATAGCACTATACTAAAGGCGTCTTTCTATTTAGAAAATAGGTTTCATATTTTTTTTGTAAAACACACAATACTTTCAATGAGTAATTATCTTTCAAAGTGACGTTGGTAGGTAATAAATATTATTACGTTATTCAAGATATAGTTCAATGCATGGAAGGTCTTAAAAATCCACTAAATAGTAGCAAGCAGGTAAAAGATTCTACGGCTACGTGATTGATGACTTTTGACATGACGCGTCAAAACGTCGACCTAACTTCAATGTTATGTCAAAATGAACCAATAACGAAACAGTCATCCTCTTTGTACTGCTATTTTGTGGAAAATAGCGCGTTAGTCTCCATTCATAATTGGAGAGTGACTGTCTCATTGCAACATCAATAAAAAATTACAATGCAAGCTTAAGAATTTGAGATTTCATCATGTTAATTTGAGAGTAGCCCAAAAATTACAATTATAATTTCTGTCAAAATTAAAAAAGATAATGGGCAATATTCTTACTGTATATTTTGTAGCCAAACTGAACAATTACTTTTATCAGCCAAACATCAACGTGCCGTTAAATACAAGAAAGATATACTAAAGATACTGGCACAAAATCCTTTTGGAACTTGAAAAGTCACTAATTAATCGAGAATAAAAAAAAACAGAAATCACCAATTGGAAGGCAGAAAATGCAAGTCCAAATGCAATTGTGAACAAAAATGCAACCTCCCGCATTCTCGATTCGCGCCAATTCATCAGACGCAATGACGGCAATCTCAAAACTTCCGCGGAAAATGCATTTCCGTGATACGGAAACTTTTGAGAGTGCGTTAGAGTCGTATTTTATTTGTTGCGACCCGACAGATATGTATTGGAATAGACTCTTTTGTCGTTCTATTGCGCTCAACTTTGATAACGGATGATTCCATAAATCTGTTGTTGTGATGGTGTTTTTCTTTAATATTCAGCGACCAAAACCAAATTTAATAGAAACTAAATTGATCTAATATTTTTTGTTTTAAAATAACGTTTTTTACATTTTAAAGCTATATTAGCATTTACCAGCGGATTTGCACGCACGGGTTTTTTTGATACTTAATTATTACTTACTAATTTTTGTAAAATTTAAATTTTACTATAAAGAAAAATATAATCCAATTATTTCCTGCACACCTCTTAATTGTGAAAGAAAAATAGCATCGTAAATAAGTAAAAAAACTAAAGCTAATAAAAACCTAATCAAAATTATAAAATCAGTATGATGACGTTTAATCTTCAAATATGAATTTTATTTTCCAAACTCATCTTACTTTTGCGAGTCGACGTCATAACTTCAAAGGCAATTGAAGTAAAAAAATATGAGCATTTTTATAAAAAACAAAAGCCGAATATTGCCCAGCAGGCCGCCCGCGGTTTCATTGATCAGATCGGGCTAATCAGGCTGACAAACAGGCGTTCAAAACCTCAATGGAACACTATTGATAGGTGAAGGGGGCGAGGATGCTATGCCGTGCTGCTTTCATTCCCGTCCTTTTTCGGGGATTCAATAGAGATAGGCGTCTCCCGTTTGGATCGACGTTCGATATTTGAATTTTAGGGTTGGCGGTTCCTGTCATCTTGTTTTTTTCTCTGATTATTGGGCATGTTTTAATTAACCAGCCAGTTTTTCAATCTACGTTCAAGCGTGTTGGTAGCTGGACTCGGGTAGATAAAAAGGAAATCTACAAAATTTTCAAACTCTGAAGCCATTATTTTAGTGAGTGGCGACTTATTTCTTAACAGTAAATTATTTAAACCACAAAAGAAACCTACAATTTATAACAATAATTATTCAGCCTTTTACTGGACACAGGTCTACTCTTAAAAAATGAGATGGAACGGGTCATTCTTCACCATGCGGAATTAATACGCATTAGTAAAGGGACGAGAAGACGAGTTCCCAATCTTATTGCCAGATGATCTCAAGCCACCAAATGGACTCTGACTAGGCTTGAAGATTGACGACCTTCGTAGCCAAGACGTAAGCGGGCCGGACTTTGGTGTTGCGTCATTTCTGTTCTGGATTCGATTTCCAGTCAACATGAAGAACGGGTTTTTGTAGATTGTCTCGAGTCTTGGTGTTGTGGTTGTTTTTTATTTCTGTAGCACGAGTACCTTAGCTACTACTTTACCAATCAGAATAACGGATGTGATGGATTGCAATATTTATTAATTTAAATATTATTTGTCAGCCGGGATCAATAACTTAACATCCCTTCAGAAGCATGGATACACTCATAATAAATATTACTAAAAAAAGCGTTGGGCATTGATTACGTAGATTCTGTCTAACGTTGTTGTAACTCATTCGGCAGCCCTAAAACTTCGTACGTCGGTTTTGTAATTCGCTCGATTCAATTTTTTTCGTACCTTGGAAACAAAAAAATCAACGACGGCCTTTGTGCGAACTTTCCTTTGCATTTCACGGTACGAAGTTGATCATGGAAATTTCCTAACCGCGAATAAACTTGTGATTTTTCACCGTTTGATGTAAATTAAAGCGCTTTGTGTGGGCCAGCTATTATTAGGGAGTGTGAAATTGCGGTATAGGTTTTTTGGAAATGAATATTCATCGCGATTTTGGAATGGACAGATAATGTAGGAATATGCACTTATGTGTGTGTGTGTGTGTTAAATACGAAGGCTCTGTTTATTATTGACTTACATGTTGTGAATTGTTAGCCTTAATACGTATTTAAAGCTAGATTTAGAGTCGTAATGAAGTAGAATTATTATATCATGGTGTAAAATGTACGAGTAGAGGGTACCATATCAAATGTCCAAGATTAAGGAAAATGCGAGATTCATTAGTGCAGTCATTACCTACCTCTCCGAAATTTAAAAGAACCACACAGCTAAATAAAAGTCAAATATCGGAATTAATCGAATAGTTTGATTCTTAAGAAATTTCTTTTATATTTTTATACAGTGTAGTCAAAAGCAGCAAGCACGTTGGATATAGACTTCATATCGCCCTTAAGTCGTTGGGATTAGGACTAAAATCTAACTGCAAGTGTTTGTACCGGGATGGTTGACCGTACATGCAATATATATTGGACAAATATATTGGACAAATTGACAAATTGGACAACATCACATACATTGCTCTGATTCTATAGTAAGTAGCTAAAGCACTTGTGTTCCAGAAATCAGAAACCACGACAGTTCCACAACACCCAGGCCCGAGACAATATAGAAAAGTTCGTTTCCCATATTGACCCGACCGGGGATCGAACCCGGGACCTCAGAGATGGCGCTCGCCAAAGTCAGGCCCGCTCGCCTCTCGGCTACGGAGGTCGTCAGGAGGTGATGAGGAATGATTGACCCTTGTTACAGTAACTCCTAGAACTGTTCATACAAATGTACAGTCGCTAGCAAAAGTCACAAATAAACGCGACAACAATCCATCAGCCATTTGCGAGCCGTGCCCACGTACGAGTATACTCGTGAACTAATGCGATAATTGAAATTGTGCAATTGCGTGCGAAACGCCCAACACCGAATTCATTACCGTCGTGTTTTTCCCAATTTATTTTTTTTCACTGTCGTTTTGTGGAAAAAGTTTTAACTTTTTATACTATTGCTGAAAATGCATTTTTTTAACTAAACATATTTAGAATGGTATTTATGGTTTTAATTTCTTTTTTATTGTATGTACATAGGTAATTTATAAATTTATAAAAATAATAAGTCCAAGAAAATGGATTACAAATATTTAAATAGAATAGAATAGAAAATAGATGGTCAACAGCAAATCAAGGTTTCTTTGCAGTTCGATATTCTAATATAGTTTAGACTTTACACCGCCCTCATGTCATGTTAAGATCTATTAACATGACATGAGGGCGGTGTAAAGTCTAAACTGTTAGTCTGGCGTGCTTATGATCGTAGTTTACTGCTCTGAGAAAAAAAACTAAAAAGATTTTACAGATCTGTATAGCACAACTTCATTGGTCTTATCGCTAGAAAGCAATCTCTTCTACGCAACCTTTAAATAGAAGTACAAGTAGAGTAGTAAAATTTTGAACCAAAAAAGGAAGCCACAATTGAAACGTGCCAACAGGTTTGAGCTACTCAAAATTCTAATCAGCGGAACACGCGAACAAAACGCAAAACGTCCAAGTATCGATAACACGACGAATAATTGACGTAACGGTAAAAGCAGGCAACAATCCAGAACCCTTCGAATCAGCAGCAATTTGTTAAGTGGATTTTTGCCCGAGACACGCTCGCGGCTCGTTGCGCTCCTGTACACAATTTCATTATCTCTGCCCGCCTGCCCGCGGCCGGTTCTACTATTAACTTATGCGATGCTGTGTTCAGCTATGGAAATTTTTTCGAATTTATTTGCCACGTGTTCTATTTTTAAAACGCCGTTAAATTTTTTTTTTATTATTATTGCCGGTCAACGTTGACTGGAGATTGAAACTTTTTGTTTATAAATAATGTTTATGATTGTACTTCAAAATATCTATTATGTACCTACATTTAATCAGGCGATTCTCGGAATCGTTTTCAAATGTATTTAAAATTACAAAAAATAAGAAATTTTCAATGTTTTGAACTACAATTGTGACAAAAAATTACCCCTATTTAAAATTTCCTTCTTTTAATAATGCCATATCTTTCGTAGCATTAAACATTATCTCGATAATAGAGCCATATTCGATTATACCTTGTCAATCACACGAAATTCAGTAATTTTCAAAGTAATATCTATTCAAAAATTTGAATGTGTTACTACAAAATTGAGCTACCAAATCACCCCATCCAAATTGTTCCTGATAGCACACTTATGAAGCAGGTACTTTACTAGATGGACTTTCCAAATCAATTCAAACCCACGCATTCGTCCCCCACGCAATCACTTAAGAATTTTATGAACCGTAATGATTAAGATGTTTTTGTCGTGTAGTTTAAAACGATTGACCGGGGGCGAAACTACACTACATTGTCGTGCTAAACATATTGTGACCGGAATAGCTATTAAAGGATTAAGCAATAGCTTTAAAACATGTTGAGTCGATTAGGGTTGGTTTAACTACCTACTCTGTCGTGAGAAGACAATTAGAGATTTCCTTGCATATTTAAAGGCTTGCAGTTTTATACAATCATTTATTTAAAAATCAATGTCACTTTTAGTTGTAATTTTATTACTCAAGAACGGGCTCACCTATCCAAAAGAAAAGTTTAGGCTTTGTTCAGACTAGATAGTTAAGTTTGCGTTAAATCGGTCCAGTGGTTCTTCATTTCATACTTTTTTGTAACAAATGTAACATTTGGATATACGAGAACATCAAACATCTATATATGTATGCACATAATATATACGCCTATTCATAAACACATAGTATAAACGCAATTATATTTAACTAGCTGTGCCCGCGACTTCGTTCGCGTGGACTACATACTTTCATGGTCGGTTTTACCCCTTTTTCCCCTAATATTTGAAACAAAAAGTAGTCTTTATTTTAATCCAAGTTTCGAGCTATATTTGTGCCAAATTTCATATCTCTAACTTCAAGAATAAACATTTTTCCATATAAACTTTTTACCCCTATCCCCCCTTATTTTCTAATAAAAAGTAGTCTATGTCCGTTCTTGAGATTCAACGTATACCTATACCAAATTTCATCAAAATCCGTTCAGCCGTTTAGGCGTGAAAGAGTAACAGACAAACAGACAGACAGACAGAGTTACTTTCGCATTTATAATATTAGTTTGGATTACTTTTGTGCCTGTCAGACATATCAGAGAGACACCGAATGAATTTTGATAAACTATAAATCGTTTAGTTGAAAGCTTTCACTTTGTGATTAATTGTTCCAACTATATTTGGGACGAGCTTAGCCTTTTTAATTAACTTCTTTAACTTTTACCTTTTTCATCAGTAGACGGTTATTATCTAAATAATTATTATGATCACTAAGAACACACTAATTCAAAATTCAAATCGTTTCCACACGATCTTGAAAAACATTGTGATAAATTATGAATGTAGTTAAAATATGAAGTTGCTCTAACTTACAAACAGCCACACAAAACTGCAAACGTATGCAGTTCCAAATTAAACCTTATTCCCACGGCATAAATGAGGTAAGAAAAAGAGTATAATGTGTTTAAATCTGACGTGTTTTTGACTTTACATAGTTCATGTTATAAGGTTCCGTACTCAAATAAGTAAAACGTGAAAAAAAAACAAATTCCTCGTATTTTTTTTTATGATAATGCCTCCCTAACAAAAAGTTTGAGTCCATTCGACATATGGCCGACGTATATATTACAATGGGATCTTTACACCCTATTTCGGGTGCGACAAAATCGATTCTCAATTCGATATGACCCTCTTGTGTTCGCTACTTAATAAGGCGTGTATGGGATGGATAGAGCTAACGAGAAAAAAGTTTTTTATTAGCATTATGCCGGGTCATTCGTAATTTGTACGAATAAGATAACATATAAAAATGTTTTTGGTATACTTGAACTGCAATAAAGTTTAACTATTCCAAAGGTCATTTTTACCTAGTTGAAACCTTTGTTATATTTAATTGGCAAAGTTATTGTATCACAAACATTTTACTGATAGGGTTACAATGATTTATACTTTGATGCAGTGGTAAATAATAAAAAAAAAATTATAAGCATAACTTTGTGAGGAGAACGCTTAGATAATCTAGTTGGCTTAGTAGTTACGTAGATCCAGGGTTTGATTCCCGATCGAATAGAGTATATTTTAGATGTTCAGAGCATAGCTTGGATTTGTGATTTCCAATCTACAATTGGTAAATGTAGTAGGTAATTCAGCCAATACTCATTATTCTAAGAATAAATTGATGGAGATTGCAGACCTTGGTTGTAATATCGTTAAGTCAATGGAAAATGAACTTTTCTATACTGTGTCGGGTCAGGGTGTTGTCGTACCGTAGTTGATGGTGTGACACAAGTGTTGTAGCTACTTACCATAGAATCGAAACAATGTAGGCGATACTGTCCAATATTTAAAAAATATTCTATTTTTACGGCACAGAATCATCTGAACACTTCAAATCAGATATAGTCAACATATTCAGCTGTACTTCCACCTTACAGGCACTTTTGCTTCACCTTTGTACCCAATTACCCCAATTCAATTTCCAAACATACCCAATCTAAACGCATATGAACAGTAAAACGGAATTGTCACGCTAATCAGAAGTCACGAATCCTTAAGAATCCCCAGCGTTCGTTTCCAAAAGAGGTTCCTTGCAGTTTTCCGGTAATTCTCGGTGCGAACGGGGAATCTCGGCTATTATATTATCTCATTAGATACGCCACGATGCTGCCTTCCCACCCGCTAAATAAATTCCTTCCAGCCCCTGATATCTCTATTACTTGTTCGCGTTTTTGCATTCGCCATTTTTATACCCACATTTATGGGTAACCATAACAAATTAGTTTGCATTAGCATTTTTGAACCACTTTTTTTTCTATTTTTAGTTGATCTGCCATTATTGCACTCAATCTAGTTAATTCAACCACCATATTTATAAAAAAATCTATTTTATTTTTTCCATTCTCGCGACTGATATCCTAGAAAGCCGTCACCAAAATAAATTGCTTATTGATCCATTGCGGTTACATTGAGACTAAAATGTATATCACAAAGAATATCTCTTATGTAAACACATTTTTGGGATATGGTTGTGCAGTTGCAGAATCGAGTGCTAAATTAAAGTCGTAAATTTATATTAGTAATAGTTTGTAACAACAAGTTTGTTGGTGCGCGACCCCGGAACGGCCCGCTCGGGTAACCGTGGAAGTTTCGATAACTTCATAAGTCTCTTTATTAATCGCTTTGCACTTTCTTCCCGCCGTCGAAAGGTTAAGTTTCTTGGCTATTTCAACGTTTAAACTAGTTTAAGGGCTGTTTAATAAGTGCAGTCTGTTTAATTTTGAAAAGATTTCGGTAACGCCTATACATTCGAATAAATACAACACAAATCACGCGAATCTGTCCGAAAAACGGGGCGCGACAAAAGAATTCGGCACACTTACAGCGTAATGTAAACCAAAAAAGAAAACTGGTCCCAAAAGTATACCCTGGGGGATACTCGCGCGCTCCGCCGTCCCGATACAGACGACGACTGGTGATTAGGCTTCTTATCCACGAGATAGCGACAGAAACTGTGCAAGACTTAACAACTAGGACCATTTTCTTATTCCCTCCGACCAAGCATTTTCTTACTCGCGGACTTATCTAATGCCTCCGTTCAGCTTAAAATTCCTATGAATATTAGCCGCTTATGAATTTTATCCTGTCTATTAGAACGAAAATTTTATTTTTTATTTACAAAGTTGGCAGCGTAATCCCTATCGACGCTTAAATAAATCACCGCTGTAATGAGACGTCTCATTTTTGATTTATGTCGTAGGTACTGGTGAGTACCCCTGATTTTTCTACACGATAACTCTGGGTGATGATCGTAAATTGAAATATGATAAAGTCACAGTAATGAGGTTCGTAATCGAATCGACCCTTCGACTATACATGCTCGGGTGGCGATGCGAAATGTCATGCTAATTTGGCGAAATGCGGGACGGCTGCAATTATACGTGTGCAATAATAATATTGCTTGTATAATTGACATACAATAACTCTGGGTTGGATTACTTCAAGATATAGCGAATTGTATTTTGATTCATATTTAAATCTTCTCCAAAGCTCTAAATGGAAATGAAAATAGAACAGATCAATTTAAGATACTCTGAACAAAGAATTCAAAAAATACTGGACGAAATATCTTTATAAGGTGAAAATTTGTCGTCACATTTTCAAAGATACTAATTTAATTTCACCGTTATCCAAAATTCCGCACGACTCTCGTCTGGAAATAGCCAAGCCTATCTTTCGTCGGCCATCATTAATTATTATTATTCCCATTATCTTCGTCCCGAAATCTTTTCCTTTCCACTTTTATCGTGTACCATGTTCGACTCTTCTATCTCAATTCCGACCTCATTCCCGATTCCAATACGTGATTCGTCGGTTCGCAAATTATTCGGTGAAAATTCACCATCTCGTTAGAATGTGCGATCCGCCGGCGAAGCGAGCCAACCGCTTGATAAATTGTCTGGAATAATAATGATGAATTGCAACTAGCCCGATCCTGATGTTGGATCTAATCTATGGAGCGATTTTAACGTAAGTTTATTCCCTTTTAAGTTTTAACTTTGCGAATACTTCGATTTCACATTTATACTAAATAACATAAATTAATAATTGAAAAATTAAACTCCATATATTTATTATCAGCCATTTCAACTTCAGTATCTTTTTTTGGATTTTTAATTAAATTGAAACTCGACGTTGGATATTACGTGGAGCTTGAAGAAATTACTTCAAATTAGCGACGAATCTATTAAGAATAGACGGTCTCGGGCCCATTTAATTAGTGACGGGGTTTTATCATCCCCTCTTTGCTTTCATTCTTTGAGAATTTCAACTGTTACGCTGCCATATTGGCAAAGCTTAAATAATATTGGGACCATCTAATAATAGGATTCGTTCTTACAGAAAATTGTTGTATTTGGTTTATTTCAGATGTTTTATTGGAGATTTGTGTCATCATTTCTGTGGTTGAAGTCGGCTATAAAATGAGTAGTGGAAGTGTCATTAAATTTGAATACGTATTCACGCGTGACATCTCCTTTGAAGACAAACATGCTTAGTCGTTGGTAGTAAAACAAACTAATGTTAATTGTTGCTTTTAATGGCATCGCGTGTGCTGGGGTCAGGCGGCATACTATTTGTAACTGTGCTTCTGTTAGAGTATTAAAGTATACGACACACAGTTTGAGTTTTGTCGTTAACAGTACATTTATTAGGTATAACTAGTGCTCGTATGTGTTTATTGTTTTTGGTAATTGATTCCATTATTATTTGATTGGATCTCTTTTTTTGATCACAAGATGATTTCGATCTTACGAGTAACAGAAAAAGGTTGAATTTGACAATCTAAACTTTTATATTCTTGGACAGGTTTTCTCAGGTTTCTAATTATCTGGTATCCATAGACTGTTATACAAATTAAGTGTAACAGAACGAGTCCATGTAATTTGCATCTTGAAAAACACTAGTTTAATATCGTAAATCCTTAAAAATCGATCTTGCCATACACCGAACTACCAATATCCAGTGAAAATTGAATTTACAACTGACAATTGGAGAAGGCGCTTCCGTCAAAGGCAACCCCTGCGAAATATTTACCGAAATACATTTTAAAAGCTTTCTATTCTTATAGATGTATGATTTCATAGACTGGAGTCAGAAGTGCAATTGATATTGGACTTAGGTACCACACAATAAATCAAAGTTAATACTTTTCAATATTAAACCGTTGTGACTAATCATGTTTTATTGTGTTAGATTGCCACTTATACTCAATGCATGAATTTTCTTGCTCAAAAAACTGTGTGGGTATAATACGTAAAACAATATGCATTTCAGTAGTGTACTTGAGTCTAGAGTGTTTTCTAAACTCTTCAAAACGATACAAAAAATTTGGAACATAATCCGGGTAGAAAACAACGGTGTATAATAAAGCGACAGTTACATTTGTATTAAAATCCTTTTCAGACATATGGTTGAAATCGTCACACTTATCTCACTGAAGTTGCAACTTATTAGGATACATGCGAGTGTACTTGTGTAGACATAACTGAAGATGCAAATCACAACACAGACGTAACACACAAACACCGAACTCAACGTCAAACGATTCGCCCACGAGTCATATTACCGGGCGAACAACAGACAAGCGGACCAAGATAATGCAATTTACAAAGCAGGCAATCACGAGAGGCGGCCGCTGTTGTGCTCGCCGTCAAAGAGCAGAGGAAGGAGCTCAGTGTTCCTTAATAATTAATTGTCGCTTAAACGCGCTGACGTCTTGCGTCCCTGCGGGCACTGCCGCTCTGTGCATATGCGCCGAGCACACGAGTATGCGTTCATTCTGAATTTGTAATAGAACAAGATCCAGGATACACCGGAGTTACGTCATGACGCTGATTTTTTTTATTACGCTTACTTGCGGCCTGTTTGAATTATCGGTCATGTGTGTGCTGTGCATGGAACGTTCTACAA
This sequence comes from Glyphodes pyloalis, assembly GCA_037074685.1. Lineage (NCBI taxonomy): Eukaryota > Metazoa > Arthropoda > Insecta > Lepidoptera > Crambidae > Glyphodes > Glyphodes pyloalis. The sequence goes on from JAYKKO010000011.1 coordinate 9,450,433, forward strand.
AATATTGAATCAAAAATTTGCCCTAATGTCATAGAACGTCAGAAACGGATTGGTTATCGAAAACTTTTTTTCTCTTTCGTTATCTAAATGGGCAAACACAAAGCATTTACTTTTTTAAACGGGATGAGCTTTAGTAATCATTTTATTCAGCAATAGGATAAACTATTTTGCAAAGAGAAACAAATATTAATCAAATTCAGCCCACTTCAATTTAATATTGTAAAAATGACCTAGAATAGATTTTTCGTAATTTAATAGCCTTTTATACTCGTATATGTAAATTTAATACAACTTTTGGCTAGATACATCAAACTAAGCATAGAGTGCCACGGCACTCTTTTTCAGAGGCCTGTGTCTGGTCACTACCAGAACCGTGAACTAGTCCACTGACTGGTGTACGCTGATGATCAATTTAATACCGGCAGATGATATCAGAGAAAAAAGCAGCTTACACAAGTGCTGTTAGTCTGCTGTTCACAGGATCTTAGACCAAGATCGTTTAGGAGACGCTTACGTTTAGAGCTCCTCGTGAATTTTGGGTTGTACTCCGCTTTTGCACAATGTGAAGACGGTGTATTTGTCGCTTAAATATGAATCCACTTAGGGGTGAACTTAGAGCGGTGTAATCAAATATACTGATATACATATATTGAATCACAGCAAGTGATTATGTATATTGTAAAATTATTTAGGATTAACACAGATAAGTCGGCAAGTGATAAATTATATTATAAGGCAGTCAGCTCTCTTTTTGGGTATATTTATTTCTAAATCATAACTAACTTTCTTCACCCAACAGTTACATAAAAATATGCTTTGAATGGTAAAATATTAGTGCGCCTGTAAAATCTTCATGAAGCTTTTTATAATTGAAATCAAATTCCATACAGTAATTAAAACCAAAACGCTAATAATACGTAAGGCTATTATTAAGATTCACAAAATCTGTATTTTTGGAAGAACGCTCTGTCATCAAGCTAATGGATATTAAAACACGGGTGAAATGCTATTTGAATCGTACTCCACAATTAGTGGGAAGGTGAAATTGGAGAAGATTGAGACCATCAATCAAATAGAGGGCATGATTACATTCAAATCTAGATAACTAATTGAATGAACCACTCGCATTAATTGAATTTAAGTGACGTTTTGCTTTTTTGTTTTTGTCACGAATGCTTGTGGAGGATTTTTAATGTGAACCGATGAGTAATGGGATTTGTTGAAACATTGTTGACTTAAAGTTGTATGTGCTCTTTTTGTTATGTCTTATAGTTAGTATGATCAACATCAAGTTAAACTTTACATCAAGACGTAGGCACCGCCTTTATGTCGTAAGCATAAGAACTGATATCGAGCTGCAAGTGACGTGCTGGCGACCGTACATACTCAAACACACTCTCTCTGGCCCTCATTCTTTATTAATATTTGTAAGGAACGTATGTTCTTTACTAAAAATTAAAGTACTTCCGCCGTGCTAGGTGTTATCTGCTCGGGGACCAAGGCCCGGTATTGGGATCTTGGTTTGTTGTATTTATAGTTAGTGGCGACCAAAACTCTGACTCTGACTCTAGGTAATATCGAAGGTCGGCACATATTTTTAAATGGAATAGTTTTTTGTATGCAACGTTAGAATAATTTGCATTCATATTAGGAAGTTAAAGTTACCTACAAATAGATTTATTTATATTTGCAAGAAGATAAAGTGACTTACTTTTATTTCATAAAATTAACCTTTTATTTCGTAAGTATAAAGAAAATTTTGCACAGCATTAAAAAATCGGTCACTATCTATGAGCATACACGAAATAAATTCACTTAAGCTCAAAGTGGGGTAGCTAAAATTGCATTGAGTACCCATTAACGCCTTGTCAGATTCGATTTCGATTTATATGTTCGATAAATTGGAATTATTGCTGCTCAATCTGATCCCAGTTCTGTCGATATTGTTTCGATCTTATTGTATATAGCTTTTGTAAAAATTGATATACCCAATCACTATGTTAAGCAGTAGTCTGCTTAACAATCTAGTGATTGTTAGGGCGTAACGCTTATAACAAAATTCATGATTCATAGTATTTTATGAACCTTTTATAAGTCATAGTATTTAAAATGTTCTTTTGTTTTAGATCTTTTTAAAGAAAATTAACATCGTGCACTGTGTCCCGTCGTAGTTGTAAGCTACTAAGCTATCCACTGTCATTGAGAGCTTAATGCATTTCGTGGTCTTCCAATACTTAGAAGATAATTATCACAGAACAGGTATTACGTGTTAATTACTGACTATTGCCTATGTAGGTAGAGTTGAAAGCATCAAGTCTTACAGGTACATATTATCAATCTTTCTCTCAATTCCCTTAATCAATATTTACTTGGCACCGACTTCAAGATATGAATTACTTCGTGTTACCTAAATGTTTTTCTATTCTTCTATTCTATTCTGTTATTTTTAAGTTTTTAGTTCCCGTTTGAAGTCGGTTTTTTTTGTTAAAAATTTTTTGTTGAGAAGGATTTCTGATAAGTCGAGGCGATAAGTGCTAGGAGCAGTGTGTAAGTGGACGAAGGCAGACAGATACTGTTCAGAACATAATAGTGACGTCATTATCAAAATGTAAGCCACTCTCAAAATCAAATAGAATCAATTATTTTGATAATCTTGTAATAATCATAATATTTTTTCTCCGATGTTAGATGTATAAACTTATGTTCATCCTTACCTTTGACAAAGTTACAAGATCTATTGGAAATTTACCAAGACTTCGCTAAAAACAACTAGGGTAAAGGAAGGTATATTGGTGATATAGGTAACTTGATGATAACGTTTTAAACTGATTGCCACACAATGTTAAATTTAAATTTTATTTAAAATTTAAATAAAACACAATTGCTTACACTCGTAGCAACCTCCTTAGCGCTGTCTCATGAATGTGCTCGCATAGGGAATTTTGTGGCAATCAGTTTAAAAAGTTATCATCAAGTTACCTGTATCACCAATATACCTTCCTTTACCCTACTTCACTTACGCACGGTCTACATTCGTTTTCGTTTCGCTTACAATTTTTCCCGTTGTCGCAGGGAGTTAATGAAAGAATTAGCTTTCATTACAACTGATACGATTCCTTAAAGGGATTCCGAATTAAGACGAAGTGCCTTCGCAACCTTTCCGATGGCCGGGATCAGTGTGGGGAGAGGTCGGCTTATCTGTGATTAGTTTTTTTTTTGGGACGTGTAAAATGGCCATTGAATACGTATTGGCTCATAGGAATATTTGTATGACACGAGAAAGTTTCTGATTTTTTCGCTGGATGTTAAATTTTGATGTAAACTACGCTCGTCTCTTGTGCCTACAAACAGTTTTACAGATGATGATAAACTGTAATCATATGAATTTGAATAGCTAAAATCAGATTTCTCTCTCGATTTAAAAAATTTAGTATTTTCAATGGTGCAAGCTTGGCAAGAATTTAATTGTCTGATTAGGAATACTCAAATAAATACATTAAAATAGTTAAAATATTTCTTGTAACACAATCAAAATATAAAAGTATGTACATACCTATTTTATTTAAAAGTTAATGGTCCCTTAAGGAGATTAGACATTGGTTGAGCTTTTACAGCACCAAAGTAATATGCAGCGGTCCTGATTTCGACTTAATGCATTAATTAAGCCGACTGATCCCCGAAAATCTTCTCAAAACCTCTTTGTTTTAAATTAGTGCAGAATTCATTTTCTTTTTTTTTAATTCGTCTTCCAAATTCAAATAAGATTTCTTTTTTTAGTACGCCGCATAAAAGGGTAGAGCTGGTCTCGTCGTTCAGTTCGGGACGCTAATTCCTTCTCGTTCCCCGAGATACTGATTGGACGATATATTTAACAATGCTACCGACACGCTCCTCTGCGAAAAAATACATCTTACGTACCTTTTTTCTCGCGCTGGGATTCTTTTATTTTCTTATTTTCTATTTGCCCCCGCTGCGAAAGGTTGGATCGGCGTGGGAGTAGTGCACGCGTTAATGACACTAATAACAATTAGTGGAAGGTTTGGTTTGGCTTGCAGTGTTTTTGGTGTTTAGTTATTCGCTTGTGAGGCTTTACAAGCATATTACGGGGCGCCCGGCCCATGGAGGGTCTTAACGGGAGGTCGTTTGCTGCGCTGCCAGCCTCCTAAGATTAATGACATTACGCCAAGACAGTTTGTAAGAGACAAACGTGACAAAAAACTGAGTTGTAATTAAGTACATAGAATAGAGATTACGTTTAATGACTTTTTGGCTTTGTTCGGTTGTAATTGTGATGCGAATGGGTTATTCGGTTATATTGGGTCATTTTTTGTATGCTGGCTTCAAAGAAATATGACTTTATAGCTACATCCATTGCACGTTCTTACATTTTTATGAATAAATAAATAACCAAACCGACGTCAAATTATTTTTTTCGAAATGAGATTTCATACCCTTTTAAAGATCTTCTTACATTTAGTTTAAAAAAACACTATAATTTGCCTTTTTTCATCTACTTGTACTATATAATATCTACGTAGTGTTGCATTGAAGATTAACTGCAAGTAAATATTAATTCGGATATAAAAGATATATTTTTATTTTTTATTTGGTTTTGAAATGGTTTCCGATGCTATGTGAGTCCTTTTTGTGAAATGTTCTTTATATTGCACAGCTTTTAGGGCACTTGTTGAGTTCAAAATATTCAATTTCTTTAAGTAAAACGCCTTAAAATTCTGAAGGTCCGAGGCGATCTGGAGTCTTCCCAGGGTCGACAGTGGACATCATAAAATATTTAACACTCATATCTCTCAGCGGTCCAAATATTATCAGCTCGCCTATAAAACTGCGAACTCGCGATAGAGCGTGAAGGCGCGTTACACTTGTTACCATAGAAGAGGGATGCAAGATCAGTTATTGTACGATCTTTGGAAATTCGTTGGAAACGTTTGCTTTCTTTTCCATCGTTTTTATCGCTGCCGTTATATTTTGATAGAGCAGTTTAGTAGGATCGCCGGATATAACGTTTATGCTCTGGTTTTCGTATATGTAAGTGAAGTAGAGCGTTTGTTTGTACATTTTGTTACTGTTTATTGTTTACCCGCCGATCGGGGCTTCGCCAAAGGAATACAAATACAACTCTTTTAATATTTACTTCTACGTGACACATTTTAAGGCAAATATAATGTTTGGTATATGTTTTTATTTAGCTTTATTATCTTACAACTCGGCAAATCCCTACCCGAAAACATCCAGCGTTCTCTAAAAATCAAATAACATAATGGTCAACTTACTGTTTAATATGTAGACAACCTATTTTTGATGGAATCGCAAAAACGTATTTCTGGTTTGCAACTTTTAACGTAAATACGAGTAGGTATACTAGTATACGCAAGCCTTCATTAATAGTGCAGTGTTTGGGATTTTTCCTGTTAATAAAACCTCCTTTATAATTCAGTGGAACACAATCCTTTTCTTTAACTCATTTATTTTTAATAGAGGCCACGACATATGTAAGTAGATGTGGTCTGTGAAACCACCTTAATACTGAAATGAAATGTGAATTAAATAAGGAATGTACGGTCAACAGCACGTTAAGGTAAACATTTGTTGTTCGACATTCGCTCTTATGCGCAGGACTTAAGGGCGACGCAAAGTCCAAAGCGTGTAGTCTGATGTGCCTTAAGTTTGACTGTACCGGTGAAAATCATTTTATGGATTGGCAAAACAGATATTTTAAACTACAACTTAGTTTGTATTGTTGCTAATTGCAGATAGATATTTGTTCAAGACCACGTCATTCAATAAGAGGGTTGTCTATGATCTTTTATTTCTACTGGATAGATGGTAATTTTATGGATTTCAGATTTCATGAAATTTATTGAAAGATCTTGTTACTTCTTGATAATAAATCTGTTTTGAAACTTGATTTTTTTATATTAGTATAATTCTTTGGTCAAACTACAGTAACACAATAGTAACACAATTTAATTAATCAACATAATGAACATAATTAATTGTGTACACCCGATAATATGTCAATCAATCCGAATCTTTCAAATTGTTGAAAGAGTTAATTAAAATTCATTGGAAACTTTTTAACAAGGTAACATTATTTGTCACCTCATATGTAAAAAAGTGTATTTTTAGCCTCAATTTAATCAAATAAACTGTTTTCTTCAGTAAACAAAGGTTTACGTTGCTACCCTTTAAATATTTAAATAACTAAAGATTAAAGAAAGTTAACCCATAGTTTGGAAGTAAATTTGTTCACGCTAAGTTCACAAATATTGTTGCGAGCATCGCATTTTATCAGAACTTAGGAGAGCGGCGTAAATATGCTTACCTTAAAAGTTTGCAGTGATAAATACTCGGGAAGGCCCGCGAATATAAAGTATATGGTACAGTCAAACACAAAATGTTTTCGTCAGCAACATTTTTTGGAAGAAAAACACAAATACAGTGCATAAACTTGGAAATAAAACGATTCCAAAATAGGACATTACCATTATGATTTTTTATAATGATTAATATTTGTTTCCTTCAAATATTCTAAGCAGAAATTCGTGGGGCATATATTGGTGTCCAAAATATATGAACACGCATAACTTCCGAAATACTGTACGAAATTGCATATTTTTTTTGTTGTGTTCGTAATTGTCGCGGCACGGTTTGTAAGAAAATAAGATAAGGAAAATTTATTAAAATCACGTACTATACCGCGCTACTTTTCAATATTTTTAAATCTTATTCGTGATGCAGTGCGTGCAATTAAATTTATACCGTACTTTTTTTGATAATATTTAGTTTTCTATGACAGCTAAGAAAAACAAGTAAATATCTCTCAAAAATAAAAATAGGCACATTTTTTAGCCAACATCCAAAAAACGTATTCGATTGATTGTTTTTGGCTACTATTAAACTCTGTATTCATAAACAAAAAAAATACGATCGTTTACTACTTTATTTTCCATATACAGTTTTCGCTAAGAGTACTGCCAGCATAATAAGTTAGAATCACCCCTCAGCATGATACACCGCGAGTTGCAGGCATATCTCGCGCCTTGTTGGACGCGTCGATGTATGACAAAAAGCTAACGTTACACTACGGTGCTGTATACTGTAATAAAATAACTCACTGATTTTTCTAGCTCTTCAACTAGAAGATTCTTTATTCTATAAGTAAAATTGTGGCCGAATGTACCGCCAGCATAATAAGTCAAAGACACCCCTCTGTATGATACACTGCGCGCGGCGGCCATATTTTGCTCCTCGCTGGACGCACCGATGAATGACAAAATTTTGGCGCATCCATAATATTCGATGTGTTGTATTCTACTTCTTATAAAAAATTGGTTGAGGTTGCTATCATATGAAATTATGAGTAAATTAAGAATATAGAAAAGATATAAATGGATCTCATTAGTACTGTTTACTTATACGGAAACCAGTAAAGCTGGTGAATCAAAATAGGGTATCTACAGTTTTATAACACTACTATATGATGAAAGTAAGTGGTCAACTAAATATGGTTGGTTTATTTGTGATCTTAATCGGTAAAGAAAAAGAAACCAAACTAATAATTAACTTAAAAAAAACAACCCTTATAATTTATATCTTTGAGAAATATATTTGCAAGACTCCTTTTTTTTTTTAATATTGCACTTCAAGAAGTCCTCATCCTAGCTTAAGGTTGAAAAGTACAGCATAATAAATCTGTTACTGGACTTGTCGCCCTTACCTTGAAGGCTTGACCCCTGCTACTAATGTAGCACCCCCCAGGAGCTCTGGAAACCTTACTCACACGCAGGAACACAGCAGCACAGAAGTGATTGTTATTTGGCTGCGGTCTTCTGTAAGGTGGAGGTATTTCACCAGTCGGGCTGCTCCAGTTCGAGCGATAAATAGCTTTGCCCTTCCTCTCTTAACTCTCTACTACCATAATTTGGGAAAAAATGATTCCTTTGTGTTATTATTGTAACGAATGCATCTAAATGCCAAATTTCATCTAAATCCATTTAAATATGTTTGTGTGAAAGAGTAAAAAACTTATATACAGAAATCCATATGTCCGTACATTCTTACACACTTGAGCATACATTATAATATAGTAGGACTAGCTTCTACATACATATATCCAAATAATTAGTTTCACAATAAACAACCAAGTTTAATTTGCACCAATAAATACTCCCATCTGCACTCAATAATCTGTAACAGACAAAATTATCACCGCTTGTATGAAAATGCGTGCCCGCGAATTCCCAATCATAAATTATACTTGTCCGCTTACCTCGGGTTAACCGGCTTTTATAAACTACCCGGGTAATTTATAACTATTACCCGGGCGAAAACGATCACGTGATATCACTTTATAGCGTATTCACCCGGTAAATATGAGGGAGGTATGTAATATGTTACTTGTTTACATTAACGGCAAGTGAGGGGGAATTATTATTATAGGCAGGTATACCGGTCTGGACTGGCTGGTCACTTTGGTAAATGGATTCCCTGTCTGAAGGTATGGGGAATTTAAGGTTGTGGAGTGGCAATCAAAAAATGGTGTATGAGTAATGAGTACACATAGATAATGTTTGTGACTTAACTGCTATAAAGAAACGTGAGAAAGGTTTTGTCAAGCAAACATAACAATATTGTTTTGATATACTGTAGTTTATACGACTATTAGAGGTACACTACAGTTAAAAAAAATAAGGCACTTTTGAAAAATTTATCTATTAAAAGTGCCTTATTTTTTTGTAGTAAAGAGTAAACGAAACAAATGGCTATCACTCTTGGTGACAATAGATACATATAATAAACATTAAAGAATTTATCAATATGACGAAACCGAAAGTACTTCATTTTGGCAGAATTTTTTCTTCCAAGATACAACATTGTTCCAAGAATATATCCTTTTAAAAGCCAGCGCTTCCTCCATAACGGACTACATCTAAAACCGTTCCACTTGACGACTCGTCTAACTAACCAAAACATAGTAAAAGAGTCGAAAACAGACTATCTCCACTACAACCGGGTACTTAATGTAATCGTGCTCAATATCCTTTGTTCACTTTCAGACTCATTAAAAAGGCGATGCAATTTAATGACTTGATAGTGTGCGTTAACCCCCGCTACGTTTGCAAATACGGCAAAAGTTGCCGGGGGAATATTGGCTTTAAGTTTGTAGGGATAGGTGCGGTTTCTGCGTGGGGTGGCAACGTGCCGTATTGGTATGTAGGGGTCGAAGATTAGTGGCACACGCCTACTCGCCGGAGCGCTGAGCGGGTGATGGTGCCCAAGAGTGTAGTTACAATTAGAGTGGTGCCCACAATGAAGTGATGCTCGCGTAATGTAGCCTCTTGTCTTTGTATGTTGATTGTGCACGAAAGAGGATGTTTGCTTTCGAGCGCGATTGTACTTTTGAAGGCTCTTATTAGAATCGGTTGGAATTGTTGAATAATTTGGTGATTCTGTATTCAATTTGGCCTTACGGGGTACAGACGTGACTATTACTATGTGATTAAATGCGATGAGGACGTTCTTTTCATGACAATTAATTGAATCGAGTTTTCTTTTATGTTTTTTTATGTTTTTTTTTAAATAAATAAATGTAATTATGTAGCGAAAGCACGAACCGCGAATCATTACTTCTTATTAGCCTCAAACAAGCGTTCATAGTTTTAATAGTACTCGTAGGTAGTAGCATCGAGCAATGAAAATTACCAAATTTACACATAGTAGGATATTTTTACAGGTCGATGGTGAATTTAAATGTTCATTATTTACCTGTTAAGTGGTATATTATAAAAATAACATTTATTTAACGCTTTATTGCAAATTTAAGGACTTTTATTTTAAAATCTGTCCTAAAGTATGTAGTATGTGTTTGAAAATGATTTAGATATTAAAATACTTGATCAATCTGCAAGATTACTTTGTATTCTAATAAGATTACTTCAATATTTAATTTTTACCAATTATTTTAGTTCAAGATAATCTCCATGAATTATTTTATTTAAATTATAATTGCGTGAATGGCTTTGTACTAGATCGGTACAAAAGATCCGCAAATGTAACGGTTAGGAGAAGTTCAAAACCAATAAAAAAATTGCAAATCGAACATAGAATGAGTTCTTCCCAATTTGTGACTATCAACATATCCCAAGGCACTGCTTGCCCAAAACCTAAATAAGTTCCTCAAACCGGCCAATGTAATGTACGTATTTTTATCTGGTAGGGCACTGGGGGGTAAGGGGGGGGGGGGGCTTAGAAGCCGCGAGCGATCGCCCGCCGTCAGCGGAGTAGGTATATTGTCAATTGGAAACTACTCGCACACACCAAGCGCTTTTAGATTTGAAAGAGTACCGGAGATAGTATACGCGGGGAATGCAGATGCAACTGCTTATTTGATTTTTTTTAATATGTTGCAGTCAAATGATTTTGAACTACAAGCTCTGTTAGAGGTTATTATAATATGATTATAAACCTACCGAATCAAAAAACATCGGAATAGCATTCTGATTCCGAAACTATATATTATCTCTTTCTAAGATAAATGACTGGACAGAGACAAAACGTTCTCAATAGGAATCGTTTCTGACTTTTGTGAATAAGTTTCTATGTCTTATTTCACTGATTGGGGGGTAGTTTTTCTTTTTTTATATATTTCACTTCAAGATTGACCTTATCCCACCTGATGTTAAGTGGTAATGAGGTCCTAGCTTAAGGGTGACAAGTAGAGCATAATAAATTTGTTGTGCCTCCTACCCCAAATCGGTCCCGTCTCCTATCAAAATACATAGGTCAAAATCATATACCTACATTGGTCTGATTCTCTGGTAAGTAGCAAAGCACTTATATTACAGTATGGAAAAGTTTGTTTTCCTTATTGACCCGACCGGGAATTAATCCCGGAACTACGAAATCTTAAACTACGCCAAAGTCTGGCCCGCTCCTCTCTCGGCTACGGGGGTCGTCAGGTGTGTAATAGAATGATGGTTTGTCCTATCGTCCTTCTGAAACATGGTGGACACGGCCTTAATGCATACCAATGTGACGCACGGTCCACAGCACATCACGATTAAAGACTTGAAGTTTAATATTAGTTCTTATACCCTTTCAATAAGGGTTTGTGTTGTTCTTTTTGTGTATTTTCAATTCAGTTTCAGTAAGGTGCACCACTTCATATTAAGTCGGATTTCAAATAGGTATTTTTATATTTTTTTTTTCTAAAAACCAAATCCTGAATCTGTAGTTTAAACTTTGTTTAAATGGAAACCACTCCAAAACATTTCCCGAATTCCTCTGCAAATCCAATGTTTACTACTCGGAGGGCTATGAAAAGGCGAAGCTTTATCGCGTTGCCATGGCGACGGGACGCTGCGTCCGCAATACCCCCGCTCGACACATCGGAAAAACTACCGCCACTAGGGATTGCCGTACCGGTAGGCGACCGGTTATGCTGTTGTAACCGGTATATGTTTAGAATATGAAGGTGCAGGAACGTGGTTAAGAGAGTAAAAAGTGGCAGTAACTTTCAAAGAACAGAAAACCATGAAAATGTATTAACTAACCTTCGCACGGATGCGAATTTTCCATGGTTTAAAACAATTGATTTCTAATAGCCGGTTTTCTGTTTAGGTTACAGATTGAAACACATTGCATTAAGTTATAATATACATAGGTATTATATACAATATTTAATTAATAGTAATTAAATATTATTGTAGTAATAATATGGATTAATAGTATGTAGGAGTGTCATTATTATCATTAATGACAATCTTTACAGCGCAGTAGCTACGACTGGCTTTAACCGCAAAAGGGTCCGGTTTCGATTTTCGGTCAAGTCAATTTGCGAAAACAAAATTTACAAATAAGTTTGAGTTTGGCTGTCATGTTTGATGCCACTTGTTAGTATTTCTTTAGGTGAAATATGTTGATGGATGTGATCATCTGGTGAATTTATGTGAAAACCTTAAAAAAGTACCAACTCGAAATGTTGGCAACATTGTGGTTGAAAAAATAACTTCAATGACCGGTATTTTAGAAAGTCGTTGTACATCTCTATCCAACCACTTTATATTGACTATGTACTCGATACCCGCGCTAGTACTTCGGAATCAAGTGAAAGTTGTCAAGTATTGAGTTGTACAAGTATACTGAACTTTTGACCTTCGATAAAAGAGAACATCTTTCGTAGTTATCACTAGACGATGCAACTTAACCAATCTCAGCTTATTTGTACTACGGAAACCCTTCACGTCTTTGTTAGAACCACAGATATGATAATTGCACCTGAACGTTTTTAAATTTACTTGAGAGCTTTTATTTTTTTGCAAATTGCAATATTTATTATGAAGCGAATGATAATTTCTTTCTACCAAGAAGTCTTCCTATCTGATTAGGATCTGGCTTAAGAATACAAGTGTGATAGTTCTTTTGACTCACGGATATCTTTATTACAGGAAAAAAGTTTGTTTATACCTTTTGAAGGAAAGTCGACTCAGTGAAATATAAGTTGAGAAAGAACGTTGCCTTTGACTGGTTGGATGAAACGATGAATAGCGATTGTGGCTGTCGTACCCAGGGTTCATTGGCCTAGGACAAAACGTTGTGCAAGAATATTTGTGTTTGTCTGTATCCTTTATACTTGTACTTAAGTATGTATTCTGGTACCACCGTTCCAGTTTCCATTTCACAAGTCCTTAAGCTACTTATTTTGAAATGAATAAATCAAGGTTTTCCTAATTCAAGTAGGTTAGGTTAGTCGGTGTTGTTGTGTTCCTGAGTGTGAGTTAGGTTTCCAGAGCTCTTGGGGGGTGCTACATTAGTAGCAAGGGTCAAGCCTTCAAGGTGAGTGCGACAAGTCTAGTAACAGTTTTACTATGCTATACTTTTCGCTCTTAAGCTAGGAACTCATTACCACTTAACATCAGGTGGGATGAGGTCAATCTTGGAGTGCATTATAAAAAAAAAGGTTACATGTAACAATTTTGAAAAAAATGTGTAAAGTGACTCTACTGCCGGTTGGGAATCTAAGTCTACTCAGAAATACCGGTAAAAACACCGTACATCCGTAACCGTAGGTGCATTTGACTTATTGCTATGTGTAGGACAGACAAAAAATAACAAGGTTGGTGTAAGTGATATGTAAATGTACGATTCTTCATTGAAATTTAAATTTCGATAAAGATTATACTAGTATGTTATTTCAACATGAATATCAAAAAAAAACACCAAGGCGTCCAACGATTTGTAAGAATATTGAGTTAAAGCAAAATTAATTGCAGTATTTTTTACGACGTCTTACAAAACGTAACGTTGTGTCACGAGACTTAATATGTACACTGGTCAATACCTATTACTTTAGTCTAGCCAAAGCATTTTCCTCTCATAGCCTGATCAAACATGAACCAAAGAATAAAAAAATATGCTTTTCTGTCTTCCTTTTAAAGTAACTTTAAGGCTTTAACCCTTTTAAAAGTCAGTGTAAAAATACACATTAGATGACCGTGTACCCACTATGTTTCTAATTTAGACGGAGCTTCGTAAACAAATACCGGGAGTCGTAATCTACAACCAATAACCACGAACTGTTAATGAAAAACAAGCGTTTATTTGCGTTTCCTCGGCAATAATCACAATAGAGCTCAAACAATTGTAAAGGGCTATTTACACTGGCGGAGACGGCAGTTAACCCTTGGACTCACATGCTGAAATATTAACGCGCTCTATAGCACGCGGAAAAACAAAGTCGAAAAACTGGCCCCGTTATGGGCTCGTCGCATGTAGCCAAAGATTAGTGCGCGGGTACCTGCAGTGTGGACAAGTTGGTTTTTGCCTTTGGCCACCAAAGAATAAAATGTTTGGCTATTTACTGTACATAGTGATTCAATTTTTTTTTTGTAACTTTATCGAAGTATTATCTAAACTAGCAACTGTAAATCGCCCTGGCTATTCCGGGATAAAAAGTATCCATGATGTTAATAAAATATATATCATCTCTCTTCGTACAAAATTTCAGCCGAGTCCGTTCATTCGTTTTTGCGTGAAATTGTAACAAATATACCTACATCCAGACATGCAGACATTGTTACAAACTTTTGCGTTTTTATATTAGTGCCATATTACGACTCTTACCATTTGTATTAATTTGAAACTGATTTCATAAACAGATAATGTATTAGTAGAAATACAAAACTTCTGCACTACGTTAAAAATCTGCATTATTGTAATACTTACTATTTTTTTAACCGACTTTTTGGGATTTGTTATTATTTTCTTATTGTCTGGTACTATGGGTCATTAAAAAAATATTTAAATAAATAGATCTATGACATTAATCTGAGTTAGTTGTGACAGAGCCGCAGTTGAAACTTTGATTACAATATAACATTTATATTGAAAAGCAAAACATTTCTTTTCACATTTAAATTTTTTCAGTTTTTGTGTTTGTTCAATTTGAAAAACCCATGATGAAGGGTTATTCAGTAAGGCAGTGAGCTATAAATTCTAAAACAATTTGTGTAAAACCCCGGATACCATTCTTCCTCCAACTTAATCTTTGCCGTCCGCATGCCGTGTCGGTATTGAGTGGTGGCAGGGGATGGGCGGCGTACGCGGGGGAGTCGATTCCGGCCCTGGGGACCGCCTCCCGAGGGAGAGCGACCGGCGCGGGGAAAGGTTAAAAGGGAAAAGTTATAAGAGACCGCTTGTTGTCAGATCTCGCGTTCTTCATTGCACGTTCGATTTACGAATGTAGGTGCGCGATTTTTTAGCGAACGTAGGTTTTCGGGTGTGAAGGCGGCTTAATAGTTTTATTGTTGGTTTATTTTTAAACCTGACGCGTTTCAATAAATTATACACCTCATGTTTTTTATTGAAACTTAAATAACTTGAACCAATGTACAGGTTTGGGAGTACATTGCGTAAGTATTCGGTATAATGTAATGTACCGTAGCATCCATGACTTAAATCAGATTTTGAATATCTAAAATTTAAGTGGGAGCCAACTAGTTAGACTTATAAACTTTTTTTGCAATTCAAAGCAGTACAGGCTTATTATTTTAAGTTTATAAACGTGACACAGCACAGATAAACTCGAAATTCTATTTTATTTAAAACGTAAATTAATAATATATTAAACGCTCTATTACATAATTACTCAATACTCAATATTTTTATTGCATGTTTAGTGTTTACAAGGTAAAGGTGTATTACAAAAGATTGTATACTGTAATTCATTGTTGTTGGGATATTTATAACTACTGACTGGGCTTGGATCAAATTTGAAATAAATCCACAAGACACTAGATTCAGATAGATATATTTTATTCCCAAATAAGGCGACGAAGTCTAGTTCAACACGACAAAATGAAACGAACGAATCGGTGCAAGACGAAGCTATTTCCCATTGATAAATTCTTAAAAATTTAATCAAAAAATTAATTTTACTTGGGAATGCTTACCTCATTATATATTTATAGCTGTTGCTAGTCAGTTGAGATGAATTTGAATTTACTCGTTGTTATAACAACTCTCTTCTTGCTCTATATTTATTTCAAACTACAAGAACGAAAGCAGATAAGTAAGATCGGACATTTTTTCGCATCGGGTATCGGATGTAAATGAACATAGTACGGGGTGGGTGGGGGGTAGCCGTCTTGGAGGGCAGCTTTACGCTCTGCAGACTTTATGCTTTGGTGGATTCTTTTCATACTTGTAGCTGGTGCGGTCTTTATGATTAAGAATAAAAGAAATTTCTGGGTCAGTTTATTAACTTTATACAATAAACATTTTTGTAGCGTGTGCATACATTACGGAGTCCGAAGTGACCTATGGCTCGGATTCTGATTTGACGAGACTATTACATGATCTAGCGTTACAATTGACAGACAAACCTGTGTGCCTTAGTACAATTACCTTTTTTTTAATGAAAACTGTAGAGTTTCTTGCCGGTATTATCTCTGTGGTTATAAGTTTCGAATCGAAGTTAGATTCATTTGTTTAATAAGGCAACAAGGATTAAGACTCGGTATAAACATAATTATTCTATGTTGTCCGTCAATGAGATTACCAAATTACAAAGAAATAATACCTTTTGCTTCAGCAAATAAATAAAAACTGATGATAATACAGCACATCATAATTCAGAGTAGCGGTGTATTCGTCACTAATTTGTAAAAAAATATAGGTTGATTAAATGTCAGGATCATCGTTTTTAACGAACGATTTGATGTATCAAGCTTAAATTATCCCAATACAACCGGGAAAATATATCAAACTATTTACTACTAGCTGTGCCCGCGACTTCGTTCGCGTGGACTACATCCTTTCATGGTCGGTTTTACCCCTTTCTCCACTAATATTCGAAACAAAAAGTAGTCTATATTTTAATCCAAGTTTTGAGCTATATTTGTGCCAAATGTCATATCTCTAACTTCAAAAATAAAAAAATGTCCATATAAACTTTCAAAGGTGGTATTACCCCATCCCCCCCTTATTTTCTAAAAAAAGTAGCCTATGTCCGTTCTTGAGATTCAATGTATACCTGTACCAAATTTCATCAAAATCTGTTGAGAGGTTTAAGCAGGAAATCGTAACAGACAGATAGACAGACAGACAGAGTTACTTTCGCATTTATAATATTAGTAGGGATGGAAAGTGCTCTCAACGGACTCCTGGATCCAGGTTTTGGAGTCCATAAATCTACTAAACATATACTAGAAACCACACAGAAATTCAGTGAGATTCATACGACAATTCTCGGAAGTCGAGGGTTCAGCTATGTCATACAACGGGGAATTACGCTCAAACAGATGCGGATAGGGTCGATTATAAAAACCATACAGCTCATAGATTTCACTTACGGCCCGGTCGTAACTCCATCGAGCTTAGGCCAAAGAGCTATACCAACGGATAACGTAACTGGCGGCCCTCGCAATGATATTAATGGCGTAGCTTAGAAGAGGACCTTTTTAACGCGTCCGGGGCTTGTTACCTGACCATTGAGAGGAGAAGCACCCATCGCGACATCAGTGTGTTGAGGAAATACTGTTTCTAAGTGTTAAACCTTTTGTTTGTATTCTACTTTTGAACTTGTATAATTTTATTTTTCAATTTAAATTAAAATTAATTGATGAAATATACAGTTACCATAACAGTACGGGTTCGGGTACATACTTTATATTTATAAAGTGATCAAACATTCCGTTTAGAATGGGACAGTTGGGTTGATTGGTAAAGAATGCCTCTAGCCTAATGGTTATAACAAATTAATAATCCAAACCCAACACCAAAACTGTTTTTATTATTTAAGTAATAAAAGCATTAGCTTAATATCATTGTTTTTCTTTTCAGTCATTTACGTTACCTCAGAAGTTTTAGTGCTACGATTTTTCTAACTTTCAAATCAGTTTACTCGAAATATCTAATTTTAAGTTATGACTGTACAGGTTTTCATGTGCGAAATCAGCTAACATAACCGTCGTCATTTCTAACACAGCTAAGATTCCTGCCGCCTGCTTACCAAGCTCTCACGTGTTCTATTGTCCATTACATATAGGTGCGGTATGAGGGGCGGGTAGTTTTTACGACGGGTAGCATCTCCGTGATGCGCTGGGTAAATATTCCCCCACGGCCGGACTGATTTCGTCGTTCACCGCTAAGGTTTAAGTTTTTACGGTTGTATTATGTAAGTGGGGGTGAGTGCATTGATCTGGTCTTTGTTTACGTAGTGGATTTATCTGGATTTGAAATAAAATACGCACCATAGAAAGAATTGAAGAAAAAAATATATTTAATTGACCACATGCAGTCAACAATTAAATTTAAAAGACGAAAATAAAATTAAACAGTATTCAATTAGTATGGTCAACAAGGCACTGCCACAAAAATTAGTTTCTTAGCGTTGAAGAAGACATCATACCTCCAGTTTGTGTCCATCATCTGGTACTCATAATGCAACGGAAAACCTTAGATTGAGACCAGTTGATACATGATATGGAGAAGAGCCGGTAAACGTAAAATACGCTCGATTTAACAACAAAATCATGCATATTTTTCGGAGTATCGTTAAACATGGTAACTTTTATTTTTTTATTTTATTTTATTTATTTATAAGGTACAGCAACAAAACACAAATTAAACAAAACAATTTCAATAAACGTTAAAGATAGCATTAAATTTGAGTTCCAATGATAGCTACACACAACATGAGAATACAACATTTTGAAAAATCGCTAGGTACGTATCTGTGTAGTACAATGTAGCATATTTTTGTGTCACTTGTAACATAATAGTAAACTGACATTATCGGAACATTTAATACATTTTAGGAATTATTTTAGATTCTGTTGAAATATATCTACATCCTTACATACAAGATTGTATTTGATACACATACGCAACAGGGGGCTATTTTGCTATTTTGCTATTTTAGCAACTTAAGCTAAAAATAAATGAGTGATAGGCAATTTTTATTGTCATTGACATATGAACCTCAACAGCATGAATACGATCATTTAATTTTCCTAATATAATTTCGATTTTAAGTGCTAAATCATTAAGTCGACGGGTAGATCGATGTTCTGTCGAGTGTCTTCCAATTCATGAATGGCACATTTGCGGCCAAAATTAGTGGGTCTGCGGTGTCTATAAATCTCCGTGAGTTCTAAAAATAAGATCCCATTCAAACGTGTAGACTAGGTGTCGCTCCTAACTCGCGATATTGTGACATAAGGTGTTTAACATAAATAATGCTGGAACAGATGCGCGTCGCCTGCGGCACCACAAATACGTTCGCGCGTTTCGTGTCGACTACCCTCAATGGATGTGTAGAGAGCTGATAATACCGATATTGGAAACCTAAAAATGTAAAATTGAAATTTAAACAACGAAATAAAACTAATAATAAAGTTGTTGATCTTATATTATAGACATATGTAAAAAAATGTTAATTCATTAGAAATTCTCAAAAACACAAACAAGTTTAACCAAACTTGGCTTATCGTGAAAGTAAAAAATACACATTGATCATGAAACCCCTTACGTGTAGTTTAGTAATTACATTCAATTTACTTTTAAGGATTCAAAGTTTTAATTAATAATTCTCTGCAAAACTGTAGCCATCTTAGGATTTCCTACTAGTAAATGAAAAATGATTTTTTGAGACGTATACAAAGCGCTTTTAGTAAAACAACTCGTTAACCTTAAAATCTGTTTGGCACTTACGACTAACATAATTCTCAAAGTACTACTAAAGCAGTAATACGATATGACTGCTCTATTTCCATCCCCAACTGTTGGCAGAGCAATATTCGGTGGCGGCATTGCCGTTGCCTCGGGCTATGTAAAATATTTCTGCTAAAGCATTCATCGTGATCGCCCGCCTGATCGTACAATCCACGTTACGCACAAACCAACTTACCACCAAACCCCGACACCCTTATGCCTGTAGCACAAAGATTAAAATTCTTCAGCAGAAAGAAACGTAAACTTGCAATGCTATGCTATTGTTGTAATCCGATATGCCGATAGTTGGCCCGATATCCTTCTCACTGGAAATTGTTTGATTTCGTTTTGACATTCGATGAAAAATAAAATATTCCAATCTTACATGACGAATTCAATTTTTCATTGCAGTTTTTTGGATTCCTTCGGTTGCTTGTGTACACATTTATGCGTTTTATGAAATTAAGGGCGATAAAAAGTTGCATTTCTTTTAACACCGCATTTATTTTTTTTTAAATATTAACACGTTGTAATAATGAGAAAAATAAACTTTGTCTTTGTTTTTTTGTTAATTATATGACACTGGCACTCAAAATCTGGCAACCACAAAGACAAAAACTTAACGACTAATGAGAAGGCCGGAAGGTACAAATTTGTGAACACGAAAAACAAATTAGGACTAACCGTTTGAAGTGGAAACAGATGGTTCACGATACGAGGTGTCAAATAAAAAGTATCCTGCTTACTGTGTGTAATTATGAGTTTTCGGTAAAATATTTGAAGTGGATTTCACTATTGTATTTATGTAAAATAAAAAACCACAGTAATATGCTCTACTCCCATTAATAATGTATCAAAAACGTTTACTGAAAAGGTTTGAGGTATAACTCTACAGTTTTTTTTTTATTTAAATCTTTTTGATTTGTAGTAAGTATTACCTATAGTATATATTACGAGCCACACCTTTTTCGTTAATTTTAAAGGGAAACACTACAAACATTAGATTTATGTGTCCGCACGTTTTGTATCTGTTCACACGATTTTAACGTCATATTTACGACACAAGTTAATAATTATGACAGCGCTCGTGGTCACATGCCGATTTTATTATACGATTTTTAACTATAAGAAACAATTAGTCGGTAACGTTATGTTTGAACAAGTAGTGATGTAATTTAACTGAGAGTTATGTTTATGGTTTTTATTTATTATGACTATGTTTGTTCCAGATTTTTCCTGAAGTTCTTCTTAAAATGCAATCAGAACTGTTTGAAAAATGCCGGGAACCCAAGAGACATGAGAAGATTTCAAGTAAGTTAAGTTGTATTTTAGCAAACATTTTTATTGCAAAAATATTTCGATGTTGAAGTTATAATCTTAAACAACATATATATCGTAAGATTAAGAATATTAAGTTCAAAAAAATAAAAACTGTGCCTGACAATCACATCAATATCAGTCTGTCTGTCTGTGGTATGTATGTATATTACACTCGAGCGCAGCCGGGGTGGGTTGCTTGGTGTGGATATAGGACATTTTTTTTCTGTTCTGTACAATTTTTCCTTCATAGGCCTATTTTATGATTCAGATATTAAATTGTATGTCATATAAATCACTAAACTGTTAGGGCTAACTATCATTACATTTAGACTATATCTAATTTCCACCTGGTTATCTTTATTCTCATAGTTTGTTCTTGTCTCCATTCGTCTACACGCAGTCTAGCCTGTTCACTATAGGTAGGTACTTTGGCATGAATATAGGTACATATCGGTCCCCAGGAACTTAAGTGTAAAAAGATTTACCTGAAATAAATACAAAAAAAATATTTATTGATTTTAATGGAATTGCAGGCCATATTATAGAATTAAATCTTTCAACTTTTTACCGTATCTACGCTACAAATGTATAGGTACAGGAAGGATTCTATTTTTTATCTTCTTCATCTTGAAGGACAATTTGAGCCTAAAAAAATAAAGCGTGCTTCATAAAAGTTTTTATTTATTTAAACGCAGTGTTCATGGTCATTAATAGCTGTAGTTTCATTGAAACTACATTCTTACAACGACCATGAAATCGTCTTCACAAACTTCATGATCATCTGTCAGTACCTTGGGTGCACTAGTGAAAGAATACATTTCCAGCTATAGGCTCAACGTTCAAATGTTTTACTGTCGACTTGTAAGCGTTGAGATGTTTACCAGACGCGAGGAAAAATTGGCCGTTCCCTACAGCAGTCTGTCTGTATTTCCCTTCCGGTTTGGCCCAAGTTAGGGTATAAAGCGTTTCGCCGTTTCCTCAAACATATATTTGGAATAATGAATGATTTTGCCGTATTCCATAGAAGGTATACTTATATTGCCTCAATTGGGATAGTGATGAGTGAGAAGCAGTGAAACTTTGACTTTCTTATTTGAATTGTCCACGCATTCTCTCTTCTTGAAAATTGATATTAATAAATTAATATGAAATTAAAATTGGCATATTAAAACAGATAGTTATTTTTGTTGTATTAGCGTCAGTCAACTAAGCACTTTCTAAAAAAAATGTGAACCCCGCTTAGATATAATCAACTATGTGAATTTTAGAATTAGTATTTAATCAGCGAAAATATTAGATTCCATAGCGTTCCTCAAAGTAAATTTCATAAGAAAAGGGTATCGGGGTATTAACGTAGCTATTGAAACTACTTTAGAACTAAACAGACTGTGGTCATTTGTGGTTATAAAAGTTCTATACAATTTTACTTTTCAAATAAAAGTAAAATTAAAATACTTTTGTCTCAAAAGTTCCTCAATCAGTATTAAATGATAGACACAACTGATATGTTAACGAGGTAGCTATGTGTTAAATTATGAAACTTTCTAAATTGAAAACATAATCAAGAAAGTCCTTTTCAACATATTTACAAAAAGTAAGATGCATAATTACCTCCAAAGTTAAGTTGTTTAGACCCCAAAGAGTGGTGTATCGCCCTTAACTGGAGGAAGGGTTGCATTCACGACTGTTGAATATTTGAAAGGCCTCCAATTTGGGGAGGGATGAAATTAAATTTATTTATACGAGTTTATTTATTTACTTGAGAACGATCTCTGCTTGTTCTTTTACTTTTCAACTCAATTATTTGGTGTATTTATAGCCGACGTACATATGAACTTCTTAGCGAAAGTTTCCATATGGAGACTATTTGTTCTGTAAATATTTGTTTATAAATACTGAGCTGTCTATGTAAAAGTTATATGCCTATATTTAGAGTCACTCATTTAGGCTACAATATTTTTACAAATTTTACTGCTTAAAAAAGTGCAAAAGATAGACTTAACGCTAGGAGCTTTCTCTACCTGACATTTAATGTTAATGTGTGCTGAATCGCTAAGAAAATGTATTAAAATATCAACTTTTTAGTTAATATTTCCCCAGGCAGTCCTTTTGGGATTGTAACTTCTATATTTGTGAGAAGTTGTATGCAGCTATGTTTCACACTTAAAACCGAACAACTAACTCCCATCCCTTTTAATCTAAACTAATTAGCGGCAGCCCTATCACCACCAACTATAAAGGTGCATTCACAGTCTACTTATGAGTACAAATTTGCTTCTGCCGTCGGCTAAGACATATTTGTCTTACGTGTCCTTTAACAAACTTTAAGCAAACGTGAAACTTATGTCACATACCTATAGAACCCCTATTTCTGTGTACATTAGAAATACTAGCAATGTCTAAGTTTGTGTGCGTAGTTATTATGTCTATATTTGGGCTTTCTGTGTGTCATTGAATTATTCAGTGGTCGTTCCCCACCGTTTCAAGGGTAAGAATATATGGGCATAATATACAGCTATGTACATATTTATGGCGACCGGAATCGAAATAATGCAGTCTCTTTATCGGTTTGAATAATATATTTCACGTTATTTCGTGAATGCATTTTAGAGTGCACATTTATAGCTACGTCTTTTAGGTGTTTTGTTGTTTGATTTAAGCATACCTAGAGTTCTTTTGTGTTTCTTCATACACAAGTTTCTTTGAACTGCCTATCTGTCATATTAAATTCAGAACAAAAATTATTTTGTTACGACCCTTAAATTGTCTTAAAAATATTTCGTGTGGCACTTATTTGGCATGAATAATACGTTTGATCTAAAAAAATAGGTGTTCCAGATCCAGAAGCTTCAGTATTAGCTTTGTCATACTATGTACTATCTTAGATTTGGTAATTACGTCCATTGACTCCTTTAAGTGAATACTGACTCACACAGCATTCTTGGATATTCTCCACCTTTACAAAAAACTAGTTGACCGACACGCCCAAACTACAGTCGGCCAAAAAAAGTGGTTCCACCGCGACCACCCACGCATACATGCACACTGCACTTCCTTGCATACCTATTGGGCCGAGACACTGGCCCCACCTCCCCAGGGACTCTCCCTTTTGCCATTGTTTGTGTGTGCGTGAGCGGTGTTCGTTTCCTAAGTAACGATTGCGAGGAAGGTTTTATTTTGCCTACTGTACAAACTTGTATTCTTGATCTTGAACTTTGGAGGATATTCGTAGATGTGTTTTGTTTTTAGATGCGGAGTTTTATGGGGCAGTCAAATATATATACTAATAATTTATGTAAAAGTATAATGTGGGAGTTAGGAGTTCTAAAAATAATTTGGTTTCTTCTCGCATAAAATTTTTAGTTTTTAGTTATGGCCTTTTATATGCGATGTGGTCTAAGATTGAGGTTATTTATCCTATACTACTTATGCCCATGTAACTATGTTCCACTAATTATGTTCCAATATTTGAAAAACGGTCCGTTCTAGCTACGGGTATTAATAAATTATACGAGGGGTAAGCTTAAAACAACCGACGGATGACTGTGACAGCTGTTATGGAAAGTAAGTTATGGAGCGGTATTAACGATTCATAGTCGGTAAAAAAAAATTGACACATTATGAGTCGTAAAATATTGGAACCGGGCATTAGTCTTTTAAGACCATTTCGTTCTGCAATAAATACGCGGATAAATTTTAAATTTGTAATTGAAACAACGTTTTGTTACGGGAACAATATATTTTGGTGTCAATTCCTGGTTAAGTAAGGTAAGGGCGACAAGTTCAGTAACAGATTTATTATGCTGTACTTGCCGCTCTTAAGCTACGACCTCGTTACCACTTAACATCAGGTGGGATGAGGTCAATCTTGAAGTGAAATATAAAAAAAAAAAAAGTTTCGATTTATTTCGATTTTCGGTGAAATCCTACCCTTAAACAATAGATAGTTCGACCGAAGAAGGATACTAACCAGTTTTTTGTTCTAGGTGGTAATATCAACTCAAGTGATGGTGGACGGGCCGCTCTTAGCGATATCTGACAACATGTTTGTCCACAACAACAGCAAA
Organism: Glyphodes pyloalis; assembly: GCA_037074685.1. Taxonomy (NCBI): domain Eukaryota; kingdom Metazoa; phylum Arthropoda; class Insecta; order Lepidoptera; family Crambidae; genus Glyphodes; species Glyphodes pyloalis. The sequence goes on from JAYKKO010000011.1 coordinate 9,475,053, forward strand.
CACGGCCGTCGCGCCAAGCGGCTCGACCCGACTGAAGGTACTGACGCCGCGCCAGACCCTACTTGTACGTTTTGTTTTTTTTTCTTTTCTTTTTTTTTATAATTTAATATGATTTAAAAAGTGATCGCTTAAGGAATCAAATATGAGTAGGCAACTATTATCTGCGCTTTTTAAAAGAATATAACAATAGTCAGATCGTATGATGATTTTTAGGGTTTTTTAACAGTCCTATGCCACTATTTTTGTGTGTCTTTAAGTATTTTTATTTAGGATAATAAATACAAATAAGTTTAATAATGAGAATAAGAAAATAAATCTTCATAAAAAAATATTAAACTTACTTTAAGGGATATTCAATTAATTAGATGAAAATCATCCCTTTGATCAGCCATTAAAAATCGCTCGCTGTCTTTTAATAACATTTATTTCTAAGCAAGAAGCTGGATTGAAAAACTTAAATACAAATTCATTTGAAACAAGTACCTGTTGTACTTTTTTGTGCAATAAAGTATTAAAATAAATAACTAGTTAGGTTTTTTATTAATTTTCGAGGGTTGCACATTGATACAATGTTATTAAAGTCGCTTTTGTACAAGAACCAGTTTACTCTTGTCGACTTAAAAAGAACTGTTGAAACATACGCGAAAAGGTGTTTTTCGGTTTGGTTCACCCGTGTTGCTGGTTTTAAAAACTTTTAACGCCTTCGACTGTTAATGAATAAAAAAAATAATCCGCCCAGTCGCGCTCCAGTCGCGCGGTATAAATAAGTAGGCAGTCAATCGGCGACAAGCGCGCAAAAGTCATAATATAACTGCTGAAGACGTCGTTTGTATGCACGGAATCACTGTAGACATTTCGCAGCAACTTCGCCGGGGTGTCGAAGCGGGCAGGAACGCACCGGATAATTTACAAGAGAATTATGCCGAGCAAAAAGTTGGAACAACTGTTTTGAGATCGTTACTCATTTGTAGACGTTTTATATGAGCTTGGTTCTACTTCATGGTTTAATTGGCCTAAGATTTTAGTATTTGATGTAAACTGAATTCGTAGTGTACTGCACAGTGTAATTACCAATTGTGTGGGGTGGGTGTAAGTGTATCATCGCTGTGCAGAAATACTCTTTCAATTACGAACGGTCGAATTGAAAACTTTCTCCTTTTGTTGGAAGTCGGTTCAAAAACGGCACCACTTTTACTTAATGATTAACTAATGCATTTTGATGAAATTTAGTAGATACGAGTAGATACGATACATTAACATTGTGATATTTTTTATCATGAAACTACCAGGCCGCCGCGGCGTCCCACGGGTTCTATCCCCCAATCCATACACGTTTTACACTAATTCTTCGCTCTTAATAGTTGTAGCGTGATGTTATATAGCCTAAAGCCTTTCTTCATAAATGGTATATCCAATACAAAAATATTTTTTTTAATTTGACCAGTAGTTCCCGATATTACAACGTTCAAACATACAAATAAACTCTTCAGCTTTATAATAGTAGGTATAGATTACGCACACCAAGTGAAAATATAGCTAGGATACCACATTACAAACATCCTATTGAAAGATTATTTTAGATTTTTACTTACCATTCTATAATGTTTTCATAACATAATTTCATAGTCAGTTACAATCTAAGAAAAGTATTTCTTCATAGTCAAAATCGAGGCAAATTAAATTGCGAAACAGACTAAATTATTAAAGCTCCATATCATCGCAGCCAAACTTCGGCTAGACGGTTCGAAACCGACTCCGAGAATTACGCGGTGCGAATGGGAAAATTCTCAATTCACCCCCCCCCCCCCCCCCCCCCCCCAAGACGGTGCGTTGTTATTGCCGCACCTAATTGTTGGTGTTGTTATGTCTGAGATCAGTTAGGCGCTGTGTGTTGATGGTCTTTCTTATTTAGACAAAATTATTGCGGGTATACATCTACCTAAAGATTTGAAGGAAAATAACTTCATGGCATACAGATAGTTTACTGAAATTGATATTAGAGACATGTTCGTAGTCCATTTAAAATACAATAAATGGGTGATACCAAAAGTTACTCATGATTTTGTTTTGTATAAAAATCATTATTTACGTTCTCCCTTAATTCATGATCAATATATTACGGAAGGGCTTTTACGGGAGGGCTTTTAAGCACATACTTCTTATTTCTAGAAAGGAAAATATTTTTACCAAATCAATAAGTTATGTACAATGAAAACATATTTTTTTCTAATTTGGTGAGTGCACCTAATTTTAAAATAAACAGACTGCAAAACAATTAACTTATAAAATTTCCATACATGTCTTATGCACCTTCAATGGATCTTAACTCCAAAACACAGATACTTGACTATTATTTTATACTAATTACTTACTTTGGGATCAGGTTGATGAGTATGATATTTACAAAATGTTTCAGTTCTCTTAAAAGCTAAATATCCGGTAGGCACTAGTAAATAGAGGACATTATATCAAAATTCCTAGTGGAGGGGAGCGGAAAATTTTTATTATATCAGCCAAATTAAAAAAGAACCTCGAACGTAATCTCCTTTCGTCCCCTTAAATTCACTTTCTCTTCTCGTCTTTATTACCGAGCCGTTTTGTTCGCGAGATTTCAGTTCCCCCTGTCTTACGACGCGTGTCCCCCGACAAGCTTCTTGCATCCCACCAGACCCGACAACGTCATAACAACCGTAAAACTCCAATCCGAGTTCAACTTTATGTAACGACATTAAAATTCATTTTGAATTATCACATTCTGACACTTCGCACCTCACCCGCTATACGGCCCAGCAATTGTCCTTTTTCCTGAGCAGTCAAAGATAAATGTTCAAGTAGGACAGAACGAGTTTTAGTAGTTTGGCGTTTATTCAACTTTTAAGTTCTCGGGCATACATTCGGCCTTTACTTTGCGGGGCTATACTAGTGACTTTTCTAGAGCGTTGCCATTTATAGCTATGGGTGCTATTTATAAGTCTACGGTCGTAGCAACTACGCCATTCGGTATTAACTGGCGTGTACTACGAAGTGCAAATTAATCTTGGTTATTTGTAGCCATTAGCTAAGTTCACTAGTCTAGCTATTTGTAGCTACCTAGTATCTTGAGGCTTTGCTTATATCATTAGTCAACTTATAGGGTAGGTACTTTTAATATAGGTAGTTATAAGCTTTCTGACAAATGTTGGTAATTTAATGCAGTAAAGCATCATAGTAATATGTACTATGATGCTCTCAAACGCATGTAACCGATGAGTTTCCTTATCATGAAGAAAGAAACCAATTTCGATAGGCTATTTTCTTTCATACATTGAAGTGATATCTTATAATGTCCTTCAAAAGTAATCACTCTAATATTATTATTTTTTGTTTTGTTACTTACGTGATTTATTATTTTGAAATTATACTTTTATAATCGACATCCTGAATACCAATTTCTCCCTAGTTTCTCCTGACCGTTTGCCTGTATTAAAACGCCTTGCGAAAGCATTATACTGATAAAAACTGGTTTGACTGCTTATTTTAAATTTGCACAATCTTAAGTCCCAGCTAGACAGAACAATATATAAGGCCAGCATTAAAAAAATATGTAAAAATTGACGCAAAATCTTCTCCTCGAATCATTCTATACCACCAGTTCCTCATCATCCATAGCCCTGCCATCACCAGTTTATATTATTGATGTAGTACTCTACCACACAGCGGGCCTGTACCCACCGTTGCCGGTGGCAACTCCTTGCATCAAGGCGATATCTCCCAGCGAGGGGTGGACGTCAGGCGGGTCCACCGTCATCATTGTGGGGGACAACTTCTTCGACGGACTTCAGGTCGTCTTCGGGACCATGCTGGTTTGGAGTGAAGTAAGCTTGCTTTGATAGATTCTCTCTTCTTTTGAATCAATGATGCTGGTACACCTTTACAAGTAAGTGATAAAGATTAGGCCGCAACCATAAACTTACTTTCTGCATCACCCATGGATCGACTGGTAGATAATGTTTTTACCATTTGTACTATTTTTGCAATACAGTTTACAAATAAATACATTAGGTACCACGTCTAGTAACTTAATATTTATGTGTTTTATATTATAGCATGATAAATATGTTAGATGGACCAATAATATGGTCAACCCTATAATGGTGAAAGTTGGTAGAAAAGTTTTAAAAAACTGACTGATTGGTGTCAAAAATCTTCAAAATTTGCGCTACGTAATACTTAAACGCTCCATTTTTTAAAGCAAATACAGCGCGTGTAACTAAACACCGGCTCTAACTAATTATTGACATGTTGAAATCAAATGAACAAAATGAATGGCTATTTTCATAGTTTAATGTCATACGGTCTATTGCTGTGGGGCTCAGCTTCGGACATACAAACCATATTTGTATTACAGAAGAGAGCTATTCGATCTATATACAGTCTTAGACCGCGTGTTCACTTAAATATTTTTTTAAAGACATTAATATTTTCAACCGTAGCCTTCCAATTCATCTTTGACTGCATCATGTATGTACATAACAATCTTCATTTGTTCTATAAGAAATGCGATATACATAGTTTCAATACAAGAAATAAACATAAGCTTGCTATTTCAAACCATAGGCTTCGTAAAACCAGTAGAACATTCGTGAGATTAGTATAAAAATGCCGGTTCCGAACCGGCTGTAGCTTTAATTTTGGTTTTGACGATACATAAGTGTTACTTGTAACCTACATAAATAAATGAACTCACTTGCCTTGAATCTATTCGCAGCTTTCTCGCATAGCACTCGCGGTGCCATGCGGTGAAAGTTAGGCATTTGATTAACGATTAACGGACTTCTGGATTATTAACGGAAGTTAATGAGTCCGTTAACAGTTTTTAAAGTTAACTTAAAAGTTAATCCGTTACTCAAAATGTTAACTTCGTTAATTAACGATTAACGGATTAACGAGTTAATGCCCAGCTATGACTATCAGTAACTAGAACGGATCGTTTTTCAAATAATGGAACCGGGCATTAACAGAATAAGCATTTTGCAAAAAAAATTACCCAAAATTTTTTCTTACCAGTTACAAATGAATTCGTATTCTCGTAGTGAAAATAATAATAGAGAATCCGTTCGTTTGAATACATTCGTGAAAGTTGTATTGGACTGGTCCAGTAATAAGTTGTTTTTGTCTCCAGCTAATAACATCGCACGCGATAAGGGTCCAAACACCACCTCGACACATACCCGGTGTGGTGGAAGTGACGCTTTCATACAAGAGCAAACAGTTCTGCAAAGGAGCCCCCGGGAGATTCGTATATGTTTGTGAGTATCTGCTTACCATCATCAGTATCAATGACGCACCTCAATGTCTAGCTTACTTTTGATTTCCATTTTTTTACCTCAAAATTCAGCGTATACACACTTCAATTACTTTGGTGGAGTCCAAACTAAGACGCGATCATATTTTGCGACCAAAAATTACGATCTGTTTTGTAAAAAACTATTTTTTTTATGTATCTTGCCGTTATTTATCATGTAAATAATGTACCCATAATATTATTTTACTTGAATACAATGTACGAGTAGCTCTTGAGAAAATTGTCCTGAGATTTAAAAAAATGTTGTTAGTGTCTTCAGGATCATATTTTGTGTTGTCTTTTAGATATGTGCCTTTCTTTATGTATGTTAAACTCCAACAAATGCGTAATTATTTATAATAGAAGTATGTTTCTGATCAGTAATATCTACAAATAACCGAAGAAACGAAAGGAAATATTTAAAATACCCCAACAAAAAAGTATTACGAGAATCTTATTACGTCGACGACGACTTTTTCCGTCTCAACAATCCGTAATTTGGGAACTCGGATAGGCAATCTTGTACGATCCATCAATTAGGCGATTCGTTAGTGGGCAACTAATGATTGATTTTGTTTTTTCTACGATCACAATAGCACTGGTCAGAACGCAATACTATTGATTAGTCTGATAGTCTTTTGTTACAAATACAGCAAGATAATAACGTATTTTTACAAAATAAATTGTTTTTTAAATCATAAAGATCTTAACACAAAAACAATAGGGAATCGGACTGGGTCAAAAACCAGGTTATTTTAGGTCGTTAAAAAGATTGCACACGTCCTTTAGTTTTTAATTTGTCGAAGTTACGTCTCTGGCATGTACGCATTAGTGACAATTCATTTCAATGTAGTGCCGCTATTTTTGATTTGGTAGAACATAGAGTAATACCCGTCCCATGGTTTTGGATAAGAGAACAGACTAAAAAAATATACATGTATACACGGTCGAATTGAGAATCTCCTGATTTTTTTAAGTCGGTTAAAAACATATGTTTAGTCTGCTTCCCTATTGGCTTCTAAATAGGTGTTTTACAGAGAAAATTGATGATTGATAATTATGGACGGATATTTTGTGAATACTAGTCTGATAATCTTTTAATTTCTGTGTGTTGGCATAGCAGCTCTCAACGAGCCCACGATAGACTACGGATTTCAAAGACTACAAAAGTTGATACCAAGGCATCCTGGTGACCCAGAAAAACTACCAAAGGTTAGTGCACTAAATCATCTACGATTATGGCTTCACATAATGTTAATTAACTATACTAGCATGTAAGAAGGGGGTTCATCTATACAAATATTATAAAGAGGAAAGGTTTGATTTTTTGTTTGTTTGTTTGTTTGTTTGTATGAATTGAATAGGCTCTGAAACTACTTGGCAGATTTGAAAAATTCTTTCACCGGTGGGAAGCTACACTATCTACGGGTGACATAGGCTATATTATATTTTCAAAAAAATTAGGGATCCTTACTAAAACTTCAATAATGTAATTAAAGGTGACCTGAAAAATTCCTTACTTCGCGTGCGCTGCGAAAACTATTGATGATAGAACAAAGTCATGCACTACGACTTTGCAGAACTTATCATTATCTACAAAAAGTGTCGGGATAGCATATGACTAAATATTATAGTTATGTCACAATAAGCGGTTTTTTAATCTAAAAAATTTATTAATATGCCGCCTCTTTTAAAGGCTCTTTATTTGTTCCTTGGTATTAATCCTTATCAAAATAAATTACTTTATATTCAAGATAGCTTCAATACCTTTATATAACTTTTTGAATCATTCAATTCGGACATTTAATTCGAAAGATATCATGAGTTTAATAATGCAAGTATTAGAAAAAAGTCGCTTGGTTGCCGCTCACCGCGCTCAGCTAGCCAGCATGCGATGTAGGCTCCAAGCGTCACTGGGGTAAGGGAGGAGTCAATGTAATAAAATAAATTGCAATATTTATATGTATAATACGTACATATTTTAGTACCTATTGCACCCGTGCGAAGCCGGGGCGGGTTGCTAGTCATATTATAAGAATTGTGAAGTCTTTGCTATAAAATATTGACCACCTCCCGTAGCCGAGAGACGAACGGGCCGGACTTTGATGCTGTGCTATTTCTGAGATTCCGGATTCGAGCTCCTGGGTGCTATATTAGTAGCAGGGGTCAATATAAAAAAATGTACTATAAATAAATGCGCCAGAGAACCACACTAATCACCTGGTCTCAAACTAAGGTTTTCCCTTGTACTATAAGCACCAGACCGGGACGGGACCTATCGCGTTTTGGCCGCCTACCTTAGCCACTGCGCCACCGAGGTCGCCTCTCTGATTAAGAACTTACTTCTTTCTATCGTTGAATCAGGAAATAATCCTCAAGCGAGCAGCAGACCTAGCCGAGGCATTGTACTCGATGCCTCGCAACAACCAGCTCGGGCTGAGCGCACCTCGGTCACCACCAGCGAGCATGCCCTTCAACTCGTACACAGGCCAGCTAGCCGTCAGCGTGCAGGACACCGCGGCCTCGCAGTGGACTGAAGGTTGGTACTGATACTTGATCTCTTAGCAAGACTAGCCTTTCAGATCCAGACGCTATAGAGAAGTGAAGTCTTCTGTAGAGCCGAACTAGGCATCGGCCAGCGGTTCTAAACTACAATATCGATTTATCAAGTGTGTTTTCGCTTCACGCAATGTTGCGCTGTAGCGTCATTAGCATTTTAGCGTATTTGAAATATTGTAGATTTGATAATCGATGTTGTAATTTAGAATTGCTGATCTTTTCTTGATAGCCCAAGTTCAGTAATGAAGAGCTTCTAAAACTGCAATTCGTCTTCGAAACGTGGTGTTAGAAAAAGATACGTACAAATATCTTAACTAACGCCTAGCTTTCGTGCCAACCCCTTGGATTAAAACTATTTGATCTTTGGTCGTTAGACCATATGACTGTTAAGTCATAATAGAAGTTCACTTAGTAATTTGACTGGTAAAAGATGTAAAATACTTGGTCTACTTAATAAAAGTAATTTATTCCCAGTTGGTTTTTAAAGTTGTGATTTAAATATTTTGTTCAATGAATTATAAGATAACTTTGTTTAATCGAGAATATTTCGAGATTTATTTTCTATTGATTTAACTATTACGCACTTAGGAATCTATAAAATTGAAAATATATGGATGTCAGGATGTATGAGTTTTGATTGAAATAAAGATGAGACTACTAGTATAAGATACTTTGTACCTCGAAATCATCCATCCATCCATCCATCAGCCTCTTTTCGTCCACTGCTGGACATAGGCCTCCCCTACAGAACGCCACAACGCGCGGTCCTGCGCTTTCTGCATCCAGCGGCTCCCCGCACATCTGACGATGTCGTCAGTCCATCGTGTTGGGGGCCGCCCCACGCTGCGTCGTCCGGTACGTGGTCGCCACTCGAGGACCCTCTTTACCCAACGGTCGTCGGTCCTACGAGCGATGTGGCCTGCCCATTGCCACTTCAGCGTGCTAACTCTTCGGGCTATGTCGAATACACCGGTCCTTCTACGGATCTCCGTATTACGGATCCGATCACGTAGGGAAACGCCGAGCATAGCCCTCTCCATAGCACGCTGCGCAACTTCGAGCTTCGTTATGAGGCCAACATTCAGAGACCACGTCTCAGTTCCGTAAGTCATCACTGGTAACACACATTGGTCATAGACCTTTCTCTTCAGGCACTGGGGAATTTTGGACGTGAGGATATGCCTAAGCTTCCCGAACGCTGCCCAGCCGAGTTGGATTCGTCGGTTGACCTCTTTCTCGAAGTTGGATTTGCCTAACTGGATAGTTTGTCCCAGATAGACGTAATGATCGACAACTTCGAGAATCGCATTCCCAACAGATACTGGTGCCGGAGTCACATGGACATTGAACATTACCTTGGTTTTATCCATGTTCATCCGTAAACCAACCCGTTGGGAAACACTGCTGAGGTCATTGAGCATTGTGCCAAGGTCCTCCAGGGATTCTGCCATGACCACGATATCGTCTGCGAATCGAAGGTGAGTGATGTATTCGCCATTGATGTTGATGCCGAGTCCGGTCCAATCGAGAAGCTTGAAGACGTCCTCCAATGCAGCGGTGAACAGTTTCGGGGAAATTACGTCCCCCTGTCTGACACCTTTCTGCAGTGGGATCGGTCTCGTGCCTCTATCTTGGATTCGAACTGACATGGTGGCGTTTCTATACAAACACTTCAACGCTTCGATGTACCGATAGTCAATTTGGCACCGCTGGAGGGACTGCAGCACCGCCCAAGTCTCGACTGAATCGAAGGCCTTCTCATAGTCCACATACGCTAGACACAGAGGCCGATTATACTCCTCGGCCTTCTGTATAATCTGACGCAGCGTATGTATGTGGTCTATGGTGCTAAAGCCTTTTCGGAAACCGGCTTGTTCGGGAGGCTGGAAGTCGTCGAACCTGCGCGAGAGTCGATTTGTAATGACTCTCGAAAACAACTTATAGACGTGGCTCAGGAGCGAGATAGGTCGATAATTTTTCAAGCGGGTTTTGTCACCCTTCTTGAAAAACAACACCACCACGCCCCTGGTCCACGCCTCTGGAACGATGCCCCCGAGGATGACAGAATCGAATAGCTTCTGAAGGGCCACTAGGACCGGCTTGCCGCCCGCCTTCAGAAGCTCCGTTGTGATTCCGTCATCACCCGGTGCTTTACCGTTTTTAAGCTGCTTGAGAGCCATTCTGATCTCGTTCAGGCTGACGTCCGGGATGTCTTCGGTATAGTGTCGGGTTAACTTGGATCGTGGATCTTGGACCAAGTCGACAACAGGAATATGGGATGTCTTGTACAACTGTCCATAGAACAGCTCGACCTCACTCAAGATCTCATCTTTGGAGGAAACGACAGTGCCGTTATCGGTCTTCAGCCTGGTTAGCTGGCTCTGCCCAATAGACAGATCTTTTGCGAACACTTTGGAGCCTTGGTTCCGCTCGATCGCCTCCTTAATACGGTTTGTATTGTAGAGGCGAATATCGCGTCGCACCGATTTCGATATCTGTCTATTTAGCTGCCTTAGCTCAGTCCAGGCGGCTGGAGACTGCACCGTCATCTCTCTCCTCCGATCCATGAGCTCGAGGGTGTGGTCCGAGAGTTTTTTGGTTCTATGGGAACGGCGGGTCCTGAAGAATTTCGACCCCACCGTGTGGACAGTTTCCACAAACCTGTTGTTCATATCGTTCACATTTTCGCACTCGTCTAGGCATTGGAAGCGATTTTCGAGTTCGAGCTGAAAACTTTCGGGGTTTTCGCACTCGGCAGACGTAGGTCGTAGGGTAGACTTCATCAGTCGGCACCGCTCGGCTTTGACACGAATATTCAATGTGCCTCGTACCATTCGGTGATCGCTCCCGGTTTTCACCATGTTGATCACCGAGACATCATTGAATATTTGCCGCTTGTCCGACAAGATGAAGTCTATCTCATTCCGTGTCGAACCATTAGGGCTTATCCAGGTCCATTTCCTTTGTTGTGATTTTTTGAAGAAGGAATTCATCACGTAGAGATTTTCCTTCTCCAAAAAATCAACCAACTTCTGCCCCCTCTGGTTTCTCTGCCCGAGTCCAAATTGCCCCACTTTCAGCTCATCGCCTTTCCTTTTGCCTAGTTTCGCGTTAAAATCTCCCATAACCACAGTGAAGTGAGTTTTGGATGAGTGGATGGCTTTCGAGATGTCCTCGTACAGAGCCTCCACCTCATCATCCGGGTGTGTCGAGGTTGGAGCGTAGACCTGGATGACCTTCAGCGAATACCGTTTGTTTATTCTGAGTATCAGGTACGCTACTCGACTCGACACACTCTCAATCCTCTCCACGTTGGCTACGAGAGACTTGTGAACGATAAACCCGACACCGCCCTGCGACAAATCGTCGCCTTCCCGGTGGTAGAGCAAGTTTCCAGACCGGAGGGTTATCGTGTCCTCCCCCTGTCTTCGGACTTCTGATAACCCTACAATGTCCCACCGGATCTTGCTCAATTCCTCTTCCAGTTCGGCGATCCTCTCGTCGGTCCTGAGTGTGCGAATGTTATGTGTTACCAGGGCCAGAGTTCGTTTGTTTTGGTGGCCGGATCTCGACCGGAGATTCTTAGCACCCCGCACCCCGCCGTTACCAGGCCCGCCACCGTGAGCCGGAATAGCGGGGCTGCCGTGACTCGGGGCCGTTGTGTTAATGCCTCTGTTCATGTAGGAGGTTTTGCCGTAATCGCCACGCTTGGCAGGCGGGTTGGCGATCGCAGTAGATGTTGTGTTACTCAGGAGAGCGCTGCTGCCCGTTCTCCTGGTGCTCCCTTAGTCGCCTTTTACGACACCCACGGGAAGAGATGGGGAGGTGCAATATTCTAAGCCGGCACCCCACGGCCACCTCGAAATAACTTGGGTGAATTCGTGGGCAACAGTTAGTGTTCTATACTTTTCCAAATCCAAACGCCATGATTATTAACATCACCTATTCCAACCTCCTAACGGTAATTTCGTGTTGACCCCAGGCTTTTTCTTTTAGAGGACTACGCGCGTAGCGGCGGTTCCGTGTCGCCGCGGTACTGCTCCGCCGCGTCCACGCCCCACGCCGCGCCCGCGTCCTACCCGCATCCGCAACACTACCCCGCGCCGCCGACTTCGCTCTTCAATACTACCTCACGTGAGTACCTTGTACCTGTCTCGGTTGATACGACTACCGACTTAGATTTAAGTTAAGGTACGGTGATCACGTCTACCGCCCTCGCTTCATAACCGCGTCGGTAGTCCTACCCCGCGCTGCCGACTTCGCTCTCCAATACTGTCACCTATTACACCATACTACCTTACGTGAGTACCTTGAACATGTTTTGGTCGATACGACTACCGCCTAAGTTTTAACCTAAGATATTGTAGGATATAGGTTATGATGCTTATGCCGATATAGGTAACTCTAACCTATGCCGCCGACTTCGCTCTTCAATACTACAAGACGTGAGTACTTTGTATGTTTCACAATTGTTTCAATAAGCAAACATTTAATTGATTGATACAATCATGGATACTGGCTAAATCACCATGCTTGCCTAATGCGCATACTTACTTTGTTCGACCCGAGAATCGAATCCGGAACCCCAAGATCACAATCTTTTACATGAACAACTAAACCACTAAGTCATATTTGTAAGTATTTCATATTCATCGACCTTGAAAGGGCAAATTTTTCAATCGTCTCATATAAATTAACAAATCGATAAAGTATAAGCTGTTTAATTGAAAATACGTTACGAAATATTGTTAAAACATTTAAAATAAATTGTATTGCACTTTATTCAAAGTTATTTTTACCTGACAATTGAAGAATGGGTCAAAGTGTAGCAATAATTTAATGTTGATTAAAACTTAAAAATGCAAACAAAATATAACAAACATACTCGTCATCGAGAAAAACATATTATTACCATCAGAGTTTTCGTTCCATCCACCACAGCTTCAATCTTACAACTACGAGAACAAACAATATTTCACATTTCCAACGCTTTCTCCTCGCACTGTGTTTGTTTACGCCGCTTTGTGTTAACCCCTGTTTCTCTTCCATCCAGTGTCCCTTGGCCCGTATCATCCAGCGAACATGAATGGACATTTGCCATCTGACCACCACTATAACGCGTATAACACGAAAGATAGCGGACATTACAGTGAAAGAAATGGGAATTCTAAGGCGGCTGACTGTCCGGCAAACACTCATGCAAAATGCAACGGCGATGTGAAAGAGGGTGGTAGAGAGGGTAAACTGAAGAGTGCCTTTGCCGTAGTAAGGCACAGTCCGCCGCGGCCAAATTCTCACCAGCACCAAAACTGGCAGCATCTCGCCGTTCAGTGTTAGTAGATTTTTTTTGTTTTCATTTTTTTTCGTGTGCAAGCTTGTTCTCAGTTAAAACTCAATCCAGATTTTACTAGATTTTGTTTTCTTTTTTTTTTCGTGCGCTAGCGTGTTCCCGTTTGTGACTAGATCCAACGCTTATGCCCTAAACCTACTTACGTAGCTGGTAGTTTTAGTTGGGAAAATATTGCTTTAGGGCCGTTTGAGGGCCGTTCGGAATTTAAGAGTGGTCTGACAAAGTCAAGGTCGAGATATTGGCATTAAAAGGGAAAGGTATAAAGAATAAACTGCCTGTCACGAATTTTTGACTATATAAAATACGTAATAAAACAAAAAAACCTATAGTTAATAAAAAAAAAACCAATACAGAACTCAAAATGAAACTTTCAGCTTGTCTTGAAAAAAAAAATAGTTTATAAAAAATAGTTTATAAAAATGTGTTTGGATTACAAAACTCATTATTGTCGTAGCAATGAGTGTAAAATATTGAAAGACACTGTCTCTTTTTCTAGTTCTGACCTTATTAAAACCCTGTCTTGCATATTTTGCTCTATTTAGATTATTCCATGCATGTATGCACATAACACACCACACATAGTTTAAACGAAATATAAAATACACCAGTCTCATTAACCCCTCTTTTCGACATAAGCTAAAACCTTTTTTATTTTTCTCAGCATTATTGAAGTTAAGGACCAACTTAACCTCAAGTGAATTTCATAAGTAATTTAATGGTTTTATTTTGTCCACAGGAATGAGCGGTCTGGTGTCATCGCCTTTCTCAGTGAACCCTTTCTCGTTACCGACTTGTAGCGCTCAACAGTATGCCCAGACAGCGCCCCTAGCGTCCAAGTAGCCACAGTTACACGGCCTAGGTTAGTCGCCGCCATATTGAAATCTATTCAATGAGAAATTTCTTGTACGGTCAACGGCCCATCATAATAAACACATGCAGCTCAATAATATTTCATATCCTAACGATATAAGGGTGGTACAAAGTCTCATATGTAAAGTCTGGCATGCTTTTGACTATACTTAATTTTACACTGTACTGTATTCGCGAGAGAGAAATCAAGCAAAATTTTATTTCACTTTTTTATGAAATTGTTAAACATAAAAAAATAAATGTCAACATCGTTTACGATTTGTTAAGTCTAGCTTTGTCACGGTCTAATAAATTTATTATAAGAAAGAGACAAAGTATACTTTTAGAATTTTAATTGCTTTCTGATTTTCACTGGCGCTAGTGACTGGTTTAAAATCTAGCCTCATGATTTTAAACCAGTCGCAAACGGCAGTTCCTATTGGTCTAGCAATTCCTTTGGGGCAAAGATTCTTCAACGCTTGAACACTTCAGGAATAAGATGAGATAAATAACATATGTCAGGCGACCCAAGATATCTGACTTTCTGAGCTGTTTTAACACAGATATCAATATGAAAGCTTATCACAATATTAAAATTAAGAAACGACTACTTATGTTATTGATTTTTATAACAAATTTCAATGTAAGAAACTACTCTGAGTTCGTTTATTAAAAATTATTTGTTAACTTTTTATTTAGACTATTACCAAGACTGTAATTATACACAAGGGATTTTACAAAACCAAATATTTTCCTTTATTTTAGATTATTATTTTACTTTAATTTTGAATTAAGTTTAGCACATGGAACAAACGTGGTTAGTACATTAAATCGAAAAATTTGCGTCAAACAATTTGTTTGAACACTTAAAACTTAAATATTCAGATCATAAACACTTAATTGGGAAATATTTTGGTAGAGAAACAGTCAATGTAACTATACAATTTAAGTCGTACTATCTTCGTTAAAGAGTTAAATTGTATAGTTTAGTTTATGACCACTATGCATTGTACAGAACGGAGTAATGCTGCGGTGTGTGGTATAACTGTAAATATACTTGTAATTAAACTGTAAATAATAGTTAATTAACACTTCTTATAGATCAGTTGCTAGATTCTAGTAGTCTTGTAGATTTTTATAAAGTTCGCGCCCATCTTACTCTAATTTACAAACTATGCTCAGGGCGATAAGTGTAATGTAAAAAGTTATCCGAACTAATTTGATGTTGTTTTACAAACAGTGATTGTAATTTTTGTTTCTGTAAAATCTGTGATATATTTATTGTAAGTAACGTTGTAAATTTTATTGTAATGTGTACATTTTTGATCATTTATTTTGGCTAGGTTGGCTGAATTCTGGTTTATGCATTTAGTTGCAATGATATTCACAATCGCAGAAAAGACATTTGATCTAAGTTTGATTTTTATTTTTAAAAGTATCTTCTAACTTTTGTTAAAATTCTTATGAAAATAAATTTAGACATGACTTAAACCAAGACTAAAAGGTATCCAAACCACTTAAAAAGTATATTTGAAATGGTGATGATCTACTTTTCAAAATAGGTAGTCTGTTTATATTCAAACCAAGTTATTGTTAATACTTAAGTTTTTATTAATAGCACTATGTGCAAATTTTAATAAAAAAGATATGAGAATACAGTCTCATTCTAAAATTGATTATGATTTTTTAAGAATTTCGCGACTTTGGAGTTCCATATATTGATTGTAGTTTCTATTCTAAAACAATAAATACATAAATCAGAACCCGCCAACGTTTCACGGCTTGTATCCGACATCGAATGTGTACCGAAGTGGCGACCATATCTCGTAACAAAACATATCTGTATTTATAATAGAAGTTTTGTGAATAAGAATACAACGAAAAAAATATCTAACTTCAATACGAAGCCAGGTGTATACGAAATATGAAAATAAACCGTTCACTTTGCTCGGATTTTGGAGGAAACCGTATTTGTGGTGTATCCTTTGAATATAAAACGTAGTTATGTATTGTTTAACGCAATTGTGTATCAGATAAGGAATGTAAATTGTAATCGTTCATGAGACAAACTGTCACGAAATACGAGATTAAATTACGTAAATAATTATTCAGTGGTTTTATTTACTTCTGATTATCCATTAGACTCATAGTAAAAATATTAGTGGAATATAAAATAAATCTATTAATCAATCTGGGCTTAAGAAGCAGTTTTATCATTATAAAGTTATTTCTATACATACATACTTTATTTAGAAAAAGATAAAATAATGAAGTTAAGGCAGTTTGAGTTAAACAAACATTTTCGTGGTTTCTAGTCCCAAAAAGCCTAGAAAGCCGGTAAGTATCTACATTTTTTATTAATTTATTATTAAATTATCAATGTATAAGCTACAGTAGTGACAACATCACATTGCTCTAATTCTATGGTACAGCCCATGTGATACAGAAACAAAGGTACTATGACACAGAGACAGAAGATAATATAAAAAGTTTGTATTTCCGACGCGACTGGGAATCGATCCAGTATAAAATCAATACCCAATCGGGTAAAAACACGATAATATGTTTTAAAAATTTATTGCGAACTACAAGATCAATATCCAGTGCATCGCTTGGCTCAATCGTTATCATAAACTGACTGCCTTGAGGTACTCAGATGGACATGCAAATCTTCATTCACCACCAAGTAGTTCGTATTAGACTAATTACTAAAAAGTTTTATTACAATTTGACTCCTTAAATAATTTAAACGTCAACTATAGAACGCTTAAATCACAAATTTTATAAGAAACTAATAAATATTGAGATGGTAAGTAATCACTGTCTCTTGGAATAGGTAGACATCTTATGGTATCCATAAATCATCACAGATGTTGAGAATTTTAGTTAAACAACATGACACACTTTAACGAAAAAATGCCAGCAATCTCCCTTTAAAATCAAACCCTAATTACTATATTTCTAACCCAACGCCTTTAACTGCCTTTCGTAAACTAGCCATTAATTTAACACCCTAAAAAGAGAATCGAATCACCATAATTAATTTGAGTACACAAAAGTGCTCGCAATGCACCATGTCTTTCTAATGCTAATTCCCCTGTAACAGGATCCCCATTCTTTCGCGATACAATTAAAGGCAGATAAACCCATGCATTATCTAGTCAGGTCCAACAATGGAAAATATTACCCTCGGTGCAAAAATTGTTAGTATAATATTTCAAGTGGGGTGCTAAAGAGAGCATGTGTGACGTCGAATGGCTCAAAACTGTTTGTGATTTTACTATGATGGATGGTTTTCATTTTTCGTGTTTATGGTGGTACTTAGATCTATGTATTCTGTTTTTCTTTTGTTTTGGAAGTTATTTTGTTTTCAAAACAGCAAATTTAAATGTGTTGTTGTTGATACCAGGTTCTAGACTCAGACTTCATTTTAACTGTGAAACGTAACATCTCAACTGGGAATGATTAGTTTATAGATCATTATAAAAAACAAGCAGTAGTTAAATCATATATATACTGATTCTGGCAGATTGTATTTGATCAATAAGTATCTGTCATTTGAATTGATATATGGCTTATGGCTGATATCCTTAAAGTCTGATAATAATTATCTGTTCCGTGAAAACCATTCAGGATGACTATTTAAATCTAGAAAAGTTATTCATTTTTTTTTAATATTTAAGATATGAAATGCAGTCAACAGTGTTATTTTTCGAACACCAATTGATTTCGTATATTTTAAAATTACACATAAAGTCTGCCGGATAAAAGAAGCGTAATTGTTCATTGTAATTATTTGCTTTGAAGAAACGTAACAAAGTGTTTCATCAAAATTGAAATCCAATCTTGTAAGCCCCAGTGTACACAGGTTTAACTTGATTACGACACAAAATCGTTTAGTCGCCACGTGGTTGCGCACGTGGCAAATATGTCGCGACATCAGTCTGGGAATCCTTGTTAAGTACAGAGTTACAATTGTTGGGGAAAAAGGTTTGGAATTAAGTTTAAGCTTTTATGAGAAATGAGATTATTTAAGTTTAAGTTTAAGTTTTTTGGAAAACAAATTGAAATGATTCCTACCCTTTACTTTTAACGTTTTAGATCGTTCCAATTTAAAATTTTCTTACTTGCAATCTATTGACTCGTCTGGAATAATTTAATGTTATATTTTGTTACGGTATGGCAGGTATGTGGTTGCTCATAAGATTTAAGTTAGTCAAAAAATATAATTATTTTCAATATTTAAAATTTCTACAAAAATAGAACAAACTTTCATTTCAAATTTCCAAAAACACTCAAATTAGACATCAAGAACAACACACACGTATCCGATAACAAAAGGGGCACAGTGACATTTTTATTTATCTACATACATTTGTCTTTTGTGCTAAACAAGTTTAGCGGACAAATCGTGAGGCCACGTCAATCTACCGCGTGGCGGGCGCGCGTGGCGGCCGCGTGGCACATTACGGAATTAGCCTCCGATGTGCACCTAGCCTTAAATCGTATTAGGGGCAGGGTTTGCTGCTAATTATGATTGGTTTGAGATCGACCCTTCAGTAATGATGTTGGTCACGGAAATTGTATCATGTTCAACACTAACGATGTCAGTTGTTAGAAGTTTGTGTATATGGCTTTGGAGATGCTCTTAATCTAAGCTAATGTTTTATTATGACAGTGCTTTGTTTATTCTTCCTTAGTTCGTATGCAGAGAACACTGAAAGCCATAGGAATTGTACTTCGTTCAAGAAGACATAGGTAAAAGCTCATACTAATTTCAATTCTAATTGTAACTTTTCTAAAAGTCAGAATATTATCACTTGACATATTTTTACCATGCTCACGTGAAACAACTTATGTAAGGTCCTGAGTCACAATTTACATATTGGGATTTCCGTACTTGCAAAAAAGTAACAAACTCACTGTTTCATTTAAATTTGAATACCTTTTAATGCGATAAATTTTATTAGTGAGTGTCAAAACAAGATAATATCTGCAATATTGTTTGGTATATTGATTTGTACAGATTTTACTATGACTACGAACTTTCGTAGCATCTTAAGTTGTTAAGGATGTATTAGGCCGTACTTATTCATTGTGAGTAATGGCTACAAAATATTTATATGCAGCACTCGTAGCATACACATACACGTAGTCCACCAAACGCAACAAGTGTCCAAAACTTAAATTAAAACGTGAAAGATTCGCGAAAATAAAAAAGGTGAAACGCATAAGACCTTCGTCTGTGGGTGGTGGGGGTAGGGGGACAATAGGTGTACAGATAACTTTCCTTCTATAGACTCAATACCGACCCTAGGGAGTTTTACCCTCGGGGCCCCGTCGCTTGGGAAAACTAGACCCAACAATATAGAAAGGGACAGACTTATGGTACGAACTGAAGAGGGAAGAGTGCATCTGATTGTACTTATGTATTAATAATATATAGAGGAAAAATGCTGAGGACGTGAGCAGAGTGATATGTAGCGACTGTTAGCTAGAGAGGGATGGATGACATCAATTTGTCGTGTCGTGATGGGGTTTTTATTTTGTTTTTAGTTCTGGTTATTTTTTTTTCGAATCGCAATCGGTCAGTTGGCCTGCATTGTTGAATAGTGATTTCACTTTGCTTTATTTATTTTCTAACGTAAAGAGTTTGAAAATATATTAAGTTTGAGAATAATGCTTCTGTAATGTAATGTGTTTCGAAATGAAAATGATCAAATTTATAAAAAAATGGTTAGTCGATTCTAATTTGTTCGTATTTTTTGAGTTTCTAAACCAAAAAATGGTATTTGATTCATAGATATTTGTTTCTATCACATAGGGAATGTTTTTAAATAGAAGCAAAGTTGTTGTTCTGAAGCTCGGAAAATTCCACCAGCTATCACTTTATTAAATATTTTATAGTTTAATACAAGTAACACTAACTAGGTACTGCTATCTTAAGATGAGTGGTCACCATTGCAAGTCTTCAAAAAACCTTGAGATACTCATAATACCCTTAATGTGTCATACCTTAAGTATGTTCACACTCAGACAAAAATAGTCGTAAAATCCCTTATGTTAATTATACTAAAGTATAGAAGCTTAGAAAGAACAGCTGTAAGTATTGACTTGGCGGACAGCTCCACACCGTCATACTTTTCCTACTATAGCTAGAGTATAATACTGTGCTATGAAATACATTATGAAGTATTTGTCTAAGTATTTGTCTTTTTCTGTCTGTTGCTTTAGAGAATTAAATTGTAGTAATGTTCCATGGAATTTATTTTTCATACCAAAGTGATTACGAGAAACTTATTTACATACTTAAAAACCTCCGTAGTCGAGAGGTGAGCGAGCCAGATTTTGGCATCTCTGAGGTCCCGGGTTCGATCCCAGGTCGGGTCAATAGAGGAAACGAACTTTTCTATATTGTCTCGGGTCTAGGTCTGGAATGTTGTCAATGTATATTTATATTTATTTATACTACGATTTTTGGCAGCGACGCAAACGTGATTCAGCGTCAATACAACAGCAATGCAGTTGCGATTCAGTAGCTAAGCCAGGGCTATTTTTAAATTTAAAAACAGTCGGTACCCTTGATACAAAAACTTGTTGAGAGCTGACGTCATGATTTCATCGCGCGGTTGTTTAACACCCGTTTCTTTATTACTCCCAAGAAGCGCTAACGTAACCTCATAATCTCCTATCACTTCAAGACCGTCTACGCAGATACATCAAGGGCACAGCATCCGCCAGACAGACAGACGCGAAAACAAAGTGCTACAATTAAGTCGCGACCCGCTCCGACAGAGTTCAACAGTTTTTCCCTCGTAATTCTATTACATTATTAACTTACACCGTGTTAAGGAAGTAGGGAATGCCGGCGGAGCAAGTGTTAAGTTGTCGATGAAATAACATTTAGACGAGAATATTTAATATTACTTTATAGTTTAGTTAATAATATTGACAATGCTTTTACAAAACCGATAGCTGGAATTAATTATATATTTATCAAGCTCACTTCACGGATGCAAAAACTAGGAGTGCATATAGGTAGACTCTTTATGTGAGCGTTTACTTAAGTTAATATGAGTAATAAAAAAATAAATAAGATTTAAAAAAATAGGAAGCCTTCAATAATGGTACACAAGATGTAAACAACCTATCTACCCATGCAATGCCGGAGCCTACTACTAGTTATTAAACAAGGAAAATGCATAACTTACCTACGTACCTATTGGCTCAATCACTACATTTGCCAAACGATAGATAATCACAAACTGAATTGAAATATTCCTATTGGATTTTTATAGTGCTTTGCGCCGCACTAGTGAACTTTAAATATTTCAAAGAAATTAAAAAATATGATGATTTCATGTTTTTTTTCTGTTTCTTTAAAATATTACTATTGAGATTGAACCCAGATATCATTGGAGCACTGCAAATGTCAGCAATTATCAAATATAAAGCATACAATTTTGTAACAGTTTTTTTGTCGATGTCGATAAGCTCCCGTTGCCAGCACTAGGCATTTTGGCGCGGCGTCGCTCGCCTCGCAAAGATCGCTAGCTGAAAACTTTTAATACTTTAACTCGACTTTCACTCAATTTCGCTCAACGCCTCCGCCGTTGACGCGCAGAGATCTACTCCGATAAGACGCTTGAGCTGTTTTAGTAGCGGAAATATTTCGCCTCAGTAATACCCGGTTTCAATATTCAATTAGCTTGCTTTTGCTGGTAGTAGAAACTGTTTTCTTTTTGAATGTATGTATGCACACATATCAAACATACATGACTTTTTATTGTAAAGTCATATTTTCCACAGCGAATATCAGGTATTTCTCATGATATCATATCAAAACTAAGTACATTGTTGCGGTTATAAGGGATCAGGGAAGGAAAAGATTAAAAAGGTGGAAAAATAGTGTAGTAAGCAAGTATGTGATAGACAGCAAGTATTAAGAATGACAGAACGAAATGTAAACAAAAAAGAATCGGTTGGGCGCATTATGTCCAATTCGCAAAATGTCCACCCGTATGTAATGCGCTTTGTGTATTTCGTCAACTGTTTTTTCATCTTTCAATTAGTTTGATAAAACATACGTCATATTGTAAACCAGAATCAAATAGAAAAAAAATTAAAACAGTATGTAGGTACGCTTGGCCACATACATTACTTAGTTTTAATAGTAGTATTTTCTTGTGGTGGTGCACACAATACAGATATATACTTGTATAATAATATTTACTTTTCTAAATATTATGCTTTTTACCTTAGTAGTACGTACTTTACCAACACACAAAATAGCAGCCTTTGACATAGAGCTGCAGGTTATAGTCTTTTACGTTACCTGGTATTAGAACAGAAAATATGTCGCTAAGTTTGCTAAAGCTCAGTGAAGATGATAAGGCTTCTCAGCCATCATCGATAGTCAGGAAGGAAAAAAAAAATAGGTTCCGAACCGGAGGTAGCTTCATTTGCATTGTATAGAGACGATTCATAAGTATTACATATGTAATCTACATGAATAAAAATATTGACTTTGACTTTGATACACCGACTTACTTTGAGTAGATGATAGATCGGTTTGTATGGGACTCCTCTTTTTTTTCAGAGCGGAGACCATACCCACTAACACCCCATACCACCTTTTCACACCTTTCAACGAGTCACCATCTTGGGTTACCACCCATGTTTACTATGTATAAACATACTATTACAGCCACGGAGTACTTACAAGCCTTTGCATAAGTGTAATCAGTAATCCAACTTCCGTAACCACATGCTTACCATCAAAATTAGTCGAAATTCACACTCTAAAAACCTCTACCTCAGAGCCCCGTCAATCAGCCGGCTAAAAAGACCATTTTAGAACTCCGCAGAATTTCCGACGTCCCATCACGACTCGTTGGAATGCAACTGTAACTGAAACTAAGCATGATTTTTGCCAACTTTCCGCTAGTTCACTGGACAGAGCCGAAACTCTAAAACATTTGAATGCAGTTTTATTAATGCCTATGCATATTCAAACAGTTCGTCTTTGTTCGGAATGAGTTGTATTAGCCTACACGCTATATTACTCCGGAGTTTATTTTCGACAAAATGTTTGTGTGATTTGTCCTGTTCTGTTTCGTGAGGCATCACGTTCAATTCTTCCTTTATGAATAAACTGGTTTGCGAATCGACCGTATTTTGTGCTTTGATCTCACACAAAATATGTGTGGAGAAGGTCAATAAACTATATTTTTAGAGTTACTTATCAGTAAGGAATGTAATTATGATTATACAGAGTATACATTGTACAACCAGCAATACAGCGTAGCTTATATCACATGAGAAATAATTCAAGAAAGAGAAACGCATTTACGTAACAAATCGATATAACTAAAAAAATAATCTTCGAATTGTACGCGTATAGTTTACAATATACTGGATCGCATTTGATAGTTATTTTTTTGTTATGTACAAAGTGAGAAACCACAGCGCGGAGGCACGCTAGTAAAATAATAAATGTAAATACTTTCACAATTAAAATAAGAAGTCTATATAACGAGCGAAGCTCAAAAAACAAATTTGAAAACAATCTTGAATAGTTATACATAAGAAAACATGTTGTATTTAAAGTAGACACAAAACATAAATAATATCGGTCAGGCAAGCCTATATAACTATTTATAAACGTCTCTCATTAATAGGCATTTTAATAAAAATAAAAATCAGGTCAATTGATCAAGAACTTTTACTTCAAAAGCTCCAATATGACATCAGATTTTTAATTATTAAGGGATTCCCATTACAAAAAACACTAATAAACCAACAATCAAAATAACATGTGTAAGTAGGTACCTATATACAGACCCAAACTTAAATAACATGTAATGTGGACCTATACGCAGTAACACACTTCATTTGCTCAGCAATCTCAGTCTGCATTATCTATAACGGAACACGAGTACCAACTAACACCGATATGCAACTAGCAATGACTGCACATTTTGCCCACGCAAGCCTGCAGGTCCAAATTCGCCATAAATCTTCCAAACCATTGCTATAAGTACATATGTGCATCTCTGTTGCCGATTTTCACGCATCCCTTATCAGAGTTTTATGGGTCTAATCGCGCCACCGCCGATGGGCCCCTGGTGGCTAATTTTCTAACCTGACCGATTACAGGATTACGCCTAATTACCTATTACCGATATAATGTTGAGCACTGCCTAATTTCGGTCTTGCGCTCAGATTATATTATCAGGTTTTATCTGACCGCGGTGGGCAAAAGGAATGTACTGAAATTGCGTTTACGTCTTCATTTTTTGAAGGAGGCTATAACTTGATCAGGCTTAGTAAGTGGTATTTATGTGAATTGCACTCTCTTAAATGTGCTATATTATGTTTTGTTTCCTGGGTTGATACCATACCATACCACCAACTACGACAAGAACACACTTTCTACGCTAAGTAGGTACTACTTCTCGTAGTGAACAATATTACACTACGAAAGTAGCATCTTCGTAGCATCCTCATGACCACACAAGAATGCTATATAGTTGCAACTACATTTACATTCAATGTACGAAAAAATCTAAATTTGTTTAAGGATGACGTGTTTTCTGGGAAAGCATTTTCAATCTAAAAGACGACAAATTTGATATCCTCTACCGTAATAAATTACCTACATTTCCTCACTTACAAATTACGAAAACACTTTATTTCTGTCACACTAAAGTTCAACGATATTTAAAGTAGTAAGAAACTAGACACAATTGAAAAAGAACTTTTGACCTTGAAAAGACCGGATGTCTTTTGGAACAGGACAATCGAAGTTACGAGGTGAAAACCATTTATCTAAAATAAGCTCTAAGGCAATTATAAATTCATAGTTCAACTCTGAATCTACTGTTTTCTATGTTCCAATGCGAATTAGTATGATGACAATACTAATGTAAGAGCCTAACTAGCGCTTTACGATTTAAGCGTTGACCAGACCAATCGGTAACATTATTTTCGAAGGTTAATTTGCAATTGTAAGGACGGTATAGCTACCTAAATACCGAGATCGCTAAGCCCCGCAAATTGATAAGCTACTTACGGGATCGATATGATGCGGCCGTATTATTTTATGAGCCTCTTCACTACGCGACGGCTTCATGACAAAACGACATTTTTGTACTTACGTTTTTGGAGCTGTGATATCTTTTTGGTTGGAAATGCCTTTTTTCAGTTTTCATGATACTTGATTTGATAAAGAAAACATAGAAAGAAGTGACACATTTTTTTTCTTTCTGATAAATTAATGTTATTTATAAAAATGAAAATACAAGGGAAATGTTTATTTGTAATAGGTATATATGACTGCAGTGTTTTCATAAAAAATAAATGTTCCTTAACCATAAATTGTTTACTAAAAATACCAGCATCAAAATTTGTCCATGGAAACGTACATATACCTCAATGCACTTTTTATTTTTGTGCAGGGATAATTTTGGATAAACATTAAGTTCTGTGCATCGATCTCACATTCTAAAATAAATATTAAAAAAGATAATAATTTTGAGCCAATTAAACACAAAAAAGCTGTGATTTCTTTCCTTTTGATAGTAAGTTAGTTGATAGTTTATACTTTATACCTAAAATATGTCTCAAGTATGTATTTTCATATTGTCTTAAAAACTAAACGAAAATAAATAATTTAACTCCATTGCAAGTTTAAGACTGGTCGGCCTATAATATATTTTTCTTGAATATGTTAAGCCTTAAACATTTGCAATAAGATTTTTTTTTTTTTTAAAAAATATATATATAAATTTGTTTTCTTAATCTTTTCAGGTAAGTTGTATTTTGGTTAAATACTTGACAAAAAAACTATGCTATTCCACGTTTTTTACTGAAATTTTCTAGATTACTAAACATAATTTATTAACTAGTAGCCATAAATACCTATAGAAAGCTCCTTCACCTATCCATACATTACATCGGCATGCATTTTGTTTTTCCATTCTATAACCGTAACAAATTCACTATACCATAACATTACCATTTACTACCTTCGGAACATAAACCTTTACAACTTTACTAGACAAAAAACTTTTTGGGACCCTCAACCGTTGACACAACTTGCGCCCTCTGCCTCTAACTCTTTACTACGTAGTTCCGCAGTTATCCGCTAGATGGCGTTGGCAAACCTCCCGGGACCGCTACGCAAACCCCGATTCACTGAGCTCCGTCTCGAAATTTCATAGAAAGGGAAGGATGAATTCTCAAGACTCTGTTTCCATCGCGCTCTGGGAACAACTCGGCATCATCTGAGTTATTCCTTTTTGTTCAGCGGTGGGTGTGTTCTAAACGGCCAATGGGAGTGTCTTGTGACCACTCCCACTGAGTTTTCGATGCCTACTGGGACTTGGAAGGAAAAATGTGGGCGATAGGTAATTCTGAACACCATTTGGTGGTGACGTGATGGCGCGTTTATGAGCGGTGATACGCCATCACATTGGGCTGTACGCGTAAGGCTGATTGAAAATGGATGGGCGTACCTTGATTGCCGACTATAAATATACAACATTTACGGCTGTAAAGCTAAAATCAAAATGGTAGGTCAGATTTTATTTGTGCTCACAAAAGTTTAACATCACCTTACCTTAATTGTATTACAAGGAATAAAGTTTATAATACGAAGGCAAATCGAAGAATTGTTTTACAGAAAACCAAAAGTAAATCAATGAATGATCAAAAAGCGAAGTTAGAATTTAATTTTGTTTTATAGCTAACGTAGGTTTTCGATTCAGTATTATTTCCGCTTCATCTTATTTATCATAATAGGTTAGTAAGGAAAACGTTCACCATCACGTCTTTTAAAAAAACGTAAGATATTTAGTGTAAGTGTTGCTCTATCGATATAGAAGCTTTTACGAAGTACGCTCGTTCTTAGATTATTAAAAAATCACTAATTAGTTACTTTTATCAAGGAAGATAAATTGTGATTCACTAGCTAACGCTATAAAATAAACAATTTAAAACCTTCTTCGGTAAAAAGGTAAAAAGTATTACATTGATTTATCGTCTTACGCACAAAATCATAACACAACAAATTAGAATTGACGCCAAATTTTTTCTCACTTTACGGCAGACAAAACAAAATCTGCCAAAACTTTATCGCACACCTATCTTGATCAAATTACCGCCAACACATGCCGCCTCGTAGCACGCCTTGCCTACACTTTTCACCTAAACGCCCGATGTATAAGCGGTACCGGGATATGCAAAGATATTGATGGATAAGTCGCCCAGGGAGCACGCGGTCCCGACACGGCTTAGCACTTTTAGGGAACCCGATATAGTCGTACTCGTAACGGTTTAAACTTAGACGGGCTGGGAACATTGGCTTTCAGCGGCGAGTAGGTATTTTAGGAAAACTGCAAGAATAAGCGGAGTTTTATGGACAGTTTCGAAGCCGCTGTTAAAGTTCTTAATGGAATAGAAGCACATCTATGTTTTACGAACAATACGTTATAAAGAAATTTCAATTTGGAAACGTAAGAGAAATACAATTTTTTATGATTCTTTACTAGTGCTTTAATATCACTAAGTACATTTACAAAAAAGTATCTTATTTTAATATTTTATGTAAATGGTTTGAAATTTCAAATCGAGCTGATTAATTTTTATAACGATTACAGTTTGTTGATTCACATACATTTAAATTTGATTTCCATACGCAATTATGTTATATATTATTAAGCTTACGATAAAAGTTACAGTCAGAAGATACAAAATCGAAAGTTATTTATATTTTATAGGTTTTCCAAGTTACTTACAAAAAAATTAGGCTAAATGAACAAAATAAAAACAAAACCAGTTCGGATCCTAATCTTACCAAAAATAATCTGCCAAGAACTCACTACTTATTTTCATTCTTCCAAATTAGGGCTTTTGATTTTTAATAGACAGACTAGCTTTTGCAGCACTTTGCGCGTGTCTGCTAAAAGCTAGGCCTGCGGCGTAATAGACAGATACGGTTTAAGAATCTTTATTACGCACTCAAAATAATTGGATTCAACTAGGTACATGAGAAATGTGGAATGTATTTAATGAAAGCTGGTCGTTTCGTGTAAACAGTATATTTAAATAATAAAATGTTAACACAAACCTAAATTGAAAAGCGTTTTCTTTATCCCTCGCGCTCCATGCGAGAGAAAAAGAAAAATGTCCAAGAGCACAAAAAGGAAAAATGTTCGAAAAGGAGCGATGTCAAAAGGAGCGATGTCCTTTTGACATCGCTCCTTTTCGAACATGAGTAACTTATTTTTCTTAAATAATTAAAATGAGGTTGCATTATAACCGTCCACCAGCTATCGACAAGAAATAAAAAAAATCTAAGACACTAAAGTGAGCTGTTTTAGACTATGTAAATAATAATTTAGGGTAAAACTGCACAAAAATTGTTCGAAAGTAGGCGAATTCTAATGTAAATAAAATATTGGCGCGGAATAAGTTATATAATTGCTTATTTTATAATTTTTTATGTTACATCTATTCTTATCTTTCTAGATAATTGGGCTATGGTCATTAAAATAACAATTACGTGAGCAGCTCGACGCAATTAAATCTGTTACTACTTAACGGTGGTCAAATGTACTAAACTAAAAACGGTTTTGGAAAACCGTCAATCGTTAAATCTTCAACACTCGTAAAAGTTGTATTGACGTCATTCACGCTATGATATCATTGGTAAAAACTAATTATTTTGGTGATAAGTAATAAAATATACCTACCGCATCAAATCTGCTACATTCTTATCCTAAAACATCCCATTAAGTATCGCTCGACGACAAAGCCGAACAATGTCCCCAACTCGTTAAATGTCAGTCATTTCGTCGCCTATTGAACACCAATAACAACAACAGTTAACTGCAAATTGAATTTATTGCTTGTCAAAATCTACACTTGCCATTGTACCATTGTGAGGTGGCCATTCGTGGTAATAGTTAGAACACATGGTGGAATAGAAAGATTCTAAAGGGGTGAAGGAAATATGCGTTTGGAATGTCATATGCTCGTTAGAGGACATTCAGAGTTTTAAATCAATTTGGCGAATAAAAGGGAAAAATAAAAACAGTAAGTTATAAATATAATGTTTTGCGGTGGGATATGTATCGAGAAGAAATTAAAATATGGAGTTATGAAATCCATAATATTATAGAAGGAAATGTAAGCTATATTAAAGAAGGTGATACAAAAGAATGTAAACGAAAAAAAAATAATGTCAAGACATACGTCAAATTTAAAATTCAGGAAAAGCATAGGTAAAACAATAAGTAGGTTCGGTTGGTCAAATAAGTGATTTTCCAAAACTTCTTTGTAATCAAATTTACTGTAAGGTTGAGTAATGCCGAAATTAAAAGTGATTTGCAAGAGAAAATCAGGCTAATTGGTTTATGAGGTGCAAATTATATATGAAATTCTGGGTTATAGATGGTACCTAGAAAAAAAACAGTTCACTGTCTCTATAGCAACAGATATTTTAGTCAAATAGTTTTGAGTAATAGACCTTTATTTATGATATGAAGTTTCGTTCATCGTTTCCTAGCAGCTAATCATCAAAATCTTTGTATTACATTCCAATTAACGGTATTTTATGTCTATGTAATAAACTTAGTTTAAAGTAAGAACTCTCTTTTTCCGTTTTAGCCAACCTTTGAATCTTTGTTTTTTGCTGCGATGCTAACGATTAGGATATTTCACTATCAAATCCGTTGTCATATCGGGATGTGGGTTTCTCTCTTGCTTACCATCAGGCTGGCAGGAGCCAATATACTGTGCTATTATAAAATAAACAAAAAAAATCAAACCTCCTTTGGAAAGGGCCAATATCCCGTATTTTGGTGAAAATCCTCGCTAAACGCATTTATACGGGGGATATAATCCGCCCCGTCATGTCTAGGAGTGTGGCGCGTGTCATTAATATTGCTTTACGCGCAAGTAACGTAACGCTCGGAGACAGGTGGAGCTATTGAAAATTCTTTCGCATACGCACTTATCAGATTTATCGGCCCTTTGAAATTTGGTTTGAAACTGTCTATGTTTATTTTGGCGGAATAAGAATTGAATTGGATTTTGCAAACAAAAAAAGTACCTACATATGTGTATATTATGGGAAAAATACATATTTGACCAAATGTCAATATTCATCTTACATTACTCATGACGAAATTATACAATGGTTGTACTACATTAACGTTTTACAACTATAATGTGCAATAACCTGCATAGGTTCATATCAGATGTTCCTGACGAGTTCATGACGATTGATGATGTAAGCTTATTTCCCTCTTTAAATTTTCACATTTCAAGTTTTCACCAGGTTCAAGACTTTCGTAAAGAGTTCAATGCATATTGTTATAACATATGAATTCGTTATATAACGGCAACGGCAGTATTTATTACTTTCCGTCTAAATGTTTGTTGATTCTTAATAAATTTAACGTTTCGAGATAATTGTGAATAGACCTGTTTATCTATCATTATTTGCTCGATCGAACCTCACAGCCATAATGAAAGTTTTAAAAGGTGTTTCTACTCCTGCAAAAATACTAAGAAAGTCGGCAAAAACCCCCGCGAAACTTTGTACTCGCGTTCTAGCTTATTTCAGAAGCGTGGATTCACTCGCTCGCATCCTCATCTGCTCGCGAATTTAATTTATCTCGTCCCGCCACTCTGTGGGACCAGAAAACGGTCGGAATAAAGAGATTTCATGATACGATTATCTTGTTTCCTCACCTCCTGTTATGCGAAGATTTGCAGGCGATAACTCGACTCGAAAGTACGGTGGTAAATGTTTTTCTTTCGATTAGGGAGAAGAGTCCCGTTGTGAAAGTTAATCCGTTTGCACTTTTGCGTCGTACAATTTTAACTGGCTTAGCAGCTTGAGTTCGATTTTCGTTTCTTTTAGAGAGATATCTACGTACTACAAACTAGTGTATAGGATAGGCCTTTATTCATCAGTGGGACAGCTTATAGGCTAATAAAAAAACGTCTACGATAGAGTGTTTATAGTACGTTTTGTATTGGGGCAGATACCGTTCTAAATATATACTTCTCGTCTTGGTAATATTTCTATGTGTAGATAGGTTTTTTTTTGGCATTATCGAACGGACTGTTTTACCAACCTGAATGATGCATACTAATAATATAGATATAAAACAATAAGTGGAAACGGATCCCATTTTTAAAAAAATACTGATTTACAGTCAATAGCTTTAGTTCATGAACAACTCTGTACTTTGTCACATTAAGCCACTGTCTATCTGACTTGCTTACTTAGGCGGAGATTTGGTATGACAAAGTACTAAGGTGTATAAGAACTAATGATGCTGACTCTACTCTGCTTAACTATGTTTACACACGGTCCGCCAATCACAACTCGTTTCAAATGCGAGTACAATAAACAGTGGCATTGTTCAATTATAAATTGAGACATTCGCGACACCATGCATCATGGTGTCACGCGGGCAGGGCAGCAGATGTATCACATTACAACTTCATTTTATAGGAGACGCAATCGGTCGGGGCCTCAACGAATTTAGCTAGTGAGATTAGTGTGGATACAACTGTTATTTTAGATAGCAATCATTAGAGTCTCTTTAAAAAATGTTCAAGCCTAAACCAGTTTCATATTTTATGAAATAATAAATGTTTATAGTATTTGGTACTAGGAAACAAAATAACATTTTAAAGCAAACACAGTAATAGAATAAGGTTAAAACAAAAAAGTACTAGTAATTAATTTATAAAAGGTATATTTTGAAATAGAAGAAGGAAAATTAAATTAAAGTTACAAACTAGTTATCCACGAAGTGAAATCCTAATCACTTGTATGTTAAATACATACAAGTGATTAGGATTTCACTGCATCGTATACTTATTTACCTTTTCTACCTTAAAATTTGCAGATTGTCTGCTTGGAAGAAAATTTGCAATAGGCTCAGTCTAATTACAGAAATGCATAACATTATTAAAAGTTTTATCATATAAACATTTAAAAGCAAGAAATATATTATTGATTTCAAAAAATACCATAAATAAAGAACCTACTCGAAAAACTGTTACTCTAAAGTACTTTAAATGAATTCCAGATAAATAATATCTGCACAATTTTCTTAAGTAAGTTGAGACATACCATAAGTTTCAGTAAAAATATAAATTATTTTGCAAATAAACAATAAAAATGTTTTTGCATGTATATTTATTATATAATTGTGTTATAATAGTCCAATATTGATATTTTCGAAAATGTTTAATCGTACTCCAGTTGATAATAACAAAATTTAACTGGCTATCGTCGTATCCACTCTCCGCCAACGGCACCCCTCAGAAACGCGCGCTCGCGCACCATGCCCCGAATTGTGTAAAGTACGAAATAATTTCACGCATCACGTGACTCGCTCGTGTAATGACCCCGGGTGCGTAGGACCCCGGCCCAGGGACCCGGCCAAAGCAAACAGTTCTTAATAAACGAACCGCTAAGTTTCCCCAAAGAAAGCGTATTAAAAAGGCGAAGGAAATTGAGGAGGAAAATTCCAAACCATCAGGGACTTTTTCTTCGTTTAGACGTGTTTAATAAATTATTTGTTAATGCTCACCGGGTTTGAATTAAAAAGATTACTGAATTACTTAACAGAAGCAAAGTCGCAGAATTAATTAATTGTCTACTTTTTATAGATTCATGGGCTTGATTATTTACATTATCTTGTACCGATTTACTAAGGATACTGATTGGATTTAGTTTTAAATTTGGGTTGGTTTTCATCTATAATGTTATAAACCAGAATGAAAACAATTACTGATCATGAACCTACTTTATATTATCTGATCTGATCCTCATAACCTATGTATATAATAACATGTAGGGTGTTTGCGTATACGTACTATATAAGCACGGATTTAATTCCAATGTTTATCGATTACGAGTTTTTTTGTATTACGCCAAAAATATTATATATTAATATTTATTATTATTATAAAATAAAACTTCTTTAAATTAAACAAAAAGCCTCGCAAACCACTTTTAAGTGGTTGTCTGCGAGTGCGAATCTCACGCTACAAAACAGAACATTGTTTCGGAAATATTAACTAACATCAAAATTAACAAATAGTACATAGATAATTAATAAAAGTGGTTTTAGAATTCTTGCATAAAGAAATGTTTAATTTTATATTTAAATATTAAAAATTAATTAAAGTCAGTCCTCTTTTGGGAAGCTTCTCCCATAGCGGCATTGTCGACATCTACTGACCTTATCGGTAGATGTATACTATATTTCACAATTCGTAATGTGTCAAAAATTACAATCTGTTTTTCTCCAACTAACTATGTGGAACGGTTTTAGCTTACAATTTGTATCATTTATAGCCCATAACTTTAACGGATCATTTTTAAAACATTAGAACCGGGCATAAATTGATTTAATTTTAACGTAA
Source organism: Glyphodes pyloalis (assembly GCA_037074685.1). NCBI lineage: Eukaryota > Metazoa > Arthropoda > Insecta > Lepidoptera > Crambidae > Glyphodes > Glyphodes pyloalis. Next base: position 9,508,595 of record JAYKKO010000011.1, read on the forward strand.
ACATTCCATATTGCGCTTTCAAACGTAGAACCTTATTGCATTAAATTTTAATCAACTCGAAAAAAGGGTAAAACAAATCAGCTCCAAAAACCAATAGTCTCAGCCAATACAGAAGGAGTTCAAACAATCGCCCCTCGTCGCGTTAGACCGCAGATTGTGTTGACGAAACCAATGAACATTCTTAATTATTTTCCCGGTTTGTGTAAACAATGACCCCACAGAGACCCAACATAACAAGAACCTCTGGAGCCCATTCAATAACCCCTCATAAACCCTTCAATACACTCGCTTGAAACGGGCAAAGGGATCTATTTAAAATTGCCATCAAAACTATTGTTTGACAACACACGCAGGGTCTGTCCCAATTAAAAATATTGCTAACAAGACAAACAGTTGTCCCAACAATTTTAATTGGCTATTCCGATCGAGATGGATATCTTGATAGACTAGTATAGTTTGGTGACATTTTATACACCTGTAGGTCCGAAAAATATGGCACAATTTTGACTGAATAGGTAGGCAAAGCGGAATAAAGTATCCATTTGTCTGCTTATTTAGTACTAGCTGTGCCCGCGACTTCGTTCGCGTGGTCTACATGGTTTTATGGTCGGTTTTACCCCTTTCTCCCCTAATATTCGAAACAAGAAGTAGTCTATATTTTAATCCAAGTTTCGAGCTATATTTGTGCCAAATTTCATATCTCTAACTTCAAAATAAACATTTTTCCATATAAACTTCCAAAGGTGGTATTACCCCCCTCCCCCCCTTATTTTCTAATAAAAAGTAGCCTTTGTCCGTTCTTGAGATTTAACGTATACCAATACCAAATTTCATCAAAATCGGCTGAGAGGTTTAATCAGGAAAGCGTAACAGACACACAGACAGACAGACAGAGTTACTATCGCATTTATAATATTAGTAGGGATTTATTTTGTACACTCTACAGTAACGAGCAATGAAATTTCAATTCTACAAGTCTTCTGTCGTTTACCTAATACTCACTTTAGAATGTTTATATCAATGTTAGTGCACGTGACTCTTAAGAAATCTCGTACTTTGTAAAACAAAATCATTCATGTACGAAAACACATAAGTTTTTACAGATTCGTTTAATATTGATATATTATTAACTTTACATTTTATGATGAATATTTCTTTTATTATTTTTTAACTTTTTCATTTAAATAGTTATACAAATTTATAATTCGGTTTGGGTTTCAGGCAGTGGAAATATTTTTTGAAATGGAAACCTGACAGCGTGCGAAATAAACTATTTATTTCCACGGCATTTTTTATACTTACATAGTTAAAACGGCACTACTTACCTCCGTATTGCAGAGGGTTTTTTAATAAAAGCAAACTAGAGTGGCACGCGCCCTTAATCTGTCGTGAAGTAGCTCTCGATTTGGGCAAGCGCGGTGGCCAAGCGCCACATGCTACGATAGGGCTCAATGAGCACCAAGGATGTTACATGTCGATAACAATGTCGATAAAAAATTGTTTACAGAGAAAAATGGTATATTGTACAAAGAAATTCTCATCGTAATTTTTTTGTCGGATGATATGTTCACATTCCGCACCAAACAGTTGACAAAAACGACTTGAATGCTTCATTCATTTGTACTCAAACATACATTACATATTACTTTTACGTGTAGTAATTGGGATAGTTCTAAGAGCGGACAATCATGTATATAATATGTTTACTTTTACTCGTGGATTTCCCAGAATGATAAATTTTTCATAAACATTACCCTTTATTTTTAAATACATATTACATATTTAGTAATTTTTATTTCATGTTTTTAATTTCTATAAACATACTGTTTTAACATCAAACCAAAAAACTCGGTAAATACGACGCTACACGACACTAATAATTTCTCTCCCCTCGTTTTTGACCTGATGGGACATTTAAATATTTAGAAAGCCCTTGTGCTATAATTAAAATGATTTATAGAACAAATTTTATGTATGATGATTTTTTTTCGTATTTTCTTCATAATGATTTTTACTTGTCTTAAACATGTAATAAAAATTCTTTGAATAATGGTCAAAATAAGTTCCTAAATACATTTATTCCGAACGTTGCTACATAAAACAAGTAGATACATAAAATGAATACACAACGAAAGCAAATTAAAAAAAAAAACATGTTAATAGATTTTCAAACTACGAATAATGTAATGTAAAAAAAATATATATAATCATAATCTTTCTAAATAAACAAAATTTAATTTTATCATCAAAATGCACGTATACTATATAACTTCATAAATACAGAAACAAACTCGACATAATATATTTTTTGTTATGTTTGTAATTATTAGGCAAAATTATTAACTTTCCCAGGATAAATTATTTTTTAATTTTTAATTTAATTAACGGCGCGGCGGGCCGCTTGTACAAAATAAGGTCCCTTAATCTACAGATTGAAATCTGAACACCAATGTTTAGTATTTAAATCCACAATAATATAATAATAAATAACATGCCTTCATTAACAACCTGTCTATTACTAAACAACAGATCTAAATCCTCTTTCGGACCCTCCTCATAATCCGGATCTTGACACCCGCGGCCAAGACCGGCTGACCAATTTATGACCCCTTAGATCCCCGTCGCTGATAACCCCGGAATGCTCTGCGCTGATAAAATTGTCGCCATTTTGAAATCGCCGGCCACTTTAATACAATTCGCCTAAGTGGTTTACTTCATTGTAGGCAGACCCCATTGGTTACATTAACATTGTTAGATAAGTTTCAACGGCTGACCAAGCGATGTATTTCAAATATGTGCGGCCAAGTATTAAACATTTAATTTTTCATAAAATAGTTCTAAGTAACAATTGTGAATTATGTATGTTTGTTGAATATATAAAAAATATTTGAAAACATATTTCGAGTAAATAGAACTCAGCCATATGAACACAATCATCCTTGTCATGTTCACGAACGTTAATTATTTTAAGCACTAGCTGTAGCTCGCGACTTCGTTTGCGTTAATTCGGAATAAAATGTATCCTATATGTTCATCTAGAATCTCATCTGTCAAATTTCATCATAATCCATGTTTTGCGTGAAAGTTTTTTTCGTTTACTATCTCTTTTTTTTCTCTTTTTTTTTAATCCAATAGGACAACAGACCGACATTATCAGGCCATGCCCTTTCAACAGCATGGATCATTTTACCACACTTTATCAGACATTTAAAGTTATCAATCTGAAAATGTGTTATCCAAACTAGAAACAGCACACAAAGATGTTATCCCTACGGGAATAAAATTCTTAAGCATGTTCTAAAACCAAATTGCAAGTAGATTATCATAATATTGGAAAACATATCACAAGTACCGATGCCTCGCAAAGGCAATCCAAATGCGTTTTCTAATATTCATAGGACGATCCAATTTAAGATCCCATCTCGAGGTCTCCTTTCGTCTGGCCATCTAAATGTTTAAGGAGACATTACAAGGGTATGCGTAATTATGTACACACTCATAGGTTTCGATATTCGATTCTAAAAAGGGTTTTAGGGTAAGGAAGATAGGTCATGAATATTATATTTCAGTTTTTTTTTCTGTTCAATTGAGCTTTTGAATGAAATGTTTAGGTCTTGGTTATTTTATAAGATACCAGATAAAATTATTTGAATATTCACTTATAATAAAATACAAATATCTCGAATTGATAGAACATTATTATAAAATGTCTTCCGCGTAAAAATACATAAATATTTTATAACATCACGAACATTGGTCCGATTTTTGATATGTTGCTAAAGCACCATGTAACAGAAATAAAAAACGACGGCAATTCCACTACACTCAGACCCAAGACAGTATAGATAAGTAAATTTTCCAGATGGACGCTAAATAAAGCATTCGTGCCAGCCATATCATCAATCTAAAATGTTACCTATGTTCTATTTATGCTTGGAATAATTGTAACCTATGTCCAGTTTTAAATGAGTTCTCGTCATCTATCATTATTACGCACTGGTACTTATAAATTTAAAAAACCAGCTGTCTACGAAGCATATTTGAAAAGTATAATGCACTTTTCCGCCGACTCTTATCAGACTGTAATAAGCCAAAAAAGGATTTAACTTCTTCCTGTCAACGTTTTCACCCATTTATTTTTGTCCTCCTATAAAAATTTCCTGTTAAAAAATGAATAATTCGGATTTCATTTCTGTGTGTGATGGCTTACCTATAGATATTGTATATATAGTCTTACCCCTTTTGATTGATGCTTGTCTTTTCGTTGGTTTGGGAAGCAAAGTATTGTATTGAACTTGATCTGTGCAAATGTGTATGGAAATGCGTGTTGCGTTTGTGTGTCCATTCTTCCGGAAGAGCGCAGATGCGTTCTCTGAGTGCATGTTTAGGTTAGGGCTAGGTTATTTATGGAAAGTCAATGGTATCGCAAACAAATGAACCGCAGTGGTTGGTGGTTTACGCTGCTAATATACTAGGCTAAGATGCTTTTAATCACAGTCTTATTTTTTTAAATTAAGTTTTTTGTATTTAAAATATTTCATGTAAAGAATTATGATTTGTAAATGAAAATAACAGAAACTATAGTTGTTGAGTTAGAATCACATAAATGTGTTTATTTTATTTTGGATCATTTGCATTTCTAAATAATTAAAATAGTAGTTTAATTAACAAAACTTAAAGCATACTTAATGTATCACAGCAGGACTAAGACAGCTATCATTGAAATTAAGTCATTACCACAATGAGTACTGGTTTAATAAGCTAGCCGAAGGGATTTAGTGATTACAAACAATTTACGTTCGAAAAATCCGAAACGTTCTTTTCTTGACCCAGAATTCGAACCCAGGAACCCCGATATTCCAGTTGTTTAAGCAAATAGAACTTAGACAATAGAGGATATATGTTGATCGAGGCGTTGATGGTATCCTTATTACAAAAAATCCTTCTTCGATATATAAAAAAGCTAATTTCGATCCCGAAATAATTTTTTTACAAATGTAATCACTTTTATTTACATTACCAATTTGTTTATTAGTATGCTTCTTTCAAAGGTGGAATACTCCCACGAGTCTATTGAAAGTGAGCAAAACATTTCATGCGTAAAATGTGTCAAGAAATACCCTTTGATTTACGAAAAGGTGACAAGTAAGAAGCGTGCAAGAAATTAAGAGTTGTCTCGCGTCGCCCCCGAGGGAAATCGGCCAATCACGGCTGGGGATAGCTCATCATCACGCCGCCCCCCTTATACGCGCCTGGAGAAAGTTATTGTAGTTTTGATATATTTATTTTGTTGGTAGGTCGAATCTAGACCTGTTTTAGATGACACTTGTTGGATTTATTAGACCGATAGTCACTATTTTGATGATAAAAGGACCTACATACAAATAGTAGATAACTAATTGTGGCTTGGATCAACTTTATTTTTTCTCGATTTTATTATTTTTATAGTACTAAACGCCGTACTAGCGTACCTAAAACGATAAGTATGTAGTTCTAAACATATTCGGGCACTTACCAGAGGCTAACGGTTGATATAGCAGAAAAATTTCAGCGCCTTCGATAACTTACGGTTAGCTCAGTTGGAAGAGCAGCACGCGCGATACGTGAAGGTCGTGGGTTCGATTTCCGCACCGCAAGGGGAGATAAAAATGTTCTGTTTCTAAAATTTATTTTTACTGGCATTTACTCTATGATGGTTTTCAAATCTCATGTATTTTAGTTTAGTCTTTAAAACTGACAGTGTAACCGTAACTATAAAAATATATATTTATATATCATACAAAATCAGTATGGTTCGTATAAGTTTCAAACTATTTATCCAATTAAATAAAAATAAATCGCCGAAATCTATGTACGCGAGTAACTTTAGAAATTCCTGCTTGATTAAAATGGTGTCGCGTTTTGACCCGTTAACTTATTTTAAATGCTTAAAATGGAACGCGAAAGTCTTAAAGAAGTTTATACTTGATGTAATTAGATAATTGTTTTTTTTTGTCATTTTCTAATGGACTGATCTGTAAAAATATTATTAGGATACCACGTATGCGAAGTTGCGTTAGGCCACTGGTATCTTTTAAAAACTGATGATATGGTATAATTTATGGTATGATATGGACGTTGTCTATTAATTTTAAAAATTAATTCTAATTGTTTAGCGTTCAAAAGTGGATCTCTGGTGACCGAGTTCTTTTCTTATTCGGTACCCCCTATAATCCAAAATTATCTAAATTATGATTTTAAAATGATGGCTCTTTATAATTTTAGTACAATTTTTATATATATTTTTTTCCCATTGGAACTTTTTTTAACCACGTCAAGTGAAATGTCCTTTTAAAACTCTCACGCAATCTATTGTGTTTGATTTTCTATTGTGTCTAGCTTTATAGACTTACAACTTTAAGGCTTAGGCCGCACTACGCCTAAACCGCCGCGGATTTTAACCGCCTGATTTTGTGACTTAAAGAAAATAATGGAAGCGGCCGCACTAATGGTATTTTGCCACGACTAATTTTCAAACTGCGTTTTGCTACAAAATGTTTAGCGGATAAAAACCACGCCAAAATTTGTAATCCATAGAGCTTTTATTGGCGTCGCAGTTTTTAACCGTATTGCGTGCGTTTCGGGCGGCTTGGCGGTTTCACAATTTACCGCTTGCGGCAAAAAACCGTAGTGCGGCCTTAGCCTAACCTGTAAAATATTAAAGTATCTTATATAATTGACGATTACATGATGGTAAACTAGGTAAAACCTTTAGACAGAATAAATATCTTATACCAATTACCTACTTATGATTATTAGAAACAGAATTTTTTTTTCTCCCAAGACGATTAAGCCGTTAGCCTTCGGTAAGTGCCCTTTGCCGAATATGTCTAGAAGAACATACTTATGAGCATCGCCAACACAAAGCCACAATCCTGGAGGATTATTTAGCAAAATATTTTCTCAAGTCCTTTTTTTAGTTCAGGTTAGAACAATCAATTATGTTAATGAATCAAAAACACAAGTTGTCATAACATCAATAATCGAAGCGAAATCCCCGAGGAGAAAAGACGAATGCCGAAAGCGCCGCGAAAGCTTCGAAAGCTTTCAAAATTACATCCCATTCATTGTTGGTTCTTTGTCGCCTCCCCGCAAGCTCTCAGTTTAAAAAAACACCCACCAAATAATAGGCCAAGAGACAGGAGATATCAAAAATGTCCTCTAGAACTTGAATGTAATTGTACATTTTTTTATTACTTTAAAAAGTCGAGTTTTATATCAATACGTCTGACACTGGTTCCATTTCACTCTTAGTCCACATTTACAGATGATGAAATTTGCAGTTTTGACCGCAAACTAATAGATTACGGGTCCGAATAGGATAATACCGCGGGTTTTAAATATGGTGATCAAAAAAAGCAGATTCAGAAGATGAAAACGAGCCCTTGCATTTTAGTTACATAAGCCTAATAAAGAATAAGCAGTTGTTCAATAAAACTACTATTTACTGAAAAAATAGGTAAGCACCTTACTTACGTATTTGAATAAAGATAACAATGCCGTAGGTATTTTTACCTTTGAATATATTTTCCGTCGTTTCGAATTTAACAAATTGTTTTTTTTATCCAAAATTGATTAACTATGTGACCAAGTCGTAGATTAACTTGTTTTTTTTTTTATTTTGTTTTAACTTTTTTAAGGTTTTTAAAAAGTTAGATAACATAGTCTTGTAGTCTAATTGCAAATACAAAAATCTTTATTCATGTCACAAGTCCTTTTACTGTTAGGATCTTCGTCCTGTTAAGATTTGAAAAACCCTGTAGTAGGATGCATTCAAAAGGTTAAAAATACAAAGTCCTGTCTGACAAAATATTGCAGCTGAAACATTACCTTTGGATTTTTGGATTATTGCCGTCATATCGCCTACACCCTGTCCCCTAACTTACATCTGGAACCATAAAGTAAAATAAAGATTCTGCTTGCTTTGTTGGAAATTGTAATCCCAGCGGTGGACGCGTCAACTGAGCTGCTTCGTTCACCGCTGATTGATTATGCATTCCGCCCGCGAAACAATGTCCAATGTACTTCTTTTATTTACACCTTCAACTTTACACGTGTCTCCTTTTTATACTATTTACTTGCTGCTACCCGCGACATACACACATTCTTTTGGCATAAAAAGTATCCTATGTGTTCTTATAGTATGTCATATCTTTTCCTATTAAATTTCACCTACATCTAATTAATAGGTTTTGTGTGAATGAGTAGCAAGTACGCACCCAGACATGCATACACCCAGATATCCATAACTTTATTATTACAAACTTTTGCGTTTATAATATTAGTTTGATTATTCCTTAAATAAACGAACTGAAGTACTACAGCATTTTATATAAGGTTTCATATGCCATCGTATTAAGTGCTTTTTCTTCAAAAGATCTTATAAAATCTGAGATTTGATGATGTCAAATCATAGATTTTTTATATTTAAAAGGCTTACATGTGCCCTCAGTCTCGTTGAATGATAGTCTAGGTGTCTGATTATGTGAAGTAAATATCAGGTTATGCATATCTCCGCCCGAACACCGAAATGCGACCGGTTTGATTGTATCTTGTGTACTGATAGATTTAACAATACGAGTATACTATATTAAGTTTCGCCTATCAGCAACTATGGTTGCAGTTTCCAATCATTGCCCAGTAATGGGTACGCGTCTTTCGCTTCAGGGTCAAATACTTCTACTTTCCTTAAGACTCGGCGAAGATGACAAGTGATCATTGGCTTTCACGAAATACTTTAAAGCTCTAGAAAAGCAAACAACCATGTTTTATCCTGAATTTATGTCAATTCTCAAAACATGTACCTACTTATTAATTAATTGTTAGTTGCAACTAACCTTTCCACAATTTTTTAACCCGATGGAATTGTACATCACTTTCAGAGCCACCAAACGTAACGTTACTACGTTTTACAAATCGCGTAATTACGGATTCATATGACATTTTTGAGCACAGTTAATCCCGTACTGTTCCCAGTCCCGCGAGACGCCGGTAGCCTCTACGTAACGTGCTTGTTAACTCGTCTCATGTATTATGAAGCTGTGTCAAATGTATCTCACGAACCGTATACAGCGTGATCGCGTTCTTTAAACGAGGCAGTTTACTAGCGATATTACACGGTGTCAATTATATTACCTACTCTCTACTAATAGAAAACTAACATTAAGGTTTATTCGCGTAAGGTATCAGTATCCGTCAGCTGGTACTCATACAAGGGAAAACCTTCCTTTGAACATTTGGTTGATATACTTTCTTGAAAATTTAATATAAAGATGAAGACATGTATTTCTTGATAAGGTAAGTACATATTTTTTGTATTTACCATGCATCTACATTGTAAGCAGAAAACAGTGTTCTATGATTTTCATGGCCTACCCCCTATACTATACGCCCTGGCTTATTAATCTTCAGGTAGACCGAAGGAAGAGTTTAATGAACAGTATGATAGTTATTCAACTATACTAATCTGAGGTTTGTTTTAAAATTACACCTATTAAGAAAGTATAGAAGATTTGTCTAAAACTTTAAATTATTAAATTATCTTACAGCCCCAATAAAAACAAACCATTGTCTTGCAAGTAACACTTGTTGTCAAATTGATATTTTCATAGTTACAAGTACTTACTATTCAATAAATAATAATACGTTTCAGATAACATCACATGCATTGTCCTGGAATTAAAGTTAGTAGCCTATGCACTTGTGTTATAAAAACCAGATATAATTAAATACGTTTTATATCTAGATATAAAACGTATTTACTACAAGCATATTTTACTATATTACAAGCATATTTTTTTATCATACAAATATATTCCAATCGACAACACGATTGCTTAACTACCAAGAGCTCAATGTTTCAATGGGTCAATCAAATATTTAAGGGAGCATTTTAAATAGTATTCTTAAAAATAATCACGCTGTATCAGAGAGGGAGATAGGAGGTAAAATAAAGGCTCGCCGAATGTCGTATGTCGGGGCCTCGGGGATTCGTCGCGGGTACTTATTTAACTTCAAGTTGAACTATCTCGAGTCCAATATTTGCATATACGCTCCACACGGGTTAGCGGTCCGCTTGTACATTATTTAGTTGCTCGGTAAGTGCTTCTGCGAGATAATTGTGTTTATATATTTGCGTGTTGTGATTGGCAGACGTGAATAATGCAACGGTTCCAATATTGGTCCATCTATTGATTTGTTAGGTAGCCCGTAGCAAGCAAAGTGGACTGTCAAGCAATTTGTAAATCTTCTTCATTGGCTAAGGTAATGCAGTTTAATGCCAAATGAAAAGATAACAAGAAAACTTGCACAGTTAGGTCAATGTTTAGATCTAATTGAACATTTTTTGTCGATAAGCGTGATGAATAAGAGTTCAATAATTAAGGATTACAATTCTTTAAGCATGTCCAGTTAAAGTCTCGTAACATGTTTCGCCGGTGTTTCACTTACGAATTATACGAATAGGTATTACTTTTGATTCTGGTAATTTACTAAGCATATGATCACGCATGGTATGGCTACGTACCCTCGTACATTCTCAAATAAATAAATAAATAAAATAAATAAATAAATATTGGACAACATCACATACATTGCTCTGATTCTGTGGTAAGTAGCTAAAAATACAAATAAACCATGAAGGCCATTTTTTACTAGTAACGAAAACATCTCTCCCACACTTTTATTTGCAACATCTTTGTAAATACGAACAAAGAAGATGATTTGCCAAAATAAATTAGGCATACTGCAGTCTCCTATGAATCGTCACCGGCAAATATTTACACGCACAGGGTCGCCGAGTCCCACCTCTCTTTGGAGTGCAACGGGGTTTCAAAAATAAGGATTTAAATACAATTTAAGCCATGCCATGTGTAGGTAATGAGAATTATTAATGCAATTTACATGAGATTTTTTATTCATGTAAATTTCATTAATAACCTACCTACCTTTGATTCCGATCCTATAACTATAGACAATATACACCGGTAAGAACCTCTGCAGTTTCCATCCACATAAATGTTATAACATCCTAATAAAACTGGTGCCACCTTTAGAGCCGACTTTGGCTCAGCTAATTTAACTCAGTAGTAATAAATGAGCAAACCTAAACCATATTAATTTTTGAGGGAGTTATTTGAAGGAATTATAAGAAATATTTTTTCTTTTTAAATAATTGGTACAAAACTTATTTCATCCACTGCAAACGAATTACTCAAAACGAAAATCCACAATTTGTGTGTCGCGTCATGAAGGTAGTCAAATCTCCAGTGATTTTTGTCTGCGATCCATCATGACACGTCCGAGCCCATAATGGCGGCTGAATACAAACAACGAGAAGTGTAGCCAAGAAAAAACAAGCCGGAAATATGGATTTATATCAAACACATTTGATACAAGTATTGGAACAGAAAAAGCTTTGCTTATGATAGGTATAATAAAAATAAACATCACGTCACCTACATTCAGTGGCCTCATCCCCCTTTGCCTTACCTTACCTGGAAGACTGGATGTAGGTATGTTTGAAATTTGGTGCAAAGATAGATTAAATAATAGATTATTACCACAGGGTATGTTTATCCCGCTGGTAGTTTTGTGGTTTGGGTCAGGTTGACCAGATTTCCCATAACATCACAAGGCGATGAGGTTTAAGGTTTAGTTGGTAGTCCTGCACTTTTAGGATAGGGAGTCTCACACACGCCGTAATCTCTTTCGAGTGATAGTACGCTAAAGCATTTCCCCAAGTCACAAAAAAGGGTATGTTGATCCCGAAACAAAGCTATTAAGCTAGCAGAGAACAAACACAAATGTTCATCACATAAATATTTATTCTGTGTGAATATGGATCACATGCCAGGAGAGTCAGGAGTGCTAGCTATTCATCGGCCAGTCATGATATCAGAAGGCTTAAACGAAGCTAGCGTGGAACGGATTTTTTTTTTTTTTATAGTAGTGCAGTATATTGGCTCCTCCCAGCCTGATGGTAAGCAAGAGAGGAACCCACATCGCGATGACAACGGATTTGATATCAAAATATCCTATCCGTTAGCATCGCCATGCTGGCCTGCAAGATGTTTCTTCACGCTCCTTTTGAAGGAATCCATGTTAAAGGAAGGAGGAAACACATGAGCCGGCAACGAGTTCCACTTCTTTATGGTCCGGCAAAGATAAGAGTTACCGCACTTTTTGGTTTTTGGTTTTGGAATTTGGTGAAAAGGACCTATTTCAAGAAAAAGTTTAGTATTTCTTTATCTTTTAGTGGGCTTTAGTAGCTGCGATGTTGATTTATCTTAAAAAGATTAGTCGCCTTGGGCGAAATCTGATTAAACTTGCCCTGCAGTTAATAAGTACAATTTTTGTCGCAAGCAATCCACACATATTTAGAATATTAAAAAATGTAAAACACATAGATATTTTTTTATTTTATCATGCAAACAAAAATTTACTAAGACACATTGCGTTAAAACTTAGTGCAACTTCAATTCAGTTTTTTCCGAACTCTCCACTGACCCTTGCTAAGCTTGTATCATTTTTTTTGTATTTTGACATCTGTACCTGAGAGTCTAAGTAGAAAAATTTTACCTAGTCCTCATACCTATTTAGATGGTGGTTTCGGAATCTTCTTAAATGTTAAAGCCTAGTTATTAAGCAGGAAGGATGCATTCGTAAAGCATTCGATATTCAGACGACCTCAATATCGTTGAGACAGGAAGCTCGCAAAGTGCCTCGCCTGCTGCAGATAAATCAAGGGACGTTTGGTATTTGACCGTCTTCGGGGACCGGCCAGACGGCCGAGCGCCGGAATTATTGTCGGGACGAGATAATCCGTTTTGCGCGGACTCTGAATATGTGCATAGACTTAATTAAAGTGAAATAATGGACAACCAAAACGGTTACGGCGTTTTTTATAAAGTTTTTTATTACAACAGTGGACTCGACAAACGTTGTACCTACTGGTCTAGCATAGAAAACATGATCACAGTTTCTTGAGAGACCAACTCGTACGCACGCATTTAAAGCTAACCCACGTGATATAAGTACGTAAATAATAATGCGATAAATTGATTAGGCACTAAAAAAATTGCAAAAAATTTAATTTCAACAGCTTTCTAAATGGGTATTTATTATGAAAATAAATATAAATCTACCACGACATTCAGATTTGAAACGAATAAATCTCCATGGTTTTATTTAATACAAAAACTAAACTAAATAGAATATATAATAGAATCCCAAGAAAATCCGCACGTCATACGTGCGGATTTTCTTGGGATCTAGTCTGTCACATGTATACCTAACCACAATTTCGCAGCAAGTTCAAATCCAAAATAAGTTACAAGTTACTTGGATGTGTCAAATCACTTGATTTTTTACTGTACGATGTTTTATTGCGCGCTTGCTACAAAATATCAAGAATTAATAAACGATAAACGCAACTAGGTACGCCCTCAACCTTATCCACAATTTTTATACCTATTATTATTATTAGGGTACTTGGGGTTGTGTAGATCTAGTCAACTGTGGTCACTTCGACCTTTTAGCCGGGTCGATTCTAAAAAGTCTAGTATTTTCTTGGCTTTTATCTAACTTCCCTTAAATATTATCAGAATACTGGGAATAATAATATTCGTCTAAAATATGCCAAACAATTAAAACTCTTTTTTACTTTTATCACGTGAAACAAAAATACTGAGATACATTACGATGAAATATATTGATTCGCTTGTATGAATATCAATTTAAATATTTTTTTTAAATGTAAAAACAGGATTTCATTGTATTTTAAAAATATAACTGATAGAATAATATTTGTTTTTCCACCAACCTCGGCAACAGACGTTCGAGTTTCAGTTCTTTCCTTATTTACTTCTTATTACTCGCCGCTTAAATATGCACCCGATACCGGGGTCGTTATTTCACGCGACAAAATTTCCAACCGGAAAAATTATGCATGAAGCAATGTTATTCAATGAGGTGTACGGAATGCCACGGAACCCCAGCACTGAATATTTTAGTTTGACATCGTCTAGGCGAAATTCATTATGCGGCGGAAAAACGTGGAAAACGCCAACAGAGCGGCTTAAACGGTGGATAGTCGTAAACGCGTGTTTTTAATGGGCTATGCATTTTGAGGAGGTGGGAGAGAAGATATGTGCAACATAATTTTTAGGTTAGGTGTATTTGGTATGTTTCATGGGGAAGGTTGATTTACTTGGGATTTGTTGTACTTTTATTGTGCCTTGTAACTGATGTTTTCATTATAAGAATAAAAATCGTTGTCTGGGCCGCTATGTTTTAGCAAAGTATTTCGCATTAATTAATAAATCGTAGACTTTATTATCTTTCAAAAGTCAAATTCAAAACATTTTGACTTAGTTCATAGGCATTACAAATATTTTTGACACTAGCAATAATCTTAATTTATTTTGTTTTTTCGATTTTATCAATAATGTGGTGATTATACACATGGCGCCGTTCAGTGTACCTTCATCTTTATAAATGCTAAGTCATAAAAACCCAGTTGCATGACACATTTATGTTTGCTTATAAAATTTCGCAAATTTTATGTTTAATCAACAACAATCTAGTTTTACTGCCAATTTGCGTCCGATCCCGGACCATACACATTTAACCTCTTGCAGTATCGAACAAGCATTAACCCTTTTCGATATTATTTAACGAAGCGTCCGTCCTCGCTTTGTGTCATTAAATAGAATATTACCGGTAATATTCCCTCCGGAGCCGCATTAAAACTATCCGGAATATCCAAAGGTACATGCCGTAATGCCGGAATTTGCCCAATAATCGCTCAATTTGCCCAATAATGTCCAAATTGGAGAGTCTCGCTTGATTTGAAGGTAATTGCGTCAAATTTAAATGTTCACAGTTCAGTGAAAAAGTGCCCAAGTTAATATGTGGTGCGCTGTGGTATGAAATCGGGTTAAACTTTGTCTCCTATATTGTCATTTTCAAAGTAAATAATAAATTGATTACCTACCACGAAAATGTTGACAAATATTGACATTTTTTGTTTAAAACTTTAATGTTTTTATTTCTCTGACTCCCTTCGTTTCACATTTCAAGTTTTGGAAAATCTTTAACAGGTTATACTCTAAAATATAGTTCGCTGTGGGTTAACACACAACTGCTTAACAGCGTCCAACTATGGAATTAACCAGGCTTCAATCCACCAGGCGGACTCAGTGTGGATTGCTAGAAAGGTGACTAAGGCACGTGCCCAACCTTATCGTCATCTAACCAACATCGTTCGGAGACAAGTTATTTAATTTCATAAATGACAAAGTCATGAAATTAAATGACTTGTCAGAACAAATGTTCTCAACCGTCAAAGGACTGCTGTTTTTTGGTTGAACAACTAAAATCGATATATTAGCTACGTAGATTAGATATTAATACCACAAATAATATACTATGTTCGAGGGAAAATAAACAATGAATTCAAATTTAAGTTCGATTCAAAATAATTCAAACGTTCTAAAAGCACTTCATAGCAATTAACTATAATCCATGACAGGCCCGGCCAATTTATTAACTGTCCGCAGGTAAATCCAGAGCACTCCGTCCAAAACTAATCTGTCCCCATAATCGTGTTACCGACAACTTTGATCCTCATTCCAGCCCGCTCCCTCAGGATATGATCTGCCGAGATATTAGATTAGTTATAGTTGTTGGCTTCGCTAATAAAGGGCAAAAAGTTTGAGGGATCCCGGGCTGGCTTTGACCCAAAAATTATGAGGTTATACTCGTGATAAGTGTGCGGTTGCTTTTAGTTATGAGGCAAGCATTTACCTTGCTTATTATACCTTGTGTCTTTATTTGAGGAACCAGTTTAGCTACTATTGTCTTAAACACACAGTGAAAAGCAATATACCGAACTGAAAGCCTTTACCAGCATGTGCTTTAACATGCCTATAACAGAATTCGGCCTCTATGTAAAACAGTGTTTAAATGAGCCTCATTGACATTGGAAGTTGCGCAATAATGACTAAGGCTAATGATTGAAAATATTGTAAAAATCTAATTAAGGAGTTGCGAAATGAATGTATAAACTCAAGTAATCAAACAAGAAGTTTTTAATAACTTCACGATAACATTCGCTTCAAGAAAACCTACGTATTATAAGAATGAGAATGATAAATAGTTTATTTACGGATATTACGTCAGTAACATTTATAAATCGTCTTTAAAAACCAAATAAGACTCCTTCGATTTGGAACCTAGAACTACGGAGAAGATACCGGCAAGAAACTCTGCAGTTTTCATAACAAAAAACTAATTTTGCACCAACAATTAAACCGTACTTTTTCCAGTTGATAAAAAAATTTATACTGCATCAACGATACGCATTTTAATTATTTAGTTGGGAAGATATTGGTGCAGGTTATCAAAACCATTTAATCCTATCATAACATAGTTGTGATTAACAGTACAAGAATAGTAAATTCTTACCTATTCATCTGGTACATTTCCGCTTCATCTCCTTCTGAAATTGCCTAGTAGCTTTACGACACCCATGGGATATCACTCGTACTACATATCCTTGTTTAGAAGTATAATGTACAACTTACCCAGCATAATGTAATGCATCACTGGTCGGTAAATGGTGTAGCCAAAATTAACATGATACGTTTAATTACCCACGCATAAATTGTATGCAATATTGAGTGTTTACGAGGCAAAATATCGACATGCAACGAAGTTACAATGAAATGTGGATATTCTGTTACGCTTTCACGAAAGTAACAATTATTCAAGTTAAAGCTATTAATAATGTACTTATCTATTTTTAAGTGACCTATTTGCTAGGATAAAGATTTACCGTATAAGTCATTATTGGGAATGGCTTTGAAGAAATCAAAGACTAAAATTATTCTTGATGCAGTTATTTAAGTTTTTCACAAAAAAAATGTTTTCTGATAAAATCAGAACTTGCGGTACTGCCTACCAAATAATCTTGTAAGAAAGAACATATGATTCCAATTGATTTGTTATGTTTTTATTTTGCACTAGCTGTTGCCCGCGACTTCGCCCGCGTTATTTCGGGATAAAAAGTATCATATATGTTAATCTAGTATGTCATCTGTCTTCCTACCAAATTGTATCCAAATCCGTTCTGTAGTTTTTGCGTGAAAGAGTAACAAACATCCATACATCCATACTTACAAACTTTCGCCTTTATAATAGTAGTAGGATATCGCATTATCATGCTTACAGTTAGTTTACTTGTATGAGCATCACGTGCAAGACGTATAGGTCGTAGGTTTCAGTCCCACACTGTAACAGTTGTTATTCATTCTGTTTTTTAAACATTTCATAATTACAACCAAAAATTTTAGCTGCGGGCTCCTTAAGATACTAGATTAATATATAGAATACTTTTAATTACGAAGTACCTGACGTGAGTAAAGTCACATGGCAACAGCTAAGCATATCATGTAAATCGTCGGTTCTGTCATTTGCTGACGTCATTTGTTATCTGCTCGGGGACCAAGGCCCAACTACCAATCTTGGTTCGTTGTATATATACTTAGTGGCGACGAAAACTCTGATATCGCGATGTAGGATATCGATGTCACGCATTACGTATGGAGCGTTGTTTACTACGCCATTTCTGCTGACGCTGTATTTGTGTCGACTTGTAGGTCATGTCGTAGGTCGGCACACTACTAAACAAATATCTATGAATGCCCAGTTCTAATATTTTACGATTCGTAATGTATCAAAAATCACTATCCGTATTTCTTCTTCCATACAGCTGTCATCAGTCGTCTGTCAGTTACTAGAACGGATCGTTTTTCAAATATTGGAACCGGGCTTCAGTGCACGTGCAGCTGAGGGAAGTACCTTTACTCCGAAATTTCATAGCTTCACGATCGCGAAGCCATAAATTTTCAGCAACAAATTCCCGCCAATCGCGCCAACACGCGTCCCATTTGTCGCGCGCCTGGTAAATAATAACAGGACACAACTTTATCAACCTTATTTATTGGCTCATTACGACATAATGCACTTTAATGTGTTTTGGCCAAAATAAGGACGATCAGAAAATATCATTATCTCGTTCGACAAATTGCCGATTTCAAATTTAATGGTACGATAAATGTTCGCTGAAACTTTTGACTTTTTTATTTTGATGACTTTTTTTATTTATGTATAATTAAACTGAATAGATATATTATGTATATCGCTTATATAACTACGTAATTCCTTTCGCTTAAAATTTCTACTTTCATAAATATAAATGCACCAAACAATGATGTACACTAATGTCTAAGTGTTCTAAAACTGAATTTGACTTGTTTTTGGGTATTAAATGACGTAAATGAATGAAAATAAAACTCTTCAGGAATTAATTTCATTAAAACAAATATTGTTGCTAAAAGAAGTAATGAAATATATTGACAGGCTATTTAAAAACATGACTTATTAATTTATTTAAAGCATTTTCAAAGATGCCGTATCTATTTACTTCATGTAAAATTTACGTTATGTTCACCGTAACTTTAGCAATTAGAGAAAATATGCATTTCTCTTGTTAGTGTTTTTATACTCTGTAACTTTCATACATCATATTTCTTACACCAAAATAAAACAACAAGCACACATTGCAAAAACTTTGTTAAAGCAAGCACTTTGCTGAAAACATGTCAAGAAGACCTATTTGTTGGTTTAAGTTGAGACAGAGGCCGTAAATCGTGAGGTCAAAGCTTTTTTGGTCAAATAAATTAGTTGAGGATTGACGAGGGTGATGCTGGCACGTGGGCAATGCGTGAATACAAAGGATATGCATAGAAGATCTTTTGTCATTTGTTTTAAATACAAACAGCTATGTTTTTTTCCGTATATGGTTTCATCTCTAATATAATACACCAAAATACAATTCTTAACACTTTTTATAAGTACTATTAAATATACGTAGTTACAAGTGAGAGTGATATTAGTAGACCAATATGGACTCTGTTAGAGTACTGCAGATTAAAAAGAACACAATTACCTTTATTTTTATAACAAATATAGTTTCTAAAGCTTCTCAGATATACATTATTTCATATTATGTAATAAGATTTACATTATGAAGCTAATGCTAATTTAATAACAATAATGTTTCTCGACTAATGTTTGATGCCATTTGGTAGCTTTTGTTAGATTTAGGGAGGCTGGTTAAGTCTCTTGTCCTATTAATTGTAAACATGCCATAGACAAAAATTACATAATTACAATGAATTTTAGTAACAGTTTAAAATTTAACGAAAATGGTAAAGACCTTAGTATATGAGGGGCCAATATATGACAATCGGTATAGGTATTATTTCTTATTTATTATTAATGTTGTAACTCTTTATTGCATAACAAAATAAATTTTGAAACCCTTTGTAAACATTCCATAATAGATATACGCATTTTCTACGAATTTTCCAACAATTTCTAAGACAATTTATTTTATGCCGTCTTGTGTGTCGAAAAATCTGAGTATTTTTTTTTATACTAAACATTGTACATTGTTTTGACATTTAAAAACTATTATTACATGCTTTGCGCCTGAACTGAAGAAAATCAAAATACCTATTATTCCAACAAATATCTATATTTTTCACTTTCAGCGAACAGACGGCAACATACACACGCGTAATCAAAAACAATAGAGCCGAAACTAAATTACAGGCCGCCGCTAACCGAGCTAAACGCTAACCCGATCAGGCATAATTTGTGACCAATTAGAATAATGGTCCGCAACCCGTGATGTATGCACGACGTATGCAGGACAGAGGCAACCATGCAGTCGACTTTAAAATGTTGGAAGATTTTTATTTTAACATGTATAAGTGCGGCGCCTCTGCGTACCTACCTATAGATTATGAGAATTTACAAAATATACAACGTGTAACGGAAAGGGTATAACAATATCAAAAATACCAAAGCAGTTAACGGTTACAAACTGTATGGGACCATTTGTAGCTGTGTACACGCATTTATTGATTCAATATTTTTTTTTGAAATATCAGTCAAATACAAGTCAAAATTTTGACTAAGTCACGCTTGCACAACACTATCACAGTATTTTTGGAATCGTCGAAAGACTTGGATGTACCTACCTATTATGCTATTAATTTAAATATCACAATGGTGGTTCATCTTTTAGTGTTTACTGAATCACATCTGAAATTTGTTGGTTTAGCGTTTCTCATTTTGACAATTCAGTTAAGTCATTGAGTTGTCGTCGCCATGACAACATCTTGTGTTTTTGCCTTTCTGGATTACCTACTTACTACGGATAGCCTAGTGATATTTCGTGATGTCTTTGAGCAATGCAAGAGAAAGAGATTTACGAAACCATCAAAACGCTCGTTTCCATCTGTGGATTGGGCGAGGAGGTCGTATCACATGGCCAGCTCGGTCACCAGACCTCACTCCGTTGGACTTCTTCTTGTGGGACTAATTTAAAAGGAAGGTGTACGCTGTAGCATGCTCGTCAAGGGAAGATATGATAGAAAGCATCAAGGCCGCGTTCTGTACAGTGACACCACAAATGTTGCATAATGTTCGCGCATCTTCTAAGAAAGTACTCGGCGCGCATGTTGAGGAAGGAGGTGGAGAAATTCAGGATCGCAGTGATTGTCGTGAAGTGATAACGTGATTTGGGGTCGCTGACCTCAATAGTGTTGTGATGCGTTTGTTTACGTTTTAGTCAGTCATTATAGTTAATCATTTTTTATTTCATAAAAACAATAAAGTGTTTATTTTAACTCGGGATTTCGTATATAGAATCTATACAAGGTATAGTATCCACCTACTTTACATTGTTACCCCCTTTCCGTTACAGGTTGTATAAATAAGTAAATTTGGCGATTTAAAATCAAAAATTTTAGTATATTATGTAAGTAGCTGTGCCCACGATTTCATCCAAATCGAATATTACCTATTGACTGATCAGAATGTTGAAATATTTAGGCTATTAGTACGGCAATGCAAACAGTTTATTAAAATAAAACTAACAATCAGATAACTTTCGGACAAGCTTGCAACCCCATTTGAATAAAATTAAAAGATAATTTTAAAATGTGGATATGTGTTTTTTCACTTTTGATGAAGAACTTTCACACTGAATATCATTTTAATAAATAGAAAACGGCAAATTTTCTTGCCTACTGTGTTCTCCACTTGAGTCGAACTCACGACCGTTGTGATTGGAGGCTAAAGTTTGAACCAGACCACAAAAGTAGTTTAGTACCACTGAGATGGTCATGAAACTATTTAATCTTAATTTAAATAATTTTAAGATATCAATGCCGTAAAAGAGAACTTTGTGTTACATGTGCCAAATTACATTTTTTTTTATTTACTCCGAAACTATTTAGTAACAATGTATTAAAAAGTAAAATGGTGACGTGTGTATTTTCATAGAAAATCCTATGAAGAAATCGTGCTTTGACAGTTAATGTAATATATCTCAATTGTCTAATAATCACGCGATTTATAGGGACATCCCTATTCTATAATCTAGAATAAACATGTTTTCTGTTAGTGTTAGGAATTACTTATGCTCTGGTAACTTCAATAATGTATCTATAAATTGAAGTGTAAGACTACTCCATGCTATTTGCTGTTCCTTAATAAATGTTTGGGGAAGCGTTTGTCCAGTGGCAGAACGTCAATGTCGCCGATTGTACTCTCGGTTATGTATTTATAGAGCCTAATGCGGCTTTGACTGTACCTACCCGGAGTGCGCTACTGTATTATTGTTTTAGAAATAGTGCTGCATTACCTGATATTATCATACTTATTGCGTTTCATTAAGACTGATTTTAAATGTCTTTAAAATTTTATGAGGAGCTTTACAAAGCCGGAAAATAGGAAAATTTTGCCTTGTTATCTTTCAATGTTTAAACAACTTATGACCATGTTAAATATTAAAAAGCTAGAGGTAGGAATAAGATAGCAAAAAATGTTTTAAATAAAATCACCGCCCGGTATATGTTACTTATATTTTTTAAATGTGTAATGCAGCGGATTTAGATTTTTTCTTACTTTAAAATATATTTGTCTATATCAAGTTTTCTGATATGATAATTTTCATTATCATTTTTTAAATTATTTTTAGGAATAACTGTTGGGCCAGACATTTTTAGTAACCTACCTTATTTCACGCAAAGGAAACGCGGCTTATAGTATTTTTTACAAAAACATGCCTCTACGTAGGTTATGACCTAAATTAAATTCAGTAACACCCAACACGCATGTAGGTGCAGTCATTGCACTATTCCTAGTGCATGTAGAACTACGCAACCCGTGTCACGCGGTGTCATACAGGAACGTGACATGTCCCAGTAATTAGATTAGCCGGTGCTTTGAACTGCATTGTCAGACCGTATTACTAATGGGTAGTGCACTTTGCTGATGGTTATTTACAATTGCATTGCTGTATACTGCATCGGTTCAAAAATGTAAGTACTTACCTTTAGTATAGCGCGTCGCAGTATTATACACATTATTTATAATGCGTAAAGCTTTAAATGTAATATATGCGTTAGGAATGCTCTTAATTAATTGCTATCGAGTAGTAAGTATTTACTGACAAAATTAATAAAAAAATATTTTTTTGACGTGTCTCTTTGTATGTGTGTATCTGTCTATGGCATTGCAGCTCCCGAACAAATGAATTGATTATTTGCTTAAAAGATGAATAAGTCGGGAGTGTTTTTAGCTATGTTTGATAAAAGTCGATCCAAGATGGCCGCCGTCACAAAACTATTATACTGACTATCGGTTGGCTATGATCTCACATGATTTTTCACGAAAATAAAACCGATGATAAATTTTAGGGGTAGTAAGTATACATCAAATAGCACACCGCAGTTTTATAGTGCATACATACAACATAGTATTCATGTTTCTTTCTCGAAAAACATAAGTAGCATAAAATTCAACAAGAATCTTGTGTTGAAAGTAAATCATTTAATTCATCTTTACAGTCGAAGCCCAGTTCCATAATCATGGATCTAAACGACCATTATTTCTTTCCATATTTGCGAATCTGTATTTTTAATTGACGGCACATCTTTGTTTGCCTTACATAGATGGTTGTTGACCTCAAATTAAAAAAAAGTACAATTTTTCTCTGCATCTGTCACTTAACTCGATCTCGTAACATACTTGACTTAATAAAATCAACAGACACCAACAAATCACGAACTACAAAGACTTCTAAAGACAAAATACGTTTTCATTTTATTCCAAGACGAGATCCCCCGAGATTTTTTAAATTTAAGACACATTTAACCGCAAACATTCCGTGTGTCGCATTAACATAACATGAAAATCCCATAAACACATGACATTTGTTTTAACACCCTTTGCAGACGGATTGCCCAACTTCCCCTTTCGAGGACTAAATTTACTGTTTAATAAACATTTATCTATTTTTTGTGTGCAATTTTGAGGGACTGGATTTGCGGTAAAGAAGTTAAGATGCGTAAAATTATATTGCGAATTCTTTGTTAGCAACGATTTTACTCGGAAATTGTTTGCTTAAGTCATTGAATCAATAATTTATATTATGTATTTACGTATTTATTGTGGTATCGTGATAGGTTCTGTACAAGTACAAGTGCTTAAGCTACTTACATGGGGATCTGGTCAATGCACATTTATGATGTTGTCTGATTTTTTTTTATTAATGAAATGTTATTCCATTTTCAATTTTAAATGTAAGACATAAAAATAATATCAGTTAAAAATGTAGAGGAGACGGTCTTAACATTGGGTTTTAATTTAAAGTTTATTACTAGATTATAGTTTTGTTTTAAGGTTAATTAAAAATTTGGAAATTCAACTAAATCAGTAAGGAGAAGAACTTTGAAATCGAAAATTTATCTTTTTTTTGGAGCCAAACTAACAGCTGATACCACTTTCCCTCTTATATACAATAACTTTATATTCAAGACTATTTAATTTAGATCAAATGTAAAAAAAAGTAGTGACAACTAAAGTGGTAAATCAAACCAAGAAGCACTTAGAGGTATCATGAAATTATAATTAAGTAGCGACCAGATGGATGAGGTAATTAAAATAAATTAAGCGGATTGTTGTCTTCCAGCGGAAAACAAGCCAGACTTAACCCTTTCTCGGGAAGTGACATTTATAACGACTTAATTTACAGCCGCTGACAAAAACGTATGTCTCATGCGTAATAATTTTATGTGTGTTATTGACAAAAACACCGCTTCTTTAAGTCCAACATACCCTTAAATATTTTTCTAACCTAAAATAAATACAAAACTGTTACAACGTTTGTTCAAATGTTCTCATACACGTTAAATGCATTTTTGTTCATTCGATCGAATTAAATGAAATTATTTTATTCGTGAACTTTTAGGTTCAAATTAAATAAATTTTTACTTGAAATGTAGTCAACATTTAAAATTAGGTCTTCGAATGAAATTTAATTACAACACTGAATTTAAAAAAAAATATTTTAAGATCTGACTTTATTTTAAAAGGGGGCCGAGGATCCATAGCGACGTAGAATGTGCAAGGTACGAATGATTTCCGTTCAGAAAAATCTAACAATAATTTAACTAAAATACCAGCGGTCAAATTTTATTAGCAACCTAGGACTAAGATAGATCACTTCCTTATAATACATACGCGTAAATACTCGATAAGTGCATTTAGCGGCCAGATCTTTGATTATAAGTCCTGTGCCCCGCAGTAGTAAGATTATAATAAATAAATAAATCGTTTATTGCACAAAAGGTTTACAATGGTAGGTACACAGTATAAACATGGCAGTAAAAGTTGTGCATAGTAGAATGCTGCGAAAGAAATAACAGGGGTTCCCAAACTAGGCAGTTATGGCAGAATACTTTTTGATATGTAGGGGAACGGCATTCCTCAAATTTAGAGTGGCGAACTCTTAAAGATAAAAAAATAATGTGTAAAGAAACCAGTTTCTACCGATCTGTAAAATGACTTAATAATTTTTGCACGCACTTAATAAAGTACAAAAGGATGATACCTACTAGGCATTAAGTTCAATACCTAGTATCATGCTAAACCAGACAACCACTCATATCTGAGTGGAAAATAATTTAAGTCAAAATGAAATAATCTTCCCCAATTTTTATGTAATAACAAGTTAAAACTAGAGTATTTCTGCTTTGATGGTAAGATAGTTAACTTCTAGAAAATTCCAATAAAACAGCGCCCATCTCTTCAAAATTAGCCGCTTCAAAAACAAAAGGCGCTTTTTAAGAGAAAAGAGGTTGTGTGCAGGCATGTTTTATTCAAATTTACTTACATTTGTAGTAACGGAAACGACCCGCCGCCCCGCCGCATCGTATATCTTCTTCACGCGGCCCACTTATTTATTTCTGCTACGTACAGGTCGAAAGGGGAAATTCTTCTTCAGTTTTTGAGCTTGCACTTTTTGTTGAACAAGTGATTCATTGTTATAGAGGGAATAACGTTTTGGAACAGACGGTGGACGATACTATTTACTATTTACCTGTTCACTCAATCATTCAATTTTAATCCCCACTAATACCGTAGTTCGACATCGACACCTAATGTGAAAACAAACACACAATTAATCTTTAATTAAGCGCCTGAAATCAATTACACAAAATGGGTTCGAATGAGGTTTGGATGTTAATTCAAGGGCTATCTAAATTGATGAGAAATTCTTTAAAAGTCTTAGTTCTAAATTGATAAAATTAAATTCGAGGGAAGAATGAAATAGAACAAAAATTAATATCGATGCACATGAGAATATAAAAACAATATGAAGAGGTAAAAGGAATTAAAGGAAAACATTTTGCTTATACCTTTTCTATTGTTTAATTATCAATACACATTGAGGGATGCAAGCGAAAAAAGGACTTTGGTGTTGTGCCCTTTCTGAGGAAGAGATCTTTTCAACATTGTTTTGAGTCTAGATGTTTTATTTCCGTCATAGTTTCTGACTTTGATAAAACAAATGCTTACCATAAAACCAGAACAATGTATGTAACGTTAGCCAATATTAAAAAAAAAAGCCGAGTGTTGTGCATGTCTTGGAAAAAGCCTATGTTTACAATTAGATATCTTTCATTTACCGTTGGATCTTTTTTGAGGTATCGTTTTCTATTTCAAAACCTACGTTTGTGTCAATGACTTCGGAAATTTTGCTTCTTTGGACGCCCTTAGAATACACAAAGGTACAACTTACATATCAGTTATTACAGCGTGAATAATTGGCTACTTGACAGTTTTTGAAAAAGTATTGCAAAATGTGCGCCCGTTCATTTTATATCCCAAGCAATTCGATTTATCTGGAAATAATCTAAATAACCAGAGAAAAATAAGATTTTGTGTAACACATTTAAAAAGTGCGCGAAAACGCCTAGTCGCGTCACTGTTGCAATTATGACGTCAACGTCGTAAACAACGAACCGATACGCATAGGAACGACTTAATTAAGATACACGAAAAATGTTTCAATAAATTCTTTTTACGATTAGAGACACAATAATTTAATTAAATTGGTAAAATAATCATTGTTTCGCCACATTAAAATAAATACTTTTCGCCGACAGCTGTCATTTCCGAATTGCAATGGTGGTTTCCGTTTCGGTTCTTTTGTTTCACAGATAAAAAAACTAAAATTTATTTTGCAAAAATAAAATACTAACTATGCTTTTAATTAAAAAGTAAAAATGTAAAATGATTACTTAAGTAATAAGCTAACATATCTAACACTTTTCATATTTTATTGTTAACACTGTCAAGTAGCCAATTATAGGTGCAACTACATACAGACTTTATTACTTAGAATCAAAAACACGCAAAAGTTACTTGATTCTAATTCCAAAGGTCGACTTACGAAATTGATTTCCTTTATTCTAGATACTCATTATCATTAAATTGCGTGCTTAATTTTTATCACGTTGGACAGCAACGTTTAACATGACATAAATCACGTTGTTTTCTTAATTATCGCA
Source organism: Glyphodes pyloalis (assembly GCA_037074685.1). Taxonomy (NCBI): domain Eukaryota; kingdom Metazoa; phylum Arthropoda; class Insecta; order Lepidoptera; family Crambidae; genus Glyphodes; species Glyphodes pyloalis. The sequence continues at coordinate 9,535,630 of JAYKKO010000011.1, forward strand.
AAAAGCACGTCACACTTCAGACTTCGGTACAAAAATAATTCCACGCGTCGCAAGCTACGTGAAGCTATACTTTTCCCATAACAAGTTCACATCCGCCGTGATTGGCTGCGCCCCTTGGGGTTAGAACTTCGTCAGCAAATGAGCTGCGAGCCAACGCGATCATAATTTATAAGGCTGCCTGGGTTATTTATTATTAGCGTTATGACGTCAGACTATGTGTAACGCAATTTTTGTGTAGTTAGATTACGCGTGGTGAAACTCTGCGAATGAGCAAAGTCATTTGTATCATTGATCTCATCTTAACTTCATGAAAGCATATTATACATAGTAGAACCCAAATCCCTTACTAGTTACCAGGGTTCTTGCCTGTATTCTATTGAGCGGTAAAAAAAAGCCACTTAAGTTAACTTTTGATTGACGACCTCCGTAGCCAAAAAGCAAGCGGGAATAGATTTTGGTATCGCGTCATCTCTGAGGTCCCGGTTTCGATTCTCGGTCGGGTCAATATGGGAAATGATCTTTTCTATATAGTCTCGAGTCTAGGTGTTGTGGTACCGTCGTTGTTTCTGATTTCTGTAACACAAGTGCTTTAGCTATAAGCAGCTAAAGCACTACTGTATACTAGCTACTTGCAGCTAAAACACGTGTCACACACAATCACCATAGAATCAGAGCCATGTACCTGATGGTGTCCAAGATTTATTTTATTTTTTATTTAAGAAAGGTAGTTTGCAGAAATATTTTTGATATACAAAGTGAAGTTCCCGAGCGATGCATCACTGCGTTATTAGAGAGAGCGCCGACGCGGTTGATGGTGACAATTTTTCACGCGAAGTGAGAATGAACAATCCCTGATTAATCCATCGTGAGACTATTGAGTGCGCTGGATAATTTTCCGGACGAAACAGTATTGATACTGTAAAAAATAATAAAAAGTTTAACGTTTCGTTTGTATTTCTACCTAACATTTCGGCGATCTAATGTATCGTTTTAGTTGACGCCAAACAAAATCTACATCTCGATATTCAACTATACACTACTTAAAAAAATCAGTGCGTTACGAAAATTATCGCAGCCTCAGCGATATTTTATTATTATTATTGCAGACACGTCAACATATGCGATACTATGCCGCCACTAAAATACCACCCACGATTGAAATACTATAACTATAAAAAGCTTACACCATTTTACTAAAAATAAACCTCCACTTGAATACTGATCCACCATGAAAATACAAATACTATAATTGTTAAAATAAAGTAAAGACATTGCAATGTAATAAGAGTAGGATAGATAGTATATTGTATATCTCTCTCTCTCTCTAGTAAAAATGTGTCATGGCGGATCTTTGCTTGTAACAGAACGATTGTGTGCAACCTAAATAAATTCATTTCAAGTTAATTACGCTTTTATTCTATTTATATTCCATCTGGTTATGGGCCCAGGTCACTAACTAGCTTGGATTAATAAAAGTGTGGCTAAAGGATTGCAAATACATACTGTAGCGAAAATAGTCAGAAATACCGGCGGCGTGGGTTGACGCCATTTTTGTGGTTAGAACACCGGGAAGGAAAATACTTGTCTACTATCATTGGGCAAGGCAGGAGAGTCTACAGGAAGGTTTTGAAATGGATTCGACACAGGGTGGAAGTGGACAACAGAACGTCATGAAGCTGGAGGGTTCCAGGAATTGGAATGTTTGGAAGTTCCAAACGTCCGTGTTGCTGCGAGGTCAAGGTCTTTACAAAATCGTAGACGGGACAACAGTAAAACCTGAAGATGATACTCAGCGTAGTACTTGGGAAACCCAGGATGCGCGAGCTCAAACGCTGATAGTTACGAGGATGACGGAAGAAGTCATGTTGCATATCATCTCGTGCGATACGGCGGCGGCTATGTGGAGGAAATTATTAAGCGTGTATGAACAAAAATCTGAAACTAGCATTCACATTGTGCAACAACGCTTTTTTCAATTTAAGTTCGAAGAAGGAACAGAGATGTCTGTGTTTTTATCAAAAGTACATGAGATGCAGAACCAGTTAAAACAGCTGGGAGAGAACATGTCTGATAAATTTGTTATCACTAAGGTTCTTATGTCCTTACCAGTAGATTACAAGCATTTCATCTCGGCATGGGAGTCTGCTCCTGATGACAAGCAGACCTATGATAACCTGGTAGCCAGATTATTGATAGAGGAAGAAAGAATTAAAGAAAAAGGCGGGCCAACGCCGTCTACGGCGTTTGTGGCAAAGAAAGTAGATAAAAAAAGTGTAAAGTGTTTTAAGTGTCACCGACTTGGACATTATCAAAGCGAGTGTCGATATAATAATAACAATAATTTTGGTAACTCTAAAGACAATCGTTCAGATCTTAAGTGTTATTTTTGTAATAAACCGGGTCATATAAAGAGCCAGTGCCGTTTTAAAAGGGGCAAAGAAAAAGAAAGTAATGCTTTTATAGTCAACAGTGTTTTTGATGAACAGTTACAAAAATCTCAGTGGTTAGTCGATTCGGGTGCAAGCGAGCATATGTGTTGTGATTACAAACTATTCAATTCATACTCGACCGTAAAAGATAAATCGGTAATAGTAGGGAACGGAACGAAAATTAGTGTCAAGGGTTGCGGCCAGGTGGCGCTGCAAGTTTGGAATGGGAGTGAATGGATTGACACCACCATTGACAACGTACTTCATGTTCCTGAGTTGAAAACAAATTTGTTCTCTGTCAACTGTGCGACAAGCAGAGGTTATGTTATCGTTACGGAAGAGAATAAATGTAAGTTTTATAAACAAAACAAGGTGATGGCTATTGCTGAGCGACGTGGAAGCATGTATTATTTGGATTTTCGCTATTTTAATGCATATACAGCGAACCTCGCTGACGTGTGTTGTGATTTGCGTGAGTGGCATGAAAAATTGGCGCACCAAAACATTGTTTATGTGAAAGATGTTCTGAAGAAAAATAATATTAATATTAAAAATGCCAATGTTCAAACATGTGAAAGTTGTCTAAAAGGGAAAATTCACCGATTGCCGTATCCTGTAAGTAACAATGTGACGTCAAGAGTATGCGAAATTATTCACGCCGATACCTGTGGACCTATGGAGAAGCCATCGATTGGAGGCTCCAGATATTTCGTGGTATTTAAAGATGAATACTCAAAGTACAGGCGAGTGTTCTTTGTGAAATCAAAAGACGAAATTAAATCATGTATAAAGAACTTCATATCGCAGGCTGAAAATGAAACAGGAAATAAAATAAAGATATTTCGAAGTGACAATGGAACCGAGTTTATAAACAAAGAGGTCAGAGAAATGTTCCAGAACAAGGGGATTATACATCAAACATCAGTAACTTTTACTCCTGAACAGAATGGAGTAGCTGAGCGGGAGAATAGGATTTTAGTGGAAGCGGCTAGAACAATGCTGTATGCTAAAGATTTACCTATCAGCTTGTGGGCTGAAAGTGTTAATACAGCTGCCTATGTGATTAATAGGACTGGTAAAAGCTCAATAGAAGGGAAATCTCCATATGAACTGTGGTCAAGCAAAAGTTATGATATAAATAACCTCAAAATATTTGGTACTACTGTTTATGTCCACATACCCAAAGAAAAAAGACATAAGTGGGATGCCAAAGGTGAAAAGGGCATTATGGTTGGGTATGGGGAAACAACAAAAGGTTATAGAGTATATTTTCCACAGAAAAGTGAAGTTGAGACCAAACGAGACATTGTGTTTGTGAACAACAGTCCAGTCAAGCCAATACAACAATGTGAGACAATCAATTATATAGAGGATAGTGTGGAGGTTCCAGCTTCAGTTGAAGTAGGCGCTCAAGTAGGAGATACCAGTGCTGCAGGTATGTCCAGTCCCCAATCACCGACCATGGATGGTGATGACTCTCAGCGCACCACGCAGAGTGATTCTGAGGGTAGTGTATATGAACCTAGTGATAGTGATGAGTGTGGTGAGGTTGTGAGACGTGATGTAGATCCTAAAAACAAACGTATTAGGAAGCAGACTGTTTTCTATAATTGTAATAATGTAATGTTAGATAACTGTGAGCCAAAAACTTATTGTGAAGCTATGAATAGTCCGGATGCATGTAAATGGCAGGAAGCTATTCAAAGGGAGCTAAAAACTCTTAAAGATAATAATACTTGGAGTATTTGTGACATACCCAATAATGAAAAAGTTATAAGTAGTAAATGGGTATTTAAAATTAAACGAAATAATAGTAATATTCAGTACAAGGCACGTTTGGTGGCCAGAGGGTTTGAACAAAATGATATATTAAATCTAAATGATGTATATGCACCTGTTGCAAAGTTGAGTACATTCAGACTATTTTTGGCTATAGCAACTAAGTTAAAGTTATATGTTTACCAAATGGATGTAACCGGAGCCTTTTTGTATGGGGAGATTGAAGAGAATGTATACATAAGCTTACCAGATGGCGCTTATGACAATGATAAAAATATTGTAAAGCTAAATAAATCATTATATGGGCTAAAGAAGTCTCCGAAATATTGGAACGAAAAATTTAACTCTATTATGATCAGGGAAGGTTTTAAACGATCTAAATGTGACCCATGTTTGTACTCTAAATGTAACGATTCAGAACAAATATATGTTCTCTTATATGTTGACGACATGTTGATGTTTGGTAGTAATGAAGAACATATATCAAATTTAAAGTCAATGCTAAACAAAGAATTTGAAATGAAAGACTTAGGCCTAATTTCAGAATTTTTGGGGATAAATGTAAAGCAGAATTTAAAAACAAATGTTACAGAATTATGTCAAAAGACTTACCTAGAAAATGTGTTAAAAAGATTCCATATGTATGATTGTAAACCTATTTCAACTCCCATGGATCAGAATTTTAATTGTAAAGAGCTTGAAAATGATAAATGCAAAGGCAATATTGAGAACATCTGTAGAGAGATCGTTGGGTGTTTAATGTATGCAGCATCAGGCACAAGACCTGATATTTGTGTTGCCGTATCAATATTAAGTAGATATCAAGATTGCGCTAGTAACATGTTATTAATCAACTTAAAAAGGGTTTTGCGATACATCAAACACACATTGAATTATAGATTAGTTTATAAATGTGATGATAGCAATTTGGTTGGATTTTGTGATGCTGACTGGGGAGGGGACCTTCGAGACAGGAAGTCCACTACTGGTTACTGCTTCATGTATTCAAATTGCCTAATATCTTGGTGCTCTAAGAAGCAAAGTACTGTGAGTCTATCATCAGCAGAATCTGAATACGTGGCAATGAGCATGGCTGGAAGTGAGGCATGCTGGATTGCTAATGTGTTATGTGATTTCAATGTGAGTAATGTATGTCCTGCTATCATGCATTGCGATAATCAAGCTGCCATAACGATTGCCAACACAAATAGTGTTAAACGATTAAAGCACATTGATATCAAATATCATTATATAAGGGAACTGATTGAAAATAAAAAAATATGTATACAATATGTGACAACAAGAGATCAAATTGCTGATATGTTAACTAAGTCCCTCAATGGTAATACACTTTTAAAGTTTGTGAAGCTATGTGGTATGAATATGTAGATTATTCTTGGTTAATGGCTTTCTTATTTTCTTTTTGATGTGTAGGATAAATGTAAAAAGGGATGATTAAAACATATACCTTTTCAATTGTCACATAATTTGTTAATTAATGTTATTACATTGATGGGGGGTGTTAAAATAAAGTAAAGACATTGCAATGTAATAAGAGTAGGATAGATAGTATATTGTATATCTCTCTCTCTCTCTAGTAAAAATGTGTCATGGCGGATCTTTGCTTGTAACAGAACGATTGTGTGCAACCTAAATAAATTCATTTCAAGTTAATTACGCTTTTATTCTATTTATATTCCATCTATAATAAGCTTATACAGTTAGTAAAAAAATATCCGTAAAACTTTTTAGTGACCTATATATAAAACCGGTGCCTACAGAGTGACGTCGTGGAACACGTAAAACTTACACGTTCAGAGTATCTTAATTCGTCGATCTATTATATAAATAATATCTATTAAATAATTTTGTATTTTTTTTCCATATGTGACAAATATTATTGCTGCATATTTTACATAGGTAAGTATTTTATATTCAACAGATTGAGAATCCAGCTCCACGTATCTTTAACAGAGGTCTTACTTAAAACCAAATTCAAACTAATTCCGGTCTACTTCAAACAAATGGCAGACCTAAATACGTTTCCTACTAATAGTAGCATATTTGAGAATAAAATACGAGAAAATTTCAACTATACTAAAGTATCAAGACCTGGCAAACACACTAAAATTTCGCACCAATACTTACCTTGGCGCTATGCATTAATATTTTGGTTGAGTTTTTCACCGCCGCCAATCCCCACGAGTCGCGGATGAAGTGGGGGGCTTTGGAGGGGGGCGCTCCGTCTCAATAAATTACCGAAGATGAGTTGGAACATTAACTAATTACCGACATCGATACCTGAGAGGAAATGTAAGATATTAATCGGTGTTTTGTATTTTAGTTGCCTTTCTTTGGGTTAGGAAAGTTTGAGAAGCTCAATAAGCTTGTCTTAAATTTTGCCAATTAGTAGATAATTGCTTTCTTAAAGTTTTATTTTAGTAATTATATGAAGTAACATCCATTGCGAGATGCGAGTGTTCCAAACTTTGGTCCCGTGTTCAATTCCCATTAGGTCAATAGAAAACAAGCTTTTCGATATTTTTCAGAAACATAATAATAATTTCTGGGAGGTGACAATTTTCTATTTTATAAAAAAAAACGAGTGGCCTCGGGTCTGAGTTTTGTGTCAACGTCGTTGTTTTTGATTTCTGTAACACAGCTTACCACAAAATCAGAGCAATGTATGCAATATTTAATTCATTTATTTATTTAATGTTTTACTCGTCATAAATAATAAAAAATTAATACTTTCGTTCATTCCCGCTCTTCGTGAGATTTCAGCTATTTTAGTGTTGCTATTAAAGATAAAAAGACACTGAGTATATAATTAGACGGTAGGAAGGCAGTAGAAAAAGGCCTCTTCACAAAACAGTAACTACTTTCTGGACAGAACCCTCAAACCAAAAAAGACACAAAAAGAGCTTGACTACACAATTCAACTTTCCCATTCAGCGCAACAAAGACCAATCCGCGCTCATTGTTGCTAACAAAATGCAAATCCAGACTTCCTACCCTTTGCCCGGCCCATATTTAATTCAGCGCCAGGTAACAATCGGGCGAACAACGCTTACCGTTGTAAGTGTAAACGAAGAGAACTAGGAACGAAAAATTTTTCCCGTCCCGGAAAAAAACAACAAAGTGAAAGTTTGCCCCTTATTTCCCCAGACGACGCGCCGACGTTCCCGTTTTTCCCCGGAAATGGAAAATATTGCGATAAGGCGCATTATAGATTAAACACGTCTCGCATTAAACAAGACTCGGTGATCAAGTGTTGGAGATACCGTGTGTGTTCCCCTTAAAAGTTGTAATGTGCTGTTAGCGTAATGGGCCGATACGCTCGATTATGCAAAGCACCGGAGATTTTATAGCGATTATTCTTTCAAGGAATATGTTATGTCTTTTTAAAAGAACTCGACAAGGGGCCAGAAACTACAGGTAGGTACGTTTCCTTTCTGCGGTTAACTTGAAGCTGTCAAAACATAACATCATCCATTATGGTGTGGCAGTGAGAAGCCGCCTTAAATACATTGCACATAGTAATGTATCTTGTTTTTGATAAAATACGCCCTGTTTAAAAGTCGATCATAATGACCCAGAGGGCCTAGCCAAGTGACAGGTGTCGAACTTCGATTTCGTTTCAGCAAGTTTCAAATGTATATGTGTTAACATTTCATGATCATGTGACTTTTCTAAGTGAAATGTCAATTGGCTACTTGACAGTTTTGAAAAAGTATTGTAAAATGTGTGCCCGTTTAATTAATATCCCAAGCAATTCGATTTATCTGGAAAACATGTAAATAACCAAAGAAAAATAAGATTTTGTGTAACACTTTTAAAAAGCGCGCAAAAACGCCAAGTCACCTCACTGTTGCAATTATGACGTCAACGTTCTAGACATCGAACCGATACGCATAGGAACGACTTAATTCAGATAAACGGAAAGTGTTTAAATAAATTCTTTATACGGTTAGAGACACAATAATTCAATTTAATCAGTAAAATAATCATTGTTTCGCCACATTAAAATATAAAATTTCGCCGACAGCTGTCATTTCCGAATCGAAATGGCGGTTTCCGTTTCGGTTCTTTTGCTCCACAGATAAAAAAAGTAAAATTTATTTTGCTGAAATAAAATACTTACTATACTTTTAATTAAAAAATAAAAATGTAAAATTATTACTTAACTAATAAGCTTACATATCTAACACTTTTCATATTTTATTGTTAAAACTGTCAAGTAGCCAATTCCAACTCATCTAAACGATATCAGAGTTCAACCATTGGTTTGGTAGGCCCTCTGAACGTAACCGTTTTGTCGATATGATGGTAAGGTCCTTTGTTACCAACAAATAATATAGCCGATGTAGCTTAGTGATAGTGAGTTTTCTAACGGAAAAAAGTTTTTGAAGTTTGTTCAGTACTACTTTTCAGTTGATTCGTTCTAAACTAAACTACTACATTGTCCTCTTTAAAAAACTATTATATTAATGTGTAGATTTAAATTTGAATATGTAATGTGGTACCACGTTAGTTCTGATTTCCGTAACACAAGTGCTTAAGTTACTTTTTTGGAATCAGGTCAGTTTGTTTGATTGCCTGATATATAATAATGTTAATTTTTAAATACGATATTATCATTACCAGTTAAGCTCCTGCTTCTACTGCTTATTTCAGTAGCTACCAGTAGCCGGGTCCAGTATCCTCTTAGCACTGACCATAACTACAGCGAAGCTCTCGCGTGCCGCTAATCGGGATCAGATCAGAACTTGAAAGCCGCACGCACATGTTCCAATGTTCGAGCTCGGATTACTTTTACCCTACATGTGCGTCAAGCCGGCAAGGGTAGATGTTTTAAGGTATTTTTTTTCATAATATTAAAACAAGTTTACATAACTTTTTAACGGGCAATCAAAATATGAGGTAACTCTGAACTAATGACACATGCATAATGGATGACACCACTTTTACTATTTTAAAATTAATACTCTCGACATTCATCACATGATATTTTTTTTAAATGTATGTATGTATTTAAAACTATTTGACATGTAATTTTTTTTTTTATTGAAATATGTCATAAAATTGGTAGGACAATTACAAACTACACTGTATTTTTAAAGATAAAATCATGTTTTACTTATGAAGTAATATAATTAAAACATTATTTTTTTTTATGAAATGTAACTTAGACTGATACACAAAACTTATTTAATATAATTAAAAATAGCGTAAAGAAATTGGTGTTGAATAAACTGATTTCATAAAAAGGTTATTTTTGTTGAATCAAATGACTAACAACCAATGCAAACTAAATTTAACAATTTAAAATTAAAAAACGTTGCTAGCGTAACTTACACAGTTAAAATGAACAGTCGATGCCCAAGTGTAACACAAGTACAAGCGCATATGGTAAGACTAATTCCACTACCCCACGCTGGGGTTGAAATAAAATAAAAACCAAATTAGGGGAAGATGATGCAACACACCCCTTCGATTTTTGATAAATTCCATTATACCCTCATATTGGCTCTACACATTAGCGCTGATGTATGTTGGTGATCAGTTATTTATGCATGGAATTTGCAAATATTATTTTTCTTTGAGGGTTTGCGAATACATTATAAGTATACATTTTATGTATCACTGCGATGGAGATAAGAAGCATATTTAGCTGAATATTCAAAAATACACGTTGATAAATTCATAATTCAAATAAAACCACATCTGTTTAAACCTGATAGAACCAATGTTTACTTAATTTCTTCTAGTTTTTTACACGACTTACTCAAATAGTAAGTTGTAAAATCTGTTCAATCAGATGCATTCTCAACAACAACAACTTTCAAACCGCCAAAAAAAACATAAAAAGTAAGGTTCAGCTGTACCAACATAAATTTTACTTTTACTTAAGATTTCACAATTGTCATAGCTACATAGGTTAAATTGTATACCAGCCCTCATTGTTAGATGATTGTAGGATATATCATGTTTTAGTGTATTTAAATATTTTATTATTGTTTTTATATTCAAATTTTGATATTTAATAAAAAATCACCAATATCTTTGCAATAAGACTGCTTGGGTAATGCTATTTTTAGAACGCGTTATAAACTGACTGCTTTAAATTTTCAATAAGATATCTTAAAATCTTACGCTAGTCAGGCTAAATATTTTTAGTGTTATTGTTTATTCAGTTACAATCAATGTTGTACGTAATAGACAAGTGTAAGATACAATGCATCTATTTTTCATAACGCTATCGATTTCAAAGGCCACATGTTAACCAATTTGTAGGACGCATCACCCGCTGAGCATGAATTATTGCTTGCGAATATTATGCGTCGTACGCCCCTATAGAAACAATTATTTTTACTGCGCACCTAATCAGTGAACAAGTAGAAAAAGGTTCGAGTTATGTATTGCACAGTTGCTTTATGATAAGCATGAAACGCTCAGAGTGCTAAATTATTTTAATGTAACATTCATTACGGCGGACTCTATAAATATGTGTAAAGAATTTATAACCGTCTTGATTGTCGCTCAAGCAACAAATTTAGGCCAGTTTTTTTTCAACGCTTTTACCAAATATCCAATTGTAAAAAACTTTACAAAATAAGACACTTTTGTAATGTACTTGTTTAAATTCAAACATGATTTACGAGATATAACAACTTATTAATAGCCACCGATGATGATTTAAGCAATTTAAACACTAATACGGAAGCAATTGAAGACTTTAATTATAAAGAAGCGATAAAAATAACGAAAAAATCAGCCAAAAAATGTTCTCATTGACTACTTTAAGGACGTCAAATACTTTTATGGTTTTAAAGCAATCGATAAAAATAAGGTGTTCCCAAATTCGTTATCCAATGTCGACAGCTTATAATTCCCATAACTCCTCCTCATCAAGCCATAGATACTGCTGTCCAGCGTTCGCCAATCAGTCCCGCGTTCCCGGATAATGAATCCCGGAGGAATGATCCCGTGCAACAATCGTGACTTAACTCCTGATCAATTCCCAGTACTGTTCCGACTGATTTATAGAGGAAACGGCAGACATGTGTAAAGAAACGGGCAAGGGTTTCGGAAGCCGAATTTTGGCGAAAAGCGGGTTCATTAGGTATCGCGTAGGAAACTTGAAACGAATGTACGGAAAACTTGTAATTTTATTTAAATTTAAATAAAATTATTTTTTTCAGGAAGCCATTAATTATTTTTCATTGTATCACGTCCGTATTACAAGTGAAAATGGGATCTCCCACTAAAACAGATGTGATCATACGATCACGAAAATAAGTTACGTGTTTTGCCGTGTAAGTAATATAAATATTTTGACAAATCTTGAATTATGAAGCATAATTATAATATTTATGAAATAATATTAACAACACCACCTAATTGATTTCTTAACATTGGGAGCCAATATGTTGATATATTGTCTCCCTAATAGTTCGAAACGCGGTATGGATTGTTTGAAAGTTCTTTTACTTTATTAATGTACCGTACCCATTCCTCGCCATCTACTATTTCCTCTACCTTAAGGTTGTCAGGAAAAGATCGCTTTCTAGCGATAAGACCGCCTAAATTATTCTATAATCAATCTGTAAAACCTATTTCTGTAAAGTTTTGTGCAATAAAGTATATCTATCTAACGCTTCTATAAAGTATATCTATCTATCTAAAAATTGAATAAAATCGTAGTAGCTCGTATATAAAATACTACTACTACATAAGAGTTTTTATCTAAAAATAACGGAAAGTCACGGAAAACAGTCAGTAAATATTATATCTCAAACTGAGAAAGCACTATTAGGAACAAACTAAGTCTCTACCTTATCCTCGCAAATTTACTAGAACAAACTCCGTCTGCAACCCTTTGAAGAGCTTCCTTTTTCAAACAAAGCTTTTATCTCCAGTAATTAATAAAAAAGGTCCATTAACGCTATCGACCGGCTTCTTGCAGTAACAAGTTGATCCAACAACCCCCTGGTGTATTAGCCAATAACGCAAAAAAGAGGGGCAGAGACCTAAATGAGCCGTCTCGTGTAACTTGTGAATATTTATGAGGGCCGATCTGTTGTGCGGTGTTTGTGTTAATGCACTTACTGGCACTATAAGAACGGAGCTCAGACTATTCAGTATCACTGCCCGTTAAATATTTTTCAAAGGCAATCAATCAAATTAAAAAAAATTGTATTACGTATGGAGCGTTGTTTACTACGCCAATTCTGCTGACGCTGTATTTTTGTATTGGAGCGTGAGTACGGCGATGCTAACGGATAGGATATTTTGATATCAAATCCGTTGTCATCGCGATGTGGGTTCCTCTCTTGCTTACCATCAGACTGGGAGGAGCCAATATACTGCGCTACTATAAAAAAAATGTGTCAACTTGTAGGTAATGTCGTTAGTAGGCATAGCAGTTTTGTTCATTTTCTGTTTCTATTTATACTATATATTCCTCCCCTCTCTTAATGATTTCTAATATTCAAAATGTGGTAACTTTTGTTTTTGATATTTTGTATCTTTTCTTTCGGGTATTTGATATCAATTTTATCAAAATCAGTAGCCTCAGTTAACGTTTGTGAATTGAAGGTTAAAGCTAGTAACATATGTATGTTACTTGTTTACTATAGTACAGCATAGTATTCACGTTTGTGAATTGAAGGTTAAAGCTAGTAACGCAGATGTCATGGATTGGATGTGCTGAGCAAACGTATCGTATTTCAAGTGTATTGGTGCCATTTTCTGACCATTGTTTTTTGACAATTTAAGTATAGTGTGTAGATACTGCCTACTTAGTTTCAGGCAACTACTGAAGTTGCCCACCGTCGGTCAATATAGAAATCGATATTAGAAGCAATTGCCGGCGGCTATATTTCTTTCTATGGATTTTGTTATTCCTCTTTGTGGGTTTAAAATACATTTATGAAAAAAAGGTGGGATTCCCATTCAACCCCAAAAAATATTCTTTTACAAAATCGACAAAACTAGGGAAGTTTCCTCCGATCCCCTCAATTACCCAGCGCGGACGGGAGCACATCCACAGTCCCAAGTACAATAAAGCAATTATAACTGTCATATTTCACCTCCGGATCTACTCGTATTTACATATATATTGGCCGCCCGGTGCCACTCGCCATTCCTATTGACTTTGTAATTTTAACAGAGGTTTGCGGAATTTTCGGTTCAAGCGGGAAATCGGATTAGGGTCAAAATAAAAATGAAAATAATAACGATTTCTTCAGTACCTTTAAATTATAATATACTACTACAAGAAAAAATATAATTTAATCATTTTTAAAAATGACAAATAGTTAAATAATAGTAATAAAAACAACTACAACGAAATCACAAATATAAATATATTTTAAGTATTGTTAAATCTAGAAAAAGTATTGAAAGTATAATAGCTTATGTAGTAAACATTACCTTATTAATTATCCTAAAAAAGCTTAGCGTAATTATTCTAAAAAAAAAATTCTGATAAGATAGGACGGATGGTTATAGCTTGTCAACTTAATTTGTTTTTTAAATAAAACAGTTTGTTTGATTGCAGATAATAGTTTGTCTTTTATAGTTTTTGTTTGCAAAAATCCGGTTCCTAAACTACTCACTGATTTGAAAAAAATATTGTTCTTTCAATGTTGTGAAACAAATCAACATTACGACCGAAATCCAGGGTAAAACTTCGATTATGTAACCCAAGGTGTGTATTTACCCGTGCATTGCTGGGCGGACCACAAGTTGCATCTAAAGTGATTGAAATGTATAGGAAAAGCCCATATATAAATGCAATAAGAATATATAACCAACTGCCACCTAGTATTATAAATGAAGAAAACCCTAAAATATTTATTAAAACACTTAGAAATATGCTAATAAGTAAAAGTTATTATAGCCTCACCGAATATTTTGAAGACAAATTTAACATAAAATAATTAATTACACACTTATGAGCTGTTTCACATTCGATCTACTCGTATTATGCAGCTAACTGCATTAATTAACAATGTTTAGACATTGTTAATTAATTACTAATTATTTGCTATACTCATGAAGTACTTATTCTATAGCTATTGTAAGACCTGCTGTATACTCATGGATGCAATAAATGATTTGAATTTCAATTTGAAAGTTAGTATAGTGATTTTAACTTGAAGATTATGCAAATTCCATTGATTTCATGGATTAAAATGTATAATATTGACTTTTCCTTCAGATTTGGTGAAGGGCAACAAATGAAAAAGCATGATCGACCCTATTAGTGGTTATTAATTATTATTTGCTTATGAGCTTTAAAGTGAGTATGTTAATTTGACTATTAATACGTAAAGTGAACCGCCTTTAAACGCACCTCGAGTGTCTAGGCACTTGAACAATTAACTGAAGTAAGTTCTGATTGTACCTTTAAACAAGCTTAAACTGAATGTTATCCTCCATGGAATCCTCGGAAAGCTATAAACCCGTGTGTCAATTCTCACATGATACTGGCAGAAGAAGTGTTCGTTAAACAACCTTAGTTATCGTTCAGCATAAAAAAGAAGGAGTCAATCTTGTTGAAACCATGTCCGCATGTCCACCGGCGCGACACTGCCACTTTTGCAAAAATGCAAAAATGAGATAAATATCTTAAAATGGTCCTAAAGAACCATTTTACTTGGTGCGATGACGTTATTTGTGTAGTACTCATAGTTTCCGTATGAGGACGTGAGTGTCATTGCGACACACCTATAGTTTTTCTTAGAGCCACAACGTCACTTTTCAGGGGGTTGGAAGGTTTTAATCATGATAAAGTATATTTTTAACAACATAAAGGTAAGATTAATATTTGACAAAAAGTAAAGTTAAAAGTTGACGTTGTAGTATAAGCTGTTCATCTCATTTATATACATGGACTTAGTATAGTCTATATATTCTTAAGTATTTTTTTTGGTTTTATGAGGTGTCAAAGTTTTAAATGCTTCTCCTGGGAAACTACATTTTAGCATAGGTAAGTGACAGTGTCGCACCGGGGGTGCGTGTCAATGCTTCATAACTGCCACATGGCTAGAGGTATCTAAAGCTAAATGCCTTTTTCTTAGCCAAGAAACAATTAACCATAAAGTTTTGCCCACAGAATAATTTCATATAGGCCCCTAGAAACAACTAACCGTAGAGCGAGTTTCGCTTGAAGATGAAAACGCAATTATAATGGAATGCAATACCTACATCGGCAGACCGCAGTTTCGCCGCTGCGACGTGAATAAACCGTGCGACGTACGAGCCCCGTTCCGATGCTGTATGCGGACCGCGTTGCGCACTCTTGCTGATTCCATTTGGGAATTCCTGTCGCCGTCCTCACAAATCAGTATTTTCATTTACAAGTTACGCGGCTGCTTGCGAACAAGAATGTGGTATTGTAGGTGTTGCGGAATCATTTGTAGGTATTTTACTTACATCTTCTAATCGGTCAGTTCTAACATGTATTGATCTTCCTGTCTGTCATCATCTTTCACTTCTTTTAGACTGTTTTTTTTTATTATTTTCTTTATTATTCTTCCCTATTTATTATCTTTCGCTCCGTAATATTTGTTTTATCCGCGCCTTCTAATTTTTACTAGCTTTCGATTTCAGAATGTTACGCCGTCCTATGAAGCCTTTTTTCATTAATACTTCATATTCTGTCACTATTTTATTATTCTTCCTATCAGTCAGCTTCTCTCTTTTGTTCAAGTTGCTGTGTTTTGTTATTTTGTTTGTTACATTTCTACCTTTACCAGACCTACTACTCCGATTAAGCTGTCTATGACAGATATTTTATTAAAATTCGTTATGGAAATTGTGGAGTTTTTGAAAGTTCCTGATTACTGAAATCTGTAGGTAAATGGTTACATGAGAAGATGTTCTTAGTCGAAGAGACCCATTAAAATAATAGTTAGTACCTATGCTAGCTGTTAAATCAAAGATCGAGACTTTGACCCGACGCGACGTAGGACAATTATTCGTGTCAACGACATTTGTACTTATTCTGCGCCTTTGTTAATAAATATTTTAAGTTAATTCTGTGGTATCATAGTCCTTCAAAAATGGTAAGCTTTGATTATATTTTTCTGTAAGATGTATTAAAAACACAGTTTACTTGAATATGTAATCAAGACTTAGATTTTATTATTTTAAACAAAACAGCAACGTTAACAGTAGAGTGAAAACTTCATGTGCATGTGCTGGTGCGAAAGTTTGCAAAGAAGCGTATTAACTATAAATTGACAGCGGAGAATCCATTATCATAACTGTCAAGGCACGTTCCAAACTTGTAATTTAAAAAGGTTCAAAAAGAAAACAGTAATTCCAATTCAGCCCCAGGTGGCGCTGCTTCACTTGGCACCGCCAATAAAAGTTGAAATCCCATGATAGAATAAAAATTCACGCCATGCCGCAGCCAAATAAATAACATTGACAGTGCCCATAATGCTTCTGACCGGCCACGTCTGCCATTATTGTTTCTGAGAAATTGTAACAGTTTTGACGAGTGACCTCACCGTTTTTCTTCCTCCGCTAGTGGAATGAAAAATTTTCAAGTCGGTCCCCCCGTCCCCTGGGTGCCGTAAAACTCTGCCCGTCTGACCACGGCCGGACAATTTGTCATATTCATATGTTAACGGGGGCGTCTTGTAGCAAAAAGTGGATAACTTAATTCCGGGGCCGGGTCATTCGGTTTGCGGACATTCAAATTTCACGTCTTGTTATGGTAATACAGGTGTTGTTTCGCCTCTGGCGGATTTACGGTTGCGTTAGGGCTACGTTTGACGGTTTGTTAGCTACGAGTGGATTATGTTGTTTTATTCTTTGGAAAGGTAGGTTGTTGAGGGGTTTCCCAGTATCCATCCAATGCTTGCCTGTTTTTAAAGATTTACATCTATAATCACACTAATTCAATCTTTCTTTTTGTCAAACCAGTAACGGCATGCAATACCATAATTATTATTTCTAAATTAAGGGTTTATCCGTAAAACTTTTAAGATTTATTTGGTGATAACGCTTCCATTAGGCTCAAAATATAAAAACTTTAACATCTCTATCAACTAGTGTCGAAATAAAATATTAAATGGAACTAAATAATTCTTGTGGGAATATTTTCCTCAGGTTATTTACTCCTATGCCAAATATAGATGGACCATAATTTTAAGCCAAATAAAATCAATAGCCATAAAAATACGTGTATAATTATTATAGCCATTGACGCTCTAGGAAACAGATATACAGTTATCAATACATCCTGTATTGCACCAAACACGCAATCCATTCAAGCGTTAAAAAACCACCATAGCTACTTAATTTAGACAAAGAAATTTCATAGTTTGTACTAATAATTATTTAATCTCATAATAATCAGTTCTATACAACCCCAGAACGGTAAAAGTTCCCGGACGTCCGCTTCAGTACGCCGGCCGCGCGCCAATATCAATAACGGAGGAAATTGATGACTCGTCCGATTTGCGGAGACCACTCGTACTTCACGCGGTTTACGAGACCCGCGGCCCGGTGTGACGGACCGGGCGACTGCCCCGGTATTTTATTAGCCTGCATTTTATCATTGGTCGTGTAATACAGCTACTTGCATTTATACGTGAACAAATACAGTCCAAAGTAAACCTCAAGGAGACGTCATCAAGAGATTTTATTGCATACACTGTATACACCCTGTGTACATTTTTGTTGATTGGTTTTATGAGGCTAATGAAAAACCCAGCAAGTAGGCAACTGTTCGTATTGAGTTTGTCTATATATGATTTTAAAATGGAAGAACACCATAACATTAATTTATTGCTAAAAACAAAGTGTACGAATTGAAAAATGTTACAAAATGGTACCTATTTTGATATTGCAAATAATGGCATAAAAAAATTAAGTAATAATCTTTAAAAATGAGTATTTGGCTAATTTCAAAAAATGTTCGGTATATGACTTTTTTAACAGCTGTTAAATTGCCATTTACCGTGAAAGTTAGGTTTGTACAACTTAGCCAAATTTTATAACGGTCAATTTGCAAGCCACGGTTCTTTTAGAACTATTAGATAGGCAGATTGTAGTAATGAAAGTATTTTCGATAAACCTAAGACTTAATTTTGTCAAATCGTAACCTTAATTGAAATTCCACTCTGCCATTCGATCGTGTAAACACAGCAGGAACCACTCTAAACCCCATAACGCCCGAATTACTTAATTAAACCCACTTCATTATCATACTTATCACCGGCTTATTACTTAAACGAGATCACCAGCGTCATTTTGACGCCCTACAGGTAAAGTAAACAGAATTTTTGTCACCATGTCCAATGAAATTAACAGAGGCCACGGAGTGAAGCTAACTTATGACAGGAAGACACGCAAGCGCGTCACCGTAATGACAGAATAATAAATTATGTTGTAATAACTTATTATAATGTACACCCAGCCTTATGATAGCCGGCTAATGGAATGGGGAAAGTGGTTTTAATTAGCAAATTTATTAATTAAGAACGCGTGTTTTTCGTTTGTAATAAAGGGTTACGGATACCTAAGTGTATTAAAAGAAAACGATGCTGACTTTTTGATTAATTATTGTTTCAGCGAATTTGTTAATGCGTGTTGCATTCGGGTAATTAGAGCAATATTGTACGTACCTACCTATTTCAATATTGTGTTCCTTTGAACCTACTATTTAAAGTAGAGACTAAGCAATGTATCTGGAAACAAATTCCGTATCTACATGTAATAAGAGAAACCCAGATTGGTTTTACAGATAAATTGAAAAAAAAAATACAGAACTAGTACAAAAATGAAATACGACAGACCAATAATAAAAAATAAAGTGAGATGCCACTGAAATGGGCGTGATTTTTCATCTTTAGAAGAATAATTACAGCAAGTCTTAGGCAAAGCACTCGTTCATAACATATTTTGTAAATTTCAGGCTATAATTTCTATTATAACAATTTTGAAAGATGTGAGAAACGTTTGCGTGATTAATTTGTATGATACTTACGCTTTAGAGCGTGCGTATTATCAAAAGTTATGACCTCAAAAATGGTACCAGTAAAACAAGACAGCAAACAGTATTTAGCCTTCTTTTACTCGCATTTGCTTCATGGCTGCCCCTACGATTGTGATTACAAAAAAATTTTATTTCTTTATTTATCTTGAGATTGATCACGGTTCAAATTAGATAAGACTCTAAGATACTTGATATACAGACACTTACGTAAGTATGTGCAGGGATAATAATTTGTTTGTATATTATTTGTTACTGTTAATCAATAATGCCTTTGATCTAAACTTATGTAGGTAGGTATAATAAATTGTCGGAACCATTCAGGACGATTCGTTGGAAACGAATGAATCTCCTACCAATTTCCACATGGACTAAGCCATTTTCTAGGCTAGATTTGAAATTAAAAATCATGCTGCCGAGCCTCACTCGAAATTACCTCAAAATAATTACATTACTCGGCCCATAAGGGCCGGCAAATGTAACACGGTTATAAATTCGAATAGTTTATTTTGTTTAGTAAACAAATGTGCGACCTATCTCCTACTTAGTATGCACCCTTTGGGAGCTCCTTGTATCAAATAGTTAATTTTTAATTACAGTTTTATTACCGGCTCGCGTCCCATCCAATTACTGAAAGAAATATTAGTAGGTAAGTTGAAACAAATTGATTCTAATGGTGGCACGGGCTTGGGAAGTGTTAGTGGAACATTTTGTTTAAAGGAGAATAGAACACTTTTTGACTGCCTCGTCCAATTAACATCGAAACAATCTATTACAATAGATAGATTCGATACCGCTTGATGTGTCTTACGGTGAAATGATTAGAATAGATAAGAAATTGTCTTATAAACTTTAACAAAAGCATTTATGACTAGCCAGATTAAAGTAAAACTACTGCCGTGTATGAAATGTTTATTATATAGCAAAGAACCTGCTAGAAACTCCGTTCAAAAAAACAATTATAAAAAAATTGCAAATACATACACATAGATAAAGAAGGCTATAAGTCTGCGATGAAATTTAAAATGCCAAGGATGATAGCAACGATATAAAGAATATATGTATTAAGCAACTTTGACTCACATGCGTGATGTGAAGATATAACAAAAGTGTTTTTGCAATTATTAATTACGATGTATCCTTTAATCTCAAATAATAAGGTATCGACTTAGGATTATGGCTTATACTCAGGGTACCTAATATTGATTTCAAGAAGATACGTACTGACTTATAACGTGTACCACTTACTGCGGTGGAACAATGGTAAATTAAATTCCCCGTAGACCCGCTGGCGAACACTATTTAGAACGGTGGGGCAACGGGTAAAAAAAAATACCTGGGGTCCCACCAAGGGGACATGTTACCAGGAGTAAAAGAGGTTCTGCGGACAAGAGGCTGGTACAAACACAAAACAAATGTATTAAGATTGTTACCTCTCACCTCATGTTGGGTCAGCTCGGTTCCATTTCCCGGCACTTTCCTACAGTTCCCGCCACAAGATTGATAAGCAAAACTCGTAACAGTCTCAGAACCATCGATCTCCCACTCGTCATTCTAACCAAAACGGGTTGTCGCAAAAAAACCCTTTGAAATTCGAGTCGCGACTCCACATCGGATGGAAATCTGAATTCCCCACGCTTTTACCCGATACGCATACGATATGTTATCTGCTAATGCCACAAGGGATATACTCGAGTAGTGCTTTGTACTCAAAGGTATCTGTTTTTTGTATAAACAGAATCTATTTCGAGGTTTCAGTTTGCCAATTCCGTCATATGAGTGAAATCTTTTTGCACCTTTCCCCTTTTTTTGGGAGCTGGATGTTGTTATATAAAGTGAAAAATTTGTTATTTCATTTTTTTAAACAAATTGCCAGCCCGTTCTGGGCAGCTCAAGAAACGGTCGTTACCGAGTAACTGTACCTAAGTGTGTACATAATTACAGTCACGAGCACTGAAATGTAAAATCTTATGACTTCAACCATAGGGTTCATTTTAGAATAAGATATATTGATATACTTTATTGCACAAAAACTTTACAAAAATAAGAATGCACACATATTAGCGCATTTGACCTTACTTCTAGAGGATTTACGGTATTTTCCGTGGGAAATACAATCGATTTTCTGTTTAGGTTATATAAATCAAATAATTTTCTTTGCTTTTATCGTACAAAAAGGCTTAACTATATCTTATAGAAGCAACTAAGTACCTAGTATTTTTTTATGATGAAGATTACTATTCCTTTTTAGGTAAGTAGTACTACACTTATCTACCATGTTACGCTTTAATTTATAATAGTTATCAGACTTGTATTGAACGTCTTGTCAGTCTCATTTTTTTCTCTCATATTTTTTTTTGAGTCATATTGTTACTTCTATGATCTTTCCATCAACTCTTACTTTAAGTTTCAAAAAAGTTGAGATAGTTGGATCATTCCTCTGTAAGAAAGATATCTTAAAATAAATTTTATGAAGATATAAGTATGTTTTTTTTTTACTTTAAGTGGATTTAAATCAGTGGTTTATGAATTACGGTGGCAGTTGCGTAATTAGATAATCTTAAGCAGTCTAAGTTGAAATCTAGTTTTAATACCTATAATATGATCCATTATTATATTTAGTTAATGGTGATAACAGTATTTACCTAGGCCTATAATTAATATTATTGATTAATAATGCAATTTCATGTGATATAAAGGTCGTTGATGCTAAGAACTTACTAAAATGGTTTGTGTCTCAATAAAATAAGTAAAACGTAATTTTAAATTTCAATACCCATCTCTATTCGAAAAACGATAAACAAATCCATCGAACTTCTATTCCATCTCCTCTAAACTTCGCCAATAAATCTTGATGCCGTACATCATTTAAATAAAACATGTTCGTTTACATCCACCCATAAAGGGTGAAACAAAACAATAATACGCGGATGCTCTCCCGACGGACGCATTTTCACCCCGATAATACTTTTTATCATATTTATTGACTGGCAAATGGAAACGCAGAACGAGTGCATTTGTATGTTGTTCTAAATGCTATTTATTGTATAAGTGTGAGCTGCAATATTCCGCTGTAAAAAGGTAAATAAATAATTAATTTATTTGCAACCTTAAGCAATAACGCATCCAGACCCGATCTTTTCAATTAAGACGTAAACAATAAATATAAGCAAAATTGCAAAATTAAGCTTTTGACAAAATTTTAAAATAATTCCTTCTTACATTTGGTAAGCCAAATGTGTTTAATTACTAAACTCAGTAATCGATTTTTTTATATAGTAACTTTATTTTACTAATTATAAGTACCTTACTATCTTAATATTTAAAACCAAAAATTGAAGTTCCCTGTTTTTACACATAACTATGCATGTGGTGGCAGTTTGTAATTAAAACCAGTAGATACGTTTTTATCTTTATGTTCTTATTTAAGTAAATAAAAAGATGTTAACATCTTTTTGTTTGTCAATAATTGAAAATATTTTACATCTATTAAATCAAACGATTTTCTATTAAAAATCCTTAAATATGTGTCTAATTAATTACATTCTATCGTAAATAATTACCATCGACAGAAAAGCTGCACTTTAGTATACGAATAACGAAGTTTGTTAATACATACTAAGAGTAAAATATAATTATATTAGATTTAATATCTTGTTAAATACTCTGAATCCCGTGACAGATATGCAGGGGCCATATTCGCTAATTACGTTGACATGGGTCAGTCCACGACCGGCCACAGATAGATATCAACCTAAATACATTTCACATATAAATTACACAAACGAGGATTACGCTCGTGCAAAAGCATTTTAAAATATGTTATTGGACGTGCGAAATAATTTATTATGTTACTTGAAAAAATAAAAAAGCACTAAATATCACTAACACGTCATGTCTGAAACTTGTATCCTTCTATTCTAAATTATGTAAAATGTTAGTATAAGTTTTTTAACATTCATATATCATTCCCAAAGCATACTATACAAACGGTTTTAATACCGTATCGTACAAAATACTAGCCATTTTTTACAAGAGAATAAAAATAATGTACTCCATTAAAATGCGATTTTTTTTATTTCATATTAAATCACTCCATAATAATTTTAAGAAATCGTATGTACCACCTACCAAACGGTATCTCGGTAGGTCTTACCGACAATTAAATACAGACACATACCGACAATTAAGACAGTTTGCTGTTCTAAATAAGAACAGCAAACTGCCTCACCACATCAAACCAACAATTAGTACCTCAGTCCACAGACACAAATCTCCCAGCCTATAAAACCTGATTGTTTGCTCGGCACCCCATTCAATTTTCCAATAACTACCCTGCCTAATAACGAAGGCAAATTTTTCGTGTAAACAGAGCCGGTATTGTCGCCAATAGTGAGGCAATAACAGGGTAAACGTCCCACGGCACGTCCATATTTACTTATTGTAAACTCACATGACAGGTGCCTTAATAGGCGAAATAACATGGCGGGCGCGGCACCGGAGCTGACGCAAAGAATAAATACTCAACGTAGAAGAGCCAGACGAATAACAGAGAGGCTACAGTGGATTATAAGCCGTTGCTCGGACCAAAATAGTAAACGAATATAAAACAAAAAAAATACGAAAACCCAAGTTTTCATCTTTGAAATGTACTCAATTTATGATTCAGAAAAGTGAACCATGAAAACACGAAGATACCGATTTCATTTGTATTCCTGTTATGTTGCAAAGATAGTGTACCGATTTGAAACGGAACGATGTTTGATTTCGGATGTTTGGTCCTCATTGCAGGGTGTTTGACACCAGGTGATTAAAAGTCTGGGCAAATTAAATTAAATTTAAAACTTTATTGCAGCCTTTATAGAGAAAACATTCTTAAGGCTAAATAAAGTTGTGACGCCCTTTACTGAAATCACATCAACATAACTAACGGTAACGGAAGATTTGATACTGTCAAATCCCATAAATTATTGTTGGTCGTATAATTATTGTAACCGTCAAATCGTCTGTTGGGTACCTTTATAGTTAAGTCGATGCTACTGTCCCTAATAACGCTAAAGTTGTATAAACCTAAGCTAATAGAGGTGGGGGAGGGTAGTAGACTGGCCGTGTCCCCAGTAGGCAAATTGTTAGCGGCCGACTGAGTAAGCCGCAAATTTGTGGCAAACTGAAATTTGAGTGAGCTTTTAAATTTTCGTGCGTCGCCGCCAATTAGAACCGGTTTTGGTGGGAGTCGGCCGCTCACTGCTATAGTCAGCGCGCGTAACGCTGCAAACTGCGTATAGTGAGCGCAAAACTAGCAGACTGTGGACACTCCATTTCAAATATCAGGAAGGGCGTACTAAATCGGTACGCAGCAAACTCAGTCGGCCGCTAACAGTTTGCCTACTGGGGACACAGCCTTAGACTCATACCATTACATAAAATAATAAATAATATAAATAAATATTGGACAACATCATATCCATTGATCTGATTCTGTGGTAGGTAGCATAAGTATTTGTGTTAGAGAAATCACAAACAATGACGGTACCACAACACATAGACCCGAGACAATATAGAAAAGTTCATTTCCCATATTGACTCGACTGGGGATCAAACCCGGACTCAGAGATAGCGCGACGCTAAAGTTCGTTCGGTAAAATTAGCGCGAACTTAAAAAGATATGCCATGCTGTATCAGTTTAGTCTTTGGGCAACGTTGAACGCGGACCTCATGGGAAATCGACTGTTGCTCGGTAGTTACGGGTGCCACGGCGCGGCCCAGCTACCTAACTATAATTAATTAATTATTGATATTTACTATCATTCCTAAAAATACCGTTATATTATGGATCCATGACGTTTTTGTTTATTTTAGTCTTTTTTTCAGAAGTATGATAAAGTATTGTTTGTGGTCACTATTTTTTCTTAAAATAATTTAATAGATTGCATCAACCCACTTATTTCACTTGCAACAACTCAATTGTTACACTAGCGGACATCGGGACTGGTCTGCTCCAGAGTGCTCGAAAGTAAAAAAGTACTCAACTTATTTGTTTCATCACTCATCAAAACCAAAACTATATGACTTGGTCCAAAGTGGGCTACACATAGCAATAAGTTAGATACTGATACTGTAAATGATCTGCTGAGTTTCTTACCGGTGTCTTCTCGGTAGAAATAGGTTCCGAACTGGCAGTAGAATCACTTTGCATTGTATTCAATGTCAAAAGTGTTATATGTAACCTACTTGAAAAAAGAAATATTTGAGTTGAGTTGAACGTTTCATAGCGCTCCGCTTTGACGTACTTATATACAAGCATTTACAATACCTGTATTCTAATCCTTCAGTTTTTAATTATAATAAATTTTGAATGGACATATTATGTATTTGACACTCACAAATCACAACAATATGGTTCATTAGTTTTTGTCATATAAATATTCATATGTGCATACAAATTACATCAATTGGATTTAGAGACAAATGATAGTACAATTTAGGTGGTCTTATTGTTAAAGCGATCTCTTCCAGACCACCATCTGATAGACAAAAAAGATGAAAATGAGAAATATTAAATATTGTTTTTATAACCGTCAGAACGAGGATTTAATGAAAAAAAACCAGCATCATACATTCGTGAAGCCGAGATAGACCACATTTTAAATCTTCAAAATCGAATGGCACACGATGTACTGAATTCTATTTAACTCATACTAAAACACTTAAAATAGGTATTAGACAACTACGGCCATAAAACAGGAAGCGAACTCCTCCAAATCTACCAACGAAATAGAATTTCAAATATTTAAATCCAATTCGGGAACAATGCAATATTATCTTGCGTTTGCCCGTGACACTGCAGCGTCTAAGTGCCAACGCGACAGTTACCCTATCTCCGACCCGATAATGGTTTGAACTCTCTAGGCAATGCAACGTCTGAACAGCACGACTGAGTCTGCACAGGACAGATGGAACGGCAGTCTGGATGCTTAGAACAACGATAGAGTCAAGTCTTCACTTGCGTTCTAAGTAACGGATTCGGTAGAAGGTAGTTGTTGCGTTTTGTCGTCTTCGTGAATAAAACTATGAATTTCAACTAAGATTAAACATATTAAATAACTATGAAAAAACCTAAAAATTACTCGACTATTCACACAAACACACCTTTGTCTTGTTGCTGTCTCATAGTCTCGACATCTTCCAATTGCTTTACCGGCCAGCACTAGGCCGGCAAGGAGGTCAGTCGCGCCGCAACATTAATGGACGGGAATAAATTAAGATGGTTATTAGTGTATTTGTTATTTAGTGCAATTTAATGTGTAAATTTTGTGTCGCAGACCTCATTGAATACCCAGAAGTAGGAAATGTAAAACGGACCGCTGCTACCAAATTTGTATCAAGTAAGTTTTGACGACCTCCGTAGCCGAGAGGCGAGCGTGCCGGGCTTTGGCATCGCGTCATCTCTGAGGTTCCGGGTTCGATCCCCGGTCGGGTCAATATAGGAAACGAACTTTTCTGTATTGTCTCGGGTCTGGGTGTTGTGGTACCGTCGTTGTTTCTGATTTCTGTAACACAAGTGCTTTAGCTACTTACCACAGAATCAGAGAAATGTATGTGATGTTGTCCAATATTTATTTATTTATTTATTATTTATTTAAATAGTTTGTCACACTGACTTTAGACCCATTTATTAGTGAAAAGGAGTATATACCGAATGATTGGCAACACTAATCGCAAACTGGTCACTAAATAATATACAGTAAGTAAAGATCGATGTTAAAAAGTAGGTACAAGATATTACATTTCTAGTAGAACTACAACTTCAGGGTGCTAATTCTTTGTGCTTTGTCTATAAATCTGGTTTGGTCCGATGTATTTATTCCGAACCTTATTTCAATCAATATATTTCAGAGAAATATTTGCAGGTTACAATTATGCGAATACCACGTTCAAGGTTAAATATTTTCCTGTACAGTTACGAAAACAATGAAAAGTGATATGAACTTATCATTAGACAAAATACACGCAATAGTCAATCGCACTAAAAATTACCTCAGTTTAAGTTTCCTGACTTTAATAATGTTTAATTGTGATCGAAATAGTAGCCGACAGTGTTTGCTTACACAGGAATAATGCTACTGGTAAAATACCTTGGCTAAAGCAAAATCTGAAACAACTACAACTAAGAAACGACGGATACCTAGATTTAATTCATCATTTCTGAACAGCATATATTTATCAATATTTGGTACGAAAAATGTAAACAATTCCATGTGTTAAGATTTATTTATTAATACCCTAATATAGTATAATGCTACGAGTACTTATATTATTTAGCTAGCTCTTGATCGAGACTTCAATTCAGTACATAGTAACAAATATCCATAAATCTGTGATTTAAGACTGCGGTCATGATTGGACAACCTAACTTACATTGCTCTGATTCTGCAGAAAGTATAGAAATCAATTGTGTTACAGAAATCAAAAATAATGATGATACCACTATTGACCCACAGACCTGAAGCAATTAGAAAAGTTCGTTTCTCATTTTGACCCGACTTGGAATTGAACCTGGCGAGATGCAAAAGTACGGCCCGCTCGCAAGCTACAGTGGTCGTCGCGTCGGTATATAATATGTAAAACATTTGCTTCAAAAATATTAATTTATACATAAAATTAAATAAATATGTTGATCCTTGAGTTAGGCAATTTTTGGTTTGAGCAATAGTAAAATCAAACAGTCCAGTGGTTACCCAATTTTTGAAAAGGTGTAACACACAAAAATACTTACAAAGCCTAACGGTAACTATCACGTAAAAATAAAGGCGTTATTACACTAATCCGGCGGTCTCGCAGCCAACTCC
Source organism: Glyphodes pyloalis (assembly GCA_037074685.1). NCBI lineage: Eukaryota > Metazoa > Arthropoda > Insecta > Lepidoptera > Crambidae > Glyphodes > Glyphodes pyloalis. The sequence continues at coordinate 9,563,706 of JAYKKO010000011.1, forward strand.
CAGTAGTCGTAACGTCTAATTCCCGCCGACTTACACACATCAGCGTTTCCGATACCGTGTCGTGCCACCTTTATGTGAAGAGTGCGTTGCGTATAGAGAATTCAATATACTAATGTTATCAAGCTGAAGAGTTTGTTTGTTCCAATGCGCTAATCACAGGAAATACTAGTTCGATTTGAAAAACTATTTTTGTGTTGGATAGTATATTTATCGAGGAAGGCTATAGGCTAGATAATATTATATAAACTGTAAGACTTTCGCGTTCCATTTTAAACATTTAAAATAAATTGACGGGTCAAAACGCGACACCATTTTTATTTTGTAGTTAATACGAACTACTTACTGCCCGACGTTTCGGTTAGGTTGCACCAACCGTGGTCACGAGCTGACAGTAGTTCGTATTAACTACTAAATAAAAATGGTGTCGCGTTTTGACCCGGTAATTTATTTTCAATGTAGATAGCATTATGCTTCAACCAATAGGATGCAAGAAACGATGGAAAATTTTGTAAAAATGGGGACGCCGCGGCGGCGCTAGTAGCATATGTATATTGATGGACATTATATGACTATTCAATTACGTACACATTAGTTGCACAAAGCAGAAAAGTAGCTTCTAATGGTTCCACAAGATGGAAAGACGACCTTGTTGTATATCAATAAAGGTATAGGCGGTGGATGCAAGTGCCACAATGTGGAGAGCTGTGGTAGTCTTGTAGGCATTTCCAGCAAGGGATGTCCATATACACTGGCATATGGACTGTTTTGCCAGTCCATACCGCGGAAAAAGACAGGATCCTTGCCATCAACCCATAGCAGTCATAATATTTTATAGGCTATTTATTGTTGATAGTGGGGATTGTCCTTTCACCTCCACCATAAACGACCTAACAAAATCTTGCACATGAATTACCACTCAACACTTGTATATTTCTAACAATATATCCAATTTTTCAAAGCACTTCTCTTATTAGTTATTTTAGTTACACATGCACGTATTCGGAATGTCCGACTGGACTATTTGTTAAGAAAGTAATAAAGCATAGTTTCCGAATTGGAATACGTTACCGATGTTTTGTAAATAATGTAAGCAAGCCTAATACAGAAGTTTCAATAAAATGTGGCAATGGCATTTTATTTGCTCAATCTCATTCAGCACTACTCTGTACACTCCTTTTTCCATTTCCAGTGGCAGGAATATTGCAAACTAAACGCGGGCGCGCTGTTTACAATTCGCCCGACGGTTATGTGCGTCGGGGCGCATTCGGCCCCTCGTTATGTCGCACATCTTTATATTGCTTGCCTCCTTTATTGCCTCGCCTCACGGAGCCTACCGTTAATGTTTGGACGGTGCCCGAGATGCTGGGATATCGTTTGTAGATTCATGAAATAGGCTTGGGGAATCAGTTGTGGAGCAGATATCAGTTTCTGCTTGGCTCTTGCAAGCGTTGCTGAGGAAAAGGGTCTTGGCTAGACAGATAGAAAGATGTACGGGCAACAAAGGTGTAATTTTTGTAAGAACCCTTCAAGTATATTATTAGAAAGAATATTCTATTCAATATTATTTATAATAAGATGAAGAATATTCATTAAGATCTCATTATTAACAAACCAGAATTTATTTTTAACTTAACCGACAAAGAATAGTCAGGGTCCCAGTATTGCAGGTGAGTTCAAATAAAATTATATGTTTATTTTAAATCTGAAAATGTTTTCTTATCATGGATCATATTATTAACCTATCTGCGTATGTATCTTGATTAGAAATTATTGCGCTAATCATTTGTCGTACCTGATCTAAAGCTCGTTGATACTACACATTAGCGCCACTAATGAAAAGTCATAGCGAGCAGACAAAGTTAAAAAGTGAGCAATAAAAAAAGAAATTAAATCGAAGAATGAAATAGTTTCACTTAATTTATTGAGCATTTTTATTTCCTAACAAGAAAACCGTATTGATCTAAAAGATTTTATGTTATAAATAAAACCAAAACTACATATATTTAACGTTGGTGTCGCTAAAAATAACATTATTTAGGCAACATTCATTGGCATTTTCTCAATCTCAACCGTGATTTATTTTATATGAAGTACCAGCGTACAACATTAACGTTCCGCCGTTTTCAATCTTACTTTAATCAGATAAGAAAACGGTACCTTTGCTCTCACAGCGAAGTGCGAATGTAACCATAACACGCCGATTACCGCATCCTAACTAGGTGTAAAGCTACGTGCACACGGCGCCCCCTAATCGCGTCACGCGCCAATGAGCACGTTTGACGCGTTTAATTGGACACACGTCGTGTGTAATTCGCTTAACTCGATCGCTGTTACGTGTCACGCAGTTTTGTGACGATTACTGTTTTATTGTGGATTCATTTTCTATTGAAATAAAGTTAGGATTGATTTTAACTCTTGTGGCGAGCAACGATTCGAAAATGATAACATAAATTTAAATGCCGCTATAATTATGGATTTGGAATAGCTAACCTTTTGTACTTTTTTATTTAATGACTTTTATTATGAGTATAATATCGCGCTTTTTACCTAGTGCAGTATCGTATGGTGGACTGAGAACAACTGAGGGTCGAGTTGGTCACTTGAATATTTGAACCGTTATTGAATCCACTGGTTAGGGACAAATAAACTTACAAAAACAGTAAATACTTTTCTTTATATTTTTTTCTTTTTGTACTACCTTACTATGGATAAGTTTCCTACCTTAATACATATTATGATGACTGCGAAGCCTTATCATTTTCACCAAACTTTCGAGTAAGCGCAGATCGCTCTCACTCCTACACTTGACTATCGTTTTAGCTGCAAAGCCATGATCTTAAACAAACTGCCGGAGGAATGGAAGATTTCTAGCCCTAAATAATTATAAATAGGTACTTATAGCGACTGCTTCTGTATTCCCATCTTAAACAAATAGTTGAATAAATCGAAATATCGCTTAAAAACACGATTCTTTATGTCGTTGATGTAAATAAAAAAAAACGAATTATTTTCCCATGATAACCAATTGAAAAGTCTACGTCCACTCCTAACACTCATACCAGTAGCTATCTTCTACTGTAAAATCTTCCTACCTATTAAAATTTTAAACTAAAACCTAAACCGGGACTGTCTAGACGTACGACTACCGTCGATTTAGGAAGCCGGCCATTTTCGTAAATGAGACAATTAGGCCTACGAATGTTTGCCTAGGATAAACGACTGGAAATAGGCTGCAGAATTAGGCTAATATTGGAATTTGTAACATTCTAACACTTTCCGCTGAGACAGCTTTCATACAAAGCTAAAAATAAGACTATTTCACCTTCCGCATTAAGAACTGTTAAGGCCTCGGAGTTTTAAGGCAGTGGAGGTTCTTCAGCCCGAAGTAATTTTCCGAATAAAATCAATGGGTTTTTTTTTAAATATAAGCTCAAATATTAATAAAATTATGTTTCGTTACGAAAAGCGTAGCATTGCCGTAGTTCGTCGTAGCAGTATTGCGTAGCATGACTACAAAGCTGCTGAACATTTTAGTACCAATATCATTAGGAATACTTCGATTTATTGAAATTAATTTCACATAAGTTCTTAAAATACGATAAGGTTTTGCAAAGTAAATACAGCAGAATCTAGTCGTATTAAACCTCTTCAGCAAGTCAAATAGACAGTCAACTCAATATCACAAGGTATTGAGCTTTAAAACAAAATAAATACTATTTAATATGTACAAATACACAAAAATTAGATGAATAAAAAATAAACCAAGCCTATAAACTTTATACCCAGTATGGCGGTGCTGGCGGCATTGCCCCTCTGTACAATAATCGACAGTTTTTGAGCAATATGGCCGCCGGACCTGGGGCGAGGCGAGGATCAAACGTGAGGACATATCCTTCAGACAATAATAATATAAGAAGAGATTCTATGGTAATGAGTGGTCTACAAACTAAAAATGCCGTCTGTACAATGGGGGCTATCGCGTATGAAAAATTCGCTCTGTGGCAATCTGTAGGTGTAAAATTAAACTTATACGTCATGGGTTACTTTGGTGTGACATTGGCAGACATCTTACCATTAAATTTAAATAGTCAATCACGTATCAGTTTAACCTAATGCCCACATATCGCCACCTAGCGGATTTTCGACATAGGGTATAGGCCAAAATTCAAAACCTTGTTCCTTCTATTTTGTTTATATGGATTTTATCTCGGATCTGTAGATAACGCGATGATACTGCCAACGTCAAGTATTTAGATATTTCAGACCTAGAGCTTAAATTGAAACGGGCACTAGAGGAAACTAAATATCTGAAAGATGAAAATAGCCAACTCCTAAAGGAACGAGATGAGAATGAAGAAGAATCAATTCAAATTATCCAACACAATAATAAATTAAAGTGTGAACTAAAAGAATTGCATTCCCAACTCCTGGATGTGACTGGATAACGGGATCAGTTACTCATTACTATCAACAATTTTGACCAATGCTGTATCACCTACGAGCGGGCCCTAGTACGTATTCAGGAGCTTGAAGTGGAGCTGCAGGACGCCAACAAACTCTTGCAGCAGTATGAAGAAGAGAAACGGTGTCAAGAGGCCTCACATGTAAACAGTTTATATGAACAGCTGATTGATTCACCGGGGGGGCATGTGGAGTCTTTAGGTCGCATTTCTTGTATTGATAGGAATAGGAAACATTTTAATAGTAACAACAAAATTAGGAAATATGTTAAAATCACTAAGTTTATAAATAGGACAGAAAAATTGATCAAAAAGCAAAAATGTTTTCACAAAAATGTATCTCTAAGAAAACAAAGGCTAGATCTATTTGATACTGTAGAATTATATAGTAAAAAGTTAGATGAAAGTAGGCTTAGGCATGAAAAAGATATTCAGGGTCTGCAGGCTGATATCTCACGGTTGCATGAGTCCTTAAAAACCATGACTGGCAACTACAACTCTGCCCAGGCACAACTTAATGAGCACATTCTTGCTACAAATAAACTAATAGACTCTTGTAGCTGTAACCAAAATTTCAGTGACATGGATCAGCACCAAACTGATGACAGCCAGCACCCTCTGTCACACAACTTAAAAGATCTGTCTAGCACTAAATTAGATAGTAACAATGTCATACTATTCTCTGATAGAATTGGAGTTGGCTATGGGTCTATTCTCAATGAAAAATTGAAATGCAATGTTATTAATTATTGCTTACCAGAGACACCATTTTTGGAAATATGTATGAAAATAAAAAAATGTAGTTATAATAAGGACTCAATAATTATAATTATGTTGGCAGAAGGCTTAAATACTTGCAAAAGAGACATTTTAAGAGGTTTTTCAATACTTTTAGAACTTGATGTAAAAAAAGTATTTTTGTGTGCCTTTCCTTTTTGTAAATATTACACTTCTAACCAGAACAACTGTATTCACATATTGAATACTCAATTATACAATTTGTCATACAGTCATAGCGACAATTTTGTGTTTTTTGACACAAATAAATTTATTAATAATAGATTAATGACTGGCAAAAGTTTTTATTTGCCTTATAAATTTAAAAAACGATTGGCTAGCTTATTAGCCTACAATATAAATATTATATTTAATCAGACATTGGAACTCGTTCCAAATAATTTAAATGCTTGCTTAAGACAATAGAGGACCACTCTAGCAAACATGTGACCAAGGAAAAGTCCAATTACCTAAATATTATTCATCAAAATATACAGGGCTTTTCTGGTAAAGAATTAGAAATAGAGATATTTTTAGAAGCAGAGAATGTTCATGTCTTGTGTATTACTGAGCACTGGTTGAAACAGTACGAATTAATTATTAGTATTCCCAATTATAAAGTTAGTAGTTTTTTTACCCGAAAATCCGCGATAAGAGGCGGATCACTCATATTAGTACGTGAGGCCCTTAAGTCTAAAGAACGGAAAGATGTCGTTTCTCTTTCGATTGAACGAACAATTGAGTTAGCATGTACAGAGACAGAGCAACATATTATTTTATGTGTATACAGACCCCCCTCATCTAATTACATGATCTTTGAGTCTGTCATGGAAGATGTTTTAAAAAAACTTTCTCAATCAAATAAAAAAATCATAGTGTGCGGAGATTTCAATGTCAACATATTAGATACGACTCAAAACTCAACAAGGTTTCTGAATCTTTTTAATTCATTTAATTTGCAACAACTTTTTAACGAACCTACCAGAGTTACTCCCACAACAGCAACTTGTTTAGACAATATTTTTTGCAATTGTGTTGTGTTGAAAAAATCAATCATTAACTTTATAAATTCAGATCATTCTGGTCAATTAGCTGTTTTTGAACACCGACATGCCCCCTCTTCGTTAAGTATTGTTTGTAGACCAGTCACCGCATCGCGTGTAGACAGATTTAGAGAAAAAGTTTCTAATAAAGTATCTTTTCTAAGTTTCCATGGTAACAATGTTGATCAACTATATGGAAACCTATTTAATATAATTGAAAATGAAGTTCGTGAGATTTTTACGAAAAAAACAATTACAATCAGTAGCACTAAATCAAAATTTTGTGAATGGGCTACAACAGGTATATATAAAAGTAGAAGAAAATTGTTTGAATTGTATGAAATAAAGGCGAACTCAACCGATCCTTCATTAATAGATTATGTTAGGAAATACTCAAAAATATTTAAGCAGGTATGTTTATTTGCGAAATGTAACTATTTGAAAGGAAAAATAATATCTGCTCCTAACAAAAGTAAAGCAACATGGAACGTTATAAATAAAGAGACTTGTAAAAACAAAACACAAATCAACAAGTTCTCTCTCAAATTAGACAATAGGCGTTTTGATTCCGATTCAGATGTTGCAAATGTATTCGAATCTTTCTTCACAAATATACCTGTCACTACGACGAGTAGCTTAAACTCCAGCCCCCGTCTTGCTGAGTCTCTCCTGAAATCTCATGTAGATAAGTGTCAAGCTGATTTTAACTTTACTCATATTTGTCCTGCGGAAATTATAAAGAGTTTTAAGAGTTTAAGTATGAAAAAAACTGAGGATTTATGGGGCATTTCCATTGATATACTCAAAAACATAATTCATGGAATTGCACCTTATTTATCCTTCATATTTAATAAATGTATTGACGCTGGTGAATTTCCTAATTTAATGAAATTAAGTAAAATTATTCCACTTTATAAATCAGGCGATAAAAGTGATCCGTCTAACTTTAGACCAATTTCCATATTACCAGCACTTAGCAAAATCTTTGAAAAAATTATTTTCAATCAATTATTAGCTCATCTTACAGTTAATGCTCTGTTACATAGTAAGCAATTTGGATTCACTAAAGGTAGATCTACTACAGACGCTGGTGTGGCACTTATCAAACATGTTTTCGATGCTTGGGAGAGAAAACAGGACGCCATTGGAGTTTTTTGTGATCTGTCAAAGGCATTTGATTGCGTTGATCACCAAACGTTGCTGATGAAGTTGAGGCATTATGGTGTTGTAAGCACTTCACTGAGTCTTCTACAGTCTTACCTTTCTGACAGAACTCAAAGGGTCAATGTGAATGGAACTAACTCTTCTGGTGCACCTCTAGCGATGGGAGTGCCCCAGGGCTCAATATTGGGACCTCTGTTGTTCCTTATTTATATTAACGACCTTCCTTACTTTGCGAAGGATCTCTGTGAGATTGTGTTATTTGCTGATGACACTTCTCTCATTTTCAAAGTTGATAGATGTAAAGAATCATTTGAAGATGTAAATAGTTCTCTCTCACAAGTGCTACATTGGTTCACGAATAATAATCTCCTGCTTAACACTAAGAAAACGAAATGTGTCAAATTTACAATGCCGAATGTTAAAAAAGTCAACATCAAATTGTCTATGAATGGTGAACCTATTGAAATAATTAATTCTACAGTATTTCTCGGCATCACATTAGACTCTAAATTGCAATGGGGACCCCATATTGTTGCCCTGGCAGGAAGGCTTAGTTCAGCTGCATACGCTGTAAGAAAAATTCGTAATTTGACTGATATTGAGACGGCAAGACTGGTTTATTTCAGTTACTTCCATAGTGTTATGTCATACGGTCTCCTTTTGTGGGGAACAGCTGCTGACATTCAGACTATTTTTGTTTTACAGAAGAGGGCTATCCGCGCCATATATGGTCTTAAATCACGGGATTCTCTCAGAGACTTATTTAAAGAAATTAACATACTTACCGTTGCATCTCAATACATTTTTGATTGTATTATGTATGTACGCAAAAATTATAATCTACTTTTTAAAAAATCTGACTTCCATAACTTTAACACTAGAAATAAACACAAGCTTGCTGTTCCATATCTAAGACTACATAAGATAAGTAATTCCTTTGTGGGTTTAAGTATTAAATTATTTAACAAGTTACCTGAAAATGTTATCCAGTTGCCCATGCATAGATTTAAGTCTCATGTTAAAAATTGTTTAATAAAAAAGGGCTACTACAAAATTGATGATTATTTAAATGACAAAAATGTATGGGTCTAGAATAACTTAATTCTTTGAAATCTTACTATAGCTTTGAATACTTTATTTAAGTACCTAGTTTAAGGACACATTGTTATATTTGAAAAGAGTAAGTGTCGAGTTTCTTGCCGGTTCTTCTCGACATGATCAACATTCCGAACACGGCGGTAGAATACTTTATTTGTACTGACTATTCATAAGTGCTTTTGTAAAGCTTACATGAATAAAGATATTTTCTATTCTATTCAAATTCAAATTTAAATTCAATATTCTTATATTCATGTAAATTACACCAGTAATATTTATGAAACGTCTACATATGTAATGCAAATGACGCTACCGTTCGGTTAGTTATTATTATGTTAAATGCTCGGTAATGAGAGCTAAGTCCCTTCTGTTTCTTACTCTTTGCCCCAAATCACAAGGGTACAGTAAACCGGGCGCGAGTAATTAACACGGCGAGAAATAATTCACGGACCGACAAAACGAGAATTTTAATACGCAAATGAAATAACTCCTCAGATTGATGACGCGGATTTCTCGCGCCGTTTTTTTTCCCGAGCGTTTTTTTGGAATTGAATTTTTAATTGTGTTTTATGGACTCGCGATTCGCAATTTGCCGGATTAATTACGCTTAGAGCGCTGTAGAGTATCCGCTCTATAATTTATTTGGTGTTTGATGGATTTTTTATTTAGGCTTTGTTGCTAAGCTTTTAATTTTTAGCATTCACGTAAATATAAGTATACCTGTATATCCCTACTAATATTATAAATGCGAAAGTAACTCTGTATGTCTGTCTGTCTGGTGTCTGTTACGCTTTCCTGCTTAAACCTCTCAACCGATTTTGATGAAATTTGGTATAAGTATACGTTGAATCTCAAAAACGGACATAGGCTACTTTTTATTAGAAAATAAGGGGGGGAGGGGGGTAATACCACCTTTGAAAGTTTATATGGGAAAATGTTTATTTTTGAAGTTAGAGATATGAATTTCGGCACAAATATAGCTCGAAACTTGGATTGAAATATAGACTACTTTTTGTTTCGAATATTAGGGGAGAAAGGGGTAAAACCGACCATAAAAGGATGTAGTCCACGCGAACGAAGTCGCGGGCACAGCTAGTTTTAGATATATATTTTAGTTAATCAGGTATGTTTATGTAAATTTAAGAGAAAATGTAATGTTATTTATAATGTTTTGTTTATTGTTGTTTATTATGTATTTTTAGATTACTTATGCACTTTTTTATTATTACCGCACCCAGTCACAAACTTTCAGCTTGACCCAAGGGTACACTGGTAGAGAAAATTGTACTTTAAACATAATTTTACTAGTAAATTCTTAACAAAATGTAAACTGAAATTACTGTATAATAACAGGTCAATAGAGTGAGTTGAAACGACATATAAGCAGATTAGTACATAATAAATATTTTATTGTTACATTATTGTGTATAGCTATGGCAAAACGTGTCTTTTGAAAAATAAATCATATTTTCACGAATATCTACAACCAAAACCGAGCTGAAGCGAAACCACACTAGATACTTTGTATTTGTTTATTTAATTGGTTAAATATTGTTCGTAGTTTAATTAAAGTAAAACACGAAATTTCAGTTCGCTGACTGCAATAAATCTTCCCTCTTCATCACCCATCAAATAAGACCATCATCATTTAATACCAAAATCTGAGTCATAAAGGCTCCTCTCCACCAACCGTAAAACACACGAGCACACACGCCTATTAATATTCATAATACAATTTAACGTAGCGAGGCTAATTCACCTAAATATGTAAATTATCATGAGCCGACCACCGTTAATTCGGAGATGTCAGTTTATAAATATTGCCTTCTCTCTCCCTTACGCAATACAGGAGCTGGTGAGTGACAGAGATAGGGATACCGTGTGTATTATGAATAAGGTGGCAGGGAAAATTTTAACGGCGCCTATGAGGGTTGTGAACGCTGAAATAACTTTCAAATATTGTCGCTAGGTGGACGGAAAGTTTGCCTCCTAAGGGAGGTTGTTTGGCGGGTCGCGCTCGTCTCTTGTTTATAAATGAAACGCATATCATTTTAAAACATCCGGCAGTGTACGCGACCCTTTACTGGGAGCATGCCATAGTATAGAGTAGAAAAAGGCCGTATAGCCGGTCCTTTTTTACTGAACTTGCAATGTATGTATGAATATTTTTCGAATGAAATATTGCAACTCAAACAAAATATTTCAGCCTATTGAGCTGAAATTTTGCATTCAGGCATAAATCGGATGTCAGCAACAATTTTATTTATATAAAAACCTGTATGCGAGTGTTTGTAAAGATGATTTCATGGGACGCGAGTACACGGCTTTATTTTCCATACAAAAGTGTTGTTATTGAAAAATGCTACAGAATTTCAGTTACAAAATAAGTATAAAATTCATCATGTATATTTTTCCCCGAATCTTAATCTACTAAAATATTTCCTTTTAGTTGTTTTAGAAACTTTCATGAAATATGCTAAAAACAAGGAAAATACATTGTATGTTTAGTACCTATTATGTTAGTAAATAATTTGCCATTCTTTTAATAAATCGAAACCTCTTACAAAATAATTCTGCTTAAGCTTTGGATGATACTTTTACAAATTATAAAAAAATCTCACGTCAATAAAAGTAGGTACAATTTTGAATTAATTGAATTCAAAATTAATCTGTCTCCTCATCCTTTCCCTTGCAGTTAGTCAACTTCCTATTTTAGCCTGTGACCACACTCTCGCATTCGCATACAGTGTACCGACTACACGTAATGCCATTTCGGGCGAGCGAAGTTGAGGTTATTATAATGATTCGGCACCGAAATGTCGGCCGAGTGAGTTTCGGACAACTTCGTCCGTGTGCGCTCCGCCTTAATTAAGGACATGGACACATTAGCGGGTCAACGCACGTTTGCAAAGTTCTAATGCAGTTCGCGTGTAAGAACGCCTTAATACTTGTAGTTTACTCGTATTTCAAGGTAAAGGGTTTCTGGGGATTAATTTGCAACCAGTTGGTAATAAGTTATGGTTTTTTAATTAGAGTTATGGCGATGAGTTGTTTTGATGGAGGTTTTTTAATGAGTGTAAAGTATTTTTTATCTTTTGTTTGGGTTAAATTTAATCGAGCATCAAAAAATACTAACCAAACCTACATATTAGGTTAGTAGGTTGGCCACAAATTTAATAAGTGAGCCACTTGGACGACTTGTGGCTTAATGTGGTAAATACTTGCAGTTAGATATTATTTCTTATGCGCATGACATACGGTGGGTACAAAGGGCAAAATGGGTAGTCTGACGTGCTACCTACAGTTTTTCGTAAAATTATCACAAAACGGGGCATGTAATGCCGTGATGCCAGAATAAGCAGTTTAGATACATTTAAAAATACCCAGACTCATAATCGAACCAATTCATACCTAAAATATCTAACGTAAAATTTTATTTCTTGTACCTTTTTACCGTCCGTGTAGTATTTGACAAACAAAATATAATTAATAAAAAAATATGTTCTAGTGATTTAGGTACAGGTTAAGATTGAAGCAAGTCTTGGGGTAATGGGTTCGATTCCATATTCTCGAGTAAAGTACGATTCGTATTTTTCAAAGATAATAACTACTGGTTTCATCACCAACCCCCATTTGACTAACGTAGTCATTAAACTGGTAGATACTTAACAATTATTATAACGATGATTTGATATCAAAGATAGAGGTTAATAAATAGGATTAATTTGACTTTATATAAACCTCTTAAATTGTATTTTGACATATTGTATTTTTTTATACATTTCTTTAACATCTAAAAAATCTGATTCCAATATATCTGAATCGGGCTGTCTGGCTAAAAGGAAAAATAGAAATAAAAAGAAGTATGTACGTACATACTACGGTATTCTTAAAAATTGTCGCTTCAATCTTCATGCAGAACTGCGCGTATTCACGAGTTTATTCAGTTATCTAATAAAATATTACGAGGCTTAGAGGAAGCTGCGACATAGCTCTGAAAGGGTCGAGTACCACTTCTGATTTAATATTAAGTAAGAACCATGAAAATGTTTGTGTTTAAGTCTGTAGAAGGTAAGTTTATATTTTTTTAAAGAACAGTAACCGCTAGTTTATGTTTATATTAAGCTGTCGGCTGTTGATATTCATGCGTTAAATTACATGATGACAACTAATTGGGCTTTAATATTAATTCACTAATTTACATTATTTAGCAGGTTCCCTATCCCATGAATCACATTTGATTCACGACCTATTTTTAACTATTGTGTCTGCTGACTAGACTGTGAATCAGTTTAAAACTAAACTGGTCTTGAATTTGTGTTTGTACAACAGTTTAAAGAGATTAAGTTACTTGGCAACCTTATTAAACGTGACAGAAATGGGAATATTATTTAAATAATTTGTGATCAATTTGTGTGACGACCTTCGTAGCCGAGAGGCGAGCGTGGTGGACTTTGGCGTCGCGCCATCTCTGAGGTCCCGGGTTCGATCCCCGGTCGGGTCAATATTGGGGGGTAATGCCACCTTTGAAAGTTTATATGGGAAAATGATTACTTTTTAAGTTAGAGACATGAAAGTTGGCTCAAATATACCTCTATTAATATATAGACTACTTTTTGTTTCGAATATTAGGGGAGATAGGGGTAAAACCGACCATGAAAGGATGTAGTCCACGCGAACGAAGTCGCGGGCACAGCTAGTATCTTATAAGTGATGGTGTTTGTTATTCTTTCGCGCAAACACTACTCAAATTGAAGCAAGTCAATTATATAAAAAATGCAATAGACTTTACATAATATATATATTGCATAACCTACCCATACTACAGACAGAACCCACTGAATAAACTCAAACGACAAAGCAACATTTTCTAAACCATATTTATTAATTTAATACAATAAGGGAAAGTCGCAGTGACCCTCGAAATTAAACAACACACAGGAAAAGTCCTTACGGACGGCAATAATTTGGAGGGCGGCAAAAAATGTTAGGGGATTTAAATTTAATTTTCGACTGAAGCGACGTCAAATATCCCCAGCGGTTCCAAGTTCGAACATCTTGGCGGGAAACGTTAAAAATGAAAATAAAAATTTGAAACTGGAACACTGAAGCGCGACCGTTATCATTTTATGGCCAGTTGCCTTTAGAATGTTCGGAAAATTATGCGAAACTTTTTAATTTTTCCGAAAAAAAGAAGTTTTGTACACCACAGCTTTCAAAACGCACTTTTTAAAGCATTTTTTTTAAAAAGGGATTTTTTTAATTAATTATTATAAATCAATAATGTATATTTTAACGTCTAACGTACCTACCTAATAGATGTTTATTTACATGGTGAAATTCTAATAGAATAATACATCAGATATCTTGCTCTAACGGAAAAATAGACTCAAAAATTATAATACTTATTGTTAGTCATAAATAAAACAAATATTATAAAACATCACACTCATTGACGTGATCCTAAATTTAGTAGCTCAAACATCTTTATTATCGATACTAGGAACCACAGTAAGTATATAATTAAAAAACACATTATAAGAACACCAAGATGCAGAATAAACATAAATATTTATGTCACGAATATTAGTCCTCCCTGAGGGTTGAATCTGCCATTTTGTAGCGGCGGCCATCTTTGACCGATTCCTATCTTCTGACATAGCTAAGAACATTACCGACTAACCTTTCAAACAAAACAAAAATCGGATCATCCGTTTGAAAGCTACGATGCCAAATACAGACATACACGCAAACAGGCAGACAGATACGTCAAACATATAAAACACCGTCGTCTTTGCGTCGCTAGTGCAAACATTGCACGAATTAAATAAAAAAACAATCCTTTCGAGAACTCCCTTTTTCGAGCCAGCTAAAAATAACAAGTAACATTTTACTCGTATTTCTGTTATAAAATAAAATAATTTCAGCTCAAAGTCCAAACAAACGGACAACGGGTCGCGATACTCATCGTCTTCCGAGCGGGTCGCGCGTGTCATCTGGAATATAATGTATCGCGTCGGCCCTCCCTGAGGAACGCCTGTAATTACGAGGCACCAGTCGCCTCCCGCAGGACGAGCCTTTAATGCTTTGTTTATCTTTATCTAATGTTTTAATGCCAGACGCATAGTAGTGGGATTTGGGCACTTATTTAAATAGGCGAAGCAAATTAATAAATTTGGTCTTTAACTGCGCCAAAGACTTTTCTCGAATTATTTATGACACTAGACCTGCGTAATCTACGTGGAAGACAAGTGCCCATGGTGTCGCACGCTTTTTTAAAATCTCTGTCAGTCTTCAAATAATAGGTAGATACTGGAGTCAGTTGACACAAACTAATTGACACAAGCTAAATGAACTAATTTATTATGACAACATTTTAGCTCGATCCTGTATATAGACGAATGTTGTCTTACAGTAATTTAGACTAGCTTAGTTTGTGTCGTCTACACTGTCGTTGTAGCACAGCAGACAGTACAATCCCACTTACCTACCCATCGTAGCACTTATTCTTAACGCGGTGTAGGTATGCCACAGGGTACAATGATACAAAAGGTAATGTCGGTTTTACTGCTTACTATAAACGCGCGCGGCTCCGCCCGTCACAAAGAGTTTACACCTCATCAAACATTTAGGAATTAATCGTGGACCGGCGTCATATCGTTCATCGTAACTTGAGCAGTAAACTGAAAATTATATTAGGCACAGATTGTTTGCACGCTTTGTGACTTAGGAAAGTTTAAAGAGATTGCAGATAGAACTGAACATTTACTTGTTGGATTGTAAGAAGGTAAAATTTACATACCGCACCTTTGGCCGGCAGAACAAGGGCGCAATTACAGTTTTTTTCAATTTTACATAAGAGCCATTTTAAGATTTTTTTTTTATTGCACTTCAAGATTGACCTCATCCCACCTGATGTTAAGTGGTAATTAGGTCCTATATACATATACTATATGGAGATACTTTTGGCATTTAATGTGGTCCGGCTTTGTTATTATGACTCTAAAGTTGTCCTTCTTTGCAATACATAAGCTGTACACTGTATTCTTTTTAGACATGTGTGTTACAAGAATTAAGAGCATTCTGTTATTTTTATTTATTTTGTCTTTATGGCAGTTGACAATTGTGCCCTGGTTCTACCAAACATGCATTTTGTAACAATATGATTGTTTCTACTTCTTCTTAACTAAGTATGAAGAATTTAGACAGTCGTTATTGAAAGAAAATTTTTAAATTCAGAAAATCATGGCAACGAAGTTCATAAAAATCAAAATTATAAATTTTCGATTTCTATACCCAAAGGGTAAAAACGAGACTCTTTTACCTTCGTAATATTTTTCAGGTAAAATGATATACTTAACAAAATTACGGTAATTTTATTACTGTGATGATAAAGACACGTTCAATTCAGTGCTAGCTGGCTCTGTGACTAGAAATTTTTTGTTATGCTAACTACTTATTTGAAACGTAAAATGCCTCCCAATAATCTGTTTATTTGACACTTAAGGCTCTACCTATGTAAATCATTACATGTACAGCTTAAATATGTGCTTTTAATTACGGGTTGATTGTATATAGAGATTCATGCGTTCAAGCAAGTGTTTTACTGCATAAATCGTTTTGTAGCGTTTTTATTTTTTCTCAACCATATGTATTATTACATAGTGTATTGAAGTTACACAAAATAAAAATAAATCAGTACATAATGTAAGATTTGAGTGCGGCCGCGACATAAAGGGGTGGCCGGTTTACGTCCGGATTAGTCCGGCCCGTAAACCGGACCGGATTACTTTTACGCCTCCTAACAAATAATAGCACATAAAACTTGTGTGAAAAACACTAGTTACGGCTTGCGGCGGCCGGCGGATGAGCGCACAGTTCACCGTCAGCAAAAAAAAATTGATTTAACAATAAATATAACTATTAAACAATAAAAAATAACATATTTTGCTTTGGTACTATTTATTTTATTTTAAATTTAACATAAACCACAGCTCATAAATATATTACAAAAAAAAATTATAGCTAATAACGGAATTTAAGAACATGAATGTTCTAAGTAACAATGACAAATAGACGATCGGACGCAGATGATGCACACATATAAGTATAGTAAGTTGTCAAAGCACTATTACAGAAATCATAAACAACGACGGTACCACAACACCCAGACTCGAGATAATTTAGAAAAGTTCGATTCCATACAGTGGACCGGAAACTGAAATCGAGGTTTCAGAGCTGCTCGATTCTGCAAGCATATGTTTATAAGACGAACTTAATTTTCAATAAAAGTTGAAAAATAATCAATCAATAAATAAAAAAAACAGCGTCAATCCATTTTTTTTAAATAATTTTGGTAATAAAAATTACAGCTATATGTTATTCAATTTTACATAATTATAATGAAATGGCAATAGCGGCCATTTTCGTAACTAAATTAATTAAACGTATTTGCGGCTATTCCAAATGTGTATCTTTTATGACATGGGAAACACAGGGGCATCATTATTAGAACATGGCCAGTATAACAAATAGACAGTGTATTTGTTCTGTGTCTAAGTGTGTATTTAAGTAGTTATATAGTGGGGTACGACCGTTGGACCTCCCATAACAGGTACTCATAATCTAAATATTGGATTGGTAAATATAATCTAAATATTGGACATTACCGCATACATATTGCTCTGATTATGTAGTAAGTAGCTAAAACACTTGTGTTTCGAAAATGAAAGACAACATCGGTACCACAACGCCCAGACCCGCTTTCCATATTTTCTCGACTGGAAATCGAAACCGGGACAGCAAAAATGAAGCGACCCAAGGTCCAGCCGGCTGACTGATGTTCGTGATTTCGTCTAATATTTATTTATTTAGTTTGCTAACGGTACAGCAATTCCTAATTCGGGCTAAGCAATAGGGGTGAAGCAGCTCTTATAAAAATGTCAGGATAAGATTTAGGTACCTGAGTGTATTGGGATGGGAGAAATAATACAACACGCTGCTTTTATGTTCCAGCTTTGTTGTGTAATAGTTTTCTTTGTACTATAAGCGTGTCATCTGACATTGTCCTATTCACACATTTTTGGAGGGTGCAATCATTTCTATTAAAAAGTCGTATTAAAGATTATCATGTTACTATCACGATTTTTAAGGCATAACATTCTTCTTAAAAACTTACATTTGTTTGTGATAAAATCTACCTGTCACTAACAAATATTTCAGGATTTAATATAAAATAATTTATAGGTTCCACATCTTTCAGCGATGGGGGGAAGGCTCAGTACTGTGGTCTGGTGCGCGCGTTATGAGCGGTTATATAAAATATATTTAAAAAAAAAATATCATTGTTTATTTAAAAGTATAAAATATTGCTTGCTTTTTCAAATATACCTTTAACATTTCTATACGAAATAAAAGGAAAAAGCAATATAAAACACAACCAAGCTTGCCTACCATTTACTCATACTCGTAGCAATCCAAAAGCCATTTTCTGCCATAAATAAAACGGGTCTCACACGCCCCATACCTTTCAATTTCTGACTAACCCATACACACACCGTACACTCCAGCGTTCCTTATTACACTAGAAATAAGATCTAAAACGGCGTAGAAATAGTATTGTTTAGCTCAGTTGAATAATATTCCCGGGTCTATAGTAAACAACTGTCATTTTATTTTATCACCTGGCTTCCGTAAAGTCGCCCGTTCGTGATAAATTTTAATGTGCACGCGAAATATTGTCGCCGTTAATGTTAGGCAAGGTGTAGGAGGAATGAACCAATAAAAGTGCATAACTTATCATTTAAGAGGGAAAACAAACAACTTGTCATGCCAGGAATCAGGGACGCAAATATCTAGTCCCAACATGCGCCACGCGAGTAAATTTTATCACATTCTTAAGAAATAGCAAAATCAATGCGTCAACACACACACACAGACGCACACACATACACACACTCATTATTTTTTATACATTTAGTGTTCATGATCCGTGATATGATAAAGTAAAGACTATTAATTAATGTAATATTGTGGAATTAACATTTTTAAAATGTCGAGGAATTACTGAAACTGAAAATACAGTTTTCAACTAGTTTCAATGTCAGAGATTGATTCCTTTGATTCAAAGATACTAATTAACCCTAGACTTATATTATAAGATCTGTAATCGCAATTTTGGATTGTGAATAAATTATTATTATTATTTTTATTAACTGCTGATTGGCTGAAAATACGAGTACAGTGTAATATCAGCCAATCAACGATATAAAAACTTTTGTCGTCTCATGTGAGAAATTTGACTAATGGTGTAGTTAATAAAATATTTTAGCTAGTACGATCACGTCAGACTATCGACTGTAGACTTTGAACCGCCCGCATAAAAACTATTATCGAACTACAAGTTTAAGTTAACGTGCCATGAGTCGAGAATTATAAGAATAAATGTGTAATGAAATTAGATCAAATGATTAAGCAAGTCGATTTAAAATAAATTATTTTGCACGTCAATTATTTTTACTAGCGGCTCGACGTTGGTCCTGTTGAAAAGAAGCGCCGCAAAAAACAGAACAGGTATCTTCTTATAAAATAAATTACGAATACAATAATGACATAGAACGTACCTTCGTCTAAGTAGTTTTAAATATTTTTCGTTAAATACTACGATATAAAATGATTTACCTTTAGTCATGTTACAATGACAACAAAATAAACAAGTACGTAAGTCCTTGACAAAAATCTAAGCTGAATCACAGGAGCGTTTCGTAAACAAAATTATTTAAATTAATTCAACAAATACACAAGAGCCGTTACACTCTCACCTTATCTTCCTCAAAGGGGGCCGTAAAATTATTCAAGACGTTCCAGCTTTATGTAACCCATTGTAAAAGTGTCCCTTTAACGAACTCCGAAAACTTGGAACACTCTTTCAAGTATCGGTCTCAGGAGATGTTTCGTGAAAAATTAAGACGCGGGAGTAAAAAATAAAGTTGAAATGTCCCCTCTTTGGTGGGAGTAAACATTTTACGTTCGCTTAAGATGGCTTCGAATTAAAAAACTGCCTGTGTTTGACTCGGTTCGCGGCCACTGTTCAGACTACGGTATTTAAGTTCCGAAATTAAATTTGGATTTCTTTGTACTATTGTTATTTAATAGCTTTTTGTTTCATTTTTAGTATTCTGAGCCTTTTTACTGAATGTATGTATATGTAGGTTTCACGCTCACACCGTCCACTTAAACTAAACTTGAAAATCTGTCAGTGTTTTATAATTAACGCCATTGTTGACATTTAATAAACATTTATTATTTATTACCTGTAGACACTACAAAATACGAATTAAAACTGCCAAATTAAACAAAATATTTATGGTTTCTATAGGAAAAGTAATTTAAATGTATTAACTATACGTAGTTCACTGGGAAAGCTAGTGTTTAATTTTTTTTTAAAAGGTTAGAATTTGTCAGGGTTTACATTTTACTAGTCGAATGACTAAAGTAACATGAGAACAGAAGAAGTATCAAATGCACTCTATTCTATTACCTTTTCTTTTCAGTTAAGTGAAATTAAAAATCTATGTACGCTCAGAACAATATCTTTGTTTTTTTCTTACTCCCAAAAGTACCCAAGTTAGCACAGCCCAAACCGCGCCTACGCGAGGCCGTGGTTAATTCATGTTGAATTCATTAAGTTGAGGCCCGTAACTAGGTGTCTTGATAATTTAATCCTTGCAGGATTGCCCAATTAAAGCGTTCCAACGACTTTTTAAATATTCACGGCGAAGGGTTAAAACACGCCAAAAACGATCCAAAATTTATCACGCCCAAGAGATTTTGTTCCAATATAATGACATTTTAGGTGTCGATTAGGAAAAGTTGCGGGAAAGTTCGTGGGAAGGATTAGAGTTGCGGCCTGGTACGTTTTGAAAGGTACAAATCGGTTGGGATATTTGCATGATATTTTTCGATAGAATGTTCAAAAATAATTCGATACCTCCCACGTAAGTTCTTGTATCCCACAAAAATTTTATTTTTTCATTGCGTTAAAGAAAAATAAATTAAAAACTCGTGTTTTAATTTTTTTTTTCATTTTGGATGCATAGATTACTACAAAATTAGCCTTTTTTTAGTAAAAACGCTAAAATATATTTTTGTGGGATACAACAACTTACGTGGGAGATATCGATATTTTCGTTGAGGTTTCGTTTAGTGTCAGTATGTACAAAATCGTGCGTATCTGAAGAAAAAAAATAACGTAGTTGAAGCCACGGAAACAGCAGGGGCGGATCCACCGTTGTGGGCACAGTGGGCATGCCCACAACCTTAATTTACTGGTGACATCACACTTTCACTTTAAGGTCGCTCTGTGCTACGCCGCAGCGACAAACGAAGGCGGTGCAGTGCGGGACACTTAATTCGAAGGGCCCTTAGCATTGCTACTCTTGATAGACAGCTAATCCGGCACTATTTGTAATGCGACTGCCGATTTTTGCTGTGCCCAAAACCTTTCTTGAGGACTGGATCCGTGCCTGGGCAACAGTCATTAGTTTACTAGACGGTAGAGTCGTACAATAGGTATCTTTAACCACCTATCGTATGACTTAATCCAGACTATTTCTAATACGTCTCCACAGTATCATTTAACTCTATCAAAACTCAGCGGACAACTCAAAATATAATCTAGTTCCAATAGAAGAACAGGGAAAGAATGGAGTCGTTCGAAAGCTATAATACATAGCCTATTTAATTCAATATCTATATTGTATTTCACATTGAGTTAGTTGACATGGTAATGATTATTTTAAGATTAAAATACATGTTAAGCCCTGTAGAGGACGTTGCAATGATTATTTATAATGTATGATCCGGCAGATAGGTGGAAACCTACTATGTACCTACCAAAAATTAAAAATGTTGGACAATTTTTAATTCTCACTATTGCAACCAACCACTTGGAATACAAATAAAGAGTTTTAAAAAAAATATATTATTCATTAAAATAAAAAAACACGTATTAATAATAACTTACATTACGATATTTATTTTTTATTCACTCAGTTCGAAAGCCTTGTTTGCGATAAAATCTTACAAATTGTGAGCCTAACGTGATAAAAAATATTTAGAAATTTTGAGTTGCTTTGGTAGGCATCAAGCCAGGTAGGGATTATGCCTAGATTAAGTAAAATCTCTCTGTTAGGTATATTTTTTAAGTATCTACCTACTCATATAGAAAATACGTTTTATGTAAGCACATATTTAATTTTCTAGTCGTTTATACATAAGGTTCACCAGATGACATGAGCTTAGCGAATAAAAAATCGAAAATAAATTAATAATATTTATTTTGTTCTAATACCCTCTCCACAGTCTTTTTCCTAAATCTATTCCGCTATAACCAAGGGACAAGAGTGGACAGACAGACGGGGAACTCGTAATATTATTTTCATTAGATTCCTCATTTCCGTCAGTGCCCAGTCGTAGTAAGTAATGTTAGTCAAAGAGAGACCTTATTTCATTGACATAAGAAGTAAAAACGAATTGCAAGTGTTTCTATGATGTTTTGCATTTTATTTTACTACTTTTAGGTCTCAGTTTTGTTCGAGAACTGAAAATCTTGAATAAAGCAATTTGTTTTGATGGTGTTAAAGAAATGCAGCAACTTTATACAATTAAATTTAACCCCAATCAGCTGTACAAAAGGTTTAAACTGTAATACCTAGTTTCCACATTGTCAATATCTAGTTATTTCGTTACCTTATCTTGCCTTTACCTTTTTAAAAGTCTTAATCATAAAACTGTCAAGGTGGTCTAGTGCGGTCTGAGTAATTTTATTTAAGTAGTTCATTATCATTGTCATACAAGTTAATTATTACTACAGACAAATCATATCCATTTTGCCTTGGAATAAGGATGCTAAATATATGTTTTTCATTTTAAATGTGACTTCACTTGAAACTTGATCGTCAACCGACAATCAGAAACTAACAAAAACGAAATGTTGTGTTGAATCCGATGACGGTTAATAGATAAATTTGCTCTGAAATCGTAACCAGCTCACTTCGTATGCCACTAACGTTTAAAAAAAAATATAGGTAATTTACTTAATATGGAAATAGAAAACTACGATTTAACTCCCGAACTTTTAAAATTATCGTTGGTTCGTTTCGTTTCTAAGGTGAAATGAAGCTGACAAAAAAAATATTTGTTATTTAAAAAACTTAGAACCGATTTTTTAATAGTAAGTTAAGAAATTATCATTGAAAGTTAATCTACGTACGGTACGTGGCCAACCGTGATATGTATCATTTGAAAAGTTTGGTAGGTATAACTATTTAATAACAATTTTCGCGTCTATAGTCATAGCCTCGGTAGCGCAGTAGGCAGCGCGTAAGTCTCATAATCTTAAGGTCGTGAGTTCGATCCTCACCCGGGGCATTTCTTTTGTTCTTTATAATTATGTAAATTGTCAATGATGATGAAATTATGAATTTGTTAGGATCGCAAGGACGTATCCTGATTAAAAAACATTAAATTCACGTAATTTTTCGACTCACCTTCTCACATCTGGTTTAAACAATAAAGTAAATAGCAACATTCTACACATAAAATTTGAAATCATGAAGCTATGTATAAATAAGTAATTGAGCACCTGCAAAAGCTCGTAATTCATTACTTTTTAACTCGGCATTTTTGAAATACATGTAGCGACATCTACAATGTTGAAGAAGTACTAATAAGCCCAACGTCCACTGTGATGCAAGTTTTATAAAAATGTAATAGATGGCGCTGATTGCCAACAGGGCGTTGACAAGGAACTTAATGCCATCTATCACATTTTTTTTGTACTACAACTTTACTTTGAAGGCTGTTAGTTGCTGAAGATTTTTATTGTTACTTAGTATCATAAATAATAAACAGATGGCGCTTTATGTGAAAACTAAAAGAATCTTCTAATTTTGAACAGTTTTTTTATGTTGTAGGTAGGTACCTATATTGTTTTACAATAAAATTTTACCTAATCGTTTTTTACGTCAATAAATTACTTCGATTGTTAACAAGGTCGAATGTTGGCGCCAGTATTTAAAATTCTTTTGCGATGATGTTACAATAATAGGTGTGTAGTAACATTTATCGTATTTTCCATGGATAGAGTGATTATCAATTATTATTCGTCGCTTATACCTACCTTGCAGTTATACAATTGCTTTATTTATACGGTTCTAAGTATAGTTTTATCATAATGTTACTGCTGTGATATTTCTTATTTCTGATATTTTCTTAAAAAAATACACAGGGTTGGGAGAGCTGGATGTTGCGGAATTATTTTTACCGTGTAGGTAATCCGTAGTCCACAGTAATTGAACTTAGCAGTATTTTTAATTATAGTTGTCTATGTTTACTCAATACTTTTAACACGATCAATAATTATCTAACTGTAATCGAGTAGTTTAAAATTGTGGTATGTGATATGTGAGTATGAAAATTGTGGTAGTGCCAAAACGTTAGGAAGGTAGTAGGTACATACAATAGAACTATTGAAATTGCCAAACACAACAGTCACTACTTAAAAGTATTGGTTTTTATTTTTGCTAAAGGTACAGTACAGCGAGAGGCCATTATTGTACGCTATTTCACGGTCTTCGTCAGAATAGAATACTGAATTTGTACTGACGATTCTTAAGCGCTTTAATAAAGTTTGTATACATATTTTCTATTATCTTCATAATGAGGTAAAGGTTTAATCTCATTTCACGCAAATATATTAACTTTTAATACTTATTATCAACATGCCTGTATCTCTATGTAGGCACATATTCCCCTAGCATCGGTATGCTATCCAAATGCTCGGTCGGTACCGAGCATTTGGAAATTCCCCTGCAAAGGCTTAGTCTAGTGTGGCCTTAACCCCTGCGCAGGGGCACGCGTGAAGGAATCCGAAACAATGCACCATCACACTCGCTGCGGTTTTGTTGCTCTGCTCCCAGACTATTATACAACTGGACATGGCGTACGCCACACTACAATAACTAGGTAATACGTGAAGTAGCCGTGCCTTTGCTTCTCCTAAATCATTATTGGTCAGTCGCACCAACTTAACTTTACCGGTAACAGTCGAGACGGCTGTCAAATTGCCAAAAATGTATGGGATATGACAGTTTTAGCAGCTCACGTCACATCGCCCGTTGCCGTTTATGTTTGGTGCAACCGAACCTACGTTTGAGTACTATATTAAGTACCCAGGCTGGTGTATCCCAGTAGTGCATATGCACCCATTACAGCGCCAAATTGTGATTCGGCAGACGCATCCGCAAGTCAACATATAGCAAACTGGGTACTGTCATCGTTCTCTTAAAGCATGCTAGGCTAGCCAGGAACATTGTAGGTGGACTCGTCTAGAGATGTATTCTCCCCCTAAACTTGCTTATAAATAGCTGCAAATGCAGTACTAGATCGCTTGTTGGATAACGGTCTGTCTGTGTATTTTCAGTTTTTGCCCCGTCTCGAATGAGCAAGATTCGGTGCTTTCTCCGACTATGAGATTCTGATTTGACGAGCATGTATATTATTACATTTAAGCAACTGCCATTTGATTACCGCAACCCTTACAAAGGAGAGAAACGGCTTAACATACCTTCCAAAGAAAGATCATTATTGGCCATGCAGGTGTTTCACCCAATTCGAAATAGGTACGAGATTCAAACCCCCATCTTTTCACCACAAAATAAACAATTAAGAACGAGTTGATTTAAATAACAGCAAGGGTTTTAAAAGAGACGACGCCATTTGTAAACGGTTGATGCACTCAAAATGCATGCTACATATTCGCCTAGTACCTATTCCTTCACCGTTGTTTAATTTCTATTAAAATCTTCAGTAATTTAAGATAATATGTCTAATGAGTACCTATTATATTACCAAGATATACAGTAAGTACAGTCAACAGCACGTCAAGGTAAACTCTTGTTTCAATATTAGACCTTAAGCGCAGGATAAAAGAGCGATGCAAAATCCAAAGTGTGTCTAATGTACTTTTGTCGGTACCTATTTTATTCATCACCTTCGTCTTGACTGACACCACGGCCACTAATAAAATTAATACGCGTTTAACGATTAGTTTCAAGTAGATTATGTGCAATATTGCGGTGAATAATACAAGGCTTCGACACAATATTAATTGCTTGCTAATGTTCACACGATTAAATGTTTACCCCGTTTATTAGGTAATTTTTCGTAATGAAGCTACACTGTCATTTTTAATTTGGCATTTAACTTTCTTACATGAAAGAAGTGCTTCTTCGTCTTCTCTAATAGATAGTACTGTGTACCTACCAGATATGATCAATGAATTATTTGCTGTCATCATACTGAGGCCGTTCGTCATGAAAAGTGATATTCTGAAGTAACCGTCATCACACCGTCTTGTTTTTTTTTATAATGCACTCCAAGATTGACCTCATCCCACCTGATGTTAAGTGGTAATGAGTTCCTAGCTTAAGGGCGAAAGTATAGCATAGTAAAACTGTTACTAGACTTGTCGCCCTTATCTTGAAGGCTTGACCCCTGCTTCTAATGTAGCACCCCCCAAGAGCTCTGGAAACCTTACTCACACGCAAGAACACAACAACACCGGAGTGATTGTTATTTGGCTGCGGTCTTCTGTAAGGTGGAGGTATTTCACCAGTCGGGCTGCTCCTGGTCGAGCGATAAATCCTCTCTTAAAAACAACACGTCTAAAAACAAAAATGTCATTAGGTTCCATATTCATTACCTACAATCACCAAAACTTTTCACCTCTTATTTTCATTATTTACACTACAAACGGAACGAACTCTCCAGTGTCAAAAGGTGAATTTGATACTAATAGCTCATCTCCACCTCGAAACAAACGTTGTGATTTTTTGAGTAAATTCTTACAAAACCCACTTTTAGAAAATAAGTATTATATAAATGAAATATAAAAAATTAGACTTTAAGAGTTTTTTTTATTTTTATTTGCTCATCAGCCACTCTCTACTTGTACGAGTATGTAGAATAAGCATTCGCGTGTTATTATGAGCAAATTTTTCACCAATTTTGTGGTTAATCAGGAAGAACATCAAACGAGCTTATAATCTTCGAAACGCTTGTATACCCAGTGTGTTATGTCTAGACTGATCATCATCCCCTCTACGAAAAGGGTTTGTACAAGCAACCCTTGGATTCCACTTGATTAACCTTATTTCTTGCCACTAATGAAAAGGAGAAGAGCCAGCGAATTTATTGGCAAGTAATTTACTAACAGTTCTGCCAACCATGAAATACATTTTCGTATTTACTTTGAATGAAAAGGTAAAAAAAAAAGATATTTTCTCTGTTAATTTTTTTGCAATGCAATTAAAAAAAATAATTAGAAGACGACATGTAGCTTTTGTTTTTAACAATATTTTGTATAATGTTAACTAAATGGGTTTTGCAGAGTTGATCATTGCCCATTAAATAGTTTCGCTTTATTAGCGGAATTAAAACTTTAAAAAAAAATATTCATCTGCCTCCAAGCATAATCCGTAGGTAAACTTAGCTATCTCTGCTTCCTATGTTGAATAGGTGGTTGTTGAACGGTCTACGCCTATTAGGGCTACTATTTTTAATTAGCAACTACTGCTCAAGAGAGGTACCTACCTAATAATACAAGCCTGATAGATTGCTTAACTATTTTTTTATCTCACGCCAGATGAATATAATTTACAAAGCACATTCTTTATACGGACCCCCAAAAGAAGTTAATGACAAATTGGCATTTATAATCTCACTAGGGTCTTTGATGGGCCGCGGTGGATCAGTTCCGCCCTTGGGACAAAGGGCGGTGTAAATAAATCATGCTATTAAAATGGGCTAGTTGACCCCACATACGGGTTGTGATATGTTAAATGGAAGTTCGATCATTTGTCGAATTAGACTCATTGAAATTATGTTCGTTAAGGTTACGAGGTTTCCGGCGCCTGGGCCCTTAATAAACTAGGACCGGGGTCCCAATCGCCGAATCCATAACAATCAAATAAAAAAATAAAAAAGATTTTAATTCAATTAATACATATAAAAATTCTTGTTAGACTGTCATATTTTTTTATTTCTGTTAATTTCTGGTCCCAGTAGCCAGAACAAAAAATATTATTTAATTACGGATCCGGCGATTGGAACCACGGTCCTAGTTAATTCCGGTCCCAGTCACTGGAAACCTCGAGGATGAGACAACTGAGGCCACAAGAGTACCTACCGAATATAATCGTAATTATGGAAACACAGATCACACACGTGATATGGATTAAGCCTCTGTGGATATTAGGAACTGAAGAGACTTATGTGTTGCGGCCCGATATATCGATAGTAGGTACCGTTAACATGAAAAATGTATTCGTTTCAAACAACACTTTTGATAATGTTGCTTTCATGCTTATTATTGCTTGATTCTGAGCATCATTACCATGGATAGTTCTATCGAAATAACTGTCTCTTTCAGATTAAAACTTTCGATAAGAAAAGTAGAAGGTACAAAAAAAATTGTCTTGCAACAATGACGATAAATAATTACACCTAAATTGGCCTTTAAATGATATTGAATTTACAATACTAGATTTTTTTTTAACCTCACTAAAACATACAATAAAAAACTGAGCAGCCATTTACACAAAAATATTTTACGTAGCCTCGGTTTTATATAGTTCAATAGGTCAAAAGTGGGTATGCACGATTTTACTGTATTTCTATAGAGTCGTAGGTACTGAGGTTTACTGTAAGTATAAAAAAAAATCAAAAGGCGGCATGTGCTTTTGAATATATTAAAACAGAAGCTTTTTATTTTAACAATAATTTGGAAAAATGCACATGTAAAAACCTATAAATATTTCAATGAACTACTGCTGAAGCATAAAACGCCTTTTAAATTTTTATAAATTCTAAGAACAAGAGTTGCAACTACCCTTTAACGGCTCCCAATGACGTTGCACCCCTAAAATCACCCAATTATACCCTTTTAGCTGCCGCCCGAGCTATTAACTGTTAGACTACAGATTTATTGAGAGTCATTACGTGCGTCGTTGATTAGCCACCGCTGTTTAGGAACGAGAAAAAAATATAAAGTTATATTGTGATCGATAACATGAATAACGAGATTGTATTCTTTTGATACAATTGACTTTAGATGCATGGCTTTTTTTTCTGGGAATGTTTAAGAGCGTTTCGTCAGATGTTAGATAGTGAAATTTTATGTCTGATATAAGTCAAAAGCCAACGTTTTTCGATAAGGAAATTTTGTCAAATTAGATGTTAGTGCAATTTTAAGTCTGACGTAAATTTTTTGATTGTGATAAATTTGCAAATCCTATCTACTAATATTATAAACGCGAAAGTTTGTACGAATGTATGGATATCTCGATGAAATTTAATTTAATTTACTCTTTCAGGCAAAAATATTAAACGAATTTGTATGAAATGTGGTTGGAAGAGGGGTGATATACTAGATTAACATATACGATACTTTTGAAAATAAAACACGAAATAGCGCGGGTAAAGTCGCGGTTTATAGCTAGTAGGCATTATCGAAGTATCAAAATATTTTAAATAAAACAGTTTTAAAAGAGGTAGGGCCTAGCGATTTATCGTATGAACTGGAGCAGCCCGACTGGCGAATTACAGAAGACCGCAGCCAAATAACAATCACTTCGGCGTTGTTGTATTCCTGCGTGTGAGTAAGATTTCGAGAGCTCCCGGGGGGTGCTACATTTGTAGCAGGGGTCAAGCCTTCAAGGTAAGGGCAACAAGTCAGTAACAGCTATTATTATGCTGTACTTAAGTTAGGACCTCGTTACCACTTAACTTCAGGTGGGATGAGTTCAATCTTGGAGTGCAATATAAAAAAAACCCCAAAACACACAACAAAACAGTTTTTTTTATATAAAAACAATCGAAAACAGGTTTGCTCTTTTGTTTAATTTATATAAATTTCTATGTGTTGATAGAAAAGTCATTATTATTGCATCATCTTTTGTATTTAGACATCTGGTAATTACATTTAAATTTTAATGAGTGAACACTGGTAGTCACTCAAAAACCGCTATAATTGGATGTGATGTGAAACATTTCACCTCACGCACGGGTAGAGTCACATCAAAGTGGGCAGAGCTCCGGGCGAAATCTGATTAATTATCAATTTGTAACTGATTCACCCGCGGAATGTTCTTTGATATTAATATATTCGTGGCATTATTAATATTAATATTCATCTTACGTCCTTTTCAAAGACACCGACGACGTAGAACAGGAAACCTATAGACACGTCCGTTTGTGTTAAAATATTGGACTATTTAAATTAAACTAATACTATTTTATTACAAATCTTTGCATAATGCATCTATTTAAATGAAATTGCGATGTTGTTTTACTAATTAACTATTATAATTATTTTTTAATTTATTGCTTGTTATGTTGCTTGTTTCTCTATTCATTGATTGGCTTTTGTGAATCAATGCATATTATGCAAATAATGGTAAATCGATACTTCCTTATAAACTTTAAATCTGAAATCTGAGTTTTATCCAAACATTAACAATGATTTAAATATTATATATTAATTTTAAATATTAACATGAATATCTTGGAATGAGCAGTGCAAAATATTTAGGTACTCTAATACTTTACAATTAAAAAAAAATTGAATCCTCTTTACATTAGCTAGCGTTTTATGATTGATACCTACTAATATTTTGTTACTAGTATCATTGCGAGCATTGAAATGGAATCGTCCTCATCAAACAAAGATAACTCTTAAAATATGTGTGATTAAAATAAATATTTCAATAAAATTTAATATTTAATGCTTTTAAATTATTTTTAGTACCTAATATCGATTATCAATTAGTTCTTAAAATTTCATGAAATCAAACCAATGATTCTAATTCAATAAATTGTAATTTAACATCAAATTACAATTTGTAAAATTTTAAAAACACAAAATTTAAGAAATTGCATATACTTACCCACTAAAAAATATATCCTACTTTGTTTGTGTTGATCTTATGTCGAAGCTCATATGTTTAATCTATAGTTTTTTTACAAAGCTAAAGAGTTTGTTTGGGAGTTTTATCTTAGAAACTACGATTTCTTTTTTGTGTTGGATAGTCCATTTATCCGGGAAGGCTTTAGGCTAAATATTATGACACTGCGACCAATATGAGTGAAGAATCGGTACTCTCTCTATATAAAAATGAATCCCTGTTTCCCTTGGTCACACGTGAACGGCTGGACTAATTTTACTTTAATTTTTTTTTTGTGTTTATTATTGTCAGGAGATGATTTTTATATAAAAAAATATTTAAATAGTCGTCTTATAAACAGGACAAAGTCTATCGGGTAAGCTAGAGTGGAAATAAAAGGGGATAATAGGTGCGAGCTTAGCCGCGGTGCTAGGCTGCTAGAAATAAAATAACGATCTACTTCGTAAGCTTCTCCACTGCTATCTCTGTCCAGCAGCCTAAAATTGAGTTATCAACTTTGTGAAATTCATTGTTTTTAGCCTTTTATGCCTTTTTGTGCCGATACGTTTAATAGTCAATTAATGGGGCTACCTGCGGCCCTTTCATCCAAATTGATCGCTAAGGGTAGTGACCAGTCACGGGGCTTACGGAGAAATCTGGCAGAGACCAGGGTTGATACATTTCTAAATTTGTGTAAAGATTTCTTTTTTTAATTTTTTACAAAGAGGCTTACATTATTTCATGTTTGACATAGTTTATGCATTTTTCGTAGAAATTATGTATTTTTTTTTATTTCTTTCCTTGTTTTAGGTGTGATAAAATACAGCTTAGACAGTATTCTTACACTTACTTTTAAGAAATATTAAATCGAGTTATGTTAAACCTCTGTCGAACTATTTTATATTCCTTTAAAAGGAGCGTGACAGACATCTTGCGGGCCAGTATGGCGATGCTAACGCATAGGATATTATGGTATCAAATCCGTTGTGATCGCGATGTCGGTTCTTCTCTTGCTTATCATCAGGGTGGAGCCAATATAACGTGTTTTAAAAAAAATGTAATAATGTTTATACTTTTGTATTGTTTTATTTTTTATTTGGTATAAAAAACTGAGAGGTAATTTTAAATGAAAAAAAAATCACAATGGTATAGAGCAGTTTACAAGATTTTTTTTCTAATCCAAATACAAAATTTAATTTCTTTGGACATAAAGATAGTTTAGACATGAGATGATGATAGTAATGATATTAATAAAAATATTATACAAATTAAGATGTGAACCCTAAACCTGGCGGTCGTTTGGTCCTATCGAAAGCCTGAGGGCTACGTGTTGTGGTGCGTTTTAAATTGAATCGTCTTAATCGAAGGGTTAAATTGAATTTACACCTTCTGGTTTCGTTTCTTGGGTGGCTTCGTATTGACTGGCGGCGATTTGTGCGCGTTTCACCTCTGAACGTCAAAACAATACTAACAAAACTACGGCTTAGGGTATGCAAGCTATGGCTTACACAAATGTATTTCCATGGCTGAAGGCTTTTAGTTCAAACTTTTATTAATTGAAAATGAAACATCTCGATTTCAAACATGAGGTTACATTTAAAGAAGAGCTTTATATAAATCGATCAATTTAAAAGTATGCATTTACATTAGATACTTTTTTATGCGATCTAAAAATATTTATTATGTTAAAATTAATGCCGGAGAACATTGAATATGTCTGATCTATCCGGTCCCGATGTATGTAGAGGCACAAGTAAAGATGTTAATACTTATGATGTTACCATAAGGTTCACTTTAGACTGAGCTTTAAGAATAATTTACTACAGTAACGTTATAGACACAGAACAAACACAATTTTCTAGTGAATCGCTTGTTAGTGAAATGAAATGAAATTATTTATTTCTGCAATTGGATTTACAATAAATTGTTTTGCACGTCAATTATTTTTCCTACCAGAGCGCCTCGACGTTGGTTCCGTTGAGAAGAAGCGCCGCAACAAACTCAACAGATATCCTCTTTTAAAATAAATTACAAACATCACAATTGGGCATTAAAACATTTCAATTTATAATAGGTATATCTAGGTGCAGATGGACATTTTAACAATTCTACATATTTTTATCATTAAAAAAATCTTGTACAGTGTAATAAGTGAAAATAGATGGGGATTGAACCTATATACGACCTCTCGCGTAAAACGTAAGAAACGCTATGAATTAAAACGTAAGCAACTTATTTTATCATTGCATGACACCTACTAGACATATTTACGACAAAAAAATAGCCCAACTGTTCATTACTTCATTCAATTAATGTCGACAAAAGAAAAGGAAAGATCTCCGATTTTTGTCCCGTAATTTTATCCTCGAAATTGATTTCTGTAAAAGTCTGGGAAACAGAATCCGAAGGCTCGAAATTATATGTAATTTTACAGCTTGTTTTAATGATAGGGCGT
Source organism: Glyphodes pyloalis (assembly GCA_037074685.1). Classification (NCBI taxonomy): domain Eukaryota; kingdom Metazoa; phylum Arthropoda; class Insecta; order Lepidoptera; family Crambidae; genus Glyphodes; species Glyphodes pyloalis. Next base: position 9,596,707 of record JAYKKO010000011.1, read on the forward strand.
GGAATAACACAAGTAATGGACCTATGAATGTGTATCCCTATGATCGACGATGAAAATCACTGGTTAGCCTAATAAGGAACAGTGAAAAACAAGAACCATTTTGGATTTTACTGTTTATGACTGCCGGAGTTCGGTTGCGGTTATTGCGTTAGACCTTATTTTGGTTTTAATATATTTTATGAATGGAATTTTGTTTATTTTTAACGTAGCAAATACAATTAATTTTTTAAGTACCTACGTGTCAATATGAGTAAAGTGGCAAATTTTTCAACAAATTGTATGTAAATCGGTTCGTGAATTAACAGCACTGTATGACTATAATATTATTTTATCGAATTCTATTATCAACAATTGATTTACTCCAAAGCTATTCGAATCGACGGACTTAATTTTTTTGTAATTTTAATAAAAAATCTATTCAGGAGTCTGAAATTATCAGAAATAATTGTTTAGTTAACATAATTTCAAGAATGAAATGACTAAATTGAGCCATGCAAATAAAGAAAATAAATTTCTTTAAAATGTATTTTATTGTTTTTACGGTTTTTTAATGTTTAAATGTTATCATTAAAATTTGATGAAAACATTCTGAATTATTTTGACTATCTTGTATCTAAATTCATAATGCTTACATTTTCTTTTTCGTTAGCAGTATTACTTGTGAACATGAAATATCATTTGTACAAGCATTTTCATTAAGTGGAGATTTTTGAAACTTGCGAGTAGTTTGAAGTTTTCAATACTAATACAACACTAGTGTGGGAGGACTATTATTAGGGTCAAAAGCGATCGCCATAGTAGGAATATAAGCATTTAGTCAAAGCCTCAGAAATAGTCGGCAAAGTTCAGTGGGTGTTTATATTCAACCTGTGTGTTCCCTTAATGTTGCTGTCCATTTTTATTTTGCATCACCCGGAATGGAATCACTATCAGCCTGAGATTTTACCACAAATAAACTGCAGAGTGCACTTTACGGTACATTAAGTTTTGTCTTCATATGTACGTTATGTTGCTGACCGATTCATTAATCTTTTTATTTATTTATTTTTTGTTTTAAAATGGATACTTTTTTAACTTCTTTATCCAACCTTATTGGTGATTTTATAGAACTCAATTAGTTGTGTATTCCATTGCATCACTCATGGCGAAGATAATTTTGTCAATAAGTATAGTTTTAGATAAAATTAGTTTAAATTATATTAAAAATTAAAAAAATATATTTTTTTTCAATTTCAGCTAGCTCAGATTCTCAGCCAGGCCAATAAGGGAAAAAACTTTTCTACTTTTTTTTGGTTTTGAGTGGGCTGGGTTGTCATAGAATGTGCTAGGGGAAACCTTGATTTGAAAATATAACCCTTAGTACGAAACAAGACGGTAATCAATAACTATTATAAAGTGATTGTTTCGTATGGCGACTTCCGTAGTTCCGCTTCTCACCACTGCGGCGCTAATATAATATTTGCACTCAAACATTTTTTTCACTACATAAATAGATTTGATTACAGACAATCGTGTCTTACGCATTTTTTTGTCTGATCACTAAAGAAACCAATCATAGTAGTACAGCCAGCATAATTAGTTCGCGTACCCCTCCAGTACCTTGTCATACCAAATCTCCGCGTATTTATTCATGTATGTTTGTTTATGTACATTTAATAGTTTCCGTAATGACTTTTAAAATTCTTAGTAGTTACTATTGTTGTTTATTATGTTTTTTTAGATTACTTATGCACTCTTTCACTATTACCGCACCCATAAACTAACTCTTTGCATGACCCAAAGGTTGACTGGTAGAGAATGCCCTTAGCATTAAGTCTCCACCTGTTGTACTTTTATTGTGCAATAAAGTTTTTAAATCTCCGCGTAACTAAACAAGTCAGATAGACAGTGACTTAATGTGACAAGGTACAGAGTTGTTAACGAACTAAAGCTACTGACTGTACGATCAGAAGCACGTCAGCCAGACACACTTCGGACTATGCAACGCACCTATGTCGGGGGCATAAGAACCAATATCGAGTTGCAAGTTTACCTTGACATGCTGTTGACCGTACAGTAAGATAACATTATAGGTAGGTAATTATTTGCGCGCTGCGTGATTTTTGTATTGCTTATCATTTCCATTCAATTGTGTTGTTCTCAGGTTGAAAAGCATAGATAACTCATTTAGAGATATGAGGATAAATTCAATGTAAACAGCATGTGCCGAAATAGCTCAGTTGGGAGAGCGTTAGACTGAAGATCTAAAGGTCCCTGGTTCAATCCCGGGTTTCGGCAAAATTGGACCGTTGGTCATTTTTATATAATTCTTCAAAATATAAGGTCATGCCAGACGATGAGTTTAAAATAATAATCTGAAACTAAATAGGTGGAGCATGGAAGTTTTTTAACTTCTTACAGATCCAATTATCAATTTCTTTTACATGTCTTATATATAAAAATTAATAGCTGTCCGTTAGTCTCGCTAAAACGCGACAATGGCTAGACCGATTTGGCAAATGTTGGTTTTAAAATAATTGTGCAGTGGAAGGGTTTAAGAGGTTTAATAGGCGGCACGACGTTCGCCGGGGCACCTAGTGCATAATATTTTTGACACGATCTAATTTGCTATATGAAAGGTAAGAACAAATTGAAGTAAATTATAAGACGTAGGTAATCACATAATAATTTGTACCTTTTTTTTCTGACGAGGGGAAATGTTTTGACGCACCGTACCTGAGGGAGGTGACGGCGTGTGTGGGACTCCCCTCATTCTAGGGGCAGGCATACCCACTAAAACCCCCGGTTGGACCTCATCGCCTGAGTGGTGGTGCTGTGGGACCCTACCAATCACAACATAATAATTTGTATCCACACTTCAAAGTCGACAAAACGTTATTGTATCAACATTTTAAAATAAACAAACCATTTAATGCTTCAACCAAAACGTAAGCAGGAAAATAGGAGCTTAACTTTGACGTATGACGACCTCCGAAGACGAGAGGCGAGCGGGCCGGACTTCGGCGTCGCGCTATCTCTGAGGTCCCGGGTTCGATCCCCGGAAAGGTCAATATGGAAAAAAAATTTTTCTTTATTGTCTCGGGTCTGGGTGCTGTGGTACCGTCTTTCTTTCTGATTTCTGTAACACAAGTGCTTAAGCTACTTACCATAGAAACATTGTAATGTAGGTGTGTGATGTTGTCCATGTATATATATAATATATAACTCCCAAAAACTAAGTAAGTATGTGGGATTCGATGACGGATAGCAATTTTTAATTCTAATAATCGTTACCAATCCACCTCGAATTCAGCGTATTACAAAAGCAAAATATTTTATTTATGCAAATGAAACGTTTAAATTCCCAAACTTTTGATTTATCTTCAAATACGAAACGTTTCGTTTATTCGTTTCATTTTTGTGAGGAGACCCGTATATATGGCAACACATTGACCTACTCAAATTTTGTGAATTTTCGCAATCAGTTTTCGACTTATGCCCGGTTCGGTAAAGTATGAAAAATAACAATCCGTTTTTCTCCAACCGACTAAGAGTCATTAATAACGTTTCACATTTTACTCTCCATACCAGCTGTCATCAGTCGCCCGTCGGTCGTTTTTAGTTTACGTCTCGTATAACTTATTACTATTCGTAACGAAAACGCTGTGCCGTGAAATGCCGTAGCGGCATTTGGTGAGGTGGCCATATTGGCCTCACAGGGTACTTAAATCTGTGTACCTAATGATGGTCTTCCATTATTTTTAACTTGAACGGTCGACAGCGCGTTAAGATAAAAACTGGAATGTCCATATTAGTTCCAATGTGCACAGCATAAGGGTGATACAAAGTCCAAAATGTGATGCGCTAGTCATAAAATGTTTACCGGAAATTTGTACTAAATCTAAATATATCTACCTATTATTTTCCAGATACGTATTTTTAAAGTTGTGTAATCGTGCTTTTAAAAATAATACAGATAATATTAATATAAACAATCTGAAAATAAGATATAGGTAAAGTATTAAGAACTTCCTTTGTTTCAAGTGGATAAAAATAAAAATTGTGATTAGAAGGTAAGGAATCGTCGCATAAGTGTTCACGTTGTTTGAGTTGCCTACTTAAATAAGGAAAACATAGTTTACATATTTTAAGACTGTACGTCTGTATGTACAAAATATGTACATGTTTAAAGGGAATATGTTACAAAGACAAAGCGACTGCCAAAATATACTCATAGTATTTTATAAAATATCCTTATAACAAAGTCGCGGGCACAGCTAGTATTAGTATACTAGCTGTGCCCGCGACTTCGTTCGCGTGGACTACATCCTTTCATGGTCGGTTTTACCCCTTTCTCCCCTAATATTCGAAACAAAAAGTAGTCTATATTTTAATCCAAGTTTCGAGCTATATTGTGCCAAATTTCATATCTCTAATTTCAAAAATAAACATTATTCCATATAAACTTTCAAAGGTGGTATTACCCCCCTCCCCCCCCCCTTATTTTCTAAAAAAAGTAGCCTATGTCCGTTCTTGAGATTCAACATATACCTATACCAAATTTCATCAAAATCGGCTGAGAGGTTTAAGCAGGAAAGCGTAACAGACAGACAGACAGACAGACAGAGTTACTTTCGCATTTATAATATTAGTAGGGATGTGCCTCCTATTAACAAAGTAAGCGCCATTTTAGACGTAATAATGTTTAATTACTATCTTTGTACCAAGGTGTGAAGGAACTATGAGTATAAATGCTTTAAAATATACCCTGCGCTCAAAAGCGGATATCAGTTTCAATTTTCACTGCCTCCTCTGTTATTAAAAGAAGTAATAAATCGGATTTTACACGAGAGATGAACGGAAAGTGATGTAGCAATGGTTAAGTCCTAATAACAGGGAGGCTCCTTTTTGAATCCTAGATTTATTATCAAAATGGAACGGTAATTCCATACTTGTCGGATTAAAAAAATTGCGAGGTGAGAATTAATCGCGATAAAGTGTTGGAAAAAAAATGAGGTCATTACCTGCCTCTTTCTTTACGTCGTCATTAAACAAAATTGTGCCTGATTGAACCATGCCCTTCACGAATAAAAACAATAATTGAAAACTTTTAAGCAATTAACAAATTGTATGAAAATCGAATGAGCGGTGAGTAGCTTAACCACTGACATTGCCTTACAAAACCTGCGTTCTCTTAAACTATTTGATCACCGTTTTTGTTTCTGCTAGGGACACCAGACCAAATCATATCAATTTAAAATTCTCATGTCCTATGAAAAATAAAAACGAACTATTTCTCAAAACGCCGGTAACACAATAGAAACTACTAATGCTTGGTTCTAATATTTGAAAACGATCCGTTCTAGTTACGGATAGTAAAAAATTATACGAGGCGTAGCTAAAAACGAGTGACAGACGACTGATGACAGTTGTTTGGAACGGTATTATTTAACGACTCGTTGACGGTTGGAGAGAAAACGGATATTCATTTTTTACACATTACGAATCGTTAAATATAAGAACAGGGCAGAAGTAATAGAAATAGAAAATAGAAATAGAAAATATCTTTATTCATGTAAGCTTCACAAAAGCACTTATGAATAGTCAGTACAAATAAAGTATTCTACCGCCGTGTTCGGAATGTTGATCATGTCGAGAAGAATCGGCAAGAAACTCGACACTTACTCTTTTCAAATATAACAATGTGTCCTTAAACTAGATACTTAAATAAAGTATACAAAGCTATAGTAAGATTTCAAAGAATTAAGTTATTCTAGACCCATACATTTTTGTCATTTAAATAATCATAAATTTAATAGTAAATATGAATGTACATAAGTAAGTATTAATGAACACTTTTTGTTGCCTTTTTTGTCTACTTGCTTAAAGTTGACTACCATAAAACACGTTATAATCAGATCACAGATGTTTTCGATTAAAATAATATTTAAATTTGAATACCCAATATGATAAAACTAATCGACCCTTATTGCTTGTAAAAATAAAATTGGCCCAAGGGTTTGTAAATTGTACTTTTAGTTCTAAGCAACTTTAATGTAGGTTAGAAGTATCTATAACTATGGAGTAGTATCTAGTAGTTAGTAAGTATACTATAACTATGGAGTGCAATAAATAACATGAATATGAAAAACCAATACTACGTAACTCCAGGATTTGCCACGACCTTTAATTATGAAATGTATTGCAATAAAATTTTATTAATCAAATTGTGAATATATTTTATATTGGTATCTCATTTCTGGTATGCCGAATGTTGTATTAGCATTTTCGTTTGTGTATTTTAATAATTATCAATGTAAACACATCGTAAAATTCTACGAGTATTAGCGGAGGCAATGTTACATCGTTCAGATTAATAGGCAGTCAAAACCCGGATTTATTTGGATTGGCATGGCATAATAAAAATTTGACAAACATGTAAATCACTAAAGAATTCAATACAGTGGTTTTTTTTCTTTTATTTGAGTACAACTAGCAACGACGTGCAAATTTGGTTAGGGTACGTTCACATTACTTGTAAAATAATATTTTTTTAAATTAAAAATAGCAGATTATTAAGGTCATTAAAAAGAGGTTTAGTTAGTATTTTTTTCGACTAACGGCCGCCCGTAAAATCGTTCGGTCTTTTATAGTCTTTTGTTGTTTGTTGTTTTAAGTTACTAATAATGAATGTAGCTTTTAAATTTTGAATTTTGATATCGGTACAGTACTTTTTGAGTTTATTCATAATACACATACACACAAAAATAAAAAAGAATCTCTTTATAATATTAGTGTACTTAGATTTAAAATAAATTGCTACTGTGATTTTTTTAACTTAAATCTTCAGCTGGGGTATTTACTATGTCAGTGGTATCGTGGTGGGCTAGGTTGACCTGAACTTCCTACAGAAACACCAGTGATGAGGTCCTCTGGTGAGGACGTTACGATCCGCCTTTACTAGAACAGAAGAGTCTCAAACACTACTAGTACGGTGCTCCTCGCTATTGCCTTTTGTGAGCCCAGCAGGTTCGGTGCCTTCAAATATTCAATCCGAACATTTGATTTTGGTATTCACAACTAACTAAGGAACCCAATAAATAAGGAAATATGTTCTGCTTGCGATTAAAGTTAATAAATAAATAAATAAATGCGCCAGACAATCACACCAATCACCTGGTCTCAAAATAAGTTTTTCCCTTGTACTTTGAGTACCAGACGACGGATACCAACTGGGGGCAACATCCCAGTACATCCAGACCCAAGTCGATTTAGAAAAGTTCATTTTCCAAATTGACCTGACCGGGAATAGAACCCGGGACCTTACGCGCGTTGGCCGCCTACCTTAGGTCGACTTTAAAGTTGGCGCCACCGAGGTTGTCAACTTTAAAGTCGTTAAAATTAATTTGTGTTATGTACTTAAAAAAATCAAATTGAACTCTTTTAATTTCTTCACTTTCAAGTTTTTGCTAACCTCTTGTCCTTTTGTAAAGTTTCACATCAGATAATGACACGCATTCCGAAAACGAATACCTAAATTATCAAAACGGCGAATATGAATAGTATTTCAATGGTAGAAGTTTTCGAGTCCAAGTAAATATCAATTCCAGATATATACAGAAACCTAACAGAAACCTACTGAAATGAAGCTGCTAAGCCCTTACATTTCAACCAAGAATCAAATTAAAAATCCAGTTTTACTGTGACGTGAATTCTAAGGCATAGCTTATGCTTTGACTAAGTCGAATTAAGCGATGGCTCACAGGCTGACACAGACGTACTTTAAGTTACTTCTTAAAAAAATAAAAACCTAATATTTCTTTACTTATCAAAACAACAATTTATGAATTGGTTTAATGTGGTCTACTCATGGCAATAAGTTATTTAATGCTACAGTAACGGAGTTTATTACTTGTGTCTTCTAAGATTTAGGTTGGTATTCAAAGGCGATTCAAAAGTTATATATATAACCTACTTGAATACAGAAATATTTGACTTTGACATTGACTAAGAATGAGCATTCGTAATAAAATTTTATGTATAAAATATTGGATAGCCATATTCTTTAGCGCTATTTTATGTAAAATTGTTTTGTTAATATCGTTTTTCATAACATAATTCTGATTTATAAACAGCAGTTAAAGGTTTGTTGTACAAACTAATTGGTCATATTGGTTTCTAAAGTTCAGCCCTACGAAGTGTTAAAACTCGGTGTGGACGTAGCCTAATTATCAAGGTTTTTGTAAACAATTAATTACGAACTAAATTTACCACCTTATTTATTATCATAATAGAACCTTATCAAACTATTTAATCTAACCAATAACTTCTACCGACTAAGCAGTCTGAAAGTAAGATTAATTCGACAAAGTCCTAACAAGTTGCGTAGGCGGGACTGGCGCCACTCCAAACGTGTTATATTGTATGCAAATTTTACACGATTTTGAATAACAATTATTGGAAAAAAATATGGTAGCTGCTATCAGTGCTATGAGGTTAACTGGTTTTAGATAAGAGATATAAAACTGTACTGGCTTTCTAGAGTTCCGTGACAAAATAATGCAGTCATAGGCATTTCAAACCATACACTTTGGACTTTGGATTGCCTCTATGCCTTAGACGTAAGAATTTATATCGAACTGTAAGTTTTTTTTACCGTGAAGTGGTATTGTAGGTACCTATAGATACAGTGAAAACTTTTGACCCGAACAATATTTTACATACTACTCAAAAACGCGTCAATCAAGGCAGACTACAGCATTACAGGCGGAATGACCACTAAGTAGATCTCTCTTGGAAAGGTTTGGGGGAAAAGCGAGGATGGCTGATCCACTGGACCATATCCGTCTTGCAGTTCAGACCATGAGTGGGATGCCGGCTGAGGTGCTCTCACACCATCAGCCAGGGCATAGTATGTAATGTAGCTGATACTGTGTCCACTGAGTAAGTAGCCACAATCCTGCTTTGTACTGTATAAGATAGGTACATTACATGCTAGACAACTAGGTGGGTACCCTGGCCGATAGCGAGAAGGCACCTAACCCAACACTTATGGTCTCAACTGTAAGAGGGGTATGGTCCAGTGGATCAGCCATACCCGCTCCTGCCCCAAACCATATTCCAGGGGGAGATAACGAAGCCATTTTTTAGCGGTTTACTAGTTTAGGCTTCGTGCGGCTCATCGTGATCACAAAAATTAATTAATATAGAATTTTTTAATATAGAAATTAATTAAAATAATAATTATATTATTTGGTATATTATGATAACGGTTGTCTTATTCAACAAACCTTTATTACTAAAATGTCTTAATATGAAACACGCCGGTATCACCTGATTTCAAAAACAAACTAGGCACCTACTTTGCTATCTCACTTATCACTTAAATCCAGGAGTTTAGTTTAGTTTTGTAAAAGATTCAAATAATTTAAAGTAAGCAAGGTAATTAACACCACTTTATTACACCAACATGATAAAATTCTTTCGTATTGACTAATCCATTGATTAAATGAAATATGACGTAGATCCATCCATTATTTATTCTTGTTGAATGATGAAAATGGTAAAGAATGTTATTGTAGCAAGAATTAGAAATTCTAATGAACAAAAGCGAATGAAAGGTTATCTTCTAATTAAGAAGAAGCTAATTTAAAAACTGATCACTACAACTAAATACTAAAAATAAGCCTTACTTCATTAACATCAGTTGAACTCATTCATTTTAGAATAATAAATACACTGATTAAGTTTCACGGAGATAATTGCGTGAAACCTTTTCGTCGCTAATAGCAGAGTTAATACCTACACAGAAGTCTTCAATGAACATGTTCTATGCAAGGTCGGTGTTAAGGTATGGTTCAGTAAGGCCACCGCTTAGGATGTTAGACATGAAAACACTGGAAATCAGTTAAAACAGGGTAACGCACAAACCGAAAATATAGATCCAGTAAGATCTTTTTTAAAAGGTCACTCTGGAAGAAATGGTACTTAAATCGGCACTTGTTCTACCCATTACACACATTAGGGTTGAGTCATATCCGTTTAAAATGCGGGATTTAATTTTATCGCGCTCTTAAAGTGTCAAAATCGATGCGTCAACTGTTGATTGGCTGAAAATGTGAGTGCGGATAAAACACTATTTGCCAATCAACAGTATTAAAACTTTTGTCGTCTCATATGCGAGAAACTAGACGTAAATTGCGCATGCTAGTAGGGACGGACACCAATAATGTAATTAGCTCATCAATTAACGATCGCTCATGAGCTATGCTCAGTATTACTTTGAAGGGTTACATCCAAAAAGTGGTGGTTGATAGAGAACCCTAGTTATCGACATAGACCAAAGAATTAGTAAGCTCCAAAGTGGCAGTGGGCTGGTCATATCTGTCGCAGTATTAATCGATAACCGCTATGGTGAATTTAAAGAATGTATTGGTACTTTATTTATTCTCATCAACGGCCCGGGCAAAGGTTTGAGCCCCACTAGAGAGTACCCCATGACAGTTAGTTTTCATTTTTAGAGGTGTGAGCATGGCCCACTTTTGTAACTTTCTAAACAATTTTAGACCTAACTTTGTTTGCTAATAAAAAAATTAAATTAATAATTTAATAAAACCCCCGACCCAAAAAAAGTACGCAATTATTATGACAAAAGGTCAAAAAATGCTAAACTCTAAAAAAAGCATAAAATAACTTTTAACACTACGTTAGTACCAACTAAAGCGTGTCAGACTATCTATTCGGAACTTTGTGCCACCTTTTTTTTTTTTTTTTTTTTTTTTTTTTGACGGGGGGAATGCGTTGATGCACCGTACCGTCACCCCGAAAATGTCGGAGGCATAACCGCTAATTTTGAACTACAAATGGTTATCTTGGCCTGCACTGTTGACCGTACGTATGAATTTTTTGATTAAATTTTGTCGCGTCGGGGGACCTAAAAATATGTGGCTAACAACAATGAGAATTATCAATTTTTAATTAATTACCGTTTGTACACTGAATAAATTTTAAATGCAGTGATAGGCGCTTCCTATCACACAGAAATCGCAGTCATTTGGCGTCAAGCATAAAATATTTATACTATCGGCAAAAATACTATTTAAATTAGATTGACGTCAAAATAATTCACTAATAGCTTTCATATCTGTCTGATTGAACCAACACTGATTGTATCATTATTACCTAAATGCGCACAATTTGGTACATAACATATTTGATTCGTCTCAAAGGAAATGACGTTCGGTATCCAATAGATATTTTTTTATATTTTTAGTGGTAATATGCAAGATTAACGAAGAATTTTATCGTAATCAGATTACGAGGAACTTTGATTTGTTATTTTAATAAACAGCTAATACAAATATTATCTTGGTTTGTTATTTTCAAACACGCAAAATATAGTGCTCAATTTGTTTATAAAAATTGTATTTTAAATTCTAGAAACATGACCATTTCATCTAAATTTATTAAACTACAATAATTAATTATCTATATCTAATAATATGTACTGATGAGTTAAACGTACCTACTGCACTGATCAATAACCGACATTTGTGCAATCTTATTACATCTAAAGTTAATGATAAGATAGTAACTAAATGATACCATTAGCACCGCTAATGTAAGTAGTAAACGCTTAGGCGAAATAAACAATTAAAATGAAATGCATACCTATTTATGATACTATGATAATAACAAACGCGGATCGAATAGTATTACGTAGTGAGAAAATTGTAATAGTACCGGAATTCCTAAAATTGCCATACAAAAATGAGACTTCTTAAAACTGCACGATAACCGTTATTGTTTGTGCTAAGGATATTGATCAGCCGCGCGGCGCCAGCGCAAGTGGCGTGTCGAATTGGCCGGTTAAAAGTTTTCTGCGTGGGTAATGAATAACATGGTTGTACCGCCGAACATAAGGGTAAGTTTCAAATTTATTTCAGCACTTTACGCCAAAATACCATTATACCTTTTGGTAATAATAAAGGCGTAGGGATGTGATGACCGTATCGCTCGTGAGAGTAGGTGTTCTTAGCACAATGAAACACGAGTACTCTCTACAGTGCAGTCAGTCTCACAACGCAGCACGTCGACAAGACCTCCCGGGGGAACTCATCGTCTTTCCCCCCACCTCTGGCATGTCTTGGCTGGCCGACTAGAGTAAAGCGCAAGAGCTTTATGCTTAAAAAAGTGGAAGTGCTCAATCTGCTTAATAACGGGGACCGGCTGTACCGATTACCGGGATCCAGAAATCGTTGCACACCTCTCTAGACCCTTAGCTCTTTATGCCAGTGTTGCTTGCAGGTTATAGTGGTGGCTGGTTTGGGGGAGCCCATTTATTGGAAGGCTGGTCACCGTCTGCTTTCTGTTCGTTTTGTAAGATAAGATATAACCGTCCGGTATCTAACCCCTATAACCCGATAGGATAAATCGCCCACAAGTAACTCCTTCAGCAGCCCCAGTTTTAACTTCCAATCATACGCACTAGTGCTGCACTTATCGGATATCAGTACTGTGTGCACGATATGATGTAATGATATGATACGATTAGAAGTAAGATTCTGCCCATGTATTCCCTCTCACATTCACATTAAAACATCTCAAGTGAACTCTACGTAGTCGGCCTAAAATCCCACTTAATCCTTCCAAAGGACCGGTAAGGTAAAAGTTCGCTTGTAATTAAAAATGAGAAAACATATTTATGATAATCATAAAACCAACTTATTGTAAATAGATTCGCTAAAAAGATAGCAAATCATTGCAACGCGCGCTGACTTGCGCCACGTGACTACTGAAGTATAAGAGCCACTCGTTAATCAGACACTCTTGATTGAAATGCGCCCTTAGAGAAATTGGTTATTCCATGATTTAACCAGTATAATCGACGGTCGTGCTCAGTTTGTGACGTCATCGATTATGTGCTAGCTCAAAAATATGGGGTGTCTGATATTAGGATAAAATCTAAGTTATCTACAATGTTCGTTTTTGACTGACAAGATTTCATATATTTTGTCGTATTTGGGGAAAAGAGTTTTCATAGTTTTTAATAATTGATATTACAAACATGGTAAATCATTTTTACTCTTTTTCGTCATAATCACTTGAGTGGATTGATATGGTCCGATTTATTCCGATAAAAAAGCCTCATGACATGTCACTCAAGAAGTAATTTTGAATTATAATGGATTAGTCATTATAATTCAAAATTACTTTTTAAACATTTACCTACACGTTACAAACAAAAATACATTTTTTTTGTATAATATTAGGATAGACATCAAAATACAAAACGGCCCCAGTCAACATTTTGAGTCATAAACAATAATATTTTGAACGAAATTCTTATTTATTTGAGTGTTACCTACGCAACGTCTACCTAGAAATCCTATTCAGTTAACAAAACACCAAAGACCAATGATTAGCAGGCAATTATAGCCTCGCTTTGACGTAACTCCAAGAATCTGGATTTTCAACGCAACAGAAACAAGGTGTTTTCCCGGATTGCAGGATCATGAAACAAATAAATAAATAAATATCAGGCAACATTATATACCATGAGCCCAAAGTAAATAGCTTTTTAGGGTTCCGTAGATCAAAAAGAAAAAACGGAACCCTTATAGGATCACTTTGTTGTCCGTCTGTCCGTCCGTCTGTCAAGACCCTTTTTCTCAGGAACGCGTGGAGGTATGAAGCTGAAATTTATATCAATTACTCAGGTCTACTGTCCCTTGAAGCTGTGAAAAAATCAAACTTCTAAGCCAACGCAATCAAAAGATACAGCCGTTTATGCCGCAAATTTTCGACACTTGCAAGGGAATCAAAACCTACAGGGTGCTTCCCGTGAACTCAGAATCTTGAAATTTGGTACGAAGCAACGTCTTATAGCATAGATAAAGGAAAAATTACGAAAACCATAAATTTTTAGTTACATCACATAATATATATTTTTTAATAATTTTAAACTTACTACCCATCTCCTCATAAACGCGTAGAGGTATTAAATTGAAATTCATACCAAATACTCAGGTCTATAATACCTTTAAGCTGTAACAAAATCAAACTTTTATGTCAACGCAATCAAAAGAAACAGCAATTTAAGCTGCATATTTTGAAACTCGCAAGTACTCGCAAGGGAATCAAAACCTAAAGGGTACTTCCAATCGACCTAGAATCTTGAAATTTGGCATGAAGCAACGTTTTATAGCACACATAAAGGAAAAATACCGAAAACCTTAAATTTTTAGTTACATTACAAAATATTTATGCTCCTCTATCTTTCCCCATTGTAATGTTATGAATTTCATTTTGCAATAAAAATACCATAGTTATGACTCGATTGTCGTAATGAACGAACTTTGTAAACCTTGCAGGTTTGTACGGAACCCTCGGTGCGCGAGTCCGACTCGCACTTGGCCGGTTTTTTATTTATTAATGTTATTATGCTGGTGTCATGGAATTAAGAACGTGGATGGGAATCACACCCTTGGTCCAGCAGCTATTAGCGCCAACCATTGTCCCAAAGGTCCAGTCTCCCAACAAAAACAGCTTAAAATTATTATTAAACATAAACTTTAACGCAATCAGAGTTATGAAATTTTTTTTTTTAAAAGTACCTAACATTTAAAACAAAAAAGATAAAAATGAGCAATGGACTCAGAGTGAAGAATGATTTTCAAGTCTAAAACTAAAAGCTTATATTCTCATTAGTTTTATCATACTAATCAGGGAACATCGTGTATCAACAATTTATTCACTACATGTTATTATCAAACATACTTTAAATCCTCCATTTATCAATTTGAAAACTGGAGGAAACATTAAGCTAAGTACATTAGCAAAACTAAACAAAAAGGCCTGCTATTAAGAGAAACCATCCTTGATGTAAATTGTTGTCCCTCAAAATAGATCTCTTGCCACCGTACCACTATAGGTGCGTATACAAAACCTTCAACTACATTGACTAGACAAAATTAAGGAGAAGTTCTCTAAATAAGCAGTACTAACGTGACAAATGGCAGCTACCCACAACCCCAAACCCACTCTTTGGTCCACGCTAAACGCACGCGAAATATGTACGCGTGTGAATTAATATCCGAACAACAAATGCTCACAAATGGTAGGAATTTTTGGTATAATTCGAAGACAAAGTTTCGAGCCTATGCAAGCCTTAATGGTTGGTAGTTTTAGAAATTACCCGATGGCAGCAAAATGAACATACCAATTTAAAGGTAAAACGACGTTAGAGCACGACTTTAAACATTAAAACTACCATAGAACATCGTTGTACATAGATTCACCACTTAAAAACTTGTCTAGAAGCCGATAAATTACTCCGTCCCACCCCCTCCTTAATCGAGTGTAATAGTAGATAATTACAAGTAAACGTAATGCATGCCCCTTGAGAGCGGATCCAATAAATTATTTTTAAATAATGCGCGCTAAATATGCTCATTACACGTCGGAACGCCTACCGAAACTGTCGATGCATATTTTAGTAGCGCCTTCAAGTACAGTTAGCCTCATAGATGGGATAAGTAACAGACTTGGCAAAGATATGTGAACGTAGATAATGCCTAAAATAGCCTTAAATTTAAGATGGGAACCACTGATAAGGGATGAAAATATTGGCCTCACTCTATAAAATTGTAATATAACTAAGTGGCATAAGGATTGTTTTATGGAATTTGAAACGATAGGAAGAAAACTTTCAAGTAGTTTAAATAAAATCATGTCTACTTCGGTCAAGCAACTACACAGCAAATAATTTCCAAGCTGAAATATTAGGCTTGCGTAAAAATGCGCTTAAATGGTAAACACAATAGTAACCATTGAAATAAATCCAAACGATAGCAGTAAAAAGATTAGACATAAAAGTTTATTTGATAACTAATAACTGTCAAGCTGTCTTTAATCATACTATAGTTTATGTTTCGTCTTTTATTCATACGAAATCATCAAAAAGTTAATTGTACTGAAGGTATACAAGTCATGGTTGAAATTCATGGAGCGCGTTCGAAACTGAATGCAATTCTGCTTTTCTGCAAAACTAGTAAAATTTAAAGTGATTGCTACAATGTCAAATTATTTATTGACTCAAACAAACTTCAATCAATAGAAGTATTGTAACAATCAAATACAGGGCATTTGATCGTTAAAGATAAATGGTCAAATGGAGTAAATATTAAAAATATACATATATATTTATCGACCTCAGCCAAAAGTATCGCAATCATTTGGGAAGCATGTCTTATGGAACATAGAATCAATGTTAGTAAAACAATTTATACAAACATTTTCTGTTAATGAAACACAACTAAATTAATGTTCATCTCATGGATAGTTGTCTGAGTCAGGAATCTTAATAAAAAAGCAGACTTTTGTAAATTAGGCCACTATATATCATGTCTTTCATTATGCGAAGCCAATTATCAAACGGTCTATCGCGCACCCCGGTAAATACTTGTCACTTATTTTGTAAAACCTTTTTCACACCGTTTTGTAGAGTGAAGGGTTCTTCCACATAGGTTGGATTTATAAAAGAAGCGGTATGTAACTCTTACAGTTTTTTATAGTTCTTATGCCCAAGGCACAAAGTACACAAATGGCTGTACAAAGTCCAAACTGTATAGTGTCATGTGTTTTGACTGTTGACTGTACATATTTAGTGAGAGTACGCCTTCGTAGTCCGAACTCTGTTCTTTTGAGAATAAAGTATCAAAATGATAGCTTACTGTTTTTGTCAGTTGTTAGCATAGTTCTATAAATCATAGCCTACTATCTTGGTGTATAAATTGCAACGGCTTTTTTATTTGTAGTTTGAAAATCATCAACCATAAGTTCATTCTTGACATTGTACTCATTGTACGGTACGTCAGGAACATTCTAAATATATTTGTTAGTCGTCTATTCTTTGATAAAAGAGAAGAGCAAAGCGAATGTGTAACTAGTATATTCGCTGATGACATAATGATAGGTAGAAAAGAGTTTTTAAACGTTGTTTCGTTCTCATCTTTGTGCGTTATCTATGCTAATAAAGAGTGTACATGCTCATGTACAAAATATTCAGAAAAGAATCGTTTTTTACATCCATTAGCGCCTCATATCGTATGCAAATTGGCCTCGGGTTGGACCCACAATTACCAAGCATCTGCGGCGATTTCTCCTTAATTTTTCGTCTCGTATTTCCCGTAATTTTCTTTCTTATCTCTTAAAGTTTATGATCACAGAGTAATGTACGCATTGCTAGTGCTGCACGGGACTCGAGTCACGGAATTATATTTGGTAGGCTCGTTGATGTGTGTTCTGCAAGAGCTTTCCGTCAATGAAGTTTTATAAATTCGGCTATTTAGAGCAAAGATAATTTGACATCAGCGTTTTTTTTTTAATTATTGCATTTTTTCATAAAAACAGATATCAAGTACATAATAAAATCTATATTGGATTCTATTAGTTTACTAGCTGTACCCAAGACTCCAGTCGCGTTAACCGGAACAAACAGAATAATTTTAGAATAAAAACAGGCAACTATATTTATTAGCATAGATCAGGCATGCGTAACAGCTTTTACCTTGTAAATATTGTTATGGGAAAAGATTCTGTTCTTGATTTAGTCAGATTTGATCAATATCAGCGTTTAACTGGTCAGTATGACAAAAATACGAGACAGTTTTTATTTGCGTTTGTGAAGGTTAGATTCAGTTCGTGAGGAAAATTCGAGTCAACATACGACTCGAATGTTTTGCAGCACTAGTCTTATAGGCTCAACAAAGGTGATGATTTTGGGTGGTCCACGTTAAAGTAATGATGTTATTATTTATATGGGATTATTAATGGAGTGTCTCAGCTGATCTGTCCCATCAAGATAAGTTTGTTTTC
The DNA here is from genome assembly GCA_037074685.1 of Glyphodes pyloalis. NCBI lineage: Eukaryota > Metazoa > Arthropoda > Insecta > Lepidoptera > Crambidae > Glyphodes > Glyphodes pyloalis. The sequence goes on from JAYKKO010000011.1 coordinate 9,614,563, forward strand.
AACGAGCACTCTTTAGTACGCTATCGGATGAACGATTGACTTTTAACGTTTATCTGTATTGATTTGATTGTTTTGATGAGATGCCGGTTAGAACGAACCGGTTAGAATATAATAAACAAGCACGTGTATAAGGCAAGTGCAACCTTACTGTCAGACGTTGTTAAACCGCCAAATAGCCTCACTGAACAAGTAAATAAGATTTAAACCGGGATCTGCAGCTTAAAAAATCTTCCGAAGTATGGAAATACTCGGTATAAATGTCATGAAATTCGGTTGCAACGCTATTAATTTTAACGACATACAGAAAACACGGCTTATAAAATGTTCATATTTCCAAAAGAACGATAATATTTACAATTATAATGTCATCATTCAATGGTTTGTAATACATAATTATTTATTTCAGCTGATTTGGTGCAGAAGTTATTTTAGTCAAATCGTTAGACGCTTTATAATATTTTTTTCGATATGTGAGAGGGTGAAACACATTTCATGAAATAATAATGTTCCAATATCCCACTTTCACAATACAACTATATAATATCGCTATAAGGATATTCATGATAGTGTGAAATTCAAACCTTCAACTGTTCTGTCATCTATATTTAACACGCTATAAATAATAATTGACGCTTCATGCGTCATACAATTTTTTTATTACAATCTAATACCAGACTGCATTTTGCTTAGCGCAACTTTCGGTATCGTTTCTAATCTGTTCTTGCAATTGCGCTACCTTCATCCTAAATAAGATCCACTGCAAGTCTTCACCCATCATTAAAATTAATAAATAAATATTGGACAACATCACATATTTATGTATGTACATTGCTCTGATTCTGTGGTAAGTAGTTTAAACACTTGTGTTACAGAAATAAGAAATAACGGTACCACAACACCCAGACCCGAGACAGTATAGAAATGATCGTTTCCCATATTGACCCGACCGGGGATTGAACCCGGGAGCTCAGAGATGTCGCTCGCCAAAGTCAGGCCAGCGCGCCTCTTGGTTACGGAGGTCGTCAAATTTAGCGCGTTAAAATGTTAAAGCAATTTATCAGTCTGCTACATATTAATGAGCCACTAAAGAACATTTGATTGAGACACAGAACATTTTGAGATAGGAAGTTCAAATACTTCCACTGCTTATTCGATGTTAAGGTTGTTGTGGTCAGGAAACTTGCATAAAGATCAAAGCGCGCTTAGGAAGTAGAAAAGGCCAACATAACGTAGGTATGAAATGCTGAGGCCGTAAAGGCTGCCAACCTAGGAAACCACCAACAAAACAAAGCCACTAAATAGTACATTCTGAAGTTAGTGTTTCAATGTAGTTTTCCTCAAATGAGCTTATAATAATAAAGAAATAAATAAATGCGCCATACAAAATCACCTGGTCTTAAACTAAAGTTTCCTCATGTATGTACTGTGAGCACCAGACGACGGATATTATGGGCTTCATCCCAGCACACTTTTGTCGTTTTCCAAATTGACCTGACCGGGAATCAAACCTGGCACCTTTTGCGCTTTGGCCGAGGTCATCGTCGTTATTTAAACTCTGTTTGATTTTTTCACTGAAACAGTGTACAGTCGCCGTCAGATATATCGGAGCAGACAAAGTGACCAAATACTTCTGAACAGTTAAAATGTCAAAATGTTTCATACACCACAAGTTACCATTAATATCTGAACATTCATTACTTCAATAATATCTGAGCAAATGCTTGTCAATAATTTCTATACACACAACATACCAATAATATCTGAACACTCATCTATACATGTAGCTAAATGAGACACATGACGTGCTTGAAACCTACATATTGACGTTATGAGTGTTCAGATGTTATTGGCATCTGCTCAGATATTATTGAAGTAATGAATGTTCAGTTATTAATGATAACTTGTGGTGTATGGAACTTTTTGACATTTTAACTGTTCAGAAGTAAATATTAGAAACAGAAAAATTTTATCTCCCCCTGCGGTGCGGGAATTGAACCCACGACCTTCACGTATCGCGCGTGCTGCTCTTACCAACTGAGCTAACCGCAAGTTATTGTAGGCGATGAAATTTTTCTGCTTTATCAACCGTTAGCCTTTCGGTAAGTGCCCTCTGCCGAATATGTTTATATCTACATACTTATCGGCCCATGGTCATTGGTAAGAGCAGCACGCGCGATACGTGAAGGTCGTGGGTTCAATTCCCGCACCGCAGGGGGAGATAAAATTTTTCTGTTTCTAATATTTAAAGTTCGCTAGTACGGCGTATAGTACTATAAAAATAATAAAATTGTTCAGAAGTATTTGGTCACTTTGTCTGCTCCGATATATCTGACGGCGACTATACATCAGTAATCAGTAGTTATAAGTCTCGAACCGAAGGTAGCATCATTTAATAATAATAATAAATTTATTCAACCAAATAATAATAAATTTATTCAACCAAAAACAGTAAAAATTGTAGATCTTATAACTAGAGTTGTAACTAAATGTAACAATTGAGATTCTTACGAGCCCCTGACTCTTAAACTAGGCTATAACCTGTATCTTAAAAGTCAGTGATTCCTCTTAGACAAGACAATATAGTAACTGTACAACTTTAATGTAGATGTGAGTGGATAATTGTGCATTTTGTTATATGGATATGAATTTGCGTGTGTGTGAGTGTGTGTGTGTGTGTGTGTGTGTGTGTGTGTGTGTGTATGTGTGTATGTGCGCTTGTGTTTGTGCGCGTGTGTTTATGCATGTTTGTGTATGGTATGTGTTATGAATGTGTCCTTGAAGATAATAATATGCCATCATCCAAGAAGAGCCTCGGTTTTATTATAGTCGAGTGTCAGAAGTGTCTCTGTAATCACGTGTTTAGCTTCAAATTTTGACAATGAGTATATATGTCTGATCTTATTAAATTTGTTATAGACTTTGGCGCTTAGGGCAATGTACTGTCGTTTCGCCCATGTCGTACGACACCTTATTTGTGGACTTATTAGTGCGCCCTGTCGTCTAGAGGCAGTTACATGATCAAAAGGCAGTGTCGAATGCTTACGTAGTAGCATATGTAGTATAAAAAGTTGCCTGACTGTGAGAACTGCACATTCGGTGTATAGTTTTTTCGTTGAGTAGGTCCTTTTTTTACGTGTCAGAACTTTCAGGATAGCACGTTGAGTACGTTCTAATCTCAAAAATGTTGTTTTGTCAGCCCCACCCCATATCGAGATACAATAGGAAAGAACCGACTGGCATAGACCAAAGTAAACCGCAAAGAGTGTGGTGCGGTCAGCTGAGTTTCGTAAATTTTTGAAAATGTAAATAAGTCTCCGAGCTCTCGCTGTAATGGTTTCAATTTGAACATGCCAGTCAAGCTTCTCATCCACCTGCACACCCAGATATCTAACGCTGCTCCACTGTCTTGAGAGGTTTACATGAGCATGGACTTGCCCCCTGATCTCGACAGGAATGAATTTCCATGTTGTCAAATGATGGATCCGGCTTATTGGTTTTAGAGATGTCGAAACGGATTACCTGCGACTTTTCAAGGTTCAAGGTTAGAAGATTGCTGCGTAACCACTCCATGATACTTTTAAGTGCGTTCATAGCATTATTCTTCGCAGTTATCCAGCTATCACCATAAGCCAATAGTGCGGTGTCATCCGCGTAAGCAAAAATATTGCAATTATGGAGTGACAACCTGCACAACTGGTCTATGTATATCAAAAACAACGTGGGCCCCAAAATGCTTCCCTGGGTTTGGTTTATATAAAGACATTAGTGTTATTGATGTAATTTATGTAAATAAAAATATCCTTACTTTTCACTATTGGTATTGAAATTTCCTAGCCTTTGAAAATCTCCTTAGAATCAAAAAACTTCAGCAGGGTCATACCGGGTCACCGTTTCTTGCCGTGGGAACCACCAGTATTTGCCCGGCGCGTTTGTTCGTCTCTAGGCCCGGCCAAACACTTGACTCTTTGTCAAAAATGTAATGGGGATAGACAAATAAAAATACGGCCTGAGGATGGCGCTCGGGACTGGTGGGATGACACTTGTCGGTGGGACTTTCGGGTTCTGTCACCTGTGAATGAAATATTATAATATTATAAATGCGAAAGTAACTTTGTCTGTCTGTCTGTCTGTCTGTCTGTCTGTCTGTCTGTCTGTCTGTAACGCTTTCCTGCTTAAACCTCTCAACCGATTTTGATGAAATTTGGTATAGGTATACGTTGAATCTCAAGAACGGACATAGGCTACTTTTTATTAGAAAATAAGGGGGGGAGGGGGTAATACCACCTTTGAAAGTTTATATGGAAAAATGTTTATTTTTGAAGTTAGAGATATGAAATTTGGCACAAATATTTTTAAACTTAGATTAAAATATAAACTACTTTTGTTTCAAATATTAGGGGAGAAAGGGGTAAAACCGACCATGAAAGGATGTAGTCCACGCGAACGAAGTCGCGGGCACAGCTAGTATTCTTATAAAATGACTATAGCAGTAATCAACTTGAGATTACAATTATTCTAAAATAAAGATGTTTTGAAAATACGGAATGAACAAGTATACAACCTGTAACGGAAAGGGGGTAACAATATAAAGTAGGTGGATACTATACCTTGTATAGATTCTATATACGAAATCCCGAGTTAAAATAAACACTTTATTGTTTTTATGAAATAAAAATGATTAACTATAATGACTGACTAAAACGTAAACAAACGCATCACAACACTATTGAGGTCAGCGACCCCAAATCACGTTATCACTTCACGACAATCACTGCGATCCTGAATTTCTCCACCTCCTTCCTCGACATGCGCGCCTAGTACTTTCTTAGAAGATGCGCGAACATTATGCAACATTTGTGGTGTCACTGTACAGAACGCGGCCTTGATGCTTTCTATCATCTCTTCCCTTGACGAGCATGCTACAGCGTACACCTTCCTTCTAAATTAGTCCCACAAGAAGAAGTCCAACGGAGTGAGGTCTGGTGACCGAGCTGGCCATGTGATACGACCTCCTCGCCCAATCCACAGATGGAAACGAGCGTTTTGATGGTTTCGTAAATCTCTTTCTCTAGCTCTCGGTCGGCCATCACGCTGCCGTCGGTTGCTCCGACACAGAGAATCATCTCGAATATTCTTGATTGCTCAAAGACATCACGAAATATCACTAGGCTATCCGTAGTAAGTAGGTAATCCAGAAAGGCAAAAACACAAGATGTTGTCACGGCGACGACAACTCAATGACTTAACTGAATTGTCAAAATGAGAAACGCTAAACCAACAAATTTCAGATGTGATTCTGTAAACACTAAAAGATGAACCACCATTGTGATATTTAAATTAATAGCATAATAGGTAGGTACATCCAAGTCTTTCGACGATTCCAACAATACTGTGATAGTGTTGTGCAAGCGTGACTTAGTCAAAATTTTGACTTGTATTCGACTGATATTTCAAAAAAAAATATTGAATAATTTGCAATAAATGCGTGTACACAGCTACAAATGGTCCCATACAGTTTGTAACCGTTAACTGCTTTGGTATTTTTGATATTGTTATACCCTTTCCGTTACACGTTGTATATGCATTTAAAATTAGTTAACGGGTCAAAACACGACCACATTTTTAGTAGTTAATACGAATTATTTTCTGCCCGTGGTCACGAGCTAACTCAAAAAAAGAAAAAAAAACTTGCAAGTTTATATTTTTTAGTTTTTATCACAAAATTTAGGGTTAAACATTCTTCATTGCACAGAGCATCTATGAAAATCGATCTTGTAAACATTTAGTACAATTTAAGAAACCTTCCAGTAAACTTGCAAGGATGAAAATTAAATAATAAATGATAATACAGTGAAATATTTGATATATGACAGTCATAAATTGTTTGTATACTCACATACGTAGCCACATAACGTTATAATAAAAAACTAAATTTTTCATTAACGACAATACCTAGGTACCTACTATCAGTTACTAGTAAAATTGGATTTAAGAAACAAAATGTACAATGTACTTCCAAGTACACATCGCACCCTCTGGCGAATAAAGACGTAAGCGACGTAACGCGTTACGTCACTTACGACTTTATTCGCCGGAGGGTACAACATTATACCAAAGACTTATAAAACGCCATAATTCTTAATGCCTTCTCGTTAGTTGGACAAATGGTCTTGTTAGTAGCAAAAACGTCAACCGCTTATTAAACTTGGTGAATGCCAATGTTTATTGCCTACGTAATACGTTTTGATGATTAGGTACTTACTCACTTTTAACATCATTTCAATAATTTTTTCTTGTAATAATTCTACGAACATTAAAAAGTAAAGTCTTGTTCAAAATCTTACAGTTTGTAATCAATTATAAAAATAAAATGAATTCTAAGATAATTTTCACACGAGACGTTATGTTAACATTTTGTCAAAATTTGATTAGACAGTGGGCTGTATGCATTACTCTGATTTTTGGAATAATAGATCTTATCAACATCAAAATCAATTCCGTGTATTTCTGGGTACAGGCTTCTCTCATGGCAGGCCAATTCCCTGCTCTTCCTTTCTCTAACCGCAGCCTTATGAATAAAATAACTTTACCTAGTTACAGATAGTTCTAAAGACTACAGTAGACCTAGTAACAATGTTACTAACGCCCGGTTCCAATATTTGAAAATCGATGCTTTCTAGTTACAGGTAGTAATAAATTATACGAGGCGTAAGCTAAAAACGACAGGCAGACGACTGATGACAGCTGTCATTGAAAGTAAATTATGGAACGGTATTAACGACTCGTAGTCGGTTCGAGAATAACTGATAGTCGTTTTTGACACATTACGAATCGTAATAAAGTCAAAGTCAATCTTTTTTATTCACATAGATTACATTAGTAATACTTATGAATAGTCTGTATATAAAGCAAATGAAGCTACCTCCGGTTCGGAACCTATAATTAAAGAGAAGATACCGGCAAGAAACTCAGTAGTTTTTTTTTACAAATGGAAGCTAAACTTATTACTAATTTTGCACTAAAACACAGTTTGTCAATTGTAAAATAATAATTTAAAAACCTATTATTGAAAAAAATTAAAATAAATAAATAAATATATTAGACAACATCGCATACATTGCTCTGATTCTGTGGTAAGTAGCTAAAGCACTTGTGTTACAGAAATCAGAAACAACGACGGTACCACAACACCCAGACCCGAGACAATATGGAAAAGTTCGTTTCCCATATTGACCCGACCGGGGATCGAACCCGGAACCTCAGAGATGGCGCTCGCCAAAGTCAGGCCCGCTCGCCTCTCGGCTACGGAGGTCGTCAAAGGAGGTTTTTAAAATAAAACAAAAGTATTTGTGAAATAAATTAAATTAACTGTAGGACTTACATGCGTCATCGTGGCCCAATACTGACATTGATTGAGAAAAAGTGTCATATTGTACTTTTAAAATAATATAAAACACGCAAGTACAGGCGAGCAGACTAGGTAGTGATGAATAGTATTGGAAATGGGCATAAATCAATCAGTAAGTATAGTCCCAAATAATAAATTATTCGGACCTTGCTTTGAACCGATCATAGTAAATACTCATTGAAGATTCCACGGCCAAAATAACCAAAGCGAAACTGGAAATCTTTAATGGGTCATCTCCTCTTGTCTGAGGACATATCCGCAAGCGGACCTAATGGACTTGTAATACCCGTCGACTTCAAACATGAGAGTGGCGTTAAAAGGGCCAAGGGCCTACACAATAAGACTTGGAGGTTGGTACGAGGCACAGGCTTTGAGCGTTTTTACTTGTTTCGCTTCAGCAGACCTTAAATGTAGGAGTGTCTCTAGTATGTGACAATTAACTTAAAAAATAAGTTTGGATAGATGCTGGTTAAACCTGCAGGATTGGGACTGGTCTGGATTAGATTAGGTTAATTATTTCATATTGTACCTACTGAAAAAAAAAATACATGATTTAATACTCTCTCAAAGAAATATACCACGTATACTAAAATTAATAAAAAAAACACATAATCACTTCTAGGAGCAGGCTTATACCAATTAAAACGAAAAAGTCAGAAAATGTGACTTTTTACTTTAAAAGAGTCAAATTCTAAAGTTTATTCAAGCTATGCTATGGATATGCAATTTACTACATTATTTTATCTAATTACTACACTGTATGTCTTAGTGCAAAACTAGTTATAAGTTCAGCTATATTTGTAATATGAACGACAGAGTTTCTTGCCGGGATCTTCTCTGTAAGTTATAGGTTCCGAACCGGAGGTAGCGTCATTTGCATTATATAGACGTTTCATAAATATTACTGGTGTAATTTACATGAATAAAAGAATATTGAATTTGAATTTGAATTTGATATTTTAGGATATAGGTAGTAGTAGGAGATAAAATAAATGTAAGATCTCCTAAAATATAAATAATTAGTAAGAATGTATGCTTTATTTTTGATTCGTCAGTTTAAGTTGGTTATTTTGTTTAAAGAGTTTATTTTCCTCCAAATCAAAAACAGCCACGAAACGTTTCGCGCGCTTATTTTTACAACTTGGACCACACGTCTAGACACTGGACTTCCAATATTTACCGAGTGGAGTATTTTTTGTCAAGCCCGAGTGGTAGGGTTGAATGGCAGGGTGTTTGGAGAGGCCACAGCGTTCGGTGGAATCTGGGAATTATACTAGGGCAAAATACAATAATGGACCCCTTTTGTTATTGTCACGAGCCGCGAGTTTTGGAAGAAATTGGGTATTAATCTCTTGACTAATTCATTGGTCTTTGTACTGGATGGAAGGTACCAGTTCCACATTATGGCAATTGATTGACAGGACATCTGATTGCCCATTGACAGGTCATGACAGGAAATTTTATTATTATTATACATAATATAAATTTTAAGACTTTCGCGTTCCATTTTGAACATTTTAAATAATTTAACGGGTCAAAACGCGACACCATTTTTATTTAGTAGTTAATACGAACTACTTACTGCCCGACGTTTCGGTTAGGTTGCACCAACCGTGGTCACGAGCTGACTGGTCTTGCTCGCCTTCGTCTGTTCGGGGAGCTTGCAAATCTTCATCCACCACCACGGTTGTGACGGTTTTGACGACCTCGGTGGCGCAGTGGCTAAGGTAGGCGGCCAAAGCACGAAAGGTCTCGGGTTCGATTCCCGGTCGGGTCAATTTGGAAAACGGACTTTTCTAAATTGACTTGAGTCTGGATGTGCTGGGATGACGCCCCCAGTAAGTATCCGACATCTGGTACTCATAGTACAAGGGAAAACCTTAGTTTGAGACCAGAAGATTAGTGTGATTGTCTGGCGCATTTATTTTATTTATTATTAAATGTTTATAAAGCATTAGTATTGACGATATCCGTGTCCAAGAGGTGAGCTGGACTATTCTTACTTTCTGAGGTCTGGGTGTTATGGTACAGAACCGTCGCCTCGTTTTGAAACACAATTATTTAGCTAGTCACCACAAAATCAGAGCAATGTATGTGACAATGTTCAATATTGTTTTTTTTATTACCATTGTATATAAAGCCGCATACGAAATACTTGTAGATAAACAAAGACGAGGGAAAATTTTAGTCCGCTTACCTATTAAACAAGTGACTAAAAATTCCCAAGTCAACGGTCTACAAGTTCAAATGACTCGTTCATAGGAATCATCGCCAATCTGAATGGAGCAACAAACCGGGTTCCAAACGTTAATCGGCGCTGATGCCAGCCGGGCCGGGCGCTAACCGCTTGCCCAAACAATTGACCACGTCGTCTACCTGCTGAGGAGGTGGTTATGAATCAACCGGTTGGATTTGGTAGCTTTACAAACAGACTGAGAGGTGAAGAAGTTAGGGTACATCGATACGATCCAGGATAGGATAGGCCCAGTGTGTCTCAATGGATCATTTGGAACTGCTCTCCCCTCTGTGTTAGAAGTTGAGAGTTTTATCCTCCACCTGTGTTTTTTATGATTAGAAAGAAATTAAAACCAAATATCAGTATTTTATTCACTTTCAAGTTGTTCGTTGAAAAAAATCTAAGTCCCAGACGCCTGCAATAATTCGAGTCACTTATTCTGCAAAACTATCATTTCAACATATAACATCCCAAAAAATAAATATGTCAGAAAAAATGTTTAATTTTTGCTCATTTTCACAATTACTAACGAATATTTTTTAATCGTTTTTTTTTTTTTTTTTTTTTTATTACGTTATATAAGTGATATACCTTGAATTTATAAAATATCAACGCAAATTTATTTGACAACTTAAATTATGATACTAAAAAGCTAAAATACCCAGTATTTATCGAGGTATCGGAGTGACACTCCGACACCGGTTTTCCGTATATGCCTTTCGAGTGGTGAACATTGCTGCACTCAGCGACAATGACAAAAATACATTAAATAATAAATATACATTAGCTTCTGATGGAAAACATCCCTAGAGGACTGTTATGTGAAATTTCATTGAAGTAAGTTGCTCATAGACTACCAAATAGTTTCATCCGCTTCACAGAGAGCTTTGCGATCCAAGGTGTATTTCAGTAAGTATCGGTGCACCCAAACTTCAATAGCTTTTGTTCTAGAATGCACATCACTGGTTACGAAGTTGAATGGCGTTGTGAATGTTACTGTTAAGGCTAGTGATGGTAATGATTAATAAATCAACAGTAGGGGAGACCGGGGTTGACTATAGGGGTTGGTAGACTATTTAGTTAAGCCTATGGTGTGATCAGCCTGGTAGTAAGGATGAATCATTCAAAATGTTTTGATCATTTCACTTGTCATATAACATCGACAAAAATAAATTAGTAACACAATCATAATTTATGAAAATGCAACGCGTTATAGATTTTTAAAGCAAACAATACATCCGCCTCTTTCACGATTTTTTATAGGGAGTTGTATGATGTTCGTGTATATAAACTTCACATTCCTAGCCGCATCTTTCATTCTACCCTACCACTTACCACCTTAAATGTTATAGTTCTAGCAATAATAAAGATATTAAAAAGTGTTTTACACAATCGTTTACCTTAAAGCGAAAACAAAATATTAACCAATACAATAATCATGCATATTTCCTACTTATGTCTTAATTCTAAGGTGTTTATTAAAACTCTACTTTATATAAAACAAAGCATTTGCCCGATGTCTGCGTTCATTCATGCTTCGAATCATACGAAATTTTTTCAAAGCAGTTTTTTAATACTGAAAGTAATTCAAGAAGAAGTTGTATATATTATATATCTATATTATAGACTCAAATCAAAACATGGCTTAAGGATTATTAAAATGTACAAGTAAGACTTTTTAATGATAAAAATATGTATGCTGCAAGCGTTTACCTTGACTTTTCATCACTTCTTCACTTAAAATATATTCCTTTATCAAGCGATTTTCTTTAAAGACTACGTTTGTGCTATGAAATGTAATTAACTATAATATCACAACTTACATTTAACCTCGCGTACTTTGTGTCGCCGTCAAATATATCGGAACAGACAAAGTGACCAAATACTTCTGGACAGTCAAATTGTCAAAAAGTTCCATACACCACAAGAGTTACCATTAATATCTGAACATTCATTACTTCAATTATATCTGAGCAGATGCCAATAACATCTGAACACTCATAACGTCAATATGTGTCACGCACGTCATGTGTCTTATTTAGCTACCTGTATAGGTGAGTGCTCAGATATTATTGAAGTAATAAATGTTCAGATATTAATGGTAACTTGTGGTGTATGGAACTTTTTAACATTTTAACTGTTCAGAAGTATTTGGTCACTTTGTCTGCTCCGATATATCTGAAGGTGACTGTACTCAAAATAGTTGGCTAAATAGCGGGCTTTTAAAGCGCGAAAGTTGTATGTAATCCGAATTTATTTGTTTTTAATAAAGTTGCGTAGTTGCCAGTACACTGCAACAATTTTTAGTGATTAAGACGTCAATTAAATCGTTAATTCACGTCTAATAAAAATTTAGCGTTTAAACTTGGAACGAATTACCGCATATTTAAATCTCAATTGGTTTTCCTTGTTTCATCATCATTTAGAAGATGGTAACATTATAGTATTTTTAGTTAAATTTATAAAATATTAAATTTCTTGCAACACCTTACCTGACGTTAATTGACAGCCTAATAAAAATATACAATGCCATAAATCCTAATACTTGGGCCATATTCGTCCAAATTAAAAGACTATGGCATCTCTGCGGTAGGTCCGACAAACTACCTACATAATACATAAACAACCGTAGCGTAAACTACATAATAAATAAATATCGATACCTCATAACGCTAGTTCACGCTACAAACTACCGAATATTATTTTACAACAATTTGCTAATACCGCATACCAAAGTGTCGGGTATCAGACAAGTAGCTAAGCTTAGGGCTGCCACCTGACCGGTAATCCTCGATTCACCTCAGTCTACAGGGTGTACGGGGGATTGATTAGTAGTCTTATGATATTTATAATTTTATATGATATAAAATAATATTTAATTATAAAATCCTAATAAATCTATCATCTTCATTATTTCCCCATAATTTGTATAATATCGTATTATAACTTTCCTGATCGTTAACAAAATCCACTTCCGAATGATCTTTCCTTTATGATCTTTAAACACGTTTCCTAACCTTTTACCACTTCTGGCTCGAGCAAAAGTTGTGCATAGCCATAACAACTATAAAAAAAGTTATGGGGCTTTATTACAATTATTTTCTTTTTAAGTAAATATGTCATTTTGTTGCCAATCCCATGCAACATTAAACCTAAAAAAAATAAACAAGTATTTTCTTTTTTCATTAAATAAAAAACCTTGTTCACCTAACTTTTTAGGTGATATCGCACAGTTATGAGAAAAAATCACGCTACACATGATGTGCCCATAAAATCAACAGCGAAAAGGCTACTGTTCTAGTGATTGGGCCGCTCATAGACTTCTATGGTCGTTTGAAACCAGGATTAGTTTCTATTTAACAGTAAATATGCGCACGATTGTGGTTGAAGTCTTGGCATCTGCAGCTAGTTAGCAAACGAGATGGAAAAAATGTTACCTCGCACGAACCTCTAAATATGACAACCCTAGCTATGGCTAATAAATCGTATGAATTATGGATGGAAAAATGAAAATGGAAATTATGAATAAGAATCATCGGCGTCTGTTTAAGAGGCCATTATTCATTATTGTTCGATCACGTTTTGACGTATTCACGTGTTATCTGTTTCTGATTAAATGAGTATCTGATCGGCGATAATGCACATTCTTTGGAATAATTAAGGCAAGTCTAGACAGCATGAGTGTCGTACTCGTTCAAGTATTCGAAGAAAATTATTAACTATTATAAATTAACCTAGTACATATTATTATGTAGGTGAAGTATTGATTATTGATTAGAGTTTTATCATAGATATTTTATTCATAGTTCACTATGTTATTGAAACCTTTCAATTAAATTCTGAGTATGATTTATGAGAATCTTGTTTAAGTACAAATGATTCATCTTTTATCGTTATGTCTATAGCTATCACGTATTTTACAAATATGTTTTCGAACTTCTAAAAAGAATAAGGATCACATTTTATTTTATCAAACTGGTGACTTTAAGCGTCATTATAATAAAGCATTTTTTAACAATAGTAATCCAATACTTGTCCGACTTAGTTTTTATTTGCTTGTGTCATTATAACCTTAAGCATTATATTTGCTACAAATACAATTAATGTATTTCTTTATGTAGATGTATTTCGTTTCATTCAGGTAGTTATGGTGAGCAATATTCAGACCAGGCTTCAAGAGCACGCTGTTACATTCATACAAACACAATGTTCTTGCTTGGCAACATTACCATTAAACTCCACCGCCTCCTACTCCGCCAGAAGGTAAAACATCCCATGTCCAATTAACGGAATTGTAAACACATGCGCGTATTAAAATTAGTGTTCTTACCTAATATTTGTGTAGCATTCCACCATTGTCAAACACACCTGCACGCCGGCTGCACCGCGCTATAACCCACTACTTAGCACTTACATCAGTATGTATGTTAGTATGTTCAAATACGATCGGCCAGTGTGTGCCGCGCCTTAGACCGTGCGCGTTGGGTTTCGGAGAAGCATAGAGTAGTTTTGGGTTCAGAAGGGACTTTTGGCGCGGTGAAAATCATTGTTGAATTGAATGAGTTTGATTCTTGTCTTATCATAGATTCTTATTTTTATTATTTTGTGAAAAATTGTTAAGCGAAGTTTACCCCGGTCATGAATGAATTGATATTACTTCATAATAGAACGATGTTCGGTGCTCTTTAGCTTTTCAAAGACATCTTGGAGGCCAACATCATGTGTAAGCTTGGGTCGAGACACAGTCGATTATGTAGAAAAGTGGCTTGTCATTCACACTTTTTCTTGCACTACCTGTAGAAAATATTTTTCTCAAATTGATCTAACTGGGTATCGAGCCTGGTCCTTTATCGCTCTGCCCGACCACCTTAGCTACTACAACACCTAGTAGAACGTAATGGAAATACTATCGTATACAGAAACTTAGCTGCTACCTACACATCGGTAATATGACGCTGACATGACGTTTCCTTCGATACGTCTCAAGAATCTTAACGCATAAAAGCAATAGGTGTATAAAATTCTCGTTTCCCAATACTACTGGTCACGCGCGTAATTTACTGTGACGTAATATATCAAGTACCTATTGAAAGTCGTGAAGTAAATACAATTCTAGAAACATTGTAGTACTACGTTTGTGAACAGGATGTTTTCGTTTGAAACATAACTCTGTAGTATTTATCTGTTTATGAATACTCTGTAGAGTTATGGAGCTGTACTTAATTAGCTTTGATGAAACAATGCTTCATATTAATTAAGGCTCTTTCAAACAAGACTTTTTGTTTGCAAATACTGCTACAACAGGACTGCGGCATTTCTGTTGGAATTTTAAATAGTCGATGTTTTAATTATTGACAATTGAATCCAACAAACTTGAAAGTTCGCCGTGTAGTTGTTACTGTAGTTGCCTAGGTATATCCGTATAATAGCATTTTAAGTTACCGTTGTATTAGTAAAACTGTCAAGACAAGGCTTATATGAAGTAAAATTTCAATTTATCGTATGTTCTAATGCCCAGTTCCAATATTTTAAAAACGATCCGTTCTGGTTACGATTGGTAATAAATTACACGGGGCGTAAGCTCAAAACGACAGACGGACGACGACAGCTGATATGGAAAGTAAATTTTAAATTAGAATTAACGACTCGTAGAAAAGCAGATTATCATTTTTGACACATTACGAATCGTATAATATTGGAACCGGGCATACGTACGTATATTAAATTAATATTTTGATCTACAAATAAGCATTAATTTTTTCAATAAGCAATCAAATTAATATTGAACGTAAACCAACAAAACTATTTTCAATCGTACACTCGTATCCATTACCATCTTGTGTGGCTGTTCAAAGTTGAATTTGATAACCTAATTATGCATGTAAAACCGTACATATCGAATATCTCAAGATTATTGGAATATAAAACAAAGATAGAGTTCTGATTTATTTTCACATGTTTTTGGAATGTTTCCGACGATAACCTCAATGTAAAAAATCAATAATCAGATATCAACTACCAATTTATAGTCTATAATCCCTAAGCCTTCCTTATCAAGGTGTGATTTCTAAGTGTTAGGATTTAGTCACGCCATGCTGCATATTTATAATAAGAATATTATAATTTGCCCATTTACTACCTAATGCTTGGTATATGCCTCATTTCTACTATGAATGCGAATGAATATTATTGTATTTTATATTCATTATGAAAAATACAAAAATTTATTAATTTTAATATAAACATGAATCGCTGTTATATATAAAATGTAGTCTCGCTAAAACTCGACAACGGCTAGACCGATTCAGCTTAGGTTGATTTTTAAATAATTGTGGAGGTCCAGGGAAGGTTTAAACGTTCGCTGAGACAGCTAGTACAGAATAAAAATCGGTCAAAAATTTAACAAGTAATCGCACTTTAAAGTACATACCTCAATTTCGCCCACGAAAACAGATTTTTCGATAAAAATTGTGTGACTAACTGGTGTCACATTCATGACTTCAGACAGAAATAAGAAAGTCAGGAGACTTTTTATGTTTTATATATTTTAGTTACATAAAATCGAAAAGAAACCCAGCTTCAAAAGCAACCTCTGCCCCTCTCTACTCTGAATGGCTAGAGTGTTGTCACCTGTTAGTCTATCAATAAATCCCAGTTAATAAAGAAATCAATTAGCTTAGGAATCGCAGTTCTTTGATGTAGAAAAATGTATGAGCTATCAATAAAATTAATTCAAATATATTGTGGTATTCAACAAGGAAGGAAATCTCATTAGGTTCAACTAACTTCATAAAGATATTTTTTATATTTTTATTAGACTATTGCATTATAATCTTCTTTTAGGTAATTTGTTGGTTAAAACAGTAGTCCAATACGCCAGAATGGGTTCACTACCCGTAAAACGTCATGGATATATTTTTTCTTAGACCTTTAGCTGATAATGCCCTTACCAAGTGTGATATTTGTAGTTCTGTTCAAATTCAACTACGGATTTCGATATTCAAATAACAGAGAATAGATGAAGAGATGTAATTTTGCTAGTACATTGCGGTTCATAACCGCTTAAAATTTTGTCTTTTTATTAAAGCAATTATGAAAAATAAACTTTGTTATTTTTCATAAAATATTCAACTAAATACAAATCAGACTGCAAGAGAGCGATATCCAAAGTATCAATAAAAACAAATGGATTTTACGGCATATAGAAATAAATCACAACACAGAAATAAGACTATCGATGTCATCGCCTACGACAAATTTCTAAAGTATCGATATCGAGAGCGCAACTCTATCGTGCGCAGGCGCAGAGGTGCTAATCGGGGCGCGCACGCGGCGACGCACAGCCGCAGTTAGGCCCACTTACCCTGTTTGTTCTAAATGTTACTTTTCACCGCACGCCCTCTTCCGCCCGATTATTGGAAATATTACCCTTTTTTGTGGCAAGCTCCTTCAGTAAACAGAACGTTTGAATCAACCTCTTAGAACCTTAATGAGGAGGGTTGAATGGATTTTATCTGTGTTCGAAAAAAAATTGAAATCTCTTGGGCCCTTTAAAGCGTGTTGATAGGAAATTGCCCCTTCAAATCTTCTAACCAGTGAATAATCATTGTCAAACATCCAACATACAAAATAAATAAGAGTAAAAAAAATTAAGACGTCAATTTTGACTGAGCTACGTATAAATTCAAAATATTTTGACGGGTCCATACATTCCATATTCTGATTCAAAAACCGTATCAAATATACGTTGCAAATAAAACTACCTGGATGGTTTATTAGCCCTGCTAAGTGTTTTACAAAAAGGATTTTTTCATAGGTACCTACCAATTAAAGTACCTATTACTTCAAATGAAAATAAAACCATAGATTGCGAGTTAAATATTTAATTTCGTAATTTTTCTTAGCAATTATACGATTTCGTTCAGCATCTGATAACTTATTATAATTAGACACAGTAATACAAAGACAGTGTCATACTATTTAACAAATTTATTATGTATTTAAGCGCATAATTTGTTTCCTTTTACTTTACATTGTGGAATGTCTGGTGCGTCGACTGGTGTCGTTATTACATAAATATTTGGAATAATGGAGGAATGTATAGCAACTTTCACATTGATTCGGAGACGGCGAGACATCTATTCCAATATTTATTACAATGAAAACACAATACTATGAAATATAAAATAATAGTAAAGCGGTGCCGAAATGAATTGGAATTTAGAATTTATTTGTGTTCTAACAGTCAACAGTGAGATAGCCAAAGTTGTTTTGAATAAGCACGACATAAAAATATATCTTCATAATTTATAATTACAATCCTCAAGCTTTTGCGAAAGAGAAATCGGTGACAGATTAGTTAAGATACTCGTGATACCATCAAATCGTTTTCTGTTCATCGTTTGACCATAGCAAAATCTTCCAAACTTAAAAGATAGAGGTAAATATAACCGGTCTTTTCTCTCATTGCATTTAAAAACAATAAATTCAGTTAAGTTCTTATTAAACATCGTTTATCTACGCATAGTTTACAGACAACTTAAAACACTACTAGTTACAATGCGAACTGAAACTCGTACGCTACGCCACGGTATGGCACAGATCTCGATATAGTAAAGATTAACATGACGATCTCTTAATAAGGAATGTAGGGGTTACCAACAGAAATTCTCAACGCCTTCATACAACATCAACTGCATTATCTCGTACGGGTTATAAGGGAATCTCAAGGCAAAGGCATTCTTGATGTAAGCGAGAAATCAGACTAATGACTTACAGAGATTCAATGACCTATCACTCTCATACTAATCCTTAAAATAATATGTACATAACGCTCAAACCATACAATCAAATATAAAAAAACGGAATAATATTAATGAACATTAATTGGAATAGTTTTCAGTACGTGAAGAAAAGAAATCTAGGTTACAAACTGTGGCTAATCACAAGAGAGCGGTTGGTCGGATAGATTAAATACCCATAATTAAATACAAAACATTTTAATACAACTTTACAACTAACATCTACGTTTACGAATTTTCTGATTAACTTTTTTGATAAATAAGTAAACACAATTTTTATAATATTTACAAGCATAACACGATCCGTACTTAATTTAAGAGTAAAGCGTTTTAAATAATAACACACTGAGAATTGACGTAAAGGCATTTTGCTACACTTATGGCAAGCCAGCCGGATCATTCGAAGCCCACAAAACGCCGCCAAAGATGTCTTCCTGGGCGTGTGCCGTCGCAGCGGTTGACGCCTCGTCGTTCAAACACCAAAGTTCAGCGGTGGTCTGTCGGGCGACTCGTGACCAGAGACTACTATTTGCTCAGTATACAGAAAACCTTTTTTCCTTTTAGAGCAGAGTCCGGCCGCAGGCACAAGAGCAAACGAGCGCCACGATCTTACACGACCATATGGAATTTCACAGGTCCGGACGTCGTCCCGGCTTTTTCTCCCCATTCAAATGTTTGCTCGCTCGCTTCAGCTACCATTCATGCGGCGTTCGAGACGCCGCGGCCACCGCAGCCGAGCTAACCTAACGCTATCCAGTCCTCGTCACTGTAATAATACTGCGATAGTTGACTAATACTCTGTCCACTCACAATGTCCATCTACAGCTGGCAACGGAACGCGCGAAGCGTTGAAGCATGAAGCTGCTAATGTTTCGAGGGGTCGTCTACGTTCCATCGCAGTTCCTCCGCCTCGGATACCTGCCGTGGTGATGGCGGGTGCTGTGGCATGGCATCTTGATGGCGTTCTGCGAGGGAGCCCTGAGCCTACGCTGCGGCCGCACGTCCCCTGAGAGAACTTTGTTGTGCCAGCTGATGTCGAAGTCGTGGGCCACCTTCATGAATGAAAGGCACTGGTGCTGCCACTCGAAGAGGTGGTTCTTCCCGCGGCGCAGTTGGAGCCCTCGCCTGTTGAATCCTATGTAGCGGTTTGGGTTCTTCGTCGAGCGGTATCTGTTGTAGCCGTCTACAAACTCTTCTTTGAATAGGCAGTTCGCTTGTTTCTCCGCTTGGAATCGCGTCTGTGGGCAATAAGGCAATATTAGCGTCGAGTTATTTGTTCTGTGTATTTTTTTTCATGAATTGTAAACGAAATCATCCTGCAATCCTACCTATCTAGGCATTAATTCTAGTCTACCGCTGATTGTACTAAAGTTTATAGTTCTATTTACAAAAACAAGTGCCACCACTAAACTAGCAGAATCAGGTTCTTTAAATTGCCTTAGATTTATCTGTGTAAGATGGCGTAGTAGACAACTCCCATTATGAAATCCACAACTATTTACTAATGTAAACTCATTCAAATTTAATGTACAGTTTAAGTCCTTTGTCTCCAAATGAGTTCTAGTAGTTTCTAATTTAACAGCGAACAATTTGTCACTGGGAGAGTATTCTCGCTGAAGATAATGATATTCGTTTACTATTCTTGTAGTACAATCAGACACCAATT
Organism: Glyphodes pyloalis; assembly: GCA_037074685.1. Lineage (NCBI taxonomy): Eukaryota > Metazoa > Arthropoda > Insecta > Lepidoptera > Crambidae > Glyphodes > Glyphodes pyloalis. Next base: position 9,634,674 of record JAYKKO010000011.1, read on the forward strand.
GTTCTAATCTTTAAAAGCAATTTCGCTATGAATTTAAATGTGATACTAGATTTTAGTATCATTATCAGTAATGAAACATGTAATTTTTCAAATAGGAAATACTTCTTTTGGTTTCAAAATTCAAAATTTGAGTTTTTCTAAAAGAACCAATAAACAAAAGGAAAGTAAGAATATGTTTCCAAATAATGGAAATGTAGAACAAACTACTATGAAAACTTCCAGGTGCTACAATTTATTCAAATTCAATCTTCAAACTATCTTTCCTATTTTCAGATCTGTATGCTAATGAGGAAAATTTGTTGAATTCCACTTGGCCTGAGTCACAACGTTTTGCCGGAAGGCTGGTATGAGACTTAAGATGTACGGATACAGTTTCGAGTGGGATACATAATAGATGCCATAACTTACTAGTCGTCTGCCAACCAGTTTGGAGCGATTGAAGCATAGGTACATGTCCTGCACGGGCGAGTGGATGAGGAGGTCGAGGCTGAAGCCACGTGTGCTGATGGTGAGATTCGCTGGAACAAACAAACAAGCACGTTAATGTTGAAGTACTGAAAATCACGGAAGGGATTTGGCAAGCGACAGTAAAGTATACAGTCGTGTACCTATATTAAAGTTTTTGAAATGCTTTTCCAAACCCCATATCTTGCGGAGGCCAGCAGGTTTACTGCCAAAAACGAAATACGTCAGATCCGATGATGGGAAGCAATTTTTTTATTCTCATAATCGTAACCAATCCACCTCGGATGCGAATTAAGCTTTTTTGAAAAACTAAATAGTACTTATTTCTGCAAATCAAAAACCACGTTTTAATTCCCAAACTCTTGATTAATCTGTAAAAGCAACCTTTCGTTTGTTTGTTTCGTTTTTGGCAGTAGACCCTCAGTTCGGAAACATAATTTTTATCATCTTTGTATTTCGGATGTCAAGCAATAGTGAGTAGGACCAGTGCAGATGTAGGTCGTAGCATAGTCCGTGATTAAATAAATCAATTTGGATTACATCCAGACCATACAACATAAATTAAATATAGGAATCCATACTGATGCCCCAGATAGTTGGTCCCTTTAATTTAGAGGTACACATAGCCTGTTCTACAACCCAACAAAATTTGAAATCTAAATGTATGCCCACGAAACTTTCTATGACCTCCCGGAAACAACGAATTGACTTATAAAGCAAGTGCTACTAAATATAATGTAAATATTCAAAGAATTTTCAATGTCCCGGCATTTACAGCACACACATATTGAATCAACCGATCACTGAGAACAGGTAATTAATTTGATTACGACCAGGTATAGTCACACTCAGACACTCTACAGCAATGTCAACCTTCCTTTATTGGTTTAAGACCATAAATTACAAATATTTATTGAATGTGACAAACATTAATTTTCCAACAAATTTGTGTACAAAAACAAGATGTAGCGAATTTAATACGTTAATGATATTGGAAGATTAATCAATAACAAGAATAAAATGAGCGTTAGAAGTTAGAAAATCAATTATTAAATTTCCTTTCAAATATATAAATAACTAGCTGTGCCCGCGACTTCGTTCGCGTGGACTACATCCTTTCATGGTCGGTTTTACCCCTTTCTCCCCTAATATTTGAAACAAAAAGTAGTCTATATTTTAATCCAAGTTTCGGTAATGCCACCTTTTTGGAAAATGTTTATTTTTTAAGTTAGAGATATGAAAGTTGGCACAAATATAGCTCTTTTAAAATATAGACTACTTTTTGTCTCGAATATTAGGGGAGATAGGGGTAAAACCGACCATGAAAGGATGTAGTCCACGCGAACGAAGTCGCGGGCACAGCTAGTCTGTTATAAATCTGGTAGAGCGGAATACTAACTGCCCGATATAAGTATGTATTTTTATATCTACCGAAATATTTACTGCACGTAAGTATTACAACATGAAATAATACCTGGTTTTTGTTCTCAAATAAAACATTTTGATTCGCCGTGATTTGACATTAACGGTCGTAAAACGCATAAGCATGTATCATTAAGCGATTCTGTCATTGTATAAGCCAGTAAAATAAACCAAAATACTCAAAGAAACGACATTAAAATCTCTTTAATCAATAAATATGTACGGTGTCTGTGTGCCATAATTATACATAACCATTAAGTGACACGACCCGCCATGTAAATCAACCACTCCATCGATAGAAAACATAAAAGTGGAAAGTTCGAATATGGAATCCGATAACCGAAAGCACTGGGCCTCTAATAAAAAGAATTAATATAAAGACCATGATCTTCCCCAAACGCATCTTACACCTTAATACCAACGCATTGAATCTAAAATAGGTTCCTCAATTAAAGCCATTATTGACTGTGACACAGGTCATGTGATTTCAATTAACGTTAGATGAAATAAAAATGCTTCGGCTCAGTTGCATCAGGAACATAAATTCGAGCTAGAGTGAGAGTATACGAAAGTGATAGAATTATATAAGATGATTACGGAGATAAGTTTTAAACGGGTCGATTTACTTGTGGAAAGTATGATTCGATCTAAGCAGATTGTATTTTGTGAAATAGAATTTGTCCCTGCTCAACTTTATATAACACAATAACCAGTTTATTATGTGTTTTTATATATTTTTTTTATCATGATTTATGTAGATATATTTCCAAGTATATTGGTATTTTATTTGATTTTGAGGTTGTACGGAAAGTTTAGCCTTCGCTATCCTTTGGAAAGCTTCCGTTGGGGTACCAACACGTAGAGGGCCTTTAAAACGTATAGAAACATTAAACATTTTTACTGTTACCGTCCTGTTGACAAGCTCTCAGCATGTCCCAAGGGTTAGCTAGTAGATAATGCTCCTAACGTTTTTTAAATAAATAAGGCTAAGATCATCGTATCTAACATATAAAATGCATGCCAACGTTTAAAACAATTATTATAAAAAGCTTATTTTTTATTCATGATAGCCTTCATCGATTAAATAAAATGCTTATAATCGCATTGGCGTATTTCGTGGTTATTTTTACAAAGTTATCTAAAACTATTAATTATATAATATAGGTTAGATATGTTTGCGAAACTAGAAAAATAGAAGAAAAAAAAGAATGTTTTCAAACAACAAATCAATGGCACGTTAGTTAACTCACTGACCGAACTAATTCAATTTAAATAAGCCAGTGTGCGAGTCTCGCTTGCCGATAACAAAACGCATGTCACGGTGTTTTCTTAATTTTATCAGTTTTGTTTTATAACACGATTTACTAACATCACGTTATCAACAGAAAGAAACAAAATATTGCTACTATCATAATCGAAGAGACAACATAGGTAGAGAACATTTTAACTTGGAAATAGTCAGATTTTAGCCATGCATTACATGGAAAAATTTAAAAAGCTATATTAATAATCTATATAAGCGCTTGTATGTATTTACAACACAAGAGCGATCAAAGTCCAGATCGACAGTTACGTTGACTACACCTTTTATATAATTTCGCCATTTTCTGATCATGTCATTTCGGATTTGAAATTTAGTACTCAACAAGCCCTTTTATTTAAATGCGGAGTTGTGTCAAAATATGCAATCCAACATTTTGTGGTGCCCGCCATCTTGGATCGATTAAAATCTGACATAAAAACACTCCTCACTAGTTCACCTTTCAAAAAAAAACAAACCCATTATCGATTTATCCCTTTGAGGGGTACCATGCCGTAGACAGACATATACACAAACAGACAGACACGTTAAACATACGACACCCCCCCGGATTCGCTAAGGGGTTAATGTAATAATCTTGTATTTTTTGTACATTTTTTTAGACAACATCTCATACATTGTTCTAATTATGTGGTAAGTATATAAAAAACGTGTGTTCCAAAAAACAGAAATAACGACGGCAGCAAATAGACTGGAGACAATAGGTATCGAAAAGAACATTTTCCATTCCAGAACTATTTCAGAACCAGCCGGGAATCGAACCCAGGAACTCAGGGATGGGGCGACGCCAAAGTCTGGTCCATTCGCTTCTCAGCTACGGAGGTCGTCAAACAAATAAACTTTATAAAACGCAACCAAAATTGTGGCCTATGCGGAAAGAAACGTATGTTTTAAGAATTACAACAAAGTTTGTTACTAATTCTAATCAGCAAACTTATCATTCAAACAGGTATAAACAAATATAGGGCGTTTTTCGATAAGGTTAAGAAGTTAATTAAAAAAATACACCAAACTATTACACAGTTTGCTGTTATCTTTGCAATGTCATCTAGGTATTTAATTCAATACAATACAGTAAGTAAAGGTATTTAAGAAATAAATAATACATCGTTGATGAACTCATTTCATTGAGAAATGGAAATGATAGCGTTAGTATAATCCTGCACACGAGTGTTGTACAATATTTATTTGAACTTTCTTCTTTTTCTCCAGGACCACATACGCAGTTGCGTCAACTCACGATATTCGTTTCGACACTGTCCAAGTGTCAACATTGCTCAACGTTGTAATAGGCGAAGGCTAATTTTGTAAAGACAACATAATCTTCGCCTCGGAGCACACATTTCCCTTTGAGGAGCCGACGCCATTTCACTTTTGTGTGACATTGTACTGTAGTGCGATTTGGTAATTATGTATGGATTTCTTGATGTTAGTTTGTTACGACAACTATTACGGATACGATATAGACTTAGTTGTGTCCAAGGTCAAAAAGGTAAGGAAAGACATTGTAAAGAATTAAGAATCAAGTATCAATACTTTTTTCATTAAAGGTATCACTTGACCCTCAATGACTCATAACACTATTCATTTCATTTTATTTTATTATTCTAGGTAATGTCAAAAGATACTGTTAGACAAGTCGAGTTTACCTCCACCGGATTAAGCAAAAGCTTATCAAAAGAATTACACATACTAGCATAGTTTTTAAAAATTAAATATATTATTAGGTGGACTGTAATGAAAGGGGCCGCTTTAGTAGAAACGTATAATGACAAGTCAGAAAAACAAAGCAATAAGTCATATTAAAAGTAATATAAAATCTATAAAAAGGCTCATACAAATGAGTCCGTAACAATAGTCATTCGCTTTCTTATAAAAATTTAGGCTTAACCTTAACAAATTATCAGGAATTAGTTTCTTCGAGATATTTTTTTTTGTTTTGAAGTTAAACCAATTTAAATTATCGTTCATTGCTGTGATTCTGTAGTTAGCAGCTGAAGCAATTATGAATGTTGATTTAAGTACAATTTAGTTGTGAGTCAAGATCGAATCAATTGGAAGGATATGATCTTTCCCTATCCCTGTGGAAGAAAGATGTGAAAATATGTAGGTACTATGTATGAATGTAGTCAAAGCACTTTTGTAACAGAAATCAGAAAAAACGGTATACAACACCCGGACCTAAGATAATACAGGAAAATTCGTTTTCCATATTGACGGGAATCAAACCTAGGACTTCAGAGGCGCAACCTTCATGCCAAAGTACGGCTCGTTTGACTCTTGGCTACGGAATTCATTGTTTTATAATTTGAATGTTTGTATATTGTAGACAGTTTTTCTATTTTTCAAGAGTTTATTTTAGATAGCATCTACTTTTCAACATAGCAATAAAATCACAAATGTAACACCCCGCACATCCTTCTGAAAATTTTACATGGCTGAAGGTATATTTCTTATAATTTCTATTCCTTTTCAACTTAGTAAGAAGGTGGTATTCGTTATATTAAACTATTGAAGTTATGACAAAGTTACGCCATTTTCAAACTTGCCGATCTTTTCTCAAAGAAGATCAATATTTGTGTCAACTCCCTCATTTCCATATTCAAACAAATCGTTTCATATTCCGCAAACAGAACCAGCACAAATACCAAAACCACAAAGAGGTTTCTATCGTCATCTAATTTTTCTCACACGGCCACTTACTAAGAATACGCAGTTAAATGTAACCACAAACATATAGTGTGACGTATTGAGGTAGTGACCAGCCAATGCGGGGTCACTGACCGATTATCGCCACTGATAGTACTTGTATCGGCGTAATCTACGTGCGTCGCCTTAATTTTCATTCTACGTTATAATTGTGAAGCCTGCTCAGTTACGTAGCTTCTTTGTTACAAAATTGTTTCGTTCTAGAATTCCGTAACTCAATCATTAAAAATGGAACACCTATAGTTTACTTACCTATAATTTATAGCAAATAAAAGATAAACAAACTTTGTAAAATATACCATACCCTTATGTTCTGAGTATAAGAACTAATATAAAAACGCAAGTGTTTTTAAATTTAAATTGAACGTGTAACTTATTTTTCTCGTCACGCTTTTCTCTGAATGGCGCGGAAATATTCAACTAAAATTTATATTACAACCCAGGGCTACTTCGGCAGTACTATCGTGAAAGAAGGCATGAGTATCAGAAAAACCACATGGAATAGTAAAAATTAAGATTTTATATTACGGGCATTTATCGTACATTTTATAATGAAATTCTATCCGATTAATTAGAAGCAAGAAATAAGTAGTAAGTTTTTACAATACAAGAAGTCTGGATGCAGTTTTTTTTAATTCGCCGGATTATTTTTTGTTACAGAAAAATATGATTTGTAAGAACAGAAAAATAGCTTACAGTATCTTTAGTGCGCGTGCCCGACTCACAATGTGTGGTTTTTATGTCTTTACAAATGTAAAATCAGATGACTAGTTGGAAATAACGTCACCCGCTACCGTTTAAAAGTCATAAATATATTGCTACTTTAACTTTAACTTCGCTATAGGTAAACTTCCATTAGTCAATGTTAGTAATCGGAGTCATAAAAAATTGTGGACTGGTTTTCCTGACCAATACTTTGAAATTATTTTTAATCAAATATGGTAGATAGGTTCGCCATCGTCGATTTTATATTTAATTATTTATATTATTTACACAGATAATGTATATTTTTTTTTCTCTTTGCTTATTTTTTCGACGATTAAATTATTGTTCTTGTAATCTTGGTGGCAACAAATCAGATGAATTAAATAAGTATCATTAAAAAAATCAACTATTGCATCGTTATTTTGAAATAAAAATGGTGACCAACGATTGTGATTTGCATAAAAGTTGTGGCCAGACTAGATAAAAAAATTATATACTTGTAAATGGAGCCAACTTTTATGTTAACTTTGCTGCCGCTAGAAATAACGTCATGATTTCTTTAAAATGTTTATGCAAAGACGAGTTTACGCCGAATAAAAATTACAAAGTTTCATATAAACACGTGTTAGTGACAAATGTCGAATATCACTAGACACTTGCGTATCTAATAGGCGTAATATAAAGGATACTTTCATTAAATAAAACAAAAAGGTGATTCACAAACTTTAACTTCTTTTTCGGCAGCCATGTAGTGAAAGACGGTAAGTCTACCAGAAAAACTGTTATCACTAACCTTGTGTTCTCAATAAGTAGATCTACAAACACGCTAATAACGCGGCTTAACGCAATTTGCGTCACAGACAACATGTGATTTGGCTGAAGTAGCGAAAATATTGACGAAACTCTTGCATCTGCTTATTTCATGGTCAGCTGTATTTTGAGAAGACTGAAATACTCGCTCATTTAAGCGATAAAGAGGTAGTGAAGTAAAAGTTAAAATAACAGCCGATATAGGTAATAGTCTAAGCCCCCATCGATCAAATCAAATCATTTTTACATTAATGGTTTATTTCCTAACTGAATAACTGATGATGGCCGCAGATGGCCTTTTCATCTACATCGGACTTTCGGGGTATTGATATAAACTAAATATCCCAAAATCTTATCCCTGTACTTATGAACGGCAAAGAGCTGGTCTAACAACTTAACAACAGAAGAATAGACTTGTTATTTTTTGAAGTTTAATAAAGAAATCCCAAGAACTTTTCTAAGAACTCCGAAGAAGTTTTCTACTTCCTCTAAGCTTTGTTTAATGACATTATTAAATTCTGGTGGCAATATGCTGAAATTTTTTCTCATCGAGCACGAATGGCAAATATGTACGTTACAAACTGATATCTAGATACTATATGATTCTAGACCTTTTCGCGACACCTATTTGAACAGCCGGCTTTTATCATGAAGTAATCGATGCATAAAGGTTTCTAAGTTTTTTTGTTTAAAGAATTCAAAACATTCCAATAAAATTCTTCGTCTTTTGACGTTTTATTTTCCCGTAAGCCAGACGTTAGATAACGCGCAATCACCCGCAAGTGAGGCGTCGGCGACGAACAAACACGCTGAGTCGCGGATGATCCCGTAATCCCGGACTCCGGGAACCGCTGCGGTAGGTGCGCCGGAACTTCCTTGGTACTTGGCGTGTGCCCGTTGGTTACACGGCACGAGATCTTGGTGTTAGGACGCGCTTTGATCTTGAGGGAGTTTAGTTTTAAAATAAGTAACTATAAGTAACCAGTTTATTTTACAAAAGAAGAATAGACGCTTAAGATTAATCTTATCCTAAACTCATCTTAAGCATGCTGAATGAATGAATACTTTAACGATTAGAGGGGTCATCAATTTAAAATTAGAAAATGAAAATTGAAAATCCTTTTTAAATATAAATTACAATTTGACTGAACATTTACAAATGTTAAATGTTATTAGAATCAAAAAGACGAGAGATTAATGTTACAACCGCTGGTTTTTTTTTTTTTTTTATGGTCTTTGAAACAATTAGGATTTATTGTTAGGGTTTCACACAAGACGTAACATATAGTACTCGCCCGAAGAAGCTTATACGAGAAGGTTCGCTAAATTTATTTCGCTATTCTCTATGTTATGTGCATTCTATATGTCGAATTCGCACTTATACGGTTTTTTGTAGCATGTTCCCGGGAAACGCAAGCCAATGGAAACTCGCCCGACTCTAGCTAAACTAGCGCAGACTAGCGCCTTCCCGGCGATGAGGGATTAGCGCTATAAACACCCGTCGCCTCACTTACTCTATTGGAATCCGTCCACTACCATATTTATCATAGATACTACAAACGTTTGAAGAACTTCGTACCTTGAAAGTATAAAATGCAACTAATTTAAAACATGATGTATTTCCTCAGTCAAACAATTTCCATTTCTTTTTAAATCGCTCGCTTTTTAACTGTGTTAGAAATATCAGAAAAACGACTGCTGCCAAATACAAACGAGCTATGCTTTCAAATGTGTTCTCCCCTAATCGTGTTTACCTTAATATTATCCTGATGGTTCCAAAAATATAAAGTTTGGTAATAGATATGTGACAATATTAAGTAAATTTGTGATATTCTTAATAAAGAAACACTACTCGCCAATAGTTCTGATATTATTATTTAATCGCGCGGAATAGCAGTGGCCACTATTGCCATGCTATTACCTATATCTTTCTCTATATCTATATCTGTATATGTTTTCATTCGACCTACAATTTTATCGTGGCCTCCTATATTATCGAATAAAGATTATGATTTTATTGTCACCTGTAGGCTAAGTGAAACAAATTACAAATCGAAACGTCAGGCAACAATGCAACTAAATGAAAAATGAACACCAGAAATGTGGCATTGTAGTTTGATATTGGTCGACTTAGGGCCCAAGTGGAGGAGTTGCTTGTGCCATCTTACAATATAGCGCAAGCTCGATACATTATATGAGCAGATGACCTTTAAAAGGGAAATATAATCTGAATCGGAAGAAAAATTCTGACCAAATGAGTACTAATGTTTTGATACTTTTATTCGTAATGCACTACGATTCCGTGTGGGTAATAAATCGAATATTCAATGACAGATACTTCATATTTCTTATATTCAATAATGAAAAGGTAAGTAAGTGAGGTAACCAGAAATAAAACGTATGATACCATATTATTTCTAAAGAAAGTGATCAGATTTATAAAAGTGTTTCTTCATTTTAATGGTTGACTAACATAATGCTGTATGTTATTCAAATCATTATTTGTTCTTTTCTTTCCGTAAAAAAGATGAAAAGTAATAATAAAATTAATCGATAGCTAAATCTCTTTATTAAGGTATCATGCCAAGTATCAGGTTTCGTTTAAAACAATGCAGGCGTCAAATCATTCAGGTAAACGGACCAAAATACCGCACGAAATCTAAGAAATTACATTTCCTACAATCTGGCCACAATACGATACGCGAATTATCGATGTATTGCGTGTCTCGATTCTAATTATTATCGAGTTACAGTACTGCGGGTTGGGTACCACCGCAATGCGTGGCAATGACACCAATACTCGATACGATTTGCGTACGATTGCTGAACTTGGACATCGATAAACGGATAAGTAGCGTTTTCATCATGAGGTTTTGAAAGCAATTAAAAAACAACTTTTTTATTAAAAACAAAAACTCCGGCTGATGATTACTCATCCAATAATGTGATTAATTATGTTGTAGAATAAAATCTCATGTTTCTCAAAAACTATTATTTAATGGACCAAAAGCCTTTATCGAAGACCAGCTGGGTCAATATTTTTAAATCTCAATATAAACGTTCTCATTGGTACACATCTACCAAATCACATGATAATACTATATGTCACAACTATAGCTTTCTAAAAAATAGAAGCAATATACGCATAAAACCTACTGGCGACTTAATTCGATTGTCACAACTGTTCCGTTTCAATCAAAATCGATTTACAACATTCACCAATTTGGGACAAAAAGGAAGTCCGTTTGACACACATAAGACATGTCACTTTTTACTAACCAGCAAAAGGAAAATCATTCTTATGACATTAACAGAAGAATCATAAAGGACAATGTTTACAAAATATATCGCTTCTGATTCGATAAAGAGTTTTATCAATAGACGAAACCGGGTCAAACTTACTCGATAAACGATAGCGGGCATCTAAGAAACATAGGTATTTTTGATAAAGGTGGCTAAGCCAAATACAACAAAGTAGGTCTCTTCACATTACGATATCTGTTCTTTTATCCGTTTCGACATTTATCACTGTTTTTATTTGGTGCAAAAGATCAAAGTCAGTAGTCAGGGTAAATGGTTTTTACAGATAGGTACAACGATTTAGAAACACGCAAATATATTTGTTTTATGAGACGTTTTGTAAACGAATTTCCTACTTGATATTTGACTGTGTTTTAGAAGGATATTAAAGAGTAGGTATATAATGACGTTCGTGCTATAAAACTACGATTAGTTGTCAAATCAATTGATCACAAGAAAATCAAAATTAATTAAAATAATTTGCCAAGATAGCTTGCAAATTCAAAGATTTAAACGTTAATAAAATACAAATTATTTTGCCTACCCGTCATAGTAACAGAAGCTCACAATAAATAAAATTAATACACATAAAACGACTGGTTCCTTTTAATGGATCATAAAAAGGCCGTATAAAAAGACTTAATTGGCAAATAACTTAGCAGTCTCGTTCTTTTCGGTACACATCATTTGCTTGTGATCGGATAAAACAATATTATTGTACGAAACGAAAAACAGTGTCAAGTGAAGACAAAACAAGCATTAATAATGTTCTTTGTAAAAGTGTTTGCAGGAGTTAATTTAAGTTATTATTTTTTACTTTGGCGACATCAACTTAGTTGGACCACCCAGCCTGTAATGCGGGTTTGTTTCAAATTTCAAATCGATATCCATACAAATATTATAAATTCGAAAGTAACTCTGTCTGTCTGTTTGTCTATCCCGCTTTCAAGCCTTAACAACTGAACTAATTTTGATTAAATTTGGTATAGGTGTACATTTTACCTTTAAAACTGACATGAGTTACTTTTTGTTTTGAAAATAAGGGGGGAAGGGGGTAATATCGCCCCGTACAGTTTATATGGTTTATATAAACTTAAAAAATAAAGTTAGAGATATGAAATTTGGCACAAATAAACTTGGTATAAAATATGGATTACTTTCTGTTTCGAATATTAGGGGAGATAGGGGTAAAACTGACCATGAAAGTATATTACATGAAAAAAACCTGCAGTCCGAACGAAGTCCTTGGCACAGCTGGTATTATTATAAAGAAGCAAAGTATATGAAGTATTAAAGTGGATTATTTTGTCAAAGCATAAACTTTTATTTAGTGGATATTTTTTGATTAAAGATTTACTGGTGTCCATTCATACCACCCATGTCTGAAAGAAGGCTATTTTAGTTATTATGTAAAACGAACTTTCAAATATGGCTAACTTTGCCGGCTGACTAGCAAACAGATGTTTTAATGAGTGCTATAAAACGAATGATAAGCACCGTATCTGTTTGTTTGGAGGTCTTTGCTGATAAATTTACTGAATTTTGAATCGAATATTATAACATAGTTCAGTAAACAAAACAAGGTGTTGTAAATATGGTATATTTTATGAATTCATCTTTAAATCTTATCTTTTTGTGGTAAATACCTAAATATGTCTTCCATGTTTCATAAATAAACGATATTAATTAAAAGATCCAGCTTTTTCTTTACAATGTTTCCTAAAAAGTAAATAGTGAATAAAACATACTTTATTTATTGGTCTGCAGGTAGAGATATATTAAAATAATCTTCATGGACATATAATTTTACTACGCGCTTTATACATACTTGTAGGAAAATATTACAAGATTGTTCATTTTAGATACCTACAGACACCAAACTAGTTTTGAGTAACATCATAAGCAGGTACTAGCGTGTACTCTTATCACGCGAAAGGTCGGATTTAATTGAAATTGCTCTGCTATCAGTGGGGTCAACCACACATAAGTATCCGACATTGAGACAACAGCTGTATCTTAACAAGAAAAAATGTTTCGCAAACGATTCTGTTAAGAAACTTTTCTGTTAAGATACTTTGAACTACCTACGTAAAAACAACTCTAAAAAAACGTAGATATATTATTTTATATTTCTTGATCGGTACACATTTTTATTTAAAAAACATATCTCCTTGAAGCGTCTATACAATTTGTACAACCGGCGCTTATTGCTATACAGAGCAATCAGTTACACATAAACCAGTAATTCAAATTCTGAATCACGATCTTGACCACCAATTAAAAATGCCAAACGTAAACAATCAAACCTCTGGTAGCGTGTAACAGCAAAACAAAAAACTGTTATTGTGTTACGAAACAGCAAAATCAAATACGAAACTCAAGAACTCTCCAAAATGTTTTAACACAAAAACGTTAACCAAACTCTTCAACACACGTCGAGCTTCTAAAATAGACGATAAAAAAACGATCGCCTCAAATCGAAAATCGGCACCATTATGGATTCGTTAATTCCGAATCGAACCGATTATTCGAACGCACACCGATTACGGTATTACGTTTTTATTAAATTATAGTTCACTAATGAGGGTGAATGCGTGTGGTATACTGTTTTTTGCGAAACGGTGAGCCTTTGAGCACATTATTATTATATTTTTATAACAACTCAATTTGGGTAGGCGCCGCACCGCTCATGTCGATTGATTTCATGTAATTTTCGTTCCCACAAACGCACCTCCAATGAATTGATGCAAAAAACAAACCTCTTAAAAAGATACGTAAGCTATTCATTCTATCTCAACAGGACAATGATGATATTTCTGTTGGCTTTAATAAGAGAAAACGGAACTAATTTAAATGAAATATTTTTACTGCTGTCATATTCCTCATTATGATTTGTATTTTCATTAAAATTTAATATTAGGTTTGCAAGCCCAGCATATTTTTCAAATTAAAGTTTTAACGTAATTTATCAGTTAAATTACAATGAGAATACTTTTGATTGGTCTAGTTTATTAAAAAATTGCTATTGCTAGCAAATAAAGTAACCTTCGCTTTTCAAATTTGAAAAAACTTAATTTAATCTGTTTTAGCAGATAAAAAGACAGCTTTATTCAACTACTTTTAACCGACGAATAAACGTTAGTGGTTTTTAAATAAAGTCAAAGACAACACGCATTTTTAGTATGCTGTGTCGTAGTAGATTATAACTGGATGGAACATGGTGAAAAAAATTAGAATGGGCTACCGCCGTATTCTATTTTCAAAACTTTTCTTCTAAACCCTGGGGCGATCGCAACGCTACCGTTATTTCGGCCAGTCATATTTCTAACTTGTTAATAATTAAATTTCGGTATCAGTGCCTTTAAATCTAATTTTAATTAAAAAGCGTCACATATTTCACGCGGTATTCGGTGGTAGGCGGTGCGGACGTGTCCAAAGACGATGCTAACTGACAAGTTTGTGAAGACCTGCATCTTGTTCCATCCTCTTTAAAACAACCTTAAGGGCCGGAGATCAAACGATAGTGGCGATGCAATATTAAATCGTAAGTAATTTAATATTGGCCGTGTAGTTTCTTTTATTGCTTCACAACTAACACGTATGCTAACACGGGTCAAGTGATTAATTTTTTTCTGTAGCAACAAATAAATGTTTATTCTCACGCGATTATTGTTCTTATTCGATTAATAGCGTCCCGGTCACAGTTGATTTATTTATAGAAAGTGGGATGTACTTGGTAAATGTAGGTAATTTTTGCCCTAAATCACTTGTTGTAATGGTATTTTAACGTTGGCGTAGTAAGATAAATTTAGTTGCTATGAATACCAAATGACTGTTCGACTACTTTGGACTTAAAAACTTTTTTAGAACTTAATAAAATTTTAAAACTAAGAAGATTAACAGGCCTAGCATACCTACGTCACGCGACTAAATTTTATCGCGCTCTTACAAACGTCAAAATCGATTGAAGTCAGTGCGTCAGCTGCTGATTGGCTGTAAATGAGAGTGCGGTGTGCTATTAGCCAATCAACAGTATCGAAACTTTTGTCATCTCATGCGATAAATTTGACGTATTGCGTATAGGCCTGCAAAAATTCGGTTGTGTTTAGTTAAGAGGCCTTCATAAAAGTTGCTTATTGAACAGATATTTAATAATTTTGCGATTATCCATGATTCTTTGTAAAACTAAAAATAAAGTAAGTATGTACTTTAACAGTAATATAGGTACCTCTACGCAATTAGATTTAAGTAAACCACGGTTATTCATTACGATAAGATTATACCCGTAGTAATTGTAGTAAAAAGCGAGTCAAATGCGCTAGCATTCGGTTGATGCAATAGTTCGACAATAGTAAGTCATAGTATCTCTAGTTTACGTGTCATAATGCTGATATGCAACTGCCTTTATTGGGTCACCAGACATACGTATTGCTTGTCATATGAACTTCAAATGCAACGCCTGTAGATGCACGTACGCATTTACCGGACTAAAACGCAACACATTCAAGACAGCGCAAGTACACAGGCATATTTTATTTAGTTTATGTAAAACTAGATACAAAATTAACTACTAATGCCAATACAATAGAGATAACTTTTGTTTGCATTGCGCAATGAATAACACTGCATGGTAAGTAGTCGTCATCAAATTCTTTCAAACGAATTTGGATAGGCTCTATTAAGGGACTTATAAAGAAAAGCTCGTCTTATTTTTCGTTTCATAGAACTCAAGTTCTTTGAAAGCAAAGACAAATAACTCGAAGGTCTTAATAGTATTAACAAATAATGTTTTGTTTATTCTAAGCTCCTATCAAAACGTATTGTTTAAAAAGAATTGAATCGCAAGAAGATGCAAAACTAGTTTTATTGTTAGTTTTGTTCCGCGACTTCGTCCGTGTGAATTGTTCCTTCGGTTGAAATTAATGCAAAAACATTAATGAGCCAGCCAAAGTTAAATTGAGAAATGATAAGCCCCACACTTTATTTTTAAAATAATACATATAATATTTCAATTTTATTACCGACATAAATGTAATGGCGAATGCCTTAAACTGTTTTGAATATGATAATTAATAATTTAAGAATATAAACAACCGAATAATAAGGTTAATTAAATCTGCATCTTTGACATTTACTTAAATATTGAAATGCCTGAAGAAAATATGTGAGTTTCCACATAATGTTTGTATACATCAGTATTTTTCATTCAACCTGTCAAGCCAAGCAAAAACTATCAATTTCACAATTTTTCTGCACGAAATGCGTTTTCGTTCTCAGCTTATTCAATAAATTGAGTACGTTGTGTCACAAAAGGAAGTCCCAGAAATGCATTCGTAAGGGTTTTGTCAATATTGGGTGGGTTTTTGTATGATTTCCTTGAGCAAAGGCTTCTACGTCAATAAGAACACAAATAATTTATTTCAAATGTTTACAATGCTTCAGAGTTTTGCGATAGACATTAATTTATCAGTTCTGCTAGATAAGGTAGCAACTTTAATTAAATCTTGACAAATATCAGCTGCTTGTCTTAACTTTATCTTTAAATTTTTTGGTAGTCCCTTTAGTAAAATTCCGCTTCCTCGTGATAAATTGAGTAATTTCAACACATTTCAATCATGTGTCCTCATAATAGCTGCACAAACTTGTCCGGCGATTGAGTTCTTACAATCAATTATCATTAAACAAGTCCGACTTTGTTTTAAAATAAGAACTCCGATTTATGTTTCAAGCGTGACGACAAAAAGTCGCAGACGTGTCTACGATAAATCTTTTCCTTTTTGTTCGCGCCTGAACAAGAGTTACCAATTAACTCGTCACGTGACAAGGATTTTTCCATTTATCGGCGAAAGCATTCGCGAATATGTAATATATTATTCTCTCTGACAAATTACTTAATGTTTGCTGTAAGAGCGCGCAACTTTTAGCACGGTCGGTTGTTTAAATAAAACTTGCTTTCACCTTCCTTTATTTTGTCTGCGCTTTGTGGTTTGCTCAAGAATTATCGCAGATTCTTCAAGGTTCAAAGACCATTTCATAAACGTCTATACGTAATAGAAATGAACTATGCACGTGTTGCTAAGAACATAAGCGGCATTCTTTTAGATTTTCATTTTCAGTTCGTTAAGTCATTGAAACTGATGACTGACTGACTGATTTCAACTAGTTCAATCAGCACGTTTATAAGATTCCAATTATATTTTAAGGTCTTTAATTTTTCTTCTCTTTAGTGGATCTTTAGTGTTTTATATTATTTTAAAAATATAATATGACACATTTTCTCAATCAATGTCAGTATTGGGCCACGATGACGCATGTAAGTCCTACAGTTAATTTCATTTATTTTACAAAAAGATACTTTTGTTTTATTTATTTTTTTAATAATTAATTTTTATTTAACAATTGACAAACTAACTGTGTGTCTTAGTGCAAAATTAGTAATAAGTTTAGCTTCCATTTGTAAAAAAAAACTAGTTAGAGTTTCTTGCCGGTATCTTCTCTTTAGTTATAGGTTCCGAACCGGAGGTAGCTTCATTTGCTTTATATAGAGACTATTCATAAGTATTACTAATGTAATCTATGTGAATAAAAAATATTGACTTTGACTTTGACTTTGACTTTCGAAAGAACACTAAATTTGCTGCCGTGGTTTTCTATTAAAAAGTTAAAATGGAAACCAAAGTCATTCAGCTTATTGTTTCCGGCTGTTATTGTAATTTCAATAAATAAGTTATTGCTGTTTAATACTTTCTAAGTGCAAAGTAATTTCCACATAAAATTGCAGTAAGAAATGGTTGCTTATTGAATTATGCCGTGAACAGTTCTTCATACGCCGAGAGCCTGCACTCCGTCATTTCACTGCCACTATATCGCATGGTGGACCGTACCTGTTGTGCCTGGCCGTTGACCCCTCAGTATTGACATATTCCTATAGTTTCTCACGTCTAGCCCCAGCCGATTACAATACGCACAGTATGTTTTTACTACGTCCAAGTTGAAACATATATGACGGCTGTGACGGAAGCGGGTTACGAGAGTGTCAACTGAAAACTTCCATTACAACATTTTAATTGTAACAGTACACTACAACTGTGTTATTTATTGTGCTGTACTTGTTGCCCTTAAGCTCAAGGATAAGGTCAATCTTGAAGTATGATATAATAAACTGCTAAACGAATTAAATTCTTCCAACCTTAAATCCACTTCATCTTTCCATTCCATCTTCAATCAAAAAAAGTTCGAGAAAATTTGAAACAAACAAGGTTTGATGCTTTGTAAACATAATTTTATTTTCAGTCATATTAAGATTTTAGTTGCTGCGTCATTTGTGATGCGAAGGTCTTTTAATATAACTCGAGTCGTCAAGAGAGGTTGAAGAAAATGATAAAAATTTCGTAACGCAAAACATTTAAGTTATTAACGTCAATAAATAGGTCATTTGCATAACTGAAAACAATAAGCTATATATCCCTACTTCCCTACTAATTATATTATAAATGCGAAAGTAACTCTGTCTGTCTGTATGTCTGTCTGTTACGCTTTCCCGCTTAAACCTCTCAACCGATTTTGATGAAATTTGGCATAGGTATACGTTGAACCTCAAGAACGGACATAGGCTACTTTTTGTTAGAAAGTAAGCGGGGAGGGGGGTAATGCCACCTTTAAAAGTTTATATGGGAAAATGTTTACTACTACTACTACTACTTTTTGTTTTCGGTAAAATGTTTACTACTACTGTAGTAGTAGTAGTAAACATTTTACTTTTTGTTTCGAATATTAGGGGAGATAGGGGTAAAACCGACCATGAAAGGATGTAGTCCACGCGAACGAAGTCGCGGGCACAACTAGTAACGAAATAAAACCTGTTGTGATATTACAATTAAATTGTTCCTTACGTATGTTGTTTTATCTAAATTAGGTATGTCATATGCATCATTCATTTTTTATAGAAGAAAGAAGAAGAAAGAAGAAAGAAGAATCACCATTCACCGCATAGGCTTAATACAAATAACCAAAAACTAAGAAGTATGTACATTTACTTATTTTTTTTTCGGCCATTTTGATGCTACGTGAATGAAATATGCCATTACAGGCCATTGCAACGGTATACATACATTATTCTGATAGATGACGGTATTTAGCGTAGTCTCGAATACATTTTGTCAGGAATATCAATGGGCTTAAAATCAGTGCTATTTGATTACTTCCATAGTTAAGAGACGAGCGGGCTGGACTTTGACGTCCCGCTATCTGAGGTTCGGTCCCCGATCGGGTCAATATAGAAAACGAAATATTCTTTATTGTCTGTAACAAGTGCTTGAGCTACTAACCGTAGAATCAGACCAACGTAGGTGATGTTGTTCAAATCGGAAATTGATTTCCATTATTTTATTATTCTGATTTATTATTAAGGTACTTACGCTGATCGTTTCCATCGGAGCGAGCCATGACGGTGCCGTTTGGGAATACGTTGACGTAAAGATGGGAACACTGGCTGTAGAGGCGCACTGAACGAACCATCGATGGCACCGCACCGCAGATCACCACCTGCCAAAACAATAACACTCGTTAACAAAACAATTCAGTTCATTAATAAAACAAAACGAACAATCAACAAAGTACTATAATGTTTCAATTATTCGAGGTAAAATAATCGTTCCAATAGTTGATTACATATGAACTAGCTAACCGTGAAGATTTTCCACGTTGATTTGTAATAAAAAGTATCATACATGTTGTTTTAATTTCATATTAGTCTTGCTACCAAATTTCATCTGAATCTATTTAGTAGTTTTTGCGTGAAAGAGTAATAAAGAACTACGCTGCCAAGTATTACACGTTCGTAATATTGGTCTCATTACAATTTTTCTTCATTTGTGATCATTTGAAGAGAGATTTTAATGAGTAAATGTGATCATTTGAAGAGAGATTGTAATGTTTGAAACAAAGTTCCTTTCCCTTATCTGTCCCTATAACATGTACGATTAGATCTTTAAACGTTTCTACTTAACGGATTATGATGCGGTTTTTAAATAGATACAGTAATATCCACCTTACAGAAGACCGCAGCCAAATCACAATCACTTCTGTGTTGTGGTGTTCCTGTGTGTGAGTAAGGTTTCCAGGGCTCTTGGGGGTGTTCCATTAGTAGCAGGGGTCAAGCCTTCAAGGTAAGGGCGACAAGTCCAGTAACAGCTTTATTATGCTGTACTTGTCGCCCTTAAGCTAGGACCTCATTACCACTTCCACGGCCCTGCTACCGCATTGTAGTGGGCGGGGAGGTGAACCCCGACGTGGTGCGTCCCCAGGTGGCGGATAGGGGAAGCCTGCGACCGCCGTACGCAGGGTATTCCCGCTTATAGGGTGCCTTGCGGGCGGCGGGCGGGGGTCGGAGCGTAGCTCCCGCAGACCAAATACCGGGGGGGAGAACGGGGAATGGGGGGGAACGGGGAATACCGTCCTCTCTGCTATTCTCGGTTTGAGAAGAGCAGTGGAGGGCGAGGCGAGGTGATGGGCAGCTCGCCCTAAAACGAGCCGATCTCAAAATGGCCTCGAGGAAGAATATCACATTACCCCAGGAGGGTACCTCCGGCTCCACCGGAGGAGAATCCCTCGGCGCCGCTCACTCGGGGGCGGCGTCCAAGCCCCGTCGTATTCTGGGGGGGGCAACTCAGGCCTCGGAGACTGGCGTCTCAGCGCTGGTCGACGTAAATGACGACTTGGCATCCTCTCTCGTACACCGATCTACCATTGGCGATTTGGTTTCTGTTAAACCGGGGGCGGAAACACGTTCCCTGAAGGAGCGTGTCACTGCCATTGACCTTGGCATGGCGCCGCTTGTGGCGGCAGTAGGGGGGAGCTCACCCGGAAATGAGCAAACTTCAAAAATTATGGCTTCGATGGAAAAATGTATACTACCCCAGGAGGGTACCTCTGGCACTGCCGGAGGAGAATCCCTCGGTGCTGCTCCCTTGGGGGCAGCATCCATGCCCCACCGTACTCTGGGGGGGGCACCTCAAGCCTCGGGGGCCGGCGCTTCGGCATCGGTCAACGTTAACAACGACTTGGCTTCTCTACACGGATTACAAACTACAGGCGATTTGGATACTGGTGCATTAGCGGTGGAGGCGGGTGCCCCGATGGCACGCGCCAAAACCTTTAAACAAGGTGAAAAAATGGACTCCATTCCGTTACGTGAGGCAGTGGTAAGTCGCTGCTCGTCAGTCAGTAGCGTCTCCAGGACAGATGGCGGAAATGAAGCCATCATGGACTTGTCGGACGGTGAATCGGACACGCTCACAAACATGTCCGACGTCAGCTTTATGTCGACGGGGTCTCTGCGGCAGCAGTTCATGCGGACACCTGGAACGAAACGACGACATCAAGAGGGTGGAGCCGATCTAGACTCACAAGACAAGGTGCAAAAGGTCGCCAAAACACGGCGCGGCCGCGGGCGCCCCGCGAGCACCGGCAACTATGTCGGTAGGGTGGAGGCGCAAAAGAAACTGAACGCTGCAAAACGCGAAGCCCTGCAGCTAGAACTCGAGGAGGAACTTGCGAATAGGGAACGCCTGACCAGAATGGCGAAGGTCAAGGCAGGATATGGTGCTAATATGGATAACAAGTTTGAGGACCTCACCGTTCCCGAGATCCGCAATTCGGTGGAGGAGGACCTCTCCAAAATCATTGGAATGGCGGCGAAGTCCTCAAATCTAAAAGGAACCATACAAAAGGGCTTCAAGGAGCGGGCCGCCCACGCTAAAGCAGGTGTGGAGGAGCTAGTGAAGCGCTCCGTCTCGGAGGAAACAGAGAGATTGCATGCGACAATCGCTCGCATGCAGAAGGAACTGGACGACTACAGGCGGGAAGTGACGGAACTCAGGGCAATGGTTGCAAGTGCGGGTGGCAGCAAATCCCATGTCCAGTCACAGGAGTCTCAAATGGAGACAGAAATGGCGCCGGTTGAACCAGCCCCGGTCCCGGCTGCCACCCAAAACTGCGGTCTTCTTCCTTCGGAGTTCGAGGCCATAGTACAAAGGCTTTTAATACAGGAGAGATCATTTGTCCGGACCTGTATAGCAGGTATCGAAAGCAGGCTCCCGAGAGTGGAGCGCCTGCGACCACCTCTCGCCGCGGACGATCAAATCGGGGAGATCTTTAAGGCTCCCGCCCCGCCAATGCCGCAAAAGACCAAGAAGTCGAAGAAGTTGGGCCCTGCACCTGGCCTACCCAAGATTGCAGCTCCAGCAGAAGTAGTCGTCGCTGCTGTTCCTGCTACACGAGCGGTCCCAGTATTTGAGGAGAACCTCCTCCTCCCGTCGACGACTCCGGCCAATGAAGGTTGGAGTCTATTTGTTAAAAGGGGAAGAAAGGGCAAGAAAACTCAGCCCCAAAATCCGCACATTCCTGCGCCCCAGGTAGTAAAAAAGGGGGGGAAGTCTAAGCCTCGGCCTCAGCCTACCGCCGCGCAACGAAATAAGAAGGAGAAGGCTGCAGCAGTCAAAAAACGGCTGGCCCCGCCGAAAACAGCTGCGGTCGTTATTAAGTTGACCGCTGAGGCCATCGAGAAGGGCCAAACCTACAAAGACGTCCTGGAAAAGGCTCGGGGTCTAATAGACGTCTCTCAGCTAGAGGCACCGCGTTTCCGCCGAACTGCAGCAGGGGCTGCCAAATTCGATTTCGCGGGAGCTGAAAATGAGCAGCAGGCGGATCTGTTTGCCTCCAAAATGAAGGAGGCAATATCAGAGGTGGCTGCAATATCCCGGCCTCAAAAATGCATCGGGTTAATAATCCTCGACCTAGATGACACAGTGTCCAAGGCCGAGGTCGTGGAGAAGGTCTCCAAAATCGGTGGGTGTCCGGAGGATGCAGTCAGGGCTGGGGAAATTCGCACCGGGAGAGGGGGGGCGGGTGCTATTCGCCTGCAGTGCCCCATCACGGCGGCCAAAATTCTACTGGAGAAGGGCCGCCTTACGTTAGGCTTCAGCTCCGCAGCAGTACGGGCACTAGAAGAACAGCCCCTACGCTGCTACCGATGTCTCGGACTCGGACACACAAGTGCGCTCTGTCCCTCCAAAGTAGTAAGGACGGAGCTCTGTTTCCGGTGCGGAAAGGATGGACATAAGGCAGCCACGTGCAGCGCAAAACCACACTGCGCAGTCTGCGCCGAAAGCGGGCGTCCGGCGAACCATGTCATGAGGGGGAGAAATTGTCGCCCCCCACCCAAGAAGGGCAAAATGCAGGTGCGGACCCCACCTGCTGAAGCCGCAGCTGCAGCCCCGGCCGCAGCGACCGACGGTGCGATGTCCGAATAATGCCAGACACCGGACATCGCAACGTCTTACAGGCGAACATCAACCACTGTCGGTCGGCCCAGGACATGCTGTCCCAGGCCATGGCCCAGTGGTCAATAGACGTGGCAATCGTCGCCGAGCCGTACTCGGTGCCCAATAATTGGGTAGGAGACCGGGATGGCTTGGTAGCCATCGGACGACGCCCGACCTCAGACTCCCCCCCTCTATCACTTCTGGAGAGGGGCTCAGGGTACGTAGCAGCCGCATGGGGTGAGATTGCCCTGGTGGGCGTGTATTTCTCCCCTAATCGTCCTCTGCGGGATTTCGAGTCATTTCTTGGGGTTCTGGGGGCCGTAATAGGACGACTGTCACGCGTTCGGCGAGTTCTTCTGGCTGGCGATCCTAACGCCAAGTCGTCGGCCTGGGGTAACCCGGTCAACAGGGGTAATGCACGCGGGCCGTTGGTTGAAGACTGGGCGGCAGCCTCTGGGTTGGTGTTACTTAACGTGGGCTCCACTCACACGTGCGTGCGGCAGCAGGGAGGGTCAGTGGTGGATCTTTCTTTCGCCACCCCTGCTCTCGCCACACGTGTGCGAAACTGGCGCGTTGAATTGGGGGAGACTCTTTCTGACCACCGGTACATTCGGTGGGAGATCTCCCCCTCTCAGGGTTCCACTAGAGCGCCCAGGTCGGGCGAGTCGCCGTTTCCCAGGTGGGCTCTAACCCGCCTGGACAGGGAGGTGGCTAGGGAGGCCGCGTTTGTTCAGAACTGGTTCACGCCTCCCTCTAACCATCTGAGCGTGGATGAGAGGGCTTCCCAGCTTCGGGATGCTCTTACCGAGGTATGCAATGCTTCCATGCCTCGGTCCCGCCGCCCGCCTCCCCGCCGCGCCGTCTATTGGTGGACGGCGGAGATAGCTGAACTACGGGCGACCTGCACGTCATCACGAAGGGCCTATCAGCGGAGTCGTCGACGCAGGATAAGGGACGCTGACAGGGAGGCACGCCTATACGCCGTTTACCTGGACGCCAAGAAGGTCTTAAAGGCGGAAATAGGTGCCGCCAAAGATAGGGCGAGGGCGGAAATGCTAGATGGACTTAATGCCGATCCGTGGGGGAGACCGTATCGGGCTGCGCGAAATCAGCTGCGCCCCATTGGTCCCCCACTAGCTGAGTCGATGGAGCCTGCCTTGCTGGACAGGGTGGTCCGGGCTCTTTTCCCGGCAGAGCCCCACTTCACCCCTCCAGCTATGAATCCGCCTTACGCGGTGAATCCTGATGCAGAAGAAATTCCAAGATTAACACAAGAAGAATTTGGCACGGCTACGCTGTATCTCCGTGCAAAAAAGACGGCGCCAGGCCCCGACGGAGTTCCCGCCAAAATAGTCGCCATGGCTTTAGCTGAAATGGAGACCAGGTTCCGGGACCTCTTTGACACATGTCTTGAGGTTGGGAGGTTCCCGGACATATGGAAGGAAGGGCAGCTGGTACTCCTGAAAAAAGAGGGGCGCCCAGAAAACAGTCCCCTCGCTTACCGGCCCATCGTCTTATTGGACGAAGTCGGTAAGCTATTCGAGAAAATCATGGCGGCGAGGATAAATCGCCACTTGAAGGAGCAGGGGCCGAACTTGTCGGATTATCAGTTCGGCTTTCGAGCAGGGCGCTCCACAGTCGACGCGTTGGCGCGCTTACAAGAAATAGTTGGTGAGGCCTGGGATGCGGGGGAGGGAGTTTTGGCTGTGTCGTTGGATATAGCCAACGCTTTTAATTCGATCCCTCACTCCACAATTCTGGCGGCCCTAAGATATCATCGGGTGCCCCAATACCTTCAACGACTTCTAGGTAGCTACTTGTCCGGCAGAAGGGTCGCGTACGTAGGGAGGGACGGGCTGCTTCGGCGTGCGGGTGTCGAGTCCGGTGTTCCACAGGGGTCTGTATTGGGGCCCCTCTTGTGGAACATCGGCTTTGATTGGGTTCTGCGAGGTGTTCTCCTCTCGGGCATGAACATCATCTGCTATGCAGATGACACTCTAGTCACAGCCCGAGGGAGGACCTACGGCGAAGCCGCGTGCCGTGCAGCTGCCGGCGGTACACGAGTAGCAGAAAGCATTGGCCGTCTGGGGCTACGTGTGGCGCTTGAAAAGACCGAGGCCATTTACTTCTTCGGGCCTCGGCAGCGCCGTCCCCCTCCAGACGCTAACATCGACGTCGGAGGAGTGACCGTCAGGGTGGGTACCCACATGAAATATCTGGGCTTAGTATTAGACTCGCGCTGGTATTTCGAGCCCTACCTCAAGGGGTTATCCCAGCGCCTCATTGGAGCGGCAGGGGCGTTTGGGCGTCTGCTTCCCAACTTAGGTGGACCAAGGGCCAAATGTCGGCGACTCTATGCCGGCATTCTTAAGAGCATGGCCCTCTATGGCGCCCCCATTTGGGCAGACGCGCTGTTTCGACGGGGAAACACAGCCCACCTGCGGAGGCCACAAAGGGCTATTGCCCAGCGAGTGGCCCAATCGTACCGCACGGTGGGCTTTGATGCGGCTTGTGTACTGGCCGGCACACCGCCTTGGGCCCTCGAGGCAAGGGTGCAGGCACAAGTTTACTGGCGTCTAACGGAGAGGAGGGCGCAGGGAGAGCGTCCCTCCCCAACGGAAATTGCGGCGATTAGAAGAGAGGCCCAGGAAGAAATGGTTGTGCAGTGGCGGGTGAAATTGGACGAGGCGAGACCTAGGGGGCGGGTGTTAGATGCCGTTGGCCCGGTTTTAGAAGAGTGGTTGCACCGGAGCCACGGCTATCTGTCTTTCAGACTGGTGCAGATACTGACCGGGCATGGATGCTTTGGTCAGTACCTGCACCAAATCGGGCGAGAAGAGTCGCCGTCGTGCCATGCTTGCGGCGCGGCGGCAGACACAGCGGACCACACGCTAGGTATGTGTCCAGCCTGGGCGACCGAGCGGGCCGAGTTGGCCGCTATTGTTGGGGGTGATTTCTCGCTCTCAAGCATAGTTATAGCCATGCTTGGGAGCGAGGAGGCCTGGACGGCAGTTGCCACCTTTAGCGAGCAAATAGTCTCGAGAAAAGAGACCCTGGAAAGAGAGCGAGAGGACGACCCCCTCGCTCCACCTCTTCGTAGGCGAAGAAGAATGCGTGCGAGGCGTCGCTTTGATGCCCTCGCGCTCGTTAGCGGGGACCAGCCGGCCGCGGGTGTGGGGACACCCTGGCCGGCCTTGCACGGTACTCCGCAGATGCGCGGGAACGGTTTAGCACCTTCGACCGTTCCCGCCAGTCCCCCGACCATCCAGGGGAGACTTGGCGACGCCGCCCCGTAGGGGCAGCAATTCCGCCGACGGTGCTGTGGCAGTCATGGGTCGACCGATATCCCATGGCGCCGTCAATAGGCGATGAGAAGGTGGGGAGGTTTTTTTTAGTTCGGGTAGTCCCCCGCCCCCTCTGGGCGGGGGAGTCCCACACACGTCGCTGTCGTCCCCACGGCAGCGATATGGTGCGCAAAGGCATTTTCCCTCCCTCAAAAAAAAAAAAAAAAAAAAAAAAAAAAAAAAAAAAAAAAAAAAAAGACCTCATTACCACTTAACATCAGGTGGGATGAAGTCAATCTTGAAGTGTAATATAAAAAAAAAAATATGAAGGTTTATATGTAGGTATAATACATACATATTTTAATACAGAAGAGCCGAAAAATATCAGTATTATCATAATATGACTACTTGTTATTAAGCGCAACTGATCAGATAAAAAAATGATGAGATACGAAATGTCAAATTTGACCTACATTCCCAAATCTTATATTCAGACAATTCCTTACAAAGATTACAGATCTTTTATTGCCAAGATAGAAATGTTAAACTACCCATTCAGTCATCGAAAAGCACACGTAACACAGTGAGACTAATAGTCCCATTGCCTTGTACAGCTTGTCTAAAGGTAAGTATGAGCGTACGACTAATGGTCATGCTAAATCAACTGCGATAACGTGGTCGGCTGTAAAACACTGATTTATGCCAGGGTTAGTCACAAGTCATCTTACCATGAACGCTGACGACACGAGGATGACGAACCAGGTGTTCCAGAAGACTACCAAGTTCAATAACAAAGAACAGGATGCCATAAAACTGAACGCGTCAAAATCATCGATGATATTTACGACGCAATACACATTCCAGATGATAAATGAAAAATAATTGACGTAGACGGAATGCGAATATCAACGGAAAACGCGGATTAACGTACTAATCACCACATTTGTGTGGTCTGTATCAGTGAAAACCTATCACTAGCGACTGTGTTGATTGGCTTAAATTAGTTTACTTGTATTGTAACTGCGCTTTCACCGGCTTTTAATGGCGCCAGCTGTATACCGACACCTCATTACGCAGATATTGATCAACGGCCTATCTCGTACGACCTGCTGAACTTCACGACTGAACAGCTGAATATTTACTGGTTAACCCTCAAACAGTTACAACCCTTTGAACTTCAATTAAGACGTATCTTTAAATGAGGCGATGTTTAATTGGAAAAATGTGTAGGTCGGTGTTTGAGTCAATAAGTTTGAGGCGATTTGCATTAGAATGCATTATATCAATGGTTATGGAACCGTCAAAGGGAACACTTTCACAATCGCATCGGGTTTTGTAATTATTACTAGAGCCGACCGTTCCGAGCAGCACAATAAGGAAACAATCGATCGTTTTAATGGGTCAACCGTGCTCAGCTAATCCGTCGGGTTGGGGTTCGTTCTTTGGGGTGCACACAATTTTATATCCTATTATTATTGACGACAAAAGTTTGTTTTTGTTTTTCTTCATTTGCCAATATAGGACCTTCTGTAGCTGTCGGTGCGGTGTCATATTCAAGTGGGAAAGCATAGGCTACCGCGACGCGGTCACTATTCAGCCATATTGCGTTTCACGTGGACTTTTTGTAAACAATACCTGGATTTGCCTTTTAACGTCGAATGCTTCCCTTAATTCGCTTTGTTTTAAAAGCTCTTAAGGTACACCTATGAATCAATTATTATTTTAATGTTAAAACGCTTTGAATATCAATCAAAATTACACTTTAAATGGCATAGTTAAAAAGACTTCAAAGCCTGCATTTCTTCAAATAGTTCTTGGGAATTAGGAGATAATTTTGAAATGTATTCGATAAATTTACATAACAAATAATCAATTGAACATTTGTAGTAAAGCGATTAAGCAATAGTTCTTGAATATTATGTTTAAATAATAAACGCGCAAATTATTGTGTGCCAATGCAGCTATCAACTCTGTGTTCCCAGGCACATTTCAAAATATCAGGAAATGAATCGATTAATAAGCATTCCATAAAATCATAACACGTCAAAATAAACTATAAAGCTAACGATCACACTACTAAAACAGTGTTCATAATTATGTAAATAGAGTTACAGAAACGTTCATAGTAATATATTACAGCGTTAAGTCCCGTGGCACATGTAAACGGTATATTTTTATGCAGATTTGATATGGCCAGGCACGTCGTGCTTATTACAAGTAATTTTAATGTTATTTACAACTATTCGTTAATATAAATAACAGAATCTTTATCTCAATTAGTTTCAGCAATTGAACTTTGTACGTACGATTTTGTTGTGATAATGTAAGCGGTGGTAATCGTGTTGGTTGAACTCTGAATACTCGTGTGCTTTTGTCTGCTAATCTGCGATAAACTAAGTCGCTAACTGCAATGGATAATAATGATAAGATTTTTGTAAAATTAATGAGGCAGAGTTCTTATGGCAACTGCTTACTGAATGATTCGCTGAATTGAAACACGCCAATACTTTGAAATAAAGTATCTGATCTTTGAAGGATGTGTTTAAAGCCTACTGGTTACTGAGACTTTAGGCGCCTGCCTGGCGGTATACTGCCTGGCCTTAAACTAGGGTAATCTGTGTTTTATGGAGTATTAGTTAACTATTGAACCATAGATTTAGAACATTTTGCGTCCGATTTGGTCAAATGACTGGTTCTTATTGTCACAATGTAGCTTAAGTTATGTTCACTTATGTTATATAATTGTGGCGTACAAAAATACGAGACACTTTATAAATACAAAAAAATCTTTGGAATTTTTTTTTACATTAATACCTACTAGGTATGTAAGATTAGATGTATATAGGTACATTTGAAAAAAATATATAATACTTTTATTGTTGATTTGCGTATCTAAATATAAGCGAAATGACTAAGCAACAATGAAAAAAAAGATGGATGCAAACATGAAATCAATATTGCAGATAACATACATTTTAGATTATTTTATCAATAATCTTTGTGCGTACTGCAATTATCCGTACTAATTGATTTACGTACATGCAATATAAATTAAATTCCAGCATTTCAACAAAAAACAAACGAAAGTAAAACCCATCATTCACAGTTTTATTACAACCATTTCATTGCACCTATGTGCGTGTGATAACAATAAATAATGCCAATAAATATTATTGATAAATTCATTGATACTTTTGTTTCTAAAAATACGCGCAATCGGCTAAGCTATGCTATAAAGTCTTACAGGACGGCGCTAACTCGAAAGTAATAACTTAATCGTTTCCCCATGCCTTAACTGATTATAATTATTGATAAACTAATCTAGTCCATCAATATTTACTGCAGTTTCATTTAGGTAGAGTTGTAAAGTGTACATTATTAATTTTGCAATTGTATGCGAAGATCGATGATGCTTCGTCCGACATAATAGAGGTTTTATTCAAAAACTTACGAGGGTGAATTAGTTAGTGTGGCTACATTGCCGACGCGGTTGCGATTTTTGGCCGCAAACTTGACGGGCGATCATGGCAGTGTGCGCGATTGTTACCTGTCGAGGCTACGGAAACCGCAAACAATCGCAAACGCTGCGGTTGAGAAACGCGTCGTGAAATATTCTTTATTTTTATAATCATGCATGAACAATACTCAAAAATTCTTTATGTGTGGGGACCAAAACTATCTGTCGCAGACATTAAATTATATTTTTTTACAAAAAGGAAAGATTTGATTATTTATTGGTTTCCAATGAATTGACCCCGAAACTACTGAATTTTTGAACAATTATTTCACTGTTAGAAAGCTACACTTTCCCCGGGTGAAATAGGCTGGAACTAATATTTCCAAAAATATGCAATAGGTAACTTACTAAAACTCAATTAGTGTGTAACTGTAAAAAAAACTACCTATGCGAGTGAAGCCGGAGCAAACTTGTAGTGGTAAATAAGCCTCGTGTAAATTTTAAGTAAGTACTTACATTTTTGCTACTCAGTAAAATGAGATATGAAGATTAAATGTTATCTCAGTTTACCTTGTCGACAGGATTAGTTCGGCCACACAGGAGAGAGATAATGCCGTGAAAAAATGTTTTTAAAGGTATTTTTCTAGGTTTTTATTAAAAAATGCCTCAAAAAATAAAAAGCAAATGAAATTACACAACATTACAAACTTTGTAGCCAACCGAACCTTTTTAGGGTATTATCTTTGTTGATATTATTTTTTGTTAACATTTTGTCTGTCATTTATACATAGTTCAGATTTTTTTTTATAACTTCACTACCCTGATTGTGATCAAGTAATAGGTCAAACAATAATTAAAATGAAGCTAAATAAATTTATTTAAGGAAGTAATTCATACTTATAACAGGGTATGTTATAAGTATAGATGTAAACTATGAACTATTAAGGTTAAAGAGGAAAACCGTAATTAGCAATTTAGTTGCGGAATATTCCATAGGTTACCTGATTCCATAAAATCACATTCCAAACCTCGTCCGTCCAGATTTTTTAATCAAATCCTTTTTTCCCTGTTCAATAAGTTTGATAATGCCATTTTATCTTTTGGGCGAACATCAAAATCGTAAAAGTGCTTTTTCAATAAAACCATCAAGAATCGACAATGTCGTCCGCTGTTTTGTGAATTTTTTTGTCAACATTTCATTGGCTCAATAACGCATACGACCAAAAAGTATGCGATCTAATCGTATTCCCTGTTTTTAAGTAACTGCCAATGAACGTGGTAGAGGCTAAAGCAAATAAACTAGAATGCAGATTTTATGAGCACACATTAATTGTAATCTTGTAATAGCCATATTCAATAAGGTAAATTTCTTCATCGCTGAGCGTGGAGTGCTAGGTCGGGTAATCATGGCAAATGATAGGTGTCTATCGTTAAACGTACTAGCGTACGTATGATGAGCTCAGTATTAGCTAGAAACATAATATGGTGGGCCAGGTTTAAAAGAAACTATTAGTAGCTCTGACTATCGAGAAAGTACAGTATAAATATATGGTAGGTACTTTATTCTATACTGTTACTCTCCGAAAATAATGCAATGCAAAAACAACTAACCGTATTGTTGACAAGAATTTAAATTTTACGCTCGTTATACTGTTTTTGTCTGTCGAATATAAATGAATACTGAAATTATATATTGTGTTTACAATTAGTTTCAGTAAAAAGAGCCTAGCGTATTCCAAAAATATATTTACATAAAACAATAGTAAAAAGTATTAAGATTTTGTGAAGAAAGCAAAATAATGCACCGTGTTTGGTCGTCTAAATCATATTATAAGGGTCCAATAATGACATTGTAGGTACGGTAATTCTAAACTGTATATTAACGGAACATCTGTAATATGGATTTGCAAGTGTGAATAAAGTTATAAGAAGATTTTGTACAAAGACATTAAATATATTTATGCATTTTGTTACCTTTAATACTAACGATTTAGAATATGTAGCAAATTGTGATTATATTTTATATTGTTATCGTTTTGTTGTCAGCACAAATGAAACCAATTTCCTTCGGGAAAATAAAAAATGTCTTGTCGTATAGAAGTTCACTTCGTCTTACTTTGTCATCAACTAATATCGTCACAAAATTATGTGTATTCGTTAATGTAGCCGACCTAAACATGCTTTTTTATCACAAATTGGAACTATCTCGAAACTGCCATTAATCTTGCGAAATATCAATAAATTTAGTTGCACTTTATTGATGAAACATTAATCAAATTAAATTGACTAATAAACAGAAAATAGGCGACAGTAGACAGTCTCATAAAATTATTAAGATTTCTATGATTTGTGTGTTTTTGATGAAAAAAACGTTCACAAAATTTGTATAATTATGCATGTTAGATGTCAGTTTGATAAAGTTAATTGCGTGTCATCGTGTTATGGCCCCTTATTAATAAATATGAAAAATCAACGAGCTATTAACATAGCAGTTTCTCGAGCTCATAAATTAATAAATAACATGATTTTTATTAGCAACAAATCTTTATTAATCCATAAGTCCTTAAGATCTAGATTTATAGTTAACAGGAAATCGATAGAACAAGTTTTAAGTACGATATTTTTGTCCTAAGTCCAACTATCTAAAAACAATACCTACTTGATTTATAGATATTTTACACGTGGAGTTTCAAAGTTGAAGTAAACATAATGATAAGCTCACACGTTAAAATGGAGCTTGAAAATTTTAGCCCACAGGCGGAAATTAATAGAAAACAAAAAATATGACGCTGCAATAACGTACTTTAAAAGTAATCTCACAGACAAATAATGCTTCTTATGTCACATTTTATTACTCTATGATATATAATAGTTTTAACATTATCTGTCATATTTAACCATCAAAACTTTGTTAAATAATCTATAGAATAATTAAAACAGTGTACTAGTAATAGTCAAGTCATCCAAAGGTTTTATATATTTATGCTTAAATGACTACGTCGGGTACATTTTTTTGAATAATTTTTGCCCGAATGCGGTCAATGGGTTTAGTATATTTGATAAAATTATAAGTCATTGTTAAAATAACGAACTTACCATCAGGAGGCACAATATCTTTGCAGAGACGGCAAGCTGTGGTAACCTGTAACAAAGAAATTACCAGTTAAAATATATTTTGCAGATACACTAGATGGGACTTTCTGTACAATACCTTTGTTTATGATGGAATTACTGAAATGCTATTCACTAGGGTTGATGTTTCTACAAAACGAAAACATTCAGCGTAAGTTGCATATTATATATAATAAGGCCAATTTTAGTGACGCTTATGATTTAGCGTTTTTCATTTGAAAATATATTGAAAAATAATTATTATTCAATCGACAGATGAAGACTTGTCTACTATTAATGGTGCAAATAGTATTTATTCTTAAAAAAGAGTTTTGCTTTCCACCAGATCAATCTGCAGCTGATTGCCCTGCAAACCTAATAAATAAAATAAAAAAAGTTCATGAAGGTTAAATCGCGATGATAATTATCACCAGTACATAATAGGAGGCGTATTTATCATGTACCAGTGTCACTCAAGTCTCGCTTTACGTTCGCCAAACACGCGAAAACACTTTAACACATAATTATGTAGATTTATTTATTGCAACCAAATAGTTTCTGGCCGGGACCACTTCAGATTGGAAAGCGTAAACATGACTTGAGAGTATTTGTGTTGTACTAAAACAGTCGTTGAGATGATGAAGGAAATGGGTTAGTTCTCGTGGCTACGGAACTACGCCGTAGTAAAAAAACGGAGATGTTCAGACAAAAGCATGGCAGACAACACACTTTGGACTTTATACCATCCTTGCGTCGTGAGCATAGGAACTAAAATCGCACTGCAATTATTAACCTTGACGTTCTGTAGACAGTACATTTGCAATCGAGAACGAATGGTTTTGTAATACTATATGATCTATAAAACACGCTAAAAGCTATGTATTATGTACAAAAAAAACATATTTCCATATGGAAGAGTCCTTAAAAATATATTGTTTTTTAATTTGATTGTTATGGTTATTTGAAAGGGAATATATTCTGTGAATATAACGTTCTCAAGATCAAGCAAGTCATAACTTTTTTTGCATGTGAAACCCCTAAAAATAGGGTAAAGGAAGGTATATTGGTGATATAGGTAACTTGATGATAACTTTTTAAACTGATTGCCACAAAATTCCCTATGCGAGCACATTCATGAGACAGCGCTAAGGAGGTTGCTACGAGTGTAAGCAATTGTGTTTTATTTAAATTTTAAATAAAATTTAAATTTAAAATTGTGTGGCAATCAGTTTAAAACGTTATCATCAAGTAACCTATATCACCAATATACCTTCCTTTACCTATTATATATTTATTATGTTTTAATAAAAAAAGAAACAGACATATGATGACAATAATGTTTTACTAGTAGTAATATACTCTCGTTTTTCCCTTTGGATACGGAATCCTTTGCAAATTTTTAAACCATAAAAATTAGAAGGTATCATAAATAAGTATACATCTTAATACATTTAATTGTAAAATATACATATAATACCTTATATAATTATATGTATTGTAATATGAACTTAAATACGTGAGTATTGAATTGAAAATAATATTACATATACAATTTTTGTTTTTTTATGACTATGTAATTATTATATAAGTATCAATGATTCGTTAAGATAAATTCACATATCGCATTTGAATTAACATCCATTGTCGAATATCTTCCGTTGAAAATAATTTAGTATGATAAAATAAAGCACAGTGGATTACAATTTATTGAACCGTTATTAACTGAAATCTATCATGATTAAATATCAAACTTTAGTAGATATGGCACAAACATGCTTTAATTTAAAACTCGTTTTTAATAACCATAATAACTGAATTAGTAAAGAACACATTAATTAATACCTATCGTTTTTACCATACGTTATTCTCGGAGTTTTATCAGCGTTTGTTAGTAAATTAGATGAAGAGAAGCGAATTACTTTTCTAATATCTTAAATTTTGTACATTTTTTTTTCAAAATTGGGTCAACGGTTCTGCCGTGAAAGAAGAATAAAAAATGAGCAATCTTTTATTATGCATTGCATTACTTATTTCATGCATTGCATCTATATAATTAATACAGATGCTTTTTTTTTCATTCCAATCTTTTCAATATTTATTGATATATATTAAACTAATACAAAGAGGAACAAATAAGCTAAAGAGAACATAATATAGTAAACTATAACTAACTAACAAAATAATAAAACTGAAATTAATATATAATTACATTAATATATTTCAAAATATACTACGATGTATGGATAACGGAATATATAGATGTTTAGATGTATGTATGCTACAAACGTTAATTTTTCACTAAATATACTTGACTGAAATATGCTAGACAAAAAATAAGATACCTTAATGCTTTTTATCCCGAATAAACTCGACTGAAGTTGCGGGTAACAGATATTAATAAATAAAAAAATCCAAACCCATCAACATCATGATAACGGATAATAACTTGAATTTTCTAGCATTCAGGTCAAGTTTTTAAGTTTTTTACCTAATTTATTTATTTATGTAGAAAAGAAGTAACCCTTTTTCAACTTCATAATGCACATAATCTAAAGTTGAAGTTACTACCGATTGAGAACTTAATCCTACCAAGAAGAATCTGGCATTAACCCTAGTAGGTAACTTAGTTCAAAATGAAAGCAAATTTTAGAACCAACTTTATTATTACACAATTACCGTAACAAAAGCATAGATACATTTTTTTTATCATGAGCCGTGTTTCGAAGACAACGGCGCTAATCTCGCCTACCGAAGTGTGTGGTCGTAATCTGAAGAGCTCCGATCGGATCGCGAACACGTGCCAATAGTCTAAATAGGAATTATTCCAACAAACAAGCACCAACATGAAATGTGCATCGTAACACAATTAATCACACGTAATCACATTTCCATTGTCGCCAGTTCGTAACGCGATACATGGGTATCAATTCAGACATATATTAGAACAAAAAGCCAGGTCCACAGGTCATGTAATCACTGTTAGGTAATTGATTGTCGTTACCTACGTTGTATAAATATGATATTGAATTGTTAGATAATGTACAATTGATTTCAATAGGTGCGACGTTACATATATAATAAATGACTAGGGAAATAACTACCTGTATTGATACCTATTTTATGTTGAAGTAAATTTATTGATTTCTATTTTACATGTCGGGTAACATTTCGGTTTGGATGTTTTCTCAAGGCATAACATGCACAATAAGTCTAATTTCTTACGTGACATGACAAACATTTCGTTAAAATTTATGAATTGATCACAAGAAGTTGTTTCAGCCAATCACCAGTTTGAAACAATGAATTTTGTCGATTTGACATTTTGAAAGAGCGCGATAAAATTCACTTGCGTGA
Organism: Glyphodes pyloalis; assembly: GCA_037074685.1. Lineage (NCBI taxonomy): Eukaryota > Metazoa > Arthropoda > Insecta > Lepidoptera > Crambidae > Glyphodes > Glyphodes pyloalis. The sequence continues at coordinate 9,670,935 of JAYKKO010000011.1, forward strand.
TTGGTATTAAATTGATTAAACCTTTTTAGTCCAAAAAACAATCATTACGTTTATCAATAATTGGTATTAAACCTTTTTAGTCCAAAAAACAATCGTTTGAACTTTGAGATCAGGTTGGTAAATAATTATTATTGTAGCCATTCACTTTTTCCAGCCATTTTATCTGGAATAAGTGAAATTATATTTTATAAGTTGCTTAAATTGTTGTGGAAAAAAAATGTTTCGACTTTTGTATTATTTGACCGGTAAAATAGTTGTTAACGTAATTTTTAAACTTTAGAGACAAAATTACACCAATGAATTGCACCGCATAATATTTTTCTTCATAAGGCGGTTACTAAAAGATAGATGGATATTGCATTAAATGTAATTATACATTTTACCATGAGTACCTTGAAAAGTGTTTTCAAATCTATCATTACGTTTATCAATACCACTTGCATCATACTGATTAGGCTTTGAAAATATTGTGAAACAGACTGCCGATTATAATAAGCATACAAGTATTAAGACATCAAGTCAGATTTATTCGCTCATAATTCAGTGTTAAGACAACATGATATCGATTTTTTATGTAAATCAGATCCTAATGCTGGGCCCCATAAATCAGTGATTAAAATTACAGACGACAAGTAAATACAGCTATTTAAATTTATTCGTTTTTAAATAAAACATATTAATACATTCTTTGTGCTCTTACATGAAGTCTGAACAATATTTATTCGTTTGTTATTTGGTTGTATTTTTTTCTAGTATATTAGGTGGTTTATTTCTTATAACTCTTTATTTTAGCGTTCTTATGGTGGTCTCCAAAGTCTCATATAATCTGGAATCCTCGTCTTTGTATATTTAAGGTCAAAAAGCTCCCATGCAAATCGACAACAGGTTTTAATTTTTATTGTAATTTAGAATATTAGATAAGGATTTCAGGTTTCAAATAGGGTAAACAACAACAGTATGTAGAATGAAAAATAGCGTAAAATATACAAACCAAAGCTTTTTGTAAAGAGCATAAAACCAAAATCAAACGTACCTAAGTTCTTCCTTGTTCAAAAATCCCCGATTTTGATATTCATGCTCATATACTTTTTCATTATTTTTAATATTTTTTTAATAAAACACTTCGTTTTTTTTTCTTAAATTATTTTTGACCTACGAAACATCGGAAATATATTCTAATTTCGAAATTATTAATTAAATATTTCATAACGTACACGATGGGACAGCAACAAATAATAGAACTTCTTTAATATTTTTTATTTCATTGAAATCGTTTCCGATGTTTGTGAGTAAAATAGGTTGATAGGAATTATATCATGTAATGCATACTAAAACTCCATATCGTCTTCTCTCAGATATATTCAAACCCAAGTACTGGTACCAATTTAAAGTTTCATTTAAAGCATAAAAAGATATAAAAATGACAAACAAAAAAGAAATACGGTGAGGCACTTGAGGAAGTAGTCAATCGTAATCGTAAATGGCTAAGCATGGTGCATACGTAATTTTACACCAACCGTGAAAACTATATGGAGTCATAAATAATAACCATTTTATTGAGTAACAATACACGTTACTCCTACCACGACTTTGTCTTATAAGTAGCTAAAGTGATGACGTCATTATTATAATTTCAGAGAAAATTGGCAATACGCTACACCATTTTCGGTTAAGTAGTTAATACGAACAACTTACTGCCCGACATTTCGGTTAAGTAGCACCAACCGTGGTCACGAGCTGACTGACGCTGAAAATGGTGTCGCGTTTTAACCCGTTAATTTATTTTAAATGTTTAAAATTAAACGCTAAAGTCTTAAAGTTTATAAAACGGGCAATGTTGACTGCACTTCCGATTTCTGCGCTAATAAGGCTGAAAAAAGCTATATCGAAAAACCTTTTCTCACACGGAGAAATGAAAATCCCCAAATAATAATTTATTTTCTTTAATTTTGACATTTTTTTTAGTCAACTTTGTATAAAATAGGTAGATATGTACGAAGAACTATGAAAATTCATAAAAATAACTTTTAATGTTGATTGCATTGAGTGGAAAATACACACAAATGAACTCTGTACATAAATCATGGACGTTTATAAGTTGAGTTCACTTAAATACATACTATTGTGCTGTTATGTAATGCCATGTTTTACATTTTAAAGGACTTTGCTTCATTATTGTGTACTATGTAACCTATTGCCATCACGTCTTACATAAATAAAAATAAAACCCGACATCAAATAAACCAAATATGAAGCACACAATATTACAATGTACTATATTTGTAATTACTTTTATTATTATAATAAAAAAACCTACTTCTTTACTATTTGTTCGATAATAAAAGTCATGACTTGAGATAATCTCTTTAATGTAATGATGTTTGAATTCTTATTCGGCATAAGACTTTATTGAATCAGGCTAAATTATACTTGTGGGCAATTTTTCATCAATCATAGTAAATACATAGAAAGTAATCGTGTAGCGGAGGAGCATTCAGGTTGGTGAGTCACAATTTTAATTCGCTTGTTAATTTGGAATGTATTTTTTTCATTTCAATCCATTACCCGAGCAATATAAACGTAACTAAAACTTTTTTCCATGTTGTAATTGCCGTTATTAAAGAAAATATTGTGTTTGTAACTATATTACAGAATTATCAAATTGGTACGGTCGGTTTGAAGTTTTGCACTTACCTACATTTGCCGATTAATTTTTATTTATATAATTGTTATCATACTAATCAGTGATTCTATAAATTAAAACTCTTATCTTATTGAAATTTTGTTTCAAATATAATACCATGTTTATGCCATATTTACTACAATAAACACTTTTATTTTAGATTATTGCACCTAATTCGCTCTTTCCATCTGTATGTTTGTTAAAACTTGATTGTCACTAATCAATCATACCTAGATTAGGTATTGTTTTATTATTGTTGAATAGCCCAGAAATAAACGGTCTATACGATATCATTTATTATGTATTACTGATGTGACAGCGTGGCTCTAGTAAGAAATGGACTACGATGTATGTAAGTACTATGATAAATATAATATGTACATTTTGTACACTCTGTAGCAATAAGAACATATGCTATATTAAAGAGAAATACATCTAGCGTTTACTATGCGACTGGTATCCCATTTCAGTTTTCACCAATAAGTTCATTTAAATATACCTACATACATTCATACATACACATAAAAACTTCCCCCGCTTACTTATAAGCGCCATTATTAAAACTATTATTTAGATTACAATTCCTTTATCTACAAAATTGATATGAAATCTGCTTTATATATATAAAGTACTTAAATAAATTTCCATTCATAACAAAACGTCTATAAATTACTTATATCAGACGTTCCATGCGTATATATCTACCGACGTGCCAGAATTTTTACCATTCATCATGGTTGTAATCGAATAAAACTGACAACAATCTTATCAGTAATAATCTGTTCTAAAAGATGTTTGAATAATTTTTATTGTATGGTCGAATGCTGAATTATTGTTGCACTGAAATGCGACAGCAAGCTGAGGAAAAGTTGTCGTGACCTAAAGAAAATTAAATTAAGAATATATATATTTTCTGTTTTTTTTTTAACTTATGTCTCACGACTAGTCAAAATTGTCTGTCAAAAGATTCCCATTCCTTTTAAAGTTAATTTAGAAGTATATACATAGTTGTTTCTGGCAGTTGATGGAATGAACAGTATTCTACAAAAAAAAACGGTTTTTAAAACATATGTCAACCAAATAAATTCAGTAGTTTTTACGTGTAAGAATTACAATATCAATTATCCTTACAATCAAACTTCAACGTTTATAATATGAACACATAAAAAAATAATAAAAAAAAACTGTTCTGCACCAGCTTTTACGTCTTTTTATTTCAACAATAAATAAAGGCATAATAAAGATTTATCCATTTAATACTACGTTTCATTCATAAAGTAAAATCATAAGATGAACTACTCGTAAAAATGACACCATTTTTATAAATGTAGATCTACTGTATTAAGGGAAGTGCCCATATAAAGCAAACCATGATTTTTGATACTTTTATACGATTGAAATGTTTACGGCGCAGCGTCATTCGCCTAGCAGTTGAAAATTAAATAACACAAGAAAAAATATTGAAAAAAAATTCAAAGCCCACATTTTGATTGGTATGTACAGTATGTACACTTGTACAGTGTAATATTTATTTTCCTTTAAAATTTATTACATTTATAGCTTTAGATAAAAGTTCAAGGAGTTTCGTTAAAAAACATATTAAACTGAAACAAACCACAACAATGCTTGTTATTTGGATTTTTTTAATTTATTTCCTTAATTAATATTTATATTTATGAAACAACTTACATAGCCGAACTTTGCCGTCATGTTGTGACCCGTTGTATATTATGTTGAACATACATCTAACTGAATTGACCAGCAGCTTTTCCTTTACCAAAACTGAACAACCCACTTTATGTAATAATTTTCCAAAACACTTCGCATTCAATAGAACAAAACACTTGAAACAGTATACTTTTTTCCGCTGTGAAACTGTGAAAACAATCGCTTTTGTGGTCACTAGGTAAAAAAAAACGTGAAAACTCAACGTTTGCGGAGAAACATGTACGTGTCACATCACTTTCGTAATTTTCCGAACAGGGTCCGAGCGTTTATTCGAAAATGGAACACTTGATTGTCAAACACCTTTGACAGCCGAGGCTTTGAGTTTTTTTTATTTCCCGCGCCGCAGTCCGCGGTGGGTGTTTTTTCACGCGCGTCAGCTCGGACGACATCCACACGCGGTGTGCGGGCATCGACTACGAGATAAAAACCTCGCTTGATTATAAACTTATAAGCTAAACTTTTTTGTGGTGTGCGTGCGTTTAAGCCGGTGTGCACGCGAGGCTTTGTCGGTGACCTTACAAAGTTTTCACTTGCGTAGACATTTTTATGAGGAGTAGATGTGTTTTGAGAAAAATCTTTTCTGGGTCTCCTTGTGACGTCAATGTATTTTTTGTTTTGACTAACAATTTAGCTGGAATAGACAATATCAATTAATGTCACTGTGTGAATAATGATTATGTGTCATCTTTTGTTTGAAATTTACGAAAATCTGATAATTAGTTACTTTGTAAAATACCAGTTAGGTATTTCGTTTTTTTTACCTGTATTTTAAAATTATCTAATAACGTTGAATTTTTTTCACGACTGAAAGCAGGTCCACAAGCTTGAAAAGAGAAGAAGAGTAAAAGAAGAAGACGTTCCTTGTCCCTTTGGCGGCTTGATTATAATCCTTGGCAATAGGCTACTTTTAATAGAATTGTATTTGACCTTCGTTACTAAACAGTCAGGATATGTCTAGTAAGCCTTGATTAAGTAACAAATGTTTTATGTGTTTCCATTTGAATTAGTAGACGGGATGACTTCCCAAATATACTGACCTACTGCATCCCCAGATCGTGGGCATTGGACCTCTACTCGTTTTATCCTCCTGCAGGAATACTATATCTTCATCACTACATAGTATAAAACAAAGTCGCTTTTTCTGACCCTATATCCCTTTGTACGCTTAAATCTTTAAAACTACGCAACCGATTTTGATGCGGTTTTTTAAATAGATAGTGTGATTCAAGAGGAAGGTTTTTGTTTGCAATAAATAATAGGATAGCCAATATTTCTAAGTATTTACATTACACCCGTGCGAAGCCGGGGCGGGTTGCTAGTTATTTATAAGTTGACATACATGGCTAATTTTCAAAACACCAGCATCACAATGCTCCACAACTTTTCAAGTCAACGCATAAACATTTTTAACTTCCATAGAAAATCCTATGGAGAAAAGTTGCAAAATGTATTAGTGTCCGAAATAAACAAGTCTTAGACAAAACATTGTTCATGATTAGATGCAGCATACGTTATTGCCGTGGTTTTAAAATGAACTCTGTACAGACGTCATAAGTATAATGTACGAGAGAACTAGCGTTCTATAGCTAGTTGTTTCCTCTACAACGAATGCGGCTATGACATAAATTACGGTGGAAAAATCGATGGCTTATAAAAATAATTTCCACCGCAGAACTGCACGCTACCAGCACCTGAGCAATTTGAAGTGGACTCGAACGTAATCTATGTGCGTTTATCAAAATGGGTCAATGCGGTTCCACCTTCCTTACTCCCTACCGCACTAATGCAGTGAACAACATATAAGTACCTTACTGATATCAAACAAAAAACTGTTGGATGATAAATTAATTAAAAAAAAATTATTAGAAAATATCATACATTGCTCTGTTTCTGCAAAATTAGTAATAAGTTTAGCTTTCATTTGTAAAAAAAACTACTGAGTTTCTTGTCGGTGTCTTCTCTGTAGTTATAGGTTTCGACCCGGGAGGTAGCTTCATTTGCTTTATATAGATACTAAGTATTACTAATGTAATTTATATGAATAAAAAAGGTTCACTTTGACTTTATGGTAATTAGCTGAAGCGCTTGTTACAGAAATGAGAAACAAAAGACCCGAGACAATACATAAATGTTTGTGTCCCATATTTACCCAACCGGGGATTGAATCCGGGACCTCAGAGATGACGCGACGCTAAAGCCCGACACGTTTGCTTCTCTAAATAAATAATAAAGACAGAAATAAATATTTAGTTAGGTAAGGACATCACAACATATTTATAAAAATAAAGTTACGTCATATTTATATTTAAGCGATATAATTATAAGAATCATATATATAACCATAGTGCAAGGCAGAAGACCGCAAGATTTGTATGAAAATAAATATACCAAATATACCTTCGAATATGTGGAATTTTAATATATACCTATATTTTTATAAAACTAAAATAAGCAAAATTTCTAAAATAAAATTACCCTAAGTTACCTACGCTTACATCAGCATATCAAAATCAATCCAGTCATTTTAAATATCGACAGACAATAGATAAACATATAACCGATACTTTTAAAAATATATATTTTGATTAAAATATGTTTCGTGAATATGACTAGGAAATTAGACATTACAAAAATGTATACGTTACTAATATTGGTCAGTATGTATCATTCTTTCTTCAAATAATAATCAACACAGTGCCTACTGCACTACTCATAACAACTTATGCCCAGTTGCAATATTTGAAAAACGATCCGTTCTAATTACGGATAGTAATAAATTATACGAGGCGTAAGCTAAAAACGCCCGACATACGACTGATGACAGCTGATATGGAAAGTAAATTTGAAATTAGAATTAACGACTCGTACAAAAACGGATAGTCATTTTGGACACATTATGAATCGTAAAATATTGAAACCGGGAATTAAACCAGCAACGGACCGTCTACATCTTTTACGTCATTATGACGTAACGACGTACGAAACATCCGAAACGCCACACGATCATCGTTTTTGAATATTTTAGAACCAGATGAAATCGAAATTTCGTACGATTATTATCTTACCATTTTGCATATCGAAACCGGACTTCGATACGAATACAAATATTTTTGATTTTAATGTACGCTTTCGAAATCTCAAAAGGTAATATACAATGCAAAACAAACATGGCGTGGAAATAAGATATTTCATGTTTGCCGCTAATATCGTCACGGCTAGTAGGAATTAATTCTCATCGGATACTTATTGATACGACTTGGAAATTAGACATTATAAAAATTAATACACTCGTGTGAATTTTTGGACTCATGTTTTCAAATGTCTTCATCTCAATATTGGTGATAAAGCAGCGAATGCAATGTTAAACACTATAGATTTAGAGCCCTTTCCGTAAACTCTATCAAGCCATCCTTGCTAAACTCATCCAAATGACATAGTGTTTTTTAACTAAACGGTCTATTGTGATTATATCAGTTTCCTAAATTACGTACGTACTTTTCAAGTCCATACTCGCCTTAATCAAGACATAAAACACATATGGGCAGTAATCGAACTTAGCATATTTGTTACACAGCCAACGTATAACCCTAAAAATTGTACAAGTCAAAGGTAGTTTTCTAGGTACTCATTAAGTCAACCACGGACACGCAAATATATTCTTTACGACTTTATAGTAGAGTTGTTAATTGAGTTGAAGGGCAGTACTTTTTAGCCTCTGACCTACTGAACAGTCTAGGAAATAATTTTCCAAATATATTAACGGCATTAGTTTATAGAATGTTAATATACGGTCATTTTGCCACTAGTTTCTCATTAAGTTACCTTGTAGATGTGTTTTTATTTGCATTTTGCATACCGACTTAACGATGTTTGGATGGTAAGCTCGAAATTATGTCATTGTTGAATTGACATGATCATATTCCTGATGCCACTTCACGTTGCGTAGGCATAAGTGCTTATAACACTTCAATTTTGCAAGATAAAATAAACTGAATTATAATTTTGAACGTTTTGCTGTCAACGCCAATATGATTTTGAATCCTTATTCAGATACAAAATATTGCTATACTGACAAATAATGAGAACCTTTACATCCGTGTCTAGATTGATCTTTAATGGTTCGACCGGGCTTCGTATTATTAGAGTTTCAGTAAAGATACCATTTTTCGTTTTAAATTTAGCCTATCTTACAAGAATGGTGAAGTTTCCCAAGTATTTTCAGAGCCTATTCGATACAAACAAGCAAACAATCAAATTCCTTTTTTTTCCTTAAAAATATTAAAGCAGATTATCTTAGCATTCATTCATACGTTAGATGATATCCTAAAGATTTTAATTTTCTTTAATCAGTACAAATTTAAGTAATTTAAATAATATGACTAACTTAAGTACTTCACCTTATTAGTTTCTACGGAGCCTTAATTAATCAAAGTAATTCTATCAGAACTGTGCCTACATCTGAAATGTTTTAGTAGCTTAATGAGGGCAAAGCTACGTTCTAGTTGCCCTTTAATGCTTCGCGAACTTGTACAAAAGACACGACCCGGCGTTTTTTACCTTGACCTTTGACATTTCTTTACAACCCCTGCCTTTGCAGGTATTACAATCATGCATTTTAGCCGCAAGATATTACCTTATGCTTTTTTTAAATTATATAATCTTGATTGCATACAAAAAGCCAAAACAGTGAACTTGACATCTCGCGGCATTGTTTATCAGTCAAAAAACAATGGAACACCGAAGTTATTATTGCTTAATACCAAATTTTGCACGACAGTTAAAATCATCATCTTTCTAAATTGTTTATGGAAATATGTAGAATAATATGAATAGACGTTTGTCAAAACATACATGAAATCATTAATGTTTTTTGATCTACATATATGACAGTCGATTAACCTTCAACCATTGAAATTAGAAACATGAGACGATATATACTGTGACCGCTACACCAAAATCATAATCCAAGAATCACGAAATTGTCGAATCCTATTAACATTGTCAAATCTGTAAGCGAATGCGGAAATTGCGCTGGAAGTGGCGCTTCCTCGCATAATATTTCACTGTAAGCGAAATCGTCGTGTTCCAATTGGAAAAGTGAGGATGCACCCAGAATTACCGGTAGGAAGAATTTAGACCATATTCCTTAGCAGTGGAAGTATAATCTCCAATCAGGGAAGTCAAACTTTAACTGTGAGTACGATTCTCAATTGGGATGTTGACTGACTGGTCCACCGAGATAATTTTAAATACATGTCAATAGACTATCTTTTCACAGATTTTTTGTGATAGCAATCCGTAAAGTCACAATTTTACTTTGAAACACAATGAGTATATATAGAGTAATATATCATTTCCGAGTATTTAAAAGATAATTTGCAAAAAATCAATATGACCGATGTAACATAAAGTCCTTCTTACGGCATTGATAGGACGCACCAAGAAATACCTATTGGTAAAAATAATTTAGACCATACTCCTTACCAGTATAAATGTAGTCTCAGATCAGAAAAGTCTGATTTTATTAATTGGTAACTTTTTCTAATTGGATGTTGCGGGCGTTTGTGTCATGTATTGATCACTTATCATCAAGTAAGGTACTATTAAGTGATATCCAGATTTTCTGACTATTTAGAATCCACAAAAAATCAACAGATTCGATCATTGAGAAGCGCTAGGGAAACCCCCTTAAGAGGATGTTGGAACTGAAGAACGGAAACATTGAAGACATAAGGATGTTTATCGTGGTGATTCACTTCATTTGACCAGATTAACAAAACAGTCCTGATTCATTGTACGTACAGTGACCGCTTGACTGTCAAGGCAAATCATGGCTGCTAAGGAAGACCATGAAACGCAGGGGAGAACGACTTTTCCAATTCTACCATTATCGTTTCCTTGGATCGGAGATCCGTCTTGCATACACACACATAGTTTCATTAACTAAATCGTTCAGTGATTGTTGCACAACTCAGACTTCCCACTTCCTGTTTCGTTGACACGAATTTTCCCACTTCTTGTTTAGACAGAGGACAAAACTCGATACAAATGCCTTTGACACAGTATAAGGATGTTCGCAGTAATCTTCGTCTATGTCCAAATTGAGATAAACTGGGGTCTGCTCCGTGAACGTGAACGTAAAAAGGTGGGTTTTAATCTGCATAAATATTATTTTGTTTAATGAAAACGCTTAATTCGCATTCAAAGTGAAATGGTTGCGACTATGAGAATTAAAAATTAACATATTTCGTTTTGATGATTTTTTTATTGATACGAAAATGAATTATGACGGTTTGAATAATAAACCTAATATTAGTAAAAATTTGAAACTAAGGCTAAACACGTCTAATTTTTGTTATGCATAGGAAGATTTTTTTAAAATAGAGACTTATCGAATTTATTTTCCAATTTTTTTTATTGAGTGTTTATTAATGTCTTGTAAAAAAAATATTAACTTTTGTTTTAAATTCTAACTTTTATTATTAATTTGCTATTTTATGGTGTGAATCCAGTATTTTTTCCAGTTTATATATACAGTTATATACAGTTTATAATTGCTTTAGTAACTACTCCAAAACCAGGACGATTTATATGACAATTGACATTTACACTTATTTCCTTACTATTATCTCATCAATCAAAACTAAGATTACTGATTGACTTCCATTTGGCATCTATAGTAATTAAACAAGCTATAACGGAATTTTTATGACGTCCGTAAAGCTTACAACGAAAACTACGTATTAACCTTCACAAATATTAACAGTCAAAGGTCAAAACGAAAATATTTTCCTAAACGAACTCTTGACCTCAAGTGACAACATTTTGATTCGAGGAATTTCAAGTTGTAGCTTCAAAGATGAGTTACTGTTTAACTTCCTCGTGTCTCGTCGTGAGGATTGTTTTAACAGATTCGCCTTGACCTAACCAAAGTTGACCGCTTGATTGTCGAGTCCAATAACTGGCGGCCTTTCGCAGAATGTTCCATTTCCTTTATTTACTGTAATTATGAGTTAGTTCGGAGTAGTTATTGTTAAATATCTATGATGGATATAACATTTATATTTGTAAATTATGTATAATGCCATTGTAATGTAATTTGTATTTTCTTTAGTTTAAATGTAATATTTTACTTTAAGGTTTAGGTTTATTTTTATTTTTTTTTCTGTGCATGTGGTGTTTACCTTTAACTAATTGTGCATTAAGCTTAAAATGATCTACTGTAAACTATTCCCATGTATTATTGTAACAATTGTTGGTAAACCTATTAAATAAATAAATAAATAAATAATTACGAATTATAACAGACTTCTTTCTTTTTTTAATCTAAACCAAAATGTAGGTTACTACTTCGTGCTCTAGGTCCTATAGTTGTTTGATGAATTTAATTAAGATAAAAAATACAAGTTATGGGAAGATGGAGTAGTCATGTTCACTAAAATGTCACTGGGGTGGTGGTGCTATTTGGCGGGTCGTTACATTCCCTTCAATATGGTTGAGTTAAGATGGCGATGGCTGGCACATACGTCATGCTTGTGAAGGGTGCCACATTTGGGGACTGGTCTACTCCAGCTTACCTCTCGAAAGTAAACACTTATTTAAATACTTAATTGTTTCATCACTCATCAAAACAAAACTATATGACTTGGTCCAAAGTGTTCTACACATAGCAATAAGTTAGATACTGCTACTGTAACTGATCTGCTGAGTTTCTTACCGGTGTCTTCTCGGTAGATATAGGTTCCGAACCGGATGTAGAATCACTTTGCATTGTATTCAATGACGATTCAAAAGTGTTACATGTAACCTACTTAAATAAAGAAATATTTGAGTTTGAGTTTTGAGTTTCGATTTTCTACATTTGAAAGTCAAATTGTTAAGTTTAAGGAATATGTAGTCCAATAAGCTAAAGTTTTTTCCAAGCAGTATTATAATTTAATTTATATTTAGTATAAATAATTAGTATAAATAGTTTGGATAGATGGTTATTTGAATGGCTGAACGGATCTAGATGAAATTCGGCACAGAGATTAATATTAAGTTCGGAATGAAAACTGATCATTTCAGATTTCCTCGCAAATTTCGGCGTGAGCAATGAGTCGGCCTGGCTGCTGTTGAAAGTAAGCTCCACAATTTAAACCATGTTCTCAAATTAAAGCTTAACACCAGTGTATCTGAATGTTTCTTTCATAAAACTATCTCTATAAATTCAAATTGTTTATCAAAATAAGAGTCACAATTATTGTCTGCAGTCAAACGCATAAGAAAATAAAAACGAAAAATGTCATTTTCAAATAATGTCATATTAAAATAACAATATATAAGACATGCACGACAACTACCTCAAAGCTATAATCAGTGTCCTGCCAGTAAACCTGTCCAAGGAGTACTTAACCTAAGCTTTACTTAGCACCGTCCGCTAATAAAGAGATTCTGACATCTTATTCGCCTTTACAACGCAACAAAGTCTACCGAACGACAGCCGACTATTCTGTAAATTTATGCGCTATGTACATTATCTGGGGACACAGGACGTTGAAGTGTTAAGTTAAGCATAGAAATGTACCAGACGTAGGTTAAGGAATGAGGTATTTTGCTGTCAAGTCGTAGGAGACACTCTTTGTGATCACAAAAAGGTGATTACAACATGAATGTATGCGCCTATTGGTTCCTAACAACGACGAACTAAAATGAAAATGTTAAAAAGAGTAAGTATTTTTTCGTAAAATAATATGATTAGCTCACCAAATAAAGTGTTTGGTATATTCAGGTTTGAATAAGTTAAGAAATTAAAATGAAATCAAATAAGATCAACAATCCTTTGATCTAATCAAGTACAAATAAAAAATCAAAGCATTTCAAATTCAACGCTATCCAAGGCTAAATATAACATATTTTTTGCAAGGTTTCTACACTTCCTTTGATTTGTAACCTTTTATTTACGTCAACAAAAACAAGTAAGTTACTTAACTCAAACACCTCTACTCCTTGATACAACCGACCCCACCCACAAAACGTGTCTACAAACAAATGAGAACTTAACAGTGAAGTGACATCCATCACTCCACGTGTACGCGGAAATTCTTGCGTTTTTAATGGCAACATTACGTCAATTACGCCACGGCGTGATTGATTTGATCACGCCCTTCCTAACTCGAAGAATAAAGAATAAGGACTAAGAAAATAAGGGGCCATTAGAAATCTCCGATTTAGTATTTGAAATGTTGCGTGTAATGACCTCACATTAAACAATAGGCTAAAACTCCCAAGATCAGTTTATTTGGTAACATCCGAGATTGAATATGTCTATAGTTCGTATATATTAGTATAATTATCATGTAGTTTACTGTCAGTGACTGTAATTTTTTTGTACTTTTTATGTTAAATGGCTTCCATTTTCATCAAAGAAGTCTATTTCTGTCAGTGTCGTTTGAAAACATATTTAGACGATAGAAAGCTGGTATATGGTGATCTGTTACAGAAATTATTAGCTCTTTAGTTTATTCGTAAAATACCTATTGATTTTTTTAAATTGTATCTACGAGTATGAATGAAAATTAGCGACATATAAAATATTCATTAGATACTACTTATACATAATTACGTAAATTAAACAATGTGGAGTAACTAACATGGTAGGTACCTAGAAGGTCTCCGCTCAGCATATGTCATGGTGACGCTGTGCGCACCACGACGCTGGTATCTTGGGAAACCTGAGGCAGAGTAGGTACGGTGACCAGCGCTACATCGAAATACAGCAAACACTTTTACACTATTACGAAATCATGATATGCCTAAACTGAAAATACTAAGTGCCTTCTTACTCATACAGTAAGTACAGGCATAGTATCTATTACCGGCAATAAACTTTCTTGTCATTTGATAGAATCAATCCTAAAAATAAATTGTTACGTTGATTCATGTTTTCGTCATGTCATTAATTAGTAATGCAATGTTGCCTCAATTTATGATTTCTTTGAATATTGATAAAACTTAGCGCCAGCATTGACGGCATTAAAAGCCCTATTGATGGATTGAAGTTACAGAGTTTGAACAAGGTTTTCGCAGAAATTGATAGTAGGTAATTTACAATTTTTACTGATATTAATATACTTATCAGGTTTTAGCGGATTCGCTCTACTATGCACGTGTAACATTTTTGTAATGGGCTGAGGCCCCTAATTAAAATCCCTCGATTGGTATTCACAATGAAAGGGCAAATCTCAGTTTAAGACTAGTAGATTTATATGATTGACTGGCGTGCTAAACCATTTTGATCTATCGTTTTGAATTAATATTTTATATTACCATCCGATAATGAATCTTCAATCTTCGTGTCTTATTTTTTCTTTTCTTTTTAAGTATATGTAGGTATACTCGTATAAAGCTTAACGCAAAGTTAAAGACGGTTCCTAGGATAACTTAATGAAATAAGTATTTATATATCTTTAACTAGCAATGGACTATACCACTCTTCTCACTCATCGATTTTGCACACGTATAATGGTCCGTTCGTAGTTCGTGCATCGTGCGACAAAATCGCAAACCCAGTTATAAGAACTCGTCCAGTCAAAACGTATCGTCACAAACATGTCGTTCTCATCCACAAGCTTGTGTAAGTGCTAAAACTAGATACATTAGTAAATCAGACGTCTCGACACCAGTGTTTGTCCGAACAATTACAAACGCGAGGCGCCATCGCGCCAGTTCGCAAACACTCAAGCAAATGTCGGGTAAAGACACCTATTACTGGATAGCGACTTGTAACACTTTAGGCGTTCGCGTTGCTTTACAAATGCTTCAGTTCTGCGGGACTAAGATGAAACCCTTTAAGATCACTTTTGTGAAGATCCTTATTAGAAACGAGACGAGATATAGTTATAATTTGAAATGAAATACATAGGTATATGCTCTTCAGAAGCTATTAAATAAGTTGACTGGACTGATCATTCAATGGATAGCACTCCTGTCTGTTGAACCAAAGGTTATGGGTTATATCCCCACCCATTATTTGTGGTTGTGTGTAAATCTAGCCAAAACACCAGCTTTATTCGTTCCATTTAGTCTGAAATTTATATTTTATTTAAATTAATGCTTTAAAATTGTACTACGTAGGTATTAAAATTTTTCGTGAAATATGGTAAAAAGTAGGAGGACCTCTCAAGCGCAGTAGCTTAAAGTACGAAAGGTCCCGGATTCAAATATTGGTCAGATAAATTTGAGAAAAAAAGTTTGGTTCTAAGCGTGATATGCGTTAATATGTATGATCTGGTACTTATAGTACAGTCAAAAGCACGTGTGACTTTGGACTATATCGCCCATATGTCGAGGAGATAAGAAGTAATATCAACTATTTACTATGATACATTGCTGAGCGGACAAGAAACTAAGTGAAGTTTAAAGTCAGTTGATTGATGTAAAAGTTTTCATAATAATAAATAATTATGCGATTTAATATTATGAAACCTTTTAACCTAATATTAAAGTTTTTTATAAATATTTTAAAAAAATTGATTATTAAAAAGAGGAAGAGAGGGTACTGAATGTTCATAGTGGGAGCCCAGTTCACACTTGACCAAGTATTGGAATGTACTTATTAAAATCGAGGCGCATCAATCAAAACTGTCTAATCAACGGTTCGACCGCCTAATCTAATGTGAAGTTAATTAGGTGCAAAAATTAAAAAAATATTTATTAAATATGATTTATCTTATGGTCCATACGTCTTTTACAAATTAGATTTTCTAAAATATTTTATTTGAAAATGTTAATTAACTTCAACTAAATTAACTTGACTTGTAAAAACCAAAAAATTAATAAAAATGTTTGGCAACATTACCCTATTTTGTAATGAAACATGGAAGTTAAGGCTAGCACACATATTTCTCGTTTACACGCTATTCAAACAATTATTATTAAATCAATAGCTGTCCTCTTATCTGTTTTGTATTGGCATCTAGTATATAATTCCCATAGATCTTAGATATTTTTTCTCGATACTTTACAGTTCCTATTAAATTTAAAAAAATCTTAGTTGATAAACAAGTGGTTTTTTTTAATTTTGCATTCATTTTAAAGAAATAAGATAGTTGAATTTGGAAACCATGGTTAAAATAATCGGGATGCCTAGAGAAACATAACGATATTTTGCTTCACTACACATTCGCTTGTTTTTTTTTACACTAAAAACTTCCTGTGTGAGCGAAATAGCAATACATAACCAAACGAAATTTGTATTGAAAAAAATATCGTTTGTTAACGCATCTTAGTCTTTAAAAACGTAACTTTTTAAAAAGAGACTAATAAAAAAATAAGCTCGTATATAACTCATTCAAGCATTGACTGGCAAAAATTACATATTATATTAAGTGTGCCAATACGGCATTATCACAACTAGTACTTACTAGCAATTAGTCTAACAATGTTACGCTATGCTAAGTTTATTAGCATGTTTTTCATTTATTACCTGTATGATTTACGAGACTCGTTTTGACATTGTTACATAACCTTTCCACCTCCGTGTGACCGTGGTGTGCGAGCCAAAATAGGGATATTTACACACCTTGGTGTAGCCGTGGCCTTAGAATTGGGTAAATACCTGTAAGGCTAAATCGAAATTAGCTTAGTATCATTTTGGTGTATACCTTATTACAACCCGGTATTTTTTTTTCACATTAAACACACAAATACCATGCGAATGTTGTTAATTTTTTTTTTCAATTTTTGTCCTAGTTGATAAACTAAGTCAAATTGTTTATAAACGTGTGAAATATTATTTATTTTATTCAACGCTCTAATAACTAAAAATGCTTGAAATATCATGTCGTACACAAGCTGGTATGCGGAAAATAAAATGTTCATTATGTTTTCATTTTTAAAAAATCACAATGTTATTTAGAAATGTTTTTACCTTTTTAATTCTAAATACCTACACACACTTCACACGATTACCGCTCCAAAAAAAAAATATCTTTGCACAAACCAAAGGTTCGCATTATGTTCGCCCATTTTAATGTCCAATTAACATTTCAAAAAATATGAAAAAACTATTTTTGGAACTTACACTTTACTACTTTAATCTTTAAGTCTTACCTGTAGTTAACCATTTTATAAAAGGCCTTTTTACAAATTAGCAAAATATATTTTGTTTAAAAAATTAAAAAAAGATTTTTTTTCTTTCAACGTGTTTAACTATTTGACTAAATGAAAACAATGATTACGATCGCTCTATCTTACCCAACCGCATTTCCTACCCATTTCTTGTTATCTTCTGTTTCCTCCACCTGAAGTGATAAGATAATTTGTCTGTAAAACAAATTCTGTAAATGTTTTGTTTAAAAAATAACATCTATCAATGGCCTATTTGTCTTCAAATTATGAATACCTCAGTACTGATCGTAATTATTATTGAAACCCTAATTTAGTAACTCACCGCCACAGGTAATGGTGTAATTTGGATAACCGCCAGTTCTGAGTAGTATTTTTGAAGAAAGTAATACATAGACTTTATAAACTTCCCATCCAAAAAGAAATCCCGTATTATTATTTTTTTCTAACTTTACGTAGCCTTAGAAACTCCCAATAAAGAAACGAATAAAATGTCAATTCTCCTTTTAGGCTAACAGACATACATACCCAAACTTACCCACATTACCCAAACTTACTCGCATTTTTTTTTCAAACAAATTTTAAATATCTCAAACTCAATATGATGCAATCGCTCGTGACAAATAAATCTAGAATAGGCTTTGATACATTCAAAACTTATTCACAACTCATAAACCGGTCGATGCTTACTTCTACAATCTCAGAAAATTAGCCAAGTCCAAAGCAAACCACTCGACTTCATAAAAGCGTCATTAAATAACAGATAACATGCATTGCATAAACTTTCTTCCGACTTACACATGCGGCTTAGTATTTTGTACATACAAATTAAGTTAGTAGCGATGAAATTGTGTACTGGTATAATTTCAATTGAAATATATTAAAGTTGTTAGACTACGGCACATGGTAAGGTTAGTTGACGAAATGCGTACAGTCAGCAACAGTTTTCAGTTATGGACTCAAACTAATATTTTTTTAAATAGTGTTAGCAATAACCATGTACACAAAGAGCTCTAATTTTATTATTAAATCATGTAATACGAGATAATGTATGTGAGTAAACTAATACTCTACAAAATAATAAATAGTAAACTAATAAATAACCAGAATATAAATTACAGTTTAGACTAAGTTATATTATAACGACCACGCGATCTTTTTAAGTTCAAGATTTAGATAAAATTAATGACCAAATCGTGAGAATATAATGAGATACCTTAAATGCATTTCCTAAAAAAAATCAATTCAAGTGTATACGTTAGTAAATAAGTTGAAATTTCTCCTTTCAACTTTTTATATTTTACTATTTAAATAAAAAACTTCAAAATATTCTGCAGCGTTTTTTTTCCTATCGCTACATCGTGTGCAGGCGCAGCGTGACGACATTGACAGTCATGTGGTCAGCTATCGAAGTGTCAATGAACTTATTACATGTCCCAATTCGATGGACGATTTTAAGTGTTGACTGACGTGTATGGGTGAAAACTTTGGGAACGGGTGCACGTGTGAAAGTTTTAGCGGGTCATTTTTTCACTATGTGGGCATAGAAGATTGATCTCTCCAAAACTCCTACAGTTCTTGGCTTTGTATCACTAGAATTATTTTCTCTGCCATCATTGTTGTATCTGTTGTTGTGTTCTTGCGTGTGAGTTAGGTTTCCAGAGCTATTGGGGGTAGGGGGGGGGGATGCTATATTATGAGCAGGGCTCACACCTTCACGGTATCAGCTTTCACTGTCACTCTAAAGATAAGACCTCATTACCACTTTACATCAGGTGGGATGGTGAATAAATCTGTTACTGGACTTGTCGCCCTTACCTTGAAGGCTTGACCCCTGCTACTAATGTAGCACCCCCCAGGAGCTCTGGAAACCTTACTCTCACGCAGGAACACAACAACACAGAAGTGATTGATATTTGGCTGCGGTCTTCTGTAAGGTGAAGGTATTCACCATTCGCGCTCGAGCGATAAAACGCTATGCCCTACCTCTCTTAACACACCTCTGGTTTGTGATCACCAATCCGCAATTTAAAAAGCGAGGTAATTAAGCCAGTACCCATTGTAATTATGATGCCTAAATAACAAAGATAGCAGGCCTTAGCCCCGTCGTGGGACATCATATAAGCTGATACTTTACTTTTAATAACACCAAGTGTAAGTAAGCTTTGGTGTAATAAAAAATCTACTTTTTATCAACTAGGCATTATATTCGAAATAAAGAAATGCGCTCATGTCTAATGCAATCTGATATGTCACTACATTTCAGTGAATAACATTGACAAATCGATGATATCATAACGCCGTACGAATATTGCCTATACGTAATTGCAAGATTAAATTGATAAATTTAATCCAAAGAAGATATTACTCATGTATGAAGTAAGAATTTCAAAATAATTATTACGTTTGTACATACCATTTTTACCAAATCCAATCTTATATTGGTATATAGCTAGGTACATGTGTACCGTCGAAAGCACGAGCACTTTCAACTTTGTACCGTTCTTATGTCGCGAGTGCCTACAAGAACGAAAATACAAAAGCAAATGTTTACCTTGATATAGGTACTGTTCGCCGTAGGTACGAACGAGAGAGCTTCCACATGTTGGTAAAGTTACTTCATTCACACAACAAATCTCCCTTAAATTCATCGGAGCAAAACGTTATTAATCAGATCCCGAGAACGGTATTTCATCGTAGTCATTATAAATGTTATAATAGCTTTAGATGCTTAGAACAAACAAAAAAACAACGAACATACATGAAATATGTAAAAACGCGATTGCTTTTTTAGATTTTTTTTCCGGCTTCCTACTGCCCTAAGTTTTGGCGGTATGGTTACGATCTGACTGGACTCGCTTGTTTTCGTCTACTTACGAGGGCTTCCTCCACTAATCCTTCATCCACCTTCAAATTCTCTGTCAACAAATTTTAATTCAACTAAAACATAACGCCATAGACCATTTTTTGAGGCAAAATTAGTTTTTACAAAATGATACACACTTTCAGTTTCCATAGTTCCACTACGACATCTGTTTCAAGTAACACGCTAAGTCAAAACAAGAAACTCATTTCGGCCAACAAAATTTACTTCCTGAAAGTTAAGGCCGGTGGACTTGACTGTACTACATTACATAAAACCGAGGGTCCAAAGCAAAAGCTAACCTTTTAGCGAGTCTACAAACTAACCCACATTAGTCAGAGTTGCTCGTAAGCCTGTTAATGTGATTAACATCCGAGTTAGTGATTATAACCGCAGAACTTAACACACGATATTGGGTCAAGAGCGGCCCGTGCTAGGAAAACAAACGCCAAAGCGTTTTGGCAAGTTAATTAAATGGTAGCCACGACCCGTTTAATGAATTAGACGAATGTTTTATGGCCACAAAAGTCTCCATAACTACTTAGGATAAA
This sequence comes from Glyphodes pyloalis, assembly GCA_037074685.1. Taxonomy (NCBI): domain Eukaryota; kingdom Metazoa; phylum Arthropoda; class Insecta; order Lepidoptera; family Crambidae; genus Glyphodes; species Glyphodes pyloalis. The sequence continues at coordinate 9,691,867 of JAYKKO010000011.1, forward strand.
ATGTTTATGAGATACTCGTATACACTGGTAATCTAACGTGGCCCTGATTTTATACTCGTTTTTGAATTTGATTGCAATGAAATTAAAACTATTTTTTTAGTCCATGCTGTCTCACTGTTGGGCATAGACTCCTCTCATCTCTCTCTCTCTCTCCTATTTAATTCTATTACCAAACACATTTTGCCACACTATTAATAAAAATAAATAATAATTAAATATTTATTCTTCTCCCTTGCACAAGATACACACTATTACAATTCTAGCCATTAGGTATACAGTGATCGGGAGACTGGTGCCTAAACTAGGTAAGCCCTGTGTCATAGGTCGCCAGGTCTCATCCCTGCCGCTACGGCACAGAAACAATTATTTTATGGTCGGAATTACAATAAAGTGTTATAATAATTTCAATATCTATTTGTGATGTATTATGTACATGTGTATGTTTATATCAGTGTGAGTTTTGTGTGTGTGTGTTTTTTAGATGTTTGTAGTATTACTTCTAAGGTGTGTCTCTCGCAAAAACTGTCAAAAATGTTGTCTATGTTGAGTTAAGATTAAGATTCAGTTCTTCAGTCCACAACAAAATTCAACAAATAGGTAGTAGTTATTTTTCTTAAACATAAGCTGACCAACTTTTTGAAAAACCAGTACACCACCACATATATGTAGACCTGATTTCAAAGCGAGCACTCCTGTTATGTTCCAGAACTAATGGTACCACAATTAAATACATATTTAAACACCTTTACATGGAACAAACACTAATTCCGATCGAACCTACATCCCTTGGTTAAACAGCCAAGAGACCCAATCATTTGTCCATCAGACTAAACATGTAAACAAGTATCTGTATATTAAAAAGTTGAAGTATTTGAACGAAGTACATTTATTTATTCGAAGCTAAAATGCACAATGCATTCGCATCTTGACCGTGTCGTAAGGTCGTCTGGCCGCCGTTCATTGCACACTGTTTGCGCTCACCGTCGACGCAGGATGAAGGCATGCACTCCACAAACAAGTGTGAGCTTAGAATACCGTAGTTTTAGCTAAGAGTTCGCTCTGACTAAGTGCGCTATTCGGATATAGAACTTCGAAGTATTGCAAAGAATACCACAGCAAAAGGCTTTTTATTTGTTTTTTTTTAAACTGACTAGCGCGGCATCATGATCAAGATGGCATGCGATGGCATCTGATAGAAAATTACAATGAAGCCGAAAATTAAATTCACTGGGCCAGTAATGCGCCGTTTACCTACTCTTGCCTCAAAAGCCCTAAAGTACCTTTTGAAATGCATTTTTTTAATACGAATTATGTTATGTACGATGTATCACAGTTTTTATAACGTAAGAATGGAATCGTTCTCAGAATATGGAAATGGAATCTAGTGATATAAATAAATATAAATATTAGACAACATCACATACATTGCTCTGATTCTGTGGTAAGTAGCTTAAGCATTTGTGTCACAGAAATCAGAAACAACGACGGTACCACAACACCCAGACCCGAGACAATATGGAAAAGTTCGTTTTCCATATTGACCCGACCGGGGATCGAACCCGGAACCTCAGAGATGGCGCTCGCCAAAGTCAGGCCCGCTCGCCTCTCGGCTACGGAGTCGAGTGTATTTTTTTTTTTTTACCTGATCCTCATACACCATATCATATAACCTTTCCAGTTTTGAGTAGAACTGAGCTTTAAAAATATTTGACAATAACTAAGACTAAACAACGTCTCAGACGGTATTTAGACTTCAACATAATTCGAGCATAAAAATATGGATGTATCATAAAAATCCGACCCGAATCCTCGAAATTTTATCGCATTTTAATGAATAAAGTGTGTAAATATTGTCTTAATCCGTGCCAATATCCGCGGCCGGCGTGCAAGAGTCAAACAAGTTGTTGCAACAAAAAGACACGTTTGAGAGGATTAGACGGTTTAATGACATTCCGAGAGACGGGAAAATATTCAGTGAGAATTTATCAAGATATTTAAGACTCACTTTTCGTTGGTACTTCATGTTCACGTGAACAACATTACGTCTTACTGTGGGGTAAGGGACTAGTTTATACTATAAATTGGAATGAACCATATTTTATCACACAGGCCTAGTTTAAAAGTAAAGGCATTTTAACACACGTTAAAACAAATAAATAAATATTGGACAACATCACATACATTGCTCTGATTCTGTGGTAAGTAGCTAAAGCACTTGTGTTACAGAAATCAGAAACAACGAAGGTACCACAACACCCAGACCCGAGACAATATAGAAAAGTTAGTTTTTCCCATATTGACCCGACCGGGGATCGAACCCGGAACCTCAGAGATGGCGCGACGCCAAAGTCCGGCACGCTCGCCTCTCGGCTACGGAGGTCGTCAAATGGCGACACTTACGGTTTTAAGCCCCCAAATTTCTTAGCTTACATACAAATATCGAGATATATAAACTGGGAAAAACACTTAACGTGCCTTCTGAAGCACAAAAATACACTAAATTAAGTTTAAAGAGGCTCACATCTGGTCCTTGGCACGGATATTGTAATGATGAATAATAAAAACACTTTCGTTGCCATACAAAAAGTGATCAATTGCTAAGTTAAATATAGATTATTGGATTTAATTTTTCCTTTCAAAAGCCATATACAATACATTATGAAGATGATGATAATTGTAAAAGGTTCCAAAGATTTACTTAATTTAACAATGTTTGTTTGCTTCGAAAAGGCAGTAGTACCTACCAAAAAGACGAAAGACTTTGTTTTTATTTTTAAAAGGTGCCATTAAAAATTATTGGTACTCCATGAAGATTTTAAAATGATATAACCACAAATCTAAAGAACAATAAAAACCACGTGCTCATGTTTCACAGAAATAATTCCCGTTTTATGTTCATAAATTCCATGCGATCAGGAATTTGTGTGCTCCGGCAATAGTTTCCTGGTATAGGACATATTTTATTTAATAACATCAGTTGGAAAATTTTGATGACGATGACAATTTCGTAACCACTGCAAAATGATTTCCAAGTATCAATCGAAATGCACATTCCTAAGGCTTATGACACCCCGCAACTCGGTCAGAACGCGCAACATAAATGCATACCGAATGAAATCGAGAAATCATACATATTTCAAATTAAAAACAGGTACATGCATCATCCATCGAGGTCGACAGATGTGGATATAAAATTTGTACCTAGTCCGGAATTTTCTCGGTAAATATTTAGTAAAATCTTAAGTAACTCATTAATGCGAGAGCACGCGCTCTGTACAAGTTAGGACTTAACATTTTCGTATGCCGGCATGTCGAATCTTTAAATTATTATGCAAATATTATGATCAAACATACTATATATGTATGGCTTTCCGTTAATCTCGTTTTAAAGATGAAGGACTTCTAGGTACTCGAGTTTAGTTATTGTTATTTTAAGTTTAACGGAATTGTCACTATTGCTTACTATTACATCTGTGATTTGTAGACATATTATTGTTTATTAAATATATAGGATGAATATGAAACGCGTATTTAATGGAGATAACTTAAAAAAAAATCGCATTCCTTTACGCCTCGTTCAAACTATACGGCGATAAAACCTAGACCAATTTATCTAACTTCGGTTTTCCAATTGTTGAGGGAAGGTTTGAAAGGTTTAACAAAAATTGAAATTCTCATGGGTTGTATGACGTTAACCAGGATAGCCAGTCCTTATTGTATCGCTATTCAAAGTTTCTAAGAAAGTATAGATTCTCAAGTCAAGTAGGTGCACCGAGATGACGCAGTATGAATTGATACCTCTCAAGGCACAACATATCAGAGCAAGAAAATATGGTTATTAGGATGGCACTGAGTAACCACACGCCAGAACAATTACATGGAAATATTCAACGCAACCGCAACGATAGAGATGTGGCCATTATACTTCGAGCTTACGGGGCATTGGCGGAATCTTGAATAGGTAATTCTTGAAATGCACACACACTCTTCCTTGAAAATAACTGTGGTGTGTTTAGTTCGCTAACAGCTTGCTGCACTATTGATTATTCAAAAAATACAGGCGACCTACTCTTAAGATCGTCGATGATGGTGATAAAGACTCGAAAACGCTCAACAGTGAGAGTACACTAGCATTTGATTGGATTAATTATGAAAGAGGTCGATCATATCCAATAAATTAATTTAAGTGTAGGTATTTTTAAGTTCAATATATATATGTTCGCCTAAATATTTTGTTGGATGGACATTTGGTTTAACATTTTGTTTAGGCATCTATATCGTAATTTTTTTTTATTAACATTTACCACAAGTTATACAAACTTTAAAAAACGACATTATGTTGAAACATTATGGATACGTTTTTTATTTCTGTAATATTTTCATAAAGCTATCATCATTCATCAATCATTTCATTTATATCGTACAATTTAGGTCTATGATTTGTTTATAGTTACGTTTAATAGCTTTTATCTATGTAATTTGTCTAAATATACGCACAAGAAATATGTAGTTGAAACTCGGAAAAATAAGTATCAATATTTTAACAGCAGGGCATTTAAACATTTGAGAAAAAAATACTAAATTTTTACTGTCGCTTTCCCAGGCTCTTTTCAAATTGCTGGCTAAGTGTGAAAGTTTATGGACAATATTTTAATTGTACTAAAAACCCTTCATAAAATATTATCGTATACTACTACTACGTACTGCGTGGATGCAAAAAACATCTATCCGATAATAAACGAGACATGATCGGCCATCCGCCTCGACCTTCACTGAAGAATTGTGCCACACCTATTTAGTTACATAAACAGACATAGTTTATTTGTGGAAAATTTGCTCACACTGTTATTGACCATGGAACATCTTGAAAAACAGTTCCCATAGTTAGTTATGTAAAATAGGCTCAGGGCGGGACATTACGTGAGCTCTGAAGTAGCGATGGTCAACTAATTTTGGCGTTCGGCTCCGCCCATGAAAACTCACTTTTTTTTTGCTTAACTCGTGTCCATTATTTGCGCATTAAAAAACCTCTATAGAAATATGGCAATGACCTTGAAATAAAATAACGTGTAGATTTGTGTGAGGTCACTAATCTCGTTCATAAGCAGCTATTGAAACAATATAATCGTATTCTTTGACAATAGCTTTGCAAATAATTTATGAAATTCTATATTTTAAATGCTAATAAGACTATGAAGAATTTAAAAAAATTACATTTTTGTACTCAGTTTGTTCTTAGAACTTGTACGAGACGATAGACACTAACTCAGAAAGGCAACTCAGAACACCCAGACTCAAGGCATGTTCCTTCTTCATCGTGGTCTTCATTGCTGAAGGTCGTGTCTTTCTTGAAATGCCTTTACCGAGGCGTTGACAAGGTCTTTCCACTCTTCCCTATCTTCGGCTTGTCTTATGGCATTCGGGAGAGTAAGTCCAGTCACCTCCCTTATTTGGTCTGACCAACGGAGAGGTGAACCACCTTTTCGCCGTGTTACATTTCCTAAATTGACCTCATTGAGATATTGAAGATTTTATCTATTATAAGTGTATCTAACTCCATGCATAAGAAGTCGCGGGGTCCGCGTATTTCAAGTAACCATAAGATAAAGCGTTCACCTTGAACGAAATAATGACAAAGAAGTTATTCTCATTTAACTGACCAGGGTTAATATTATATGCAATATTAATCTTGTCCCAACGTAACTCTGCATAACGATACTGTCTGTATTACGTGTGCACGCAATGAGTACTTTGCCGGTGCATTTTATTGATGTACCTACCAACTTCAACCGATACAAGTTCCAGGAACACAGCTCAAATGGAGTTTTTGTATGAAACGATTACTACAATGTTCACTGCCCGGCACTTCGTAATCAATTCGGTGAATTCTATTTACAAACGGTTATTTTGTATGACATACTTTCAAAATATATGTAAAGTTTCTTGAAAGCCTTTATTACTGAGTTTGAAAATTTATCTTTCCATCTGTGACGTCAGCAACTGAAGCCACGGCCACTGTTACTGCGGATGCCAAATCAAAGGCAACGATAGCCAACAACAACAGTCAAACGCACTTCAGACTATAGATTTGGAATTTGCACCTCCCTTATGGCGTCCGCATAAGATCAAATATAAAACTTCTTCTTGATTTTTTTCATATTGCACTTCAAGATCAATATCATCATCACCTGACGTTAAGTGGTAATGAGGTCCTAACTCATAAGGGCGACAAGTACAGCATAATTAAGATGTTACTGAACTTGTAGCTTACCTTGAAGGCTTGACCCCTGCTACTAAATATGTAGCACCCCCCAAGCAGCTCTGGCATCCTTACTCACACGCAGGAACACAACAACACCGAAGTGATTATTTGGCTGCGATCTTCTGTAAGGTGGAGATATTTCACCAGTCGGGCTGCACCGATTCGAGTAATAAATTGCTATTCTCTACCTCTCTCAAAATTTTAATGGATGTAATTTTGTACTTTCTCGGCTACAGCTACAAGCGAAACATTTTGATAGCCTAGTAAAAAGCTGAAAAAGTCGAACATGTTGAAACGCTAGCTCGCGTGATACCGAATGTGGGTGGCTCAGCTAAACGGGGTTGCGGTCAGTCAATTAATCCTATTTGTACGAAGCCCCTTAAGGTTGATTCCTGTCTAGATTTAAAGTTATATTTTCCAAGTGTCGGTCTATGTTTGATTTAATTGTCATTGAGGAGTTGAACCACTGAGGATGGGAATTAACAATGTAATTTGGGTGAGGTCAAACTTGTTACCGGGAAAAGAAGTTTCGTACAATGAGACATAGGACTCGGATTACCAGTGCCAATATTAAAACTTGAAGTGGCATTCAAATAATCTATATAAAAATATTTAAATTAAATTATCGGGTCAAAACGCGATTACAATGCAAGATAGCATTTGTCACCTGTATTAAATTTAAATATCACGAATCAATCACCAACTCAATCGTTGATGACATACCTACCCAACATGACACAAACCTCCAAACTTATCTCCTATCCAGATCATAATTAAACTATGTAGGTATGACGTGTTCAAAAACTAACGTCAGTTACCTCACAACATAATCTAGATTAATCGTTTTCTTCTCAGAAAAGTATGATCTGACATAAAATACCCAACACAAGGGAACGAATTCCAGTGTATACGTAGTAATATTAAAAACGAAAATTTTGTATCAATAGATGTATAGTTTTTTTCACTCTCACGTAATACAATCTGAATGGATTTGGGTGAAATTCGGTTAATAGATAGATTAACAAAGCAATCAAAATCGCGGACACCAACTAGTCACCAATAAGTTAAATCAAGGCGAATGAAGAAAATCTTAACAGAAATAATTTTACAGGCACCTTTTTTGAGCAATAGAAATACTGACTAAGCCACAAGTCCCAGGCCCAAGTGGCTCATTTATAAAAGTTATGGTCAACCTATTATTTAGATTAGGTAAGGTTAGTATTTTTTGATACTTCGTTAAATAGAACCCAAGTCCATATAGCTCGTTAGTTAGTGATGATGTTAGTGTACTCATTTAAAACTACTGTTTTTGTACTATTGAAATGGCTAGTCCGGAAAAGGCCTAACTAAGTCGAACGGTGCCCTATTCATCATCACATCATTCACAAAGTTCATCACTCATCGTGTTTACAATGATGACCTCGACCACTCTGGTATGAGCGCAACTAAGAAGAAAGAGTCTTTGTAATAGCGATTCGCCAAATATTTTGTAAAACTGAATTTTACTTAAATCAAATCTAACTTGGAAACCTATTTTAAGAAATGTAAGAAATTTTGCATCAAGCTATTTGAACTATAAACCTACTTTCAAACTATTTGATCTAGGGTCATTATATCTGATCCGACATTCATGATTAATACTATGGGATCGTAAGATTAGTCACCTTAATGTATGCAAATGCGAAATGACGAAAAGATTCTTCCGACGTCTACGTGACTATGCATAGAATTTTAAAATGTATCTTATATGGTACTATTAAGATAATGTAATATATTTAATAGACCCAGTGAGCATTATAATTTTGAATCGATAAACACAAATATTTGATTTCGCTAACATTAACATACTCAACTGGCCGGAGAATCATTCCAGTCATGTGCTAAACATTAAAGGTTAGTGTACAACTGAGCGATTATTTGTGTATCATTATTGATTTAATAGTTTTACACTTTGAACGTAGCAAATGAGCGTACAATCCTTCTAATCTAGTGATTTTCATACAATATGGACTACGTCAATACCAGGCATGTGCATTTAGTGAGATTAAAAAGTAAAGTAAATAATTTAAGAGAGTTCTTTGTATTGTCAAAGGCGACTGACGGAACTTTGAGAATACAAAGAACTCTCTTAAATTATTTGGCCTTTGGACTTTATACTTTTTTTATACCGTGGGCAGGTGAAATAAAATATGTTAAAATATCAACAAAAACTTTCACATGAATTAATCGTGCTTATTAAGTCAAGCACACATGCTTGGATTGACAACGTGCTGTATACCAATTCTCATGTAATCTTATAGCAAATTGTCTAATTAATACAAACTCATTGCGAACAGTCTAGACTCACCTCAACCTTTTAAAGATTTGTGCACTATTAGATAAAAGAATCTTGTAGAAGCTGTCCATTTGAATATTCATGAGGAACCTTGACCAATAGATTCGTCTAATGCGGCCCGGACTAGCGTTGCCAGGCGTTTGAACAAATCAGGACATTGGACTATCTGGAAGTTGTCTGATTAAAAAAAACACGATCCAGCTTCAGTTTTTACGCACGCAGATCTTGTATTTGTGAATAAATCACTAGCTTAAAAATTTGTATCAAACCGATTTCTTGCCGCCAATTGGATGTTTTGACCATGTGTACATGTTCATTTAAGTACTGTAAATGAAAACTATTCGTATGAAGAAAATATTGCATTATCTTCTTTCTAATCCTTTGGAAGGCTTGTAGGCGAGCACAGACCCCTTGAAACATTTTAAAATGCAAATGAGTTGAACTTCCGTACCTTATATATAGATTTATAAGGTACGGAACCCTCTTTATGCCATAGGGTATAAAGATGGTGCACTCAGTATTAATACCTAATATTTGCAGTACTATTGCGTAAGATAGGAAATCATCATTACGTCTATTGACTGAAGGTCTTGTGGGTAGAAATAAACTAGTCTATGGAGCTGAAATAATAATCACATAGTCGTATAGTAAAAATAATAATACCTGATACATTAAACTATTAGAAGTAACTGCTTTCGCACTGTATGGGGCCTCCCAAAACCAGCCACTAATATAAGAGGCAGCGAGAAAAACTAGGGTGGTAGGCTATGATTATAGAGTGGTGTGCACCGGATTTTGCCTTTTTTTGTTGCATATGCAGACTCAGTTACTCAAGCAAGGAGCTCTTACGCATTAATTCGAATGAAGATAGGGAAAGATGGTAAGTTCTCCTCTGGAAAGTCTCGGGTTTGCGACATCACCACACACTATGAGCTTGCCAGAAAATATCCGGTGGAGGCTAATTTCACTGACAGAATTGGCGCTCTTTACAGGACGAAGATCAAAATTTCCACCTAAAGTATATCTAAAAAAAAAAAATCTAATTGACACATTTTACTCATTGAAAGATTAACTAAAAAAATCACAAAATTTAAAAATATAGTTATTATACTTGCTGATCTTCAGGTTCGCAAAAGATACTTTCAAAGCTTAAACTGGAACTGGCTGGTCCCTTTTTCTGATTATAAGACCTGGCAAACCTAGCAAGGCTATGGGAGGACGTACTCAACGTGCGCCTATGTTAATTCTAATTTTACTCGTAGGATACTGCACGTCTTAGGAAACCGTTAGTGATGATATGATGCAGACGTAACTTTGAGGGGCAATATAAGTGTTTAGCGCGTAGTTTTAACCTGATTTTTATTCAAGAAATCGTAGACGTATCCTTTTTTTGATGTTACGCTTTCTTGAGGAACTGTTTCTAATATCCGGCCTCAAAAATATCATATTTGCTATTATCTATTGCCTTAAACTTTCATTCCTCAAAACAAGCCGCTAATCGGACGGATTTCATAAAATCATAAACCATCTTAATAAAGCATGCTTACCTACTACAGAGCTATGGATTATATCCTAGGTAACATTGGCAACGAAAAAGGTACCGTGACAAAATCGGCGATACTATCTCATCATAGATACAAATCTTAATAGGAAATAAAGAATCATCCAAAAATCGATTAAACCAAAAAAATCCCCGTAAAGATAAGCTTCTGGCCATTAGAAACCAGAAGAATGCCGTCGTAAATAATTACAAAGTTCAATTTAGAAATCACTGATGTGACAACAATGAAAGCGAATATAATTTTCCCATCAAAATGAACTTTGATGTCACTTTCTATGGCCGCGGCCTACAATAGAAATAGTACCTTTGGGTATATGTGTCAACGGTCTAGTTTTAGGTCTGAAGATAAATATTAAGTGTCAAAATGACGCCCAAGGCTGGGTCCAACTTTCCGTTAACACCATTCGGTGTTAAAAAGTTATTGTCTATTGTGAAAGGTTTTTGTCCCCAAAGTTGTACTGTTTTCACTCTCACTCAAGCTGTAGCTTGCTACATCTGATATTTATCATTTGAGCTTAGATGATGAGAGCCTTTTGTTTTCGAAATTCAGAAATGATTCAGGATGCATGGTCTTATTAAAGATCTATTCAGCTTATTGTTATTACTACTTGAGGCTTTTTTTATTATCTATAGTTATCGGAGTTATATTGTCATTCACAACTTAAAGTTACTCGTTAAATTGGGTAGCCTTCTGAAAGCCCAGTATTTTCCTAGTTTTCAGTTCTTTTCGTTTAACTTTATGCCGCGTTGGTGTGTGCTCAGCTTTATTGATCAAAGATCTATAATCACAAAGGAAGTGTATAGGTAGGTGTTTCCTTTTCCTCCACATTATCAATATCTACAAACTTCTGAATCACTGAATTGATTATGAAATTGGTGCCTTTTTAATTTCCAGGGTTATAACTACCAACCTTGTTCAATTTCTGTTAATCTGTAATGGTTCTTGTCAACTTTGATAGCTCGTTCATTTTTGTATGTAAGAGATATGGTAATAGCGGAAACAGATAAATATTCACCAACAATACGATCAACATGACCTACTACAATATTATGTTTATTTATCTCTTTCCTAAAGGTTCAACATGGTATTTTTTCTTCCAATTATGCGTCGATGACATTTGGTAATGTTATGCAGAAACTAAGTGATTTACGTCCAACACAGATTTCGAAATCATTTAATTTAGAAGTCACTTTTATCGTTCTTTCGACAACTTCCCTTCTTTATCTAAGATCAAATCTTCAAAACAAGACTTGCGCCTTCATTAAAATTGCTAATGTCCGAGAGAAACAAAGGTGCGCACTATTAATTATATTTTATTTGACATATTACTGCAAATTCCACTGATATGTATCTACCTCCGTGTAGATGCCCAATAACTATTTGTCGAAACAATAATTTATTGTACATTTATGTTAATAGCAAGACTAGTAGGCGACATAAGCTGGTTTTATGGAATTTTCATAGGTTTCTTTATTGTTTTATTTCGGAATGCCCAGATAATAGTATCTGAGGCACGATAATTAAAGAAAAGTTATTGTCTCAGCCATGTATTCTGACTAATCTATTAATCTATTCTTGTGAAATCCTTGGAGTTATGGTTAATTTTGACATCGCTTTGGAATTTAAACTAATTATATGAGAATGATAAAACGATAAAAAAAATGCGGCTACTGAAGAATCATATCACAACAATAATATGCCAAGGATAACATTTAACTGTTTAATACTTCCTGATCATTATAATCTATGAGATTTTCAAAATAAAATAACATTATTACCTACTATTTTGACAAGCTAAACAATTACACTATTCTCCTACCGAATAGTTGGTCAAAATCAAACACAATCAAAATTTATGACGTCTTGACTGACGTGAACGGTAGCCATAAATTTTGATCCAGTAACACAAAAAAAACACAATTAACTGGTATCAAGTAATCGTATGCAAATTGGCAATATACAATCAATATTGTGAACCGTTTCGCTCAATTATAGTAATTTTATTAGAATCTTATCTGAAGTTATGTGATTGGCAGTTTGAATTTGAGTGGTTCGTTGCTGACAATATTTGTTTCTGGTTTTAATAAAGTCTGTATAATGATTCTTTTACAAGTCTACCTTTTCTTATGATTCGGGGTCAACTTTTATATTTTAACTGTTTTGATTGTAGAACCTTATTGCCTGTTGCCTAACACGTAACATTTAGGTAGCCAGAAAACTACTTACTTAACCTAAAGTCGTCGATCGGTCCTAAATTTTAGACATAAGTTACTTTTTTGTATAAAGTACTATCAAAAAAAGTCCAAAGGCTCACGTCCTTTTCACTTTGCATATCCTATTTTTTTTAAACAAGTTAACGTTTGTCCTCAATTTCGTTTGATGGTAGGCAAAGAAGATTCATTTCATAACAACTTCTGAGAGCATACATTCATTTAAAAATATCTTCGGAGAGCATAGCAACAAATGCCATTTAATAAAATACTTATCTTCGTCTATCATCATATTTTATCGTAATATCTTCGATGTTTCTGTTTTAGGATACTAGGACATACCATATTAGCAAAGCTATTATTTTGAAACAGTATGTGGCTTTATTTCATATAAAATATATTAGCATATACAGATATGTGTGAAAATGTTAAGTTTAACATTTTTATTCACTACTCCTCTGTATATGGGTTTTATTGAAATAAAACCATAGCGGAAATGATCTTATTGCTTCATAACAACATTAAAATATTATTTATACTGTAATAAAATGGATTGCTTGATAACAATTTACAATTAATTCTTGGGTTTCCACCTTAATTATTAATTTCTAATCCAAGTAACGTCATATAATAATTACAATTGCTTAGACTACTAACTTTGCCGTCAACTTACTGTTACTTACTCTTAGCATCACAATGCTATTGAGATGTTTTGAGAATTTTCATTTTATATATTCAATACTATCCTTACAATTTCAAAGAAGTTTTTTTTATCTTATTTCTTAAAAACAAACAGCGTTAATCCATTTATACATAACATAGGGTACACATTAATAGTATGGCCAATAACAGGTTTTCCTTAATTAAACAATAATAGAACATGCTGGCGAGAGTAATGCAAAACAAAAGTACAAAAAAGTTTAAAATTAATCCATATGAAGAGTACTACTTACCAGATTTTGACTACAGGACCAAATTATACTTAACAGGGTTCTAGAAAGCACATCAGAATACACTCTTCGGACTTTGTAACAATTTTTTTCCCTAACTGATTATAGATGATGACTCCAGAGCTATCATCTATTTATATATACATATTTATATTAGCCATCTGTATGGCTATTTCATCTTCACCGAGATTGTGGGGGAGCGAAAGGCTCTCACACGCATCTCAAGCCGCCTTTATGTCGTCGTCATAAGAACTAATACAGAACTGTAAGTGTTTACAGCACATCAGGATACACTCACAGGCACTCACACACACGGTGCACTCACTGGGTTTTTAATGAGCTTTTCCTAACTGCATCACGCGACTATCAAACCCCCCTGTATGAACATTAACGAAATCTCATTCACATACCGTCTAATTTGTATTCATATTGTCGGTACACCCGGTGTGTTCACATCGGTATGCCCGCCCCGCTCCACCGATTTACAACTGATATCAATTTGTAGTTAAAGTACACTGCGGGAATGTTAAACAGCCAGACACGTGTTTATAAACGAAAACCTTTGACATTCGAATAAGTTAACGTTTTTCATACGATTTAATGATGAAGTAAAATATTATTTCTATCGATTCTTTTTACAACGCCATTTATTCAGCCAACACTCTTATGAATCATGGTGCATTATTATTTATATTAATTACTATATATTAAAAATTATTATTTATTTATCTAGATAGCTATTTCTATCAAGATAGCTATTGATTGAGTTTGGGATCCCCCTTTTTTTTGTCGAAGGAGAAATACCTACCACACCGTCACTCTCTGCGTCTCTCCCTTTATTTTTTACAAAACAACTAAACTAGTTATAATACAAGCAATATAAGACCAAAAATAAATTTAACTAAGCACCATCTTAATTTAAAATTACCATACTAAGAACTAAAAGCATCGCTTGAGTCTAAGAACTAATGTTGCTACAAAGAGTACAATTCCATTAGAAAATGTACATTTATTAATATCTTTTATTACCAAACAAAGTTTTCAAGTATTAAACAAATTCTTCTAAAGCCTTAATATGTCAAGCCATAAACAGTTCGTTAACTCAATAATCTTCAAATAATATCTGTACATTTAATTACTTTTTATGCGGCTCAATGTCCTGTGTGGTGAGCAGTCAGTAAATAAAATCAAACTTAACAGATAAGTTGCAATAATAAGTTAATTAGCCTATTAAGTAAAACATCGTAAACGCCTAAGCCGTAAACCTTACATTAAACTATTCAACGCTGTTGTTTTCTGATTAAGACGTATAAATGGCACAGTATAATCAGTTATTAGCTTTATTGCAGCGCTTGATTAGATCGTGAAGCGCCTCAAGGAAGTATGAGTGACACGGAAGGAATTCTAGATAACAGCTAAAGGAGTAATCAGCGATTAAATACGAGCAGATAGGAACATAAATCCAGTGCATTATTCACCAATTACGGCGCAGGAGTATAATAAAGTAGGTCTTGTAGCGTGGACGGCGCCGCCGTCTAAGAGTTATCGCGAGGCGACGGACGCTTTGAGACAAACCGCGGTTTGGCACGGTTGGAATACACTGGGTGCATCGAGATCTTCAGACCTTGCGTAATATCTCAAATTTCACACATGATATGAAAGATATCGAAAATAATTGACTGATAACATATCCACGCTCGTGTTTTCAGCCAATCAGCAGTTGACAGAATATTTTCGATTTTGTATAAAATAAAAATATCCTACTATTATTATAAATGCGAAAGTTTGTCATAATATAGGGTAGTCTGGATGTACCTATTTTTGTTACTCTTTCACGCAAGATTGTGGTAGGAAGAGAGATGACATACTACTTATATGAATGTATAAAATATTTTTAATCCCGAAATAACGCGGACGAAATCGCGGGCAAGAGCTCGTATGTATAACTTGCTTTGCTTCCTTAGCCTATTGCATAATATGAAAATTTAATTGTTTTTATGTTCGTGTGAATATAATAATATAATGTGTTCAACTGGTGACTAAGATTTGATGATAATGATGGTAAAATATTGAAAATCTACGACGAAAGATACCTAAACAATCTAATCTTTGATGTTCAAAGTATTTTATGATTGTAAGTAAGTGCATTATTTTTTAGGACAAGACTGCGCGATGGCAATTAATTATCATATTTAAATACCGTGGTAAAATTAACATAAAAGTTGCCATATTGCTACTTTTGGCAGGACACATGACCAATGAATCTATGGGAAAGCAAGTAAGCCTGCGCAGGAGTTTTCATACAAAGAGTTAAATAGAATAAGATATTATAATAAGCTAACTTTATAGAAAAGAATTCTTCATTTTCGCACAAAAGGTAAATAAACCTTATGCTAAGCGCAATATTGAGTGCGCTCATATTTTCCGCTCATTCCATCGCGAAATCGCTAATTAATTTACAAAGTCCACGCCTACGCCGCTCAAGTACTTCTAAGGATCCTTACAAACTTGACAATAAATATTAAGATAAATATTGTACCCGTTTATTACACAAATCGTCTGTTCTTAGAGTGTTTGTGCTCATCAGAAAGTTCGATTTGTTTTTCCTGTTTACGTAATCATTTAAGCTAAGATTGAAACCATAATTCAGTTTCGATGTTTATCTTTATCTAAATCTTGCTCTAATTGACCAGTGCTAATTTTAATATAATATTTCGTTGCATAAAAAACATATATAAACACAGATATAAAATTTCAAGACATTAATAGAAATAAACTGTTTTATTTTTATTTTTTTGTATTTCTTTTTTTTTATAGTTGGTACAATTTCGGTGGTCCGGTCGCTAGAAATAAATCACATCCAGAACTCTTAGGTAGATTAAGGGGTAAGGAGAAATACCACACAAAACCAATATCTAGAGATAATATTTTAAAAATGTAAAAATAATAATAATTAAACTGCTAACAATAATAAAATACCTGTTTTTTTTGTTTTTTCTCATGTTATCAAAGTCCGATTATAAAATGACAATATAGGAAGGCAGAACATTATAAATAAATAAATAAATACTGGGCAACATCACATACATTACTCTGATTCTGTGGTGAGTAGCTTAAGCATTTGTGTTACAGAAATCAGAAACAACGACGGTACCACAACACCAAGAACCGAGACAGTAAAGGAAAGATGGTTTCCCATATTGACCCTATTACTTATTGACGGATCCTCAGAAATGGCGCGAAGCCAAAGTCCGGCTCGCTCGCCTCTCGGCCACGGAGGTCGTCATTATATATTAAAATTAATTTGCTATACATGCTTTGCTAAAGTCACTATGACGCTATGAATTTTATCAGATGAGATGCGGTTCCTATATTGCGTTGACAACATTCCGCTCTTCAACCTTTGTGGATTTCCTCGTAATGAATTATGTGTCACTAAGTGATTATCTTGGCGCCCATGTCACACATAATGTGCTTTTAAAATAATATTAATAAAGACTACTATATTAATAGAAACTTCAGTAACTTAGGTCAGCTAAATCAAGAAAAGATCTCTAACGACGTCTTGATACGATTTTTTTTATTAGACATGCAAATACATTTTTCCGATACAGAGTTATGGTAATACAAAGTAATTGCGAGCATTCCTTAGCAATGAATCACAATTACACCGAACACAATTTTTGGGCATCAACAAATTTCAGTTCAATACACGTATCAGACTCGGCGTGCCCACTGAGAGTCTAGTTAATTGTATTTTGTTGCTAGGTACTGTTATCTGTTTAAAATCAATTTTAATACAAGCATTAACAATTCATTGGCTCTTTCAGTTATCGTTGTTGCCTTTTGAAAGTATTAATGATCTGCATCTTTCTGGCCAACTGAGAAATATTGAGGTTCATAAATGACGGAGTTATAGTTATGCGGGAACACGCATAAAAAAATATATACGGTCGAATTGAGAACTATAGTTCATCACATGAATAATAAGTGCTGGGTGGGAATTGAACCCAAAACCCTTAGCTCAACAGCCAACAGTACGAACCATTATTCTGTTGGTCCAATCTACTTATTACTTAATCAATGGCAATAATTTCCCAATAAAACTAATAGCTATTTGAAACAGATATTTTTTATCTCCCCTTGCGGTGCGGGAATCGAATCCACGACCTTCACGTATCGCACGTGCTGCTCTTACCAACTGAGCTAACCGCAAGTTATCGTAGGCGATGAAATTATTCTGCTGTATCAACCGTAAGCGTAACCCCACACTAGCGTTTTTTGAGCGTCGACGTCGACGCAACGCCGACGCGACGTCGACGCAACGCCGACGCGACGTCGACGCAACGTCGACGCGGCGCCGACGCAACGCTTGCGCAGCGGCGCGGTCGAAATGACGAACGCCAGGACTGCGCTCCACAGGCGCCGCGCCGGCCCGACGCCTGCCGCAACGTTTATTTTGACAACAGTACAATGATCAACTCAATTGTTTCGGCCCGCCCGTGTTTTAGAATCAGTAGGTAGAAGACTTTTTAGCTGAAAGCAAATATGGATGTAGCTTAAAATACTAGCTCATATTGCCGAAGAAACCCATTTTCAATTAAGTACTTTTAGTTTTCGAGAAAATAAATGCTAAAGTTGCCTTTTCGTGCCATGTGTCAAATAGGTAAAATATATTTTTTCCTTTACAAGTTGAAAGCATTAATTTATCACTGCAATATAAAACATTATATTGTGCGTTATTCAAATCTTACATTTCCATTTTCGAAATAACTGTACATGACGTCAGCGCGGCGCGACGCTCGAACGCGATGTGCAGAGGACGCCCAGCGCAAGCGCCGCTCAAACGCCGCGCCGACGCTGTGCGGGCGCCGCGTCGACGCTGAGCGGGCGCCGCGTCGACGCTGAGCGGGCGCCGCGTCGACGCTGAGCGGGCGCCGCGTCGACGCAACGCCCAAACAACGTCGGCGCGGCAAGACGCTGACGCTCGAAAGACGCTAGTGTTAGCCTCAAAATTTTTTAGTACTATAAAAATAATAAAATCGAAAACTAATAGCTATTGTTCGCTATTTCGTTCGCGTTATATTGGGATAAAAAGTATCCTATATGTTAATATAGTGTCTCATTTATCTTTATACTCAATTTTATTCAAATCCACTCAGTTTGTGCGTGAAAGAGTAAGAAACATACATTCATACATCCAGACATCCATAGAAGATTACTTCGCGTTAAAATAATATAGGTAGATAGATAAATAAATAAATGCGCCAGACAATCACACCTATCACCTGGTCTCAAACTAAGGTTTTCTCTTGTACTATGAGTACCGGACGACGGATACTAACTGGGGGCGTCATCCCAGCACACCCAGACTCAAGTCAATTTAGAAAAGTTTGTTTTCCAAATTGACCCAACCGGGAATTGAACCCGGGACCTTCCACACTTTGGCCGCCTACCTTAGCCACTGCGCCACCGAGATAGATATATAGATATACTTTATGGCACAAAAACTTTACAGAAATAGGTTTTACAGATAAGTTTAAGTACAATTTAAACGGTGTTATCACTAACTATTTTCCAGACAACCTTAAGGTAGAGAAAATAGTAGATGGCGATAAATGGGTACGACCGTGCAATATAAATAGAGTTTTTCGTTTTAAAATTATATTTATAGTATCATAACATGATATCGTATATTAGTAGGACAAACATAATGTGCTGAGCCCAGTGTGCACCCAACCGAGGGCCAATGATGTCCAGGCCTGTATCTCGATTGTTTTGCATATCAGCACCGGCTGCTCTGATGCGCAGCAAATTAATGATCAAATGGAATCCACGGCTTCCGACGTCAACGAGCTCCGCTTAGTGCACCTTTGAGGAAAAGTATAAGTCGATTTGCTATTGAAGGATTCTGCATATTGTTCCTCGATGGAAACGAATAAAATTTTGTTTGTCATATATTTAATAGGGTGTAATACTTGTGAGTGCAGTAAAAGCTTGCTTTTTTCGAAACTGAATACTTATTCATTTTTGTGGACCTGATATTGGTAAGGCAACAATTACCTTCAGAAGTGTTTCTTAACGCTTATGTAGTGTTTTCTTTTTTTAATTAGTGACCTAACCCGGCTTTGCGATAGATTTTGCACCTTTAAGAGTGGTTCAAAAAAAAAATTCATTACATAATAGCTAATTTTCGAAATTTTGTTGTATCTCCCCAAAAGTGAAATTAATTTTCAAATCGGTTTAAAAGTATCGGAGTTTATTCAGTACAAGCATATAATTAATTAAATCCGTTCTGTTTATAATATTAGTTGTCCTACATAAGAGATTATCTGAAATATTTTGCAAAAATGAATGGCTTAAACTATAAGATTGCTGATTCCTTTCCCACCTTCTTATATCATGATATTTTTCCACAAGATTTGTTTTGTATATCATCCCTATAACTATGTTTACAAAATCAAATAACATAGCTATTTCTAATCTCTTCATTTTACATACAAGTTACAAGTGAAACAACAAATAAAACAGTAATAGCAAACTCAAGCTTATGCCAATCTTGACATCTTATTGACAGTTATTTCAAACTTGTTTCCGTTAGTCTTGAAGCAAATACTGCGTGATAATGAACACTTAGTCAAGCTCAATAATGTGGACTTATAACAACTAATCTGGTTTTTTCACTTCATAAATTAAGTATTGAGAGCACTTTTATAAATTTAGGGACAATTGGAATAACATAAATATGTAGAAACTATAGGGACGATAGTTTTGTATGAGAACCACTGATGCCCGGTCCGTTTTTCTAAGAGTCGTTAATTCTAATTTCAAATTTACTTTCCATGTCAGTTGTCATCAGTCGTCGTCAGTCGTTTTTAGCTTACGCCTCGTATAATTTATAACTACCCGTAGTTACGGGTAGTAACAATTTCTAGTTAGAAATAGTTCTAGTCTCGTCTTTCAAATATTAGAACCGGGCATGAATTGGGATAGGATTTATGAAAATCCAGAACTATCGCTGCCTAATCGATTATATGAGTTTCTAATCGATTGTGATGTTTGGATGTAGTGAGCCCACAGACCCCTAAACCCAATCTTCTGAACTCTACGCGTCGGTGATGCGAAACGTTGACAGCACTAAGTGAAAAAATTAATTTGGCATCATAATTCAATTACTCCCGTCCTTGCAAACAGCCGGTGACCATCAATCACACTTTAACTGTATCAGGTTTTTTTAGTCTACTACGTATCTTCAAGAGACCGCCTTACGGTCCATTGTAGGGTTACCAACTATTTCCACTGACCCTGATCCAAGAAATTTATTTACCTGGAATGGATCTGTTTTTAATCTGCCAATAATACCAAAAATACATGAAGAATAGAAAATCTATAATGTTTCTAACAGTGTCTCAAAATGTTTGGTTCAGGCTTTTGAAATATAAGTTGGTTGGCATTTCTTGGTCGTATTTACCAATGGAAAACGTAAGACTAAACACTTAAATTGCATATGAATTATGCTTACTCTAAAAGATCCTGATGGCAGAATTAGCAGTAAATAAGCTGCCATTTAAGATGAAATAACGATCAAATTTAATAATTTTCACGAGCATCTAAGAGCTTTGGAAGATACATACGTCAAGCTAAGAAAGGTAAGAGAGGTAGGGCATAGCGATTTATCGCTCGAACTGGAGCAGCCCGACTGGTGAAATACCTCCACCTTACAGAAGACCGCAGCCAAATAACAATCACTTCGGTGTTGTTGTGTTTCTGCGTGTGAGTTAGGTTTCCAGAGCTCCTGGGGGGTGCTACATTAGTAGCAGGGGTCAAGCCTTCAAGGTAAGGGCGACAAGTCCAGTAACAGATTTATTATGCTGTACTTGTCACCCTTAAGCTAGGACCTCATTACCACTTAACATCAGGTGGAATGAGGTCAATCTTGAAGTGTAATATAAAAAAAAAAAGCTATTAATACCGACAATATATTATAATCTTAGTTACTAAACATTTTCAGTGTAAGTGTAGTTAACAGCTTAAGGGCAACAAGTGCAGCATTATAAAGCTGTAGCTGGACTTGTCGCCCTTACCACAAGGTAGTCTACAAAGACTTGACCCCTGCTACTAATGTAGCACCCCAGGACCTCTAGAAACCTTACTTACACACAGGAACACAACCACATCAAAGTGATTGTTATTTGGCCGCGGTCTTCTGTAAGGTAGATATTTCACCAGTTGGGCTGCTCCAATTCAAGCGAATAATCGCTATGCCCTACCTCACTTATCGTCTTTCTTCTTTTTAGGTTTAAAGTCTTCCGTTGCACTAAACTCGCCAGCCCTGATCAGCGATAATATGTCAGTGTTTTTTACTTCGTTAATTGATCACCGTAACTTAACCAGCACATTAACATACCGGTCCGATTGTAAACGCATTGTGTGTAGTCTGCACTAATGTCATTAACCATTCTACTGACCAACTGCTGCCCAGTCCATATATTTGAGGTGTGTCTTAGGTAAATATTGTCAAACATGTTTTTAAGCCGTGAGGTCTGAGTTGGAGTGAAATTATTACATCACCATGTGTGCAGGATTGAGTAAAATATTATACGCAGTAAAGTTTAGATGTTTGCATCTGAAAGTAGACCTTAATAAGATTGACGAGGCAACTGCTGCATAGAAGATGAGTTTGGTTTTAAATATGGCGACTTACTTGAATCTGTGACCTATCCTATATGTTTTGTACTAAAATTCTAACGTCATGTTTTTTTCAACAGAGATCCATTTCGGTATGTTAATTAGATAGCACTTGTAAAATGTTTTCATAAGCAATGTCTGCCATCTCGCATTTAATGATTCATGGAGATTGGAAGTTCCCAGAATCATTTCCTAATACGCATTAAATCTGAAGTAATTTGTCCACTCGACACATCAGTTCACACTTGGGCGATATACGATACATGAAACTCCAATACAAATGTGGTATTTATATCATGTCATGCAAGCAACATTTTTGTGTTTTTTCCTGTTAAAAAGGTACCTGAGGCCTAAGTACCTACATATGATGAACTGTGTGTGTCTATTTATTAAGTTTCGTAAATTAGACATCGCCTTTTCGTAAAAAAAACCGAAATCTACACACAAGTCAAGCGACATTTCGTTACAATCCACGTCATATCTCGTCTCATCAATTTGCAACCAACCAATACGTTTAATGAATTCATAGTTCCATTAAGATTTAATCTTGATAAGGATGAGTCCTTTGTAAACTATGTTATTAGTCTTTATGAAGGCATAAGACAAGTCAGGATTACGGTGGTAGCTCAAGATTGGCATGTAAGGGAGCTATAAACATTAAGTGATGGTGTGTAATTCTAAACTAGCCGACAATTTATGTGTCGCTGAAAATTTTACGTCGTTGATTAATGAGTGAGTTTATATGGAAATTAACGACTTTGTCAACCGTTTAAATGGCTTTATTTTGTTAGATTACCGTATTCACATGTCTTTTTTACAAGCTTTGAAGTCTTGTTTTTAAAGGAATTTGTCTACAACACGATACTTTGCAGCACACTCGCTTCAAAACAAGTCCTCGTTACTAAAATGAGTGCTACTACCATAATTTCCAAAAAGGTATGCATTGGTGACAACTAACCCGAGCTACATTACACTGGGTATCGGACCCCATAATAAATTTAAGAATTTGTCTTCAACGATATATTCGGGGAAAAATATTTACCACAACGCAATGAAAACTTGAATGTTTGTTACCCCAATTTTCACTTAAAGAGATTTATAACGGATGCAGAAGTGCATAATCTCCATTTATGCGACTATTTGTTTTCGTGCACCTAACTATTAAAAACACAAATCATAATAGCACCGGCTAGCCAGCGGTTGCGATTCCGAAAAAGTTGGTAGCCATAAAGTTTTCACAAACGATAAAAACTGAGTCTGAGGAAGATTTAATGTCTCAAGTGCGAGCGGCGCCGCGCTGCTAGCACAGTTTATATATACTGCAGTATGGAAACTAGGAATAAAAACAAAAATAGACGGACTAAACAACAACGACCTATTCATATCAGTCATCGGTAGTGCAAGGGTACAGCGAAAACCTTACATTGATCAAAGGTACTGGGTTGTTACGATTCAATAGATACACTATAACGATATAGTTTATAATAGCGATTAACGAATACATACGACATGCTTGGGAAAGCGTGCTACTTCAGGGACTGGTCTGCTCCAGCTGACCTCAAAACTACAAACTTAATGGTCAGTTCTACTCAACTAACCATAATTGTTAACAAAAAAACGACTTCCTCAGATTTCGTTAGGATGCCATCATCGGATCAAGGTACAAACCGTAAAATCCTTTCAAAAAAAAACACGATCATCAAAATTTGTTCATTAACTTCAAAGCTATCGAAAATATGTAAACGATATGATATATTCGTTTTTGTTCAACGGTCTTCGATAATTCGGCATGCTGTGTGTTGTATGTTCTACAAGCACAAGCTTTGCACGTCTAAGTAGGAACTGTTTTGTAATTTCAACTTTTAATTATTTTTTATTAACTAGAAGCCCGCTTTCTGAACGCATCATGCTATTGATTCCTTTCAACTTTCAGACTGAAGTATACTTAGATTGCGCTTCAAGCTTATTTACGACTCCAGGTTATGATGGTGCGTACCACGGGGTGCTTCTAAATGCTTCCCAGAATTGTGCCGTAAAGGTGGACCTCAATAAACGGAACTAACTCCCGCCCATTTGAAAAATTTCCAATGTGGGAATGGCACTGATTGGTCATATCCATCAATGCGAATAAGTTGGTAATGTAAATAAATCTAATAGATTCAAATGGGACAATATTTGAGAGGAATAGGAAAACCAACGACAGTTGGACTACGGATAGGTTCCAATTTAAAGACAGTAAAAGAAAAAACGATATCAGTTTCCACACTAATACTAATAGAATGATAAAGAAATATTGTAATCATCACATAAATTAAATATATAAAATAATTATTATATACTTTAGCGAGCGCCATCTCTGAGGTTCCGGGTTCGATCCCCGGTCGGGTCAATATGGGAAACGAACTTTTCCATATTGTCTCGGGTCTGGGTGTTGTGGTACCGTCGTTGTATCTGATTTCTGTAACACAAGTGCTTAAGCTACTTACCACAGAATCAGAGCAATGTATGTGATGTTGTCCAATATTTATTTATTTATTATTTATTTCTTTATATCCACTCAGTCAAATGGAGAAACCAATGTACAATCATTTCATTCAAAGCGCCATACGTGGTTACGAATATGATTCATTCCACTCAGCAATAAGGAAAACGAGGAAAACTGTTCTTGTATGCAATAAGTTAGTTAAAACACCATTGGATTTGTTAAAAGTAGAATTGAGCACCCATAGCACTTGTTACTAAACCTTGAGATCATTTATACATTAGTCCCACTCAGCAATAAGGAAAACGAGGAAAACTGTTCTTGTATGCAATAAGTTAGTTAAAACACCATTGGATTTGTTAAAAGTAGAATTGAGCACCCATAGCACTTGTTACTAAACCTTGAGATCATTTATACATTAGTCCCCAATTAAGGTCATTTAATTTTCATACAATTTCAGAGTAAAAATGGCGGCCTGTGTACGGCAATACGATCTAGAAGATTAAAAGTTTTCTTTTGCTGACTGCTGTTACCTGAACTATTAACTTGATCATGCAACACAACACGCAGATTGGTGGGGGGTTAGGCCTTAAACATGTGACCAATCAGCATTATTGAGAGCTCTAGTCAGCCAGAGCACTTGACCAAGATAAACAACTGACATCAACATATTAACAGTAATAGACTGCTTGCTGTGGCAGCTATAGATTTTTTATCCCATTGCGCCATCATTACGTGATGGAGGGGGGTTTAGAAAGCAGTTCCAGCTCTCAGAATGGGGGAGTCCCACGCATGCCGCTGTCTTCCCCTAGACTGCGGTACAGTCGCCGGCAGATATATTGGAGCAGACAAAGTGACCAAATACTTCTGAATAGTTAAATGTCAAAAAGCTCCATACACCACAAGTTACCATTAATATCTGAACATTCATTACTTCAATAATATCAGAGCAGATGCTAGTCAATAATTTCTAGACACACAACTTATCAATAATATCTGAACACTCATCTATACAGGTAGCTAAATGACACATGACGTGCGTGACACATATTGACGTTATGAGTGTTCAGATGTATTTGGTCACTTTGTCTGCTCCGATATATCTGACGGCGACTGTACACTGCAAAAGGGACATACCGCTTAACAAACAATGCACGGAGATGCACATGAAAACCTACACTTAACAAGGTTGCAATGGCGACCAAAATGCAAACTACAGCAAACTTATCTTAAATTCGGTACGTCCAAACCGTTGCACTACTAAATTGCATGAACTACGAGATTGATAAACAATCTTAAATCCAAATAACCGTACCAGATATATACTAGTAACATAATTCGAGGGAATCCTTTTACCATAAGCTCGTAAACTGGGTCTCATTCATTAAAAGTTGTTTAATGACCACTCAAATGAAGACATAAAGATCAATCGTTAACACTAGTGCTAATTTCGCGCAAACGGGCACATGTTTACGAGAATGACCGAGTTTTACCGACAAACATAGTTACCGTTTCATAGTGCATACTCCCTCTCGTAAAGACAATAACTACAATAAATTCCAAAAATGTACTTTTCATTATCATATAAAACTTATTGGCGTTGAGTAAACTAGTATAAAGTGTTATTGTCAATCTAGGTTACGCTGTTTATGTTATACCCTTTTAGCCGCAAAGGTAAAAAATTTCAGGGCCACCATTATTTCATTACAATTTGATTCCGATTCTTTACTTCTTTACTTTGTTCGAAATTTCAAAATAAAATAATAATAAATTTGTCAGACACTCGCGCCAATATCAAAATACCTTATAACTATGGGGAACTGACGAAGTATGCCAACTGAAGGCATCCCAGCAAATGCACGCCGAATTTACTAGAGCAAGAATTTAACACGGAACCTTTGTCGGTTTGGGCACTTATATTAGCCACTACCTTATCATATTCAGAGGTTATTTCATTATATATATATAAATTTATATATGCTGGTTTTTTTTCAAATGATTAAGGTTCCTTTAAATTGGATTTTCAAACTACACTGTATGACTTGGTGCAAAATTAGTTATTAATTCAGCCTTCTTTGTAATAAAAACTACAAAGTTTCTTGTCGGTATTTTATTTGTAGTTATAGGTTCCGAACCGGAGGTAGTTTATATAGACGATTTTATGAATATTACTTATGTAATTTACATAAATAATTCAGATTTATGCTTTAGCACATTCTTTTATATTTCATCTATTTTAACAATTGATCATGTGCAAATTTTACGCAGATTTTGAATTACTCAAACTCCGTAATTTTCTCGCCTGTGTCTATTCACTAATTGTCATGAATATGTCTGCCTGTGTTACTTTAATATTAGCATTAAGTATTGTAATTAGTACAATTGTAAGTATAATTAGCTTTGTATCAGCGAAACAAATGACTTCCGAGTACTTAGTTCACAGTTGCACCTTACAGAAGTGTTTCAGTTGAATTCAGTAAGTAACTTTAAATTTAGTCATTCATATTAATTTCGTTTGTTTACATTTAGAAAATAATATTTCATAATAAAAGTGTATAATAACTATGACACTGTGTATAGAAAAAAATAATTAACAATTTTATTAACGAACAATGTGTCGATTTTTGGAATGACGTTATGCGAATATAACAATTAATTGACTTCTGGTTGGCACATAGCAATTGAATATGTATAAGCAAGTTTTCACAAAGCTTCTACATAAGTTAAATTAGAGAATGAAATGGCCGGCAATTTCCCTCGTATTTTTTTTTGTTTACACTGAATTTCCCATTTCCTTTGAAACTACACTCTCTTAGTTGCCAAATCATACACATTTCTAGCATTTATTTAAAGGTGTTTAACTTACTTAAACTAGCAACTTATAAACGCCTAATCTTACAAAAAAAGTAAAACATCGCTGTTAAATTCGGAAGATATGACATTAAAAATGATATTTGTTTTCGTTCCTTTATATAAAGATAATTGCATTCCGACAACACATTTATCTCCTTATAAGAAATATTACAACAAATCTTCTTGTACTGAACACAGCACCATTATGTCTTCGAAATATTTTATAGCCACTTCAAAAATGTCTTCATTATTACAAATAATTCGTTTAAGCTGGTTCGGAAGCTATAAACGCTGTCATTTCGCAAGGAGAATAAAAGAGATTTATTGAGAAAGCAGAATTTGCAATAACATCTTATTAAGTTGTATATCGTTGTGTATTGTGCACTGAATATTTTTATGTTAACGTATTCCTGTATGATGCACCGACAATGCTACGATAATCGTATAAATAATCTTTACAGAGGTTATCATCCAGGCTTTGGTAAGCGTAATTTACATTGCCATATCTTGTGAATTCGCCTAATCGGATTTGAAAGAAACAAAAACATATAAAGATAATGCTTTTAAAGGTGGTGATTTTTACTCTGTGAGGAGTAATTTTCTGTTTCTTTGAATATAAGTTGGCTTGATGCACTGAAAACAAATCAATGTATAATTTGAGATTAAAACAGAAAGGGAAGCAGGACATTATGTGACTTTGTAAAGAATCGGAATCAAAAACAACAACCATCTCTCAGACCCAAAATGTATGATAACTTATACATCGTTAATCTGGGTAATCTCATAAGATATACATTTTCATGACCGTAAAAAACCTTTTGAACAGAACCAACTGTGTGTGGTTTACTGTTGCCGTTATTTAATAAAATAACAAATTGTCAAGTGATGAATTTCCATTTGTCCACACAGCTCTTTCGAATATTTTCAAAGTGATTGAAACCACCGCAAACAGTGGGCAATTAATCAAATATTGCAGTCCATAACACTAATGCCAGTATTCATTTTAATGATTTATTGTTAATGCTTTTACGTTATTTGCAATAACTTACACACATAACAGTAAACTTTACCCTAATATGATGTAATATCATTTATTTTTAGGAAGATGATTTTCTCCGTTGGTACATATATGTTTGTTATGGGGCGTACTCGTAATATTTTTGCGTAAGTAAATATTTTTAAACATTGCCCATAACCACTAAATATCCAATGCAACCAATCAAAATGGCTGATTTTTTTGTTAAGAAAAGGTAAAAGATATTGGGTTCCTAGGTAAGTGGTAGTCATCGATTTTCGATATCATTTCGACAAGTTGACAAGTATGTTATTGAAATTTTACTTAGAAATTACGCATGATTTTGGTACGTCATAGCTCTTTAAGCACAATGGACGGGAAACAGGTTTAAATTTATTATTCAGTTTTTGCCTTCCAGCTTGAAATTAATAAAATATATCGTGTATTAAATTTAATCGTTTCCCACTACTCCTTTGCGTCTCAAGAAGTAAATTTCCATTTATTTTCTAACGGAAAACATTAGAGAATTGGAAACCTCTGGCTCCTCATTATACCGAACTGCTCGTTGTGGCCACATAATTAATTATGCACTTTATTGAGGCTTGTGGTCTAGTGATGCAATCTAAACTAACTCCGGGTCTCACCAAATCCAAAAAGTACAGAATAGATTTAGTTGAAATATGCTACAAACATTTATGAAATACATGATTAACTTAAAGGATAGTACTTAATTTTTTTTGTCCTACAAAAATCACTGGAAAGGCAAATATCGTATTAAGAAAAACATGTTTTTAAGTTTTTTATATAAAAGTTCAAAATATATTTAAAAAAAATGCCTTTTCAGTGAAGAGGACAGCATAATTTTATTAACATACGGTACTTAATAATTATAACTACATATTTAAATGGATGTTATCGATCTACCCAATTCTGTCAAAATATCTAAACTGACGTTGATCTATAAGCCTTAGACATTTGATTGAAATCCATTAGCGAAACTTGGAAAGAAATGGGGAATCAAATGTGATGACTAAATATCAATCTAATACTGTCTATATAAAATACTTAGTAGAAGTTACAAGAAATTTAATAAGTTTTCTTATATGACAAGCTTGTTTTACACCTCACGGTGTGTTAGCAATTTAATATATGTCTGGAAAAAAAATGTTTGCTGTAACAAGTATCTTGTTTAACGTTATCACTGATCCTGACTCCAAATGAGCCTAACAAGTTCTTATAAAAAAAAACACTCTTATTCTTTTTTGTTTCATCATTAGTAGTATTGTTTGGGCTTGTACACAAGTAATCGGTTTATTTAAACCTGTGTTTGTAACCACGTAATTGTTTAATTTAACAAAGTAAATAAAAGGCATACACATCTAAGAATCAAATGGCGTTTAGTACCTATAAAGACTATCGCTGACTATATTTAATAATATTATTTTAGAGATAAGCATAAAATTGAGTTTTTCGATAAATTTTCTAATCTGGACAAAAATAAAAACAAACATTTTGTCAACTACGAAAACATAGGTATACATATATTCCTTGCACTATATATATTTTTTTCAGTCAGATGTCCTCATATATTTACTCAAATGTTTTTTCGAAGAGGTCAAATTTACATAAATCTAAATTAAATATTATTTTTAACGTCCAGCAAATGTATCGGTCGCATCACTAGCAGCTACTTAGAACATTGACATACGTCAGCGTGTGCGCAGTTTCTCTGATGGAAATTGAATGATTTGTGGATTTCGTTAACTCGACAGTTAACTATTTTGACAGGAACCATCGTTAAAACAGTAAAAGTGTCAGTGTACGTAATAAAGATTTATTGTTCAGTGTACCTGCTAAAATGAGGTTTCATTCAACTCAAATATTTCTTTATTCAAGTAGGTTACATATAACACTTTACTGGGAACCGCCTCCAGTTAGTATTCGTCGTCTGGTTTCTTATGGTACAAGGGAAAACCTTAGTTTGAGACCAGGTGATCGGTGTGGTTGTCTGGCGCATTTATTACTTTTGAATCGTCATCGAATACAATACAAAGTGATTCTACTTCTGGTTCGGAACCTATATCTATCGAGAAGACACCGGTAAGAGACTAAATTAGTTACTGTAGCAGTATCTAACTTATTACTATGTGTAGCTCTCTTTGGACCAAGTCATAGTTTTGTTTTGATTTTGATTCAAATCCGTTCTTCATAATAACCTGTTATTTAATAAACGTTTTTTTTACGAGAGATGCTGTTAATGATAAGTTGAACTGAAAGTAAACTACAAACTGCGGCTGAGTTCTACATAATAGTTTTAATCGCACCAGAAAATCAAACTAAACGACAGGTCTAAAACTAATGCGTGAAACATACGGAACCGGCGTAAGGATTCTGTGTAAAGTAGCTTGAGCACTAGTGTTACGGAAATCAGAAACAACGACGGTACCACAACAACTAGACAATATACAAAAATTCGTTTCCCATATTGACCCGACCGGGAATCAAACGGGAGCTCAGAGATGGCGAGACGTCACAGTCTGGCCCGCTCGCCTCTCGGCTACGGAGGTCGTTTTCTAAATCAAGTCCAAGACCTGTCGCTTTGATAAGTATTTTACTTAAGTATTTTAAAATTTAAATGTATCAGTTCCAAACTTATTGATTACAAAACTAATTACAAAGAGCAAATGATGATCAATATTGGCGCCTTCCCACAAAAAAAATGTAGAGTCTGTTGCAAAAATACATGCACGTAACTGGTTGTACCTTGACGATCGAAATGCTACATTGAAGCTTAGCTCTTAATAATAACATTTTTTTTAGGCGCATTGCTTTTTATTTCGGGGGAGTCCACGCTGCTGCCCCGATTGCGTTCCCCGCAGTTACGTTACTCCAATGCATTTCCCCCATTTAAAAATAAGTGTGAAGATGCTTGGTGAATCTCTCCCGTTGAATACATCGTCTAGTACTTGTGCCGTGTTTTTTATCTGTTACTCCCTATTCAATAAACAACCCTCCATTTTAAAACAATTTTATTATTCACGTCAAATAATACTTAACTCATAACAAAAAATACCAATATGTATTTAAAAATAACGATAATGTGTTTTTTAAGATATATTGGCTGAGATTTTTATTATTTATATTTTCCTTTGAATACTTTTTAAATGTTACCAATTGCGAATTGAATAGGTAATTTGTAAGATGTAAACTGGTACGCTTCATTTGCGGATAAGTGTACTACTATAAACAATGGTTAAGTGGCGTTGTCTGTCAGTCGTGACCATCATCGAAGCAGACGGAGGCTTAACACAAGTTTCATAATCATTCGTTTGACGCACGATCATTACCGCGGATCGATTTTGATATTGATTGTTCGCTTCCGCCTTTGTCAAGATCACTCGACTCGACTATTGATGCTTTGTTTAGACAATTTGTATCGTTTTGTTATTGTTGTTGACTGATGAAGTATGATTGAAAAGTTTTGATTGACTGGTTGTGTTGCTCTGGTGTTGAGTGTTTTGTAACTTCGATTGCTAGCTTTTCTTTTTAGACGCGAACGATTTGTTCATAATCAATCCATTAATACACTCTTGTATTATTAAAGCAGGTGTGTTTTATTTATCTACCTTGAATGGCTAAGCTACTGAAATTAATTTAAACGAATTATACAGTATTGGAAATCTGAAAACCCTAAGTTACTGATATGACTAAAGTTAATGAAGACCTTTTTAATACATAAGTGATGTAGATCAATTTCTCACGTATATTACATTGTCTAGACACTTGACAAAGTACAAGAAAGGCTTAATTTAAAACAGATTCAATATAATATATTCATTTGAACAAAGTCATGTCCATAACCGAGACGGAACGGTCCGCGAAATTGTGTTCAGATAGCATTACTCCATAGAATATTCAATCGGAGAGCAATTACGCCGGCTCTACAATATTAGACCGATACAAGAAGCCGCATTGTATATTAATTTTATTGCACACTCGCCACGGGTACGATTTGCTGCTGGAATTGAAACGGTTAAGACTTTGAGATTGATATTATTTTTTTATTGAGAAGTTTTCATTTTGAATGCATTTGTTAAAATGCAATATATACGAGTACTTATTTTAATGTAAGTACAAGAAGTAACCGAAACAAATTGCAATAAAGATGTTTCTTTTATTTTCTAAGTAATTCAGGAACGTAAACTATGAAGAATGAGATCAAAAAAAAATATTATATTTTGTTTTTTTTTCTGTTCACTAATATAATAAATTCATCAGTTTAGACACCATGTTGAAAACAAACAGTCTATTTTTTTTAACAATTAACTTCTACAATAGTTATCACATTTTAATCGGTTAACTCGATAGTTTCACGTCGCATGTCCAAATTATTTTCAACTAGCGACCCGCCCCGGCTTCGCACGGATGTAATGTAAATACTTAGAAATATTAGTTTTTCTATTCTTTATTACACATAAAAACCTTCCTCTGGAATCACTCTATCTATCAAAAAAAAACGCATCAAAATCCGTTGCGTAGTTTCAAAGATTTAAGCGTACAAAGGGATATAGGGACAGAAAAAGCGACTTTGTTTTATACTACGTAGTGAAGCCAGTTTTATCTTCTTGAACCTACACAAATACAATTAAATTCATAGAGATTCAAAAGTTGTAGCCTTATAAAAAATAAACAGACAGACATATAGCGCAGCGTAAACAAGAACTTAAATAACAATAGGTAGAGGTTAAGGTCACATTGGCACCTCGTGTGTTTGGATCCCTGAAAGCTATAATTTTGTATTTATTACTTCCTTACATTGACTAACTCACAATGCTTTTAATTTAATTTCAACTCTAGACATTATGTGTGGCAAAGCATTACAGGTTATTCCGCACAAATTACAGTTTCAAATCACAATTATTTAACAAGAACCTGAATACTAAATTAGTTTTATTGCGTCCTAACAGCTTATAGACAATCGGTCTGTTCAGTATAATTTATGCCGTGAACGTTGCAATAATAGCTACTATACTTCTTCATTAGGATATTCATTTGTTAACGCGCCAACCGCCCAGGAAGATAATCTGATTTTAATGTTAACATATAAGCTAAGTGAAGAGAAGTTATTAAGCCGATTTGCTTGCTTGGCAATTAAGAAGATGAGATATACTAATATTTCATGTGATACTAGTGAATACGAGAGATAAGTAGCGTTTAAAAATTAAGAAGGCAATGTTTTTTATTTTTTTTCTCGTTTCATCACTTAATGAAATAGTTTAAATTTACTTATATTTTTTATATTGACTATGCTGTCGTTTAAAAAAATAAATATTGTAGTTATATGAGAGAAATGCACTATCAACAATACATGCGACTAATAAAATAATCGCATCAAAATTCATGGCACAGTTTAAAGGGATCGAAGCAAAAAAAAAGACAAGGGAGTCGACTTGAAGAAAATTCACGAGAGCTATTAAAAACCTAATATTTAAAACAGAACTATATCTTGTTTGTCGACCGGGCCTGACTTTGGCGAGCGCTATCTCTGAGGTCCCGGGTTCGATCCCCGGTCGGGTCAATATGGGAAACGATATTTACCATATTGTCTCGGGTCTGGGTGTTGTGGTACCGTCGTTGTTTCTGATTTCTGTAACACAAGTGCTTAAGCTACTTACCACAGAATCAGAGCAATGTATGTGATGTTGTCCAATATTTATATTTATATCTGTACGAATGAGGAACACTAGTCCAGAAATCGTTATAGTTCTTCTATTTGCCGACATAATTGAACGCGCTTACAAAACACTGGTTGAATCACAGGGGCCGGCGAGGGGCGTGTTATCAATTTGCCACTGACTCTTTGATATTAATACTCCATGTGACTTCCAGCCATAATTGAATGTCGTAACGTCCGCAAAAACGTGTCGTCTTTTGATTATTTTATTCGCTGTGAAATTTCAAAGTTATAAATTTGAACGTTAACGCTTTTAAAGTTATCAAATGAACATCCTCTATCAATAGCTCATTTTAGATCTTTATTGTATTGACACGTGATCCATCGAAATGACTTACCAGTTTGATTCATTATTTTTACGAATGATCTAAATCGAAACATGTGTATAAAAAACTAAAATATATTTTTTTTGTATTTATGTGTATGTATCAATTTAAATTTTAAATATGAAAATAAGAAGTGAAATATCTATCACAAAGAAAAATACACGTCATCAAACCTATTGTTTAAAATATTATTCATTAACCGGGACAATTCTGATAAATATAAATTAACGATATATTTTTTAATGAATGCGGGTAAGTTCTGGAAGGAAACAGTTTAAGAGACATCTATGTAATCTTTAAAAGTGCATTGAGCTACAAAATAATTTTGTTCCTAAGAGTTTAAAAACGATTCACGTATAAAAATTAATCAACAAACACAGTTGACATAAATATTTATGAAGTTAAAAAATATGTATCTATATATTTTTTAATTTCATAGTTTCAATCAAAAGTAAATTTAAAAATATCTTCTTTTGTTATCGGTACAGTATGTCCTAGAATGTTGATTTTGCGAAGAAAACCAACTCAGTTTAATTACAAAACACAAATTTACATCCATTATTTTAATATTTACTTTCGAACAACTTTATTACTGTATTTCGTAAGTATATCATAATAATAAGGAACAAACATGCACATTATACTGGACCAATAAAGGCATATAATATTAATTGGTCAATGGGCGCCGACTTACCATCAATTTTAATTAATTAAACAAAAGAAAAATCACTTTACTGCTGTTATTTACACTCACGACTACATTTAAATGTCTTTCGCAAAATCAGATAAAATATTACGGCCGACTGATAACATCGTCTCGGTTAAACATTGCTGTAAAATTAAAACTTCAGACAATTAACAAACTGGCTGTAGTCAATGTAAGAGTTTGAATGAAGTTCGATATTAAATTTTTTGAGGGGGAAACCCTGAAAAACGCGGGAATACACATTAAACCCCGGTGGACCTTCTTGCCTTGATATTAAGATCGATATCCTTATTAACCAAGATTTTCTGTTTAAATTCTGTTTAATTTTCTTTTTCATTATTTTTTATTTCACCGTCATATAAAAGACAACTACGTAGATTCAGGCCTACTTTATATTGATATTACAATCGGGATTATTATTTTTGATTATTTGATAGTTTGGGATGACGTTTATTTTATTGAACAGTATAATGGCATTTTCCTATAATCCTTCATCTCGTCTACAGTCATAATTTGACCATAGCATTTAATTTGTCTATTATGTCTCAAACACAGCAAGTTTAAAGAAAACATAAATTCTTAATTCATATATGTCATTTGCTTACCTTTTATTAGATTTTCCCAAAAATTAAATACTCCAGCCAGTTTCAAAATTGTTTTGTTATCCAATTGACCAACAACAATAATAAAAATAACTTCTTGTTGTAAAGTTTTTACATGCTCGCCATTACAACTTTAATTGTGGCCTTCGTACACATAAAGTCGATATTTTATTATCATTAATCGCGACACTTTTGATCGGCGAAGACATGCCGATTACAAATTGACTGCAACCGATTATAATGGAGCTACTAAGAAGGATATTTTTTATTTAGTATCGAGGTAAACACTTAATTTAAAGAATCTGTAGTATTTACTGATATATGTATATTATTATATTTTGGATCAAGGGATAAATTCACAATGCACAATTGGCAAATATTTTGTAAGAAAGACGGACTTAGAATTTAATTCGTTCGAGATATTTTATTTCATAAGAAATTTCTATTCATAAGAAAATTCTTCGTAGTATTTTATTATACCAGTCCAAACTCTGTATTTCAGGATTAGTAACAAATTAATTGCGCATCAACCTTCATCCTCAATTTCATCGTCGCACAGTATCAATTTTGATAGAAGCAAATTTCTAGCTAACTTTTCAATAAAAAATTCAAATAAATACACATTCAAAACAAAAGTGAAGCAAAGCATAGTATATTTTTCGTGGACCAAAACCATATTCCAAATATGTTTATTAATTTCTTTTTTAATAATAAATAATAATTATGCCACCTCCACGCCTTAGAAGAGCGGCGGCAGAAACGTCCAGTACCAATTAGCAACTAGTATTTCTTGTTAAGATAAAGATTTTTCATATCGAATCAACTCGATACATTAACATCTCGCATTGATACCGATAATCGTTAAACAAGCGCAGTACATGCATGTAGTCGTCTTGTATTGATAGCTTAATGCAACTTTAACTTCTGCGGGCTGATAAGCGATCTCGGTTTTTTGTTTCGTTGAGCCTTTGCCTTATAGGAAACTAATATTTTGAACTGTATCTTTAGTTAGCTAACCTAGGAAATAGTAGTAGCGCGGCAGCGATAAGTAACCGGGCTATTTAATATGACATACAAAGCTGTCACTTCGTTAAACTACTCGGTTACCGTTTTTGTACAAGCTAAATTTTTTAAATAATAATTATATAGTTTCTGTATTTAAAAAAATACAAATGTTATTTTGATTAATTACTAGCATATGTAAAAAACATTTATTCAGGGATCTATTTCACCTTTCTAGGACTCATCGTTCAATTAGCTACGTTACCGATGTATGGTCTCTTCCCCATAACACTCGTTCCATAAAAATACCTGTAAATACCATTCGTGTAGTCGGAATAAGTACTAGAATGATAAAATGATATTAACAAAATATAGAACGAAACATTTCATGCCACTAAACAATTTTAATTAAAATTCTAGTTTAAGTCTTGCCACTGTTAAATAATGAATTATAGCTTGCAACATTGTTTGGTCTTCTATTGACATAAGGTCACCGCTATTGTGCTACATACTAAGTGGTGGATAATACAATGTAAGATTTTTCTCAGGATTTCTAAAATAAGATCGGATGGAAATATATTTTCTGTGAACAAAACAAGCCTCTGAAATATCTTGTTAAGCATATTTTACAAGAAAAATAACAAAACTTTCGGCATAATTCTGTAACCTTTCTGATATTTTCTCCTAGTAACTAACTTCAGCCCCGTAGCTTCTTATTAAGATTCTGATTTAAGCTCCAGGCTTGCGCCCAGTGATTTAAAGTAAATTTCATGTATTGTTGAGAAAAATTACTTGTTAAGTTTTAATAAATAAATAAAACATTATAATTATTGGATCACCTCACATACATTGCTCTGATTCTGGTGTAAGTAGGTATCTTAAGCGCCTGTGTTACAGAAAACAGAAACAGCTATGGTACCACAGCACCCTGACCTGAGAAAATATAGAAAAGTTCGTTTTCTATATTGACCCGTCCGGGAATCGAACCCGGGACCTCAAGGAAAGCGTGACGCCAAAGTCCGGCCTGCTCTCTGCTACGGAGGTCGTCATTGCTTTAGTTACACGTCTACTACAACAAATACAAGTTTTTTTTATTTGTATCTTTTCTATGATTAAATATCGGCCATGATTAAAATATTTTTTGGAGGGCGTTTCGCATGAATGTATTTTAAACGCGTGCGAATTGACTTCTTTAAAAACTAGTAGTATGCGTTTAATTGTTGAAGGAGTCGAAGGAAAAATATTTTTATTGAAAAGGGACGATTCACACGTTCGGGGGAATTAATTTCGTGCCAACCGACTACTAACCCGTTTTGACTTATTATTTGTAAGCAACACATTTTAATAATTATAATCTAAATAGCCTTCAAAATAACATTTACTGGGAAAGTCACACAAGTAGCATCACATTATTCGGCATTCCTTTCAGTTTGTGAACCTCTGTCATATAATCGTAAAACCCGCAACGTTTTCCAATAGGCTCGTAGTATTACGCTAAACCCTGACCTGATTCTAGCTCAAGCCCTATCTAGACCCTAGATCTAAACTGAGGCCTTATCGTGATTGGAGATTCTGCTGGTACGTATATGCTGTTCAGTAATTGGAAATTCTACTGGTAAGTATACGCTGTTCAGTCATGTCATCTTGTGGCATCGATTTCGTATTTTCATCGGCTTTTAAATCTATTAGCTACATGATGTAGACATTGTTGCCAACTTAGGAATTTCCCCATAATATTAGGGAAGAATAAGTTAATGAATGTATGAGAATTAATTTATTGGGGATGTAGATTTTGGGAGCTTTTGTGTTGATGAAATAAATAAAAGGTCATCTAAGAATAACTTCGTCTATATAAGGTAAAATTTGGCAATCTTGGGACCTTAAAAACCTTTTCATTAGGCCTCAAAACAGCACGAAAGAAAAATATATAATTCCAAACAGGATACAGCGTTAACAAGATATTACTAACAGACTATGAAATTCTAATCATACTGTAACTAATACTGCTACGACAAACCACTAGCTGTGCCATAACTAATTTTATTAACATGTTTGCTCATTACATAAAAAATAGTGAGCATATTTTCTACGACGCGAGCTTCTGACATTTTCATAACTAAGGTAATGTAATATCACAGTTTCAACACTGCGGGCTTATAACCATACGTCCCAGCTGCTTATTAAGCGGAATAATAATCGTTTTACGGTTACCGATATTTATAGACGTAAAGTAACTTCACAGTTTGTTAATTTAAATTAAACACTGTGTAATTATAATGTTCGTTTTCGAAGCTATTTTCTTGTCGTTCGCACTATTATTTAGGTGTCAACTTGGAATTTTGTATGTTAAAGTTGAAATATTGTGAGAATATAAGACGGTTAAGTGCGAACGGTTGTAAATCACTTTAAGTTCTCAAGCTCGGTAGGATCTTTTTATCGTGGAATATAGTTTAAACGCTGCGGTATGGGATGGGAAACCTTCTCTATGAAACGAAACTCCGTGCTTTGGAAGGCACAATAAGATATTCCTAAATTAGTTTCTAAGCCTCACAAGCCATTTAGCGGTTTCAGAACATTTGACAGTAACATAGATCACATGCGTTACAGGAATTTCTACAAATTCCCCTTCCCTCCCTTCATCCCTTCTACAAATCCTGACTGGTCTTGTAATCCCAACTTCATTAGGGCACGTTCCACCACAAAGTGTAGTTTCAGTACGAGAATGTGTCCAGCAGTACATAAGGATACGATTGAATTATTGATATTTGACAGTGCATACTCAGACAATTGAAAATGAGCCCAAATCCAATCAACAATTATTTACAAATAAAATTATCAGTTAAAGAGAACCATTTAATAAAACCCCAATTCAAATTCTACCTAAGTACTTGTAGCTATATGAGTGAAGCTTGAGGAGTTGTGAAAGCACCTCTTC
Source organism: Glyphodes pyloalis (assembly GCA_037074685.1). Taxonomy (NCBI): domain Eukaryota; kingdom Metazoa; phylum Arthropoda; class Insecta; order Lepidoptera; family Crambidae; genus Glyphodes; species Glyphodes pyloalis. The sequence continues at coordinate 9,731,529 of JAYKKO010000011.1, forward strand.
AATAATTCAGCTCAGCATAAAATACACAACAAATTATTTTCGCCGATCACGTGTCAATTATAAAATCAAGATTTCAAATATGCCGACAACTTTCGTTGAAGATTTTCTAAAGCTAATCAATCAATGATAACGTTGACACAGTGATAAGAATCGAAAGTAACCCAATAGTGTTGTGTTAGAACCGCTCCTCACAATTAACTTAAATTAACACTTTAATAAATATTAGATCTGGAAAGATAACTATAGTTCATTTGTCATTAATAACTTTAAAATTTTCGATGAATCTAAAACCGTTCTCAGTAAAATACGTAAATCGACATGCCTTGCAAACATCGTAAAAAACTAATATAACACTATTAGAAAACTGAGAATCATATTAGTATTTTCCCGGTAGTACTGGGTTCCAAAATGGGTTAGAAAGTTTTTTTAAAATAGACATTTAGCAGTTTAATAATATTATTTACATTTGAGACGGCTTTCAAAAATAAGCATTTTCATTGGAAAAAAGTGTACGTCTCATCGTCGTTAACTTAAGTTTAATAACGTCTTCCTTTACATGTAAGAAGTCAATTATGCAGTGACATTCATATTATATTTATGAACTCTATGGCATATTGGACATAAAGACCTTTCAAGCCATCAACACTCATACTTAAATTATTTGAGAGCAACCAATAACCCAACCTTAGATAAAAACAGAAAAAAAGAAGTTAAGATTATGTATTGTCCGATCACCTATCCTAGTTTTACAAAATTTATTAACCGTAGTCAGTTTTACTTAACTTTTCTAAAGAGCATCTATGTCAGCTCAATTAACATCTAGAACTGAAAACAAGTCTCCCAATTACCCGTAATGTCACAAAACAAAACTTGGCCACTGACATTGAATTACAATAACAACTGCAAGAGAGACTTTATATCATTATTCCTATTAAACCATGGCACTGACATTTAGAAGGTTTACGCTGTTCCACATTTGGAACTACCTTTATAATTGTGACACCTTGAATCTGGCTCAGGTGTGTCGAATAAATTCTAATTAAATCTAACATTCCAGATGACCACGTTCGCTACTAGAATAATAATTGACAAGCGCTTGATGAATAGTTCAAGTCACCTTGTTATAATGTAAGCAGGAACCATCTGTCTTTCTTGAGAGTACCAATTTGATGTCGAATCTTGTGTATGAGTGATATATTGGAGAGCGCTTGATGCTTTCTTTTAGAGCATTTTGCTTTTTTTAAGATTTTTTTAAATCATTTTTCTTAAGACGCATTTTTACATTCGCACGCAAAGTAGTTAGTAATATTTTAATTAATCTCGGAAGATTGCAAACGTAATTCTGACATAGAAATCAAATCGTTTCGCCATTGATCTCAAATGCAAAACTTACTTCAATTCAATTTGTGCCATAAACGGCAAACAAAAGCAAAAGTTTACACCATTTACGAATTAAATTTTTGGCTTGAACTGTTTTAGATTTTAGTCAAATAGGTATTAAATTACAAATGATTTGAAATTAACAAAACCGAAAAAAACCCTGTTGTACATGAAAATTTATACAACAGTTTTAAATGTGACATGAGCGTTAAATAAAATCTGGAATTTTTAGAGGTGTGATTGTAAAACGATCGCCTGGAATTAATCCGAGTTATTCGTGGAGGTAACACCTTAGAAAGTTCTAATGAGACATTCATGAGACCATATTAATAAGTTCCATCTCAATTAATAACCGAAGTAACGGTCTACGTCTAATGGTTACAAAAAGGAGCGTGTATCGATGCACATGCATGAGAAGGTGGATTTACAACCTTCGACCTAAAATCGGCTATCAATTTATTAGAGAAAAGTCGTCCAACCGTCTACCAAAATCAAAATTATTGTACAGCTAGCGGTCCACCCCAGCTTAGCATGGGTTTAATGTAGAACTTAATTTTCAGAAAGAATAAAGTGAGAAGTTTATCATACTAAGTTTAAATATTTTAAAGAAATTCAAGTCTCAGGTGCAAGAGCACGCGCGATACGTGATAGTCAAGGGTTCGAGTACCACACCGCAACGGGAGATGATTTTGAAATATTTACCAATAAATGTACCATATAATTAATTTAAACAATGGTCTTTTATTGGGTCTGACTTTAGTTTAGAAACGTTTTAAGTAAGTACGTAAGTGTTATTAGTTACTGCTAAAAGAGATAATACAAAATTCTATTTTTGCATTCACGACATTACAAGATTTTTTTTAATAATCTTATTTAACGTAACATACACCTGGATATGTAATAACATTGCATAGTAATAATAGTAATAGGCGTATATAGCTGATTAATTTTACAAAGCAGTTAACATAATAAGCGCTCTTCGCAGTTGTCACTGTGCACTTTTAACTTGCTTTTAATCTAGATATGAAAAAAATTGACTGTATCCTTTTTATTGTGAGTAAAAAGTTATTCATAGAATAGTGATGATCGTGAAGTGTAAATCCCAATTAAGGAATCAAAGTATCCCGTATCAATAACTGACCGATGTTAATACTCCGACTGTCAAGACTTCCCTGGACAATGAACATGGAGTTACTAAAAGTATGACACGGTATACGAACGAATTAGTGCCATCGCTTTCATGTTTCAACAAAATCCACAATGTGTCCATTTTATTTAAGTATTTTGTTTTCTAAGTATGTTACAATTATAACCATAAATTATGTACCAGTTATAAAATTGATCGGAAAACTTGTGCTTAAATTGGCTGATTTAAGGCTTTAAAAAAGCACAATGAGCTAATATCTGTTCAGTTGTATTTTATGAGTTTTCCTTCTTAGTAGGATATAACTGTTGTATCGTATGCGAGATAAAATGATGAATTAAAAATATGTTGTGTGAAGTGACCTCCAATACCGTGAACAGCTTCAAAAACACACTATCCTTTTATCCGAATAAATATATTAAAAAATGAATGCCATTTTTCTTCGTAATTTTATAACACAAGAACGGGCTCGCCTATCCAAGCTTTTTTCGGACTATTTAGTTGATGCTTTATGTCGAGTTTGCACAAAATCAGTCCAGCGGTTCCATATTCATGACATTTTTTGTAACAAATGAATATGCGTGTGAAGCTACGACCTTTATTAAATTTTTTCTAAATATTTGTAACCTAGAATGTACTTAAAATGTTATGCCTAAAGAATATGATATGAAATGCAATGACAAATGTTCATTGCATTTCATTTCTTACGGGTACCTCGAAACCAATATAACTCAATTACCATATCTAACCTAACTTATCTCCTTGACAGTCAAACTCAGTCCATTTGTACGGTCACAAAAATCCTTTTTGTAATCATTTTATAATTGTCCATGTTTTGGTATTAGACCGCCGTGTCACTCCGTCATGCGCCCACGCATGGATTAAATTATAATACACGTATTTTGGGCCTATTCAGTGATTTTAGATAAGAGATACCCGTATCTCGAACGATGAAAGACTGATGGGGATATTAATTGGTATTTAACTTAATAATCGTGATATCGGATGGAGTATTTTATTGCATAATTTTTAATCAGACTTAATCTCCATCTTAAGTTTAAGAAAGACTTTAATAATATTCAAAATTAATGAATCGAAGATATCCTTAACACAGCTTGACTAATGACTGTGTTATAAACGTACCTTTAAAAAAGCTTTTGCTATTTCTAAAGATGTCAAAAATATTTAATGAATTGTCAGTGTAAGCTGAATAAGCACATAATATCTACTATAGAGATCACATGTATTGGTTAAAAAGTCAGCTTTAAATAGGCCGTATGTACACGCACTGTTCAGATGTACTTTTTTATTTATTTCAGTTATTTAATACATTTTTTTACCTTATCCTGACCAGATACGATTATAACAAAACAAGAATTATCCAATTTGAATCAGTATTCCTGAAATTATGCCCTTACATTTTGGCGATCCATTTTTATTAAAGAGATTAATTCATATTGAAGTTGAATTTATTAATTTTTTCGGGAAAAACAGAACTTATGGATTTTATAAACATCTTTGATTAAAGAAATTAATATTTTACGCGCAAGTTGGTTTGAGAAGTTTTACTTGAGAATAATAAAAACGTAATAAAAACGTTGATTTAAAGAAGAAACGATTTTAACCTTTTTTTTTGTAAGTCAAACATAACATGTTTTTACCATTGTGGGATATGAACGCAGGCTTTAGCGCTTATCATTTTGAGATAAACGTACATTGTGTTTATATTTTCAAAAAAGGATGCGTAGTTGTGAATCTTTCGCAGTGATTTTCGGATAAGCAAACTTAGCGGTTTGTTTTGGCATATTCCGTTCTGTCTCTTTGTGTTGACGTGAAAAAACCAACAATGACACTTTCCCGTACAAGTAAGGATCTACAGTCAACAGCACGTCAAGGTAAATACTTGCTGTTCGATATTCGTTCTTATGCGCACGTCATAAGAGCTATACAAAGTCCAAAGTAGAAGAGTAATCTGGCGTACTTTTGTCTTTACAAAAAAACAGTACGCGTCATTAGCTTCGTAACCAAAAATTAAAAGCACTCACAATGTTCTCGCTCACGCCGACGACACATCGAGTAGGTCAAAAAACATTTTACGATTATTAAACCCCCGATTGACAAGCGGGAAGGCATTCCTGTCGTTCCCATATTTTTATTGCGTGTAAACCCGTCGGCGCTTTTTTATTCATCGCCTAAGCGACATAAATTCTAATACAAAGTCCATTTGTGTATCTCGGAGCTCTTAAAAGGTATGGGGATAATCGTTTTTCTGCTTTTTACAAGGAACTCATTTCAATTATCGGTCGATTTGATGGGTATAAACGCGGTGGTGTAAGCGCTTGCTTGGACACAGTATGTTTGATTACAGTGAGCTTCAGTGAAAAAAGTATCATCTTCATCTAATATGAATCGGTATGTAATATATAAAAAAAGGAAATCTTTACAATCAAGTTTTAATAACTTTATGAAACTATATTATATTGAATAATAATTACCGTTTTTTTCCATAAAGTGTCTATAATTTTAGTTTATAATGGAAGTTACTTCAGCTTTTTGTTTAAATAGGGATATTTATAATTAGCATTCGGTCAAAAATGTTTTAAAAATATCACACCTATTTTTTGCCAAGTTTTAAAAACGTCAAACAGTTTTCATTTCAAACAAATAAAATAGTCTAGACAGTAAAGAAAAGTAATTATGAACAGTACAAGTTTAAAATAAATGTATGTCCATATTCTGTGGTTATAGCAACTGCTATAACAATAAATATATTTACTGAAAATAGTAAACACAAGTATAAAGGCGCAATTTCGCAGAGAATACTATGCTAATATGCTAGATTTGCTCGTCCTAATTGGTTACTTGTATGACAATGACTAGGGGTATGATATTGCTACTCTGCCCGGTGATGATAATAAATTCGGAAAATAATAGTTTTTTTTCTTTTGGGGTATAAAGCCCTCAAAAATACGACAATGACAAAATATAGGTAACTACTCAAATTTTTAGGGTCGTGCGTATCTTGCACGGCTGTAACTACGAACTTCCGCAGTAACGACTTCATTATGACAACAGCTTACTTTACCCTATTCCATACTGCCATGGGTCGCTTGACTGTATCCCCGGCGCCCTATAGAGCTGCCTCCACGCCTGGCGCGCGTCAGAGGTTCGTAATTTTTTGGATTCGACGGATGCTAATTTAATTATAGTTTCTTTTTAACTTTTATTGTGTCCCTCGCATCTGTCGCCGTGTCCTGGTGCTCATAATGTTCATACATAACGGTTCCGAGGTTCTACTGTTTGTCGTGTCTTAATGAACACGATATATTTTAATTACCTGTTCGGTTTGTTTTTTTGATAAGAAACTGTAGGTACAACACGATGATCGTAAATTCCAATTACTTTTTTAACGGTATTTGCGTTCTTACTAATAATGCTCATGCCAGAAAAATAGGGTTAAGTTAATTGATTTTCGAATTTAAGTAATGTTTGACTCCTCCACGGAATTATGAAGTGACAAAAGTTTATGTACGGTACACATTTTCAAAATCCCGACTTATTTAATATCAAAGTATGTAAGATCAAATACTTTGATAAAAACAATATTTATGATCGAAAATACACGATCGGTGTACGGAATATCTATATTATTAGCGTTAGTTAGAATAGATGGTACAAAAGTAGACGATACTAAAAAATAGAAATCCGATATAAGTTTCAAAAGAAACTTGTCTCTACCATTTTTATTTCATTGCTGTAAATTCGAAAACCTATTTAAGGTGATTAAAATGGATTAGAATAACAGAGAGCATGAGACATGTCTCCTATTCCTCCTTTCAATGATCGATTAGTTAAACGCTTTTCCAAATATTTTTAGCATTGGTAAAAATATAGCAATAGCTGGTAGCTTTAGCTACATAATTAAAAAAATACAAGTAAATTTTCATCAGCCTAAAGTGTCTCTCGCAACATGAGGTCCTATTCAAAAGCATATTTTCCCGATTATCAATAGTACTTATCCGCTGTCCCTTCATTTTATTCCCTTCATCTGCCTTTACTAACTATAACAGCTCGGTTCCTGGGGTAAAATGTACTTTTAGTATATTAAAAGGTACCCATGCTGAGTCTCCAATACGACCGACACATAACTATGCAGATATCGTTCTAAAAGCTAATTAGAAACGTTGTTTATTTAAAAATTTAGGTGCCCGTAGTCCGTTTTATGACCGTAAAACTAACATACTTAAACTAAAATGCGGCAATAATATTATACTACTAATATGTTGAATTAATTTGTGGCATACGTTGAGCATGTTTAATAAGCAAGGGAACAGTATCATTTTTAAACGTAAGTTGAGTTACTTAATGGGGAAGCAAGTTAACGACCGTGAAGACACTTACTTTGAAAGAAAAATGATTCAGAAACGTTAATATTAATTTGAACTTTTCATTTCCCGGCATGTTTTGTTTTTAAAAAACAATTTCGTATTTTAAAAAACGAAGTCATTATATAAAAATAAAATCAGAAACCTTAATATTAATTTGAACTTTTGATTACCCGGCATGTTTTGTTTTTAAAAAACTACTTCGTATTTTAAAAAACGAAGTTTTTAAATAATAAATATGTATAAAACTATAAGTTACTTCGGCCATATACTCGATTTTGGATATCCATAGTTCTATGCAAAATACAAACTATTTATTTGCCCCCGCGTAATTACGTACTTAATGCAAAAAAAGGCAAAAGTGTCATACAGCATGATTTTTTTTTACCAAGAATCCTCATACATAGAGTTTTGAAAATCTGATTCTTTGGTTTCTACGGCATTGACTAAAAACTCCACCTTTCACGCACTTAGTTAATTGATTTACAACTTTATAATTACACGTTTCAATTCCCATAAATATCCTCGTAAGCCTGATCCACCTCTTCCCATTCACTGAGCGCCTAATAACGCGTTACCTAACCGATTAGTAATTTATTCATTTTATTCATCACATTCTTTACGCCCCAAATCAAGAAGACGATTAAGTTCAGGGCTCAATCCTGTAGGTTCCGTGTAGCGAGGCAAGCGTTCTTTGATTAATGCCCGGTTTTAATATTAAAAAAACGATCCGTACTAGTTACGTTTAGTATTAAATTATACGAGGCGTACGCTAAAAATATTGTTTTTCCAATGGAAAAAAAATTAATAATTTACCTGACTCATGACTTATTTAGCACAGGTTAAAATGAACAATAAATAAATACTGGACCACATGACATGATTCTGTGGTAAGTAGATTTTAGGCACTTGTTTTACAGAAATCAGAAACAACGACGGTACCACGACACCCAGACCCGAGAAAATAAAGAAAAGTTTGTTTCCCATATTGACCAAACCGAGGATCGAACCCGGGACCTCACAGTAGTTTTTATAAACTTTTATTATACTACTGAACCCAAAAATCGCTCAAATTATAAAAGCGATTAAAAAGGATGTGCGCTCTCAATCGATCACGCTTTTTATTGATTTGACAAGACCTCTATTGTATTTTATCAATAAAAGAGTAAACAAGCAAAAGAAAAAAGCTTTGATGAAATCGGAGTCCTGCTAGAAACCGAATTTTAAATTAAAATTAAGTAGTGTTACAGTTAATATAACAGCAGTAAAGAAAGTAACAAACTGTAGTCAAATCTATACACTTGATAAAAATAACGTTAAAATATAATACCATGTGCTTGTGACTGTTATTGATATATTAATGGTTCTGACTTGTATTAAAACCACAATCGCTTTTAATTGTTGAGAGGTGCATTAAAGGGTTTATACAAATACAAAGGATTAGGATCCATAATACAAAAAAAATACTTTTAAAATATGTAAATTACTGCTATATAGGCACATATATTTAAAATATAATTTCGAAATTATAAGAAAAATAAAATTGTAATTTTGATACATTTTTCAGAATCTCATTAATGACTCAAATGTGTAAACTTTCATTTCCAGACTTCGTATTTACCGAGTTAAATTGGCAACATCTACGAAAAAAGTGCTGTCACGTACATGCCTTTTAAACATCATTAAAAAGTAAGACAGAACTGCTCCGCTGTAACTATTTTTACTATAAAGCCTATTTTGCTTCAAAAACTCCTTACCTAGGTCCTTGAGCCAAGATCTTGGTATTCTGGTAACTAGTAGCAAAAGCTATTAAACATAACATCTTAAAAAAACATGCTAAAAGGAATCTTATACCTTACATTGTTTACGGTAAAAAATACCAATAAAAGCGGGTAATTAAAATCCTTAACGCTGAATATATTTCATGGATAATCGAGACAACATTGATGGGACGGTAATAAGACATCAACGGCTTATGGTAAAAAATCCAGCCCCCGAGTTAATGTAATACCTATTCATTAAAAACACTTGCGACGGGTAAAAAAGAAGTGCATTGGTGGAACTTAAATAATAAGAGACAGCGGTTGTTGATAAAATAAGAATCTGATCTCGTCATCAAATTCAACCGAAAGACTTCGATTGGTAGACCTCACGTCACTTCTACGAGCGGGTTTGGCCATGGTCGCTGTGTTTGGCATACTGAATTGGCGATCGCAGTAAATGGCCAGTATGCAGAATGACACTCTTGTTTCATCATCTGGTGTGGATTTTTCGCCTTCTACGATAAGCACGAAAACAAAGGAGAATCTGCTATACTAGACCGATTTGATAGAAGTATAAAATACCTAAGACTTTCGCGTTCCATTTTAAACATTTGAAATAAGTTAACGTCGTCGAAAACGTCAAGCAGTAGTGCTTCGTATAACTTATAAAATAAAAATGGTATCGTGTTTTGACCCGTTAATATATATTAAATATTTTTAATGATGTGTCATCCAATCTGCATTACTTTTAAACGATATTTGTAATAAAAGCACCAGTCTACCAGATAGTGCACTAAACTGGCTTAGTGGCGCATTTGCGCTTGACATCTACTCATGGTTGTAGGTTCAATGCCCTTTCAGGATGAATATTTGAATGATAGACATGTTTATATTTGTTATGTGTCTGGCTGTTCACAAATGTATATCTATATAATAGTAAGTATCTTCACAAAATCGTTTATCAAAACCCTAGCTACAATTTTATTTGCTTTCATCTTTATCAATTCTATCCAGTATTAAGTTTGAGGAATGTCTACTCAAACATTGGTTTGCTACTATGATAAATCCCTGATCAAATCTTTAGTGTTGTGCTGAAAATATGATACAGTCTTCTGCAGATACATATATTTTCTAATAAAGGTCTTACATGGCCTTCATGCACGACCTCTATACCGCTTCATCTCCATTCTCACACCACACATGTGATCACTAACCCACAATTACGCATATTGGACGATCAGATCAAAAGCACCGCCGGCCATTATGACGCGTACACCAAATTAAAACGAACCGTTTAATTTCGCTATTAATGTTACATTATGGAAAGTGTTATCGTGAGATATGAAAGATAAGGCTTTCCAAAAAAGCGCCGCCTTGATGTGCATCTCAGGGAAGACGTAAGGCTGACAAGATTGACCTTAACGGGAATTAAATGAGATACCGTACTGTTGACTCTAAAAAAGAGATAAAGCATATTATAATAAGTAACAATAAATGCACTAAGTTAAGATTTTTCCCTATTGCTAGCTTGGCATAGTAATAGGCAAAATAGTAGTAAAAAAACCCAGCCCGTACATTTTATCAAACCAAATTTAGCTACCGCTCCACCACGGTCGACCAAGACCATTCGCAAGTCATAGATCATAATATACAATCCCGACAATTTTTTGGAAAAGGCGATTGAGCCACGCTGTAATTAATTTAATCAGAACTACTAATGTAGAAAGGCTTTGCCTCAACAGAAATCGGCAACACCTTATGATATCATTGTGTAAAATTTGCTTTAAGCGAAGTTCAAAAAAAACCGTTGTTACAAAATATCAAAGAACTCCTAAGAACCCCTACATCAGTACAACGCAAATTACCTCAAGAATTAGAGAAACAGATCGAAATTCTCTTCCTGGTTCACTGTCTAGCTTAATCCAAATAGCAACTCCATTATCAAAAACTGTTTGGCAACTGAGAACTTCTTGAAAGCAACGTACTCACGACCTCAGGTCGGATTGTAAGAGCGAATGACCTGTGAATGAGGTTGCTTTTTCGCATTTTGAAGCAGAGCTGACCTAATTTAGTTTATAACAGTACGTGCATGATACTAAACGGTAATAATTACAGTAAAATGCAATCTATTTTCAAGTTTACATTGAAATAAAATAGCCTGAACTTAGTAATAGAGAAAGTTGGATTTGAGACCCACAGGTACACCAGAGTACTCAAAAATACTCAAGTAATCCCCAAAAAGATGACATTCCACCAAATGACATTCTATCAATTGCGTCTTTAAAGATACAAAAATATAACACGAAAGCTGCACTGAATTTGGTATGCAGTACAAATTTAATCAAGTTATATAAAATATGCATATTTGAATCCAAGCATCGAATCTGTATTCCAACCACTGGTCCTTAAACATTTCTCTCAAACACAAAGTACTCGTAAGCAAATAGATGCACAGATAACAGCTTCCTTCCAAACAAAAGGGAGTATAATAAACGTGGACCCTCGAAATTCCACTTCCCTCTCAATCATGTGGATGGGACCACCTGACCTGAGGAAGAACCACTTACTAAGAGACCGAATCCGAATCACACAAAAAGATTCTTGAGAATGAAATTTGAAATAGCGGTTCGTGTTCAACTGTTATGAAAGTTACAAACAGTTGATTGTTCTCTGATTATTGTATTAATATATCGTTCCCATTCCAAAATTTTCTAACGTTTATTTTAAAAAGCATAAATGTGAATACGAGACTACTAAATTAGAGATTTCGTATTTAGTTCTTTTATTATTTTGTTCATAGAACTCTTGTCGTTTTTGAAACCTGTTCCAGAGTAAAAAAATATATATTCTCATCGGGTACGTAATATCAAGAAAATAAGTAAATTACGCCTCATTGTTTGCGCTAATAAAATTCACAATTCAACATATATATAATACACCATATATAGTCCCAAAAAATATTTATCACTATATATCACCCGTGGTAATTTTATAGTTAATTCGCAATAAGTGTAACCTGTTTATTAATTAAAAACTACATCCCTAGTACTAACGTGAGAGAATACCAAACATCAATCCATGCATCTTTCACGTTTTATATTAGTAAGACAAATTGTTTGAAATAAAATTATATGTCTACTCTGTAGCTAACAGAAAGGGTCAGCATAGATCAAAAAAGTACAAGAACTCGTTTTATAGAATGTTGGACAATTTGTATAAAGAAACAACTATCCTTTTCTCCTATTTATGGAACCTAGATATATGGAAGCAGCATATCAAACAGTATTAACAAGCTTAAGGAGAATATTAACCTCCCTTCCTAAAATATCAACAGACCCACACCAAAGCAAAACGTCGTCCCGGACACCGACAGACGCTAATTAATTTATTGTCACGCACAGCAGGATGGTGATACAGGATGTTTATTGTTTATCGTCATCGTACTACTGAGAAACGTCACGCTCCGTGGGGTCACACCGGTGGCTCTACAGGTAATTAAGAATGGTAATCAATCGAAGTTGTTATTAAAACTGAATATGTGGAAAAATCAAGTTATGACAATTGGTTATTTGCAAACGCTTACGGAATAGCTTTGTTTTCGAAACATTCAGAGCTTTTATTTTATTTATTTATTTCATGTTTTCAAGAATTTATTTTGTTGACTTAAGACAAATTTAATTTATAATTTATGAAAAAAAAATAAAAAAAGACCGTTTTTATAGTATCGTAGGGATATTTGGTCGTCAAATTATATTAAAACCATTCAATTTTATATCAACCGGCACCATTACGGACGCAGCATAACCAGACAGACCCGAGCTTATAAAAAGGTAAGTGTGCAAAATTAACTTGAACGAGACTTGAATCTCGGACCTTTCATTTGGACTATCGTCGTTGTAAAAGGAATATTCTTCCCATAATAACGCAAACTACATAACTTCATCAGGTACTACAAGTCAAATAACCTATACCAATTCGTTTACGCTATAAAGGCACGAAACGATTCATCAAAAAAATGGGCCCAGTTAGAAAAATACAAAGTTCTCCGCACCGAAACACCTACGCATTGCAACAAGTAAAAGCAGCTTTCCAACGCAATTGTCCGTTCGTACCTGCCGTGACATGCCAACAAAGAACTGCTGTGGAGAGGTTTGGTAATTTATGCCTCAGATACAGTTGCGTTTGTCAAACAGGCCGATTTTAATGTGGAACTTACGAGACCGTAAACGTTTCATTGCAATGAAGCTTGGTAACCTTTACCACAGAATAGTAAAAGACCAAATAAACGCTTGGGTTATATGAACTTCAATTCAGTCTTATGTTGATACTGGTACACGCAGCTGGCTATCAGACAAGATACCAATTCATATCATACTCCAGCAAAAAAAGAGAGAAAGGGAAACGTAAGATTCCGTACCAAAACATCACAGACGATTATATCATCATCTACTACATCGTTAACCTTTGGTTGATCGGTGGCTTATCTCCAAAGTGTTACATTTTCTTTTCTTTCGCTATCATGATATCCATCATGACTGAACAGATTCTATGACAAAGCATCACAGACATTAAATTTATCAGCTACTAGAACGTTAACCTTTAGTTGATCAGTGACTGGTCTCCAGAATGTTCCATTTTCTTCTCTTTCGCTATCGTGATATCTATCATGACTGAACCGATTCTATGACAAAGCATCATCCGAAGATTTCGTCGCATCATTTACTTCTAGTTGATCGGTGAGACTAGCGTCTCCAGAATGTTCCATTTTCTTTTCTTTTACTGCCATGATATCTATCCTTACCAATAATTATTTTAACTATACGGTCACGCCTTTCTTAAAACAAATATAATTACTAATCATGTTGAAACCAAACTTACACATTGAAAGAGCTCCATAAATACGCGCAAAAAACATCTGAAGTGTTATGTTATAAAAACGTGTCTACATTAAATAATGAAGACATCATCGCAAGCCCGCCCACGGAATGCTTATTAGTGAAACAAATCATAATTAAATACATTACGGGTGCATAATTAGGGTTCCATTATGAATCTCAATGGGCTCCAAACTGCTTCGCCTAGTAGCGACAGTTACTTCGCACATCTGAGATGTTAATGCATGATTCGTTTCCATTGTTCATGAGGTTGGGAGCGATGACGGAATTCCGGTCATTTTTTGTGCTAGTATGAATTAATTCATGCGACAAAGTTTAGGCATTATGTATAACTTTTACATCACTGTTCGAGACCTTTATTGAGAGGCATTTATAACATACTAGCTTTAAGATCTTAGCTCATATGCTGGAGAACATCTGACAGACCAAATGTTTTGTCTCCAGCCTTAACTCTCTTCTACACCAAATCTGGTACTGAATGTTTCATCGCAAAGTTGAGATAAAACCTACATCACAGTGGGATGTATAATGCCGATCGTTTTGACTGTTTATTTTCTTTTTTTATACTGATATTTATTATTTCTATACATGCCACGTGGAGTTTACGTATAAATCCAGTGTAACTAGGCAGAAATTACCTTCACCGAAAATGTGCAATTCAATAGGTCAGTGATGCCGGTTTGTTCTTGAATTCACCTAATAAGGCAATAGTTGCAGGTTTGATTTTAATCTTTTTTACTTTCAAAAATAATGGAATAAATGTCTGGTATCTACCTAAAATTTGAGACTAGTTATATCTATATTTTTTACATTTAAATATTTTCAAAGTACTTAATCAACCTTAGACCCAATGCTAAGAACTGAAGTCCGTAAAAATAACATAAACTATTTTTCTGAACTCGATGTTAACTCTAGCAAAATGATGATGATGATTGTCAATACCTAGTTGCCTATATTCGGTGAAACTTTCCACTCGATTTATTGCAATGGAAACAAACCCCACATGCGCTATTCAGAATCAAAACCAGTAACGTATTCGTCTTTGATCACAATCAGCTAAGAAAACTAATCCGCCTATTAGTATTGGAGGGTCATCGTGACACTTACATCCTCACAGATACTCTATAAGGTGGAGTGCTTGACATTGGGACGCCTCTTTGAATCCAAAGTGGGTATTAACCTTTAATTAGTAACTCTGAACTACAGCTTTGTGAATGAGCTCGGGTGATAAAGACCCCTGAAATTGATCAACAAAGCACAGGATTACAGGCCATTAACACTATATGAGAATTCTAAGGGCAATGTCCATTCATTGCCCTTGTTTATAATTTATATAGATTGGTAAAATCATAAACATTATAACGAACTTAATTTCATATAACCGTATATCTAAAAGCCTATCCTTATTAAAATTCATTAACTAAGTACATATCTCACAATTTTACATGATGTATATGAACAGATTATCGTTAAATTTTAATACAACGAGATATATAATTATATCAAAATTACTTAAAATTCCCATTCAATCCAAATTAGGATTAGACAAATATGTTGAAACGTTAATACAAAATTGTATGTTAGTGAAAACACAACACTGAACCATATATAAAGTGGTAAAGAAGATCAAAAAAATATTCAAGTACGAGCTGTTTTCAAAATTTGTTCAACGATTTCAATTTCACTGTTTTCGTTTAGAGGTTTTATTTAGTTTGCATCTTCAACCACATGTGGGTGTTCACTTGAATCACCAAAAACTTCATTAGCAAACTCATTCATTTCTTGAACACAGCACTTGGGGTACTCGGGACACCTCGTGCTAAATTAAGTGTTAGATATTGATACAACGGGTTAAGATACTTGAACCGTTGGCACCGGCTCCTTCATCGCTGCGTTAGCAACGTTCGAGTATCTCGTTATTTCATGCTTCTCATGATAATTAGGAAAGCGGCCGTTTTGTATGAGGCTTGACTAATTATGTAACTAGTCAGGTGTGAAATTGGCGAAATGCTAATCTGATGAAATGTGAATACGAAGGTGTGAAGGACATTGTGCGAAATTTTGAGAGCCTGAGAGACAACAAATCTTTGTTAATAAGGTATGGCTATATCGTGTAGTATAAAAAATCACTCAACTTTTAAAATCGCTGGAAAAAGCCATGCAACAATGATTAGAAAATTGCTTTTCTCGAGGGACTACAATTTTAATATCTATAAGAAAAAAGTCAATAGGTTTTTTAAGAATTGCTAAAGTGATCTCCTGGTGATTAGTCAATGAGCAACCAGAACCCTTAGGTGAGCTATACGATTTTTTTGAGCTAGAAATATAATTGTACCTAGGTAGTTAATTTATGACTCTCTATTTAATCAATACCTAGACAACAATTTTCTAATACTTTTATTGCCACACTGATAAATATGGTCAGTTATCAAAATATTTGAGTGTCATATTTACACATACAAACTGATAAGATGTAAAAAACATAATTTATAGTTAATTAAGTCGGATAGAACTCTTATCGAATTCGATCTCAATAATAATATTCTCTAACGTCAAACTGCTGACAGTAGTATCTCAAGAGCTAAAAGACAACTACAATCTTAACATATATCTGATTCTTGTGCTAGGTTAAGAATTAAAAAAGCTCGTTTAAGACCGTTATTTCTAGACAGTGTAAATTAAGACCAACACGATCGGCGGCATGAGATGGCAGGCCTCTCCGACACCTTACCGTAATATGACAAACCAAATCGTGCATCAATTAAGATTAATGCGAATTTGAAGCCGCCCACAGAGTCGCGACCGGAGTAAAAAACGTCTGCCGCGTCTAGACGTTGTCGTAACGGCTGTAACTTGAACCGACCAGCTCAAACAATACTGCCCACACCAGTGGCCTCGTGATCATTTCTTCACGAGCAATCTGAATGAAATGGTCCATTGTAACAAAATATTGCTATTCGATCGCCTATTAAGGAGGACTCTGACAGTGGTAATAGTAGCTATTATAATTCATTCTCTCAGCAACAATCGAAAATAGATTACAATAATAATGATAGTTAGAGATTCCTTATAGCATTAGGAAGTTTAGAAGCAAAAGAAGTAATCAACGATTAAAGAAAATTCGAAAGTCAAAACAGCTCATTTTGATTCACTTTTGAACGATCGTCCGCTTTTTTGTTATAGATCTCGAAATAAAACAAGTAACCATCGTACATGATGGTCCTTGATTTGTCCGAAAATTGTAAGTAAATCTATGTATTGTATAAGCATCCCATTGATTAAAAGGCATGATCTGTGAAGTTATTTATGCACCAATAAAAACGAGTTGGGTTAACACAGAAGTGTGTTTTAGTACCCTTGTAGTGATTGAGCTTTGAAACCAAGAGTTTGATCTTGAAACACGGTTGAAGCCTCAAAATTTGGACGCTTGCCAAGTCTGAAGACAACTACAGATTTATCCACAGAAATATATATCAGAAAAAAACACATTCGACTTTAAAAAATGGTTGGTGGAATAAATTACGTCTCTTGAACATCTGAGTAGTAATAAAACCGTTTAAAAAAAGTATGGTGAGAGCCATCATCTAATATATTTCAGCCCAAGGGCTTCAATTGCAGAACATACTTCTCCCTTAAACCATCCACGATTACCTCCTCCTCGCCTTCTTATCCGTATCACTGGCGCGTCGTCTATCCATCATGCAAGAGCGCAAGCATGGTGCAATGAAAAACTATTCTAGGAGTTTCTCTACGTGAAAAGACTTTGAAAAGATAATATCTATAGCAAAGTAAAAGTCACTGATATAGCTTTACCACAGCTCGTAGAACCAAAGGCTAAAGTGGCAAAAAGGTTACAACAGACGGACCAAGTATTGGAATACCGGTAACATGGAACCAAAAAGTTCTGGTTTTATTTTAGAAATAACAATAAAATGTCCATCCACAATAAAAGCTGAGCTCTCCACGTGACGTTTCCCTCCAAGTGGACAAGTCTTTAAATGGTGGTACTAAGACACCTAGTTTTTATGCAACATTCGGAAAACACATTTCATTTTGTGCCAATATTCTCACAATACGACTAAATGTGAAATACTTATTTGCAATGCGATTGGCATACAAATATTGAGCATTTGTTTTACTTGAGTGTAATGAAACACATTTCTTCAGTTTACTTTTGCTTTATGGTAAATTAGGTAGTATTTGGAACATGACATGTTTTTTACTGAAACGTTGTATTATTGACATTTGTCTACTACCGAACACACTTTTTATTATCTATGCATCGCCCCAGACAGGTATTATTATTAATTAGCCCATTGTCTCCCATTTAGGATTAGGTTGAATAATTTTAGTGGGCGGAACGAATCGGTCAAGGGTATATTTCGTCTATATTGTTTTCTACGACCTTTAATACTACTAGAGGTTAATGTTGTGTACTATGTGTCATAATAGTTACTCAATTTCGTTTATTCAGATACTTTAAATAATTAATAATACTCCTACTAAATATTATAAAACCAATAAATGAAATTTCATAGATAAGCTATAATTAATATTGCGAGGTGACAATTGAATAAATATTCAGATTGTGAAAAACATTTTTCTTATTTATGTAACTAATAAATATCTTTCAATGACAAAATTTCCAAATACAGAAATTTCAACGATGTCATCGCTTCACTGTGGAAAATATTCCATCACGAACAAAAAAGTTTGGTAACTCCTATCTTTGCCGGACCATAAAGAAGTGGAACTCGTTGCCGGCTCATGTGTTTCCTCCTTCCTTTGACATGGATTCCTTCAAAAGGAGCGTGAAGAAACATCTTGCGGGCCAGTATGGCGATGCTAACGGGTAAGATATTTCGATATCAAATCCGTTGTCATCGCGATGTGGGTTCCTCTCAGGCTGGGAGGAGCCAATATACTGCGCTACTATAAAAAAAAAATTTGTTGACAATACAATGCGACCGAGAAACCTTGCCACTTTTGCCGATATTAATATACAAATGTAATATTATAGCAAATTATCTGTTTAACATTAAATAATGTGACATTCCATCCAACTTAGCACATTGTCGTAAGTTTTTTAACAAATATTACGTGTCACAAATATTTCGTGTTGTTGTCAAATATCAATGTCCAAACAATCAGAAACACGCGGCACCTACTTTATGTTATGAAAACAAAATGTTTTGTTTTAACTATTTGTTTTAATTATGAATTATGAAGTCAACATAAACTTTATTGACGGTTGTCAAATTTGTCTAATATGACAACCATCTGATACTTTTTATATAATGATGGTAAGCCTCAGTAGCACTGAAAGAGATAGTTGGTCAACGGATTCCGCTACGGTTCTCCGACGGCCGATTCATCAATGGCCTGTTCACCGATAGGACAATTCACTTATTTTACGTTTGCCCGACAGACTTTTTCACCTATGGACATTTCGTCGACAGAACTTTTCATCTGCGTCACTTTCGACGACAGGCCTTTTCAGCTGCAGAATGTTTTTCCGACACGGCTATAAACCTTTAAGATTCTTAATTACAGACCCTTTTATCTAAGTACTCTTATAAAACCTACCCTTATCCGATGATATTGTAATATCCCACTTGGTCAACGAATTACTACTTATTGGATATTGTTCTTAACACTGAGAACTACTTTCCTAATTTAATGTAAATATAAAAATCAATACTTTAAGCCACAAGGGAAGTACGAAAATCTTCGTTGGTCGAAATTGCAAACACTCCAATAGACCCGAAATACTTAGAAAACCTTAGCAAGCCTTGTCAGTACATAGTTTTGAGAGGCAAGGCAAAGCGATTTATAGCCCGACTGGTGAAATACCTTCACCTTACAGGAGACCGCAGCCAAATAACAATCACTCCGGTGTTTTTATGTTCCTGCATGTGAGTAAGGTTTCTAGAGCTCTTGGGGAGTTCTACATAAGTAGCAGGGGTCAAGCTTTCAAGGTAAGAGCGACAAGTCTAGTAACAGTTTTACTATGCTATACTTTTCGCCCTTTAGCTAGGAAATCATTACCACTTAACATCAGGTGGGATGAAGTCAATCTTGAAGTGCGTTATAAAAAATAAAAAAAGTTTAGAACAAAATCGATTGCAGCTGTGTGTCCCCAATATGCTTAGAACTTCAAAACTCTACAAAGTTATTCCAAAAGACGGTTCACATGAATGTAGTGGAATGGGAAATGAAAGAAGCAAATTAGGTATAATCCAAATATATTAAGCCAAATAAAATTAATTTATCACACACACGTCTTGCACATCGTCGTTCGTCGTTCAAATCTAACTGACATTCTCACCATTCGAATATTCAAACGTACAGGCATCGCTCATGCACAACGTTCGGATACATCCGCTATCCCACACTCGGCCATCCTGCAAACATGTCTGTCCTCAGACATTCATCATCAAAAACATCCTACATTCGCAAACTCGTACACGTCGTCACATAAACAAAACATAAATACATCGTACAACATTAGGTACACAAATTAACATCGAAACTAAACATAAACCAAACTAAATACCTTCTTCAACTTAACAATCAAACCAAAGTCGCTTTTAACTTCATTAAATATAAACTTTCTTAAATAAATAAAACCAACAAAATAAACATCTAAAACTTCTCCTTTTTCCTCTTTTTGTAATCTTTTCTTTTTTCTTCTTCTATCTCTAACATATCATGTATCTTATTTGCTGCATTTCTTGAATCTATGTGCAGATAGAAATACCGATTTATTAAACCATCTTCACCGTAATAGTAATTATTTGTATTTTTCTGTACCAAAATCAACGTAATTTTTCTTTCCAAAATCTTTGCCACGTACAATTGTTCAATAAAATCCACATGCTCAGGCTTCATTCTCCAACTCATACATTTTTCTTCCTTAATCTTCGTCTCTCTCATTGAACATGTTGTTTCCTGCAATGTTTTCAAAAACACTTGTTCAGTATCATCCTTTTGTATACATTTTTCCACTTCTTTAATTTCAGACATATTTTGAAACTGTGATTCTCGGATCAAATCGTTGTTTACATCACTGACAATAACAATGTCGTTGTTGGTGTGACATTCTGTCTCATCAGACACGTTGTCAAATTTAGTCATAGAGTCATCGAGTTGTATTGACAACCTTATTTCCTCTTCTACTACTGTGGCGCCATCTATTTCGTGCTCGTCATTTTTCACCTGCTCATTGTAAACACGATGCACTTTCTTTTCCTCATCATACCTTTTATTTATTGTTGCTATGCGCCTGGGGATGTTACACTCTTCATACGTCATAGCGTCCAAGTAAATTTTTGCCATCTCTTGAATCCGCTCATCGTTATCTTCCTCTGTAAACTCGTCGTAAATAGCACTCTTGAACTCTTCCCAACTCTCGTGTCTCTCTTCTCCCCGCAACCATAACGCCGCTATTCCCGTTAGAGAGCGCCTTGCTCTAAGCAGTATTTGACGTGAGCACCATCTAAAATATTCGGCTTGATCCTCAACGTCTTCCAGCCATTGGGATATAGGATAGGATTTATCCCGTCCGCTAAACTCGGGTAGCTGGAATATATTCATCATTTTCATACCTTTTCGTCTTTGTCTTTCTCACAATCGTCTTTATTTTCTTCAAAATCGTCTTAACGTCGTTCCGTAAAAAATGTTACGTCTTCTAAAAAAATCTTCTCCGCGTAATGGCGGCCGTCGTTCCCCGTAAAAATTTGAAAATTTTGAATTTTGAATACTTTTTCATTCCCATCCCGGACGAGCCCCCAAATTTGTAGTGGAATGGGAAATGAAAAAAGCAAATAGGAAATAATCGAAATATATTAGCCAAATAAAATAAATTTAACACACACACGTCGTCTTGCACATCGTCGTTCGTCGTTCAAATCTAACTGACATTCTCACCATTCGAATATTCAAACGTACAGGCATCGCTCATGCACAACGTTCGGATACATCCGCTATCCCACATGAATAAAACATATACATATTCATAGGACAGAAAAAACTTAAAATGAATAAGTATCTTCATTGCACTTGTATGAGTCGCTAATTATAAATAAACTGGCATGCTTCATTGTATGCTATCCACGTATATTAGGAAAGAGAAAATTATGTTATTGATTATATCCAGACGGTCTTATTAGGTCAATAGGAGTACCGACGCGGCTAAGTCAACGAACTATTATCTAAAGTTATCTGGAAGCACTTAGTCTAATCTGCTGATGAAAATTTGTATTTGTAGTCAAGGCCCATACAGGTATTTATCGCGGACGTTTATTTAGACAAATATTTAATATCTTCAAACCACTTTTCGAGTCGTTGCTAAAAACGTATTATTGTTGTGCACGCTTTTATATCTGCTAAATGACATAACTAATAGTTCATTATAACTTGTAGCAAGACCATTTCCATCAAGTACTTTTTGAATAGTTGTTATTCACTCGTGGTGGCCGTATATAGAAAGAAACATACATATAGTTAAAAAAGGTAAGCTATGTGCTTAAGACACTTGGTGAATCCCCATGAACATCGTAATAAATAGGCGCCCAGACGACAAATAATTAAATATTGAACTAAAAAACGAAAACAAAGTAAGGTTTTTTTTTAAACTTTAGTGTGGGGTTTGCAGAGATATTGTCAATTTTAAAGTTTGCTACGCAAATAATATTATCTAAATATTTAACGTAACCACCAAATGTCTTATTTTTTCTGCACTGCACGTTTCTCTGGGCATTACTATTCAAGATAGCTCAAGTAACCAATAATATACATTCATATAATTCATTTATATTTAAAGCTCTCTAGCAATATACGTTACGAAACAAATTGAGGGGTAAATATGTTTAAGAACATTCTGTTATTATAGTCGAAACTAAAAACGGACAAAGCGACATTTAAAAGCCGTTAACGCTAAATGTATGCAGTAATCTTTGATGCGAATTGGTCTAAATGCCGTAAATGTTTTATTTCGATTGTTTCAACAAAAGAAGCATTAAATCAAATGACTTCTAACACGCCTTAGGCCTTATTTGCAAATATTCTCTTGCAGATGATGATAATAATGGTAAAGAAGAATGCGCTGTCAAAGCACTTACAATCACAAAAGCAGGAACAGATAATGAAAACCACGAAAAGTCGTAAATCGAATAGTAACTAGCCACTCCCGTGGGCCGTCCGAAGAATTTAACGGAACGTATAGACACGTTTTATGTCCTTTACATTGATGAGCATGAAGCAGGAGAGGTCGTTTGGCCAGTTTGAGTGAAGACATAAGGTTCTGACCACATTGGTATGAAATTCGTAATGTTGGCAAAACTTATTTACATGTCTTACTACATACTTTTCATTTCATAAATATTGGACAACATCACATACATTGATCTGGTTCTGTAGTAAGTAGCTTAAGCACTTATGTAACAGAAATTAAAAACAACGATAGTACCATAACACCCAGACCCGAGACAATATAAAAAGTTCGTTTCCCATATTGACCCGACCGGGGTCGAACTCGGCAAAGTCCAGCCCGCTCAGATATCGGCTACGGAGGTCATCATTAACTTGACTAAGTTTTAAACCTTGGGACATGTCAGTAAAATAAACCATTATTTGTATTTTCTTTCCTCAACGTTGTTACACTTGTCAGTCCGAAGCCACATATCAAGTAACCTTTGCATCCTATCAACATGAAGAATTTCCACAATTCTTACAATGGACAATATATCAAATCTAAATAAGTACATCAAAAACATTCCATAGGATGTTCATTCATAGTACCTATCTGCTATCAGAGCAAGCAAAAACATTTGTACAATTTCACCGAAAAAAGGCATGAGTTTATTATGTTTGAACAAGGCGGAGATTTACTTTATTTTTATTGTTTTGCCAGTGAAGGTAATATTGATTAATATTCCATTATTTATTGTGAAAGTTAGTTTGTTGTTGCGTACATCATATTTACCTAAGTCTGACCCCAATTTAACTAATAGCACAAATGGGTAATACGTTGACCAGTTTAATGCTAACCTGCTTAATAAAATGGCTTGGACAAGCTTAAAGTGTGTTGTACATACATAGAATGTACTCATTACTAAGTTACATTATCGTAAAATTTATAAACCTAATGAAAAATTGTTTTTAATTAAAACTGGTCACTATTCTCGAATATTGTACACCGGAAACATGTTATTGATTTTAAGTATTTTCGTATTTTAAGGACCTTTAATTACTAAGGATAAAAAAATAGACAACTAAAATAAAAACACATGATGTAACAGAATAAAAGTACAAAAAGTAAAAACAATACAAATTATATACATTTCTCTAATTCTGAGGTGAGTAGCTAATGTACTTGGGTTACAGAAATCAGGAACGACGACGGCACCACAACACCCAGGCTCGAGACATTGTCGAGCCTTGAATCGCGATGCCAAAGTCCGGCCTGCTCGCCTCTCGGCTATGAAGAGATTTGTTTATAAATTTGTTTCACGAAATATATCTGGTTGTGTTTATCAAAACCCCGGTTACAATATTTGACTAACTAAAAGCATAGTTTTTACTAGACCCAACTCAATAGAACAGTCCGTATACAAAAAATCGTCGTCGTCGGTTAAAAAAACTGTAACTGTTTCATGACGTATGGTGACAGTTACGGAAATATTAGAACCGTCTCATGTATACTCAGCATCTTTTGTTGCTGAACAACTCAGTACCTTGTCACATTAAAACGACTGTTTATTTGACTTACCCAGACACGCGAACGTTTTCTGTGACAAGGTATTGAGGTGTATACGAACTAATGATGTTGACTATACACGGCGCTGCTTTTAAGTCCGGAGCGGCGACTAAACAGGTCAATATGAGAACGGAACTTTTCTAAAATGCCTCGGGTCTGGGTATTGTGGTACCGTCGTTGTTTCTGATGTCTGTAACGCAAGCGCTTAGAGCAATGTATGTGATATTGTCCAATATAAAAAAATACAAGTAGGTACCTTAATTTCTGTTAAGTTAGAAATAAAAGTATTAGTATCAAAAGAAGTATAAATAAGGTACTTACGTGTATACAGTTAGTAGCATCCAGCACTGAAGTCGCGCGCCGGGAAGCCACGTGACGTAGCGACCAGTCAGCGCACAGTCGATCCAAGAGGCAATATAAAGCATACCACCGCAGTGGCCTGTCCAGCACAACACCACTTGACCTCTGTTCCCTTTCGTACAACTGCTACTGGTAACTTACTATTGCTATAACTTGACTAGTTTTGTTTCAGGTTTGCTTTACGATTTAGATTTGTGGGCCGAAATATGTTAATCGATACTCGTTTCAAAACATCTACTTATCTAAACACCGGCTGTCGTCAGCCGAGCTGAAGCTAATGTCCTTTGGTGCGAAGGAGATGACTGAAGTAACTCTCCTAAGAGCACACCCCAGCATCTTTGTTTTATAACGGTTTTTGAAAACGCGGTCTTATCCCTAAAACTTGAGGGTTAACAGTCTTCCAGCCGCTGTGCAGTCAAACGCTTCATTTTCATATTGTTCCTGCAACAAAAAGATTAAAACGTTAATCGGTATTGTCACTAATATCGAAATCGTTATTTGAACAGGACCCGTTTACACGGCAAGCTATCTAAGAAGCCACCCAAAATCGGTAATGCAAAGGTTTTTAAGGTTAAGTCGTAAATAAATCACACCTCCACACAAACCCGAGAGCCTTTTGTTTAAACGCTACCAAGACATACAAAAACTTTTATATTTTCCCAAAGTCGAAATCGAAAAAATCACGCCGCTCAAGAATTGTGCAAGATCACAACAGAAAATCATTAAACAATGCCCGTGCCAAGAATTGAGGTGTTTATTATATCGTCCACGTTCCGAGTCATTCTGCAAAAAAATCAGGAATCCAGGTAAACTGTGTTTTTTGCAGTCACTGGAACTTATTATGCGGGATTTATGTCACTTTTTGTTGCGTCCAAGCTAATTATTGTTATCTCGTTTCTGCTGACCATCGCGTCTTCTATAGAGCAATAATGGGCCACTAATTCTCGTGACACCTTCGTAGTTAAAGCGTCAATCGCTTTTACGTTTCTGCCATTGTGTGCGTGGACAAAGCCACCCGCAAGCTCTACTGTGCCTTTAACATTTTTATTATTTGCATTGTAAATATTTCATTCATCATGGCCGTCTTTAGCTTCTACTTTAACGACGAACGCTATTCTAGAGGTAACTCTTTAATGTTAATTAATGACTTCTGCAATTTTCGTTTCGTTAATTACCTTATTGCTGACTCATTCAATTCGTTCGCTTCTAATGGCCGTACAAAAGGTTTGCAAATTAAAGTTTTTTTCAAAGGAGTGCTTGAGTGTGAGTTTCGGCCTGCTTTAAAGGAAAAAAAAGAAATAATAAAATATCGAATTTAGAACAGCAATCCGGGCGCTGGGTTATTATTTTAGCCAACAAAGTAGAAAACCATTTACAATAAATCATTTTGAATGCTTTCTTGGTCCGCATGCGTGAAACGGGCATCGCAAAGGGTGATTTCTGTCCGAGTGTACATAAATAAAGGTGAAGGTCCTGAGCGCGGATCCCAGGTACTTTTGAAGTTGCAAACACGGATGTGACAGTTCTAGATGCGGTTTTGTCAACCTGATAAAAAACCATGCCAGTCGAAAAATAGAGTATTTAATATAGATATGCTATAGCATATGGATATTAACAATTTAAACCCGCAAGTTATACATAATAGTAATGCTTAACATTCGTATTTTATAATCATTATGTTATTTCATCACAATAACCATTTGACTTTGATATTAAAATTATGTATAATATTATTTTTATACGTACATAGTACATTACTTTAAACACAATAGTAATACGAACTGTGATTGGCAAATTCAATATTATTTTTTGTAGTTTTGGTATGCCTTCCACAAAGACTATCAAAAGAAATTGAAAATCGCAAATATCTTAGTAGTACGTTCGACAGTACATCAAGTCTGCCGTGCCTTTGTCTATACTATACGCGTGATAAAGCTACTAGCTGGAAAACATTTTGAAATTAATGTTTGAATTCCAACTCTCATGAGCTTTTGCACATTACTTAACAATGATCCTTCACAGCACCGTCGAGAAACTTGTCAGGTCTCATCCAGTGTCTTTATCGACGTGTAATATTTCTCACACTTGTGGCTTTCAGACCACACCGTAGAATGTTGCCGTCTCGGTGTTTGCTGAGCGATTAGAGGCAGCGTAGCGGTCTACTCGCATACTATTCCTATTGTAATGGACAAGTGCTGGCTCATTTGAATTTTACCGGCGCAAGGGTTCTTGAGGTATACGAAACGGGATTCTCAGCCGAAACTAAAACCGAAACCGAACTTTTGAAGTTAACCTGAGGTTTGGCTGAATCAAGATCGATCTTTATCTTATACCATGTCAATAGCAAATACGCTGGTAACAATAGCAGGATATTAATTATATTAACATAATGGTCACTAACAAATTTTACAATGCGTTCTTAGGTTGATCAAAAGAAAGTACAATGTTCAAAGATATTAATTTGTTGCACTTTTGGTATAATTCAATATATTAAAAACATTAGTAGAATAAATAAACCTAAAAAAAAATGAACAACTCCATCTTTACTACATCTAGCAAAATTTACTGAGAAACTATGATTTTAGGACATCATTACACATATTGCTATGATTCTGTGATATGTGTAGTTAAAGCACTTGTATTACAGACATCAGAAACAAGTACGGCACTACAACATCCAAACCAAAGACATTTTTAAAACGAACTGAGAATCGAACCTGGTACCTCACCCTCAGAAGACGCGGTCCCACAGTTTGGCCCGCTCGTCTCTTGTCTATTTTTTTTAAATCAAAAATTTCCGCCATGAAAGGCGTAAATTTCGCAATATAACATTAAACAATATTAAGTAGCAGTACCTATCTACTAATATTTTTTAAAACCATAACTAAGGCCAAAACTATATTTCTGGCACCGACTGGCCGAAACCGAAACCGAAATTCGGTCGGGCACTAAAGGCCCGTGTCATTTTACTGTAAGCGCGGAGCCGTGAAATCGTAGCTCCATCTCATTAGTAGCTAATGGTGATTCGTTCCGAGGAGCAGACACACGAAAGCGTTTATTGGTAATTATTTTAGAGACACGAGCATGTCATGGTGGCGTTACGGAAATGCCGAATGTAACAACGGTAAGTATGAGCGGCGTAAAGCGATGAAAAGTAATCAAATGCTAAAATTTCAACATTTAAAAATTCGCATTGTGAGGTTTAAAACTACTTTCTGAAAACTTTACCACAACTACATGTAACTGTTACGTCTAAAATAATAAAAGATAAAAGTGGTTGATAAAGGTTAAATGGTTCGCTTATTGCAAATTAAGATCTATAAAATAAACTAGGAATGCAAAGTTCAAATAAAAGATAACAATTATTAACATTGAAAAATCATATAAAATTATGTTTAAGTTTTAAACAGAACCTAATTAATTTAATTTAATTAATACACTTGAACTAATAACCTCCCGAGTTATTTGGAACAATCTTCATACAAGTGGAAATAATTGACGATAAGATATAATTTTACAGCAAACTAGGTACTTCAACAGTATGTAGGCTGCCAAAAAGATCTCGAGAGAGTAATTTGTGTTAAGTGTACTTCGGATGAAATTCCTTCAATTTTAAGTACATGATAATAATACCCATTTTTTGTCAAACTAACAGGTGTTTGTTTTGAAGCGAAACCTGCACGGTCTGGTATTAAATGGGTGGCCATTCCAACCCAACTTATGAGACATTTATCGCGTGTATCTCTGAGCTTCAGACTACATGTTAAATTGTTAGTCACGGCTGATATCTCAATGCTGGTCTTGCATATTGATTTATCGCTCGAACTGGAGCAGCCCGGCTGGTGAAATACCTCCACCTTACAGAAGACCGTTGCCAAATCACAATCACTTCTGTGTTGTGGTGTTCCTGTGTGTGCGTAAGGTTTCCAGGGCTCTTTAGGGGGTGCTACATTAGTAGCAGGGGTCAAGTCTTTAAGGTAAGGGCAACAAGTCCAGTAACAGATTTATTATGCTGTTCTTGTCGCCCTTAAGCTAGGACCTCATTACTAATTAACATCAAGTGGGATGAGGTCAATCTTGAAGTGTAATATAAAAAAAAACCAGTTCGGTTTCGTATCCAATTGAAAATCCATATTGTAAACTGAAACTTAGTGTCTAAAACTTTCTCTGTTTTATAATTCTTAATACCCGCTTGCATTTGTACTATTATAGGTGCTTTCAATGTATATAGGCTATGTTTTGTTACTGAAAAACAAAAGCAGTGTGCCTCCGTAAATTTTTAGGATTCAACCGGCAATGTAATTCCATTACCGCATTTAACCTTAAAAGTAAACAGGAAATCCAATCACCACCTACGTAAGAGTTTAAAAATTTTGATTTTTTTTACCAAAAAGGTTACTTTTTGAAACCGGTTTAGTGTTAAGTGCTTTTTCGCAAACACTTGGACTCACGAGAGTGCATGCCAGGAACCTATAATGCCGTAATGTGTAAATCGTTTCGCACGCACAAAGAACAAAAAATTCGAGACGAGACAAATCTGAAGGGTAGGGTAATGAGCACGCAATAGGTCTAAGCAAATTTATTTTATTTTAACACTAGCTATATAGCTATTTCAAAATAAAATATACGTTATTCTAATATATCTTATTACCAAATTTTATCAATAGCAACTCATTAGAAAGAGTAACCAACATACATTATAAAAAACGTTTATATAATATAAGTAGGCTAAGAATTTTAAAATCAGCACCTTTATACAATCATCTTAACAATAAAAATCCGTTGGTTCGGTCTGTCTTATACCAGAATAAGAACCAACTTTCACCCCATGTGACATACAATGAAGAATTTAATTTAATTTAATTGAAAAACTGACGTAATCGTAAATATCTTCCATTATTTTACTTCAACAAGACCACGAATACCCCTTAAAATAAAAACTACGGGCCCCTTAAGCGATAATAACCACACCCGTTCTAATATTTATATTGAATGAGCGTTTAATTTTAATATTATAACATTTTAACAGTATGAAACTTGACCTTTATTCGCTACTTAAACAAAACCTCACGCCGCATTTCATTAAGTAAATGCACAAATAATATGCTAATTAAATTTGCAAAACCATAAACAGTCCGGCGGGTGGTCCCCGCGTCTATATTGAACCAAAACATGTCAGTAATGATGTTTTAAATGTGTATAATTTACGCAGATTTGAAATCGGTAAAAATCGAATTTGGAAATACGTCACGCAGTTTTATTAGGTAACAAATAAATAACCATCGTCTGATAAAGATTATCTACAATAAAAAGGTACCAATTTTAAGTTTACGTAAAGTATTTACTAACCTGTGTAGCTATTGTAGTTTTACTTGATTGTTAGTAAAGTATATAACAAAGTACGTGTATATGAAAATACGCGTAAGCGAGCTACAGATATAAAATAAAAAAAATATTGGGCAGCATAGCATACATTGCTCTGATTCTGAAATAAGCAGCTTAAGCACTTGTGTTACAGAAATCAGAAACAACGACGGTACAACATCCAGACCGAGACGATATAAAAAAGTTCATTTCCCACATTGACCCAACTGGGGATCGAACCAGGGTCCTCGAAGCGACGAATAGCTGGCGCGACGCTAGAGTCCGTATCAAGTGAGGATTACAAAATTGCAAAATTTTCTCATCAAATGAACAATCGTTGGAATTTACAAACCAAGTCCTGAACACCATGATATCATAACCATCATCAAATCGAAGCATTGATTAAACAAGCCATAAAATATGATGAAGTACACTGTAGGTAAATCGTTAATAAGCAATCCATGCCAAATTATCAAAATTGCACAAGCTTGGTTTAAACCATAGATTAAACTGTCGGACGGAACAAATCATAAGCATTTTTCAAAACTGACAGCTGTCATATCGTTAGATACTTACAGATAATATTGAATTGGAGCAACTGAGAGAGCACAAAATTTTTAAGTTGCGAATCGACCTATTTCTACAATTGAAATGGCACGCATTCAAACAGTCCCCAATCCACGTTAGGCAATATTAATCAACGCCAAATCCACGCACCGCATCCACGCTGTTTATCCACTAACGCCATCCATCTATCGACTGGCGGCAAATGTTAAACCACCCATAAATCAAAAGCACGTAGTTTGTGCACTGGCGTTTGAAATGTTAGTTGTTTACCGGTAACGCGTTTGATCAGTGATCGAAATGGCTTTCAATGCTCTTTAGGATTTCGGAAGGATGAATGCAGTTTTCTCATGTGTAATTTTTTTTTATATTACACTTCAAGATTGACCTCATCCCACCTGATGTTAAGTGGTAATGAGGTCCTAGCTTAAGGGCGACAAGTACAGCATAATAAAGCTGTTAGTGGACTTGTGACCTTGAAGGCTTGACCCCTGCTACTAATGTAGCACCCCCCAAGAGCCCTGGAAAGCTTACTCACACGCAGAAACACAACAACACAGAAGTGATTGTTATTTGGCTGCGGTCTTCTGTAAGGTGGAGGTATATCACCAGTCGGGCTGCTCCAGTTCGTTGTTTGTTTACTTACGGCTCAGTGCTGGGCGGCTTCAATAAAACTTAATTATTTTTGTGATATAACCTGTGATAGTAAACATACTATGGACTTTTCTATATTATTTAAAATATAAAACGGAAATTATTTTAAACTGTCATTCGTTTCAATAAAAACTTTTCCATGCAAGTAGAGCTTGCGTTGTCAGTACAAAAATGTACAAACAGAATATAATATATAATTACTACGAACTACGAAATGGCTACGAATTGCCACACTTCACATTTCAGTAAGAATAGATATATAAAATTATAGGATCTCGCCCATTTAAACTAAAGATTTTTATAAACAAAGAAATATTTAATCAAAAGTAATTAATACGAGTAAGATAAGTCGATGCTAACTTAAAGAATTTTCCTTGGCCTTAATTTTAACATTTTCTGCAATTACGGTGAATATACTTATTTTGAGTTGAAGCAATCATAATTATAGTCGTTTAATATTCAAAAATATTATTCGCACCCATAGATGAAAACACAAAGAACTCAAAAAGTATTCATGTCTAGTTGCGCGGTGTTTTTCTACACACTACGCTTCGATTCATACTCGAATAATCTAATTCAACAAGCTGAATAAAACGTTATCCTTGGGAATTTCCTACTAGACTTTAAATATTCGAACCTAATACTCTTGAAACAGTTGTTAAAGAGTTCTGAAAAAAAAAAATTAACTCTTGCAGTTTTTTTATCTAGAGGTGTGATATCTTGAAGGAGGTTTACATCGAACCAGCCAGTTATTTTTGCACCTAATATTCCAAATTTGATGCCTACTAAATTTGAGATACGCCGTTAATACCGTACTTTTTGTTCTAAAGCAGTATGTTAGATAACGTAAAGTATGTAGAGTAGCAATCGACAATACGTTTGGTATACACCGAAAAAGTGCATTAGTTTAGTCGTGCGCTTCATCCTCTTTGGAGTCGACAAGTACATAGGTACACACATTAAACGCGAAAGAAACGAACGGGAAAAACAAGTTTCCAGACTAATCATAGTGAAATCTCAGACAGAAGTAATACCAAATTTATGCACAAGCACTCCTATATAGGAAGTACATGCTAAGAATAGTAAATTATCCCATATGTAATGTCTGAAGCGCCATTACAATAGTCTAGCTGAATTTATAGCCGAAAAACGAATCGGTGACTTGAAGTGTTTTATTGATATTGCATTCGTAGTCGTACCCCAAGTCTCCATAACGGCGAGACACAGTCTGAATGCAGTTTTTAATGTATGGACGGGTCATTGAAAGTGAATATTACTTACTGCATAATGCACAGGTTTGCGAAATGAACCAACATTATTTGCATGCAGGAAGGAAGATAGCCTTTACCTACTAGATTTAATGTGAGTCATTAGAACATCTCAAAATTAATTATTTTGAAAACAGCTCCTGACAGTAATGTTCATAATTATGATTAGTATTAGCTTAAAATTTAATAAAACACAATTAATATTTTGACATGCCTGAATAGTACCTATTAGTGAAAAACAGCGACCGCTCGAACTGGAGCCCGTCTGGAGAAATACTTCCACCTTACAGAATACCACAGCCAAATAACAATCACTTCGGTGTTGGTGGGTGCTACATTAACAGCAGGGGTCAAGCCTTCAAGGTAAGTGCGACAAGTCCAGTAGTCGTTTACTAAGCTGTACATACAGTGGGATGCTCATCTTAAAGTGCAATATAAAAAAAACATATCATTCAACTCTGTAACGGAAATGTAAAATAAATAAAACGTCTACGTTTTCCTACCCATCCTTAAACTGGTTTCAAATCCAAACATTGTGAATACGACATAAAGTTTATCAGTGAAGACTTTGGTGTGTCTACACCGAACAATATGTCTACCTACAATAACCCGAACTAAATGATGCTCGCACAGATATCCAAGGAAAGTTTCGCCAAAGCGTAACTGTCGTTTCTTTTAAAGAGGTAACGTCGGAGACATATCTATTTTAAACCGAAATGCTTATATACTTGGAAAGTTCCAAACTTGCAGTAACAGTTGCAAAGATACGTTCCAACAACAGTTCAGACGGGCTTGTTATTCTGAAAGTTATTTTCTAAGAGTCAATAACACTATTCTTTAGGATGTATGGGAAAACAACTTTAATATTATTCCGGAGGTATGCAATCCGTTTCAGGAGTAATAAAGTATTGCACTGTGGTCGCCTGTATATGAATGCTGTTTGGTTTATTTACCTTATACAAAGTGAGCTACGGTAACATTTTAAGCTATTAATCATGAATCTAGTCTGGAAATGAAACTTTAACCTTTGAGAGATAAGACGTTTAAGACTGATTTTTTGAAGTGACACATAAAGGAGGTATTTCATAACCCATTCTTTGGATTTTGATGAAACGGTTTTCATAAGTAAGGTATTAAATACACATAGATAAGACTTTCTATTCAAAAAGCGGTCACGAGTGACTTCGTTCGCGTGTATCCTATTTCCTTTAGTGATGGACTTTAACACCCTTTGTCAGCCCTCACTTTTACTATGAGGTTGTGCAGAGTTTCGAGGTACTACACAGATAGTTAGTACAATTTTGAGTAGTGTATTTTCAATCAGTCAACCACGGTCCAATTTAACTGACTTATAAAATAGGTTTCTGGATTCTACCGTATTTATGTGTATATGTTTAAATATATGTCACCGTAATATTGTTAAAATCGTTAGATTACAATCTATCTCGCGAGATTGTAAACTGTCGCCAGATTGTGACAGCAGCTATAAAATCTGACCAAGAGTTTTTAGCACGTTCAAGTTGCAAATTCAATTAAATGCAAAAACACTTATCCATATTTACTTAATATAACATTTTTCATTTATTAGATTATTACATGTCAAAAGAGATGTATTACGAGTCATTACATAGACATTTAGCTGAAACAGCATTTTAACAATATTAATGTTTGAATTATGAATACCAACTTAATGTGGACATAAATTATTTTGATTCTATTTTGTAAATTTATTGCTTAATCTAGCATGTTCGTAGCTTAGTTTGCATGATATTTGGAATCAATTATATTATTAAGTTTTAATTAAACTGTTTTCGTTTTAACACAATAAATACGAGTAGATTCGTGAATGGAATACCTATCGTTTTTTATTTGTCAAAGCCATTATTCCACTGGCCATACATGTGTCAAAGTCATTAAAACATGGTATGGTTGTTCATTCATTCTGCTACCTACATATTTTTGAATGCATATTTTGCCTTAAATGGTTATCACTGTGCCCTTGGTGAATCATTAATCATACATATACATAGTAGGTACAGTTATTTTGTAGAATGGAATATTCATAAATTCCAGGTACAGTCAACTCTTCAACTGACCGACTGAGTCATCAAAATAGAGCTATATAATTAGAAAATTTGGTCATAACAAATTTTATTGGCCAACATTTAGATACAAGCATATATTAAGAACATTTTTCAATCAGAAGCTAATATGAGAAAACTTTCAATTCTCTCTGTGCGCATTGGCCCATACATATATGCTTACTAGGAACTAGGTGAAGGTTTTAATATTTTTACGAATTATCTTTTTGTGTTATTAAATTATCTCACATATCATGCGATTACCGACTGGCCGGCGGCGTATAGTGAAATTAATAACTACAAACAAACGAGATTGCTTCGACAGTTGCTAATTGCGAAAATTAAAAACTTAATCAGTCACTGATACCTGCAACTAAATACTATTGCCAAAACTCGCAACTTGTGTTGCTACGAGTGTTAATTACGAAACTGCCAGTTTCTGCAATAGCTGCTAAATTTGCAAAATGCCCAAAAACTCACAAAAATAAACAATTCAAAGATACATATACACTTTTTTGCACACTGAAATTGGTCTTATAGACAAAGAAAAAAAAGAAAGCAATCTGTACAGAAAACCTTTAGATAGTGGAAAAAGTATTTCACGAGAAATGGATACGGCCGTTAAAATTCATATATAGATATAATACTGATAGATTCATTAAATTAGAAATAGTTTTGGTCATGCGGCCTCACTTCAAATAAACGATGAATTAATGGAAGGCGAAATATTTCCGACAGTAAGCGTCTTAAAAGACTCGAAGTGTTCTATATAAAATATATTAATTTTATTACGTGAATGGGCACTTCCAGCACACTGCGATTAGAAATTAATCATTACCGACCGGCTCTCGGCGCCCGCGCATCTACGTATAGTTAAATTTGTTACGGACAAAGTGTCTGTACGTTGAATGAACGTGATAATGAATGTTTGCATTAACCCATTTAATCTTATTTATGACCTGAAATAATAATAAATAAATAAATTTTGGACAACCTCACATACATTGCACTGATTCTGTGGTAAGTAGCTTAAGCACTTGTGTTACAGAAATCAGAAACAACGACGGTACCACAACACCCAGACCCGAGACAACATGGAAAAGTTCGTTTCCCATATTGACCCGACCGGGGATCGAACCCGGAACCTCAGAGATGGCGCTCGCAAAAGTCAGGCTCGCTCGCTTCTCGGCTACGGAGGTCGTCGAATAACCTGACTATAAATTGTGTTTAGCCCATTCTTATGGTCCTATGTTGTGAAAACTGTGTTTATATGTTTTGTATAGTAAATACTTCAGTTGTGTAGATAAAACCTATAGTTCAGTTAAATTATATAAAAGTGATAGATTCTAATTTTTTTAGTGCCGCGCTAACGAAATTAGACTAAACTAGACTAGACTAAACAGAGAAATTCAATCTCCCCCTCTGCACGCGCGATATGTGAAGTCCGTGGGTTCGATCCCCCACTGCAAGTGGAGATGTTTTTTTTTGTCTCTTTAAAATGTTTTAAACTGATAAAGTCTTCCTGCATGTAACTACGAAATAAGTTATTGTTAAAAATTAAAATTTTTTTTTAGATTCTCTAAAGAGATGGTAGATATGGTAAAACTATCTGACAAATAAGCCAACATAACCATAATACTATTTCATGGCAATGCAACTACTAAATGAACAGTAGCAAGTACACCTCACAGTATATTTTATTTGAACAAAACTAACAACTCCATTTATGTCCGAAAGTTCAGGCATGACCGCTAAATAGCGAAAAAACTTGATAAACACGACCAATTTTGCATTAAAATACAACAACCATTTTTATTCAATCTTTCCCTTCATTCCCAGACACAGTCTAATTAAGATACTTATTTTAAAATACCCCGACATTTGCTTATCGCTGACTCCCCTAAATGTTTTCCTCAACTTGTCTTCACCCCAGATCAACCCCTCAAAAACTCTACATAATGCAACATCTTAAAAATGAATCCCGAAAATCTTACGCATAAATAACTCTAATCTTCTTTCCCTGCTCAGTCTAATAAACGAGTAGAAAGTGTGTTTAGTTTACTTTAAATAAACAGAAAAATACAAATTTTCATGTTTGTAATATTTTTTTAATTAGAATATGCCGAGTAACGTTTTGAGCCAGTGGGCTTTACATGCCATAAATCAGTGATTTTTTATTTTTATTGTTACAACTAAATAAAAAGTATATTATTGAACTAATCATCAATTGACTGTCGCCCTGTATATTAAAATAACGTTTTAAAACGAACGCAGCCGCGGGTTAAGACTAGTTCAACCTAAGTAGCCGCGCACCGTTAATATAACGCGAGCGCACTTGTCGATGCAATGAAATTGATGGACCACTAACGCATTAGACTCAACTGAAACTATTAACACAATTTGTAATTATCAACAGTTGTTTCTTTAATTAATTTTATGTTAGTAAAATATTATTATCATTTTTTATAAACTCTATACCACTTTTAGAAACAACGCAATGATGCCACCAATGTCAAGTGTTTAGAGAGACACGTCAAAAATGGGACTTCGCGGTATAATTAAACCTCATTTATACTAGAAATATCTATATTGAGATCCTCATTATGTACCTGAATGTAAAATATTAACCTATATGGATAGGTTAATATTTTACATAATAGGACATGGGTCCTAATGGGTAAAAGCCTTCATCATTGAAGGCAAGTCAGTTACAATAATAGGTACTAGCTTCATCAGTACGCTTGCCGAATTCAGATTTGTGACCACAAGCTCAATCTATGTTCGAAAAGTACGAACTTTTCGTTTTTAACTTTTTATAATTTGCTCGCTGGAATAAAACCCAAGACTACAAGATCATAATCCATAACTTTAATCACTAGACCGGCTCCAATTTTTTTTTTAATTCATCTCATTTTTTTTCATTTCATTTTACCCACCATTTAATAAGAGAAAAATTCAGACATCCACATTTTTAAATATTACATTACTTCTCAGTACTTTTCTTCATTCCGTGCAAATTTAATGAACACTTTTTAATAGTTAATGTGGCTGGACCATGATGACAAAATATATGCTTCATTATCATAAAACCGAATCATTAAAGAATGATCAACATAATAAATAAGTTTTGGGAACACTGCGTAGCTAGCAGGAGTTATTCAAAGTTCTATGTTTAAAAACTCATTGTAACGACCCAAAATTAACGAAAGCATCCGAGAGCGATGAAATTCTCTTCACTTAATACGGTTCTTGTATTTATAATAACCGCGCAAATATTAAATAAAAGGTTTTTTTTATTTAACATTCGGTATTCGTCGTTATTATATTGCCAAACAAAGTGAGATAAAATTATTTATAAAATTTTTAAATGGCTAGTTTGCAAGCTAACTTTTGGTGTGGAAATATTTAGTTAACTGTGTCACCTGCGTTGACTATATTTTTATTTACTTGGGTAATAATTTATACGAGTTGGTTTCCGCATAATGCTTTTTTATGAAAAAAAAAACAGATTTTCCTGCAAATCAGACAATTTCAGAATGCAAGTCCACACATCCGCTAGAAAGAATTAACGCAACACTTGCGATACTCGCAAAGTCCTTTAAATTGAAATATGTAGGTAACTTGTAAAAATAATGCGCAAATATTTTTTATAAATTAAACAACAGAAAGATTCCGATTTTAAAATGTGTACATTATTTCGAATTTTATTAAAATTAACAAACAACCACCGTAAGGAAAATCTACCGTAATAAAGTTGCTTCTGTTTGCAATTAATGCTCACTTTAATCAAAAGTTGCAAAATCAGTAACAAGCGCAAAGTTATCTTAATACGACAACCGAAGTAACACAGATACACCGATCCGTTTTAGCGGTTTTCCTTATGCACTTATCTTATGTAAACAAAGTAAGTACCGTATTAAATTTTATCCTCTTTAAACTTTCGCCAAGGATTCCAAAGAAAATAAAGTAACAAAAAAAAAACAAAAAAATAACCAACCAAAATTCCGGAGCAAAATAATCCAAATGAAATATCGTGCACAAAATAAAAAATACACTTCACACCAACATAATGTTTCGGCACATATAGCACACAGAATCAAAAAAAATCTTAGCAAGCTGAACGTTTAACGCACTTTACACAACACATAACTTTACCATTTGCCGCCAACTCCAACTTTTCAGACAGTTTCGAATGTAAAAAATAATAAAAGTTCGATGTTTAAAATCGTTCGCAGGTTCGAATTTCGCGGTCGCGGTGTCGCGTGGGACTCCCGAGCGGAATTTCGGCTATTATGGGGAGGATGTGCGCATAGCTGTGGCTTAGATGAGACTGTGGCTTGGTGCCGCCGCGGTCCAACTGTATGGCCGTAGTCGACTTTCGCCCCGACCGGTCGCCCTACAGCTCCGCCGACGGGTGACGCATCCAGGAACATTTAATTCACTGTTTTAAAACACTGACTAATTTTTCTCAACAAATTTTCTAATATCCATATTTTAGACTAGAAGTTTCTTCAACGCGTATAATTTTTTTTGCAACGCCATTAAACTGCTAGGGGTGGCAAAAAGATCAAAAACGGATGGACATTGTTGACACATTTTTTTTCGCTGACGCTTTCTTCTATTGTCGCTGCGTGTTATATTATTATTGGAACATATTCAAATTGGCAGGATCGGAAGTGCGTTGTCATTCAGAAAAATTGGTTCCATTGAAATGCAAATCTAAAGCAGGTAAAATTTTAGGGTAGGCCGTCGTGGCCAAATGAATTGGAAGAAAAATAAATATTGAAAATTTATTTTAATAAAAAAAATTATACTCAATTTCACGCAGTTAATTATTTTATAATCATAGGCAAAAGTATATGCATATGTCACCGTAAGATTGTAAAAATCGTTAGATTACAATCTATATCGCGAGATTGTAAACTTTCGACACATTGTGAACCGTAACATTATGATTGCAATTTAACGCATTATTTTTCGCTATATTGTAATCTATCGAAGGGAATCGGTCAAATTATGAACTGACGTAGAACAAAATGCATCTCGTGCGCTGATTGGTTGAGAGTTATGTGCCCCCCGCCGCACCGTCATTCGCCATATTTGTTTGTTATTTCGTTTGTTGTCTTTATACTATTAATTTATGGTATGTTTAAAGGACTAAATATTTTTTAATAAGAGTAACTTAAAATTTTCCAATTTTAATTTGTGTTAAAAGACAAAATAATTGTTTCATTTATTGTAATTTTCAATTGAAATTTTGAGAAACAAATATTTCGATACAATTATTTCTCAATGTATGTCAGGATTATTGATTACCTAGTACATAAATAGTAAATAAATACTTGAAGATTTTTTGAAGTGCATTTATTTTATTTAAACGACATCTCTATTTCTTTACATAAAAGAAATGATTTGAATTGAATTTCATTCCTAACTTTACGGGGACATAGAAAGGCTGGTCGTGATTGGTCGCTCATACAATAAACCGACCAATCAGGAAGCCCTTTCGGACAGTTGACAGTTTGACGCCGGACAGATTGTAATTTAACGGTTTCACTTCGATAGATTACAATAAAGCGAAAATAATCCATTAAATTGCAATCTCAAGTTACGGTTCACAATCTGTCGACAGTTTACAATCTCGCGAGATAGATTGTAATCTAAATAAAAAAAAAAAATAAAATAAAAGATTAATAAATTAACGTTTCTCGGGCTTTTAATTTTATCAACATGAATTTATGTAATTGTATTCGTAGTACAAAATAGTTTAACTATTATACGTTAACATAAGCATTAGAAAAAAAAGGATACCTGAGCAGTTATAGTTGACGACCTCCATAGCCGAGAGATGTGTGGTCCAGGCTTTGGCGGCGCGCCATCTCTGACGTCCTGGGTTTGATTCCCGGCCGGCTTAATATGATTAGAGTGCTGTGGTACCGTCATTGTCTCTGATATCTGTAACAAACGTGTTTTGGCTACTTAACACAGGACCAGAGCAATGTGACGAGGTCCAATATTTATTTATTTATATTAAAATAATAATCCTTAATTGTTCTCGAAAATCTGGCATTATAACGCACTTTCAATGTAAGAATCTTCTAAAACAACTTTTGAAAAGACTTCAGCGTGACGATTATGCAAACAGTTGCGTTTATTATAGGATTATGTAATCGAATAAATCGGATTCCTTTGACACAATCCTGTTAAGTGACCACAAAATCCAAGAACTGTCTCCCCAAGTCAGTTGGCAAATATGAAGGTTTAATCACGATTAAATAAAGCGAGCCGCTTCCAAATAAATAAGGAAAATAGGCAGCGCATAAGCTACTATAGACGCACGACAAACAAATTATTAATAACTGGCTGTTTCCGGGACTTCACTCGCATTATTTCGGGATAAAAAGTATCCTATATGTTAATCTTGTATGTCATCTCTCTACCAAATTGTATCCCAATATATTCATTAGTTTATGCGTGAAAGCCATACTCTTTGTGAGTTTCACAATTATAATATTAGTAGAATTAGTAAGATCTATTCAGCAATTGATATATCAAAAGGTGCGAATATGTAAATTTATAAAAAATGGCCAATCCATGACCAATGCCATTTTTCGTCCTTTCCTGCTTTCAAGAACAACTGTAATAATACAAGCATTAATTTTTAATGAGATTTCTAATATTCCTTGATTACGTCACGAAGCTACAATGGTTTTTATTCATATTGATTAACTAATAACACTTGTGTATCATATACATAATGACAAAAGTGTAAACATGCATTTCTCTTCTACATAGCACGTAAATATGTTGCTTTTATTTTAGCAATCAATTTTAGACTTACTTAAAATCGTTTTATGATTGATTTTCCTAGTCTTAAACTTTTCGTTAAGGTATACTACAGTCTTCTAGGAATGGCGTACCAATTAAAGTGAAACCAAATCATAATGTATACTAAAATAGGCATTTACCGCAAATGACTACAAGGAATTTAAAACGGTATTCAGAGCACGTAATTTTTTGGATTACTACGAAAGATATTGCAGGTACTAAGTATTTTTTACGAATTATTTTGTTATTGCTTAGAATTGTACCGTCACTGTTGCTGATTCATAATACACAAGTATTTTAGCTATTAACTACAGAGTTAGTGCAGTGTTTACGATTTCTGTAGCTGTAAGGAGACCGGGGGAGACTTTGGCGTCGCCATCTCTGATACGATGTTCGATTCCCGGTGGAGTAAATATGGAAACGAACTTTTTTATATTGTCTCGGGTCTGGGTGTTATGGTATTATCGTTCTTCATTATTTCTGTAACACAAGTGCTTTAGCTTCTTACCTTCAAATCAGAGCAATGTATGTTGTGTTGTCCGATATTTACTTTTTACTGATTTAATGTACCTCTAATATACATACCTATGTTGCGTTGTGAATGACATGCCAATAAAAATTTTCAATAAATATATTTTATTACAATTTACACCATTGAAGTATCAGGACATAATTTTGGGGCCCGGGGTTTGGTTCGCAGGTCGAATGTGTTTTTTTTTTGTTGTGATGTTCACCAACCTGCATTTGGCATGAGCGGTTATTGAGCCATTACCCCATCGCTGTATCTTCGACTTAATTTCAATTTGGCTTTGGGAGCAGAGGAATATTTTGGAAGGCCATACGAGATATCGACTGATTAAGAACACATTATCTGATTGCAAAACTCCAACCAACCAACCATAGTACAAGCCTGACTATGCACGTGATCAAAAGTTATATTCAATGTAGGAAGCAACACAACCAAAGCCTATTGAACACATATTGCCGTCAACAATGGTTTCCAAACTATGGGCAATCGTGCCCTTTAGCATATCATTATCATCGGATTATTGGAAGGTATATGTTACGGGACTTTCTTTGGTCCATAATATTTGAGCATTACAGTTAGGTAAAGTAACTTGAATCAGTGAGCTATCGTAAATTTCGGGAGAAGTGACTGATTTTTGGCAACTATAAAGAACTGCCTCGTAGTCAATCGCAGATTAACCAATACAGGTTTGCTGGACAAGATATGTGAAAAGTATTTGACGCAATTACAGATTTAGTAACTAACGATATTCTTCTTATATCAGGTGAATTAGTGTAATATGAAGCAAAATCCATAATACATAGTAAAAATTTCGTTTTAAACCTAAAATAACCACGCTTTATTCGAATAAAGCTTATTAATAACCGCAGATTCTACATAATTTCGTTTTGTCGGAACCTTGTATGTGTGCTATCCTGCAGTTGAATTCCCTGTAACTTAATTGAGATTTGCAAAAACATTTTTTTTAATGAAGGGAGAACTACGTCTCTACTTATACTTTTAAATATTTAAAAAACACTAAATTAAAAAAATACACATTATAAACCACAATTAAGTGTTTAGCTGAACTTCTGTTTTTAGCTAGCATTTCCGTTGTAAATGCTGTCTCTAATAGGAATAATCTTTGATTTTAGTTTACAACTATTCAATCTTCCAAAGTTTGAATAGCAATGCCTACCAGGATACCAGTAGTAGCATGGAGTTTGCAATAACCCAGTTTCCACAGGCGCCGCGACAAGTCGCAACAAGGACGCAGGAAGCTAGGAGCTGGACGCGTCGGGTTTACTGCTGTTCGGAACTGTCGCGCACGTCGTGAGCAGTTCACAGTTGGGTTGTTGTTTGCGGGATAACGATAGGTACATTGTAACGATATGCGGTTGTCGATGAAGTCGTTATGCGTACTATTGTATGCAGGCCATGTGCATTTAAAGCACATTAGGTAGCATTTCAAATAGCATAGCAACCGTACTTGCCCCCTTTTTGATTTGACGGTAGAGCTTGTTCCGTGCTTGGAATGGGATGTTAAAACACTTGAAGGCGGAAAGAAGGAGATAGAAAGTTTGAAAAAGCTTTCATTTGTAAGCAAGATTTAGAAAGTGACACTTCACTTTGAATTATCATTATTTATTTTGATCTGGTGATTAGAACATAATTGACTGTCGATAATGTTTAGGTGGTAACATAATCGACAGGCTCAAGGTCGTACACCTAGAAAACCAGACATAATAAAAAATCAGTCTTATATAGACATTCGGTCTGAAGAGGTTACATAAACATTTAACTTCTCATCTAACTTTTGCATTTCATTATAAAAATATGAACTGTTACAAACACGACAGCCAAGCTCTGGTGTTCACCATCATAAGCTTACTCATTTTTATTCATAATAAATGTAAGACTACACCACCAAGAAAAACAGGAAGACGTTTTTCTCCTGAGGTATATGATTTAATAATGCTCGTTAATTATGAAAATATTTCCAATTAAAATGTAAATAAAGCTAAAATGTAAAAGAGGCAAGGACCGGTCCTTGAAAGTG
Organism: Glyphodes pyloalis; assembly: GCA_037074685.1. Taxonomy (NCBI): domain Eukaryota; kingdom Metazoa; phylum Arthropoda; class Insecta; order Lepidoptera; family Crambidae; genus Glyphodes; species Glyphodes pyloalis. The sequence continues at coordinate 9,775,541 of JAYKKO010000011.1, forward strand.
AGGGTACATTAAAACTAGAGGGGCATAAAAACGTAAAGAGACAGGTACTGACTTGTGAAACCGAACGCAGCGCTAGATCCATAAAAAATAATATTGTCAATTATAAATATTAACCCTACGGAGAGGGTTCCTTACTTAACGACGAAAACCCGAACAACTAAGTTTTATAGATGGTTTTCAGTTACAGTGACTAGAGTGATATGAAGGTAAACTTTGTTGCAATCTAGATAGTTTTTCCAAAAATGTTGAATGTTGAACTAAATTACGAATATAATCATTAGCAAAAGAAAATAAAATAAATTTAAGCAGATTTCAAAATAAACTGTATAAACCATAGTCTTCACAATACTGTCGACTGAATGTGGATAGTCTATCGATAGTTAACGACATATCAATAGTAACGATTGGATAGATAGCTTTGAGAAGGCAATACTATTGCATAAAGCAATACTATGAATAATATTGTTTGACAAGAAGAATTAACTATCGATCAAATCGATAGTACTATAGTTTTTTTTTTACCGTCTCTTTTCGATAAAAGTATCGATACTTCGGAAACACTAATGTACATGTGAAAAAAATAATTTAAATTATTTTCGTGAATTATCTGCGACAGCCGACAGCAACCTGTTGATATCAATTTAACATTGGTTATTAAAGTTTTAACTTTTAAAGAAAAAATACTAGCATTCTGTAAGTTGTTATAAAAATAAAAAAAGGATACTTTAATGTGGTTTCCTTGACATTTCCATGAAAATAGGAAACTACAAACTATCAGTCGTATTCGTATAGCTTAACAGTCCTAGAAGTAAAATCTAGTTTAGGAGTCTTTAACAACGAACAAGATTGTTTGATCATGCTAACCAGTAAAGTTATGAAACGCCAAACAGTTTCACTAGTTGATATGAAAAACATTATGGTGCAAGCTTTTACTTTTTTGAACGGTACGAAAAGCTATAACTCTTATATCAGCAAACGTAACATTCCTATCCGAAATCGTAACCTGATTCAGATCATAAATTTCGTTATGCAAGTGGTATACCACAGAAACTTTCGGCAGAAGACGATATTGATTGATAGCAACGACAGCAAAAGTTTATCTAGCCGTTAACGTTTCAAACTTTCCCTGGTCGCGGAACCACAAGGCGGCTGATTTTGGCATACGAACCGACTGTAAATAATACAGCGAACGGTCTTTTTATCAGCGATCTGTGAGTTTAAGTGGCTGTCGTAGGCAGCCGTATCGGATTTCTGTTTATTGCCGCTACCACTGCAGAAGCCGAGTGAGATGTCCGAGAGATCAGATCGGCCAGATAAGACAACTGAGCTTCATTATCAAACTAGTTGTTTAGTTCGAGTTTAGCTGGTAGCTCCGATGTTTTCCTTGCGTTTTTCTTTTGCTGTTGTTGTGTTATGATACATTAACGTTTTGCGTGGCTACTCTGCCTTTACGTGTTATTCCTTCTATTATTCAAACAGTGGAATCAGTTTCTGTTTTCAAAATAAATAAAAATATGAGTAGGATAACTTTGTCATGGATTCCTTCATTTTCTTTCCATGGGAATGCCGTCTCTTCACTTTTGACGTTAGCAACTATTTTTGATAGCAAGCCGTTTTTAGAAAAAAATTATGCTGAATATTACAAGTTCGTAACCATATCTGCAATGAAAGGCACTTGAATAAAAGTGGTTCCATTATTTCTCCTCTCAACTGTTCCAAGCTGGCTAAAGTAGCCAGACAAATAATGAGCTAAAAACAAACAAGTCCCAATTGCCCTACATCGAACAAGTTACTCATCCCGCACTAACAAGGATAGTACTTGAACTCATTCATATATTCATAAGCATCTTGTGCACGAATCGTTAGGTGAAGTTGGTAGGTATTGCAATACTTTTATTTTTTTATTTAAGTCTTCAACCAAGAGTAACAGAGAGATCTGTATCAACAAAAAAACTACGATTTCATATATTGTCTAAGTACCAATGTATTTAAAGAGCAATGCCATGAGCTACATTAAATTTTAGTGATATCATATTACGCTAGCTAATCATCACAGAAATAATAGAAATTAACTGTTTTATTGTAACGGAACTTCAGTTTGATCCTGTCACTTTTGTTCACTGCAATAAAACAGCACAAAACATTTGGTTTGTTTAGTCTGTGCCATCAGGATCCCCACCATCATGTTTTGTATAATAGTATAACTTATTTCTTATTTAGTGCGAGTTGCTAGCTGACGCTGCACTTCGTTACAGACAAAGAATTGAATCAACCTCTTTGACAGAGAACAATAGAAATACGAAAGTTAGTAGAAATGATAGGGACGTACCATATACGATCTAGTATCTTGTCATCAGGGCTAGCATAAAACTTTCATGTTGTTCAACATCATGAGCTGCTAACGTGGCAAAATCAAATGCTTTTCAAACTTTTATTCGGGACAAAGTCTAACAAATGACAGCTGCGGAGTAAGCCGTCCTAAGGGCCGATTAAAATATTCATCCACCCTTCACGCCCCAAATACTCGACGAAAGGGGTGACGCGCGCGCACGTCATCGATCACGACGCGGAACTAATCGATTATTTGTTTGTCATGATTTGTGCATGCGTTTGAATAGTTTTTTGTAGTACGCGCTGTCAATCGTGGCACCCGGTCTTATCTGATTTGATCAGGCGTTTCATTGATAACTCGGGTTACACTGAGAGCTTAATTAGAAACAGTATCAGAAAACGATTTCATTTCTAATTTTTCAAAATATAATATGCATTTTCTTCCCATTGCAATACATACCTTCGTTAAAATAATCGTTTTTAGAGAGGTAGGGCAGCGAGTTATCGCTCGAACTGGAACAGCCCGACTAGTGAAATACCTCCACCTTACAGAAGACCGCATCCAAATAACAATCACTTCGGCGTTGTTGTGTTCCTGCGTGTTAGTAAGTTTCCAGAGCCCCTGGGGCTGCTGGGGAGTGCTACATTAGTAGCAGGGGTCTAAATAAGGGCCACAAGTCTAGTAACAGATTTATTATGCTTTACTTGTCGCCCTTAAGCTTGGACCTCATTACTACTTAACATTAGATGGGATATGGTCAATCTTGAAGTGCAATATACCAAAAAAAATGCCTAACTCCCCTCTTAATCTACTACTTTCTAAATACTTATTCAATTTGAACCCAAAACGTGCGATGCCGCTATGCAACTATTTTATTTCCAGAAACTGATCTGCAAGTATCAAATCCTTAACTTTTAAACAAATATTGCTAGTGCGACTTTTTGCAATAAAATTGTTGATTATTATTTGAATCTAGCCTAACTGAAGTTGTACGACACTGTAATCACCTTACCTTAGTTTCTGAACATGGTTTAGATTTCGAACTGACGAAAATAAGTGCTCTATCGTTTGTCGAAAACAAAATGACTCCTGATTAACGATGTGCAGACCCTTATCCAAAATATTAAATTTGTCAGAATTTGTTACGTGAACCGTCTAAATCGCAGGTGTTCCGTGATTTAACTAAAAAAACCACCGAGGGTGTAGAAGGAAGTGATACTGGTTTTTGTTTCCTCCCCACAATATCGATTCCCGCTGTCACCGCAACGGGGCTGCGTTCGACTCCCGGTTGATACACCCTGTCTACCCGAGGGTTGTATGAAAATAATTTATCTTTATTGCAAATGTTGAATGCGTGAAGACTTCGCGCCCTTTTTGAAGAGATTAGGTTTTTTTCGAAAATACGATGATGGGTTGCGAATAGGATATAAAATGTATTGTGATTTTAAAGGGTGTTTTCAAGAAATGTTAAAAAAGAGCAAGTACACTTACATTAACTAGTTATACCCAATAGTTGGTTATGAAATCAAAGAAAACAAAATTGGCATACGTAATAATATCCAGGTGATTAAAGACGACTACGACTACGACTTCAAATCTTTAATATTAAAGACATGTCGAAGTCACAATTGTAAGTTTCTAAAGGTCATGGTAACAATTAAATTGATTTTTAAATTAACAAATACAACACATGAGAATAATCAAAAATTACACTTAATAATTGCTAGGTTGATCCTCAGCAACATTATATCATTATTATTATTTACAAGCAACAGAAGTAGGATTGCAGATAATTCATGGAGATCTCTGTATCTAAATAATTTTGTCTAAACTTTACTCCAGTTTCATGAAAACAATCGAATTAATTAATTCATCAACGAACACACTAAAACACGTTCTGTCAACTAAGTTATTTTTATTCGAATCAAAATTAAACAACTCATTTTTATTGCTGATTAGGACATTGTAGGACGTAGAAATTCAAATTTTAATTAAAAACATTGCTGTGTAAACTGCCACCCCAGGGGATGAAGGAATAAAACGCATGGGCTTGTGCCAAACCGGTCCTGCTACTGATTTTGAAGTTCTTGCGGAAAATAGAGAAACCTGTACGAAATTACCGCTGTTCATGCATGTGTTGGCTCAGGTTTTTAAAGCGTCCATGCATTTATTGATATTTGTACATCATCATAGTATTTAAAAGTGCAAATCAAAATAGCCGCTTGATGCACGAGCATATTGTAGAATCACTGTCTGTAATAATTGTAGCAATTTTTATATAACTACGTTGCTGAAATCAAATTTGATAATGTTTGCATGGTCCTACCAAACATGTAAGACTATGATCAATTAATAATTGATATTTTAGTATTTAATAACATAAAATTTGTAAGGAGATTTCCTTAAAATGTTTAATTATTTTATTATTAATAACTTTTTTAATTATTTAAATAAAATGTATATAAATATTGGTCAGCATCACATACATTGCTCTGATTCGGCGGTAAGTAGCTTAAGCACTTCTGTTACAGAAATCAGAAACAACGACGGTACCACAACACCCAGACCCGAGACAATATAGAAAAGTTCGTTTCCCATATTGACCCGACCGGGGATCGAACCCGGAACCTCAGAGATGCGCGACGCCAAAGTTCGGCCCACTCGCCTCTCGGCTAGGGAGGTCGTCATTATAATTATCATCCTTACCTACTACGCAACAAATCCCTAGATTCTCGCTTCGAGAGACAAGATGATACTTTCATACATTCCCTCTTCTCGTTTCAACCTCTAGTAACCCTATAGACTAACCTCTCTCACTTTCTATTTTTCTACAGTTTTAGTACTTTGGTTTAAAATTGTAACTGTCTGTCACACCTTCAAATAAATAAATAGATTCAGAGTGTTACTATCAGATTTATAATATTAAGTAAGGAGTAATACGGAACCCTCAAGACAAGCAAGCTATTCTCACCCTATTCCGTATTTTCAATGAAGCCGTAACGCGTTTGTACTATGGCTATTGTTAACATTTTAATTGGCATTACCATGACCAGATTACCATGAGGCAGGGGTCACGATTTGAATACGTACTGTGTCGCTTCCTAACAACATTATAAAACACGGTAACACGGCTTGGTTTGTAAGGGAAGTGACGGAAACATTTTTGGAAGCGACACTAACGAAACTACAACTATTTTTGTGTGTGCCTACAAAAAATATGGATGCTTAACCATTACATACATTCTCATTTGCTCAACCTGTATTTTTACTGGAGTACTGTGCGGTCAATCAGTACCCCTTGAATAAACAAAAACGGTAATCGAATAGTTTAAGAGAAAATATTTAGAAAAACATTGTTGTACAATTGCAGTGGCGAGTAGCGGAAATACTGAGATAGGGATGGATACACTTTATTGCACAGAAATTGTGCAATTTAGATGGTCTTATCGCTAGAAAACAATCTCTTTCAGCCAACTTAGAGACATATTGATTATATAGATTTATATAGATTACATAGAGATGTTGACTATAAAATCAACTGAGACACTTTTATTTACCTATCTAAACACAATTCCTTTGTAGATTTTCTATGAAGATATCAACTTGTGACGTCACAACTTTGCTTATCAACACTGACTAAATATTTCGCAGCACTTTAAAGACAATATGCAAAAGTTGAAAATGGCCGATGCAAAATAATATAGTCCTCTTTTACGGCATTGATACCTAAAAATTATTCACGAATGGCGTTAACATCTCAACCGCTAAGCTGCCACTAAAACTACGGATCACCAGATGGTAATCCGTAGTACGTACGTACTGTAGTATTTATTAACTATCCTAAATGTAGCAGAGTTTCTCATTCATAAAAGAAACTGCATTTACATACATGGATCCAGTGGGATTCATGTTAGCGCAAGCAGTTGTAGATGCAAGTGTAAAAGCCCAATTTCAACTGGACATAAAAGCTCCGGTCAAGGTCTGTTTTGCATAATTTTATTAGGTCGTTGGCCAGTTCTTTATCTAGACCTGCCAAATAGGTTAGGAGCGGTTATTTTTTTTTATATCATACATTGTCTTTCCATTTTCACAAAAAGAAAATATGAGCAAGGATGCGACAACAACTGGGCCTGCTCCGTGCATTTTATTTCGAAATGTTTTTAACCAATCCGTAAACCTAATGATACTGTTGAAGCCTTTTTTTGTCACTAAAAAGTAAAAGTTTTCTCTTTTAATCATTAATCACATCGTCGAAGTCTCACTATGAGAGAGTTAACCCTCTTTAGCTCTATTTTTACTCCTAAATATTCAAAAACGTTGGAAAATGTATTTACATACATACTAAGTTTCGTGGTTTTACCTTCTCTACAAACTTTTGCCCTTATTTTCCATCTTTTGTCGCGATTAATATTGGTCTATATCCATTTCAAACTTCATGAAAATCAGTTCAATATTTTAGGCATGTAACAGAATTAATCCTTTTGCATTTATAATATTAGAAAGGGCTAGTAAGTATATTCGTAGGAATGAAGAATCTGAATAAGTACACACGTAATTGATAAAGAAAAATGTGCAACTCTAAACTGAAATATTTAAAATTTGTCCTAAAATAATGATAACTTCTATTTCGTGGTCCAGAACCGGCATTCTGATTAACATAATTTAATATCCACCGATCATAAACACGAGTACCAAACGCAGTTAAATCTTAACAAGTCTTTATTTTCGTATTCAACTAAATCAAATTACTAATAGATCGTTCGGATATAAATTTCTGTTTCGATGCAATAAAATGAACGAAATGGTATATTAGTGTTTGGGTAATAAATTACACATTTATAGTGTATCAAATGCATGTAAACTCCCAATGAACGGGAAAGTTTGGACGGAGTTGAACAAAAGAGTTGTGAAACTGACGTTCAACAATGGGAGATTATCTATCGGACGAGGATGGTACTAAATAATACTTGTATGTAGATACTCGGAATACGTTTTAGTGCTATAAAGCTCGTGGTTTCATGTTTGACCGTCTTTGTCTAACTTTAGATCAATTTCAGTTAAGTGTACAAATTTAAATAGGTAGGTTCCTCCGAGTGTTCATAGGCTCTAGCTTCGAGACCATGAGCCGCAGGTTTGAATCTCACCAGGGGTATAATTTGTCTATTTACTCTACTCTAGTCTATGGCACTAGCTATTACTAAGTATCTTACTCGGTTATTGGTGTATTAGTTTAAGATTTATAGTTAATTTACTCAATTAGATAATGTAAGAAGCTTTTATTTTACTGCAAAATTACAAATAAAATATTTTAAAGTTAAAAAGCCGTGATCAATATTTTCGGTATGTTATAATTAATTTGATATGCAATATCTAACGACACATTATTTTCCAATATACATTACCTAAATAGTTTAGAAGTTACAAGGGAACACTTGCAAACGCACAATGGTCTAAACCCCATGATTTTACTATCCTTCTTTTTTTTGCTTAGTCGGAATCAGATAGTCAATAAAAAGTGTCTTAAAAAGTAAGGCACACTTTTCACCAGTTAACTTACTTAGTTATTTATTAAACAAAACAAGAACGCGTATAAAAATAGGCAGACTCGCACAAAACGTAATGTTTGCCACTTTAGCAAATAGATAATATAATGTACATTCACGTGCACTAATATATACAAATTCATTTGAAAGCGAACCTTATGCTTACGTCATAAGAGCTCAAGTGTTTAGATTTCATTACTCATGACTGTACAGTACATCTATTTGAAAATATCATCAAAAATAATGTTTACGACACACCAGATACAAAAAACTATTGCGACAACTCTGTATATCTACGTGGCTGAGCTTTCGTACCATAAAACAATATAAAAACGTATTGATAATAATTTATTCTGTGCCCGATGCGGCGTGAAGCTATAATATTTTATTCGATACCGAGTCTATGGTGTTATTAGTATGTAATTCATACGTCGAGATAAAAATGTTGTAAAGATTTTTTAATTTTGATTACTTAGCGGTATCATTTGGAATACGATAAGGGACTTAATTGGGAATTTCGAATCTTTATTCATTACTAAACTTGTTTGATTTAGTAAGCCAAAGTAATGCTTTTTTGCTTAAATGAAAAATATCTAAATATTTCGCAATTTGGCAAACTCTTTGTGCATATAGCAGCATCTTTAAAAATGCGTTTATCTTTTTACTAGTATAGGTACTTTTTGATCTGTGCTAGCCCAGTTTCAAGGAACATTCAATAACATTGACGCCGAAAGTCCAAATCCTGTAAAATTATGTACTTCAGAAGTAAATGACGTCACATTTCACTAACATTAATTCACAAACAAAAATGGCAAATTAAGTTTCGAGTTTACGTTTTGGTAGCAATAGCAATACGTTGGTGGTGAAAAAAATAATAGGAATAGATTATCTTGATTTGACCTAATAGATTTCCTATGAATAAGTCCCTCGTAAATAATCAAAAGCAACAGTTTGCTGACGACAATAGAAGAACCAAAAATTCAAATTAACCAAAATAAAACTCATTCATATGCAACGTCAATAGTAATCGTAATAGATTTATTTTTGTGAATCTCGATAACGTATCTGCTGCGCTTGCGACTCGTTAATAGTGTTGCCGCGTGTTCTTTTATCGTAAGGGACGTCCCCATTGCCTGCTTTCTAAAACTTTTTTTTTCTTTTTTATATTGCACTTCAAGATTAACCTCATCCCACCTGATATTAAGTGGTAATGAGGTCCTAGTTTAAGGGCAACAAATACAGCATAATAAAGCTGTTACTGGACTTGTCCCTTTACCTTAAATACTTAAAGACCCCTGCTACTAATGTAGCACTCCCCTAGGAAACCCTCGAGGTAAACTCTGGAAACCTTACTCACACGCAGGAGCACAACAACGCCGAGGTGATTGTTATTTGGCTGCGGTCTTCTGTAAGGTAATTTATTCAAGATGCACTATATTAGAAATTAATCCTCATTAAAATAACATGCACACAATATCACCATTTGATCAATGATTTAACAAATAGTTACTGTACCTAACTGTAACAATGTTTTCATATATTTATTCCTAAATAAAGAATGTTAAAGGTACTATTTTTGATGGGGGCAATAACTAAAACTTCACGTTCTTAAAAGCGAGGCAAATAGTAGAATTCCCAATAACTGATCTATAACCTCCCGTCCACCGGTAATGTAATACCATATTTATGTTCAAGTTTCGGAGTTAAAGGAAAACAGCAATAGTTAGAGTTTCGTATTTTCAATAATTTTTAGTAAGTTGACTTTTTATATTTTTTTCCACACAGCGTACCCACTGCAGACATACAGACAACACTACCCACAAACCGCACCATGAGAACCAAGGTGGGCGGCAGTAATCTCCAGATTACAAGGAATTATCGCCACAACCAAAGAACTTCCATATAAATACATAATTTGCTTAATAATATACATACAGATTTCAAATATTTATCTCCGAAAATGGTTCCTGCTAGCCGACAGAATCAATAAAGTTAGCAGTTTCGAATTCCGCGGCTCTTGTGTCGAGCTAATCTTTTAAATTATTCGCTTTTGTTGGTAAATAAGCAGCGTACATTGTTATGAATAGTATGCATTTTACAGTTAAAAGAGGGTATATAACAAAAAAAAACTATTTAGGTAAACAGTTAGGTCAGTCAAAAATATAAAACACATATTTTTTCTAATACCATGTAAATTAAAATGTACTAAGATACATTATGTTTAAATTAACTGTATGTCACTTCTGCGTACAGTTTTTATGAAATAGTGACGTAAACATACCCACTCAACTTTGCTGAGTCTATCGCCATAAATTTTTCTAATTTACTAGTTGAAGCAAAAAATATTATTTAAATTGTATTTTGAAAACAACTGACAGACTAAATATGTAGAAATGTTTGTTGTTTACGTCACCAGAAAATAGGATTACCTAATCTTAAACATATCAACCGGTTTACGCTCGATAAGACGTTTAACAAAGGTTTAATCATCAATTCACTAGCCGATTGTTACCTGTAATGTCAGTCAAAATACAATAGTTCCTTCAAAGAAAATAGCCAACAAATTAACGACAGTGTACCACAGTATAACTGGTTAGTCCGTCCAGTCCGACGTAGGCCGGCGCGGGCGCAGTCATCGCTCCTTCAAGTGTTGACATTCGATTGTTTATTCGCCTCGACAAAGTCACAGAACAGTTGCACAGACTAACCACACACCAATACAAAGTCATTACGCACCGGCCGTACGACATTTTGAAGAACACACTTTATTTTCCTTCGGCCTTGACACGTCTCGTGTTTAAAATATTTTTCTTTCGTTGCCAGCAACGTACCAAGGTGAAATTTTTATGGTATTTATCTTAGTGCCTTATTAAGTTCTGTAAATCAATAAATACTCATTTAAACTTACGACGGTGTGGCACTTGAGAACGAAAACAATATTAAAATTTAAGAAAGTAGGTTACAGCCGAAATGTTGGAAAACAATAAACTGAGACCTTAAAATTCAAATTAAAAATATAATTTTCCCATAGTTCGTAATTAACTATGTCCTTGCGGTATCAATTTAAGACTAAAAGTGATTTTTCTTCCGACCTCGTGAGGCATTTTCTGAAATATTTCCAAAAATATCTTTTTTTTAATAAATGCAGTTTAAAGTGACTATTTAGCGGCTGATAATAATGACACTTAAAAATAACAATGACAGCATAAAACATGTGTTTTCCCACTTAGCGTTATTTTTTTTTATGGATAGTTTATAGGCAAACCCGGATCATGTACCTCACCGTTCAAAAAGCACGCCCCAGTCTAAAATCATAGGGTAAACGACTAATTATATTTGTTTGGTAGATCGTAAAAAAACCCATGTTTATTATTTTATTATGTAAACAAAAATTTACTTAGATACAAGAAAACAGCACCGTCTACATTTTATTTTAACAATATAATTGACGGACTAAACAGTATTATTGTTTTATTTACAAGATATCATCTCTGTGCGTATCAATATTCTATTAAACTCGCTTCTACAACAAAAGAAGCTTAAAGCTAAAGTGATATTTTTTAATTGTGAATCTCACACAATGACTTCCAAAACAATAATTACAGAAATCGCTTTTATCAAAGCGACCGACCATTGCAGCGGTTAGCGCGCATTTCCCTACAAATTGTTATCGGAAATAGACGTCAAGAGCTGTTTCTCTGTAAAACCCTTATCGTGGAATGTCGAGAGTTTCGCCTGTCGCCACCTTCACGCGCTGCTAGCCACTGACACTCAGGACTTGAGGATTATTCCACGTTATAAAAGGAAGTTGTCTAATTGTTATTTTGACTTCGATCCAACATCTTGTAGATGCACAGATGGGAACTAAAAAATGTCACCGGCAAAGTTTTTTTTCTCTCTTTGGTAGCGCGTGGCTTTACGTCAAAAGTTATTTATTTCTGCAGCCACATAAGGTTCAAATTAGATTGGGCTGTAGACAGACATCAAATATTAGCAATGTTTGTTTTCAAACCCATAGTTGTCAAAAAGCTTACAGCGCATCACGTGAACTTGAACTACAAAAATGAAAGAAATGAAAGAATAACAATTATATGGAACGTTTTCGGGAGTCTAAAATATGTTTTAGAAATACGATATTTCGGAAGATTTCTCACCACGAAGTAATTATTTCATCAATGTGTTTCAGCATTTCATCAAAGAAATTAAGCAAGTTATTTGATGTTTATCAGTAATAATTGTATTCGGGCCAGTTTTTCAAATAAAGTTCAAAGACTCACATTATTCGTAGCCTAACCTCAAGTGGTAGTCGGACAGTCGCAAACAGTTGTAACTAAAAACAAGTTACATCCGAGGACTCAAAAGGTACAAGTCATGCTCTCCTCGACTGAAGACTTCGTCAATGCGACATTACAATTAACATGACAGGCGAGATGTTGCATGGACTTAAATGTTTTTTGCATGATTATATTGTAAGTCCTAGGTGAAATGTAAAGAGCTGTTGAGAACTGGAAATTGAAGACACATTAAATGCTTTAAAAAGTACAACACAAATATTGTCGTTTAACGTTTCTGAATCGATCGTTTTCATTTGTATTACGGGCTCCTTTATATAAAATCATGTTTATTGTATTTAAGGCTTTTGTGTTCCATTTTAAATAAGTTAACAGGTCAAAACTCTCAGAGTTAAGATAGCTCATGACCACGGTTGGTGCAACCTAACCGAAACGTCATGCAGTAATTAGTTCGTATTACCTACTAAAACTGTTATCGCTTTTTGTTTCGTTACCTTATTTAAATTTTTTATAATTAATTGTGACTACTGTTTATTTATTTATTTAAAATAGGTATGCAGACAGATTACAGTCAGTGAGAAAAACAATAAGACACAAAAAATAACTTAACTAGACGGCAATCTAAAAAAGCATACACAACATGTTTAAACATTTACTATCTATCAAATTACTTATTCATCTTTTACCGCTTATAATGTCCTTATTATTTTCTATAATTATTTATTTTTAAATTTGCTTTGAGTTCTGTTTATTTCTTTCGCGTTAGTCTCCGTAATAATTTACGTACCGAGATCAAATGATGTATTTTAAGATTAGTAAGTTAAGCTTCAAAAAGCTTTAGGTGAAAGATCCTCATTCAGTTCTTCTTTCTACTGCAGTACTAGAATCGTTGATTCTGATATATTCATCAAACAGGTTTCAAATAACATGTGTAAAATATTTTACGCTATGTAATCCACTAATTTAAAACCTTGTATTAAAACGTCCTGTCAACTAAGAAACTAGTTAAATTATACATTATCCTAAAAAATGGCCAACGAATTCAACAACTTATATTTATAAAATCAACTTTTTCAGTAAATACTTCATAATTTTTGTCCCTATTTGCAAAACCACCTGAGCATACTTAACTCGTTACATTAATAAATACATTCAAAGTGTTGCTTTATGTGTGTCAAACAGCCTTGTCTATGATAATTCTAATAGACACTCAAGTGTGCCTTTATTTCCATTACCTAGTTCATTTAATATGATTGTGTACGATTTGCATTAAGTGGCGCTTTTGACCCAAATATAAATAAGTAGACACGTCGTTTACAACCGGTAATCCCCATGCAATATTATATTGAAATTAGCCAATAATTATTGGAACATAATTAGATAGTTATCAATGATATCTGTGTATTGTTAGTACGCAAATTGTCCGTTTCTGATAACGCTATCTGTGCAATGGACATTTGCGCCACTTGATTGAATATCTTCGATATGTATCGGGGGCGTGGCCTGAATTCCAGATAAGGAATATATCTTCTTCCTACTCACCCTACATCCCGTTTAGGATGGCTTACTACCTAATTCCCATGTGTGATATTCCGATTTGTTTTTGTTCTGGTACCAGATATTTCTACAATTTAACCTGTGGAGCTACTACGAATATGTTACGGTCGAAAGCACGTCACACAAACACACACTTTGGACTTTATACTGATCTTATGTGATGGGCATCAAAATGCAAGTGTTTGTTTCCCTTGATTCCTATAACTCTTAAAATAAAATAATGTACACTAAAAAAAATACATGATGGACATTACCATTCAAACTTTCAACGAAAATTAGTTTGAACGAGATTTAGTATTTAGTAAGCAGTTTTTTTTAATACGTCGTGAGTCGTAAACAGCATTGTTCCTTTAATTCTATCAAATTCAATATAAACTTTGATATTATGTTACTTGCAGCTACGGAACCCTTCATGGGCGATTGGCCGGTTTTTTCAACTTCTTTCAGTCTATCAACTTTGTATTCTGCGAAAAATCATCACGAAACATAAACATAATACGTACATAACAAAGAAATAAAAATGTTAGACACAGACCAATTTAAAATAAAAATTAAGTAATAAACTTTATTTGCACATACTTTACATTGACTCTGATACGGACCAGCCTATCATCGTCAAAACATGAAATGATCCTACATACGAATTAAATGATATTTAACGAGTTATTTCTTTCTCTCATGAACGAAACAAAAATATCGAAATCAAATCAGTAAAACTTCAAACTATCATTTTACATAATATCTGATCGGTTTTAAATGTATTGGTATCATTTCACCTATAATGAGCATTGTTAGGCTCATTTTGTAAGCGAAGATATGGTTCAATAGAACGTCTTCAATACAATTTTATTTGCCATAGCTCATGTCTAATAACATTTTTTCATTTCACGCCTAGCTTCCTAGTGGCCCTCATTAGTAAAAATATTTGCCAACCTCTTTAAATTGTGTAAACGATTATTCGACATAATTCTTCACGACACGTGTAAGTGATTCGATATTAAAGATATGACCAAACATAAGATATTCATTAATACTGTCATGATAAAAAGGGGAATCCCATTGTTTGTTTGTTTTATCCCGCATCATTTAAACTATTGACGACCTCCGCAGCCGAGAGGCGAGCGTACTGTAATTTGACATCGCGTTATATCTGAGGTCCCGGGTTCAACCCCCGGTCGGTTCAATATGGGAAACGAACTTTTCTGTATTGTCTCGGGTCTGGGTCTTGTGGTACCGTCGTTGTTTCTGATTTCTGTAACACAAGTGCTTTAGCTACTTACCACAGAATCAGAGCAATATATGTGATGTTGTCCAATATCTATTTATATTTATTTATTTACTCCCGGCAAACTTTGTTCTGCCTTAGTGGCAATAAATGAAAAGACTTAAAAAAAGTAAAAAAAAATATATAAAAAGTATTATTGTCCTCCTCCTGGTTCTAAACTACTTACCCACTAATTTTTAGCCAAATCTGTTCAGGTGTTCTTGAGTTATAAATAGTTTAACCAACGCGACTTTCTTTTGTATATATAGATTCTTGACTCATTTCTGCTATACACAATATTAATTAGACTTTTATATATTGTTTTGTGCTTCACGCTGCACTAGCGAACTTTAAATATTATTAAATAAACAAAAATGTAACCTCCCTTTTGGTGTTGGGCTAGCTATTTGAAACCATTTCTGCACTGCAACGAATGAATGAAAATATTTAACAATATTTATTAATTTCATTAAGTTTTTTTGTTGTAATAATCTATTCTATAAAAATGAATCGCAAAATTAGTTGGTAAGCGCATAACTCGACAATGCTTGGACCAATTTTGACAACATTTTTTTAAATTGTTCGTTGAAGTCCGAGTATGGTTTTTACGGCGAGAAAAAATCGAATAATTATCGGGAAAACTCTAAATACAGCCTTTACCTTTTTCCAGTACACGCGTTTTGTAACAAAAATTTAGAATCAAGCCACGTTCCTAATTTTTTTTGACAGGACGAAGTCTATTGGGTCCGCTATTTTGCTATAAAAATAGCTTGATCCGTCTTGTTGACGTGTAACTAGTACTAAATACTCCTGACCTCCTCCACTTCAAGCCTATGTGAACATACAGTTACACCTACCATTCTGAGTCTGATCGTAGCTTTCCATTCAACACGTATCATTTTATTGTCCCTTTGTATCAGCCGCTTAGATTATCCTGTTTTATTATGTAGTTTGAGGTCACAAGTCTTCACATGACCAAGGCTTGTTCTAGTTAGAAGAGTCTTCAACATTAAATTTAAATCAACCACACCTATATCAATTACTGAGGGAATCATTGTTTTTTTAGGTGATCTTAATTATTAGGTATCAGGAGACCTGCTCCCGAATACGAAATATGTCGGATCTGATGGCCAATAACAATTTTTAATTGTCATAATTATACCCAATTCACTTCGAATGCGAATCAAGCGTCTTCAAAAAACAAAATATTATTTATGCAAATCAAATACCACGTTTTAATTACTAAACTTTTAATGAATTTTCAAAAATAGAACCTTCTGCATGACCCAACGGTTGAAAGGTAGAGAATACTCCTAGCATTCAGTCTTTTTACTTTTTTTTCGTGCAATAAAGTTTTTAAATAAATAAATAAACCTTTCGTTTGTTCGTATCTTTTTGAGAGTAGACCCCAGGTAATGTGTATGAAGATAGTCAAAAATAGCATGCTAAGAAATCTTGAAGAAGTAAACGTCATAATTTTTTCCGATCCCTCCATGTCAAGATAGCTGTTCACAAAATTTCGAAATCAGAATCAAGTTCGGAACCGGTTATTATTTCTTTCTTAATATATATAGGTAAGTGTTGGACTGACACAAAACAATGACAAACCGCGTTGGAATCTTTTCTGACGTTTGTGAATAAGCCCCCTGTTCTACTACTAAGCAGGCCTCATCTCATTTATGGGCGCGATAGCGTCAACGGTCTAGAAATGTTTCCAAAGAAAAAATCATATTGGCCACCCCGAACGGTTTTATCAAGTTTAGTAATATTAGTCACGTGCATTTTCGAGCTGTGTAAGACAAGATTAGAACCCATAAATCACAAATATTCTGTGGTAAGTAATTGAGCACTTGTGTTCAAGACATCAGGAACAACTTCTATAGCACAAATCCCGGACCCGAGACTATAAAGACAAGTTGGTTCTCCTTATTGATGCGACCGGAAATCGAACCCGCGGCTCAGAAATGGCGCGACGCTAAAGACCACTCGCTCGCCTCTCAGCTTCGGGGGTCGTCTTTAGCTGTTATCTCAAATTCAGTTATTAAGTCTTAGGATTATAAGGTTGGTCGCTTGCTTAATCTAGTCTTTCGTACTTGACCGGCGTAGTGGACTAGGGCCTGAGCTTTAGATTCATCAAATCTATATTTTATATTCAAGTTGCTAATAGTTTCATTTTAAACTCCGTTATTCGACCAAACAGTCCTGCAGGTGCTCTACAACACTCAGATTATCACAAGAACCATAATAGCCAAGACACTTCAACCAAAATATCTATTACTGACTTCGAAAGAAAAAGGCGCTAAATTATTCAAAGCCATATAAACTTATGAGCATAAGGAATTTATCTCCGACCCAAGATGACCTCATAACGCAGACCTCACGGGTAGCGACCCTAAGTACTCGTGGACGGTATATTAAAATGCGCATTTAGGATTTTATGAGGCCCACTTGAAGTACAAGGGAACAATAGTGACGCAACTAGACCACACATGGTCAATTTAGCTGTCGATTGGGCCCAGCAATGTTTTTATAAAAGATTTGGCGAAGCAAAAAAGGAGAACGTTTAACTTTTATAGAGGTCATGCTGACGAGTCGGTATAGCCAATATATTTATTTTCTATTTAAAATAATAATTCATAGGAAACCCAAACATAAATAGATAGTAAAAAAAAAAACACCAAAAAACAAATGTAAAAATAATGAATTAATGCAACGATCATATTGAAACACTATTATGCAATAGGGAGACAAATATAATACCATTAAATACTATCAAACCACGATCCCTTCATTTATTTTCATATTTTGAAGACACCACACTGTACTACTTCATTAATTTTACTTATCAACACACTGATGTTAAATAATTTCGAATCATTTTAAAACAACTTAAAATATAATAAGAAAAAAAATCTGACCAATGTAAAATAATCCCAATCTATTTCAAATTTCCGTAGTCAACCATGCGCAGATGGATAATTTGTGACGTTAATTACCGTCAATTACTGTACATAATTCCAAACAAAATCACATTTACACTTCAACAATAGCATGTTCCAATTAAACACAATTTATCGGTCATCTAATTCTATGTGTCCCGGCGTTATTATTATTAATTGAACGCAGACCTCCCAATTCGCAAATCAATGACGAATCGATTTACCTACATCACGACGCATTCATCACTCCCCACGATCCGTCATCCCGAAATGACCAACTTACACACTAAATAAATAGGAAACGAATAAATTCGCGGCCAAATTGCTCTATTTCCTACCAAATCGACGACTTAATTCGACACGGGATGGACGATAATTGTCCCAACCCATGTCCCTTTCATCATTCGAAAGTAAACTTTAAAACTAACGAAGTTACAATCTAAATTTCTGTAGCAACAGATTGTAAAGATCATTCAAATAATCCGACCATTATTATCGGGACTAAACGCCAAAATACAGGATAATAGAAGATGGGCCCATTATGAGGAGAGTTATAACAAATTCCAATAATGGGAACTTATTTGATTGAACGCCAGTTTTCACCATCTGGCTCAAGGTGTTGGGGGAATTATTGTCACGTGTCCCGGACAAAAGCGATAAATCGTGTTAGTCACGATTATTGTCACAATACATGTCAAATGGACAATATTTCACTATAGTATTGTGGTCAATCGGATGCGACGTTATTCGATATTTCAAATTTTCCGATCCAGTGCATTTTATCCCCTACATCGGTAGCACGAAGCAGCTAACCGTAAAATTCTACGTATCGTGTAGCTGTTAGCCTATTTTCAACTATTCAAACTGTATTTAAATTAAATCTAAAGACTCTTCATTGCTACTAACTTATAAAGTAACGGTTAATTTTTTGTCAATAACTTCTGAGAAACTAATGAGTTAATTAATTTGATTTATTAAATAAGTTGCACCTTTTCTTATAGATAAAAGATAACATAACGCCCACACATATCTCAATTACATCAAGGTTAATAAGCAAATTAAAATGTTCTAAAAAGAATCTGTCTACACGTATGATATATCTATTCGAGACAGTTGAATGTTTATACGTAAATACATTATATGTGAGTACAAAGACGATTTTCAGTAACAGTATTAAAAAGAGGAATTACTAAACTTGTAGGTTAATAAAACCATCTCCAATTGGATATTTATTATTCAGATTTAAAAAAAACTGCCACATTGATGACATAGATAGATCTAGCCAAAAAATTAAGTAAAGCAAACAGGACATATTAAACCGACAATGATATGAAAACGTATATTTTCAATTAAGTAACCTTGTGACAATTTAAAATTGTGTACCTTGTGACAATTTTCATGTGTAATTAAATATTACAATACTTTCATTCAGTATGTAAGGAAATGTAATGAAAAGTAGTGCCATCTCCCTTTCAAAAAAGCCATCTTACTAAATATGTAACTATAAAAGTAAACACAAGCAATTCGGAACCGTACGACCACAATTTGTGTCGAAATAGAAATAACAGTTAAACTGTACACATGAGTGAGCCTGACATAATAAACGGCAAAAGCGGTTAAGTGTATAATTAATAAGCAGCATTGTGGCCGATATAAAGCTTAGTCACATCGCGTCTGAGCACCATCAATAATCTGGCTTTGTGCTGACAATGAGACAAAAAATATAGCGCATTGTACGCGCGGGAAAAAAACGCAATTCGCTAGACAGCGTGCCGCTCACGTTAGTTGGATAGGCGAACGTGCAGCTACGAAATGTTGGACGATCTATTATGAGGTACTATTAAATATTAGATGTGACTACCTTTAACATCAATCTGGACGCAAGGTTAAGATGACATAGACGATGGGACGAGCTACCTCAGAAGATGCCTATTAGACCTATCTTTAAAGCAGAGGGATTATATTCTTAAGGGAACGGATGAGCGCAGCGCATTTCACTCCTTGGCCGTACGCAGAAAGGATGATATTAAACGTTTCGTCGTGAAAGCAGTAATAATAATGATATTTGGCATTCAGAGATTTATAGTTCAACTAGCTGTGCCCGCGACTTCGTTCGCGTGGACTGCATCCTTTCATGGTCGGTTTTACCCATTTCTCCCCTAATATTTGAAACAATAAGTAGTCTATATTTTAATAGAGCTATTTGTGCCAACTTTCATATCTCTAACTTAAAAAATACACATTTTCCCATATAAACTTTCAAAGGTGGCATTACCCCCCCCCCCCCCCTTACATTCTAACAAAAAGTAGCCTATGTCCGTTCTTGAGGTTCAACGTATACCTATGCCAAATTT
Organism: Glyphodes pyloalis; assembly: GCA_037074685.1. Lineage (NCBI taxonomy): Eukaryota > Metazoa > Arthropoda > Insecta > Lepidoptera > Crambidae > Glyphodes > Glyphodes pyloalis. The sequence continues at coordinate 9,795,822 of JAYKKO010000011.1, forward strand.
CATCAAAATCGGTTGAGAGGTTTAAGCGGGAAAGCGTAACAGACAGACAGACAGAGTTACTTTCGCATTTATAATTTTAGTAGGGAGTAGGGATTAGGACTTTGAATAAAATATAGACACAATCTATCGATTGTGCCCTAGTCCTAGTGGTTATCGCAAAGTGTGTTTTCGTGAGCGGAACGAATATTTTTGCTTTAAATTCTAATAGATAGAAAAAATTGTATGAGAATACTTTTAGTATATACAACTGATCTAACTGATTATTCAGTTCATCGAGTGCAAGCAATCCACGCCGCGCGGATAAGCTCTTGAATTACTTATCAAAACAAAAGACCCGATCAATCTGTCAACAAAACGGTCCTTGAATTACGTATGTTAAAAACTAACCTCGGATTAAAGGAACAAAACGATTTCCTCGTAAGCACTCGCGAATTTCATTTGTAATTCAAATCCAATTCAATGTAATTATTCTGTCGTAGCTCCACGTTCCTGAACATCTGGACGAATCAAGGTCTGAGAATTGAGGAAACCGAACTAAATAGCGCATAGAAAAAAAACTAATAAGCCATTATTTCGATATCATTAAAGATCATCGTGAGCAAAAAGTCAAATACAAATATTGATAGTATAAAAAAACCGCCAAGTGTGAATCGGACTTGCCCATGAAGGGTTTCGTAAAAGCAAGTAACATAAGTTTAAATTGGTGATTGAATTAAAGATAAATTGCGGTTGACGGTTTATTACGTATAAGAAATAAAATTGATTTAAAAAAAAACCTTTTTAAAATCAAGCTTTTATTTAAATGCCCTCAAAAGAAAAAGAAAACTTTAACACTAAAACTTTTACCGTTAACTTGTAATGTCATTTCAAAATTTAACACATTTGACACAATTTATATGTTATAAAAGCTTGTCGCAAGATTTAAGTAGGTATATTTCGCGCAAACTATTTAATTAAGAAAAAAATCCAGGAGTAAACTCAATATCATTTTTGAAGACATATCCAAGGATACCCACACGTATTGGTTTGAAGAAAAAAAGATTTTGAATTTCATTTTTAAGTGTGAGGAGCCCCTAAAACCTTCTGTTTTTTCTTATATTTTTGTGAAAATCTTAATGCCGTTTACATAATACATCTACGCACAAAGTTTCAACAGTATAGATCTAAAGGTTTCGGAAAAAAATTGGCTGTGACATACGGGACGGCAGTGGCGGATTAACACTTTTGCAGCCAATAGGCTATTAAAATTTGGCCGCTCCTTCTGACCTGTGCATTTCTATACACCCCGACAGCAAGAACAATTGGAACTGTATGGAGTCTGGAATTGTATACAAACTTGCTGAAAGCGCGTGAGCCTCCAAAACGAATACCTACATTCTTAATAAGAGTTAGGTATTCATTTTTTTTTTCTATTTCTGTAAGACAAAAAAATTGTTTGGGGCAAATTTGCCGCCCCCTAAAATCTGCCGCCCTAGGGTCCAGCCTACTCAGCTTTCTGGTAAATCCGCCACTGCGGGACGGACAGATAAGACAGACATGGCGAATTCATAGGGTTCCGTTTTTCGCCATTTGGTTATGGAACCCTAACAACAACTTAAAGTAATGAGTGGTCGAAGTAGATCAGCTTCCTTGAGGTACAGTTATAGAGTAACGTTGTACAACGCTGTTATTTGCTGTTTATTGCTTGTTAAGTGGTTGGCAAAAAACTGTTCCCCCTTTTTTTAGGTTATGAGGCGGTAATTTCTTACAATTATCTCTTGTGGATCATGTTAGTTTTAACATCTAATTGACGTTGTAAAAATAGATTGCTATTGATTTTGCGAAATCAATTAAAATAAAACAGTTCTCAACAGTTAAAGTCGTTTTTAGAGTTTCTTAGGTAGGTACCTTGGTACCTTGGTCGTTTTCCACCTTTGGGTTACTTTATTGTAGTTTTCGTCAGGAACTACAATTTTTTTTTAAATATAGTTTAAAAATATAGCCTATGGCTCCATGTAGCTTCACAACAGTCAACTATTTTAAAATCGGGTCAGTGGTTTCAGAGCCTATTCAATGCAAACGAATAACCAAATATTTCGTGATTACAAGTTTAATATAAGTAAAGATGAACAAGCCTAGTTAAAGTCAAAATAAGTAAACCATACAATTTAATTTAAAGTTATAAGCAGATTACATTTTCAAATCGTAATCGTTAAAAAAAAACATTACGTGTTAAGATTTAAAACCAGGGGACTGTGAGAATTTACCCATTTATTAGGGCGTTGCAGGATTTAATCACCTGATTGTCCGATAAGAATGATGATTCCGTGCTTCGGAACGAACTTTAAGGCATTGGTACTAGGCTATTGATACGAGTACACATAGGTCTGGTTCCCCTTTTAGAGAGGCCAGATGGCAATCACTCCATTGTAATAACCTGGCTGGTAAAATCCATCATAATCGAAGCAGAACCCAGGCTCTGAAGGAGAGACACACATCGACAGCATTTAAGGTAATTGCAGCTCGATATTAGCTCTTATGTGCATGACATAAGTGTGTAGTCTCGCGTGCTTTTGTCTGTACAACACGAGAAAAATTTGAAGCATTTCGAATACAAATAAAAAACAGTCAACTTGCCCATTTTCTACCTCCATCTATTCAACCTATACTAACTTAGAAAACGAATACTACTTCAGTAACCAACTTAATGATAAGCATGTAACTTTATATAAGTTATCGTTCTCTTTGTAAATACCCGCAAACAATAAGTGTTTATTGTCATAAAATAACTAACTATCAATGTTGTATTGTCATAAAATATCAATAACTTTCTTTCATCATGTATCTGCAGTGGTTTAAATTGACTATTTAATAAGGTAAGTTTCCGATCTCAAGGTGATTTTTTCTTCAGACAATGTGGAAACTCGACATGATCGTAAAAAAGTCAATGCCTCGTTATTTTCAAGGTTAGCTTTCATTAAAAATTATAAATAATGTTGCAGTTAAAAATGTGATCTTCATAATTTCTTCAGTTTATTTTCGCTATTTAAATTATTGCCATGCTGTTTGACAACCGTAATTCAGTTATTTCATTATTGTCTTTGCCAATCTGATAGATTTAATAAAGTTACCTCTGCTAGTAATTTCCAATCTACATTTTAAACTTACTTTAAAATGTAGATTGGAAATTCTTGACTGTTGTTTCCTTATAGTTCGTATAGGTCAGTACTCTTTAATAGTTTTGAAAAATTATAGCATTATTGATGTTATCTTAAATCATGAGGGTAAAACGTGATACGTAAATTCACTAAATCCGGTTCTTTCATTTTAAACATTGGTACTTTGTCAAAATCAAAAACGAAATCCCGATAACAAGAGTGTACGGACAATAGCATATCAAGGTAAAGATTTACAGTTCGAAAATAGTTCTTTTGCACACTAGTAGCCAGACGTGCTCTTGACTGTAACTAATGGAAAAAAATGAAATTATTCTGGCTTTTCACTCTTGACAAAATAACTTTTTATTGGACTTCATCCGAACATTCGGAAGCGATGTACCTTTACTACGGGTAGATACACAAACCGGTCCGAAGTAGGTATGTCTCAACGATTAAAATTGATTGATTGGTGACATGAAACTTTTACGCGGCTGCCTGTACATCAATCACGGTACAGTCGGACTGCAGAAGCGGCAGCTTTCATGCGGTCATAAACACCTGTGCTTAAATGGAAGTAAACTGCTAGCCCTTATCTAGAACTTTTAGGCCAGGGTGACCAAGCGATCACTCGTCCTGTCCTTGTGAGTAGGTACTTACGTACCAATAAACGATTTTTTTTTTATTTATTCATTTCGATAAATTTAATACATGTTACATTTTTGCTGGTCCTCACACTAGGCTAAGCCTGTCCTGTGACGAATTTAAATAAACTACTACTCCTACTATGTCGGTTAATTTCCAAAGATTTTTTCTTACACTTTTTCTGACAATTGCAAACCAAATCAAAGAAGAATTATTGAATTTGGTTCAGTATTTTAAGTTAAGCGCGTACATAGATTTCATCGATTCATTTTTAAGATTCGCGTCAATCTTATACATAATTTGAGAAATAATTATATTAGAACTGAATATTTCACTTCTAAAAATGTAAGAACATGCTTTACGTCATAGTTATTTCTTTAATTTCTTACATTTATTGTTTAAAGTTTTTTTTATTTATGAATGTTATATTGAAGCCTAAATGAATAAAATATTAAAGTTATTAGCGGCAACTGCCAGCAATAAATAACTTTATTATAGTTAATACTACATTAATTATAGTTTCATTTGTCATGAAAAGACGTGGCACATAAAATATTAGGTGCAATTAGTTAGTTTATTCACTACAAAAGATTTTAAAAACTTAATAAAATATGAATCTTAGGATTTTTTATGTCTACGTCAAATTAATATTTACAATTAAATCCGCAAAAATATAACTTATCAAATTGAACACATCATTAAAAACACTATATTCTCTTAGCTGCGTAATATTTAGTATTTTTCTAATTAACTTTTTGTTACATTAATATTGTGTCCCACATTTCTACATCTTAAGGCCACTCTACCGAAGCGCCTATCACAAAATTAACTACACCAAAGATGTTTTCCCAGTTCACTTAATTCGTTTCTATAAATAAACATTAATCTAATAATGATTTTAGATAACGATTGGACCAACAATGAATACCTAATAAGTTCCGATGAAACTTTAATCGATTACTTGTTAATCTCGTAAACTCGATCCTCAGACGTCTTCACGAAATATCGATGAATATAATTCCAGTTTTTTTTATTAACTAGCCCACCGCCTGTGGTTTTGCTTATGACATTGCCAGTATTAACATGTAAAATGAAAGATTGAATATGCTTTATGACTATTAATGTGAAAACACCATAACATGCCTTTCTTTTTATATGGGTTCACTGTGATTAAATTTAAATCAATTTAGGTTGTATTACTTTTGAACGTTCAAATATCAAATAGAGAAATCGATAAAAGATTGGTTATACTGCAATTTTCAATAAACTAAATCCTGGCGTAAGGTAAATACTTAAAGTTCGATAATAGCTCTTAGGCGCTCGACATAAGGGTGGCATTTTCTTTGTTCATCATTTAGACGAGTACAACTTTTGTGAATTTAGATTGAGAACTTTTTTGACGTCACAACGCCTAAGAACTCGATACTACGGGCTGCATGTACGAAAAAGATGACGCCATTGTCCCGTTACGCTCATTGTCGCGTTCCGCAAGCGAGAGCGCGGCACGAACGAGAGAGAGGCATGATCGGCTCGAGCGATCGACTCAGCGTTGTCTTGTCACTACCGTCCGTAAACCGACTTCACAGACGACCAACAATGGTTATATTTTGTAAAAAATATTTTTAGTACATCACAAATCGCATTAAAATGAATCAAAACCTTTTTAAAAGCATTATGATGTATAATTTATTGTTCTGAACATTTAAAATAAACCGTTTGGTCTATTTTTACGAAGGCTAAGACCATAAAACCTTAATCATAACACAACTACCTAACCGATTTCTAGACCGCAATTTTATTTTTCTGCATTGCAACATCCATAAACAATTTAATTCCGAGCTTTGTTTTGTTTGGGGACATCTTACGACGCCATAGTGCACTCCGTTAGATATTTAAACCGCGGTCTTCAGAATGTAAGCTCAAGTACCGACAAACAGCGCTTTTCGATCATATTTCACGCGGAAATATTTTCTCTATGTCAGCGGAAAAATACAGTCAACGATGTTTGCGTGGCCGAATAATCTTTTACTGCCGATGCAACGGAGGGATGGAGTCAAGAAACTCTCTATTGTTACTATTAGGATCTGATTTTAAGCGCAGTTTTCGAGAAATTGGGAGTTTTAGTGGCTAGTTAGTCGTTCTCTTACACTAAGATTGATGCTACGAGTGCCAATGACTTGTGTCTATCAAATATCCACATATTTAATGCGAATATGGTAACTATTACTTTTATTTAAAGGTGTACTATCTATTTTGTCTCGGGTCTGTGTGTTGTGGTACCGTCGTTGTGTTTTTATTTCTGTAATCACGGTACTTTAGTTACCACAGAATCAGAGTAATGTATAAGACACTGTACAATATTTGTTTGTACTTTATATTTATACTAGCTGTGCCCGCGACTGCGTTCGCGTGGACTACATCCTTTCATGGTCGGTTTTACCCCTATCTTCCCTAATATTCGAAACAAAAAGTAGTATATATTTTAATAGAGCTATAGTATTTGTGCCAACTTTCTTATCTCTAACTTAGAAAATAAACATTTTCCCATATAAACTTTCAAAGGTGTAATATTAAGTAGGGATTGGCAAGAACAAAAAAAACGGTTATCGAATAGTTAAATTTAAATAAATAAATAAATGTTGAACAATATCACATACATTGCTTTAATTCTGGGGTAAGTAGCTTAACCACCACACCCAGACCCAAGACAACATAGAAAAGTTAGTTTCCCATATTGACCCGACCGATATCGAACCCGGGACGGCAGAGATCATGCTACGTCACTTTAAATAGTTTCACGTAGTGACAGTTTTGTATGGAAATTTGAGGTATTCCGATTTTCTCGATACGTAAAACTACTAAATGACCATTCAGTTTTATAATGTTTTGGAACCCCTGGACAACTTTTTTTTGCCAGCTTTAAGAATAAGGTAAAGCATATTATTCCAATTTAAATACTTTTCCGACATTAGGGGCTAGTCCGGTAAAAATCTAACACAAAGTTTCGCTTATTTCCATGCAATCTGTGGTAAAAAATGAAATTTTAAATGTCTCGTGTGAGCATCATACCTACAAATGTCGTATTTATGTATGCAATACTTTGTCATAAATCCTAATACTTGTCGTGTAATAAATATTTATTACGCATCAAATATTTTGCTTAACCTAGGACGTAGCCCAAACAACGGAATCCCGCAGACCTCTCAATCGGTCTATTCAAATTCGTAAATCGAAAAACAAATAGCAATCGATCCTTAATTAAAATACTCTCGGTCTCGGCTTGTTGTAAAATAGGTCTTATAACCTTAAAATAGAGCAGATACGGCTCCAGACAAATCGCGTTAAGGGGCGTGTGATTCGATTTTTAAAATTTTTATCGGCGTGATTGCCGCTCGCTTCCTGCTTCCGGTTCAGGCTATAACGTCAACAGACTGTTAACTTTTTAATACTGTAAATTAGTGTGCTATGGTAACAATCAAAATGATTATGTTCTTATAATAATTAAAAAGAAGAACTTAAATTATATACTAGCTTTGTGCGTAGGTCTGTACAGTTTTTTTTGTATTTCAAAGGCAATTTTTGCGTCTTTAATGTTTGTATTTGATAGATTTTAGCAATGTGGCATATGATTACGGATGACATTGATTCTATAACTGTTGCGGACGTGAGGGATCAGCGAAGAAAACGATGATGAAAAGATGTAAAATGTTGTATTTTCCAAGTGAGTTCAAGTATGTACAGAAGGAATGAATGACAGCGAAAAATAAACAAAAATAATATCAAAATAAGACGTCAAATTTAAAAGCAAAAGTAAATCTAAAAAGTATGTAGGTTCGGTTGGCCACAATAACTATGAAATAATATAAGGCAGGGTTTATATTATTGTCTGTTGCGATTAAATACAAGAACTACAGGACGAATTAAAAAATCTTGAGCCATTGGAACACTGCATTTACATGCCTGCGATAGCTATTCATAATAAAAAGTACTTGAACAAACTTTTGGTTTAAGGTAATATCACTTTTCTTAATAACAGGTGCCCGGAACCACCACAATCCATATGTTTGTGGTAAAAGAACAGATGGCTACCACCTGACTTACGTATGACTGTCACAGGAAGATTTTAATGTAAGATATCATAAGATATATGTCAGTGTGGTTGGATGATGTTTAGTTACCTACGTAGGAAGAATCGAGGGAAAGTATATTTATTTGCCTTAATTAAAATGATTTATCATAGTTATTTCCTAGCTTAAAAACACTAACATATCTGAAGCAAAGTATTTACTCAGACCGTAGTAAATTCGTGGTAAATATTCAAGCTTAACTTTTTTTAAACTGAAGTCTTATACTCTTATATAAGAGTATGTTAGCACGATATCCTACTAACATTATAAATGTGAAAGTTTGTGAGTATGGATGTTTGTTACTCTGTCACGCAAAAACTACTCAACGGATTTGAGTAAAATTTAGTAGGATGAGAGATGACATACTAAATTAACATATAGGATACTTTTTATCCCAAAATAACGCGGGTGAAGTCGCGGGCAACCGCTAGTCACCTTCAAGGTAAGTGATAATGAAGCTGAAGATGAATTTTGTTGAAACAGAAAATAGCCATTCACTCTTGAGCCCGAGACACACTCATACAGATTTAGCTAGCAAATTACAGTCCTTAACAGTGTGTATTAATAATGACGAAACGAAACGCTCTGATCAAGCTTTCGAAATTTCAATAACACAAAATATAAATCAAACTAAAATATTTTACAAAAATGCTATCGTCTATTTAACACTCTGCACCGATTGCATACTGGGTCGTAAGTATTACATCGCATGAATATCAGAGAAGCGAATTCGTCTGAACTTTCCTCATCAATATTTCAGACGACGAACGGCTGAGCGAGACGAGTCAGCGATTTCGAAAAATAATACACTGCGAAATGTTACAACACGATTTCCAATAGGCGGGCAGTTAAATTGAATTCGTGGGTCGCCTTGCCAGGTTTCTCACGCGTTACATATTGTATAATTTTCATTCAATTTTCGTTTCTCGATCGTGAAGGTCTGAAATATAATCTGCAAACATTGCAAACGAAATGAGGCAATAGAGAGTTAAATTAATCCAAGAAAATACGCACTTGTTTTCTCGTAACACGTTGCGCGCTGTTAGAAAAGTTTCTGAAGGTGATCTTGAAAAAGGTGACGTCACAGTTTGGGACATTCACTCACGATTTCAAGTTCAGATCATGATAGTGAGTTAACAGTAACATTCCAAAGATTGTATTCTTCAGGTCGTTGAATTATCAGATTTCTACACTAGCTCGAAAAGCATACTTATTGAGAATCTGTGCGCAAAACGTCAAAATTCTAGCATGAGATGACAAAAGTTTTGATACTGATGATTGGGTAAAAGCACACTGCACTCGTATTTTCAGCCAATCAGCAGCCGACGCACTGATTTTAACCGATTTTGACGTTTGTTAAGAGCGCGATAAAATTTAGTCGCGTGGCGCATACTAGGCCTGCATGAGTTTTTATCACAGGGGGCAATATTCGGAGTCTTTTCTTCTCTCGTATTCCGCAAAGTGTAGAAACTCGTAGCGGAAACGTTTGCCTAGCAACATTGATGTTGCGTCGACTGCACCAGCCAGTTCATTTGCTAACTGGGCCCCTTTTGCATTTCCACTCTTTAAGTGCATTTTCATTTTCGCTCTGGGCATTCGACTGTGAAAAGTATTGTGTGGGAACTGTGGATAAATAAAATAATCAGGTTACTCTAAATGCAAAGGAAATTAATGGTCTTTTGCGGATGTTCGGACACGATGCAGTTGAATACTAGGTGGTATATTTACATATTCATTTTTATTTGATTCTGTTGGGTCGGAAATTGGCAGCATTTAATTTTAAGAGATTTTGTTTGCGAAGTTACTTTATACATTTAACAATTTACATAGGTGTATATTATTTTAGGTTCAGAATAACTTTATTTCTCACTAGCTGTGCCCGCGACTTCGTTCGCGTGGACTACATCCTTTCATGGTCAGTTTTACCCCTTTCTCCCCTAATATTCGAAACCAAAAGTAGTCTATATTTTAATCCAAGTTTCGAGCTATATTTGCGCCAAATTTCATATCTCTAACTTCAAAAATAAACATTTTTCCATATAAACTTTCAAAGGTGGTATTACCCCCATCCCCCCTTATTTTCTAATAAAAAGTAGCCTATGTCCGTTCTTGAGATTCAACGTATACCTATACCAAATTTCATCAAAATCCGTTCAGCCGTTTAGGCGTGAAAGAGTAATAGACGGACAGACAGACAGACAGACAGACAGACAGAGTTACTTTCGCATTTATAATATTAGTATGAATAAAGAATTACAAATTCACTTACTGAGAAACTAATGCTTAAAACTAAGGTGATTATTTATTTAGAGCGCACAAGGGTACGTGAATGTACAGAGTATGGCAAAAATAACAAATAATGTGGGTAAACAACAATACCAGGTCGCACCCGTAGTAGCCCGCGCTAAACAGAACATGGATGCGTGAAGTTATTTTACTGGATATGGTATTGGTGGCATAGTTCGTTGTTATTTGGTGAACATCACAAACAAAACTTTAACTCTGCAGGTGGTGAGTGCCTAAACCACTTGTGTGAGAAATATCAGAAACAACGACCGTACCACAACACCAAGAGAGGTAGGGCATAGCGATTTATCGCTCGAACTGGAGCAGCCCGACTGGTGAAATACCTCCACCTTACAGAAGACCGCAGCTAAATAACAATCACTTCTGTGTTGTTGTGTTCCTGCGTGTGAGTAAGGTTTCCAGAGCTCCTGGGGGGTGCTACATAAGTAGCAGGGGTCAAGCCTTCAAGGTAAGGGCGACCAGTCAGTAACAGATTTATTATGCTGTACTTGTCACCCTTAAGCTAGGACCTCATTACCACTTAACATCAGGTGGGATGAGGTCAATCTTGAAGTGCAATATAAAAAAAAAAACCTAAACTCGAGATAATATAAAAGAGTTTGTTTTCTATATTGACCTAGATTCGTTAAAATGAACAACTGCTAATTTAATCTACTCCTATAAATAGTTCCACAGCTCTGCCATTACCCTAATATAGTCATATATTCCACCCTCCTCGCTCTGCATACATTGTAAGGGTGAAGTAAAAGTTGCTTAAGACAGAAACTAGATTATGAATAAGAATTCTCGGCTACGTCAATCCACTTGGACCTCGGCCAGAAGGAGAGCGTAACACGAAAAAACTATTCCCAAAATGCTAAAGGTCAAGCATTAAATTTAATCTTCTATTTTTCTCGAATGCCAAGTGAAACGGGATCTCATTTGCAATAAAAATAACTGGCGATGTGTACTCTCAAGCTGTTTGTTGAAGTTTTTTATTGTTATCAGATAGGTGAACGGTTGGTAACGTCCGTCCGAATTGCTTGTACTTAGCAATGAAGATCAGGCCATTAATTCGCGAAAATTAGAAAATGGTTCAATACCTACTTTATTTTTTTTCCAATTAGATACAAATGTAAAACACAAGAATAAAGCAAAGATTGTCACAAAATAAAAATAACAGGAAATGTACATTTTAGAATACAACCTGCACTGTTACACACATTAAACAATTACCTTTTTTTTTTTTTTTTTTTTTTTTTCCTAACTGACTATAGATGATGGCCGCAGATGGCCTTTTCATCACACATTTTTGTTGGTGCAACCTTTTTGCAGGGTAAAACTACAGGACCTCATGTAATAATAATTTTATTGGCATTTTTAAGTTATTTTCAACTTTATGTGGTACTCCTTGTTTTTCCTCTGCACTCTTAAAAAAAAATATGCTATAGATTTTATGTGGATAGTTACAAACGATCAAAATATGGTGTTTAAGTACTTATATACTTAATAATTCACATAATCTATTTCTATATATTGTTCGAAATTGTCAGAAATATTCTTGATTGAAAGGCAAAACAATAATTAAAGTTAGTTTAAGATAAAGCTTATTTTTAAAAGGCTGCCAAATTTCCTTATTTCACTTTTAAAAACAAAACTAAAAGAACAAAATGTTACTTCCCAAATCCCATTACAATATCCGCGATGCGATCACCGAATCAGATGGGTGTTCCCATCTTCCGATTCCGCAAATCGATAACGTTTCACAATACTAAACGAACGTTACAAAAGTGGAAAACATGAATGAAGATCTGCGCCCTGGACGGCAGCCAAGTGTCGGGACGGACGGCGTGGGCCCGTCTGGGCATCTTGCAAAGGTTAAGGGTGACGAGAATAATGTCTCCAGCCAGTTTATGGAGTAATAGAGACTAGAGGATTAGCACAACTTGGTATGCGACGCGTTAGGGATTAATGCGATTGTCGCAACTACGCAGTGATACTTAACAATACAAGGGACGATTCGTTGCTTTAAACATTTTTATGCTTATCTCTTCCCTGTTTTTGCTACTCGTGAATAATTAGAGAAATGGATTTGAATATTTCATGCCCATATTTTCCCATCATGTTTTGATTCCAGATATTTCCAAATATAACAAAGTAGTCCATGTAAATTGAGTTTGTAATAGAATGGCATGTTTGGAATAAGAAAGGAAAATTCAAATAAAGCAAAACATCATGGAAGTCGTTGTTCTAGGATAAACCACGAAAGATAATTAATTATAAAACGTTTCCATATCAATATTTTACCGAAAATTGTATCAAATTGTAAAACTCAAAAACATTGAAAATAGGATTTTAAAGGAGTTTAATTAGCTTTGCAGTGCGCCATAATTAAGTTAATTTTTTACACTTTGCGCTTCGCATAGGTACCAAGTTAATAAATTTTCGTATTCAAGTTCTAAATAGGAGTTAAAGCTAGCTTTTTTACTTCAAAGATCATTTCTGATATTTTTCTACAGTAAAAAGAGTTAAACAACATCAAACAAATTAATTTCATTTCACAATAACTGCGAAACAACAACACCACATTTCAACTCCAAAATCTTTCCTTTCACTACTAAGTTAAGATAAGCAATGAAAATAAACAAGAAAGCTGCTTCCGTTACACAACGAGATTGTGTACCAAATCATGTTTCCTCGGAAATGAGACCGCAACAGGAGTTACGACGTGGAAAATCTGAGAAAGTTTCGGCGACGCGCTAAACTGCGACCGGTGGAATAGGCGACGTCACACTATGTTTATTAACAATAAAATATCATGGGCACGGTAAAAATACGGCAAGTTAGATGTTCAATTATATCATCAACAGCTTATCCCGTCCTGATGCTGGATATAGGACATAGGCTTCTCCAATAATTCCCCACTTTGACCCACCAGACTTCTCGCAGCCATCTTGCGCAGATTGTCACTCCACATAGCCAGAGGGCGCCTTACATTACATTCGCGGATTCGAAGTCTTTATTCCAGAACTCGTTTACTCCAACGGTTATCGGTTATGTGGCAAATATGACCAACCCAATCGAAATTCAATAATATGTAACAATATATGAAAATGAAAGAAAATAGAAATATGTATTATCTTCTTGGTTTTGATTTTTATCTTAGCTGTTATTTTCAAATATTAAAAGCCTTTTTTCCTGGCTGTTTTGATTTTGTTGTGTGTTTAATAGTTTTATCCAGATAATGTTAGTCAGCATAGACCTTTGCTTTTAACCATCATAATTGAGCTAAACTGTTATCAAATCCCTTAATAACTGGTAGTACTGAACATGCACCCTAAACTTAGATTCCAAACAAAATCGCTGTACTTTTGAAAGCAAGGTCTTTGAGAGACTGGCTGCTTAAATTAAATCATGATCAAACAAAATTACTACTTATTTTGTCCGTAAGGCCTGCATACTGATAGTCAAAACTACACATTTCAAATAAATTAAATGTGTAGATATCGTTTTGCTAAAAATATACATCCTATTGACCCAGTTAAAAATCAAAATGTATTTTCTACTTGTGCAAAAATGTTAACTTAACTTGGCGCTAGTTCTCGCGTGCCCCTAAACGAGGCGAGAGCGATTTCATCAATAATGTACAACAGGCAGTTTATGAGCCGGCCTACGAGTAATCACAATAAATCTTCCGCAAAAAAATATAATACAATAACGTTGTGAATATGGTCCAGCCCAACAAAATATCATAGATTAAACGGCTTATGAAAATGTAAATCTGTCCTTTTAATTCTTTCTATTATTCTACCTTAGTTTTTAAATTGTCAGCTAATGCCCGGTTGCAAACTCAAACTCAAATATTTCTTTATTCAAGTAGGTTCCATGTAACACTTTTGAATCGTCATTGAATATAATGCAAAGTGATTGTACAATATTCGTAATGTGTCAAAAATGACGATTCGTTTTTCTTCCAAGTTTCTAGTGTGATATCTCTGGAATTTTATTTATTTCAAGATATGTGATGTACTCAATGATGATTGAGATGCGTGTCTCTTCTGTCTATTTGTACTTCCCGTTTCTCCATATATTATACAACGAAAGTTTTATTCCGTACCATAACCAGTCTATACAAAGGAGTATCATTACACCCACTCAACCATCCAATCTTAAACGTATTCATTGCCCAACTGAATCAAGTGCTACGAAAATTCGTAGCGCATTGTCTCAAGCACCTACCATCACATTACCACTATCGTCGAATAGGCAGTTCTTGACACTTAATTTTATCTATGACTATCTTATCTATGTTCTGTACGTCACAAGGCCACTAGGGTCGCCCCGCGGCGCCGCCCGCCCCCGTCAACCCATAGCTTAGCCATGACTAAGCTTTATTGATACGCTACGACGAACATAGTTTCGGCCTCACACTGAAACCAATGCGTGGGCGTGCTGCAAGCAAGACTACAGGATGATAAAGTTGTAAACAGACTGTAGGCTACTAAGTATGTACTACCTTCTTACATACAAACTCATAATAACAAACAAGAACAGCATAATAAATCTGTTACTGGACTTGTCGCTCCTACCTTGAAGGCTTGACCCCTGCTACTAATGTAGCACCCCCCAGGTGCTCTGGAAACCTTACTCACTCGCAGGAACACAACAACACAGAAGTGATTGTTATTTGGCTGCGGTCTTCTGTAAGGTAGAGTATTTCACCAGTCGGCTGCTCCAGTTCGAACGATAAATCGCTATGCCCTACCTCTCTTAAAAAAACTTTCCATATTTTAAAGAAAAGGAACAACAATATCTCCCCTTGCGGAGTGGGATTCAAACCCAAGACTTTTAATTATTTGACGTGCTGCTCTTCCATTTTTCTGTTTCTGCAAAAATATTAAAGTTCGCTAGATCGGCGTGAACACTATAAAAACACTGAAATGAAAAGTCGCATGACGTGACGGACGCATTATACCACCAGTGACATAATGCACCATCACATCGCAATTTGACATCGTTTTATTTAAGATTGTTTTATTAATTAAGCAAACAAAAGAATACGTGCCGTATATTTTTAATAGCTATTTAGAAAAACTAAATAAAATCTGGTATTTTGACCCGCTCCGCTCCCTTAATGATTTACATTTCTGTTGTTTTCTTAGTCCTCATAGTAAGAATATTCAGACGCTCCAACGTGCAGAACGATATATTCTCGCAAATGCCGAAAACGTCCAAAGTTACGCACGATGGCGGAACAAGAACTCCACGGTACTGACGACAAACATTTTCCGATCGATTTACCTAAAAATAAATTCGTACCTAGCGTTAGCCTGACTTCAACCGAGCACCCTATATATAGCCGTACGCCATACTAGCGGCGTCTCTCTGTCTCAGTCGCGACACACTTTCCATTGACGGGGATGCTGCCCCCCCTTTTGACCCCACCCCCCTCTCCGAAAATACCATGGCTGTGGGAATAAGCGCACTGGACGTTCGCTAAAAGGTTCCGTTGCTGATTTTGCTACTTTTTCTCTTTCTTGCTTTTGTTGTGATCAAACACTTACTATGGGAGTCCGGTGTTGAGATTTGTCAAGTTATCCTTTTTAACTGTTATTGGAAAACTATTCGCTAGTACTTAATCTCATTTCATTGAGTTAATTTAAGTCCTAGTACATATTTTGTCGACATTGAATGAAGTCCATAAGAAATTAGGAATCCTCACCTGTGGATTCTAAATATCTTTTTAAAATCACTGCGCTATCTATATAAAACATCATAGCTTAATTTGTGCTTTTTTATTCATATATGTTTTTAAGTAATATCGTTCATCGGTACCGGTACCATATTTATACTTTAATACATACAAAACAAAGACAACTGTTGGTTCCTTAAATTTTAATCTTCTTCTTTCTTCTTTAGCCTGACTCAACCATTTCGGTGTAGGCCTCCTTCAACATTTTTCACCTTTCTCTGCATTGTGCCTTCAGCACCCAGTTTGAGCCTGCGAACCTCTTTACGTCAAAATGTTAAATTTTAATATTAAACGAGAATGGCGACACTGGGTACGTTATTTATGGTACCTACTGTTAATTAATTTTGTTGTCATCATCATACCACGTCCTTTCGGGCCCTTCCTACCATAACATACTATCTATCCTCCAATCGTACGATACAATTTACTTTTCTAAACAATAGACCATCATCACAAAACAAGAAACATGAATAATTCCACCACTGACCCCAAATAAAACAAGCGAAGGAACGCAACGGACGAACTAAAATAAGCGGTATAAAGAACTGGATGATGCTGCAAATATAATGTTTCTCCGTCATTCTCTGTTCAGTTGTTTCGTTATTCTTAAGTCGATTAAGTCCATATCTAGAAGGATAATTACGTAGGCGTACAGTATTACAACTCACTTCATAAATAGCCTACGTAGCTTTATGTTATCTCGACATTGTAACAAATGAATTTAGTGCTTAGAAAGCCGTATTCATATTTTTCTTTACATTATTCAAGTGTGTGAGCCAAGCGTAACGCCTTTTATTAATCAATCAGGTCTAGTCGCATAAGCCTAATATTGTATTTTCCTATTTCATGCTCCTTAATGTCTCTGCCTAGGATTTTTACATTTAAAATACTGCTGTCCTGCGCCGTCACCCCACTGAAAAAACCCGAGGTAGAGACCTAACGATAGTTCTCGTTGCAATGAGTTACTATAATTGCATTATCCGATATATTTGAGTGGTATGAAGTACAACGACAAACTAAATAATTTTAATCTCTCTACATTACACTTAAGTCTAAATGAAAAAAATGAATTAATTCACTTGCAGGTTGCTTCTTCTGCGCGCTGAAACAGCTAGACATATTCTTAAGAAATTTAGCAACATGAAGGAATATAAGCTATATGAGGTTGCGATTTAATGTTACAGCAGTAATCATTACAGATTTTAAGAGAGGTAGGGCATAGCGATTTATCGCTCGAACTTGAGCAGCCCGACTGGTGAAATACCTCCACCTTACAGAAGACCGCAGCCAAATAACAATCACTTCTGTGCTGTTGTGTTCCTGCGTGTGAGTAATGTTTCCAGAGCTCTTGGGGGGTGCTACATTAGTAGCAGGGGTCAAGCCTTCAAGGTAAGGGCGACAAGTCCAGTAACAGATTTATTATCCTGTACTTGTCGCCCTTTAGAGCCTCATTACCACTTAACATCAGGTGGGATGAGGTCAAACTTGAAGTGTTAAAAAAAAAAGACCAAGGCAGGTCATGCCCACAGATGAATAGCTCATAATACAGCAAAACGTTACCTAATGAAAATGGAGCTCAAGGTTGGCTAAAGGGTTATTAGTCCCCTTTAAACCGCACGTTATTTTTCAGTAACAACATCACGCGTAATATAAAAATTCGAATAAAAGAAAACGGGTTTGGTGTCATATGAAAGGGTCTTTTTATTCATTCTGTGACCGGACAAAACGCTAAAACTAATTTATTGGTCACGCGCGTAAGAATCACACTACCAACATAAGAAGAGCTGGATATGGCACTAGATAATAAATAAGATTAGCGAAAGTTATGTACGCTTTTTGTTTGTCTTACTCTTGTTGGTTATTATTACTTTTACTTCACAACCAAACTGATTTTTCCATCATAGCATAGATACTTTTTACGTGTATTGACTATGGCACTCAACAATAAAATAAATACGGTCGAATTGAGAACCTCCTCCTTTTTTTCGAAGTCGGTTAACAAAAAAATAGTACACAGTCGTCCTTGAGTTTAAATGGTAAACTTAAATTTGACTATGGGTGGTGGAATCGTGGATTCATTAGGGTCCCTCTTGAGTCTAAGTCGACCAAATCAAGACCTTTTGATGACGGCATATAGACCAATTCATATAGTTAATCATACATGATTTTTGTGAATACGATCATTGTTCTAGATGCGCTCTAGTACTTTTATTTTGATATAGCACAACATAACGTACCTGGTCCAAAAATGGTAGTGGTAGCTCAAGCACTTCTATGATGGAATCTAGAACAAACGTTTGTATTTAATTAGTATAAATACACATCAAATTATCACAATTGTCATCATAAACAAATCATCGCAAGAATTTTTGTTCTGTGTGGAGCCTTGCCGATAGGGCAGGACACTTCTAAATTCACCCTTGTCGACTCGAGGTACTTATTTTTCCATTCTATATACAAGTATTTTTCGAAAAAAAGTTAAATGGCCTTCTTAAGCATTGTATGACCATGATGACTTCGGCGACTCGGAGACTAGGCACCCGCCACGTGAAATATTTCGGGTTTGATTCTCGATGACGTATATAAGTTGACTTAGTTTTGAAAGTAAGGAATTGACACCCTGGTAAGTAGCCGTCATTTGGCATTCATAATACTAAAACACACCAATTAGTTTCAAATCAGTTTATTAGTGTGATTATTTAGATTATTATAGTCTATGCTAAGAGAAAAAAAAATTGTAGTTTCTATTTGCAATATCAAATAACCGTTTTTTAAAAAGCGCATGCATTTACGGTACACATACCAAAATAACAGTTGATAAAATTATTGTCTGTCTGTTTGTTCCGGCTAATGACAGAAACAGCTTTGACGGAATTTCACTGTTCGATAGCGGAATAATTTCGACTACTTTAATTTTTGAATTTTTTATTATATTTATTAGAATAAATAATAACTATTACACGCGGCCGAAGTCGCATAGCTATTTACTATTACGAACTAAACTGAACGTAACATCTATCCAACTCTAGAGAAGAACAATTTTTAATCCTAGTTTGCACATACAAATATTTGCATTTTTTAAGCAAACAATTTAACCGAGTAGGTACATACTGTCTCCTCCTATAATACTTTTTGCACGAAACTGACAATCCTTTGGGACGCTCGTGCAAACACATCGAGCGGATTATTTGCCGCTAATCTGACCAACTATCCGAAAAAACTGTCTTGTTCTTTTTTCCCACCTATTTATTGATGGCAACTAAGCATTATCATTTTACGTAAAAAGCTCTTACTACCCGCTCACACCCGTTCACTATGCACTTATTCAAAATTAATTAGGTATATTTTTTAAGTTCATACTTGTAAGTGTAATCTTATATGTTTATTAATACCTATAGAATCTGTGAATCCGCAAATTATATTTATTGAAATTGCCTAACAGTTTGTACTAATTTAAATTTTAATTTTAATCTTGAATTATTAAATTGGCCATAAGCCATTTAGTGTATTTTCTTAAGTTATTTTCAAGTAGACATGCGGGATGGAAAATATCTAAGTAAACGAAAAATTTACGGTTTAGCCACAACCTTGGTGACACTTAGCAATTAGTCATTTAAAATAATTTAGTACACATGCTTGTCTTTATAGCAATTTCCATAATTTTTTAAATACAGATCAGGACCTTCCCTTTAACTAAGGTGTGTTTACCCTAGCTATGACATCACGGGACGCGCTTGCCGGGCCTCTTCAAAGACCTGAATGGACCGGATGAGAAAAAACGTACTCTAAACTGTTACCAGCTTTTGTCTCGCGATCAACTTTAAGGGTGGTCACAGACGTGCTACGTTAATAAGAAGTTTCATTTACCCTTATTTATTGATGAAGGTCAATTACTTAACTAGATTTTGCTTAAACTACGGTTGACAGCACGTCAAGGTTAAACACTTCCAGTTCGATATTATTTCTTACGCGCACGGTATAAGGGCGGTTCCATGTCCTAATGTATATGTAAAGTGATATGCTATTGAACGTGTAATGTCGTTTTAATTACATATAGGCTTTTAAAAATTCTAAAATTTATAATTTTACTCTGCCCGCGACTTCATACTTTCATGATCGGTTCTACCCCTATCTCCCCTAATATTTGAAATAAAAAGTAGTCCAAGTTTCGAGCTATATTTGTTCTAAGTATCATATATCTAACTTTAAAAATAATCATTCTTCCATATAAACTTTCAAGGGCAGTATTACCCCCACCCACCCTTATTTTCAAAACAAAAAGTAGCCTATGTCCTTTAGTAGCCTATAGTGTTTATACATTTTAGTATGGAAGTATGGATTCTCTAAGCCCCTTTTCATTTCACATTCATATTTTAAAAAAAAACCGTTACTCCATTTTAATTATTTGTGAACTATGCACATCATTTGTAAACTGAATCGTTATTCGGTTTGTAATGCCTCAAAAGTAATAATTTATCTAATAAGATTACCAAATTTTTGCGTAAAGATAAACAGAAAGGATGTTTGAATCAAAAAATATTTCAACGTGAAGACAATACCTGACTGAGCCGGTATTTGTAAAATACAGTAAACAATGAACAAATACAGGATCTAAAGGTTAAACAAAATAACTAACACACACCTTTTTACCACCATCAATAGTACCCAGTTGAGCGGTCAGTGGAACAACTACTGCAGTTCCCTGTTCTATATTCTTGGAAGGTGTTCCCCAGGTAGGTGTTTTTTCACCATGTTTTTTGTCTCTGCATTTGGGCAGTCGTAAATTGAATGTGTCAATGTATCCCACATTAAGGAAAGTTTGCCAAATCTGACTTTGTTTTATTCATTACTGTACACTTAGTTTGGGCCAGTTGTATGTTTCATCTGAAAGGCAATTATTAAATACCGATTGTTCAATGGTTAGCGTGTCAATCTTTTGAACCAAGGGCCATGGGTTCGATCCCTGATCAGGACAAACATTAAAAATTATATGCTGGACAACATCACAAACATTGCTCTGTTTCTATGTTACCTAAGTAATTTAAGCATTTGTGTTACAGAAATCAGAAAAAACGATGGTACCACAACACCAAAACCGAAATCAATAAAGAAAAGTTCGTTTCCCATATTGACCCGACCGGGGATCGAACCCGGGACAGAAATGGCGCGACAATCAGCGTGATAAACATTTGGCTATGTTCTTTGTCAAGTTATTTATACAAGTATACTTAAGCATGTATTTTGAAACCAGCGTTGATTCCGATTTCCATACTACATGTTGCCAATTTTCTCACATGGATAATTTAAGAGACAATTTACAAGTCCGATATTGGATTTCCATTCACAGAACTGCGTGAAAACAAATAAAATGGGTGACGACATGTTTTATAGTACGAGTGCAGATTATAAATCTACGTTTCATCACCTGAGTGGTCTTCGCGTCGTGAAATCGGAAACGTAACAACAACATTTGGTTCCGTACAGTCAGCAAGTGAAACAAACAATTACAATACCTCAGTTCTTTGTCAGTTGTACCACCGCGACCACTAAACCACCGACATTTTGCATTTTTCACATGCATTTTGGGGTAAAGGAAAGTAGAAAAACAAAAGTTGTACCTCGATATTTTTTTTTCAATAATTTTGCCATTCAACTTTCTGCAATAGGATATGTTGCGAGATTAACTTATTAATTCTGAAAAACTCACTCCTATCACTTTCTAAACTCTAAACGCCCATAATTTATTTATACATAGTTTCGGACCAGTCCTTGATCTACTCATCAATGAAACTAGTTTAGTTTTTTGAATACACAAAATAAAATTTACTTTTCATGGACAGTGAACAGCTAATCAACTTTGTACGCAAAGTCCAAAAAAAAGTGAGTTTTGAAAGTCATAAAAAAGACTAATAATAAAAGTTACTTGAAATCGATTGAAGTTTTGGGTATACCAGTTTAAGTATAATAATGCTATTTTTCTCATATAATGCAAAAAAAAACTACATTTATTATTAATTAGTGAATGAAACCCACGGACTCAAGCATATCTAAAATGGAATTCAGAAAATAGTAAACTTGTTTCTTATCATTTCCTTACTGTTCCTGAAATCACAGTAAGCATTACGCTTCATAAAGTACTAGAGCTCTTCTTAGCTGATGGTCGCTTGTAACCTTTTGTTCTTCAACAGTCAATCAGTGCAAATGTACTTAGCAGCGTTCCTTGATGAGTCCCATCACTCAGATTACTATTGGCCAGTCGGAGCCGAAGTAGGCCGTATTAGTGATCGTTCACCAATCAGCACGGGCCATAGACCATGTCTGCTCATGAAAAGCTCGTTTTTGCAATACAACGCGCGTTCTTGGCATTATTTACGGTTGTAGAAGTGTTGCCAGGTTCGTGTACTTCATCCTAATAATCAGGTAAAGGAATGCCCTGAAAAGAATACTTCATTTTACAAAGGAGTTTCAAGTAGAAAATACGAGAATTTCTTTGAATTTTTCTAAGAGTCGTCTGCTGATATCTTTATAGGACATTTTCCCGCTATTCATTATTTACTACACTGAAGGAATTTAACCCCAGTTATTGTAAATAAATATATGAAATGTATAGCCCTCTTTCAGGATAATAAAAGCAATATTTGCCATTAAATATATTCGATTGATCTTTGTTAATCATGGTTACTTTTGATACAAAACTGTGCAACACTCAGTTGTGCAATAAAACTGAATGTATGCAAATGACACGAGCGCGATTCTCCACAGATTCATCTTGTAAGTCCTCTCCGGGAACAGCTACAAAAGCGTTGCGCCAGTAAAATGCTGCTCATTGTTCTTGTAATTTTTAACAAGAAAACTGCTCAAGCATGCCGTGATGCTATAAATACACCTCAACATACCCCAATGCCACACCAAATCATAGATTCCGTCCGTTATGCATTTATAAGTAGCATTTTCTACACCCTGCAACTGCTCAAATTTTTAAACTGCCAACGAAATTTGACTGCTAGAATCTGGTAATTTTAGATAGGTTGACATGTGTACGGACCACCATTAAAATACTACTATACTGATATCTTCGGTATTCATTGAATGAAGCCCGACGAAAATGGTATGACGTCAGATTTTTGGTATAAAAGTATTCAAATAATAACATCTGACGTTCTAACAAACTTAAAACAATAGCCTGGGTAGTTAACCCAGAGTTTTATGTTCCAAAGCGCACGCTATGCATTATGTGCGTGGTCGAGCAGTCCACTTGTTTTGCCATGACATTACATTTTGACATGCGTAGTATTGTGTGAAAAAGCACAGCTATGGCTATGAGCTATATAAAATATGCCTAAAAAATAGCTGTAAGATTCAAATTTGCAGCAAGATCACACCAAGAATTGCCCTATCTATTTCCTGTGCTATTTATATAATGTTTCCTGTTTCTTTTTCATTCCATTGTACATATATAACCTCATAGCATGTGAGTGTCAATTAATCTTCTTTCAAATGCATACGTTTTTTAATCCAAAACTAGTATCACCAAGACGACTACGTTAGATGAGCCTAGTAGTTTCGCATCCAGCGGCATTTTAGCACCGCGAGTTTTTACTTCGTGATGGCGCATACGGACCACGATTAGCAACATGTTCACTAAAGTTACACAGCCGAAGGAATGCGGGCTGCATTGTTTCCAATGTTTTAGCGTTTTCTCGGCAATAAACCCCGGCAACGTTGTAGGTATTGGCCCTCAATTAACTTGTTGGCCCGCAAATTGAGTGGACTCTACATAGGAATGCGGTGTGCGCTTCAGTAGACTTTTATGGTTTGTTAAATGCGGTTAAGATGGTAGCATTCCTACCTACTGCGAATGAAGAACTCGTAGTAGGGGCTAGATCCAAAAATATATATCAGTAGGCGACTGATATTTCTATTTCGTCTCGAATAATGAGCTTGCCTGTTCTTCAAAACGGCAATGGCCAAGATGCTTCATTTCAGTAAGACCAGTCAACGTTCATGTTTTATTTTTTCTTTCTTTGCTCTGTAATGCAATAGGGCGGTAGTTCGACATAACTGAAGAGACCGGAGAGAGGTGATATGCAAGACTTTCTTTCTATTTATATTAAAGTCTACTCAGCATATAGATGTTTAGGTGATCCATCTAACTGCTTTCGATATATAATGATAACCGCGTTAGGCTTATCCACTTTATGAGGATTCCAAGAACAGCCGGGGCAATTGCAGGCTTGACTAACCTTCACTTAATTCACCCCAAAATGTCAACTATGTGGAACAATATGAATATTTTATAGAGTACGTCCATAAACCTGATGAAGACTTAAGAACTGTCACAATCATTCCAAACATATTAGATATTTTGCGTAGCCATACTTGCAATCGTTGAAAGGTGTTGCGGGAGCCACGTTAAGACATTGGTCCCGACTTTTATCTTGATCTGGTTTCCCTTGTGAGGTACCGGAGGTCAAATGGCAATTCAAAGAAAAAAATAGCAACATGCGGACTCCGAATGGGATGCACAACAAGATACGTCATGCTTGTGAACAGGTGCCACCTTTGGGGACTGGTCTGCTCCAGCTTACCTCTTAAAATCAAATAATACTTAATGCTTTTTTCACTCATCAAAATAAAACTATATGACTTTGTCCAAAGTGTTCTACACATAACTATAAGTTAGATACTGCTACTATAACTAATCTGCTGAGTTTCTTACCGGTGTCTTCTCGGTAGATATAGGTTCCAAACCGGAAGTAGAATCACTTTGCATTGTATTAAATGACGATTCAAAAGTGTTACATGTAACCTACTTGAATAAATATTTGAATTTGAATTTGATACGCGCTGAAAGAAAGATTAAGGTGATCTATTCATTAACGTCCCAACCATACTTGAACAAACGAAATCTAAAAAAGTCGAACGTACCCTTATATCTCTAGTTACGAGCACTTAACTTGTTGATACCAAACCACAGATGCAGTTAACAACTCCATTAAAATTGTCTACAAAGTTTCTCTATCGCATAACTAATTAATAAGAGTATCTACAATAAACGCATTACGTCTCCCCATACACTTTCCACAGAAACGACCGTCCAATCCTATAATAGGTACGATGACAGTGCAGACTTGATATGGGCAATAAACCAGCGAATAACTTACACTACGACAATTACAACTGAAATGCACTGCGAATGAAAGCGTTGCAGTTATTGCGAAGTATTAGACAATTTGCAAAATATTTTAATACCTACACTAAGAATTAAATTCAATGATTCTCTGGAAAACAATGGTCGTGTACCGCATAAGATACACTGGACTATTAACAATCGTAAAAGTACATATGATATTTTAGTTACATTGAGGAATAAGAATCTTAATATTTTTAGAAAATCATTTTAAATACCTAATAATTTTATTTAGGAAATTTTATTACTACCACTGAATTTCCTAATGTATTTTTTGTATCAAAATAATTCCATGATCTCCCCAAGAACGATTTTTAACAAGGCTATTATTATTTCTATATTTTTTAGATAATAATATGAGCCCTTTTAATAAGAGAGCGGTTGTTCAGCGGACTTCGCACAAAATGTTCTCGGGTAATTTCTGGTGTGTTTATGAAATAACTACAAACAAGTTCTGCCATATACACCCTACTGCTAAGTATGGGCTTCATCTCATAGATAAGATAGAATGGGCTGCAATCAACCACAAGAGACCAGGGCAAATTGGCGATCGACCTTATAGTCTGGTATTCTCAAGCCTCTGACTTAATTTTACGAGTAGGTAATCAGGATAACAGCCGGAATCAACAATTAACTAGACCTTAAAAATTCATAGATTCTGTAATAAATGTCACTAAATGCAATCGTAGAATCTACCCATTTCTTGCAAATTTGTAATAAGTTTAGCTTTTTTTGTACAAAAAACTACTCAGTTTCTTGCCGGCATCCTCTAGGTGGTAACAGGTGTTAATAATTGCGATACGGTCTACGACTAATGAAGTTATTAATGTTATAAAGTTTTCTTTATATATTTATAGACACAATATATTTTTTTTATTTAAATTTGAGTTATTGGTTCCGAATCAGAGGTAGCATCATTTGATTTATATAGAGACGATTCATAAGTGTTACTGATATAATTTATATGAATAAAAAGATTTCAACTATGTAAATCAGATACCGGCATGTTCATAGTGCGACTTATTAGTCACAGTGACCGCGACTCGCGACATCACGCAAACGGCATATGAGTTAGTGCGGGCGCGTCTCGGTGAGCAATTTGGGGTCGCGTCGGCTGCGATCGCGTCCCGTGCCAGAATTGCCGTCTTTCCGCTCGCTGCCTCTGCCATGCTGACGAGGACGGGCTAGCAGAAGCTTGGTTTATCCCTAATCAAGTAACCCTTAGGTTAACTTTTAGTATATTTTGGATAAGTCCCAACGTCCAAATGAAATCTTAGGTAACTTCACATTGTTAGGTTTTGTGGTCGTTATAGTTTAACTATATTCGCATAGCGCCATCAATAGCCGTTGAGATGTGCTGGGTGGTTATAATGGGTAGTCTACACCCTTCGCAGAACGAAGGAGTTCCAGGCACGCCGTTGCCTTTTTCCCCAGGGATGGATACGGTGCGTCAATGCATTTCCCTTCCTTCATTAATAGTTATTATAGGTTGGCAAGGCGCATGTGAGGTTGCCTGTGATTTTAGAGTTGCAAGCACCCTTAAGCATCGGTAAGCGCTCAAGGAACGTAATCATAACCACTTTTTTACTATTTTTTACCCCTTTATTTAACTAACAAAAATTCAAAATTATTTGATGACCTCGGTGGTACAGTGGCTTGGTGACAAGGTTGTCGCCCTCTTGTGGCTGGGGGCAGTGGCGTGCACACAGTTTTAAGACAGGGTAGGCAGAAAATTTCACTCACCAAAAACAGTTTGGTTTTGGTTCATCGTCTTGTCGACTGATAATGTAGGTAATTGCCAAATGCTAGGCCTTATCATATTTGAGTAAAAATCAGAAACTTACAAGCTTTCATCTTCTCCATTCAAGAAAAATTCTCATTTTATATTAGATCCTTTTCACCTGATTTCTTTTCACTTCTTTAGCTTACGAACCAAGAAGCCTAACGCTTTTCACTAACCAGACAATAAGGTCCGAGGTGAATCTAGCAATAACTTTAATTAAAAACAAACGTAGGGTTACTTTAACCAGTGTCGTTACAACCGTCCCTAATTTAACAGTATTCGACAAAGTTCACAGAACTCATAGGCTCAATGTATGGACATGTCTTCAAAACGCCGCACTTAGACCCATCTGCTCGCCTATTGTTAACCTTATACCAAAGCGGGCAAGGTCCACATTTTGTTAAGGTTTAGTATTAGTAGGTGCAAATTCAAGTATCGTATGATAGCATTGCAATGGCTTCCATCCAAATGTGATGCAATAACGCGACTAAATCTAAGGAGCAGGCGGATTTGGGCAACAGGATTGCTATTGCCCCCACTTCGTTATGTCAATTGCTGACTACTTCACTGGGACCGATTTTCTGTCATTCTAGTTTTGCTTCGAGTGCATGTGGTGTATTTTTGTGTTTCCAGAAGAGAGATCTGTAGTTAGTGCTGGGTTAATGAGATCTAACATATCATCCAAAGGAGACACTCTTTGGAAGAGGCTCATCTAGCCGTTGTAGTGCCTGTATAAGGCATGCAATGTAGATGTAGTAACGCCCAATAGAGGTCAACCTTCACTTGGAGTGATGTCTTCTTGTTTTTAGAAACCTGGAAGCCTTCTTTTTTTATATATTTCATGTCAAGATTGAGCTTATCCCACCTGATGTTAAGTGGTAATGAGGTCCTTATTTTTTTTTTTTTTCGGGGGGAAATGCGTTGATGCACCGTACCGTCACCCCGAGGGAGAGTGACGGCGTGTGTGGGACTCCCTGCCCTGAAAAGGGCAGGACTACCCACTAAAACCCCCCGGTTGGACCTCCATCGCCTTAGTGGCGGTGCTGTGGGGGATCGGCTAAGCCTTTACTTCCACAACACCGCCGGCGGAACAGCCGCTTACGCGGCTCCGTCTACTCCCCCCACAGTGTTCGGGGGGAGAATGGGGATGGCCGATCCAACGGAACCATCCCCAACTCGCAGTGGGGACCGGTGCAATGCCGACTGAGGTGTCCTCACACCATCAGCCGGCCAGTCCCCACGCGGTAGCTGGGCGCGGTCATATTGGCGCCGCGCCCTCAGCCGCCTTCTTCGGCGGCAGGCGGGAGCGGATGGATCGTCCTCCCGCTCCCGCTCTGCGGCCTCCTTCTGCGACATGACATCTTCGCAGAAGGAGACCACACCAACCCATGCCGTCTCACTCCCGAGCATAGCCTCGACTATGCTGGGGAGTGAGAGATTTGGCCCCACCAACGCGCGCAGACTTGCGCGCTGCGCATCAAAAGCGGGGCACACCTGCAGTGTATGCCCCGGGGGTAATGAGGTCCTAGTTTAAGGGCGACAAGTACAGCATAATAAATATTACTGGACATGTGGCCCTTACCTTGAAGACTTAACCCCTGCTACTAATGTACTCCCCAGGAGCTCTGGAACCCTTACTCACAAGCAGGAACACAACAACACAGAAGTGATTGTTATTTGGTTGCAGTCTTCTGTAAGGTATGTCACCAATCGGGCTGCTCCAGTTCGACCAATAAATGGCTATGCCCTGCCTCTCTTAAGCTTTGTCAGCGTATCCCGTTATGGCAGTTCTATATCCTTAGTCTACTAGTTCTCATACCAGCGAATTCTAGTCTCACCGTGCATGTTCTATGAGTCTCAAATGATTATTGTCTGTGATTACGCTTTTGTTATTCTCGTAATGTGCATGATTTTGGTTGTAAGCTATACGAACGTATTTCACTAATAAACACACAGCACTGTACATATGTACACATCACAGTGCTGATATTTACCTAATAGTGGTCAGAGATCTGACTTGTTATTGAAATCATTTTGAATAAACATGCTCAGCGCTAAAGATTGTTTTTTGGCCACAAGATGAAAACATAAGTATAATAAAACTGTTAAAACAACAAACAGTGAGTGCAGTTGCTCTATTTGTTGTCAGCCTCAATTGTTTTGAAATATATCAGAAGTGCGCCATTAAACCAATAGTCAGAAAATATTGGAAAACGTTTCTATAAGGTTTCAATATTTCAATATGAGTTCGGCGGCAATAGAACGAATCCAACCCGGAAAATGTTAGCATTGTAACGCTCTCTCTACACACAGGCGCACACACCAACCTCAAAACAGGTGAGTACCTAAAAAGGTAGTAACGTACTCTTATAATATTTTTAACCGACTTCAAAATGAAAAAGGTCATTTTGAATTTTGTTTCTTAAAATTAAACAAATTCAACAATACAGAGTGCTAACTAAATAGTACCTATTTAAAGACTAAGATCCCCGGTTTTTTACGGGTTCAAAGAAGATATTATCGATTTTGTCCGCTTTTCTTTACTTTAATGCATATATTTCATGTAAACCTGCCTATTTAATCACTATGTCTATTTAAAAATCGCAATAAAGTCTATGGCGTAGTATACAATAGGGACAGACCGCGGAAAACGACTTTGGTTTATACTATCTAGTAATTTTCTTATATCAACCATTTTTTATGGCTTACGAAAAACGCTTTAAAGCTCAAAATATGTGCGGTTTAAACATTATTTAATTAATAGTATCTCCATACACTTACCTAACAATTACTATTTCTAAAGTAATACAAATTATGTACTCGTCTACTTATCATCAAATCGGGACGGGACCATGTACGAGTTTGTCATCGATTCTGTTAGGCAGATTCGGTAAACCTTTTTCGAATTCTCATTTCTCTTAGAGACAAACTACATATAAAAGGCCTTTTTATAATTCAATATGTTTATTAAGACTAAATTTATACGACTTTAACCTCATAATATGTTGTTCATATTGACACCCCCGTGCATAAATAAGAAAAGTTTTGGAAGTATTATAATATACCTAAGCAATACACTTTCCAAAATTAACAACAAGAACAGAGTTTTTTTTAATTTCAACTTAAGGGCACCAGCGCTATTTATTTATTTTTTCTTTATGTCTAAAAATTTATATTTGGTCACCACTTAGACTACCAACCCATAATTGTATGTAATTCCTTGTTAAAAAATTTGTTGTTACTTTTTCGTACTGTCTTTAATAAATAGATAGTAACGTAATCACAGCCATGTACATTCCACAAGACCTCTACTGAACTTAATTATTGAAGTAAATAATACGTTTTATAAAAAAAACAATGGTCTTTTATAACCGAGACATCATGCCTACTCAAAAATAACATATTCACGACATATATGGTTGTGCCTTAGGAATAAAACTTATCTCCATATACACAATACACTACAATACAGTTCCCAGGTAACGGTAACACCTTAACCACGGTTCAGTAAAGACCGACCGTGCCTTCCTTATTCATCAAACGCCTAGATGCTAGGTAACGCCAGGCGGTGAATGAGTTTCACGAATGATAATTGCCAACCTAAGGGCGCTGATTAGCGAGAAGTGCCAAAATGAAGAACTGAGAGTTGACTGGTCTTAAATAATAAAAACCAGGTATTAGAAACCTCTAAAATACTTACTACAATTAACGTTTAGGAAAAATTCCACATTAATCTACAAAATTAAATTTAAAGGACGATGAAACTCTAGATAGGTTCGTGTACCCTGACCCAGTGTTACTTCTCAGTACTCATTCGGCCACATCCAGAGATAGGTTTTATGCCAAACTGACTGTTTGAGGTTCCGCCATCCAATTGCATGCGAATCGTAAACTTGCGGTCTCTACGTAACGTATCGACTTTGATTCAAAAACACCGCAAGCCGTTTAATACGTCACCGACTTAAAACTGCACTCAGCAACCAGATTCTATCCCAAAATCAGCCTTATTTACAGGGGTATAAGAAGGTTGTATCGGGAATAGAACTTTGAATAGATCTTGTCTGTTTGATACGGAGAAAGGTATCGTGGGAGTCAGGGTCTTCAATGGTGCAAATCGCATATTGTTAGTCATACTTTGGTGCCAAACTGAAGTTTACCTTCCTATTATGAGCAGACAAAATTACCATAAAAAAAAAAGAAAAGCAGGACGAAAAACTAAAAATCGCTCATTAAATGCGAAACAGACGCAATTCCATATACTTTTATTTTACAGGACGTGAAAACAAAAAACGAAATAAATATAAACCCCTACCTAAACCTATTTAACATATTCCGGTACGCACATACCTACTAACTTAACCCATTGAAAGTCTCGAACTTTGACATTGCCAATGTGAAAAGTAACTAAACCAGATGAAAATGTATTTCAATCCGTGTAATGCTTTCCGCTGTAAACAACTCCAGGTGTAAACAACGTTATGATCAGTGCACAAACAGGACACTTACATGATTACAATTTTCACGTGCATTCACGAATAAGTATTGCAAACTGTACCTGCAACGCAATGCAAACTTTAAAGCTTCCTTGCTCCTGTAACACGATCAAAGGGAAAAGATACGCAGGTATTTATATATGTAGGTATGTTTAGGTATGTACAAACAGCACGTCATATACGCCCTTATGGCGTGCGCATAGGATTAAATATCAAACTGCAAGTGTTTACCGTTCATGCTGTTAACCGTACATATCTCTTCTACATATTCATTCCCTCTTAACTTGTATTGTATCGACTTCTGTGGTCTAGTGGTAACGAACTTATGCTGATGATCCAGAGGTTGTGGGTTCAATTCTCATGTGGCAACAGCTTTGTATATTGTTTATAGTTTGATTTCAATTTTTCACTCAGTGTTTTTGCCGTCAAAATCGTGAAGGTCTCAGGAAAAATGGACCCTTAATGTATTTTATACATTGGTTAATTTGCGTATGGACGTCTTTTTCGCATAAGTACTTTATAAATACGCCTATATCAAGAGGAAAAACTAAACTTCGTAACCGGGCATACGGTACTGAATATTTCCTTGTCGAGTCCGGTAGCCGGGGACTTCGCGCGTTGGGAGCGATCGATACTCCAGGCGGGAACATCATCATCCCTGTTCCCGAATTCGGACTGAAATTTAAGCGGCTCGTTGGTCTAGTGGTATGATTCTCGCTTTGGGTGTGAGAGGTCCCGGGTTCAAATCCCGGACGAGCCCATGTCTCTATTTCTTTTGAATCTTCTTCGGCGAGTTGTAAAGTTAATTTTAACAAGTGTGACGTCTTAGCGAAGGTTTACAGCGAGTTTTTCTACAGATTTATTTTATTAGCGCGTTAAGGAACAAATTACTAATTCTCTATTTAAGATAATCTAACTTTGTATTCAAATTGTCAAGTTTTTTCAAAGTAATTGGCTTACAGGTACACTTAGTTTCAACCTTAACCTAACTTAAATTTTAAAAGGTGTACTAATTAGTAGGTACACAACTAACTTCTATTCCGGTTTTCAGTTGCGTTGAATTATTATATAGGGCGTTGAGTAGATCGTTGAACATACGATAATGAAGACTAGAACGAGATTAATGAAATAAATTTAAAAGTTACCAGGAATTACGCGTGCGAATCCGCGGAGAGCCGATAATTTTTAATTAAATCGTAGCTTTCGTAGCTGCCATAAAAAGCATACGTTGACATAAATGCCCTAATGACGTTTATTTTGTTTACTTACATTATATGTTATAACTAGGTAGGTACTATGCGCGCGAACTACCCTCGTTTATTTTCACAAACGAGCATTCAAACAAACAAACTCTTCAGCTGTATGCTATTAGTATATACTGACGCGGGTCACACAGAAGTGTAAGTAAATAATAATAATCTATACTAATATTATAAAGCTGAAGAGTTTGTTTGTTTGAACGCGCTAATCTCAGGAACGACTGGTTCGAATTGAAAAAATATTTTTGTGTTGAATAGACCATTTATCGAGGAAGGCTTTAGGCTATATAACATCACGCTGCAACTATTAGGAGCGAAGAAGTAATGGAAAATGTGAAAAAAACGGGGAAAATTATTCATCCTTGAGCCCGGAAACCCCGTTGCGTGCGCTGCGGAAATGGTTCAAGATACCAAAAATATATGTATGAAAGAATTAGTCCTATTGAAATGATCTAAAAAATGTCCGCGCGGACGAAGTCGCGGGCGGCTGCTAGTAAATAATAAATGCGCCAGGCAGTCACACCAATAACCTGGTCTCAAACTAAGGTTTCCCCTGGTTTGTACTATGAGCACCAGACGACGCATACTAACTGGAGGCGTCATCCCAGCACACCCAGACCCAAATCAATTTACAAAAGTTCATTCTCCATATTGACCTGACCGGGAATCGAACCCGGGACCTTTCGCGCTTTGGCCGCCTACCTTAGCCACTGTGCCACCGAATCGTCAAAAATAAAGTAAAGTAAAATAAGTATCAGTCAGCGACAAATGTAGGAATGGCAATAAAAAAATATCCAGGATCTTTTAGAAACTCTCTAGTGATTTATGATATTCGTTCTCATTACTCAAGGTTTAGAGTTCAAATCCCGGGCCAGCCTGTTTTGTAACGTGCCCTGATTTAATTAGCCTCCTTTCTAAATTCCTTGCGCAAGTAATTGTGCTTGATTGATGTTATTACACTGTGAGAAATCTGGGCCCTAGTGATTTACTAAATTGTAATTGAAAATTTGTCGTATTTTGATTTACCTAGTTTCAATTTCATTATGTACCCACCCACTTCATATTAATCCAATAATATCACAATAGTACACAGTTTATTATTTCTTTAAATTAAAAATAAAGTTATATATATATATATATATATATATATATATATATTATTTGTACCATAGAAAACAATATTCACACAAAGTCATACACTTCACAATGTAAAATGCTGCGAGAAATTGAAACGTAGGTACTTAAACTCATCCAAATGTGTAAATGTGAACTATATAATAACTCAATTTAAACATCTACACTCATCACAATATTCCAATTTACTCCTCATTTGGTACATACTATATCTTAGTATTTATTTCAATAATATATATCCCTATACGTACTTTATGATGGCGCAACACAGCAACAAATAAACGGACCGTACAAATCCGTAAAGCAAGAATAATGTCCCATTAATGAGCTAAGGGAAACATCGATGTTCAATATTTTACTGTCTAATTACCTATACATTATACTTATCGAGTATACCTACAAAACCACACACTAATAGGACAATAAAACAGTGAGGCATTTTAGCGCAGGCTCCCAAATTGAAGCTATTGTAGTATTGTGTATTTTTTTTATTTTGACACAAGACATGTCAGCCGAACCAATTTTTTAAATGTGCTCACAATTTTCTCAATACAAATAAAGTTATATTTTAGCCCACTTATTTTCTTTTTATATTTACAAATCACAGTTCGCACCATTGCGACTTTTCCTTGCACAAAAATGTAGGTATGTATTTTTCGCCATTTGGTTTGAAATAAATTCTACTAAGCACTGTTTTTTAGCAAAGAAAATAAAGTCTATTGAAATGCAAAGCGAATTTAAGGAGACACGAATACCTAAAATCTTTATCAAGCCACATCAACATCTGTGAAGATCATCAATAAACATTTGCCCAAATATGTGGTTGACAGGTAGAAAAATTACCAAGTTACGTATAAGGCCTATTAGTACCTATTTTATGTGTGCACAATTGCAGTTTGTATTTTGCTTAATGAAAGGTCCGTAGATTTTACCTTACTGGCATTTAGTGTGTTGGGGCATGCCGGTAGAGGAATGCTTTATTTGACTCGATGAAATGAACGTCGTATTTACAAGTGTATTAAAGAAATTAACATTCAACTTAAACGCCGTTCAGCTGGCACAATACCTCAAGTGCCGGATTAAGTGATATAAGCTGAATTTACTTATGAATCTACTTTTAAAAATGTTTAAATTGATTTCGTGATAAATATTAAAAACTTGAGTTCGATTACTCGCGGGGAATACCTAGCTGGACACTTGTAGTTGTCTAAAATTCTATATGTCGGTCTTTTAAACTTTATTTAAATAATAATCCATATATTTACCTACATTCGAACTATAACCTATATAAATATAATAAGCAGATTATATACAATATAAAAACAATATCTAAAATAATTAGTATATAAATAGAATACATATCAACTTTAGGACTTTTAGTAGTCATGCAGAGCGTTGTCTCCTGGCACAGGCAATGTTATGCCTAAAAGGAGACTCCGTTAACTAGATATAAGTATGTCTTTGTAAAAGAAATAAAGAATTTTTGAATATTCAATTTTGAATTTGAATAACCATAAATAAATCAAAATTTACCGAATTATGCATGTATTTTACTGTAGTACTCAGTGTTAGTATAAAATCGTCCAATAACGAAAGAAAGTGATAAATATTTTCTAATCTGATCAAGTCGACTCATACTTTTACTTTTTATAATTTTTAACAAGAATCGGTCTTGCCCTCTCTTAACAATGCATCTGACATTACAAAAAATGTCCGATGCCACGATCGATTTTAATAAATCGCTTCCTGTGCGGCGATCGATTGTAAACGGATAAAATCCGTAGTAGAACTCAAAAATAGAATAAGTACTAAATGTATTACCAATGGTCGAATAAGAATATAGCTGATACTAAAATTAACTCTTATACTTTTAGTTCCACACGAGGGATACATTAACTCAGTACACCCATTTACAAGCAAATTCAGAGAAAATTCTTACTTAATTATTGAAGACCTCGGTGGCGCAGTGGCTAAGGTAGGCGGACAAAGCGCATAAGGTCCCGGGTTCGATTCCCGGTCAGGTAAATTTAGAAAACGCACTTTTGTAAATTGTCTTGGGTCTGGGTGTGCTGGGATGACGCCCCCAATTAGTATCCGTCGTCTGGTACTCATAGTATAAAGGAAAACCTTAGTTTGAGACCAGGTGATTGGTGCGATTGTCTGGCGCATTTATTTATTAATCCTGGATTGGAAATGGAATCCTAGACCTTTCGCACTGGATAATTATGTTCACTACTGCGCCCGAAATATCGTCTTGTATTGGCACATGCAATGGTAACAATTTGGACTTTCTAAACAACATCAAATAAAATAACACCTCTCCTAGTGTGGGACCCACTATAATGCAATAATTAGTAACGATATTTTTTGGTTAAAAAATTTTTGTATTAAACTATTATAACACTTTCCAGTTCTACAACGTTTTTGGATAGTACATTCGATTAGGTTTCTTGAATTCAATACAATAACAAAAGCCGCGATTTTTTAGGCTGAAGAGGGGGAGCTAAGGGCTGACGTTATATACCTGCCCTTATAGTAAAAGGCCCCAAGACCCGTGGTATAATAATTTGACCCCACAAACATACCTACTTTCATAGTAGCACCATTAAATGAAGGTGCCTTTGGCCACCACTGTCGTCTAAGAATTTGTCCTTAGACCTTACTCAAACAAAAGTTACAACGACCGGTCATTAAGATCCTCGCGGCGAACAAACGATTATTAATTAGTATGATAATTAACACATAGTTGCGGAATTTATTGCCATTGTGTACTCTGCCTTGTCTCTTGTCTACCTCTTGCCATATTTAGACATGTATGTCACTAGGACACCAGTCTTCAATCAGTATCAAAAATTGTAAGTATATTTTACAGTACGGGGGGAACCTCACCCAGGTGCTCACGCCTCTCTTACTTCGATATCGTTTCAAAAAGTTTCAAACGTATTGGATTGACATTTAACTTAGAACTGTCACTTGATCTTCACATATCTTGATACTTGTCATACAATATTGAAAAGCCCTTTCTATATTAAATCGACTGGGAATCGAACCCGGGACCTCAAGCCGCGATGTCAACAAAGTCGGTCCCGCCAGTCTCAGACTACGGAGATGACATTATTAATCATTTTTTTAGTTTGAACCAACAAAACATATTTGGTTCTCTAATGTAATACAAGTATTCAATATATGAAGCAACCCGAAGCAGACATGCCTTCAATAATGGCGCCGATAACAAAAGGAAACCGAATAACCCAATCCTGGCATGACCACCGATTTCGCGAATACTGTTATTAAGCGAGGTAGGGCATAGCGATTTATCGCTCGAACTGGAGCAGCCCGACTGATGAAATACCTCCACTTTACAGAAGACCCCAGCCAAATAACAATCACTTCTGTATTGTTGTGTTCCTGCATGTGAGTAAGGTTTCTAGAGCTCCTGGGGGGTGCTACAATAGTCATAGTAGCAGGGGTCAAGCCTTCAAGGAAAGGGCGACAAGCCCAGTAACAGCTTTATTATGCTGTACTTGTCGCCCTTAAGATACGACCTCATTACTACTTAACAACAGGTGGTATGAGGTCAATTTTGAAGTGTAGTAATATAAAATTTAAAAAAACTTGAAAAAACTTTAACCCTTGTTTCATGAGCTGTGTCTTTACCGGCTACACCATCATAGTGTCCAAGTGAGATATGGTTTCAGACAGTGATGCTGAGCTAATACTTGGAACACCTCTTGGCTTTTGTTTTAATTTAATAATAACTGACATTGGTAAGGATGACATTACGAGATTACCAAGAACTGTACCAAGGCCTATCGGTATAATGAAGTGGCAAAAAATTACATCATTTAGTCTAACCTGCTAGTTTTTATTCTCGTTGACGAAAATAAAAACTATGAGTAAATAAAATGTAGTTGATTCGTTGGAGGATAATGGAAGGAAAAGCATGCTCGATTCATCGTATTTTTTTTTATAAATTACTTTGTGGTGTTTTGTGTATAATTTGTGTTCAATAGTGAGTGATAAATGTAATAAACTGGATCGCATTCATAAATGCATCGAGTATTAAGTCATTTGTCTACGTAAATCTGATTGTGCCTTAAACCGAGCTGTAACTAGATATTGACTTAGAGGAAACCTCGAAATCTATAGACCACCGAACACCAGTGTCTATTGTGAAATTATTTCAACTGTCATACGATACTGGCAGAGATAAATCTCATGAAAGAAGTTTAGTTATCTTAAAAAAATAAGAAAAGAAGTTTAAAGTTGTATAAACTTCTTTTGTTCTTTTTTAAATTTTTCCAACGTCCTAAGGCCAATTGCAAGTTCAATATAGATTAGATACATAGACTGACGTGCTTTCGTACAGGTTTAATACTAAATACCTACTATATATTCCGTGAATATAC
This sequence comes from Glyphodes pyloalis, assembly GCA_037074685.1. Lineage (NCBI taxonomy): Eukaryota > Metazoa > Arthropoda > Insecta > Lepidoptera > Crambidae > Glyphodes > Glyphodes pyloalis. The sequence goes on from JAYKKO010000011.1 coordinate 9,834,034, forward strand.
CGAATATATAAAGAATATACCGTGCGTATTTCTTGTTTGAATTAATCAATGCGTTGAAAATTTAAATAATGAAAAATGAAATATATAAATAAATAAATATAAATAAATATTGGACAACATCACATACATTGCTCTGATTCTGTGGTAAGTAGCTAAAGCACTTGTGTTACAGAAATCAGAAACAACGACGGTACCACAACACCCAGACCCAAGACAATACAGAAAAGTTCGTTTCCCATATTGACCCGACCGGGGATCGAACCCGGAACCTCAGAGATGACGCGACGCCAAAGTCCGGCACGCTTGCCTCTCGGCTACGGAGGTCGTATATGCGCCAGACAATCACTCCGACGAACTCGGCTCAAACTTATTTACCTTGGCACTATGAGTATCAGACTACAGATACTAACTGGGCTCGGTAACACACCGCATCCAGACCAAAAGCAAAAACAGAAAAAATATTTTTTTCTAATTACTCTGGCCAATATTCGAAACCAAGATCTTTCGCGCTTTAGTTGCCACTCATAATGATACCTACCATTCATAAGTGCTACTGATGTAATCTATATGAATAAAAATATTTCACTAATGTCACAAAATAGAAAGGTACAGAAGTCAAACTCATGTATGTACTTCACTTTTCATACCTACGCTCGGCGATCGCGGTAGGGTGTTCAACTATGGCTTATGCACGAAAAACTATCGTGGTATCATGGCGCTCCTATTTAGTTGTATGATTTATTGTGGAGAATGAAACTGGATGAATAGAGATAAAAATTAATAATAACTACAATATTTTTATTTTAATGTCATTGTTATTTATTGATTGACATTGGCGAAATTCACGATTATTATATTTTAAAAATTCGCATTCTCATGTACAATTGTTTACAGTAAGTTAGTGGAAAACACTTGCACTTGCATTTAAGAGACTTTTTAGAATTTCACAGTTCAAGTAGTTCCTTTTAAAAAAGTTGCAGAATCGGTCCTCCATTGATCTAACAAATTCCACAAAACTGTCTAAGCTAAGCGGATCGCACTCGCGCTCGCACTGGTTTGAACTGGCTTGAGATATCGTGTCCGTAGTATCTATGAGTGCGTTGCTCGAGCGCCGCTTTGTATGATGATTGATTTCTGTACCTATCTATTTTGTGCTAATGATTATGAACCGAAGTCGTCCTCCGCTCCAGCCAGTATTTGAACCTAAGTACCCTCAATTCAAATGAACTAACCATCAAAATGTTCCATAGCTTTTTTCTTTAAAAATAATAATTAAATTAGCAAACTAGTTAATGTTTAATCTTGCCAACTAATGTTACTGACCTTAAGTGTAAGGAATCTAGCCATGTTTACTCAATGGTAAACATTTTGACAATGATTAATCCGATGCATCAAGAAGAAAAAGGAAAGTTTCCTAAATTAAAATGACAGTCGTTAAGATCAACCAAGTAGGTGAGTTTGTATGTATGTACTGCATAATAAGGTAAGAAGACGGAGCGGCTAGTTAAAACCATCAAAGAAAACATCTGATAGTTTCACCTTATCTAAAAATCGAGATCGAAATCGTAAAACGGTCGTAAATTTCTCTTAATTAATTGATACTTAGTAATCAATTAGATTGTACAACCATGGCATTAATAATGAGGTAAATAGATAAAAACTAAATGGTAATAGTAGCGTTTCGTTTACTTGTTTACTAAATAAGAATTGGACACAGGATTAGCATCAATTTAGATAAGATTCAATTTATTTATTACTTTCCGTAAACAAAATTAGAATCTTTAGAACTAAATAAAGTACCCGTAACGAGAACCCATTCATTTTTGTTTGGATACATATTTTATGATATACTAGCGACCCAGGCTTCGCACGAATATTAAAAAATTAGCCTATGTCACTCAGTAAAAAAATGATTAAAATCGATTCAGTACTTTGGATTTCATTAAAAACTTCAAAAATAACAGTATTTCTCCTCTATTTAATAGATGTTTTTATACATAAAAACCTTCTTCTTGAATCACTCTATTTATTAAAGAAACCGCAAAAATCAAAATCCGTTGCGAAGTTTTAAAGATTTAAGCGTACATAAGGATATAGGGACCGAAAAAGCGACTTTGTTTTATAGGTATTACTAGAAACCCGCCCCGGCTTCGCACGGATGTAATGTAAATACTTAGAAATATTGGTTTTTCTATTATTTATTGCAAATAAAAACCTTCCTCTTGAATCACTCTATCCATTAAAAAAACCGCATCAAAATCCGTTTCGTAGTTTTAAAGATTTAAGCGTACATAGGGATATAGGGACAGAAAAAGCGACTTTGTTTTATACTATGTAGTGAGTATGTTGTGATGCGGTGATAATGATTACTCAGCCAGCACTGCAGTCAATTCAAATTTACATGTTACATGTACAAGGCTACACGAAAAAGGTAACAACTAATTTTAAATAAATCAATAAATATTGGACAACATCACATACATTGCTCTGATTCTGTGGTAAGTAGCTTAAGCACTTGTGTTACAGAAATCAGAGACAACGACGGTACCACAACACCCAGACCCGAGACAATATGGAAAAGTTCGTATCCCATATTGACCCGACCGGGGATCGAACCCGGAACCTCAGAGATGGCGCTCGCCAAAGTCAGGTCTAAGATCATAGAAAGAAATATTTAATGATCTGTGGTCGTAGTTATTATAATTTAGCGACACAAAGTATCATTCAACGTTTTACGGTTCAAGAACGTCGTATGTGAGCGTGGTAAGTGCGCCAGTTTGATGAAATCTCACGAATAATCTACCAAGTTAGCTACATCTCAAAATTACACACTTGAAGTAAGAAAGTAGGTACATACGATTTACCAATTACCGAACCAGCCTTCCTCTGATAGAGAATGACCAAAAATAGTCTTCTTTTTTTCAAGTCTCCAACTTAAAGGGTATTAATTTACCTACCTCTTCGTTTATCCACCGGTTGGTGACATCCTTGCTAGAAGTTAGCTTCTTTAGATTTTTTTTTGAGGGGTAAATGCCTACCGCACCGTCAGTCTCTGCGGGGAACAGAGAGTGGTGTGTCGGGCTCGCACCGACTAAAACCACCTCGGTGGCCAACGCTGCGCAGTTGTGGGGGAGTGTCGGGATCAGCTTCTTTAGAATTAGTTCTAGCTGAGGCAACATCACATTACGTCTAAGCTAAAGCGTTTATGTTACAGAATCTAACTAGAAAATTTGTCTCAAGCTGTAAAGATTATACTTTTACTAGGTACTAAAATTATAAACGTGAAAGTTTATTTTAAGTAAATATGGATGTTTGTAATTAAATATTTTTTTAGATTTTATTTTATGCACTATAAACGTAGCACTAGTAACATTTTAATCATTTAGAAAATCTGAAAAATATAATCTCCCTTGCGGCCTGGAATTCGACCTCACGACCTTAACGTATAAGGGGAGATTAAATTTTTCTGATTTTTTTAAATAGTACTGATGTTTGATGTTATTTCGCACTAAAACTAATGCACTAAAAATATGGATTAAATCTGGCAGACAGATTCGATGTAAAAGTAACATATAAAATCCCAAAATAACGTTAACGTCGCAAGCAACAGCTAGCACATTATCTACCAATCCACATCTAACAATGTATACCAACATGTACATCTAAAAAACTCAGCCTACTGTTATATTGATCACCATATCGGTTGCCCGTCCTTTTAAAATCAACGTTCAAACCTACACCATAATTACTATTACTATATCAATCCTTCGAAAGGCTGTTATTACCGAGGGGCGGTAATTAAAACATGACCTAGTGTCACAATTTAGGCATCGGCATCGTATCCATTTCCGCCGCATGGAGTCTTTAATTTCATCGATGGATCCCGCGTTTATTGCTCGTACGTTCGTTTAATCGATACAGCTTATTAATAGATCCCTTTATTCGTCAAAGATCAACAATGTACAAAAGCTAATGTAGGATAAATACTGTATAATGTAATGATACTTCGTAATCCGTTCATTACCTACTTTGATTTGAAGAGGAGTAAAATAAATCCATTTAATTTTCACATTCAGCGTTAGGACTACTTTTGATCACTTAGTCAAAATCTGAATTGGAATAGTCTTCTACGAAACAAGAATCCTTCAATGGTTGGTCCATAAACCAACTTCAACCCAAATACAAATATAATTAAGTATTATATTATTAGAATAGTTAAAAAAAGTCAACATGATTTTAGAATATATATAATATATATATATATATTGGACAACATCACATACATTGCTCTGATCCTGTGGTAAGTAGCTTAAGCACTTGTGTTACAGAAATCAGAAACAACGAAGGTACCACAACACCCAGACCCGAGACAATATAGAAAAGTTCGTTTTCCATATTGACCCGACCGGGGATCGAACCCGGAACCTCAGAGATGGCGCTCGCCAAAGTCAGGCCCGCTCGCCTCTCGGCTACGGAGGTCGTCGAGAATACTATAGAACTGTTAACGTAATTAAGAGAGCTAAATGTGATAATCGTATTTTGCCCTAAAGAGTATTTACGTTCTAAACAAATGGTGTAGTTTCAGCCTTTTCGTGTCATACTGCAGATCTAAGACCTCCATCATTGAAACTAAATAATCGTTACAATAATGGGTACTCACTTATCACCACGCATGACAAACGCGGGTTGGTGAAAACAAACCTCTGTAGTCAAACATTCTGAACTGGGAACCTGACTCCGAAGCTAGAACCCCAAGATCGGAACTTAAACCATCGACCATCGATACGTTAGTTCAATCACTCATATCGTAATGGAATAAGATATTTCTGCATCACAAGTCCCTCAGAGGCTCATCTCATCCACTAAATAATCAGTCTCCAGTTGAAATTAAATGGAAATTAGATCTTGACCAAATCTCTCAGAGCCTCAACGGAACTATCCTCAAACTAATCGACCGTAGCCAACTAATCGGCACATTTCACCACAGAAGCGGCGCGGCCGGAGGCGCAGACAATATCGGCCCAGATTGAATTATCGACCCGATAATAGGATCGCGAGAGTAATGCCCCTGTATATTGTTCCAGCTACTTTAATTATCGAAGATATCGACCCAACTTGTTTATTGAAGCCTGCGATATTGAATTGTAGCTTGTCTTAAGCGAGTTTTGTGTTTCTTGCAGTATATTAACGTTATCTAATTTACGCGTACAATTAATTTTAAAAGATGAGGTAAGTTTAATAGTTACCTATCAAACTTACTTCTTATACACCATGTATTTTTTTGTTGTTGCATACAATTTGAATTATAATCGCTTGCATTTTCAAATAAAACGTCGTTTGTTTGTTAGTTTTTAACTTAAAAAAAAATTAGTTTAAGTTACCTACTTCCAAAATAGTCACAGATATTCTAAGGTAATGCTATTTAAGATACAATAAAAGAGGGAGTTTAAAGACAATTAATTTTTGTTTAAATAAACAGTTCACAATCATTCGCTCAGGTAAAAATAAATATGCAGAAACGATACACAAAAATATTCACCAAAACAAAAGTCAAAGAGTGACCCGACATTATAAAAAGCTTCGCTATCAATTTCACAGAACACGATTTTAAGCATAACTGACCTAGACCGTCAGAATCAATGCGCGTACGCAGATAACGATCAAAGTGGCGCCCGAGGCGTCATCGACTGTCACCAGCAAACGAGACCAATAAACCCAACGTAATGGACATAAATTAAATGGTCATCCACGTCACTCAAGCTAAGGACCTGAAGAAATACGCTCGGAAGCCAGGTAGTTAAGATTCGAAACAAAAATTAAAGATAACGTAAGTTGAGATGTTAAATTTTATTGGGAGGTAACAAAGTGGAGTTAATTTACGTCCTTTTCGGTCGTAAGACAGAAATTAATCGACGACACTCATGAATCATGAGGAACTGATATCGTGAGAAATGACTTTGAGAGCTGCTCTTGAAATCTTTGGACAGGTAACTAATTAAGTAATCATTAGGGCTGCACATCATATGTTGCAAAACAACACACTTGATCCCATCTGTAAACACGTGAAGGTTGTTGCATAGGAACCGTTCACATTCCTTGTGCTTATTGGAAACAATTAATCAAAAGTGTTTTTCGTAGTAAAATATTTGTTCTAAGAGATACGAAGGAAATCTTTAAAAAAAATATCTAAAATGTATTTTTTAAACGGTTTTATTTAATTAAAAGAAGCAGAGCGTTTAAAATCAGTATGTACTGAAAAAAATATACGTTCCTTTGCAATAGGTTTTGATAGAGGTTACTAGACAAATAGATACACAATCCACAGAAAAATAAGCCACGTGATCATGATAATAATTGGTCACCCAAATTTAAATATACGCATTGACAGTATTCTTATAATTAAATTTTAAGTAAAATAATCAATCATCATAATTTCAGCCAACGGAAGTCTAGTGCCAAACATAGACCTCGCCCAAGATATATAACATCATAGCCCTCTTCTATGAGAAAGAAAGGTTGACTGCCTATTTTAATCGTAATTAAGTAAACATTCATTTATGTTAGCATTTATGTTAACCTTCAAATACGTTCTACGAATGCAGTAAACAAGTAAATATTATTATAACTGCGACTGCTTTGAAAAACAAAATAAAGCAAAAAGAAAGCTTTGACAGAAAACTATCCACGGAAACAAAACGCAGTTTCTTCTTACATCAATAGTGTATGGTTTCCACACAGCAATCGTTCATTGTGAATCGTCGGTGGAGTACCACACAGCACATATTGCAATTCATTACAGCTGTAAACCAGAGAAGATAGTTACAGCGCTCGGTGGTCGCGAGCAAATTGCCGCAAGCACTCGTAATCTACGCCGGCAGCAAACAATAGAGCAATAAACGCGACACTATCCGAAGACACGAGAAAGCTACCACCGTATCGACAACTTGTAAATCAAATACAACCTGGAGCGTTACTGCTGGCAGAGACACCCCGGAAATATATAGCGGAATGTTGCAAACCAAACACAGAGACATAAGTCAATTTTCTGTTACATAAAATACGGTGCGATTCATAGAAATCTGGCGCAGCCTGTGTGAACTTCACTTATCTGCCTCATCTCTGCGCTGATTTATTTGTAGAAACCGACGGACCAGCGGCAAGTCTTGCATATCGCTTAGGTTATCTCCAATTTTCTATTCTAACAGGGTAGTTTCGCCTTGCGAAAAAATCCAAGATTGTTTTAAAAACTGTTGGGTCACTTTAAATTTTAATTTATGGCTTTTGTAGTGACCAGATCCATGAACTGAGATAGGTACAATTCTGAACGAAGTCCCAACACCACTTTGAACTCCTAAGTCATGTTAAAAGTTTTGTTAGTGCTTAATCCGATTTACTCACTCTGGGAACATTTGGAGTTGTCTTACTTCTTATTTAATTACACCTTACACTAAGGATATCATATAAAAGTCTACTGGACATTAAATAATTGTAAAAATTGACACAAACAAGAAGGCGTTTCCATCATGACATATTTTTCATTAAGATTATGAAACTACCCGCTTGTAATCAATTAGTATACCTACTCGTAGTTGATTTTTAAGTTCTTTCTCTAGATTCATCTAGGTACACTTCGACACTTAAACATTATAGCATTGTTCAATATATATATATTAATATACATAAATTTTATATATAAACAGAAATTTTAGTTTGTAGCAGAATCATGTTGTGGTTAAATAAGATCCCTTTCATCTTCACATTGTAACCTATTTGTAGCAGGAATCTGTTTATCAGAAACATTCTGTGTGTCACACGAAAAGTAGAATTCAATACATTTGCGTCTACTTTTAGTCACAACACAAAGCCGTTATCATCCAACTTGCTTCCAATTGTATTGTGCAACTCAAATAGACTACAAATGTCTCTTTTAATGTATTGATCTGGTAGCGACGGTTTGTTCCACGTCTGTTTCCATTTTCCAAATGATAAGGCCCACTGTTTTATTACAGTTGTCCACATTGTTACAACAAAGAGCTGAGCAAACGCACAATTGGTGCCCAACACGTACCGACTTTTAGATACGACGTACGACGGTTTTAGTTCAATTAACTAAAATCAGAAATTCTTCCACGAGTTATTTCGTAAAGGAGTCTCGAGGTCATCAGATCAGGTGGACGGAAAATTTGTTTTATTGTTGCACATTAAGTTAAAAATACAAAAATAGCCTATTAGATTTTATCAGTTCTATTTGTGGACTTCTCGAGAATATTTTTAGTCTCGTGTATACGATGACGCAAAGTCACTGAATCATTGTTTGATAATCACTTTTGTCGTACCAATTAGGAGCTGTCATTTTTTGTAGTTTGTCGCTAAGATTTTTTATTCGCACAAAACAGTCTGGTGTCGCGTTTGATCATATAAAAAAAACATTATCATATTTTTTATTGTTTTTTGTTCCAATATTGGTTCATTAATAAATTTAATTGATTCAACCAGTTAATTTTAGAATGCTTGTGCTACCTTTGAGTAACTTCTGATAGTACACGTTTTCTTCACGCTTGAGATTTCTTCTCTAATTTCTCCTTATTATAAATAAAAAATATTATAGACCTGCTAAGAAATATTTAAAACTAAAAGTTTTTTAATGAACTCGAATATCGCGTTACGTAAACGAGGGGATTACCTTGGCCTTAGTGAAAACTTATACTAATTACTAACTTATATTTCTAAGATTTTTTGTGTACCCAAAAACGCCATAAGACGCCATACATATAGGATGTCAGTATATAAATGCTGCGTGAATTTTCTGACTTCCGTACAACAAAGGTACGTATCATATCATTGTAAGGTCTCAAGATATTTAGCGGGTTTGACAAAACAAGGCTTCGATTAAGTGTTTTGTTCAATTCCTTTAGGCCCATAGAAAAACATACCACAAATTTTAAATGGAAGTAGTACTTTTGTGGCCACGAATTTTCTCTTCATCTTTTATTTTAATTATTAACTTGAGTAACGAAAGTGTTCAAACTGCTACCTATTAAATATCTGGCTATCTAGTAACCTCGTCTAGACACAGGTAAAAATTGCCCATTTTGCAATATAGTTCGTTAATATTATCTAATATTAGTTAGGTTTAGATATTTTGTAAAAAAATACGATTATCATTCGATTTCTCTGGAATGTAATCATCGGATCCTGGCGTCCCAAGTCGAGATTTCTCCATTCCAACAAAAAAAATCATCAAAATCGTTCTACAAACGACTAATTTAATGCGGTTGGTTTTTATCAAATTTATTGAAGGTGCTGTTTTGAACTGTAGTTAGGTAATGTCCTTAGTGTATGAATGTGTACAGTCAGTAGCTTTAGTTCGTGAACTCTGTACCTTGTCACATTAAGTCACTGTCTATCTGACTTGCATAGTTACGCGGAGATTTGGTATGACAAGGTACCGAGGTGTATACGAACTAATGATGCTATACATTAGAGCAGAATTTTTGGAAAGTTTGTCGAACACCCGTGTCTATCGTGAAATTATGTAAATTTTCACTGAACATTTGTCAGTAATAGTCTTCACTAAAGAAGTCCAGTCACCATTTAACACTTGAAGAGCAGTTATTGATGCAATAATTCAGCCCTTGTATTCTCTATATCATACGGATCCCAGGTCAGGTATTTACGAGTTGCGATGATGACGCGCGATGCGTCAGACCGCAGGCGCCCAAAGGTCCGATACGATCGGATGCACGCGTCATACAGTTTACGTGATTCCGCCTATGCACCGTAATTAGACTTGTTCTCATGAGCCACCGACTATTTCGGATAATAGACTGACTGCTATCAGTCTTGCGATACGCTGATGGGTACAATTGTTACTTTATTGCCACCACTCTGTCATAGTAGAAGGAAATAAGGGTTGTCTTTATACACACGCACCTATTGCTGTTTGAATGTGACGACGCATAACAACGTACAAACGTATAAAAAATAAAATACACTTAAAATTTGCCAACGGGAGCTAAAATGTACCAATTTATCCACCGCCGTAATAAAATATCTGACTAAATATTAATACTATCCTGCTAATATGATAAACGTGAAAGTATGAAAGTACGTTACTTTTTCACGCAAAAACTACTGAGTTCATTTAGATGTTATTTAGTTAGTAAATAATAAAACAAAGGTTATCGTCGACTGTGCAACTACGAATAGTCACAATGTTTGGGCATATCACTCGCAATGAAGACTCTATGGAGATACTGGTCATACAGGGGCATGTCGAAGGCCGGCGTTCACGAGGAAGATCACCAGCTCGATGGACCGACCTCATCAAATGTACCACATACATTTCTCTGAATGTGTGTTGCAGAAGTGCGAAAAATAGGGGTAGATGGAGGCAACTGGCAAAAGCTACACTAAAAAGCGATGCATTATGACCACGACCACTCTCAAGAGTGCACGACTAAGAAGAGTTAGTAAATAGATTGGATATTAGAGTCAAAAAAGGATAATTTAAAACCGTGTCGTGATTTGGTGGTTAAGTGGGGATAATGGTATAATAGAAATAACAATTGTCATTAGAATAATATGCACAAGTATTTATTTCCGTCTATTTAAGGAAACTCCTGAGTTCATAGATACAATTTAATTTAACAAAAGATTTCCTAAATGTTTTACTTAAGTATTTCATAACGAGGCACACATGAAATCCTTTAAAACATTATTATTGACTTACTTTTAAAACATTATTATCTAGATTCATAAAATGAAAATTAAATCCTGCCCATTTAATTTTGATTTCATTAATGTGAAATTTATAAGTTTGAAACTAATAAAAGAAGCTAAAACTCTAAATTTAGTACTTAGGAAGATTTTTTTTAAATATTTCTTCACATTTAGGTATAGGTATTTAATTACTTTTCCTTTCATAAGAAACGGCTAAAATGGCGGACCTAATACCTAGTCGAATTTCCATACAGACTTTTAAATAAATAAATATAAAAAAACAGTTATATTATCGTGTTAAATGGTAAGATCAAATATTTCATAGGGCAACTTTTCATAACCGGCAGTTTTAAAAAAAACAACGATTTCGTTTGATATTCCATGTTCTTTTTTAATTTTTTATCAATGAACATCAATAATCGTATCTAAAGTCATATGATCGATTAGAATCTGTGCTAGTACGCTCGTCACGGGAGTTTAACGTTGAGCTATTTCCTCTGTGGTCGTCATGGTTACTGCCATTTTCTGGCCTGCTTTTATTTGAGTTCTTGCTGTAGGGCGGAGCCCTCACATATCTTCCACTACTCGAATAACCATCCTCCCTATTTCTGCATTCATCCCTACAAGATTCTCCATTATAAGAATACTTCTTTTTACTCTTGCCAGTATTTTCTGCTGGATTGTCAAGTAAATCTTCCTCGTCAGCTACAGGTTTAAGCTTCGTTGAATTACCAAAGTGAGCAGGTTGTGGCTTGGAGCCAATTAGATCAGCAATGTAGTTCTCTCTCTCAATCTGGTAGCCACGGGCAAGTTCAAATCCTGAACATAAAAAAATATATATTGACATAAGCATCTAGAGATGAACATGCTTTCATGGGTACACATATATCCCTAATTAATAATTTAGTCAGATGTGACAGTGTAAATCGTTGCATAGGTATGTGAAATCCCTACTAATATTATAAAAGCGAAAGTAACTCTGTCTGTTTGTTACGCTTTCCCGCTTAAACCTCTCAACCGATTTTGATGAAATTTGGCACAGACAATCTTAAGACCCTGAGAAAGGACATTTGGTGGGTGATCATATTTTTTATGTGGCAATACTGATTCAGATCTAAGATGTATTGCCACTGAAAAATAAAATCACCTACCAAATTCGTTTGTAAACTACAGAAATGACGCAAGTGGCTATTTCTCCCCTACAAGCCGAACCGACTCCCAACAGAGGGTGATGGCGATAGATCATGCTGTGGCTGTGTCCTTCTCTACCACCGACATGGCTACAATTAGTCTATCAATAGTTAGGCAACAAAGAAGACTCAAATAACTTACTCTTGACAGCGTCCTTAGCGTCGATCCCCATGCGGTCGCGCATGTACCGGCAGACCATGTACCCGGTACGGTTCAGCCCGTGGGTGCAGTGAACACCCACCAGGAAATCTGAAACAAAAACACATACATTTATACTGAACTCCTTTTTACTAAAAATAAATTTATGAAAAATATACTTCTTCATAGATACATTTACAAACGGTACACTGTTAGCAGCTTTGACGGCTAATAAAAAGAAGTGGTACGGCAAAAACCACAAGGTTTGATTGCAGTAAATACAACTGGCATTCCAAGAAAATATAAATTAATTGTAGTATTTATGGTACTTATAGTATAAGCGTGGATTTTCGTATTCAAGTAATGAAAATCAATTAATTAGTTTACTACTTTGCTGTTTTTTTGCCTTCCCAAAAAGTTTCTAATATAAAAATGAATTTAAAAACGTTTCTTATATCAATAAAAAGGCCCTGTACAAAAGACAATGACGAAAAACATCGTGCAAGCATAATAAATACCTATATATAAATTTTAGACAATATCACACAAATTGCTCTTATCCTGTGGCATGTATCTAAGGCACTTACGTAACATAAAACAGATACAATGACGATATTAAAAAACCCAGATATAAGAACATACAATAAATAGTTCAACACATTGACAAGACCGGGAATCGTACCCGCGGCCTCAGAAATAGCGCAACAATACGCAATCCGCAGCAGAGAGCATTCGAAAATTGTGATCGAAATGACACACTTGTTAACAAAAGCTCAGACCGTTTAATCCGAACCTTTGGAGAAATCTCACAAAAGCACTAAGTACGCGATCGATATCAAGCAAAACGTAGAAATAAACGAAAACCATGTTTGTGTCTTCCAAATCGTACCGCAAACACCGTGCAAGGGACCGGGGACACAGTTCAGCAAACGACGGTAAGTTATCTTCGTTATGAACAAGTAAACAAACGGTAAACTCTTTTCATCGCTTGTGTAGTAAAAAGCAAGACAATAAACTGTTTTTGTGTTTACCCTTTCATAAATTTAAATACATGAATACACCAGAAAATCCACCAATCAGTTCATCTCAAACTAAGTTTTTCTCTTGTACGTGTACCTCGATTGGTTTAAATAATATCTATTATATTAAAGATGAATTGCATATAGGTATATTATCAATTACATAATTTGTTCGTTTTCTAATTTTTATTTTCTTTATTTTCTTACAAGTTATTGCAAATCCGTTCTCATTATTTAATCTACTAGAAGAATAACTGGGAATTATCTCTTTCCAACTATTGACCACTGTAATCGTACTATAATAATAAACGTCTGTATCTTCGAGCACGTTCCGTGGAATAAAGATTATCTATATACTTAATAACTTTTCTTATACTGTGTCGAGGGTCATTGACTCGAGCCCCATAGCGCCCCCTAGGAGGCGGGGGCGAAAGGGGCGGTGAGGAAGTCGCGGCCGCGCGGTTTGACACTTCCTCAGGAAGACCTTTGAAGTAGCACGAAAGATGTAGCTATCTACTGTACAATTCAACAATTCCAAGCTTCAAAGAAATGAACGTGCGTGATTATTTAAATGTATGAGTGATACAATGCACGTGGGTAATGGTGGTAAAATGTAAGTGATCCTCGTGAAGCAAATAAATCTCAAATCGTTACCAGGGCCAATCATTAGCCCCTAGCGAGATTCGAGCCTAGGACGATTGGCCTTGGTTTCTAATCATCCTAAGGCGATGCCACCTTTTCGCTTATAGTTTTTTTGTTCCTGAACAGTTTAGTGGGTAGCCTCTGCTCTTTTCCAAGCATTTTTAACGCAATATTACAAGACTTTCTTCATTAACTTCATTAACTGTAAAAAGTATTACACTTCCAAAATCTTCTTTCGAACAGATTATTAATCTGTGAACACTATTAAGGACACTGATACTTTTAACGTCAACGATCATTTATTCTTTTGATCTTTGCATACCCGCCGTCAAAATCGGATTCAGATTGAGACAAATGCTTCACCGAAATCCCATTCAAGGATGAACGCGTAAAAAGAAAGAGAAACCAACAGCTTCGAACCTTTTGTCTCCCGAAGTGTTGAAGATTAACATTCGCAAAACATCGATGCTGATAAAGATCCGTTTTGTTCGGGACAATCGAGTAATAAACGTGAAAAATCGCGCGCGCCACAAACATTACTTCAGCACGAGACACACAACAAAGCTAAGGAATTGTGTATGCAAAATTCCCACGGAGCGGCCAAGAGGTAATGCATTTGAGGCATTACACATGCAAATTCATGCCAACCCGGCTCAGGACAGACAAAAAAACATTTCATTTACAACAATCCATCAAGAGGCTTTCGCCGCAACTTAATTAACGAGTGAACATGTTTTCAATTACACAAACAAACAGCTTGCAATGATAATTGCAAGAGAGAACTCACTCGGAGATAATTTAAGTAAGCACTTGTTTTTTAAATGAGACTTACTTAAACTTAATTGGGTTTCATCGGGTTTTCAAGGTTTAGGATGAAGAGCTGCCTTTTGTTGTGGTTTTTTGTAATCAGACTTTCAACGAATATTTTAAAAGTAAAGCAAGGGATAATTAAATATACGTAAGTGTAATGCATCATATTACTTAAGTTAGGATGTTAAGGCATTTTACTTCATAAGCTGCAATTTCTAGATAATAGAATAACAATTGTTTCTTAAAGTCCCAATAAACTATTTAAATTTGAAGGGTTCAAAATCAATGATGACAGAACAACTAAGCTGGATAAAATTTGGTATATATTTAGTCTGAGGATTCCATATTTTTTTATCGGGAAGAAATTAAAAAACACAGGCAAATTCAACTAATGCTTCTATAAAGGCAAAGGTCACAAACCTCTCCTATTGTTAAACTCTCCTTCTGAAGTCTAACTTGCCAGCTAGTCTTTGTGTGAATATCAAAAACAACGAAGCCACAATCAAAGCAAACTGGATTAAGAAACCCAAAGGTTAGTGAACGGCAAACTCTAATTAACAAAACAATAAGCGAACACATCCCACTAGCACGTTACTTAGCATAGAAAGAGCATCGTACAATTGTAACAGGCTCGATTGAAAATAAACACAACACCAGCAACCGAGCAGACGGGCGAGCAAACAGACAAAAGGTATCAAAAGAAGGCGTTACGTAATTTTAATAACGATACATGATGAATAACATTATTGCGTAATAGAAGGTCCCGCCATAGATCGAGCAACCGAATAGAACAGGCGCCGTCTAACGCTCAAATAATGAAATATTTGAGCGTCCGATGCAAATTAATGCTAAAACGTTTCTGTATACAAAAGTTGTTTGATCCCTAAAAGGTATTTTACGATAAATCACGACATCAAAAGCCACTGTGTTAATATCACATCCTCAGTGTGACATTTGTGGCTTAACACGATGATACCCTTTTATTATCCACAACTGTAAATTAAATTGAATTTACGTCTATTGGTGAGTCACGGAAACGTTTACATTATTCTGGCTTGACAAAACATCTATGTCGTATCAGTTTTTTTTCTAGTTTTGCCAATTCTTAATAATCCTTATCAAAATAAGTAGACAAATAACATAATTTTAATTGTTCTTTGATGTTGCTTATAGGTACCTATTTTGTAAATTGTTGCATGTTTAAAGGAAAGTATTAAATTCATTGAATTTTTGTATTTAAAATTGATTGAATTAGCTGAGTGATCAGATATTACCGTCAAAGTAATTTAACCTCAAAGGTTGTGGCAAGTCCATTTTCAAAGTATTAAATAGATTTAAAAATATCACTGAATAACACAATTAATTTTCTAAATAATGTTTTGCAACTCTTTCATAAAAGTACTGTTGTGATAGTTGTTGAATATATTTTTGCGGCATTTCTACATACTTCATATTACATACGTCATCGACCAGTTTGCACGACGCGTTTTAGTATTTATGCAAGCTGAATCCCTATTAAACATCCCTATCCCTATCTGACGACCTCCGTAGCCGAGAGGCGAGCGGGCCTGGCTTTGGCGAGCGCCATCTCTGAGGTTCCGGGTTCGATCCCCGGTCGGGTCAATATGGGAAACGAACTTTTCCATATTGTCTCGGGTCTGGGTGTTGTGGTACCGTCGTTGTTTCTGATTTCTGTAACACAAGTGCTTAAGCTACTTACCACAGAATCAGAGCAATGTATGTGATGTTGTCCAATATTTATTTATTATTATATTTTATTTATTCTATTATTCAGGAATAAAAGTAACAGCTGATAAAACAATTCCTATGTCTATACAAAAGACGCACCGGTCGTGCGTACACGATAGTTGCGCGGTATCGAGTTGCGGATCGATTGTCGACAATCGGTGCATTGTGTCGACTCGTCTCGATATCGATACCGCCTACGCGCGACCCCCATACATCGTAATCGGCTTATTAGGATTTTACCACACGCAATCGTGTGACAATGATATGATGTCTTACCTAGAATGCAACCTTCGTAACATATGAGATGTAACGGTATATGACGATTGCAAAGTAAAGCATTTAATAATATATGTTTTATTCCAAAAAGCAGGTCGTATCGAGTCTGGCTCACGCAACAAGGGTTTCAGACTGTTGTCTTTCGTTTTCCTCTTCTAGGCAAGTATGAAATCAAATACCTATATGCGTTGAAATGTACGCAAGTTGGTCCCTTTAAAGTTTTCACTAATTTGTCGGATCATCCTTTACAAGTTTACTACTTTACTGCAGTATCTAAATTATTAGTGTATTTACTTTTCTGCGCACCTCTATTTAGTACATTATCGGCAGTTATGGGTTGGGGTCCGGTCATAGCTTTACATTTCGTGTATACAGGGAACTAAAGTGCATTCTAGTTATAGAATAGCGACTTACCCCATCTTAAACTCACAAGTGCAATGTAGACAGTATTGATTTTTTTACAATATGTTTGTATTTATCTATTAATCTATTTGTTTTTAGAAAAGGCATTAAAATCCGTTGGGTGGTTTTAAAAATCTAAGCACATTTAGGCATACATAGCGGGAAGCTACGTTGTTTGATATCTGCATATTAAAATAACTTTTTTTTTTATAGTGCACTCCAAGATTGACCTCATCCCACCTGATGTCAAGTGGTAATGAGTTCCTAGCTTAAGGGCGAAAAGTATAGCATAGTAAAACTGTTACTAGACTTGTCGCCCTTACCTTGAAGGCTTGACCCCTGCTACTGATGTAGCACCCCCCAAGAGCTCTGGAAACCTTATTCACACGCAGGAACACAACAACACCGGAGTGATTGTTATTTGGCTGCGGTCTTCTGTAAGGTATTTCACCAGTCGGGCTGCTCCAGTTCGAGCGATAAACCGCTTTGCCCTGCCTCTCTAAAAATTTAATAAGAACGAACTCAAAACCAGCGCAGCACTATCACCATTGAACAATTCGTTACATCGGTATCTACCGATCGAAATCAAAGTAATTACATCAGAATTCACTACTTACACCGGTGATTTAACCATCAATATCAATACATCCGCAATGGAATGTGGCAGCAGCAATTACATTCGAAGTAAGTACATACTTGTTAACCACTTAGTACACATTGCCACATAGTTCGGAGGCGCCTGCGTGGGCAGACCACTGATGATCAGATGACTGATTATCTATTTAAGAATATTAATTGTTATTTACGTTTACACTTTGTATGGTATTTTTATGATTTCCGCCTGAGACACCTTTCGTCGAGAAAGTGAAACGGTATTTACATTCGTTTTCATGATCTTGTCGTTTTTGTTTTACCAGAAAAGTATGATCATATATCTTGTAAGATAACCCCGATAGTTTCAACTTTTTTTTATTTACTTTTTTGATAATATTTTCGAGTAACACTCACAAAAAAGTAGCAGTAGCTGTGGGTTAAAATTTAAATCATAAAACCAATAGTTTTAGGAGCTAATCATTAACAACAAATGCACAACAATACCAACAAATCTCCTCTGATAAGATATAGGGTGTATAGCGGGTAATCCCCGCTATTTTTAGGAGAGTCTCACATACCATCTAACTTCCTTATAAAAACCAATCAGAAGAAAAAAAAAGGTTCGCACTTTCTAAAATATATCACACTATCGTATCACTACTAAATAACTGAACATATTA
This sequence comes from Glyphodes pyloalis, assembly GCA_037074685.1. NCBI lineage: Eukaryota > Metazoa > Arthropoda > Insecta > Lepidoptera > Crambidae > Glyphodes > Glyphodes pyloalis. The sequence goes on from JAYKKO010000011.1 coordinate 9,852,257, forward strand.
GTGCTACTAATTTAAAAATATATTGTTCAGAAAACCAATAGATTGTAGGATAATATTATACCATAAAGTTTACAAATTGATGGTCCTTAAACAATGAAATAAATGTAGTAAGAACTAAAATTACACGAAAAAGTCTTTAAATATAATAATTTCAACAACTAAACTCGTATTTCACCAACAGCTCTTAAACAACGTTATCACTCCATGAACAAACATTCATACGTCCAGAGACTTGAAAAAAGAGTGAATAGAAAATGAACCTTCTTCCAAGAACATAAGTACTAAAAAGTCCGGAATTCTTGACCGTAGATTTCGCAACTACATTTGTCACTAGGATGCTTGGTACGATTCGGTTCAAAAGAGCAACTTTGTCTGAGAATATCTTGCTAGGGAAACTGCTTCAAACGCAACGATATATCTTAAAACAAAGTTGAGAACTAAATTTGGACAGAGTCATTTCTTCGTCAGCTCAATAATTTCAAAGGAACTTCTTCAACTTATCTACTTTACAACAAATCTTGCTGTAGGTACCGTGTTGAGAAAAATATTGCTCTAACTTATGCTTTATTATGAATTATTAAACAAGGTTCGTATCATAAACCAGAATACTAATATAATAGAGCTATAAGACCCTGACAAAATAATATTACTCTTTATTCTTAGAATAAAATAAATCTACGTATTATGCTAAACGATTTTCATACCTAGTTACAGATACTTTTCAGATCATATTTGCGAAAAATTAATTATTGAACCCGTGCCTCATTGCCAAGACTAAATAAATAATTCAAGTTCTTGGAAACACTTCAGAAGGCTTCTACGCAGAATAGCTCATACCTATTTATCGTTTACCTCAACATCGTTTGACTTTAAAGATTTAGCCTAACATTAGATTAGATGAAAAGAAATAATGGATTTTCCGTACTCCAATTTACAAAAGAACTTACGTTGTGAGAAATTAATCAAGTAGATAAACAAGAGTGCGAAAGAATGGATATGGCAAACATACTGCGTGGCCCTAAGTAACAGGGGAAGAAGGCAGGAGGATAGTGATAGAACATCGAACTAGAAACTGAACTTTAGCGTGAATAAATATTCTAAGAAACAGTCACCTAAATACCTCTATTAAAATTATTAATCTTTTTAAATGGTTATTAAACTTCATTCTCAAAATGAAATCCTAAATTAACTAGTAGCATTTGGCATAGTATGATTGATGTACTGCTGTATGCACAGAGAGTATCACACCGATCTATTTAAATGGTAAGTCTATGTAATATTGCTTACATACAATATTACATAGACTAACCATTAAGTTAACCGTTTCCTTGGTTCGTTTCAAATTTTAATAATATTTTTAGTTAAGAGAAATTCAGGCATAAAGAATTTTAAGTAAAAACCTCATGATTTCCTCATCAAGAAAATCAGTTCACCAAACAAATGTATATAAATTACAGCAAAGAGATCCAACGACCGGACATAATTAATACAGTAGTAAGTTTTCTATAAGCTAGCTTCTTGTAGGCCTTTGATATCATTTGTGAAAGCAAAACTTTTAATATTTTCTAAAAAATTTTAAGATTGGTTGTCTTTTTAAGAATGTTTATCCATTTTGTGGATTACGCAAAAGGTTACTTACGTAGTCAAAACGGACGGTTTATGACATGGAACGACAAAAGACGGTATCGGAGCTCCCGCTAAGGAATCTGAGTGTAGATCGGAGGGCCCGCGTAATGCGCCGATGTTCATATTTCACGCGGTATCGCGCGCAAATCGCGCCACGGATCGCGCCTCGCCTTATTTACAAGATATCGCTATGATGCGAATGCCGCTACCGGACTTGCGAATGAGGGTGGTCTTCGAGCTTTGAAAAACTGGCGGTAAAAAAATAGTTTTCTTTTTCTCTTGAATATGTAGAATGTAAGTTATGGTGTTATCCATCTCAATTTTGTTGGGACACTTTATGAAGAACTAAACGGAATACAGCCCACCGTAAGCCGTTAATGCAGTCATCAGTGAAGTGTATGGACACTTTCAAACAACTTTTAATTAGTGAACCAACGTGCATTTTACGTCTTAACTATTCCATCACAGTTACTCTCATATTTTGGATTCAGAATACCTAACCCAATTTATTAAAAAAAATTTTTTTTTCGTCGTCCCTGATTTGACTAAATTTCAAATTACATCTAGACAATTTGTTTCATTCAAAAGAAAGAAATGCTATTAATGACATGACTTAGTAGCAACTTATAAATAAAATTATGACACTAAAGAGGCCAATACCTACTTAGCATTTGCAGGGGTATCGGAGTGACACCCCGAAATTTTATTATATCTACTTTTATAATGTCTAATGTTTCCTATGGTTATATGTCTTATGTAACCTTGATTATCTCTAAATTTGTTTTTGAATATATTTTTTTATCTTCGGCCTTTGTATACTTCTTTGATTGACGCTAATCTAAATTATATATCCTAGGCTACAGACATAACGACCGATAATGATTAAAACTCATTAAGGCAATTTAGAAGCTGAAATAGTCTTAATCGACCAAGTAACAATTTGTGTTGACAATGACCCAAATCCTTGAAGGGTCTGGAGTAATCCATACGAAACCAGTCAACTAGAATATACATCTCACTCAATCTACTTAGCGACACCGATAACCGGCCATTACTAACGAAAACGCCGACAGATAATAGCATGCTCACAATTAATTGAAACTACCCACGTAATCTAATAAAAGCTAGTTCTGGCGATCAAGACAAACAAGGGCGCCCATTCGTAATTAGAACTTAATGAACATTTGGAATATTGAGTCCGGCACCGTGAGAAGTCAGACGATAACTACGATTTGTGTCAATGTAATTAAATGAGTGGCTGCCGATTATCTTGGTCGCGGTGACCGAACTTACTAGTTTTGATTGCTATGAGTTATTGATAAACCATTGCTTGGTGAGCCCCCTACAGCTTTAGATCAGTACAATCCGAGATGCAATTGGTTGACGAGCACAGATCTTAAAGGAGTGGTCGCACAACGCATTCCTAGTTAAAATCGAAGCGGTCTTTAATTGAAATCGTATGTTGAGTCCGACATCAATGATAAAGATGCGTACGTATCTTGTGACGTTTTGACGCAACATGAGCGTCATGCAAATTAAAACCCGTTCAAACAAAACACAACTAAATAAACATTGTCAGTACAAATTAAAATTCTGAAAAAAAATAGGATATAATAAAATTACTTATAAATATTATTTGCCCTATGTATGAACCACTATCATTGATGTCTTAATTTACAACGAATGAATTGCATAATACAACAGCGTAACAATAGTTGGACATTTTATAGCTGCATTCACGATACGGGTTTGACACATATGGCCATATTTATCTGAGGACGCGCACAATAGAATAACGATTAGTGTCTATAAAGACTTGGCCCAACGATACTCTTTATGGTGGTCTCGTAAAGTAATACAATTAGGCAATGGGCGTACATTAACACCTCGCCTCAACCTCTTCACCCACGCGAATCGACTCTAAAACATCCAACGGGTCTTGAATTTAACCTAAATCTACGTTTACTGTGCGCTCTAACCACACATGAGAACTAACAGCGCACCCAATTTGTAGAAACTTCGTGTTTAGACATATCAAGTGTATGGACCGATCTCACCTGTGGTTGACAAGCTGCGGCGAGCTCTCTTTACTTGAACGGCCACTAAGGAAGAGAAAACCGCAACAGCTATGTAAGTCCGCACACATATAGCCGTCATTAGCCACGGCCCAAAAGTAATCAAGCATGTTAACACGTTGAGCATACAAAAATTTGACTCACCGCAATATTTTCCCAAGAACTCGTCACAAGCGTCCATAAATCTGGAAACAAACAAACTTAATTAATATCGCCGAAAACGTTCACTCCAACGCAACTCTTGTAATGTACCTGAGGTCGCTTAAGACCTTTAAAGAATTTAAATTACCTCATTGAAAAGTAATAAAGCTTTGTCGAACATGAGGTCGCTGTACATTAAAGCGAGATCAACAATAAAATTAGTCGAGGTATTAACTTACTAATCTCTTAACGTTTAAGCAACATAGACAATAAAAACTTGTGTAAACTGATAGCAACAGTTATTCAGCCATAAAACATTTAATTGAATTTAACAAAAATACGAAATCCACCCGTCACAAACGAGATGAAATATTATCATGTATCGATCTCAGCGTGTCGCCAAGATTTAATCGATTTTTTTACACCTAAAACCGCATGATCTGTGGTTTCTGTAGGCGTTTCGGAATTACAAGGCGTTTTGCCGACCGGCGCAGTCTGCATTTCTGTCTTCCGTGAAATATGTTTGTTTTCATCATAAATGAGCGTTGAGGGGCTGCCGAGACCCCAATAACGCATTATTGGAATGTTTTCTAAAATAACTTGCAGGGGTGGTCTAATGATTGCAGATTGTTTATATTCCTCCGGCACAAGTTTACCGGTAGATAAATATGAAACTGAAGCCAAATTTTGGTTGATTACAGCATCTTGCAAAGGTAAAAAGAGGGTTCATTAGAAGCTTGTCATGTAAATTTTTCATGACTTAATATGCACCGTCACCGTAAAATTATGAGACGAAAACTTTCCGTAATCGTCAGCAAACCAAATACCATAAATACAAAATTCAAACAAGATTTACTATTCAGTCCATCATCGTCCTAAAAATTAACATCTTAAAAGGTGCAAATGAGGTCTTTAACTAAGAGTGCGCATTGTAAATTATTCAAATCTAAACTAATAAGTCTTTGCTCGATTATTTGATTTATAGCTAACGGTGGCTATGAATTTAGGATCCGTTTCAATGCTATTGATATCGTAAAAAAGTGGAATGACGTCAAATGTGGAAATATGCGGATGCTCAATGAGCCGTAAAACAATACTGAATATTAGATTCAACAATGCAAACTTTAAAGTTGGCGGTTCAAAGAATTTTGGTCTTTGGTCCAACACCGTTTGCGAAACGAAACCACCAGGGACGTGTGGCGCCAGAGAGCAAACAGTTTAATAAAGCATAAGTCACGATTCAACAGAATTATGAATACTTCTTCCTGTTCTAAAATTCGACGATGAAAAACCTCTCTTTCCAATTGCAACAAACATCAACAAACTATTTTGAATTATTATACTAGCTAGTTTCGAGCATTTTCAATAGTTCCGAGATTGTAGAAAAAGTGGATCCAAATGATAGAAAAATATAATAATAACAGTAAACAATAGCTGTAGTAGTAGAACTTAAATTATGTCAATGGGTAAGTACGGTCTTACCAAGCTTGCGAAATGCAGGTTCCGGAGCTATGTTTAAAAAAAGAAACACTTTGCTCGACCCGGGAATGGAACTCAGAACGCCGAGATAAACTCCGGTACAAGACCTTAACTACAAGATCTTCGATGCAGAACATCCCACATTGGCTTTCATAAATATGACCCATCAAAAATTTTACCAAAACAAATATTCTTTCAGAAGTTTGCTTATTCATAAGCCTTATGCCATAGCCTGCACGTTATCAAGCACATCGAAACATATAGTTAAACGATCAGGATTATGAATTAACATAACTTTCTCAACTAAATTGGTTTTACAAGGAATTACACGTTGTCACGAAAGTTTATGAATAAATAATAATGTAATAATCGAATTCCCTGTTATAAATTAACCAAAGGCACCGTCCTGTAGAGACTTAAGATTTTTTCTTTATTTCTTAAATAATTTCTTGTAATGAAATGTTGGTTCAAGAACACCCCCGAGTCAATTGCTTATTAGTTAAAATAATACATATGAATACCTACAGCGTTTACTTTTTTGCATCAATAGACACAAACATAAAATGAACCAAAAACTATAATATTATCTCAAAAACGAAATTACACAAAAAGACGGTTACACATCTTTTAAGTTGGAATAAAGTTTCATTTTGAAACATTGACAGTCTTTTTTTTTTCAATGCAACGTGACTCACAGATGATTCAAGATTCTTCAAGAAAGAGATCTTGATGTAAACGTAACGAAATTAGTCTCAGAACCAGTACAACTTCCCATATATCATTGGCAAGGTCAACTTGAACGAGTTCAAAAGCATTACATTCGTAGGACAAGTGAAACTTTCTAAGCATTTCCTGCCCTACACGGACGTCATTATTTAAAATCTGTCAAAACTGTGTATTTTATTACTTGAACGGCATATCGAAGCGACGTGAATTACATGCTTTCTTATTTAATGTTAGTGGCGTGTTGCGTTTGTCGGATAATTTATGTCTAACCACGGTATCGGGCGGTGCATCGCTCCTGGTCATAATCCGGGTATTTTTCATACAGCACCAATGCGGTCCTTTATGGCGTCATTCGAAAATTTATGTTACCAATTGAAGGTATCGCTGCAATTATTTTCGCTAACAATCTACCGCTATAGCTAAACAAGCTATTTATTTTAGTATCCTCTGCAATCCTCTAATAGATCTCATTCATTAATTTCTGCTAACAATTAATTTTACGAAGCATGATTTTATTATACATATTTTACTTTTGGCTGATAAGTACGTGGAAAAGGGCGTGGCCGTTACGACAATGTCTTAGATTGTCAATAACCTAGAACACATGCAACACACATGGAAGTTTGTGGAGTTCAACATAAAAATGAGTCGAAACTTAAGGCGGTCTCAGGCAAGGGCCGAAATCGGGGCGTACTTTCACAAGATCGCGGCGGACCTCACATACGTGGCGCCCGCGCATCCATCATGGTAGACGAACATGTCGCGGCCCGACAAGCGCCGAAACGCGAGCCAGAGATAATAGGGGACACTCTGATACAACGCGAGATAAGAGGCAGGAGGTTCCCATGCGATCCAGGGCGTCCTGGCTCGGGGAGTAAGGGCAAAGGTTAAACGTGGACAAAATACCACAATGAAACACAATATATCCGGTTGTAAAAGATGAGGACGACTTATTCAACAAAAATGTTGATTTTTTTTTCGTTTTTAATCCTTTTCGATGAGACAATCCTTTTGTCTGAAGCGATAATAACATGACAATTTTGTGTAAGATTTACGACATAGGGAAACTAAAGTTAAGGCTGGATAGGTAAAATACTGAACAATAAAACATGATATCAGTAAGAGGCATTGCTTTGGTATGATATAATCATGATGAAATTTAAATTATATAACTAGGAAGCTTTTAGTTTGTTAAAGACTAAAAAAATATATATATCACGAAGTTTCGATCGGACTCTAGATGATAAGATGATTTAATAAAAAATAAGTTTCCTAAATTTCGTCTTGGTTAATGATCAACTAAAAACTAAAAGTCGGGACTAATCAAAGACTTTGTTTTGGAGCAAAATCAAATAATAGCCATAGGTTCATCCAGGGTTGTCAACCGTACGAGGTTCCTCGTACGGAAAAAGTGAACGACACCAAATAATTATTTCAACTGTCGTGTCCACAAAAAAATTTACAACACGCGAAGTAGAAAACATTGCACAATATAACAGAAGAACAACAAGACACAACAACAACTGTATAATTTACAAAACAAAACCATCCACAATAGAAATCATTAAAATTTCTATGTATGTTATAATTTATTTAATAAATTTTAATGTACGAGGTTTGAAAGTCAATATACGAGATTTTCAGCTACACATGTACGCGGAATCTTTTTTTTGGTTGGTAACCCTGGGTTCATCCTATTTCACGCACGCTTGACCAAGACCTGGGTGTTAGTAACTGGAAGTTATTATCTAACCGCATTATTACCGTTTTTTACATTATTATACATTTTTAATCCTGAATTAATCCAGTCTTGAATATCGAGTCGTGCACTGGGTAAAATGTCAAAATTAGATTGAGAAAGCAAAAGGTACATACATACATACTGCGATTCAAAGCCAAGGCTTAAGAGAGTTTAATGTTTTATGCATCCCCCAAAAAAAGAATTTGATATTTAAAACAAAATCATTTTTATTTCTTATAACTAACGCCGCGCGTACGAAGTCGCGTGCGACCGCTAGTAATGTATATAAAATCCTTAACGATTGGTCGTAAATGTTACAACAGAGTAAGATACACGCGGACTGGTTCACGCATCGTCTGTCGTCTTAGTTTACGGCGTGCGAACTGTCCTGCACGCCGGCCAGTGGCTGACTGCCGTCAGAAACCCATTAGCCATGATGCATCGACTCCAATGGGGTTCATTCTGAACTCTTACTTCAATTTTTTAATTTAAAATACAAGTTAATTCTGCTTCTTACGGCGAAAACCGTTTCTGTCAACGTCGCGCGTAATTTTACCACATAATTTTAGGATGGATTGAAATGCTGCTTATTTCAAGTGCGCTTATATTGTCACCATATCAAGATAAAAACTATTCAAAATTTCAAATGGTTTCTATACGACATTACATAAGTAATTTAAGCGGAGTAAATCATTGTACATTGCCATTATAACATATCTACTGAGTTTTATATCGGTATGGTAGAAATAGGTTTTGAACCGGTATTAGGGTCACTTTGAATTAAATGCGTTGCGTTAAATTATGATTCTAAAGTGTTAGGTAGAACGGTATATCACTTAAATAATTATAGTAGGTATTGATTGATTTTAATAAGGTTTATCTCTTCTTAATTAGGACAAGAGAATTATTACAAATTAATATTGTAAACAGCACGGTTTAAATACAGAATTGAACCCATGACAGACTGAGCACGCGATCCGACAGTGATCATTGGCGCTTGACTTTTTCTGCTTTGTTTAAAACAGAAGTGTTTGACAATGTAAATAGCACGCGTGAGAGACGAAAACATGATAATTGAACTAGAGTTAATCAATATTAGCTTACGGACAAAGATTATGTAAGGCAATTTATCTATTCAACATTCGCAAAGCGTTCTCGGGGACAAACTTGTTGGCATATTTATTTCTATTGGTACTAAAGAACACATAATACTAGTTTTCATTAAAATGTACACAGCGAAGTCAAAAAAGGTTTGAATATATGTATGTATTATTTGTATTATTTAACTAGTCGAGGCTGGCCCTAAACTAAGCGACGCCAGTTGTAAAGGACAGCCGACTTCTAAAAGCTAAAAGGATAAATAAGGTGTTCTCGAAAACCAACCAAAGTCCTAGTAATCGAACATAGTACCTACCAACAAAAATATCCTTAGTCCTGGTCCCGTTAAAGTAGAAATCACCATTACACAACAAGCAATACTTCTAGTAAAACGTTCATGAACGCAACAAATGAAGCATTAAGGTAGGGAGTACCTTACACCGAGGTGATAAAAAGTTATGCTCAAAGTCAAAACTTTAAGCTTAACATTACAATACTACCTCCCTGACTGACGAGTATTCGCGTGTTTTGTGACATTTGATTCGACTTTGTGCATTACATTTCAATACCGCCTCCCAAATGACGAGCACTTGCGTGTAAAGTAACATATTATTCAAAGTGAAGCGCACTGATGTTACAAATTGAATCAATGTATTACATATTGATTCAATTACATTACAAGGGACAGATTGTAATAATCGGTTCAAAATATATATAATACTCGGTCCTCCTTCTTCACTAGAGTGTACTAGTTTCGTATCTTGGCGCTGTAATGGTCAGCTTTTCTCCAGCACTGGTGCCCCGAATCTAAAAACATTACAAAGGAATTCTCCCGGTGAAGGAGCACCTTTTTAGGCCTAGTTTATCGTGAAACACTGAACCCTGAGGGCTCTGGCACAGCCATCCTCGTACGAGTTACAGGATTACTGCTTTTGCTGGAAGGACTTTGTTTATGTTGCCGGACACATCGCTGATCTTGTGCTTCACCCCGGCTTCGCTCGGGTAGATAGTTTTTTAAAACTTGCGTTACATTATGGGAGTTTTAGTGAAATTCCATTAAAAAAAAGAAACGTAGCCCCTTTACCGTTACTAGTTACACATTGTAATACTCGGTTCTTTTCCTGCTCTGACGTGTCTTTTGTGTCATCCTAGGCACAAGGTTAGCGCAACAAAGGTCGGTTTAACTCACGCAGTGATTGCCTGAATCTGTAAGGTTACATTACACGCGAATGCTCCCAGTAAAGGACCACCTTTAGGCCTAGTTTATCGTGAAACAGTGAACCCTCAGGGCTCTGGCACAGCCATCCTCGTACGAGTTACAGGATTACTGCTTTTGCTGGAAGGACTTTGTTTATGTTGCCGGACACTTCGCTGATTTAAGGCTGTCAGCTGCTCTGTGGTCGCGTATTAAATCGCAGAGGCTACAGTATACAGTTTTAGTTATTTGATCTTGTGGTTCGCCCCGACTTCGCACGGATTGATAGTCGTTTACACTTTGGGTTTTAATATTAGAATTTTAGTAAAGTCCCTGTTTAAAAAACAATATAGTTACCACCAGGAGAGAGTGTAGGTTACCAGAAGGGAAATAATTTCAAAAATAGGTTTTGTAGTTTCGAAACCATGGAGATTGGCAAATGAACACATAATCAAACCTTTCCTCTTTATGATATTATATCTAGCCGGCGCCTACGATCACCATTACTTTTGGGGATGACTTCTAATAATATGTACATTATGATGCAATTAAAAGGCTTTACTAGCAACAAAATTCAACTTAATACCTCAACAGCAGTTTAATCAGTGCGTGGTTCAATTAGTCAGTATAATATAAGTAAAAAGCATTGTTAATTAAAAAAAAGCGTAGAACAAAAGTATGATTAAACATATAAGTAAGCGGCATAAATTTTAATACCATTTGGTTTCGTTTACGAGAAGCTTATCCCGAAAAAATACCCATCTGAAAGACTATTACTAACATACAGCAAAAAGTCACGCCAAGATTTAATGAAGACCTTGAATACGTTAAATTCATTACGCCAAGGAAATAGAGCCAATATAAACTGAAGAAAAGCAGTTTCCCATAATAACACGCTAATAATAATAAATAACCAAATAAAATCGTCGGTTAAGGATCTCGTTTCGTAGAAAAGTTTTTGTCTCTGCGTGGATAGTGTCGTTGAAATACGGGGATAAACATAGGAAAATATTGGATTTTTAAGATACATTTGCGTAGCGAGAAAAATAGAATACGAAATGGCAGTAAAAATTGTTTACTTGCATATTTTATCTTCAATACGATTTGATAGTTTTAGTATTTTGTTTACGAGCATATTTATCTTTTTGTTTACAATCAAAACTGAAAAATCATAATGGGGGTATTGCCTTCTAATCGTGAGTGTAAATGTTTCCGTCTATTGAACACGATCACTATTTGATATAAATATATGAGAATGACAAAAACTTTTACAAATAGAAATGAACTTCTTTAAGGATAAAATAAGTCGTACTTGTGCACACATTATTTTTCAGTGTTAGATAAATTTTCTTTGTTCTTAAAATTTTTAAAAAAATATGTAGGATACTACGATACTGTTAATTAATAATAAATGCGCCAGACAATCACAATAAAATGATCTTAATTGAGAAGTACCAGATGGTTGATGCTAACTAGGTTTGTACGCAGTTTTATGTATTTAAGCGATAAACCACCTCTGGATCTTTCACGTTTCGTGCGGCAACCCTAGCCAATGCGGCACAGATAGCGTGTTTTTTTTAAAACCTTTGAATTATCAATAAAATAGATATGCTTTTTAACCGACTTCAAAAAAAGGAGGAGGTTCTCAATTCGACCGTATATATTTTTTTCTTACTGATTTTTTTAGTTTCTACACCTATCAGAATATTAATTAATGGTCCGCCATAATCTTTGGATACATTCTATGATCAAAAGCTTTCTGAAACACTAAGAAGTTAGACTTTATTAATCTAATCCGTTAACATTTGTGACTGCCTCAAACTTTACTAATCAATTAAATGAACAACAAAGACACTTTACTAAGTGAAAAAGCCAGACGTATGTACTTAACGAAATTTCAACAATTCGTCTATGAAGTTGACAAAAGTGTCAATTTTTCACACAAACAGCTGTCAAGTATTCTTCGGATCAAACACAATATATCAAGAAAGTTCAATAAGAATGTCCCTTTCAACTATGAATGATGCTAGAGATGAAACTTAGAATAAAATTTCGTCAATACTTACATTCAAAATAGGGTTGTCACCGTCATTATAAAACCACTTAGTTTAGAAATAAAATATTATTTTCTAAGTATTAACAAATTTTACATATATATATCAACAAAGATGGTTTTACCGCAAAGGAATTGATATTTAATCGTGTTTGTCCTTAGAGTGAGATGAGTAAAACAAGTATCCTACTTCGTAATAAATTGGGTTAAAACATGTACCTCTGTCTATAAAAAAAAACAATAATAACACTAAAAAATTCGAAACTATAAAATTGTAAAACTCAAAAGTGTTTGTTTTCTCTTTATACTAAAACTATCTAAAAAGGAATAACAATTGTATGTAGCATGTTAACAAAAATATGCTGCTGCTTAATGCTTAATGCTTAATAACATATTTTGGTTTTTGGCATAAAATTTAGTAAAGAACCGCACTATTAAAGACGATAGCCCGTTAGATAAGTCATCTCCAAACGATAGAGCAGCTCATACTAAATTATAAAAAGTAAAAGTTTGAAATAATGTATGGATTAGCGATTGCAATCTGAAAAAACGGATCCGGTAAACAAAATGGGGATCCGGATCCGGTAAAGCGTCATTTTCAGTCCAGACTGAAAATGACTTGTTATTCTTTCACGTAAAGACTACTAAATAGATTTGGATGAAATTTGGTAAAATTATATATTAATTTCAAATAAAGGATAGTTTTTATCCTGCAATAACTTAAAAGAAGTTGCGGGCAACTGCTAGCAATAGCATAAAGCACAGTCGCGCAAACGAGTGATAGTTGGAAGTAGAGATTCAATCAACCCAAAAGCCGTGCGACACCCCATCCAGCGGGATGTTTTCGTCGGGAAAGTTCCCAGATCGCCTCTGGGATAGCCTTCGGGTCTTTCCTACTGTCTGCGGCTAATTCGGGATTGTTGAGGCGCGTCCACAGATGTCACAAAAAAATCCTCAAATATATCATTTCAAATTAATGAATGAACAAAATTATAACAGAATCATTACAAGGTGCAATTACAACATAATAAACGAACGCGCATAAAGGCTTGATGACTCGAGGAGTGCATCTATGTGAATAAAAATAAATCGGCGGAAGGCAGTACGCGCTTTAAACTTTGGAAATACCAGACCAAATTGGATGATTCTTTTCTTATGAATGTTTTTGTCATTTGTAGCAAAAAAGTATATTTATTTACTGAGATCCTAGGCCGAGGCGGGCTACTAATTTGCACCAAAAATACTCCGGTCAAGGTTTATATACGTTTTTAATAGCAGATAAAATATTGATAACGAATTTTTACTTTCAAAGTGAGTGCAATAAAACTTTTCCGATAGCTTTGAAGTCATTAATCATCTGATGATTATTCTGTTATGGGACCTATACTATGTTTTACAATCATTGTCATCTCTATGTTTAAACGTCAATAACCAAACTAAAAATGTGCAGTAAAACTAAAAAAACAGTCGTAAAAGACTGAATGCGATGAATTTTTAATTTGGTTACTCACAATCAGAATCAAAAGATTAGGCGCTCCTTTGCCCAAATGAAACAAGCCTTATGTACGAAAAAGGCCACAAAGGAAACGAAAGAAAAAGTCCCACAATGTGTCGGTGGAAACGCACAATAAAAAGTTATTGCTTTCAAGGATGTTTAAGATACCTCATTCATGTCTGAGAAGTTTCAAAGGATAAATTTCATGGCGCAATGGCGGGAACAAAGCTGGAACTATTCAATAAATATGTTTACACCGACGTTTTATGGATGTATTTTCTGTAAAACTATAAATATTGTTGTTTAACAATTCTGTTGGGATTGTTTTATCTCATAAGGATAATCATTCTATTAAATAAAATATAGGGAACACTGAACACTTCAACTAAACTATTTGCGATTCCATGCGATAAGTGAGTAGTGCTTTCAGGTCTTGATTGTTGGTGTTCAATCTTACGAGGTCCAAAAACCTTATCGTTAAATGAAAATTATTGTTTTAAATTTGAATTTTTATAACCAGACCAACCAAGATTACAGACCAGTCTACCATGGTTCAAAAGAGTATAAAAAGCTATAAGAATTATTCACATCTTAATTTTTTTGACTAATAGTAATTAAAATAAAAAAAAATTAAACAACAGAAATGAAAAGTTAAACTTTCATATCAAAAAATCGAAATATGTTCGGCAGCATTTATTTCTGAAGTCTAGCAACTCTGTAAACAAAGGACTCCCTTTGAGGAAAATACCACAGTAAACTGTTATGTAATTTCTATACAGGAGTATGAACAACATACGATTCCGATTCTAACGTTTAATATCAAACTGTATAATTGTACGGAGTCCCTTCCAGAATTATGTCATTTAATTTATGAAGGTCTACCAACAGTTTCAGGTTCTAATAAAAACTTAAGCTTCAGTATGGCCTAGAATACAGAAATTATTTAGTGGCAAGCACCAAGACACTAAATAGGACTCTTGTATGTATGAGTATGAGCCACTGGGCTTATTATTTTGTAAACTAGCACAAAATAATGAGCCCAGGCGGCTCATTACCGTCTTTAATATCATCCAACATAAATTAACTGTTTGAAATGTTACTACTAAATTGATATTTTAGATTAGTTCAGGAATTTTGATAATTTCACTAAAAATAATCTACTATATAAAAATAAGTCGGGTTTTCCTTCCTGACGCTACAACTCCAGAACGCACGAAACGATTTCCACGGTTTTGCATTCGTTGGAATGGTCTCGGGCTCCGTGAAGTTTATAGCAAAAAAATTCGGGAAAAATTCAAGAGAAAAGCGGGAAAATCCTCTAAGGCGAAGCGAAGTTCGCCAGGACCGCTAGTATTAACATATAAAATCATAATTATGTTACAAACAATGATCTTAAAGAAAAACCGGTCAAGTGCGAGTAGGACTCGCGTGGAGAGGGTTCAGTACGTTGGGCTCATAGGTCACAATAAACTAAACAATTATTTATCAAATGTAGGTAAATAATTTACAGTTGCTGACGTCGATTTTTAAATTAATTAATTCTTTTTATTCTTTAACTAATTTACTTTGCTTTGAAACGTGTTCATGGTAAAAGGTTATTAGATAATTAAATACTTCGGGAACCTGGTAAGTACTCGCATGAAAAAACTATATATGGCTGAAAATAATCACAGGGCACAGGCAGGTAACAATAAAAAAACGTAAATTTAACAAAACAACCCTTTTTTTTAATCCATGTACTTCTCATAGGTTTTCTGTAATCTATAGGTAAAGAGCTATATTCCGCATTAATTTCAAAATTTTTAGCCTAGTAGTTTCGGAGATAAGGGGGGGAATGGTCAATTTTCGCCTATTTTATTAAATAACTTAAAAACTATTTATTTCAAGGTTTTAAATGATACATATTTGCAATCCTTACAGCAAGATCTTTCATTTGATATCTCACACGATATGGTTAGCGAATTTTTTTTTTATGTTGTGATTTACCCTCCAAAAGTGACCCCCAAATTCATAATTTATTTATTTACGTTACACATGCACCTTTGGGTCTTTAACTTACATATGTGTACCAAATTTCATCTCAATTGGTCCAGTGGTTTCAGAGTAATCGGCTGTGACAGACGGACGGACAGACAGACACGCGAGTGATCCTATAAGGGTTCCGTTTTTTCCTTTTGAGGTACGGAACCCTAAAAACAAAAAGCAATCCGTTTCCAAGCCCAGTTTTACCTTAAATAGGAATACAGGCTTTAATAAACACATGAAGATAACATTATGTCCTAACATTTAATGACACGACAAAGGTTATTACAAGATGACATCAAATCGAATATTGTGAATCAGTTCGCTAACTCCTACGTACAGTTTACAGCCGCTGATACGATATTCCAAGAAAACAGTATCCTTTGTGGTTTGACTACTGCCGCTATCATTGTAAGGATATGCAAAACAACACACAAACAATTAAAATTAATAGTTAGACGCCACCGACATAGCTTAGTAATGGCTCAAAGTATTTGTCGTACCAGAAATAGACATAATTAACTCCAGAAACAATTAGATCATCCGTTACATTGTTAATTCTAAATTCGTAAAAGAAAATCCTACCTTCTTTGTTTAAGCAATCCTGTTCAATAAAAACTATTAATATTAAATTGTTTTAAATGAGTTTCAGTTAGTCACACAATAAACTAAGATTTGCATGAGTCCTGCTAAATTCTGCAATATTGTTTCTCTTGGACATACAAGAAAAGAAACAAAGCGCCTATTTAATATGAATAAAATTGAATCGATAGCACTAGTGAACTAGTATTTGACTTAGGATTTACTTGTATTATGAGTAACAAACGACAGATACTACGTGGGAACACGCCAAAATCTGAGAGAGAAGCTGATTAAGAAAAGTGTGTTTCCTATATTGACCTGACAAGATTCGGACACAGGACCTTAAGATATTTTACAACACCAGCAGCCTCAAGCACTCTTTCTTCTCATATTTGCGTACAAAAAATAGGAATAGAAATTTCTGTAGTTCCACCCAAGAGCGCTTGCGACTGGTTTACCCTGTGCGCTTGCGACTGGTTTAAACCATAGGATTTGTTTTAACAGGCCTAATCATTTGATCTGTATGTAATCCTTGTACTATCAGCACTATATCTTAGCTTAGTACATTTCGCTAATAAGGCAATCGAAAACTTTGTGCTCTAAATGACCAAAACTAAAGCTCCACAGGTAATCTTATTAAATAACAGTAACTCCATAAGTTCTTAGGGTAAAGGAGAACGTAAGCGCGACTGTAATGAATTGAGCGACGATTCACACTGGGTACGTTTCACTTCGGAACTTTTTCTTTACGACTCACGGCTAAATGGGAAAGTGCTAGTAATGAGTATATACGCAGCTTAGGCGGATTTTCTACGGACAGTTTTCACTGCGTTGTCGGAAACATTAAATAGAGTTACATGTAGTATATTTAGAAGAGTCATACTTATGTTTAACTTAGGTGTTTTTAATATGGGTGAATGAATTTACAAACCGATTGAATAAATATCCTAGTTCCATATCTCTAAAAACAATCCACCAATATTTGACATCAAAAATCAACATTAATACAATAAGCATTACGTCTATGTATCTTGTATATTTCGTCGTTTACGTGTTAATTTATAACTGCCGGTCATATACCCACATTAGGGTTGGTTGATGATGATGAACCTGACATAACATAAATATGTTATGTAAAAAGACCAACAAAATTACAAATCTATTTTCTGTTCGTTCTGAAAAGTCCTAAAACCACCATGACGACCAGCATAACAACTAACGCTTCAACATTGCAGTACGGTGAGATGAAAACCCAGAAAAATAAATGCACCTAGTTGTTATACATTGCATACCAATTTTTATAACGAAACGCCACGTAAAATGGTAATTCCCAGTAAAGTATGAAGACCCCTTAACGCTAGAAAGCATTCAGCCCATCACAGCGCTATAGTCATAACTGGCGTCTGTCTGTCAGCCAATAAAGATGTGCTACCTAATCAATTACGGTAGACTCACGCTTGCGACGGTGTTATGTTCCTATTACGAGAAACTACGAGTAATGTATGAGTAATCAGAGATACCATATCGCATTATGGTGCCTACCAGGAACATCTAGTAGTACCAAACTGTATCTGATGTACAAAATTTAAAAAACTTTTCATTCATCCGTCGGTTCAAATTCGAATTCAAATAATAGGTAGGTTTCAAAGCTGCAATCAAAACCGATACAAGGTTTTTTCAAACCCGTCTCGATATTGGATATGCAAAACCAAAATTAAATGCAAAACATTCCAGGTTCAACTATTACCTACGAAAATGAAAAATATAAGTAAGTAATTACCATTGATTCAAAGATAGCCGATCATTATGTGGCGAATTTGTTTCGGGATGTTTAAACAAATAGTTTAAAAAAAATCTAACCTATCAAACTAAATTTATTTTCCACTGCAGAGCACATGCCTTAATTATTCAATAAAAGTTATGACAATAGTAATGGGTTATGGCTTAATCCCCACGCATGCCACATACGAATGAGAGATCGCAAACCAGAGCTTTAATTGAAAAATCCGTACATTCTTAATTCAACTCAGGATTCAAACCCAAGACAACGAGATCGAAGAATCCAGAACTCAAGCCACTAACTACAACATCGAGGCGTTACATTGCCACAAATATTAAATTACCACGTTTTGGAATAAAATGTAGATCATACTAGATTTTAAATAGGTGCGAAAATATATGCATGTAACATTTCAAACATTTACATCATCATTAAAATCTCTTTCGACAGATCAATTCCCTATTCCTTTTAAAAAATGCAAACAGCCAGAAACACTGTGATAAGTTTCCTTATCCACAAAGCCTGTGTCAGGTACACCCTGTGTGTCATAACACTAATATTAGTAAACTGACCACACAATAAAATACAAGATACTCTAATGAATTGAAACCATCAGACAATGACGAATAAGGTGTCGTATTTACATTACGGGAAACTATGAACATTGCTGCTGACTAATAGCATAATTAGTGTTGCTGTGGCGCTTAGAAAGCCGTAGTCATCTCAACAATTATAATTACTGCTTCTGCGAACATCAAAATAAAAACAATTATTCATTGCTCTAATTCTGGATTATCATAAACGCTGCTCTAACGTTACATTTGTATGAGTCACGAATATAAAGTGCCTTTTAAGGTCGATCTCATGAATTACCGCAAACACAAATTGTAATGACTGTGCTTCCATGAAAATAACTTCAATTCTAATTTATTTGATTTGGATTAGTCTATGTAGTTATTTTTGTAATAAATTCCAACATAATAACAAAGGTTACTCATCAAAGTTATTTAATTATGACTGAAGATTTAACTCGTTTATGCTAAGTCACTATCGGATATTTCAGTGTTGTTTCTAAAAGGGCTAGACTGGTCAACAAATCTCAGAATAGTGTTAACTAACTACTGGTTGAAACGATAAACTATCACTAATTATAAACCATCGACGTAGAAAAAAAGAATCTTTAATCGCCCAATATTTTTCGTTTAGATATAAAGACGCTTTCAAAAAAAGGTAAGTTATTTTTGACAAAAAAGAAATGCTACTGAAGAAGCCTGTGATCAGCAGTAGACACAAACAGGCTTAGATGAAAAGATCTCTGTTAGAATAAGATATCTTTTAGAGTAACTGATTTAAGTTGCAAACAAAGAGTTTACATGACAAGTATCTAAAATAAGGAAGATTTTATTCACACTAATCATCGACCTGTTTCTCATGAACACCTTTAATAAGTGAAAATTTGTTATATTTTTTAGAAAAATCTTTTATGACTAAAAAAAAACTCACGTTTATATTAAGCAATTCAGTTACATTACATAATACTACATAGTTTCACCAATGTCTCAATTATTTGAGCCCGTGTGGTCCAATATAATTATATACCATTTTAATGAACCAAAAATATAACATTGTCGACATTTAGATCACCAATTACATATAATGAAACGGCGCAACAACAAGTAATAAGTGTGTTATTAAGGGTATTATCGAAAACCGATAATTTAATTCCTTATAAGATAGATTTAATATTGTTTAACGTTAGGCTTCTTGTGAAACCAACATGTAAAGCATTATTAACGGATTACTTCATTATTTCTAATAGAAATGAGAACAGCCATTATGTTTTACGTTGTAAGAAAGTACATGATAATGTCATTAAGTTCTTTTATTTAGTACAAATGCAACGCATCATCTTGTAATGACATGCACAGTCTGAATACTTATTTCATTTGCATAATAGATGCCAAAATTTGATGCCACACTATAAAATGCGATAAATATTTTTGAATATTCATCAACAATCAGTACTTACCAGACAAAGTAAAAATCATTTTAATTGCCCCCAAAAATAGTTAATTTGATACTCTAGTTTTTACACCGGATTGCGATCGGAATAAAAAGTCAAGCGAAAGTGCCTAGTCTAAACTAACACTCTTAAGAACCCGCCATCAAATATCACGCCAACCAATATCACAAAGGACACAGAAAATAGATGAAAATAAATTGTATCTTCCCAGTAGATCAACACTGAAACGGTTGAGCGTTACATCACCCCGTTAAAAGTTGGTCAAAAATATCCGTTCCCAGTATAGGTAGGACGGCTTAGTGACAGTAAATTTGGACAATGGCCGCCGGACGCCATATTTATGTGTTTGTTATCACGCTAGGATGTCTCCTATCTTACCCTGATTTACACTGCCCTGGCCGAACAAACAATCAACAATGTAAGAGTTTAACACCTCGCTTAGATAGGAGACAATAACGATTCGTAAGTGATGACTAACTGTTAGTTAATATGGACTATTTAAACAAATCACAAAGAGAGGTTCGAATGTAAAAATCGAATCTGATCATCCAAAAATGTAATATGGATAACATCTCACAGAAATACACATTAATATATATATTATAAACACCATTGAGATTGAAAAATAATTACTGGATAACATCAACTTTAAGCTATCACATGCTTGTATTAGATCTTTTAAAAGTAATGTAATTAATTTTCCCTAAACTAATAGGCCTAGGTTTATATAAATCGGCGAACAAACGTGCGATAAAAACATTACTTATTTATGATTTAGATGGGGATAAAAAATACACTTTCAAACTTCTTATTTTTATTTAAAGTACATTATTCACAATTCGCCATCTAAATAGTGTACCTATCTTACAAGGAATTTCACGGACAATATTTAGCAAAAGAATTCGTATCTGAACTTTGAACGTTGTTCCAAAACAACAATGTTTGTCTAACTGATGTCAAATCACTTAAAATCAATTAGTTCATCACTTACAAATTCTATCAGCGCCGGTTTTCCCGGCGTCTAAACACTGAGCTAAAGCTTCTAAAATATGAAATGACTCAATACGGTGTCAAATTATCTCGTGATAACTCTCAATCATGCGCTAATTCAATCACAAATAAAAGATCTACAAAAAACGGTTAAAGCGGATTTGACATCTGTACATGATATAGAATCTGAAGTATCAATATTGGATCATCAACAAATGGATTATAAGTACAACTGTAGTATATTCTTTTTTTGTGATCGATTTCGAGCAATCCATTTTTGTGAGCTCATTTCTAATATTAAATCAACCTTTATACTGACTGAATTGCTATTTTTGTACGACTTTGATATACAGCGCAAGAGTAATACTAATTGTTAAGTAGTTTTTTTCTCATTACCGTTTACTTTCGAAATACTTTTGACTATAACATTTTTAATTAAAATCGGCATTTAGAACAGTTTTAACTGTTGTACCGTTCACATTCAACGATAATTTTCGATTTTGCATTCTTACATTAATTGTGTGATGGCACTAACTTTACACATAAAATCAGGTTACTCCATCCCCCTTACAACTTGGACGAAAACAAAAAACCTAAGTACTCCAATTTCCCACCAATAAAAGCAAGTCTACCAACGTGATAAAGTTGCTTTCAACAGCAACCACCTCGATAGCCCACTCAATGTAAACGCCTATTACAATATAAATAAAATCACCCCAATACCAAATCGGGACAATCGGTAAGTATCGATACAAACAAGTCCCGAGGACAATAAAACCTCCTTTAAGACGTGAACAGTAAAAATCTATTAAAAACCTCCGGCGGTGGTCACAATTTATTGACGTGGTGATCTGTACACGAGCTGGTATGTAATGACGACATGATTGTCGACAGTGGACACGGAGACTCGGGTAGAAATACAGCCGTGATAAATGAGTCGAGTGAGGCGCGCGTGTCTGCGGCTGATCATCGGGAAAGGTCGGGGTGAAGGCTGGAGGTAATGACCATTCCACTATTAGCGCACAGAGACGATCTGTATATATTAGTGTTGATAAGACAAACAAAATGCCTTTTCATATTACGCGTTTGCACGATTGTATTATTCCAGGGACAATTTCCACAGCACTAGGGCAGCGTACCTAGCCTTAGATTTTTAACGTCCATATTTTCAGTTCATTTGCAGCATATTCTGCAGATTTGAATAGTACTAACAGAAACATGTATTTATATAAAAGTTCCATATTTGTTTTATAAATATGAAATTCATATAGGAATATAGATCAGTCATAGTTGAACATAGCTAAATCAAAAATTTCTAATCGTAGATTTTTCGTAGAATTTGAAATTTGATAAACACTAAGACAAAATTGTAATCCAAAAAGAACGGTAAAGCCTTCTAAACTTCTTGACCAGCAAGACCATACTAGTAAATGAATTCACTTTAATTCAATCCCAGTTTCCGAACCAATTAACATTAACTCGACAAAAACCATGCGTCGACAACACACAAAATATTCCTGGAAATTCTAAAAGGATAACAAAGCACCCTTCGAAATTTCTCCATCAGAGATTGTCTCCTAGATGGGCCAAGCATGTCTCAAATTAGTTCTTCTGATACGTAGATCCGTCATTAGGAACTTTCGGAACCGCCCGGGTGGTTCTCGTCTTCATACAACCACAGATTAACGAATGACTAATCGATACCTAATAATACCTTAGTCAAGTTCGCCTATCATGTCAGTTGTCAATTTAGCTAAAATTAAATAACTATTTAAGAATGAAAAAATCGATTAAGATGCCAAGGTGTCTTCGATTCCGTGATTTTCAAACATAAGTTGTAGTTCTAAACATATTCGGCAGAGGGCACTTGCCGAAGGCTAACGGTTGATACAGCAGAAAAATTTCATCGCCTACGATAACTTGCAGTTAGCTCTGTTGGAAGAGTAGCACACGCGATACGTGAAGGTCGTGGGTTCGATTTCCGCACCGCAAGGAGAAATAAAAATTTTCTGTTTCTAATATAATAACTATTTAAGATTATTATTTTGACAATGCTCGATAGGAAATATCCAGCCGAGTTCATTTATCCTACTTATTCACAAAATGCCAGAATCGAATTCGAATTCGGAAATTATGTTTTGTCTGCCTCATTACATAAGCGATTGGACAGAGACAAAACATAAACGGAAAGTTTATGCTTATGCAAAATAGTTTGTGACGTCTGTGTATCCACCCCCAGGACGCTCAAAATGCTGCTACGCGACCAAATGTTATCAAGCTCTTTTGAAATGTCACACAGTACTTTTATGTTCAGCAAATCGGCATTTAGCAAAATACAATATTTTACAGTACAATAACAGTACAGTGTCATGCAATAAATTTGGCGAATTGCGCATTCTAAGCACCCAGGAAAGGATTATCTTACTACTACAAAAAAAAATCTTTATTTGGTAGTACATATTATGTCGAATCTACTGTCGACTAATTTTTTACTTTAGTCAAAAATAGATTCAATAGTTTCTAAAGACATTAATAAAAGAAAGCAAAATTATGATTTAAAAATTAAAGCCTGAGTTCCTCGTTGGCGGCACTATTGAAATAAGGCAACAGAAATAAAAATTAGTAACTTTCGACGAGTGAGCCTTCTGTGCGTACTTATTCCTCGGCTCCGACTGACAAACAGATGCAAGCCTCCAGCGATAACAGGAGCCAACCATCTGAGAAATGCCGATGGTTATTTACGGCCAGCTCCACCGACGACGGGGCGCAGCGCCCAACAAAAGACCTGACAAATGACCGAGATAATCTCACAGTTACGGCTCTGGGCTTCAACAAATCATACGCCGATCTGTAAACTATGCGATGACAATGTTGTGACGTCACAACTTTGTTTCACTCAATTGCTGCTTACTTATTCAGTTCCATGTTACGCACGAAGTAAAATAAGATTATCTCCCATCATTAAAATGCTCTTATTTTTATTTGATAATAGTAAAACGTATACTTAACACTTCTTATAAACATTGTAAAGTAAAAGTATCAAACAGATATAGATTTCAAGAGCTGTTTATGTTCCAATTTTATAGTGTCAAAATTTATGACTTAATAAAGTATGCGCCTGTTTTAGTTGCAGGGACAACTGTTACACGCGATGCGACATCGAGGCAGCGACAAATGCCTTTCAAATTCCGAAAGCCATCTCGCGTGGGCGACAGACGCCGCCGAACAAACGTTCGATGCGACCGGGCTCAATTGAATCCGAAAGTACCAAAGAACCACGGTACCACTACAGCAGAGCCGCGGGCGCGCCGCCGCCTCCCACACAGGGCGTTAAGATTTATAACATTACCCATATTCGGCCTACGAATGGCGCCAATTCGACGCTTCAAATTAAAATCCGCCGCGAATGCAAAACGATAACACGAGATGTTGCCGTTTGATAGATAGCTGAGCTGTTTCTGATTTACGCCGCGCCGTATCGGGGTGGTTTGCAAATGATCACAAAGTTACTGGACAATTTTTTTACAAGCAAAGTAACTTAAATAACTAAGTCGCCTGGATTCTGAACAAAGACGAATAAAAGACTCGACATCGACTTTAAGACCGGTAGTAAATTCGAATCATGCTTCTTTTATATATCTGTGTTCATGACGTCGTTGGAATTTGTGTGATTCAATGCGTGTAGGGAAGATTTTCAAGGTGAGCAGCTACCGGCGATAGATCTTCTGCTTGGATTGATTTGAAAAGACGCCATGAAGAAGGGTGATTATCAAGGCGACCAATCGCATGTAAAACTAATCAGGTAGGGACTTACTCTGTCACTTTTTCCTCTGGAGGTATAATACGCCCCGGCATTAATATTTTTCTGTGTAGAACTCCGGCCGTTTTTAGGTCCTACAACAAAGTATTAATTAGAAACTTCAAAAATGATTCAAATAGTACAAATAAGAACAATCACAGAACGCTGTAAGTCAACTGCAGTGACGAATGATTTGTAGATAATAATCCACCTGATGCGATTACACCAAACTCACTTACGATGCAATGACCAATGATTGAATTAATTCAACGAGTGCATCAAAACTAGTTTGAAATGATTATGTTATAATCGAATGTACTTGAGATTATGAGCGGTAAGTAGAGCGTAAAAGAGACGACACAAAACGTAATAATTGAGTGGTAGGCGCGAGTAATCCGGACAGTTGATGACAACTATAACATATCATACGAAGGGTGACGAAACGTGAAATCAAAATAATTAAATGTGGCTCTACCACTTGGTGGGAGTTTTGTTACGTTTTCAACCAATATTACTGAGCAGAACTTACAACAGTAACTGAGACTTCGCAAGGGTCATAATATCTATTAAAATATTACAACGACTACCAATATTCATAGGTTAATAAAGGTAAATAAATAAAAATGGTAATAAGGTTTAATTCATGTTAATTTATATTTATAACCGGTAGCACAAATGATAAGTGTAGAAATGGTAGTAACAAAATAATAGTAAAATTTTTACTAGTCATAACGTAACCTCACCACTTATTTAGGCATCGGAATTTGATGTTGAATACGTCGAACGTGTTAATACGGCAGTAAATTGTTTGTATACGGATATATTACCAACAAAAGACGGTTATAAAAATGAAAATGGCATAGAAACTACCGTCGAGAGGAGTTTACGCAGTTGTGAATGCGCCCGAGTAACTGTCGATGGTCACCCATACCACTAATCCCCTATTAACGTGGGCCGATTCATCTCAATACGGTAAAAACGGGGAATGTGCGAACTACCTTTACATGAAAAGTTAAAACTCGATGTGAACCACATCGAGTTGGTTAGCGCATCGCTGAAGGTCATTCTACCATAAGTTACTAGCGGATAGCGAAATAACTTAAAAGCTACTAAAATACAATAGACAATTAAAATATACCGACTCTTAATACCCGTAATGTAAATAACAAAGTTTATAGTTGTATTTCCACATTGATTTAACTTACGTACGTACGTAACGTACGTAGTAATATTTTCCTCCAGTTATTGTTATACCTTTATACAAATTTAAGACATTTGTCAAACGTTGTCTTTTGAAAAAAGGCTACTACAAAGTAGAAGAGTATTTGAATGACAAGAACGTGTGGATCACTACCTAGTCTGCTCGCCTGTACTTGCGTGTTTTATATTATTTTAAAAATATAGTATGACACATTTTCTCAATCAATGTCAGTATTGGGCCACGTTGACGCATGTAAGTCCTACACAGTTAATTTAATTTAATTTACAAATACTTCTGTTTTATTTTTATTTTATTGTTTCAATAATTGATTTTTAATTTTTATTTTACAATTGACACACTAACTGTGTGTCTTAGTGCAAAATTAGTAATAAGTGTAGTTTTCATTTGTAAAAAAAAACTACTGAGTTTCTTGCCGGTATCTTCTCTTTAGTTATAGGTTCCGAACCGGAGGTAGCTTCATTTGCTTTATATAGAGACTATTCATAAGTATTACTAATGTAAGCTATGTGAATAAAAAAAAATTGACTTTGACTTTGACTTTGATTTCTACGAGTAGCTATTATCCGTGACTTCATTCGCGTATTTAGAGATAAAAAGGAAATAGCCTTAACTTGAACGCGGAACAGGGTCTATTTGAGAAAAAAAAGTAACAAAAATCCATGCACACAGCACTCTTTATTAGTCTAAGACTTTTATCAAAAATATTCACTCTCTCATCCAGAATACTGATTTAGCATCATATGACACCGATTCTGTTTTCAACAAACATACAGCTCTTCCCGTAGTTTAGAGAATGTGCGCTATAAGTTCCATAGAAGTTAATAAAACAAAATACAAAAAAAAAATAAAACAACATTCCTGGTTAACTCGAAAAGCTCTCATAGTTTGTTCCCAACCGAGAGGCTCGCTCCATGAAAACCCTGGTTTACGATCAGATTATGCCGCGAGATGAATGCAAAGCAATCAGACGAAGCTACGAACAAAGCATCGTAGCGGAAAATGCGACTTTCAGTCGTAAAACTGAACATAATTTTATTGTTTCCAGGTATTCCGTATATTCTATCCCGGGGCAAGTCCAATTCCTACAGAGTATTAACTAATTTGAAACGGTACTTTTACTTTTTGTCTCTATGTAATACAATCTTGAGAATAAAACTATCAAACTAAATTTATTTAAAAGTTTTTAAAATGATGGGACTACTAATATAATGGCAAAGGTTTGATTAAAAGCATGAATGTATGCTATGGCTACATATCATTAGGACACCATGGCTGCACCATCCAGTGGTGGCAGTAAAAATTAAAACAGTCTTCTTTTGATCCATAGAGAATTACAAAGCAAAACAACATTGTAAATAAATTAAACAGTTTATCACTTGAAATAGTTATGTAGGCACAACACAAGGAAGTTTCAAAACGAGATAAGAAATGCATTTATGAACAGTTTCGGTGACCACTAGCAAATTATTCAAAACAACCAGTTAGAGGTATTGGTATGCGCCATAATGTTGTCTACAACGAACCAACACGTGGAAATGATGCATACTTAAGAATAGACAATAGCAAGCATTTGTATAGAATTGGCTGAAGACCAAAGGATATATTAGAATAGTCATTTACGAGTTCCATGTTGAAGCACTATAACAGTACACCGCAAAACGCCTAGTTGTTATGTGTCAAAAATATTACAAACCAATGTAAATGGACTTGGAAAATACTGTAATAAAATTATTGTAATAAGTTTTAATCAATCTTTAATTACCACGGAGATGGAACGAACTTACTTCAAACGTTCTCAAGGCAATCCCAATCTATAGGTGCTTTATAAAAAATAAATAGTGCTAATTAAAATCTAAATTTGAGGATCGTACCCTCAGTTCCAATAGTATAGGCAAATACGCAATCCTTCTTAATTGACTCGTAAATTATTATAGGTTCTAAATATAAAATCTATCTCTACGAAACAGATCTGGCGTTTTAGTTTATTATATTTTCTTTTAAATTAATTATACACTTACGGAAAAGAAACTAAAACTTACCTGAGGATTGTAGTAGCGATACGTATTCGTCAAGTCGATAACAGCACCCAAATTCGGTATTGCTCTCAAAAGAGCATTTATGTCCCATCTGAAAGTAAAGCACACTATAGACTGCTATAATAACATACACTCCTCCATTCGGTGATTTTACGACGGCCACTTTGCTACTTTTATAAGAGCCAAGAATTTTAAATCGCGTAAATGAATCCAAATCGATTCATTTAAATAAGTAATTCGATATCGCGTCGTTATCTTTTCACTGCATCCCCATTCCCAGCATCACATCGAATTAACCGTTTTATATTTTCAATTATCATATCATCATTACAGAGAGGGTCGCGGGGTCAAGCGCACCACTGTCAGTTTTTCAATTTGCAAAACGTCCATTGGGAACTCAGCAGTAAACATTTAAAAACATATTTATTTCATTTAAATTGAGCTTTATTGCGTTTACGCAAGAATGACGTTCGCACGAAATTATATAAGTGAAAGAGATATGCGTGAAATTGATCCCGGCTTTAGTATTGCCGCTGTGTTTTGAAGTTTATTCCTTACACACTTTCACTTTGAGTAACATGAGTCCTGTCGTCAGACATATACGATTATGAATGAAAATAATAACAGACATTACGGACTTATCATGACACTAATTAAAGTGCGTCAAATAATTTTATACTGCACATGAGAACAAAAAATAACTTGATATTGGCAGAATCACTGCGCTGTTTTTAAGATAATATGTAAAAAAAAATTTTTTTTTTTACTTAGCCTATAACTGACCCACTGCTGGGCAATGGCAAATGTAAAAAAATAGAGACAGTAATTTCTAGAACAATTTTAAACTTACATTTCTTTGATTTCTCTATTACTGGTTTGTACAGTCTGAAACAATTGAAAATAAAAATTAAGATATCGACATTGAAAAATTTCCTTTGAGTTATTATGAGTATTTATAATATAATATGTACAAAAACTAAATAAAATCAAAGCAATCAATTGCATAAGTACGTAGTCAAATAACGAGCAGGTAAAAGTTTTTCGTCGCGTGAATGCATTTGTGGTCGAGTTGGTTGAAACAATACCTCTTTGAGAGTGCCGAGAGGGCAGGCGAGCGATACGCGGTGATAAGGGCTCAGATCAATCATCACCAGGCATACCTGACCGGTGTCAACGACCTCCCACCGATCCCACCTGACTGGATCAAGTTTTGGACATGTCCCACCTTACACACGTTTCAAATTAGAAGGTTACATTATGTAGTCCAAACTAATAACCAAATGCCAATCCCTTTTCATCATACTTAATCTACCTATCACAAACGCACAGTAGATAGTTAAAAAACCAAAAGAACCGTTCTGAATCGTCCGAGACATAAATCTCAAAACCCATTTCACGTGCACCGCAGGCCAACATTTTTGTTTAAATTTTCAATTTCGCCTAAAATTAAGTTAAATAAAATGTCAGGTCCCATAATAATAGGTTGTTAGATTGCTCATAATTTATCGACGGTGTTGACATGACGTAAAATGTATATCGGGAAAAAATACCAAAGCGCCAGGAGGTGTGCCCTAAGTGGGGTTAATTTTCAATTTGGATTCGCTGGTGGCCTTTATAAATAAAGGGAGACCGATTTAAATAAATTCATCTCGTACGTACTGAGAAATGTGCATAAATATTGGACATTGCCACTTGATCACGACTTTGATTAACATTTCATATGATCGATTAAAATGAAACAGCGACATGAGAAAGTTGCCAATTTCTGTGCAGACGTCTCTGTCGAAGCAATACCGAGAAGAATTCATACCAGCAATTAATTAATTGCAGTACCTACAAGATGACAAACGAAATGAACTGCAATAAATCTTGAATGAAACAATCATTACATTCGTTACGAAATGTAAGTTAAATTTTACAATGAAAATATAAAGAAATCTATACATAATGTATATAGAGTCAATGATTTTATAATAATAAACATACTCTGTCCAATTGCAACTGTGCAAATCTTTTTTTAAAAACAAACCTTCGTCGGAGGCTTTTACCACGACTTTCAATTAACTTTAAGGTACCGGAACAAATAAAAACGACGCCAGGACAAAGGAATTTATTGGAACCGCGAATGCCGGTGTAAAAAGTGTGGTGGCAAACAAAGTTGACCTGACCCAAGGAATGCGTTCGAAAAACCATAATAAAGTTAACCTTGCAACAAAGAAATATGCTTACGGAGTACGAACTACGCGAGTCAAAGTTACCTTTATTTTCATCAATAGCTCTAAATCAATATTGCTCGAGATAAAAAAAAAGGTGCAACTAATAATCGTGAACGAGAACGAACAAAAAAAGATAGACCGCACATAGCATCGTTACAAATTGGCATTCAGCAACGGCGCAGCTCTTGAAACGTATCTCGTATTAAACACTAGTACACGACTCTTGCAATAAAACCGATGAGATGATCCGCGTTCATAAATCGAAACCATTACGATATTAATGACACTCGTAACTCTCAATCACAAGTTGGATCTGCACGCACCGATACGCACCTACAAAATTGGAATTTATAGTTACTTATATAAAGAAAACGACAATATTTTTTATTCTTTCATCTGAGATCCATGAGTTATTTTCGAATACCTACTTAAAGGAAACAAAAACACACATTTTGGAAATAGCATCAGTGCTAACCCAACCACAATTGGAATGTTGACTGGGTAGTAACTGAGATGCTTTTAAATAACAGTCCAACACGATTTCTTCATAGATTTTAAATGAAGATAACATCTATGATGTCACAATTTTACTTATCAACACACTGCCTAATATATGAAGCATTTATTTCTATTTCAAAATAGTATTTTAGAGATATTTTGCAAAGAATCAATATAGGTGAGTATAGTCCTCTATTACGCTGATATGCTGTCATGATCCGTACTCAGCCATTTATGTCTCAAAGCCGGGCACAGGCCTCATCTCGACTTAAGATAGATTGGACAATATTCCACCACATAGGCCCAATCCAGTTGACGGAGAGGTGTATGCAAGGCAAGTGACCATAACTTACTGTGATATGTTCTTAAGCCGCCAAATGGCTTCTGATCAGGATTCATGATATGATATACATGATAGATATCCAGGACCAACATCTTGACGTGCCTTCCGAAACACGCAGATACTTTTCATAAATGTAACTTAGGTCGGAATAGCGACCCATCCAACACCGGACAGCGGCGTGCTTAGCTTAACATCTCATTTCATTACCAGATCTAACGCAGAAGATACGAATTACACATATGTCAATATTTCAATAGCGACATTTAAAAATTGTAATTACGGAAGACACTAATTACAACAAGAAGTCATCACCAAATACCAAACCAAACATTTAATTGCGAGTTGTGTAAAGGTTGAGTACGCAATAAATAATTGATTCGTTAACCTATCAGCAATGCCGACAAGAAGATTTAAATAACGAAAACGAACGATAAACCTTCACACGAATGGTAAGAATCGTTAATAAAATAATCAACAATGCACCTTAATAAATCGCCGATTGCCCGCTGACAAAATCCATACAACACGACGTGAACATCATATTACTTACACATGCCGTACACAGCAATAAAAGTAAGTTTGTCATTTTTACGACACACGGTACGTGCATTTGCAACCAGTGAGGGATGGGGAAGCGCCTCCTGCAGCGACTTGCCTGTATTGAGACACATTAATTAAATGATGACCAAATTTTCAAAAGTGAAACGTTAAAATGTTTATCACGCCGAAATCTCATTTCCATAAACAAAAAAACACATCCATCATCTCTTTCGTAACGCTGTAATTACATCTTATATTGTTATAACTCCTTTAAATGAGCACTCAAAAATAATCCAGATCAACCTTGACAGTGAGTTATGTTAAAAACATGACTATGAATGTCAAACCAAAAGAAACAAGAACCGAGGACCTCCCATCAAATTGCAAGTGGCAAGCTTCTGACTTATCGCACGATCGCGTGTCGACAAAACGAATAACACCTTCGCACGACTCGATCATATTTGACAAATGCGGGGATCAAATAATCGCTAACATCTACCGAACTGCACTAAACGAAAACCGACTCATTCATATAAAGAATAAAGACGCAATTAAATCTACATTTGGTCTAGCAAATCATGAGATAATGATCAGCATATGTAAAATAATGACGTAGTCTACTAGCAAATAGCAAGCAATATATTTGTAACTTCAAAATAATTCAATTATATTTTAGAATGTCATCGATATCAGAGAGACGTTACGCAAAGCCGAATTATTACTGTGAGTCACCACAATGTTCCAGTATTCGATTTCAATCGAATAGTGTCTTGGATACAAATCCCGGCCAAGCAAATTGTATTTACAAATTTAAACGAAAAGGCTTGTAACGACACTATAGCAAGTTCTAAATCTAATATTTTTGCTAACTTTCTCCAAATATGAACGCTATCAAATGTAGATGTTTGAAACATATGCAACAGATTAAGCAGTATAAGCTTGCATCTATGAAGTTAAGATGTTGCATAAATTAATATTTATTTAATTTTTAAAACTCAACCGGTTCTGACACGTTAACCGGTATGACAGCTCAAACTAGATTCCACACCAGAATTTCATAATGCATAATAATGATCTTTGATAATATTCTAAAATATTCATATTTAGCATTAACAGGCGTGCAACATTTTAATTATTCAGATTCATTGTACATTGTTAAGTGACAAAAATTTAAACGGCGCCGTGGTCTATAAATCATTTATAGGGTAACTGTTTCGACATTTTGAAGATGCAAGATCACATAAACGGGATGATAGAAATTAAAATTCTATCTTCAAGGATTAAGATCTAGTTTTCCCTGCGTTTGATTGGGATATGCATCGGAGACTTCGTTGCGTTGTCATCATGTTGTTTTTCGACAATCATCTGATCCGTTACCTCGTTTATTCCAATGGTAATGATGGCATAATTGACAGAGGGCAACTATTGTTCCTATTGTGTTCTATTGATATTAGAGTTTTGTCGCCTTGTAATGGTGGAACATTCCGTATTGTTTTGTGAATCGTTACGGACTCATTCGGATTTGACACCGGCGCAACTGCTGCGGTAGACTTAAGAAAGGTGGAGTTGCCGCATTCAAATTATTGGTTAACACACGTATTTTATTTCATTACCAACACTGACTTGTCGACAGGTGTTTTATGCGATGTTGAGGAACAATTTAGGCGTTGGTACTATAACATCTGATACGGTCGTTGAGAAATATGTGATAATAATTGTATTTGAATTTTATACAGAGTAGTAAAAGTCGTATTAAGAATGCGCAAATTAACTCAATCAACAGAAAGATCTGAGGTGTTAAAAATTCGAGTCATATCGCACCGTATAACATTTCCATTCGTTAATTGGAGAGCAAATGCCGTAGAACTTCGATGGACTATTGATAGTGAGACATAAAACTTAACAAACCATAATTGATTAACGACCAAAGCAATACGTGGTGTCAAAATAATTGATATGTGGCCTGTTTGTTACGTATGCGGGCAATTTGGTCAACACTAACCCTAGCATCGTGTTTTACTAATAAAGAGATCAATCGTCGATGTTATAACATTATACGGGTATTCTAATAAGGAGATAGTTGTGACATCTAAAGTTTACAATATTAATAATTTTATCAAATAATCTTTGGAAATATATTCATATACGGTCGTTTATTCACGCTTTAAAACGACGGTAACTCAAACGGTACATCATTAACAATATTATAAGCAGGTACATCGCATGAGAGCATGCCGAGATAAGTATCGAAATATCGCACGAGGTGCTACATAAACAAGCAAAAGGAACGACCTGTTAAAATCGGATTCCGTGTTCATTTCGACAGATTAATCGAATGAATCGAATGAAAAGCCGGTGTATCGGATGTCGGGGGCATTTATCGGTCCTAATTGCGACCACCGCGCCGAAATTCGGCTTGGACGAGCTGGGTGGTTTGATGGGCGTCTGCGATACCTCGAGTGACCTGTCCGCTCGCATCGCCACAGGATATCGGAGGAATTTCAATTAAATAAACGTATTGATAGACGTCACAGAAATACATAACATTAATTTTTAAAGTTAAACTGATATCATCCGTATTAATTGAACGGTTGATTTTAGGATCTGGACGTCAATGTGGCTAAATAAGGATGTGTGTTTAGAATTGATGCGCACTATTCAAATATTATTACCTATATTATTATAAACTAGTTATCTTTTTACTAATATAAAACTTGTAGTCCTAGAATATAAGATAAAATAAAGATAAATAGTGCACACATAAGTGTAGAAAAATAGTATAGCAGTATTATGCAGATTTCAAACTAATTAGTTCTATCATAATCTTTTGGATTTAATTCAATTCAAAACAAATCAAACAACGAAACAGTTTTAATCCACAAATTAACTGTAAAATATGATCAGAATAACACCGGAACAAGACAAACTCTCCCGATGTTTCGATTAAAAATATTTACGAGCGCAATATGCGAAGCTGGTTTGCGTCAGTGCAAATTAACAGGATCATTTATTACAACGATTTGTGTGCAGCGCCGCTAAAAGAATTCAACGAGTCGTAACCGTATCTCAAGATAACTCAATACTTAATGGTCACCCTACATGATATCGCTTTTCGGGTGTTGCGAAATTAAGAGTTAATTGTTTCCTTTTTGTGCGCCAGCTTAAATCTCGAAGGCAAGATTGTATTTTATGACAATAAAGAGAAGGGGCGTCCGGAATCCGTTTAGATAAGGGCCTATTAAGAGCAAAATGCATTTGGCTTTTAATTTTTTCCGGAACTGAGTAAATTATAAAAATGCATATATCATCGTTTTTACATTTCTTAAAATACAGAAATATATAAGTTCGCTTACAGAATTCAAAACGAATGAACCAGTCCTTCGATTATGTTTTTTTCAACCACTGGCCTTTACAAAAGTTTAGTTTCTAAATTTGATTACATAAACCTAAGTTTAAAATAAAATTACATATTGAAAATTATTAAACTATCTTGGACGTAGTCACGTATGTCAAAGATTATAAGGGAATATATACATATATAGTACCTAACCTATGAACCTATCGTAAGTAAACACTTTAATCTTCACTTAAAGTAATCACTGCTGATCACTAGCCATAACTCCACACAGTTCAGGCAGCCTACTTTTCATGGACGACAAAAAATATAGTCTTGCAATATTCGTATCCTTCAAACGAAGAGTGAAGAAGTAATACACAAGATCATGTGGACTATGTAATAGGAAGCTATCAAAATCTAAAGTAGTAAATTACCTGGGAGTCTTGGACCTTGTGGCTTGGTGGACGCCAATTTCATAAAATTACCTTTGTTTTAAATTGTAAGAGACTTCGTTCTCAGTGGTTTGAATTTTTAGTAAGACCTTAAAAAATACCTTCAATAACAGCCAGTGAGGCAAAAAAAAAATTTTTTTGATACATTGATTTGTTATGATTTGCTTTATTTCTACATGTAGATTTACTAAAAATCATTTGCACGTCTATTTTTCCTGCTAGCGCCTCGACGTTAGTCCTGTTGAGAAGAAGCGCTTCAGCAAACCGATATCCCCTTTTTAAAATAAATCAAATACATGACAACATAGCAAGAAAGCAACGTCAGCAAGATCATCTTGAGACAATTACTTAAAGGAACCCTGGAGTTACAGATTCCATAACATAATTCAGGCTCAAACAAAAAAACTGCCTCGTCTGACTGGTGCAGAAGTCAACCAGCAACTCCCAACAAGTTAAGGATCAATTTCCAACTGAATCATCCACCACGTGTTATTACAGTAATTACAGGCGATGATAGCTCGTAAGCTGATGTAGGGTATTCATAATACTGACGGAACTTTTCTATACTGTTGAACTTCGTAGTTAGTAGTTAGCTGTCTTCGTTTTAATTATAACTAGTTCAACAACTAGTAAACGTTAGAAATAAAAGGCCATAATTTTCTCACTTGAACAGACTTTCGACCATAAGTAAACCAACCAAAAGTAAGATTTAATCAAAAACACTCGTACTAAGATATATTATTCCAATATTGAATTATCAGATGTTGAACATTACTATCACTGACCGTCGGTAGGTACACACGATGCTTTTTTCGTTTAAGTGTCTTCATTTAGACAAAGGGGTACCAATCGCAAATAAATCTGGGACTGGGCCCTGTATAACATCAAACCCTTCCTAAACACATAATTCCGTGAAACCGAATCAAAACAAGACGGTCAAGAAAGCTGATTACACGGTGCTCCCACGATCTCATGCCCTGGCGGCTTGTAAGGTACGAAACTTGGCGCGTACATGTCAAAAGATGTAATTATGAAGAAATCCAATCAGCGGCTTCGCAGACCGGCGCGAGCGCAGACGTTGATTGAGCGATAAATTTATTGGAGATAAATTACCGGGCGACAAATCGGTAGCAACAATGAGCCGTTTATTTAATTGAACATCATTAACAATAACACTTTAACTGGACAACGTAAACAGGGAGCGAAATTGTGAGAGTACTTATTTGAATTGTAGTATTTGCATCTGAATTAGTTGAATTCATAAGTGAGTCCATAAGGTCAGAATTACAGATACTAATGTCACCCAGCTGCGAAGCGCTCTGTGATCCCTCTCCCCCTGCGCTAGGCCACGATCCTCCTGCGCCATGCCAGTCTCCCCCCACGTACCTCACTATGCCTCGCCACGCTGCGCTGTCTCCCCTGCGCCACACCACGCTCTCCCCCCTTGAACAAGCCCCATTCCCCCAGCTCCACGTTAACTACCCCAGCAGCATGCCACGTACAGGATTTCCTTTTTTTAAACAAGGCATTACGAAATTGGCAAAATAAAACGAAGTGGAAAAAATCTAATCGTGTGTAAATATTTGGTTTGTGTGTATAAGTTGACTGTTTAGAATCCATGTAGTTGCTACTAATAAAGTTGTTTTGCTCTTTACCTGGGATTTGATTGAATCCATGGTATTGCATATTAATCGTTTAAACAATTTAAATCAATAAACCCACTTTCTTTCGCAAATATTTAACAGTTAGCTAACACCGTTATTCTATTTAGAGGTTTACTACAAAGAACACTAGAACTAAATCTAAATAGCTTGGAATTGAAAACGCCTTCTCTTCCGTACAATAGACAATGTTTTGTTAGCACACGCCTCTTCGTTTCCATTCCGTGTGAGATACGATGAAATGCACTAAACGACGCAAAGCGACGTCCAGATACATAAAGTGAAATTGCACTGGGATTAAACATCATTCGCACAATTTGCATCAAAATGAACTCAATCGAAGTAACGGATACAACGATTCAGATTATTTTCACCAGTGGCGCCGCAGCGTCGCCGTATTTCAGGTCATATTTCTGATTCAGGATCTTTCTCGTGACCCAACTGACTCTCGGATTGTCATCTCGTTTATTTAATGATGTGCAAAGTCAATTATTTGACCTCTGATAACCGCAATGAAATAAAGAATTTAAAATCAATATATCTTGGGATGGTTATCGTAAAGTGTGCAGTGCATTGTCTCTGTGAGAGTTCTTTGCACTGTGATGAAGTAAGGGATTGTTTTTTCTTTGATGAGATGATAATGTTAAAAACAACAGGCATATACGCTGAGCACAGGCCTCCAACAACGATATGGAACGGCCCAGACGAGCCGAGTGCATATAGGGAGTGGAGGGATATGTGTAATGCAACTGACCGACCTCACTGCCAATGTTCTCAAACCGCCAAAATAGCCTCTGCCCAGACTCTACGACTAATACCGCATCAGCCGGTCGGGACCAACAGCTTAACGTGCCTTCCGTAGTACGGTGATGCTCATAATTTTCACTAAATTGTGGACCGCTGCATGCATGGCTTAACATTCATAACTTTGCCACTATCGTGGCACGAGCACCTCAATGTTTATAGATGTTAGTAACAAGCATAAAAAACAATTCGTTTTTATAATCAATTGTAATCCGTTACATTACAACACTAGCTGATATACACTTTTACGTACCAACTCATTTACGCAAATTCGACTCAAGGGTTCATTTAGTATTTCTTGGGGAACATAATTTTTCATAAACATACAATAATAAATATTTTGCGAGTCCATATACCAGCACAACATTTCAGATCGCTTTATCATAAATAATTATATTTACACAATAAATACCACATAGTGGAGACATGGAACGTCCCGCCGCTCAAAAATAAATACACGCATTATTTTATCTATAGAGCTACTTTCAACATTACCATACGATTCGCAAGTTGAGGAAAACATACATCTTAAACCGCTATTCAGCACAGAGGGCATTATAAGGGGAACACAATAAATTCAGAAAAATATACCCTTTGATATCTGTTGACAATGTGACCGCGGACAAAAACATCGTACGTCGAGTTTTAATGTCTCTCGTGAATATGCGAATATTCTTATGAATAATAGCGAGATGAATCTGTACACGACTCTTGAAATACGACGTACGTCCATACAGACGCTTAATGTGACGCGAATATGTCGGGCCCTTGTAGGCGTATGACGGCGCCTCCATGCACTATAAATTCTTTTATCGGGAATGCTTAAACCTTAAACTGAAGAGGCAACGATTTACAAGCCAACTTAAGAAGAAATGTAGAGGTAAGTACTTAGTAACAACGATGCCTTAACAATTACCTGTTCTGCAACTCACTTATTTAGAAGCTAAATTATGCTTCTTATGTGCTTTCATATTATGTTCAGAATGAATGAACAATGAATGTGTGTTAAGCATATGATACTAGACGAAATAGATCTGCAAGAGATGGTGGAGTTACAATTTAGGATTTTTTTAAGTATCCTCATCAATTTTTATGTATGTTGCTGAAGCAAAAACACGTTCCCCACTTCATATTGCGAAAATCTACATGACGGAAAACAATGATTGTTTTTGCCGATTTTTCATCCCTATTTAACTTGGTCGTACCATCTACCTATTTCAAAATTTGAAATATTTTAACTTGATGGCCTAGACTAACCGAGATATATAACAAAAGGTTGAATTGCGAACAATAAATACAACTTCACAAGAGAAGCAAAAGGATAGGATAAATTACACACAAGACCTTAATTAACAGAGACATAATGGAATTCCATTTAGATCCACTATATTCATAACACGGTTATCGCATCGCAACAAATCACATCATTTCACACTGAATGGTCCGTGGTTAATGCTAGCCCGCGGCGAGTGTAGCACTAAACAGTCTGACTAATTAGACGCACTAGGCAACAAAGGGCCGTACTATTGTCGTGGTATTAGTCGGATTGCGTACAAGGTGGTGTTTTGATCTTTAACTCAGTTAATATAAGGGCGAGTTGTGTGCACAGTTAGCGTGTACGCATGAGACGTGCGATGGCGGCTTGCGATAGGCCGCCCACGCGCAGGCGCCGCGCCGCGAAATTCGTGAGAAAAGATGCTCGAGCGCCAGCTTCAAACGAAGCCATAGAGTAAAAGGGCCATGCTGAGTGAGATGCCTACTAGAATTCATTATTATTATTAAGAGAGAGGAGGGCATAGCGGTTTATTGCTCGAACTGGAGCAGCCCAACTGGTGAAATACTCCACTTTACAGAAGACCGCAGCCAAATAAAGATCACTTCTGTGTTGTTGTGTTCCTGCATGTGGGTAAGGTTTCCTGAGCTCTTGGGGGGTGCTACATTAGTAGCAGGGGGCCTTTAAGGTAAGGGCGACAAGTCCAATTACAGATTTATTATGCTGTACTTGTCGCCCTTAAGCTAGGAGCTCATTACCCCTTAACATCCGATGGGATAAGGTTAATCTTGAAGTGTAATATAAAAAATATATATATTTTTACTAATTTGGATAAAGTTGTTAAGAACACCATACTTATTTTAGTTTATAAGAACTCTGATGGAGAGCTTTCTTTTAGGATGGCAAAAGACTACAAGTATATAATGTCTTATAGAAAATCTTGACAGAGCATAACAAATAATTTATTACGTCGATATATTAATACAACACGTTTATTTAAAGACCCAAGTCATGAAGTATGTTTCTCTTGATAGAGTCTACTTGGATTGACTAACCTTAGTGACCTTCTACCCAGGTTTTTTTCATTTCTCAATTATTTTGATACGTACGCCCAATTGCAACAAAATTGTAACCATGAGTCAACAGTAAAAGGGGAAAAAACAAGTAGTTTGGTTAGGTGAAATTCTTCTGCTTGTATCACAAAACATCTTTGACACAGCATCAGGCAGACTGATCATCCTTACGTTCTTGGAAATGCAGGGATTTACAATATCTTGTTGTCGTAGTGCCCGCCCGGCACGGCATAATTGTACAATATCACTTAAACATTTTGAAGTCTTGCTGCGTACAAAACGAGCCCGGAATCCGAATCACACATTACATCACGGATTTACTCTTAATTCTTAAAAAGCGGGTCATATGATTCACGTTCAATGTTCAGGGGGAAAATACAATACGAAGAATTTGCAATCACTACTGAAGACGCACATAAAGGATTAGTGGCATCACAAAGATTTGACAGTCCCTTTCTAGAAGAAGTAAACAAATATAATGGTACCAATAAAATTAGTAAACCTTAAAGCTAGTAGCACAAGATCGAAAATATTTTAACACAAAGTAATGAAAAATTTTGCAATGATTTTAACTCCAAACATCGTAACCACTAAACTAACACTTAAAGTTATTGAGTCATTAAAATATCTCGAAGCTATGGCGAACATAAAAGATGAATAGATTGATTAACTTAAGACACTTGAGTTTCCACAAATACTTTTATAGCATCGATTTGTTGATTTAATATTTTATTATTAATATAGTTATGCATGCGTTTCTCTGATTTTATTCAATTTGTAAAGAAAGTTTTTCCCAAAGTTACTTACATGTCAAATTTTGATAAACTATAGATTTTTTTCCACCTGCTGGAAGATCATTTATATAATATGCATACTACCCCACTAATTTTATAAACGTGAAGGTTTTTATACGCATTTATATGTGGGTGTTACTCTTTCACGCAAAAACTATTCAATGGATTTGAATTTTTAAATCGAATTAGATAACATAAAGTATACATTTACCCATAAATAGCGTCACGGCCAACAGGTTGTAAACCTAACCAATTTAATTCGAAGAGCCGAATACAGATATGCATTTTCGCTGACCATTGCAGCCAAGTAGGTAAGCCTGTACAATGTTGAAAGTTACGTTATTCGAAAAACGTTTAAGGCTGTAGAACAAAATCAACAGAGCGCGAGACGCGAGCCTGTCGTCAGAACATCAGCGGAGGGGCGGTCCGCCACACCTCTCTATTACTGCACCGTGCTGCCCCCTGCAGGTGTCGGTCGGAGCGGGACACTTCATTGAAATTGTTTTTCTTCTAGCTGCACAACCTACAATCACAAGCGAGTCAGACTATACACTTTTAACTATGTACCACCTGTACATCGTATATACGAATATCGAACTTCAAGCGTTTACCGTAATATGTAATTCATGACCGTACAAAGCCTCGAGACTTATTTTTAACAACTGCATTACGTCATTAAAGAATGCATATTTTTTACATGCTATCGTCCACAGAAAATGTTATACTTTTCACTCCTATCTGTTATTCTAGTATCTATGTAATTTGTCGATCTGCCAAATTTCATCCTAATACATTCTGTAGTTTTTGCGTGAAAGATTACCAAACTAGAAAATACTTAGAAAAATTCAGAAACAGAAATACACACAAATATTCACGTTCATATTATTAGAAGGATGTTCTCATACAATAACATAAATAAAAATATAACTTTTTTGTCAATAATATTAGTAGAATAAGGTTAAATGTATTTGATGGAAAAAAAGTTAAACTCGTTGATTACGCTTGGTTCGTAATAAATTATTTTGAAAAAAAGACAAATGCATAAAAGTAAACACATCTAGCTCTGTCGAAGAATTGATAAATCTTAATGACACTAAAATAATTTTAATTCAAAAAAGTATGGATGATCAAACTAAGGCAAAATAAGTTTCAATTACTAATATACAAGCTGTTAACAAAGATGGCGCCGAATAAACTGACAATGAAGAAATTAAGATTGTTAGCAGATAGAGACCTGAATTATGGCCGATAAATTGCCCATCGACAAGCCTCGTACGCGTGTAAATTGAATTAAAAGATAAGTCTCGAAGCAGAGCCTTTCGCGGTTACGATTAATATGGCTGCTTGACCCAACACGTATCCAGAGCGACCCCAGGCACCGAAGAAATAAAGATAATATTACAACCTAAACTATACTGTCAAATTCAATTAACGACATAATAATATGTTTATAAAGATACAATGATAACCTCGACGATACTAAAGAATTTGAAATTGATAATTTCAAAACTCACACGTGTCCGAAACAAAATTTCTAACGTGCCATCTTGTCGGCCAAGAACAAGTAATGTCATTAGCCTTATTTAAATTATTAGGCAATACAGTCGACATAACTTATGAACTGTAACTATGATTTATACGTTTACAATATTCCCTTTTATAAATATGCAAGCTTGAATATAGTAACCAAATGAAAAAGCTTCTAATAATAAATTACTGCCATGATTCATAATGTATTCGTTAATTAATTAATTATGTGACGACGATGTTCAATCAACATGAAGATTTAAAAATTAGCTGACAAAGTAATTATGAATATGTATGAGTGTCCCTGTTTAGCCATGTCGGAAGAAAATTACGTAGAATATACATTTTACGATGTGGCGGCGATAAAAACTGTGTAGTCTATAAATCATAAAGATAATAAAATATTGAACGAGCAATCGGATTTGAGCAATCCGCAAAACATTCCGACCTTGTTTAGATCGTAAATGAAGTTCAAGAAAACATAAATAACAGCATAAATAGTATCTAACATTAATAGACCTTAGCCTGGAACATTCTTGCCTCAATCAATGTTTAACTAGTAAAATTCATTTTTGACAAACTGTCGTACATGTTACTTAGTGTGTAGCATTAAATTTAATAACCAAGATAATGACGTTTTCACGTGGAACGATACTAAACTAGAAGTACCTTTCACGCAACCGCTTTAGGTATAATGTCGTAAATCAAAACTGAATTCCAAATGAACATCTTAATTTGCATCGCCGTGAGCCATCCAATGACACTAACGACGCACTAACGAAAACAACAAAATGGAACTATCAATTTTTGTGTCCCCAAAAGAACCATTAAAAACCTAATAACGACGCCAACATTATTTAATACGTGTGCTTAAAGCGTTGTTCATTAATTTTCAATTAGAAAATAATTTACCGACAAAACTAGATTTCCAATAGCGTCGGCTTTTCTACGACCTTAATATTTTTTCTGTTAACCAATAAAATACCGACCGACGGGCGGTGATGTTATTTCGCACCAGACTGTTAATGATATTTTAACAGGTTAACGGTTAATAGTATATTAGATATTAAAGGTACATTACCGTTCGCCGACAATAACGTACGGGCGAGCGTTAAATGATCGGTTGTTTATTAATGCTGGAATGCAATAAAATAATCATGCCTTCTTGGCAGTTAATCACCAGATATCTTATTTAGTGGGAGCTAATGAGAGACGTAGATCACATACGGTAATGATGACGCGGGTAGATTTATCAAACACTTTCGATCCCAAACTTATGTGCGGCGATTAAGACATTCATGTTGACATAATGGTCGGGCAAACAGAGTTAAACGCTATAATTTTTCATCGGCTATTTAGTATTGACGCTAAATAAGTGGAATATCACAGTCACGCAAGGGTTTCCGGTAACGACAAATCGACTGATTTAATCAACGGTACTGTATATGTTACGACTACAAAATAAGTCAGTTACTTATTAAATATGGATGGAAATAACAATTCAAATTCTATTATTGTACACTAGTATTGTGTGATTCATGATAATAACAATAAAAAACATAATATTCTAATAAATAAAGGATTCTAGAGAAAATATTTCTTACGACATCTCTTTATTCATATCTAGCCATACGTATCTAGATACGCTTTCTTGGCTTGTTGCTGGGCATATTTTACGATTTTATGTACGATGTAGGATAATTGTTAAAGACCTTTTAAAATCATTTAAAATTGTTCTAAACTGTGGTTTTGTCTTCTTTTTCCTCTTTCTCAAATAATATATGTTTCATCAACCCGTAACTTATTTTCATATTATACTGTTTAACTTTATCAGAGATCCTTTTTAAAAAATTACCAAAAAATATCAATTATTTTGTAGTCGTGATGATTACACACTTTAAAAAGTAGGGATAAAATTTTTGACAATCTCATTTAATCCAAAATACCTGACTCTATAACTGAACTATTTTCTGTTTGATCAGCAAGAATTTTAATGATTGAACGTAGCTGTGAGTATTTGCGTCCCAAATATAATTTAAGTAGTAATTTCCCAAACGACAGGCAATAAACAAACTGATGGGTTCGTGTTTATTT
The DNA here is from genome assembly GCA_037074685.1 of Glyphodes pyloalis. Lineage (NCBI taxonomy): Eukaryota > Metazoa > Arthropoda > Insecta > Lepidoptera > Crambidae > Glyphodes > Glyphodes pyloalis. Next base: position 9,896,952 of record JAYKKO010000011.1, read on the forward strand.
GTTAATTAAAGAAGACTATTTATTTACCGAGACAATATTTAGACATGCGGCGCTTGATGTAGTAATGGATAGTCTTCAATCATATTTATCAGCTGTATGTTTAATTTCATTAATATTGTAAAAAACCTTTTATTTTGTTAGAATAACCTGGAAAGAGGTATCTCAGTACTAAAATATATAAATTAAGAAGTACACAAATAAGTTGTTTTATCTAAATTCGAAATGAAAAAACATTATGGCAAAATCCAATGAAAAAACAAATGAATGATGAGTTCTATATTTTATACTTACGGTATTTAATTTATGTTTCGCACGTCTGCCTCATTTAAATCCATAAAATATCTATGACCAACTAACTATACATGGATAAAGTGTTAGAGAGGAACTGTCATAATACTTTTATGTTACTAAATAACAACATCTCAAAATTCTAACAGAAAATATAATTTGAGGTGAAATTAAACGACGAGACATTCCCCAATGTGTCGCAACAAGCTTGCACGCATAGTAAAACGAATAAAAGTGATCTATCTTCGCCCTAAACAAATATCGATTCTAAGTTCGTTAGTTGCCAACCCAATCATAACCAGATATCATTAAGTCACATCGAAAACTAAACTATAATATGCTGGTGCCTTATGCTAGACATAGGTTGAGGAATATTTTGCTTCGTGTCCTAACATTTTGCAACTTTATGCAATCAGGATGAAACATGGAAATGACATTAAAATTCATTGAATGCATTCGAAAAATCAGTTTGTACCGGGAAAACAAGGCTTGAAGCCTTCTTTCACTCAAGCCGCGCGAATGACTACGTAAAAAAAATCTCTACCTAAAGGTTTTCTTGAAGATATTTTTCTAGCAATAAGACCTCCTAAATTGTACTTGCATATGTCTGTAAAAACAATTTCTGTAATTTTTTCTGTGCAATAAAGTGTATCTCTCTATCTAATTTCTCAGATAGATAAGTTTTAATTTAATTAAGACTACTCGTATATGGCCCTTTAAGATTATATTTGCAATGCTTGTGTTGATATACAGTCAACTATGTAGGTCACAATACGGGGGATAATCATTTGCTTTTATTTTGCATGGATCTGTAGTTCTACAAACCTTTGATCGAAGTTTCAGTCTAGCGTTTTTAGAATACGCGATGATTGTGCCAATGTCAAGTGTTTAGAGAGACTCTTTATTTTATGTTAACTTTGACATCATGAATTCAATTAAATTTTTGACAAATTTGTTAGCAACGACGATCATGAGTAGCTAAGACTTCCAATACTAATGTATAGGTAATCTTAAGGGTTATGGTTCGTGCAAACAAACACTTATTGCACAACTGTGAGTCATTCTAATTTTCTTTTTACCTGTTTAGGATTGTTTTTTTTTTACAAAATATAGCAATTGGTTGTACCGAAAATTATACTACAATTTAGACGGTCTTCTTGTTAAAAAACAAGTTGTTCCGTCTTCTGATAAAATACAAAGCGAGAGAGAAATTGAATCTGAAAATCTCTTTCAAATCGTAGACTGTTTTAGTCAGCAGGCTAACTTCACTGTGTTGCCCTAAACTGTGCAACTCAAAACGTGAACTGAATGCATTATCAAGCGCGAGACGAAAGAGTTGTGGACCGTGTGCACGTGAATCAGTGCCAAACTCATGAATAAAGTCTCTCCTCAAACAGACGTTGCCGCAATTAACATGGCTTTATACAAAGCGGAGAAGCACACAATGATTTCTGACGAAAGTTATGTTTGACTGCTAATCGTATTATTATGATGTGACAGATATTTTAAGAGGTAAGGCATAGCGATTTATCGCTCGAACTGGAGCAGCCCGACTGGTGATATACCTCCACCTTACAGAAGACCGCAGCCAAATACCATCACTTCTGTGTTGTTGTGTTCCTGCGTGTGAGTTAGGTTTCCATAGCTCTTGGGGAGTGCTGCATTAGTAGCAGGCGTCAAGGCTTGACCCCTGCTACAATAATTAAATTGCTGATACCGTTGAAAATGGAACTGAAAGTGTAAGAATTTATACCGTTTTAACATCAAATTATATTATCGTTTAACGAACGTGTAAACGTAGTCTTTGCGCTGTGTCGCACTCGGGCAACTTTGAGCGCAAATGATCCGTAATGCATGCAGAAGAACCATAAAATGCATTATAGTATAAGAGGTTACAATACGATTTGGTAACGACCCTACGTCTAGGTCTAGTTTTAGGATCTGTTATTAGAAAAAAACTCGAATATTAGTACTGAAATTGAAGAAAACTATGCATCAGATCTTGTCGTTCAAGTCGAGTAAATGACTGTCGTCTCGATAATAAATCGAAAGCGTACTTATCCTGTATCAAAAAAAGGGAACAAGCCATAATAAGATCCAATGTTTGTCTTTAATATAACTGAATTTAAATATGCATGTCATTCGTTTTGATCTCACATTTATTATTGTAACTGTAACTTGATTCTAATAATGGAGGCTTGTGCCCTACAGACGGATACTAACAGACCGACATTTTTCTACTTTACTTAATGTCTTAATTCAACTCAATCGGAAATCGAGACCGAAGCTCTCAACGCCTAGGGCAAAAAACAAACCAACTGTTCCAATGAGGTCGACAATCATACATTCGTATATACATGAATGACAAGAACGTGTGGATCACTTACAAGTCTGCTTGCCTGTACTTACACGTTTTATATTATTTTGTTTCGTTGCGTTTTCTCGATCAACGTCAGAATAAGGCCACACTGAAGCAAGTAGGCCAAAATATATAATGCCGCACATTAAGGCCTACAATTGATTTAATTTTCAGTATTATTTTTTCACTTAATTGATTTTTCGTTTTTGATTTACTATTGACAAACTGACTGTTTGTCTTGGCGCAAAAAGAGTAATAGGTTTAGCTTTCTTTTGTTAAATCAGAGTACCGAGTTTATTTCCGGTATCTTCTCGGTAGTTTTTTTTTTATATTACACTTCAAGATTGACCTCATCCCACCTGATGTTAAGTGGTAACGAGGTCCTAGCTTAAGAGCGACAAGTACAGCATAATAAATCTGTTACTGAACTTGTCGCCCTTACCTTGAAGGCTTGACCCCTGCTACTAATGTAGCACCCCCCAGGAGCTCTGGAAACCTTACTCACATGCAGGAAGACTACAACACAGAAGTGATTGTTATTTGGCTGCGGTCTTCTGTAAGGTGGAGGTATTTCACCAGTCGGGCTGCTCCAGTTCGAGCGATAAATCGCTATGCCCTACCTCTCTCAAAAAAAAAGAACAATATTTATAGTCAAATAGTAAAATCTTTTTGCCACCTCCTACACTACCGATACAGTCTGATCACATCCCCGGCAGCCAGCACGCGAAACTGACATTGTAGGTTAAATGATGTGCCATTATGGGCAACGGCGCCTAATAAACACATTACACTACGATATTAGACGAAAGCGCACACGCGCGCGCACAAACGAGATTAAGCGACAAGAACGTGGGAACATCGGCCAAATAAAAGAGGCCATTGTGATTACTCACATTATTTGGCAATAATCAGAACAGATTGAAAATAACATAGACCTACATGTTTTCTTTTTAAATTATGGTTGTATTATCGAACGTGACAATTGACAATTAAATATCCATATATTGTCAATTACCACACTACATGTAACAAAACTATTGTATTGTATACGAGCTACTGCAACTATAACTAGATAAGCATACTTAAATGATAGTTTAGTAATAATAATAAAACATTTATTCCACCTTTAACCATTTTTTTTCAAAAGATAAACAATGTTCGCCCTCAAAAGTGCATGGAGCACCTGTGCCAGAAGTGTTCACTATTAAGAATGTTAAAAATGTTGTTTTAAAAATATTAATTAACTTTGACTTTCGACTGTTGAAGTTGAAAGTAAATATAATCAGATAACAATCTGTTATGAATTCCAGGAACTGTGTCGAAACGACCGCAACAGCAACGAAACGTGTTACCAGAAAAATACCGGAAGCCGAAAGATTAAATGATCAAATCAAACCGTACGAAGGCAATAAAACTAGAGAGCCCAGAACAGACGCCATAACGCGCAGCGCCAGCATAAAATATCAAATACCAAAACGAAAACACACTAAAACCAGACGCGTATTGAGCGTCGTCACCACACAATGGATACGTGGCTTTATGAAAATATCAATAATAGTATTCAACGCAGTTTAGTGCGCTATTAATGGACGGCGCGCTTGCAGACAAATTCAATTGACAGGAGCCTCCGCCGGAGCCCCGGGGTGTCCCTCGTTTACATCCACCCGCCTATCTATTTACGCTGCTATTGGAAATAAAATTGAGCGGCGAGATTGCACAGCGACTTGAAAGGGTGCGATCGAAACTTTATGATCCGATTTTATTGTTGTCATCGACACTGTCGTCTTTATAAAAGCCACAACGTTGTGGTGACTCCCCTAGACCTTCTAGATCGACTGGGAGATTACAATTTGTACAAGTTGTCAGACCAAGCTCATGGAATAGACATTTGCAATGTCGGAGCAAACAATTAATAGGAAACAGGCATGTTATTGCTAATTAAAAATAAATCAACATTGAAAATAGTCATAACTTCAGCATAATAATGCTTGAAATACGGTATTCAATTCAAAATGGCATGATACCATTGCACCGGAGTATTGTCGCATAGCTGAGCCTCAAACCAGATCTTCTCAATACGTTTACAAGACGCGTCCTAGTGGCGTTATCACAAAATATGATAGATCGTCGGGCACTACGCGACGCTCTCCCACGCGGTGCAACTGTGATTAATTATAATTCGAATTTTATTCAAAGTGAACAGCGGACAAACTACGATACCAATCAATAAACGGTTCCATACCGACGACGGTACCGACATGATACCACAATTTACTGTTGCCGATAATGCGTATGAAGACGTCAAGGTGAACTGAATAGCCGTGATAGAAAGCCCGGAACAATAGGACCGACATTTTCCTTCTGATACGAATGCCTTGTAACACAACGCAAAGCGTACAGAACGGCCCATAAATTACCTTACATCACTTGACAGGCACTTGTAATAAAAATAATACTATCTACAATTTGCAAATTTCAATCCATGAAAAACTTGAACAAACAATAACTGTGATCCTGCGGGACATCTCAAACGACCTGTTTACTATGAATAAAACATTGAAAAGCAAGTAGGAGGCAAAAGCGAAACCCGACATCTCGAATACCATAAAATCTATGAGAGCCGTCATAATATTCAAAGCATTTTAAATTGCGCAACAGGCTTATGTTTCAATAAACACATTTGTATACACAAATTCTTTTAAACCGTGTGTTTAGATCATTAGCCTCAGATATTAGACCCCCGCAAGTATCAACCCATACTGTGTGAGAAATAGTCGACCATTTGACAAAATCTTCCACACAAATTCTACCAATTCAATATTCATCCCATTAGGATACTAGGAGATAATGATATTACAGAGGTACTGGACTTACTATGAAACTACTTATGAAGGAACAGAAATAATCATATTAGGCACTCATAAGGAGCCAGTCGCTTGAATGCTCAATTCTAGATCAGTTACTAGCCCGGATATACTAGATAAAAAGGCGATAGTCAGGCACAATCACACACGATTCCGTGCGACAGTAATCACGTCCTTATAACCGCATAAATCATAGACGAACACACAAGCGCCACAAAGATAGAAGCGACACGCATCCCCATCTCTCTGGATAATAAATAACATCCAGTTCTTGCTTTCAAAGAGAGGCCGAGGAGCAATAAGTCGCGGACGGGTCAAAGGTGAAGTGAATAAAAAACGGCCGACAATTAAATAGCGTTCTTGAAGGTTAATGAGCACAATAAATATGTTGTCGGCACCGCAGCTGCGGACAAACAAATGCATAACGTCACACGTGAGGAGGGTATAGTCGAGGGAACTCTATGGGAAGGCACACGGCTCGGCTGACTGGCAACTCCATTGTTGAGACAGGACACTTCCAAGATGAATTCTGAACGTGATACATTTACAATGAAGAAACGACGCTGTATAAACACGAGTTGTACTAAAATTTAGACGGGACGCCTCAAGGTAAAACAGAACGCTGTTTGAAGAATTTTAAATTTACTACCTTTTGTGGAATTCGTTAAGCCTATAATTTATAAGGATTGTGTGCCGACTTAATTGTAACCCAGTTTTTTATTGCTCGAAGACGTGTTTGTGAAAATAAACTTTAAAAAATCGGTCACGCCGTATTAGGCGCGTAAACCATATGAAAACTTTATTACTTCTAATCTTCTGATTTATATAGCAAACAAACATTGTAACTCACTAAGTTTATTCTGCTTTATCACGCCTTGATACAACTAATTTTCCAAGATTCAAATTGAAAGAGTTTCAAAATTTCCCTTTCCTTTCGGAAACGGCTTTCCAATTCTGTTTTTATTGAGAAGTTACAGAATGGAAATTAAGTTTTATGGTTATTCTGAGGAGTAACATAGGTTTGATAAAAGGGTTTATAATTGTTGGTAACACTTATGCATCGTCAAATTGAATATAAACTAAATTTGATCCTGAAAAGAATCCGACAAGTAAATCACTAGTTCTTAAATAAATCGGTACTTAATAAGTAATTAATCAGTAGTTGTATATAGTATAGTGTTGTATGTAGATTGAAGTGCAACTTAATAGAGGAAGCTTTACAGATTTTCAACGGTTGCCATTATGACTACAAATCACGCTTCATACATTCAAATATACTCCTGCAAATTCCAACCAAAGCCCTATGTGTGTTTAATTACGAGTTTCCCAAAACAGAAGCAACATAACTCGACTGGCACAAATCTCCCCCGGCGCGGTTCACACACGACTGCGCCCGACGGAGTCATACCTGCATTTGATTTATAATGAGGAGGGGACAGAGGAACCGCGGGTGTGAATTCAATTCAACGTCCTGGGGTTTAGCGGGACAGTGCAAAAGACCTATGGCGTCCTTAAAGGTGGCAATTATTTTTGATTTAACTCAAAAAATATTTTTAAACCTAGAAAGACGTACTTTAGGTCAAGGATCATTCAATTCCCGAAACAAACTTTCATGTAATGAACATATGTGTTTATATTTCACTACATGTTGTGACACTGACGTTGATTCCAGTTTCCATAACACGAGCGCTTTATCAACTTACTTTTGGTATCGATAGATGGATGTGATATGTGCGTACGTCAAAAACAATAAACATTACTAGAAAACTTGAGAGACATCTGGGGGCCTATTCACATACTTCAGCAACGATTCCAATTCGGAAAGTCAATGCTTTGTCTCTGTCCTATCGTTCATGTCGAGAAGAGATAAAACATAGTTTCCAAATTTCCGACGCTTTCAAAGAGGTATGCTGTACGCAAGGAACTGTACGAGTAGAACGTCACCTTAATTTGGTATCCACACTTCCCAGCGGGAGCGAGGATCGCAGGCGCCTCTGACAATGCGGCACCTTCGTGACCAATGACTATTATGGGCGGTTATAGATTTTTTCCCGCAACCTTTCATTCGGACGTGACTGTACTCTTTAATGCCGCCGACAGCTCAATATGAATATGTGTATTCATAATCGATTTATTTCGTTGCTAGTATTAATAATTTAATTTCACGAGCTTTCTAGGCTAACACGCCCCGTTTGTTGGTCGATTACTATTTCTTTAGCATTCGATAGAACAAAATTTAAGTTTTCTGATATACACACGTTATACGGCAAGCAAAATTTATTGCATATTAATTTCATAGTATATTATTTACGTCTTTAAGATCTCAATAGTCATAAACTTAAATATTTATTCATATTTTTAAATTCAAACGCTATAATCTTTATTACCACAAAAACGTAATAAATTTTTATATTGTGAAAATTGGGCACTATGAAAAACCTAAGGAAGCAGGAGTTACCTTGCAAACACAAAACGGAACATTTATTCGTTTGACACTTGTAATTAAGACAACGAACGGAAAAGGACACAAAATCTTGTTTCAAACGCTACAATAGTGAGCTGCTTAGTCAGAAAGATATTCTTGTGTGCCCGCAGTATGACGAAACGGGATGTTGATGAAGATGAATGTCCACATTAACGGCCTATTACTTCAGATACTTACCACGTATGGATATCGTAAGTACGAGCAATATTTCAAGACTTACAAGCGCACACATAAACCAGTTTTAAATAATGACGCGGAAGTCCGCCCTGATAATTTGATTAGCGACTGCATCGCGGCGACGTCTTTAAGCACACGAAAAAATGCATTACCACAGTCATCATTACATCTTTGTTGTGTTTCACGAACTTCAGCTAAATACATAGTGTGAATTAAGCCTTGCTTGCTTGCACACAACTATTCTTTGCCTATATCACCGACCATACACCACATTAAATAGAGACCAAATTATCTTGCTCCAGATGTTTAGTAAAATTGTTGACGGCGGAAAATAAACAGGGGCGTATTAACACCGGCCGGAAGGTAGAAAACCGTGGGTGTTCTAAACCAGTGGTATTATTGTACACATTAACTACCGCAAGCATATTTGGTAATTGAACAACGCCGAAATGATGCATGCGCTTATTTCGCTTTTTAGCGAGTCCGTGACAATGTTTCTAAAAATAAAAACCGCAATTCTACAAAAACATAAAACCTTGGTTAGATAGGCCGTAAAACGATATTCAAAACTTTTTTTGTCAATATTAAAGTAAGCTGTAATATAATATATGAACTTTTAGCCTTTTTCACGTAAGATGATTTCTGTGTTCGTACTTGTACGATCTACACTTATTGTTATTTGTGTAAAAAATAAACAAATTTAGACTCATAGAGCTAACCCAAAACTTTACTGTACTAATAATAATGTATTTACTTATCACAGAACATTTTAATTAACCATGTAACCAAGTGATATCTATTACTTAATGAATAATGGAAAACAACCTCCCAGTAACGTAATTTCATTAGATTTATTCCAAAAGTAGGTAATATCGAATGTGTAAAAAATATCTAGTTGATTTCATTATAGAACTTCATATAAATTGTCAAGCACGAAGTGTAAGAGAAAATTTACAAGTGTCGCCCCCGAACTAAAAATTTACCTCAAATTAACAAAATAAATAATATGTTTCACCTTTTAATCGTATGTTAAAATGACAGAAACGATAAAATACTTAATTTTACTGGAATGTATAAGTAATTTATTTAGTGTAAACATTTTTACTTTTGTAGCGGCATATACTTAAACGGTAATAAATAAGTACTCCGTAATCCTGGCCCAAAGAAAAAATGTTGTGATACACGGCTTCCCGAGGCGATATCAATACACCTGTTTAGCTAACGGTCTCCATTCGATCCTTTCTCGTTTTATTTCTTGACCGCTTACAAAGATTTATAAGACTTATAAAAATACGGCGATGCGTTCCTGTTGTATTGACGTTTGTCAAATAAGATTATCTATTTATTACACGCCATTAGCACCACCATATGCGCATACGCCATAATAGACGTTGCCTTAAATTAGTCATTGTCGAACTGTGAAGATTTTTGGTATTGTTTGCGGATGCCGCTAAAAGGTCTATTATTAGAATATTTTTTACCCGTGAAACCATTTTGCTTTTGATTTTTTTTATTGACTACTGTGAATGTAGTACCCAAACTTGTGAACAACTGCAAGTTTTTAGAGTTAAGAGTCACATTTTCAGATCTCAAGAATGTATCACCAAGATACAGAAGAGGTATTGTTTAACTCGAAGAAACAAAGCGTGAAGTGTCAATACGGTCAAACGAAACCCAAAACCGAATCGCGCATAAAAAAGCTCAAGCACCGGTGGCTGAAACGCCGCCCTCTGTTTTAGAAGAGAGCAAACACGCCGAAGATAGTAGACAAACAAATGTAAATGACCGAAATGTGAACGTCATGTTTGGCATTCCCATAAAGCAACGTTAACACGTCATTAGAGGTAATGATGCCATGATTACAGAGTGGAAGCGGGGTGAGCGATGGTCAGATGATTGCCTGCTTACTGTGTGGTCTCGCCTTTACAAACAAACGGACTGGACTCTCGAATCGGGACCACGTGTCTTTGGGGATTGACTTTAATAGACGTCTGCGCTTCCTCCACGATCATTGCATCAATATTCGTTACATCAGACCCAATTACTAAATTGCTTATAGCTTTCGTGGTTACTTTCTAATTATGTGTTACTACATGTTTTACCGCAAGATTATGAGCCGGTGCTCTAGATATAGGTCGTCAAAATTTTGAGGTTTGTTAGTTTTAATTAGGATGTTATCATTACTCTCCGCAATTAGTCAAAGTTTACTGTTACAAAGCAATTTCAAACGGCGAATATAACCTAATTAGGTAAGGCTAATCATTTTAAATCGTGTTCTCACTACCTTATTAAGGGTTTTTACTTCATTTTAGATAAACAGGTAATTACATCGCAGGCGAATGCTTCAGACGAACAATAAAAACTGGTAGGAAAAAATCTATCCAATTTTTTCGTCTAAATCTCGCCGAGACAGCGTCCAAAGTTAACCCTTATAATTTTTATGAATGACAAAAGTGTTCATAACCCGTGTGTAAATCATCGGCAATAAACGGCATTCCGAGCGCGGTGCCCAATCGGCCTGAGATGGTATCGGCGTACGATAATTTATCGGCGGCTTATCGGGTGATCTGCGTAATTGATACGGGTGAAATCATGGAGCTAGGAGAGGGCGCCGTGGTCCTTCGTTGACCGATGCATCGACACTGCATATTTTGTTATGGTTTGTTGCTTGATCGCCAGAGTTGGATCGTATATTGGATACCAAACACTGACTTCAAAGTAATGCATGTGCACGCTATGGGCATTGAAAAGTACAGGATCATTTTCAACACTGAGTTATTGAGATAACCATATGTAGCTTAGGTATAATCTTTAAAAATGGCTTTATATTTTGGACCGACAGATGGCAGATACAATTCAAACATTTGATAACAGAGATGGTGTAGAAAGACATAGGTACTTAAAAAAAAATTTAATCCCAAAAATAATAAGTAAATTAATATAAATGTTTATTTTCTTCACTCTAAACGGTTGAATGGTTTTGGTTAACTCTAGTATATGTACAATTGTTAAAAATTAAATTGTGAAGAAATATTCCTTCTCGAAACTAACCTAAAGATGACCAAAACATCAGATATTTGCTGTGTTACGCCCTATGTAAAAAGTACTAACTTATTCCACAACTATTCTAAATTCAAATAAAACCAATCGAAAGCACGCGATCCCCGACGGTGGTCCAAAAGGCGCCTATAGAGGCACAGTAAACATGACATGCCACCGGGACGAGCGACAAATAGTGCCAATAGTAATTCGCGGCATAATTCGTTGGCCGGCGCGTGCCCAGGCCAACAGCCGTCTCTGATTGAGCGTCGCATAAACCGAGCCGTAGAGCACGACCGAACTTTCGGTTTCAGAATAATTCGGAGCTACTAAATGGAATTTCGGACTGGAACCACCTTCGATCGTGAATATTCGAGGGTCTACGAATACGCGCGGCACGCGTAGCGGAATTTGATAAAATGTTAAGACCAAGTTAGACCGGAACTTTTCGCTAGAGCACGTTACCGATATTTTTGTAATAGTCATCATAAAAAACAAACTCCTGACTTTCTTTTGTTCTGTTGGACTTATCGGGTTATACAATTAAAGGAAAAGAGTTAAGAGTTTTAGTGATACTCAAATACTCGGACTACGCTTAAAAAAGAAAAGAGCAATGTTTTGTGGTATTACTGTTGAATTGTATTTCCATAATATGCTTGAGCTACTAATTTTGGTATCTTAAATACATATATGATGTTACTCGATATTTATCTTTAATTCGGGTCTGGGGGTTGTGGCCCAGTCGTTGTTTCTGATTTCTGTGCCACAAGTGTTTTTACTACTTAACACAGAATCAGAGCATTGTCTGTAATGTTGTCCATTATTTTATAATATAACTAATTACTATAACTATTAACCAAATTAAGTTCGACGACCAACCAACTTCAATAGCATTATCTAAATTAAATAAACAACGCATTTTCATAGACATCTATTTTTAATTAAAGAATTTCATTAATTTCAATTTTTCCATAGTAAAATGGTATAAGAATCGAAATTGGTAATCGGTTTCGGTTATCAAAGCTAGTATATGCCGGGCACTACAGAGCCACCCACCCGCTGTCGTTTGCATTGTACAGCACTTGATATTAAAAGTGGATATCTGCGTAATGCGGAACGCGACTCTCGCTACAAATATGCTCGAAACCGAACCATTGACTCACATTATGGATGTGTAGAATAGGCACTGACGTCTGTTGCCGAATGTAAGCTTTATATCCGTTATTCTAGTAGGTGTAAAATTAGTTGGTAGTGTTGGTATTAGGTAATTAGGGTGAAAGTATAATATAGTAATTTATTAATTTAAAACAATCAAAGATTTTGTAGATTGTTGCGACTTAAAAAATGGCACCGGTAAAACAAGGCATCAAGCAGTATTAAGCCTTCTTTCATTCGCTTCGCTACCAAAAAATGGTACTTTATGTAAACTTTTTTTATCATTTCTTTGTATAGATTAGACTTTTTGACACTTAAGGCCCGCGGAGAACATAATTTCTTTGTATTTTGCATGGAAAATCTCTATCGAAGATTAAAAAACACATGAGAAGGATACCGTCGCGATTGCTTATCTACTGTAGTTTTCGAATTAAAATATTCTAAATCAATAACAATCGACCAGTTCCGCAAAACAGTCCGAAAAGCATTTGGAAATTAAGTTATTTACAATAACTAGACCTATTGTAAGATCTATCAAAATGAACACGTAATAGAGCTTATGCTCTAATAATTATTAATTGGCTTGCCCTGTTTTTTGACCAATACACGACACTAATTCACCAGCAAATGTGCCATCAAGGTGTATTCTACAAGGTAATCCAGACACGAGACAATTAGAACCAACTATCGTCGATATATCTCCGCGCAAATTGGCAATCAACTGCATTGATTAGTGCGTAGGGACCGCGGAGGTACGGCGCCCGTCTCGTGTGGTCAACTGGTCAATTCATTAGCCTCATAATCGTATATCAATTTCTTACAGACGGCTTAATGCCAACCCCTCCTTAACAATGACCAATAAATAATCATTTTAAAAAATTAAATGATCTCATAAGTTAGCGCAATAGACAGGGCGCGACCATCACGATTATCGTGTCCAGAATCCGTCGGTGACATCAGCGCCATGATTCGAATGGAATAAAAAACACCATAACACAACGGACGGAACGATACGATGACAACACTGACGACAATAGTGCGTTTGACGTAATGGCAGACGTCATAAGTTTCGGCTAGGGATGGTACAGATGACATATTGACGGAAAACAACATGAACGAAAACAACATTTAATGTCAATGCACTTTTTCACAATTACCGCATCCATATGCAAACTCTCGGCATGACCCAAGGGGTGACTGGAGGATGGTCCTAGTTCACCTTTTAAACTTTCTTTTGCAAAAAGATTTAAATAAATAATTAAATTCGCTGCTGGGGACGTTAGTTATCACATTTGGTTTGAATAGGCGACTCATAAGTATTACTGATGCAATTTACATGATTATGAATAAAAAGATATTGACTTTGACTTTCAAACCGGCGCTGCATCTAAGCAAAGTAAAGAATGAAGCTCTTTGAATATGGCTAATAGAATTTCAATCATCAATATGTATCATCCCTAGTTTCCAGCGCGGCCTCTGTTTGCATTTCTCATTATCACGCCAAAAATGCATAGATCACAAAAACAAAGTGTTCCCAAACTTCTATTATAAGATCAAACAGTTCGCTAAACGGCCATTAACACTGCCCACGGATAACGGAGACGCAATCAATGCGATGCTAATCGACTTCGCAGCAAAATAGATTTTAGCACATCGATACTAATTACCAATTACCACGAGGCGAGATGAAACCGTCGCCAACGCAGGCCGGTTCGAACCGCCCTTTGTTACTTTGATTTTTAGAATTTTAACTCCGTTGCGATTTTATAGTAATAGGTAGCCAAAGCCTTGCGAACCGTCTTTTACACATTCTCCACTGATTCTTCTGTCCCTATTGGTCGCAGCATGACATTATGCCTAAAGCCTTCATCGATGAATGGACTAATAAAACACAATAGTTTCTGAGATTAGCTCGTTCAAAAAAAACAATGAAACTCTTCAGCTCTATAATATAAGAGTATTTTTTAAGGATGTGTGAAAAAAAAACCCAAGTATTGGACACGTTACAAAATTAGCAGCTTTCTCAATATTTCGAAACGTTAATGGATAGGTTTCATTCCTTACAACCGCAATCGACATGACAAAAAAGGAACAAAAAAGCATAGTTTACACACTAAATCAAAAGCGAAATTAGAAAAGGAAAAAATGAAAGCTTCCATTCGCAAACTAACAAAATTTGGTTTACGTTTAAAGGTAGAAAGTCGTTCTGGACGCGCCAATTTCAATAAAGAATATGTGCAAAGAACAGCAGTCACCACAACAAACAGATGGTTTCCACATCCTACCCCAACCAAGCCCACAGTTGACGCCACGCGGAAGTCAGACGGCGAATAAATTATTGCTCTCCCTTCGACCGAACACAATGGGGAAGTCTGGGGTTTTTTCTAAGTTTCTGCGTATAATTGAGGTGTAATTTCGCGTACAATGACGAACAATCGCCCGCACCGGTGCAACGCGACCAGGACACAAAGGAGTAGGGATGAATTAGAAAGTCTTATTGTCCTGTCCAGCTAGCAAGATTTACGTGAATCTAACCACACGAGTCAATTATACGTAAACCATCTGTATCCTAGGCGAGCTAAATTTTCAATCAGTGATCCCAAACAGATATGATTCTGGAATAGCCGTCTAAGGACTCTAGCATGCGCCCCGCGAGTAAATTTTATCGCGCTCTTAAGAAATGTCAAAATCGATGCGTCAACTGCTGATTGGCTGAAATTACGAGTACGGTGTACTATCACCCAATAAACGGTTTAGAAATTTTTGTCGTTTCACGCGATAAATTTGACGTATTGCGTATGCTAGGCCTGTAAGATGCGCCACGCGAGTAAATTTTATCGAGCTCTCTTAAAATATCAAATCGATAAAATTCAGTGCGTCATCTGCTGATTGACCAAAAATACGTGTGCGGCGTGTAAGCCAATCAACGGTTTCCAAACTTTTTGTCGTGTTCTAAAAGAAATGATTAAAGTGCCCTACCCTTATTGCATAAATAGAAACCCACGTCTATGCTTGCCTTCTCAAATCGTACCAACATAGTGAACGTGTAATTATTTATCCGAAATGACGTGAATGGCATGCTACAGCCAGTTATTTACAACTAAAATAGCTAAGTTCTACAAAAGTTCACAGTATTAAATGGTCCCAAACTAAGCAGAGCTTTTACTGTAGAAGCCACAGACTGATTGGCAATTGAGCAAAAGTAAAGTTAAGGTTCTTAGTTCTGGAATAAATAAACCGTGGTAACTAAAGAACAAAATAGTCCCGGCGATCCAACAGGCTTCAAAAGAGCATCGTAAGCCGGACAAGGAACCAAGTTCCAAAGGGACGAAGGACGTCGATGAAACACGCCGAATGATTCGTCCTCTAGCACATTACTGACGCTCGATCGGTTTCTTTATTAATTACTGGATCTCTCACACCCTAATGAATATTCAACACGGTGCGAGACTAACTCGACCCGCCCTTAATGCGTCCGAGGACGGACTAGTTTTTATTTCGTATTTTTACGAGCATGTAACATTACACGATAAACGATAAGTGCAACGTTGGAGCTTTCGCTGTTGTCGGCCCAATAAAATGTTCGTCCGATATCGACCTACATTACAATCCTGTGTTCCCAAGCCTGTCATCGGTTTATGACTTTTTTATTCGGCCTGATGGCCGGAGAAATGCAATACCACTCCCGATTCAGATTTCCACGCCGATACTGGAGTGTGTTGCGCTATAAAATGTGTAAATGAACCGATTTGGCCTAATCACAACGCGGCCAGAAACTATGACGAAAATTACCAAAACGTACTCAGTTCAATAACATTAAATCTGATAAAAACCATTAGTAGGGCACAAAATGTGATACGCCATCAAGACCAAGTTTACCTCTGGTTACTATAAATCACCCTTCATAATAAACCAGCAAAATTGAGACGACAAATACATATTTACCTTATATCTTTAGCTGGTATCCATAACTCAGTTCACACTATTTCTGAGTGAAAATAATTCCAATTATCCATATAAACTTAAGCGTTGATAATAAGACCAAGCGACGAAGGTCGTAATAACAAAAGGTATCCAAGTAAAATAAAATATTGAATCGAACAACTATTTGACATTTCTGTAGATCATAAAAGGATAAAAATGACAATTCATGTAATCGATACGGCATCATAATATGGCCTTCTTATGGCACGTTGTCATAATAGTGGACATGAAAAGAAATACCCTAGTTTCGAATTCCCTATCTCACATTCCTTTTTCTTGGATTTTAGGACAAAATTTCAAGTCTGTACATTTTTGAAAATTGTAAGGTCCACACCACACACATTCAAGATTAATCGATAAGCCTCGACGCTAGGATATCGATACCGTGTTAAATCGATTAACACCGTTAGGTGTCACTCAGTGTACTTAAGTCGCTCGTTCAGTAAAATAAAAGAACATAATGCAGAGACGTCGAAATAACAACTTCGTACATTTATTCTCAGAGATACTAGATAGAACTTGTCAACATACAACAAAAGATAAAGAAGTGCAGTGTCATTTGTCACAGCTAAGCTTTTAAACGGGTCAAAACAAATAAAAATATCGCAAGCACAATAAGGAATGTCTGTCGTTTGTAACTTTATAAGAGGTCTTCGTGTGTGTGCATAATGAATACACCACTGTACTTGTACATCTCACTCGTTGCACCAATTGCGAGCTGCTCGAGGTGATATCGTAAAAATATATTACGAAAACAAAATATTGTTACTGTCCGGGGCCGAAGAAGCATTTGACCGATTGACATAATGCGTTGCGTATGGCATCTGTGCGATACATCGCTTTCGCTGATGAAAGTCAAAACATAGCCGTAAAAATGTTTATTCATTGTACTTTGAATCAACACTCGATAGCACAAAACGTTACGGAATCGTGTAGGTACAGTTTGTATCACCTTTCCCTTTTTCAAAGAGAAACAGCGAAGTTTTCAGGAAACAAAAACTATGAACAATTAGTAGACCGCCCAGTAGGATAGCGGAATACATTTAAACTGCCAAACTACCATCTGCCACCTAAAGAATGCTAACGCCCTCGTAACTGTCACCATTCATCATAATTACAACAAAGAACGAAAAAACTGACCATTCACTACTAAAACTACAAAGACCCCGGAATCAAAGGCATTCTCCGAGTCTCAGTTTCACTTATATTCTAATAAAACGTTTAACGGATTTACAACATTACTCCATTAGTAAGTAGATTTAAATTGCATGATACATAAAAACGCGACAGACTGTATACAATCATAACAGAAAATGTGAACTGTGAGTTATACCTATCAAATTACACCTACCGATTGCCATTAAGGTAATACCCCTTTATAATTCAAACAGAACAAAACTATCAAAATTTATGTTCGAATCCCGTTGAATAAAGAAAACGGAATCAAAGCGCCACGGTGCCGAATAAAGGAGTCGTTTTGAGAAAAAAAAGATGTGGAGATTATAAAAAGAATCGAGTATACCGAAAGAACGGTTACGGTATAGAGGCACCCGCTGGTTTATCAAATATGGGATTAGGGCTTTCGAAGTCGGAACTGCTTCTTTTGTAAGGGACAAATATTTTGACACGCGGCTGAGTAAATAGAGGGTGGATGTGTGAAGGATTAAGGTCACCACTTTAAGCACAATTACGCGTTAATCTTGGTCCTTATCTCGGCAAGGAAAACTTCGCCTTAAACAAGAACTCCCGCCGTTTTACAATTACATTCGTTTACTTAAACATCATTTAGATATCACTTGGCGACAGTTTTATGAGATTAAGAAAGCCGCTTATTCTGTCAGATATTTAATTACATCTCAAAGCTCGTTAGGCGCGCATTATGAAATAGTTTCAGTTAAATCCCGGCTTAAATATAAAGTCTGATTAAATTCTATGTCAAAAGATTATAAATAGAATGCGGCATATGTGTCCCATTAGGGTACCTACTATGAAGACCAAATTCATATAACATTTTATGTATTGACAAAAAAATGCCAAAACAATTAAGGATAGACCTGCCAATATATTCAAACAAATCGAAAAACTTTTCATTAAACCATTTTATGCGTGATATATCCTTCTTTGTTGTTTAAATGTTAGTAAAAATTCTGCTTAAAGGAACACTGTAGTAGTACTACAGTGTAATAGTACACACACTACTACTGTAGTAGTGTGTGTACTACGTGTGTGTGTGTAGTGTAAATAAAATGTAATGTAAATGAATAGACGATCGAACATTAGAAATCTGAACTGACCCATAAAAAAAACTAAATCAAAATCGGTTTATTTGTTCGGGAGCTACGATGCCATAGACAGACACACACACACACACAGACACGTCAAACTTATAACACCCGGTCGTTTTTGCGTCGGGGTTTAAAAAGAGTACCTACCCTACTACTATTTTAAACGTGACAATGTACGCGAACTTTTTCACGCAAACTTGGTATTTTAGATTAGATATATAACATACTTTTAGATTACTTTTCATCTCAAAATAACGGGAACGTAGACGCGGGGGGATCGCTAGTGTAAACTACACAATCCTGAAGTGAGTTATCCTATTCCAATAGTAAGGGTAAGGAATATGATGGCATCCAGGCTATCTCCGCAATGGACTCCCGGCTGGAATACGCCCGAGGGCTTCGCTCGCAATCCTTGAATAGTAATAGGGTAGATACGTATTGTTGGAACTGCGGCTTGAAATGAGGACTGACCCAGTCCAGGACGAGCGGACGTTTCGAAATGAGAAGAATCAGAAGCATTCAGAAAATTAAGGATGGTACAAACGAACGAGTGGAAGTTGCAATAGAACAAACGAAGGAGTATGGCTAAAACACTGGGCATCGGCAAAGTATACCTAATAAGATTAACGAGTAATTATTTCTGTAAGCTTAAGTAATAAAACAAGTTCTTAAATGATTGTATTGGCGACCTTTCAAACGGATATAATACGTGTGAGATGGTTCAACAAAATAAAAAAATAGAGGACCGTATAATGTAGAACCAAACCAGTGTTCCACTGTACCCATTTCTAAAACTCGAAAGTGGAAAACAATCCAGGTACTCTAGAACCAAGTCGAGCATCCCAGCTGAAGTGGTAGGTAAACCAAACAAACTTCTGATAACTGAAGCGATGTAAGCGCTATGCAGAACAAATTAACACAGAAATCGTCGGAGGTTGTTTGCCGTATAACTGTGGATGGTCAAGTGAACGCCCAGGCGGCGGACAGTTATACAAACAGGCATTGTGAGTCGCACTTGTGGACCAATAATGCATTTCATTGTCGGCTAGGCTTTGCTAATGGTTGCGAATAGCTCGAAATATTAAAATGGTCTTCTGAATCAAGTGGACTTGGTTTTACCACGCAGGCACTCCACCACTTAATGGAAGTTAACTTTTAATTTGTTTTCGCGGGGACTTTTTTATGGAATGTGGATAAATCCTGGTTTTAAATTGAGTATGAATTTGTACGTACATTTGACCCAGTAATCAACACTACAACCAGCTTCTTCTGTGAAAAAGCACCTTGACGTTTCAGCAATTACTAAAGTTAGGCGATAATCAGACATTTCAACGGAGATACATGCTTTCTTTTTATCGACAAGAAATTTTTAATGGGTTTTGAAGCATCGAAGGTAAGGGAGACTGCATTTGAATGCGTATACAAAAACTACGGATAACGTATGTCGACACGAATAGACGGATTGATTCATTTAGGGTCAGTTTCAACTACATATAACGGTAACTGATTTGACAACTGTCAATACAGTCTTAACCCATATTTTTCTTGCAATTTAACAACTCTCAAATCCTTTGTTACTGTTAAAGGTGCACTCGACTTTTATTAAAGTAAGAAGAAGTAAATTAAGGTTCCACTTAGTTAAAAAATAATATATTTTGGTAGATATGATAGACCTCATAGCATGGGCGTAATATATCACTTGAAATTAAATTAAATCTCATTTAATTAGCCGATTATATTTCCGGGTGGACACAAAACTTTCCATTTGTTCCGTTTTATGCCTACCAGGAATAGAAACTCCAAAACCTAAATTCAGACAGAACGCGTAGCGACATCTATCACTACGAGGTATAAACTAAAATGTATATGGTGCCTTGAAGTATTCTTAAAAGTTTATAGATGGCGCTTTTTTATGAAATCAATTGTCTGACAATTAACGACGTCCTCCGTGGCAGAGGCGAGCGGGCCAGACTTTGGCTGCGGCGTCGCGACATCTCTGAGGTCCCGGGTTCGATCCCCGGTCGGGTCAATATCGGAAACAAACTTTTTTATATAGTCTCGGGTCTGGGTGTTGTGGTACCGTCGTTGTTTCTGATTTCTGTAACACAAGTGCTTAACCGGTTCATTGCGGATGACGCCTTATGGCGTCATTTATATCTTTTGCGTATGGCGTTTGACGCCAAATGGCATCTCAAAGAATTCCTTTGTAATTCAATGGAATGGCTATTTAAAGAGTCCAAACGAACATAATTACAATTATTTGACACGTAGGTTAAGCCTGTATGAACCGTTTTATGATTTATTGCCAATTTCCAAACTTCAGATGTTGCAAACCTTTTGTTACCAAATTTAATTTCTTTTACGAATGGCGTATGACGCCACATGACGTCATGAAGGTTTTTGTTCTTAAAATCAACATGATGATTTTTATGAGAGTTCTAATCAGCAGAGCTTTTACTGCCTATGTTATACTAAAGGCGTTTTAATTACCGGTATATTAATCATAATATTACTTAATTAATTAATATATATGTATTTACAAAAGAAAAGTACCGATATAATTATCATTATCGGTTAGATTATTGCTTAGTTTGGAACTAGTTAGCTTAGTGTAATCGGTGCCCTGTGATATTTATTATTACTGTTATTATAATTAGGTAAATAGCGCAAAACCTCAGAAACTCCAACTTATTTTTATTTCATAATGATTATGATAATGAAATTATACATTTGTTTTCTTCCTCTTCCTTTTTATCTTCAATTTGCGTATTTAATTATGGTTTTTAGATTTAATGAACCAAATATAGGTACTCCTTTTACACCCTTTCGTAAACCTCTACTTAAAATACACTAAAGGTTTAAAACAACTGATCCAAGAAAATAACTAACCAGCTATTCCAGTGAAATCACGTAGATAAGACACTTTGTAGCACTCTAAACGAATTAACAAAACCTTTACGTTTGACATCTAAAACAGACTGAATGTAAACACGCCAAAATCTTAACAAAAAATAAAATATGATCAATCATGGCTGAAGACGCCCAAGGGCGTCACTTTAATGGGTGGCGGCTGACGCACAGAGGCGTCACAGAAAATTTGTTAGCCACCATTGACAAAAGTCCCTAAAAGTGGGATACGCAATGAATCGGTTGAGCTACTTACCACAGAATCAGAGCAATGTATGTGATGTTGTCCAATATTTATTTAATTATACTATTTTAAAGTTATTCAGGACCAGCACTGTTATACTTCGAAGCTTGGCATGCCTCAGGTTATATATTATAAGTTTGATAAATAACATTTCAACACAATATCTTTCAAAAGGAAGTGTGCTCTCTACATACTGAAATTTTGCAGTTATTTATCTTCTATGATAAGTTCAGTCCCGTCTTCCACCAATACTCTGACCTTAGCTGACATGGTCCCATACCTGTATATCTCATTAGTGAGATGATAAGTTATGTTCCACTAGTATACTAGCAGCTTTTGAATTTATGGTAATATTTACTATAATTTATTAAGACGACAAACACCTCAACAATCAGCGACTATCAAATATATTTTTTTTCATAAATACATAACAGTTTCACAGAATCCAGAAATAAGTTTACTACAGATAGCCATCTTTTTACCTTTTGGAACATATGCCTGCCTAGGATATTTTTTCAATCCTTATTTAAATACATAATCATTCTTTATTTTATATGTACGCACTGCACTAGATTAGACTCACCCTCTTTAGAGGCACCTTGAAGCATATAAATCTGGTTCCTTCAATTACTTTTCCACAAGCTTTGTAAGGTATCCACCTGAAATACATTCGTCTAAGTAAATATAATAATCAAAACAAAAAAAATTTTTTATACAAATAAAAACCATAATACCGATCAGGTATACTGGGTGGCATCTTTTTGCTTTTCAATATTTAATGCTTTTTACTTGATGAAAAGCGGATTGCAGAGTTCAATCGTTCTTTAAAAAATAATTTAACGTGCCAAAGCCAAAACATACCAATTTATAACCTCAATAATTTTGATGGCACAAGTCAAAGTAGACTTTTTTTTTTTTGAGTTGACAGACAAACACGGTTGAAGTGTTGAAGTGAAAGGTTAAAGCATCGTGCTTTTGTAAAATTTTAGAATGTTTAAATGTAATCATTAATATACATCTTGTAGTGATATCAATATAACAAAATAATGATATACCTAGTTAATGATTCGACGAAGCCTATGTTGAAGTAGAATCGCTTTACCATAGACAGATACATCTGATGACAGAGCTTACATTATTACCTACTACATTAATAATTGATGAGCTTACATTATTTGGTTACATTATTTCTACCATGAGCGCTGCGATAGATTATGTTACCCCCACCCATGGTTTATTATACTAAGTCCATGCCCCCACCTAGTACTTTGAACCCAGCGAATACTATTTGTTAATTTTTGATTAATATTTCAGATTTCCGAAATTCATAATTCATAAATAATGATCTTGTTTTGTAGCGTGAGATTCGCACTGGCAGACAACCAGTTTGGAGAGGTTTGCGGGGACGTAAGTTTAATTTTAAGTGTTGTTTATTTAATAATAATAAATAAAATAATAATAAGTATCCGTATTAAAATAGGTAACGAAATTTTAAATGACAGAAATTTTGACTGTCAGTACCTGAGGATTGACCTGAGGTCATGGACCATGCCTGACTGAGGTCAGTACTGACACTGACAGAACATGCTTCTTGATTCATTTTCTGTGGTGCTGTATTGTACTGTATTAAACCAATGAGAAAAGAAATTTATTAAACTAACTATAAATAGGTTAAGAAAGTTAGGGTTTGGGTATTTTTATGAATTATTTTCTTCATTGGTTAATCAAAGTTTTGGACTGAACTGAAACACCATTTAAAGTATAAGCATTTCAATAATTGTATGCTTTCCTGTCATTGACACATTTTCATGGATACAGTCATGTAAATATTATCTTGTTTCTATGGAAACAAAATGAAAAGAAAATCGAATTTGATCGAAGATTTCGACGCCGCAAACCAGGAGAGTTTTGAGAAAAGACTAAAAGCAAATTTTGCAAAACAATATCATCGCGCCATGTATAAGAACACGGAATGGTACAAATACCTGCTAGATTCAGAAAAGACTTGCATGGATGGAGATAAAGTTAAGAAGTTTCATTACAAGTTTTATGATGATAAGGAGATGGTTGAGGAGTACAATGTGGACACAAAAGTCCTTTTGCGAAGAGCCTGGAAATTAAAGGGAAAATTGAGTGGAGAGGGTAAATGGAATGTTGAAATTGGTGATCCAATTCCTGATGCATCTCCTACTGTAGATGTGGCAGAGATAGTGGAATGCAAAGATCAGGTACTTTATATTACTTACTTTCTTTTAGATACACTCTGATCAACATAGTTAAGGGTGAGAGCCTTCACCTCAGCTTAAATGCACCTATAATTGTCAGGAAAAAAATAAAATTTCATCAGAAGACTACATTTCATTACATATACATATTTTTATAGAAGCTGGAGATTTATGGAACCATGTCAAAGTCTTGATTTGTTGGTACTCATTTTCTGAAGTAAATTAAAACTGACTTTTCAAAATTTAATAAATATGAAGGAATACAAGTTTCATTGCATCTGCTTTAAGCTATAATCAAAATTGCTTTGATTTTCAGCCAGTGGTAACAAGAAGAAACACTAGAGTCAATTTAGAGTGGAGAATCAGGAATTTACCTTATCCAATTGAAACTTATTCAATAAGTGCCAATAATGATGAAAAATGCATCATAGTCCGTACAACTAACAAGAAGTATTTCAAAAAGCTCCAAGTTCCAGAACTGGAAAGACTTGGAATAAAGTTAGATCAAGCTAATATATCATCAACTCATCAGTTCCAGACTCTAATAATAATGGTAAGAATTACTGTAAGAAATCCAAAAACTTACATTTGTTTGAGAGATTGATACAGCATAAAATTATTATGTATTACCCCTTAATTAACTAAGTAGATCTTACAAATTTGTAAATAATATGCGACACATTTTATTGCAAAATCAACATTTGAGAACAATCCACACCTGAGAGTTAAGGCACATTTGTGATCCTGCCCCTTTATAATCTGCAAAGGTTATGCTTTTGAAAATGTTTAATGAAATAAATTGCAGTCTTATAATGTTACTGTTTTTTTTCTGTTTTCAGTACAAAAAGCCTCAACAACTTCTAGAAATGGAAAAGGAGTGGTATGAGGAATTAAAAAAAGTGAAACCTATAAAAGATATACCAAGTGAATGTAAAACACAATAATAGAATAAACCCAAACTAGATATAATGGCTACACATAAAAATACTGTGTGAAAACCAGCCCCTTGTTCCCACAATACTATTAACTTTTCAATGTTATTAATGGTGACACAAGTTGAAAATAAAAAATATACATTGTAATTGATTTTTCTTTATTTAAATCTTATCATTTAAGTTATATTCATTGATAGTCACTTTGAAATTTAAAGTAAACAGCATTCATTATTTGAAAACTGAGTGATTAAATATGGGGAATGTAATAATGGCTCGTCATAAAATAAGCCATTATTATGCAATAGTACTTCTGGGTCAGTTATAAAAATGCATTCATAACACAGATCCAGCTTGAAAAATCGGGTGTATTAGTGTTTTTTGTTAACCTTTTCCCAGCCCAGCTATCTTTAACGTAGTGGCCCGCTGTACGCCAACGTATAAATGTATAACAGTTTCTATAGTACGAAAGCAAGGATGTGGCATAACGTCATATCGATAAAAAAAATTTATGTCTAAATCAAGATTTATTTTTAAATTTTGAAAATATAAATAAACCCTGATACATTATAATAGTAATTTGTTTTATTTTATGAACATTTTTAGTAAGAAAAACGAGTATCTATTATCATAGACAAAAATACATGCATAATCTTGCAACACATTTATTATAAAAGGCACTTCACTATTCATTTTATAACGTAGTCCGTTGACTTCATATCAAGTCGTTGGCGCTCGTGGCAAGATAAATATCTCAAATAGAAGTGTTGTCTATGCGTTTCTTTCTTCACCTTGAGTGAATCTCTCTCTATCTCTCTAGACGATTTGAATAAAGAAAAGACGGCTCTTGTACGGTATTCATAAATCATAACAAGTATGTTACGGTGAAAAGTAAGACAAAAGAATGAATGGTCAGTTATTATTCGTATATTTAATAACTTTTTATAGTTTGTGTAAGTTTACATTTCGATATTTTACTTTTTATATTTTCGATAATTATATTTAATGATTATTGTACGAAAAAAAAACAGACGAGCGCACGTTTGTAATGGCCGGCACTATGACACAATGACCTTGACACCTGTACGCTTACGACGTCACAGGTTTACTTGCATTGAAGTTGGTGGCGCTCGTAGCACTGAAATCTTGTCATTGCGTAGAGATGGGTGTTGCAATATCGAAAATTCTAAATAAATTATAAATTAACTAGCTTCCGCCCGCGGCTTCGCCCGCGTGTAATTCGGTTATATTGCGGTATAAATCACAACTATAAGAAAACTTCTCATTTCCACGGAAAAATCTAAGAAGCGCGCTGTAACGCTGGATACGATTAGTTGTTAAACAAAAACTGAATGGTCCACTATATTATATAGCTAAGTAGATGTAAAAATCAGTTTAGACGATAAAACAAATTGTACGTCATCTCTCGGGAATTCCACATTTTCGGGGATTCATTATCGTATCATTTAGCTTCTACATTTACATGTTTATATTCGTTTACAATATTTTACCTTCCAATCCATCAATCCATCCATCAAGCAAACTATATTTTTGTTTTCCCTCGGGAATATCAGTTTTTTTCGGGATAAAAAGTAACCTATTATTTAATCCGGACTTCTAACTATACGTCTGCAAAATTTAAAAGCAATCGGTTCAGTAGTTATGTCGTGAAAGCGGAACAAATAAACAAACTCACTTTCTGATTTATAATATTAGTAAGGATCTTCGTGAAATAAATTAATTTCAATATTTATTATGTAATACGTTATTTTCAGACCGGAATTAATTGTCAATCATAAAATCTATTAATATTTGTATGGAACAAAACAAAGTAAACATGTAGGATTGTAATGAATGCAACTATCGCGTCACATCACTAGCCTACTTGATATGAAGTCGTTGGCGTATGGGACATCAAAATATTTCAGGCGTTTTTGTTTTTATCTGTTTTAAAACACTATAAAGCCTGTTTCTTTTGGCGAAATAACAAAAATGGGCTTCAATCCTGTCCATCTTACAAAATTACAAGAGAAACAAATGTTTAATGCACCGTAAAGGTATTTAATTAAAGTAGGTACAATGAGTAACTTCTATAGAAGTAGTGGCGTTGACGGCACGAAAATCCTGAACTTCTATAGAAGTAGTTGGCGGTTATTAGGTTAATAGACTTGACTTCTGACTTCTTTGTTGATGTCCATTTCTTGCTAATAAAAGGGATTCAATAAACTATATAATTGTTGCATCAAGATCAATCACTATCATCCATAACCAATGCTTTAGCTTGTTTTTTTATTTCCTCTTCATCTTCTTCCTTATCTAAAAGTCCTCTTGATTTTAAGTACTCTCCATACTGTTTAGGAATGCCCATGAATGTTTTTATTTTGTTTCTCAATTGTTTCCATGTTTCTTGGTAGTAGTTCTTTTTGTCTCGTGCCATAGCTTTGTAATCGTGTCCATATTTATCTAACAAATACGTAATGAAATCCACTTGCCCTTTTGGTAACCTGAAACAAACATAATTATTAAGATATGTTAGACCAAAAATTACATTAGTTAATAAATTTTAGAATTATTTAATTATACACAAGTACATACATTTAACAATAAAGGTTTTATATGTTTAATAAAGTAAACAATGTTTTGCATGAGTTTTTTGTATAGGTTTTAATGTAAATATTTTTCCATGAATAAGGATTGCTTTGCAGACAAGAAATAGCTTAATAAAATCAAAACTTACATGAATTTTCTGGCTCTCGGAGCTTTAGCTTCTTTTTCTAATTTTTGTGCAACTTCAGACTTGGGAACTGCTTGAATTTGTTCTTCTTCACTGTCGGATTCTCCATCATTCACCATTTTTTTCGCTCTTTTCAGCTGTTCTTGTTTGAAGTTAGGTATTTTAACTACCTTATTGGGATCGTTTGCGAGACCCATTTCTTTAAGATTGCGTAGAGTTGATTTTTTGTGATCCCATTCATCTTTCATCACTTTGCTAAAAATTAAGTAAATGAGTTTTAATGAGCGTCTGCAAGTAAAATATACCTGTAATGTAACTATTCTCCTAATCTCTAAAAAGTTGAAAAAATAAACAGTACGTAAAATAAAAATCAAGGTAAACTAGATATCCAGAAACTAAAGTTGACCACTTACCATAGCACGGCTCCTGTGCTATTTTGGTTTTTATTCATTCTTCGACGATTTAAGTGATGAAGATACTTTTTTCTGCGGTGTTGCTTTTTAATTTTCATTGTCGAATGATTAATTTATCAAGCAAAAGTTAAATAATATTGCTTGCTCTCTACACGTGCTTTCGGTATTTACAAGACGACACAAAAACAATGATGATTACTCTGTCAGTGTCAAACTGTTATTTCACCGTCTGTCGCCAACAGTGAGACGTTCCGTTTACTTCATTTATTTTAATGATTTTTTGGTCTTATTTTATTAATTTATTCACTAACATTAGTACTATATGAAAAATACATAAAAATATAAGAAACATTTCATTAAAAAAACTATTTAAAACTTAATCAAATATACACAAGACAACGGAACACATGTAGTAAAGTGACATTAGAAATGATACCACTTTACGGTTAACACAAAGTAGTGTTTTACTCTCACTTATTTGTTTAATTTCTCACAGAAATAGTCAAACTGTGTTGTCTTGATAAAAAGTAACTTAATTAGGAAACATAAATAAAACTCTGCTATTTTATTATTTTAAACTTTTAAACTTTTAATTTCAGACAAAAGAATTTTCCCAACCTATTTTGTTCCAAAATTATTCCATTTAGGTTTAATTAGTTTTATTTTAGATTTCTTTTGGCCATATTACTCTGGACCGAAAATTACTATATTTATTGATGCAGTCTCTTATTTATAAAAATATATATTTGGCAATCTCACATAATTGCTCTGACTGTGTGGTAAGTAGCTCGTAGCTAAATCACTTGTGTTACAGAAATCAGAAACAATGGTGGTACCACAACTTGCAAATTTCATTAAAAACTTAAATTCGCTCGTTTTCTTGCGAACTGAACATATTTTTAATAATGTTGTAAGGAACGTATGTTCTTTACTAAAAGTGGAAGTAATTCCGCCGAGCTAGGTGTTATCTGCTCGGGGACCAAGGCCCAACTACCAATCTTGGTTTGTCGTATATATACTTAGTGGCGACGAAAACTCTGATATCGCGATGTAGGATATCGATGTCACGCATTACGTATGGAGCGTTGTTTACTACGCCAATTCTGCTGACGCTGTATTTGTGTCGACTTGTAGGTCATGTCGTAGGTCGGCACAATGTCTTAGCGTAACCTCACACTAGCGTCCTTTGAGCGTCAAAGCCCACGCAACGCTGACACGTCGCCGACGCGACGTCGACTAGGGCGCTGCAGCTTGCCGAAGTGACGAATGCCAGGACTGCGCTACACAGGCGCCGCGCCGGCCCGACGCCTGCGCAGCGTTTATTTTGTCAACAGTACAATGATCAACTCAATTGTTTCGGCACGCCCCTGTTTTAGAATCAGTAGGTAGAAGACTTTTGGCTGATAGCAAATATGGATGTAGCTTAAATTACTTACTCATATTGCCGAAGAAACCCCTTGTCAATTACTTTTAGTTTTCGAGAAAAAAAATGCTAAAGTTGCCTATTCGGGCCATGTGTCAAATAGGTAAAATATATTTTTTCCTTTATTAGTACCATAGCTGGGCACCGTTAATCAAACAGTTAACTTTGTTAATCGTTAATCCGTTACTAAAAAGTTAGCTTCGTTAAACGTTAAAGCGTTACATTTCAGACGAATTAACGCAAGTTAACGTTAATCGTTAATCCGTTAAAATATAATCAAAATTGATAGATGAATGGTCATGGATTCTCACAAGGACCTGGAATCCGATTCCATGTTAGGGTTTTGATTACTGCACTGCACAGTACACTTTTTCAAGTCACCTAATATTACCAACACACTTCCTTATCCACATGCAAATGATGACTGACAGTAATTTAGGGAGCGTTCAAGTATTACGTAACGCAATTGGGGGGGGGGAGGTTATGTAAAGGGGGGAGAGTAAAAAAATCTTCAAATATTGCGTTACGTAAGGGGGACCTATGCCATATCGAATAATAAACATCGAACGTTCAAAATATGGAATACTTGCTGTGCCCGCGACTTCGTTCGCGTGGACTACATCCTCTCATGGTTGGTTTTACCCTTAAAAAGTTGTCTATATTTTAATCCAAGAGCTATATTTGTGCCAAATTTTATATCTCTTACTTAAAAAAATAACATTTTCCCGTATAAACTTTCAAATGAGGTATTACCCCCGCCCTCCCTTTTTTTTAACAAAAAATGGCCTATGTCCGTTCTTGAGGTTCAACGTATACACCTAATACCAAATTTCATAAAAATCTGTTGAGTTGAGAGGTTTAAGCGAAAAAGCGTAACAGACTGACAGTTACTTTCGCATTTATAATATTAGTAGGGATACGAATATCGATCGCTCAAAATATCAAATTTACATATAATAGAACGTTCAAAATATCGAATGGTAAAAGTATCGAACGTTCAATACATCGAATGATTATTTGTATATTCGATATTTTGAACGTTTGATTTTTGTACCGTTCGATTAATAGTGTTCGATATTTTGATTCGATCGCTTGGTATTCGATAAGGCGTAGGTAATCCGTTACAACGTACCTAATACTAGAACGCTCCCTTCTTTAAAACAAACACAGCACTCGTCATTCTAATTAAAACACCGGCTCTAAGTAATTAATGACATGTTGTAGGCATTGGATTAGCGATTAACGGACTTCTGGATTATTAACGGAAGTTAATGAGTCCGAAAACAGTTTTTAAAGTTAACTAAAAAGTTAATCCGTTACTCGAAATGTTAACCTCGTTAATTAACGATTAACGGATTAACGAGTAAATGCCAATGCTATGATTAGTACCTACAAGTTGGAAAGCATTAATTTATCACTGCATTATAAAACATTATACTGTGCGTTATTCAAATCTTACATCGGCTGATAGCCTTACTTAGCTATTTATTAATTGGAAAAACTTCACAAGAAGTAATTGGAATTGTGTGGTAGGATTGCTCTCAAAAAGGGGATTATATCTCCACAATATCTCGAGCGGGGTTGATTGACAACATAAGACTGCTCGAAACCGTAACTTAATTCCAAAATATAACGTTAAAAAAATCTACGAGTATGTTCTGTTCAATGTCGACGATGATATTTTCTTTTCTGTTTAATAAATTTTCGTTTTAACAGCAACGTTAACAGTAGTGTTCCTTCGTCGGAATCCATTTTCGAAATGACTGGACATGGCATCTGCGCGACGCGACGCTCAAATGCGATGTACAGAGGACGCCCAGCCGCCCAGTGCAAGCGCAGCGTCGGCGCCACTCAAACGCCGCGCCAGTGTTGCCAACCATACGATTTAAATCGTATTTATACGACCTTTTTATCTTCTGTACGATGTCCGATCGAGTAATCAAAATCGTATGCAAAATATACGATCTTTTCAATGAAATCTTTCGAAAAAGGAATCTCTTGTAAATATATTTTTTGATAAAAAATAGTAATGAGTAAAAAGAATAGATAGAGCTAAACTTAATAACTTTCCATAAAACAACGCTTCCAAAAATTATGAAGTTCCGATCTTCATGATGTTTACTTTCGGCCCTGATGACCTTTATTTTTTTTTGGTCTGTATAGTAATCAAGGCTTAAAATATATATTTTTTAAATATATTTTTCTAATTTAAAAATGTTATAATCAAAAATATATTCTTTTAAAAAATGTGGTTGGCAACTCTGCGCCGCGCTGAACGTTGCGCAAGTGCCGCGTCGACGCAATGCCCAAGCAACGCTATAGTGTGGGGAGGTCGCCGGCAAGACGCTGACACTCGAAAGACGCTAATGTGGGGTCACTCTTAATGAACCTTGAGGACACGATAATTCATTTTATCGTAACACTTAGCTCTGCACTGGCAACATTAAAAAAATTAATTGCACTGGCAGCTGTCACTTTTGTACAAAAAAAAAATAGTTTGACAGATCAATAATTCCATATTTTGGAATCAAAAAAGTGAGGTTACACCGTGTGCAGGACTTGATAAATATTTGATCAAAAATGCCTCAAACAGGTGCAACACGGTATCAGAAATTCCTTAAATCTGAAAAATCAAAAACAAAACTTAAATCCAAGAAAAAAGATCTACCGAAGGGTACTAATGTTACCAAAACCAATTTCAAAGTAAAGAAAATCGTCATCAAAGAACAACTAAAGAAACACGGAAAGAATGAAGCACTGTCAACAAAAAAACTAAATTTTAAAGAACTGTTATCACGCCTCAACCATTTTAATACACACTCTAGAACTGAAGCTCTAGAGGGATTAAAAGAAATAGTTGTATCTCATGCCGATGTACTAAATCAAAACCTTGGGCAGCTAGTGTTAGGAGTCACACCATTGATACTAAATGTTGAGAAAGTGGTAAATACCTATATATCCTATGTATTATGTATATATCACAATTCCTTGTTCTGTCCTTTCTGTCTTCAAACTTCATATTGGCTGTTACTTATTATGCTAACAAAAATGTTTTAAACTCTGCTAGTTTCAGCATCATAACTCATTGAAACAAAAAATTAGGCTTGAGTGTTCAAATAGGTAGATAAGACTTATAAAAATCTATGAAATTTCGTCCTGTATAAAACCTTAATTTTATGTGGCTCCGACTTTTGTAAAGTTTAATTTGTTCTTAAGTTAAACCATGGGGAACTAGGGGATGAAAATCAAATGTCGTTTTCGTCATTAAATATAACAGTTGGATCTAAAATTGTGTCAAAACTGACCATGCACCCCTACTCCATATAGTCTTGTTTGTACTATTACCACTATTACCTAGTGTTTTTATAAACCTGACAGTGTCAGCTTACAATTTAAAAGAAATTACACATGTGCAGAGCATGCCTGTATGTTTCAGTGTCTATTTTGTGATTTACACAGACTATACCATACCTACTCTTTTTAACGTTTTTTATTGTCTTACAAAATCTTGTTTTCTACAGGTGCGACACGAGGCTCTGAAGGTCCTTCATTTGGTATTGTCAAATGTATCCATGCAAAAGGTTGAACCTTTCTTCGATATAATGTCCACATACTTGAGGAGTGCTATGACCCATATTGACAATAGAATCCAAGAAGACTCTCTATTGTTTCTTGACTTATTACTTGTTTGTACACCGGAAAAAGTGGCACAGGACTTCCACAAAATTTTGCCTAACTTTTTGGATATGATATCTAAGTTAAGATTAGATTCTAAACCTGGGAGAACATTGACAGTTAATTTAGGCAGTCAAATGACAAGTGTAAAATGGAGAGTGAAAGTGTTGCATAGACTAAAAGATTACCTCACCAAGTACATTGAACACAATCACATACATGACAAAGATAAGTCTGTCAATGATAATTCTTATAAATTTGATGAAACTAAAAATAATAATTACCCATTGTTCAATCCAATATCCACATCGGTATGTCACATATCATGTTTCTCAGCTAAAAATTCACAAGAAGTTGTCCCTCTGGATGAAGTGGAGAAATACACACAGTACATCAACACTTTGATGCCCTTGTTATTTGAAACATGGCTGGAAGTATGTCCAAAAACAAGTTCAGACATAAACATAGAATCTGTTATTAATGAAGATGCTGCCTCTCTCTTGAAACATACACTTGAAGTTATTTCTCTATTGTTTGATTTAGTACAGTATCAACAGAAAAAGAATCCAGGCTCTAATATTGAAAATTTATTTGGCAAAAAGTACAGGCAATCATTCAGCCAACACTTTTTAAGTGCATTTCCATATGTAACTAATATGAGATTGAAACAGAAAAAATCATCTGATTCACCTTTTGAGAATGTCATTACTGATCCGAAGCTAGTGGCAGAAAATTTAAAAATATGCCACCTGTTTGTGAAGTTTAATCCTAATGTCAATGTGAAAGATCAAGCCAAGGAAATATCATACATACTGAACTATATTGAAAAAACATTTAGTCACAATACCCAAGATGGTACCAGTGACATTATTATTGATGTATTGAATACAATATTTTCAAAACAGAATAATTGGACTAAGACTTTATCTATTATGGAATCAGTATTTGAGAAAATTATTAAAGTATATTTCAAAGATGATTTAAACAAATCATTCAAACAGCAGATTTTCTCATTGTTATGTGAAATAGCATTAAATGATTGGTTGACTCATTTCCATTCAAATGAGGCATTTCAAATGTGGCTGAAAAACTTGCCGAATATTTTATTAGAAAAGTCTATTACAATGCAGACTGTTAATATTTTATACATATTTGCTGTAAGAAACAATAAAACATTTAACATTGTTACAAAACCTAACTTGCTTCAGATTATCCAAAATCTTCCTAAAATAGAAGTAGAAGATAGTTTGAATAATTCATATGGTTATTATAAATTGTTTTCACTTATGTACTGGATAAAAATATGGGACAACCAATCATTGAATATGTTAGAAACACAATTGATGGACAATGTTTATAAAAAGGATCATGGTAAATATATTTTTGACACCCTAAGGTTGAGAGTTGGAGGGATATTGTAAATAAATTAAATTGAAATAATAAAAATAAACTTGTTTTATAAGTAATTGAAGTTTATTTCAATAATACAAACTCAAATTTTAATAAAATAGTCACCCAATATTTGCTATTGAAAACAGATTAACAGAAGTACTAATCATACACAATGATAGAATTACTATTTTTATAGGTTATTAAAGGAATTAACAATATGGGATAGCTACAAATCCATACAAAACATATTCACATTTCCCTGTATTATTCAGAACAATTTATAATACTGTGGTGACTGTATTTAACTCCATATTCATAAATAGGACATAATAGAAAACACTAAACAAGAGGAACCAGTGCCATATGAGTATGAGATTCTCCCCCATTCACACATTTATCTTTCAATATTTTAATAATCTGCATACATTCAACTATAATTTATTGATAACTTTCCACTTGTGGTGTTTGGTAACGTTTATCACATGTATGTTCTGGGCTAATGAAATTATATCACAAATACCATAAACAGTATGTTGGTGTCTATGAAGAATTATGTACTTATTACAACAATATCCACAAACATTATGTTCGAAACCCTAGCCAGTGACACATTATGTCACCAATACATTATGATTGTATGCCTCATACTGCATCTTAAATTCTAATAACATTTTCCAACAAGTTAATTACATGTTTTCATTCCCATAACATTCGATATGAAAGCCTCACTGAAGCTGATTAACTAAATTACTATGGACTAGTTTTTTTATAAACTATTTGCTAATAAATAATTAAAAAATAAGTTTTACTAATTGTTGAGTCGTTTTAAATTTCATTTTGGCAAATTTTGGCTAAAATTATAGGTACTCAAATACAGCGATTACATATGAAATTATACGTATATTATATGAAATTGAAAGATTTATTATACATATACGGCAAAAAGGATGCTGCTTAGTATTCACTTCGATTTTTAATAACTCCAATTAATATATATTTTGTTTTAAAATTATTTTTGAGAATTGCGTTCTCATAAATTATATATTCTAAAATATTTGTGCATTCAATGCTCACAAACGATCTATCAGTTCATTTAGATATCTAGTCAACAGATACAGAGAGATAACATTATTGCAAGAATTAGAGCGACTGAATTTATTTCTCACGAATTTAATTTTATCTTATTATTTGATAAATGTTAACATAACATCGCCCATCTGTATATTATAAACAAAATTTAATTTTGCAAGTAATATCTTAATGATTTCATGGAAAGATCTAGCTGTTTTTTTAAATCTAGTAGCTGTTTTAGGATTAGCAAACTCTTAGCATGCGAGGCCATTTCATTTGGAAGTACACAAAAAACCGAACAACAAAAGTATCAAGCTAAATTATAAACATCAAAATGAGCACTATATTATTAACTATACAATAGTTTTTTAATTACCACACAAGTCTTTTGTGAAATACTTCTTAGAATTGTAAAAAGCTTGGAAGAACTAATAAATGAGTATGTCCATTGCTCTCTATTTTTTTTTAAAGTAACTATGCGAGAAGCTAAATAATTATGCTTGCCATAAAATTATCACGTTTTATTGCGTTTGGATAATATTCTTAGAGAGCATTTTAAAATTTATTAAAAATTCTAAAATTGACGAATCCTGACGAAACGTATAGATAACGGTCTACTTTGATATTATTATGAATTATAACATTATTGAATTGTACCTAATGTAAAATTATTGTGTTTTCCTTTTATTAGATTTTTTTGCGCGGGGTATTGTAGCAGAGGCCGACAGCATTGCCTGAAAATAAAAGAAATAAATTGAAAAATAATTTAAAAAGCTTATGCAAATCTATTGATAGCACAGTGGATGACACTCGTGCCTGCCTCTACTGTAAGTATAAGTGTTTCGTAAGTGCTGCACACATGTATAAATACAGCAATGAACTGTGCAAAAAACTAGACCGAATAAAACAAATATCAGTATTTTTCAGTCTCTGTCGCAAAGTATATCAGGTAGTGTTGTTTATTAATAAAAAGGTATATAAACGGCTTATTTGCGTTTATTGAATAAACTGTCGTAAACGTAACAAAATAAGTAAAGCCAAGTGAACCAAATAAGACACAGTTATCTAATTAGATACATTTGTTTTTAAGAGCGTTCACGATTAAAAGCACACAAAAAAAATCAGGCTAATTCTACCTAGTAAAAAAATCATGCTAGTTAAAAATACACTCTCAAGTTATGTTAATAAATACAAAACATAAATAAATTAAATATTCCCTTAATGTATTTTAATCAGTTTAGCGCTAATTTGGTAAACTAGTCCGGTAGTTTCGTAAAACATTTGTTATTTAGTAAGTACCTATTCGAATTAAGATTAAGCGGTAATTACATGCAAACATTTGTAAATTTCAAACATAACTGGAGTCACAATATTTTACATACTGTTCTACTCGGCTCCTGTTCCTGGGTAAACGGACTTGGGACTATTGGGGAGGCTCCTTAAACATCTGTACTTTTTGACGAAGACGGTACGTCATTATGTAGAGAGACATACTTATATTCAGGATGACTTTCAATCTTTGCTTCTATGAGTTTTTGTAGGGTGTCGCTTTTTTCTATTATATCATGAGATAGTCTTTCATTATCAATATCACATGCGTCCGCGAAACTATTTTGATCATCAGAGACATCTGCCTGAAATTTATTACTGTCTGCAATGTTATCGAGATTAAGATCTAAGCAACTTTGATAATCGTCAGCTTGTTTTTCAATCGTGGAAGACCTTCTACTGTGATCTTCCGAAGACGTTGAAATACCATCTGACTTTGTTTTATCCTCTGGTTTATGCCAAAATGCTAATTTGTTAGGTAACTGAAGTAATTTGCTTAAACCTGAGCTATTGCTTTTTGGGACTCGACCAGGTGACTTAGATTTATGACGTCTTTTCTTTTCAGCTATGGGATTCACAATTTGAAGCCCTGTTTTACACCCACCGGTTTCTCTAAAAGCTGTGTTAGGCATCATGTTCACTATGTCATTGAGACTTTCTAGTGAGGTAGTGCTCACCGCGCTATCCAACGTATTACTTTCGTGCTCTGTAATATCTTTAGGTATTTCAAGTTTAGGCGGTGGAGGAGCTTTACTTTTACCATACTTTCCCTTAGGTGATTTTCTTTTAACTTTAGGGGAATCTTCTGGAGTGCCATAGGACGCCTCATCGTCACTCTCTGCGGAGTCATTATCATTAATCGATGTGTCTAAGCTTGTAGTTTCTATACTATCAACAGTCTTTTGCGCTGTTATATCCTCTGTTTTAATGTATTCTTTTTTTGTATCATTCGTTATATTACAATTATCAACATCAAAACTACATTGAGGATCTTGATTAGAAATACTTAATTTATTATTGTCATCATTTTCTACATGAACAGTACCATCGATTAAACATTTATCTGTTTTTAGAGGTATGTTATCAGATTGTTTATTTGTATCATCATTATTATTATCTACAGAATATTGTTGTGATTCTTGTGTTTTATTTTCTGCATGGTCCCAGCCATCTGTGTTATCATTCGTTTCTTTGTTTATGGTTACATTTAAAGGGTCATCGCTACCTAGAACTTGAAGTATTTTTACTTGGTCTCCAACATATTGGTACAAGAATGGGGGATCAGTACGAGACAAGAAAATCTGAGAGGGTAGATTTACAAGAGGGGGCATATTCGCATATTCAAAAGCATCGTCGTCGTGGAGCTCCTCGATGATTACTTCGCTTTCCTTTAAATAAAAAGTTCTTAAGTCTATATCAAACGTAAGAAAAAAATCTATTTCAAGTTATTCTAGTAAATGCAAAAAACAGACTTAATGATATTCAAGTAAGATAACGCAACGAAACTTTAAATGAAATAAAATTAATGTATATTCGATTACATGCAATACTTGACATTTTAAAAGTACTAAATTATAATAAAAATATTCAAATCAAACTTCTCTAGATACATGCTGTGAAATTTGATTATTACTTATTTATCTAATACATCGAGATTTCATAAAAATTACATAATATTTTGTTCACCCCAATTTTTTTTGTAACATTTTTAAATTTTTATTTAGAAGCTACAGCACGTTTTCAGGTATGTCATTTAATATTTGTGAGCAGTCATCAATCAGCACACCAAGTGGTATAATCTACAATCCAAATACTACTTTTATTCAACTTAATATGATTATGTAAATAGTTTGCTATATCATACACAATACTTCATTTATATAGCCAATCTTAAACCCCGTTAACAACCAAATCCCAGCACCATTCCTACCCTGATATAATCAGTACAATCTTCAAAACCATTAGCGTTTATTCCAAAAAATTACTACAAATATGTATCTTATATCATTCTCTATGTATTTTAAAATATTTGTTGAATCATAAATGCTAATGATCTTTAAAAGCTATGATTACTATTTCCCATATTATACCAACATTTCAACCATAATGTCTAATCCGTCACAATTTAAAAACCTTAATACTAGTATATAATCGAGCTTGAATCGAATTTATTATTAATGCATTTTTTTATTACGCATAATGTTTTGTTAATATTTAAAGTATAGAATTCAATAACATTGTCATTATGTTTACCGTTTCTTTTCTAATGTTAGATATATCAAGACTTAAAGTTTTCTGGTTTTCATTCACCACTAAACACTTTGGTCCATTCTGTGGTTTGGTGATAATGTTAATTAATAGTTAAAGTTTAAAAAATTGGTAAGCGAAACCGATTTAATGATACTTGGGTCCATTTTTCAGTCCTTAGATTTTATAATCTTTTTCTTCTGATCTAACATTAACAAACTCAAAAAATTGGATAATTATCTAATTAACCAATTTATTGATAGAATAAATTACGATTAAAAATCGACAACGACTTATTCGCCTGTTATAACATTGTTTGAACAGTTCAACAACTTGATTTTGTGCAAAAGTTTATTTGCATTTTCTCTGAGGATTTAAAAAATCGGCAATTATTTTCCTAAGAAAATTTTAAATTAAAAAAAAAACTTTTCCATCTTCAATATAAAATTCAGTGTGATATTATTTGCTCAATTCATTTTACTACTTTATGCGGACTTTAATGCCAATCGACCATATTATTATGTATGAGGTAGATTAATGTTTATGCTTCATAAGAACAATAAGAAACTATTCCCATCACTCTGACCTACATTAGAAAAGAAAACGTCACACTTCTAGCAAAACACTTACACAGAATCAAAAAATGCTTTTCGAAATTAATTTTTAAATTTAACAGGTCAATGCTTCAACTGGAAAATTTGAAACTTGTTTGAGCGACTGAATGTAAAATGTACATTTTGTTACGCATAAGCATTATTTTCGATGACGGCACAATAATAAAATTTGGAAACTGTATTTTTTTTAAATCTGTGTAGGTCTTGCAATACGACATAATGGTACATGTTTATCGTATGGCTTAAGTTTTCCTTAACATTCCGGTTCTGGAAGCCCCAACATGGCAGTGGCGTACCGCTAGTTTTTTTTCTATAAAGCTTTCTATATATTTTGAGTATGTTGCCAGTGGGCGTGGCTTGTGAGCGACTTTGTCTGCCTTGGATTCGTGCATAGCATCCAAATTCCACAAAGTTTACAATGGCCCGTCTCAGGATTGGGTACAATGATCGTGGTGCTGCAAAGTGACTAAGAAGCAGATTGCAGTTAAATCGGTGATGGGAGAGACGGTAGTGCCCGCGGATTAACGACGTAGGTTTATTAACGCTCATTAGCAGCTCAGAGTATTTTTAATAAAGATACGCGAGCAAGCATCCGTGCAAGTACTAAGCTTACTACCTTACTGTTTCCTCTCACAACTATACTGCTTTGGGGATAATAGTGTCGCGCTCATCACTTAGATTGTTAACATCACTAACAAATCATTTTATGTTATCAATGCCGCAAAAGAGTACTTTATTTTACATCGGCCATGTTGATTTTTTGAAAATTCTCTATAAAATGCTCTCTAACTAGCTAAAAGTCAGTCTGTTGATAAGTAAAATAGTGACGTGATAGATTGGTAATTTTATAGAAAATCTATGAAGGAATCGTATTTTGACAGGTATTTAAAACTACCTCAGTTATGTAACCAGCCAGTCAAAATCCAATTTGTTTCATGAAAGCCTCGCCCAGCCGCAACATCCTTCAAAGCTACAATGTAGAACGCAAACGTCGCGTTCGCAAAAAGCCGAATGCTGGCGGGCTGAAACGTAAACCTGCGATTCAGATGAGCTCCACAGAGAATGTGACAGGATATAGGTAAGGTCGTACGTGCCGCAGGTTTACGTTTAAATCGTATCAGTGAGGTATCGCAAAGGTTACCAGACCTCGGCAGCCTGCGGCCGCTTGATGGCGGTGACGGCGGTGCGCGAGGAGCGGGCGCGCGCGCGGGCGGCGGCGCCGAGGGACGCGGCGCGGGCGAGCGACGAGGAGTTGTCCGCGCTCGAGTAGCCGGAGCTGATGTCCTCGCTTGACTTGATGTGACTGTAATAGAGAAGACCATTGTTTGGTAAAGGTTTTCTAGTTTTGTAAGATACTAGCTGTGCCCGCGACATCATTCGCGTGGACTACAGGGTTTTTTAAGCTTTTTTCCCGCTAACTCCAGTTCCCGTGGGAATTTTACAATATTCTGTTGCAACTAAGCTTTAATTTTACTAAGGTACCTGCATGCCAAATTTCAAGCGTCTAACTTAAACGATTAAGATTTTTCATACAAAAGGATTTTCCCGCTAATTCCCGTTCCCGTGGGAATTTCGGGAATTTCTATCTTAGTGCACCTCTACGGTACCTAAGCCACATCCCTTCCAAATTTCAAGTGCCTACATTTAGCCGTTTAGGCTGTGCGTTGATATGTCAGTCAGTCAGTCAGTTTCTCCTTTTATTATATGACTTTGTTTTTATAAAACTATTAAATTTTAAAAACAAGACCGTTTTATCGGTTACTGCAAGCCGTTCCTCGTGAATTTGGTCACGTTATTTATTATTTTTTCCTCAAAAGCATTACAAGCTTCTAAAAATGTTTACTTTGTTCCGTTTATAGATACATAACATACTAGTAGCAGCAACCGTCACAACAATTTTAAAATTAGAAACCGTATAATCAGTAATAGCTCACCTAAAGTCAGGTTCGTCAGTCCTGTTGGGACGCGTACCCCTCACCTCCACGTCCACTTCTGGGAAGTACATCGGTGACCTGCTGTTCGATTCGGACGCGCTGCGGCGAGTATTATATCCACTGCTGTAAACAAATAAGTGCGGAAATTGTAGTCTTTGATACTCGCGACCTTATAGTATGTAGTACGATGCCTAATAATTAAATTTTTATTGCCAATATGGTGTGCCCGTAGCTAATAATGTGGGCGGAAATGTATGGTTGATTATGTCTACGAGCCACGGAAAGGTCTTAGTGAAATTTCTTGTTCTTGGAACGATCGAGAATGCGTTGAATCAGAAATACGATATTAATGATAATACCTCTTAGCGCCCCGTCGTATGAGCCTCGGTTCAGTCATAACGTCGTCCGCCTCGTCGCTGCCTCGCTCTTCACGCGGCTCGCACTCGCTCAAGTCGGACAGACTGTAGCTCTTACGTAGTTGCTGGACTAGACCTCCACCTCCCTGGTAAACATAATACAAATGTTAGTAACGATATTTTTATTTAACTAAGCTCGTACAGGGTGAGTTCCAGTAGACTTATTCTTTAATCGGCAACAAAATACTTCTTTCATAAATTATCAAGACTTTAGTGAAACAATCTGAATGATTTTTTTCTTGCTATGCATTATTATTAAATAAACCGTTTATTAAAAGAATATTTTTTCTTCATAGATCTTTTACTTAGAAATGGATATTAATGTTATTAAAAGTAAACAGTGAAACAAGTATAACAAAGTAATACTTACATAAACAGGATGAAAGTAACCTCTTGTACCTATTACAAGCTTTGTTTGTAAAGCAAGCGCATGCAATTACAATATCTATTGGTATGTAATAGTATCGTGTTTTCTGCATCTATTTTATAGCTAAGCATAATTGAATGAAAGTAATACACTTTATTTACTGCATTTATTTAAAGTTATCAAATAATAAAACTAAATCAGTCACACAGTTCTACACCTAAGCGACGTACATACAAAATTATGTGATTTCGATTACATGCAACACACAATGTACTATAATAAAGATGACGACATAAACATGCAATGTAAAAAAAATACAAAATCTTTTAACGGTGAGAATGTGCGTGTTTAAGGAACGAAGAAACAGCATTCAACGGTCACTAAGCCTCGAGGACATAATATTTGGTCGATTTTAATTATCGTGTGTTCGCGTGGTTAACAAAATGACTATGTTCATTTTAATAAGTAACAGAGATCGTTGCAACAAAGTGCAAAAACTCGTTTGAATTTTAAAATTACACAGTTAATTTTCTAACATTTAATTTAATTTTAGTTAAATATAAGCTATCGTTAAACCTAAACATTGTCTAAAAGTTATTTAAGAATCACAGTTGCGTTTCGTTCTGATAGTCGGTCGGTTAATCGACCACCATCTCGTGGGTTTCCTTTTCAGCTGCGGCCTGGCTTCTTGTTCTACGCCCTCGAGATTTGCTTCTAGGTCTTTTCTCCTTTTCCTTCGCGACCGCTTTGCGTTTCCGTACAACGTTGCCTCTACTGCGTGCAGCGCTCTGTCCTGGATCGTAATCGGGATCTCTCGAATCTCCATCGCCGGCGAGGAAATCTTGGTTGACGTCATCATTGTCCAGTTCAACTATCTCAACGATTCCTGGCAAAGTGGGATCGGTGGAGCGCTGGAACTCCAAATCGTCGTACGTGTCTTGGTATCCATCAGTGATATCTCGACTCCGAATTGCTTGCCTAGCTCTGCCTTCGTTATCTTGCTCGGGACTCGGCAGATTGAAGTTCTGCACGAAGCAGCGATGGGAGGGACGTTTAGGAAATAGGTAGGTAAGGGGAGAAATTAAAAAAGCATGTTAATAAAATTAAAAAGAAAAATTAAATTAAGCGGCAATGGTGTATAAAAACATCGACGTTGAGTGAGGGTAAAAAAAAGGATATGATGATGTGGCCATGCCTGATGACGAACGACTGTGGATATCCGCGTGTAGTGTGAAACTGTGTAAATAAGCGAATTAAATGTCGTAAAACGTAGGTAATCGAAGCTGTGCACAATTAGCACCACTCGTGTAAGCGAATATTTGCAATTTTCACGATTGTGTTATTTACATTAATTTTGTGTTCTGTGATCAAGCATGCCACACACCCTTGTTTAAACTTTCTAATTTTCACAACTAAAAAAGGTAAGAAAACAACATTGAATCTAGTGAACACTCTTTGAACTCTTGAATTTGTCTGTTAAGGGTTAAAGTTCACCGGTACCCTTATATCCGCCTGTCAGTGGGAACCCAAACAAGATCTTTTGCAGGTCTATACTAATTGCTTAGGAATAAACAATCGAATAGGATACGATAGATCGACGCAAGGATACTAAACACGCTATTAAATAGCATACAAATTTTGTATTCGCCGATATTTTTCAAGTAGAATGGATCGGTAGGCATCTTAATTCTAGATTATCGTAATTTCGTGAATTTAAATAACAATCACAAATACCGTAGTGTAATATCGGACCATTATCGTAATGATTAATTTATATTCGCTTTGTCATGACATGATATCGCATTGCAGTTCAACGTCACACAAACGCACTGTATGTATGACGGACGCTCTTTGTGCACAAGTCTTCATAAACAAATAGAACGGTGTACACAATTGGTTGTTATCTATTTACGTTTAATTGTAGATCTTGTTTGGGTTCATTGATTGTTACAAGTTAAAAAGCATGCGATAGTTACATATGTGTGGACTTACCTTGATAGCAGTCTGCATAATGACGGTGGTAGCATAGTTGACACCCTTGGTGCCCAGATTAAGCACCGTGTGATAACCCTGATCTTTGGCCTTTGCTATGTACTCATCTATTTCCTGAAAGAAAAAAAGTAGGTACTTCAATTTACAAAACTCATGACATTTTGTTATATGGTCTAATTTTCATTGATTTATGAAATCACCAGCAAAACCCATATTTAAGTTACGGCTTTCTTCACCTCATCCCTGACAGCAACCAACGATTCAAATTTTTCCTCCAACATAAATAAAATAAATAATAAATAAATATTGGACAACATCACATACATTGCTCTGATTCTGTGGTAAGTAGCTTAAGCACTTGTGTTACAGAAATCAGAAACAACGACGGTACCACAACACCCAGACACGAGACAA
Source organism: Glyphodes pyloalis (assembly GCA_037074685.1). Lineage (NCBI taxonomy): Eukaryota > Metazoa > Arthropoda > Insecta > Lepidoptera > Crambidae > Glyphodes > Glyphodes pyloalis. The sequence continues at coordinate 9,941,917 of JAYKKO010000011.1, forward strand.
TATGGGAAAGTTCGTTTCCCATATTGACCCGACCGGGGATCGAACCCGGAACCTCAGAGATGGCGCTCGCCAAAGCCAGGCCCGTTCGCCTCTCGGCTACGGAGGTCGTCAAACTATATTAATAAACATGTATAACTATATTTTGTAAACAATAGTTAGTTAGTGATCCAATTCTTCAGGCTTTCTGTGAATTTCCTAATCTTTCCAGTGCCATGTTCGTAAATTTCCTGAACAATTTGGTAGAACCCTTGGTAAATAAAACATTCTCCTCCTCTTAATCCAAATGAAACCTAGAGATTCAATACTTGTCCTTCCGGCAGTGCTGTGGTGGTTTTAGAGTTTCGCACAGCATAACCATTGCGGCGATGAGGTCCTCCGAGGAGGTTTTATTGGGTAGGCCCTGCTCAAGACATGAGTATACCACGCCGCTGATATCAGGTGACGTTCTGACGGCATATGGCGTCACACATCCCCCCCCCCCCCCCCACACACACACACACAGACGCACAAAAAAGATTTTGCCATTCTTCCTTACCAGTCTTCTTCTGCATTAAGTTGCAGGAATATCATATGGAGGAGCTCTAAAGGCTAGCGATAGCATTAAAGTATACGAGATGAACCATTTAGTTAATAAACATAAAATGGATTAAAGTTCCACTATTATCACACCTGTTCCCTCCTGCATAACGCCGGGTGCACGAACTTCCTGTACAGTATGGAGGAACCCTTCGTGGCCGGAGACAGCAGCCACAGCACCAGAACTATCTTCACTTCGTAGTAGAACGGGAACCATGAGAGGAACACGTCCGTGAACGTCTCTGTGCACGTGAAGAGTGCGAACACAATCCAATACATCATCCATTTTACCTGAAAATGTGAAATGGAATTGTTTAACTATTGCATTTTGATCAAATCAAAAACAATGTCTTTATTAGCAGTAAAATTGGTATGATAAAAGTAATTGTAGTCATGGGTAGTCTATTCAGTTATGTTACGAGGTTGTAAACTGCATATTGTGTGAATATATATGCTACGTCACAATAGTACTGTTTCTGATCTTATTTTAAAGTAAACGAATTTTAATATTTTAAATAGAACACATAGGTACCTTTAAACGAAATATTCTACAATTAACGTTTTAAGTCTAACACAAATAAACTTAATATGAAGGGAAAAACATTTTAAAATAAAAATGAGGTAAGCAACTTGTTGGTGTAAAATTATACAAATAAATATTGTTTGATTTTATTTTAACGCAATGTTAATTTTAAATGATACTATTAATGAATACGTAAGTACAATATCATGATATAAATAATTAATACAAGTATACACGCACAACAGGAAAAAAATACGGTTAAAATTTAAGATAACATAGATAATAAAACAAAAGAATCCGGTACAGGAGAACAAATATGGAAATCAGATAAAGCTAGAGATATCATGCCAAAAAGTAATTAAGCATTAGGAAGTTAGGAACAAGGTAAAGGACACAAGAACTGAAGCGTTTCGCGCAGTTAGAGTGTTGTGGTGCGTAAGCAGCCGTGACAAGGCCACTGGTCTACCTACGCCATTCAATGAAAAGGACGTTTCAAAGAAATCCATAATCAATGGCTAAGAATATTTCGTCATTGTTAATACAAACAAATTTGTAAAGGTAAACGCATCAACACCTGTTCGGAATTGGGTCATTCAATTCATCATAATTATAAATTATGAGTCAAATTAAAGTTAAGGAGTTGTGACTTACGTATTCTTTCAAGTTCTTCGTCCGCACGGCTTTGTATGATGCGTAAGCCGGGTAGAGGGTCCCAAATACCAATCTGCAAAACGGATACACGACCAAATAAGAGATCATTTTCGGCGCGCAAAATCCGATCACCACAGCCAGCACACCGAAATTCGCGAACGAGACACTAGGTATGCATTTGCTTAGGCCGAGGGCAAGATTTGCTGCGATACGAGTCCAGACTGGACCTCTCGATGCGTCGAGAGGGAAGTCGGCGTAATCGTCGTAGCCTTCATCGATGTTTGGATCGTACTTGACGAGTTCACGGCTGCTTTCTAAAGCGTCTGTGGCAACGACGCGAGCGCATTCAGCCTCGATCTGGTTGACAATGAGTCGGACGCTGGTCAGGCCGAGACTTAGCGTCGGCAGCCGGTGGCTGTCGTCACGGTAACGCGCGCGACCTGCCTCCATGGATACGAAACAACCGCGGCATTGCCGCCTAACACGAATCATGCACCATGTACGACGCTTATGCCGCACACTGGTCCGGATTTTTAATATGGAAGACTTAGGACCCAATGTCAATATTTCGGGCTGAAAAAAATCATGTGGATAGATAAATGAACGTTCATCAACGTTTGTTCTAGCAGTTTTTATGAAATTGGTTATTTTTGCGAAAAAAAAAACATTGAAAAAAAATTTGTATGGAGAAAAAGTGAAATTTTTTTTTTTTTCGAAAAGTTCAAAACTGTTAGCAGTGAAACCTTTTGTGTGTTATTGTATTACACTTATTCGTTAATTCCATATTTTTTTTATTTGCATATACTTGCAGCCTTGGCCAAAATATGCATCGGAACTTTCATTGTATTTATTTCAACTATTTGTGACAATTTAATTTTTTTATTGATTTATAGTCACATAATTTACGCATATTTTCAATATAATAAATTTTAAAATCCATTAATGATTTTGAAAAATAGATTACAATTAAATTTTAAAAATCAAAATAATATTTTATTTCTTAGTGGTTAGCTGTTGCTCAAAGCGCAGTTAGTGATCGAATGAGGCATTGCCTGCTAATATTCCCCTCCCATTCCCTAATATTGCTATCTCTTTCATTTCCTACTATCGCTATCTCTTTCATTCCATACTTCTCTCTCTTTCGCTCCTTGAAACCCTTGCTAGTTGAGCGCTTATGAATCAAATAAAACAGACGGGAGCTCATGTTGGAGCGTCATTAGACATTCAACCCTTGAAGAGTCAACATACCTGGAAATTTTAACGTGAATAATCTAGCAACTTGATCATGGCTGGATTTGGCACTAACCTGGACATTTACGTGTTTCTGCGACAAGCAATTTTGGATTGCGTTTTGCTTGAAATTTCGCAAGAAGATTCAGAAAAATTATTGAATTTTGCAAGATCTTTTACTGTGAACTTAAATCGTCGATGGACCGAGGCACACAGGGTGCAAAAAACATTCATGAAGAAGCATATGAACTGGTTGGAAACAAGAATTAAGTGGCCTGAATGTGAATCAGTAAATCTCACCGAAATTTTTGAAGGGACCGAAAATTTGGATCCTCGTTCTACAGAAGAAGAAGCAGCTGTTCAACCCATTCCATCTACTTCGAAGGCGACTAGTGACATTGGAACATCTACAGACATTGCATCAAGGAAGCCATTTGAAGACTTGGGGAATAAGCAGAAGAAAAGGCGATCGGGTACATTACTCGACTATCCGGAAGAGGAACTGACTTTTGCTTTTGTCACGAAGCTAAAGTCTAATGGGAAAGAAGGTCTTGCTCGCATCATCGATCACCTTGTGAAGAATCCTGAAAAGGTTGAAGCTGTCGAATCACTTTTATCAACAAACGAGAAGACGGACACTATGCAGGAAGATCAAGCGTTGGCCCTTACTGCATCATTGGATCTGTCAAAGTGGAAGTATCTTACTTTACGGTCAGCATTGTCACAGCAATTGAAGCTTCCGTCTTACTACAAGTTGTTGGAAGCTAAGCAGAGGTGTTATCCAGATACCAGAGATATTGAAGTATCAGAACATTTAGTGAAGGTGAAACTACAAGCACTGTTAGACGTGACAACTCGAAGAATACTGCAAGTCGTTGGTGATGATTTAAATATGTGCAGTGAAAACTTGAAGCTTACCTCCAAGTGGGGATTCGATGGATCTTCAGCACAGAGCAACTACAAGCAAAGAAGTGAACTGGCAGAATTCGACGACTCCTCTGTGTTCATGACGAGCCTCGTTCCTTTGAAGCTCGAGAGCGGCAATGTTGTTATTTGGAATAATCCAAACCCATCTTCAACATCTTATTGCAGACCTATTAAATTTCAGTTTGCGAAGGAAACGACCGAATTTGTTAAGCAAGAACAAGCGGCAATGGAGGAAGAAATACGAAATTTGACTATTTCAAGTTGCGGAAACTTGGAAGTTACTCATGAGTTGCACATGACAATGATTGATGGGAAAGTGGCTACAATTATTACAGATACTCCATCTGCAGCTACGTGCAATGTTTGTCTTGCAAAACCTAGTGAGATGAATAATCTTTCAGAAATGTTTTCAAGACCTGTACGGGACGATGTGTATCAATATGGACTATCAACACTCCATATGTGGATTCGAAGCATGGAGTGTCTTTTACATATTTCATATAATTTAGATTTCAAAATGTGGAGTGCACGAGGTGACAACAAAAACCTTAAGAAGTTAAGGAAGGATATGGTGCAATCGGAGTTCAAACAACAAATGGGACTTTTGATTGATGTTGTAAAGCAGGGCTTTGGAACTACTAATGACGGAAACACGGCCAGAAGATTTTTTCGGGAATACAAAAAAAGTGCTCAAATAACGAAGATTGATGCTGATTTGATAAAGCACTTCGCAGTTATATTGCAAGTGTTATCTTGTGGAAAGGCTGTCAATATCGATAGTTTCCGTGAATACTGCAAGGAGACTGCTGAGATCTTTGTACATCACTACCCCTGGTACAATATGCCTTCCAGCATACACAAAATGTTGATACATGGCGCTGACATATGCAAACATTTCTCTTGCCTTCCTATCGGAATTTTGTCAGAAGAAGCAGGAGAAGCAAGAAATAAGGACTTTCGAAATACCAGAGAGCGACACACGAGGAAAACAGGAAGACTGCAAAATAATGAAGACATTATACACAATTTTTTGATATCATCAGATCCATATATATCTCATCTGAAACCTAAATACACCAATTTTAAGTCATCAAGGATGTTTCCAGAAGCTACGCAGTTGATATTATCAGATGAATTAATAGAAGTTGAAGAAGAAATTGAAGTTGATGAAGAAGCTCCAGAAAATGTGCCAGATCCTTTAGAATAAGTTTTAAGTTATTTATAACTATTATTTTGCGTGTTATATATAGATAGTTTTAGTCAATAACTTTAGTTTTAATTTCATTTTAGTTATTTTATTATTATTTCCTATTTACTAAATTAATGAAAAATGTATTAAATTTAATGTAATGTAAACAACCTTCAATTATTTTCTATTGTAGTTTTAAGTTATTTATATTAATTTGTATGTTATGTATAGATAGTTTTAGTTAATTACTTTATTTTTAATTTAATTACTTATTTTATTATTATTTATTATGTACTAAATTGATAAAAAATGTATTAAATTTTATGTAATGAAAACGACCTTCAATTTATTTTTTATTGTACTGCAAGAATTATGCAATAAACAATTTTTAGTTATTTTGTAATACATTTACATACATACCCTATGCTACTTAAAACTTCGTCCGCGTGAATAGCGTCGCGATAACCGACATTAATGCGGACGAAGTCGCGGATGGCCACTAGTTATTCATAAATCAACTTCAAAATGTATAACAAAATAACCAGAAATAGTTTATTGCACAATTCTCGCAGTACAATAAAAAATAATTGAAGGTCGTTTACATTACATTAAATTTACCGCTGCACCACTGAACCGATATAGATGAAATTTGGTATAGATATTCTTTGGGACACTAGATTTATTTAGTAGTTTAGGCGTGATTGAGCGACAGAGAGACAGACAGACAGAGTCACTTTCACATTAATAATATTAGTATGGATTTTATCTTAGTACCGAATTTACTTTCCCGAAACCACTTAAAGAAGCAAAAGTACTGATTTTAAATAAATATATATTAGGATAAACGAAATAAACGCCAAAGCTGCAAGTAAATATTTTGTATTACCAGTAGAGCTCTTGTCTATTTTATCTGATTTATAAGCGTGGAACACCACTTGTCTTAAGAAGAAAAAGAGTGAGCAAAAGAGAATGAAAGAGACAGCAATAGTAGAAAATAAAAGTGATAGCTATATTAGGGAATAGGAGAATATTAGCAGGCAGGCAATGCCTCATTCGATCACTAGCTGTGCTTTAAGCAACAGCTAACCATGAGAAGTAAAATATTATTTTGATTTTTTAAATTAAATTGTAATCTATTTTTCAAAATCATTCATAGTCAACAAATAATGGATTTTAAAATTTATTATATTGAAAATATGCGTAAATTATGTGACTATAAATCAATAAAAAAATTAAATTGTCACAAATAGTTGAAATAAATACAATGAAAGTTCCGATGCATATTTTGGCCAAGGCTGCAAGTATATGCAAATAAAAAAAATATGGAATTAACGAATAAGTGTAATACAATAACACACAAAAGGTTTCACTGCTAACAGTTTTGAACTTTTCGAAAAAAAAAAATATTTCACTTTTTCTCCATACAAATTTTTTTTCAATGTTTTTTTTTTCGCAAAAATAACCAATTTCATAAAAACTGCTAGAACAAACGTTGATGAACGTTCATTTATCTATCCACATGATTTTTTTCAGCCCGAAATATTGACATTGGGTCCTAAGTCTTCCATATTAAAAATCCGGACCAGTGTGTGCCGGTCCGAGTGCACTGATTGATACCTATTGCCTGAAATAGATACGCACACGCTTGACGTACTCTTAGGACTGAGTTAAAGCGCATACGTTAATAACACGATAAAAGCTTCAATTATGAGAATCAATAACCATTCATAGTTTGCTAAACGGTATTAGACGAGTATCTATTATGTGTTTTACATTAACGTACTTGATCTTTCAAACAAAGTAAGTTACAGTACATATGGAAAATTGATTAACATGTACTAACAAGTTAGTTTTTGCATGATTAAATTATTGTTGTAAAAGACAAAGTGCTTATACTTTTTGATGCTTTTGTTTGTGAAAAACGTCGTATTTAAAAAAAAGGAGGTTGCTCATTTGCGATTTATATTACAAGGCTCAACATAATTTTTGTATGCACGTTAACTGGAATATTATACATTGTTTTCCCTGTCTATTTTATCCTACATGTTCACGGTCTAGTAATGTGCAAGAGTGCGTGACAATTTAACGAGTTATCACTAAATAGATACCTGGGGAGCGCGCACTCAAAATGAACAATAAACTGTTGCCAACCTCGCATGTGATTTACATTTTTCTAAGCTGCTTTTACTGAAAATTTAGTAGGTAATAATTTTGAGTGAAAGGAACAAAGGATCTTACGGTACTTCATGAGTAAGTACGTACGAAACAAGTAATGCAAGCGAGTAAAGCGAATGATGAATAATAAATGGCAGACAGCGGCGTTTAAGCCATTACCAATTTAGAATAGTCTACCACTCCCCGTCGCCAATTGAGTCGACTACGGGGCAAGTCCAGCTGCCTGAACTCTTCGTGCACTGGACGTCTTTATAAATAAACGAGACAATTACGCGCCAAGAACACCGACAATACTCGCACAGTTCACAATAATCTATTGATTGGTATATTGCGTTATGTATTAACAATTACAATCATCAGTACAGGTACTTGTAAGTAAAACGCTCCCGTTAATTTCTAGTTGGAAGGTTTCCAGCAAGTGGTCGAGATCGATAAAGACCGCTTTTATCTAAATACTCGTTATATTTGGCACAGCAAAATTTTCAACCATTTATAAATGTAAAACAAATTAAAGTGTTGTTTGTAAAATGTTGCTAAAGTGAATCATAAATAAAACTGACTGTAGCTGTAAAAGCTTCCATATGAGATCAAGATGATGTCATCCGGTAACTTTTAAGTCCACTTAAAAAAAATATTTCTTAAAATATATGTTGTACGTCCAGGTTGCAAAATAGAAACATGTAAAAGGTATATCTTGCTGTGATGCAAGTTCAAAAAACGAAGATCTTTAACATGACGACGTTATGACTATATTTCTGCTTTTAAATATTGGACAACATCACATACATTGCTCTGATTCTGTGGTAAGTAGCTTAAGCACTTGTGTTGCAGAAATCGAAACAACGACGGTACCACAACACTCAGACCCGAGACAATATAGAAAAGTACGTTTCTCATATTGACCCTTTTGTTTTTGTTTTCCTCATTGATTAAAGTTCCATATTACATACAGATGCACGTTTTTAACATGGACTCTAGCCTTTTTGGAGAATCACTGGAATATTCACACCGTTCATGAGCAACTTAAAAAAGACAGCTCAAGATTAGTTAGAAAACTAAATTTGTACCAACATTACCAGCACTTGCGTGCTAAAAGAGAGAACGTAACATTAAGTTAGAGTTAACAGTCATGTAATTTTTCAATATTTTAAGCATTTCATATGATATGAAGTGGAACGTAGTAAAATCGTTGAATCGGGAACATCGTGCGGAATAACCGCGCGCACGCACAAACACGTTTCAAAAGTTGATTTCACAACTCCCTATAGACTGAAATAAATAGGCGAGAGCCGTATACGTTTGCTCCAAATACGTCAATCGTTACCAGATTAAGAATCTCAAGTAGGTGGTCTTGATTTTTATTACCAATTTTAAAATTGAATAAGGAGGTCGCAAAATCGTCTAATTTGGAACTGATGTATTTGTGACAGATCGCACATGAATAATGCTGTCAGGTCATATCTATTTTATTTTACCAAATAATTTATGTAGACAATAAATTAAAACATACTTAGTAATATACATCATTGCATAGTAGGTATAAAACAAAGTCGCTTTCCGCAGTCTGTCCCTATGCTTAGAACTTCCAATTTTTTCAAATAGATGAGACATTCATGAGGAAGGTTTATATGTAAAATACCTAAATACACTAGTACAGAAAAGTCGAAAAGATCCATTAGTAAGGTTGATTGATAAATTCTCAAGAACAACAATGTTCACGACGACATGTGTTGGCAATTTATTTAATCGATTTTTTTTTTCACATTTTACGCCCAATTAGGTAAGTTTGGATCGCTTCTAATGATTGAAGCGTGAAAGTTGCGTATGAACTATGAATTTCAGTCTATTGGTTTCGTAACAGTTAATTTGTAGGTGTAAACAGCTTTAATTGAAAAGAATGAAACGAGGAAAAAACAGTAGAGAGTATTTAAACATGGATTAGTTTTCGATCGAAAAAATCTTCAAAAAATCGATACTTCTGAGTGGGAATTCTAATCTCAAACTGCCTTGTTTTAGTTCAGACTTTCCACTCCTCCATATGTCTAGTAGATGTAAGAACATCAAGAAACGGAAGGGAAGTTTATATTTTTTATCAGAACTTAATCCATGACAGGATTTAGAAGTCAAACACAACGGCGTCGTCATGGTTTCGGCATCTGAACATAATAGTCGTCACTATCCAGTTACCAAAATATACTTTAATATCTCCCCCGCCACGGACGCATAGCATATGGGTCAAGAACCCTTGCTTCGTTTGCTGTGCATCCTTTGTTAACGTCTGCTCATACCTACACCAACAAAATGTTACATTCTTGTAAAATATTGTGGTTTGCTGGTCAAGGTTTAGAGAATTAAAAACGAATCAAGTATGTTTCATAATAATACCCAAATGCTTATTTTGTTTGAGTACCGATTTCACAATATTAAATGTCCATTATATGGGTTCAGAGCGTAGAACTGCAGACAAACCTAACTTTCTGAATGACATAGAGGGCATGATAAACATCAACTTGTAACAATATACCTTTGTATCTGGCTGGTTACGAAAAAGTTACTATTTTAGAGAAGATATTACAAATTTAAAAGAAGCAAATTTGTGATTTCAATTATTTTTCTTACTGTCGAGACGAGTCAACCTATTAGAGTGTAGACACTTTTTTTTGTCTGGCTAATTGTAGACATAATGATTATTATTAGCCATAATTAGACAAACAGGATAACTACCGACTTATTTAGGTAAAATTAAGTCATATTTCCTAGTACGCCACACCAAAACGTCGTAGTTTCGACATTTTCGGTATAAGTATTTTTCATTTGAATGACCTCAGAGTAATTTTAAAAATATTTTTTTACAAACAACTTGTCGAACAAAACAGACTCAAAATCAATTCCTGTATCATTCTTAACAACAAATTAATTCTTGGTAGGCAGCTTAACGCAACACACACAGTAACTGGAATGCATCCGGTAATACCAACGAGTTTAGGTACCGAACAGATCCTTTCTATCGCGCACGATTACCGACGTACCAAATAAGGCGCGTGGCGTGCGCATCGAACCTCGATCGCTCATCCTTCAGGGTCGACGTAACACAGCCAGTGGGGCATGACGGGTAGAAATATGGTTCGTTTGTCTGCTCACTCAGATATTGGTTGTTTTGCCTTCAAGCATTCGGACACAGCTCAAGTATCAGATACAGCTACATCCTGCTAATTGTACTCAATGTAAATAAATGCGGCAATTTGTAAAAATGTATGGCTATCTGGGTATATGTTTACAAAAACTATTGAATTGAATTTAGATGAAATTCAGGATATTTTTTTATACCGAAATAGCAGAAAATTCGCGAAGAGTAATAGCTACTCGTACCTATTATTCAAACAGAAACTATTCAATATTTTTTCAAATTATTATAAATAACGTATAAATTGTAAAATAAAGAGTAAATATGGTCTTAAAGTTAGAAGTGTACTTGGAAGTTCTAATACAATATAAATGCCAACGTTATGAGCCCGTGCATCATCCGCAACTTAGAGTAGGAACAGTAGGAGGTTCGAGTGTAATTAAATCAATGGCTGCTGGAATATTCATTGCGCAGGCTATCAGATAATGTAAACGATACGTGCCACTGCGTCAATTCTCACTAAGCAAACGCTTCGTATCATATAATGTTACTTCAATATTGTACTTCAACTACCAGGTAAAAACAGACCCATCAAATATCTTACTAATTATTATAATACGAAAGTTTCTCAGAATGTATGGATGTACACTGTATAGACTCCTAAGTGTATGTTTGTTGCACTTTCACGCAAAAGACACTGAATGGATTTCAATGAATTTCAGAAATCAGAAAGATATATAAGATATTAGATAACCATATGGGACAATTACGCGAGCGAAGTCGTACGTTTTTAATTACCTATCATTTCATTTTAGAACATAAAAAATTAGATAACTCTGATACATGAGCGTTAGCAAACGATATAATTATATACTTAGTTATTTTTCAATATAGAGTTTAAAAAAATATCTCATAAAGATTTTTTCCCATCGGATTTCCTATGATAGCTGTGAATAAATGCGTCATCATCTAGCAGCTAAGGTATCAAATATGGCCATTATAAAACTGAACAAATATGAAAGGATTAATATAACCAACATGTGTAAAAGACTACTGTACTGTAAGAATAATGTACAAATTAATACGCTAGTGTTTTTGAAGTACATTTCGTACCAACTCTCAATGCTATGAAAATAAATCCGACGCTATTGGATTCATACACACGGCCACAGTAGAGGTAATTATGCCATGGTTATTTTAGGGACCTAACCTACATTCTGTAACAACCATTACTGTTGATTTCAATAACAAACTAGTTATTTACTGGATGAGTCACTAAGCAAATGTGGATGAAGTTTAAATGTTTAAATGTTAGTCAGACATACTCATAACGTGCTTTTGTTTACATATTTTGGTCCACATTTATATACTTTAAAGGTACTTGAAAGTAAACACAGTGTTAACATTTTTACTTCATATATTTATGTACAAAAAAGATAAGTTAGCGGAAAACATTAAAAATATAATTACATACCCTAAATATAAATCACAACTACATGATTTTCGTAAAATATAGTAATTCTGATATCGACTTTTGTACGCGAAGACATTTATAAATGAAAATGAAACGTCACCAGCAAAACTGGGTAAAGGTACACGTAATTCAGCCGAGGCTGAACCTAAAAAGGCAAGACAAGCGGTCTCAATAAGACCATAATGTGTTGGAGTCAAGGCGTACGACCTACAGGCGACACGTGAGGATTGAGCACACTCGGAACAGACAATAACTCAAGTTGTATCGAAAACTGAACGCCGATATGAATCACTATGGAATCTACAGTTAGGTGTCAACGCACTTCACTTTTGTTGCATAGAGTAACGACGCGGGCGCAAGCCGGGAGCGCCACAAACTAAAGCTTCAGTTGCATGTAGCCCAGAGGCGAACGGCCGAGTCTTACCGAAATAGCACCCGGCAGTGCAGGGATACCCTGATGACGAATTTCAAAATGGCATCCACTGCCTTTGTTTTAATGTCACGGAAACTGAGCGCGGATTGCGTTTCAAATTAGATCTCGTATCTTCTTACAGCGTCTTGCTGCGGATATTTTTATGTCAGCGATCTTGCGGCTTAAAATTTCTTAAATTTGCTTTGTCACGTTCTAAAACTTCTATGTGATATGAGGAGAACAACAACCTATCTGGTTAGCAGTCTGGGAAACGTCTGAAGGTGAAAACAAGAGTATAACAGCCCAACACGCAGTGCTGCCAAATTTCGAACTAGCACATCCCAAAATCGCGTAACATATTGGAAGATAGCCAATTTTTTACCGAATTTAAATACTGAAAGATAGAACAAAGCGTATTTTAAAAAGCTGCGACAGTTAATTATAATAAAAGTAATTTAACATTACCACCAACTATTTGTGTCACAAACAATATAATATAAATACTTGAGCTTGTTAGGTTCACATTAAAATGAGTTTATATAATGTATTAGTGGATGTGACCTTTAAAATCAAAAGCATGTCAGAATTCAAAAACTTTTTAGGGCTTTTAGGTTGTTGGTATAATAATAACTAATATTTATGTACCTACTGCGAAGTGCGGTTCACCACTAAGTAATCTAATTATTTGTCCTTATAGTTTGATACCTATCTACCTATTTAAACTACCTAGTTTAAAAAACCTTTAAAAATAAATGCTGAAAAGAAAATCATGGAATAATTCATATGTAAATTTCCTGAATAATTTGGATATGTTGTTAATTAATTTTACTCAATCAAAACTAGGCAACAATTAAAATTTCCTAAATATCAACAAAACACCCCAATGGTAAACATTAGGTGTTAATAAAAGGTATAACATGGTTTTGTACACTTGGATTGATGAAACCATTTAATTCGTTGTTATTTTCTCTAGCTGTGGCCTGTGACTTGTCACTTTGCCGTTATTTTGGGATAAAATGTATCCTTAATGTCAATTCAGTATCTCCTCTTTCTTTCCACCAAATTTCATTCAAATCATTTCACTACTTTTTGTGTGAAGGAGTAACAAACATACATTCAAACATACATATTGTTCCTGGCTTCCTATTCGTCATCAACGTGACCTCCATCTTTTATCTCTTCTATATAATATTTTATTTAAAACTCTATCCCCTCCATATCTGAAAGAATGATTCCATTTCTTGCAACCCATCAAAGAGTGTGGTATGTGATCTTTCCGTAAACTTCTCCTTACTTTTCCTAATCATACCTCTGAATAGTACTCATAATCTTTCACTGTCCAGTCCATACGCTTATGGAATTCCCTTCCTTTACCTATCAGGGAATTTGAGTCCCTTCCCATATTCAAATCAAGAGTAAAATCTTTCTTTCTTTCTTTTTACTAAATGTGAACTTGTATCCTTTATCAAGGTATTTAAATAAAGCTAAGCATTTGTTGGTGTTTAATCTGATTTCATATATTTTTTTCTATATGTATTTATTTATTATGTTATTATTTTTTATGTATTTTTTTTTGCAATAGCCATATTACGGTATTTATGTTTCCTGTTAATATCTTCTCAATAAAACTTTTGCATGGTTGTACCCGTTTCTCATTATCTTGTATTTCCTCTACCTTTAGGTTGTCTGGAAGAGATTACTTTCTAGCAATAAGACCGCCTAAATTGCACTTGATTATGTCTGTAAAACCAATTTCTGTGCAATAAAGTTTATCTATCTATCTATTGTCTTACAAACATTGGGGCTTATAATATGACCAAGATAGGAGGACAATGTGGACCTAATGCATATATGTATAATTATATTTTTTGTAGAATCGAATCTCTTAACTAAATGAATAATCTGCATTAAAATGGAATCTGAATGTCACGCAACAGCTTGATACTTTACATCTTAAATTACATGACTTAAATTACATTGGCTCCAAAAATTATATATAAAATCATCTCAAATCAATTTATATTACAGAAAAGAAAATACCAAATAAATTACAGAATCTATGATTGAACAAAATTATTTTTGAAATTTTGTTAAACTTACAAAAGGGCAACTTTCCAATGAATTAATGAAAAAACAGGTAAATAATGTAAAATTGTATATTGGAAGCAGATGATGTAATTATTGTACTATATAACACACATTTATAAATAATTCTGACTCCTGTTATTTAACAATGCTTTTAATGATCATCTTCATAGAAACTTATTCAGGAGTGTTTCCACGCACAAGTTTGCAAATACTGCCAATCGCACCTACGGTCAAATATCATGCTGATTGCTATTATAAAACCATGAGCTCATTTACCTTAGAACACCTAGTCAGTAAAATATTTCACCAAATCAGTCAGTAATTGATGTTATTGTAATGACTGTGTTTTATTTAGGCCTCTCTTGTTTAGGTGTTTAATATAATACCCAAAAGAGTTGTCTCATGGCCTGTTAAGCTTATCAAATTCAAGAATTAATCAGATTCTTGATCTCTAAGCAACCTTTTACCCAGCTATTATAACTAGATTAAAAAAACTTCTGTTATTTATGGTGTAAAAGATTCATTGCAATAGTTTTAATGTTGGTCAGTGGACAGGCTTCTTTCATGAATAGCTCAACTAAATATAGGTTAAACTCTGACCAACATATGAGCAGAATATTTAAAATGTATGAAGTAAGGCAAGGTTATCCTGCGATTAATAAGACTACCAACAATAATATGACATTAAACCTTTTTTATTAGAATTTTAATGATTTGGCAAATCACAATGTATTCGTGTTAATTTTATCTGAGACGACATCGGTTTAGAATCTAATTGACCACGACTCTATCTCTCCACGACGAAATCAATCAAATTAAAATTTGTTTCTTAGCAGGCTTCTTCGGCGTAAAATTTGACATTTTGATTGCCCTTTCAAGAAAACCTTGGGTAGAAGGAAAGAAACGTGGCAGTCCAAAAATTACGTAGGTAGCATAATTCAATGAAAGCTCTGTGCATTCATCACTAATAGTTAAATTAAAACGTAATTTAAATTAAAGAACAAAGAGCCAACAGTCGTGAAAATTATTTGATTCGTCATACTGAACAACCTTAGATAAGAATATATACAGATTAGTACTTACATAACAAGCCGGGAAATTATCGCCGATATCATATTAATGTTCACATAAGAAAATCTCACTTTAAATAATCTCAAAAGTAAACATGACAATACACAACCGTCCAGCAAAAAGTCTAATCCGCCATGTTGAATTGAACTGATGTTTTGATCACGTGACCTCACCAATCAATATGACATTCAACAACGCCATCTCTGTTAAGTTTATTAAAACCTTTTCCAGTCGCGGTCTCCGGAAAAGCAATATTATATTTTAATAATAAATGTTATGTACATAAAGGTATGTAGGTAGTTCTTTTTTTATTCATAGGAAAACACAGAATTAATCTAGAATACACACGAAAATATTGTTATAACTTAAGACTGTGTCGAAGTAGATAAATAACATCATCTAAACTTAAGATTTGAAAATGTATAACTTTTCGAATCTATTATCTACTTATTTACATAGCCCGCCGGCCAATAGTTTGATTGAACTATTTTTGATTGAAACCACCACGATACAATAAAAAAGTTATCAAGGAAAATAAAACAATTTTAACTCAAGTAAATAGTAACGTAGTTAAAAAATAATTACAGATTTATTGAACTAAAGCAAATATTTACGTTCGTAAGGGGTTTAAAATTACAGGATAATTAACGTGGCACAGAAACACTTACGATCAATAGGATTAAGGTATTTTCTGAGACTTTGCTATGTACCTACTTATCTACCCACTAGTTTATTTGTCTATAATTGTGAAACATATTTATTATTCAGTAGGTACATAGCAGGTACATGGGTCTTATTTTTAACATAAAGTTCTTTTGCTCTCGAGCGCTTTTCAAAATGCATTTTCCCTCGATTTGTAATAAAATTATTCCAACTACAGCTACATGCCAAACAGCGCCCTCTATTGCAGAACTATAAAACTACAACGTAAAAACTACGTCCTTGCAATCTCTTTTATAAGCCTAAGAAATATAAAAGGCTTACTTTGTAGTAGAAGCCCCAAATGTGACAATACCTTCTTAATCTAGTCGTTTGATAGGTAGGTTGACTATAATCTGGCAAACTTGAAGAGGTTATCTTGCTCCTCTGTTAGAAAGTGTTGTGATGGCCATTTCTATTCGGCGGGTTTTATATACGTTACGCAGAGAAGTTTTTTGTGTTTTCCACGTAGTTTCCCTTCGCTCAACGAAGAGTGTGTCGTGCGGTGCGTATGAGCGCAGAGTTTCTTGACGATTGTGTAGTTTTTAAGTGAATAATGTGATTGTGTAGTTCGTTATGGCCTATAAATACCGTGAAGATTTAGTTGGCAAACGATTTCTCTCTGTGAGTGGTGTTACGAAAATTAACGTGAATAAAGTTTCCGAATGGGGATGGAAGGCTGGTGTTATCAGGGCAGCATCGCTCAAAGATAACAAGAATAAGGAGCTTCAGGTAAAACTAGACATAACTATTGGTATATCGATCAATTTAACCTAGAGTTTCATTCATAAATTGCCTAAATTATGTGGTTTTATGTCATTCCGCTTAATTTTCTTAGCATTTTCCGCGACGCTGATTTCGTTAGGTAACAAGTTTCGTAGCAATCACACCTACCAACTTGTAAAAAGTAATTTGTTTACTGCCTTGGTTGGCATGCCTCCACAATTTCAGTCTTTATGTTTAAAACATATCAATGTCATGGCTTTTGCCCAAGTTTGTATCTTTCTACAACGTGAAAGAATTTATATAGGTAGGTACGAGTAGTAAGCCTATTTACGTACCAGACCCAGAAGTAACATTAAATTTATTTAAGTAACGTTACATACCCTTCGCTTGTTAAGAAATAAAGATAGGTACTTTTATGAAGGCATATCTCGTTATAATACGTTACCTGCTAACTGGGTCAGTTTAGCTTTCAATAATAATCGTAAGTTCCTAACCTGCGAAACGATTTTACAAAAAAGTTTTGTCGCTATTGAACCAACCGTTTGTGGGTAGCTGACCAACCAACCTGATTAATAAACAAGTGCAATATTTACACTTATCGAATAATGCTATTCTTAGCTTAGACTAAATACCTATTGATTTAAACTTACAATGTAGGTACCCACAATAAACTGACGACAACCTATTCGTTTTCCAAAATATTTTACCTACCTACCTATCTTGGACTCTGTTGGGAGTATCAGGGTACTACCGCTTATCGATTGAAACTGTTACTTCGGTAGAATATCTTATAGAACTACTAGCTTGGTACTGACATCTAAAATGCACTTGCTGGTAGACAGGGGTCCAGATATTAATATCCCGTGAACAGTAAAAGCTTAATAAGGAAACAAATAAACACAAAATATCTCTGCAAGATACTTACCAGAACCTAAAAAAGTTTAGGCTGTATGTATTTAATCTTTATTGTTTTTACCTATTGATTGCTGGTAGGTAGGTATGATTTTACCTACATGCCAGCATTGGGCGCACGCAAAACTTGTGAGTTTAAGGGAACGAACGAAGGGCCGGCCCGGACGGTTGGGATAAGAGAAAGAGGAGGGAAGGAGAAAGGCCCCCTCGAGTCCGGCAGACCGTTCCATCCGTAAGGGCTTCAAAGCTGAAAGTGCATAAAACCTACTGCTGTTTGAGATTTGCGTTTCGGTATCATGTCGCTTACACCTAATCATCGCAAAATTATAGTTGACAAGAACTAAACTTCAGTAGGTATTGTTGATTTATGTCAAACAACATAAATACTTAATTAATTACCACAACATAATAGTCAAATCAACCTTGATTAGATATAATGCTTACGAGTACATAAGGCACGTGAGAATTTGAGTTGTAGACAAATGTGATTAGCATTAACACTGTTTTACGGTTTGGTTTGAACCTTAATAGCTATGTACCTATTTCCTTTATATATATGAGCTACTCAGAAAAGATGAGCTGGGTAGCAGTTCATTCGTTTTTAAATATTGCGAGAATCCTAAATATTTTTAACAGCAACATAAGTATATAAATAATATACAGTTCTTGTTTTAGGATATATTTAATAGCAGTTTACTTGCGGTTAGGTACAAAATCGAAGTTAACCGAATGCACATGGCGTTAGGTTCATCGACCCCGCTCTCTCCGCGTTCGATGCACCGAGCTGCCGACTGCTGGTACGCAACGTTCAACCACTCCAGACTGGCCGAATCTCGTGACGGCGGAGACAAAAAGAAGACGAAACGATTAAAGTATTTTGACTAATCACGGATTGGAAGCAAGTTCAATGGCTCTTATCGTTTGCCATCACAAATTTAAATATTTTTGAATCTATTTGTGAGTAGAGAAATTACTATCAAGTGGGATTTGTAAAGTTTTACGAGCTCTGATTTATTATTTTCATAGATATTATTCAAAACGTATTTAATTAATATCCCTGTACTTGCTGAATAACACGCTTACCGTTTTTCCTAAATACTTAATGAGTTAGTTTGTTACCTTAACTTATATTGGAAGAGATAAAGAAATATTACGACCACATTATCGGAAGAACTTTGATCTTCTTGCCTGAGCATTGTTGATTGTAACAATAGCAACGAATTTTAACCTCTTTTGTGTCTTACGTCTTTATCGAAAGAGTAACAAGCAATGAGCCGAATTTTCTTAAAAATATGCATTACAAATATACGCTGTTTTTAATGAGTAGCCATAAAATGATTGAAATTACAAAACGATTAAACTGTAATATCAGTTACTTCAATATGAGAGCCTATTAACAGTTAAAACAGTAAGTAAGTAGTATAAATTATTTATTATCATTACTGATTCTTATCAGACTCTAACCTAAGTCTTTTCAGAGCAACAATAGAGATAAGATAACTGTAGGTGTTTGCGGTAAACTCGACATGTCTTCAGCGTTTACCAAGTCAATTGTAACGATTGTCAACGCAGGTACGGTTACCTATCAGCAAACACTATCACGGAACTGCTGGACAGTCAAGACACAAAACATTCAAAATCAAGTGGCACGACAAAAGCGAACTCGCAGCGATGCGCCCATTCCTGCATCGCTCACCGTTTATAAATAGACGACATATCTTTGTATTGCAGTGCTCTCCTGGCGAGTGAGGAACGCCAGACCAAGTTTAACGCAACTGAAAGCTAGCTATTATAACTATGCGCACGATATTTGTTTATGTTGCCCACGAAGACTGGTTTCTCTTGAAACACTAGTTCGATTAGCGGTTGGGTGTTCGCGCGAATAATATTGTGCCGACTTTATGGATCTGTGGTCCGATGCCTGTTAGTTATTATGACAGAAATATGAGACCGATTTTCAGTTCCTTAAACATTTTCGTCAGAAAGATTTGAATACTAAAATTTATTAAAGATGAATTTTAGTAGATGATTCCGTGGCTTTTTTCCTAGAAATGAAGAAATAAACGATGTCAAAATCGAGTTATGGAATAAACCAATTTGATCATCTTATTTGGAATCTAGGCACTTCTACGAAAGGAAAGGAGGTTGGCGTTGTCCCTTATAATTAATACCTACCACTGTATACAGCGACCTCCGACAGGGTTCTAGGGTCCGGCCGGGTGCGGTTCTGAAGGTAAAATATTGGCAAAATTTGATAAAAATTTTGTTATAAAAGTGTTATTTTCTTTAGAATTAAATTGGCTCAGAGAATTGGTCAAACTCGTAACATTTTCAGTCTTTGCTTGTAAATCAATAAGGTTGTTGCAAGTTCTTGAGTTCTTCCACTCAGTTTGTGTGAGAACAAAGAAGACAAATTTTAGTTATGCTTTTCTTTCTCATATGTAATTTCTTCGGCTTTTTTATCTGAACGCGTAAGTTAATAGTAATAATACATAGTCTCAAAAATTGCAATAGGATTCATCCATGTTTGACAATTAAAGTTAAAAGATGTCATCATTGTAACAGATTATCGCAAGAAATTCTGAGAATTATTGCAATAATTCCACCTACGTTATCGACACCGGACGTCAATTTACTATATCTACTATAACAAAGACCGGAGAATACACAGTTATAGTGTAATTTACCTACGTACTTCTGTATCTAATTACGCACTTTGCAGAAATCTTACGGGACAATGCACATCAATCAAGTTGTTTGGACATTTAGATCGTATTTGTGCACGAAGAAGCCAAAAACGTATTAAAATATAGATAATGATGATGACTTTATTTTGGAGAATACGGGAGTGGACCAAATTAACACAAACAAAAAATATAGGTTTATTATCCACTTCAAGGCATTTGCCCGAGCCAAAGTTAAAATATTATATAAAGAAATGTTGACAGATGACTTCTTATTCACAGTTACTAGCGACACGCCCCGGCCTCGCAGAGGACCAAACCACGTGTACTTTATTAATGTTTAGGTTTTTCTGTACTATGATAAGTAAGTATGATACATATATAACTTTCTCTTGGATCATTTCATCTATTAAAAAAATACGCATCAGTGTTGCGTAGTTTTAAAGATGTTATCATACATAGGGCAGACAGATAGCGAGAAACGACATTGTTTTTATACTATGAAGTGATTAACGATAATCAAATTTCCATTCCAGTCCTGCCGTCTCGTAGAAAGTCAACTTTACGAACTCTCAACCTGATCTACAGTCATATGTGATTATTACCCTATAAACTAATTTATCTACGATTTGTCATTCATAAGCCGTTGAAAGCTTACTTGGCACGAGTTCTGTTAAAATATTATCTTTATCGTCATTTATTTCCGAATGTTTATGTTATTACTTTTCCATAAGCTTATACCTAAATCTGATTTCAAATAATCATTTATAGGACTGCCTATAATAATCATATATACGACTTCTGAGTCGTATACATTCACTTGCAGCAAAAATAAGTGTGTTAATTAATTAGTAGTTAAATTTGTACAAACACGAAGTTTCCAATGGATAAAAAACCACACATAGTTTACGTTAAAAGAAATAAGAAAGGACTGAAATATAGATTCGTTTGATAGAGTGATATGAACAGCTATCTTCTAACATAAATCCTACTCATGACGAACAAGCAATAATCATTTGTGACATAATATTATGTAGTAAAAAGAATTCCGTCACTATCTAATTGGTTAGATAGGGTAAGTTAAGAAATAAAGATCAAATTTGTCTCTTGCCTGTACCCTTATCACGAACGAAACAAATAAAAACGAAAATAGAGGGAAATTAGTATGGGAATTGTAGCAGCAAGAATCTGAATTACTGAAATTGCCATACAAGACTACTCGATAGCAGTGTTTGATCGTGCTATATGGATACTAATTTAAACAGTCAATTGCAATTTTTTCCATTGACAGAGATGTCCTCGTAGGACTTTATAGACTGTATCATTTGCTATCCTTACCATCACCAAACCTTCGCATTCCATCTACCGCAGGCCGCAGTGTTTAAAGACAAAACTAAAGTTTTAACCAGTCACTGCGGGAACTTTCTTAGAAATACAAATTCTACAAAAAATTGTCTACAAAATAAGACGAGTTGTATGATTAAATTAAAATCAACCAGATCACGGGCCATGTCCACGGAATAGTTTTAAGTCGTTGAATGTAGCATTGGCCTAGATCGGTTTGCATGAAAAATAAGTAGGTATCTAAATAACATTTCAGACATACGACAGACAAGTCCTCGGTCGAATTCCCATGGTAATTATGGCTGCTAAAGCAGTAAGCTACTCGTAGATTGGGTTGATTAAGATAAAATAAATCCAAGGCCCCATTCAATTTCAGTTTGTTACCGAATGCGGTCACAGCACAGCAGATGTAAAGCAGACACCAATAAAAGTAGATCAAATAGGAATGCTACTCGCATAGTCGTATCATACAGCTGATAGCGAGTTGTGCAAGTGGCGTGTAGCACAAAGATGGTAGGGCGCGGGAGGAACTAGGTCGGAGGGGAAAGGGGGGAGCCCTTAGGCCACTTATCAAGCGCGCCACGGCTAGCGGGGAAAGCTTGTCTCTTGAATTTTTTGTCGGTTTGTACTCTGCAGAACATGTAGTACCAAAATTTGGCGTCGGTGGTTCTACTAAAAATACTTGTTGTAATTCTCTTTCTAAGCGTAGACAGCCTGCTAATGCACTATATTTTTGTAGTACCTTCAAAATGTGCTGTAAATAAAAATGTGTAGGTATGATGTTGGACAGATCCGCATAATACTTACCGATTGACCAAAAAATTAAGTAAAACGTTAGTCAATTGATATCATATCATATTAGATATCAGTCAACGTTCAGATATAATTGACAATAACTTAAAAAAATGAATTTATCTCAGTAAGGTCACGGGCAAACTGACAGACAATTAAATTATTAGTCAATCTATCTAGTGCAAAATTATCTCAAAAATAGTATGTATCCTTAGCACTTCAATTCAAGAAACATCTTGGCATGTTTAATTTATAATTCAAATTGAAACGTAACAACTTGTGGAAGTGAAAACAGACGTCGTTGCGTGGGACTGTTTCCATCTGTCCCGAGGCCAGTTTAAACAGAACCGGCTGATGAACAAGTTATCTAAGTACCTACACGCTCGTTATACCTATCTCATCTGGAGTATTCGCTTGCTTAGAGAAGAAACTTAATAACATTGGTCATTTTGTTTATGTTAACCACAACGAGTGGCCGAATTGAGTTCTCTGATTTAAAATAATTAAAATCAGTAACGTAGAAAAACTTTAATGAAAATCTAATATCTGACCATAATACAATAAAATATCCCAAACAGATGCAACCATACTTTGATAATGGGTACATGTACAAATATTAGGTATAAATTTCCGTGTCGAATTAGAAATCAACAAGTTAGGATTTTGCAGTGTTTGTGTAGTGAAGTACCTATATCTGTGGGGTCTAAAACGGGTAGACGTGGATTCGAACCCCACTGGCAGTTTCTGGGTTTTATCGGTTGGTCCTAACCATAATATGTGTAATGACATGCCACATAGTATTATGGTTAGATTAGAGGCATGATTAACCTGATTCTCGGATGAGAATGCTAATTTCGTGCATCAGAAGGTACGAAAAGTCTTTTGGTCCCGACTTCGATTCAAAATGTAGGTCTGGCTTCCTCTTTATTAGTTGTGGCCAGTTCATCAAATTAGGATCACAGTCGTAGCCGTAGCATACCCACTACCCAGGTTTCCATTCCCGTTTATACACAGCCGGAATACACGCTAGTATAAATAAAATTAGCAAAACGAACTAACAATTAAGAATAAATCAATAAAAACAAGAATAAATCATCATAAACTGGAACTGAATTTGTTCAGAATGCATATTATTTGAATCCTTTATTTCGATCAACAATGTTATCGCAAGTTAATTTACAGCCATTCGGTGCGTCGTACGTACGGTATCGCATCGTAAACAAACGATGCACGGGTAGGTGTCGTTTGGACAATATTGGCTTCGCTTTTAAGGTGCTGTGACCTCGTCGGCCCTTTGCAACCTGCGCGGCCCCTACCTCAGGCTCAGTGCCGTCGACCAAAATAACAAACCCGTTCTCATGAGAGCAATGTTTACGTTCAATGAAACCTCCTTCAAATTGGACGATATAATTATTAACCAGCAGGCACATTGTACATGCGCGTAATTTAGATTTATTCGCATTATAACATACGAAATAAGAAGTCCTGTAATAAGTTGCTCAGGCAAAAACATCTTCAAAATAAAAAATCATCAATCAAATTATGTTGAAAATATTATGCGCTATTTTGATTAACTGTTGAAAAGTCGAAGCTACTTAATTATCCGTTCAAGATGTAGGTGGGTAGAAATTACATATGGATTAGAAGCCAATTTATCGTACTATAACGGGTTTATCTCCAGTTTTAACTTTCCTTTCGAAACTAGGTTAGGTTAAGAAAACTCTCTTATGTTATGTCCAATCTAAATGAGTTAAAATTTAACTGACATTGAAGCGATGATACTCACGTGACATCGATAACTATACCTTTTCCGATCACAGCTTGAGATTACATTATGCACTAAAGAAACATGCTGCTAGTTAATTAGATTTTCCACTTTACAACCAATGTTTCTTGTTTATTTATGTAAGCATTGTTTGATGTCTACGAACAAAGACATTCGATTCGATGCATCGTAAGAACGTTCAGTATGCGGGTGTCATTTGTGTGTATTTCTTTATACGTAATTCGTTTGCAGTTATTTTTATTAACCAAAGTGACGAATATACATATATTTATATGTATATTCGTCACTTTGGTTAATAAAAATACCCATATACATATACTACCCATATATTGTATTTACTCGATTCATGATTTATTCGTTGGCATTAACGGTTTGACCTTTACAGGAACACAAAGAGTCTAGACTTTGATTAGATATTCCTACGATTGCTAATAAAACCAGGTAAGTAAGTTCTTGCATTCGAACATCTGTTTTTTTGTCTTGACGGGAGTTTCTAGTTAGGCGAATTTAGTTTGTGATGGGTAGAAAAATCCCTTATTCTACGATTCAAATACGCAACCTACAATTTTTGTAAAACTAGACCAATAGTGGTTTAGTTTTGTACGTGGGTTAGGAATTAGATTTTTTGATTCTCAACAATATTTACTAGGTATATGCATAACCCAATTGCGACTTAACCCTTAACCACCTACCTCCCGTCTCACAGACGGAAGCGATTTTAAAGTCGTAAAAATTTTGCTGTGTATGCGTCTCACGAACCTGTGCGTTCCTGTACCTTTCCCCCGCACCGATCAGTGTTGCGCAAGCGCTTGTCGAGGTCGGAGGTGAGCGCCATTTTTTCCTGGTAAGTAAAAATCTATCTTCGAGTGTCTCAGAGACGGATGGTAGGTGATTGTGTGACAATTTTTTTTTATTGGTTGCCCAAGAAACCGGCCAAATACGGCCTAAAAATTCAATGCCTGACAGATGCAAGGACAGGATATTTACTCAATGCATATATATATTTAGGTAAAGACTCTGACGGAACAAATTTACCAAGTGATCTGCAGCGTTTGAAAAAACCTACCCAAGCTGTAATGCGCCTTGTTTTGCCAATTGAAGGATCCAAACGAAATGTAACAGTTGACAACTGGTACACATTTATAGAGGTTGCAAATTTGTTGAAACAGAAACAATTGACTATGGTGGGTACCATGAGAAGAAATCAAATAGAAATTCCTCCAGAATTCGTTATAACTATTTCGACCATGCTATGATGCATGGTCGAAATAGTTATAACTATAGATCAAACCACAAAGAAACCAGAAATAATCCTTTATTATAATCAGACCAAAATAGGTGTTCATTTACTTGACCAATGGTGCGCTAATTATACTACTTGTCGTCGTACTCGCAGGTGGCCATTAGCTATATTTTATAGAATGCTAGACATTTCTGCCTCGAACAGTTACCTCGTAAGCTTATCACCAGAAGTCGGGAACACAGATAGCAGATTTAATTTCATGAAGAGACTAGCTAAACAGCTTACAACACCTCATATGAAGCGCCGCGAGCGAAATGTGAATCTCCAGCGTGACATCAAAATTTCACTTCGACGTATCCTTCACTATGACGAGGTAACCAGTCAACCAGCAGTGCTTTCTAGTACCAAACGTGGTGAAGAATTACTCACAATACGAAAAACATGCTTAACTTGTGATCCTAAAAAGAAACGCAGGACCCAGTACATGTGTTTTGAATGTAAGAGACCAATCTGCCTCGAGTGCTCGAACAAGCTGTGCATTGACTGCCGTGAAAAGCTGTAGGTTAAGAGTCTGCAATTTTGTTTATTTTTTTAATTTTTCTCTCTAAATGTTTCATGTCTATATTTATTAAGTGTTAAAAGATAAGAAAAGTTTATATTGAAGTTCCTTTTTCCATTTATTTTTATATTTCTAAAAACTTAAGTTTAGTCAACGTAAGTAAGGCTTAAAAATGCCAAAGTATAAGTGTTGTTCATTTTAGTTGAGTTTATAGTAGGTATAATTGATCACTTTATGTTTATTTTCTTTTAATGAAACATTCAGATACGTAAAAAAAATATTTCATTCTAACTGAACGCCTAATTTACAAAAATCTTTGATTAAGAGTACAGGTGTCTCCCAGACGGGAGGTAGGTGACTATGTAAAAAAAATTGTAGGTAGGTGGCTAAGGGTTAATATCGTGGCGATTAATTTACGATTTACTAATAAGAAATACCTATTACCTCGATGAGCAATTTACTGATTTTACGATGATAAGTTTACACTCTTAAACCAATATAGAATTGTCATTGAATTGTATGAAGCTTTAAAGAATCGTTGAAGATGCTAGTCGTACAGGCACTAGTCATATACTGCAGAATGTATGTACCAACGCACAAGTAAGATTGAAAATAGCTTGCCTCCCAAATTGCAGTCGACCCAAATACTAGAATGATGCTCGTGTTGCATTCGCCGACGAGGAAACGCAGGTACTTACCTAATTGCAATAAGTTGTTGTGTTTATTATGGCAATTTTACAAGTGAAAAATATATTAGAAATACTAAATTGTAAATTGTAGGTGAAATGTAAAATATGTCTTGTATTAAAAATAAAAACAGATGTAACTATGTATTATGTTCTATGAAGTTTTTCTCGGAATTGAAGTTTAGTTAGATAAAATTTAAGAAATAGTAATATGTTATCCAGCTATAAAACTTGATAAATTTTGTAAAATACCTATGAACACATTTCTGATGTGTGTATGTAAACAATCTCCATGTTATTCGAGAACCATATAGGCACTATTTTTTTATCGCGTTCTGCGTACTTAAAGTAGTGTTCCATTCTAATCATCGTTATACATATAAACGTTTTTAACAATACTTACTTACATTTGTTTTCTATTTAGGTGCGCACCAAGCCCTTTAATAATTGCCAAGTCAATAGTTGTCTTTGAAATCTACTTTGGTTTGACCACTGCCCGTTATTGTAATTGTTTCATCACGCATACTCGCACAACGCTCACTACACAAATTACTAATTTGCGAGTTGTATCACAAAGCGAAGGTTATGTGAATTACAGTATGACATCACGAGTTTTACGACGCATTCAACTTGTCAGTTCTGATTCTGTAATTTGTAGTTATGAATCGGCTTGTCTTCACCAAGGACTCCGGCAGTAGGTATCGATTCAGATGCTTTGTATTCAGCAGATCCGTGGGACCTGACGTCGCCGGTCACGCACCATCTCCGACGTCCGTGGTTCGCTTGCTCTGCATTCTTGTATCCGGAACTCGATCTTTACTTACGTAAAACCAGTAACTGCCAAATTTTAAATTTGACAATGTAGGTAACATTTATTCGTTCATGTATCAAAATACCTACTGACCTAAAAAAAATATCAGTGGGTGTGTTGTTTTTAAATTTTATAAATAGCACTGAGACATGAAAGAAAATGCTATCTTCGAGAACATGACCTTAGTTCTCGCTATTAGTACATGACATTGCAACAAATCTACCCAAAGTCAAAATGTTACTGTACATTTCCAGTAAATAACTGCGACAACTAAACATGCATAAATGTTGTCTATTTGTTCTAACGTTTTATAAAATTCCTGACGATAAACCATTGTAAAACTGTTGAATGCCAGGAATCTCAGTTCTCGACTCGAAGCAGGAAGACTGTTGGACACGCGACGATGGCTAACGGAGCGTGCCACGAGAAATTAACTGTTATTTATACCAACATTGCTAGCCCGTTTAAATAACCTGTTACAACATTGACGAAAGTATTTCGCCATCGATTTCAGATTGTGCCGACGCTTAATGCCGGTTATTTTGTTTTGACAAGGTATTTTAAGAAAGGGTGCTTAGTCAATTAACTTTCAAACTTCACAGTGACCTGTTTTATGCTAAACTGAAGAGACTGTCAGTTTCGTTTAGTTAGTAAGCATATAAACAAACTACGTACCTAGCTCACGCTAGACTGATCTCAATCTGTTCTTTTAGATTTGTGACCGTAACCCGATATCTCTGTATAAATTCTTGGAACCACGTGACGACATTTGCAGTAAGATCTACAAGTACTTACAACTGTTACGTAACACGATATTATCATTCGATTTGCCCGTGTCGTGAAACGTTTAAGTTACTCGGTCGGTTTGCGGTAAGTGTTGAATTTTTGGTAGTGGTTGTTATTATTTTGTTAGCGACGCTATGTGGCACCATGGCCAGCCATGACCGTCGGCCTTGGACGGTGAGCGGTCCAGACTGAAGGTTCACTTCAAAGGTTTCTCGCGAGTATTTCACAACAGCGTCTGCGCACCTGAGCGCTGATTTTTTAAATTGCTGCTTCCAATATATCGAAGATGTAATTTGTAGTGGTTAAGCTTTTGTATTCATGTAATTTTTACTCATCTATGTTTGTGTTATAGCCAACCAGAGTTTCCGTACTTATATACTCGTTTAGGCAGTAGTCTCCAATAAATTTAGTGTTTTACTGGCCTTTAGAGGTCTTAGTTCCTCCTCTTCTATGTGTCGCCTAGGTGGATGTTCCGCTTGTGAATCAAGTGCACACGAGTAATGATTATATTGTCTGTGTAGGCTATTATTTTAGCTGCTAATCAGTTCCGAATAATTCGTAAAGTAGAAATGGTAAATACGTTTTACAAGATAAACGCATCAAACGAGAAAATAAAACGAATTTTAGATTTTTTCCTGAATACCTCACTAATCTGGAAGACTCCCAGATATCCTCGATGAATTGCGATGACGGTATCAGATTTAACGCAATTGATGTAGCCAAATCAAACGATACGTTCGCATTCAATATTCTTTTATTCATGTAAATTACACCAGTAATATTTTTATGGGTGATGGGTAAGACTTTACTAGATCTACGTCATGTCGCGGGGGAAAATAATTTGTTTTTATTTTGCATGGAACTGTGGATATGGCTTATCACGTTTTGTCTAATAGTTTATCTAAAATAGATTAAAATTTGTTTGATGCATTATAATCTGTTGACATAATGGAAATGATTTTTTTGGCGATATTGATTTTATACCCTCACGATTCTTCATAATAGTTAGCTCCAATTATAGCTTGCATCTTCGAGCGTTGGTCCTAAATGGTAACAGAAGCTTTGTTAGTTGATGTTTGGGGAATCCTAATTAGAGAAAAAACATTCATATTTTTCTGTACAAATCAGGCCACACGTGTACCTATAAATGCTTGTAGTCGAGCAAGCAAGACCGCCATTGGTGCCCAAATCCAGCACCGCGTGTACTTGACGATCTCAATTACGTAACTCCCGACAAGCCGTGCTAATGAAACCCCACACTAATTAAATTTGCTGAATAAGCTATCTATATACGCGACTGTGTATCAACTTATCGCTCCCGAAATGAGACGTGTCATTAGAACTCCTGGTAATTGATCTCTTTCAAGCTTAGTAGCCTAATGACGTCGATAAGAAGTTAAGCTTACGTTAAAACGAGAATGTCTTCCTGTATTGTATGTTCGTTAATTTATTAGTAACTTAGTATTTTCTGATCCAGAAAACTAATGCGCAAGACATGAAAACGGTTTACTGCCATTGTAAAAAATTTCGTCACTGGAATGTCTAATCGAAGGTAAAAAATCGGTTGAATTATTTGTTGTGCGGTAGATGTCAATAATCATTACAGTTTTATTACCTAATATTGTCAAAGTTAAATACCAACCAACCAACAGGATTATAATAAACGCAATTTGCTCAAATGAAATTACCCCGCAATTTTTCGGCATGGCATCTTGATATTCAAATAGAAATGTCAAATGTGAAAGTACCTATAATTCGTTCCATTCGTTATAATACAATATTTTTTTCAAGTATTCAACAACGTGCTGTTGTTTGCAAATATCGCGGACGTTTGCCGCAAATAAAGCTCACCTGCGTAGTATGAATCTATTTTTGAATTACATATCGCAGCAGGAGATTTAGACACGAAGTCAAAGTAGGTAGGAATATTGAATTCATGAGCACGAAATCGAATGTTTGAACTCGAAAAGGTTAAGAATTCGAATAGTGTATAGCTAAAATGTATAATGAAATGTTCTGATTTCGTAAAATATGTAATATTATGTAAGCGAGAACTTCTAGTTTACGTTAAATTACGTTATTTTGACGATCGTAGATAGGCAATCAATGGGAAAGTTCATTGTAATTATTTGCTGAAGATTCCCAAATATTATTAGGAGCATAATTCACTCGTTAGTATCTTCGTTTGTCAGAACAGTGATCATAATTCTGTCTCTGTGAGTGTTTATGTCTTATTGTTTGTCTGTGATATCAGCTTCACAACACAACTGTTGTTTTATCACGCAACCGACTATAAATAACGATCTGTAGTGCGCGCGTCATCAAAAGTACTACATTTATTAAGACGTGTAATTCTGTCTAGGAATGTACTCTATTACATTTTATTCTTTCAATTATATGACAATAGTTAGTTTCGTGCGTTCTATTAACTCTATTGACATGTAAATTGACTTTATAGTAATTGGGATACCTATTCATAAATGTGGTTTTCTAGTTGCATGGCCGAAACTTGTCTTCTGCACTCAAAACGTGAAAGTGTCCGATTACAATATTTTAGTTATGCATGTCGATTGTGGATGTCTTTCAAGTTATGGAAATGTTTTCAGAGATATGTATGACTTCAACGTCTGGGACATTGACCGTGCAATTGTCCAACACAAATAACAAGTTCAAGACTGATAAATAATAACTAGGTAGGCAGATAACACAATTAGCAGTATTCAATAGTTCATTCAATAGTATTCTTGTAAGATAAAATGACTATATGTAATATACCTAAGATGCATTACACAGTAATAATAACTTTATATTACAATGTCAAAACAAGTCAATTTCAGTTTCCATCTAAACTGGGAATTCTCTAATCTCGCTTGCCATGTTAACGATATGCGTTTTGTTTTTTATTCTCTACTTATTACTTTGGTAATGGTAAAATTAGATAAATTACGATAACAGTTAAGTATGAACGATGCAATTTCATTCAGGCTTATGGTAATTGAGTACCTAGTCAAGTACGGAGTTTCTACTAAATTCCCAATCATGTTATTTGGTGTTATAGCTTACTTAATCAAGCTTGCAATAGTTAGCTATTGTACATGTAGAATGGCGTGTGTACGCTTGGATGCATGCAGTACCTATGGGCTGTTGTGCAACTCGTCGACAACTCGGGTTCAATCTTCGGAACCGGTCGTGCCGCGTCCGGTCCTTCCTCCGCAGCAGGGCTGCTTCGGTTCACTTTCACAATTTTATTGCCCGACCGCTCTGTTTCCGTACTTTAAATGAGATGTTTACTGCGTAGAAGATTCGACGGTCGTAGCTAATGCCTAGCGGATATTTCGTGAGACAGTCATTAAAATCTCGTAGTAAAGGTTTTCTTTGTTCATTCACGTAATTTTAGGAACTTTATCGCAAAAAATTCTTTGGATTAAATGTTTTTCGCAAAACAAAGTTTTAACGAAAGAATTTTGCTAAAATGTGAGCGGAACGTGTTTACAAAGAGTTTTTACCCTTTCAAAAGTTTGTCAAAGAACAAATTAGAATTAAGAAAAGTAGAAATAATTCAAAGTTTAACGTTGAAAGTCCGGTGAAAATCGTTGCGTCGGTCACACCTGGTCGATGTCAAACGATTTTTTTGCGCTTAAAATGTAATTAACTTGTCCGCGCGAATACCGATGCGGTGTTGAGGGCAGCCGTCCACCCAGCTAATACTTTAATTGCACTTTTCGCGTTGAAGCCGAATGAGAATGCATCAAATTATACCTTTCTCGTGCTACCTATTAAAATGTTTATGATGCTAAACTTGAATAGAAGTAAGTACTACACTCAAAAATCTTGAACAATATCGATCAGTAAAAAAACAAAAATGAAAAAATCTGAGACAAAATTCAATTTAAAGGGATGAAATTGTGTTCCAAGTTACCACTTGAACGAAGTCGTTAGCGATCGCTAGTAATTTTTAGGTAAATAGACTAAGTCACTCAATAGTTCAATTAAAGTACTTTACCTTAAATTAAGCTTCTAAATATATTTTTTTGTTATACTTATTTTTCTTTGCACTTTATATTTTATTTTTAAATGCTATAAACAATTTTTTTTTTTTTTTGGAACTGAGTAAAAATTAATTGTACGAGTCATATGCATCTAAACCTACTACTAGATGATTAATTCACTATCTTTAACTCGCAATTAGGTTTATCAATTTCACTCTAGTGAACGATTTTACACGTCTACTAAGATTAGAGTTTCCACTAAATGTTTATTTTGAGAAGTTTCTAAGAAACCAACGTAATTTTGATAACTAACGCGGCATTTTGGCGGCTTTCCCATGAAATCATGAAAAAAAATAATGTCTGTGGCTGTTTGAACAGACCGTTTTCAATAATAACGATCATAAGCGGCAAGTTTGGAAAGAATCCTTTTACTTAAATTTCATTGTTTTCATTCGAGTAACTATACAATTGCCGGGGCTTAACTAAGTACTCCCAATGACTCTTGGAGTTGAAACCAGCGCGAAGGAGGTCAAGGGATGCGAACAACGAGGAAAATTGTTGAATGTCATTTAAAAACACGTTTTATCCACGTAGTTACGTGTAAAATTATCGTAATTAACGTATTAAACGTCTTTCTTTGTTCCGATTTCATATCTGTTCGTTTTTTAATATCTTTTGTTGACGTGTGTATTGGTCACTTCCAGTTTTTAAGTGTTGAGTGCAATTTGCATCATAAAAACCAAACAATTGTAATACAATTCCTTTTTAAATACGTGTGTGATGCTCAATTTTTAATGAAATATTGAGACGGATCTCTATCTGTGATCGGAGTGGCCCTGTTTTTCGACACGAATCCGATCGAAAATTCTTCCGCACTAGTCTTGTGTCTATGGAACCAACCTAAATTCGTATTATCATCGTAGTAAGATCTGTTGTTCCGGTAAGGCATATTAAAGTGGATATAAAGACAGATACCACAAAATAGAAGAAAACAAGGTCAGCTCACATGATGAAAAGAGGTAATCCTAACATTTGCAGCCCATATAAGCTGAAATTCTTCTTATTGGAGAGAAAAAATGTACTACGAACTTATTTTGTCTCTTATGTGAATGAGAGGTTTCATCTATTATTAAAGAAGGAAAACAAATTTTGATAGCTCAATGAACCTAGTATGGACTTCCAAAAATAGAAGTTGTGTATACATACTTCTATTTTTGGAAATCCTTACTAGGTTTTTCTGCCCATAATTGTGAAAACCGATTCTTGGTAACCTAAGTGTACTGATCCTTATACTGTGATTAGTATCATCACAAATAGCACACAAGTTAGGTATTTCGAAGTAAAATGTTTCTTAAGAAAATATATTGTGTTGTCTGAAGTTTGAACTCTTGTATTACATATCAGTCATTCCGTACGACAGTTTCAGAGTTCTCGGAACGCTTGGAGTCGAAACAGTAAATTTTCACGTCACACAGACGCAGAGGCATAACTTATGTTTGTGCAAACAATTATCACGTTTGCCCGTTGCTGGCGTGAGATCAAACGTCGTTTACGCAATCAACCATTTGCTGTGCCATTTCGGTCGGCTGCATTCGCCTGCTTATGCAATTCTTACCTAGTTGCTTATGCAGCGGTTCTCTAGAAGTATTATAATGTAAAATCAATTATTAACAATCATCAATTTATTTTTTTGAACTACCTACTCAAATGGTATTTCTATGTTGTACATATTTTGAAATGCAATAGCACTGCGGAACGTCATTTAATCATATACGGACGGTATACAATTTTGTCCAGCTGTACTATTAAAAAAAATACGATCTGCTCTTCAAAATTTTACAAATTAACTATGCCCTTACCCTTTTATCTGAATCTCGACGATTTTTCTGTCATTTTTAAAGAGAGAATGGTAAATGTTAGTCCTATTCCAGTTGTTTCAATGCGTCAGTAAAAGCGTATTTTTATTTTTGAAAGATTCAATCAGGGTACAAGCTTTGCGATTGTGTCGATATCGTCTGGGTAGCATCGGCCTTGCGAGTCTATTGCGCGATTAGGCGATTCGCGAACGCGGTCATCGACCCCTCGCGTGAGAGGAGAACCTTGCTCTGTCTGTCACTTTCTTATAATTTGAATAGGACTGCTAAATAAGTAATGAATTGTATTCAAACAGAAGGTCGTCGGGAGTCGCATCTGGTGGATTTGATGAGCTCAGGCTGCGTCATTGACTGTGTAAGGTAGATTAGTATTTGAATGAATATGTACGATGAAACATTTCGTTACAAATTTTATACTGATTTAGAATCTAGAGTCTTTCAATAGAAGCAACTGACCATGGTCGTGGTATTCAAATTTGAGCGTGTGTGACTTTTGAGTATAAATAATAACTATTAGTCTTTAAATCGACTTTGCGTTACTATAACATCTGCGGTAGTTTATGCATTATTTATAAGTATTTGGTTTTTAAGGATTAAATTGCTTGGATGTCGGTTACTTAACTCTATCTTATCAATGTAATGAAATGCATCATACAACTATAGTGTTTATATATATGTAGAAAGGATACTTAGCAACGTTTCGATCTATTTGCTTAGAAGCGGAGAAGTATTGACCATCTAAGTTTTTCTATTCCCTCGTCATCTTTTCAAGTGTCGCCTGCCAGGGTCTCCCCATGTATAGTTGTAATAAAACAGGCCATTAGTGCGTCTGTCACGTCCAATGGAACCATCCACGTCACTAAATATTTGCTTATTCAAAGTGTGCTACCAAGTACATAATGTACTATGCTATAATAACACGAATTTGGCTGGTACGAATATCACTTTACAGAAGTTTCTGGTCTTAGATTATTATCCCACTAATTTATTGTAAACCTTACAGGTATGGCTGTTATGTTTTCTCATGTGAATCGTTAGCTCATATTCCTAGTCTCATGATAACCTTAAACGGACCATCGGTTTAGTAGTTCGATTTTATTATCTTTCTCCCTGCAAGTTTATACGAGCTGCGTTGTTGTGTATTCTTAATAACCTTCTCCAAGGTACAAATAACTGTTTGATTGCCTATTACCTTTAATTTCACATAACTACGAATGTGGGAATGGGAAAGTCGTAACTGCGCCTCAAATACACACTTTCATATCATTAGGTACGAAGCATCGGAAATTATGCTACTCCAGAGGAAAAACTGAGAGTATGCTATAAACTCATTTATTTCATAATTTACATTTCACGCTGATAAAATGTATGCTTAAATGATTGTAACTTATACTTTTGTAAGAAGAAATTTACCTACGTTGTTCTCAAATAACGTGTAAATGCGAAATCGAATAAGGAATTGAGGGAAATCCATCACCGCGCATATTACGATATGCCCATTTCATATTTCAGGACTCCGCATTGGTGGGATAGGGAATTTTCAATGGAAATTTGGGACCCTCTGAATGCGGGGGCAAAGAACGATTACATGCAACCCCATTTTAAAGCTACGCCGGCAAATGAGCGGGTGTCGCAAACTAGGTCACAACTGTGAAGGGTCGGAATTGGGCCGGCTTGTGAGGGACGGAGGGCCACCTTTGTACTAGGTTGACTTTGGTCGTGTTTGCGCCATTTTGAACCAAGATAATGACGCAAGATTAAGGCTTGAGATGAGTGGAGACGATAATGATAAAACGTGGTTATTGTTAACTGCAACTGTTTTTCGCACAATGAAAAATGTATCAATAAACGCAAGTTGAGTTATTTGTGACGTAGGTATTATTTACTGATGATCAAACATTTTATTTTTATTTTTGTGACACTTTTGAGGATAGTTATAAAATTAATGTGATATGGGTATTTATTTGGGCGTAGCCATGTTGAAAACTACTCGTAGCCATCCAATAAACCTTTCTTATTTCGTTGCAATCAGATAAAAATTGGGCCATACATATTAAAGTAATTTGTTATTATAGCTACTTACTCTTCTATCAAACCTGTATCTACACCACTGTTCAAATGGCTTAAGACTACATTCACCACAACAAACAATTAGTTAAAAGTGAAGAATGTACTTATTTATGTAGGTATTCCAGTAACAGCAATTAAAATGCGCAAAGCTATGCATTTTTGGTATTGAACAGAATATTATATTTTATGATTAGTCATTTTGTTTTGTGATGACCAGTGACCCATTTCGATAGTTTAGCTGCAATCAAATAACGGCTTACATACACGTAATTATTGACTACTTTTAAGGCTTTGTTTTACTATTTCATCGATGACTCGCTAAGTAGAAAAACTTAGTGACTCAGTCTCATATAAACCCTTGATGTGAAGCGTAATTTCAGATTTTCAGCTTTTAAACATGTTTAAAATACTAAAACATTAAGGTACCTATAAAGAGTTTTTTACAGATAACACAAACTAAAATTTCGATTTTGTTTTCAATCTAAGTAATGAAAATTTTTGTTTTCGAAAAACGTACTTATTTCAGAAATTTTATTTTATAATACTGTTGCTTGAAATAATATAACTAAGGATTAAATACATATCTGACAATTACCTTGATAAATAGGAAATTGGCTTATAAACTGTAATCAACGAAGACCTTCAATGGCAATTGATGGTGTATTACCATTATCACAAAAGAACCAGTTTCAAGTTAATTCCATCGTAACAAGCCGGACAACCGCCTACGCAGTCATCATCATAACTCAAGAAGTTTTGCTCTTAGAACAACTTTGAAAGAGTCATTGTGATATCGACTGATCACAGTTATTCATTATTTATTTGTCAGCTATCGCCAAGTAAAAAGTCAGTGCTTGTCAAATAAAAACAAGTAACTTTGAGGTCAGCGAGTGTCGCAACGGATCGTTTCGTCATGTTAGAATTTTGTTTGTCTCGGAACGTGGCATGCATTCGATTGACGACTAAAACTTTTGCATTCAGGTATGGCATGTTTGTGTTACTTTACGATAATTTTGTATAAAGATTAATTTAACATTGTTTGAAAAACAAAACGTTAAAACTCAAAAAACACCATCCAAGTGCGGAACGCAGGGAGAGATCATTTTCTAAAAAACGAGCGAAGAAAATACGTTTGTTCTATGGGTACCCCTTTATCTTTAATTTTATTCTTTTTTAGTATTTGTAGTTTCAACCAGAAAAGAAAAATCAGGGTTTCTATCCATTAAGAAAAATCTATCGTATAACATTCTATTTTATGCTGTAATTTTTAAATTACATCTGTCATATGGTACTTACTTTGCTACTTGAGTAGAGTGAATAGAAATATTTAATAGGATTATTTAAAATTTAAAGATGTGTTTGGGTAATTTTTAGGTCATAGGAGTCAAAGTAGACAAGCGGTCACTGTTTCCGTCATTTTCACCTATAACGATAATTTTAGTACATCAGCAAACCATGGATGAAACAGCCAAAATACTAGGTATTTAACAATAATAGTCTTCTTTTCACAATAAAAAAGAATTAACGACATACTGTACGAATGTAGTACGTACAACTATGTACATATGGCCGGCTTGAACGAATAGAACGCGTAAAGGCTTAGAGAAAGAGAAAGTAGATTTATTAGACTTTTGTGTGACAGACGCGACTAATGCGAAATCTTTTGTTCTCATCAATTTATCATCAAGATCTCCATATTATCAAAATCTCGTACATAATTAATTATACGAAGTTGATAGTGTCATTGTAGGTACTTCAGACAGGAGACCGCGAATATCGTCGTTATAGTTTTTACTCTTTGTGTAGGGAACCCTAAAACTTTAATATCAAGTTAGTTATTACAACATACATAATTTATACAAAGCAAACACAAAAATATTACCCACTGTATGATAAATGAATGTTTAATTGTCTGACTTATTATTCGACGGTATAAATATGTTTTGTTACTGAGATAAAAAAGAAGTTGGTTTGCTTTGTTAATAGACTCTATCGGTATTGTAGAATAAGAAATTGTTGAACCCTACGGACGTGTGTTTATTATTTGTGATTTCGTCTCGGAGTCTCGGGACCCATGTTTTCCAAACCGTACAAAACAGTCAGACCTCGATCGATCGGTCTTCATCTAGGGGCGAGTCGTTCATAGATTATCCGGCGTCGGTCTCAACCGCCCCTGTCCCTTGCTAATTCACCACCGCGCCAAAATTAACGCCTTCACAAAGAATTGTGAAGCATTCCAAAATCACAATTTTCTCTAATTGCTATTCTGTCGACGCCTCGTCGCTACATTGTACAAAGCATTTTTTGTTGCATGCCAGACGGCGTGATTCGCCTCCAAACGGCTACCTAGTTGATTCTAGTTTGAAAATGAAATTATTTGACAGTCTCAACCAGACGATTTCATAGTTTTTTTACAACAGGCAATTAAACTTTAAAGTCGCGACGCGACGTTGAATGCTCGAAAATTGCAATCAATTAACTATTTTATTCGCTTTTGATTTGTAAGGCAAGTTTGGATTTTTTTAAAATTGTCTTCAATATTAATAGCTTTGTTTAATAAGTGGTTTCCGAGCTAGGTAATTTGTTTAAAATTATTCTTACTCATGTGCCATGACTACCTTAATCTAACACCGATATCATGTCACTGTACAATGATAGTAGGCTTTAATTGAACTAAGTATTTTTGACATGATTGATGATATTCGTATGGTTCAAAATGTTTTTTTGCCTGTTAATGAAAGCGAAACTGTAGATTCGATTATTTATTTATTTAAATACAAATTCCTTAGTGCGTCCTGCTGGAAAATTATATAAAAATGTATGAACGGACAGTTACAAAAAAAAACTTTGCACGTGTAGCAACTCAATAATTTTCCAATACCAAATCTGAAGAAAATTCAATTGTCAGATCTGTGATGTAACAAGAGATGTTCACATGGCAATCTGATGAACAAAAATGTAACATAAACACTAACAAAGAACGGAAGCGCGTGAGTCTGCGCTGCGCTCGCGCCGCGTGCGTTGACCGCTAGGAATGCATCGCACGCGCCACACACAGCTGTTCCCTGTTCCGCTAACGCCTCGCCAACCAAGCGAAAGCTTACGTTAATAAATACGGATTTACATTGTTTTATACATAACTATCAGCCGCCTGCGACTTCGTACGTGTGGACTTAGTCTTTTGTAGCAATCAATATCGATGGTTGGTTTTACCCCTACCTCCCCTAATATCGAAAATAGTCCGTATTTTGATCCAAGTTTCGAGCTATATTTGTGTCAAATTTCTCATCTGTAACTTAAAAAATAAACATTTTCTCATATAAACTTTCAAGGGCAGTATCACCCCCATCACCCCTTATTTTCAAAACAAAAAATAGCCTATGTCCGTTCTAGAGATGCAACGTATAGTTATACCAAATTTCATCAAAATCGTTCGTTCTGTTTCTAATATTTAAGGTTCGCTAGTACGGCGTTTAGTACTATAAAAATAATAAAATCGAGTTCATCAAAATCGGTTTAGTGGTTTAGGCTTGAAAGCCAGACAGACAGACAGTTATTTTATTTTATATTTCGTTCACTCTCATATTCACTTGTTGGATCCTGCTGCTAGAATTGGGTTTTAATGTACCGGTATGCATTTTATATTCATAAATGAGGTATGGTTGAAAGCATTTAATTGGTTACTAACTATGTGATACGTAAATTAAAAGGCCGCCTTGTAACATATTAATGACATAAAGTTGTGATTTAAAAAACATTTAATTTATTGAACAAATATTTATTCGTTCACAGCTTTGCTTGCATACGCCTGATAATCGAGTTAATTTGCATTTCACGATATTTTAGTACTTTGATTTAAGTTTTTAACTAACATCCTTGTTAGTTAAAAACATTGTGCTTATATTATGTTACGGCTAGCTTCATTGTACATTATTATTTATTATTATTGTATTGTTCTTTTAAACATGTCTACATAATTTTACATTACAATGTGTTTTTTGGCGTTGAAAACCATTTTCCGTATAACTGCTGATTGTACAAAGCGAACAAGGATAGGCAAGACAGGTCTATTAACCGTTATATCACCAGCTTATGGATGTTCCCTCGGAAGGCCTTGCCCGCTAGCGTGCCATGAAACGATCTCAGGGATGGCTACGGTTCCAAATGAGCAGGCAGTTGCAGCCTATAATACCTACGTAATATTTAATTATCTCGCTATAATTGCGTTTTCTGAAAATTAGAAATGGATATTTAATAGATACATGTGGTGAAGGTTTTATTTCACTAATACTAAAAGTAGAGTTAATTTGGGAACCAAATTAAATGTAATATTGCAATTAGGTAATTTCAATATTCCAACAGCCATTTTGGAGATAATATCAGAGATAGTTTAGAAGTAAAAAGTTAACTCGACTTGGTGGGGGCACGGCCGTGCCCCCAGATTAAAACGGTCAGAGGTGAAAGATTTATTTTCAAGCACCATAGTATTTTTTCAGAATCATCCAACATCTTTCTCGTAACAATTGTATGCCTAGTTCGTCGTTCGTAAACTGAGCATTCATTCTTTAAATTCATCGTCAACAGTTGCAAATTACAAAGCGTTTTCTTGATAAAAATTAGTGCCATTTTCAGAGTGCCCATCACGTTCCTAATTTCTGTATATATGTACGGCACCAACATTTTTGGAGATACTTAGTCGATTCCTCCCAGCCTCCCCTCCCCTTGTCCCTTAGGACAGGAGGCTTTATCAGGGCCGCTTTATGAGCAACATCAGAAGC
Organism: Glyphodes pyloalis; assembly: GCA_037074685.1. Taxonomy (NCBI): domain Eukaryota; kingdom Metazoa; phylum Arthropoda; class Insecta; order Lepidoptera; family Crambidae; genus Glyphodes; species Glyphodes pyloalis. Next base: position 9,983,096 of record JAYKKO010000011.1, read on the forward strand.
CGGCACACTTATAAATGGAATCAGGCTTTACTGCCTTCCTGCGTAGAGGGGAAACTTGCTGGAAACCCGTAAATATTCTGTGATGCTACAGCCGCTTTTTTTTGGAAGCAAAAATGGGATTATGCTTACGACGATGTTCCCCGTCATTCGTTTTACTGGTGACCCTTCACAATAGCTACTGCAGATGTCTTATCAAGTTTAGTTTAACATTAACCTTTTTTTAAGAAAGTTCATACTGACTTTTTTCTGTCCTTCTTTTAGAATGCCGTTGCCGTTCATGGCTATAATTTAGCAATAGTCTGTTTTTTTGTATGTATGTATTATTAAATTTTACGAAATATACAAGAATCCTAATCGCAAAATTATAAAGCTCTAGACATGTACCTACATATTCATCAAGGAAACAGTAATTAACAAGAATATGAAATCTCCAAGTCAATACGCGTTAGTTTCGTACCGCTAGAAAAGACAGGATCTACTGCAAAAAATCAGAACAAAAACCCGCTGGTCACGAACGTTAATATTTAGATCTGGTTTGTTTTTGTTAGGCAACAGTTTAGCATACTTGGTTAGTGGCGTGTGTGCTCATTGAATATGGATCGTTCGAAGGTCGGTCAGTGCCAGCAAGGTTACAGTAACTACGCAAGTAATCAGCTGCAATGATTAACTTGTTACTTTTACACGTATTTCTTACAATTTATCTATCATCATAAAGCGGCCGACGTGTGCGTTTTCCTGCAATATCTACAACAAACGTCCTAAATGATTCAAAAGTTCCATTTGTTACAAATTTTATTTCACAGTTAAAGCATGTACGCACTCTACTTTTGACTTTTATTTCCATCTTGTTTGTGTTTTTTTCTTAGTATGTTTGATACTATGATGATGAAGTGCGTTTAAGTGTGTTAGTACCTACTATTTAATTATACTAAGGTTGAAAAATAAATTATTTAATCGTTTATAGAGATTTATCGTACTGGGCGTAAATAATTTAAAAATACATGTCTTTGAGTACGTCATATCATGTTTATTAAATGGTCATCAAAATGCTTAATTTCGTTAGGTTAGTTTATACTAAAAGTTTTAATGACTTATTTAATCATGCTTACGTTTAGCTTAAAAAAATTACAAGGACTTGTAGTTTTCAATGTTTAATGTTAATTATAACATTTACAAAGATGGGTGGAGGGCGCACGACTAAAAAATACAATTTTGTAACTTAGTTTTTAAATCTTTTTGTTACTGTGCCGAAAGATTTAGCGGTAATTTCAGCATCCCTACTAATATTATAAATGCGAAAGTAACTCTGTCTGTCTGTCTGTGTGTCTGTTACGCTTTCCTGCTTAAACCTCTCAACCGATTTTGATGAAATTTGGTATAGGTATACGTTGAATCTCAAGAACGGACATAGGCTACTTTTTATTAGAAAATAAGGCGGGGAGGGGGATAATACCACCTTTGGAAGTTTATATGGATTTTTTTTTATTTTTGAAGTTAGAAATATGAAATTTGGCACAAATATAGCTCGAAACTTGGATTAAAATATAGACTACTTTTTGTTTCGAATATTAGGGGAGAAAGGGGTGTAAAACCGACCATAAAAGGATGTAGTCCACGAGAACGAAGTCGCGGGCACAGCTAGTTCCTTAATAAACATGCACAGTTCTTATATAGCTACAATGTTTACGATTTCGTGTACCGACGCTCATGTTTAACTTTTAACCGTGAACTATATTCATGGCCGCCTTATTCGTTACGATACTATAAAATATAAATTCTTTATTTGAAATTCTCACGCTACATTTAAATTGCTTATATAATATCTTTAAATTATTACGTTTTAAACTACTTAAAGAATTGCCAACCTTTGAATCTGCTTGTAGGTACTTAGGTAGTCCTTGCTTGGCGAATTTTTAATGACAGGACAAGTTTTTATTCCGAGCATTCTGAAAAGAGTGCTTTAAAAATGAATAAGCACATACTTAACACAGAATATATTGTGGACCGCTGCTAGTATGCAGTAAGTAAACTTGACATTAATGAAGAAATACAGGCAGAGGGGAGTGAAACGAGGAGACATTATTATTAAAAGATTAAAGTGCCTCACGGGGTAAATTCGGGAATGCAACATAAGGTAACGTTAAAATTGTTTTATTACTTGGCCATGAACGGTCCCGATTTAGTTTCGGAGATGGTACTTGAGTATAACTTTGAAAAACTAAGTCATGGTCGGATACCTAAGAACGGTAAAGACAAACAAAAAGAACTCAAATATAAGGCCTCTTACGCCAAAATATGCTCAATGAAACAATATTAGGTGGTCATTTGTATTACTTGCAAAAGTATATAGTAAATCGGTTCATCCGCCTTGCATCAGACTATAACATAAAATGTAATTAAAATGCCAAGAATGAGAAGAATTTCCACAACGACTACAGGTGATGTCATATACATAATTGGCAATGTTCATTTTGCACTCACAAGAAATCTCCCATCAACACTTAAACACAATATCGAAGTATTTGAAACGCGGTCTCAGGTTCGTCACGGGTCAAAAAACATTCTTTGAATTTAATATTGTAATCAAATCGACTAGAATAAAATCATCTCTCAAATCTCATAAGCCATGTTTTTCGTCTGCTATAAATTAATTCTGTTTGGTTTGTTACGTTTGAACGTGGTCGCAAAGCCGAGAGGCCCGGTTCTGAGCTCGTGATGGATTGCTGCGATTTTTTACCTCAGACGAGACATTCATCTACCGTAGGTGTTTTATTAAAACTGGTTGTCAGTTTTCGATATTACGAGCGGTACTGATATGCATGGAATGGACTGAAAGACGAAAAGGTCAACATAATGCGAAAAGTAAATTAAATCCTTGTTTATTTAATCAACTGCAGGTAAGTATTTAAGAATACTGGGAGTATTGTTTTGATTCAAAAACAACAATGCTTCGTTGATTATTTGATAAATTTGATGTGGATTCGTGATTATTTTTATGTATTTATTAGGTTTTTAGAAGCACGTAACCAATGTGATTTATGAATAAATGACTTAATAACGTACGCTACCGTTCCGTCGTTATTAATCACACAACAACAACAACTGATAATTACTAGACATCGTTACATCGCCGGTTTAATCAATTCAATAATTTCGATGTAATATATTCTAATTAATTTATTACTTATCTATTTTAAGAAAAAAATAATTGTTTGACTGATTAATCACGAATTCTCAGAAATAATGAAACCTTCAAACTTTAATTTAGCAGGTAGGTTCCACCACTCGTAAGATGTAAACATCCGCTATGAACGGATTTTCCGAAACTAAGGGGATACAAAGTTAGTTTGTACTAAAGTCCTATGAAGTAAGAAACTTGAAACTTAAATATATGCTATATATATGGTGTTAAGGTGTACTAATAATGTGTGTCTTTACTCTTGGAGTTAAAAGAAACTAACACCACGCGTACAAAGTCGCAGGCGGCCGTTTGTTTGAGGAATGGGCCAAGAGATCGCGTTAAAAAACTTAAAATAAGATAAACATCAAACTTAATTAAAAACAAGCTTGTGTTTTTTAGTTTATACACAGATAATAAAACGTTTATTCCAACTTTATAAAACGCGAACCTATTATAAACTTTTTTGTCATGTTCCCCATGAAAATACTATACCAAATTCACACTTTGAGTGATCTACATTGCCGTTATAAAGGCACATTGAAAGCATTTCCCAGTTAGAGTAACTCGCGCAGTCCATACAAGTATTGTGGTGTCTTGTAAATTGTTAATGAGGTTGCTTTTCAGGCTTCCCCTTCTGGTAACGGAACCCCTGGGATCCTTTAAACAGTGAAGTATGTGCGGTGTTACGTTCATAGCACCCCTACTCGATCCAGTCTCAATCAGACGGGACTCGTACATAGGTACCTACAGTACGATTTGATAATACATAATTAGAAATAATATTAAGCACTGAATTACTCTTATTTTGTTTCACGAACATTGTGAATTTGACTATTTGGAATCCCATGGCCATCATAATAACGAAACGTTTTCAGCAGAAAACATACTTCTATTCAATTTTGCATCGCTGAAAAGCGTAAGTGAAACATTAACAAGGTAGGCACCTCAGTTCATAGAATGGATGGAATTTATTCATATTTCTATGGCAGGGACTTACATGATTTATTTATTGGTTCGTTGTTTTTATTATGTAAATATAGGGTTTGACATTCCACAATGTTATCGAGTGTCAATTCGAGTGGGACAGTGTTCTAACAGAAATTTAAATAAATACAAAACGTCTGAACTTGAAATAAATAGATGACGAAAAATAATTTTTGAATCAAAAACATATGCATTGCACAGCTATTCGTCGATAAGTTGCTCGTTTAATTTGGTTGTCCAATCATTGTCTATAGTCGACTGTAACGTACAGGAAACGGAAGGTCTGTTACATCGAAAATGTACTTTTGATCCAAAAACATTTGCGTTCAATGTAACATGCATTGCGTAGACAAAAGCAATTATGATGGATGATGATTACATCATGGCGGAATGTAACAAAACGAAAGAAAGTCGCGTTTGCTCTCGCTTCTGTCAATCGCTTTCTTTCTCATTAGCCAACTATGTAGGTACCGGTGTCTGGTATATACGTGTATAGAGAAATAACCTTCTAAACAATGACGTACTGGCCGTTTGTAATTAGAAATAATGACAGACGAATTTCTCTTTTAGTTTTTTTCTTTGTATCCGCAGTGTTTCGGTACAACAATATGGTAAAGAATTGATCAATAGAGCTCTTTTCACTCCTGGATGGTAATTAATCCAGGAGTGAAAAGAGCTCTATTGATTGATTGATTGATGAATGGTAATTCAAGGCCAAAACTTCGAAGCAATAGAAGTTTGCTAGAAGAGCAAACTCTGCACTCGCCATGGAAATGTACGGGTTCTAATGCAATGAAGTCAGTTTTGTTAAAATATTTTAGGGTTATAGGTATGGACTTATTTATTGAAATTAACCACTTTGAGAATTTTCATAAAAATAATTATCACGCAATTCATGAAATTTCTGATAGACATTATTATAGTTACATAGTTTTAAACAAAGTCATTTTTGTTCGCTGTTTGTTCCTATGCATGTTTAGATCTATAAAACTACACAACGTATTTTGAAGCGGTTTTTTTAAATGAATCAAGGGGAAGTTTCATATACGTATATTCTATGTATGGTTTTTGTATGTATGTGTATCATCACGTTTATTTATATCACGGTGTGGGTTCTTAGGGTGCTCGAGGCGTCATAGCTCCCAAACGGATGATTTTGTTTTTTTTCTTTTCAAAGCATACTTGATCGCGTCTTTTGCATTACATGTCCAATAAAAGAAGGTTTAATAAAAAAAACAATTTCGATATTTAAAAACAAAAAGTACCTGTAAGACAGTCATTAACAATATTTCTTAACTTTAGGACGCAGCATTAACAAATAGTGCAACGTTATTTGTGCACTATGGACAATCACCCATTTCGCGCCGCCTCATTTTGAGCCGACAATTAGGAAAAAAGTGTCGGCACTTTCGAGAGTCGACTCAACCTAAAATGCAATCACAAAAATCCTAATGTATAGGTCAGTTGATAAACAATGTTATTAGGAACATAACTGATGAAAATATGTACCTGAGCGACAACATTCGACGCGTACCACTATACCTACTCTTTCCGTTCGTGAATGTACCAAGGTCGAAGCACTGAAGCGACAGTGTTTTGCAACTTGCACAGCCCGGCAGGTCCACGCTCGGCGCTCCGTCTGCCTCTGTCTGTTCTGTCTCGGCGTTCATTGACCCACTGAACCCGAGCCCCGAGCGACGCAGCGGGGCGCGTGCTCTCGCTGGAAAATGCGCGCCAAAATTACTTTTAGCGGGAAATCGAATGCACTAAATAGGTAAATGAAGCCGGATCCCGCGGCAATGAAGTGGGCAGCGATAATATTGAGTTCAATAACATGTTTTTATCGGTTGCGTAGGGTAACATTAAGACTTTTGAAATGAGTATACCTACCTACTGGTCAAAATAAGATGTCATTGTTATTTAGTTTATTGCAAACGACTTCTGCATGACGTTAAAAATATAACATTACACAGGTTTGGTTGTCTTCATGGTTTTACTTTATTAAATGAATAGGAACATTTGATAACATTTGCATGTTAAGCATAAAAAAATGTTCAATGTCAAAAGCAATTCGTTCTGACGATTCGTTCCTTTTATTTCTAACCGTAAACGTAAAAAAATACCTTATGTAACTTAATTGAACCTCTAATATAATAGTTATATTTAAGATTTTTTTCTTATGCACTGCTTTGTATAAAAAAAAATGTGGAACGCTTCACGATTTTGCGTGTCATCCTTGCGCAGGGGCCATGCTAATCTTCTCTGTATCGTTCCAATTTTAGTATATGTACTGCCGAAGCAAGTACGTCAGCAGAATGCACAATATTGAATATATACTTACCACTTACAAAAACTTTGATAGCGCGTTTCAGTTTTGTATGCTGTTCAACTTTTTTGTATGGGAAGTAGTAACAGCGCCATCTAGCAATGCGAAAATGTGCTGTCAAAAGCAGCTTTGAACTGAGCTTCTAACATAATTTGTGGTAATTTGCCTCAACTTAAAATATTAATTTTAAAGTGTTTTTTTACATTACCTAACATCTATTTTAATACTAAATTCACACTTTTAATACACACATAAGCAACCTTGATCTTTCAAATTCTAATGTGTCCACCATTGTAAAAATTGGTTTTATAAATGTAAAAGCGCATTATTAAGTTGACTGAGGAAATCATAGGAACCTGTAAATATTTTTAAATTAAAGTTGAAAAGGACAATGCCCAAATTACTATGGACGAATGTACTGACCTAAAGATTTATGTGTCATAATCAAAATAGCTTATTTAAAGTAAGTTATTTATGTATATCTTTCCTACGAAATTATACCTATTCTCGTTTCCGGAGTTTGAAGATATTAAAGAAAACACATTGTATCGTAGGTTATAAAAATGACACCTATAGGAACCTATTCTCTAGAAAAAGAGATATAGAACAGCATGGACCTAATATAATAAACACTAAGTCCATGTAGAACAGTCGTCAAATTGTCACTGTCATGAGGTGATGTGACATTAACCAGACGTTAATCGATTTTATGATTGTGATTGTCTAAAATCGTTATCTTTTTTTATTTGATGACAGTTTAATATATTATGTAAATATTTCTTGCACGATTAAAACATTTTAAATTAAAATGGGTACCTAATCATAATGATAGGAATGCATTCTCATCGTTACTGCACATTATTGAAAAATCAGAATAAATTCGATTGCTTTCGTTATACTTCAAGACGTACACCTCCCTACTTTCCCTCATGGCTGAAATTGTCAAATGTATCGGAAACTATAAAATTACTTATATTTTTAAAAAAAATACCCCCAAAAGGAATTTTAGTGAAAAACACCGAAATGGTGTAAAAAAAATTAACTTTTTTTTCCCCAAGAAAAAGATTGTGACACTACAAACTTTATTTAGAGTACTGGCTATGGGCAATCTCCTTTAAATAGAACTGTGTGTTTTTACCTTGACATGCTGTTTACCGTACCAAGATTATCATAACTTTCATCAAAGATACGAGCAAAATTATTTGTTCATAAAAACTTTTTTTTTGTCAAGGATCAGGTTGCCAATGTCGAAAATATCAAAAATCTTGACTTGATAAGTATAAATAAATATAAATAGGGTTTATTCGGGTGCCATCATAATTGTTTTTTGGGACGTCAATTGAAAGGCCGGCGGCCACCCTGTGTTTTGAAAAAAATTACAGAATTGATGTGTCGTAGTTTGTCCGCCTCGTCTTACTTAGAAAACTTAACATAACTTCTGATTTCTAATCAAGGTGAAGACCATAAAAACATTTCGAATATAGACAAAATTACTGGTAAAGCTGAGTGCAGCTATGATCTTAGCGTTTGGCCCAGTTTCGCAACCTTGACGTAGTACTGTTTCTAATAATAATGGCGAACTGGTTTCCCGCGCACGCCAACCAAGAGTCCGTTGAATAAATAAATAAACAATTTTGGTTAACAAGTTTGGTTAAAAATTCAAATGTCCCAATCAAAAGGTGGTAGTTCCCTAATGTGGTGTTATTTTGTATCTATAAAGAGAAAGATGATTCAAAACGGAATTATATGTAATATAATTATGTACTCAAAATAGGTATGTATACTTAAAAAATGTATGACAAATCTCTTAGAATAATGTTGATGTGCCAACCAGATTCAATTATAATTGTGCTAGTAAAGGGAATTTATTTTCCTCAAAAAACGAGCGAGTGAAGGACACATTTTTTTTATTACCATAAAAAAATCTCGGTATTGATCATACCATAGCCAGATATTTTTCATACTTTTTGTTAAAAAACAAGACTATTAAAACCAAATCGCAATAACAAAATGAGTACATAAATACTAGTACAATAGGAAAGGCACGATTTGAATGTGCGTAGACATTTATAAACGGGTTTGTTCTGCACACGTGACTTTTCTCTACAAATCTACGTTTAAAACGTATTTGTTTGTAAATTGTTTACTTATTGCAATATTATTTTTTAATATTGCACTGAATAAACTGATCGTAAACAAGCCGAATATAATATTAGAAGTAATATTTAGTATATTAGAAGGAGATAAAGGTCGTTTGATACGTCAAAATTCCACGTTTTGATTTTAATACCTACTATTTTTAGTTGCTTTTCGTGTTTTAGAAACCTTCTCAGAATTGTTTAGCATAACATATGATGTTGTGGCGTCTTGTTATTTACCCGCAATTTTAATAACGGAGATAATTAAATATTTAAATACATATCAATCCCATTATAATTAAATTGTTATAGTTATGCATTAACAAGTCAAATATCATGTCATATCATTATCCTATAACCAACATTGATGTATATTGTGTTCATGAGTTCTTGTCAAATCCACCATCTAATATACATATATTACATAAATCGATACCAAAAATTACATAATTTTTGGTATCGATTCATTAATTAGCATCATTAACGAAACCTGTTCAACTCGAAGGTAAACAAAATAAGTGTTGTCTTTCACTTTTACTTGTAAACATTTTCACGAAAACCTCAAAAAAAAACAATATGTATTAACAACTATGAAAGCCGCGAACAGAAATTACAAAGTCCAAATGAAAAATGTTGACTTACAAAAGGAGTCCAGCATAAAAACTTCTAGACAAAGATATTTCCGCTGCAAAAAGAAACTCTGGGCTTCTAGACTTAGGTAAAGTAAATAAATCATTGTCTACATTCAACCAGACTTTCCTGTTTCGGCGTTCAGCGCTAGGCAAGTAAACAAAACAAGCATTGGTGCTCTGCATTTCTCGTCTAGTCGCACTCACAGTCATTTGTTTATCGGTCTGTCTGATGCGATACCACTCGTAAACCTGCATGCAATGCAATTTGGCATCGAATTAGATCGGTCTAAAGTGCGCTGGTCTGGCTTTGCGATCCCGAATTGCGATTCCGATTGTCTTCTAAAGTACTGCTAGGTCGTAGGTACAAACGCTTTGAATATCAGAGTATTTGATACTACCTACTTACATATACATATTACTAAACATGTGAAGTGTTCCAACAACAACATTGAAATACTACTTACTGCACACATGTTCAGTCGATTTTTGTCCTTTCGTTTTATGGAGTGGAGAAAGTCACAAGAGATCTTAAAATACATCTTTGCCTTAGGGGTTATCTTGATATCGTTCCTTATATTTAAGTAATAATTGAAAACTAAAACGGCATAGCTAATAAGTAAGTTGGTTGAACAAAAGATAGAACAGGAATTTGAATATAATAAAGATCTAATATTTATTACTTACTTAGATTTTGCATCACCGTAAATAAATAATAAATGACACAGATAATAGAAATCAAGCAATTCTAATCATGAATGAATCATGAATATACATTTGCTGTAGTTTAAAGCCAACTCCTTTTTAGCCAAACGATGATAACCGGATTATTTAACTTAAAAACACTTCAGTTTTCATCGTTTGTTTGATAAACTGCTTACATAAATGCAAGTCATGTCCCTTATAAATAATCTTACTTATACGCTACACAACAAGGTTTGTTTACAAGACACGCGTTCAACCATCATCTTTAATGAGCTTCAGAAAAATGCGAACCTCAATCACGCACGGTATGTTGTAACGATGCACGATACCTGTTAATGTGTGCACCATCTGTTTATGTAAATACATATACAAGCAATACCTGGTACTTAACGGCGGCCGCGATACTGTGGCAAGGTCGCAATACTCATGAAGTCATGACAGTAGGGCTTCGGGTGGAACTGGGGCAAACTGAGAGGCGCCGCACGCGAATTCGTCATATCATTCGGAGCCATCCAACTAATGAGGTCGACCTTGTATATTGTTTTTGCTTGATTTACAGTCCTATCGGCATTGACTAACATTGTGTTAGTGTAAGCTTCACCAACTTCATTTTAACAGTCTCTGACAATATAAGTAGGTCTCCAATCAAAAGTCAAATTACATATTTTCTGTGTCTTATGGAGTATAATTTGTGCGCTTCTGTCCCTTAACTGATTGAATTTGGGTTGATGAAAATTAGGCAAATTATTAAAAACCTGCCCTTTAGCTCGAGTCAACCAAGATTGTTATAAAAAAGTGCGAATAGTATTTCGTCGAACAAACGTCCACTCTAAAATACAGTATGCCTATGTGCTACATATAAAAGGGGTTTTACAAGAATAAAGATCAGCCTAATTGGGGCCTAGCCGAATTTAGTTTTTGGCTTTACACTGTCCGTGCTTTATCAAGTCGACAAGTTTAAAATCTATGGGATTGACATTTCATTTCAAAAGTCATTTGATCTTGAATTGATGGTCAATCTCTTACATTTTAAACTTGTCGAAACAATATCAAAGTTTGACAATTGCCATATACCCAGGCCCCCAGGTTTTGATTATATTGACGAAAAGCGCAGATTTCGTTTTCGTATTTACGAATTATTCATGAATGAAACATCGCCAATTCAGATGCGTCTGTTTGTGTTGACTAAATTAATGGTGTTTGTTTGTTTACATAACTCACTCCCGTGGCTACCGCTACCGCTATCGTTGGCTAGTTAATATTAAATGTAAACAATGCTTGTACCGGTCCATTGCGCTGCGCTACCACTGTTTGATCGGGGTCAGTTTGCAACTGCAGTCGGATTTTAACCCAAAACGCTGCATAATTTGTGTCATATTCAAATATGTACATGTAATTCTGGTTATGAATATTGTTCCAGTCGGTCTCTTTAAATATAATTGAGTCAAGCAGTGTGGATGGGTATCATTTTAGATTTACTTGCTTAATGACAAATATTATACCAGGCTCTCGAATCTAAAATCATGATAACCAGAAATAGTCAAATGATGGATATTATTTCTGAATAAATACGCAAACTCTATATTGTAAGAGGAGAATGTTGCATGGTAGCTTTTCACAATATCGTCCTAGCCATTGAATTAAAAACAGTCAAAATTGTATTTTGGTTCTTGTATCGGACCCATTTGATTCGAATTCGAATTAGACCTACAATGTATGTAAATTTAAATGGTTTTTAGTTAGTACGCTTAACGATGTTATGAATTTACAAATCTGTTAATGCATTACTACTTATTACATTTTCCATTATAAATGACGTAGGTATTCCACATTTTTTAATAGTCTTCGTGGTTTATTCTATGTACAAAAATACTGTTTTGTGTTCACGACAGCGCTTAATCTTTTCGTAAATGCAATGTTTTTTACCAGGTTTATCTGATTGAATATCCGATTAATTTAAAGTTTATGTTTTTGGTTTAATATTTAGAGCAATATTAAGATCTGCCTTCTGTTTTCAACATAGATTGATTAACTTTCTTATTCTAAGGTATTCATGGTGGCTTCTGTAAAAAAGCCAACTAAGCCAAGATTTTCAGTTGGTAAAATAAGTTTGTGGCAGTAAACGTCACGTTATTTAGCCCTCTGTTCTTGTGTTATTTTATTGGTATAAACTCCTAACAAAGAAAAAATAACTACGCAATAGAAAATTCTTATTTGTTATGCCGAATGGTCAAGAATATAGCATGGAACGAGCATTTGAATGCTTGTGTTTCATTTACCCTCATTCTGAAGGTAAACAGGACTGGAATAGAAATTATGACAGGTTGAACAAAGTCTTGCACCTTTCAGCAGAAAGACAAAGACAAACGATCTCACAGTACGTGTTATTAAAACATCCGCAATCTATGTAGAAACCGAGTAGGTTCATCTTGTCAATACTAGATTGTAAAACGCCTATAATATGCAGTGTACGCCTATAATATGCAGTGTACGCCTACAACAAATGAAGACGTGATTGGCTTACGTAAAATGTGCATTTGTACTCTGTCATATTTATTTAAGGCATTCCTAGTCCTATAGGTACAGTTGATAGCACGTCAAGGTAAATAATTGCAGTTCGATATTAGTTCTTATGAGCACAACATACGGTGCAGTGTAAAGTCCAAAGTGTGTACTGTCTGTACTTGAGTTATGCGTTAGCTACTTACTTAATACTAGTGCCTGCGACTTCGTTCGCGTGGACTCCACACTTTCACGGTCGGTGCTACCCCTATATGCCCTAATATCCGGAACAAAAAGAAGTCAATATTATTTAAGAAAGAAAGAAATTTATTGACCGAGCCAAAATGTATAAACTAGTTATAACAATTGGGTTCCACCTCAGCAAATGCTGCATTTTGATCAAAGTTTTGATTCGATTCGATTTGTGCCAAATTTCATGTCTCTTACTTAAAAAAATCATTTTCCCATATTAACTTTCATGGGCGGTATTACCTCCATCCCCTCTTAATTTTTAAAACAAAAAGTAGGTAGCCTTTGTCCGTTGTAGAGGTTCAACGTACGCCTATACCAAATTTCATCAAAATCGGTTTAGGGTTGAGGCGTGAAAGCCGAACAGACAAACAGACAGAGTTACTTTCGCATTAATAATATTAGTATGGATTAACTTCTGGAGTTTTACTTAAACTGTTTCACCGAAACTGAGATCACGTATTTGAACTTGTATCTATCCAGTTATGAATCTTTTACTGTGGTTAATTTCATTGTGGGAAGTTTGTAATGGTTTGTCTGCCTTGTGGCAATGCAACTATGGTATCATAATAAACGATTCTTTGGTTCCTAATGGTCGCAGCGTGATGATAAATAGCATATAGCCTACCTCGATAAATAGAGTATCCAATACGAAAATAATTTTTCAATTCGAACTAGTAGTTCCTGAGATAAGCGCGTTCAAACGAACAAACAAACAAATTCTTCAAATAAACCTATTTAGCAGAAAATCTGAAAGTACACAAAATGAAACTATTTCATGCTTAGAGTTCGATAATGATATTTTAGTTACCTAATTTGTGACCATACTTACACGTAAGACATTATTCTTTCCATTCGAACAACTATATCCTATTATCGGTAATCTATTTGGCAGCGTTATTTTATAAGATTTTATTTTGACATTTCTTTTGTTGTGAATGGGAGTCACCTACCTAAACTCCTACCTGTTCCGTAAAAGAAATTAGTTAAAAATTATGTTCATAACGCTAGCGCAACTTCAAAACAAACTTGCAACGTGCTGTATCTGTGAAAATGTGAAAGTTGATTTGTTATTGTTGGCGTCTCTTTTTAAAATGTTTTATCTCTGTCACTGCGATAATGACGTAGCAGGGCGGTGTCTCGTCAATGCGCATTTTGTAGGGCTCGAATTAGTAGCGCCATCTGTCTACCAATTCAACGTTCACTCGAGCACAGCGTTGGAGTAAATTGCTGTCTACGGGTCTTGTCCACTCCTTCACAGATGGCGCTGTTATACAAAAGTACTTGAATAAAATTTATTTTAGTGATGTTTAACAAAAATAATTAACAGAACTTTATTTTTGTTCCAGGTTTTGGTGGAATATGATGGCGTTGACTGGCAACGTCGTGAATGGGTGGCAGTGTATTCGCGTCGGACGTTTCGAGTGTTTTTAGTGGAAAGAACTTTAGTTTGGGCACCTAGGATCATTGAAGGCAAAGAAGTGCAATGGCCTGCTTTGGTAAGTAATAAGCACAATGCAAACACGTCCACGTGCTACCTTAATACTAGCACGCTTATCAAAGATTCTCACAGATGGCGCTGTTTGTCGAGATTAGATAGTTGCCGAATTTTTTTGTATATGAATTTGGTGTATACTAAAATTATGTTTCCAGCAAAATAAAACAAATTATAATTTTAAATGAAAAGTGTTATATTATTCTTTATTTTTGAAATGCCTTTAAATACTAGACAAATTTTACGAAGCTTCAGCCTGACACCCATAGATGGCGCAACGTAACAGTCTTTGAAGGGTTTGTCTACAATTTTAAAACAAACGTGAATCTTTCATTGCCAACATTTTCTGCATTTTTATTACCAAGTACATACTGAATTAGATTTATAAAATTAGGATAGTAAACCTAAATCATATTATAGCATTTGATCGTACTTTCATAGTAAGAGTTGATTAAATAACATTAAAAATAACTTGAGTTTGTCATTAGTAGATAGTGTCTCGAAAGTTGAAGGATTAGTAAAACATGTAGTAGATTTTTAGGTTTAATGGACGTGAAGTTTTAATAAATATGACATCAATAAATATTGAATAAATTTTGATGTACCTTCTGATGGTTCATAATTCAATCAATTATTTTTTCTTACTTTAACTTCGTATTTAGAATGAATGATATCAAAAATCGCAATGTAGTGCTTAGGTAAGTATTTACCCGCATTAGTTCACAATAGCTACCAACACATCTCTTTTTATTTTGTACCTACATAGATAAACGCATTGGAATTTTAATGTGGTTAGGTCAGTTAATGCGGCATACGGGTCGGTATGTTTTACCTACTGCAGTTGGTTACTAATATAGGGTTAATATTTTAATCATCCAGTTCCATGAAATCACGTGCCACTCGTTTGGTTTAAATAGTTATGTAGGTTATTATGATTCATGAAAATAGGGTCTGCGTAGCGATATAAAGATTAGATGAGGGCATGAGGTTATAGGAAACATTTCAGTTTTGTAAACCTACCCTACACTGGTCCATGAATCTTATGCGTTGAAATAAGTAAATATAAATTGCACAGTATTGGCCAAGGTACTAGGTAACTAAATTCCAATATGCAGAATACAAACGTATTTTCACTTATCATGGAAAAATCGTACGTTAATTAAAATTTAATTACCAACTGTGCCAAACCAATTATTAATGTTTTTTTTTATTCAAACAATTGTCTTTAAGAGCCGTAAACCTAAAATAAACCTGTGGTTAATTGATATGCCTTATATTAAATGTAACATCGTACTATTAAAAACGTATAGATGTTCGATTCTCTTTTAACTAAAAACGTATTTGGATGAAATTTGGTAGCAAGACAGATAACATGCCTATATGATATTATTTTTATTATTATTTGTCCCAAAATAATGCGAACGAAGCAGGCAGTCAAAAACTACTGTACAAAACTGTAATTATGGAAAGACGGTTAAAATCCAATCTGATCTCCAATGACGAATGATGAAACCTTATGGCTACAGAGCACGTTCACTCCATTGACGACTATAAACGAGTTCATAACAGGATTTGGTAGTCCAAACTGAAATCCCACGCCATTAAGCTATGAAATCTCTGCCTGACTTATTAACTAATCTAGGGCATCGCATATGCTAATGCTTACCTACTACAATGGTATAGCTACGTACACAAACGACTACGACCTTATTTGTGACCCCTAGTCGCGCGAATGCACGCCCCTGTTTTGTATGTAGATCACGTTCGGTCCCTGTGACGACGCATAACCATTTCGTCTTACGCGGCTACACGGAAATACGTAGGAAATGCCAGAAAATCAGGAATGTAAAATAAAATAGATATAGGATTTGCTCCATCATTTTGTTTTGGAATCTGAGATTCCACCTGCTTAAATAACGTCAACTTTTTAAATTGTATCATATTAATCTCATCTACGTGCTGATAAAGCCGAGTATTAAGTAAGGGATTCGTTGGGGCGGTAATTGCTTATCACTCTTGTATTGAAAGTAAATACCTACTTATCCGATAGTACCTTAAAAAAAGGACCCTTATGCCCCAACAAAGGCGACAGGGCGTGTCGCCATCTGTCTACTACTGCTTTCAAACGTGCTAAAGTCAGAGTGCAGATAAAATTCTCGTTGCTTCGTTCAGAATTAGGTATAATTTTGAAACCTGTTCACCAGTTTGGGCATTTTACCAACCAATCGAAATGTCTTTATAAAATTTACCAATCAATTCAGAAATAGTGTATAGTCTGGCAAAAAAATAAAATAATTAGACAAAAAAAAACGATTTCTTGTATTAGCGGCTGTTTATAAACCAAGGGCTTAGGTATTGAATAATATCAAATGTAGTGATTTTTTATTTTTATTACAGACTTTCACTCCTCTTGCGGCCGACCTGACGTTGCAGGCAGATTCTCAGCCTGTGGAGTTCCTCCATGACCAGAACCTACAGTTTCTCGACTACGCTAACCTTTCGCCATTTCAGGTGAGTTTTATCTTTTGGTAAATATGTGTTAATTCGGTAGGAGGTCGTTGGAGGGAAAACAGGGTCAAACCGTTATTGATTTCATTGACTACCTACTGTTTTCAACATATTTTTATTAACAGTAATTACAAAAATAATTAATACCCAATTTAGTCCAATATCCTCCGGAAGCCACGCGCTGACAC